>OX424525.1:2705652-5231305 GCA_949152445.1 Cerastis rubricosa | reverse complement strand
GGTCCAGGAGAACGCTATCCTCACAGGCGAAGCGGAGTCTCTGCGGCGGAGAGTGAAAGCCATGCAGGGGACCATAGAGCAGCTGTCTGCGAGGAACAGTGAGCTCATCGCGGAGAAGGCGCTCGGGAACTGGGGGCCCAAGGACGGCAGTCCTGATGCCAATGATTGTTCCTTGACATCGCTTGTTCAGGTGAGGACGTACTGACAGGTATTGCATGTTGAACATATTATTTAGGGATGATTTTCTCACGCCAGATATTTTTCTATTCGTCATGAAATCATTTTTTTATTTCTCAGGTAAAGATATCGTTGAAAAAATCAGCCGTAAGTCTAATAAATCAAGACCCCTGGCTCGTGGCCAGATTACTTGTAACTAAAAAAGTAACCTTTTTAGGGTTCCGTACCCAAAGGGTCAAACGGGACCCTATTACTGAGACTTCGCTGTCCGTCCGTCCGACCGTCCGTCCGTCCGTCTGTCACCAGGCTGTATCTCATGAACCGTGATAGTTAGCGAGTTGAAATTTTTACAGATTATGTATTTCTGTTGACGTTCTAACAAGAAATAATAAAAACAAAAAAAAAATTAAGGGGGTCTCCCATACAAAAAAGTGATTTTTTGCTCGTTTTTATAAATAATGGTGCGAAACCCTTCGTGGCGGGCCGACTCGCACTTGGCCGTTTTTTTTTTCAATCTGTGAATTTTTCCCCCTTAAAACAAACTTACTCGAGCGTCAAATAAAGATACGGTAACTCTCTCTCTCTGTCTCTGGCTTTTCTGGACCCTCAATCCAGAAAAGCCACATTGAGCAGTTCGGCTAAACTGGCATTTTGACTACTGGAAATGATTTCTATTTACATTAGTCCAAAATTAAAATAAAATAAAATATTCGAAGATTTTAATTGCACATAGACATCAGTATTCCTATCCAAACTCATGCAACATCCCCATAATTTTCTCAGGGCTACGTAAGCGAGATAGAAGACCTCAGAGCTCAACTCCTGGAATCCAACGCGATGTACGAAGCGAGTCGCAAGCGAGAGGCGACGGTCGCGCGCACACGACATGACTCCGTGCAGGACCCCTCGCTGATCATCGATGATGCTAAGCGGGAGCTGTATAAGGTATGTCAACCCCTGTATCCATGAGTTATAACCAGAGGTGGGAATTAGGTAGAGTTATTTATGTACTTACACTGATTTCATACAGCGAAAGAATAAAGTAGATATGCCTAAAATCCCGAGATTAATTTTAAAGAACAGAAAAATCCCGTGATTTATTGAATAAAAAAGTTATTTACTTTCACACAATTTAAACCATTCCATATTGGATGCCCGAAGTTGCAAAATTCCAATGCGCACACGCAAGGGAAGATCCATATTAATATCAATATTTCGATGCAAGTACAAAAATAACTCTACCTAATTCCGACCTATGGTTATCACGTAGGTCCAAAACTTTCCAGCCCACACACGTGAGACACAAAACTATCATGTCACAAAATGACTGAACTAATAAAAAAAATGAAAAAGTTATATTTTTGTTCCCATTATTTCAACACATCTTAATTTTATAGTTGAAGCTAGCAACTTTTCGACCTTACCATTTTTTTATGGCTTATAAATGGTACGTAACGTTACACTCCTGAGGAAAAAGCAACAATAGTATTTCTCCTCATCATCTATTCTTCTTCTTGATTTAGAAACCGAAGATGTAGCAAGTAGACTTAAAAATCGACCCCTTTTAGACCCAGTGCATGTTTGTGAACGGTTTATCTATCAGTTTCAGGCTTCTTATACTCGTTCAATCAGGTGAATGTACTCTTCTCGATCCTCCCCTGAAGTATTTATACTGATACAAACATCCTCGAATGGGTGTGACGGAAAATTGGCACACGGTTAGACCATGAGCTGGGTTAGGACATTAGGATACTTTTTATCCCCGACACAGTCCCACTGTGCCGGGGATAAAAAGTATTCTAATGTTCAGTTCAGTGAAAATATTTCCTATTAGCAAGCGTGCGAAGCTGCGGGAAAAAGCTAATAGAAAACAAAACAACAATTGCTAATAAAATTCAATTGTTTTACAGGAAAAGGAGCTCCTGGCTAGAAGTATGGGCGAGCTCGAGTTCCAGCGCAAACTGAACATGAGTGAGAGCATGACAAGTGCAGTGGACGACGGGCACATCGGCGAGAGGGAGCGCGCGGAGGGAGAGAGTGCGGAGGACTCCGAGCCCTCTGATGGCGACGCCGAGGTGGACCAGAGTGACTCGGACGAAGAGGACTCGGAGGCTAAAGGTTGGCAGTTATTAGTATTCTAGCCACGATTCACGAGTCTTGATTTTTTGTCTTAAGGCTGATGGTTTCAACTATGTCTTTACCATCATCTGCTTAGTCTCTTCCCAACTTAATTGGGGCCGGCTTCCAGTCTTACTGGCTGTAGCTGAATACCAGTATTTTTACATAGAGCGACTGCCTAGCTGACCTCCACAACCCAGTTAAAACTGGGTAATACGATACCCCTTCGTAAGACTGGTTGTCAGACTTTCGGGCCACTGACTACGCGTAACGACTGCCAAACATCTACAATTGACAGCTGGGACCAACGGCTTAACGCTATGTCTTTATCTGAGGACTAATTTGACACCCTTTCCATACAAAAAATGCAAGTATCGCATAAAATTGATTTCACGGTGAATCTGGCGTGAGTAATTTACAAGACCACGTTACCAAATTAGCTCGAGGAGAAATAATAACAGCCGCACTGGTCGATCTTCAAAGTTATGCAGGGCTTGCTAAGATGCATCCGTGGATGTGTCACCTTTTATTCAGACTTCCCGTATCTCAGAAAGCGAGTTAAGCTGTTGGTCCCGGCTGTCATTTGTAGATCTTTGACGGTCGTTACGCGTAGTCAGTGGTCCGAAAGTTTGACAAGCAGAATTACCTTGGAATACCGTGTTATCTATTAACTGGAGTTTGGAGGTCAGAAAGGCAGTCTAGGTAAAATTTGGTATTTAAATTCTTGTTAATAAGGATAAGAAGGAAATGATTTTGTAAAAGCGATGTGTTATTAATTTTAGAGTGCTACAAAATTATACTCCATCTATTTATCTACAATCCCCAGGTCAACGCGTTCTCTCAGCTCAACTAGCGGCTTTAAGCGAAGACATCGACACTAAGGCCCGTCTGATCGAACAGCTGGAAATGTCCCAACGTCGCCTGGCCGCGCTGAAGACGCACTACGAGCACCGCCTGGATACGTTACATCACCAGATCAAGGCCACCAATGATGAGAAGGATAAAGTGCTGGCTTCACTTGGTAAGTGTAATAATGTTCTTGCGCATAAAAATCATCTTAAAAACTTTTTCTTCGACTTCCACTAGATTTCGCCCTTGTGGATGACAAAATCGATACTGGGATAAAAAATATCCTAAGTTCTAACTCAAGTCAATTGTTGTGGGTGAAAATATAAACGACAGACTTACTTTCTCATTCATAATATTTGGAGACATGCATTAAAGAATGAGGTATGCCCTAAATGTGGCGACATATGGTTAAAGACAGCAAAACCAGGTGCTAGATACATATACATTCTGCATGCGTCGATACAGTGCAGTTACATGTTCCTAAAACACTTCTCAGGACGGTGGATGTTCAGACAAACTAATGGCGTACCATGACGTCTTAAAGCAGTATTGTTTTATTCTTATTCCAGTGCGAGGAAGAGATGGCGCTAGAAATTCTCTATAGCGCCGTCTCTTTCTCACACTGAATTAAATAACAACTGCTTTAAGACGTCATAGTAACCCCTCTGATCAGGCAAGCCGCTATATCAACAAACAGACCCCATAGAGTTCGAAGTAAATTTTACTTGAAAAAAGATCAGCTCCGATAATGTCTTTGCATAACAACCCTTTTACCTTCCAGCGACTCAAGCATCCCCTCCAAGCGAGAAACTAAAGCGCGTAAAGGATGAGTACGAGCGTCGTGTAGCGGGCATGTCGCGGGAATTGAAGCGGCTTCAAGCGGCGCAGCGGGAACACACGCGCTTGCAGCGCTCGCAGCAGCAGACAGCGCAACAGATCAACACGCTGAGGTCGGAACTACAGAATATGAAGAGGGATAAGGTAATAGAGCTGACATTTTATTTTACAAAAAGCATTTACGACATCGTCGACCGTTCATCAAGATGTTGTTGTCAAAGCCCTATTAAAAAGTTACTAAAATCGTTCGAACTTCAGATAGTTTATTTTTTTTTTATAATTTTAGACTCTCTAATACTAGTGCTGTATATTACGTCACGTTATTCATAACTTGAATATATTTATAATTTCTTTACAGGTGAAGTTAGTACAACGCATGCGCGAGGAGGCTAAACGACACGCACAAGCTGAAGCGGCGCGGGCTAAAGAGGTTAATTCTATCTTCAAAAATTATTTATGACTGCAAAGATCATCCCCCAAAACGCTCCCCGTAACCACTTCCTAGTGTTTAGCTCGGGAGATGAATTGGCGGAAAAAACTCCGCTGCAACTCATTTTTGTCTCATATGCTATTTAAATTATGTAACTCCAATAGGTTTTTTTTCCAAGGCTCTTGATTCTTCTTCCATACTGTGTATACCAAGATCTTATTAAGTACTTAATTTAAATTTAATTTATTTTTTCTTAGGTGGCACAACTGCGCAAGGAATCTCGTAAGAACGCCAACTTGATACGATCACTAGAAGCTGAGACCAAGTTGAAGGAAGCGGTAAGTTTAATCAAACTCATAATAAAATTATTATCTTAATATAGACCGCCTTGTTAAATGATATGTTTGTGCAGGTATTAAAGCGGAAACAAGAAGAAGTGTCGTTACTAAGGCGAGGACATCGCGACAAGCTTAGCAGCCGAGCGGCGGGCAGGTTACATGGTAAGTACCGTTCTATATTAATTCCTATCCGGTGGACTACCATTACGTCTTAAAGCAGTATTGTTTTAATCTGAATGCAGAGTGGGAAAGAGATGGCGCTAGACATCCTATATAGCTCAGTCTCTTTCCCACACAGGAAGGACTTTAAACGTGCTTTAAGACGTCATGGTAGGCTCCAGTTCATCAATGCGAGCATCTTCGTAGAGTAATTTTGTGGGGAAGAAGGGGCGGAGATAATAATCCCAAACTGCAGTTTGAGGCAGAAATAATAAATATAACAATATTGAGCATGATATTGCAATTTTAACTTTGTGCTGACTGCTCAACGTTTTAAATACAATATATCCCTCGATTTCTTTTTAGGCATTTCAAATTTCCTCATGCGATAATACGTTTAGAATTTGTGTTGTCTAAATTACATGTACATTTGTAAACGTAACTTTAACAATGTTGATATATTGTCAAGCTAACCTCTTATATACCCATAAAATATCATAATATATTTCCCTCGCAACAGACCGTAACCGCGCCCGCAAGAGTGCCTCGTACCGCGAAGCCTGGTCCCGCCTGGAGTGCTGGGTGTCGCGCGCGTGTGCCGCCCGCTGCACGCTGGGCGAGCTGGAGGCCGCGCTCGAGCGGTTGCTGCAGCAGCGCGAGCGGGCGCGCAACACCGACCAGGACCCCGACGCCAAGCATCTGCTGCGCTACTTGAGAGAGTCCATCGCTGATACGCAGGCGCAGATCATGCAGATAGAGGTAATATTAAAAATAGAACATCTATCTAGACGTATAAAGCCGCTTTTCGTATCGGTGTTTAACCACGCTGGGCGAGCTCGACGTCACGCTCAAACAGTTGCTGTAACAAGGCGAGCGAGCGCGTAACACTGACTGACTTTGGTGCGGTACTTGATAGACTCGATCACCATAAAACTTGAGGCTCTCGCAGCTGTTGACATTGTCGACGCAGTTGCATACTTTGCCCTGCATTAACCTTTTTGTTTTGTCATCCGCAGGAGGAGAACGACGAGAATATGCTCCCTCGCCTACTAGACCAGATTGACAGTGCAGAGGCAGGTCGCTACTCATTGGAGCGCCTGGCCGCGCTCACGCTGCAACACGCACAGGATGCTGCGCGTAACCTCAAGATGTTGCAGGACACGCGCTCGCAGCTCAAGGAGGTAACCAAAATCAAAAGGCATTTATTCAAATTAGGCTGATAATCAGCACTTTTTGAACGTCAAAATTACTTCCACTGCCACTTCCTACACAACACAATCTGCCTAGTTTTTTCTCAACTGTGTTGAGGTCGCCTTCCAAACTAACCGGATACATTGCGAAAACGCTCACCACGTCCCCAGAAAAAAAATCTGCTGCTCCATACATTTTGACTTTTGACCGTGAAGGTATTGCACTTTTGTAGGAAATAGCTGTTTAAAAAAAATGTCGATGAGAAGTTTCCATGTTCAGAAAGATGTACTGATTACATATAAGCGTGTTCACGTCGGTGTCCTTTCCACCAGTGTTCCGCAAACTTTTTGCGTTCAAGGTACATCTAAGAAATCGCAAAATTTTGGAGGTTCACCACCTTAAATGAAAAATCTATCGCGTGATTTGCGGCTTTTTAAGTAGGTGTTTTTCTTCTGTCTATCTATTTAACTTTAAGACATAACCATATTTTTCCGAGGTACACTAACTAATGACCAAGGTACGCCAGTGTGCCGCGGCACACACTTTGCGGAACACTGCGTTAAACCCTGTATTATTATATTTAATTTTGACGCCCAGCTGTTTCATATAATTGCTGGTCAAAGTGAATGTTGCCAGTAGCAACTTGAAAAATCCTTTTAATTGTATCAAACTAAAGTTACAAAACATGTTCCAACATCAACATCTGTTTATGAGAAAAATATTATTAGCTTTTTTTTTCTTTTTCATGAATTACCGATACGTTTGGCATGTGTTTAAAAAAACTTGTCCTAATATTTGTTTTTTTGGCCCACAGCTGGAAGAAAGTACAGAGCGCACAGCGAGTGCTCTCCGGATAGCGGGCACGGAGGACCAGAACCTGAACCCCTGGGGCGGTGTGCCGGCCGCACTACACGCTCTACTCGCACACGTGTCTTCTGGCACCTCTACGCGCTCCGTATCGCCTGTGGACAGGTAACAGATAAGACACAGACGAACATACATGGTAAGGTCTAAAATTTTTCGGCTTCAACGATTAAATTAAGGATTAATATCCAAATAAAAATGGTTTAAAATAAAGAGAGACTATTTTGGACAAAGATATTACTTTTTTTACGGTGATTTAGTGACATGATAGTTTTGTCTCTCTGATCTTATGTGTGTAGGCCGGAAATGTTGGACCTACGTGATACATGAAAGAATAGGAACAAAATTATTTGCACCTGAAGGCCCCGGCTCGTGCCCGGGCACACGATGCGTTGCGGCACCGGAGCGGTGTCGCTGCGTCGTCTTGCATAGATATATGTATGGCATGTCACACGGTGCCGCACCGGACTTGTACCCGCCGGGACGAGGTGGGGAGAGGTGAATGCGTTGCGACGTCGTAGCGGCACCACTCAGTTGTTTATGCGTCACAAAGAACACACGCTCGCACGTTTTGTTTTACCCTGGGGGCCGGCGGCGCCGCTGCGACTTAACAACGTTGCGGCGCCGCACCGCTCGTGTGCCCGCCGATGCGGTGAAATCTTTGAGGTGCGACGCCGCAACGCATCGTGTGCCCCCGCACTTTTTAGTGCGTTGCGTCGTCGCTGCGTCGTTTTACACATATTTTTAGCGACATGCCACATTATACGCAACCTTAGGGTGAATTTCACCCATGGAACTGAACACGATCAGTTCGTACAAACTGCGTTTAACTTATCACTCACCATGGGTTTCAGCTTTCGAACACTGTCGAAGTGTGCAAATCGCGTTCAGTTTGATTAGTACAATTCACCTTAGCTAGTTTAAATACACCTATCTTCCAAAAAATCATGTCTTTTATTTGAATAATACAAGTAAAATTACACCGTCAGTTATTGGCACAGTGAGTCCCGTCAAAACGGCGTGCGCGAGTCCAGCACAGCGCCCACGTCACCGCCGGACGACAACACCACCTCGCCATTCCAGAGGAACACGTAAGTATACAAATATTTGATTTAATCAATCCCACTTCTCGGAAACACGCCACTGGGCCGTAATCCACGTATTAGCTTACGTTTCATAAACTTGAAACTGCTTTTCACCTGCGCATGTAATTTCTATTATTTTGCATATAACATACCTTTAAAATTCTGAGTTTTATGAGTTATTTATTTATTTAACACTTCAAGTACAATGTACAGTGGCGGAGTTAATGCCATAGGCATTTTCTACCAGTCAACCTTTGGGTGATGCAGTGACAAACAGTGGTAGGTGTCTATCTGTAAAAAAATAATAACTTATTAAGACAAACTAAGGATATATAAAATACTATAAATATATATCAAAAATACTATAAATGTATATCAATATATAAATTCTTAAATGTAAAAGGACAAACAATGAAGAAAGTATCAAGTTCTTTCGAATATACTCGCGTACTTTAATTTTAAAAGATAGACGATTAGTTGCCATCCTGATTTCCTGGGGAAGCGCGTTCCACAGAGAAATAGACTGAACGAAGAATGTTCGGTGAATGAAGTCTGTGCGGTGAGAGGGACATTTAAGAACACGGTTATGCGAAGAGCGCAGACTCCTATTGTGGTTGGAACACATGTACTGAAAGTGGGGAGCAAGGTAACTAGGCGAAGTGGGAGAAATAAGAAAAGAAAACAAGGTGGTTAGCGCCCTCTGCTCCCTACGCTGCCGTATGGGCAACCACTTTAGAAGAGACCGCTGCTCAGAGACATGATCAAATTTACGCAAGTTGAAAACGAATCGAATGCAGTTATTAAGAAGACTGTCAAGTTTATCGAGGAGACCGGGATAGTAGCTTATGATAATGATATATCTCCTCACACTTTATAAATGGTTGAGACCGAAAAATACTGAAGTGGTCATAGTTCAAATTTGACGAACAGTCTAACCAAGGGGTATCGTATTACTCAATACTAACTGGGTTGTGGAGGTCAGATAGGTCAGTTAGTTTGGAAGCTGAACCCAACATAGTTGGGAAAAGACTAGACTGATGATGATGAGTGTACGAATGTATGTTTACCCGTCCTTCCCTTGTCCGTCAGCCCCCGTCGCGGCTCAGTCCGGCTGCGCGACCTGGGCGTCATCGGTCGCGAGGAGGACCCCATGACGCAGTCTATGGTGGAGCCCACCTCGCCGCGCCCCATACCGCTCAGCCGTGTGCCCAGCGCGCCCGGTAGTCTCAGGTACCAAGATATGCTTATAATGATCCCACAGCTGGGACTCTGGCAATTGCTACATTAACACTTTTGGTGCTAAACACCCAAGACCTGGGTCGAACAATAATTCGTCCGTTGGCACAAAACCGCCTCCCGAGTCGTCTTTATACGTAGCTATAATGACTTGCGAATGCGAGTAAAAAACAATTATTTGACCTCAGCAGCAAAAGTGTTAAATTCTCCACCCAAATCTCTACGTTCTTATCTCATCATACTTAAACCTACTGCCATTCCAACCACAGAGGTCTCCAGCCACTGAGCAGCACGGTAGGCGCACTAGCGTCGCCGGTAGCGGGTCGCCGCCCCCCCGCGGCACCAGAGTCCCCGCGCCCCCCCCGGCGGCACCCCCCCCTGGCCAAGCCCGGCTCCTTGTACGTATACAACACCCCGCTCTACATACCGTAGGGAAATGCCGGAATAAGCATGTACACGAACGGAATGAAAAGGTTCAACAACATAGGTGATTGATAGAGAATGCCTTGTGACATAAAACGCATATTTCATTAGGTCGTAATAGCCACTACTTACCGAATTTCAAAAATGGAACAAAATTTTTATGAAATTATCTGCCAAGTAAGTTAACGGGCACTGAATCGCATGTGGCGAAAAAGGCCCTATGTCAGCCTTTGTGGCGCATCTATCTTTATTAGAGATGTAACGGATAGCAGTTTAGCCGGATATTCGGCAATATCAGGCAGAACATTACCGTTTGATACATCGCGCGAAGCACGCTTGCGTAGGCGGCGCGTGAACTATCGGGTGGACTCGGACCAGTTCGGGTCTTTTCGTTGATAAATGAATTTGCAGTAGTGTGTGTAGCGAGAGACTATTTTCTGAAGCTGGCCTTATATACGAACACAAGCGGAACCGCTTGGAAATTTATATTCATTCACCATAATTTGCCCTTAATGCAGTATGAGTACTAAGTAATTTTCTAAGTTTTAGAATTATCTTGTGATTACTGATTGTATATCTTAAGTCATCATCATCATTTCGGCCGAAAATACGTCCACTGCTGGACATAGGCCTCCCCCATGTGTCGCCACAGCAACATTTTGGGGGGTTTTGCCATAATCGCCACGCTTGGCAGGCGGGTTGGCGATCGCAGTACGGTTGTTACAAAAGCACAGAGAACGCCGCTGCCTATTCTCTAAGCAAGTCCTTTAGTCGCCTCTTACGATACCCACGGGAAGATATGGGATGGTGCTATTCTTTACGTCCGACACCATGCAGAGCTTGAGATTGCCATGAGATTTCTTAAGTGATACTAAGTAAATAAAGCAATTAATTAGGTACCAATTTTTTTTTTTATATATAAGTCCGGTATTCGGCCGGATAGACGATAGTTATCCGGTATTCAGCCGGATAGTATTTAGGCCGCCGGATACCGGATAGTTACCGGATATCCGTTTCATCTCTAATCTTTATGGCTGTAATCCCCGTAGAACACCCACATTATGCAGTGTGATGTCAGTTTTTATGTTGGCAGTACTTGATTGTAAAAACCTTTACATTCCGCGACTGTACTTGCTGTGACGTAGTATCATTTCTGTTATTCTATTGACATATTTGAAAAACTTCTTAAGATGGATCATCACAAACTTGTTGTCTTCACTGTAATATTCAGTTGTGTATTGTAAACATTTCAAAATGTGTTGTCAAAATTCTATGTTTTATTTTATTATGAAAATATTATGGGAATTGGTTTTCTTTATTTTCTTACTTTTGTATGGCTGATTTTTTATTCTACTGATATCATTTTAGATTTAAAAAAAAATCTACAATATGTGTCAAAAGTGATTTTTACGGCTCAGTTAAAAGATATCTGACGATGAAAAATTGGCCCAAAGTAACTTATTTAACAATCAAATTAAAGCTTGAGTAGTTAGAAATATATCTGTCTCTTTCACTCTGGTATTTGTGCGATATCGCCGTCCCTTTCTGCATGGTACACTGCTTGGGTATTTTTGTGCTACACTCTAGTTGGTGTGAGGTAGACATTTCTGTAGTTTTACTCAAAACTTGAATATCTATCTGTACGTTTATTATTTAAAGAACATTGTTTACTACAGGTTTACTTAAAAACAAAGATATTTTCACATCTCTCTCGCTTGCACTCATTTTGAGTGAAGGAGAGATGTTAAACTAAACACAAGACTTGAAGCATTGACGGTCACAAAATAAACCGGGTGATTTTGAAAATGGAATTCCTCGTGTTGTCTCGTTCCCACGTTTTATGACCACGCTACGTATGCCATACGCGTTTAAACTATAATTTCTAAGTCAATTTTAAGAAAACCTGTAGTATTCTTGCCGTCTAGTTATATGTGCAAATGATTAAATATTTAAAAAGTCCATGCATTTAATTTACACCCTGACCTACCCCGCATTTCTTACTCAAAATAGAAAGATAATTGAACTAAAACTAAGTTTAGGAAGTTTGACGTAACATAACAATCATCATGCCGAAGGGTTAGGTAGGGGGGCCCGACCCACATTTCGGCAATTGGTCTAGTGGTCCCAAGCGTTGGGCATGAGGTGTTAATCCCAGGCCTGGCACAGCACTATTGGCTTTTTCCTTAAGAAACTCGGTAGCAGCCCGTAGACTTATTCCTCTTTGACTTATTGCATAGAAACCTTAGTATACAAGTTCAGTTTGCACATATAACTGCCTGGTACCGGTGATGGCGCTCGGTGGGTGGGCCGGGCGTGCCTGACGCAAGTTTCTCTCGCAGCCTGCTGACCGAGCTGTCCATAGTGGAGGACTGACCTCCCCCCGCCCCCGCCGCGCCCCGCGCGTCGCCCGCCCGCGTCCCACGACGCTCTGCATGCCTAGTCTTTATTTATAGCTTCTTCTACGTATTAATAACTCTTTATCGACGCCTTTTTTCATGGTTTTGGAAATGAATGTGGCATTTTCAAGTATTATTTGAGATTCCCAAAGTGAGGTTCTAATTTAAGTACAAAATATAGATGTGTCACATTTTTATGTCAATTATTTATATTAATAACAAGGCACGTAATAATACTTGTAAACTTAGCACGGATAATTTCTAAAAATATGAAAAAGTCGGGTTGTATTTCCTACTAAATAAATTCGGCGAGGCAGTGTTAAACAAGCTATGCAATTATTTACAGATGCGTTCGTATTATACGTACGTACGCGTCCATATTTACGCTGAAATACAATATATAAGTATGTGAATAAACACTAGGATTAAGCTAAAATATTAACTGTTTGACTCAAAACTTTGTAATGTAAAAAGTACAATATTTTAGGCACTAAATGTAGGTACGGGTATCGAACCAAAAATGTCTAAAGACGCTTGATACCGCTTAGATTTTTTACGCAGCAGCGATTTGAACTTTTCTGTGATGATCTTATGATCTAATTTTGTATAACTAAATTATCCAAGCTTCAGTGTAGTTTTTAAGTGAACTTTTGCATTTAAGAAGTGCACAAAATGTTAATTAATAATACTAATCCAAAGGAATTGTTTAGCTTCTTGCATTTTACTGTATTATATCGAAGTAGTTTGTAAGTATATCGTCACAAGTGTAACGTAAGCTTTAACTCGGCAATTGGTTATAAAACACATATTACAATCTGTATACAGATGCTTGTCTTATATATTCACCAAAAGTGCACGCAAACAGTCGCGGACAAAAATATTGATCACACTTTAAAATTTAATTTCTTAAACAATGGACGTTAAGGTTGATTTCGGTGTTACTTTTCATAAGTGAAGAATACATCTTCCAATAGTAAACTTTCGTTGTAGTTTTTTGTCCAAAACATCGTTAAGCATTTTTATATCACCTCTTCGAATGGAAATTATCATACCAACAGCTACTCCTACAATTTTTTATATCACCTCTTCGAATGGAAATTATCATACCAACAGCTACTCCTACAATTTTTTTTGGCAAGATTTTTATTTAAACAGAAATTTGATAACAATTGGACCGTCGTCCGGTAGGAAACATTTTTATTATTCTTTGACTGTACTTGTGCCTCTCCAGTTGACCTAACTAAGGGTGCAAACATAAAGAAGAAGAACATAAAGAAACAGTGAAGAAGAACAGGTTTCCGGTACAGACAAATCTGTACGGGTCGGTACCGGGTTAACTTGCATATAAAATTGACATAATTGAACCTGTTTCTTTATAAATGAGCGCATAAGATAACATAGAAAATAATACCTGGACCGATCGGTACCGACCTGCCTGTACCGGAAACCTGCTTCTTTATGTAAGCACCCGAAGCGTTTAATAAATGATCAAGCCAAGTATTTGTATAGTTTGTAATATATTAGTACAATGTATGTACCAATTATATGTATATTATGTAGGCACAATAAATAGATGCAATTCAGCTTGTGTTTTGTTTGCTACCGGCATGTCGCACCCCCGCTATATACTGCATGAAAAAGCATTCTATATTCGCTGGAAGGGCCGTCGTGACATTTACTTTTACTATGAATGCAGTAAGTACATGACTCCAGGACCAGTTTTTTTTTCAAGGGATAACCCTTGAAAAAAGAATTAGCTGACATGTACATTTTGACCCTGTAAGTATACATATATAATTTTCCCAATATGTCTATAATACTGGGACATAGTAGATCTCTCTTTAGGAGAAATAGTAATAGCAGTTATATATCATATGCTGAATCCTTGGTAAAAGTTTTGTGTGACGAAACTCTTTCACCCTGTATTGATTTAAATTACCTGAAAGTTTGACGAAATTACAACTGGACTAAAAAAAGGTTTATAGCCCATGAACTGTAGGATAAATGTTTTGGGTTAATCTCTAAATTAATATGAATGAAAACAACAAATCATCGATGAATAGAGATACAACTAGATATCGATCGATGTGCATGCATTTCAATCAGTCAGCATTCTTCTTCACTGATTTTTTGTGAACTAATAAAAAAAAATATGAATGTATCTTTTTTTTAACGACCTTAAGACTTTATAGACAAGCCATAGTCTTTGCACCATTTTTTTTTTAAGTTGCACCAGCAAATACATAGTTTTGTTACACACAATTCACATGCATTGGAGTTGTTTTTAACATTATAGCAGTATACCCTAAACCAACAGTAGAAACACACAATGACAATCAAGTTATAGAAGTAACAGGTAGATGAAAATTCAAATCAAGAATAGTTTTGCGCTTCCAACCAAAGACATTGTAAGTATTTTTTTTTTGTGTTGTGGTCCATGTTCTCATTTGTAATCCATATCCATGGCATGGCTACGATTGTGCCCCATCATGGCCCATTGATCCATTCGTTTTGTTGCTACATTTGAAGTTGTGATGTCCTATTAACAGTCTAAAACTCCTAGCTTTTGAAATTCCTTAATAAAAATTCCATTTTAATAATCATGATTGACAATAAGGGATTAATCATTTTAATCTAATCCGTCCATTCCTAGACAAAGGCATCCGTCAAGTTACTCCATATAATATTAAGCTATTCTGACAAATTCCATGTATCATTTAAAACCAAATTGATCTGATAAATTAATTAGAGCATCATCGTCATCTCTATTGAAATTGAAATAATAAAACAAACTTTTTAATACAAAAGAAAAGTTAACTTGAGCATAATCGTGACAAATTATAGATAAAAATGTTTGAAATGTCGTAATGCATATTGAGTGTGCTGTTTGATTTTCAACGTTCGGTGACTAAATCAGGGTTACGAAATTCAATTTTTCTTACGTTTTCTCAATTCGTAGGTCACTGTCGAGTTGTTTGTTGATTGAATTATGATTTGCGACCGTAAAAAATTTGGCCGTATAATCATTAAAACCGTCAATATAACCCTCTAAGTTCAATTAATCCCATTTACTGGTTTTGTCATGATACATATAGCCATTGAATGGGATTAAATTATTTCGGTAGGGTTGTATTGATGATTTCAATGATTATAACTCAGTAAAACCATATTATTGGCCGTAAAGCCGTCTAATGTACAGCCTGATACTGCCCGGCAAGTTGCAAAAAAACGTAAACGAAAGTTTTGAATTTCGAGTGCGGGTTGCACTCGAAATTCAAAACTTCCTTTAAAAAACTACCTTCAAAATATTTTAAATTTCCACCGCCAATTTTTTAAACTTGGGCTTAAGCACGTCTTCAAGCACTAACTACTTCACAAACTTCACGCTAAGCCGGCCACGGCTTGTTCATGTACCACCCTTAACTCCCATGTTCCCGCTTGCTAACTGGCTCACTAACGCAGAGAGCCGAGCACGACGGTGGGCACGCCGCCCGCGTCGCCCGGCGCGTCGCGACGTGCGCGCGATGACGACGTGTTCCTGAGGCTGGCTGGCGCAGGGAATGATAACACGCCGCAAGGAGTTGTCAAGGAAATTCTTTTGAAGGTGGGTAGTGTGACCTCTGATGTTATTTTGTTAGTGTCCTTCTTACCTCAATTGATTTTGGGTCGGCTATTAGGCGCTATCTCAACATTCGTCTATCTATTCTTTGGTCTTCCTTTTTTCTACGGATGGAATATTTTGCATTACCATCAACATTGACGTTCATAATACAGAGTGTAATAGAAAGGGTATATACATACTCAAGGGTTTGCTACAGACCATCAAACTGAACATGTTTCTCCATTGGACAAACATCGTAATAGCGAAAAAAATATCACTTGCCCCATTACATATAATTTTTTCGCTATAACGATGTTTGTCCGATGGAGAAACAGGTAGATGAGATGATGATGAAAATGATGCCTTGTTCAGTTTGTTGGTCTTTAGCACACCCTTGAGTATGTATATACCTTTTCCGTTACACCCTGTATAGATCTAGATTATATTATGAAAAGATTGTGTGTCATAATTTAATGTACAATAAAATTCATCCATCTATTCTTTGGTCTTTATTTTTTTTATGGATGGAAATTCTTTTAGTTTTACTTAAAAGGGTTGTTTTAATAGTTGTCTGTGTCTTGTATAGCGAGTAAGCGGCAGTGGCGGCAGCAACACAGGAGCGTGGCTGCAGTGCACGCACGTGGCCGAGGGACACGCAGGCGCCGCACTCGCGCTCGCAGCCACCACGCACATGCTGTATAGCGGCGGAGTGGGTGAGCAGAAAGATAGCCTCGCTAAAAACACTTCACCTGAATCTTAGGATTAAGCGTACAATTTTGGCTGAGTTGTAAGCGCCACTTTTTTGTTTATCTAGCACTCTGGCCTTCTTGCTATACATGCAACTTTGATTTTGAAAAATTATTCTATTTTCAGTGAATTTTTTGTCATATCAAAAACAACTATTATAATACTACAGGGTTTTGAAATGTTTAAGTATGTAAGTAAGTATAAGAACTCATAGCTTGACGTGACTAACTTTACTTCTGCAACCATTTCTCTCTGTCCTCTAGACCGCACAGTACGCGGCTGGGACTTCACAGCCGGCACAGAGGCGTGGCGCGGCTGGTGCGGGGGCAGTGTGGGAGCCCTGGCAGCCGGCGAGCCTGATGCGAGGGGCTCACGGCTTGTGCTTGCCGCCGCTGGAGCAGCTGTCAGGATGTTTGATACCAGGACCAGGACGCCCGTTACTACGCTGTGGTAAGGAGAAGTCTGTTTTTATATCCGTTTGACTTTGTGACATTCTCGCGGACTAGTCTGTTAGTCCGAGCACGAGATGCATCGGCGGGCGCTGCACTATCTACGCCATTATTTAATTAAACTTACTGTTACGACTGTGCCGTTGTTTATTTCGATAGCAGTGTATGGAGGCAAACGAAATCTTCACTGGTCCACATAGGTGTTAATTATCTTAAAGTTTAAACAAACAATAACAAAACGAAAGACGACTGACTCAAACAGACTGATGTGAGACTTGCGCCATGCGTACGTACACTGCGTACGTGAAGAGAACTGGCGACCGACTGATACGGGCTCGACCCGGCTTGTATTGTATAACGGGCTGGTTTCCGCAACTCTACGTCCAAAGCGCGTATTTTGCGTAAGGCCTCGACGCAGCTTATGCCACTAACTTGAATAATTAATTGAAACTTGACTAATTCGATTCTTCTGTACGGTGTTGGACGTAAAGAATAGCACCATCCCATATATTCCCGTGGGTGTCGTAAGAGGGGACTAAGGGACTTGCCAGAGAATGGGCAGCAGCGTTCTCTGTGCTATTGTAACAACCGCGATTGCCAACCCGCCTGCCAAGTGTGGCGATTATGGCAAAAAATCCCGCTTCTTGGGGGAGGCCTATGTCCAGCAGTGGACGTCTTTTGGCTGAAATGATGATGAATGATGACTAATTCGAATAATTAATCTTCTTCTTTAATGTTCGTTATTTTAAACTAATAATGGAAAGTTAATAGTATCCTAAGATCTTGTTTGGTTGTTGATCTATCTCCCTTCATGTACCAGGTCGTCAGGCGTGACGGGTCCCTGCCCCGCCAACCGCGGCGTGGGCGGCGAGGTCGCGGTCACGGCGCTCGCTCTCACACAGAACCATCGGCTTTACACCGCTGTAGGAGACAAACTGAGGCTATGGGATCTGCGCATGTAAGTTATACTACTTTACAAACAACTTTTCTTTATCTTTTGAGATTGGGTCAGCAGCTTATGATTATGGTACATCTTTTCACTTTTTGTAAATGAGTAAGACCAAAGAGGGCTACTGAAGTTGTCAATCGACTCATCATCTTCCTAGCGTTTTCACAAACTATGTTGGGGTCGGCTTCCAGTCTAACAGGATGCAGCTGAGTAGGTACCAGTATTTTAAATGAAGCGACTGCCTATCTGACGTCCACAACCCAGTGACTGGGTAATACAATACCCCTTGGTAAGTCTGTCAGACTTTCGGCTTCTACTTCGACTACTCGTAAATGAAAGATCTACAAATGACAGCCGGGATCAACGGCTTAACGTGCTTGCCGAGTCACGGAGGGAACTCAGTATGTTTATTGTATGAATTTCATAATTATCCTGTATAAATTGTCAGTGCTTCAATCTGTTACCTCATCATCAAAAACTTACTGTACGAACCCTTCAAGGGGCAAATGGGTCTTGATACCAGCTTCTTCTTCTTCTTCTTTGTGCTGTTAAATGGGTATATTTTGAAGATCTACTAGAGTTTAAACTTGGAACCCTTCATGTCCTGATTTACGTGTTGTCATGATGCAGGATGGAGTGCGTGTGCAAGCTGTGGACGGGTCACGCGGCGGCGGTGATGTGTCTGAGTGTGGGCCGCGCGGCGGGCGGCGACCTGGTGGCCACCGGCTCCAAGGACCACTATGTGCGGACCCTGGACATGCTGCCACAGGACACTGGTATGTTTAGTATTAGAGAATCACCTGGATAAGGGACGTAAAGGACCGGAAAGTGTGGCGGAAAAAAGGGGAGACCTATAACCAACGGTGGGTGATTCCGGGCTGAACTGATGATGATGTTGAAAATATCTAGAATGTAAACAAGATATTGACTAACTTATGATCAGCCCCTTTCAATTTTAAAACCGTTTGCTGCTAATGCAGTGCAATGTAATCTCTCAAATTTATCTTTATTCCCGTGGTCTGTTGCTACGTGACCTCAAGACGTCCACTATTGACCGAGGACATCATCAACCATATCATAAATTCACGCCTGTAATCTCCAAAGGATTCAGCAGAGGTGTACATACCTAATAGTACGTCCACATTTAGCCAGTTATGTTTAAGTCCCATGCAATAAGGGGCGAACCTATTGCCATCAACCAGGAACAATTCCAGATTCTGTTGCTGAGCAATTTCCGATGGAAAAAGCCAATTTCAGTACTGAGGAGATTTTCGAAATCATCCCTTGCAATTTCCAGACTGATATTGTTTTTTGAGAGTATATTTGTATTTTAATACTTTACTACCTGTCCCGCGCAACTTCGTCTGCGTCACATTTTCCCCGTTTTCGCAACATTTTTCATTGCTGCTCCTCTCCTATACAGTGCCAACTATTGAATACTTGCTCAATCCAGTCAACAGATACCGCCATTAGTTAGAATCGTTTGGAGCTAACAGATAATTGTGACTTAATTTGCAATAAAATAATATTGCGACTATAAATTGAGATGTAAGCTATCTTATCTTTCAAGTTGGATCAAACTGCACACGGTGTGCAAATTTGATTAAAATCGGTTAAGTAGTTTAGGAGTCCATCTCCGACAAACAACGTGACACGTAATTTATATATATATACATAGATTTTATATACATATTTTGAAATTGTAGGCAGCTGGGAAGCAAGTAACCGCTGGCTGCTAGAGCCCCCGCACTACGACGGAGTGCAAGCTCTAGCGCTGTGCCATGACGACGCAGCGCTGTACAGCGCTTCACGAGACACCAGCCTCAAGCGCTGGAGTCTCACAGACCACACGCTCACACATGTAAGTTGTACTAAAGTTAAAGATGCCTACTACAATGATCATACTATGACAAAGCATAAGCATAATTGTATTATGATGACGTAGTGCTTTACGCATCACCGCGCCTCGCGCTTTAAATAAACTCTTCCATAAACTAATTTGTCACAGACTAACTATTGTTAAAGACACAAAAATAAACATCAAATAATCGCGAAATGTTGTTTAAATGTACGATATCTCGTTCGTTTCACGTATCACACTGTGTTTGTTTGTACCAGGGCGTTATGAACGCGCACAAGGGCTGGGTGACGGGCGTGTGCGTGGTGGGCACCGGACAGAATACTCTCGTAGCGAGCTGCGGCCGTGACGCGGCCTTACGTGTGTGGAGCGGCGCGCTGCGGCCGGCCGCGCCGCCCGCGCAGCTGCCCGACCTGCCGCACGCACTGCGCGCGCATCCCGACCCCAACCTCCGCACGCTCTACACGGCCGGCAAGTGAGTACACTTGGACAAAATTTATCAATTAAACTAACTGATTTTTATGTCGTTTTCAAGGGCGTGTCGTATGAACTTATACTGGGTGACTGGTTAAACGAGGAGAATACTTTGAGCGAGTGAAGTACTCATAAATATGACTTACTATGGGACTATAAAATTATGAATAATGCAGCTACGTTTTTTTCAAGTTATGCGACCATATAATGTAGAGAAGCTGATATTTTTTCACGATTTCCTGTTTGGTGTAATAGTGAAACTTGTTCATTTTTATGAGCAATGCAGGAGCTTAATAGTCTGAGATCCCGCCTAAGGTCGACTTTCGTAAGCAGGTGGGTGAAAGTCAATCTTAGGCGCGATCTTAGAATATAAACGATTGCCCACGTTTAATCAATCACCCACTACGATTGGTTGTCGTTATTACAGTCAATACATCACATAGCGGTACTTTACAGCTGGTGTCACTAAAAAACAGAACACAATCAGCAAATCTAAGCGTTCAAGGGCCGTAAATACGAATTTACCTCAGCAATTATTATACTGACAGCTCTTGGAACCGGTTTAAATTTGCTGATCGCGTTTAGTTTGCTGGAGTGAAACCACCCTTAAAGTAAACTGGTTGTCACGTAGAAATATAATAATACCTGGAAATCTAATAAACATTAAAGTACTTAGATCACTAATGGTCTTTGTTTATTTTGAAAATAACTAGGACTAATATTAAATGACCAATCAGGTTCATGATTTTATAATATTTTGTTTCTAGAGGTCTTTTAGATCCACTTCTGTATAATTTTAAACTGATCATTCTTGTGATTCTAGAAAGGGTTCGTTATTTGAAAAGTAAGAACGTCATCACGATAAGAATAAGTATAAGAATCTTTTGGCCCTCGAATGTCATTGACAAAGTTTTGCTTAAAATAGTGTTGAAAGGACAGGATGACGTTGTTAGTACCGATTTTGTCCGCGCGTCTGTAGATACTTGTACGAGTATAGTAACCCGTGAGTGTGTTGCAGCGGCGGCGAAGTGCGCGCCTGGCGGATCACCGTCGAGCAGTGAGCGACCACAGGTGCATACACACACATACAAACATACATTTTGTATAACTATCTATAAAGATACATACATGTCACTCACACAACAGTACGTTTATATGCACATATCAAGTGCCGGCAGACCTGGCAAAGCATGGTTTTAATTGCATTATAAATATTTAGACTGCATTGACGATTTTGATTCTATATTCACGCGTTAAGTTCGAAAGATTTGCCTACAACTTAAGATTTTTTGGTGACTGTTCAATAGTTGTAATTCCAAGATTCTTAACTGACACTTTTATACTTTTATACGAGGACTTTTTGGCGTTGAAATAAAATGTAAACAAACATCATAAATCACAAAAATGGGTCATTGTATTGCCCTATAGAGACACAAACGGTAGGTATGCACAAAACCTAGCACTTTCCAATCACACTGCACAAATCAACAACCAATATTTTGTACCATAGCTTTAGATGTCGCTAAATGATCACTAACCAGAGCAAAACCGAGTGTAATACTTGTTACATTTACGTATTTTATGTATCAAACTTCATATCCACGTATTTGTATAGCTTAATATTATAATTCCTTCTATAAGAGGGTAGGTAGTAGTTTCATGACTCTGTTGGTCAGAATGGCAACTAACATACTTAGCTTGTTCATGTAGTTTTGAATTTTCATTCATCAGCGCTAAACTATGAAGTTATCTTTAGGTATTAATAGATTTTTTTTTTGTGGTATACAGAGTGGGAGGTAAGCCGTTGGTCCCGGCTGTCATTTGTAGATCTTTGACAGTCGTTACGAGTAGTCAGAAGCTAAAAGTCTGACATCCAGTCTTACCAAGGGGTACCGTATTACCCAGTTACTGGGTTGTGGAGGTCAGATAGGCAGTCGCTTCATTTAAAATACTGATACTCAGCTGCATCCGGTTAGACTGGAAGCCGACCCCAAGATAGTTTGGGAAAAGGCTAGGCAGATGATGAGATGATGACAGAGTGGGAGGTAACCCGATGCTAAAACGGAAAACACGTATTCAATACATGATTATGAACCCTACAACATAGAAAATTCATCATCAGCCTATAATGCTCCCACTGCTGTGACACAGGCCTCCTCTCTTTGAGAAGGGCTGTAATCCACCACGCGGGCCCAGTACGGGTTGGTAGATGTCACATGTCTTCGAATTTTTAGTTCTAGGACATGCATGCATGTTTCCTCACGATGTTTTCTTTCACCGTTGTTGCGGGCAGCGGCGATGAAATAAATTACACAAAGCCTGCCTGGGTTCGAACCCACGGCTTACTGCTCGTTAGTCCGGGCTGCAACCACGTGGCCACAACTGCTCTCAACATAGAAATTCATAATGATGTATTGAATACGTCACGTGGCATCCGTTTTAGCGTCGGTGTTCCCTCCACCCTGTATATCGATGAATAAGATACTATACATACTAGTCTTTGGTAGTATTAGGCAGGTGGCGTTCGGTAGTTATCGGGTTTTTGGGTTCTGTAGTTTTTCTACCTCAGGAGGCATGGAGTGAATTTGTATGTAGTATTAGACAAAAAATACCGTATTTCTGTCTACAAACTTAAATTTAGAAAAACGCCAGCAATCTACACACCGTCAAGTGGGGTAACCTTCCTAATTAAGTAGGCGAAGACAATATTATGCTTCCGCGATCCCCTAAGAATCTCGCATTCTTTTTAGCAGTAGTATTCATCGCTCAAACTGTGTGTTTAATTACTTATTAGGAGCAATTAAGTCTCATCCGTCGATTGGAGGCCGACTTCAGCAACTCAGTCTATACGCATAGCCAATGAATAGTGTGATATGTTGGTGTGACGCACCGTCCGCTTGCGCACGCGCCGCCGCTTCACTCCCACTCACTCCCACCTGCAGGCAAAACTGCGCCTCGCTCTTGACTTACCATTTTAAACGGAGTGAATTGGGATGAGAGGGTAAATCGAGAGAAGCTTTTAAAGGATTTTCACATTGTTATTAGAAAGGTATCAAAATTGATCATTTGAATTGAATAAAAAAAATAAAGTCCGTATAGGCAACAATCAAGAATTTATTTAACTTACATAAAAATCCCTTACAATGTTTTTCTCGCCTTCACCTTTGCGCTATTCACCTAATATTACCTAAACTCTTTAGTGGCATATACTTCTAAAAGCACTGATATCAGTATTATACTACGTGGGAGGGAGTCCGACGCCCAAACGGTTACCACATAACTAGCACATCATTTTAAACCCCGCCCCACATAGAAATGATGTACTGAATAAGTGGTTTTAGCGTCGGAGTCCCTTCCATACTGTATACACCAACTCAAAATAATATAGTAGGTGTAAAACATCAACTGCTGCTGTTAAAGAGAGTACAGCCTCTCAATTTATGAATCGATGTTTTCCTGTGAGTGTTTCCCTGTTTTAACTTTATTCAATTGTTCTACTGCTTTCCTTTTAGTTACTAACAATTTTCTACCATTTTTCATGCAATTGAGTGTACAATAATTATTTCATTTACTAACCTAAGCTTTAAATGTTGTTAGTAGTTTTCTTAGATGTTTTCACCCTGAATCTAACCTCTTTACTCAATATAAATTTTATTTACTTAAAATATGCATAATATTGGACTTGCCAATTTTCAGTGGTAAAGCTATTTTTTTTAATTTCTTTTTGGCGTACCCTATTTCTCATACAATAGCATATTTAATGAAAATAAATAGAGTTTGCCAGCAAACAGGCAGCAAGCAGGTGGAGGCACAATGGTGTAATAACGCACATTAAGTTTTTTTATTTTTGCCATTATCGAAGAATAAACACAAAAGGTTAATAAAAAATACATCTTGTAATAATTTCATCTGCACTAAACACGCACCTAAAAACCCTAAACTCAAATTGTGCTTCCACTGCCATTATTAGGAAGTTCCCACACATATCGACGCCAAATTGGCTTGTACCGATCAGAAAGAACTTAATGTCCATTCACTAGAAGATAAAAAATCCACGCGGGGTTATGTCGCGTCGTCGGAACCAAAACGACAATGATGACATTTTGTTTTTGTTACATGGACATGTTACATAGCCGGCACAAGCCAAATCCGCGTCGATAAGTGTAGTAACCACCTAATATTTACTAACAACAATCACCAACAACAAACATCACGTACAACCCGCACCCCCTCCGCAGTGACGGGCGCATCCGCAGCTGGGTCGTCCGCAAGAGGTGACCAGCCCCCGCGTGCGCGGCAGGCCCGCCCGCGCCGCGCACGCCAGCCACCCCGGCGCACGCAGTGTACCCCGCGCGACCACAGCGCAGGGCTTGGAGGTGACTGCGGGGACACTACCGCCGGACATACGCTTGTAGATGACAATATGCTTACTATGAAGGTACAATTTGAACTGACACGGATTTACGAAAATAAACTGAACTGTGCAGGTGTTATGGCAGTCGTATGACAGATGCTTGCATTTTTTGGGATCCTTTTACATAAACATTTAATACAAATATTAATAGTAAAATCGTTCAGGGGCAGTCACGGTTATACAGCATGCGAGTAGGGCGGTGAATATTTTAAACTGGATTTGTAATATTTCTCGTGTCGTCTCACTCTTACATTTTATGACCGCGATTTGTCCAGACATTGTCGTTTAAGTATAATGTAGGCGTTCGTATTAAGAGTCAAATTATACATTCTTATAAAAGTATATACCTATTACTATGATGTAAGTGTAGAAGGATCATTTAGTTCGTGAATGGCATCAATGTGTCGTTTTTGAAATTGTATTGGATTAGCAAGATATATCCAATCGTTTATTCCAATTTTAAACGTGTTCAGTAGTTATGCGATTGCTCGTCAAATTGTAGACTGTCTGTTGTGTGACTCGTGATAATTTGGATAAACAGTTGAATTATAGCGTAGGTAAGCAGAGTCGTAGAAACAAAGGAGGGATGAATCTGTTTGTCGTCCAGTAGAATAGATAGTTGTGTGTAGATTGTTGCTTATTATACTATATTTGTGAGTTCGATGGCCTTAGCGAACGCAAAAAGCAATGATGATAATATAAAATTACATTTTTAAAAGACAAGTTCATCTCTATAGTAAATAGTTAGCGAATGTTTGATCTCTAACATTTATAATTATACTAAAAAGAACAAATTTCTTAAGTGATTAATAAAACATACAACGATTATTCACGAAAACGAAAGATGGCAGCACTATTATAAGATTAATTTTCTAAAGACATATCTTGACTATTATTATGTTAAATACTTAAATGTGTTATTATTTTCGAATCGAATTGCGTTTTAAATTACGACCTAAATATGGTACCTTGATTATTTTAAATATGAGGAAATCGATTGGAATAAAAATATGAACATTCCATTACCAAAATCAAAAATACTTTGTGAAAGCAATATCAATTATATTCTACAGGTGGGCCTAACAAAAATGTAGGTGAAAGGTCTACCGTTTAACGATGGTCTTGCCTTAGGTAGTTCCGCGGGGCGAGAGGGGATTGTAATGTGATTGTTTCTAAATTACCTTAAGCTGATAAAATATTATTTTTTCCTAAATCATCATGTGCATATAAATAGTAAGATTGGTTTCCGCTGATACATTGCGTACTTAGGGATTGTTGGCACACATTTCCGGGAGTGGGGGTAGGCGTCACCACACATGTAGTTGATCTTAAATTACTCTAAGCTGATAAACATTCGTTTTTCCTTAATCATATTAATATTGGTATATAATATGGGAATCGAACCCACTTTTAGCAGCATCGGAAGGTAGTATAGAAACAATCAAATTAGGAATGTCACCACGCCAAACCTCTTGGAGCTACGTCAAGCACCAACTCAGTTAAACTGTAGCAGCAGTATATAACTTCATTAATTATGCATACCTAAGTCATATTAAAAACCACTCATCCTATGCAATGGTTATGAAGTAAGTATTCATTAATTTTATCGTAAAAGACACGTAGTGTGTAGTTTCACGGAGTTCTAAGATATTTAATTCGGGAATTTGTCGGTAGGTGTTAAAAAGCGCTAGTGAGTGTAACTACGTATAAATCCCGTTTGCATAAAAGTAGACAAGTTTTTGTTGTGTTTTTAGCTATTAACTAATCTTGGCTAGATTCTTACTTCTGTTAACTTTTTGCCACTTTTGTCCAAACGGTTTGGAAGCTTTACAATAGTCACAAAATAAGTTTGACGGTTAGGCTCACGAGCGCTAAAGGTAGACCAATGAACAAAGTACGTTACTTGTGTGATAGTGTGTGTATACTGCTAGAAGATGGCCTTCAAATAATAACATAGTACTGTTATTGTTGTAACCGAATTTATTTCAACGGTTACGTGATGAGACAGGGATTTAATTTGCTTCAATTGTATCCAGACGGATGTAGATCTTTTTATGCTTCTAAAAAACATGTTTAAATAGCATTGTATAAAAAACAAACAATGTTCTGAAAACATCGCTCTTGTAACTTAAACTGTCTTTCCAATTTTCTCATCTTAATTGACTACTTCTTCTTCAATAACTTAAGATCTTAGATATTCACTTATTAAATCCACGTTTCATCACGTAAGCTTCTCTTAGAGATTTTATTCCTAATCATTAGGAACAGCCTTAGCTTAGCTTAAATTCCTATATATCATTTAAAACTATTTAGGAGCACCTGCCACGCGTATAGTAAGGGTTCAAATACGGGGATGACATAGAAGAGACAAGTGACATAGTTAAGTATAATTGTATGATTATTTAGTGGAATGTTACCGAGATTTCGGGTTAGAAATAGTGCCATCCCCCGAGTTTGCCAAGGAATGTAAACTACTCGTTAATAAGACTTTCAACAATTTGTTAAAACTTATTATTTCTCGAGTTATCGAAACTATCCGTCACGAAAAGCTATAAATTTTGTAATTAAAGAACTTCTAATAAGTTACGATACCGACAATTCAATCTACAACAAATAATCCCAAATTCCATCAACTCAAAGTAACGTGTAATACGAAACTAACGAGCAATTTCACTTGGCCGGGTTATATTTAGCGATATAAAGTCCTGTCGTCTTATGTTTTGTGGAACGCGTTTGACTTACTGGCACGTAAACATTTTGGCCGCGTTTCAGTTTGTTTTCTCGGATTAGGTTATCGTTTGATCCAAAGGTTGCGAACCCCTGAATGTGTTTCAATGTGTTTACAAAAGTAATAGCTTCTCTTGACGGGGAATACATTTAAATCATTAAAAGTTTTCGCTGCCACATTGTCCGAAAGTTATATTGTCGAGTAGTCTGTAATGTTCGTAAATGATTAAATCGTCATTTAATAGCCAATGCATGCCAAACTGTTCACACAATCCCTGGCCATTATTATGGAAGCCAACATTTTTAGTCCAATTTAGCCAACTTAACGACATCCATGGCCGAAGTGTAATTCTGATTTTATAATGGTAAACATCTGTGTGTAACCTACAAAGATCTTTTTCTCACTTAAACAATTTTGAGTAGCTATTAGCTAGTTCAATTTTTTTGTTTCTTAAAACGGGGGACCAAATCTTTCTTGTATCTCTTCTTAGATCGTCCAAACAGTCACTTTTCATCATCACTTTTGAATTTAAAAAACCATGTAAACATTATAAAATACTTGCAGAACTATACTTTTGCTACCAAATAATTAGCTAGTTCCCATCAGGTTATGTTTTAGCTATACATATACTTGTTTCGATACGTCCACAATCACATCGTAGCGGTAGCGTTAGATACACACACATTATTTAAGCGTAAGTATATAGCTAAAGATACATAACCTGTGGGAATCAGTCTTAAGGCTGTGCATCCTGGAAGTTATCAACTTCGAAAATAACTGTCAAATATTTCGCTGCTTTGATTATTTTGCGACGTTGCCAACTTTCAGAATGTTTTTCAGTTACAGTCTTAACTAAAGTCTGTTGAGATAATAAAACTATGAGATTAGTCTCCACTACTCAATCTAGAACTGAAAACATTAATTATGATAGTCTGTGATTAATCGAATAATTATATTTTTGTACATTCCTGTGCTACGGGTACACATAGCAAACATAACCTTGTAATCACATTTATTAGACAAATAGGTCGACGTCAAATTATGTAGAAGTAACGTTTTTAACATTGTATACTGTCCAAATATATTAAATCTTATCTTAAGTACACTAAAGGCTATGATTTTCAAACAAATATCTGTTTTATTTACAATAGTTGAAGGTTTATTTTGTGTTATCTCTCCCCAATGCGTTTTTCAGTATTATATTTTAAAGGCGAGCGCCTTGTGTATATAATTTTAAGTAGTATTGAGTAAGAATCACAAATCATGAATTTAAATAGATAATCAAAGTTATTATGTATATAATTTGTATGAAATGCAGTTAAACGCTTGTGAGGCTATCAATAATGCTAATTAACATACCAAAATATATTGTTATGTTACATCTTTATAGTGTAATGTATGCCTTATGAGAATCCTTGCAATAATTACTTGTTAAAGTTGTATTCTGCGTTCTATGAACACGTACAAGCAGACAAAATCATACTGCGACCATCTCATTTAGATTTAATTTAATGGGACGGAAGGAAACAAGTAATTTTCGTCGCTCAAAATGAGCTAAGTGAGTATTCGGCTAAGTTTTCTTAGTAAGGGACTGACCACACTGTCTTATGGATGCGGATTCGGCTTGAGGTGGTCAAAAAGAGCTCAAGCCGCTTCCGCATTGTGTGTTACACCCCAAAAGCGATGTAAAAAGAGCTACGTTATATCAGTGTAATTTTCAACGACGTAAATTACGCTCACATCTCTCTACCCTAAAACATTTTAAGAATATTATTTTATAAGCGAAAATACTATGAAAATGTAATCGTTTTAGTTACCAAGTGGATGCGTCAGTACTGTGTTCTGGTGGCTTGGGTACCAGCGAGCAGCTAGTCATGTAGGGTACGCGTCTTGTGTGTTCTGTCAATGTTTTATATGTTAGTTTGTTGGGTTGTTTGTAAACTGAATGATTATCAAAATAATTTCCGAAAAGGTCATTATCTTATCCTAGCTTTTTCCCAACTATGCGACCTGCCTGACCCATTCGGTCAGACTGGAAGTCGACCGTCGAGTCAGCTGAAATGCAGTTAGTTTAAGTAAAGTAAGTTTTTAGTATTACATTGGTTGGCAAACTAACTTACAAGTCAAAGTCATTCCTTATTATTCTCATATGAATCTATACTAATATTATAAAGCTGAAGAGTTTGTTTGTTTGTTTGCTTGAACGCGCTAATCTCAGGAACTACTGATCCGATTTGAATTCTTTCAGTGTTAGATAGCCCATTTATTGAAGAAGGCTATAGGCTATATATCATTACGCTACGACAAATAGGAGCGGAGCAGCAATTAATAATGTTTCAAAATCGGGGATAATGTAACGCATAGAAGTTGCGCGGGACAACTAGTTCAAAAATATTCAGTTTACAAAAATCCTACAATTCCAATTGACTATAACAATTTTCATTGACATTGTATTAAAATCATTTATATAATTTCTTTTTATAATATCATTTTAGTAACTATTGCATCAGGGAGTATTAAAATATATGAGATTATTATTATTCTAAATAAATTATAATTTGTGTTCTCAGTTAATTTGTATCAGAATGTTTTGTACTGTTTAGACTTTGTATTGTTTTATGATATTACGTGTTTTATGATTTTTATATAATTTTATTTCGATATGAATGGCATGTTATTAAATAAAATTATACAATACTGAAAGGACTTTTCTGAACACTGAAAGAACACCCACATTTCGCCAGTTATGTTTAATTCCCACGTAGTAGGGGGCGAGCCTATTGCCATCAACCGACCACAAATCCAGACTCCGTGGCAGCTACTGAGAAATTCCTGATGGAAAAACCCAATAACACTTTGCTCGACCCGGGAATTGAACTCAGGACCTCAAGCTCAGCAGTCACGCTTGCGAGCACTATGCCAAAGGCGGTATAAGTAACATCAAATAAGGTTTAAATTCACAGATCTACTGTGCGTGGCCTATGGGGGCAGAGGGGGAACACCTGTAGATCTGTGCTGGCGAACACACTGCCTTACGGAATAGACTACTTAAAGATTTCCAGCAGATTCGCATCAATATTACGCCTGTTCAAAGCGGCTGTATAAAGTCACGAGCAGTCACTAATATTTTCTCGTTAAATAACGGTTGCGTCATATACGACCTATTTTCATAATGTTCCCATGTAGGTACTGTGTTCGTAATAACATAAATTTACAACGAACCACGAATACAGAAGGATATCCCAAGAAAAAATGCGATGGTTTGTGTCTGCATGAAAGAGAAAGGCTTACATGATGCTGAGACGTCTGGCAGGGGAAAAGACAAGAAGAAAGCGAGTTGTTGCACCCCAAGTAGAATAGGACAAGGACAGGAACATGATGATGACAGATGGAAATCTAAGAAGTTACTATTGCTCGTGACTGACGTCGGATAACAAAGAATCATAATTGAGCTTTAGTTTAGTAACTACCCAGCCAAAATATCTCACTTTTTACACACAAACGACTCGTTCTTTTTCTTCTCCTTTCCATATTTTAAAATATTGGCGTGCAATAAAATTAAAGAGTATTGAGAGGATAGATGAAAGACGACTAAAAAAGGTATTAACAAAGCAGATGTGAGTGGCAACACTGGGAGGGGACACCCTAGAAGGACATGTAACACTGGGTCAATAGCTTTCTTCAGAAATTTCAAGTGCGTAATAGCCACAACCGGCAGCGTGCGTGTGTAATCAGCTGTATGAACGTGGACGATGCCAAAGAATAAATCAAATCTAATACGACAAAAAACTATATTGGTATTCAACTGATTAAATTGATTAACTATATTGGTGTAAATGAAAGAAACTGTTGTTTATTATAAGTATATTTATTTGCTTAAATACATTAGTCAGTACATTTCACGTTTCTCGCTCAGTACTTATACTTGGCGTGTTTGCTATGTTTCCGGTGGTGATGAGGGGGCGTGGCTGGCGAGCGCGGGCGCCGCCTACTCTCCCTATCCCTGTCTCGGTCCCTCTCCCTCTCTCTTTCTCGCTCTCTCTCGCGGGACCGCTCGCGTTCTCTTTCTCTTTCGCGCGATCTTGACCGTGATCTCGACTTGCGATCACTGTGGAATAAATATAGGACGTGTTAAGTAAATTATCGTTGTATGATAGGCTAAAAAGTATGCATTTTTTTTTACATTGAATTACGAAATATAAAACTATAATTTAGGCTTGATTGATTGAAACCTGATTTTACCAGAAATTACTTAATGTATTATATTTAACGCGAAGCGCATTTAAAACGGGAACTATATTTCTTGTCACCAAAATTTATATTTGTCATCAAAGTTGTATCACCTAGTAAATAGATCTATCGCCACGATATATTTTCGTTCTCAGATAAACAAAAAGTGTTCCCAGGTATGAATTATCAAATAAATGTTGATACATGTGTAAAATAAGAGATGGATTACCAATAAAATTGTAGTGCATTAGATGAATATAAACTTCGTTCTTATAATAATAGTTTTATTACTTAAATAATAGCTTTGTGCTCGGAATGGTAGATCTGTCACCAAATAAATAGATCAGTTCCTTATTTCTATGAAGAAATGCTTTATACGAGACATTGGGCACACCGACTCGGACAGGTTAGGTTCGAAGAGTTCCCCTTCGTGTTAGGTTACTGTAAACCCTGCAGACAGAAATAGGAGCCCCGCATAGCGGGGCTACGTCGACAACGCCTTAGTTTGGACCTGTGGTTTGGAGTTTTTATGTAAACATTTTTACATTGTTTGATGATTCAATTTTCGTGACACTTTTATTATTTTTAAACGTAATAAAATTACTTGATGATTGATATTATTTCCAAGTAATTCTTAATTAATATTTACGTAAGCGTTTTGATATTATTTGATGATTCAATTTAGGTGACAGATCTACTATTTTGGGAACAAATATTATTTATTAGGTCAATGAAAATGCATTTATTAGGGTATTGATAAAATCATACCCATTTAAAACATCATTCTGACTTTGTCAACTTCAAACGATTGACAGAAACGGAAACGCTGTTTTACTTCGCTTAGAACCAGTGATTTGAGGCGTTTACGTGTCTTTATTCTATAATTTACTCAATCTGTGACAACAAAAATGGCTTAAAAAGCCGCGTAATTAAAAAACATTGTTACCTGTGACGGGTTCGCTTTGGCAGCGGTGGTGATAATGAAGGTTCACGAGATTTCTTAGACTTCTTAGATGATGCTCTGTAATTCAAAAACCGTTTATAAGTTTACACAAGACTGCGTCCTCCTAAATTAGGATTTAACTATGAAATTATAATAATGCCCGATATCGGTAAACACTAAGTGTCACCCAAATAAATGCCTAAATATTATTGCACTGTTGTAATTGTTGCTGAGCGGAGAGTTTATGAATCCAACAGCGCGCGTTTATTTACATTATTTAAGGACGCTTTGTGTTGGTAAAATAGGCATAAGTGCGAGAGAAAAGAAGATATGTGTAGGCAATTTCTACATTCTACATTTAGACAAGGAGGCAGGCAGGTATGTAGGTATGTATTATCTCGCGCACATTTATCTTCTTTTCAATGAATTTAAGCTAGCTCCTAGGTAATTTTGCACGAAGCAACTGGGGAGTGGATTTGATTTCCAAGACCAAATTTTATAAGAATTCCAGTTTTCGGATGTTCAGGCTTCTACTTTAATATTGAGGACACTTCGATTAGTAAGGTGTACGATGTGGCTATAACCAGGGAATGCAATGTTGAGTCGCACGAGACTTGAGAGCTCTCACGTTTTTAGTCTGGGGTCGATCGACACTTATGAGACGAAGACTCCGCCTATTTCATATAATAATGCGTATTCTCCGTACAAGAGTATCTCGTTAGATCCGTGGTAAGTTTTCGAGGTTACATTCCTTACCTATAACTACCGATGTTGTTAATAACGTAGTGGACCTAGGAGATTTAAAGTAACTTATCAGTGGACGTTAACGTTTGGTTATGTATGCAAAAATCACCTCTCCGTAGCAACTGCGGTGGAGGATCTTGAGGTCCTGGGTGCGAGCCCCAGCGCGGGCAAAGCTTGTTGGGTTTTTCTGTTAGAAAATTGACAATTATAGTCTAGGATTTAATTTCTATCACACTAGGTTCGCCTATGCTTTATGTCCAAGTTCTACTGGTACTGGGGTACACAAGTACACCGCCGGGATCACAAAACTTGCAGGAATGATTGGAACTGGTGTACGGGCACTACACCTTTGCCGAACATCGTTATAGTTGGTGTAGACACATTACGCAATTCACGGGAAGTATATATGTTATATACGTGTGATGAATCAATATAATGTTTTGTGTACATACGTCGAGTATGTGTCGTCTTCGACGGGTGATCTCCGCCTCGGTTCTGGTGATTCTCTTATTTCCTCTACGGCTTCTTTTGCTTCTCGGGACGCCTGACGAAGAAAATAATAAATAATATTTAATAACTCTTTATTTTCTTATATTACGATAGTAAATCGGTAATCAACCACTTTCGTCGTTAAAATAAACTCATAAATTTTAATTCTACAATTTTTCAAGGTCTCAGTCAGTTTGTTAGAACCGTCACCGCTTTCAAAAAAAAAGAGTAAGAAAGTCCTCGATTCTAAAGAGAATTCTTCCCGTTCACGACTAGTTAAGTTGACATATGCACCTTCTTGATAAGTTTCCTCCGATAGTGATGTATCTGTTGCGTGGCAGTCAAGCCGGTGCGTTTCGCTCGCACGCCGGCTTCCAGTTCGTCCGCGTACTTCAACACACGCACTTCGATGTCGCGTAGTGTTTCACGTTTCAGAGCTTGCTCCTCACTGTGATAAACATAGAATTTTGATTGCTTAAAACATAATGGTTTCTTAAAGGATAAATCCACCACTGTGCGTTACCTGTCATGCTGTTGCTGCGACACGGGCGTGGAGGGCGCGGGCGTGTCGTCGTCGCTGTGCGGCAGCAGCGCGGCGGCGTCGTCCGCGGCGTCCGTGTCCACGCTCTCCCAGCGCGACGGCACGAACGTCCCGCCCGCTCGCGCGCGACCCGCCTCGCTGTCGCCGTCCAGGGGGATGCCGTCTATGTCTTCGTCCACTGGCAGACAATACATTTTATTATTTACTGACGATCGGGTACTCGTACTCTAATTGGTTAACAAGATCTGACATTGTCACACATACCGGGTATGCCATCGATGTCGTCGTGCAGCGCCAGCGGTCGGGCGCGCAGTCGCGCGGGCGGCGCGGGCAGCAGGTCGGCGCGCTCGGCGGCCAGGCGGCGCAGCGCGGCACCGTCGAGCGGGCCGCCCGCCGCGCCCTCCCACGACTCCTCCGACGCCGACGAGTGCGCGGGCGACGCGCCCGACTCCGAGCCGTTGCCCTCTTCTGCTTCGGCGGGGACGAGGCCCGGGACTATGTCGGTCTCCTGTAACATACATAAAAAATTGTGTTTATATTCAGCTGCCATAGAGTTTCGTGACTGAAAACCTTGCAACGAGAAGCAGAATGATGAGTGCTTTTCGTCGCCGATTAGTCGGTTTTAATTCAAGATGATAGAGACAAGTAACACACAAACAGTTCTCTCGTGATGAAAATTCCAGCTTCCAGATAACCATATCATTTACTCGACACCGCGATATTTTTCATAAGTGCGAAGTGTATGTAATCTACAAAATAATTCGAAAGATATCAATTTGAAAGTATCCAAACTATTTAAGTCTCAATAATCTTGGAAATTAAATTATAAATTGTATTGCATTTTTTTCCTATATAGCTTAGTAAAACCAGCTTTTCCAAAAACTGGCTAGGATAACGTTGTAATGACCTACCTTATCGTGACCCAGGAAGACGTCGTTGATGTGCAGCAGAAAATCGGTGGGGTACACGGCCCAGTCTGCCCACGCCTGCAGTATGCGCGTCACTCGCGCGCGGAAGCCTTCCTGCTGGATGCGCGAGGGCATGCGCGTGTATGCGAGGTGACAGTTGCGCATTATCTCCGTTAGGCGCTGTTGGAAACTGAAACAGAGACATTCACGATGACTATACACATTTTGAGACGTACTTAGATCACATGATCACCCACGAAAGGTATGCGCTCCGGCAAACATCGTACACCTCCGGAAATACGAAGATTACCGAAGGGAATACCTTTTCTGGTTTAAATGTGCCTGGTTTAGTTGTAGGGTATTTTGTATCCTGACTGTATTTTAGAAGGTTTTGAGACAAAGTATAATTAATTACTAGCTTATATTATAGAAAAAGTAAGGTCAAAATGGGTTCTTGTTCACTTAAATTTTTTTCGTGGCTGACTTAACACTAAATAGGCACTCACGCGCTCCTATAGGCACTGGCGTTAGTGAGCTTGGCGCCCGCGTTGTGCAGTATGTCCGACAGTAGGTACAGCCGCGCCACGCGACGCTGCGGCGGCGTGTGTTGGCCCGCGAGAGATTCAGCCAAGCAGGTTGACACCTACAATTAAAAAGAAAAGAAAAATTTAAAAAACCCCCGACGCAGAACCCCTCTTTTTAAACTTGTATAATTTTTTTTAGCTTTGACTCTTCCATTCCTTCGACTTTTCTCGGTGTTGCGCCTGTTCTCGCTAATTAACGAAAACAAGTAACGTTATAAGTTTTAAAAAATCCTGGGCTTTTAGGAGGGAGGGAGCGGGGTGCTGCCCCCCTGGCGATGCCTATGGTAAGTGGCAAGATTTCAAATTTCGAATCGACCAGACCTGTGGAAGTTGTTTATACCCCTTCATCAACTAGAAAAGAGGTGATGATCTTCAAACGGCTGAGCATATTTTCTCGAAACATAGCTAAGAACACTCTCTGTGAAAACACCTCTCAGACGAAACCAATTTTATCAAAACCAGTTCATCCGTTTAGGAGCTACGATGCCGCAGACAGACACAGATACACACGTCAAACTTATAACACCCCTCTTTTTTGGTCGGGGGTTATTAAAAGCAAATACCGTGCCAGCAAATGAGGTTTAACAAAAAAGTTGTCGGAACAATTGTAATAGATACTATAGTCTAGTCCAGTGTTTCCCAAACATTATTCTGCCATGGCCCCGTAAATGTCACACTGGCCCTTAGTGACTCAATACTTTAAAACCTCTTCCCTGCTGATTACAAGTAAAATATATCGGTATCACCTATTTTGTGCGAATGGAGCAATTCTTTCTAAGGTGGACTGGTAGAAAATGACCAAAGCCCGCCTTTTTTTACTTGTTGATTAATTTTTAATAAATAAATAAGTATTTTTCTAAAACAAGGTAGAAATGCTGCGACCCGGTATTTTATTTGGATGGCCCGGTACCGGGTCGCGAGCCAGCAATTGGGAAACGCTGGTCTAGTCTTTAACTAATTTAACTAAAGTAGCAAATGGGGCGCTAAACAAGTGACTCAGTTGTGGGCTGACACAATTTAGATTGCGATCGACACGGTAAAAAGAAAAGTACCAAATTAAAATACAGACTATAGCTATTACATAAGGTAATAATGAATCTAGGCATTCTCTATGTCCGCATAGGGCTTTATCACATACCTCAGGTGCCGCCTCTGCATGCTCCAGACACCACGCCATGGCGGCGCCGATGCTGCAGCGCGCGGGAGTGAGGCCGCGGATCAGCTCCTCTAGGCGGTCGCGTTGGCTAACATGGACACAGAAATGTTCGTTAAATTGGGTAGATCACGACTTCCCGCTGTTGTTTCATGTATAGGGTTCGACTTGAGTATGTACCGAGTTTTAGTACTTGCTACGGGCAGATTACGTCCGCAGCGGCAAAGCAGAATTTCAGATTGTTGAATCTCAATACAACACACGCTATACAGGGTGTAACGGAAAGGGTATATACATACTTAAGGGTGTGCTGCTGGCCATCAAACTGAACATGTTTCTCCACAAAGAAACATCATCATAGAGAAAAAAATATCAGCTGCCCCATACATTTGGGTCGAATAGGTATTCAAATTTTGTATGGGGCAGCAGATAATTTTTTCGTTATTACGATGTTAAGTATGTATATACCCTTTCCGTTACACCCTGTATAGTACTGGCAAAATTTTATCATTTAAATTTTAACAGCACTGGGCGAGGTAATTTCGTGTTTCGTTTTTCGTCTTTCAATACCTAATTATAAATTAGCCGCTTACTATACAAGAAGTACGAAAAGAGGAGGAGCCTGTATTTTGGTAAAATTTGGTCTCCAATACAAAGAACTAACGAATGTCAGTAAAATGTCAATTGAAGGCGTTGTCGAAGTTTGTGCAATTGAACTAATACCACATAACACAATCATTATTTGCATATATAGAGTACCAAAATTAAACAATTTAGAGGTTTTCAACTCAAAATTAAATATTATATTATCAAAATACTGTTACGACTCGAACAAGAATGTTATTCTATGTGGTGATTTCAACATTAATATTTTAAAACAAGATAAATTATCTCTTGAATTTACTAGTTTCCTGTTGAAATACAATCTATGTTTACAAATTAATCAACCCACTAGATTAAAAAGCAATACGTCTATTGATAATTTTGCACATAATATTTCACGAAAATGTACTCATAGTGTCCTTGATTTACATATGTCAGATCATACCGCACAAACTTTAAAGCTTCCAGTAAAAAAAACATATTTAATCAAAAGTTGGAGTATAAAAGTGCGTGACTATTGTAAAGAAAACTTGATGAAATTCAAAGACTGTCTGAAATCAATTTCTTTTTCTGATGTCTACCTCACTAAAGACCCTAACGTAGCATACAACAACTTTTTAGAACTATTTCAATTGTTTTATAATTTATGTTTTCCAATTACGTACAAAAAAAGAAAATTATTAAAGAATCCAAATTGGCTAACACCTGGCATCAGACGATGTAGCCAAATAAAAAGACAGTTGTTGTGGCACCATAGATTAAATCCATCTAAGATAAATGTAACGAAACTTAAAAATTATTCAAGCAGACTTAAGAAAATTATGAAATTGACACAATTAGCTAAGAATAATTATAAAATAGAGACAGCATATAATAAATCGAAAATGACGTGGAAAATAATAAATGAAAATAAAAACAACTCTCCACCAGAGTATATAAAAGAAATAAATTATGACGGAGTTACATTCACCACACCCAAAGACATAGCAAATTCCTTTAACGACTACTTCATAAGCCAAGCCGAAAAACTTTCTAGTGCTTCGACACAACTGCCTACTGACAATAAAATAAATTTGTCTGCACAGTCAATGTTTTTAGCCCCTATCACACCAGATGAAGTAAATCGAATTATAAAAGACTTAAAAAATAAAAATAGTGTAGGATACGACGATATTTCAACAAAGGTTCTAAAGTATGTTTCAGAAATAATATCAGATCCTCTCAGTTATATAATTAATTTAAGTATTGAGTCTGGAACCTACCCTGATAAGCTTAAACCTACTGTCATAAAACCTTTATTTAAAAAAGACGATGAGAAGGACATTAAAAATTACAGGCCAATAGCTCTTATTCCTGTAATATCCAAGATATTCGAAAAATGGATCTATAGGTCCATAGACGGATACCTCAACAAACAAAGTATACTTGTGAAAGAACAAAAAGGATTTAGAAAAGATCATTCAATAAATATGGCAATATATGACTTTCTTAATGTTATCATAGCTAACATGAATGAAAGAGTCCCAATATCAGCAATATACATGGATATGACCAAGGCATTTGACTTGGTCAACCATGATATACTGTTGAGCAAATTATATGCGTATGGAATAAGGGGAAATGTTTTATCTCTCATAAATTCGTACTTAAAAAATAGAACACAACGTACAGAAATAAGTCGAATTTGTAAATTAAATAAAATCGTTATAAAATACTTATCGGATGAAAGAAAAATATCTTATGGAGTGCCCCAAGGCAGTGTGCTAGGGCCTTTATTATTTCTTATATATATAAATGACTTTCCCCATAATATACCCTATCCTATGACATTGTTTGCCGACGACAGTACTATCATTGTTAGACTTGACAAAAATAATAAAGACTTTGAAGCTGACATAATCAATGCATTACAACAAGCCGTTAACTGGTTAGAACATAACAACTTAATTATAAATTTGAAGAAAACAAAAATTATGAATTTTCGTCAAAGAGTAGCTCACTCGGAACTAAATGTAAGCTTTAATAATGAAAAAATTGAAGAAGTTGCAAATACAAAATTTTTAGGCTTAACTATCGACAATCAACTTAATTGGAAACAACATACTTCAATATTAATTTAAAAAATCAGTAAGTTTGCTTTTGCTTTGTTTAAACTAAAGAAAGTAGTCAATCAAGCAGCGGCAGACACTGCATGCTATGGATATGTCGATTCTATACTACGCTACGGAGTCATGTTTTGGGGTAATTCCTGCAATAAGGACATGGTGTTCAAGTCGCAAAAGAGATGCATTAGAGCTATTACTGGTATAAAAATGACTGATAGCTGCAAGCCTTATTTTGTATTGTTAAAAATAATGACTTTACCTTGCTTGTACATATTTGAGACTGCTGTATTTGTTAAAAAGAACATGCATCTATTCAAAAAAGCATCTGAACATCGATACAAAATGATTAGAGAGGAATATAGACATGAATTATGCGTTCGACCATCAAAGACCGCTTTAATGCACAAAAGCATACTTTGCATGGCCCCAAAAATATTTAATAAATTACCAAATAGAATTAAGGACTTAAATATTATTCAATTTAAAAACAAATTAAGACATCTATTATTGGAAAAATGTTATTATACTCTTGACGAATTCCTTAATGATAAATTGTAAGTTATTTGACATTGATATTTATTTAATTTTGACATTGTATTATTATCTTTATTTCCATTCTTTATTTAAATGTACCTTTCTCAATTGTTAATGATTTGCTTATATTTTTTATCTTAAGTTATTTTGTGTTTTGTTGTAATTATTTTATTTAAATTTGTTGATTATTCTTTTTATAATAATTACTAATTATGTGAAAGCGTGTACACCTTTAAGGTAGATTTTTTGAGGAACAAATTATTTATTATTAAGATCTCATGTAAAATGTACCAAAAATCACACCAATAAATGAATTGAATTGAATTGAATTTGGAATGTTTGCGTGAATGTGGAAATGGAGTCGATGGTAGCGTGTCCATTAGTAATATAAGTTATAAAAACATGTAAGTAATAAAAATTAAATTCAAAATTGGAAGTAACCACCGACACAAAAGACCTCTAAAAAGGAAATAATAATCTCTAAATATTATCCCTGTACGTTTAATATGAGTAGAATGCAAACGTCGTTTCGTCGGGGGACTGCAAAGAACTTTAAATAGTAGAAAAGAAGAAAATATTATTAAAACAAAAAAAAAAAAAATAAGTATCATCTTATTTGACCATGTATACTAACTTGTTAGACAGCGTTCCTCTAATGTTTTCTTTGGCGTCTTCTTCCTCCACGAGCTCGTCAGGCATGCCGGCCGTGTACAGGTTCATCACGGGAGGACGCCATACTGAACCGCCTGAACAAAACTATATGTTTTTTAAGGGTGCACTCTAACAACATCGCCAATTTTCAGCCCAAAAGACGTCCACTGCTGGACAGAGGCCTCCCCTAAGTGTCGCCACATTGACATTTTAGAGGGTTTTGCCATAATCGCCACGCTTGGCAGGCGGGTTGGCGATCGCAGTACGGTTGTTACAAAAACACAGAGAACGCTGCTGCCCATTCTCTGGCAAGTCCCTTAGTCGCCTCTTACGACAACCACGGGAAGATATGGGATGGTGCTACTCTTTACGTCCGACACCATACAGAGCCAATAACGCGCCAATAACTGTCCAATATATCGCAGTTCTGATGACACACGTAACATAAACATGACACCTGTAATCCACGTCAGATTAAGCAGAGATGCACCTAATAGTCCACCCACTTATCGCCAGTTATGTTTACGTCCGATGTTATAGGGGGCGACCCTATTGTCGTCAACCGGGCACAAATCAAGACTTCGTGGCTGCTACTGAGAAATTCCTGATGGAAAAAACCAAAGTTTCCACGACCTGGCAAACGAACCCACCCTCAACGGGAGCCGGGTATACCGCTATTTGTGGCGTTAGCAATTTTCAGAACGCACCCGTTTAAGCGACAATCACATATTTATTTATTAACAAGTGAACCAACAGCAATAACAGATGGATAACAGCTGAATATATACCACAGAGCCAATTACAGATTCGCACGGGTAAAAACAGAACTAGAGTACTAGAAATCTTAGGATCACTAATAAGCACGATAATTAACAAATTTAAATTATAATTAATTCTAACAGTATTAGAATCGATCTCTCCGATTCTTGATAGAGTATCCTCTATTCATTACATGGAGAGTAGAAAGTAAACTGACATAAGTTTTAAGAAATCAGACCCCGTATTCACAAACGCTCGGATTCGATTTCGATTTGATAAGTCGTATGTCTATCTTGTTTTGGCATTACGAAAGCGAGCGAGATAGACATACGACTTTCCGAATCGAAATCGAAACCGAGCGTTTGTGAATACGGGGGCAGATTCAAAATTAGAGAAAAAATAACAGTCTAATACATTCAAGAAGTCAAGTATTTGATTATGTGCTTTTATTTATGATTCATCATTAAAAAGAAAGGAATAAATGTTGCCGTGACTTCTGAAATGGGAGACTGGAAGAAGAAAACGTGTCGTATCGGCGCCGACCCCAAGCAAAATGGGACTAAGGCAGGAAGATAATGATGATGTTTAGGTGAAAAGTTACTCAGACGCAATGTTAAGTTTTCCGCCGTTTTACGAATAAGTTCACTAGTTGGCATTGCCAAAAACTATATTATATAAATGTTTGGTTTTTCATACGTTTTTTTGTGATTACAGTTAGGAAAAGCCACACAATCTCTTTATATACCTACTTAAATATTTACTTTAAAAGATTCTTAATTACCTTTAAACATCCTAAAGTCATCAAGCGACCACTGTTTCGGGGAGTCCCCCTGGAGCATAGAGAACAGCTTCCATCGATAGTAGACGTGCGCCGGCGACTGGTTCTCGAACAGGAACCGGAAGAATGGGTTGTTCATCTCCTTGTTCATGATTATGGCCTCGAACATCGGACCTTCGCGGATCACAAACTCGACCATGCGATGGATTAGCATGAGAATGTTTCTGGAAATTGGAAACAAATTATTTGATTCATCATTGGAAAATTGAAGAAAAGACATTAGAATAACAAAACACCTTTAAATTATGAAAAAAGAAAACAAATATTTTACCTAGGAGTGGGACATTAATTTATTTCACGTATCGAATTTGTATTTGTAGAAAAAATATATTCGTTTTTAGAACCAACCCACTCAAACTACTGCAACTCCTGAAAGCTCAAGTCCCAGAGAAACAATTTAACTGACTAGGATCCCGCAACAAAATGAATCAGAAAATAATAGCGGAGGAGTAAGAAAAACATTATTTCCATTTTCCTCTATTTCAGCAGGAGACAGAACCAAACAAGGCCAATAGTCACAAAGGGGCGTTTACAATTGGAATAAGCCCTATTGTGGCAAAGAGATGGAACAAGTCGACCTGTCGCCATCTCTTTCCCGAAGTTACACTAAAGTATACTGCTATAAGAGGTATTAGATATTCGTATTTGGATGTTCTGGCACAAAATTACCATTTAGGGCGGTTCACTTTTTGCTCTGGAGGTCTAGTGACGGTTTATTCATTTTCGACTTTATTTCAATGGTTTCAATAGTGATTTTTGATTGTCAGGTGTGTAAAAGTCTAATTAATAAATACAACTGCTTACCTCTCGGTGGGAACTACAACTTTGACTATGGATTGCGATAGAATCTGCAAAAAAACATCAATATTTAATAGCAATAAAGTACATGTTTATAGATGACATCGACATTGTTAATATTTGTAAGTGTTTCATGAAATCGTATTGGAAAAACAAGATAATGGAATTAGTTTCGATTTCAGTCACGCGCCAAAAGATGCATGTACTAGATGTAATTAAATAAGTTCAGACGAAAGTGATTTACCTGTTCATAATCTTTCCTATCGTCTGTGTCACTAGGGTAGTACTCTCCAGGTCGCACTCGGGGAATCTAAAAATAATTTGAATTCATAATTATAATGTTGGTTATCTTGTGAAACGTTTTAACTAAAACATCTAAACGCAGGGAGAGTAATTATTATTCATTTGAATTCATATAAATTCACACTTAAATACAGTGTGACTTATCGGAGGTGTGGCCGATCTGAGGAGCAAATTCCGTTATGTAACAAAGCCTGTGCTTGTTTGCTGGTTGTGATGCCTGGTCTGCTCAGATTTAAGAAAGTTTGCATTTTAATCACAGTCATCTTTTGTCAAATTTTCCTCTAATTTCCGCAGTTTAATTTTTTTATATTAATCGTGATTGATCTTTAACGCTGAGATCGAAAGACTGCGACTAGTTTTTGAATGGTTATTTATTGCATTAATGCAATAATGCGTTCAGGGCGGTGATGGGGTTGCCCCGATACTGCAGCGCGTCGGGTATGTTCGCAGAAGCGCACACGGACTGCTTTCACGCGACCATGCGTAAGCGCGCAGCTTCTCTGGTGCGCAGAGTACGGGCCAGCTCCCACACCGTTTTGGCGATGATTGGGGAAAGGCTGGACTGCCCTTTCATCCGGCATTATTCTAGCAGACATGTAGCTCCCAATGCTGGAGCGAAATTTGTAATTATATTTATATGTGTAATTTATTTTTTGTAATTGAATTTAATTTGATTATTGTAATTAGTTTCTTTTTTTTATTTTTGTTTTAACGTAATTAAATTTGATTATTGTAATTTGAATTTTACTATTTATTTTATATATTTTATTTAGATTTAACTCTTATAATGAATTTATTGTATTTAATTGTAATTTAATTGTATGCCTATGTTTTTTTTTCTGTATATGGGTTGTGCTTGCCTGAAATAAATGAAATCTAATCTAATTAAGGGTCGGTGTCTTAAATAGACTTACAATTTTTAAATTAGACGATCTTTTGTAATTTAAGAATCCGAGTTTACCTTCACTGAAGGTTCTATAAGTTTTGTTACCTTATTGGCGAGATGTTTGGGCGGCTGCGCATTGAAGGGCAGGCCGGATGGCGGGGGCGGCTTGCTGGGCTGTTGCAAGGCGGGCGGGATGTAGATGGGCACTGGTGGGATCACTACTGCCTTGCCCCAGCCCAGTTTCATCTCGTAACTCATTATCTCTTTACCTGGAGGATAATGGTTACAACGTTTTAATATCATTAATTTATCATAACAGTTTATTTAATTTCAGGCAACTTTGACGCTTAGATACATATGGTAAAATACAATTTGTGTTAGCAAATAGAAACTTTATACTATGTCAGTAACACTTCAGTTGTGCAATATCTCACTGTCGATTAATGTGGCCCGTGGAAGCGACGGAACACCACTATGTGTGGCCAAAGTCTTTTTCCAAGACGAGGTGCTGAAAATACGATGGTATTCACACCACGAACGCCTTAAAGCCTGATGCGGACCTCAACATAGTTGTGGAAGAATTAGGCAGATGATGATCCTTCCTTACCTTTGATCCACCGCTCTCTTTCCATCCTTCCGCGACATGAACGCGACAAACCAACAGTTCCTACTGCATGCCTTCTCCTCGTCAGAGCGAGACCACATGCTACTACTCAAGTAGAGACGCCAGTTCATCAAGCTACCCGAAACTGTCAAATTTTCCTAATCAATCTTGAACCTAATTATTTAACAATAAAGTTGAACATCTATTAGAGTTTTGAAGATGGTTGTAGCTTGTTGTATGCTGGCATCTGTACTACTGATCCTCACCATTAATACACCTCAGCGCTCTCTCGCCGTCCTTCCGCGACATGAACGCGACAAAGCCACAGTTCCTCCCGCGCGCCTTCTCTTCGTCAGAACGCGGCCACATGATCTTGATGCTAGCCAGCGGACCGTAGCGACCGAAGATCTCCATTAGCTGCTGTTCTGTTATCTGTTGGCAGAAGGTGCTTGTCTAGTTCATTAAACTCCTTTTCAAGGTGTAGTAGTGATTTGTTTACTTATACATATAATACTAGCTGACTCACGCAACTTCGTTTGCGTCTAAAGGAAGGCTCCTATTGGTCATAACGTGATGTTATATAGCAGACACAGCGACCACTAAACCAACGGGGCAGTAGGTGTTGCTTCTCATCTAGCAAAATTGCGTAAATACCGTCACTCAAAAAAAAACTGCAATCTAAACATACCTTAGGGTTAAGATTGCCGAGGTACAAATTAGTGGTATTTGGGTCTCCTGTATCATATGATCCAACATCAGGAATAATATCCAGCGATGGCTCCACCCCCACCACACCGCGGTCACGTAACACGTTCTTATATTTGTGACGCTCTGATCTTTCTTCCTGTATCCTGTAATGGAAATCATTAAATACTTAACAATAAATATCACAATCAAGTATCTTGACTTGGCTCGCGAGGTTGTCGACATGTGGGATGTCGTATCAGCGATCATTGTGCCGACAGTCGTATCAGCCAATGATCTAATTGCCAAGAGCCTCAACCAATATCTGATGAGGCTCTCGTTAGGCAGCTGGATCAAGGGTTCAGAAAGCGGTACTCCTGGACATGACTCGTATTGTTAGGAGGTTCCTTTCTCTGGAGCCCTGACTGCCGGTAGCTTGGACCCTGTTCCATATACCGGTGGGCTACTTTTTTATATGTATATATTTTTTTTTATTGATTTTATATAGGAATATTTAAAAATGTAAAAAATATGTTGTATGTAAATGAATAAACGGAATAATAATACTGTCACTATAGTATGTCTTAAAACAAGTAGCACATGTTTATAACAAGTATCACTCCTATAAAAATACCCGAATGGCTTGGCAGAGGTGGACCTATGGCACAACCACATCAGTGTCAGTTAGGTCCCATGTAATGGCGGTGACAACACCCTTCATCAAAATTTTTCAGCAGTAATTAAACTTGTGCTGGGCTGCAACTCACCCGATTTGAAGCCATGATACGGCCTAGGGTGGAGCACGCTTCCAAGAAAGACGAGCTGATTCCTTTGAATTGATCCAGATTATAATGATCAGGGAATAGAGAAGCTGGCAGTGAAGTCCACAGACTTGTGGTTCGCACAATAAATGTGGAAGCATAGTGCTTTGTTCAGATCCGTTGATCTTCAATAATATAACAGGTTCAGAATGGTGTACTGAAAATGTGGTTACTGTTTGTGGGTCTATGTCTTTTCCACCCTGTATAGGTCCTACCAGCTCTATCAACTTAAATATAAACAATATCCTTCTCATAATCCTTCTGAACAGTTTCTTATTCTTCATTGTAAACATTTACAAATATGTATGTATAATAGACACAATTGAACTTTTTTGTAAAAAACAACATGTCACTATGACACTCACTGTCTCAACTCTTCCTTGAACAATTCCAGGTTGCTCTTCTTCTTGTCCTGTCCCTTCTTCTTGGCATGAGGCCTGCCTGGAGGCTCGGGCCTCGGTATAAGAGTGCGGACCACATCAGCCTCGGAGATGCTGCGCTTTTCATCCAAGCGGGAGATGGGCTTGTAGAGCTTGCCTCTCTCTGATGTATCTTCCTCTGAAAAATGATAGTATTATAATATAGGCACATGCAAGCACTGATTGGACAGGTCCACTCAAATATATATGGTTTTTTCCTCAAAAGAATATCTCAGACACTAATCTACATGATCCTTACTTGACTCTGATCAAGACAATGTCTGGACTTTAGAAAAGACAGCAAACAATATTTTTGTTTGAAATTACCTTCACAGAGAAGGCAAATAGTAAATAATGAAGTTGTTAGTTTTTTTAAAGGCATGTTTTGTATAAACCTACTTACATTAATTATATTACATTATCAAACAATGTAGGTATAATATTATTTATCTAAAGCTCTCAGTTTTTCTTGTTCTAATGAACACGAAAATACCTTAGAACAAGAAAAACTCAAAAAAGATATGAACTATAAAATGCCAACAAAAGTTAATTATAAGTTACCACTTCTAAATCGAAAATGCATGACAATTTTATTTTTTTGTTTGTTGTTTATTGTTTGCCTGAGATTGATACTTAAAACAAAACAAGAACAAAATAGTTTCGGGCTACTAAAATTGGTTTTTACTATTTCATTTCATGTTTATCTTTTAAGTTGTATAGTGGGCTGGTTTCTGCAACTCCACGTCTAACGCACGTATTTTGCGTACTGGTGGGAACATTACTCTATCCAACCTAGTTCCCCGAGAAGGGCCAGCAGCTCCTTGGTGTTGATGACGATCTTGCGGATCCTTTAAGTTAGCAATGGGCAGAAAAACATTATATTTTCTCAAGTAATCAGCCCTTGTAAATGAAACTGGCTCTGTATGGTGTCGGACGTAAAGAATAGCACCATCCCATATCTTCCCGTGGGTGTCGTAAGAGGCGACTAAGGGACTTGCCAGAGAATGGGCAGCAGCGTTCTCTGTGTTTTTGTAACAACCGTACTGCGATCGCCAACCCGCCTGCCAAGCGTGGCGATTATGGCAAAACCCCCCATGTTATGTCAATGTGGCGACACTTGGGGGAGGCCTATGTCCAGCAGTGGACGTTAAAAGGGCTGAAATGATGAAATGAAACTACAGCCGCATAAGTTTTCAGTTGTAGTAAAAGGAATACAAATGTTACTTACTTCTAGCTCCTGCATCATATGTGCCAGCTTTGACCCAGACCTTGCTTGTGGTGCTGGGGACCTCTTGAAAGGTCTCTACAAACTCTTTAAAGACCTGTAGAGATCAAACACTGGTAAGTAGTTCATATAAGGGGGAAGCGCATGGGTGGCCCATGAAATTCAATTTTTCTTTGGCTTTTGCCATTTTCAAGACATTGTCAGAGACCTGTAGAGATCAAACACTGGTAAGTAGTTCATATAAGGGGGAAGCGCATGGGTGGCCCATGAAATTCAATTTTTCTTTGGCTTTTTCAATTTTCAAGACATTGTCAGGCTGAATGTTAAAATAAAATATGATTTCTGACCATAACAAATACGGCTCTAAAGAGTTATAATAAAAAAGTCATCAATACAACCCTCTAAGTTCAATTATTCCCATTGAATGACATTTTAATGTAATAGTCATTCAATGAGGTATAAATAATAACATACAAGCCAACACTGACCTGCAGAGGTTAACTTGCAGAGATGGTACACTAGTAATTGGGGAAGCTCATGTCCTAAGACCACTATGAGCAATAAAAATGCAAATATTACGATGCGTGTATACTAATACTGTCACTCCACCGTTTTATGTTCAATTAAAATGATAAATTACGATATTTAATGTATTTTGTATTTTGAAAATTAGTTGGGTGAGACTCATTGATAAATACTAACATGAGCGGCCGCTTCTTCTTCCTCTTTCTTTTTCAACTCCTCTAGTTCCTTCTTAGAAAGTCCTCGAGAACTCATACTGCCGAAAGTCTTTATAAAGCTTCTTACATTACAGTTTTTGTTTTTTGCCAACGGATGAATTCAGACGTTTGGTTTCATCATTTATTCACAATTTGTTTCACTTCATATTTTTGTAACTCATCAAAAATATTATTTAAAACATGTCCGAGACCCTAATTCTTCTAAAAACTCATAAATTAGTATTCTTCAGTAAATAAAATAATATAACCTAAAACACTTCACAGCTTGACAAGACAGCATTACGTTTAGTTGTTCTCTTTGCGTTTCTTTCGGCAATTTTCGGGCATATTTTTTGGTTCGGTTGATCACTCATTATTGTTATTTAAATTATTCTGGTAAAAATCACTTAAATACAATAAAAAATGGAACCTTTACTTTATGTAGTTACATTTATAAAAACTATTACATGATTATTACGAGGACGGTATTAGAGCCATTACTAAACGTTTCGCTTCGGACAATAACTTGCCAGACCAAAAAAAAAGCGCGTTTGTTTGTGTTCTGCAAGATATGTGGGAGTACAGTCGGGCCCAGTGCTGTGATTTCCATCTATATTACTATACTCTTTGGCTGTGATGTACTTTTTTCAGCCATAACACTATACTTTGTCTCATCAAATATGGCATTAGCTTGACGATTAACGTTTGTCTACACCTATAAGAAATTAATGTCATATCCTTTCATTGTTTGAAAGAGCAATTGCGTGATCATACTGTTATGTGTTGCGCAAGATCACTGTACGATACATCACATGTCCAAAAAAAAATTGAATTCGGTATGCGTCTTTTACACACTGCTAAGTAATGTTTATTGTGCACTATTTCATAAAACTTAACAAGTTTGACGATAACTAAACAGAGTTGAAATAACGCAAAATGAAAACTGGTTTTGGTGGGCCATGTTGGTACAAACGTACAAGTTTTTAAGCTTCTTTGTTTCTACACATTTAAAAACATAATAAGCGTAATACTATGGAATCCACAAAACCTGGTGATATTGTATGTTTTGTTGTAACTTCGTATCTATTTCCAGTAGTGCGCGTAGCAAAAGTTTAAGAAAGAGGGCAGACAGATTTGTCTGATCCTAATTATTTATTTACCATCCAGCAATATCCAGTCATCACAAGTCACGGCACGATCAAGGCGCTTACAACAGCATCGAAACATCGGAAGCACACATTAATGTCGTCATTAAGGTATAACACAATAAAGGGCTAGAAATAAAAAACTTCATTGGTTACATATTATTTATTGAAAAAAGTATACATCAAAAACATTTCGATGTAAAATTAAAAAAAAGAACGTGTGCGATTTGACATGAGTGAATGAATTCTGCACAGGACTACGGTGTAATACCAGCCACAGATGATACCCTCTAAATTGAACTTTATTGTAATAATTATAAAGTTGCAACTGTATAAGTAAGGGTATCACTATTGCTGGTACTTACATCGAATTGGATAAAGTACTAGCTAAGGTTTTATCATACAGAGTTATCTTTACAGCCAAGTGGTATAAATTACATTTGTGCAAGGAAAGTATAAATTATGTATATTAAAAATGGCTAATTGTACTTAGAGTATTGTGCCAGCATAGGCCACGCTATATTGGCTGTAAATTCCACTGTTTCGTCTTTTTTATTTGTTCCTACTATAAATATTACATTTATTTATTTTCACTTATTACTTACATTTAAAATACATAAATAATACAACTTGATTGTAACCGAAACACCAAATAATTTAATGCATTGAATCGTTTTCCGTGAAATTAAATTTATAGTAAAACAAGCAGAGAGACATAAGCCACCAGAGGGCGCGGTGTTCGCGACACAGACGATTAACTCTTAGCTCAAATGTAAAGAAAAAATAGAAACAAAAAACTCGTAAAAAACATCAAAACAAATAATTGCTCGGATCTTTTACATATCATAAGAAGAAGAGCGGGCAAAATGGCCTGTATTACGGCCCGTCTGAGTGTTAACGAATAAAATACTTTAGTGCATCATGATAAAGCTTATTATACAATGAAACATGCCACGTAATATACATAACTATTATACTGTACACAGCGAAACTAATGTAGATAGTCACAGAACGAATATCATAAGACGTTAGTGTGTACTCGCTGCAAGCCGACGTCATCACAGGTTACATACCATAGATGTGTTTTTTTTTTAAATTTTAATTGATGGCATACAAGACGATGGCCCATCTGGTATTAAAGTGCGGTCTAACTGAAAGACGGGCTGCGGACATTGGACTTTGAAAGATAATGTACTGAAATACCTAGTCCTCCCAAAGACAAATCTGAGTCACTCAAGTGCTAAAATCTTTAGTATAAAACCTATGACGTTTCATCGTGACCGCGCCATTTACACAGACGGAGTAAATCTATAACATAAATATACTAAAAATATACTTTTACATAATTTATTTGTTAACGTTTTTTATACATTGGTGGTATACGAAGCTGCATTTTATTAGTTAGTCAAGTAGATATGCAATTAAAATCTTATTGGCAATAAAACGTTTATGATACAAAGGAGTTGGTATACTATTGTGGCCAACGATGGCTTCTATTGTACAGATAATATATTAGTCTTGCATGGTGCTTTTAGCACTTGGCATTAAATCGGCTATAGGCACCATCTTGTTTTTTCAACAGCACAGAAAGTTACTAACACCAATTAACTCATTCTATTGTTACATCTTCTACGTATCTGCCATCTATACAAATAAATTCTACTTTACTTTATGAATATCATCCTAGCGGTAAAAGAACCATGCAACACTGAAAAATACTATGACAGCTCTATTACAGCAGCCAATAACACGAACTGTGTAATCACGTAATCGTTCCTGATTGGCTAATACAGCTTGCCAATAACGTACACACACTAGAAAAAACTGCTAAACCAGCGGTAGCCAATCTGGTTACAGCAAAACCAGATTGGCTACCGCTGGTTTAGCAGTTTTTTCTTGTGTGTGTACGTTATTGGCCAGACACAAATTATACGTAGGTTATCTATGAATATTTACAGAATAGTCGCATTGTTACGTTCGTTTAGCTTAGCGGTGAAGCTTCAAGGTTTGATGAAGATAGGCTTACAGGCAACTTTTGTACTGTTCTAGTTTTTGTGTGATATAAATTAGAGGTGTCCAAATATATTGACATTCGACTGAATGACTATCGCCTTTGTGTTGCTTTATAAAATCGAAATATTCTCTTGTTTCGAATATGCATCCTCACGACGATCCGATATTAGAACACCGGGTAACACAGTCCAACAATTCGGTCGTGATTCCATGAATGGTGATAAAAACAATAATAAATTACACAACGAGTAATCTTTAGACCGCAAACCAAAATAGACTCTAATTTATAGACACACAAGTGTAAATACCATAACTCAACACTTGTATTAAGATTCGACAAAGGCCACATGCGGTCCAAACCGCGAGCCACACACTGCGATGACTTTGTGAACACAAGCTAAATCGGACTGTCCTACAACTTATCTACGTGCTACAATAGCAAATCAGACATTTTGTCAACATTTACACGAAAGCGAAATACAGAACGGAGAGCAGAAGATAAATTAACTAATGGGTTTGAGTATTCGTTGCTTTAGTGAGAGGAGGGTAACCGAAGAGCTAATTTCTGTTTAAAAAGTACAATAAATATATTTCTATCCAACCACTGCTATACAGAAATGCTCGAACGGTCACAGCACTGCTGTTCTAGAGGCAAAAGGACCATTATCCTTTCGTATAAGGTATAATCAACCTTATATTAATAACATTAGTGCACAAATACAATTACATTATACAGCTACTTGTTTATCTCGGCTCTCATCCTTCACAAAGTCAACACAAACATATTATCGTCAACATCAACAATAACACATACAACGCTACCGTTGAAAAGAAAACATTACGTTATAGAGAATGTACTACTCCTAAAAAACAATGGCCAATGATAGTGAAAAATAAATGTAATTAAACATTGTACTCGCTTATTTGATCATAGACATCTAATAAAATAAATTTTCACATACAATATACATCGAATATAATATAAAATTCTTTATTATATAACGCTAGTTGTTTTGTGTGCGTGTGTCGGATACAAGTGACGTTGATTTCGGATCTCGGATATTATAGAAGCTTGTGCATCGAACTGCTATCGTCATCTATATCAGACAGGCGCGCACGATATTGTGAATAGTCAAATCCTCTCGATTATACACTGTACAGGGATTGATGGACAGATTGTTTAAATTGCGTTTGTATTCGATTATTCCGCTAGTCAAGATATTCACGTAATAATGAGTTATAAACAACGGCATTTGTGCGACATCAACTGACTTCTGTTTTATATAACTATGCGTTAACTAGCATTTTTGCTAGTTTACTTATTTAAATTCCGCGTTTGGGTTGTAAGGGGATTCCCACGTCGGACATGACAACATATTTTAAAGATTTAATTCGTATTTTTTTTTATACTTTGAGTGATTTCGTAACTTTCCTCTACGTGCAACTCAAATCGGTAGCTCGGCATGTCGTTCGCGAACGGTACACCGTACGAATACTCGACCGGAAACAGGGTTCTTATGTCTTCGAGCATATCGACGAGACGTCCCGGCGGGGTCGGTGGGTCGGGCACAATCTGATGTAGGTCGAGCTCAAAATATACGAGTCATGTGTTTGTATGACGTGCTTATCGAACAGTCAGCGGCGCTGGGGCCAGCTGGAGGGCCATGCAGAGTCCACGTGGTGCACGTGTACACGTGCAGCAGCAGCAGTGCCTTCCGGGGGGGGGGGTCACGCAGGGGGAGGTGTTGTGTGGGAGCTGTTGGTGCGGGGAGTGCGCGTCAGGCGCGGGGTACGAGTGGGAGTGCGGAGCTGAATCTCAGGCATCCGCGTCCGCACCTTTCAGTCTAAGCCGGGCGAAGTCTTCGAATATTATGTCGTCGTCCTGCTCCTGGCCGTTCTCGTCGCTGTGGGGGAGAGAGATAGAGTTAGATTGACGTCATTGTGATATTCATAAAATAATCATTTACTAAAGTGGGTCCGCGTCTTCTTTCTTTATCGTGTGGTTATTGCCTAACCTGGTGTCAGAATTTTTAAGCCATCCATGGGCCTCTTAATTGGGTCCTAATCTATACTAATATTATAGAGCTGAAGAGTTTATTTGTTTGCTTGAACGCGCTAATCTCAAGAACTACTGGTCAGATTTGAAAAATTCTTTCAGTGTTAGATAGCCCATTTCTCGAAGAAGGCTATAGGCTATATATCATCACGCTACGACCAGTAGGAGCGGAGCAGCAATGAAAAATGTTGCGAAAACGGGGAAAATGTGACGCAGACGAAGTTGCGCGGGACAACTAGTAATTAAATAAATACGAGGTCAAATTAAATTACCAAGCAAATCTCTCGTTAGTAGCGTAAACAAAAAAACGATTGTTGCAGTCGCAGTAAATGTGTACTAACCGTAGAGGAATTAGCCTCCATTCCCCACATCTTTTCTTCAAATCTTTACCAAATCAATATGGGACATATTACATGTTAATATAGTAGAGATAGGTTGGACACAGATTGGTCGAAGCAAGGAAAACCTGTTCAAGTTCATAAATTACTACCCTGGAGTGTAAATATGGTGTTACCCCACAAGCGATAGAACACTTGATATAGTGTCCTACCAGTCCCGTTGTTTGCAAATCACAGAACCTGATGGACGCTAAGAAATAGCCAAACTCGTCGCCAAATTTTGGGCAGACTGAATTTGAATAGGGATGATGACTCGGGTAAAGAATACGTGATTCTATTTTGTCCGACAGTCAAGTCAGGTAACACAAAAATATTAGACACGTATTTTTTGTTTTATCAAATTAACATAAAAAAACTTGAGAGGTGTCAAGGAACACCCGGATGGAACGAAGTTCCTTTCGATTAATTAGTGAAGGAATTAAAATAATTATAATCGCGCAAGCCGCACGGCTTATAACTATAGCAAAAAGTGTCGTTACAATTTTTGGTCTTAATTTTTTCCGTCTAGCCCCCTTTCGCAACGCGCGATAAGGAACTTCGTTCCAATACTTAGTTAAAACGCATTAAAGTTGAAGAATGGCGGCAAACTAAGTCTCAACTATGTATAAAATTTAAGCGTCATGCGGTCGTTTCAACTCAATATATCTCCGTAATTTTATGATTACGTGAAATATAAAAAAAATACGTGTGCAATACTTATTAATAATCTACCCGATAGGGAAAGAAAAAAATGAGTCATTATCCCTATTGGGACCGACAGGGCTCAGAGTAAGTGTACGTACGGGTGCGGGTCGAGCTGTATGAGGTCGTGGTCCACGCGCGGCGCGTCGGGCGGCCCGCGCGGCTCCTCCTCGGGCTTCGGGTGCATCAGGATGAACGGCAGCTCCGCGCTCAGGTCGCTACGGGACAAGGGAACATTCTATTATAGCATTGTTGCTCCAAACACAGAAAACTTGCTCAGTATTCACAAACACTTCGATTCGGAAAGTCAAACCCTGGTATCTATAGTCAAGTTATAGTAGATTGTTGCATCGAGCGCAAAGTGAGTTATTAATGCACGAGTGTTATGTTGGTGCCCGAGCGTAGGCGAGGGCACTAAATTAACACGAGTGCATTAATTACTCACTTTAGCAAGGTGCGTAATCTACTTTTCTTTCAACTACCGTGACAAAATATACCTACTTAAAATAAAAACTCAACTTAATGAAAAAAAGTTTAAAATTCATCTTCCCTTTTAACATACAATTATTAAAAGTGCAGTTATTAAAGGTTATAAACAACTTCATTTGCAGCTGTTTTATACTTTCTGGAGTTGAATTCATATGGCTATCGTTGTCCATTTTCATGTTTTTTTAAACTTTTTTTTTGCTAAAAGTATCAAAGTTTTACAATGGTACAAAATGCGCGCCATTTGTTTTTTTTTTCACCAAGTCTGTTTTATTCAGCCGATTTTTACTTTCAGCCAGTATCTTTTTGATCTAATGCATACATTTTATTAAACTTAGTAGGAGGCACTAAACCTCTGTGGTAAATTTAATTCTAAATTTAAAATTTAAAACAGTGCAGTAATGAAAAACAGTGCAATAATGAGATTTCATACAACTTTTCTGCTCTGTTTTGGTTCTAAGCAAAAAAGATATCCATTGCAATCGGTTTTGTAGTGATTAATGATAACATTACTGCGTAGTTGGAAGAAAAAGTAATTAATTATGCATTTTTTATGCAATAGACAAAAATTTAAACGAAGTAAGAACCGACAAAGAAAACAAAACTAAGAATTCTAACTTTTGCAGTTCCAACTTCAAGCAATTACTAAGTTACATAATAAAACCGGCCAAGTGCGAGTCGGATTCGCGCACGAAGGGTTCCGTACCATTATTTATAAAAACGAGCATAAAATGGCTAACTATCACGGTTCATGAGATACAGCCTGGTGACAAACGGACGGACGGACGGACAGCGAAGTCTCAGTAATAGGGTCCCGTTTGACCCTTTGGGTACGGAACTCTAAAAATCGTATGTTAAATAATGACATTTACTCAAATTACAATTTATGATATTTAGTTGGTCTTACCCGCCAAGAGGACCGAGACACAGCTTCACTTTGACCTTGTATTGCACTATGATCCCTAGGTTCTCTCGCTGCGATGGGTCCGCGATTCTGAAACAGATATTAAATATTTAGAGGACATCCGATTTTTTATTTGTCTTGTTAAAGGGTGGTTTTTGTAAGGTGTCGTAATTTCTACGATCCGAAAATATATTATTTCTGAATCCCATGCAATCAAGGACAAGCAATAAGAAATTGCCCTTTTATTTCTCAAAATTTTGATATAAGAATTATTTAGATCAGTTTAGTTTTGAAGAAGAAAACAGCGGAATACAAAATGTCTTTTGGTCCAGATTTTTGTAGGTAAAATCAGCCTGAGCTGTAGTTGCCCCTTTCGCACTTTACGGGGGCTTGGTCAGGCGCAGCGCGACGGCAATAGTTTCTTCAAATACCTATTCTTCAAATTCCTCGGGCGTAGAGGCCCCTCTTAAGAATCTATTTACACCCTTTATTTAGGTTCTTGGTTGTACAGTAACACAAATGCTGGTGTGTGATACTCACAGCGTGCTGGAGGCGAGGTTGGTGTCCTCGTGCTTGAGCTGTCCGTCGAGCGCGAGCCCCCACTTGTCCTTGTTGTTGGCCAGCAGCGGCGTCACCGTGAACACCTTGCTCAGCGTGAACCCGGGGCCCACGGGGCAGCCCTCCCTGCACACAACACAAAGCGTTCAAATACATTAAAGTTTACAGAATTTTGGAATCATCATCATCATCATTTCAGCCCAAAAGACGTCCACGGCTGGACATAGGCCTCCCCCAAGTATCGCCACATTGACATTTTGGGGGGTTTTGCCATAATCGCCACGCTTGGCAGGCGGGTTGGCGATCGCAGCACGGTTGTTACAAAAACACCAAGAACGCTGCTGCCCATTCTCTTACAAATCCCTTAGTCGCCTCTTACGAGACCCACGGGAAAATATGGGATGGATCTATGGCATTTTGGAATAAAAATGAATAAAATAAGCAATTTCGTTACTTGGATGATATACCTATATTTTAATTTAAAAACCAAACCATAGAACCGATTTTGATTTAATTTCTATGGGACAAATCATTATCTTTTCACAAATATAAAGATTTTTTCAAATCCGTTCATAAATGACGGAGTTATGAGATAACAAACATTAAGACAAAATACAGTGGAGTTGAGAACGTCCTCCTTTTTTGAAGACAATTAAAAAGAAGAGGCCTTTACCGGTGAGGCTAAAACAACGCAATCAGCCTACATTGTTCCCTGCCAGTACACGAGCTTCCCTATATGAAAAGGGTGTGCCATTAACAACGGGAGTAATTGCCAACTGCAGGTTGGTAAATGTCACAAGTTGAATTTTTGGTTCTACGACATGTCAATTTTCTCATAAAATCCATCAGTCAGGCCAGATCAGGCTGACTTTATGAAGAAATGACTTGAACGTTTTGATTCCGCGAGTGTACAAATATTTTAATTCATTGGGTATCATCACACGCATACAATACTACGTCCGCGTCGTAACCGTTACGGACTGTTGTCTGTTTCCTTTCACCTTATTAATATAAAACCCAAACCACGTGCATTTTCATCATAAAACATGAAACCATAGGTCTATTTCGCTGTAGCGTTCATGGAATCACTTTAAAGGGGATATGAAATCAGATACTGTTTTGGAAAAATAATTACCATGGAAAACCAAAAATCTAGAGCAGTTAGTAAGTAGTCAATTTACCACAACCGTTAATTTAACATTAAAATTTTCACTCGAATCGTTTCCGAAAACAAGTTTGTAATAGGAGTTTGGTATATTCCGAAAGCTTGCTTGCAGACAATATGTAAGATACGTAGGACTTGCAGATATTCTTGTAGTTTCTTTTAAAGAAGGAGAGTGGAATAATTTCACAAATATCAATGTGAAATGAAAGCTGTTCCCACTAACGACTTTGTCGCTACTTAAAAGAAAATGTACAATTACTGTACGAACAGCAGAGAACTCTTTTGCTCCCAAAATGAACGTGAAGTGGAAAAACACATTCATAAGTGTAGAAATTCAATGTTTCAAGAAAATCTGTGTGTATAATGTCAGTGTATCAAACTCCAGGCATTCTGTAGGAAGCAAGTGGTGGGGGGAGGGGGGCAAACAAGTCATTAACCTCATGCAGGATACACGCTGTACTTACGCGGACTGCATGGATAGTTTCTTAGTGAATATCCCGATAAAGGGGAATTTAAATAGTCGCGCCGACATCGATTTGGGCTCCCTGAATAAGAAACGGACACAACTCAGCTGCTTGGATGGTAAGACATTGAAATTGGTAGGAAATTATAAACAGAAATAATTGCACTCCTGGTGTCTCAAGCAATAAAATAGAATTTAATTAAATTTTTGGTGTGTTTTGCTTTTTAATAGCCGTATTACCTTCTATGTACCTAATTTTGGTATGTTTTTTTTTCAAACTCACAGTGCAGTTCAAGAAAATCTCATACATATAACCAAAGGTCGGAATTAGGTAGAGTTATTTTTGTACTTGCAACGAAATGTTGATATTAATATGGATCTTCCCTTGCGTGTGCGCATTGGAATTTTGCAACTTCGAACATCCAATGTCGGATGGTTTAAATTGAGTAAAAGTAAATAACTTTTTTATTTAATAAATCACGGTATTTTTCTGCTCTTTAAAATTAATCTCGGGATTAGAGGCATTTCCATTGTACTCTTTCGCTGTATGAAATCAGTGTAAGTACACAAATAACTCTACCTAATTCCGACCTCTGCATATAACTCATACATATCCCACTTAGAATCTATATAAGATCTAAATATCAGATCTATAATTAAAAGATCGTGACTTACTCATTCTCGTTGCCGGCACCGATGCAATACTTCAGGGACCTTGCTACAATCTACTGATCAATTGATCTCGTTATTTATTCTATGCATTCTATGTATACAGTCATAAGGTCGCTACTCACTTGATAAATGCAAACTGACGCGCTAGACTCGTTTTGCGTATTACTTGAAACTTTTAACTATATGACTTAGGTAATAAGGTCGACACTCACTTGTTCTCACGCTCTAATACCTCGCTGCGTTGACTTAATATGATAATAAACTCTATGGGTATAATAATAAGGTTGAAACTCACTCGCTCTCGGTCTCGGCAACAGTGCACTTGTATTGCGCGGTGGAAAACAGACAGATGTCGGCAAACTGACGCACGGACACTTTGATGCGCTTCACTGATCTGTTGGAATTGTTCGCTATGTGCACATTCACTGCTATGTTCTCGCCGTGATGGTATAACTCCTAAAAAAAAAAACTATGTTAATGAGGTTTATGATACATGGTAAGGTCCATAAGTTAACGGCCTGCTCTCATTAGATTAATTAGAGATGCAAAACAATCATGTCACTAAATTGCTGAAGTTTTCTTTAGTTACCCACAGTAAGAAGTAATAGTCACTTTCTATCAATTCATTTTTGTTTGGATATTAATACTTAATTTTATAGTTGAAGCCGCAAACTTTTGGACCGTACTGAAAGGAGGATCTTATACAAAAAGATTTAGAAGTTTTTCTAGGTTACAAAAATTTTTGAATTGTCTATAGTGAGGGCTAGTAATGTAGCTTTTATTCATATTGACATAAAGTTTAAATTACAAACAATGATAAAAGAGAACTCGTGAGAAATGCAAAAATAATCAAGCTAACCAAACTAATGAGGCTAAGGACTAGGGAACAGACAGAAAGAGAGGGTTTAGAAAAAGAATGCCACACAGGAATGAGTGACAGAGACTGCATTACCTATATTCAATGCCGCTCTTAATCTCAACTTGGATGTGCCATTATGGTCGCTTACTGTAAATAAAATAAAAAGAAGGATACCTTATCTAATGAAGCTTCAAGATAAAGTTTGTTGGGGCTCATCATAAACTCTTTGGACACCTCTACTGAAGGCTGCTCTCCTTGCTTACTCGGCGCATACATAATCTTCCTGATAGCTAACCGCACTGAATTTCTGCAAAACACCCAAAAATATATAAATAAATGACGTAGACGCATAGATTTTGAAGTTCTCTAGTAAAGCTTTTTCACACATTTTCGAGCGCCGCGCATGCCTTTAAAACTATTCACCAATACAAGGTGACCAGCTCATTCAGCAAAACTAAAGGCGTTAGCACAATGACGCTTACCGCTGCGATTTCGTACCGCTACGCGATACACTTTCGAACAGTTTTTCCTGCTTCCGCAATGCCGTCGCAGCCGGCTGCGTTGGTGTGCTAACGGCGTAAAGTAGAAGAGAGTGTGTGTCAGCAAAAAGTGGGCAAAGACGGGCACTCTAACAACTATATGTTATCTTAAGGGGATATCAGATAATCGTTTTAGACTTTCATTCTTCATACTCATTGGTGGCCTACGAGTGAATGTTCATTTGTTTTTATTCAGTAATTTATTCATGTTGTTATCAATGGTGGTGCAAGCAAAATGCAGTCGATCAACCGCGTCATTACTTTTTGGCGATGATCATCGTCGAGCGAGATCCTTTAGCGTCTCGTAAAGCAGTTGGTCCCACCTGTCATTTGTAGATCTTCGAAGCCCGAAAGTCTGACAACCAGTCTTGTCGAGATGTACCGTGGTACATGTGCGTTGTGGATGGAGGTGAGATAAGCAATCGCGTCATGTAAAATACTTGTATTTAGCTGTATCCAATTAGACTGCATCCGACGTTTAAGGGCGCGTTCCCACTATGTCGTGAGGATTATTTATCATTGGACGACTGTCGTCTCTAGCTGTTCCCATTACATCGACTCACTTGACAATCTGTGGTCACTGCAAAAAAAAAGTCATGGACGACAGTTAATGGTGTCGTCCTAAATGTGAACACCTCCATATAAATACACAAGCCTCGACACTAAACAACACGATAATCTGTCGTCACGACATTGTGGGAACACGGCCTTAGGCTAGGCAGATGAAGAGTGGACGATCGACGGCAGTACAACGCAACGCTAAGACAAATAAACATCCACTCAACCGCGCCAATCTGATATCACCTTCACACACACATCATTGTTAGTAGACGCACCTCTTATGCGGCTTATCATCCTGCGAGTCTGCGACGAAGGCCTTGAGCTCGTAGTCCACCCCGCACGGCTTGCCGGTCTCGCCGGGGGCGGGCTGCAGGGTGACGGAGGCGGGGCAGTGCGGGGGGAGCTCAAAGTAGAAGGGGTGTGCGGCCGCGCCTAGCTTGCGGACCAGGCGCTCTTGCAGCCGGGTCAGGGGGCGCTTTGTTGTGTTCGTTGCTGGGTATATCTGTGGGTTTTTAGATAATAACATAACATAACGCCTTGCAGTGTTTCCATGCAAAAACCTCTATGATAGAAACCAATGGATTTACTAGTAGTTTATTATTTTGTCAACTCTGGCACTGTCTAATTTAAAATTGAATTTAAATTCTTCCCGTCATTTTTAGGTGGAATAGATCCCCGAGAAAGAAAGGAAGCTATTTTTATTTTTTTTAAATTGGAAGAAGATCATGTTATGTTAAATTTAAAACTGCATAATTATGGAATATACGCCATATCCCATATCTTCCCGTGGGTGTCGTAAGAGGCGACTAAGGGATTTACCAGAGAATGGGCAGAAGCGTTCTCTGTGCTTTTGTAACAACCGTACTGCGATTGCCAACCCGCCTGCCAAGCGTGGCGATTATGGCAAAACCCCCTTTATCTCAATGTGGCGTTGGGGGAGGCCTATGTCCAGCAGTGGACGTCTTTCGGCTGAAATGATGATGATGATGGTGAATTATGGATCTCCATCGACCTTCCTATCCAGTGTGTTCTAATTTCACCAGTTGACGCATTGAGGCGTATTGACAGATTATGGCGTATTGAATTCAATTCATATGATATTCCATTATTTGGTACGTATAGATGATTTAAGCATTTAATAGTTCGATTGATTCGGTCTTGATCTTTTTCCTCTTAACAAAAGTGTGATCTTTGTCATTAGACTGTACCTGTTTTTCTATTTGCCTTAGGGTTAAGAACCAGTTGACAAGACCACCTTTTTTCGGTGACGGTGTTCTATGCAGCTGATAATAATATATTGCTGATTAAAATAATTATTGTTCATTTATTTAACAAACAAAATAATAATTGTAACCATATTGAATCTTAATCTTTTATTTTCTCCTCAATTATACTACACTTGAGTTTTGTTCATCTCTCGTAGCTGTGGCTGTATGTAGTTAATACCTGTAGTGTATGTGTGGTTGGAGGTATGTTTGTTATTTAGACGTCGTGTTCATTGTAAGCGATTTTGTGGCTGTTTTTACTTGGTCCCTAGTTTATTTTTTAGGTTTTCCTTGCCCCAGCTGTCTCATAAGGTTGCCTTTGTCAATGCGTTCTCGCTCTTACATCAGTTCCATTACTTTGCATAGGTTTTGCAACCGGCTAAGCTACGCGTTCTATAATCTCTATCTTTATTAATTTATGTTTTTTTCCACCAAACTTTGCATCAATTTTCTTTTTCCGATAACTCCATGTTTGTTGGTCGATTTTCGGAGATTGGAATTGTATGTTAGTTTTAGGCATGGTGCTACACCACAACGCCAAAATTTTTAAAATATCTTCGCTAACAAAAAATCTCATTTTCTAGTTACGTAATTATTTACAACTTTTCCAATATTTTTATTTTGGCACTAGAAATGACACTTGTCAGACCGATTTGTTACTAAGCGGTTTCCAAGGCGACAGACGTACAGTTCCACAGTGTGACCACTCCGAGAACGTAGTTCAGGGTGGCGATGCTTGTCAAGATAAATGCGTTGAAATATGTCGAAGTTGGTACATTTATTTTAGTTCTGTGTTTTTCCCACCTACACAAATAACTTGTCTGAGGTGCATTTTGTTAAGATCTTTTTCGTCTTGTTCAGTTTTTTTTTTTGCTAATTGTTCTTATAATGGCGTATCCACGCATGCCGCCGGCTTTCAGACCGCCTTGCCGCTGAATTTGCCGCCGGCTTTACCGGCGGCCTGCTGATGCGATTGCGACAACTTTACCACTCCGTATCGAAGCCGCAAGCAAACTGCCGCCTTCAACCAAAAGTCGCGTGCCGCAGGTAAAAGATGAATGTGCAGACGGCATGTGCCATGGGCATGTGTGGATGCGCCATAATAGTGTTAGGGTGAGTTTAAAGGTTAATGGCACTGCACAGGATCATTGTAGAATCATTTGTTATTCTTTCTATGAAACTCCATACAAACGCACAATTATAAGCAACGAAACAGAATTAACTTACCTACATTAATTCGAGTTGTAAGGCAAACATCAGGATATTTTTAAAGACTGATATAAATTGCTTTTACACAATTTATATCTGTCACACAAAACATACATTTCGAATTTAAATGAGACAGCCAACTATTTAAAGACCAAATGAAAAGTAAGAATACTTTTTCTTGGTCAGAATTTATCCGCAAAAGAAACATAAATTGACAACTCTATAGCATAATACTGATTCTAAAAACACGAATAAAGTATTTCCCTTCGATTCGCAATTAGAGAGTTCAATCGCAATCAAGGCGTTCATTTTGCACTGATTGAAGAGTCGATTGCTTATTCATAAATCATAACACTGTAAAGAATCTCCGATAATTTGTTACTATCAAAACATGACTCATTCGAAACGAGATTTGTGGCTTAACGAGCATTACATGGGAAAAATCAATGAACGCGATATTTTAAACGTTATCTTCATGTGATCAATGAAATAGCTGGTAATACATGATCAAATTTTGATCAGGGCAGGAGCACGTACTCCGACCAATCAAGCTGTACAAAACCAGTATATTCGGATCTCTTATTGTACGGGAAATCTATACAAAGCGAGGCCATGTTATACTGGACATTAGTACTAACGCTGTAAAAGAAATATTGTAAAAGCAAATGATTTTTAAAAGAGTAACCATGGAGTTCCTTGCCGATTCTTCTCCATAGGAAACGATCAACACGAACCGAGCACCTTTTTGTCGACGTTTTATAAGTGCCCAATTGCCCATGTAGGCCTATGTAAAATAAAAATATTTTGATTTTTGATTGACATGTATGGCTTGATGTGTCGCCGTGTGATACATTACAGAAATGTCAACCGTTAGACATAGAATTATCCAGAAGAGAAGAGAAGAGAAGTGAGAAGTTAATCTAGAGTTATTCAAGAAGATTCAAATTCTAAAAGCTTTATCTATTTTGTCCTTCTACCAAACCTAAGTCTTCACCTTCTTCTCCATCTTCTTCGTAGATATTGGACCTTGCACCACAAATCACATTATAATGCGCATAACACTAAACGTTTTAAAACATGTTTCTTTTTTTTCTGTCTATAATTCAAAGGTGTCCTAGGACACAATCGAGAGATTTTAAACCAAATCATGAAAGTTAGGGTACCTGTTCAGCGGCCAGGTATAAATCCTTCCGGAAGGTAAGGCCCAGGACGTCCAGGTCTTCTCTCCCGTACCTGAAGGCGGCCAGCACGTGGCCGAACACCTTCCTGTCTTTGACATATTCTGGGTCGATTAGGACAACACCGTCTGAAATCACATTGGAGAAGGTTAAAAACGTCATCATTGATGGATCAAATTGGTCTTTCGGAAACGGCTGGTCTTAGGTGCATCCACGCTGAACTTTTATTCTTGTGGAGCAACGTTTATAAGTATGGCAACAAAAGTTGTTTAATGTTGCTGTGTTCAGTTTCTTCGGCAAACAACTTGCAGTACCTATCTTTAAGTTAATGGCCGCATGGACGCAATTAGCAACATCCAAAAAAAAAAAGAAAGAAGTGATGCGTGTCGCTGGTTCGATGCCCGCCCGGAACAAATAATTGTATGCGAGTTTAAATGTTCGTATATGCACCCACGATGCAGGAGAAATTCTTAGTCTTGGATGTATTTAAAAAAAAAAAATGTTATAAAAAAGAAAATTGATCTACCTACATAAAGTAACTTCAATATGATGTACCTTTGACTTATTTTCGGTTTTAAAGTAGGTAGATACAAAAGCTATCGTTAAGATTATTTTCACCAGATGATATACCCACTCCATGCCAGCCAGCCAGACTAACTATTGCGGATGCATGAAATTATGCACGCCCAAAGCACACGATCGATGATCAACGACGAGGTAAGCTAACATTACAATTAGCGATTCGATATAGTGTTTCACAACCATAATTACACGCTATGATCCAAATCGTGTAGTACTGCAACAGCTAATCGGAATCCGTGATCGCATGAAGATCTGATTAGTATACGCGGAATAGATGCCTGATGCCATCCGGGCTTATGACGATATCGATGCAACATTCCTTAATCAATTCGTTCGATACTAACTCTTTAGTCACACGAAGAGGGTTTGCTTACAGAGGATTCACCAATCGACGTGAAAGCTAGAACCGATCAGAAATAGTATATTTGCGTGCAATACAAGCAAAAAACCAGCCAAGTACGAGCCGGACTTGCGCACGAAGGGTTCCGTAACATTATTTATAAAAACGAGCAAAAAATTAACTTTTTTTAATGGGATTCTTACTTCCGTTTTTAGTATTTGTTGTTATGGCGGCAACAGAAATACATAATCTGTAGAAATTTCAACGGGCTATCTATCACGGTTCATGAGAAGCAGCCTTTTGATAGACGGACGGACGGACGGACAGCGAAGTATCAGTAATAGGGTCCCGTTTGACCCTTGGGTATGGATCCCAAAAAAAGACGTCATTTCGGTTCGTTCGAACTATTCGCATTTAATGCATGGACATAACCATGGATCTATCTGACAGGCTCAGAATTCTGCGATTCCGATAAGTGTGCTCTCCCTCTTCCTCCTAACGAAAACATTGCGTGAGTAGGTACCTACATTTGCTTTCTACTTCCAAGATCCAATAGGAAGCTACATATAGCATAGCTTACAATTGCTGCTAAGATCAAACGTCGTTGGTGGAAGCTAAATAACCTCCTCTAAACACAGGAAAATCCAATGGAAAATACTGACGTATTTATAATTCTAGTATTTACCCCAATTAGTGGAAATATACGCGCGTTTCTTTAAGCGTGTTTTAAACAGTAGTAAACATTAACTCATAGTAAACTACAATCTTTGACGAGTCTATCCGTTTCATTGAGAAAATTATTCGCACGTCATTCATTATGAATCATTTATAAATAATTGCATGGATTAAGCCTATGTTTATCATGGAATTAGCGTGTATACTTGTGCTGTATGAGGGTGTGGCAGTTAACTGGTACTCTTGTAGCGAACTCTGTAATGGGTCGTCACCAATCCACGGACCAACCAAGGCCAGTTTGGCTGAACTTAAAGATCGACCCGTGAGGCTGATAGTAAGTAGCCACGAGTTCCTCAAAAAATTTTTCGCTTGAAGAAATTGTGTCATTTCTGTTATTGGAAAATCAATTCTAAGCACACGGCTTTTTCAGTTCAGTAATGAAAGCAATATCTAATCACAACGTTATTTAGCTGCTAGATAGCTTCGAAGCTGAACTACCAAACAGAATCTAGGTGGGGCGGGATTGGCAATTTATTATACAAAGATCGGCACTCCCTTTACGACCAGCGCGGGCCCCACTTTAGACAACTCGATTCAAGTGTTCAAATACTCTGCAACTTTGATCAATTGGAACAATGGGGTCTTTGTACAAGATTGAGCGTTAAATCTACAGCGTATATCAGAAAAGTGTGGTTATATCTTAAGGATTTAATATAGACCAGCAAACTTAACAATTTTCTACATGGGACCAACGTTAACCGAAATATTTAGCTGTCCCATACAAAATTTAAATGCACCCGCCGCCGCCATTAAATGTATGTAACAGATGCTATTTTCTCTTTCTAACGATTACGATTATGATTTCATAGAGAAAGTTCAAATGATGGTCGGTACCACGAACATAAAAAAATTATCACACTTTTTTTCCGGTACACTCTGTATAGAAGAAAAACGTACTTACCAATCGGGTCTACATGTGTAATGTGGTCTACGAAGTCTCTTTTCCCTAAGTATACTGTGATCTGAAAAGAAGAATGACTAATTAATTTCTAAACGCGACCTCACAAATGAATATCTAATTATTTCAAGTGTCTCGTTTGGCACACTAAGCCAAATTAAGTTGATGAAATATTTGGGAAGTTGTCACAAGATTTGGCAGAGTTTGGAACTTGGCACAAAATGCATGGAGTTATTAAATGATCGGTCGAAGATCGCACGTCTCTTTGTTATTAAACGCTCTTACGTCAACAATGGGATGCAGAGAATTCATGATGAGGAATTTAAAATCTGTATGTAACGCATCACACCGGATAACGCATAGGGGATCTGGGTAAGACCATGCCTCTCGGTTTTGTCCCACTCCCCTTGCAAAACATGGAAATCTATGTTTGCCATGGAACTCGACAGTAAATTGATGGATTATGTTTTTCCCTTATTTTTTTATAAAGAATTTAATTGTCATGAATCGGTTGCAGACTGAGAGTGAATTTATTTGCAGTGATGCTGCTACGTCATGCACAAATAATTTTGGTCAAAAATAATCTGTTAAGATTCGGTAAGGCCGCTGGGTCTCTGAACTGAAGACTAGAGAACAATGAACAAAAAAACTGTGATTAAAAAATGTAACAAAAGACAAATGAAACCACCTCAGGTGCTTCTTGAAATTCTATTTTAAGAAACCGTTTGATTCAAATTACCCAGATCGATTTTCCTTAATTATAATTTCGAATAAATTAGAAGGTTCTAGACCGGATGATGTTACAGTTTCAACAAAGCCTTTTGAAGACTTTGATGGCCTCCTGAAAGGGAAGTCAAGCTTGCCCCGAGGCACTTTGCTTATCAAGTTACACCTTATATTCTGATCAAATTCTTTATCGACCTACTAACCTCTCACAAACATGACTTTAGAAAATGAAATACATGTAGAATTTACGAAGTGTCATACAGATAGAACGTAGTTATTCTCCTTTTTCAACACTGAGCGACCACTCAAACAGTATTTCACAGTTGTTATTTTAACTCTAAGCGTTGAGCCCAGCTTCGAAAATACAACAACCAACTTTAATTTAGCCCCCTCCCAGTGTTGGTAAATACAGGCATTAATTAATTAAGTACCCAGCTAAGTAATTAGTTAATTACTTTGCAATCATACCTTGCCATTCGGCGAGCTCTTCTTGAAGACTCGCGTGGCCTGTCGCTGCTTGTTGCTGCCGGCGTCTTCCATTCTGCCGCCGCGCCCTCCTCAACACTGGAAAATACAATGTTTATGTTAAACCTTACTCCATAGATCCTAATAATGACAGACTGGGTTGTGGAGATCAGATAGGCAGTCGCTCTATGTAAATTACTGGTATTCAGCGGCTTCTGGTTCGACCGGAAACCTACCCCGACATTGTTGGAAAAGCAAATGGTGATACTTTTTAGGACAACTGGCGGTCAAGGACAGAGAAGTCTTGGTCGTCCGGCGCCGATATGGACAAACGAGTTCGAGGGTAAAACGTGGATGAAACAATGAGAAGACTTGACTCAGCAGTAGCTGAAGTCAGGCTAAGGATAATGACGACGAAGTAAGTTGACGAAACATGGAGTGAAATGCAATTATAATGACGTCTATAGTAAAACCAGGTGACTAACCTCGTATCATCTAAGGCGCTGCGCAAACGTGTGTCTTGTGTCGGATACAAGCTACCAATGAATATTTGATTTCTATATAACCAGTATGAGATCAGCCGGTCCCTGCGCAGACGTAAACTGTGTCCGGTCTCCGCTACAGGACACGGCAACTACGGTTTCCTGTGACGGTGTACCGTGTCGGTAACACAAAGTATTTACGTTTGCGCAGCCCCTAAAAGTAGTACTACCATATTAGGATATAACCTAAGGTAAATATTATGAATCGTCATTATTGACCATAACACGAGTGACGCCGAGTATCCGCGTAAATTATGACCACGATTTACTACGAAATGTGCGCATTTGTATACTAAGTAGGTAGTTTCTCATCAATGACTTATCAGGAAGTTGTTATAAAGGATATAAAACACATTATATAATTATAGCTGACGACACCGCATCGACCAAGTATGAATCTAATACTAATAATAAAGCTGAAGAGTTTGTTTGTTTGTTTGCTTGAACGCGCTAATCTCAGGAACTACTGGTCCCATTTATTTATTTATTTATGAGTCTATCTACAATTGTTACACTGTTTATCCTAATAATACAAGAAATATTTACAAGTATAGTGTACATATGATGCGATAGACACAGCATGCGATTTGAAAAATTATTTCAGTGTTAGATAGCCCGTTTATCAAGGAAGGCTATAGGCATTGATGTATAATATCAATGGCTATAGGCTATATATAATCACGCTACGACCAGTAGGAGCGGAGCAGCAATGAAAAACGTTGCGAAAACGGCAAAATGTGACGCAGACGAAGTTGCGCGGGACAGCTAGTATATTGCATATTTTTCAAGGAAAATGAATGTAATACATAATGAGCTACTTATTAACGTTTCCAGTGTCGCGACGCACGCTGTAATCAACCTCGCAGGCCCAGTGAGGGTAAGTAGGTGTCATATGACTTCGAATTTGTGATTCAAGGACATTCTTTTCTTTTAAAAAAACACAAATTTTTCAATTCGATTATGATAAAATGCATAACATTAGAAAAACTGCAGACTAAGTTTAAGAGCAGAAAACTTCAAATACTTTGGCAAACATAGGATGCACAAATTCGCACACAAGCGTAACGTCAAATTAATTTAAACAATTTTTACACCAAGAATCCGCGAAGATTTGAAAGACAAACAAAACGGAACCAAGTTTGTCTCTCGGGAACAAATGTTACAACGACGAGGGAAAATTTTCTTGCAATCCAACCGAGTACTTTTCTTACTAACCTAGAACCGTCAGCGCAGAATGATGGAAGGTTCTTGTTTCCTAAGCTCAATGAGAACAGCTTAGTATTAGCGATATCGTGTTGAAAAGTGGACCAAAAAAAAGGTTTGGTTGGAAAAGACCTGCAAGGTTGACAGTACGAGTGCGCAAAATGCACTGATGTATCACCTCTCGTGGACGCTTTATATATTAAACTTTAAAACTACCTATACATATAGCAGCCAACTCAGTCACAGTCATGGCTTGTTTTCGGAAACCGTGATACTACGTCAGCGCTATTACGTTATAATGTCTCTTCATTAGAAAAACACTACCTACGAGGAAAACATATTGCCAGTAAAATATCAGACACCTTTCGACACAGGGATACCACCACCCAACGTACAAAATTACAATAGAATGATATCAACACCCCGCTTCCTGTATCCTCGTCAACTGGAACTCCTGAGCATAGGCCTCGTAATGATTGCCAAAGTGAACGACCAAGGGTCATTTTCAAACGGTTTTAGGTCTTAAGTTTATGTTGACTAAATTCTTGCGTCATCGATGCATTTCCCCGCGATATAATGACGTGAAAGTCGGATACTAATTACCGGAGAAGGTGCAAAAGACCCAGCTACAATTCTACACAAATCTTAGTTAGTCGAGAACATCTTTCATGAGAACAAGAATCTCATCAGTAGCATCAATGAACGCACAAACAAATCCATTTAGTTTCAAGTGCGCTGTACCATAATCTAATAACAAGCCACATACACAGGTGGTTCAAAACATTGTCTGTGTATTTATTTATTTATTTAACAATTTATGTACACACTTAATACAGAGAAGAAGAAAGGAACAGAAAATAGGTACAAAGGTAATGCTTATTTCTAAAGAAATCTCTTCCAGCATACCTGCGAAAGGAGATATTAAAAAAAAAGAGATGCAGACAGAGTGTGTAAAAGATAAAGAGAGAATTGAATACATAAAACATAAAGCAAATAACTATTTAAAATATAAAATACAATAAAAAAAATATATACTAACTTATAGTATAAAATACAAAACAAAATATTATATATACCAATAAAATAAATACCTATGCAACTATGATGGAATGGAAAGATAATGTTCTTTTACTCTTCTTTTGAAAACTGCAACAGTTTGGCAGTCTCTAATATCAGGCGGAAGTGAATTCCACAACCGCACAGCGTGTACAGTGAAGGAGTAGGAGTAGAAGTCGGTAGAGTGGGGAGGGGATTTAAGGAGTTTCCTAAGATGCGACCTGCAAGGTGCATCAGAAGGACGGGAGTAGGAAAAGCGTTCCCGCAGATAGGAAGGCGTTTTTGGATTATGAAGGATGTTAAATAGCAGACACAATATCCGAGAGTTCCGGCGAAGTCGAATTGGGAGCCACTTGAGTATGTTGCGAAAGTGGGAAACATGGTCATACTTTTTAAGGTTAAAAACAAAACGAATACAGATATTTTGCAAACGCTCAAGTTTATTTAAAAGCTCCTCGGTGGCATCCAAGTAACAGGCATCGGCGTAGTCTATGATGGGCTGAATGAGGGTTTGCGCAAGGGTTATTTTTGTATTCAATGGCAAGAAGCTCTGGAGGCTTTTTAAAGAATGGAATGTGTAATGCACTTTGCGACTAACTTCAGCAACATGGGCTGTCCAAGATAAGAACGAGTCCATAGTCACCCCCAGATTTTTAGCCTTGATTGCGTAATCAATCTGAACTCCATTCAGCCTGAGTGGAGACAGCGACGCAACATTGAGCCTATTTCGCATATACCTGCCGCCAATGATCAAGGCCTGAGATTTCTTAGGATTGATTTGCAGTCCAAAGGACTGCGACCACTCACTAATCAAATCCAGATCTTTGTTCATGGCAGACACTGCGGCTTCCGCATCTTCCCTTAAGAAGTGATTGTAAAGCTGCAGGTCGTCGGCATAAAGATGGAAGAAGGAAGAGATGACTCTGGTGACAGAGTTAATGAAAATAGAGAAGATAAGAGGAGAGAGAACGCCACCCTGAGGTACACCCGCGCTAAGAGGGCACCAATCAGAGGAAGACTCATCAAGACGAACACGCTGCGAGCGGCCTTTAAGATAAGAGTCAAACCAACCAATAGCGGAAGAGGAGAAATTGAGAGATTTAAGGATGCCAAGAAGTATGTCGAAATCAACAGAATTAAAGGCGCTGCTAAAGTCTAGTAGAACAAGTAAAGTAAGAGACTTGTGGTCCATAGCCAAGCGAATATCGTCGGTAACCTTTAAGAGAGCCGTTACAGTGCTATGGCCAGGACGAAAACCAGATTGAAAAGTACTAAGAAGGTCATTCCTAGAAAGAAAGGCAGTAAGTTGCTGATGGACAATGTGCTCAAGAACTTTAGAGAGATAAGGGAGGATAGAAATGGGTCTGAAGTCGGTAGGTGAGACTGGATCGGAAATTTTGGGTAAGGGGATGATATGGGCTTGTTTCCAGACCTCCGGGACAGTAGAAGAAAACAAAGAGAAGTTAAAAATGTGAGTCAAAACCGGAAGTAATGAGGGAAGGATAGGAGAAATCATTCTTAAGCATAGATTGTCATTACCAACAGCAGAGGAGGAGATAGCAGAAAAAGATTTTTTGACATCAGCCTCACTTACAGGACTTAATTCAAAGGAAGAACATTGCGGCAAAGGCAAACAGGAAAGTTTATTTAACGTAGCTGACCTAACGTGCGGATCCAACGTAACAGGGGGGCGTGAGAAATGTTTGTTAAGAGCACACACGTCAGTTTCGCTACCAGAGACCACTGGGGACTTGCCAATGCCGACAGATTTTAAAAACTTCCAGACTTCAGAAGAGTTGCGGTTGTCGAGAGAATTGTGGAAGTAGCGTCTCTTAGCATCTCTACACATACGACTGCAGCTATTACGCAACATTTTGTACGCAGTAAGATTGCGCTCGGAAGGACAACGTTTTAGCCTTCTTTTGGCCCTATCTCTTCTTGCCATCGCATCCTTAATGGCAGGAGTAAGCCAGGGAGCCGGTACATACTTAACCTTCACTCGACGAACAGGGGCGTGACAATCATATAGACTAAGTATTTTGCTGTTAAAAATACGAACCATTTCGTTGATACACGTACTCTCCATGATGTCCGTCCAGTCGATGTTACCTGCATCATGCAACAATGCCTCTAGGTCTATGCCCTTGTAGTTCCGGAGGAGAATATATTGCGGCTTGCGCTTAGGAGGCCGTAACTTATATGATAAAAAGACAAGATCATGGTAAGAAAAACAAGCAGTAAGCTGTCCGTGGATAGAAACATTATTAGAATTAGATACAATTATTAGGTCAAGAAGAGAAGGGCTGCAATTAGGGAAATGATGAGTAGCAGAAAGAGGCAGAATACTGAGATTAAAAGAAGAAAGGATAGATTGAAGTTTATGAGAACGATTGTCATTTTTAAGGAGGCAAGTATTAAAATCACCCATCAAAACTACGTGATCGTAAGCGGGACAGAAATCATTTAAAAGCGAATCAAAAGAATCAAAGTAGTCAATGCTGAGGTTAGGACTATAAATAACCCCCAGAAGCATTTTAACGCGATGCAGTGAAATTTCAATAAATAGATGCTCAGCTGACCCCGAATACGGAGAAGGTGATGTGCTAACAACCTTATAAGGAATATCAGCGCGCAAGTAAATGGCAACACCACCGCCACCTTTCCCGGTTCTGTCATTACGGATAAGATCAAAACCCGGAAGGGCAAAATGTACTGATAAAAGAGAGGGTTTAAGGAAGGACTCGGAGATCAGTAAAGCATCTATATGTGCACTGCTAAAGGAAGCCAGAAGATCGGAGTAGTGGCCAGGAACGCTCTGGGCATTAATGTGGGCTATTTTGAGATTGTTTGGGAGGTGGGTAAGCAAGGAGGAAATCTGATCACTAAGAGTCAGAGGGGAGGAAGAACCGCTTGCCGCACTGAGGAAACTGCTAGAAGAGGATGAACAGGAGAAAAAATCATCACCAAGGTCGACATTGCTCATAGTTTGCATAAAAAAAAAAAAACGGGTTGCACTCCGGGAGTGCCGGCAGAAGTGAAAACTTGAATAGTAACGTTGTGCATTTTTGGATATGGTTAGGAAATAATTTTGAACGAATTGCTTTAATTATCTAGTTCTATCATTTATGTGGTAAAATACAATATTCATTTATTGCGCTATCATACACAAACATGACAACTTACATTACATAACAAATTTAACACAGAAATATTACGATACGTTTTACGAATTTTACCTCTTTGGAGAAATCGAAGGTTTTGTTTGTGCATAAGATAATTATCCAGTTTTGGAAAACCAAACTCAATGACAGATCTCATAAAGTTCAAATTCCTTCGCAACCTAATGTCAATTCGTCTTACGAATTTTCGATCAGGACACGTGACCTGACGCGAGTTTAAGATTTTATACCCATTACAGAAAAAGTGCTCAACGCCGCTAAAGAAGTTTTCACTTCAAAAATATATAAAATACTAATGAAAATATAAATAGGTATGTATGGTTTCAAAATTGCTTAGCTAAATTACTAAACTAAACTTAACTATTATTGTTTTGCTTAAAACAACAATAGTCAAATACACATAACTAATAAAAACACCTAGTCGCTGTAACTGAACGAGATTTTAACAACTGTACACATAGATGGTACGTAAAAATGTGAAGGAAATGAAGGCAAATTGGCAACAGGAACATTAAGAGAATAGAAAATATCAACTAGAATTACACATTATACACATTATTTCTGTAATCAGACACTAATAAAAACCGGAGTGTAACGGAACGTAATGAAGAAATGACATTGATGCATTGACAATTGACATACGTCACAAACGTCATTACCAAAATATGAACAAAAACAAAACTTAAACCGGCTAGGAAAAACTAGTCATAAAAACTAAGGGTAGAGAAGCAAAGATTTAAAAAAGTACCGACAATAACCGGTCTAAGTGTAGCGAACAAAGTAAAATATGATAATTATGGTAGCAGACTTAACGACGAGCCTTTCTCACAAGCTTCCCTCTGGGGGTTGCGGTTGCAGGCGATGTAGAAGCTGCTGCAGACGATGAAGGAGTTGCTGCTGGCGAGGCAGGAGCGGCAGGCACGGGGTCACTGGGACTGGCAGCACGGGCGGGAGCGGGATAAAGTGCGATTAATGTGTCGAGCTCACCCATAGTTGAAATCGTATGACGTGACTTGTCAGGCGTCAAGACAAGAATCTTTCCCTCAGCAGACCAGCAATTATTGATGCTAAAGTGCTTGCGGGCAGCCATAAATACCTGGTGTCGGGTTTTAGTCAGGAACTCAGAAATAGTGATGCCGGTGCCCTTGAGTGAAGTTTTGCTGTCCCAGACTAATCGACGATACTCCATGCCACCGAACCGCACCAGTACTGGTCTAGTTTTACCCTGGGATGCTCCAAGCCTGTGGCAAACTTCTAGATAGTCCGCTTTAAAGTCATCTAGCTTCAGCTGCTTAGAGATGACATGGAGAATTGAGTCACTCAATTTTTCGTTGGGTTTTTCGGGAATACCGTGAAATAACAGGACCTTTCTTCGCATTGCTGTCTCATGCTTGTCCACACTCAGAGACAGGAGTTCTATCTGCGTCTTGAAGTGTAGAAACGTTTGACAGACAAAGGACTTGAACTCAAAGAAATCATGTGAAAGAGTAGCTAGATCTGAGTGTGCAGGGGTAGTTCCAGCTGTAGCTCTCTGCAGCTTGTCTTCGTACTCACGCATGCGAGAGCTAAACAGCTTCTCCATTTGCTCCATACTGTGCACAAGTTTGTTGTCCATGTTGAGTTTTGAAGTTTCCAGTGATGTGGTTGTTATTGAGAGAAGGTGAAAGGATAGTTCAAAGCGAAGGTGGGTTTATTAATTATTTAACACATAAGAATAGAAGAAAATACCAATTAACTATTTTTAAATAAATATTAAATAAGGGACCCACAAAAACACGTTTGTATGTTAGGTCTACCCACATGAGAAAAATATATGAAGTAGTGATGTATGAAGTACATACACATTCTAATAATTTCACCAGAACATTTCGTCGACATTATTCGTATGATAGCGTATTATTTAAAATGACAACAGGAACCCCGCGGGGGTACGAGCGCAGACATCTTTAATATCGTGAATATTTCCCTCCCATACATACAAGATATTATGTAATGATATTCGGAGTCAAAATTGACTTTGCATAACATTGAAATGTACGTGAAAAACGTGATATTGTCATATTGTATCTACGGGAGTCGGCGAAGGTGGTTTGGCAAGACCTTAGAATTCTAGATTCTAGGTCACGTTTAGGGCTGTTTAAATAAGCTGAGATTATGGTTACGTCACAAAATAAACAATGTCTGTACATGTCTTAATGTACAACTAAGAAAGGGTAATGAAGAGGTATATCTACATACCTCAAGAATTTGTCCTTGTCGGACAGTAGAGTAATCACCACGAACACCACGTCCACCACATGGCGACAGTCTAAGTAAGTGTAATGTAGTGTAGTTAGTACGTGTAAGTTTCACATACACGTACCACTGAATACTATGCTGAACACCGTGGCGAGGGACTTCCATAGAGGATTTCCAAACGTAAAAAAAGAAGGTTGTTAAAACACCCTTAACAAAGACGTTAGGCACTTGTTCTTCCCACCATTGCAATCGTCATTTAATTCTGGACCATATTACGGAGATATTGAAGGTCAGAGCTGCATTTTTTTCAGACGTTTAAAATAATACAAGTTTTATACAAGATGTTGTTTTGCATCCACGTCAAAATTCAGGAGGCTGCCACAGAAGACATAAATAACCAATTAAAATTACGGTACTTATTTAATTATTAATAAACGTTGTTTTTTTAGGTTGTTTAAGTTTTTTCAGGATTTCAGAATAACCCCCTTTACCTGGTTTAGGGACTAAGAAATTATCGATTAAACGTTTGAGATTGTTTGTATGTGTGAAAGCGCGGTTATAGGGCGACAATCAGACGGGCCACATTTACATCACGGGTGGTTCACACTTTCCAATTACCGTAAATAAGAAAAAAAAACTACCCATTTTATTATTGATTCGGGTCGAAAAACATTCGCATTGTTACCTCCTTGAATTTGACAAGGATGCAAAACAACAGCTTGTATATTTAACTTTACTTTAAATACCTCCATAATTCCTTTACTTTACACTCATCAGCACAATGTTTTGAGTGCCTTACATTGATCGCTACCGTAAACAGTGACTTTTCACAGCCAAAAAGAAAAGTCGTTCCCCAGCAATATTTTTTGCGCTGTATTACTTAGTTTGATGTACAGAATGCTTAATTAACGGCTTCTTGAAGGGTTTATTTACACCCCGTATAATTAAATAGAGCACATTACTACCGACCTATTCTTGAAATTTTTAATTAGTCAATTATTTCTAAGGAATTCAATTTACGCAAATCATATTTCCGTACGCAAAATACACGATTTAGACGTGGATTTGCGGAAACCAGCCCGCTATACAATACAATACGCAAATCTATACTAATAATAAAGCTGAAGAGTTTGTTTTTTTGTTTTGTTTGCTTGAACACGCTAATCTCAGGAACTACTGGTACGATTTGATTCTTTCAGTGTTAGATAGCCCATTTATCGAGGAAGGCTATAGGCTATAAATCATCACGCTATGACCAATAGGAGCGGAGCAGCAATGAAAAATGTTGCGAAAACGGGAAAAAATGTGACGCAGACGAAGTTGCGCGGGACAACTAGTCATAATATATTTATGACTGCCTCTGTGGTGTAGTGGTCGCAAGCGTCGTGGATTCGGTTCCCAGGTTGGGCAATGTGTTATTGGGTTTTTCCATCAGAATTATCTCAGTAACAGCCAAGGAGTCTGTGTTTGTGCCCAGTTAGTGCCCCTTATTGCATGGAACTTAAAAATAACTGGCGAAATGTGGGTGTACTATTTAGGTGCACCTCTTCCTAACCCTTCTAAGATTACAGGCGTGATGTTACGTAATATACCTATTTATTTCGAAAAACATTGAAAATAGGCCCTTAAATTTGATTCCATAAGGGATATCGCGAAATTGGGTCGTAACTGAAAACTTCGAAGCTCGATACACCTACATCGTATTGGCCTAACTAACTAGATCATGTACTTAACAGGTGTCAGCATCAGTTTTGTTCCCAAGGTCATGTTACACGTATCGAGCCAAAACGAACAAAACCGCGAAAGCGTTTCTTCCCTGCTTGATTGGAGAATCGGAGCATACGAGGTATCGATGTTTTAGACGCTTAGCGCAAGTGGTGTTTCGTGTTCTGATTTCTGTTTCATTATTATTGTGTACATTAATGTGTTGGTTTTGTTGTAAACCGACGATATTAGGCATGGTTTTGGTTGATTGGACTGGTTCGTATTCGCAGCGAAACGTGTGGAGAGAGTACAATAGTGTCTAGATAGATGTATCTTCTAAGAAAGAAAAAACCGGCCAAGTGCGAGTCGGACTCGCGCACGAAGGGTTCCGTACCATTATTTATAAAAACGAGCAAAAAAAATCACTTTTTTGTATGAGAGCCCGCCCCCCTTAAATATTATTTTTATTCTGTTTTTAGTATTTGTTGTTATAGCATCAACAGAAATACATAATCTTTAGAAATTTCAACTAGCTAACTATCACGGCTCATGAGATACAGCCTGGTGACAGACGGACGGACGGACGAACGGACGGACGGACGGACAGCGAAGTCTCAGTAATAGGGTCCCGTTTGACCCTTTGGGTACGGAACCCTAAAAATACTATCGTGAAGTGGGTATGTCTTGAGTCTTCTTTAACAGTTTTTCAAGCAAGTTATTAGCATATTCATCCATGATGTTATTGAATGAGTTTAATAATTGAGGGTACCTACACCTTTCACAAAAAAAAAAAATCGGCCAAATACGGACGGACGGACAGACAAAGACACACGGACAGCCCAAATCTAAAAGGGTTCCGATTTGCCAATTTGCAACAGAACCCTAAAAAAGGTATGCTTGGGTCGATTTTACAGGAGGTTACTGAAAATTCGTGACGTAGCTCGTTGGTAGAAAACAATTAATTCTTGTTAGAAACCGCTTCAAAAGCCTCGCACGCTCCAAACGCTCTAATAACAATACGTTCTTATTAATATAGATATCTTCTACTAACTCATAGTTAATATTAATGACGATGAACTTTCGAAAACGATAATTTCTGCGCTTGAGAAACTAAGCATATTCCATGTTGTTTCAGTGATGCTAGAATTAATTTTTGAACTGTTTTGAACAACTTTACATTTACAATAAAGGGTGTTAAACACCTCTTAACGAAGCCGAAAGGCACTGGTTCTCCCTGTCATTGCAATATTTTTTTTGTTCTACACCATACCTGGGAACCTTCAAGTTACGGAGATATTACGGGTCAAAGTTCCAACTTTTTGACAAGTATTTTTTTTAAATACAAGTTTTTAATTTAAGATTTTTACTTTAAACTCCTCCACGACCCTCGTACTATTCAATCCGTCCATCAGCACAATGTTTTGAGTGCGTAACATTGAGTTCTACCACAAAACATGATTTTACACCCCCCAAAAAAAAGTCGTTTCCCAGCAATAATTTTTGCGTAAAGTTACTTAGTTTCATGTACAGAATGCTTGGTTGACGGCTTCGTGATGAGGTGATTTACACCCCGTATATACATTGTTCTGGTAAGTTATTTTAATTGCTTTACTGGTCAGGTTCGGAGTAGCTCGTGGCTTAATAACAGTCACTAGGGTCGATCTTCAGCCGCGCTTGCCTGGGTTGGCCCGTGGATGGGTGACCACCTACCTACTACATGCTGAGTTTCATTCATGCCTCGGAAAGCACGTTAAGCCGTTGGTCCTGGCTGTCAATTGTAGATTTTTTTGACAGTCGTTACAGGTAGTCAGTGGCCCGAAAGTCTGTCAACCAGTCTTAGCAAGGGGTATCGTATTAACTAGAACTAACTGGGTTGTAGAGGTCAAATAGGCAGTCGCCCCATGGTTTTCAGCTGCATCCAGATATACTGGAAGCCGAACCCAACATAGTTGATAAAAGGTTAAGCAGATGATGATGACTGGTCGGGTTCAAGGGTGGGATGGGTTGTTTGTAGGGTGTCTGATCCTGGATTTAGTCAATCTTCCAATGGTTGATAGAAAACAAAGCCTTGAAGATCTAGCCCTAATCCTCCAAGGGTTGTTGTACCACATTACATACATGTACGTACATTCGTTACAAAGTAAACTAGTCACATTTATGTAAACCCCATAAGTACATTGAAAGTAAATTCGCAACATGCATTAAAAATATGTGTAAATTCGTCACAAGTCTTCGTTATAGGCATCATTTTTGATAAAATACTGGTAGCAAACAAAATGTATCAGTTGGATTCCAGTCTAACTTGATACAACTGAATACAAGGCTTTCAAAACCTAAGATCTAGCCTTTTCCCAACTATGATAGAATCAGCTTCAAGTAAAATACCATCTCAAGCCTGAAGATGGATTACTTAAAAAAAATTCTAGGTAGGCAAGTAAGTAAACAAAAAATATTTTTATCATGTTTCACGGAACAACAAAAACAAACTTTTATCTATCAGTTTCGTGTTTTTCAGATGTCAGATGTCAGTGGGCGGATTACATTGGGATTTCCCTCGATATAATAAGACAGATAGACGGATGAGGATAAAGAGCAGACGTCAAGAGTCTAAACCTCGGAGACCGAAAGCGTATTCAATTTGATGTGTAGTCAAATCTCGAGTCATTTTGGATATTTTTGCTAGTAAATCTGAATGTCTATCAAAATAGTTCACAGCTAGCACTACAATGGTCTTATCGCGGTTGAAAGAAGGGGAAGATGTCGGTAAACAAAATAAAAAAGTTACTCAAAGTATTGAGTAACATTTTTGTAATATTAAACATAGGTACATAACATCGCGCCTGTAATCCCCGATGGGTTAGGCAGAGGTGTACATAAGTGTTAGCTCGAATTTTGGTCACGCCGCCGTCACACGTCTGAATATTTTCGTGCAGCTTTAGTTTAGATACTTATTTATTAGAAAAAAGCTAAACTACTTAACCGATTTTAATCAAATTTGCACACCGAGTGCAGTTTGATCTAACTTGAAAGATAGGATAGCTGACATCTCAATTTATAGTGTCTATATTATTTTATTGCAAATTAAGTCACAATTATCTGTTAGCTCCAAATGATTCTAACAGATGGCGGTATCTGTTGACTGGATTGAATAAGTATTCAATAGATGGCGATGTATAGGAGCGGAGCAGCAATGAAACATATTGCGAAAACGGGGAAAATGTGACGCAGCCGAAGTTGCGCGAGACAGCTAGTCTTTTTATTAAGAGGCTACTGAGCTCTATTTAAAAGTACGACCGCTTACACGTGTAGATAGTTTTATTTCAAGGGTTCCCCTTTATAATTAATTAACTCAGTTCGATGTTTATGATTGCATTTTAAACTCACTTTCTTGTAAGACAGAACCTTCCCTCCAATTACTTTTTCGCAAAACAAAAATCTGGCACTAAGCCACGGAAACAGGAAAGGGAAGACAAAAGCAACACAAACGAATTATATACAAGGTCAATTGAATCCCTCGCTAAAGATTCATTCGTTTATATAAATTGTGTTCATTATTTTATTCAATAGCGTTCTGATAAAAATATGGAAGTGCTACCACCCTTGAGTCTCTACATTACGAATTGTAATACTCCGCTGTACGTATTCTGTTCCCGTTCGTAATTTAATCTGTATATACAGTATGTTAGGTTAAACGAGGGACATATTGAGGGAGGGTATTCAGTATTCGATTCTCGTCCCAAATATGTAAAAAACCTATAACCTTAATTTGTGACGTAATTGTCCTATGAAATACATTATTCATAAACACTGAGCGCGCAAGAAGTGAACTTGTAAACAGTAAAATAGTCACGCGGCAAAACATGTGCCTATCTTGCCGAAAAGGAAGCGCGTACGCAAACCCCGCCCCTTTCCTTTGAATTTTCGCCGATGCACCGACGGAACACACCCCCGCGCTGACCGCAGTCCATGCGTGTGCGCCGCTATTCCCGCATGTCCAATATTGCGCTTCCGCGTATTCCTTAAACAACCCCGCTTAATTCGCGATAAGTGTGTCCTGTTAACGTAATCTTAAATAATAATCAATAATTCCGCGTATTCCATAAACAACCCCGCTTACATCGCGATAAGAGTGTCCTGTTAACGTGATCTTGAATAATAATCAATAAAAATGACGTCTTATCAATATTCCAATGAAGAATATTGGGATATGGTTCGTGCCTACATGTTAGCAAAATATGATAGTGTGCGAGGCGCCATTAATTTGTACCGAGTGATGTTTCCCAACCGCCAGATTCCGTCGTACAATCTCATGCTGGGTGTAAACAGGGAAGAGTTAAAGGTACGTATCACGAACGCTTTTAATAGTGTAAGAAGTGATTCGTTTGTTTTTAACCGATAAGACAATATGCGAAAACGTGCCGAACTTTGCATAACACGAGGAGGTGCTCATTTTCAACAATTTTTAAGATTAGTCTAAAAATGTGTAAATAGTCACTAAATTCGTTGTAAATAGTCAATCAAGTTAATCGTTGTAAATAGGTGTGATTCCATTTTTTAAATACGCCAAAAATACTAAGTGCATAATAATTAACTTTGTCTTAAATTAGTGCGAATCACAATCAACATTTGCAATGAAGATTTAAAAATGTTTAAAGGTTTCAAGTATGAAGGGAAAATGGATAGGTATACCTAAGAGTCATTGACCCGATCACATGTTCTGCGATAATAATAAGTCGCTAGCGCAAGGGTGTTTACACGTTGCGAGACATTTGCGATATTTTTGGTATGGTTCTGTTTGTTATTTATCAGTGTTTTTTTTTTGTTTATATTTTTATTAGTATCATGTTAGCATGTACTATTATGGGTTTGAATATGTCCCTCGTTTAACCTAACATACTGTATATTAAATAAAGTTGTGTTAGTTGTTTTTTAGTTTAAAAAAAAACACCAATTACACCATCTATAACTCAAAAACGGATGGAACAATTTTAATTTTTTGAAAGATTTTTGTGTTTTTGGATTCGTCTTCGTCCGGAATAGGTTAATAAGTATTAAAATAAGATATACATCAATAAAAAAAACCGGCAAGTGCGAGTCGGACTCGCGCACGAAGGGTTCCGTACCATTATTTATAAAAACGAGAAAAAAAATCAGTTAGTTGTATGGGAGCCCCCCTTAAATATTAATTTTATTCTGTTTTAGTATTTTTTGTTACAGCAGCAACAGTAATACATAATCTGTAGAAATTTCAACTGGCTAACTATCACGGTTCATAAGATACAGCCTGGTGTGACAGACGGACGGACGGACGGACGGACAGCGAAGTCTCAGTAATACGGTCCCGTTTGACCCTTTGGGTACGGAACCCTAAAAATGTAGGTAGGTAAGTAGTGGGTAGGAACAAGTGCATTGTAACTCATGCCGGGATCAGCTAGTTTAAAATTTGTAAAAAAATATAAAAAATATAAATTGTAAATAAATAGAAGGACTTCCATACTCCTTAGTTTGAATGGACGCATGGTAGCGGGTGGCGGTCTATGTTTTTTGCCTACCCCCATGGAAAAAGGCGTGAGTATGATACTGTAAGTAAAAACAAAGGTTTTGGAAAAATACCTTTAACTCCTACGCATAAAACCCACAGATAAAGATTATTGCTATGGTTCGAGTAATTCGCAAATCAACCTAATATACCCTAACATTAAGTTGAACAAAAACAACGGATATTAATATGGAGTATACGCGGAGACGTACCCTACACTCCAATATATTCCTTTAATATTTCTATTAATTTATTCATTGTACAATATTATGATAGAAATTACCATAGCGAATCCTATATACAAGGTGTTGTTTTGCATCCTCGTCAAAATTCAGGAGGTTGTCACAAAATACATAAATAATCAATTAAAATTACGATACCTAGTTAATTATTAATAAACCTTGATTCTTTTGGTTGTTTAAGTTTGTTAATATTTCACAATACAACAACAACAACATACATTTATTTTCAGGCTACTTTGGCCCATAGATATATACCTTACAGTCTAACATACATATGATAAAATATAATTTGTGTTAGTAAATAAAACCTTAAAACTAAATATGTTAGTAACACTTCACTTGCACACTACGTCACTGTGCGTTCATGTGGCACTTGTCCGCGGAAGCGACGAAACACCACTCCCTGCGGCCAGAAGTCCTCTTCCAAGACGAGGTGCAGATAACAAGTTGGTATTCGCACCACGAACGCCTTAAAGTTGACGTTGCGGCGCGACTCAAGCAGCTGCACTCTCGCCACGCCTCCTCCGCCGTAGTGGTGTAGTGTAGGCGGGAGATGTACACCGGAGTGTTCGGCTTTGCGGCACGAATAGGCACGTTGGGCTCCGAAGGAGCCTTGCCGCAGCAGTTCTTGTTGGTTCGTTGACGGCGCTTCCTCCTCAACACCGTCACGAAACCATCATCAGCCCGAATCGGTGCCTTTTCAGGCATGGGCTTCCCAGCTGGAGCAGTTTTGCCCGAAACTACGGTAGCGAAATCTACAGGACCATGCCGAGATTTCGCAGACGCTGCAGAAACAGGCAGTGGGTCGAGCGGTCGTGCGGCGACGAGGCGAGGAGCCACAGGGACGGGAGCGTGGAAGCGGGGCGCACGCGGCGCAAATCACAATAACCACCTTAACGTGGTTTAGGAAATAAGAAGTTGTCGAATAAACGTTTGAGAATGTTTGTATGTGTGGAAGCGCGGATATAGAGCGAGAATCAGACTGGCTGCGCTTAAAATACGGGTGGTTCACACTTGCCGATTACAGTAAATAAGAAAAAAAAGTTACCTACCCGTTTCATTATTGATTCGGGACGAGAATCATTATATAGCATATGGACCTCCTAGAATTTGACGAGAATGCAAAACAACACCTTGTATAACGAATACAGTTTTAGTATTCGGCAACGTCGTCGTAATATAGGATTCGCTACATATAAGCGTACGTATTTCATAAAGACGTTAGATATAATTTATTACAATATCCTATATAATGTTAATTCTGACATAAACTGCCTGAAGATCCATGATAAAGTAACAAGCTATTTCGTTTTTTCTTGTTTTCTTAAATGAGCGAGTCGGTCTCTCGTATATGAACATATCTTAGGATTTTGCGTCAAATGTTGTGAACTTTTAGCGCGTCACTTTTAAAACATTAAAGATCAGGGTCCTGAACTTCAAACTGAACATCGGTTTTTTTGGCAAAGGCAAAGGCAAGTGGTCAAGATAAACACGTGATTCTCTTGCAATACTAGAGGTCTCGTAGCCTTTGCCCTCCCAGAAGCAACGCAGAAACGACTTGCTTCGTAGATTTCCATAGCGAGAAATCAGCACATGGATACGTGTACTTGAAGCCGGAGCGAGGTAGATAGATGGTACATGGTAGCTGGAAGTATAATAAAGTTAGGTTAATTGTTTTACTCACGTGGAACCCAGTGCGGCTCCAGTGTGTGCGTTCCCGCTCCACCTTAACCCTGCGCTGCCACGCCGCCCTGTAACAAACACAAGTATACCTTTATACGAGTACTAGCATATTAACAACACAATTATGTCATTATAGTATAGGGTGGACGCACTAAGGCAGACAGCGAGAATCTCCTTTTCTAACTTTTGGATATGTGCAGGTTACTTGAAACGTCCTTGATTACAGTTTGCGTGTTGATCAAAATATAATTTGCGAGTGTAACAAACGTGTGTTTACAAAATTATCATCATCTTTTCAGCCGAAAGACGTCCACTGCTAGACATAGGCCTCCCTCACGTGTCGCCACATATTTTTGTATTGCGCTCATAAGGGGCGGGGGGGTTGCCATAATTGCCACGCTTGGCGATCGCAGTACGGTTGTTGCAAAAGCACAGAGAACGCTGCTGCCCATTCTCTGGCAAGTCCCTAGGTCGCCTCTTACGACACCCACGGGAAGATATGGGATGGTGCTATTCTTTACGTCCGACTCCATACAGAATCCTGAATCTTTAAAAGCAAGTATACAACTCTCCCAGGTTCATATTACCCTATTGAAAATTCATGAAATCATACATGTCCGGGCATTTATATTCTGGAGAGCTATTTCAATTATTGTAATGAGTATAATTTCGTAAATACATGTTTTATTACGGTGGTAAATCAAACTTTGATCAACAAACAACTAGATACTGAGAAAAACCAAACGCAGAAAATCGTCATTTTAACTTTACGGACCACCCGCTTCACCCTTAACAACACAAGATACATCCACAGTGTTCTACAGAAATCTGATTACCACACGGGTAGTATACTCTGACGAGCGGTCGCTAATGGAAACAACATCACCCATTAACGCTCCCAACATTGTTTCAGGGAATTTCATCCTTGACATTTTGAAAAATGTAGGTAAATAGAACACATTCTAATTTAGATAAAGCTCAAAATGCTATAAAATCTGGTATCGAAAGCTACGCCTCGCGCCTCTGCAATTCAATGATTTTGTTGCAGTTAGCCTTATGTTATTGAAAATGTTTGCCATATTGTTCCGAAGTTTGGATATAAAACAAAGCTTGCGTTTCAATAGAGTTAAACATGAACAACCATGAAACGAGTAACACGTTATATACAGGGTGAATTTTGCAAGTGTGCGTGGACGGCCAAATCAGAAACTATGAGGAATAGCGAAAAACACTCAAAGAAATCTCGAATCCGATTTTGATGAAAACTAAAACTGTATGGAATGAACGGTGTAATAATGCAGGCTGAGTTTTTTTTCAAAATCAACGAGTTTGATTCCTGGCTAGGAATATTGATTTTTCAAAAATCCAATGATGCAGTTTTAGTTTTCATAAAAATCGGGCTCGATACACCTTTGAGTGTTTTTCGCTATTCCTTCATGACCATCCACGTCCACTTGAAAAATTCACCCTGTATATTTCCCGATATTGCGAGCAGGAAATATATGAAAACAACAGTTCATTCGAACTGAAATTAAGTGACAACGTCAACAGACGTCAAAGAAACCTTGGAATTGGAATAAACTTGCCAGAGACGGAACTCTTCGTCTCCTGTGAATAAATAAGCGCCATTGTGCCCTTCTACTTCATCACCTGGCTGTAATAAGGCCGTAACTTATAGGTAAACACAATTAACCGTCTGTCTATTCAGCTTGAATTTCAAGGCAGGCTCTATAATAAAGTTGGTTTGGTATTATGAAAACAATATTGTGGTAATTTCACCCTTTTACATTCTGCCGGGATGAAAATACAGAAAACAAATTGTCCCAGATTTAAGTATATTATGAGAGCTAGCTAGATCGATTTTTCTCCCCCATAAATCATTAGAGTCGTCACAAATATTGCTTATTTAGTAGTATAGTATAGGATTTGCAACTAATAAACGTTCTACATATAAGTACGTCAGTCATAATTTCGCGGGTTCTCCCAAGAGGGATGCTAACAAGGATAATGAGATGTGACGTCATACATTTTATACTCACTGACACTCGGAAACATTAACACATGTAGACATGTAGGTGGATCCTCGGACATGGGTATCTAGGGAGCACGTTTAACGAGCTAATTCGCCTTTAGAATGCTTTTGTTTATTTTAGAAAAAGCCTTTGCAGTTTTCGCTGTGTGAAAATTTGCTTTTATATTCGCGGTATTTCAATTATGTATGCTGAACGTACTCGTTAGTCTTCTTGTCGTAAACGCGAATGCTGGAGGGATTGATGAGGTCTTGTTATTAGGTTAGGCGGTCGCCCAGTGGTGGCAGCCCCGACTTACGAACAGTAAGTCGTAGGTTCGAACCCAGGCAGGCGCATTACTTTGTGTAATTTATTTCATCACCGCTGCTCTCAAAAAGGGGAAGGAAAACATCGAAAGGAAACATGGGAGGATGAAGGAGGCATGTCCGAGAACTAAAAATTCGAAGTCATCTGACACCTACCAAACCGCGCTGGGCTGGCGTGGTGGATTAAAGCCTAAAGAGAGAGTGCTCTCATTGAGAGAGGGCCGGTGTCCCAGCAGTGGGAACATTATAGGCTGATGATGATGTTATTAGGTTAATCTAGTTGAGTCTAGATTTTTGCCCGGTTGATGACTAATCCCCTATTACATGGTACTTAAACACAACATGCGAAATATGGATGCTCATTAGACACACCTCTGCCCAATTTTTATATGAAAAAGTTGAATTGTTTAAAGGAGCTACATCTGCCAACAAACTGCTTTACAGATTGGCATAAGTAATATATAAAAATGATAATTATTGCGAGTAAATCCTTTTTAGGGTTCCGTACCCAAAGGGTCAAACGGGACCGTATTACTGAGACTTCGATGTCTGTCCGTCCGTCAGTCACCCGGCTGTATCTCATGAACCAGTTAGTTAGCCAGTTGAAATTTCTACAGATTATGTATTTCTGTTGATGCTACAACAACGAATACTAAAAACAGAATAAAATAAATATTTAAGGGAAGCTCTCATACAAAACAAAAGATATACATTTTTTTTTAATAATTTTACGGAACCCTTCGTGCGCGAGTCCGACTCGCACTTGGCCGGTTTTTTCATATAATTTTTTCAACCCTTCGGGGATTACAGGCGTGATGTTATTATGTTTGAAAAATTAAGCTTTTTGCAGTATTTCAATAATGAAAGTAAATCGTCCCCTACATTTTATTTTGTACAATTTACGTGGTTCACGACGTTCACATGCCCACATCTAAACATTCCGCCTTTCCCGTTTCTAAGAAACCACAAACATATGGAAAATGTTATGTACTCGTAAAAGATGTCGTATGACGTCAGATATCTGGAATCAGGCCCGAGGCACACCTCTCTGTAACGTGAGTGTTTGAACATTTCTAGCCCATTATGTTTCTTCCAAGATGTCGAATATGGCCTTATAAAGTAATAACCAGAGGTCGGAATTAGGTAGAGTTATTTATGTACTTACACTGGTTTCATACAGCGAAAGAATAAAGTGGATATGTCTCAAATCCCGAGATTAATTTTAAAGAGCAGAATAATCCCGTGATTTATTAAATAAAAAAAGTTATTTACTTTTACACAATTTAAATCATCCGACATCGGGCTTCCGAAGTTGCAAAATTCCCAAAAAAATGTATTGTGAAGGAATTTAAATACTAATAGAAATTGTATGTTAATTATCTTTGGTTGTATTTGTCTTATCTATCTCTTAGCTTTTTATTATTATTTATTTGTAATATTGTTGGCCACACGGGATTGTATTATTAATCCCGGGAAATCCCGGGAAGATCTATATTAATATCAACATTTCGATGCAAGTACATAAATAACTCTACCTAATTCCGACCTCTGGTTATAACATGAAAGCAATGTGTGCTGAAATTCTAAGTAACCAGTTACTTAAAGAAAAGGTCAGTGAAGCATCGTACCTTCAGAATCTGAAAACTTTAGAATCGGCTCTTTCAAACGACATATTAACATAGGATCTTTGGGAACTCGACCTGAAAAGTAATAAAAGGTGGACGAACTTCCTAACCACGCAAACAAAAGCGAATACTAGTTCAATATTAACTATTCATTAATATTCCAAAGTCCTAAGGGCATTAAAGGATCGAATGTCAATTAAATTCCTTGGAGTTTTAATTATAAATTGGATGCGTAAAGTTCTTTGTAACTGGGCCGGGTTCGCGTTACTGCCCATGAAAATGCTTTAACTCTTTTCAATCAAGCTTTTCAATGCGGACCAAGTTTGTTTTCTAAAGCGCCATGTACTTATATTGATTATTTTCTGGGGAATTCACTAAATAGAACGAAATTTTAGCTTTATAACATACTAGCTGTTCGGCGCAATTTCGTTTGCGTCACATTTTCCGTTTTCGCAACATTTTTCATTGCTGCCCCACTCCTATTGGTCGTAGCGTGATGAAATATAGCCTATAGCCTTCCTTGATAAATGGGCTATATACCACTGAAATAATTTTTCAAATCAGACCAGTGCTTTCGGAGCCTATTCAATGCAAACAAACAATCAAATCTTTCCTCTTTATAATATTATTACTTTAGAAAATCCCGCCTATAATCCCAGAAGGATTAGGCAGCGGTGTATCTTATAGTACACCCACATCGCCAGTTATGTTTAAGACCTATGTAACAGCAGGGGGCGATCCTATTTTCATCAACCCGGGCACAAATCCAGACTCCGTGGCTGCTACTGAGCAATTCCTGAAGGAACAACCGAATAAAATTTTACCCGGGAATCGAAACCAAGACCCCATGATCAGAAGTCGCGATTCGAAGCACTAGACATTCAGTTTTATTAGTCATAGCTGTCACGCGCAACTTCGTCTGCGTCATATTTTCCCCGTTTTCGTAACATTTTTCATTGCTGCTCCGCTCCTATTGATCGTAGCGTGATATATAGCCTATTACCTTCTCCGATAAATGGTCTCAAACACTGAAAGAATTTTCCAAATCGGACCAGTAGTTCCTGAGATTAGCGCGTTCAAGCAAACAAACAAAGTCTTCAGCTTTATAATATTGGTATATTTTACATTCCATATTAGGCAGTAGAGCATTAGAAAGCTTTACAAAACGTAATCAGAAAGCCTATAACGTGAGATACCGTGGCCCTGGAACACAAAGGGCTAAGAAGGAACATGGATGGGTTTTAGTCAGTCAAGTCTGACACTCCCTTCCGCTCCGCCCAGAGCGGGAGAAGTCATTTGATGATTTCCCATCCTAAAAAAAAAAGCCTATAACGTTCTCCACTAAAGCACTATCCCGCTACATACCGTTGTAACTAGGTAATAATTTCAGGTATGCAAATTGGTGATCGCTAGGATTACTAGTACTACCAACCATCAATATGCAAGTTAATTGAGCCGACACGTACAAGGCCTCGGTCCCTTTGCACAGGAATATACCGTCGCATTCAAAGATGAATCTTGATCGTTATTTGGGGTCGAGTGAGCCCCAACAAGTGTGTAATCGAGTGGGCGGTCAGTAGATACTTGTGCCTAGAGCTGTACAGTATGATGCTTGACCAACGTAACTTGAGATGCGGTGGAATTTAGAACTACAACAAATGTATTGATTTCGATAGGTGGATGACGTTTTTCTTAGCAAGCAGCGCCACCCCAATGTGTCAAGTTATGTTGGTCATACGTCTCTCATTTATACACTAACAATGGTTATAAAAAGACTGTTCAGCTGTCGGATACAAAAGAGGTTTTCTTAACAATACCTGAAAAGAAAACGATTTTGATGTTTGATTTCGTAGAAGACTAAAAAGGGTACAAAATAATGAAAGCATTATTGTGTAGGTCGGTGAAAGGGCGTATATAAGTAGACAATACATAAGCCTTTCTATAGAGAGTAACAGTGAATAAATAAGAAATAATTTTAATAATAGAAACAACAGTCAGTTTATTTTCGCTACACGTAATTGATCGGTAAAACTATCTATAATAACCGATTTTGTTCCCCAGTTCGGCACAATAAGAAAACTCGTTAGCAAACTTCGCTGAACGATGCGTTATAGGAAAACGAGCGCTGTTAAATCTCTCAACTTTCCCAAGTCTTCTTTTATTTCTAGCGCTGAAGCTGCTTTTATGTTCTAGCCGTACATTAAAGCCGTGTTCTTGTGATATCGCCTCATATAATTTACGCAAAGCCGTTTAACAAGTCGTTATAAAGGGGCGTTGGACGTTATATGACGGAACGAACGGTCCGTAGAACGTATCGTAAACAATAACTTCTATCATGTTTTATTATGATTATACCACAGTAACAATGTTCGCACGGTACTTGGCTACTTACTCTCGGCTATGTGTTATGAAATTCATGAATACATCTATAATTTTCCAATGTCGATCGTATGAATTATTTACCTATGATACTGTCAAAACTTTGAATGTTAGGTTGTATTTTGTTACTGTTTAGTGTAGTTAGTAGAATAACTACCAACAAATAATATTTATTTTACGCTTCTAAAAACCGGTATCGTTTATCTTCACGTCAAAAGAAAATAGCGTATAAACATTTCGATATTTTCTATACCTGACCACTGTCGCCAGATCGCATTTATTTCTAGCCGGTACATGTCCGTGTGGGAATAGCTACTTGATAAGAACTGACACTGCCATGATTACCGAGATCCGGGCTTCATTTGGCATTGAACCGGTGACGGGGGATCGTATAATCGGGTTGCCAGCCATCCGTCCTAGTGCTGGGGTCGCCACCGAATACGATATATCGACACTCGACTTAAATACTTTCGCATTCCGTGTACATCGAAGCCAGAGGTAACTCGCAAATCGATTACGTCTTTGGTTTTCTATACTCCAATATAGGGACGGCCTTGACCGTTGAGACTCGATTGATATTGAAGATAAGGTAATTTAAACTTGGTGAAAGCTTTGCTAGTGGAAATTCCTTGAAATTGAAGGGCAAAGTTCTGTTATAATTTAACTATGAAACTTGGTAAACTGCAAACAACACGTTAAAATTACATACTATGCTTGGGTATGGCATTTTCGCAGTGGCTGTCGTCTAGCTAGGGACACCTCTTGCTACCATTTTAGCCAACGTACCGCGCCGAGTAGACATTGACCGTCATTGCCTTATTTACTTTTTCATTTATACCTCATACCCTCGGATTCTACATCACCCTATCGACCCCAGCCTGATTGGAGATTTCCCGATTTACTTTACTACTCCCCCTGGTTCATGTTTGTGTTAGAAACTGATCATTAGGTTGGATTACTGACTCAATGCCGAGGTACCTCAGCGTTACAAGCTTACAACATCTGTGCCAAATATTAACACAGATGAAAGATAAATATTAGTTGTAAAGGTGACCATAGAGTGTGAATACAGATAGCGTAAAGATAAGATAAACAACCGGCGCAAGTACATTCCAATGAGCAGATACTTATTAAGATTTACTTTAACATTGACGTCAAATTAATGAGATTCCAATAAATTCCATAAAACGTGGATCCAGAGTTTTTATACATGTGTTTAAGTAGCTCGCTGCAATTGTCGATTCAGAAGATTTCAATTCATGATCCGTGGAATAAATATTAAAGACGCGGTCGCGTTTACCTTACACACTTTAGCATACTTCACATAACCTTCCAGAATCTGCCCAATATTACATTTGTTTTTCAATCGGTATACATATGGATCAAATATATGCCCAGACATTTTTTCATTACGTTCAAGAAAGAAAACATAACTCGAGCATGACAAATATTTGCTCAGTTACAAATGAAAATAGACGGTAATATACGTCGTAAAATGTTATAAAACATGAAACCTATTGTAGACACGTTCTAAGAATCGTAATAGTTGTACTATTTGGGGAACATACGCCGTATCCATTGTACAAAAACATTTACACTATTAATTAAACAAACTGTTTTACGTGCGTAATTTGCGAATTACGGTTTCCGTGACTAACGACTTGCAATAAATTGATGAGAAAAATTCCGTAGGGTGGCGTGAAACCGGTGGGACATCCATCTCATTGTGTCAGTGAAGCGATTTTAATACGCTAAAGATGCGCAAGCCTCGGGCATGAGAGGGAGTCGCCCAGGTGATGGTACCGCGGGGAGGGGTGTGCCCCCATACATTTTCAATAAACAACACTTCCTCCCATTCCACAAATGCAAACAAAGCCTCATCGACGCGTAATTATGTCAATATTCTATACAAACACGACGGGGATCTGACAGATCACCCTCTTTCCCTTGGCGCTAAAGTAATGTCATCAGAGCTGCGGCTTGAGAGGCAGTAACTTGAGCGAAATAAAAGCGAGTGACGGAAACGTCGAAGACTATCCAAAGTTTTGAAACATAATTATAATAACTCCTTTAAAGACAATCTATTGTTATTATTAAAGCTTTCCAATAACTTCTACATTTCCGTGAAACAAAAAATAAACGACGAGAGCGTCATTAGTCAGAGGGTGAGAGCCAAAGGTGTGAGCTATCCATATCAGTCACAGTTCTCTGATAACTCTATTACGTGCCATCTGTCTGATAGGGAACGTGTCTAACATATATCAGGCAAATTTCTAGCTCACACTAAAAGAGACTTAAATTCCATAGAGGTAGAATGACATTTTATTTGAGGACCGTCATGAGAATCAACAGCCGAATGCCAAGTTGTGAATTAGTAGAATAATCAGCTAGACATACTTAGTGACCAAATATGCAAAGAAAATTTTAAAAATCTCTTTCGTATTTTGATGGACAAAGCCAGGGTAAAGGTAAAGTCATTATATACCACCTGATGTATAATTCAGAAGTTCACCCGTGGCTCGCCTGTTCATAAGGTATGAATAATGTGGAAGATAGTGACGACCAGATTCACAAGCTACCCAACGTTCCAGATTCATAAGCTACCCAACGTTTTAAGGTACGCACAACCACTGAATACCTTTAACAGTCAGGTTATCAGCAATTCGACTATCTAGATGACGTCGACGAAATTTAATTCCCTTGGGTTTTTCAATCACGTTATAAATTTCTAATTAATCAACCACTAATCGGTTGAGAGGTCACGACGTCCAACCAATGACGTAAAACATTTAAGTACCTACATATTTTTGTGTGAGTAATTTAATAATATTTGAACAACTAATCGTTTTTTAACAGGAAAAGTATTTCGTTTTCCTGGTTTACATCGTTGCGCATCTTATCGCAGTTCAAATATTTCGGTTAGTGGTATGTATGCCATTGCTACTAATTCAATAGCAAACAGTCTCGATTAACTGACGTGGTCACGACGAGACATATCTGACAGAGCTCAAACAAATTTAAACAATTACCTCCTTAATTATTCAAAAGCGTGTGTCTGATTGGTAGTCCCGATATCGATTTTGTCGATTCGGTATCGAGACTAAACTTCTATCTATTAGACCTTGAACGTTGTCCTCCTTCAACTACGAACTATGAATTGAATAATATCAGTTACGCATCGCATTATCTCCGTCATTACAGTGGGGTTGGCGGGGCAAGTCGCAAGTGTCAGCTTCGTGTCAAGAGCGGCTTGTATACGGGTCAGGTCCGCACTACGTCATAACGAGCACGTTTGCCAGACTCCGGGCCACGTGCACAACTCAAAACCGTCTCACTCCATTCAAATGCCCCGATGTTTCAATAAAAGGTCAAATAAATGAGGAAAATCTGTGGGAATCACGTTTCTCTGAAATGTCACTAGTAGGAGTGACTCGTTGCCTTTTCGTAGGATTTCGTTTCTTTGTAGGGGCTGAGTTGGAATTGGTATTGTGTTTAGTAAACAATGATGCTTTAGAAACAGTAAAATTGCTTGGTCTACATTTCCTGCTTTTACTTTTAAATGTCTTGGAGATGTAAACCCCAACGAAATTTACTTTTCCTTATGCCTAACAAAGCAATAATACACACAACATTTCTCGCCAAAAAGTGGAATCAGAACACCACTGCAAAAAAGTCCCCAAACTGTGCTCAAGTATAGGCGGAACAAAACATTAGCAAAGCTATTGTCGCAGCACAGTCCATGTAAGCTAAACGTTCCGTAGTACCACACACTACACAGTGTGTAGTGCATGTCGGTACATATGAGCGAGGTCAGGAGGTGTAGTCGACACCTCTCACAACACTCTCTCGCATCTGAAATAGGTTACCGTGCAACTTGATGCGTTACGTTCAAACGATCGACGCTTTCAGCTTTGTGAATCAATTTGTTACTTTATCCCGGAGTAGGTATTTTTGCAGAATATGCTTCGAAAGTAAGGTTCTGTTGTTTTCTTGTTTACATTTTAGCTAAACCTGATAATTCGCACTGGCAACAAAGACGTTGGTGTTCTCGCTTGAGGTAGCACTTAACCAATGAGCCGTGTTTTAGTAACGACTTGGGATCGCGGCAGTAATTGTTTCTGCTCAAATTCCTCAGACTTCAAGCGCACAACTACAAGCGCTTTTCCTCATTTTTCTACCAACTTTTTGGGGAATATTAATATTTTTTGAAGAAGCTCTCAAGGGAACACGGAATTGGCTGCTGTCGACAGCAAATTAATTTTTATTGCAAAAAGCTTAATTAGGAAACGCGCAACATTGGGGATTCCTGTGGGCGTTTCCAATCCCGTTTTATGGACACTCTTGGGTCAGGCGAAGCAGAATTAGTGGTATTGTGACAGTAACATCCCGTGGCCGAGGTTTAATATCAAATTCTTCTCTAAGCAATAATAACGTTATGGCGCTCATAAAAAGTGCGAAAATATCAAGAGTGACTTTTATAACGAATGTGTTTCTGGATTCTGTCAGTCATACTGTCTGAATGTGTTGTTATTATTAGATTTAAGATGTATGCTCGGACGAATCTTCTGATACATTTTCCACTGTAACAATTTGCTCATAAAATATCAACCGATTTTGAGGGTAAAAATATTATATTAACGAAAAACAGGTTAAGCTTCAGCTTTGTTTGCATTGCTCATAAATTATTTAAAAAAATACTGTGGTGTCCCGACGCCAGTTTATGATTGATGGTGTTTTATTTTTAAAAGTTTTTTCACGAGTATCGTTTCACATAAAGCTTCATACATCATTTAGCGTTTGGGTTTCCACCGAACTGTACGAAGTATTATGTCAACACTGAATACTGGCACTTACGGTAAAATATAGATACATTCATCATCATTTCAGCCCAAACGACGTCCACTGCTGGACACAGGCCTCCCCCAAGTGTCGCCACATTGACATTTTGAGGGTTTTGCAATAATCGCCACGCTTGGCAGGCGGGTTGGCGATCGCAGTACGGTTGTTACAAAAGCACAGAGAACGCTGCTGCCCATTGTCTGGAGAGTCCCTTAGTCGCCTCTTACGACGCCCACGGGAAGATATGGGATAGTGCTATTCTTTACGTCCGACACCATACAGAACAAAAAATACATTACTAGCCGTTATACCACAGACAGGCAACTTCCTACATACATAGATAATTGAATTAAAAAAATACATTTATAATGGGAACCTTCCTCGCTCGGGGAACTAATGCCATTATAATGGTAGCGGTGGTGTAGTACACAGTAATAACCTGTAACTAAGTTTGTCTGACGGTATCATTAATATTGTTGTAACCTTATTTCTCTACACAGAGTGGAACCCCGTTCTCAGCTTAGCTTCTATTCTACAAAAATATTTTGTAATAGAACGATTCCTAACAAAAAAGTTCCAAAATAATGCAGCCATGCCTTGGCGCATGGCTGCATTATTTTAAACTTTAATGTTTTAAATTATCCTTTTCTTGTGGCGAGAAGGCAAGTGTATCATCGAACGCCCCTAGCTAGATTTCTGGTCACCAACCAAGCCTTTTATAGGTGGTCGGTCAACAAGGAGATCGGGTTACACTCGTTGCGAAGCCGGAGGAGCGGGCGTCGTGGCACACCTTGGGTGAGGCCATGCCCAACGGTGGACCGCAAGAGGCGGTGTTTATTGATTGAGTGGGGCGATAAATGTATGTCCGAAACCCCCAACTGTCAAAATATTTAGGCAAGAACTTCTATAACAAGGCACCAACACCAGATTAGTTCTATTTCATTATCCTCAATATAATCGAAAGCCAGTTTATCGCAACACATAAAGAGGGATTCCATTAATTTCCTTTGTATTGAGAAATATATTGTTAAAGGGATTTTAATTGCTTATTGATCTGTTATAAAGTGGGACGATAAAATTGGGGGCGAATTCTTAATCGGCGTGACGGGCTCGCCTAAATTTGAACGAAGCCACGATAAACTGTGGCGCAAATAATTATTTCATGATATTGTAATTATCTAACGCTTTTCACTTGATATATTTATGGGATAACAAATTATTTTCACACTCAAGCAATTTGGGAATGCAAACCGTTTTTTTACATCAGGGGTTTTTTTGGTAGCAACTGGAATCTGGATTTATGCTCGGATTTCAATAGGCTCGCCACCTTTGAAATGGCACTTAAACATAACATAAATGAGACTATTCCTGGCAAATAGCACTCGCAAGAAAACTGTTAAAACTGATGTAATAACCAATAGTTAATCCATTTTTCGAAATCGATGTATCTATACAGGGTGTAACGGAAAGGGTATATACATACTTAAGGGTGTGCTACAGACCATCAAACTGAACATGTTTCTCCATCGGACAAACATCGTTATAGCGAAATATTATCTGCTGCCCCATACAAAATTTTAATACCTATTGGACCCAAATGTATGGGGCAGCTGATATTTTTTTTTGCTATTTCGATGTTTGTCCGATGGAGAAACATGTTCAGTTTGATGGTCTGTAGCACACCATTAAGTATGTATATACCCTTTCCGTTACACCCTGTATTATATGACTATTCTCTTTATGAATTATTCAATAACCATTTCTCGGAGGTTTTCTCCTTCGTCGAAAGTTGGTATTAGGTCCCAGTTACGCAAATTAGTGAATGCCGACTCATTGTACGTCAGTAACTGAATTCGCGTTCGGAATATGGGTCGCGAATCTGTTTCACGAACGTCAGTGAACGTAAGTCTAACAGTAATGCCGCTAGCATGCAACAGGCAGTTTCGTTTGTTTGACGTCATATAACGCGTCACGCCATGTTATGCCGTCAAAACACGGCTCTATAACTTTGTTTTGCATATTTCTAAAAACATTCGGAGAACACGTTAAACCGCTGTCCCCGGCTGTCGTTTGCAGGTTCTTTATAGTCGTTACGTGTTGCTAGAAGCAAAAAGTCTGCAACCAGCTTTACTTAAGCTCCCAGCAACTCCACGGACAAGAGAATCGCGACGAAAGTCTTGCCATAGCATCAAATTCAATAGAAACTCTATGAACCCACCTCCTCAGGGCGATATTATCACGTCGATAATTCATAGGCACTGTGCGGCGTGACTATAGACGCAGTTCTCTCGCCCGTAAAGGTGGCACCTAATGGGGTATCGTGTTACTCAGTTACTGGGTTGTGGAGGTCAGATAGGCAGTCGCTCCATGTGAAATAGGTACTGATATTCAGATCCATCCGGCTATATTGGAAGCCGACCCCATCCTAGGGGATTTGGCAAAAGGCTGGGCATGATATTTCCATATCCACTAAATACGTTAAATGTAACATGGATTTATCTTTTACCCTTTTGGAAGAGCTGAAAATTATCTCTCTTGTTGTCACATTTTATTGAAGAGAAAATGACAACGGCTGATAAGAGTTCGCAGGTGTTTATGGGTGGTTTGTCAATAGCGTTGGTTTGGGATTTGCTCACGATTTGACTATTCTAGTGTCATTATTAGTTTTAAGATTAGCGCGTGCTGAACGTAGTAAATGTATTCTTAGTTAACTATAACAAATACTATTGTGTTGAATAAAAAGTACAGTGCAGTGAAAGAGAAAAAAATATTATCCAATTCACAAGCTTTTCCCGCCTTGAGAAAAATCCACGTCGGCTTTTGGATTTTTTTGCGTAGTTGAGAAAACAATAAGTCTTGTGAACTGTGTGTGCCTGTAAGAATACTCCTCTAGATGCCTTACCTTTTCATACCTCGATTGTATACATGGGACACCGCTTACCACGTACTCAGTAGGTACATCATTCTGAACCAGCTGAAAATTTTCTATGTCCGGGTACATAGAAATTTTTCTTAGGGTATTTAAAAAAATAACTGCTGTTTCATAGAAAAGTGCAATAGGTACACGGTCAAAATTTATGGAACAGCTTATTTTTTAAAAAATACAGAGGAAAAATTTCGAAGTGGTCCCCCACTTTTTCACGAAATTTTTCTTCTGTATTTTTTAGAATGTTGTTTATGTATTTGTGTATTTGTTTAGAATGATGTGTACCTACTGACTACGTGGTAACCGTTTTCGCGTCGGATTCCTTTCCATCCTGTATACTCTGATTACCTTTAGTGTCACAGGATTTGAATAGAAAATTGTAGACGATACAAGAAACTAACTAGAATACTCGATTGTTAGTGCCGGATAAGACAATTTGTCGTAGGCCCGACGGCGACCGGAACTCGCACAATGGACCATTCCGACGACTGATGTTGGGTCCCGCACTACTTGTACCTACGTCTTTAGCTCATGTGTGCCGGTGGAAGGCTATCTATAATTTACATCTCTATTCTTCGTTATATCAAAGAGAACTGTTACAATAGCATACAAGGTGTAAACAGACCCTTCACGAAGCCGGCAACCAAGCATTCTGTAAATTTCTGGACATCAAACTAAGTAACCCTATGCAAAAATTATTGCTAGGAAACGACTTTTTTTGGGGTGAAAAATCATGTTTTACGGTTGTTTACACCTTGTATTAGCGTTTACAAAAATATCGTGTTTGATTTATTACTTGTAGTGAAAAAGATGCTCTTGCTTTTAGTCTGAATATATTGAAAATACCTTAAATTTTTTGAGGGTTTGTGTTGGGCAGTGGTTGGCGAGTTTTCTTTGGAAATTATATATATAAATAAAAAAAAGTGTTATTTTACAAAGAAAAAATACAAGATAAACATAAAACTCTTTAAGATTTATTAGGGACCGTTCTTTTGTAAAGGTCAACTCAATTTGTTGCCACTTCTTTCTGTCTCCTGCTATAATAAGCCAGTTTTGGTCCGCAGTTTTATTAATTTCATCGCCCCATAATTCTCTCAGCGGACCATGCCTTCTTCTAAAACCTGTTTTTTTTTTGATATCTCATAACTCTAGGATATGATTGAGACCATATCAAAGAATCAACTGACATACGAATTATGTTCCAATCATATTTTTTTTTGTATTTTTGCATTTTTTTAGCTTTAAATATAAATTATTGGCTTGAATAAAAAGAATTACTTGCTCATATTTATCAATGAAACTACTACTATTTTACTACATTACTGCGAAGTTTGGCAACCTCGCAAAAGTAAAGATTCGTTATACTGGGGCCAATTTTTGACCTAATTTAATTATGATTGATGATATCTCCGAAACTATGCATTTTTGGACCACCTATTCTAGGAGTTTTAGTATTATTTTTACCTACAGAATATAACCCTAGAGTTATGGGATATCAAAAAAAACAGGTAAATTTACACAATATCATAAAATTTGTTAAGAAAGTTCGTGTGATGAACGATGATAATGAATCAGCTATGTGACATTTTTGCTATTATTCTGTCTATCAGCATATTCTAACTATCTTTATCTACAACATCGAAATTAGGGGCCAATACAAAATACAGGACTCCATAAAACACTTTAATAACCACGAATAAATCGTAAATCATGTCGCTGTTAATAATATTGATTAAAATACTTTAATTAAAAAGCCCGGTGATTTACCGGCTGAATAAAAGCTTTTATTATCCAAAGAGATCATTAAAAATGTTCAATGTGTCATAAAACTGCGGAGCGTATGTTTAATCCCCTCGACACACGTGCATGTTGCAGGCAGATAGCGAAAAATAAACGAAAGATAATTTAGTTTATACAAGCTGTTGTTATGCAACCTCGTCAAATTCTAGGAGGTAACTATGCTAATGATTCTCGACCCGAATCAATAATAAAATGAGTAGGTAATTTTCTTTTTTTTATTTATTTACTGAAATCGGTAACTGTGAACCACCTGTGTTTTGAACACGGGCCGTCTGATTCCCGCCTTATAACGTCGCTTACACACAAACAAAAAACCTCAAACGTTTTTTCGATAATTTTATAATCCCTAAACCACGTTAAGGGGGTTATTCTGAAATATTGACAAACTTAAACAACAAAAAAACGCAGTGTTTTTTAATAATTTACTAGGTACCGTAATTTATATTGATTATTTATGTCTTTTGTGACAACATCCTAAATTTTGACGAGGATGCAAAACAACACCTTGTATATAAAAAAATATATATATCAGGTTTAGAAAAAATAGAAAACACAAATCTTAATAAATTAAAAAGAGCATAAAAAACAAATTTTATCTCGTTCATTTTGCTTGAACATTGTTATTTTTATTTTATTTTTTGTTTTTGACTTATTATAATGTAATTGAATTAAGTAAATGAAATTGTTTTTTAATGTTGTGTATGTAATGTGGCTGTGTAATTGTATTATTTCTATTATGAGTCAGTGATACTTGAATTAAATGATTTTATATTTTTATTTTATTGGCAAAAACTATCTGATAAGTAGACAAGTATTCTCAGAATGTTGGAGATATAGAGATTATCTTGGTTGATTTAAATTTCGTAACGAATACCGCCATCGAGGTATGAAAAAGGTATAAAATGTTTCATCCTCCATTGGCTTTTAAAAGCAAGGATCCTCCGACCCGCCGGTATTGTGTCCAAGTTCAAAGGTTGCTGTGTGTCCTAATCTCGCGGATAATATTGCTTGCACGATTTTGTGTAACGTCATGAGGTGATGCGTAGTTCGCATTTGGCGTTGTAGATGCACATTACGTTTGGAACCTTTGTTTACGACTATATTCATAGTAGAATTGTTCAGATTTAGTAGCAAGTAATAAATAAAGAGACCAAATAAGCCTTGCAGAATCTTCTGGTCCTAAAACTCATTGAATTCGTAAAGATTCTCAGGAGTTTCCAAAACTTTCCGATGGCTTGACAGTGACTGCAGCACATAAGGACGTTCGTTCCGTTCCTGTTGATACAACGCGCCATATGTTCTACAACACGGCATAGATAACGCGAACGAGGTCAGTTTATAAAAGACGTGTTTGTTTTGTTTGGACTCAAACAGTATGGCGGTTCTCACGTTTTGCGTAAATCGTGCCCTTCGAGGGCTTACGTAGACACAGGTCAAACTTCACTACAGACTAAGAATTTCGACCACAATATTTTTTTGTTATCACATCACAAAAGAGCAGCGGTGGCTCAGTGGTGTCAGCCCCGACTTACGACCAGTAAGCCGTGGGTTCGAACCCAGGCAGGCACATTATTTTGTGTATTTTATTTCATCACTGCTGCCCTCAAAAACGGTGAAGGAAAACATCGTGACGAAACCGGCATGTCCTAGAACTAAAAATTCGAATCCATGTGACGTCTACCAACTGACTCCCCCGCGTGGTGGATTACAACCCATTCCCTGTTATAGAGAGGAGGCCTGTGTCCCAGCAGTGGGAACATTATGGGCTAATGATGATGATGACATCACAAGAAAGTTTTACTAAATAAATAAAGTAATAATAGTTAAATATCACTTCCATTGCACCGAAGCTCAAACTTCATTATTCATCTCAATAAAAAAATGACGGTTCGAAAATGTGGCCCCATATAAGGGAACGGAATGTGGTTGCAAATTGCTTAAAATTTTCGGTCCTTGGTATATTCGTAGGCAGACCAAATAATGCGTAATACAGAATTTGCATTGAAGACATGCTGACTATAACTTTTAAAATGAATTCATTTTGTTTCAATGATATTCATTGGTTAGATCTAGCCAATTGTCATTCCTAAAAAGATGGATGGATTGTGTGTAAAATATATGAAATAAAAAAATGATAGCGTGACGAATGAAAGAGGAGAACAGTAGAAAAAAAAACCAGACAAGTGCGAGTCGAACTCGCGCACGAAGGGTTCCGTACCATTATTTATAAAAACGCACAAAAAGTCACTTTTTTGTTTGGGCTTCCATACAAAAAAGTGACTTTTACCCCTTAAATATTTATTTTATTCTGTTTTTAGAATTTGTTGTTGTGAACTGTCAAAGTAAACACTGCTACTGTTATCTAATCATTAGTAATAAGAGTTATAGGGTAGCTCAAATTGAAACTCCGTAAACTGATATTAACAAATAATTAATTAAACCCTAAACTTTCTTCGACAAACTTGTATGTTACCTTCACAGAAATAAAGTTAGGTAGGCCAAACTACTTTGACTTGTAAAACTTGATTATTAATTAATTAAGGGACACTGTTTACGAAGGTTGCATTGGAATTCTAGTAAATTGTAGTTGACTTGACTAGTTATCTATCTATAGGTATATACAAATGAAATGACGTTCGTTGGTCTCGCTAAAACTCGAGAACGGCTGGACCGATTTGGATAATTTTGGTTTTGAAATATTTGTACAAGCCGAAGGAAGGTTTAAAACGTAAGTAGGGTAGGGTGGGTAGGGTAGGTAGGTAGGGTAAGGTAAGGTAGGTAAGGTAGGTACGAAAAAGTGCATTGCAACGCATGTCGGGTATAGCTAGTTTTCTAATAAATAGCTTCGTAATCGACCCTATCGCAGGGGAAAAAGGACCAAATAACATCAGTGACATCGAAAATTAGATATTTGGCACCCGCCTTATCCTAAGGGAATCACAGGCGTGTCCATTATGACACCAATGACAGTCACACAAAAAGGTCATTTATTGTTTTTAATCTGTAATACTTTTTTTATTATTATTGTGACATTTATTGATATTCGTGATTTTTTTTTAAATTTCATTTCATTAATTATTATTAATTACATTTGATTATTGTGAATGTGAGGACCATGTAGGTCACATTTTATTTTTTCTTAATTTATTGATCTTCTCCCGCCACTATCTGGCAGTTTGAGTACTTTAAGCGACCAACCCAAATGTCCTTTCTTTGGTATTGTTCGTCGTTTCGTTGAACTCCTTGAGTTATAAGTCGAGCTACACGATAACTGACAAATGCTTGCACTGAATGGATAGGTCCACTCAAATCTGTGTGGTTCTTTCTTCTAAAGACCATTTCAGACACGTGTATCTGCATAGTCCTCATGTGAGTTTGCCAAGATTTTGTCTGGACCTTAAAAGAGACTGTGACCTCTGAGTTTGTTTCGGCTGTTTCTTCTCAGAGTAGTCAGGTACGAATAACCGGCCCCATCTAGTTTAAAAAAATTGACGTGTAAAATTGTTTGTAAAAACCTACTTTCAAAATAAACATCATTTATCAATATCCCCTAGTTGCTTATTTATAACCCGCGTTTTCGTGGTCAATTTTCTATGTAACATTTCCGTTTTAACGCTAATGAAATATCATAAATAATTTTAAAATGCATAAACATTTCCTCAAGGAAGGTCATTCAGTAATAGAATAACACAAAATTTTATTTGGTTCCTAAACTATGTAGTTGCCATGCAGATAATGAGGCGTCAATACAAAACGGGACTGACCTAAAACCAGCGTGTGGTTTAACTGTACGTACGTAAAATAATAAATGTGTTTGCGTCATGAGTCATTACATTATCTGTATGGTTAAACGATGCGGTTAACGTCTGTGGCGCTACGACTACCCGCGTCATACAAGGCACGTGGGACGTTTAATTGAAAACTGCTTTTAGCTGCGCCCAAGTTTGGAACTACTTATACCGCTATAATGTTAGGGAAACCCATGTGGCTTTTCTTTGGATCATTATCTCGTCAGCAATCAATTCGTGTGGCTACGTGACTATTTGCTGTTCATTTCATGAGTAGAATTTATCCTCATGCGTCTACCCAGTGCTAGCAAGTTTCCTGCTTTAACAATCCACGTGCTTATACCTAATGTAACACGAGCAGGGTTCGAAAGTACCCGATATTTATTATAAATATCAACATATCTGATATTTATGATATATGTGATATATAGCAAGTTTGATATATATCCATTTTGTATGAACGTCATGTTGTTATTTTATAATATTATTTATGTATGTTTTTTGCATATATTTTACATAAACATAATAAATTATTTAAAAAGAACTAAAATGTTTTTAATGGTTTATTTATATAGGTAAGTACATAAAATCAGACAAAGGAATCCAAAACATAAAATTTTCTTCTAGTGTAGGCAAAGTCAACTAAAAACATAAAATTTTACTTATCAAATAATCAACTCCGAAACATAAAACCTTTTTATAAATAATTCTAATCAGTCATTAATTAATATTGATATATATCACAAAAAGTCATTGGATATATATCGGATATATATCATGATATATATCCATTGATCTACATCCTTCGAACCCTGAACACGATATTTCAAAAGAGGCCTATGTATCAGACATTTCGATTCTATCTCGCGCAATTTTCTGCCAATAAATCTGTAGGCTCGTTTCGCATCGGCTATCTTTCAATCATGCCATCAGTTAGGACTGACGTGCACGCGTCACGGGACTGCGCCATAGTTTTCTCCCGCTCATCGAACATACGAAACATCTGTTCTGTCTGTCAGCACCTCAGCAAGTTACCTACATACACGTAAACATATTCGAAGCGATTTATTTTTACGATCGCTAAAATGTGGAAAAAAATTATGGAAGCTATAAAATATGGGTTAGATAACTATTAGTTTATGTAAGTTTATGTGTTGCAGATATTTCGTATTGTAAACTGGATGTCTGCGTTGGCAAATGTAAAGAATCAAGTCCAAGGCCGTTTGGAACAGCTTGATGTAGTTAATGGCTTGGGATCATCATCATCAGCCGATAATGTTCAAACAGCTTGGACACAGGCCTCCTCTCAATGAGCCCTCTCATTGAGAGGAGGCCTGAGTCCAAGTAGGCTTTAATCCACCATACGGGCCCAGTGCGGGTTGTCTTTATGTCACTTGTCTTCGAATTTTTAGTTCTGTGACATGTTTCCTCAAGATGTTTTCCTTCACCGTTTTTGAGGGCAGCGGTGATGAAATAAATTACACAAAGTCAAAACTTCGGCTTACTGTTCGTAAGTCGGGGCTCCACCACTGGGCCACCGCTACTCTGTTCCGTTCGGAACAGCTTGATGTAATTAATGTCTTGGGATCAAACAAGGGTAAACTTAAGGGCTACTCCAAGTTTTTAATTCGCCATCAATATTTAGGACACGGCAGGGCACGGATACTTAACATACAATTATTTACCATTAATCTATTTTAGTGTTCATTTAAATTTAAGTCAAATGAGAACTGAAATAGTTGAAGCTGTATACAATAGTTGAATAATTATATTTATATAAATATATATATATCTTGTGGAATATTTGTATTGAAATTAATTATTGAAATACAAATATATCCCTTCAATGAAAATTCGAATATGTTTTCTATTCATATTATATATTTAATATATTGCTGAATGGAAAACAGATTCTTTTTACAGTGCAGTGATACTAATGTATCACTGCACTGTATTTTACATAATTTATTTATATAAAAATGAATCGCCAAAATGTATATGCGCGTACATACATTTTGGCGATTCATTTTTAATTACTTGCGATCCGACGACTGCACTAAATTGGATCATTCTTCTTTTTTGTGTTTGTTATCGTCGGAACAAGGTTGGTATATAAGAAAATTTAGGGTAGGTAGGGTAGGGTAGGGTACGTAGGTAGAGTAGGGCAGCATAGGGTAGGTAGGTAGGGTAGGGCATCATAGGGTAGGTAGGTAGGAAGAAGTGCATTGCAACGCATAGTTAATTATTAAAATGTCAAGCTGGTCGCAACCGGCTTGCGTGTATGATGTTGACTAGATGTTCTGAGTTTCTGCCTAACCCTATGGGAAAAGGCGTGAGCTTATGTTTATTGTATGTACTAGCTTCTCTCCTCCGCTGAGCGTATGTGAAGGAGTAATCAGTTTGATATAAAATAAAATTATATTTCCAAGGAATTTATGTACATTCAATTATTCATGCCATCAAACGGGAAGCCGCCATCAACGCTTCTATTTACAGAAATATCAAAGATGAATATTAAAGAAAATTCCACCGAGTGATGAGTTACTACGAGAACTCGAAGTGAATTCTAATCTTATTTATTTTACCGTTCATAAAGTAAAGAGTACTTTCTTCGTATTTTTTTTATTTTTTATTTGTAATTAGGTTAGATATTTCTGTAGTACCCTACATAAAAGAGGGCCGCGATTATGTAGATGAGACAAATAGAATAAAAACAGGGTGGTCGTTGGAGGTTAGCCCTAGGGAGGATAAATCCTGAGTGCTTATAAAGTATTAAAACAAGTTCTTAGTCTAACGGACGCGTTTCCAAGTCCTTGGTTTTAAATAACTATTCAGATACTCTAGTCTAATTGCTTATTTTTTATTCTAAAACGCTCCGAGCATTCTGTATTAATTTTGCTAAGAAAGTAAGCTTTGAGTTTTTCTATTTTTAATTATACGTAGCACGTATTTGTGTCGGGCAGCTCTAACTAATCTTTTTCTATAGGATGAAAGCAGGTTTTGCTTTCTAACGTAGTATGTAAAAAAAAAACAAGTATTTTTTTTTGTAAAAAAATCAAAAGTACCTATCTATATTATTTTACAACCTTAGTGTCTTCGCAAACACAGTGCAGTGAAAATAAAAACACCGTGCTACGCGTCTACGTCGTAGCGCTACGTTATTAAGCACCTACGCTACGGAACGTAGCAGGGTAAAGCAGGCGAGATAGTTAACGGCAGAATGTAGGTTACTCATAACTACATTACCTGTTCAGGTAACTGCATTATTGCTGGAACGTAAGTACAAAATGTATGGTTAAAGAGACCAGGTATTAGTCGGTAACGAAAAGAGAACCGTATCGTAGAGGGTCTACGAGCATTTTTCAGTGCGGTGACAAGAACCTTTTTTTTCTCAGGTGTGATTTTTGTTTTTATCCCTGAGAAAAATAATTAATCTAGATGAATACCGTACTTAACATTTTAATAATTGTTGTTTAATGTAAGAATATTTATGATTGCTTTATGGCACTTACTTTCGCCACTTCAACAATTCCTCTAATTAAGTTACTATGTGTATTTCTTAATTGTCCCTTCGATGGTGCAGTGTGATCGCAACGTGAGATTTTAATTGCGTTCGCGTTCCATTTCCAGCACTGTGCAGTGTATTTTCAGTTAATAGACAACCCGACACTTATCACGGATGTTGGAAGAACGAGAACCATGCAAGAGTTCTTGTAGTATCTAAAAATACCTGCGGTCGTCTGTTCATAATCTGCTCCATGAAATAGGTACATACGTTGGTATCTACTTCGAAGGTTTTAATACAAAAAATATTAATAGCGTTTCAAAAAAAAACAAATTACGATAATATAATCCACGTACAACTAACAAGTTTTTCTTAAAACATTTTCTTTCATAAAAGAAAACATTGGCCTTTCAAACTATTTTCCCAAACAAAACTAACTACGTAGATAAAATAATAAAAATTATAACAACTGAATAAATCTCGTTTCACAATGTTCCAGTAACAAAGCCGAGGTCAGGAGAAAATAATAAAGCCGGGGATAGAGCAATTTTATGCGAATAAAAACAAACGAAGCGAGAGCATACTGGTTAGAAGAAGCTTTTTACTACTATTGTATTGACTAGAACAATTGATTTTTTAACGTAAAAGCTTGGCCACGAGCTACTCGTTCAACAACAACCAAGCAACACACACAACAAGCTACACATTTTCGGTATAACAAGACCTTGCTTTGTATAAATTTCTTATACAATGAGAGATCTGCATAAAATGGTTATGTATAGTTTGATAGGTCAGCGTGCGTTCAAGTTACACGTGTGTTGCCACAGTGACTGCAGATGCTTTGAACAAGCCGCGACCGCGAGTCACCGTGACGCGACGTCGCGATAATGTCGAGCGAGGCGAACGAGCGCACACTTGTATCTTGACGCGAGTCGTATCGCCTGAAGTCGTGAATATTGTTGTTGACACAACTAAAAACTAAAGGTTTTTCCTCGAACTTCAGATCAGCACTCAGACCCTTATCAAAAAGGCGTTTAACGCGCTTGAGCGTAAATCAATATTATTTGAAAGCTTTGATCCTATTGCTGGCGAAGGACCAAGAAATCTGCCGTCTAAAGGACCACGAAGCGCACATCAATATTTTCAGAATAGCCCATTAAAATCGGTGAACTAAAAACAGACAGGTACCGCTAGGTTTTTTACGGTGTATTTTCTACAATAGAAAGAAAATAATAAATAAATTTCTTTATGGCCATAAAAACAGGTTACAGTTTTGTGAGACCCTGGCTCAAGAGCTAGGTTAGAGTACCTGTATTTCTGGAGCCAGAATTATGAAATATAGGCAATATAAAAAACTGGTGTCGGTCAAAACTCGGTGACTTTTGTTTTTTTTTGCCACTGAGTGATGAACTGATGAAGCTAAAAGTTATATTCCACTATTTGTGTTTTTGTAGTCGGTTTAATTTTTTTTTATAAAAAGTTTTTATGTTCCCATTTTCAGTTGTCCCATTAAAATTTTTGCAATGCATTTATTTTACCTTGTAAACAATACACGTCATGGCAATAGGCTTATCCCCAATAAAATGGAACTTGACATCCATAACTATCGAAATAATGGTGTACCTTACACATCTGCGTGACCCCTCAGAGCATACAGGCGCGATGTTATGTTGTGATATTATGTAAACAATAAAGATCGAAGTGATTGGAGCAATCACGGCAGATTTGCCGTCTATTGTAAAAGAGTTCTATTGTATATCTACGAAGATCAGCATCAGATCTTTGCCAAATTTAAACGGGACCACCGCGGAGTAACTTTCTTCCAAACAATAGAAAACCTCGCAATTGGCAAAGATACTCGTATCGCTGAACATATACACAAAACATTCAGACGAATTGATAACCTCCCCTTGTTCTTGATTTTCTTGGGATCCCCTCATCAGATCCCAACTTATACCTTTCATAATCAGCTCAGCAACATTAAATAATGATTATAAACCGAACATAAAGCCTATGTTTGCCTATAAAATTTGGAGTGTTCTCTCGATTTTTCTAGGATTCCATCATCAGATCCTGATCTTGGTGACCAATGGGATCACATGGGAAGTTTACTGTTTCAACCTATGGCCAAAAAACTTTAGTGTAGCCAGCAGATTCTGACATGGTGTCAAAGTGACCGTATTTGGAGTGTAGGCTATCGAATAAAAAAAGAGCTTTGAAAATCAGTCCACAATTGGCGGAGAAATCGGTGAACATAGAAACAGTCGAATTGAGAGCCTCCTCCTTTTTGGAAGTCGGTTAAAAATTACCTTTACATGAGAGAAGACATTTCACATTTCATGTAATAGCGAAAATCCCGATGCGGTTTCGAGTCATTTTGTCCATACCCAAGTGAGGCTAATTTCGTTTTTTATCCTACTTCTACTATACAACGTGTAACGTTAAATGCGCAAAACCTGAAAATAGTTTGATCAGAAAAACGTGCAGAATCAATTGAACCACTTTTTAATACAGGTCACATTTTTTTAAAAATCTTTATAAAAATGTTACCCTGTTTATTTGTTCATAGGTCAAGCCATAACGTGCGCAAACCCGCCAAAATTGTTAAACAAATACTAATGTTTGTCGTCCAACTAAAATTTTCTCATACGCGGGAAAAAAAGAAAGAAAGAAAGAAACGATCAGAATTTCCAGTAAATCTAAAACAGCTCATTAAACCTCTTTACGTTTTTTTAAATGATTTTTTTCTCTCAAAATTAGGTTAATTGAATTAAAAATCATTTGGGGTGTCTGAGGTTTTGCGCGTTTAACGTTACACGTTGTTTAAAATCTCGTGTCGCGGTGTTTGTTACCAAACTCCTCGGCTAAAACGGCTGAACCGATTGTATTAAATTTTGTGTGCATTTCGGGTAGGTCTGAGAATCGGCCAACATCTATTTTTCATACACCTAAAACCCATCAAAATTTCAGCGCAATTTGCAGCGTTCGGTTCTCTGTACTTTTTTTTTAACAACAGTTCAGCAATCGCCAACCCGCCTGCCAAGCGTAGCGATTATGGCAAAACCCTCCAAAATGTCAATGTGGCGACACTTGGGGGCCTATATCTAGTAGTGGACGACTTTTGGGCTGAAATGATGATGATGATGATGGATCCAGTGCGACAATAACCGAACAAAACGCTGGTGAAATCGTGGGCATAAGCTGTTTGGACATAGGTATTTCTGAACACCTCAAACTGATATCGCCCTAACTTACCAGGTTAACACACACTTCGTTATGCTACCTTAGAAGGTGAGGTACACTAAACCACGTGCCGAATTCAATAACCCTTATGGCATTTCATTTCGCAGAGTGCGACGTATTAAGTTATAACAGAGAAACGGTACGACCAATTACTTACCCGCACACTGGATGTTTTAGACAAATTAAAATGAATGTACATATTGTATATTTTACACGTGAATGGAAAGGCTAAAGTAACACAGAAAGAAAATGGAAATAAAAGGAATACTTACAAAGTCGACGTTATTTTTTGTTGCGCGCCTGTCAAATGCCAGGACTGGTTTTATTCAAAGGAACAACTAGTTGTGCGGTGGCGCGGAACCAAGGAAAATGGTTTTAACCACAGACTATAAGCAGTCAAGAATAAATCGGTTAATACCGTTTTGGACCACGCACAGTGAAGGGTTCCGTTGTTGTGATGGAATATTTATGTGCACTATTGTTTAAGGTGGACGCGACAGGGTGGTATTAACAATTGGCCGGTCAGTGTCAGTTTTTATATTGAATAAAATATGATACGCGGCCGTAACTAATCTGGCTTTACTGAGTTATAACCATTAAAGTAATCAATACAACACCTTTAAGTTCATTTAACCCCATAGAAAGACTTCTTCATGAAATAGTCATTCATTGGGATTAAATGAACTACTAACTAAGGAGTTCCGAACGGAACAGAGCAGCGGTGGCCCAGAGTGGTGGCAGCCCCGACTTACGAGCAGTAAGCCGTAGGTTCGAACCCAGGCAGGCGCATTACTTTGTGTAATTTATTTCATCACCGCTGCCCTCAAAAACGGTGAAGAAAAACATCGCGAGGAAACCGGCATGTCCTAGAACTAATAATTCGAAGACATGTGACATCTACCAACCCGCACTGGGCCCGCGTGGTGGGTTACAGCCCACTGCCTCTCATAGAGAGGAGGCCTGTGTCCCAGCAGTGGGAACATTATATGCTGATGATGATGAAGGGGTTGTATTGATTATTTTAAGGAGTACAATTATGAATTAAAATCTGACGCTGACCGGCAAATTGCAAAAAACTTTAGAAAATTTGAATTTTGCCGGCCATCCTGTAGCTTCCACCTTAATATATGTAGATTTTATCGGCCGCAAGGATAAGTTTGCTGGATAATTTTGTATTTAAGAAATAAATATTCGAAAAAAAAAGAAATGTGTTCCCTTATGTGAAAAGTTTTCTTAGAAGAATGTTACTTATATGGTGTACGTACTCGTAATAAAGAATATTCTATTCTATTTTTAAATTGTATCTCTCTATGATTGTAACCGACAATATAATTATGGTTGCTGAAGTAAATGTTTTTTTTTTTATTTCCATTTCGCTACACCGTTCTTTAGCGGTTTACAGAATACGCCTAATTCTTTTTCATCGATTTAGTGTAAAATTGTCACAGAGTAAAATGACGAAGTGTGAACCGGACGAACGGGCATCCGTACAGATTGTTAGTGAACCCTAAAAAAGGCGCAGCATCTGAATGTATCTCAATTGTCCAAGCATGAATCAACACACCACAATTGTATGAATACTAACCATGTAGACTCGCACATGTTAGGTAAAATTAATATTTCATTGACGTAAAGACCATTGTTGCTCATGAATAGAATAAGGATAAATAAATAATTACATTATTTACTTTACAAGTAATTAAGTAAGTACCTGCCTCGGAACACGTTGAGCCGTTGGTCCCGGCTGTCATTTGTAGATATTTGACAGTCGTTATAGGTAGTTTGTCGCCCAAAAGTCTGACAACCAGTCTCTTGTCTTACCAAGGGGTATCGTATTACCCAGTACTAACTGGGTTGTGAAGGCGATAGACAGTCGCTCCGTGTTAAATACTGACATTCACCTGCATCCGGTTAGACTGGAAGCTACTCTCTTACTAAGGGTGGTATAACTGGCTTATTGAGGTCAGATAGGCAGTCGCTTCATACAAAATTTCGTATAACAACCACAAACTCCATCAGTATTTCACACACAATAAATGCCTACATCGTTATTAAAAAAAAAACCCTTTTTAATTAAGCCTGATATACCTACAGGGGATGTGAGAATTAAAGCCCGGAGCATTATGTGTGTTCATAATAAATAACGAGATTTCATAATTACGGAGATTATTTCAGTGTTTACTTAGGCCCGACAGTATTAATAGGGAAAGTTATGTTCGAAAATGGGAACAATATTTGAAAACTTATATATTGAAAATCGTAGGCTGAGGTAAGTTTTAATTTAAGTGTGGTTTTTAGGTTAGAATCGGGATAAAAGCTTAAAGCTTCATGTTATTTTATCTAGCCGCGTTATTGTTAACAAAATGCAGTAGCAACATATAAATGTTTTCTACATTTTCATTCATTTTTTCAAGCACTTCAGTTGATATATTATCAGGTTCTTATCTGCCAAAATTCCCTACAGAGCATAGATTTAAGTGCTGAAACAATGAATACTTATTTTATACAAGCCGTGCGCCAGATGTGATTTCCCATACGCAAAAGTTAATAAAGTGCAATACTAACTTGTATCATATTTAGCCCATGTACAGTATGTTTTTCCAAAATCATTATTTACCTGGATACCTTCATTATAAAAGGAAGTCAGTGGCGTGCCTAAGAGGCTAGCGATACGGCATGCCCATATGGCAAGCAGACTGCTCAGAAAGCTTAACATCATGGAGATCAGTCTTAAACTAATATTATAAAGAGGAAAGATTTGATTGTTTGTTTATTTGTTTGCATTGAATAGGCTCCGAAACTACTGATCCGATTTGAAAAATTCTTTCAGTGTTAGATAGCCAATTTATCGAGGAAGGCTATAGGCTATATATCATCATGCTACGACCAATAGGAGTGGAGCAGCAATGAAAAATGTTGCGAAAACGGGGAAAATGTGACGCAAACGAAGTTGCGCCGGACAGCTAGTATAAAGGCCAAGCCAAACTTGTAGGCTTGTATGAAAGTCACCATCATCATCTTCCTGGCCTTGTCCCATGTTACTTGGGGTCGTAAAAATCATTTTTTAAATTTATATGTTTACTAGCTGTCCCGCGCAACTTCGTCTGCGTCACATTTTCCGCGTTTCGCAATATTTTTCGTTGCTGCTCCGCTCCTATACAGCGCCATTTATTGAATACTTACTCAATCCAGTCAACAGATACCGCTATCTGTTAGAATCGTTTGAAGCTAACAGATAGTTTTGACTGAATTTGCAATAAAATAATAGGTATTGTGACTATAAATTTTATTGAGATGTAAGCTAACCTATCTTTCAAGTTGGATCAAACTGCACACGGTGTGCAAATTTGATTAAAATCGGTTAAGTAGTTTAGGAGTCCATCCCGGACAAACAACGTGACGCGTAATTTATATATATATATATGTCGCAGTCTGATGATTTTATTCCGTTTAGACTTTCACCATGTGGGCAGAACATGGGTTTCGTGCAATGAAAACACACACACACTGTACACTGCTTTTATCGAACTAACAAATTACTTGAAATTACAATCCAACACAATAACACTAGGCACCATGAATCGGGTTACAGTTTCGGGACGTCTCGACTCCGCGGTGGTCAGACTCAGACTGTCCTCCCCGCAGCGAGCCAGAAACATCACGACTCTGTAGTAAGCGCGCTTAGGTGTGGGTAGACTGGTAAGTAGGTCGCTTGACCTTTGGCGCGCTTTCGATCCATAGTCAGTCTTGTATCCGTAATAATGACTCCGACTCCGACACGGCCATCCTGCTTGCACACGTCCTCGTGTGATGGGTACCCTGCAAACAAATACTCCACGACAGAAATTTGTTCCACTCGGTCACTCCTGACCAAACTTTAGATTCAACGGGGTGGTGGAAATAAGAACATTGTAGAACTAGCCGTTTCGTTTTAACCGAACCGATTGGAAATAATCGAAAATACAATAATGATAACCCTGGGCCATGTACCATAGTCGTTCAAATCAACCTTTAAAACTCTACTGCAACAACAAAACTACCAAGCTTATAGAAACCCTCGAGTAAAGCCTCTAACGCCACGGCTCTCTAGCCGACCAGCAATCGCATTGCTCTCACACATCCAGCGCATGGATCAAAACCAAACTTAGATCCAACAAACAATTAGGTCAATTAAAATGCAAGAGCAACCAAGTACCTCTTTATCCATCTAATTACCACATAAAGCAGGAATCTCATCCGTGGCCTATGGGCAACACTCAGGCCCTCCAACAAACCTCTGTTTGTTTTACTACGTTCCTCAAGAACGCCGAGTCCCACATGCATGACTCTCAGTGGCGAAGGGTGAAAATTTTGAAAGGGGAAGCCGAAGAAAAAAATGAGATTTTAAAATTTACTTTATTTTTTTATTTTTGTTATTTTCGTTTTAGTCATCAGCGAACCCGAAAACCCGGAAAATGACACCCATGACGAAAATACCAGAATTTTGCGTCACGCGTCGGCGCTACTTTTAATTTTGGCGTCAGTATCGTTATCAGCGACCCCAATAACCACGAAAATGTCACCCATGATAAAAATAGCAAAAAAATTCTAAGGACCCGACTTGATTCTTTTTTTTTGTAACGATTAAATGCACAGGAACTATTAACAAATAAAAATATAAGCTAAAAAACCTTTTTGAAACAAGCTTTTATAAAGATGCACTGAAAAGAAGAAAATAAATCTTTGAGTAAATGAAAACGATATAGGATAATTTTCACAAAAGCTTGTCGCGTTTAGTTTTTAAAGCATTTACCATTCACTCGACAAGCTTCAGGTAACTATAGAAATTATGTTTATTTATAAAAAGTGAACGCGTATATATATACAAAGTTTCATGTCTGTGCTATTAACCGTTGAGTAGTTCCCTGAGGAGCCTGTTCGTGAGGAGACCATCCTGGCGGTAGGATGAGTTCATGATACAAATCGTGATTATCTATCAAATTTGAACTCGATTGCAAAGTTTCGTGTCTGTGCTATTAAATGTTCAGGAGTTCCCTCGTGAGAAGACGATCCTGGCTGCAGGATTAGATCATGATAGTATTCATGTTTATCCATCAAATATGAACGTGCATACAAATTTTCGTGTCTGTGCTATTAACCGTTGAAGAGTTCCCTCGTGAGCAGCCGATCCTGGTTGCAGGATAAGTTCATGATACAAATCGTGATTATCCATCAAATATGAACTCGTATGCAAAGTTTCGTATCTGTGCTATTAAACGTTGAGGAGTTCCCTCGTGAGGAGACGATCCTGGCGGTAGGATGAGTTCATGATACAAATCGTGATTATCCATCAAATATGAACTCGTATGCAAAGTTTCGTATCTGTGCTATTAACCGTTGAAGAATTCCCTCGTGAGGAGACAATCCTGGCTGCAGGATTCAGTTATGTCTGTCATAAGAATGTATTGTTTTTAGAACCAAAGGTGTGTACAAAATTTCAGTTCAACCAGAGATCGGGAAGTGGTTCTAATTTAGCTTTTTATACATAGAATCTTTGTCGTAACTCGATAAACTTCGGCTTACCTAGTTCCTACAAAACGTTGCTGATAGCCGTGAAGTCACGTGTCTGCGTCCATACGAATTTAGTTCTGAATGCTGACACCCGACCATCGGCTTACTGGCGCCACATGTTGCTTTCTTTGTTGACTTTAAAAATTTTGGCATTTTTGTAAATTTTTCAATCCAATATTAAAATTTCAATCCTATGATGTATTCAATGTCTATACTGTGATGTGATACCTACAGATGTGTACATAATTTACTATTTGACTACAATAGACACTACGTATAGTGCCTTGTTCCCAAAGGGAAGCCGGTAGGAATCGGCTTATTAGGTGCCTTCGGGCCTGATGACTCTATGGTCTCTACAAGACCCGACCTCCGCCAGAGCCACCCGCGCACCGCGCATCCACGGACTACTATAAGCAGACACCGACTTCTAACGGACTACGGCTACGAAATGGCTACTGGTACGGTCTGACCATCCGAACCAAGATTCCACACTATCTCTCAACTCTAAATTATTTACTTCAAACGGTACTTGGCCCTCGGGCATACTCCGTAACCCATCATGTGCATACTTGTAAGTACGCTTAGAACTTATTGATATCAATGTGTAGCGATCCCCCTCTAGCACTTCGACTGGTACGTGACCCCTGGCATCTTCCTTAGCCTACCGCGTGCGTATCTGTAGGTACGCTTAGAATTTAAAGCTTTCCGTGTTAAGGATAACCGTCTAAAACCTCAATCACTCTAAATAGACCTTTAATCTTTAACAACCCAAAATCACCAATCGCAAAACTTTTAAATTTCGCCATCGTTTCGTCAACTCGGCACACTTGTCATTTTAAGCTAAGCTAACCCGTCACGTCTATACAAACCGTGTACCACCGGCTCGACACCTTAGGTACCGGATGTAATTCGGCTTGAACTTTACCGGAGTGAGACTTTGCTACTTAGCACGTAAGGCAGCTATTTACGAATTTTCAAACATACTGAGACTTTCCCAGGAACTAATTATAATCGAAAAGCTTTTCAGTAGTCTTTTCAGTACCAAGGTGAACGATAAGAGTCACGGAAATTACTGTTTACCGACCATCGGAGAACACGAGCTAAATACGGTACGCATTTAGACATACCATTGCGTTGAATATGACGGTGAAAGACGCCTGGACGTAGCACTGATTAAGTCTTGGCTAGTCATTGCTAGTTACATTCGTTGCCATAACAGTTAAAAACCGATTGAAACTTGTTACCACTATTATGCTTCACCGAATGTACACAAAGGGTTTTCGTTAACGAAAACTCCCTTGCCATCATGTTTGCAACGAAACCTTGATTTAAAATCTCGCCACCTAACATGACGTTACTTTATAAATAATTATCAGGCAAACATTGCAACTAAGTTTCGATAGGGTGGGTAATCGTTAATCACTACACAGCATAAAATCTGTTCTGTACTGAATACTCGCGTCTGAACTATACCAGTCTTAGCAACAACGTGACTAATATGTTTGCCATTAAATTTCGATGGAAAACTTTGTTTTACCAACAAGTATTCAGAATCAGAATAATTAGTAAACCGTAACAACTCACCCCTGTGTTGCAACGTGCCCGCGATGTTGCTTGTACGACGAAGACATCGACGCGCCGCTTGTTTGGCGCCCCGCCGCCGTCGGCGGGCCCGCTGTACACTGCCACTGCATGCTGTCACCGACGCACGTACGCCGGACGGCTACGTGAACCGGCATGACACTTGACGCACAGCAAGGGCTTCGCGGCCCTTTGTCGCTTGCTCGATGCCCGTAGCAGGCGGCACAGGCAGCGGCTTCTTCGTGCGACAATCGTTGAGTCCTGGTTTCTCCCTGGTCCGCAAGCATGGCACTTGATTTACGGTAGCGATGTACACTTGTAACGTTTTTCTTTCCTTTGGTTTTTCACTACTCAGGTTAATGAGGGTAGTCATAAAAGTTACGGCGCACACGAATCTGGCCTTGAACAATTATTTAAACTGGTACCACGTCAAACCTGGATAGGTTCTCAGTGTTTCGCAAACATTTGTGTTCAAGGTACATCTAGAAATTCGGTAGTACATTTTGGAGGTACACCGTAGATGGAAAATCTATCGCGTATTTTGCGAATGTTTAAGTAGGTAGTTTCCTTCCATCTGTCTATTTAACTTTAAAAGATAACCTTCGTTTTCCGAGGCTCATCAAGTAATGACCACGGTACACCAATGTGCCGCGGAACACTATGATGCAGCACTATGTTACACTTTGTTACACTTTGTTACACTTTGTTACACTATGTTACACTATGTTACACTATGTTACACTATGTTACACTATGTTACACTATGTAGATGCGGAGCCCTTCAACGTTTTGCTTAACGTCCAAATAAGCTGGATACCTTAAACTGCACTCAGCACGAAAAAAATAAAAAGTCACTTCATTCAAATTAGGCTGATAATCAGCACTTTTGAACGTCAAAATTACAAAAAAAGACAGTCCCCCAAAACGCCCGCCCTTCGCCACTTCCTAAGTGTTTTAGCTGGGAAGAAGAAGTGGCGGAACAAACTCCCCAGCAACACATCTGTCTGTTAGGTTAGAAGAACCAGATTTTACACAAAACAAGTCAGCGATGGATGACGCATTCCTAGCGCGCATCGCACTCTGTGAAATGTGGGTATTCTATTAGGTACACTCTGCCTAACCCTTCAGAGATTACAAGCGTGATGATATGTTATGTTTTGTCAGGTTCAAAATCCGCTAACACACTTAACAAAAACACTAACCGCCAACACTAGCTTGCTATTCACTGGCTGAGTTTAAGTTCGTATCGCGAGTGCAATTATTCGTTTTGCATTTCAAAAAGTAACCGTCACTGATTGTTATTGTCACTGTTCTCGCGTGTGATTGCATTTGCACGATTTGATCGCACTTCTGATGTCGCAGTCTGATGATTTTATTCCGTTTAGACTTTCACCATGTGGGCAGAACATGGGTTTCGTGCAATGAAAACACACACACACTGTACACTGCTTTTATCGAACTAACAAATTACTTGAAATTACAATCCAACACAATAACACTAGGCACCATGAATCGGGTTACAGTTTCGGGACGTCTCGACTCCGCGGTGGTCAGACTCAGACTGTCCTCCCCGCAGCGAGCCAGAAACATCACGACTCTGTAGTAAGCGCGCTTAGGTGTGGGTAGACTGGTAAGTAGGTCGCTTGACCTTTGGCGCGCTTTCGATCCATAGTCAGTCTTGTATCCGTAATAATGACTCCGACTCCGACATATATATATAGAAGATATGCTTACATCCATATAATATTATTAACTCTTTTCAATAAAGGCGTAAAGACCAACGTAACACACACCAGTTTAGATTCTGCAATCGTCTAAATAAGGTCGTAATTCGCTAATACTGAAACCTGAAAGCCTGTTGCGACGGCTGTAAAATTTTACTAAATCTTAATTGAGCCTCAGCATAATTAAGCTGGGCATTCCGTCGGCAATTTTTTTCATTTAACTAAGTACTTACTAGTTAAAAGGGGAGAGGGGTGATTAAATAATTAAAATTACATTTTAATTATGCGAAACTAAATCGCCTTTTAGGTAAGCTGTTTGATGAAAAGTAAACGATTTTGTAGCTTATTAATTTCTGAACAGACGAGGTTAAATTAAAATAATGAACTTCTTGAAATCTTGAGGGGCTACTGATGGCGATTAGGCCATTTCAGTTTGCTTATAAAATATGAAAATATAGGAGCCAACTGTGTAATTAACCCAGCTGTCCAATTGAATAATTAGACCCAGTATAATTTTGAAAAGGGCGAATAATTTGCTTATAGCTTTGATAGTTTTCACAATGACTTTCAAACAACTGGATGTCGTTAGCTCGTATCCCATCGCGATGAACAGTGTAATCAATGCATCGGGTGCCCGAATTCGAGTAGTCATTCGAACACCCAAATCTGAGCAAAAGACCAAGTGTACTCGCGCCATTAGGGCTTAATTAGGTCACTTGAAAACCCTATTAGTCTCGAACTTAGATGACCAAGCGTTAAAAGGTCAAGGAGCATCGTTTTTGCCTCGTAAGCGGCGCTACCCCTCTCGACTCCTGCCTTAAGCGCCTTAAATGCAAATTAAGTTATCTTACCCTACACGTATAATAAATGCGCAAGCTTGGATGTTTAAGACTTGTCGTAAGCTTGTATGTATACTCAATCACGTTTTAATTGCTGAACGGATTAGGATGCTATTTAGCACATGAGCAAACTAGGCCTTTTTTTTTAGGATTGGAAATCGTCAAATGACTTCTCCCGCTCTGGGCGGAGCGGAAGGGAGTGTCAGACTTCACTGACTAAAACCCATCCATGTTCCTTCTTAGCCCTTTGTGTTCCAGGGCCGCGGTATCTCTTTCGAACAACCCGCAGCCCTGGCATCGGCCCTCTCGGACCCCTTCCGATTTGCTGACATCTCCTTGAGGCGCGCGTGGAACACGAACGCGCCGTCGGCACGGCCTGTCGTCATAAGACGGACGAACGGTGAGCTAGCCCATTACTCACCGTCCACAGGCCCGCAGCAAACTAGGCCTTCGATTTTATTCTTCATCATCATTTGCCTAGCGTTTACCCAACTATGTTGGGGTCAGCTTCCAGTCTAACCATGAATACCAGTATTTTACGTGGAATGCCTGCCATCTGACCTCCAAAATCCAGTAACTGGCTAACACGATACCCCTTTGCAAGACTGGTTGTCTCGGGCTTCTGGCTGGCTACCCATAACGGCTGTGTAAGATCTACGAATGAGAGTCGGGACCAAATGCTTGACGTGCTTTTCGCCCATCAACGGACTGACCTACGTTGCTTAGTAGGCTTAAAATATGCAATACTTTTAATCTGGTTGCACTGGTTTCCCTAGGATAAAAGAGACCAAAAGCTAGTCTATTTGTAATTTGCTACATTTCCCTACGATAACAGCCGTCCCACTTCCCAGTTTGATTTCCGTTCCATATGTTATATCGCATTGGTTTGTTAAAGTTCAGCAAGTTAGTAGACAAAGCTGCATTCACCCCGAGGTCACCCCATCTAGCTCCGTTAGTCAGCTCAATAAATCTCAAAACTGTACGAGAATATACGAACACGGTTCGCCCATTTGGGCTACGAATTTCTAATGTATGTTTTCTCACAAATAAAATGGAAACGATTTTATGGAGCCAATATTTATTACATTAATTACAGTTTTGACGTCTATAAATGACGTATTTCCGCACTTAAAAATATAGCATATCGGTTTGTTTTTGTTCAATATTTTCCTCTGAAAGCCGTGGATCGTTTTCTCCGGTACTCGATATTTAGCGATAAAACTTCATGGCTTCTAATTACTTTTAGAAATTGTTGTTGCGTGCGGAACCACTAACACTGCATCTATATTTAACCAGGAAAAAAGTATTCTATGTTAATCCTGGTTTTACGTTTAATTTTACAAATGTTGTGTACATTTAAAAAATTCATCAAAATCTTTAGTCATTAGATCGTACTTGAGTGACAAATATCCAAACCCAGAACATTCATACAACCTTTCAAATGTACAGTAGCGTTTCGTAGTTGGTTCCTATAACCCTTGTTTGTCGAAGCAACATATCCATGCATTGTGTTAGGGTACCTACCAGGGTTTCATATCTTCCAAGGAGATCAGTACGGTGTAAATACACAAAGTAGGCGGTGAGGAGCGCGATTGTGAGTCAATAATTTTACACCTACATTCCTAATTAATTGGAGAGATAACGCTGATATGTAGGACGGCCCACACATTACGATAATATGGTCGCTATACATACGGGAATTTGTTATTTGATAAACTTATGGTCACTAGAATAACTCTGTGTATTTTCTGGTAAATGATATATACTCACTCCTCTGAGGTAAGGGAAAAGTAACTATGAAATAATAAAGGGATATGTACGCCTGTTCGACTGTGTGAAGGATGATACAGCAAGAAAGGTGTTTCTCTTAAGATAATGCGTATAGAAGTATAGCAAAAGACATGCTGCGCCAACTCCAAATAAATTGGGATAAGGGCAAGAAAATTTTCATGATGTACGCCCGTTTACACAACACTAAGCAAGGCCCAATTTAATTCCAAAATATTGAAATTTGAACTCTAGGTGTTTAGACGAGCAGCACCCCTAACAGCAGGCCCTGTAAATTGCCTAGTTTTAGTTAAAACGGGCTTAAGAAATTTTAATAGGGAGAAGTCACTTACGCAATTATTTGTCACCACGACTGACCTTAAAGGAGCTCGTGGCTAAATAATAACAGCCGCACGGGTCAATCTTTAAGGTTAAGCCGTGCTTGCCGAGGTTGGTCCGTGGATGGATCCCTCGAAAAGCACGTTAAGCCGTTGGTCCTGGCTGTCATTTGTAGATATTTGACAAACGTTACGAGTCGTCAGAAGCCAAAAGTCTGACATCCATTTTCTTACTAAGAGGTATCGTATTACCTAGTTACTGGGTTGTGGAGGTCAGATAGGCAATCGCTTCATGTAAAATACTGGTACTCAACTCCATCCAGTTAGACTGGAAACCGACCCCCAAGATAGTTTGGGAAAAGGCTAGGCAGATGATAATGACTGACCTTTGTAACACTGATCAGCATTAGATATCTAAAAGCCAAAAGCCAGATGTAATCATCAAATATACACAGACACAAATAAGCCAATAACCAACAGATACATTATTTCCATATCAATAATAGTGCTGTTTCGACTGATTCGATAACCACCAACCTCTGATTGAATTAATTAATTAATTCGGCCAGTAAAATTTAATTAAACACCGATAATCGTCGATGGGATTTGATACAGATTGGGCCGGCTCATAATTTTCACTGTCGATGATATAACGAATAATAAGACTTTGTATTATCGATAATCGATAACTGATTTCGCATTTTATGAGCACTTGTTATCTGAGGGTTATTTGCGGTATTCTCGAGTCGATATTTATTACTTTTAGGGGAATGTTGGTCCTGTATTTTCGCAAGCCACAGTTCAACTTTCAGCTGTCATGTTTTTTTTGTTCAGAGGTGTCTGTAGGTTTGTCCCAGCAGTGGGAAAACTATCGGCTGATTGTTCATTTTATGCTAAAAGCGCTGGAAAATTATTTCTTCTTAACTATTATTTGGTTATAAGTCCGTCTGGCTAAAACACCAGTACCATGAGTCGGGGGCCCAAGAGATACACGTAATAGATTTGCGCGTACCCCCAAAGTGAAGAGCGTTTACGCCTTATGGCAGTTCATACAAACTTTCGAATCCTTATTTTCCGAAACGGCAGAACCGATTTAATGAAACTTCATACGCACAAGCAGAATTCATAGGTCTAAAAAGTTACTAAAAACATTTTCTAAAAATAGTGTTACAGCTAAATAACTGTAACACTATTTTTAGAAAATTTAGTAAGTTTTAAATTATTTATTTTTAATTATTATTACTTTTAAATTAGACCGATTATAAACTATAGTAATATAATATATGATTATATATTTTAGGGCAGCCCGCGAAATTCCAATTTGCTTACGTTTTTTGTAATTTGGAAGTCAGTGTATGATTCGTGACCTTATCAGATATGGCCTTACAGAGATATAATGAAAAAGTAATTCAAGGGGATTAAATGAACTTATTGATGTTTTTAAAAAAAAAAAATTATATATATTCATTTAATGATATGAATTTCGCGGTTTATTTGAATTTATTGGTGGAAGCGCCACTGCCAGGCTCCACCTTGTATACCCTGAAGTTATCTCTGGGTAAGACGTATGACATGGCTGAAAGCCGAATCGTGCCTTTTCTTCGATTTAGCCAACTGACCATAAATATAGCCAAGCGCAGAAACAAGAATAAGTACTAAAAACAAGCTTTTCCTTGTTCAGCTGGTTTAAAAATATCTGGTTGTAATTGGTAGGTTCCAAATTTCCTGGTTCCTGTCGTCAAGTTACTTGTATTTATGTTGCCAAGACTACGCCAAGGTACAATCGCGTGGAGATCAATCTCAAGCGAAATACAAAGATGAACTGATGAACTTTCTGAACTAAGTTTAAGACTTGTTCTGGAACGGTGCTCATCGCTCAAGCTTTAACTTCGATTTCAACTGACGATCGTATGCTAATCTTCTCCCAAGCATAATTTTAATTGAGTTTCATTCATGAGCATGGATGCTTGAATGGATCCAAGCCATGGTCTGTTCACCAGTTTCAACGAATTCCGTTCAGCCGTTTAGGCGTAATAAACTAACAAGACAAATTACTTTTGCACATTATTTTACTATTATTAAATGCGAAATTTTGTGTGGATGGCAAGCCGGATGAATGATTGTTTGTTGCTTTTTCACGTCAAACAACTCCTGAACGAATTTGGCACACAGATAGTTTTTAACCCGGATTTATCCAGTATACTTTTTACCCCGTTATTACGATCAATAACCAAACTCCACGCGGCCATAAGCTAGTTTTTAATTAGCAGAAATTCCAAGACGAATGTAACACTTTGGTGATTATGTAATAATTAAATAATGGCTAGAAAGGAGGTGGCTGCGGGGATGACGAATAATTGAGTATGGAAGAAGATAAATATAAATGCTGCGCCGACCCCAAAAAAATTGGGATAAGAGAATGATGAATGTAATTTAGTGGTGCATGTCGCAAGCGTTGTCACAGACAGGGACTCAAATTGTAACCGTGATTAGTGTTTTTTTAACACTGTTTTTTAAAACAGTTATAACAGAAAAACACTTTTAAATGTAACAGATACAATAATGTTACCGAATCAAACCGTAACCTTTTATATGTGTTAATATGTGTAACTTAAATAAATCAATTATAGCTAGCAGCTAAATAATCAGTTAACACTTTTATATCTGTTACAGTTCACATAATATGTAACGGTTGAAAACATATTTAAAAGTGTTACATATTTGATTCTGTTACCAATTCAACATGTAACACTTATAATTCTGTAACCTTTATGAAGGTGTTTTAAAGTCCCTGGTCACAGTTCAAATAAAACGCTCGTTTCTGTCACATCGCCTGACATCTGACCTAAGCCTTATTGTGCTCCGGGTGATGCGCGCAGAAAGCTTTCCCGTTATATAACCATAGTGGTAGTAAAAATACATATATTCTCATGCGGTAATGGAAACTTTTACGGGAAATTCATATTTTCGTAGTACAAAAGCATTTCAGTTGGTATGCGAGATCCAATCAACTGTGAAATAGGTAAGTACTTCGTGAATTTGCGATATAAGTACCAATTTTAGATAGGTACTTAAGTAAAGAGAGAAAGTGCTACTTATTGGGGTTTTCCATCATAATTTTTCCACTATCAGCCTAGTCTGGATTAGGGCCCTTCTGATGGCAATGGATTGATCTCCTATTACACGAGTCTTAAACATAACATGTAGGTGTACCTTCGGGGACTATGGGGGGCTTAAAATTGTCGCTATAGCTGAATAATAATAGGTTAATAATATAAATCACGTTAAATCTCTTAAAATGGTCACAGACGCAGTTAAAATTACGAATTGAGGTGAGACTTTGTGACCATTTTACGAATTGTAACGGAAACCACATTGTGTTTCTGAGAAAGCAGCCAATTTAGGCCCTAGGTATGATGTCATGACAAATAGAGGGAGAAATTGGTATTCAAAAGTACACCCATCCATCATGAGCATAAGACTTATATCCCTTAACACGAACTTTTTAAAATGATGCTTGGCAAGCTGTCTAACAGCAGAACATTAATAACAATTAAAAGTTAGAGCTCTGTTTACACAATTCGACACAGAATCGTAAATCGATTCCTATGAAACATACGCGTACGTACAAAACTGTAGTTTATTATACACAAGACATTAACATCCTTGTACTGATGGTAAATCAGTTATGTGCGGTAAATCAACTCGATCTGTCTTTCAATAAAACCGTTTACTCGATTGGCAACGTGCCTGGATTTACGTAACAATGTTTGAGGATCTAGTAACGTTCTGTTTATGTATAAAGATCAACTTCTATATGTATAAAGATAAGTTTTATGTATATTATGTAAATTATAGATGTACCATAAAGTAACTTTACCATTCAAAGGTTGTCTTTTTAAATAACCTTTGAATGGTAAAGTTACTTTATGGTTTTCCAAAAATTCTCAATATCTTAATTATGATCTTGAGAATTTTTGCGCTGTGAGTATTCATAATCATAATTTCTGCCGACAGACGTCCACTGCTGGATACAGGTCTCCCCCAAGTGTTGCCATATTAACCGGTCTCGTGCGACTCGCATCCAGCGGAACCCTGCAACCTTCACCAAGTCATCGGTCTACCAAGTGGGAGAACTTCCAACGCAACGTCTTCCGGTTCGCGGTCGCTATTCCAGAACTTTTCGGCCCCATCATCCATCCGTTCTGCGAGCACAGTTCATGAGTTCTGTTCAGTGAGTATTACTTAGTTTGATATACAGAATTATGTAAATGCTATACTTACTAGCTTCTGGATCGTACTAGAAGGATAAAAAGTGTCCTCCTAGTACGAACCCAAGACACGCACCTCTGATTTTTCGGATTCATGTGCGTATTGTATAATTATCATTTGCTTCGGTAAATGTAAACATCGTGAGGAAACCATGCCTGGGGATATTTTTCGACGGCATGTAAAGCCAAGTCAGTGGCCCACGGGCGGCATAAAAACTCTGACATCAGGTTAGGCACTAACTACACGAAAAGAAGAAGGAGAAGAAGATCTAAAGAATGCTTGGTTCACGGCTTTGAAATGGGTCTTTAAACACACTGTATAGGTAGATAGATGTGTGAAAAGATTGTGTGTAGACCGATATGGAAAAAGGAGAATGGAAGAAAAAAACTTATTGACCCGAACCCAAATAAAATGGGACAAGAGCAGGAAGATGATGATAAAAGATATACAGGGTGCAAAAGCTGCTAGTCTAGAAAGACTGGTGCGCAGTCAAGTTAAACTGTATAAAGAGATAAAGCTAAAGCTGCAGGAAATGAAAGGATTTTTTTTTTAAGGATAAAAGGACCAAGTTTTAAATTCAAAAAAGTTTAAGCAATTTTAATCAATTTGAGCCGTGACAATGCTGGTATAAGCCGGCAAATATCAACGTCTGACTGAGAACAACAATATTAATATAGAGTTCGGAATATACGAGCGTGACTCCGGTCAAAACATTTCAGAGTCGCATATGACGGGTGGATTAAGTCGGAACGATCGGAGTTGTTCCAGCAGCGTGCCGACGAAACTTACTGGCGAATGAATATTCAACGATAGCTTACTATGAAACAAACAAAGTATTTTACCACAATCTGCTGAGTTCCAACTAGACTCAGAAACTTGATTCATATTCTGCTGTGAAAGAAAGAATAAGTTTCTTTTCAAGCCGAAAGAAACGCTTGAAGTTTGAACTTTGTAATGTATGTAATTTCTTGGTAAGATTGTCGAAGAACTATACGAAGTGAGCTTCTGTAAAATAATAAAACTAAAATTGGTGGAGCGATCTCTTAGAATCTTATCCTTACTTTCATTCTTATAGTTCCTTACATAAATAATGAAAAATAACTCTGTCTGTGAAGTCTTTCTGTCGACGACGTAACGAATTTTTATGGGGTACCCGCACACGCAACAAATCAAGCGATACATTTCCAGTATAAGATAGCCTGGCTTTGTATAGATTTCCTGTACAATGACAGATCGGCATAAACTTGTTTTGTATAGCTTGATTGCGAATACCGTCTTTGGTTATAACCATAGGCCACTTTTTATCCTGCTAGTACGATTCAGAACTTAGTATTTAACGTTGTCACAAATCTGTAATTATAACGCCAGTTTAAGCAAAGTGCCTTTTCTCATTTTCTTGTACCTTAATATTTGTGCTTTTAATTCTTCTTATGTTCACTCAAATTCGGATCACATCGTCAGAAATTCAACAAAATAATAAAGAAGTGTTCATTGTTCGTAATTCCTGTAAATAATCCGCGTAGGAAGGTCTCGAAACTCCCAACAAGCGAAAAACAATTTGATGAAATAAACGCAAAGTAATCATAAAAGTTTTACCTTGATGAATAAGTATCGATTTCGCAAACGTCAGGGAAACTTATTATTATGTAAAGGGGATCATGTTTACAGTACAATGTTTTAACTAATACAACTTTTAGGTGGATTATTGGTCTATTAGTTAAATAGCAAAATCAGTCAGACTTGTACAGGAGTAATAATATTGATTTGTTTATAGCAGACATTTTTTTATCCTTAAAGATGTTGGAATCTAAATCTAATTTCCGTGTATAATAAAGTATATTCTATTCTACTGGAATATGTGTGGCATTCTAATAAACGTAGTATGAGCTTTAGGGTTACGTGTCGAGCAGTGCACACTCAACCCGGGCACGGCGTACACGTACCCTTAAAGTCATTCATCTACTTACTGATAATTTGGTGGTTTTATTCTAAACTCTAACTAGTGTACCTAGTGAACACCACAGTATGCATATTCGTTTACAATATAATGTGTTTTTCACGAGCACGCCTTTACCGAAACAGACATATCCAGAGGAAAACTGACCATTACGACATAGTTTAGAATGTTTTGTTAAAAAAAAACTTCCCCACATCGTCAATGACAAAGTTGTAAGTAGTAGAACCTTTTTTTTATAGGCTTGTCTTTTAGCCGCATCTCGCTTGATATGAAGCTATGATGCGGCCTAGGCTGGAGCACGCTTGCTTAAAAGAAACCGATTCACTCGAGCTTGAAGAGATCCAAATTATAATGATCAGGGAACAGAGAAGCTCGTGGCTAAATAATAACAGCCGCACGGGTCGATCTTCAAGGTTAAGCTGTGCTTGCCGAGGTCGGTCTTTGGATGGGTGACCATAATTACATACGGAGTTTCCTCCGTGCCTCGGAAAACACGTTAAGCCGGTGGTCCCGGCTGTCATTTGTAGTTTTTTGACAGTCGTTACAAGTAGTCAGAAGCTGAAAGTCTGACATCCAGTCTTTACAGTCTTTCGTATTACCCAGTTACTGGGTTGTGGAGGTCAGATAGGCAGTCGCTTCACGTAAAATACTGAGCTGCATCCGGTTAGACTGGAAGCCGACCCCAAGATAGTTTGGGAAAAGGCTAGGCAGATGATGGAATAGAGAAGCCGGCAGACTCGGTTTACACAATAAATGTGGAATCGAAGCGCTTTGTTCGGGTCCGTGGCACTTCAACCATATAACGGTGACCTTGCCTTCCACATGCCAGTATGCTCCGCAGTAGTTGCAGTCACTGCATGCAAAGTTTCGAATTAAAAGACCATCTAAGTTCCAAACACGTTGGAGTACTTCTAACGATGCAGTAAGGTAGCATGATGGATGGCGCACATGGCTTCGATCACATTCGCACGTTATGTAAACGCTCGTCGTGCATGAATAACAGACCACTACATCATGTGATTATGTTCTGCGAGTCAACTGTAAACATCGACGTACATACACAAGGTAAGTACCCAAAGTCTATGAATAACGTTACACATTCGACTCCACCCTTGAGATTACGTACCGTGGATCATCATCATCGTCATTTCAGCCCAAAAGTCGTCCACTGCTGGACATAGGCCTCCCCCTAGTGTCGCCACATTGACATTTTGGGAGGTTTGGTTGGCGATCGCAGTAAGGTTGTTACAAAAGCACAGAGAACGCTGCTGCCCATTCTCTGGCAAATCCCTTAGTCGCCTCTTACGACACCCACGGGAAGATATGGAATGGTGCTATTCTTTACGTCCGACACCATACAGAGCTACCGCTACCGTGGAGCTACCGTACCGTGGATGCTACATACAAGTCTTATGCAAAAACATCCAGAGGCGCAGGATTTAACTTTCAAAATGTTTGTTTGGAACGAGATCAGTGCAGTAGCGAGGGCGGACGTTGAAAAGTTCAATAGATGCCTTGACAACTTTTTCAGGTTTTCACAATGTGACATCTATAAAATGGCCTATTTAGGGCACTACAACAATGTTTGTTGAAGTATCAATATTTCTAGAACAACAAGCATAGTTATTCAGGAAAACCGCACGAAAATGTAGTTGATAGAGTGCACTTACGTTTTAAGGAGCGGCTAGGCGGCGCGGTCTTCGCGCAAGATACTTGCGTGAGGATCCTGCATCAACCTGGGAACAAAGACAACAGTATCACTTTAATGAAGTTCATAGTTAAAGAATTTCATCGCACTGCTTGAAGAGTGCGTACGTCAGTACCTTGGGCAGTCCGCCATGTTTTCAACCTTGCTGACTGTCTTATCGTTTCATCAGGAAATGAGCTGTTTTCGTACAGCTTTCGACGGGAGAAAACAAGTATATCTGACAGAATAAAGATAACCAACTAGGACCTTTTTATGAAACCTACACTCCAACAGGTTCACTTAGGGTTGTCACTACTCAACCTGAAGCATGTTTTTATTTTATTTAAAAGAGTATGCATGTGTAAGAGGAGAGACCTGATTCCGAAGATTTGTTCACAGTTGAAATCCAACTCCATCTTTATACTAATATGTATATTGCTTGCGTCTATGATTGTTCAGTCAATACAAAGTTGTTTATAGCATTTTACAATATATATCGTTATAGCCGCATGTGACGCACAGAACCACCATTAAATGTAAATAAGTGGAAATTAATTTAATGTATTTCTATTCACGTGATACCTATTAGCATAGCCCGCATGGTACCTACAGATAAGTATCATGAATGACCTTAGCATATTACCTGACAGTTTTCCGTAATTCCTCATAAAAATGTTTACGATGTTAAGTTGCAGTAATATGACATGAATACTTTACGTTAAATTCAAAGCAAGATGGAAGTTCAAGTTCTACTCTTAAATGAAATTGAAGTCTCTCTTAAGTCCAGAATGGACTATCGATTGATAGATAGTAATATGGTATTATTACCAATATTACCAGTCGCTCCAAGTAAAATACCGGTATTCGGCAGCATAGTCTGGAAACCAACCCCAACGTGGTTCGGAAAAGGCTAGGAAAATGATGAAGTCTAGCAATGGACTTGCAAACGTTAATGTTGATAATATTGATCAACATAACAGGCAGATTTATAAACAACAAAGAGAACATTCAAAATGTTCGCTCAAAATCGAAAAAAGTAATTTACATTTGTATGAAAGCGCCCACGGTTCGCGGAGGCGTCAAAATCATGCTTAATTATATTATTTCTGGGAAAAATAACAAACAGGGAAAGTTAGTCAGTCACTCCCTTTACCACCTCCTTTTATGTGATTAAAATATTATAATTTACCGTTAGTAATGTATGTACCTACTCAAACGGATTTGAAAATAAATAAAACATCGCATATTTGGAAAGCGGTAGCCTTAAACCTCACGACGTATCACCAAGGGGGAAAGTGGCCTAAAAACTTCAGGATGGCCCTAAAGGGCGTTAAATTATTTAGGCAGCCTGACTTCCGTCATTTTTATTTATTTTTATAATGGCATCCACGCATTCAACCTGTATTATTAATCAATAGCTGGCATCAATACAAACAAGTTATGAGGGAAAATCTTCTCAAGCGTCAAGTTTCTAACATTTAAGACATCAAAGTTAGGATCTTCACCATCAACACAACTTTAATAGCTTATATTGCGGAAATGTGACGCTTTGTTTTCTAAATACTTGTTTGTTTTGATGCCAGCTATTGATTGATACAGGTTTTACTAGTGGCTAATAACATCAAAGTTGCAGTGATGGAATGATGAATATTATTACGATGGACGGATGAATATTTTAACTTTGATAGCTTTTATCTCGGAAACGTGACGCTTCAAATGTCTTTGTCGCATACAGACCTTGATAAATACATGGTTTATCCGTTCGGCCACGCATAAAAACTGTTTTTAACTAAAATGGCGGAAGTCAGGCAGGCCACCATCATCATCGTCATCATCAGCCTATAATGATCCCACTGCTGGGACACAAGGCCTCCTCTCTATCAGAGGGAGTGGGCTGTAATCCAGCACGCGGGCCCAGTGCAGGTTGGTAGATGTCACATGTCTTCGAATTTTTAGTTCTAGGACATGTCGGTTTCCTCACGATGTTTTCCTTCACCGTTTTTGAGGGCAGCGGTGATGAAATAAATTACACAAAGTAATGCGCCTGCCTGGGTTCGAGCCCACGGCTCACTTCTCGTAAGTCGGGGCTGCCACCACTGGGCCACCGCTGCTCTCAAGGCTCAAGGCAGGCCACGCTTCATACAAAAATCTTCCAACACCTATATACGAACACAAATACGTAACTTTTCCCAAGTTATCAGCAATTGATATACCTCAGAGGTATATAAACGATGACGCAATAGGGCGCTTAAACTTCGCCGAGGAATGTCAGAGACCCCTAAAAGGCAAAACCTTAAATTCTCGTTAGACGCTAATAAGCGTTATTATATGTCTAAAATAAGCAAGACTACTACCTATAAATCAGTTCAACTATACAGACAGATTATACATTTTTTGCAGTGACTAAGATCGAGTAAAGAATAATATGACTTGAAAATTGCATTATTTCAGTACTGTGTTTTTAATGCATACTTAAATAAGCAGACGTATGTTTCAGCTTATTCAGTTGACCGTTGTTCCAAAGTAACACGGTAATTAATTTCGTAATTATCATCAATTATTCAATTAAAACTTCACAGGTCGTGAGCTTGCCCGATTTGAACTGCTATTTATGTTTTTTCAGCGGTCAACGTACGACCTGGTTGGTAATAAGTCCCCGGTATATATTGCCAATATATGTCACCTCTTATTATTAGATTTCCTTTACATCAATACAGGGTGGCTTTTACCGGGAAAACCAATAACCGACCTTCTTTCAGATAAGGGCCTCCATAAACGTCCCTACGACGCGGCCGGCACGTTTTGGGCACAGTATAAATAATATTACTATGATGACAAACGTGCGAAACGTAATAACTTTTATAGGTTTTTGCGTATAAATTGGGAAAAGTGCTCATTAAGTACGCGAAGTGTTGTTTTTATTAAAAAAAAAAAACTATATTTTGCCGTCGGGTTCACTCGTATTGAGAGCTACGGAAACGTACTTTTATATTATTATTACTATAGCTTGCCCTTATTGGCCCACTGCAGGGCAAAGGCCTCGCCCTTTCATTCCTTCCAAAACGATCACGATTCTATACTAGTTCTTTCCAATTCTCAAGAAAGATATCCAGCTCCTACCGCCATATCTTTTGTGGTCTGCCGCGAACCCGTGTCACTGTTTAAAGGCAACAATTCTGGTCGTACCGGGATAAAAAAGTACTCCTAAACTTCTTACTAACCTAGGTCATCGTCTTCCTGTGTCCTAAACTTCATCGTGAAAGGTAACAGATAGACAAATTTACTTACGCATTTATAATAATAAGTACGGTACGGATACACGTCTGGCCACATTTAATTACGTTTGAATAATTTTTATGATGAGGAGTGTGCACTAGACTGTAAAGAGTTCGAATTATATTAAGTGAAAGTAAGCACACAGGAAAAAATAACTTGGAAAATGTGTGGAAAAAAGACAATTTCATGTAAGTACTTTAGCTTCAATCAAGATTGACTTGTACATTTCCGAAAGGGATCCAGGTTTACAAACAAGACACTTCTTGGTCCTCTGAGACACAGAACCCTCCTCAGGACTCGACCATCTACCTCCTAAATGCCTCCCCATTAGAGGACTTTATTTCTTCTCCCTAGAGACAAAATAATGTCCTATTTTTTGTGTGTTGAGGTAAACAGAATCGGAATTCGGAATCTAATATTGGCGCCAAGTTGTTGCCTTGAAAACCTGAATACAGCTTCGCTTTAAAACTTCCCTACGCATTGACGTCAGTACAGATTCGAAATTTGAATAACTGGTTATACGGTCGCAAGAAATACCTACATAATTAAATAAATAATAGGTATACAAAGTGTGGTCAGTATCAATGTAGCTGGAAATATTTTGATGCATGTTATGATTTCCCCGAGGGAAATTATGGCTGAAAGGTGAACTTATCTAGCCAAAGGTATTAAAACTCGACCTCCCACGTATTGACCGTTCGCTTCTACACGCTATTCACGCACAACAAACGCATAAGAACGACCTCGTGGGATAAACTTCAGTGACGCAAACAACTCGTGGATGATTTAAATTGTATGCACACTGTACTCGACGTAGAGCTGCGAATGAATACATAAAGGACGCCATTTTTCTTAGTTAGAAAGCCGCCACATGTAGAACTTGTATCTATTGTGCATTTCACAAAGTCATCTATCTCCTTTGCAGTTTGACCAAATGTCATGTTTGTTTAAGGAAACTGGTTTGGCCATATTATCTAAGGAGATTAGATGGAAAGAACGTATTTGACAAATGTTTTTTAAGTTACCTTGGTTTATCAAAGTCTACTTTACGTACATTAAACGTATATCAACCCTGTTTCGTAATTCGAAATGTCAAACTCCCGACAAATGTTCATTACACTGATGATTAATTGTCTAGAACATGAAGTTTCAGAATTTGGGATATTTAAACAAACGTCAAACGGATATTAATTTTAAAAAGGGATTAGGAACACACTTCGGGTGGAAGTAATTTGTGGATAAGGCCTGTACAAAGACGGATGGGGTTCTTCAAAAGGATTAATTAATTCGAAATCACGTTTACCCACTTTTCGGGTTTAATCTTCATTTTGTTTATCATAAATTTTAAAATATGAATGTCATCGAACTTACCAAAACAGTTTGGTCTATGATTGAGTACAGCTGTCCTGGCTCAGGACCAAAGTTGGTCCTCGGTCCGCAAAATAAATATCGATATGGTATCGATGGCGAACAATCAAAGAGCTATGAAGCCATAGTAGGCGCGTATTGGCGGCGTAACTGCGCAGCATGCGCGGACGCCGGTATTTATCAACCACCGGCCGTATGCACTGCATCGCGCAGATAACGATACTCAATACTCTATGAATATGCATTACGATAGATATTATTAGGTCATCTGTTAGTATGTTCTGTTTTATTATGGAAATCGCGCACGCTGTTAGTTTCACGTGCCTAGAATCATACAACGTTTTAGCTTTGAAATCGTCTGAAAGTTAAGAAGATCCCATTATAAATATTTTTGCTGTTACAAGAATAATGCAGAGGAAAAGCAGGCGCAGACATACAAGTATAGAATTTAGTTATTCATAATTAAATAAATTACAATTATGTAAAGTAAAGGATACCGATTGGAAAATAATGTGCGAAAGAACCAATTTCAACGCACTTAAAACAAGACCGACATGAAAAGATCGAATTTCAAAGAGGACTCAATGATGGCTTTCCATGTATAAACAATTTCGCGTAGTACTTGATAATACCTGTGATAATACTATTTCTAAATACAATAAGGGACAATAATACCTAACGGCGATCCGTTAATAAAATTCACATAAATAAACAACGGAGTGAAATGAATCCCTGGATCCCGTAGGGTGAGCGCCCCAAATAAGTAATACCCGTGGAGTTACAGTGAGCAGTGGTCTTAATTCAATATGAATAATGAATTAAAGCGAAGGTCGGCGCCACTACATTGTGTTGTGTACCTTACGATTGTGTGGACCTGTATTTACTATACCATTAATTGTTCAAAGGACACTTAATGAGGACGAACGAACTTCTTTAGATTGAAATTCTTGTTTTGTAGTTCCTAGCTACTTTTCTCTAATTACTGGTGCCCTAGAATTGTTTTTTCAATAACATCACAGCAATTAGGTAATTAATTATTTATGAGATTGTCCTTCAGGGCCTTGAAAATAATTGTAATTTATTTCGGCCTTAGAAATGCTCTGATTTGGGTACAACGGAAACCGAAATCGCTAAATATGTATTTACATAAAACACAGCGAGTATGCTGTCAGTACGTCTACAGCTACACACAAGTATGGTTACATTAATTATGTAGTCAGATTCCGTCAAACTTCGCACTGGGATCACCTCCAATGACAACCGCAATCTGGCACTCATAGGGATGCGAAGGGACCTTCATTATAAAATTCTGGTGAAAGCTTATTACGTTTGCGAAAAACATTTCGCAAACACGAGACAGAGTGCAGATGGTTCGCTTGGAGTAGACAATACACTTTGTAGTTATCGCATAAAACCTCTCGGTTATTTATTACATACATACATAAACTCACGAATTTTTTTTGGGTAGGCAGAGAAGACAAAACACCACCTGCTACAATCCTTACATACTCCTTCTGACTCCTCCAAGTTCATACATCAGGTCATACCATACACGAACGCCGGTTGCGAGTACTACGCACCTGACCTTTCTGAAGAACCTCACCAATAAGGTCAATAATACATTATTTGTACACGATGCCATAATATTATAGTCATCATTGCAAAGTATTCCAATGCTCTGCAGGCATCTTTGTTAACAGACCAGCACCCCAAATCCGTAAGTCTTTTTTATAACTGTTCCGAAGTATTCTGGAGGAAATACATTGTTTGCTTGTGTTTTTTGCACAGTTTTTTCTTATGCGACTTCCAACAAGGTTGCGTTAAACGTTTAACGCTACAATGGAGGGGGTGTGAAAGAACTCCTTTCCACGTTACGAAGTTTCACTTCTTTCTGTTTAGATTTAAGTTTTTTATTTGTGTTGGGTGCACTTGTGGCATGTGCCAAATATTTTTCTTTCTTTCTTTTCTTTATAAGTTTTGAAAACTCTTCTAACGTACATAACGCAATTTAACTGACAAAAAGATTAGCATTGAAAATGTCTCGGTTACGCAATTACCCTGCAGAAGCTCACAGAACAGTTTAAAGTGGGTGTACAGGTCGATCCCAACATACATCAAATAAAACCAAGACCCAAAAAACCATTTGGCAAGTTTTTAATTACCCAAAGACTCCCTTTGTATGTAGATTCGTTGACAATGTGTATTCAGAATTCAGAGGACAATTCGATTCCGGTCAATCGTGTCTGCACATGAATTATGTATAATATTGTGTAGAGTGCAATCAGTGTCGTCGGTACACGACAAATTACTACACATATATCTGGACAATGGTATCGCTAATGTATTATGTAGGTACCGGTCTCTGATAATAATGTGCATCACTATTGATTTAGTCCCGCAAACATGTTAATGGCGATAAGAGTGTCGTTGATTTGTGATTGTAGGAAGAGGATATTGTGTTATAGGTACTGGTTAAATTGCCACTTTAGCAGAATCATGATAGGATAAAAATAATAATGAATTACGTTACAATTCGGAAAACGGTTGCAAAAAGACCTCTCTGAAGTTGGCATGGCAAATATAGCAGGCAAACAAATAAAGTACTGGATAATTAGCCGTTAATTAACCGCTAATTAACCATGGAAACCAAAAATTTTCCACTCGCCGGAAAACCCGAAAAACGATTTGTATGCCAACTTCAGGTGAAGTTAGCATGCAAACATTTTAAAATACGTTAGGAAAGACCTAGACAACTGTACCATGGCTCATAATTAGCCGTTAATTAGCCGCAAATTAACCTTGAAAACCAAAAAAAACCCGCGTGCCAGAAAACCCGAAAATCGGATTGTATGCCAAATTCAGTGGAAGTTAGCATACAAACATTTTAAAATCGGTTAGGAAAGACCTAGACAACTGTACCAAGGCTCATAATTAGCCGTTAATTAGCCGCAAATTAATCGTAAAAACTAAAAATTGCCCGCGTGCCGGAATACCCGAAAATCGCGTTACATGCCAACTACACTTAAAGTTAGCATGCAAATTTTGTAAAGTCAGTTAGAATGGACCTAGACAACTTAACCAAGGCTAGATAGCTGATTAGCTGTGAATTAACTAAATAACAAAATAAATTTAACGTTTGATAGATAGTTTTTAAAAGAATTGTTACGTGTTTCATATATGTTGTATAATTACGAGAGCAACTTGAAAATGTGATTTCTTGTTTGTTGAGATATCTTAACGACTTTGGTGTCAAATGAATGATCTAGGCCTAAAACCATTTTATACGTTTGCATCAGGTAAATGGGTCCACGCGTTTAGGAGATAATTAAGAATTAGTATAGTGAAAATGTAAATAACCAGAATTTTTAATTATCTCCTGAACGCATGGACGCATTTACCTGAGTTGTACCTGGGTTGGCGATCGCAGTACGGTTGTTACAAAAGCACAGAGAACGCTGCTGCCCATTCTCTGGCAACTCCCTTAGTCGCCTCTTACGACACCCGCGGAAAGATCTGGGATGGTGCTATTCTTTACGTCCGACACCATACAGAACCAAAAAAACTATCTAATCAAACGTTAAATTTAATTTTATTATTTGGTTAATTTTCGGCTAATCAGCTATGTCAATTCTAAGTGATTTTACACATTTTGCATGCTAGCTTGTAGTGTAGTTGGCATGTAAAGCGATTTTCGGGTTTTCCGGCATGCGGGAAAATTTTGGTTTTCACGGTTAATTAACGGCTAATTATGAGCCTTGGTATAGTTGTCTAGGTCTTTCCTAACCGATTTTAAAATGGTTGCATGCTAACTTCCACTGAATTTGGCATACAATCAGATTTTCGGGTTTTCTGGCATGCGAGAAATTTTTGGTTTTCGCGGTTAATTTGCGGCTAATTAACGGCTAATTATGAGCCTTGGTACAGTTGTCTAGGTCTTTCCTAACCGATTTTAAAATGTTTGTATGCTAACTTCCACTGAATTTGGCATACAATCCGATTTTCGGGTTTTCTGGCACGCGGGAAATTTTTGGTTTTCAAGGTTAATTTGCGGCTAATTAACGGCTAATTATGAGCCATGGTACAGTTGTCTAGGTCTTTCCTAACCGATTTTAAAATGTTTGCATGCTAACTTCACCTGAAGTTGGCATACAAATCGATTTTCAGGTTTTCCGGCGAGCGGAAAATTTTTGATTTCCATGGTTAATTAGCGGTTAATTAACGGCTAATTATCCAGTACTTTATTTGTTTGCCTGCTATATTTGCCATGCCAACTTCAGAGAGGTTGCAAAAAGACAATTCATAATAATAACATACTAGCTGTCGAGGAGCTCGTGGCTAAATAATAACAGCCGCCCAGGTCGATCTATAAGGTTAAGCCGTGCTTGCCGAGGTTGGTCTGTGGATGGGTGACCATAATTACGTATCGAGTTTCCTCCGTGCCTCGGAAAGCACGTTAAGCCGTTGGTCCCGGCTGTCATTTGTAGATCTTTGACAGTCGTTACGAGTAGTCAGATGCTAAAAGTCTGACATCCAGTCTTACCAAGGGGTATCGTATTACCCAGTTACTGGGTAGTGGAGGTCAGATAGGCAGTCGCTTCATGTAAAATACTGGTACTCAGCTGCATCCGGTTAGACTGGAAGCCAGCGGCAAATAAACATTTTTTTTTTTTTTGATAGGGTCTCTCGCAGATCATCCTGCTAAGGTTATTTCTGCTCAACCGGGCAATCCTGTGGTGACCTCAAATGAATTTAAGGCCCCCGGCCAGGGCTTACAAACTAGTTACAATTAAATGACCGCTCGCTAAGGGCACCCCCTGTGGGGTTCGGACCTCGGCTTAGGGCGTCATTGAGGGGTGGGCAGCAAGGTACAGGCTGGGTCATAATATTATTATTTAGGGAATTTAACGTTACATGCTCAGCGGCGCGGGCTGGCTCGTCGAGCAAGGGTCGGGGGGGGGGGGGAAGCAAACAAACAAACAAACTCTTCAGCTTTATAATATTGGTTTAGATTATTATCCATTCTGCGTTTGTCAGTTCTAAACGTAAGTTACAGAAACCGCTTGAATACACATTTGGCAAAGAAAATAAAGATATGGGAATGTATTCCAATTGTGACAGAAATAGGTGGATTTAATTGTTAACCCTTCTTAACCAATCTTCGACCATTGATTTTTTTTACGTTACTGCTAACTTATTCTGATATATCTGAAACCTTTAAATGAAATTGGGGCCCGATAACATTTTACAAATTCCCTAATATTATTTGAATTAATTAATTGAGGAAAAATGTTTTATTTAATTTACCGGTTTGAACGTTTTGTGGTAATTGATTTTCCCATTACCGTCAAACTGTTGGGTTAGCCAATACTTTAGGGATAGGAATGTTATTTTAGAAGTGGGTCGTGGTGTAGCGAGGAAAATAAACGGGGATATAGAGCAAAATCATGTTATATGTCAAAATGTTTGACGTACTACCATGGGTTTTGTGCATAACGATGTGGTTTTACACAAAAACTTAAATCCTTCCTACAATCGAATATAGGTATAAAATTCTCGTGTCGCGGTGTTTGTTACCAAACTCCTCCGAAACGGCTGAACCGATTTGTATGAAATTTTAAGTGCATATCGGGTAGGTCTGAGAATGGGCCGAAATCTATTTTCCATACCCCAAATACCCATCAAAATTTCCGAGCGAACGAAGTCGCGGACAGTAGCTAGTAATATTATAAATGCGAAAGTTTGTGAGGATGTATGGATGTTTGTTACTCTTTCACGCATAAACTAGTGAATGGATCTGTATGAAATTTGGAACAGGGATAGATAATAGTCTGGAATAGCAAATAGGATACTTCTTATACGACCCGTGGGTCAATTACCGAACAAAGAACGGGGAAAGCCGAGAGCACAAGTGTGAGCTAAGTCTGAAATAATCTAAATACGTCGGAGGACCCAGTATAATAAACTGTTCATGTCACCAAGATAGTTGACTTAATCGAAAAAAAATGCAATCAAAATTAAACTACCTAATCAACCGTTAGCGGTCAAATTAAAACTGGAGGGCAACCGAATTTCTTATATAATTTCGTCGATGGTGCCAACAAAAACAATGATATCAAGCGATTGTATCTTTTGTTATAGACTAGACGGCGAAGACACTGCAAACATACCTAGTTCAAAGGAATCGAAGTGAGGTTATGTGTAGGTCAGACTAGCAAAGAATAAATAAAAATGTCGGAAGTATTAATAACGACGCTCTACCCAAAGGACATCTGCCTAGCAACTTCCCAACTATGGTGGGGTCGGCTTTAAGTCAACCCGACCAGAGAGACCAGTATTTTACATGGAGAAACTGCCTATCAGAACCTTCACAAAACAGCCCGTACTGGGTAATACGATACTCCTTGGAACGACTGGTTGTCAGACTTTCGTGCCACTGACTACATGTAACGACTGTCAAAGATCTACAATTGACAACCGTGACCAACGGCTTAAGGTGCTTTCCAAGGCAAGGAAAAAACTCGGTTTTCTACATTGTGAAATTTTTAACCGTCTCGCATATGGTTCTCTCGGATTTGGAACAGTGACCCAGAGCATCTCTTTCCTAGGCAAGGAAAAAACTCGGTATGTAATGGTCACCCATCCACGGACCAACCTAAGCTAGTACGGCTGTTATTATTTAGCCACGAGCAGGAGCTCCTCTACTCACAGGCAGAAAAATACATATAACTTTAGCTATGGAACGAAATCCCACAGACATCCTGTGAATTGCGCTAGCTAATTTAATTTCAACCCAATTTTCATGACCAACACGCACTGGGCGCGCTTGGTGGATTAGAGCCCACTCCCTCCCATAGAGACGAGGCCTGTGTCCCAGCAGTGGGAATATTATAGACTGAGGATGAATTTCATTTCACGTAATAGAACATCTGCCTCCTCATAAATCTACTTAGACACATTGATATGTTTATGATACATCCGGCGACACATCAAGTTATAAATATCCAGTATAACCTGACCTCGCTTTGTATGAGCTTCCCATACAAATCAGCTTAATTTGGTTTTGCATGGCTTGATTGGTCATGAAACCTTAATAATCCATCGGCGCCCTACGTGATCACTATAATCCGGGTATCCATTATCAAAACCAATGTTTGCACGGCCGGCTGGACCAAAACGAATACTCTATTAACATTAGGGACGGTTGATCCAGCCTTTTTAACCGTTGCTTATCTTGTCTGTTTGGATGTTCAATATTTGCCAGTGCTTGTACCATGCTCAGCAGGTTCAGTATTAAACCTACATTGTAAAATATATTCCGCCGTCTCGCATATGGTTCCCTCGGATTTGGAACAGTGACCCTGGCCATACTTTTAATAACACATCCTGTTAATGTTCATAAATCTACATCACGTTTCACTTTACGAGCAGGTTTAATTCACGTTTTAAAAACAGGTGACATACTGACCTTAGGCTCGCCCCCCCCAGCCCCCCGTAGTCCATGGGACTTAACTGGTGAAATGTGGGTACCTATACTATAACACCCCTTTTCCTAACCCTTTGGGGGAAAACAAGTGCCATTTTATGTTATGCAATACTGACAGAGGAGTTGCCAAATTAACGAAGAAATTATTAGGGCCTCTAATATTATAAACAAGATCTATTTTTATTAGTTTCTGACTCATCACTCGCAAAACCGCAAGCCAGTGCAATGACTTCTTGATACCTTCCTTAAGCCAAAATAGATATAAAACGTATTTTTAGAAAAGCACACAGACACAGGGCATTATGAAGTTCAAGAATTAAAAGCGTACTCAGATAAAAATAGAGTCGACAGATGGCGCTAAATAGGCAGGTGCGCACGCGCCGGTTGTGGTGTCAAGGCTCATCTTTTTATGGTCAAGGTTGTCCCCATAGATGTTTTATGAACGCTTATTCTACTCAATTAGTTGCTCTGTTGTTATTCGTAATAATTATAATTCTAAATAGCGTTCACATACCTGACACATGATACTGGCTAATTGGATGGTTGTTTATTAATTAGTTTTAATTGTCTATGCTGTTTCTCTTCTAGTCGAAGGCGTATCGTTTTGGTATAAAAATACTGATGTTTTTTCTATCTCATATTTAAAATAAGACAGTGAATGTTATAAAAACCATGATTCTGAGGCAAAGGAAATTAGCCTCTCAAGAGACAGTAACTTTTTATGATATTTCACAGCCGCTCTAGGCGACAGCTAGTGTGTTTTTTGCACAAACAACTTTCAAACAAAGATAAACAAAACTATTCATAAAAATATACATAAAAACTGCGAAACGTGAATCTCAGCGGAAGTCTTTGAATGAGAGACCGCTGACGACTACCCTCGGTAATGATGCCGCGAATTCTCTATGAATAAAAATATAGAACTATGTCAAAGAAAATCAAAGAACGACTGAACGTCCATTATGATTACAGGGGTTTTAAAACACTACCGTTAGTAGAGCATAGAGTATAGACAACGCATAAAGAAAGGCTTTAACATCAGACAGCAGAAAAGCCAAAACAACCTTTACTTATAGTAGAAGCATCTGCCAAAACGGTGCTAGACAAAAACAAAACAACTGCACCACAGTGTATCAATTGCAACGTCATCATTCATCAAGTTTGAAACCAACCAGTTTCATACAGCTGTAAGCACGTATGTATTTACTAGTATGTCACAGATACAAGTATGACAAGTCCACTCGGAACGAATTCAAGTGGAACAGGTCGCGAGCAATTCGCGGACTCCTCCTTCCTCACTCACTTGCTCTTTTTGCTTCATGTCGAATACTGCGCGGATGATTGAACTTGGAATGGGATAATATGGAAATTCGGATTTTCTGGATAGAAGGTTTGGCTTTCTGTAACCTCTACCTCAGTAGTATATGTATAAACCACTCGAGTTTCCAAAAGAGGTGTCTAAATAATAACAAACAACTTGTTTTAATTACCAAAGAAAAAGTAACAGAATCTCTGTTTTTTCCTATCCAAAAAAAGACTACTAATCTGGAGGATGTAACACTTGGAAACACTACTGCAATAAAATACTACTCGCACCAACAATTAATATCTATATTGCCAGAGAACTAAGATCCTCGGTAGCAACATTGTTCGAAGTGCTCTTAAATAGATGCGGAAAAAGGAACCCTAATCTATATCGTTTGCGGACGCACACAAGAAGTTCGAATTCACAGACAATTAACGTGAACGAATATTTTAAATGTTATTGTGTGCGTTCGCAAATGATATAGAATAAGGTCACAAACGTAACTACGTTTAATTTTCGTTCGTTGCCGAAGTTACGTTTCGGAGGAAGAGAGTAGACCTGCTGACCAATGTTGTACTAAACAAGCAACATTTTAGCATTAAAATAAAGCTTTAGCAAAGGGGTTTGGGTATCTTTGTGTGAACCAGTGGAATGTGTTTTTTCACAGCGGCCTAAAGCAAATTGTGGCTAATGTGTGCAGCGGTGCTATCGAGTGGTGTATTTTTTTTCGTTACTAGTTTTCTTTTTTTTCAAAATCGACGGATTCGTTTCCTGGCTAGCAATATTGAATTAACAAAAAACCAATGATGCAGTTTTTGTTTTTATCAAAATCGGGCTCTAGACTCGTTTGAGTGTTTTTCGCTATTTCTCATAGTTTCGAATTTGGCCTTCCAACCACTTGAAAAATATCATCATCATCATCATCCTGTATATCTCGGCACCGTTGCATTTTGGAAAAAAATATTCATAGAAGAAAATGAATGTCTCGGCTCCGACGCATTTTGGAAAAAAAATATTCATAGAAGAAAATGAATGTCTCGGCACCGACGCATTTTGGAAAAAAAATATTCATAGAAGAAAATGAATGTCGTATTGTGTTTTTATTAATGAAATATTTTTTATAAGTAAGTAGACGAAGACTTAAAAAAAGCATGCCACTTTTACCCACACCCTATTGGCTTGCGATGTAGGACGACATAACTCATAACAATGAAGGTAGCTCCCGTTAAATGACGGAGCATTAATCAGGGAACTGAACTTTCTAAAATTTAGCAGTTATTTAGTTTTTTAGCGACGCAAAGTTACTCAATTCTGTGCTGTCTTCGCTCACAGCACTTGTAACAAATAGAGGAGAAAGGTGAAGGAAAACATCGTGCGGAAACCGTGTTAAAGTCCTAGAACCAAGAAGTTAAAGACATGTGGTACATCCACCATTCCCTCTGACAGAGAGGACGCTTGTTTCTCAGCAGTGGGAACGTTATAGGCTGATTATGATATGCTGGTGACAAATATCAGCTAAACATTTCCAGTAACCTACATCAATACCCGCGCAAAATAATAACGATTATCCTTACATAATTGGGTGCCCACGGCCCAACAACATTTTGCCAAATTCTTCCTTTTGGTTTTGCGCAAAACAAAACAGCTATAAGGAAAACTCCAGATTGGTTATCACCAGAGGTCGGAATTAGGTAGAGTTATTTTTGTACTTCCATCGAAATGTTGATATTAATATGGATATTCCCTTGCGTGTGCGCATTGGAATTTTGCAACTTCGGACATCCGTTGTCGGATGGTTTAGATTGTGTAAAAGTAAATAATTAATATATTTAATAAAGCACGAGATTTTTCTGCTCTAAAATTAATCTCGGGATTTGAGGCATATCCACTTTATTCTTTCGCTATAGGAAATCAGTGTAAGTACATAAATAACTCTACCTAATTCAGATATCTGGTTATCACACTATCACATTTGAATTTAATGAGACTGAACTGCATAATACAGCTCCGAATATTGTGCAGTATCCCCTTCCATAATAAAAGCGAGACACACGATTGAACAAAAACAGCGAAAATGTAGGAAACGAATTTTAACAAGAGGAATGTGGTAGTTTCCGTTATGGAATTTCAATTTCCTGTCGTATGTAAAAAAACAAGGAACATGACAATCATTATGAGAATATATTGCGTAGGTACCGTGCGTAAGATAGGCATTACAAATGTGGGGCTGCTGTAATATGTGTTGTCGGGTCAGGTGCGATCAATACGACATACCATCCCAAATCCTAAGTACATAAAGGAACTTGCCCCAGTTTTTATACGATATCCGGGTACTATCTGAAAATTTAATTACTGTCATCTTTCCTGAAAGACTTCCTCGTACAATTACGCTTAAAGTAGCTTACGACCAATGGATTCATCAATTATTTAAAGAGCTTTACGTTCATACATTCTGAAAGGGGAAAGAAAAGAGTACTCGACGAAAAACCGATTTTTGTAATTATATACTTACCTGAAAAATAATTAAGTGTTATGAATAAATGAGATATCATATTATCTTATACATTGTAACAATTTATACGAACGTTGTAAGTAACAAAATTGCCTTCGTACAACAAACGATTTACGGGGATCGAATGTGCCATAATACATTATGTTGTCAGTTTATGTACAGAAAGGGTGATAAAAAACATTTTCTGTCACTTTCATCCTTACAAACATTTACCAAAGAAAAAAAGAGACGAATAATTCTATTTCGGGAAAGCTTTAAGACTATTTTGACCGTGAATGATGTTATAATGTGAAGGAAAATTAAATTTAATTGGGGATGCCAGTAAACAACATCTCCGGGGTTTAGGAGATTAACAAGTATAAATAAAGGTCGTTATCAGAATTCTGAAGGGTTCGTGTAAGTACCTAGCTAAGTTGTTTTTACTTCATTACGTAAACGTCAAATAAAAGTCGTTTTTGGAAGAATTTATGATGAAAATTCGGGGAAAATCGGCATTTTTAACGGTTCGCTCGCTGCTCAAATTATACGCACTACGAACGGATGCCTCGGTTCCTTTCAGAATCAGATGGTATTAGGGATATCTAAGAAAGTTATTTGATTATGACGTGATATTATTTACTTCATATTTCGGGGTTCCATTTTGAAGGCCCGAGCTCCAAGATATTACAGTCGTGACGCGAAATTGAAAATAAAATATATAAGAAAGTATTACTGATTTCTATTACGTATTCTGTGGTATCAAACCTATGTAGGCGCCAAATACTAAAGTTGGAAAAAAAATTCAAGCCCATTAGTGCCTTCGTAATACAATTGCTTATGTAAGTGGATAAAATAAGTAAACAGGGTGTATTTTTGTAATTAGAGTTTAGCATCATGAAAAAGCCTAGAAAATTTTGAATAGTCCCCTATTAAAAATTTTCCTCCTGTATTATCTCCTATCCGGATATATCCTATCCCTTCTAAAACATCGTTATCAGCACTCCACATAACGCAGCGTGAGTGTTTGTAACAATTGCTGTTATCAGCTGGTCATTATCGAAGGAAGTGATAATGTCATGTACAAACTAACATTACTAAAACAGTCGTAATTGTCGGTACTCAGTGATGAAGTTCATTAAAATAAGTTAGGCAAATAATCTAGGAAAAATGGCAACAGACGATGAGAGTTTAGTAAAGATATTATTTTAGCGTAGCTAGCATTATAATGTCTCTTTTATTTAAGGGGCACCGTATGGCTACCTGAATGACTTTTCTACGATTACCTACCTACCTACCACTTACAACAAACGACTACCGCTTACCACTTAGTCATAATTCCAATGATTGTGATAAAACCACTATATAGGAAACATAACACTTATAAAGGGTAAAATAGAGCTGTCATTAAAATCTTTAAGCAAATTGAGTGGTTGCAAGGTTCACGGGAAAAATCTTTTTAAACAGATTTTAAAAGCATTGTTTAAACAGATTTTAAAAGCAACGTTCAGATATTAGACAAAATATTTTTCACAAACAAATAATTAGTCTCAAACATCTCTAGGTATGATATAAGGGGTAGAAACATATTAAATGTGATCCAAAAGCAGCAGTATCCCATACAGAAATTTATACTTGACCATTAAACTTCAGGTTTTCGCCAATAGATTCGTTATCATCAAGATGTTAGCCCCGTCATGACTAACACGAATTTGTGGAAACTGTGTCAGTTGGATCATGCTGTAGATTCAGCAAAGAGGATATACATATGCAGAAAGGCCACGCTTTGCGCACACAACAAACACATCCCAAGGCACGCCCCCACTGACGTGCACAGAGAAAGCGCAAAGTTTCCACCCTAAACAAACTTTGGAGGCTCCCTACATGTCGGTAGCGGGGCGAAGATCCTACGTCGAAAAGAGGAAGTTTTAAGGAGGTAAAACTGCAATAACGATGTGGGAAGCTTTAAGGTCTCAACCTACACTATAGAGAATAGGATTTCCGAACATCTAATCCACAATTACGTAGGTAGGCTTTTAATCGTGATCCGAAGTATCCACCATAGAAATGCAAAATCCATCGCTCCGCTGATTTGTAAAGTTCATCTGCTTATTAACGTTGGCAACGCAATGAATGTCGTTAAACTGTCAAATTGACTCCGGTAATCTTTCTTGAGCCAATTGTCGTCAAAAGAAATGAGAAAAATAAGTGAAGGGTCAGTTCTGTCGACAGTTAATCTTTGTATCATATCACTCATGCCAATTCAATTCGTTCACTCCGCCGCGTCTTCACAACTGTGTGAGTGGCTCTAGATCGTATTATGAGACGTATATCTCGTCTCCTTCGTCGAACAATTCATCTTCCTCATTCCTCCATGTCATATAGCACGCCCTGATTTAATAACATCGTAAATGTTATTTCCAATTCGCGTTTACAGTTCTGTTCCGATACTGTGGCTGAATTTATAAAGATCATAGCTATCTCAAGACTTTCAGAGTTATTGAATGGCTAGGATACTTTTATTATGAGCGTTTTTTTGATGAAACAGCACTGTTTGGTTAGCAGGTTTAAACGTCCTGAGACCTACACCCTCCGTTCTACGCAGATGAGGCACTGTAGAAGCTACTTAGATTAATACAAAAACCATTTGACACAAATTTAGGCAAAGAAGATTTACGTACAGCCACTGCATAACAAGTAGAACCTTGGATCTAACGTTTTTATGTTGTTACTCTATTTTTCGAGAATCGTGAGTGACACGCCAATGTAACATTGTGTGACGCACATGCCGCCGAATTGTGTCGGCTTGTCGAGGTGGGTACATGTGTTAATGTTTTATCTAATCTAAGCGTTCCAGGACTATCTAATGTAGGACTGTACACAATACACAAAAAAAAAAAGAAAATCTTGTTTTCAGTGGCCCTATTTTGGTCCTAAAGCAGAAACTTAGAGAAGCCTTTTGAGTGCTAATTTCCAAGCGAATGCCATCATCTGCCTAGTATGTTTCCTACTACCTTGGAGTAGGCTTTCAATCTAACCGAATAATGCAACTGAATACCAGCATTTCACATGAAGGGACTGCCTATCTGACCTCTACAGCCCAGTTACTTCATAACACGATACTCCGTGGTAGTTCAACACCTAGCTGAAAATAGTTTCCATTTTTGCAGTCACAAAAAGAATTTCGTGATAGAAATAGGCAAGTATGTCTTATCTAATTTAGACATTCCAGAATCACATCTAGTGTCCTACAACACTACGTCATAAAGTGCGCACTACGCATAAAATGGACACCCATTTGCATAATCATAGCATTCATCTTATGCTAAAACTCGGACGTAGTCTTTATGAATATTGTCGAGTAGAGCAAAAACGAACAAAAGCAGAGCTTGGAAGGTTTATTCATTTGTTAAGCGTCCCGTTATTGCTGGCCGGCTCTGCAGAACTAAAGAGAGGTTATAAAAACTTTCATTAAGTTTCATTTCCTGCGTTGTTTTTTCTGGTCAAAGCGCTTCGCGTTCAGGATGCAATAATGAAAATACATGGTTAAAGCTACGGTCGAAGATATTCCGAAGAGATAGACTAAATTGTTTACTTTATACAAACGGCAAACGTTATAGAAATTAATATTTTAACCAAACAAACTTTCCTCTTCTTTTCTATAGGTACACAATTCTTAAAGTAACTACACTACCTGCGGTCATTAGCCCAAAAAAAAAACCTAATATTTGTTGTTTTATCATGCTTAGATAGCCAGCCATGACTTTTGCGGGGAAATCAAATCACTAGCGAAATCAATTTGACCTTATTTAGTTAGAAAAGCACTAATCTATTATGTCAAGGAAACAGACAAAAGTACGCAACAATGCTGTCTAAAAATATGTTTTTATGCGTCGCTAACAATGTTGTGAACAGCTCTAGATATCATCCAAGATAAACGATGACAATGGAGGACAATCCTTTTATGTGTCTTGCGTAGGCGGCTCACAACACCTACAGAAACAAATTCAATTTTGTCCTTTTTGTACGAATATCAAAACAGACACACTTTTTCACTGTACACTATTTACGTTGGTAACATCATGCATGTAGTCCCCGAAGTGTAAAGGCGCCGGTTTACCTATCGTACACCCAAATTTCGTCAGTTACGTTTGAGTCCCATGAAATAGGGAGCGACCCTATTGCCATCAACCGGATACAAATTTTATTACCAAGTCTCTGTAAATGCTTGCAACAAAAATGAAATTCAAATGCTTCGAATGATAATAACAATTTAAGAAAAAAATTATTCCGTTTTTTGTGTATTGACATTCAACAAACAACAAAGATTTCTGCGATAGAAAAGAGGTTTCTCCACAAAAAAATATAACGTGCTTTATGAAGGACTCAAAGGGAGAAACCTCGGCTGCCTTAGGACCATTGTACAAACACAAAACGATTGATGGGTGAATGAATAATAAAACGGTTTCTAGCGAATCGTGGCCCATAATAATGTACACGAATACGTCACTTTGACACATATTAATGGCTACCACGAAATTTAATCATTACCTGCTAGAACCAGTTAAGTAATATAAGGAAATATACTTAACAATCAGATTTCAACTTTTTCAAGGCCATAGAGACCATATAGACCATTTGTAAGGGGCAGTCTTAGAATGAAACCGTCACCATTCAACGGATTCCCTCACACGTTGGAATACTGGGTAACGAAGAAGCAGAATTAGCAGCCCAACAAGCAACGTATGAGGGAATTATATATGCACACCGATATACTCAGATTGGCTTGGTCATGTCAAAAAACTATGCAGACAAAGATGGCACGAAACCAATCAATTTGATCCGCTTGGTTTAAAAGAAGGGAGATAGATAGGAAGTATGTAGGAGGCTAGGAGCTCTGTTGAGGATGCGTCCGGATCACATGCCATCCAATAATTTTAATCAATGGGTAAAATTACCTCACCAAACTGCGAAGCTTGTGGGGTGATCGAGGTTATTTGCTGATGGAGTGTGACCCGAATATTCACGAAAGACAAAATCATATTGGTGTGGGATTCGAAGTGGGTGTATGCACCAGCATCCTAGCGTCCTGTTCGTCGGGGTATGTTGTGTCGACTGGTGTTGGTTTTCTACCAGAACGAATAGTATTAAATAAATAAATAACTATTTATTACCCATTGTTCAGTTTTAAGTTGTTGAATGTATTGTTATGGCGGTGACATTAGCACGAAGTGATGAAAGTGCATAAAAAAACTAGATGTAAAAAAAAACTTCTCTATGGCAATTCCGAAATTCGATTGCGTCTAAAGGACGACTATATTACGTTACTCCGAAGTTCAAAACACCGATGTACGGTATACATAAAGTTCGTTAGTACGAATTACGTTAGTCAGAAAGTACGCTATGACAAATTTCATTACTCATAATGTTCGTCACTCCGATGTACGTTACTCCGAAAGTTTGCTACGACGAATTACGTTATTCCGAAAGTTCATCATCGCTATGTATGGTACTCCGAAAACTTACTAGGACGAATTACTTAATCGAGAATGTTCATAATCGACATTAAGAGAGAGTATTTCGTTTTATGTAGGTATATTGATGTAAAGAGAAGAAAGATAAGAATAAACAATATCAGTGTCTATAGCTACAGTAATGAGATATCATAACGTAAATAGGTACTAGTAGTTTAATAATAATTCAAAATATGTTACAGTACCTTCAATCATGAGGTAGTTTTACATGAACACAATCGAAATATATCTATTTACATATAAAAAATTTAAATGAATAAAACTCGAGAACGGCTGGACCGATTTGGCTAATTTTGGTTTTGAAATATTTGTAGAAGTCCAAGGAAGGTTTAAGAGGGTAGGGTAGGATAGGTAGGATATGGTAGGTTTGTTAGGAAAAAGTGCATTGCTACACATACAGATACAGCGTACAGCTAGTATAACATAAATAATTTGACTGTAATTTAAAACACGAAAATATAAATATATAAACTATCTATGCGAGACCGTTTATATACTCCTTTAAATCCATAGTTTCTTTATTTATCATAATATGTTCTTTAATCTTTTTTATGAGCACCAAGCTATTTCTTTTCCGTTTTGTAATATTTGCCGTTATTCATTCTATTTCCAAACATGTATTTTTTTGCTCTTTTATTAATTCTTGTAATATTTTACAAATATTCATTTTTCTTTCTATTTAACAAACTGTTCCAACGGTTGCTGTGTTAAAACGAAATACTCTCTCCGAATGTCGATTATGAACATTCTCGATTAAGTAATTCGTCCTAGCAAGTTTTCGGAGTACCGTACATAGCGATGATGAACTTTCGGAATAACGTAATTCGTCGTAGCAAACTTTCGGAGTAACGTACATCGGAGTGACGAACATTATGAGTAATGAAATTCGTCATAGCGTACTTTCTGACTAACGTAATTCGTACTAACGAACTTTATGTATACCGTACATCGGTGTTTTGAACTTCGGAGTAACGTAATACAGTCCTAAAGGACTATTCCTAGAAAATACCACCATTTTCTAAATTAGATTTATGACCATACCTTCAGGGTCTAATATTTTGAGGACGAACAAATTAAATTGAACGCGATCAACACATCTACGCGTTTAAGACCTTGTGAGTGTCATTATTGTTGTGGAACATTGACATTGACAGTTCTTGAACGCTGTTTAGACGTGCTATTTGTGTTCAGCTTCATTGATAAAAAATATGAGGGTGGATTTCGTTTTATGGAACTCCTTTTAAATTGGTCCGTACGTCTTAAAACATACCGTCCTACAGGCCTGCACTCCAATCCACTCGTATCAAGAACATCTAATAATATATAGTCCAGGGGATGTCCGAAGTGGAGTACTCTCAAACATTACGGATATGGAGAGCATCAGTACAATCTGTACAACAGTGACGTAATCGGTCATGTGGAGCGTTCCATGGATTGATTTATCTGTTCTGAGTCGCATTCCTGCGGCAAGCACTCGCTAGCATGATTGTGTATTTATAGCTGTTTAAAACAATTAGAGATGAACGAACATGGTTTTAATCAAAGGACCAACTTTCTTACGCAAAAATATCTGAAATCTGGTTTTAATAATAATATAATAATAATCATTTATTTCAGGTCCGTGACCCATATACAACAAAAATAAATAAAAATCCACACATAAATTATTGGTCGGCTTGATTGTCCCAGATTGCAAAGTTCAGTAAAAACATTATTTAATTCAATTAAAAGTTAAAAGTAAATTCATAATAAATGTCAAATAAGAATAAATGTCAAGTAATTAGTTAATTTATATACATACTTAAGGACAAACATTGTAACATTGTTTTGATCTCACATTTTTTTGTTCGATCTTCTTTGACGTTTCAGCTTAACAATTGAGCATAGCTTTTATCGATGCTAAGTAAACTCTCGAGTCGTAAAGCAAAAACCGAAAAAAGCCAATACAATGGTCTATAAACGAAATATCTCGACATCACGGCGAGGTATTTTTATCAGTTTGGATTCATGCACGTCGCCGTGGCGGAAACCAACGTTCATGCATACTTGATGACCCGAGCCTGAGTCCCCTCCATCCGAGCGACTTCGGGCTTGGCTTCTCACCCGGGACCAATTGTCGGCTTTCAAATATATTCATACGCCACCATCAATAGCTTTTTTCAACCTCTGAATCGCCCAAAGTTTTTCAATATTCATTGGACGTGATCCAAGTTAACACGCATTAAGGAAACACATTTACTTCCCTTATTCCCTTGAAGTTTGTCAGCTAAAGCAGGACGTGTCGACTGCTACGTGACACGAATTCTCACGATGGACGCCAACTTCTTTTTTATAAGTCTTTAACTTTCTTTCAAGTGTAAGTTTATCTTCAGCATTAAATAAGTGCTCGAAAGAAAATCTGAGATAACATTGTAGCTATTGGGTTAACGACTGTGGCACACGGTGTTAAATTGTAACTACTATGTCATTTTCAGTTTAGTTTGTTACAATCTGCGTCATCACGCGATGCCTGAAGTGCCTGAAGTGGAATATTATATCATGAAATCTTGTATCTCCGGATGGTATTGTTAGGATAAACATAAATTACACGCTACAATGAGTCCAGACATGTTAACTATACAAATTAACGTTAACGCTTTCAGCTGACCGGTCGTGCCAAGACCTGCATCTATTTTGTTTTTGAAAAGAGAATCCCTCGGAAATGATGACTTCGTGGATGGTTTTGAAGTGTGCTTTCAAACAATCGTTGCTGAAATGCTGAGAGATACAAGTAGGGACGGGGAGACAGTTACAGACAAACATCTGTTCCTGCGCACTGAGGTGTTTCGTGTGTCGGTAGTACGCGGAGCGTACTGACGGCGGCCGACTGGCGCCAGGTGGGTGTAAACAAAAAATAAAAGGAAGCCCCGCGCCGTTTAGCAGCTCACTTGAATATTTGAATACAACCATGTCTTGAAGAAAGATCAAAGGTAACACACAATACCTGGTTGTTACACCACCAGTCCAAACACAGCAAAGGTTATTTGAATGGAACGGAATTCAGAGCAAAGGTCTATCCCAAAAAATAAAGCTAGACATTACATTGCTCAAATTGTTTATCGGGCAAAGTACTTTTGAAGTCATCGTCAAAAATAAAAACTCGAGCGTTTACGTGTTCCATGGTGTTCGTGAGTTTTATCGTTCAAAGAATAATGCCATAACTGTAATACTGATCGTTGTACGTTTGCAAATAAAGCGGAACAAATTATTGTGGCCGCCGCCGTCGATGTGGATACAGGGAACGGCGCATGGCAATCACAAACCAATCAGATCCTTAATCCTTGGAGCGAAGGGATAAATTAGTTTGTATCGCCCGTGGGAATGGCCGGCACGATATGAGATGACGCAGCAACGACTGAATACTTTAAATACTTGGCTTCTTCAAACTGCATTAAACTGCTCTAATAGTTAGCAGACTAAGTTGCGAAACCATCTTGCGTTCGAAGCTTGAACTTTTGAATTATTTCGCCGTCTAAAGCTGTTGAAATATAAAATTTTCTGTACTATGTTTATTATTGTATCTATTTTGAACACATTCCTAGGCCTGTGTGAACTGCCGACGCGGCTGTGACTAATCACTTAACGATGAAATCTCGTTCGAAAACCAAATAAGACCCAGTGACTCACTGATCAGATAGCCGCCTGGACTGACCACACTGATTCACGACTCTAAGAGGAGTTTTAATAGTGCCTCCTTCAGTAACCAGTGACTTTCTTAGAAGTTACGTTATGTTACTTAGCACAAACTCAGGCAGACAAACAAGAATAACGAATGCCTGGGTTCAAGTAGATTTTGGACCTTTTTTTATCTGTTTACTTCTGATTATTTATTGCCGCATAAAAAGCGACAAAGCAAAATAACAACTGTCTGGAATTGGTATTCTTTATGGACGTAACCTTTTTGTGCTCTAATGAAAGGAATAAAGAAATAATCTTTCGCTTGTGTCCTCTGTGCTCAAAAGACGGGTTATAAGATCAAAGCAGAAGGGACGATTACACACGTCTGCCAAGCCTGATCCAATTACCCGAGCGAGAATGTTAACTAACCCACTTGTTACCCATCCATTGCATAACGAAGTAATCCGAATAGGTACCCGTTAGCTCCGTATTTTTTGACGTAGTTTTATATCAATGTTGCGTGTTTTCAATATATCGTTTGGCACGGAAAGTGCACTTCAAATGCTATAACTACAGTACCTTTCGGTGAAGAAACATATCTAAAAGTCTGTTGCGGAGTCTAGAACCTTGCTCGAATGCTTTTATGCCTTTTTGATGTACAAAATTACAATTGATAAGTAATTTTGATTCTCAAACCATCAAAAATCACGAGTCGACATAAAGGGAAATCGCGCGGCGTAGCGGGAGTGATTCATTTTATCCAATTTTCGTGCACGTATAGTTTACAAAAACCGGCCAAGTGCGAATCGGACTCGCGCACGTATGGTTCCGTATCATTATTTATAAAAACGAGCAAAAAAATAACTTCTTTGTATGGGAGCCCCTTAAATATTTATTTTATTCTGTTCTTAGTATTTTTTGTTATAGCGGCAACAGAAATACATAATCTGTAGGAATTTCAACTGGCCAACTATCACGGTTCATGAGATACAGCCTGGTGACAGTCGGACGGACGGACAGACATCGAAGTCTCAGTAATTGGGTCCCGTTTGACCCTTTGGGTAAGGAACTCTAAAAACGAGCAAAAAAATGACATTTTTGTATGGGATCCCCTTAAATATTTATTTTATTTTGTTTTTAGTATTTGTTGTTATAGCATCAGCAAAAATACATAATCTGTAGAAATTTCAACTGGCTAACTGTCACGGTTCATGAGATACAATCTGGTGACAGTCGGACGGACGGACGGACAACGAAGTCTCAGTAACAGAGTCCCGTTTGACACTTTGGGTACCGAACCCTAAAAACGACTGCTTTCTCGCTGAAAGAAGACCTTGTACAATTTGTTGGACAGTGTAAATATTTTTCCGTGTGCTAAGGATTCTAGCACCTCTTTTATGGGATTACGTTCGTGAGGTCCCAAACACAATGAAAAGCCTCTGCGTTCCAGGGAAATCACGACTGGTTAACGACGGGCTTAAAACGTGGTTTAAGCATTAAACGTATTTAAGGTTTAGTAAATTAAACATGGTTTGATACAGAAATTTTCTAAGATGAAAAGAAGAGGATTTTCGAGAGTGTTGACCAAGATCACGAGAAATGCGCATTACGTTTTTGACGCTAGGCGCTCGATCGTCATAACTGGCGATATCCAATGCATTTTCGTACGTAGTACTTTATATGCAAAAATTACTCTTGTATGTGTCCGTCTGTCAACTTTTCACGCTTGTCACTGAATGTATTTGGATGACGGCTAGACCATGTGCTGGAATAGATTATAGAGCACATTTTATCCATTAATTTCTGATGGATAATTAGTTAATTACCGACTTCCCCGCGGAACACTGCAGGCATAAGCTAGTAGACAATTAAAATGAAACGCAGATATAAATGGGTATTCTAAGTTTCGCACTTAACCCATTTTACGGTCGCGGTGTCGAGCTGGTGTAGGTAGCATAGGTACGTACTCGTACATACACGCTCCGAGGTACGAAAGGCGTCGAGCGATGACGAGCGTAATGCAGTCGTGTCCTATGCGATGTAAATTTTAATTATAATACTCGCCACACGGCGCCGGGTCTTTATACGGCTGCGAAATAAAACAGCACCACATACAATAATTATGTTTAAATAAACGCTGACCACGATTGTACTTCGCTCTTTGTAAGTTTAAATGCGCTGGATATGAATGATATAATGTTTTTTTTTATCGTGCGCGGCAAGTACTTTAACATTCAAAGGTCGAAATTCACGCCTTTTTCCCAAGGGGGTAGGCAGAAAATAGAGAATACTACCTGCTCCGATCCTTACAAAAGAAGTATCTTTTGCCTCATCCACGTTCACGCGCGCCGGCGCAGGCGCCCGTTGCGAGTTCCACTAACGTTCATATTTATTTACGCAAATACAAGTATTTTTTACTAGATTAGCACTAATCTAGTAACTGGATATGGTAATGTGATGGGCAATATGGCCACGTGTTTATTTGAGAGATGTTTAGTCTGGCATGTTCAGATTTTTACAATTTAACAATAAAACGTTTGATGGATTTTACGATTCTGCAGGCAGGTTTACGTTTTTCTTTATGGCAGTTTTTTTTTAAATAGTTGTGTACTGGTTTGGATAAAATGGTTTTAAAAAAGGAGATTTGTAGAAGCATAATAAATATTGTGGGCAAACTAGACAGAAAGACAAAAACCAAGGTCAACGAAAATTTGTAGAAAACAGAGGAAAACTAATAAAAAATGAATGTTACTTAAAGTTATTTTGTCATATGAATGACCCTCTGTCCTTCATAGATTATTATTTTCCTACAAGTAGTAAATCTCTTTTTGTTTATTTTATCATTAAAACGTGTTTCTAACTGATAAACATACCAGATCTATATTAAGCAATTGTTATCATTTTAGTATTATTATCAGTATTTTTCAATCAAGTGCTGATTGTTAGACATCCATAAAAAATAAATATAATAATTGTGTTGATGATCTCACATGCACATAATGTAAAGATAACAATATATTTTACAATTTATTACAAAAAGTTTATGGAAGATTAAAAAAATTAAACAAATATGAATTTAGAATTTCTGTTATTTCCTCAAACTTTTGATTGGTTGATGTACATTCCTATACACTGATAAAGATCAATGTTCAACAGTATTATTAAATGGCAATTAATATTAAATGTTAATATGTTATTAATTAATATGTTTACACTATCAAAACAGAATGTTGGATTGACAGTAATATATTGATCGGCAGTAACAAGATTCTAGTATGATGATTACACAACTAAATATTAGTTGAAAGCATCTGTAACTTGTTGCTGGCTCTAGTAAAATTATCAAAATATAATTATTTTGGGAGCATTTTACTGCAGTTCATTTAGAAGAAAAAAAAAACTATTTTCTTAAAAAAGTTCACATAAGTATTGTGAACTTTTATTAATGCCTAGATCCCTAACATAAGTACCTACATAATTTAGCAACATTAAACTCTAACAGGGAATGATAAAAAATAAAATCTTGAACATAGAACTTCATGAGTAATAATGTATCAAAACTAATCAATTAAGTAAGTACTTGTGCTCTGAACCTAAAGTATGAAGCCTGCCAAATTTGTTGAGATAACCTTACTTGTTTTACGAAATTTTGCTTATTATCATTGAAATGAAGGCGTGACGCACTTTATTATGGCATTTTACCAAAACCAACGTTCATAATCGCAAAGATAACATTACGATTGCCCTCTGCAGTCCGGCAGGAAATTATTACAACCACTTAAAAAAAACATCATCAAAAAAATAAACCGGAGAATACGATGTAGGAAACAAAGCTATAGTGAATTCTTTATGAATACTTACATACAACCGGCCGAAATGAGTTGTGCGTAGGCTTCGCTTTATTTACCACTAGTCCGACATGGAACTCATCGTATTGTATCCAGTAAAAATCTGTAAATTACTGATTTGTCTACAGCTGACCGTCGATGGACCGTTTATTCTGCGATAAATACTACACAACACTAGAAAATAATATTACACAGCGTCACAGGAATATATACTGTCATATAAAAATCAACTTTGAATCGTGAACGTTCACTTTACGATCCTATACCACCCAAATTCACATCACCATTATTTGCGCACGCAGTACCAAGTCATTCGACGTTCACATCGGCCATTCGGCTAACCACGGCTGACATAAGGAATGTTACCAGCTAACGAAAACAATTTTACGAAAACGTCAAAATACATACAATAAATCATGTAATAAATAAATAGGTAATGGTCAAAAGTGTAATCTTAAGAGAATAATGAATAATTTATGCTTAATAACTCATCACCATAATACTGATTAAACTTCATGCAACCGTCATTTTAGTGTGAAACAGCGCTATCATTTTTATACAATAGGCATGTATGTACACAAATGAAATCAATGCTTAAACGTTTATTCCGGGGATGCCAAGTTTTATTGTTATAAATAATGTGTAATAATTTGTGTGTGTGTTTATCCTTTTTGAGTTCAATCGCATTTTCAGTTTTTCATAACTGACAACATTTAACGTAGTTTTAAGTCGAATGTAAATTTAAAATCGACTAAAATAATAAGAGTATCAACTGAACTGATTCCTTAGCTCTATTTTGAATGTACTCGAAAAAAAATCAGGAAGCAATCAATGATCAAAGTCAGAAATGTCAAAACAATTTAAGTCAACAAACTGACGTGTACTTTACTATTATTTTAAATACAAATGAATAAGATTTACAAGTTAATTTGTCATCATTGAAAATGTCGGAGTCGGAGAGACTTGTGCAAAATGGTGTAGGGCCTGTCGAGGGCGTAGAGATAAGAGGTGATGGCGACGCGCCCCTGACCGTGCCTGTATCTGAAAGGGAAGCATATTTTCAAGCTCTTCGATTATGGATCCAGCAAGCGCAGATGTATCAGAACCTATCGACATGTTTTCCCTATTATATGATGACATTTCAAGGCCTACAGACTACCGCTTCAAATGTGCCACTGTTGAATAACAACTATCAGTTCCAAGTGCCCTTTCAGGTTCCTAATGTGCCTCGTAATCCTGCAGATACTCCGGCCCAACCTGAAACACTCACGCCCGCTGAAGGTAATCAATGAAATGATTAAGTTGTGGAATGTCAAAGAGAATGAGTGGCATAGTCAAGCTTTAGTTATTGTTACAATAAAATTGTTGAATAGTAATAAGTATTGTGCAATTAATTTGAGATATTACTAAAAATAGAATTGTTTTGTAAAGTTCTATTGTAAATAAAACCAGAGTATATGCACATCATTGTTTTTTTTTAATTGTTTTCTATGTCATGGTTTACATAATACTGTTTGTATTTTCAGTGATAGCCCGTCACGGTGGGTATGAATATGTCATACCACCGCTACACAAGCGCCTCGTTGCAGAGTTTATTGACTTTATGCTTCTGTTCATCGTCAAACTCATAGTAACATTCATGGCAGTGGATATGTTTGAATTGATGTGAGTAGTAATATTTGTACTATACTCCTGATACTAGAGTATATTAGAGGAGTTTAAATGTTGTGCCAGTTACAGAAAGGTTGAAAGGGAAACAACTATCTTGGTATGGACATGAGATTAGGAGGGACAAATTGCATGTGTCTAAAAGTAAAAAGGAAAAGGTTCATGGATGGAGAGGGATAGGAAAAAAAAGGAAAGAATGGATGGATTGTGTGAGAAATGATATGAAATAAAAAAGAGTAAATTATTGTGTCTTTTGGCAGGGGAGAATGGAAGACAAGAATATGTTGTACCAACCCCAGGTTACGTGGGACAAGGACAAGAAAAGGATGATGACTCCCGATACTTGAGAGAGTTTTATAGTCTAAGGATTTAGATATGCGAATGATATCTGTGCATAATTTGAATATCACCCATACATTTGCAGTCAAATGTGAATGTTCAATTGACATAAGTTATAAATACACAAAAAAATTAATGAAATGAAACTTCATGAAACATGGAAGTTTATTTGCTCTAAATGTAATGTAGTTCATTGTTAAATACACGCTTTAGATATGGAGTTGCAGAAACCAGCCCATTATGCAACTCAATACAAGTTAATTGTTAAAATGAGCTCTGGTATCTAAAATAGACCAAACAAATTGATGTCACAACTGTTTTGTTTCTTCTTTTCAGCGTGTCAATGACAATTCAAATAGAGTCAGCCCGAAATTTCGCGATGAAAATTCATCATCTTTATATATAATGTAATAAACTTATTACTAATTGTTTCACATTCAATAACATATTTATCGTCTGTATGGTGTCAGACATAAAGAATAGTAATATCCCATATCTTCCCGTGGGTGTCGTTAGAGGCGACTAAGCGACTTGCCAGAGAATGGGCAGCAGTGTTTTCTGTGCTCTTGTAACAACAGTACTGTGATCGCCAACCCGCCTGCCAAGCGTGGCGATTATGGCAAAACCCCCCCTCGGAGGCGGCCCCTTTTGGCTGAAATGATGATGATGATGATGATGATGAACATATTTATTGTTATAATTACAGTGACCTGGACAAGTTTGATTTCTACAAGTTCAGTGAACATTATGATGACTACAAGTATGCCATGGAGCTAACATCCGAAATTCTGTTCCTTGAAATTATCTACAGGATACTGGTGTGCATATTTGAGGTAAGAATTAGGGATTTAAGCTTTATTTCCATTTTCAATACGGTATGCAACATCTTCATTCTTCTTAGTGGGTCAATGGCAATCTAAGTTGATTCAGTCCAAAATCTGCATCGAGTTTGGCACTTTCAGTAGTGTCCATCAGCTAAATTATTGCCATAACATGATTACACTTTTGGAATATCACTTTTTAGCGCTTAGCCATGCATTGCGCAACAACGCGCTTTCTTTACGCATTTATTCAGAATTCACTTAGTGTTATTAAAAATAGGGTAAATAATAAAATAGGTAAAATAAAAAATGTCCTGTATACACTGAACAGTTTAGTTAACAAGAGGTTGACATGGCAATATCAGGGGCAATATTCCAAAATTGATAAACTGTGAACACAAGCATTTGAGTAATATTTGCATGTTATATAGCTGTCTGGTTATGATTTTATACAAGTTTATACAATCGGGTGTATGTGGTATAAGGAATGTACTCTTATCTAACACACTCAAGGCCAGGCTGCGTATTCACAAACGCTCGTTTTCGATTTCGATTCGATAAGTCATGTCTATCTTGTTTTGGCATTACGAAAGCGAGCGTTTCGACTTTCCGAATCGAAATCGAAACCAAGCGTTTCTGAATAGGGGGGCAGGATTTAATCTATTTATTGTAGTTATGGTTTTTTTGTTAGCTTTGAGGGATTTTCCATAGATTGTGTAAATTTACCAGTAATATTTAAAACCTTCTGTTTTGATAAAGTGTAGTAAACAAAATCACATCTATCAATCTTTTTTTTGTGTGTGTTGTGTTTGTGATCTTCATAGTTGTATGACAGTCATGATAAAAGCTGGTTTCGAATACTTATTGACATTTTTAATTCTTGTTACAGGCTTTCTGCTTATCCAGCAGCGTGGGACGAACAGGTGGCGCGACTCCTGGCAAAGCATTACTAGGTATCCGCGTAGTCACAGCTTCTGCCGTCATACTAGTCGAGGGGCGGCCTAGGGAAACTGTACTACTGTACCCTGGTCGAACACTCTCCTTCAACGTCGCGCTATTCAGGTCCCTGTTGAAGAACTTCCTTATTTCCCTACTGTTTCCTCTATGCGTGGTACTCTTTGTCTTTCGACACAACCGTACTGGATATGACTTGCTTTGCGGAGTTATTGTTGTCGAAGAAAATATGTTTCCTCCAAGAAGACATGCTCCGTGAAACGTTGTATTCAGAATGTATGTAATAGTATTGATGATTGATGAGCGTGTTTTAGTTCAGTCGAAAATGCACGATCTGTTTGGAGTTGCTCCCCGATTTGTAGATATTTTTTTTCCTGATACCGACTTTTGCGCCATGCTCGGTATAAACAGAAGTGATGAGTAATTTGATTCAAAGTTACCAAAAACATAATTATAACCAAGAAACTTGGAGACTAAGACTTGCTAATAGAGAAACTTTGTCTATTACTATTATACATACAAACTTATTAACCTTCCAATGAAATAAATAATACCAATAAAATTAACAGAATGGTATGTTGTCAAAACAAGATTCACTGAACTACAATCATGGAGTGTTTGTTGTTTGAACGTGAAACGTGTTGTATTGTAGGTGGGGGTTCTAAAGTGAGCCCATTATTATTGTTGTGGGATAATTTATCTTTGTGTGTATTTAACGGTTTTAAGTATAAATTATGGTGTTCAAATTAAATGTTATCCATTATGAAATAATCTTTTATCATCAGTGTGATATGAGAATTTGGCGAAATTTTAACTTCAAAAATATATATACATTTAAATATATTATTGCTTGAACTGTTGTCATTATGTTAAATCTTTCACCAAAGAATCGGAATAATATAAACCTAGAAGCGTTACCCCGTATCCTAATTTCTGCGAAGGTGAACGTTGCGCGAAAACGAAAGGAGCGCCCTCTGTTGGCGAGACAACGCCTTCAGGTTCGACTTTCAAAATAAACGCGGCGGCTGCCTCTATATATTAGGATTTAGAAGGATATATGCCTTTATCGACGACGTTTTTTTTAACGCGGCGCCGGCGTCAATACGCTTGTAACACAACTAAACTGATTTAACAAAGGCCACATTTGTGCTTCAATGCTTTTTACTTCAACAGCCAACACCACCATCTGTTTTAATTAGATTTCACAAATGTTCCAACCAACATGACTACTCTTCCGTCTCATTTGGTCTGAAGACGCGCCGCGCGTCGCGCGTATCTTGTTGGCTACGCATACAACGCATCAGTATAAAAGGTGCTTAAAAAAACCTTTAAATAAAGTAACTAACAGAGAAATTATTGGATATTTATTTTTACAAGTTGCAGTTTTGGGATAACAAATAACCTGTGCATTCTGAACGTTGGCACCGGCGCAAATTGCGGTCGAATATTTCGCTGTTTTGATTATAAAATGAATATTACTCTATATAATTATGGAATATTGCTCTGTATTGCACTAGAATTTATGATTGATGCTTTTGTAACAATTTTAGGTATAAAAAGCATTCGGCAGATTTCCAATGGCTTTTTACATAAGTACCTGCAATTAATTATTTTTGTAATGATATTAGTTACTAGCGACCCGCCCCAGCTTCGCACGGGTGCAATGCTGATACTAAATATACTACAGGATGTCTGTCGACATCAAATTGAAAACCTCTAAAATTTTCAGAGTTTCTCTACTATATTATGCATGTATTATACTTAAAAACCTTCCTCTTGAATAACTCTATCTATTAAAAAAACCGCATCAAAATCTGTTGCGTAGTTTTAAAGATCTTAGCATACATAGGGACAGACGGCGGGAAGCGACTTTGTTTTATACTATGTAGTGATTGCAATTTATCTGTGAGTTCGACAGATATTTGCGACGAAGCCAATATTCAGAATGCACACTCATAAATAAAGTTTTATATTTACGTGTTAGAATAAAAAAGTTTTTCCTATTATGTTTAGTATCGACATTTATAATTTAAATGTACCTACAGTATGTTACTATAAGATTTTATGTTCATAGGTTAATTGTATATTATGGTACTATTTCTTGGATGTTTAGTTTATTTAAAGAAATGGAAGCACCTTTAAATAATAATCAGTAGACAATGTATTTTGTGTGATTTATACATAAATGTTATCTGCCCAGTAATTAATAATATGGGAAATAATAATTAGGAATACGAGTATATGCTGTTCTATGAGTTTTGATCGTATAGGTAATGCATTTGCATGAAACAGCATATATTTATTTTAGAATTGTGCCCAGCTTACCCGAATATATTATCTATAATTCAGTAAACTTAAACAAGAAATGCTTTCTACTGCGCAAGTACTATTTTGTACAGTTGTGTAATAAAAACAAAATCAATGTTTCTTGTTTTGTACTAAATAACAAAAGTACTATTTACAGATACATTTAGCAGATATAAAATCCTGAGTTACAAAATTGTGATATTTATTTTTATGTACCTATTACTGTAAATATTAAAATAAAATGTAAAAATCAAATTTATGGTTTTATTATTTTTTAGTCATGGCTAAATACATGGAAGGGTTCTACCTATCCCTATGAGTATAAGTCGCGAGTTTATGTTGCATAGGTATGTAAGTACAGACGCCAGCAGGTCAAGCTACCTGAAACTCGAATTTTCCCAATCAACCTTGAACAGTATTCTTTAGCAATAAGCTGTCTGTGCTGGCGTCTACCTACGGTTCTGGCAGAAATAGGGCTTACGCTTGAGCAAGGTCGCTAAGTGTGGTTTACTTTATCAAAGGTTCAATAAATTGTTCACGTAACATTCCATTCAAACAACATATTTACGTACGAATTTTCCGCATGCTCACTGAAATAATTTAGAATTTGAATATCCTGTAGTCGATTTCGTTTATCAGCATCCCTATTTTGCCAAACTGTAAAACTCACACATCACATCACTCAAAGTTACGTTCAGAAACGAAATTGTCATTATTGACAACATTATAAGATTATTAGTAAATTTATAAACTGTTGGAAATAAAAAACTAATTGCATTTATTGTAAGTTCTTCTAATAAAGTCATAAAACCTTTGTTGAAAACCAAAACATTTTTTTACATGAAAGTAATTTTGCTGAGTTGGCTTGCGCGTCGCACCGTCAGTCTGCCGTAACGTGGCGGCGCTGCGCTCGTGTGTGTGCTGCAGGAGTGGCTCAGTGGCTCGAACTGTCATTGTTCATGTAGTTTTCTGTGATAAGAATTACTGTGAAATTATAGTTTAGCGAACTAATTTACACAATCACGATGTCCGCCTCGGGTGAATTCGGTAATCCTTTACGCAAGTTCAAGCTGGTTTTCCTAGGAGAACAGAGCGGTGAGTACAGGCGAATTATCGCCCTCCGTCGTACATTTTTAATACATAGTTTTGAATTTGGGATATGTAGTATAGATTCGTCTAGACTTTATCGAATTACTGACCTACATAGGCTCGGGGAGGCGCAAGTTGCGGTTTTTGATCACGGATAGGTGTCATTACTTTGCAGTCGTAACGTCTGCCGCGTCTGTGCCGAATTACGTTATGCTGAGATGTAGGTTACACTCTCTGAGTACATTGTGAGTGTTGAACCGCTTGTATAGTATGTTCTCACGCGTATCTGCCGTTATCAATCACTGTATTTGATTAGAAACGTTCCGCGGTAATGAGATGGTGTACTGACACGCAGTTTTGTTTTTTTTTTCCAGTGGGGAAGACGTCGCTCATCACTAGGTTCATGTATGATAGCTTTGACAACACTTATCAGGTGAGTCATCATGACAGGTGAATGCTAGACTGTCACTGTTCTACTAGAAACCTAGGCTGGCTGTCTGTGTCCAGTTATAAATTACATCACTGGTTAGTCATTGGAGCTCATGAATATGTATGTAGAGAACAATGTTGTATCTGCATAACATCTCAACAAGGTAATGCTCATAATTTTTGCTCTAAATGAGAAGTGCAATGAAAGTGACTGAGCTCAAAACTGAAAGTATTTCTGCCTGATAACACCAAAAATGTACATGACAGACCAGTATTTCTTGTTGCAGTTTTTTACATAAGTTGATCAATATTTAATAACTGTCCTCCATAAAAATTGAATGTGTTTTGTTATGCCTTCTATAAGTCATTACTTACTCAAATGACTTCTCTAACCTTTTATGACCTGTCAAAAGTTGAATGACCTTTATATTACATAGTTTGTAAATCCTTAAATAGAAAGAAAGAGCAATAAAGACAACATACCAAGAAACTACAGTTATCCATCTTTCTCACAAAGTTCTGGTATTGCTACACCTTTTGGTTTTTATAAAAGGAATACAATATTGAGTAGTGATACCAAATTTGTCAAGGTTTACCTTCAGAAAAAGAAACATGCTTTTAAAAATAAAAACTCATTGCCACAGACACCTGAATTAACATTGACTATATTCATCCATAGCATTAGATAGACTTGTATAGATAGAATTTTTAATCCCGGAATAGGAACAATACAGGATGTTACCTATCCTATTGGTTTATACAAAACTAACACAATACATTAAGTGATGCTAAATCAGTTAAAGATTAACTTTAGAAAAAATCGTTCACAATGTAAGTATTTAAACTGACATGTTCACTAACACTATCACACACACATACACACACTTAAAACCAGCTCCAGCCAGAAACCAGCTCAGAAATATCGGGAACTAAAAAAAAATAGTAAACATGACAAATATCCCGTATCAAGTGGTATTGATAGACAAATGTATAGGAATAGCCAGAGTTGGCAAATCTCTACTAGAATCATATGCGGTAAGCGGCAAAAGTTTCTTGATCCCTCTATTGTAATTAGTAAAGTAAAACTAAAATAGGATGTTATCATACTCATTATCAGTCATAGAAATAAGCTTAAATAAATTAATCACGGGGTTCTGAATGATGTTATAAGAATTTTCGCATTGGTAACCTTTACCCTGTATAATAAAATATGATTTTGTGCAGTCCATGGATAAATCTAATAGGAAAACTATTTTTGGGATTCAATACCTTGTAGCGACCTTTGTTATACTTACCTACTGGTTACTAAATGTGTTTAATTGTTTATTATTTTACATGTGATTTTAATCAATGTACATGAGGAATCTATCCTGAATATATATTATTTGATTATAAAAAAAAAAATTGAACCATACAGGAATCTCGTGCATTCTTGTCTTCTCTTAACTACTTAGTTTAATCGCATTGAAGTTGGAGAGTGGGGGCTCACCAGTAGGTATAAAATTTATTTACCGGTGACGTCACGCGCCATTTCAACTCCATATATCTCCGTAATTTTATGATTACGCGATAAAATATGTGTCCAATACTTTTTAATAATCTACACCATAGACAAGAAAAAAGAAAAATTATCATCCCTATTGTATAAGCATAACCAAGGGGGGGGGTGGATTTTGGTATGGTTTTGACTATTATTAAGAGAAAATGTCTGAGGAAGGTAAATATATAAAACAAATACAGCTTGCTCGCGTAATATATGAACCAATTTGGAGAGAATGAAACAAAATTGTTGTAAAGCTGTATCCCTATGGAAAATTAATTGAGTAACCATCTCACCGCAACCAGAAACTCAAATGAAAAGAACTATTATCTTCTAAAGATAATTAAATTTATGGCTGACAGCAGCTTGCCTTAGATCTTTAATCTCATGATTTAGTACTCATTTATTATCCTCTATAAAACTTAATATGTTACTGATAGAGAAATAGTGTTATTGGTTAAAAAAGGAGGTGGATTGAAGTAAATAGTAATTGAGAAGACCTTATTACAATAGATCTTCTTCGTCGTTCCCCCACTGCTGAGGATTGCGCCCACATATGATACGTCTCCAAGCAATGCGGTCTCCTGCAGTGTGAACCGCTCGGTACAAGCTGCCTCCAGCAGCCTTCTTGATTGCGTTTGCCGATGCCCAGTATTATAAGCCTTTCCAGACAATTATAATAGGGTACAACTAACAGCTTCATTACATTCTTTATGTTACTTACTGAGCGAGTTGCTGAAACAAGAATTGCTTACGGCGCGTTCCCACTATGTCGTGACGATCAATTTATCGTTGGACGACTGTCGTCTGTAGAAGTTCCTATTATACCGATTGACTTGACAATCTGTCGTCATTGGAAAAAAAGTCGTGGACGACAGTTAATCGTGTCGTTCTATATGTGAACACCTCCATTTAAATACACGAGCCGCGACGCTTTAAACGACACGATAATCTGTCGTCACGACATAGTGGGAACGCGCCCTTAGGTATATGATTTCTTGTGAATCACGGTGTCTGATGTAACAGTCAGCAAAATTTCATAATAGCACCAGATGCATTCTTGCAAAGAGGTGGATTAAACTGTATTTGGCTGCTAAACCCCTACAGCATTCAGAAAGTGCTTATAAACTTTTTGGTGTTCACTCACTCATTCCGATTTTTACTAGAATATTGGAACACTAGATAAACAATTAGGAAGTAGGTTTTATTATTCAAGTAAATAACCTTGACTGACTTTGCACAGCTCCAATTATGATGATAGTACAGTTAAACGCACATACATGGCAACAGTTTGTCCTTGGGCTGGCCTAGTGTAGTACAGCGTAACAATAGAACAAGAGACCAGGTTCATACTGGTTTGGTTACCACTGATCTGTGGCCTACTATACATACTGTTTTCAGTTTCATTCATTTTACTGGACTGCTTCGTTGGTCTAGTGGTTGCAAACGCGACTACTGAGCATGAAGTCCAAGGTTCGATTCACAGTTCGGGCAAAGTGATATTGTGGTTTTACATCAGGAATTTCTCAGTAGCAGCCACGGTGTCTGGAGTTTTTCCCGGTTGATCGCAATAGGCTCGCCTCTTACTCCATGGTACTTAAACATAACTGGCGAAATGCGGGTGTACTATTAGAATTTGGTACTCCCCTGCCAAACCCTTCGGGGATTACGAGCGTGATGTTACGTTATGTTCATTTTACTGGAAACTCCCAAAATACTTGTGTTTGTTAAATAAAAACATTATTAACGTTATCATTTATCAAAACCGGCAAAACAAGTCCGATCGAAAGGCACGATAATATCGTGTTATCAGTATTAGTTTTTATCTATAACATATAAGTGTAATTAAATTGTAGTTATGGGCATATCGAGAGTCGTAAACCATTAGGGAATAGTGCCAAGTACAAGGTAAAGGAGTTTCCGTTGTTTGAAAAATCTTGTAACTGTAGAGATAGTAGATTGTTGACATACTTTAACTAAAGCAATCAAAACGTGTTACAGCAATAACATGCCAAAATAGCATAAAACAATTATGGCTATTTTTATACAGCGTGGAAGAGACACCCACCATTTTTTTTTTTTTTTGAATGGCATCTCGTATTTCAACCTAGGAGGTTGTCGTCTGCTTAACCGAACTATCCTGTGGGTGCCTTAAGAGTAAGGCCTCCAGCCAGGGCATAAATACTTACAAACTAAGCGACTACACGCTAAGGGCAACCCCTGTGCGGTACGAGCCTCGGCTCAGGGCGTCGCTCGGGGAGGACTGCATGGGGACAGGCTGGATCTGAATGATATCATTATTTAGGGGCTGATTTAAAACTACTGGCACAGCATCGCGGGATGGCTCGAGCGAGGGTCGGGGAGGGCATGGACCGGGACGTTGCGACGGACCTCGACGGTGAGGTCGGAAAGACGGCGGTTTGTGTCTGAACTTTTTAAGAGTGCTAGTCTCTTTGCTACTCTCCTGGAGGAAGACACCCACGCGAAAATTGAATACAATTTATTCATTTTCAGACACAACGATCCATAATTTTGTTAATCATTCTAAACGCTCCCACACAAATTGCCCCACAATTTTTCATCGATAATTTAATAAAAATCGTTTTCGTGTACCCCTTTCACCCTGTATACAAGTGGTCGCCAAGGGTTGAAATTTATTTAGAACTAGCTGTGCCAGCGACTTTTTCCGCGTGGAATTAAAAAAAAAGTTATTTTAGTATTGTTTTCGTTTTTGCTTTTGTATTTTTTAAGATTTTTTCTAAAATAGAAAAGTCCCGTCAAAATCAGTCCAGCCGTTCCAGAGATTAGCCGGAACAAACAGACAGACAGACAAAAATTGTAAAAATTGTTATTTTAGTATTACCGTATATACATTCATATGCATGTAGTAAAAAGCGGTTATTTTAATATTACAAACAGACATTTCAATTTTATTTATTTGATGATGATGATTGAATAGATGAATTTCTCAAGTCGGAGATAGAACAAACGAACGCTTTTAGGATAATGACCAGTGACTACTCCTCTCAAATATGCATGCAAATATGCTTATTTAGGGTGTACAATCAAGTATCTTAAATCTTCAAAATAATTTAATTGACAAGACGGTTATTTTACGGCCTGATGGTCTACACATGAGCCATTTTACGGCAAAGAAAAACATTGGGCAAAGGATTGAAAATACAAAAGACTGATCAGAAAATGCCAACCTTCGGGGGGACTGGGGATCAATGGCCCTATTACAAACAATATAAATTTAAAAAGGTCTTCCTACGCTGCGTATAAATGTGTTAAACAAACAAAACGTCTTCTTGTCGGTCATAGTTTCCGACGCTACCGTATAATTGGGCATCCAGCTGTGAAAGTAAACCTTCCACTACATATTTATTGAACACGTATAAAAATACTTAGACTATGTTCACACGGCCGGTTTCATATCAGTTTTTTGTTAGAAGCACATATTATTTGTCCGTTGGCTTTTCATGAGTTTCAATTAGAACCGGGTCAATTATGCCTTGTGATCTCAGCAATATCTACAAGTGTAAAGTGCATAATTCTCTAGTAAATATCCAAATATATAGGGTGTAAAACACCTCTGAACGAAGCCCAAAGGCACTGGTTCTCCCTGTCATTGCGATATTTTTTTTGATCTACACCATACCTGGGAACCTTCTTGTTACGGAGATATTAGGGGTCAAAGTTCCAACTTTTTGACAAGTATTTTTTTAAATACAAGTTTTTAATGGAAGATTTTTACTTTAAACACCTCCACGACCCCCGTACTATTCAATCCGTCCATCAGCACAATGTTTTGAGTGCGTTACATTGAGTTTTACCACAAAACATGATTTTACACTCCCCAAAAAAAAGTCGTTTCGCAGCAATAATTTTTGCGTAAGTTACTTAGTTTCATGTACAGAATGCTTGGTTGACGGCTTCGTGATGAGGTGATTTACACCCCGTATGATCAGTGCAGTGCAGCGATATACGAGAGCAGCTGTAGCCCAGTGGTCACAGCCCCGACTTACAAGCAGTAAGCCGTGGGTTCGAACCCAAGCAGGCGCATTACTTTGAGTAATTTATTTCATCACCGCTGCCCTAAAAAACGATGAAGAAAAACATCGTGAGGACACCGGCATGCCTACATCTAAAAATTCGAAGATGTGACGTCTACCAACCCGCCCTGGGCCCGCCTGGTGGATTGCACCCCACTTCCTCTCTTAGAGAGGAGGCCTGTGCCCCAGCGGTGGGAACATTATAGGCTGATGATGATGATCATCGCAGCGTGTCTTCTTTCACACTCCTCAGAAGTAGTCATCTCAGTAATATCCTCCTTTCTAGCCATATCATATCATCTCTCACAAAGTCCATCCCTCGTTTTTTTGTTTTTCTCCTTCTCATAGCCAGCTTCGTACTCATAAAAGATATATATATCATCATCATCTGCCTAGCCTTTTCCCAAACTATCTTGGGGTCGGCTTCCAGTCTAACCGGATGCAGCTGAGTACCAGCATTTTACATTAAGCGACTGCCAATCTGACCTCCACAACCCAGTACCTGGGTAATACGATACCCCTTGGTAAGACTGGATGTCAGACTTTTAGCTTCTGACTACTCGTAACGACTGTCAAAGATCTACAAATGACAGCCGGGACCAACGGCTTAACGTGCTTTCCGAGGCACGGAGGAAACTCGATAATTATGTAATTATGGTCACCCATCCACAGAACAACCTCGGCAAGCACGGCTTAACCTTAAAGTTCGACCTGAGCGGCTGTTATTATTTAGCCACGAGCTTCTCCTATAAAAGATATATATATCTATAGATATATAAATCATGAAATAAAATTGCAAGTCAACCTTAGTTGTAGAAATTTTGTCTGTTAAATTCTGTAATAACTAGAACTGTTTTAATTTATTTGTATTGTAGCAACAGTTCGTGCATCAAATATTCCTTTATTACTGTTTTTGGACAGTGTTTTTTATGAGTATCAGTAAAAGTTGTCTCGAATCAACCATGCGTTGAACACTTACTTCAGCTCGCGTAGACTCCAAATTAAAAACGATAACATTTTCGGTCTGTGTTTTTATTTTGTAAACATTGTTGTGGCTGTGCAGTTATCGTGTAAGCACTAATAAATGGCTTTGACAATCATTGCAATGCCATGCATTAGGTCTTACTTAATTTAAAATTCATTAGTGTATAATAAAAATAACCGTCCACATGTTCTCCGAATGACTCCTTTTGACTGAAATCTGAGGCTGGAATATACGTCAACATCGTTTAGAAAATACAAGGCTGATGAAGTTTCCAAGGAAATGACCGAGAGTAGACCACAAACCTAGTGCACTCATTTCACCTTATTGCAGACCAGTGCTGGTATCAGACCGCCAAATGGAAAATCAGAAAATTGAGTGGAATGTTAGACTTTCGTTTCCTTACCTGCTCTGGAAGTAATGGGAACCTAGTAAACAACAATCTTTTCTAAAAACTGGGATACGTGCAATTGGGAGCGCGTTTAATAGGTCTTGGCCAATTAGGCATCTTGAAACGACACTGTCCTAGATCTTGTAGGTATATGAGGTAATAAAGATTTTTACGGTACCTATGTTAAATTTGGTAGGGGGGAACTTACTTTGTTTTTTAGAACCTGATCACATCTAAGCTTGTCAGACGATTTGTAGCCAAAACTATCATCGGTTTTAATCAGATGATTAGATCATTTTTGTATGGACATGTAATGACATTGTTCTGTATGGTGTCGGACGTAAAGAATAGCACCATCCCATATCTTCCCGTGGGTGTCGTAAGAGGCGACTAAGGGACTTGCCAGAGAATGGGCAGCAGCGTTCTCTGTGTTTTTGTAACAACCGTACTGCGATCGCCAACCCGCCTGCCAAGCGTGGCGATTGTGGCAAAACCCCCCAAAATGTCAATGTGGCGACACTTGGGGAGGCCTATGTCCAGCAGTGGACGTCTTTTGGGCTGAAATGATGTAATGACAAGACTAAAAGAGTGATGGATGTGCTTGTTAATTGATGCAGAGCGAGAGATTGTGTGAGGAATGATATGAAAGAGAATTGAGTAAATGATGCCGTGCAGTCTGACAAGGAGAATGGAAGAAAAAAACATGTTGCGTCGATACCAAGTAGAATGGACAAAGGCAGGAAGATAATGATTAGATAATTTTGCCTAGACAATCGTGGCTACACTACCTACCTGACCTACAGCCACAAAGCTTTTGTGTCATCCGAGTTGCTAATCCTGGCAAATCTCATGTTTATCCGTTTACTGCAGTGATAAGTAAACGTAGACCATCAACTGCCGTAAGGGATTTAATGCAATATGCTTTTAAAAAGTGTGGTGTTAAACAAACAAAACGTCAAACGTCAATCAAACGTCGAACCTAGAAGGTTTTATTAAAGAATTTTGCCTGTCGAATTGATATGGCATATTTGACGTTCTATCCCTTCTGAACCACAATAAATATTTCAATTTTCAATGGATAAAATTCTAGTTACCTGTCCTTGGAATTGCATTGTTATTTAAAATAATTTTTCAAACTGTCTGAACTGCTGAATGGCCTGCTGATGTAGGAAGTTTTTAATCATAGACTTCCTTTTCCTTCTTATTTACGAAAAAATATAGGTACTGCTATCATCTAGTGTGATGATTGTGACGTTCAAATCCTTTATTGTGCCGTTTCAGGCCCCCTATTCACAAACGCTCTGATTCGATTTCGATTCAATAAGTCGTATGTCGATGTTGTTTTGGCATTACGAAAGCGAGCGAGATAGACATACGACTTTCCGAATCGAAAACGAATCCGAGCGTTTGTGAATACGGGGGCTGGTCTCTGAGTCAAGAAAGTATTAAAAGTTGAACACATGGTGATTGGAACTGACCAGCTCAACTGCACGCGTAGCATGACCACTGTAGAAACAGGTTATGACGACGGAAGAATCGACAAAATGACATTGTCATTGTCTATCTGTCATTACATCGATTCTTCCGTAGACAAAACTACAGTAGTGGTGCTACGCGTGTTGGACAAACTGTAGTCTCCTTTATGAATATGTCGATATTACCTTAGCTAAATGAAGTAGACTTATCAAGTATCATATAGCCAAGGTTCCATTTTGCTACAGGAGTAGATACATTATAACTGGACACTAAAACAGACTTGTATCTTTGTTCTTAAACAGTTTTTACACCCATATTTTTAGAGTTAATTTTTCATTGCTATAATTATCATCTTTCAGTCTAGAAGAGAGCTGAAATCTCTAATGAATGTGTTTTTCACAGGCAACGATTGGTATCGACTTCTTGTCGAAGACTATGTACTTGGAAGACCGTACGGTGCGGCTGCAGCTCTGGGACACCGCCGGTCAGGAGCGGTTCCGCTCCCTCATACCCTCGTACATCAGGGACTCCACGGTCGCTGTTGTGGTTTACGATATTACCAGTAAGTATTGTTTTTGTATTAGCTTGATGAACCGACTACCTTGAAAATGTGGCTGGGATAGATGGTAGCGCAGAACAGGGCGTTGTGGCTCAGATTCGAAGTGTCCTATGTCTAGCAGTGGACTTCAAAGGCTGGTTTAATTGATTTTTGTAAGAAATGGAAGGAGCTCATGTAAAGCGAGCCAGTCTTGTGAAGAATCTTTGAAACAGCTTTTGAGTGATGATGAGTTCGCCATAGCCTCGCCTCATTTTTAGTTAGTGATCCCGATTCGACGCGATGTCGTTAGGATGCTTATAAGTGCACGTTGTAGTTTGGAGGTTTATAGGAAAAATCCGTAACTGTTCGAATTGAGGCGAAGCTGATCCTGAGCAATGCTTATACTGTGCATTGACTTTTATGCAGTCAGCTACGCCACTCCATCTTCATCATCTGCCTAGCCTTTTCCTAACATGTTGGGGTCGGCTTCCAGTCTATCCGGATTCAGTTGAATACCATTATTTTACATAGAGCGACTGCCTATCTGACCTCTACAACCCAGTTAGTACTGGGTAATACGATACCCTTTGCTAAGATGGGTTGTCAGATTTTCGGGCAACTGACTACCTGTAACAACTGTCAAAGATCTACAAATGACAGCCGGGACCACCGGCTTAACGTGCTTTCCGAGGCACAGAAGTGAAGCCGCGCCACTATTGTTGCAGCTAAATATTCTAAGGTATAAAAATGTTCTCATAATGATTGACTTTTCTGACGAGGCCGGGGTCGTTGAATATTGCACTCAGGAAAAGAATCATTTAATATTTCATGAGAACTCTTGCTAGGTTACCGTCGTTGGCCTTCGCAATCGTAATCGATCCGTGGATGTAGTGTAGTGCATTTCTGACGAAGTGCTGACCACTTCGACAATATTTACTGCTTATGACTAAGTTCGGAGAATATTATCAATTCTGAATAGCTTTAGGCTGATAAGCAATGTGTATGCATAATTAATTGAGGATCTATACCATCCTTATATTATAGATGTGAAAGTAATTCTGCCTATTTAAGCACACAGGGCGTATTCATACTTCTTACCCTGGTAGTATGTTTCCGTGATAATTCCCATCCTCCACGCGAGCTAAGTCGCGACCATACCCTAGTGTCTTGCTTTGTAAAATTCATACCTACTGTTGATCGATTTTTTCGGCAAATCTTTGACCTAAATAAAGTCGATTGATTCCGTTATCATATTAATACTCTCAGGCTACACTATGCAATTACCCAAACGAGATATTTAAGAACCGGTTTCTAAATTTAGCTTACAAGTACTTGGAGATACGAAAAGAAATTTGGTACACAAGTTTGTTCTTGAAGAAGTAGAAGTACATAAAATATTGGCCGCGTCCAACTGTGTTACGCGAATTGAATCCCGAGGTAACGATATCTTAAACCATCGGGCTTCGCTCGCAGCTGGCTAAAAAATAACTCCATTATATTTTACTGGCGGACACAAAGTAACAGATATGTTGTCATGCGATGAAAAAGGGTGTGTCCTGTTTATCTTAACGGTTTTTTTTCATTTTTGTATGGTCCACTTTGGTTAAACGAACTTATTGTGTTTGTTAGCAAGCGTTCGTGCGAACGATGCGGTCTTTAAACACTGAAATTTCAAGTTTCTCGTATTTGACCTGCAATGTCGCATCAGTGTGCTGGATACTATTGCCCACGCACTGATATAGGTACTCGACCGGATGTTGCGAGTTCACAACAGCCGAAAGAACTGCCAGAAATACCCCGTTATTCTACTTCGTGGCGCCTGGCAGGACAGTATTATTTTTTGGCCCAAAATTTGGCACTCCCACGGCGATCCACCCCGCTGATGGGATTGTACAAAAGAAGCAAACGGTTCCAATAGCGCCCTTTGAATGAACCACATACTATGTGATGAGATGATTATGTATGGTTGAGATGATGAATCACCTGTGTGTAGTCTTAGGCACCGTGTGAAACGTATAAGCGAGCGACTGAAAATGATAGCCCTCTCAAAGACCATGTCTGCATCTTACATTGACATTTGGCGTGGATTTCAAACTGCAACACCTTGATTTTCTAGACGTATTGCGTCCTTTAGTTTGTATAGAGTTTTTTCTGCGTGTTTCATAGCAACTGGGAAACGAAAAGACGCGATTACAGCTGTGTTGCACGTAGCGTGGTTCTGAAAGGCCGAAAGTGGGCCAATGGCCGACGGTCAGCGCCTCAGGTTACAATTTACGCGCGATCGTATATTGGGTTTAGTGTCGTGGGCTTACCTAGATGCCCTCATCATTTTATTTGTCAAGATACCTATGAGACATTTCAAAAAACGCAAAAGTAATTCAACTTTATTATTAATCTTTTTTATGTCTGTCTCCGCTCGTAAAGTTATACTCGTTACTGTACGAGTAAGCACCTACTTTGAAAACGTAGTAAGCTGTTAGCTCTCTTATTCGCGTTACATATAAGCCAAATGATGAGGAGTAGAACACATGAACACAATCATTCAGATTTCATAGCGGTCACAAAACAATTTGAAATCTTTAATTAAGTCAATTGTTCGCGAGTGGTGTGCGAGCAAATATAGACTTTATATTGTGGGGTGAAGGTTAATATTTGGTTTGGGGGTTGTCTGTCGTCTGTAACAAATATTTGCTTGCTCCACCCCACTACGAACCTTGGGCCCGGCTGTTTATGTCTAAGTACATGATATAGATGAGCCTAGTCTAATGTTCATTGGTTGTCTGGTTCTAGACCAATTAAATATAATTGATTCGAGCCCCGCAGTCGTTTGCTTGCAGTAATTGGAGCCTGTTTTGCATCAGCGTTGGCTCGTATAGAGTAATCATGACGAGTAATCGTTTCTGTTATTTTTTATAACGCGTCAGATCTGAATTTAGATGCGACGTTAACGAGACATTATCATTATTTGTCGGATCACTCCACACATTGGTCCCAGTTCACTCACACACACAGTCTGCGTCTATCTGTTCAGCAACAGTTTCACTAAGACTCATGAAAACATAACGATCCTAATGTTTATACATACATTCTTACGAGTATGTAGGTACTGTTCATATTCAGCCGCTTCGATATCGATTGAAAATTTCAGCTAGCGATTGGCACAAATTTAGTTTCATATTGTTCAAGGTTTGACTTCAGAATATCCATAATTGTATGTACTTCCGTACTTAATTAAGGTTACTGTTGATAGATTTAATATTGTACTTGAATTTTAAGAGAGTGAATCATGTTTTTGTAAATGTTTTGTTTGACTATTAAATTATATTTTGTACTTTGGCCAGAGGCTAAGTATTGCCGTACAACGTGGCAATGCTGCCAGTGTCTTGGGCACATTACCAGCTGACAGCGTTAAGGAGGAGTTTTTTGACGCTCTTTTATAGTTAATTACTATTTTAGTAATTTTGTTCGTTTGTTAACCGTAGTAATGTATATAGTTAGGTCCCTTTTATGAAATAAATAAAATTTTTGTACCTACTACTCTGAATTTTGGTATTGGTAAGCTGGGTGATTGGAAAAGTCCTCTGTCCTGAAATCTTATTACGATTCTACCGCGCTAACGCTAACTTATGGCTCTTTATTTTCTTTAATCTTAATTAGGAACCCTAATAAAAACATACTAAGTAAAAGGTTTTTTACTAAAAGGCCGTAAATAACTTAGTCGGCCCATTTCTAGAAGACAAGGCTTTTAGTAGAGGTCTGCATTTCATGTTCAGACTAACTTATCCTTACAAACTGCCAAATTATTGAGTTATTATAGGCCCCAAAATAATCCTGTAAGGTCACTTACTAGGCGTATTATTGATCAGCTAGTTTTTCTAGATGTACATCTAGGCTTGGCAACAGCTAGAATTATTGTAGCTCAGTTAAAAAGTTACAACTGTGCGAGGTATAAAATGTCTTGGTCGATACCACGACAGCACTTCGGTTTCACGTTTGCTTCGAGACTTACAACTTTCATGTAGAATGCCTGACGAGTGATGACACAAACTTTTTAATAGTAATACATAACACAAGTTCGTCATAATTACCGACCGACTTTCGGACGCAGCGCGGCCTATAAATATTAATGATAAATTTGGTTTTATTGTCTATTTATACAAGCCATACAAGGTGTTGTTTTGCATCCTCGTCAAAATTCAGGAGGCTGTCGCAAAAGACATAAATAAACAATATAAATTATGGTACCTAATAAATTATTAAACGCTGCTTTTTTTGCTGTTTAAGTTTGTCAGTATTTCATAAAAACTCCCTTAACGTGGTTTAGGGAATAAGAAATTAGCGAATAATCATTTGCGATTTTTTGTAGGTATGTGTGAAAGCGTGGTTATAAGGCGAGGATAAGACGGGCGTTTAAAACACTGGTGGGTCACACTGACCGAGTTCCGCAAAAAAATAAAAATTACCTACCCATTTTATTATTGATTCGAGTCGAGAATCATAAGCAAAGTTACCACCTTGAATTTGACGAGGATGCAAAACAACAGTTTGTATTCAAGGTCACGACAAACTACCTATTACGGAATTATCTATCAAACACTATATGCACAAAAATGCATAGTTTATTGTTATTATCTAAACTTCTAAACTAATATTATAAAGAGGAAAGATTTGATTGTTTGTTTGCATAGAATAGGCTCCGAAACTACTGGTCCGATGTGAAAATTTCTTTCAGTGTTAGAAAGCCCATTTATCGAGGAAGGCTATAGGCTATATATCATCACGCCACGACCAATAGGAGTGGAGCAGCAATGAAAAATGTACGAAAACGGGGAAAATGTGACTCAAACGGAGTTGTGCCGGACAACTAGTTGTAAACTATTTTCATAGGACAAACAAAGTGTGTTACTGTGCAGATTATTACACAGATTTAACGAGTGCTAGCATTCTATAGATAAGGCGATAAACCCAGCTAATTGCTCGTAAACCTACTGGATGGAAACTATAAAGAAAGAAATTATGTTGAGCGAACTCTTTCGCCTATAAACATAGCCATAAGGCAAGAGCGTGGGACAAAGTTCAGTGGCATGACAGTAACAGAACAGTATACTGTTGTCTTGTCTTGAGTGCTAATAGAGAATACAATGTATGTGTGCGTACCGGCATAGTTTCTTTCTATGTGTGGGTACAAGAGGAAGAAGCTTGCCCTAGCTTGCCGCATTCATTTCTGAACCAAAGTCGCACAATGATTTGAAAAGCCAAACTGACAGCACGAAAGAGACTCATCTTGCTAGCCTTTCCCCAACTTTGTTGGGGACGGCTTCCAGTCTAACCGGATGCAGCTGATTAACAGTATTTTATATGGAGCGACTTCCTATCTGACCAGAATCTCCACAACCCAGTTAGTAGGTACTAGATAATACGATACCCCTTGGTAAGACTGGTTGTCAGACTTTCGGGTCACTGACTACCTATCTGTAACGAATGTCAAAGATCTACAAATGACAGCCGGGACCAACGGCTTAACGTGCTTTCCGAGGCACGGACGAAACTCGGTATGTAATGGGTGTTTACCCATCTAGCGTTGCCAGGCGTCCGGATAAAGCCGGACACAGTCAGGCTTTTCGGTTGCGTGTCCGGCCAAATTAGATGATGTCCATACTGTCCAGCTTTTGTTAGGCTTTTTAAATTTGAGCACTTTTGTTACATTTGTCATGTTTTTACATTTGATTAATAATAAATAAGGCTGATTCATTAAATTGTATTGTTGTTTCATTAGAATTTAGCTAGATTTTATGTTTACCATAAAATCTAGCTAAATTCTAATGAAACATAAGCTAAATTGGTTGAAAAGCATTGTTTAACTTTTTTTTTTTTTAAAACCTGTTGCTTGTTGCCGGCTTTTATAACTAAATGTCAGGCTAAACTAGCTGGACGGTCCGGTTTTTCGGTTTGAAGACCTGGCAACCCTATACCCATCCATAGACCAACCTAGGTTAGCACGGCTTAACCAGAAGATTGATCCGAGCGGCTGTAATTATTTACCGCGAAGTCCTCCACAAAAGAGACTAAATACCAATAATTACAAGGAAATGGCTTGATTAACTGACAGGTTGAAAATAAAGGTGACCGTGCAAAGATAGGTCGATGACATCACCCATGAGTTCATGAGTCATACTTAGATGTAAATAGCCATGTCCGGCTTACGATATTTTTTTTTCTGTATGTTGGTACTTCTGTGTCCCTTTAAGTAGGCATCAATGAACTTGATGATTCACCGTTTCCCATCTTTGTTTTGGTCATTTTACAAGCTACAAAGTAAAGTTGTGTTTAAGCCTATCTCTTTGAGCACGATGTTCTTCTGGGCTAAGCAACGTATTTCGATGCTGTTTGAGAATGTATTCCGGAAGTGACTTCAGAAATCTTAATCTTTAATCTTTTTTCTCAGTTTTATAAGTCTTCAAAACAGCGATTTTTTTTAAGTTATCTTTTTTTAAACTTTGCCCCACTCTAGAAATGTCTCCTGTATCGTGGGTGCGTTTACAAACATCTAAACTCACATACACAAACAGCCAGACCCGGAACAACTATCTATAGGCCATACAAATATTTGTTCCGTGCGAGGATCGAGCCCGCGACACGTAACGCAGCATTTCCCATTTATGTTTTATTAATTTTCAATGTGAATAAGCTACCTTGTGATATAAGATTAGTGTTGGGATTTTATCCGGATAAATACTCAAAATGGATAAATACTCAATAAATGTCCGTTTTTACTCGAGTATTTATCCAAAAAGCGGATAAATACTTCCTATAGTTTTAGTTACGTTATCTTACGTAAATGTTGTTATTTTACAAGCAAAAGGATTGAAATAAATGAAAATCAGAAAATATAGATTTGTACCGTGCTTTATTAATCACTTTAATAATAACAAAAAGCCTGTAATACTCAATCATGGATATTTTCGTCAAGCACTCAAAGTTAGATAAAGTTATTAATTTGTGATAAATCACAAAATTAGTTACTGAAATCATTGTAATATTAAGAAAATGACATAATAAGTAGAGAAAAATACTAAAATAACAACAGACCCATACAATCATAATCTTTTCCGTGAAAAAATACTACGTTACTTTAATCACTTTAACAATAAGACAATATTGTAAAAACTATGGCTTCACTGCACTTATAAATATTCTGCCAATTACTGATATTTTCTTAAATTAACTTCTATCACCATTAGACGCTTGTTCACCATTATCAGAAAAGCAATTTACAAACTGGAACTCACTTCCCGATTCTCTCAAATCCAATGATTCTTCATCAGTATCTGTCTGTACTGGACATGGTGATGGAAAGTCTTCGTCGTCACTGTCGCTGTCTGCACTCTCTTGGATAGAAATAAACATGCAACAATCTACACTGATTGACACAACTGTAAATTGTATTGTCATCTAATTCTAAGTTATGTTCGAATTTACAAGTTTCTAGCTCATCGGGAATAAAGCAGGTTACAAATTGGTAAGAGTTTGTAAAAGTATTTTTAATTACACAATAAACATAGATTTTCAATCACTATAACACTACCCAAGCATTTGGATTAGCACAATTCAAATTATTTAACTTACCTTGACACGTTATAACACAACTTCAAAAATAATAAACGAGCTCGTAGATATTATGTTGTTGTAAAAATTACATGCGTGTGCGCTCTTTATGACGCAAACTTGGGCGCGTATTGCCAAACTGTATTTTACCACAGACACGGGTTGCTCTGTGCTCGCAGGTAGTTTGCTTTAATGAATGAAGAGCATAGTACATACTGGCACAGACAATATCTGTGTTGAAAGACATTTTGCTTAAGAGTATTAGAGCCAAATACGTACGAGTACAGCCAACCACTATGTCATTTTAATGTGAAACTAAAACCAAAAATTGTACATTATGCAATCCTATTAAAGCAAACTCCAAACCACAGCTCCAAACCAAGGCGTTGTCGACGTGAGCCGCGCGTAGCGGGGCTCCTATTTCTGTCTGCAGGGTTTAGTAGTAACCTAACACGAAGGGGATGTCGGGGTCTTAGTGCGAGTCGGGGTGCCCAATGTCCCGAGCTCGTTTCGCTCACTCTTGCATCCTAAGTTCTCTTTAATGTGTTTCACTACACTACCAAATCCTTTGCTCTGCACTCGTACGTAGTTTGCTTTGAAAATGACGAGCATAATGTACACTAATACAGAGAATGTCTGTGTTGAAATACATTTGGCTCTTTAGTGTAACGACCACTAAGCGGTCCAGCACAGACTATGGATGTCTGTGGTAACATACAGTTTGGCATTACGCAACCTGGACACTACACGGACACTATGCGGCGCGGGGGTGGAGGGAAAGATAAGCAAAACAAAAGAAACGGGACAAAAGGTGGCTGGGATAGGGTATAGTAAGAACCACGTTGTTTCGTTTTGACATCAAAAGTAATAATGTAATAGTGTAGTATTTTGGAAAGCCCAAATAACAATACTAGTCATTAAATTTAAAAAAATAACCATCCGATTCGCAAAAAATATAAATATTCATCATTTTGAGTAAATATCCGATAAAAATGGTTGAAAACGAGTATTTATCCATTTCGGATAAATACTCGAGTAATTATCTTCCGAGAATTTATCCACCGCCCATCACTATATAAGATATAATAATAATAAGTAGTAAGCCAGTTCGAAAGCCGTACAAATTCACCTGCGCAAGCTGGCACACCCACACAAAAATGGTCGCTATGCGCAAATATAGTAATCCATTGCCGTTGGTTTTGAACGACAATCCGTTTATGGGTTCGAAACTAATGAATGGAGTGGCTTGTAGCGTTGGTTGTATATTTTTTTAAATTTAATTAACATTAAAGGATTATAAAATTCTATTATACCTAGCTTTTGTGACTGTTTTGGGGTTTTGCGCCTAGCAAAAGGGCTAGTCTGATAGCCATGGGTGCATTTAATAGTGTCAAGCAATTTCTTTCCCCCTTTGGTCTTTTTATAAATTAGCTATGACAACCAATTCATCGAACTATACTCCCCGCCACGGGAACGTATAAATTTTCTCTGTGAACTCTAATTAGTGAACATATAATTTTGTCTGTTTGTTCCGGCTTTCTCCGGAATTTTACGGTCAGATAACTGATGTCATAAGTAGTAATTTAGGCTAAAAAGAGTAATTTATTAAATTCCACGCGGACAAAATCGCGGGTAACAGCGAGTAATTAATTAATATGTTCAACATGCTTCTGCAATGGTGGGTCTTTATATGTACCATTATTTGTAACACAAATTAACTCTTACTCATAAAACTTCCACAGACGCAAACTCATTCCACCAGACATCGAAATGGATCGACGACGTGCGCACGGAGCGCGGGTCGGACGTGATCATCATGTTGGTGGGCAACAAGACCGACTTGTCGGACAAACGCCAGGTTTCCACCGAGGATGGCGACCGGAAGGCGAAGGAGCTCAACGTCATGTTTATTGAGACTAGCGCTAAAGCGGGATATAATGTTAAACAGGTAATTTCTATTTTCTACTTTACCGTCATTATCTTCCCCTTATCCCATTTTGTTTGGCGTCGGCGCAGCATGTCTTCTTCTTCCATACTTGTCATCTCATCAGTCACCTCCTTCCTTCTCCTCCTTCTAGCCATATCATCCTTCACACAGTCCATCCATCGTTTCTTTGGTCTTCCTCTACTCTTATATCCATCTATATTAATACTCAACATTTTCCTTTCTTGAATAATAGCCAGATGATTCCTGCAGTCTTGCTGCCTGCTCTTCATCCTTCTCCTGTCCTTATCCCAATTTATTTAGGAACGGCGCTGCATGTCTTCTTCCATACTTCTCTATTACTCGATCTCAGCAGTCAAATTAGCACAGAGTACGGCTTTATCTACCAAATATCTCTCACAAGACTCTTACGTTGTTCTAGAGGAAGCTGGACCGCTAGTCGTGGCTACCGCTTAACATGTGGTAGATAGTTCAATTTTCAATTTGGGCAATATTTAATTGTAATATTCCATCGGGAATTTCTCAGTAGCAGATCGCAGTCTGTCTGGTGCTTGTTTCATAGCAATGGGCTTGCTTGTACATGGAGCAATGAATACTTGCGATCTGTTGAGAGATAATATCTCATTGGAATAATATTTACCCGCAAATCCCGGGCCATTTTACAACTCACAACTCAAAACTTTTCACAACTTTGTCCATTGAATTGGATCCCGATTCAACATCGAGTTGATTGTCAAAGAAAATTTAGGCTTTTACACTGCAGTGGCACACGACAGGCTGCTAATAATAACATAGGCTGGGTTTAGCTCGCCTTTGATAAAAATAAAAATAAGCTGCAATATTGCCACAATATCTATATCACTTACAATAAATAAAAAGAATAAGAAGACAGCCTAAGCAACAATAGCATGTGCCGATAACCTTGCAACCCTTACCCCGATTATCAAACAAACAAAAGTCAAAGCTCATTAACAAAATCAATGTGTGTAAGGTGAGATTGGACACTTTAACCGTTAACGAGTGTGTATCACGTCTGGCTGTAGGCCTATTGATGACGTCACTGATCGATAGAGGTCGTATATCGTGACCTTTACCTTAGCTGTGGAGGATAACAAATGGTCCAAGGAGACTAGGGTTGGTTTATTCGAATAATAGCTTAGGTTTTTGTAACAGGTACGCGGGATTTTAGGTACTGCGATGTTTAGTAGATTTGTAATAAAGTGTCGTTGAAATAACGGAAAACTTCTTAAAAAGGGCTCTAAAATTTATTTTTGCTTATATCGCCAAAATTTGCTGTTTTATTTTGAGAAAAATAGATATAACAGAAAAGTTTACATGTGTTTGTGTTCTGAACTGGTATTTCCTAATTTCCACTTGTTAATAAACCCTTGAAAAATTTTTTGTTAGAAACATATTTCACACTTGACTAAAGTCGTTATTAATATTTACTGTTATTTCTCTTATAATTCTGACATAATCCTAAAACATTTCAGTTGTTCCGGCGGGTTGCAGCCGCGCTGCCCGGCATGGATTCTGCCGAGAACAAGCCACCAGAAGACAGTATCCTTTGCCAAAGACGAACCAACATGACCCGAGTACACTCAGCGACAACCGCTGGTTAACAACACCCACAGCTCCTGAACAAAATCTTGAATGATTGAAGGAAAGGGTTTTAATGACTGGTGACCAATTGTTGTCGCTGATTGTACCTACGGACCGGACCGTGTGTTAAAGCGATCATTCCATACGGCATGCATTGGTGATTTGTTTGCATGTGCGGTATATCTGGGACTTGCATCGGGATGAAAAGAGGTTTTATAATGTGTGCGGTCCGTCCTTTTAATAAGTGTTGTTTTGACTTGGCAGCTCGACAGTTAAAAAAAGTCTGTTAAGTTGGACAGCGTCGCCAAAGAGTTTTTACTTACCACGCTTATCGACGCGGGATCAACTAAAGTCTTAAAGCAAAAAGTTTTGTGTCCGTGCTATTAACTGTTGAAGAGTTCTCTTGTGAGTAGGCGATCCTGGTTTCTGGATCAAGTCGTTTTCACACGAATGCATTGTCATGAGAACCAAAAGTGTGTGCATAATTTCAGCTCAATCGTTGGGCTGGAACTGGTTTGAAATTTTGAACATATAAACTGACAAGGCTAGTCATGGAGTTTCATTGCGGTTCTTCTCCATAGGAAACGACCAACCCGAACCGAGCACCTTTTTGTCGACGTTTAATAAGTGCGTATGTAGGCCTATGTAAAACGGCACGGTTGGTGCAGTGGTTGAGCGATCGACTGCGCTGCGTGTCGCGGGTTCGATCCCCGCACGGAACAAATATTTGTATGGCCTAAAGATAGTTGTTCCGGGTCTGGCTGTTTGTGTATGTGAGTTTAGATGTTTGTAAACGCACTCAGATACAGGAGATATTTCTAGTGTGGGGCAAAATCTTTCTATAAAAAAAAAAAAAAAATTAAGTTAAATAAAAGCTTGTAAAAAGGCGCCATTCGCCTCGTTTCGGTTTCGAGGACGCGGCTAGATGTTTCTTTACACTATGCTGCACGAAATCCGATAAAGTAGTATAATAAGATAAGCGCCAGCCAATATCACGTCGATATTTGTGGTCACTCCACTGTTTACAACGTCGTGTTAGTCTAAACTCAAGTAAAAAAACCACTATTAACCATTTCGAGCTGCCAAGTTAACCCAACTGTCCAACACGAAGCCAACCTTTGGCCAACAACGAAGAACTAATGTTTTTTAACTCACTCTGATATCCACGCTCGTTCATACACGCACGTATATATGACGTATTTAAGTAATATATTTATGGACCTTGCGCACTACACGGCCACGGCTACGGCCACGAACAAAATCAGGAACAAAGTTTGTTCACAAACCTGGATTCCGACCAGGGGGATTACCCTGACGTCTTAAAGCAGTGTTGTTTGAATGTCACCACAGTGTGGGAAAGAGACAGGGCTATAGAGGACGTCTAGCGCCATCTCTTTCCCACTCTGGGATAAGATTAAAACAATACTGCTTTAAGACGTCATGTTCAGGCTGCGGTTCCACTGAGGCGGAGCGGAGCAGAGCGGAGACAAGCTGTGCTGCGATTCACCAATCACATGGCGGAGTGGAGAAGATATATGGATTTCAAGCCATGTGATTGGTCAATCGCGACATAGCTCATCTCCGCTCCGCCTCAGTGGAACCGCAGCCATAAGATTGCGGCTGGTCATGCGACAAGCCGTGGTCGTGGCCGCGTACTACGCGAGCTCTCTTAGTGTGTACACGGACCATTATAATTGCTAGAATATGTTTTTGTTTCAATACGGCAGGACATTGGCGGATTATTTGAATTGAATTAATTGTTATATTGTGTGGAATCAGCTGCGTTTCTGTTTACAAAAAAAAAACTTTTATATTGGACTTGTTAATGCTAAATTATTGTGTATGGTGTTATAGCGATTCAGATGTGAATGCTTTTCGACGATACTGCTGTTAACATACGAATTTATTTATATACCTACATTTTAATTATACCATGTTATTTTATGAAGCAACAAAATACATCGGAATAAATATTGCATACTTAAAATATATGTAATTAAATGCAGCTCAAAACTTAACCACCCTTAACCACCCAAAACACTACAGCTTAAAAGAAAACTATTCCTATTGTGTCTGTTGCGGAACTCTGCAATTTTATCAATATTAAACTGAAAAAAAAACTAATCGAATACTTCAAAATAGTTTATAGTTAAGGGACTTTTGTCTTTTAAACTTTACTTCTAACAAAACAACGGATCTTTTCTGGAATTCAGTTTCAGTTTTTGTATATACGCTCAGCTGATTTCACACAGCGTTTATATAGACGTTCCACAAACGAAGTGACGTGTTCCCGGCGAGTGTGTTACGGTGGTGGTTATAAGTATAACAGTCTAACGTCTGTGTTGTAAGTAAACTTAACGTTACTAATATTATACGTGTCTATTTACCGTCAACTCAAGGAAAATAATTGTTCAGCAATTTGATATATATCTTGCCCTGTCAAACTGTCAAAGAATGACAGTTGTGAGTTGAATATACGAACTATTCATGTTGGTTGTCGATTTGTTGGTAGTAATTAATTTCCTTGACTGTACCTGTGCCCATCTACTTGTCTATACCATCGTTCGGTTACGCCGCATTTTACTTGTTTTACATAAACTTAATTTTGAACTTTTATTACGTTACCTAAGTTCGTTTCTACATCGAACGTCAATAATCGTGACCAATGTGCTCATGAAACGTGCGAGTAGGATGGTGCGTTACTTTACTAATCACGTGTCGTCTCGCTCCCACGTTTTATGACCGTGGGGTCATCTTATATATCTTTGAACGTTGGCGTTTAGCATCGATTATCCTTGTGTTTTTGAGTGTGACTGTATCTGTAAATTACGTAATTTGTGGCTAGGCTGTTTCATATGCTCACGCGCACTCGTGCGGTGCCCGTGAACAACCCTTTATGTTATACTTTTATGTATTCAAATTAACATAGCTTTATAACCATGCTTATTGATATCTAACAATGTATAGTTGGCAACAAAAGTATTTATTATATTTTTTGCTGTAAAGAAACAGTAACAGTGTTGTAGATTTGAATTCTTGAATTCGAATTTATTATAATTACTACAAGTTGTAATGAATAATAATTGTATTTTGTTTGTTTTGGTATAAGTAAATTAACGCAAAACTGCTTCCAGACACCAAAATATTAAAGATTAAAAAATCTATCTGACATTTTGCAATTTTCCAATAAAATTTAAATCTAACTGCCTCATAAACAAATAGATCTTTTCTTGAATTGTTTATTCCTGATGTTGAAAACACTTGAATTTCAGAGTCAGTTTGGATAGTAAGAATTTAATAAAAAAAATTGGTTGCCGACTGTACATGCTTTATTTATTTATGACACAAACGATGCCCTGCTTAATATTTATGTTTTGTTGCTATGTTTTTATTATTTTCGCTTTCTAGGGTTCCTCAATGAAAAAAAAACATTAGTTTTCTTGCTTAGAAACCGCATGTCGAATGCATGGTCCGGACATATCGGTGTTTAACCAAAGATTTATAACGTTAGATTGGCTATTCCGCACTTCGGTCGCCATAAATCTATCTTAGTATAAATTGAGAAAATAATGCTAGATTGTACACACCGTACTTAGGTCGCGAACAAATTGAGTATAGTTAGCTCACACTCCCCGATAGATACGGGTAACGTTACGAGTGAGCGAGACAATACTATTCAATGACAACGAATCTGACGTTTTTGTTTCATCTTTAGACGCGGTCGGGCTAATCTATCGAGTTAAATCTTTGTGTTTTAATATTACTTTCTTGCTGAATGTGAACTGACTTCACATTGGCATTGTTTCTAAGTGAAACGACTTGTTGTTATCTCCTGTTTAAGCCTGTTTTCGTTCTACAAGCTCGTTGTTTCTGTTTTAAAGCTTTGGGTTGGTAAGTTAAATGCTAAGTTAACTGCCTTGAAACAAAGCAATGTTCTTGTGGAATATAATAGGCATACCAAGGTGTCGGTAAACTTTATGGAGAAACTTTACTAGTAAACTAGGTACGTTATATACAGTATATTGTTGACATTGAAGCTGTCATTAATTAATGCGTAGTACTCGCATCGGCGTGCGTTTATGTCCAGATGTATGAACGGTATGAGAAAAAGGAGTATGTAGGGATCTTAGCAGGTCGCGTTCAATAGTTACTTCGGACCCCTTGGGAGAAAATTGGTTACTTATGTATGTTAATCTTCTATATACAACGTGTAACGTTAAATGCGCAAAACCTCAGACAGCCCAAATGATTTTTAATTCAATTGACCTAATTCTGAAGAAAACGTAAAGGTTTTATGTGCTGTTTTAGTTTTACTGGAAATTCTGATCGTTTCTTTCTTTCTTTCTTTTTTTCCCGCGAGTGAGAAAATATGAATTGGACGACAAACATTTGTGTTTGCTTACCTATTTTGGCGGGTTTACGCACGTTATGGCTTGACCCATGAACAAATAGAAGAGCAACATTTTTAATTAAAGATTTTTTGAAAAAATTTGACCTATATTAAAAAGTGGTTCAATTGATTCTGCTCGTTATTCTGATCAATCCATTTTCAGGTTTTGCGCATTTAACGTTACACGTTGTATATAGTAATTACGCGTCACTTTGTTTGTCCGGGATGGACTCCTAAACAACTTAACCGATTTAAATCAAATTTGCACACCGTGTGCAGTTTGATCCAACTTGAAAGATAGGATAGCTTACATCTCAAAATTTATTTTGTAGTACTTTACGGGGAAAATGTGACGCAAACGAAGTTACCCGGGACAGCTAGTTAATATATAGGTTCCTAAGTTTAACCAGATTATTTATAGAGTTACCCATAGCAGAGTCCGTTTTTACTTACAACATCCACTTAAATGAATACTTTAATAAAAACACACTGCTGCATTTTCATAGCTCGGTTTGGCGCTGAAACAACTCTCAGCGCCAAACCGAGCTATGAAAATGCAGCAGTTTGACATTCCATGCTGTGTTGGAATGTCAACTCTCAGCGCAAAAAAGCCATTCACAGCGTGTACTAGAAACGGTGAAGGAAAACATCGTGATGAAACCGGCATGTCCTAGTACTAAACATTCGAAGACATGTGACATCTACCAACCCGCACTGGGCCCGCGTGGTGGATTACAGCCCACTCCCTCTCACAGAGAGGAGGCCTGTGTCCCCCCAGTGGGAACATTATAGGCTGCTGATGATGATGATGTGTACTAGAAAGGTGTGGTCGTATTTCACTGTCAGTAAATAATTGACAAAACTTCAATACCTTCTGGACCTAAATGTATGGGACAGCAGATTTGTTTTCTTGATTTTGATGGTGGTCCCATGGAGAAAGTTGTTGAGTTTGATGGTTTGAATTGGAATACGACATCTTTCCGCGTGGTGGATTACAGCCCACTCCCTCTCATAGAGAGGAGGCCTGTGTTCCAGCAGTGGTAACATTATAGGCTGATGATGATGATGATCTTTCCGGTACATGGCGTATATTCTAGAACAATTTATGAATTGTTATTTTTATCGGTTGCTTCGATAGTATTACCTAGTTAAGTTGATAAGGAACAATTTCGATATGATGTATCGATATCTGTAATACGTATGATTTTTGAGGTACCGTAATATTGTATGATTGGAAAGCGATTGGGTTTGGACTACAAGTAACTATGGAAAAGCATGAGTATGATGGTTTGTGAGTATCTACAGTTTAATTGAGTGAATAGGGACAGGCACGGGTGAATCGAGATAATCTTTCAAGGGTTTTCATCATAGATGCTTAGGTAATGTTAAGGGCTAATACGGGGAACGTTCCAATTATAGTTACATCTACATTATTACTTAATAAATCAGTTTTTTTCACGCTAGCTTTTGCCCGCATCTTCGTTTGCGTTATGATCAGAGATCGGAATTAGGTAGAGTTATTTTTGTACTTGCATCGAAATGTTAATATGGATCTTCCCTTGCGTGTGCGCATTGCAATTTTGCAACTTCGGATATCCGATGTCGGATGGTTTAAATTGTGTAAAAGTAAATAACTTTTTTATTGAATAAATCACGGATGTTTTCTGCTCTTTAAAATTAATCTCGGGATTTGAAGCACACCCACTTTATTCTTTCGCTGTATGAAATCAGTGTTAGTACACAAATAACTCTACCCAATTCCGACCTCTGGTTATGATCGATAATTATTCCACGAGGACGTTTTAATTATAGCCTATGACACCTCGACATAATGTAGTTACCCATGAATGAAAGAATTGTCGGAATTACCCTACTTCTAAACTTACAATCTTTACCTTTTTATAATATTGTACAGTTTCAGTAAGATTTCTCCAGTAAGCCGGACACCTCGCTTCCTTTGCCCTATATCATAGTACCATTTTATTTTCCTTAATATGATTGTACAGTGCACGAGGTGATTCTGAGGCAAGCGCCCGGCGACAACAAGGAGCCTGACAGCGGCTGCGCGTGCTAGTGCCTCGCGGGAGTGGTCGGGAACCTGCCCACGCTGTCGCCCGACTTACGCATCGACAAAACCACTTCGGCGTATATTCTCCGACATCTTACTGATCTCAAGGCTCGATTCATACTGGCCTTTGTTACGTCATTCGGCCATAGACAAACATGCTTCGATTTTTAAATCGTTACTGATTATTGTAGCTGTCAAAGTCAAATTAAAAAGACTCTGACCAACAGTACAATCCTTAAACAGTGGTTTTACCGCCTGACTTTGCATCTCAGTCAAAATGTGGTTGGCGTTTGGTTGAAGCCATTAACAGGTCTGGCAATATTATAGTGATCTTTATTCTCGTAGTAATAAAGTTGCATTTAAGTTACTGATATCACAGGCAAAAAAAGTAAATGGAAAGTGGATTTTATAGAGACATCAAATTCCAATAGAGTCGAGTAGCAAGTGGCTCAAATTTACAAAGCCATTGCATCTGCTCTCCGGAATACTTTGAAAGAAAAGAAGACGTTTTTATACGATGAGATTAAAGGCCAGAACCCAAAGACGCACCACAAGCTCAACCATTTAAAATATCAACAAGACAAAAAAGCCCTTCAATTAAAAATAAAAAATATTTACTAAGCTATTAAGTGACTTGGGAGATCAAGCAAAAACAAGTCCCCTGCAGTGTGCCTTGCAAACTGTATTACTCAAGTAAGTAGACAGAGAACACATCTTCACCACTGTTGAGACAGCCTAAATACATCATAAGAAAAAAAAAGTTAGTTATTGTCGAAACCATTCCCAAAACAGCGATACAGTAAGTCGGATAGTATACGCTGCAGTCAGTAGACGTGCCCGGGCAAGCGACGGAGTGTTACAGCCCTATCACAGTTATTTTACCTCTTATGACAACGACTTTAAAGCTCAATGTCCTAAATCAGAGGTAAAATCGCAATGACAGGACAGTAGAACCGATCTGATACGTGCTAGCGTGCTTTTGTGTGTTTGTCTACAGTGATATTAGGTTGTAATGTACATTCAACTAGTTTTCAAATTATAACGAATTAAGGCATAATATTTATATGACCAACTGTTCTATATAGACCTTCGTTCATAGTTAATTAAATCTGACAATGCCATATTGAAGAGGGCGGGTTGCACCAGCATCGGTTATCGTGTCACGTTAGCGACGGTTTAAGTAGTGAAGGATAGCAGTTGTAGCAAAGCTTCTTGTGCATTGACGCTCGTTAGTGCCATATTTAACGTTTACGTTCCTGTGAAGTAAGATGGTGCAACCCGCCGTTTAAAGAATTGCTACAATTTAGTTTTCTGTAGGACAGGTTGTTCTATCTTCCTATGTAAGTGTAAAGCGAAAATATCAGACTGTAGATCTTTGCAACAAGCTTACGCTGTTGCAAAAGAAATACGGCTTTGTTTTCATTGCTTTGTGAGTGATTTTCTCTCGCATTACTGTGGACTTATAGGACGACTGGTCAATTTTGGAATATTTATGAATCAAAGGTCTATTTAAGACAGCTCCGTGCTACTTTTACTACGCATTTACACAAAAGCACTATGTTTAAGCCGCAATAGGAAATGAGTACTTATGTGGGAATTAATTTACTCACGCTCTGCGCTTCGTTATAGAACAAAGTATGTAAAATGCTGAAAATAGCGTTTGATAGCATTGCAGGTCCAATCTAGCGTTCTAATATTAACTTTTACTTAAAAAAATCATCCGCAAAAGAACAATTTATCCGGTATTCGTGGCACAGAAGGTGAAAATTAAATTCCCCCTTTATTTTATCCCTTTGGTAATCTAATTATATAAATATCAACGTTGAAAGTTTGAAATGTCGTAAAGGACATTGAGCATGTTGTTGAATTTTTAAATTTGTGCTTAGGACCAAAAGTCTAAAATCAAACAGCACCCTCGATGATTACAGCTTTTCAAATTATCACCGTTGAAATATTCTAAGCAAGATTTTATATTTAAGTTCTGTATGAGACTGAGACTGCATGCACGCCCTCTATTGTCACCTTCACGCTTGAGAATTAGTTTGGGTAGTAAGCAGGACTTCTTATGCAAAACTGAACTGACAAGAATATTGTTACTGAGAGAGAATTAATGTGTTTATTACGATTGGTGGAAGAGGCCTGAACGTAATGTTATTTACATGTGACGTCACAGAAGTGTTTCTAAAACAGTTTCAAAACTTTCACCGAACTTTCTAAAAAACTAGCAGTCGCTTGGTTTTTACAATATTTAGTAAAAACGAAGCAAACAGCGCAGGTTTTGGGGACTAAAGAAATATCTTTAGTTCTCAAAACCACCGGTATGGCGCTGTTTTAATAATAATAATAACTATTTTTTAACAAAATAAAATCAGACACAAAAATCGACCTATTATAAGTAACGAAACTGTCTCTTTGGAATATTTGTCGTAAGCGCGACTGTTGAGCATAACCCTGGGTTCGATTCCCAGGTCGGTCAAAGTGTTATTGAGTTTTTTCCATCAGGAATTTCTCAGTAGCTGCCACAAAGTCTAGATTTAAACCGGCGAAATGTAGGTCTGATATCAGGTACATTTCTGCCGAACCTCTCGGGAATTACAGGCGTAAGCATGATTGTAGTATTACGTTCACGCGTCTCTATTTAATTTTATTATATAAGAGCTGCTCTGTATTTTGTACATAGCATGTGACGGCGAGACTCCGAACTTCTTTTGTCTTTAAAATCACGGTTCCTAATATTTTTGAGCGGAAAGTTCTTATAGTCTATTTATTTAGGGTGATATTCAAGGCAATCTGTATATCTAAACCGCGTTTATGAGCTGTTTCTATAACAATGATGGTTCTGACAGCTATTGAACGCAGTTTAGATGTCAAGTTTCTTTGGTGAATTTTGCCCTCAGAGAAGTAAACAAATAGATAGATATCAGTTTATTTTTATTAGAGAAGTAGGAGTCTCGCGGTCTCTGTACATTAGTATTATTTATTTACTTAGTGCTTAGGTGCATAAACTTATGATTCTTATATATAAAACGATTTTAGTGAGATTTTCAGCTGGCTTTCATGTGTCGAGATCGAGAAATCTACAGATAAAGATTAACACTATTTTATAAATGTATCATTCCAATGTGCTTTGTTAATGATATAATCAATACATAATAGCAATATATACAATAATTTTTAATAACGTTTGGCCTCGTAAAGGATATTTAATAAATTTAATGCTTATTTATAATTATTATAAAATTATTTTTTATAATTTATTTTAGGTGCAATATTTTTTGTACTATTTTATTGATGCAGCTGATTAAAAATGAACTTGAGATTTCGACTGTATATTGTGAAATAATTTTTTAATCATATTTGGGATTATTTGTACGGGTTACATACTGAGGATTAAGTTTATCGACATTTGTCCCTAGTTTCTCTCTTACGCCCGCTTTCAGTAACCTAAGTGACACTTAATTAATTCCTAAATAAGAAGGCTTTTTGATTTTCTTCGCTCGGTTTAGCGCCGAAAGTTGATATAACAGTGCAAGTACTTATAATTAGGCGTTTTCATGTGTGGCTTATGTCTTTATAATGCATACAAAGCATATATTTATTTCAAGTATACAGTGGAATTACTCTTGTTCAACCTAGACCATACTCAGTACATACACGTAGAAACAACCGCATCATGCTACAGTCGTAGGTGCACTCAATATTTTCCATTAAAGCTTAAACCTAAGTGACTTTAAGGGTTATTTTCCTAAAACAGTTCTATGTTAGTTATAAAAATATACTAATTTGGATGTTGTGTAGTCAACCTAAGGTCTAATGTCACTTGCACTTCATAAAACAACAAAATCCTGTAACAGCTGACATCATCGTCCGCGCGCCCGCGTCACATATTTGTGTATGTGACAGATAATTTTACCCTTAATATCCTTACCGATGCTTTAATTTACCTACTGGGACCATCATTAACACTGAAAATGGGATATTTACCATGGTTACTATTAAATTATAACTCCTTGGACGCTGTCAAAACGATAATTACGAAGGCGACTATTCTTCTTCCTAAACATAAGTTTCAAGTAACGAACGTCGAAACTTGAGAACACGTATTCAAATATGAACCTCCTTCCTCCTTCCTTAGCTCCTTCTGGAGCAAAAACAACGTTTCGACTGAAAAAGGGATTAAGTTAACAGTATTTTTTTAGAACTAAAATAATGAGTGCATCCCACGGCTATTATATTTATCTTGAAATTGTAAATATCCATATCACGCTGGTTTATTTTGAATAAAATATTTAAAACACTAAACTTGCTTTTATTTACATAAATTTCTTTTTTCAAAATATGCTAGAGAACACTTTGAAGAAGAAACATGAACGTATCGCAAAAGAATTGCTGCTCAGTTTTTCAATATACGGCAAAAAAAATCAACGCTTTGGAGTCTAGAATCTTGTCCTTTGTATTAGTTTGTGGAATCTGATTCTTGGTATAAGTTTGTATCATGATGCCCATTACCCCATAGTCAGAATCCATTAGATTAGACACAAAAATCAAGGCGTTAGACCTATGGTACAGTCATAGAAATCAGTTGTTGACCGGATTGCACCATACTTCATCAATAAGCATCGATATCGCTGAGTCATATTCAAAATAAGCCTATTGTTTCAACTGTCAAACAATGAATGATTTAATTAGTATTATTTTATAAGTCATTAATTTTCCTTGATTAAATAAGCGAAGTGGTCGTTAACCGGGTGTCAACATAGAACTTCGAGATCTGAAATTCTGAGTAATAATACGGGTAAAGCTAGAAAAGTATATCTAGGTTTACCCGAGTTCACTTAACTTAATCCGAGTTTGTTAGGTAAAGTTCGAAAGGTAGCTTTGTTACGGCTTAAAGCCGAAGTACGGTTACACCTAGTTCCAGCCGGCTATACCTGATGCGGCCGACTGATTGTTAGCTAGCTGCTGATTTCAGGGCAGACCAACCTAATGGGATAGAACGTTATATTCAAGCTTGTTGCATCAAATCGCCAGTCAAAAGACGGCACAACCTCCAAATTTAAATTAATTTTATTGATTAAATATCATTGCTGCTCAATGAATAGTCGCGAAAGAAAACCTGCTGGCTATAAGCTACTCTAGCTTATAGCTATGTTAAGCAGCTCTATGCTATTGGTCATGTTTTGATTAGACTAAAAATGTCTAGTTGATATCGAATACTACAAAATTGATATCGTGTGACTTCTTTGGACACGCATTGAGAATACATTTGTAACAAGTCTCATATAGCTTCGAAATAAAATGAATGTTTTAATTAAGATGGAGAGTCGATGATATCCTTAACTCGTGGTACAGCGGTGGACCTCCAGACGCAGTCCCCCATGGGCTCGGAGCAGGAAGGCAACGAGAGCGGCTGTGTGTGCTGAGCGCCGCGCGCACCTCACCCCGCACCGCTTGACGCACATGTATCGATACCTCAGACACACACTATCGGTACTTTCTATCCAAATATTTTTACGTATGTATTTTTTTTATTTAAATTTAATAAGAAATGAAAGAATTGTTTTGAGGAACGCGCAACGTTTAGGAATGGCATGTGACTTTAATGTTTGTCTGCTACGTTTATGTACTACGGACTTGGGACACTGGTGAAACATTTACTTGGAACTGTCTGCTAATGAGATAAAAGATTGCAAGTTAGAAAACTAAGTAAGAAATATCGATTTCAACACGTTTTATGTGAATGTGTCGCCATTGGGAATGCACCCTGCACGGTGCCTAAGATAGCACGCGAAATTCAGATTTGTTTTTTTTCTTGAATTCCGCTGATTATTTTCTCGCTTCTACCTTTACTATCTATCGACTATTGAAACGGCACAAATGTAATTAAACGACTATTGAAACGGCACAAATGTAATTTAAAATTAAGTTTCATGATCTACAAATGAAGTCTACAAGAAGTAGTTTTCTTCGTATCAGCGCTTCAAGTTCTTACGTAGTACATAAATGTTGCGGCTGTTATTCAATCTCTGTGATCAGGTAAGTCTTTCAAAACGTTCCTATAACATTTCAAAGATTTAATAATATATCGGCAGAGGAAAGACTGGAATAAATCGTTTAATGTTCGTTTTGCTGAAGTTGTGATTAACTTGGTTTCTGATGTTTTGCGTCTACCAAGTTGCTTCATCAAATTCTTAGCAATCTTTTGTAGATTAGTGTTAGTTCGCTTAAATGAGAAAACACGCTAACTGAGTGATACGATCGATAGCCCATATGATAGAAAGAAAGTCGAGTACATGGAAGCAAATGTGACAAGTCGCAATTTTATTTGGGCCAGGTTCCGGTAAAAAAATAAATTGTCTATGTTTTGTTTATGTCAGCATAAATGTAGGCTCAGATTGAAGATTGTCTTACTTTGCTCCCGTAAGTATAAAGGAGGTATCTGACTATCTGTGACAGATGAGACCCAAGATTTCATCTATGAGAAGAGAGAGGGAGAGAAAGAAATAAAGATTTCAGCAAGTTTTATGTGAATGTCTTTCCAATGGGAATGATAAGAAAAGCGGAATGAAAGCAAACGTGTTGATGTGCGTCAAACAATTTACGTTCGAGTATTTTTTTGTGAATAAGCCCCTTTGAAAATAAAATAGCAAATACTATCAAATATTTTTTCTGATTGAGGATTTATATAAATTGTAATTTATTGTTCGGAGGTTTTCTTCATCCGTGCAGAGATTTTTGACGTAAAAAGCCAATGTCTTAATAAAAAACTGAAGTGGTTAAGATCTTACTGATGAAATTATTTGTATTGTAAATAATTTATGGTACGGTATGTGTTTAATCAAATAAATTATGAGTTAATTATTATTGAAAAGCACACACAGCTAAAATTATGAACAGAGGTCGGAATTAGGTAGAGTTATTTTTGCATTTGCATCGAAATGTTGATATGAAAAAAAAAATATTAAATCTGCCCTTGCCTGTGCGCATTTGAATTTCTCACCTTCGTACATCCGATGTCGGATGGTTTAAATTGTGTAAAAGTAAATAACTTTTTTATTTAATAAATCACAGGATTTTTCTGCTCTTTAATATTAATCTCGGGATTTGAGGCACATCCACTTTACTCTTTCGCTGTATGAAAACAGTGTAAGTACACAAATAACTCTACGTAATTCCGACCTCTGATTATGAATTGTCTAGACATCGAGACCGTGGTAACTTGAAATGCCGTAAGTGACATGAGAGCGCTTTCGGATTTGAATCCGTCGGTTCAGCGCTAAATGTTGAAAATTAAACAACACGCCCACTTACGTAACTTCAAATTTCTATCACCATCAAAGAATGCAGGTGCTCAGTGGATATCATGTTATCTGCTTATTTAAAGATATAATGAGAATTAAAGCAATACGAGATAACTCGCTTGTAGCCAAAATTTGGGACTGAACGGCTCAGATACCAGACTTATTTTAATGAATTTTAGTTTCACTTCACAATAAAGCAAAAAGGATGAGCATTATCTGGTGGTATCGAATGTCTGGTGGTATCTATGTACAGTCAAAGAACTTGATTAGTAAACAAATAGACGTTCCATGTGTTTTTGTGTTTTGTGACTGTACATGGGTCAAGCGATTTGGCTAGCCTAACGTTAGAAACTCATTTGATAATTTTGGTTTATTCCGTTTTAATACCAAAAACTAATACCACTGGTAGTTTTTTCAAACACTGGTAGTAGAAAGAAATACGAGTGGTATTAGTGTTTGGTATTATAACGGAATAAATCATAATTTTGATATGTAAGGAATTTCATAATAAAAGGTTCTAATAATACACTTGTTTATTATTTTTAAGCACAACTTGTGAACGTTTCAGTATTTTTAGTGACTATGTTTTGGCAAGGTAAATGCTTAACGAGGTGGCATTTATATTACATTTTAATACTTTTCTCTGGGTTTTTGAAATTCGAGAAACGTCTTCAATAGCAAGGTGATATACCTAATGTAGATTAAAACGCTTCGCCTAGTCTATAACGTGTTTAGTTCTAATTTATTTTAAATAACATTCTATTATTATTAATTTCATTGAAAACTATTGTAATAATTATGATAAAACTGTAATATATACAATGTACACGCGCATAAAATACCAAGTGACTGTTAATTGTTAATAAAGCTTCAGAAAAGCGATTGTAAAAGTGACTGCAAGGTTGTTAGGGCACAGGTTCCACCGCCGGCGATTAGCGAGAAGCGAATAGTAGAGATAGCAATTAAAAACGAGTTGTTTGTTTGTGTGCAGTATTAGCGATCAACTATTAATATATCTATCTCTTTTTTAGACCAAACTCTCTCTCGACTCTTTTAAGGGTCCTAAGATTAGCGTATTTTCGGCGCTTGTAAGCTCGTTTTTGGAAGCGTGTGTAGGGCGTTTGCGCGCGCCTTTTGTCGCACGCGCACCTCGTACGAGCGTTGACGCGCTTATAAGCTCGTATAAACGCAAGCTGTGAAAGATACTAACTTACTGCTACTGACTGAACCCACCGGTTACAGCGAATACGCTGGAGAAAGGGGTTCGGTTTTTTGAAGTTCACGATGAGGTGCGTGTGTAAACGCGTAAGTCGCTACCAGCTTATACGCGCAGAAAAATCGGCTAGTCTGAAACCGCTCTAAATATTTTGTAATGTTTCTTGGGCAAGAAAATATTCGATAGATGATGCTTCCTTGCGGCTTGCTTGTCCTTGGCCGGTGGGACTGGTGCTTTAACTCGTGTTTTTGATGTGTCGAAATACCGCTGTGATTAGCTTTGTAAATTCCTAAATGTCAATGCTGATATACCAATGCGTGTTAGCTCATAGTCTTAATAATTTAAAAGATAAACAGCAAGGTATGTTAACACCCTAGTTTACCGATTACAAGTACCGCGGGTACCCACAGAGTCACGGACGATTTAGATTTATATTCTGTATCTCTCTCCTCTACAGCAGTGGTAGAAACGACCGCAACTTACGAGTTGTCAGTCGTAGCTGACAGCTGTCAAAAGGAGTATTATTTTCGTTATTTTGAATAAACAGGCGATGGTGTAGAGGATATGATATATACCTCAATTTTCTATGGACTTACCGAAATTAGAGCTCAATTTTTATTCCGTTGTGGTGTCGGGATATATTCATTGGTGTTTAGTATTTATAAATGTTGCTAGATACCTATAGGATTGTTGTCATGCATTTTTTTAACAAAAATATTGTGGTTGTTTAGGTCATAAATAAGCCTTAAATGCACAGAAGTTTTTATTAGGTACTAAGTTGATTTGACGAGCAATGTGTGTTATTATTTATATAATGTCTTCTATGTAATAATACGGTTTCTCGACAACGTTTGGGCAGATTAATGATGAATGAATTTTTGAATTATGAATTTCATAATAAATGCCCTGCCTTCTCGCTCTTCTTTTATTTGGAAATTGTTATACAGCAACATTTATAAGTAATAAATGAAACTTAATATGAACACTATTTTACAATTACATAAGTAGGTATTTCGGCTTAAGCTAACCAAAAACAAGAACTTGTACTTTTATTAGACTTTATATCGCAATGTGGATTAAAAATATGCTTTATTGCCGTTTAGAAGAAGTTTTGTTTTGTAAAAAAATACTTTAAATTAGCATGATGTTCTAAATATTAAATGCGTTTTGATTACAATAAGATATTGTTTTTTATATTGATTACTTTTCATGGTTTGCCAAACCTGTAGGTAATTAATTATTAACTGGCTGTACCCGTACGCATGCGTTGCAATGCCCTTTTTACTACCTACCCTACACTACCTACCTACCGACCTACCTACCCTACCCTACCCTACCTACCCTACACTACCTACCTACTCTACCCTACCTACCTACCCTACCAACCTACTTACCTACCCTACCTACCAACCCTACCCTAACTACCCTACCTACCTACCCTACCCTACCTACCTACCTACCTACCCTACCCTACCTACCTACCTACCCTACCCTACCTACCTACCCTACCCTACCCTACCTACCTACCCTACCCTACCCTTCTCACCTTTTAAACCTTCCCGGGACTACCAAAACCAAAATCAGCCAAATCGCCCCAGCCATTCTCGAGTTTTAGCGAGACCCACGGACCACAATTGATTTTTTATATATATAAATTTAATAAGACAATATTTGTCGTGGTAATGCGGTTCTAGATTAATTGGGGACGTTGATAAAATATCTGCCCATGGGAAATAAAACAGGTAGTGTGGGGCAGATTTACACAAAGTGGGTTCCGTACCTTGACTAGGAAAAATATTATTCCTGTTTCATAGATCTTCATCATTTCAGCCGAAAGACGTCTACTGTTGGATATAGGCCTCCACCAAGTTTCGCCACATTGACCGGTCCCGTGCGACTCGCATCCAACGGATCCCCGCAACCTTCACCAGGTCATCGGTCTACCTAGTGGGAGGCCTTCCAACGCAACGTCTTCCGGTACGCGTTCGCCACTCCAGAATTTTTCAGCCCCATCTGCCATTTGTTCTGCGAGCAATGTGCCGTGCTTACCGCCACTTAAGTTTGGCAATTCTTCGGGCTACGTCGGTAAGCTTGGTTCTCTTGCGGATGTCCTCATTTCCGATTTGATCACGCAAGGAAACTCCGAGCATAGCCCTCTCCATTGCCCTTTGGGTGACTTTAAGCCTTCTGATGAGGCCCATTGTGAGCGACCACGTTTCGGTCCCGTATTTAATCATCACAGGCAACACACACTGGTCATAGACTTTCATCTGGAGACACGGCTTTCATAGTTCTTCAATTCAATCGTATTAACGAAGTTTGTAAAGGGTTTTGCTGATCTCTATAACAACGGAATCTATCTAGTTCCGTTTTTATACAAATAAGCAAAACCCAACACAGACATAATTTACCTGTATAAACTTAAATATGTCTACGTTTTTTGCTTTGCAGAGGTAAGAAAGATGTACAAACAAATAAAATAATAAGTACATAAAAATAACATGTTTAATTCAGGCGCTTAAAAAATAGCGTAAATAGGTGTTTATATTGATACAAATTAATTAAAATGTAATTATTAGTCTATAATATTATTAATGGTAGGTACTAACTAATCATAATAATAAAGAATTAATATTATGCTCGAGATCGTTAACCAACAGTTATTAAAATGTTCAGAACAATATGATTTTCGCGTGATGATGTTGTTTATAAAAGTCCCAAAAAGTTTTTTGTTTGCAACAGAAATTAAAGTTTGTCATGTAGTATAACATCAAGTTTCTGGTTCCGAAACTTGGTATTATCTCACATTCTAAATTCAAATGTAGTCAGTGCATGTGCTGTCCGAAGAGTAAGTAATTTGGGGTGCGTCTGGTGTAACTACAAGTCCTTCGTCTCATGTTCGCACGACTGCTTTTTAAACGCGACGTTTATTACTTCTCAAAGAATTTGTAACGCTCAACTCAGCGCCGAGAGTTGGTTATTCAACAGTACGGTTTCTAATTCGCTATTGGATTCGCTGTTCGATTCTCAACGCTAGGTTCGATGCAAGAGAGTTCAAAATCAAGTTCGAAGTAATGTAAACGTTGCGCTATAAATTCAACAAGTATGTGATGCACGTAATTATTGGTTCTTATACGCCTTGTCGATCGCCTGTAACCAAAAAAAAATATGCAGGTAAGTTTTTATTACATAATAATATGGAGTTGCAGAGATGTGTCTCCCTATTCTTTTGTATATGTTTGTTTTGGTAGAATTCTTCCTATATATTGTATTTTATAATTATTCACATATAAAATAATTCTAAGAAGCCCCGACTTACGAGCAGTAAGCCGTGGGTTCGAACCCAGGCAGGCGCATTACTTTGTGTTATTTATTTCATCACTGTTGCTCTCAAAAACGGTGAAGGAAAACATCGTGAGGAAACCGGCATGTCCTAGAACTAAAAATTCGAAGACATGATACCTCTACCAACCCGCACTGGGCCCGCGTGGTGGATTACGCCCACTCCCTCTCATAGAGAGGAGGCCTGTGTCCCAGCAGTGGGAATATTATAGGATGATGATGATGAATATAATTCTTATCCATATATAATATCTTCTATTTAGGGGTTCAGAATGATGTTCTGACTACGGGGTAACCCTTTCACCATGTCTAGCAAGCAATATTTTTTTGCGTTTAAAATCCTCTACCTGAAAACAAAGCCGAAAAGATGGCTGAATAATTATCATACCTTGATAAGATCGTTATAATATTTGTCATCCGGATATTCAGTTCCGCGTCTCCTTTTCTTGAACACTTGTACCGCGTCCCGCTTACAATCATCGTGGTTATTTTGGCTGGGCTTCCATGTCTCTCTCTTCTTAAAGAGGCTGAGGATAGCCTCCAAAAGGTTCCCCGATTGCTGGGGCTCTCTGATCTTGCCCATCCTCATCGAGTAATACCAGACAGCTTGCTCCACTGCTTGTTCATTGTTGTACTCGTTCACAGTTATCAGTTCTTTGAAACGTTTTTCAAGCGCCTGTAAAATATAGATAGCTATAATATGTACTTATCTAATGTAAGTACGCCTGTTGTACTTACAGAACCAGTTTGTCCCAGAAATTGGTCTCACTTCACAATTTGGACAAAATTGTCGAAATCCCACTAGTGGGAGAAAGTGGACATTACATTCCATGTTTCCTAAACATGGTGAAACAAATTTCTCGGACAAAGATGAATAATTCTTGCATGAGTTACCTACTTACCTCCACATAACATGAAAAGCTTAAGTATATTTCGACGATAGCGCACTTCACAAGTCGAATAATCCGAAAGAGTGCGATAATGGGTGCTCTTTAAACCGGTTGTGCAATAACAAACAAAAATTAAGTGAGAAAGAAGATATCACTTGCCTCAAGCACCTCTTCCTTGTATTCGTCGTCCTCATCATCTTCAACTCTGTCAGCGAGGCAGTCTTCGAGCGTCGCCTCCACACCTGCATTATGTAAATCTTGGAGAGCTCGCGGGTGGAAGCAGCACATCTGCGGGCCCCACGCCGATGTTATATAGTTGTTGTACTTATATTCAGCCGCTTGCATCGCCATTTTCTTGCTGTTTTTATTCGCCTTCTCGATTTCCTCAAAGCAACTTTCGATTTCCTGAAAGTTATAACAAGTACATCAAACAAGAATGGAAACTGAGATCAAAAAACGATGATCAATCATATTTTCCTCAATTTGGGAGCGATGCTGACGATTGTTGACGAAGATAATGTACTGAAGACTTGAATAGAGTAGGTGCCCGCGTTCGACGCACATGCTTGTTTTCTAAGTGTAAGTGTATTAAATTAAGCGTAACCTACCTAATCATTTCTTATGTTTTTGTAAAATCGACTGTAATTGTTGGAAATAGATCATCATTCATCATTTCAGCCCAAAAGACGTCCACTGCTGGACATAGGCCTCCCCCAAGTGACGCCATATTGACATTTTGGGGGGTTTTGCCGTAATCGCCGCGCTTGGCAGGCGGGTTGGCGATCGCAGTACGGTTGTTACAAAAGTACAGAGAACGCTGCTGCCCATTCTCTGGCAAATCCTTTAGTCGCCTCTTACGACACCCACGGGAAGATATGGGATGGTGCTATTCTTTACGTCCGACACCATACAGAGCCAAATAGATAAAAATCATTAATCTTCAACCATTAATTAAGCTTCGACCAATTTGTATTTTTTATTAAGCATTAATTAAGCTTCGACCAATTTGTATTTTTTTTTTATTTTTTTTTTTTAAATATTTAAAAATGTAAATTTTAAGTTATAAAATAAATAAAGGATTAGTAATAATTATTAATTGATAATAATGATTAAGTATAATTATTTATACAGTTACATTTCTTTTAGCGAGTTCAGATCTAACGCACGTGATACTAAAATTGTCTATTGTAAAAAATACTCAAAGATAAGTGTTACCATTTATTTTAAAAAATACTGACGGAAATTATCTATAAAGATACACAATGAACGATTTACACAAAGTCGGCCAAAACATATGATGTCATTTGTTTTTTTTTTTGTCAACAGGAAATACACACATCAAAAGTGTCTAGGGATCAACATATATTTTTGCAATAACTTTTCTCCTGATTGATATTAATTAAAATTTTCTTTAAGGATTCATCAAATAAAGTGTTTTCGTTTGTCACAGTAACGATAAACCAAGTCACCTTTGCATTAATAAAGAAATTTGCCATTTTCTAATAAAGGGATTTTTGACATTTGAACCACTAACATTAAAGTTCGAAAAAAAGACTGAAATAACAGTTTTCTTTAAAATTTTATTGGGTAACTTAAACAATTAATAATCCGTGTTTCTACCGCGAACACTAACAACACAAGAACATCGGTTTGGCATACTCAAAATGAGTTCATCCAAATCACGCTGTGGAATGGCCGCCCATGTTCGTTGCAACAACAAAAAAAGGTCTTCTTGCGACTGGATACCCTCCATATTCGGCAGAGCTCTTCTCTGTAGCATATCCCATGCATGCTCAATCGGGTTCAAGTCTGGCGACTGAGCAGGCCAGGGCAGGACATTGATGTTAGCTGCGGCGAGAGTCTGTCTTACAACTCTTGCGGTGTGCGGTCGTGCATTATCATGCATTAACTGAAATAAGGGACCGATTTGCACTTGTAGAGGAACGATGACGTCTGATACAATCGTCTCAGCATAAATTTGAGCGTTGAGGTTGCCTCTGATCCAAATCAACTCAGTTCTTCCGCCGATCCAAATACCCGCCCATACCATGATGGTTCCACCACTATAAGGATGGACTTCCTGGCAGGATTTTAATCGCTGTTGGCGTCCAGGGGTTCTCCAGTGTCGTATACGTCTTGTATCCGGTCTCATACCAAAACGAGACTCATCAGAAAAGCACACGAAACGCCATTGTTCTTCTGCCCAATTTCTGTGTTCAAGAGCCCATTGATATCGAATCCTACGATTGTGCATTGCTATAGGTGGTACCCGTAGCGGTCTTCGGGAATGAAGGTTCACTTCATGCAAGCGGTTTCTGACTGTTTGGTCGCTAATTAAGTTCCCTGAAGAGTGATGAAGCCTCACGGCTAACATCATGGCGGTTATTGTTGGAGCTCTTCGAGTTAAGATTTGAATGTATCGGTCTTGTCTCCGTGTGGTGCAGCGATACCGTCCTCCATGGCGCTCAGCCACGGTACCGTGCTTCGGTAACGTGTCCAAAGTCGACTGATAACACTCTGACTTGTATTCAGAGCTAAAGCCACAGTACGTTGCCGGGAACCAGCTTCTATCATTCCCACGGCTCTGAGCATTTCTTCCCTGCTTAAATGACGTCGCCGCTCCATAATAACGTTGGTTTTAATCAGTAGTAAGGAAACAGTAGCACTAATAATGTCTTCAATGCGTTGTATGTTTTTATAGGGAAAATATTGACAGCTGATTTTCATCTTTTACTCGAATTTGATTCACAGTTCCTGATTCAAATTATGAAATGCACCAAAAAGGATCCATATAAATTTATAAAATCATAAATTTATTACAAAGCCACATCTCAATCTCAAGAAATCCGCATAAAAATGCTTGATCCCTAGACACTTTTGATGTGTGTAATTACAATCAATGGCCTAAAATAAATAAAAGTTATTTATTTACCCGGCTACGGCTGCGGGAACCACATAAATAATGATACCTCGCTAAAGCCTTATGGGTCAATTTAACTTCTAAGATTTTTTACAGTTATAAATACAGGTGAAGCTAATAAAAGCGTGTTATAAACAAAAATAGTATAAATCGAAAATAGAGGAAAAAGAAATGCTTAAAAAACCGATATATTTTCAGTAGGTAGTAGTAGTGTTCAGTAGTTTCATTTAAAAAACAAACTACTGAATCGATTTTGATGAAATTTCTATGGGACCACCTGGAAAGTTAACACTTTCAAACAAAATCAATTTTCCGAATCAGGTGACTTCCAGTAATTGTGGAAAATACATAAAAAATAAAAAAAGATTCCGACAAATTGAGAACCTACTCCTTTTTTAAAGTCGGTTAAAAACATTAATTGTGACGTGACACTATGGTAGATATCAGCCGATAATTTATTAAATAGCCTTCAAATTTAATCAAATCGATGAAATAATTTACACAAAGGAAAAAGTAGAATTTTGGAGTTATGGTGTGTGATAAAAAACCGATCCACAAGCTCACTAAGTCACTATGGCTGTTATACTGAGGATCTTAGAAACCCAGTTTGCGTCCAAACCTCCGGACCTCTTTACGTACGGAGCGCTCGTCGGCTTTAAGCACATGTTCAATTCGTACTGGCGGAGCTACGGTTACAGGTAAACGTACGTCAAGCAGTTGCTGCACGAAAGGGTCATCGTCGTGGTGCGACGGGCGGTTTCTCTGCTCCTCCAGATGTGCCTCTGCATTACGTCGTGCCTCTTGATCCAGTGCGCGAAGCCTGTCGGAGTTGACAACCGCCTGATCCATCTCGCTCTTCATCTTCGCCATGTAGGAGTCTCGCGCCGCTAACACAGCGCTCTTGTTGTTCTGATCGTTGACGGCGCGTAAATACTCGTACTTCTGCTGCAAAGTCTGCAATGTGCGTGATGTATATTATTATTATTTTTAATTTCAGGTATTGGATGTCTATGTCTAATTATGTATGTAGACTTTGTGGGCATGTATAGCATTACTGCCTGAATGTTGGACGTAGTCACTGAATTCATTTATACCCACATGTAACAAATAAAACAATAATGCTAAGGATAGCAGTTTCTTTGGGCAATATTGCTTGAAAAAGGCACAGGAAACATGCTTGTTTTATGTGATGTGGACAACTTGTTACATTATTGCATGAGTGAGTTAATCAACTTGAATCGTATTTGAAACGAGAATTGAAAACTGGAATCCGACATCACCTTTTCCAAATCTTCTCTTTGGTCATCCTCGTCATCTTCCGGTACATCTCTTGCCGCGTCGAAGAGCGAGAATGCCGCTAAACTGGCCTCGGCGTGAAGGTCTTTTAGTTCTCGCGGGTGTAGGCAGATACGAGCGAAATCTCCACACACGCTGCTCACGGCGGCATCGTAAGTCTTCCTGGCGAATGTCATTGTTTCTCGAACCTTCTTTTCGTTTTCCAATATGTATTGAGATAGAAGTCCGTCCAGTTCCTGCCATAGAACATAGCTATGAGGGTTAAGTATTTCAGCGTTATGTTAGTTTAAATGATTACGACACAGTTTGGACTACTACAACCGATATTTAATCCACTTTAATTTTGGGAATTAAACATTAATTATTCAGAATGCGAAAGAAGGCGCTTCGACTGAATTTTTTTATTGATATAAAAAGACAAATTAATGTGAATCATTCGCAGAAGTTGGTGAGAGGAAATCAAACCAAACTGTATAAATCAAAACTTGAGTCATCGTCGAATTTATACCTTGGTAAGTTCTTCAAGCCTCGTGTCGGCGTCTTCCTGCGAGCCCAGTTTCTTTTTCTGCGCGAAGCAGCGCTCGGCGTCGGCGCGCGCGGTGGCGTGAACCGCGGCCAGCGTGCTGGCGGGCACGCTCCGCTCGGAGTGCACGCGCTCGGCCATGCGCGCCGTGTACAGCGAGCGCGCCGCGCGCGTCGCCGCCAGCAGGCACGCCTCCGCTGTCGCCTGTCAAACGAGCTTCATGACATGACATACAGCACGCCGAGTATTAGACCACTACATACATTACACAACAATTGTGATTGTACCGCGTAGGTGATTTTTTTGCAAAAAAAACAATCACGGTAATGGCTTCTGATAGCAGCTTGCTACAGTATGACAGTTAAAACCAAAAATGTTAATAATTGTTTAAAGGAATGTGAACTTTACCTATTGTGGTAAGGTTAACTTAGTTTATGGAATGTTAAGAATTGCTCCTACTAAATCAAACAAAGTACATATGGATGCATAAATACTCTAGCATCCTAAACTTATAGGTAAAAGGTATAGCTTCCTTACTAGTTTTTTTTTTTTAATGTTATTTTTGCCGTTGATAAAAATACTCACATCTGTGCTATTTACACAGACATCACTAAAGCTTTTGATTATGTTGACCACAAAGTTCATCTAGACAAATTGCATTCCTATGGCATCAGACATTTTACAATTACTAGAATCATATCTAAGTAATAGGTTGCAATGTACTGAAATCACAACAGTTTGCGCGAAAACCAAAACGGAACGAACGTATGTGTCGAATTTCAGGAATACAAAGTGTGGAGTGCCTCAAGGTAGCGTGCTTGGGCCACCTTTATTTCTCATTTACATAAATGATTTGCCCAAAGTGACACAACAACAAATGATTTTGTTTGCAGACGATAGCACTGCCATAGTAAAATGTAAGGACTTAAATACTTATCAATTTGACATTAATAATACTCTTCATAGTGACATAATTAATTGGCTTAATTTGAATAATTTAATAATCAACCTCAAGAAAACCAGAGTAATGCATTAACGCCAAAGAGCTGAAGCTCCAAAAATTTGTGACGATTACAATGGCAACGAAATAAAAAAAAAACCGGCCAAGCGCGAGTCTTACTCGCACACAGGGTTCCATAGCCCCAAACAATATTTTGAACTGTCATTCATTAGTTAGTAGTATTAGTTAGTAAACTTCCACTCAACCGCAAAACTAAATTGGTTTTTCATAGTATGTTAATGAAAAACAAAGTTACTGCTGCAGTTTGATGAAAAAGTCCCATATCTCAAAAACTACACATAATATCTTATTGAAACCAATTTTCGTTGATAGTTTTTTTTACGTTCTACAATCCTAAATATTTTCAGAATTTTCCTACTCTTACTTTAGAAATTAGAGGGGGGGGGGCACACATTTTACCACTTTGGAAGTGGCTCTAGCGCAAACTATTCAGTTTAGAAAAAAATGATTTTGGATACCTCAGTATCATTTTTGAAGACCTATCCATAGATACCCCACACGTATGGGTATGATTAAAAAAAAAATTTTGGTTTTCAGTTCTATGTATGGGGAACCCCAAAATTTATGTTTTTTTTTCTATTTTTGTATGAACATCTTAATGCGGTTCACACAATACATCTACTTACAAAGTTTCAACAGTATAGTTCTTATAGTTTCGGAAAAAAGTGGCTGTGACATACGGACGGACAGACAGACAGACATGACGAATCTATAAGGGTTCCGTTTTTTGCCATTTGGCTACGGAACCCTAAAAAGGAAAAGTGAGTGTGTTTTTAGGTATCTATGTATATTGATAATAACCTTAATTGGAAAGCTCATATAGAACAGTTCAGTAAAAAAAAAACTGCCTATGCACTTTTTCAATTTGCTAGAAAAGTAAATATTGACGCGTAGTATTCTCTATCATGGTCTAGTAGCCTCACTCCTACGATACGAAATTGTTTTTTGGGCTAATTCCCCGGACAAGGTGTTTCTATTCAAGGCACAAAAAAGGTGGCATTAGTGCCATGTGTGGTCGGAAAACCACAGCTGTCATCTGTTTTCCTACTTACTTTAGATCATTAAAAATTGTTACGGTTATACATATTAGAAATTAGTATGTTCGTCAAAATAAATCCCAACCTTTTAAAAAAAATTAGAATGGTACGAAATATTCCAATTCGTAGTCAGTACAAAAATGCTTTGAGTAATTATAAAATTATAAATGTAAAACTGCATTAGTAACAAAAAGTGTCATCCTTGGTATGGCTCCACTCGTTTATAATAAAATTCCAGATGCCATTTAAAATAATTGAATTTTACACAATTTAAGAAAAAAATTATATTGGTCTTTATTGATAAATGCTATTATAATATTGACGAATTAATTTAGAATTACAAATATTGAGTTTTGATATAAATTGTGACAATTAATATTGACATTAAATAACTTTAACATTTTAATTATTTTGACATAGATTATTGACATTTAAAAAATTCCTCATTTGTGTCTGACAAAATTGGAGCAATAAATAATATGTAACTGTTCAATTAATTTGTAATGTAATAACATTTTTGTAAAAAAATTGTAATCCTCAACTAGATTTGCACACCATATTTGTACGTCTTCTGGCATAACATAGCGTTCTGTATATCAAACATAATATCTGCACTTTTTTACCTCTGTTATATTGTGATTATTATTATCATTTAGAACACTCTTTCAAGATCACAGTTTCGTTCTGCTCAAGAAGAATATTACGCGGAACAAAACTGTGATCAATAAGATCAAACGCCTTACCGAATCTGGTGTCTGCGAAAGGAAGCTATATCTTTTACATAAAAGTTAAGGGTGCTGGAGTATTTATGCATCCATATGTATCCGCATGATATCCAGAGGGGTATGGGCATTCATACCATTACAAGGTTTGTCCGAATCTTATTTGAAGAATCGGACACAAATGGTAGTTGATCAAGGATTTATATCTAAGTTATTTATTAAACCGTCTGGAGTTCCACAGGGCTTGCATATGGGGCTCTGGTTTATATTAGTTTTTAACAGTTAACAACTTAACAGTGTTCAAAACCAACAAAGGTTTTGAATATTTTGAAATTGCAAACTGGTTATTGGGCTAAAGCAAGCACAATTATAATTTTGCTATCCATCCGAGTACCTTAAAAATGGTGACTGCCTCAGGCACATCATCGCTGTTGAAGATATCGACGTACTTTTGGAAGTAGTCAAACAAGTCTTGAGTCCGGACTCGCTCGCCGTTGATGAACTTTGGAGTGAGGTGCTCCGGATCGAACAGAGAAGGAACCAGCTCCAGAAGTTCCGATCTGAACTCCTCTGTCAAGTCTACATAGAAAACGAACACATAACAGAATCACCCAGGTCGCGGTGCATTTTTTGTAAACCCACATTTCGTCAGTTATGTTACTCAGGGAAATGTGTCAACAAAACACGCTTATTCATCATTTCAATGTAACTCACCACGAATGCATCCAGCAAAGTTTGGCTTTGCAACGCTTAAGCCTGGATGCGGCATGAGGAAGCACTTGATCTGATCGAAACTTGAGTTGATGTGCTCGCGAACTTCGCGCAGTTCCGCATTTTGGTTCGGATTGGACTGGTGACATAAAAATAGATTAAAACAGTGTTTTTCAACCTGTGGGTCGCGACCCCCTGGGTGGTCGCTTAGCCTCTTTAAGGAGGTCGCGAAGTTTCTATAGGGGAGTTGTAAGAGGTTGGGAAAGCTACTGCAGTAAAAAAAAAAACAATAAAGTTTAAAAAGATTTATTAAGAAACGTACGGACGTAATTTAAAATTGCGTTATCCGAACCCTAATTATGAAAATGAATACATATGTTGGATTGAATATTAATTTGTCACAAAATAAATTACATGAAAAAAAGCAACGGGCAGGGGGCCGCGAAGTATTTCTTCATACTAAAGGGGCCGTGCCGTGAAAAATGTTGAAAAACACTGGATTAAACAAAGACAGTCTTAAAAAAAATAAACATTCTTAAAATCACTAACTCACTGACAGAAAACGCACAACTTAGACCGCTGGGACAAGTAAGAAGTATGAAATTTAAAAGAATTCATGTGCCACGAAAGTGAGCTCCAAATTGGATTTTTGAAAAAATATCCTCTAAAGCTGTGTGCTTTCAGTATCCGAGGCGCGCGGCGGCGGCGGTCCGCTCGATGACGCTACGCGTTGCATTTTGTGTTTTGGTTATACTCAGTACAAAAAGCTCTATGCTATAGTACTTAAATAAAGTCGACCTTCACTTAATAGGTTGTATTACCTGAAACCTCTTGTTGAGTAGCGCGGCGCCGCCGTCGAAGCCGTGTGCGTGTTCATAGGGGTTCATCCAGTCCCTAACCAAGAACAAGAGCGTCTGGAACGCTTTGGCCTCCTCATCGCTCGCGAGCTTGCCGTACTCCGTGAACAGCTGCCACACACCAATAATAGACAATGTTTGTTTAGTCAGACTACCCAGGTTCTCGTACCTAAAATCCCATCAAGAGTAAAATCAAAAGTAATGAATTCAAATAAAGCTGAGAATCAACACTGTCTCCTAAAAAAATAATTATACAGTTCTCGAAACGCCCATCCTTAGCCAGGAAGAAGAAGTGACGGAACAAGTATTTCTAGGGAATAATTTAGCATAACTACCATGATTCTTGGTTGCACAGTTGTATAGCTTGAATAACTGCTGAACATGGTTCTAAGTGGTATTTACATAAACGGTCTAACCTGTAAGTTTTGTAGATCATCTTCCTTAATGTTACCGGACAAGTTGTAGATCTGCACGGACGAGATGAGGGTCGACAGCGCGAAGATGGTGGAGTTCTGTCCGATGGTGCTCTCCGAGTCGAAGGTGCCCTGTGTGTCCATCAGCAGCACAGCTACCTGCAACCACATAGCTAAGTACCTGACACTGAACACTGAGGCCACGTCCGCACAGGCAGGTGGCTTACATAGCGCCTAGAGCCTGGTGGCTTGCATTCTGGCTACTTGCTAGGATTCACGGTGACCGCACTAGAGGTGGTTTGCGTGGTGGGTCGCTAGGTGCCTTAGACATTTGCTGGTCAGCAAGTTGACGAGATGTCGCTTTCAAAAATAGCTCTAAAACTGCTACTTACAGAAAATACATCGTTAAAATATATCATTTCACAGCCTTACCCAACATGTTGGGTTCATGATATAAATAAATCACGATCAAGGTATGGGGAGTTTAATGTACTGTATAAACAATTGCGTAATTTTGACGACAAATTTTACGAATATTTACGTATGACCATAGACACATTTGATCTACTTCTTAGTAAAGTTAAAGGAAAATTAACTCATTTGGATACTCATCTTAGAAAAAGCATAGCAGCCGAAGAACGACTAGTAGTTACATTGAGGTAAGTGAAACGCTATATTATATGTTTTTTTTTTATTTATTCAAAAAACTTAAAAAACGTAGTAATTTATGAAAAAAGACTCTTCTTGGTCAGAGTGTCATCTTAGCTTCATTTAATTATTTATTTGTAAGTGTTTATGTAAGTAATCAAAGCTGAATCATTTTGTTCAGATGAATTCTGGACATACAATTCATATTCTTCTATTGGTTGATTATTTATTTTCGGTACAGGAATATGCATCACTGGCACCGATTGTTGAATATTATTTTCTACAGCTTCCATTTCAGCCAATATTAAATCTTGAATCTTTGATCTTAACCTTAATTTACGCCTTAATGGGATATTTTCCATATAAGGCAAAAGACTTTCAAAAAACAGTAAATCATCGCTTTTTTCTTTAATACTTTCCCTCTGGAGAATTTCAAGTTTCTTCTTTTCTATTGCTAAAAGTTGATCATTGTTTTCGGTTCTGCTCATACGAATTTTTTATCTTTGTGATGTTTGACTATAACTTTGAGATTCTAGAGTATCATTTGTAACTGTTTCTGAAGTAGAATTAGCCTGCACAGAATCTGTAGTCTGTAGCTCTTCTATTGTTGCGTCAGTTGTTGTAGAATAGTTATCATAATTATCTACACTCAGGTTTGAATCTCTCCCGGAGCTCTCGTTCTTCTTGCTCTTTAAAAATAATAATTGGTCGTAATATTGCCACGTACTTTTACATATTTTATCAGCGCTATCTCCACTCTTTGGCTTATCAATTTTTCCACATTCTTTAAAAAAATATGCTCTCAGATTTTTCCATCTTCCTTTTACTGTTTTGACTGAAACAAAAACCAGCAGTTATTATATTATTAAGCATTAAGTACTTACTTTTTGTTTCAGATATTTGGCTACTGGAGAATCCTATAGGTCTCTTGCTTTCCATTTCCGTTTAGGTCGCACTACAGTTTCTGAGATTATAAGCGAGACATGCAACATTTTATGGATTACACTGAAAGACGAATACATGCCAATTCCAACTATGGAGAAATGGTACGAAATTGCAGATAAGTACTATAACAAATGGAATTTTCCGAATTGCATTGGTGCAATCGATGGGAAGCATATTAGGGTACAGTGTCCATGTAATAGTGGATCCACGTATTATAATTACAAGCAATATTTTTCAATTTTACTACAAGCTGTAGTTGATGCGGACTGCAAAATTATTTTAGTAGATATCGGAGCAGAGGGCCGTCAGTGTGATGCTGGAAATTTTAGAAATTCATCTTTGTTTCACATGTTAGAAACTAATGGCCTCAATATCCCGCCGGAGAAAGAAATTCCTAATACAAATATTAAAATCCCATTTGTGTTAGTTGGAGATGGTGGCTATCCATTATTGAATTATTTAATGAGGCCTTTTTCATTAAGAAATATCGATAACACTAAAACTATTTACAACTACCGACTTTCAAGAGCTCGCCGAAGTGTAGAGTGCTGTTTTGGTATAATGGCAGCAAAATGGAGGATATTGCAGAAAGCTATTGAAACCAAGGTTAATACTGCTATTTCAATTACGAAAGCTGTATGCATTCTACATAACTTTGTTATGACGGAAGATCGATCTATGCTTCAAGAGGACATGGTTTCTACTATTACTAGTGCGCCAATATCCACCAGGACTCAATATAGATTTTCAAACTCCGCATTACGAACTAGAGACATTTTGTTGAATTATTTCAACGGAATTGGATCGGTTACTTGGCAGAACAACTCGTTGCCTGAAAACGTAATCCAACGCCATAATAGACATTCACACGATTAATTTCTTATTGTAAAAATAAATTATCAAGTCATAAATAAATAAATCACTTTTTAGTACTTACCATCTTTTTCTACCTCGACTGCTACCTCTTCCCATAGTTTCTTTAAAACAACTGCATTTTTATGCAGTTCATGACCCGGATTCCACAGAGGTTCTCTTTTAAAAACTGATGCAATTAATATTTCATCCATTTTTTCTTATAAAATACCACGCGCCTCGCTACAAAAAACCAACACGTTTGTTTACTTGGGTGCACGCTTAGCGACTAGCTAGGCGCCAAGCGCGCAGTGCGGCCGGTCGCGTACGTTCTAGAACGTTCGTTTTATTAAGCGACTCTCTAGGTGACTCGCCAGGCTCTAGGCGCTATGCAAGCCACCTGCCTGTGCGGACGTGGCCTTAATAATTGGTCAGCAGGGTCATGCCAACCAATTGTGCCTATCCACGGGCATGCGGAAGTAAGTGAGACATTAAGCGTGACTGAAAGAATGTGCAGAATTTGAGCACTAATAAAAACATATTGCATTGCCCGTAGATCCATGCATAAATGTTGCGTAGGTACTACCAGGAGAACAGAAACTAATCCAAGATTTGTAGGAATGTGTCTGCATGGTGTGACGTATGGATAAAGGAGCGATCGACTCGCATGGTCCTTGCGTCCCTTGACACAGTGTGAATGTAAGTTGGCCGACAGTCGAAGGCTCGGTTATTGTGTATAAACTTATCATGTATGACTTCAACTTCAAGATACTAAATGTGCCACCTACCTTTTCACCGGTGTTCATGGTGGTGATGATGGGCTCTGGCCACAGGTGGATACCGGTAGTATCCCGCTCGCCGCCGCCTCTCCAGTGGAATCCTTTCAGTTTCTCATGCTCTTTGCCCAGCCATTCGCCACTCAGCTGACTGGAACGCTAATAAAAATTCAATTTAGTAAAGAAGTAAAGATATTTAAACTGACTAATGACTCTGAAGCTCGATAACGGCTGATGGAAAGTGATGGATGTGGTCTACGATGGAAAGAGTCCGGTAGTCCGGTAAGTGGTGAAAAGACGATAGTAGGATTAGGTCACGCTCTGAGGTTTGGATTGTATGTTTTTTAAATCGATATGTTGACTATACTCACAGACGCGTTGAGGTATCTGAGGAAGAAGTCGAGAATGAAGGACTTGCCGCCGCGGTAGGCGCCGGCCACGCTCAGCACGACGGCAGGCAGGTCGCGCACGTCAGGGCGCAGCAGCACGCGCCGCAACGCCTCTTCGTCCAGCTCGTAGCCCCTCGCGCCCCCCGCCCCAAGACGCACCACCTGCATGCCCGCACCCCCCACACCCCCTGCGTCGACATCCGCATCGCCACTCATCGCGCCAGACCTTGCAATGATTATAATTATACAAATACATATTTATTATATAATATTTATTGCTGGCAAATCAATCAATCACTTGAAATTGTCAAGCGAGCGTGAGGTACCTCACGCTCGCTTGACAATTTCGCAGGCTACCTCGCGCTTTCTGTTCAGAAATGACTGTAAAATGCCTGTGACTATAGAAATAGTTCATGACTCGGAAAACGACGTAGATAATGTGAATTCCCCGCACGGGCCTCGGGACGGAAACTTAGATAAAAGACAATCACAACGCAACCTTGTTTTTTTATTTTATTTTATTAATATTGAGTTGAAAGAAAGAAAGAAAGAAAAACACATTTATTTGGCACATGCCACAAATGCACACAACAAAAAATAAAAGCTAAAACTAAACAGAAAAAGATAATAGATAGTATTGTGTGTCTCACGGCTGCGCCAAATAGGCCCAGTTCAGCAAACTGCCGAGCAGCTAGTGCCCGACGCTGGTTTTCAACTGGACCCGAGATAATGACGTGACGGACGAAAAACAGTTTAGTAAGTATGTATATATATATAAATAAATTGTGTTATGAGTAATGTGTATGAATAGGTATGTACTTATATACAATAAATATCAGTGCAATAATTACAAATAAAACTACGTTTTAATAAAAATCAAGAAAAATGCAAAACAAAACAAAACAACCGATAGGTACCCAAGTAAAAGCGACGGACGAACGGAAACATAAAACCTGTTTCGCACGTTTCGTTGCTAACTAGACGCACAATATTTAATTAATCCATGCACTTCGTCCATACGCTGCAAGCAGCCGAGCGCGATGGACCAATAGTAAAAAGAAATAAGAAATAACGGAAAATATTGGCGATGCGACGATGGTAATTGTGTGGATACATAAAACGTTATAATATTAAATTTGACGGAAGTGGAGCTAAAATATGCAAGCGAAGAAAAACAAAGCCCATAATATATATAAAAAAAGGAAAAAAAGGTAAGCTGGTTTATAAGTAAGTTGTTATGTTTGGATAAAAATGTCATATACCTATTTCGAAAGTGAAAAACACCTTTGTCATATTTTAATTAATTTTTGCATTTACAGATGTCAAGATTCACGACAAAGCTACTGACCACGCTCAGAATCAGCCTCTGCCAGATGTGATTGAAAGGATTAGTGAATGAAGTCATCCCGTCGCCGTCTGTTCCAGTCGCCTGCAAGTGGGCCACACACATTGGGTAAGAACGTGCAGACGTGTGTTGTGTTGCTGCCAAGTGTTGGTTAAAAAAGGTAGGCGGTTATTTTAGTGGGTTATTTTATAAACCGTAGGTCTCACAAAGAGCGGTGTGACGTTGCGGCGCGGCGCGGCGGCGCGCGGCGTAGCGGAATCACGACAGCACCCTCCGGCTGAGGACACAAGTGACGTTATGCTTAGCGAGACGAGCGTAAGCATGAGCAGAATATTTATGTCCAACACCATTTTGTGATTTTGTGCAACATTAGTCGACAAAAATATTGTACCGTATTGTATTGTAGGTGGGTTCATAGTTCGTTCATTATATAATTGAGACATTCAGTGCGACCATATCCAAATTACGTTGTGATTCCATAAGCAACTGCCTTAAACGTTTTCTGAAGGTATCTATTGTGCCAATCATTCTTATCGGTGGTGGCAGGTTATTCCATACTTTGGAAGCCGCATAACGAAAGCTTCCTCGGAACGCTGCTGTGTGATGAGACTGAGTCGAGAGTTGTTGTGAACATTGTCTTCTCTCACATTCGCGTCTACTAGATAACCAACTAAGCTTATTGTATAGGTAGTCCGGTTTTTTACATTTAACCACACCGAACAGGAGGCATGCCAAATGTAATTTGCGTCTGGACTTCATTTTTAGTGATAAATGCTTGTTTAGGAAAGGTGTAACGTGGCTACGCCGAGGAATATTGTAACAAAACCGCGCGCAAGCGTTTTGTACTCTTTGAATGAGCCGATCCGTACGAGCTAATAGGCGCGGGCCATATACTGTGTCAGCGTAGTTTAATCTAGACAGAACCAAGGTTTCCACAAGCTGTTCCCGTAGTGACTCTGATAAGAAGGGCCTCATCTTATACAAGCTGTTGTTTTGCAACCTCGTCAAATTTAAGGAGGTAACTATGCTAATGATTCTCGACCCGAATCAATAATAAAATTGGTAGGTAATTTTTGTTTTTAATCTTATTTACGGAAATCGGTTAGTGTGAAAAACCCGTGTTTTAAACTAGGGCCTTCTGATTCTCGCCTTATAACCGCGCCTCCACAAATACAAACAATCTCAAACGTTTATTCGATCATTTCTTATTCCCTAAACCACGTTAAGGGGGTTATTCTGAAATACTGACAAACATAAACAACCCAAAAAATCTGCGTTTATTAGTAATTAACTAGGTACCGTAATTTTTATTGATTATTTATGTCTTGTGTGACAACCTCCTGAATTTTGACGAGGATGCAAAACAACACCTTGTATAAAACCTTCAGGCGATAAAAACAGTGTCTGACGGAGTCTGCTATATGCGTTTCAAAACGAAGGGCTTTATCCATCGCAAGACCTAGATTACGCGCCTCATCGACTCGCTCAATTTGTTCACCCATTAGTACCAAATCAAAAGTTAAAGGCAGTCGGGCCAGCTGCTGTCTTGTGCCAAAAACTATATATTTCGTTTTGTTAGGGTTCAGTGACAGGCAGTTCTCCTCAGACCAAACGGAGATTCGTTGAAGGTCTTCGTTCAGATCCCTAATGGCGCTGTCATACTCGTCTGGTCTGAAGGATATATACAGTTGTACATCGTCGGCGTATATATGGTACTTGCATCTCTGGAGGCATCTTATTATGTCAGCGCAGTACAAAATGAAGAGAATGGGACCAAGAATAGAACCCTGCGGGACTCCTCTCTCAACGGGGATAGGTGCCGATCTAAGAGTAGTGCCATCACTCAAACGCAGGTCAACAAACTGTTCCCTATTGCTTAAGTAACTGCGGAACCATTGCACAGCTTCTCTGTCGAAACCGTAATATTCTAACTTTGACAATAATAATGGGATATTTATAGCGTCAAATGCTCTGGAAAAATCTAGTAAAACCAGTATGGTGCACATTCCCTTATCTTGGGCGGATAATATGTTGTCAGTAACATCCAGTAAGGCAGTAGATGTACTGCGTTGTTTCCTAAACCCTGATTGTAAGTCGGGTAAAATGTTATTTTGTTCCAGAAACAGCGTAAGTTGATGACTGACAATTTTTTCTAATACTTTGGATAAACACGGTAATATACTGATTGGGCGTAGATCTTTTAAGGTTTCTGGATTTGAATTTTTTGGCAGGGGCCTAATGGAGGCAATTTTCCATTGGTCCGGGAATGTTGACGTCACGATGGAGTGGTTTATTATATCCGTTACAACATTTAACGTGTGCGGCAAAGTCATATTAACCATGTCCAAGTTAATGTTGTCGTAGCCTTCGGCGTTACTTTTGAGACTAGCGATAGTTCGTGAGACATTGTTCTGGTCCACTGGAGAGATTGTAAAAACTGATTCACCGTGGGTATGATTTTCATAAAAATTCATAAGCAATGCGCTTGGCTCGGGGTTACCGGGGACGATCAAAAAGTTTCTATTAATTAGGTCAGGGTCTGTGAAATGCGACGGAAGGTCTTGTCTTGATTTAAAAGGTAATAATGTGGATTTCAGATTCTTCCAAAGCAATTTGGGGCTTTTTATTTTAGCATTGATGTTATGCTTGAAATACGCAGTCTTTTCATTGAACAGAGAACTAATCACTAAGTGCTTTAAGTCTTTGTAGTATTTCTTTTTGGTATCTGATTTAGTTTTCCTAAAACTACTTAGTGCCTCGTCACGTAATCGCATCATAAGTTTGATTGTGTCTGTAATCCACGGATACGATTTATCCCTTATGGTACATGATTTAACAGGTGCGTGAGCATCAAACAAGGAAGTTATAAGGGTGTTGAAGACATGTACCATATCATTAACGGAGTCGAGCGTTGAAATAATACCGATGTTTAATGCAGATAAGTCTATGTTAAATGTTTCCGTGCATACGTTTTGAAGAGGGCGAAATTTTACGAAGTACGGTTTGAATTTGTCACGCTTAATATTAAATTCACTCACTACAATGGAATGACCGTTGAGCGAACCGAAAGATTCTACCGTTGTGTGTCGTGCTCTCAAGTCAGTACACAGAAGATCGATGAGACTTTCACTGGATGCTGTGTAGTGAGTAGGGCTTGTTACCAGCTGAGTAAGATTAGAGATTAGAGTTGGTAACATGCACCACCTTCAAAATTTTACATCACTTTCAATCTGAAATCGGCTAGCATATTCTGGAATATAACATTTTTTATCTTATCTATAACATCAATGTCGGATGTTGTATAAGTTATATTCCACAATTCTGTAAATACTTCACTTAATGATTCTAATTAATTGACAATGACATAAGACTTCAGTTGAATTACTTCGCCAAGAGACCAAGCATATCAAACAAAGAAAACACTTTGTAAATGTACCAACTAATTACGTAATACAACATTATATCTCGCCGGTTTTCCCTGACCGGAGGGGCAAACATGTAGGTAGGTAGGTAGGTTCACTACGGAATTAGGTACTTATTTACTTTTCACATTTTGCAAACCATGTTTAAGTACAATGTGCAGGTGCCGGGGGGTAGTCCTACTGAGATATTCATAATAGAAAACTTGCAATGATTTTTGCCCAATCTATGGATGGGATTGAACCTAGGACCCCACGATCAGCACTCAGCAAGGCACATCGCATTTGAGACAGAGGCTGTCGCACGAAGATTATCCCTTACGTACAAACTTACAAACCTACAAACAAATAACTCACTATAATATTAGTATAGATTTGTGTAAGTATCTAAATCTCTATTAAAGTGCAATATTTGCATCCAGGATTCAAAGAAATCATGATGAAATAATGGTCAATCTAAAACGATGTCCTTAATTCAAATTCTTCCAAAAGCTGTCAGCTTATTTCATCATCATTAAATTTATATTGATGAATGATGCAAATCTCAGAAACATTTTTCGTTTTGTGCATCCACACCGGAAACTTCGTTGAGCAACATTTTGCAACATGTTAACCATAAGCAACTTTCTTCTTTCTTTTGCGACTTTTACTGTTACTTTTTGTTATTTATTCGTTATTATTTACCCACGCTTTGTTGTCCACTAACACTTCTTGCAAACGTTTCTGCACAAAAAGGAACGTAAGTTTGGATGCACCTGTTCAAACATTGCTGTTTATTCAAATAAACAAAGTTCAAAAATAACTCACCCAATGAGATAAGAGAATAAGTTATGAAATTACTGATTTTATTAAGCGAGGATTTTCACTTTTTTAGCCAACCACTACGCCACTGGTCAGCTGAATAACAACTGAATTTTGATCACGAAGTAAAGAAGATACGAACAGACAAGGAGCTATTGGTTGAATCACTCTGACAAGTCCTTAGCAAAAACCGCGGATTTTGTAGTCCGTGTTGGTAAAACAGTCATGTCTGTTTATCATTGACTAGTAATTATCAACCTTATTCATTAAAGCACACAGTCTTTATTTTATTGCTAACGAATGAGTCATATGGCATTCAGCGTGTGAACTTCTGATAATATAAATAGAACAAATTATGATAGCGGTCTTTTCGCAGTAAGTAATGTTGCCAAAAAAATGATTTCCTACTGTCTTGGTAAGATTATTATTTATGTTGTATTGTAGCCAGAAGGAGCTCGTGGCTAAATAATAACAGCCGCTCGGGTCGATTTTTAAGGTTAAGTCGTGCTTGGTTGGTCCGAGGATGGGTGACCATAATTACATACCTAGTTTCCTCCGTGCCTCGGAAAACACGTTAAGCCGTTGATCCCGGCTGTCATTTGTAGATCTTTGACGGTTACGCGTAGTCAGAAGCCAAGTCTACTATCCAGTCTTACCTAGGGCTATCGTATTACCCAGTTACTGGGTTGTGGAGGTCAGATAGGCTGTCGCTTCATGAAAAATACTGGTACTCAGCTGCATCCGGTTAGACTGGAAGCCGACCCCAAGATAGTTTGGGAAAAGGCTAGGCAGATGATGATGTAGCCAAGTGTTATTAGGTTTTTCGAAATTTCTCATGAGTAGCCCGGAATTTAAGTTCGTTCCGTAGAATGGCACTCTCTGGGCTTTGGAAACCATGTGAAGCTGCTGGTCCTGGTTTTGATTTCTCTGGCCGTGTACTTGTGTTGAAATTCCAATGCCGTCCTATCGGACGCTGCGAATAAGACACTGTGTTCGCAGTTTGCATATACACACTGGAAATACAAATTTAAATTAAACTAGCTAGCTAAACTCGACAGACGGACGTTTAGGTATACTAGGTATCGATGAACGAGGACGACAAGGAATGAGGATCTTTTAAGCAAAAATTACGCAAAAAAATTGACAAAAACCAAAAAAAAAAACAGTACAAGCTAAATAAAACCGTTTAAAAAACATACATATTTGAAGTAACATGCGGTCATTGACCAATTTTTGTTTCAAACATATCAAATAACTTTCTGAATCATTTTACATCCTTGGGAAGAAATCAAATCACTAACAAACAACCTTTACCTTGACCTTAAGTTAGCTTGGTAAGGGTAGGTACTTAAAAAGAAGTAGATAAAAATATGGGCTATATATAACCTAGTAATAAAACTAAATTAGCAAAATCTTATATAATTTTCTCGTGTCTCATGTTAGTTACCATAGTCCTCCGAAACGGTGGAACCGATTTGAATGAAATTTTGTGTGCCTATCGGGTGGGTCTGAGGATCGGCCAACATCTATTTTTCATAAAACCCATCAAAATTTTCACGCGAACGTAGTCGCGGGCAGCAGCTAGTAAGTGTACATTATTTAATATTATCGCAAGTATGACCTATTTTGATGCCAAAACTCTACTTTAACTTTCTACCAAATGGTGGAAATAAAAATGAGTGTATGGCAATACAGGATATATATTTAAGTGTGATAACGGGCCTTCCCCTGTAGGTTATTTATTGTGACGTTATTTAAACCAGGGAGCAATGAATGGCAATGCGTCGATTGTGTTTTTATTGAAGCGAATTATATGTTCGAATGATGCAAAGTCCTTGTCTTTGCACCATTCGAACATATAATTTATGTTGTAACTGGCTGTGCCCTGCGGTTTTCATTCAAGAACTGAACTAGCACAAATGCACAATCATATTTTATTTTTATTTTTTTACTCTTATTTTTTATTTAAGGCCTTTGCTTTATCCTCAAAGGCAAGTCAGCCTCGTCATTATTTAACAATCAGATTAGGGAATTAAATTAGGTGTCGTTTGGTGTTTGTGAAAGCGGACATAGACATAAAATAACAATTCATTCTCATACACATACATTCATCATCATCATTCATTTCTATACATATTTTTTACATATTTATTTTTCACTACGGTGATGTCTTATGAAGACTCGGATAAATATTATGCGCTTACAAATAGGTACATATAATATAATGTAAATAAGATAAGGACATAAAATACGTACGTAGGTAGTAGTGTACGTGAGTCAGTAGAATAAAACAACATTATTGTTAACAAATAACAACAAATATAAACTTAATTTTAAAGCCAAGAAAATATAAAATTGTTGTTTGTATTGTAACACTGTTTTGATAACACAGCAAGGCTATATACAAAAATATGTTCTTTCCCGAAAGAGGTACTTCGCAAAGATACATTCATTTTATCGAATAAGATACGACTAATACCGATTAAGGATGAAAGGATGGAAACAATCTACTTATTTTTATTTTGCCACAGCATGCTGGCAGCTACAGAGCCTCACCCAGCGATCGTATGTTAGCGAACTCCATTACTCCACCGCATAGTCCGCATAATCGCATATCGCACGCTTTGGCGTCCCATTTCTTCTCGTTCTGTCACGCTCTAAAATACCGCGAAGGGAAATCACCTTTGATGCATGGAGTCGATCGGCATTGGAATCTGTATCTTGTTACCACAAGCTAGTATGAATTCACGTTGGGTAAAGATAAAAAGTTCTGCTCTGCCGTCCCGTTGTGCACTGGCCTTGAGCGCTGTCTATATTATTTCGTGTTACCGGATTTCGTTATCTGTCTCTGCGTAGAGGATTTTCTGATAATATTGAATAAGATGCTTTATTTCCAGTGTCATAAAGTGCAAAATAAGATCGGCAAGGACATGAAACGCTGCTAATCGATCAATTCAATTCTATATCCATTAGTGGTCTCCATCAGAACTAGTACCTACTTAATCAAATGTTAAATATCCATTGAAATACAAACATGTAAATGCTAAAATATCCAACGTATTTTTTCCGAGCTACGTTCAAATAAAAACCTATTTATGTTGTGGTTAAAACAAAAGCATCAAACACAAACAAGGTACTCGTAGGTACTCGTATGTTGTAAGATCTTGAGTCCCAGATTTTGCACACTATCTATCATCATACATGATTATCAATCAGATTTGTTATAGTTACGTGTTAAGGGGAAGACCCGACAAAAATGTTGCCAAACACCAATTTTAATTTCTACTATTTTGAATTTTAAAATCTCTATTGTTCACTCTCTGACACTTTAATGTTCCTTTTTTCTACTTTCCTTGGTACTTCTTATAATGCTGTTGACTTTTAGAAGTAGGCAAGCAAAGCATTATTTTCCAGAATTCTGCAGTTGTGCTTGTTTCATTGGCAAATAAAAAAATAAAAAAAACCCCCGACACACAAAACTCCTAAAAAAACAAAAATAAATTAATCGAAGCGTCTTAGCGTCGGGGGTCCGTTTTGTTTTGTGCTTGTGCTAAGCGGTCTACTTAGCGGTCCCCCAACGCTACGACGCTTGGATTAATTTATTTTTGTTTTTTTAGGAGTTTTGTGTGTCGGGGCAATTTTTGTTATTTCATGCTTTTTAAATTAAATTATTTTTTCTTATCCTTGACTGTCCCACTCCTGGGCATAGGCTTTCCACTTTTCTCGGTGTTGCGCCTCTTCTCGCTTATTAACGGACTCAAGGAAAGTAATATTTTTTTTAAAAAAACCGAGCTTTTGGGGGGAGGGGGGGATACTGTCCCCTCCGCCGGCGATGCCCTTGATGATAAGTAACAAGATTTCTAATTTCGAATCGATCTAACCTGTGGAAGTTGTTTATTTCCTTTCATTAACTAGAAAAGAGGTGATGCTCTTCAAACGGCTGAGCCGATTTTCTCGAAACATAGCTAAGAACTTTCTCGATTAAAACACCTCTCAAACCAAATCAATTTTATCAAAATCGGTTCACCCGTTCGGGAGCTACGATGCCACAGACAGACACACACGCGTCAAACTTATAACACCCCTCTTTTTTGGTCGGGGGTTAAAAATGTGGGTGTCCTTTGAGTGCACCTCTGGTTAGTTACAGGTGTAATGGTGTTTTTTTTTATGCTGCTATAAAAATTGCGATAATCTTACCGCGATGGTAAGAAAACAGTTATTCTGGTAACATTAACTCATCGCGAAATGCTGGCTATCATATTGTTCTATTTATATTTGAATTGAATTCGCGCTGCTAAACGCTGTAAATGTCAATCGTTCACAACAAAATACAGACTCTATATTGTAGTGCATAAAACTGAAAATAGCTTATATATTGAAAAAAAATTGTCACACATTTTATGTTTACTTATATGACAGGCTGCGGTTTTGAAGGAATGGTTCAAGTCTGGGCATATACAGTCTTTTAATGCCTTGTGTTTGCACGTCTGCCATCACAATCAGTTTGTGTTTCAGCAAAGTGATTTAGTTACGTATAATTTCGCCTTTTTTTAAATAAATCAGGTGAGTACCGAAGTTTTAGTTAGGTGCATGCCTGTGTAAGAAAATGAATCTATCAGTTGTGATAGATGTCGTTATTGTGCCAGCACCGGTTTTTTGCTAACACATTTAAGCGATACATTCCCTAATTTCCCTAAGCTAACACTAAGTCGGACATCTGAATCACTAGGCAAAATAAAATAAATAAACGAAATAAAAGCACACTGCATATTCACGGTTTATTTTTTTTATTATTTGAAGTCCATATTATAACAAATCCGTTTGCAAGGATTTCATTCTAATTTCATTAATCAAACAATGGCAACAAAATATACACAGACAGATGTATAGGGAGGTATACACATAATATGTGAACGTGATTTGTTTAATAATAATGAATTTGATATTTTTATCGGAATATGTGTGTGGTTGAATGTGTATTTGTTTGTCGAGCCTTGTTTTCTTTATTATTATGTATTACGGTAGAGATTGAGAGTTTCTTTATATAAGTGACTAGCTTTGATCGCTTGGAGGTCGGTAATTATCCTACAGGGTCGAACTTGGTGTAATAGTTATAAAAGTAAAGCGACTTCAATGGTAATACAATTATCGTAATGTTGCCAAGTATAGGTATTTAGAGATACCAATAGTAGATAAGATAAACGGTATCCTGTCATATCACCAATTAATTAAATAATCATTTATTTACAAATTTTCATTGTCAATTAACGATTGGTAACTACGCGATTGGTCATTTCACCATTTTTCAACAACAAATTGGCAAAAAAATTCACATAAAAACTTTTACATAAGTTGAGGTAAGCGGAACATAGTTTATTTTTAAAATCCTGTGTTCAGTTCATACCGTCTCATAGACAAAATTGTGTAATAACTACAAGAACTGCACGGCGACCTGACTAAGATTGTCGGCTTCTCTTTTGTAGTACATACTGTACATATGCGGGCGCGCACATCAACGACAAAACAGTCTAGTGACGTACCTCCTCTAAAATAAAAACTCTTTTATCAGTCTAATACTATTTAAAAAAATTAAAATAAAAAAAAACAAGTAGTTATATGTATATGCCATATATTTTAATAAATGGGATGCACCCAATAGTTACCTCGTTTTGCAACTGCACGCGTAACTAGAGGATACAGAATACAACAGTATCGATAAAGTCCATTGATATTGAAAAAGAATTGATGCAGACGGTGTGCGCCGCGTCGTCGTCAACAGATATGGTATTTTAGTTAATTCAGTCATAGTTTTAGGTCGGCCCTTTGTTTTTAGGGTTCCGTACCCAAAGGGTCAAACGGGACCCTATTACTGAGACTTCGCTCTCCGTCCGTCCGTCCGTCTGTCACCAGGCTGTATCTCATGAACCGTGATAGTTCGCCAGTTGAAATTTCTACAGAAATACTAAAAACAGATTATTATAAATATTTAAGGAGGGCTCCCATACAAAAAAGTTTTCTTTTTTGTTCGTTTTTTATAAATAATGGTACGGAACCCTTCGTGCGCGAGTCCGACTCGCACTTGGCCGAATTTTACTATTTCATAATTCGGCAAATCAAATCAAAATATTTTTATTTTACATAGACCTAGGGGCACTTATAATACGTCGACAAAAAGGTGCTCGGTTCGGGTTGGTTGTTTCCTATGGAGAAGAACCGGCAAGAAACTCCATGGTTACTCTTTTAAAATCATTTGGTTTTACAATATTTCTGTTACAGGGTTAGTACTAAAGTATGTTGGGAGAACATCGTAGGCCTGACAATAAGTCGTTGCTTACTACAAAACGTAGAACGAAATAAAAAGTTACCAAGGATCTAGGAATCTAGAAGGCCTACAATGTCCACACATTTACAAACAATCGGTAAATAAGAAAAAGAGTCTATACAACAACAAAAAATAAATAGAAAATATCACAAAAAGACTAGATCAAATAAGTGACACAAATGTTGTCATCCGTGCTGTAACTATTCTAAACAAAAGGTGTAATGATTTAAAAACTATTGTTAAACATCTGATTAAAAAGAAAGGAAAAAATATAAGATTGAGAATAGTTAGAGACATTTGTGACCTTCGTGAAAGAGTTCTAATGTGCGCGCCCCACTGCAGTTTTGAATCGATAGTAATCCCCAAGAATACAGTTTCCGCTATAACATCAAGCTTCTTGCATTCAATATATATCAATGCATTCAAGATTTAAATTTAGGTCACGTTGTGTTACATTTGGTAAAGAAAACTTAAGGCATTTTGTTTTATTCGTATTCAATAAAAGATTGTTGGCTGCGAACCATTTTGAGAGAATACTCGTAGTTAGGCTTTCGTTAACATGTAAGACTAGCTTCTGCCTTCTTTCTTCTGTGAAGTTCGGAAATTGCCTACATATAATTATGTTACCCCCGCAAAATAATGTCGAAAATAGTAATTTAAATGTTATAGATAATTGTTGTTGGCTGCAGCTTCGCTCGCATAAGTGTATGTTTAGGATAAATAGTTGTGTTAAAGTCTGTGATTTCAAAGTAAGAAGCCAGTTAATTAATTCTGGTTAGAAAAAAGTATATTTTGGTATTTAATTCCCGGAAACCTATATTAATAATGAATTATCCTACCACCTCTTTGTAAATGACGTTTGCGTTGTTTCCTTGTGGGGTTAAAATTACTAAGTTACTCGCAGACTTCGATCAATAATAGAACTAGATTAAGGATCAGGAACAAAAATGAATCGCCAAAGTGTCCACGTTTGCACACAAGTAAACATCTATATTTCACAGAAAAAAGTTTAATAATATTAACAACTTCAGTTTATTATAGACCTTAACACTCTACTATTACTGATCGAAAATCGTACTATTATTGATCGAAGCTCGCAGAGCTCATTCCGGAGCATGCAACATAAAACTGCCCATGTGAGAAACATGTTCTCACATCAATGCGAGAAATAGCCTATGGAAGGATATTGAGACGTTGAGTATTTTAAATTTCATTATTTGCACCTAGAAAATGAGGTCAAAATGAAAATCCAATATGGCGCCGAAGAAAATTCTCATTTGTTATCGGCGACCCGGAAAACCACGGAAACGACACCCATTAAGGAAGAGCAGAAACATTCCTCGGCACCATCTTGGATTTTCATTTTGACCTCATTTTCGTTATCAGCGATTTCGAAATCCACGAAAATGACACCCATTACGGAAAAACAGAAAGCTTTCCTCGGTGCCATCTTGGATTCTCATTTTGACCTCTGCTTCATTGTCAGCGACCCCGAAAACCACGAAAACGACACCCATTAAGGAAGAGCAGAAACATTCCTCGGCACCATCTTGGATTTTCATTTTGACCTCATTTTCGTTATCAGCGGCCCCGAAATCCACGAAAATGACACCCATGACGGAAAAACAGAAAGCTTTCCTCGGTGCCATCTTGGATTCTCATTTTGACCTCTGCTTCATTGTCAGCGACCCCGAAAACCACGCAAACGACACCCATTAAGGAAAAACTGAAAAGTTTCCTCGGCGCCATGTTAGATTTTCGTTTTCATTGCCAGCGACTCGGATACCACGAAAACGACTTTTGTACTTTTTTAACATATTTGTTCAAACGTGCTAACACTTCAAAACCAAAATATAAATATGTCACCCCTTTTGTCGTCTGAGGGGTGGAATTTCCAAAAGCATCGCAATTCGTGTTTATCAATTCAATCAAGAAACACACCGTATTTTGCCTTAATGCCTTATCAGAAGCGGCAGAGGAGCTACTGGCTAAACAAATACAGTCGCGCGTGTCAATCTTTAGGTTAAGCCGTGCTTGTACAGGTTGGCTCGTAGATGACCACCCATTATATGCCGAGTTTCCTCCTTGCCTCGGAAAGCACGATATGCCGTTGGTACCGGCTTTAATTTGTAGATCTTTGACAGCTGTTGCAGGTTGACGGTTGTTACAGTCAGTGGCACAAAAGTCTGACAACCAGTCTTACGAAGGGGTAGAATAGAATAGAATAAAACTTTATTCTCCACCAAAAATAATGAAACATAACGGTTTTACTATAGGTACTGCTAAGAATATTATGGTTACAGTGGTGGTCTTATCGCTGGTATCGTATTACCCAGTATTAACTGGGTTGTGGAGGTCAGATAAGCAGTCGCTTCGTGCAAAATTACTGGTATTCAGCTGCATCCGGTTAGACTGAACGCCGACTCCAACATAGTGGGGAAAGGGCTAGACAGATGGTGCCTTATGAAAAGCGACAGGGAAAGTGTGAATTGCTCAATGAAAGTAAACACGATCAACACAATTTAAATTGACAATTTGACACTGACAATTTTCGAACGCAATTTCAATGTGTAGATCGCGTTCACTTTAGTTCACAGAGTACTTTTCAATATACTGAAATATACTGCTTTCGTTGGTGAATTTCGTCGTAAGACATCGGTAGTCGGCTCTCGTGAGTCACCAACTGTCACTTAATTTTAGAACTTAGAACTGCTGTATTGGCCTAGCGAACGCAAGCGCTACTGCTATAAGTTTCAGCTGGTCTACCATGACGTCTTAAAGCAGTATTGTTTTACTCATATTCCAATGTGCGAAAGAGAGGGAGCTATACAGGATGTCTAGCGCCATCTCTTTCCCACACTGGAAAAGGAGTAAAACAAAAAATTGTGCGTGGAGTCCTTCCGCGCGGAAGAAGTGAAACTTCGTAATGTGGAAATGAGTGCTTTCATACCCCCTCCATGTTAGCGTTAAACGTTTAACGCAACCTTGTTGGAAGTCGCATAAGAAGTTTCACTTCAATAATGTTTTAAGACGTCATGGTAGGCCACCTGGTCCACGATTCGATTCCCAGGTCGAGGATCTAATGTGTTTCTGCGTGGAATTTCTTTGTAACAGGCTGGAGTCTGAATTAGTACAGTTGATGGGAATACAGTAGTAAGGGCTTAAACATAACTGGCGTAGTGTGGTTGTTTTGTTATTTGGTTTGATACGTGACTGATTTATCACCAGAGGTCGGAATAAGGTAGAGTCATTTGTGTACTGACACTGATTTTATACAGCGAAAGAATAAAGTGGATATGCCTCAAATCCCGAGATTAATTTTAAAGAGCAGAAGAATCCCGTGATTTATTAAATAAAAAAGTTATTTACTTTTACAAAATTTAAACCATCCGACATCGGATGTCCGAAGTTGCAAAATTCCAATGGCCCACACGCAAGGGAAGATCCACATTAATATCAACATTTCGATGCAAGTACAAAAATAACTCTACCTAATCATCATCATCTGCCTAGCCTTTTCCCAAACTATCTTGGGGGTCGGCTTCCAGTCTAACCGGATGCAGCTGAGTACCAGTATTTTACATGAAGCGTTTGCCTATCTGACCTCCACAACCCAGTAACTGGGTAATACGATACCCCTTGGTAAGACTGGATGTCAGACTTTTAGCTTCTGACTACTCGTAACGACTGTCAAAGATCTACAAATGACAGCCGGGACCAACGGCTTAACGTGCTTTCCGAGGCACGGAGGAAACTCGATATGTAATTATGGTCACCCATCCACAGACCGACCTCGGCAAGCACGGCTTAACCTTAAAGATCTGGGCGGCTGTTATTATTTAGCCACGAGCTCCTAATAACTCTACCTAATTCCGAATAAATTTCCGACCTCTGTTTATCACTCAGATACACAATTATATACTATTCCTCATGCTTGAAGGGGGTTAACCCTACAATATCGAGCTTTGTTTAGCAATATGACAGTGTTATCGTCGTTGATGTATGACTGTGTGTCGGTTTCGATATTTGGTACCGGGTTATTCCCTGTCATCGGGTCAGCGGCCGCTGCATAAATTGGCGAACATTTTCCTTTAATATGCCTAATAAATTTTATATAATATGAATTTATAGTATGTATTTGTGTATAACTAATAATTAGTCATACAATAATATGATTAATTATTAGTCATGTTTTAGAATAATAATTGTATTATTTCGAATAGTACCTATGCGTAATTGTTGTGGTAATTGACAATAGCATTAAATGGATTGTAAATTGCGCACTGGTTTTGTATTACCCTTTTTTATCTATCGAAATAGGTATATTGGGTACTTAGTAGGTATGGTTACACCGGAAGACCGGAGGCTGTGTTACAAATCTCGGCGATAAGCGTTTAATATCATATCCTGTTATTTGCTCATAATAAAGCTACTGAAGGCACCAAACTGATTGCCAAGTAGGTATCTGGGCGTCTGGGCCGACACAATTTAGATTGCCATCGATAAGCTAACAAGAAGAATAGATATGACACTAGATTTGAGCTATGGGGAACAAAACGAAAAGTTTGTCATACTCCGTAAAAAATCGTGTTGTGTCTGTCTACTTTCCAAGCTCGAAATACGTTGTTTCTGCCGAAGTTATGGTCGTTTGCTACTCCGTATCACTTACGGAAATACGATTGGTTAGGCGTCCGAACTAAAAATGAATGACAACACGATTGGACAGTTGTCCTTCCTCACGATGGGTTTTCAAAATTCATGAATCCGGAAATATTTGGAAGTAAGGTTCATTTCGAAGTATAAAGCTAGTTACGGACGGACCCGTATTTTTGTTGACGGACTTGAGAGAGTAGACCCCCTGGTTGCCAACTGCCCGACGATGATTGTTGGGAGTTGTATAAACTTGTATATCTAAACTTCTAAACTAATATTATAAAGAGGAAAGATTTGATTGTTTGTTTGTTTGTTACGATTTAACTCAAAAACTCCTCGTAAGATTTTAAAAATTCTTTCACGCTTAGAAAGCTACATCTTTACCGAGTAACATAGCCTATATTATATTACAATTTTCGCTGACGAAGTCGCGGGCAAAGTGCTAGTGTACTATATGCTCAATGTCACGGATAACTTTGCTTGCGCATTTAGAGTTTATCACGCAGGTCCTAAAAATTCCGGCCTACAATCATTAGATGACTCAGAGATTTATAAAAATCAATTTTTGTTTGGACAATAATCCTTAACTTTATGGTTGAAGCCGGAAATTTTGGGACCTAACCGTGTAGTTTGTGTGTGATTATGGAATGTATTGAATGGGTCACTATGTCAGAAAAAAAATCATGTCTGGAAATATCGGTTTTAAGCTTAGCATATAAGTATCTTTTAATGTGCTTACTAAAAAAACAATAAGTTTCAGTCCAAATAGCTTTTTTAATTAGCACATTAAAATATACCCATAAATAATCCTGCGTTGATCCGCGCAGGTTCGCACTAACTTTTGAGCCGCCATTAAGGTTGAATCTGTACCCTATTACACAAGTTCACTTTACACATAACCCAAGAAACCTTGTAGCTTATTCATCATCATCTGCCTAGCCTTTTCCCAAACTATCTTGGGGTCGGTTTCCAGTCTAACCGGCTGCAGCTGAGTACCAGTATTTTACATGAAGCGACTGTCTATCTGACCTCCAAAACCCAGTAACAGGGTAATATGATACCCCTTAGTAAGACTGGATGTCAGATTTTTGGCTTCTGACAACACATAACCATGTAGCTTATTATTGAGGGTTAGATATACCAGGTGTTGTTTTGCATCGTCGTCAAAATTCAGAAGGTTGTCACAAAACACAAAAATAATGAATTTAAATTACAGTAAGTTAGTTATTAATAAACGCTGTTTTTTTGTTGTTTAAATTTGTCAGTATTTCAGAATAACCCCTAGGGAATAACTAGGGAATAAGGAATTATCGAATAAACGTTTCAGATTGTTTGTATGTGTGAAAGCGTTAGGTTATTAAGCGAAGGTCGGACGGATTGCGTATAAAACACGGGTGGTATACATACGGATTTCTGTAAATAAATAAAATTAAAAGTTACCCACCTATTTTATTATTGATTCGGGTCGAGAATCATTAGCATTGTTACATCCTTGAATTTGACGAGGATGCAAACAACAGCCTGTATATACAGGGAGTTACTGAAAGGGTATATACACACTTAAGGGTGTGCTACAGACCATCAAACTGAACATGTTTCTCCATCGGACAAACAATATAAGTAATAGCGAAAAAATTATCTGCTGCCCCATACAAAATTCAATACCTATGCGACCCAAATGTATGGGGAGGCTGATATTTTTGTGCTATTACGATGTTTTTCCGATGACTGATCTGCAAGGTTCACGGTCAGATTCATTAATCGATCATAAAAAATATATCACAGAACCGGTATTTTTTTCAAAGCTCTAAACCGGGAAGAAACGGTGTTTTAGAAACCGTGTTGCCGCACTGTCAGGCGTGATGAGCGGCGGAGCAGAGAGACAGACGGGTGTGGAGGCCACGGGCGTTCAGGTGGTGAGACTGGGCGCTTCGGGCGCGCGGCGCTACGAGCTGGACGAGGAGGCGTTGCGGCGCGTGCTGCTGCGCCCCGACGTGCGCGACCTACCCGCCGTCGTGCTGAGCGTGGCCGGCGCCTACCGCGGTGGCAAGTCCTTCATCCTCGACTTCTTCCTCAGATACCTCAACGCACCTGTGAGTATTGTCACCACATAGATTTGCAAAAAAAAAGCAATCCAAACCTTGACCTGATCCCACCATCGCTTTCTCACAACCGGTCTACCAGACTGGACAAACTGGACACTCAGGGTATAATCTGCACTTGGTTGGTAACCCGGCTCTAGCTCGTTCTCAGCTTTTCCCCCACATCTATTATGCGCGTAGCCAATGTATGGAACTGTTTACCAGTCTCTATGATCCTTTCCTTCTATACCCCGTCAGCTTACAAACCAAGAACATTATAATTCATGTTCTGGGCACGATAGTTTCATTTAAGACCTTATTCTTTCATCGAACGATTAAGGATTCAAGATCAGGTAAATAAGGCAATAAAAAAATAATATACCAAAGTTTCATTTGTTAGCGTTCAAGTCAGCTGAGTGGCGAATGGCTGGGCAAAGAGCACGAGCAACTAAAAGGATTCCACTGGAGAGGCGGCGCCGAGCGGGATACCACAGGCATCCACCTGTGGCCGGAGCCCATTATTACCACCATGGACAGCGGTGAAAAGGTGGGGGACTCGAATACATATTTCAATCCAAAATCACCCCGCCATCAAATTATCAGCTGGCCCACCATAACCGTACACACTTGAAACTCGATGGTGCCTGGTATTGTCGACGAATAATAGTCTGTTTTATTCAAGCAAAACGGGTGGGTCTTAACTGCGGCAAAATTTTGCCTATGTTCTGTGCAGTGCAGTGCAGACACCTCTTAAAACATAGTCATACGTAATCTGCATAGTTTCAGTTCCCCTGGTTTAAACTACGGTATCGATATATTGTATTGCGGGGTATTCTGATCATTCGTTCGCTCACGTTTGATGTCTCACTGTGCTTCTGCTAAATGTCGCGGCTGTACTTAGCTATGTGGTTGCAGGTGGCTGTGCTGCTGATGGACACACAGGGCACCTTCGACTCGGAGAGCACCATCGGACAGAACTCCACCATTTTCGCTCTGTCGACCCTCATCTCATCCGTGCAGATTTACAACGTACACGGTAACATAAGGGAAGACGATCTACAACACTTACAGGTTAGAATCTTGATTGATTTTTTATAATCCTTACAAGAAATAAAGCGAGTGATAGTCGTAGTAATTTCCAGTCTCGATGAGTAATGATGATCACACTGTAGTAAACTTTGTTGTTGGTGCCTGGCAGCTGTTCACGGAGTATGGCAGGCTGGCAAGCGATGATGAGGGCAAGGCGTTCCAAACGCTCTTGTTCTTGGTTAGGGACTGGATGTATGCCTCCGACTATGACCATGGCTTCGACGGTGGCGCAGAGTTGCTTAACAAGAGGCTCCAGGTAATATTACAAATTATTTTATATACACACGTATACTTAGGTTATTTTTTCCCGAGAGCGTAACAGAAACTACTCCATCTGTTACGATCCTCTCACCGTCATCTCCTTTTGCTTCGTCCGTATTCATATATCTGGTCATTCACATAAGCCGGCTGAGATGACGACCTGACCGTTCAAAATAACCAATAAGGTTAATATGTCCTCCTAGGGCGTTCCCTCCGGGGTTTTACTCATATATGGCTTGTTATAGTAAGATATCTTTTTAAACCTAATTATTGAAATATTAATTATGTTACTAGTCGAATCCGAACCAGAAGTCAGAGTTGCGTGAGGTTCGGGAGCACATTCGCTCGTGTTTCGACCAGATCAAGTGCTTCCTGATGCCGCACCCTGGCCTCGCCGTCGGAGATCAAAGCTTTGCTGGATGTCTTCATGGTCAGTATTATGCACTAGCACATTCAGTCGATGTAACATTAACCAATAACGTAAGAAACCGCCAATGAGAACAAGAAACTACGTAATTATTATTAAATTACAGACCTGACAGAGATGTTCAGATTAGCACTCCTGGAGCTGGTACCAGCACTCTTCGCTCCGGGGAAGCTTATTCCGAAGCTTATCAACGGTGAGCGAGTCCGGGCTCAAGATTTGTTCCACTACTTCCAGAAGTACGTCGATATCTTCAACAGTGATGATGTACCCGAGGCGGACACCATTTTTAAGGTACTTAAAAAGATAGCAAAATTAACTGTTAACTCAACACCGTTTACCATTTGAGTAATTTCAATTAACTTGCCAAATTATTGTTGAAGATGAAGAACAACGCGGGCCACATGTGCGAGCACTGTGATACTCCTAGAGGCTGAAAATTTGAATCTGTTATTAAACATTTGACGACAAAACATTGTTTTGGATTCTTCAAATAGGACTTACAAAAATGCTGGAACGAGCTATGAATACCTATGCCTAGTTTCTAAGTCTGAAAAGTATTGTACATCGACTGTATCAAATGCCTTTCTGTATTCAGTGAACTCACCGTGTACCTTCTTCCCTTTCTTTTTTGTTTTACATTACTTGTCACATGTTCAACTCCACAGTCCTATCAATAATTAGTAATAACATGTATATGATTGACTGTCATATTGTAGCAAGCTTCAATCGGGATAAGGCCATTACTTACCATGATTGATTGTCTGCAAAAAGTTGACCTACTTGTAATAATCGTAATGGCAAATAAGGCATGTAGTCTGCTTACTCGTCGTGCAGTATATCATAACACTCGTTTGACAGGCGACAGCGGACGCGTGCCTGATGGCGGCGGCGCGCGCGGCGCGCTCGCTGTACGCGGCGCGCATGGAGGAGCGCGTGCGCGGGGAGCGGAGCTTGTCCGCCAGCACGCTGGTCGCCGCGCACGCGGCCGCGCGCGCCGACGCAGAGCGTTGCTATCTGCAGAAGAAGAAGCTGGGCTCTCAGCAAAACGCTGACGCTCAGTTCAAAGAACTTATCAAGGTGTGATTGCGACGATAACCGTCTAAGCTTAACCGCATGTGCGGCACTGATGACCGAACGAATTCTGTTAACTGTTATCTCTGTACATAAACAAAGAGTTACTCAACTTGCTACATTGATTTACTTTTATTATGAATTAGTTAGGCGAAAACCAAATGTATGCCTGTTTCTGGCCATGCACGTTGTACCAATAGGTATTTAAATATTATCTATATATATAAAAGAAAGTCGTGTTAGTGTTACTTCGCTTATAACTCAAGAACGGCTGAACCGATTTAGCTGAAAATTGGCAGGGAGGTAGTTTAGAGCCAGGAGAAGGACATAGGATACTTTTTATCCTGGTCTGCGCGGGTGAAACCGCAGGGCGCAGTTTGTTATAATGTTCTTGGCGAGCGCCACGCGCTTCAGGGGAGGCGTGGTCGGGAGCGAGGTACTAGGAGAACATAGCTTACCGGGAGATATATTATGTTATTGGCGAGCGTGTCTGAGCGGCGTGTTCGGGATTGAGGTACTAGGAGAACATAGCTTACCGGGAGATAGTCGAGTGTGGAGTAGGTGATTGATGGCGCGTTATGTTCTTAGCGAGCCTGTCTGGGGGCGGCGTGGTCGGGATTGAGGTACTAGGAGAACATAGCTTACCGGGAGATATATTATATTCTTGGCGAGCGAGTCTGAGCGGCGTGGTCGGGATTGAGGTACTAGGAGAACATAGCTTACCGGGAGATAGTTGAGCGTGGAGTTGGTGATTGAGGTAGGGTAGGGTAGGTAGGTAGGGTAGGGTAGGTAGGTAGGGTAGGGTAGGTAGGTAGGGTAGGGTAGGTAGGTAGGGTAGGATAGGTAGGTAGGGTAGGGTAGGTAGGTAGGGTAGGTAGGGTAGGTAGGGTAGGTAGGGTAGGTAGGGTAGGTAGGGTAGGTAGGGTAGGTAGGGTAGGTAGGGTAGGTAGGGTAGGTAGGGTAGGTAGATAGGGTAGGGTTGGGTAGGGTAGGTAGGGTTGGTAGGTGGTAGGTAGTAGGTAGATAGGGTAGGGTTGGGTAGGGTAGGGTAGGGTTGGTAGGTAGTAGGTAGGTAGGGTAGGGTAGGGTGGGTAGGTAGTAGGTAGGTAGGGTAGGGTAGGTAGGGTTGGGTAGGGTGGTGTAGGTAGGGTTGGGTAGGGTAGGTAGGTAGGAAAAGTGCATTGCTTTAACTTTTGACAGAACGAAGTCTGTCCGGGCAGCTAGTCTATATATATAAAAGAAAGTCGTGTTAGTGTTACTTCGCTTATAACTCAAGAACGGCTGAACCGATTTAGCTGAAAATTGGCAGGGAGGTAGTTTAGAGCCAGGAGAAGGACATAGGATACTTTTTATCCCGGTCTGCGCGGGTGAAACAGCAGGGCGCAGTTTGTTATCATGTTCTTGGCGAGCGCCACGCGCTTCAGGGGAGGCGTGGTCGGGAGCGAGGTACTAGGAGCACATAGCTTACCGGGAGATATATTATGTTATTGGCGAGCGTGTCTGAGCGGCGTGTTCGGGATTGAGGTACTAGGAGAACATAGCTTATCTTCTATATATATAAAAGAAAGTCGTTTTAGTTACTTCGCTTATAACTCAAGAACGGCAGAACAGATTTGGGTGAAAATTGGCAGGGAGGTAGTTTAGAGCCAGGAGAAGGACATAGGATACTTTTTATCCCGGTCTGCGCGGGTGAAACCGCAGGGCGCAGTTTGTTATCATGTTCTTGGCGAGCGCCACGCGCTTCAGGGGAGGCGTGGTCGGGAGTGAGGTACTAGGAGCACATAGCTTACCCGGAGATAGTTGAGCGTGGAGTTGATGATTGATGACGCCCTGGCGCGTTATGTTCTTGGCGAGCGTGTCTGGGGCGCGTGATCGGGATTGAGGTACTAGGAGAACATAGCTTACCGGGAGATAGTCGAGTGTGGAGTAGGTGATTGATGGCGCGTTATGTTCTTAGCGAGCCTGTCTGGGGGCGGCGTGGTCGGGATTGAGGTACTAGGAGAACATAGCTTACCGGGAGATATATTATATTCTTGGCGAGCGAGTCTGAGCGGCGTGGTCGGGATTGAGGTACTAGGAGCACATTGCTTACCAGGTGATAGTTGAGCGTGGAGTTGGTGATTGATGCCCCGTGCGCGTTATGTTCTTGGCGTGCGTGTCGTCGGCGCGTGGTCGGGATTGAGGTACTAGGAGAACATAGCTTACCGGGAGAAGGGTAGGGTAGAGTAGGGTAGAGTAGGGTAGAGTAGGGTAGAGTAGGGTAGAGTAGGGTAGGTAGGTAGGGTAAAGTAGGGTAGGTAGGGTAAAGTAGGGTAGGTAGGGTATGGTACGGTAGGGTAGGTAGGTAGGTAGTAGGTAGTAGGTAGGTAGGGTAGGGTAGGTAGGGTAGGGTTGGGTAGGGTAGGGTTGGGTTGGGTAGGGTAGGGTAGGGTAGGTAGGTAGTAGGTAGGTAGGGTTGGGTAGGGTAGGGTAGGTAGGGTTGGGTAGGGTAGGGTAGGTAGGGTTGGGTAGGGTAGGGTAGGTAGGGTTGGGTAGGGTAGGGTAGGTAGGTAGGAAAAGTGCATTGCTTTAACTTTTGACAGAACGAAGTCTGTCCGGGCAGCTAGTATCTATATATATATAAAAGAAAGTCGTGTTAGTGTTACTTCGCTTATAACTCAAGAACGGCTGAACCGATTTAGCTGAAAATTGGCAGGGAGGTAGTTTAGAGCCAGGAGAAGGACATAGGATACTTTTTATCCCGGTCTGCGCGGGTGAAACCGCAGGGCGCAGTTTGTTATCATGTTCTTGGCGAGCGCCACGCGCTTCAGGGGAGGCGTGGTCGGGAGTGAGGTACTAGGAGCACATAGCTTACCCGGAGATAGTTGAGCGTGGAGTTGATGATTGATGACGCCCTGGCGCGTTATGTTCTTGGCGAGCGTGTCTGGGGCGCGTGATCGGGATTGAGGTACTAGGAGAACATAGCTTACCGGGAGATAGTCGAGTGTGGAGTAGGTGATTGATGGCGCGTTATGTTCTTGGCGAGCGTGTCTGGGGCGCGTGTTCGGGATTGAGGTACTAGGAGAACATAGCTTACCGGGAGATAGTCGAGTGTGGAGTAGGTGATTGATGGCGCTAGGGTAGGGTTGGGTAGGGTGGTGTAGGTAGGGTTGGGTAGGGTAGGTAGGTAGGAAAAGTGCATTGCTTTAACTTTTGACAGAACGAAGTCTGTCCGGGCAGCTAGTTTTTTATAGTAGAGATCAGGAAAAATGCAGAACTGGCTACGTTAAGTAGCTGTGTTTAACAATTGCAGGAGCTGGACGCAAGTCTGTCACTATACGTGTTGAACAACGACGCGATGGTTCGAGAAACGATGTCTCTCGCCAGGCAGGCTTACGACGCCGCCGTGAGCAGTGTGTGCGGAGAACACGCACGTCTCTGCTTACACCCAGGTGACCTGGCGGAACTTCACGCTGAGGCCCTCCAGGATGCGCTCACGCTTTTCGACGCAGCGAGAGATGTGCCTGAAGATGAGGAAGATGACCAGGGAATGACTTTAGCGCAGGTGAGACAGTTGTCAGTACAGTCACACAAAAGTGGTGCGACAGAATTACTTGGTATTGAAAATTTGTGTAAATACTTGGGTATATCTAAACTCGCGAGTCCTTGGTGCCCAGGGTGCGGGCTAGCTCCAACACTGTCCTGGCGATGGTTGCTCAACGACTGGATTGCCCCTACGTAAGGCATTGTTGTAGCAGGCATATTGTTGGTGCTTGATTTGTAATTTTTTATATAGATTTCATGTCTTTTGGATATTATAGTTTTTGATTCTGACATAACTAAATATAATATATAAACATAATTTAATTTATTGGCCATCTAATTCTGTTTTTATTTTATTTTGCTCTGTGCCTTTTGACATTAATTAATTTCATATCGTAAAGACATTATAATTTTTACTGCTGACATAACTTCATTACTTAATTTAAATTAATTGTCATGTTTTATTTTGTTTTGTTTTATTTTAATTATTACTTTATTTTTATTGCATGAACATTGACATTTTTATTTGTATTGTTTGTGTAACCAATATGGGTCAATGACCTGAAATAAACGAATTTAATTATTTTTTTAAACTGAAACTCTTGCGCTGGTGACGTCGTAGATTTTTGCGACAGTTATTTTACCTCTAACGGTAGCAACACAATACTATTGGTATATCCCAAGTGAAATACTGAGCTGAATTGAACTGAATTTATATGATATGATTTTGAACCATGAAAAATTTATATTGCAGGCTTTACAGCAGCACTACGATCATTTATACGCCATCAATGAACAGAACAACAAGAGCGCCGTGTTAGAGGCACGCAACTTCTACGTGACGAGCATGAAGCTTAAAATGGATCACGCAGGCGTCAGCTCCGCCAAACTAGAAGAACAAAATCATCGAGCTCTTGACGAAGCTAAAGCGTTCTTTGACAAACAGCGGAACCGCTGCACGGAGCAAGAAGACGACCCCTACGTCCAACAACTACTTCAAGTATGTTTACTCTGTAGCTTGTACAATGTGCCGTGGCGTCCAACCTACGATGCTATGCCAGTGCGTTACGTGCTTATGTTGGGTGGACGTAGTTGACGGCAAACCGATTCGCTGTAGCGATACTCATCCCATGCAGTGCGGCATTGGTAATCTCTCTTTCCGTAACTCTAAGCACGACTGGTTTATTTTCCAGGAAATCAGCACTTGCTTTGCGGATTTTGAAAAGGCGAATATAACCAGCAACAAGATCGTAATGCAGGCGGCGGAGTTCACTTACAACAACTACATAATGTCGGCGTGGGGCTCGCAGATGTGCTGCTTCCACCCGCGAGCGCTCAAAGATTTACATAAGGAAGCTGTGGAGGTGGCTGTCAAACAGTTCCTGGCTAACAGAGCAGAGAGTGCAGCTGATGATTACAAGGCGGCGGTGGTAAAAGTAAGTAGTATCGACGTTTACTTTAGATTCTGTCATACTAATAATGTATCTGAAACTGAAATAGTTATTTGTGCAACAAGAGAGCACAGCCTTTTTTTGCTGCGAGTGCTGATTTTGAATCCTGAGTGTGGCGAGGGATTCAAAGGCACGAGATGCATAAAATTTTGCTCTCGTGTAACACACATAACTTTTCACTTCAGCAGCGAGAACACTTTAGGAGATAAAATAATAAACAGGAATAGATTGAAATAACTATTTATATTGTGAATCAAAATAATTAACATTGTAGGTAGAGACACTGTTCTCGTCGCTAGGTTCACTCTTATTTTACGATTATTTTAATATTATTTAACTTGTTCAACACTTTACGCCAGCCACGAAATTTTATTCCTGCTCTTTTATTTAAATTATGGCGTGTTCGGAAATAGCACCCATGATATTTTATTATTCAAAATATATTACGTAACATTATTTGAACTAGAAATAAATATTTACAGGTTAAATATTAGTTTTATTTGCAGTAAATACTTATTTTCGTTTAAATACAACAATAAGTTAAAAATTCAATAAATTATATTAAAAGACATAATTATCTTTTTGCAAAATTTCTTTATTTAGTACGAAATTCCGAACGTGTTTGTCTTTGAGGTCGAATTCAAATTAGGAACTTCAAAAGGGCTGGTCTTTGTCTCTCTCTCTCTTTCTAATGGCGGGAAAGAGATAGAGTGTGAATGTTTCGAATTGTGTGATTAACCCAAGGCTGAATAAGATATTCGCAGCTTTCTAAAAAAATAATTTAAAAGTTACTTGGTCTCACTCAGTGAGCAAAATCGCATTTTGCTCACTGATTGTAGGCAGCAAAACCTACATGTTTGAGCTACTGAAGTGAAAAAAGTATTTCCAATAATAGCATAAACGCGTTCCGTTCTAATCTATAATGAAAAATAGCACGCCTCCACTGCAAAACTAAGTACCATTTATTTTGCAGAATCTTGGAATCCGTTTCTACGACCTGCAGGCAATTAACCAGTTCAACAACGAGCAGGCAGTGGAGCAAGCCTTCTTGATCTATACGATGAAGATGGACAAGCACACGCGACCGTCAGTGCTGTCTATCCTGGTGGTGCCGTTCTTCATCAAGCTCCTAGCGTTACTGCCAGGGTACCACGAGAGCTGTAAAAATCTCGCGGTAAATGAGTTCAACAGTAGACGTCGAGGTTCCAGCTACGGCGAAGACGAATATTTTGACGATCTTAAGCAGGTTTGTTTGAAGTTTTATGTCTCCTCGTGCAAGGCGCGTAGATCGTAACCAGAGCATATGAAACCCGGTTTTGGTCCCATATATGTACTATGGGACCGAAACTGGCTTTCGTTGCCCTAATCGTAACAAAACGTACCCTCTTCCTCTTTTTTTAGAAGTCTGTTATTTATTAATTTTTATTCTCTCGATTAACTAGGTATTGATTTGTTCCATCTGTGTCATTTTGGCAACATGACGTGTAACCTTGTAAGGACGTCGCTATTGATGACGTTTATTATTACGACAATGAATTAGTTTGAATTGTCGTAGTTTTAAAACTGATTAATATGTGGAGAAATGTATTTGGAAATAGTGGTAACGTGCCTGACACGAATGGTTTGGCGTGTATACGTTGTTGTGATATCACTTTTTCTGACAGCTGTAATTTTAATAACGCTGTATTTTATGAAGAGGTAGCAGCAACATTAGCCGTAATAGTAATCAAAACATACGAGATAAAATGTAATTTTTTGTCCACAGAAAATAGAGACGGCTTACGCAGAGTACAGGCATCCTATTCTTTCTTTTTTACGGGAGTTGGGCATTAATACTGAATAAGGATCTACATTCCACAAAATGTCACAAACAATATTTTCCATAACTGCATTTCGTTTGTAAACAGTCCTCTGACAGATATCTGTACTATTATCGACTTTATCTTTACATAGTATAAAAACAAAGTCGCTACTCGCGTTTGTACGCTTAGATCTTAAACTACGCAACGGATTTTGATGCGATTTTCATTAATAGAAAGAATGATTCAAGAGGAAGTTTTATGTGTATAATTTATCCCTGAAAAATACATCAAAATTTCCACGCGAACGAAATCGCGGGCAGCAGCTAGTACCTAATTCTTATTCTAAAGGTAAAGAGTTTGTTTGTTTGGTCGAACGCGCTAACTTCGAGAACTACTGGTTCGAATTGAAAGTATGGATTTGTCTTCGATAGTCCATTTATCGAGGAGCTAGGGAGGGCTATTTAACATCACGCTGCAACCAATAGGAGCGGAGCATCAATGAAAAATGTAGTGAAAACGGGGAAAAGTTACACCATAGGATTCCTGTTGAATTGGTAACATTTTCAAGTCTGTCAAATTTGCAGTTTACTCATTTTTATAACGTTCAAGTACCGTTGCTGCAGCCAGTGGTACAATGCAGAAGCAGATGTAAGTTCTAGGAATCGGCGTGACAAGTTTAGACTTGTTTTAGATGAATTCCCTCGATCAACAAAATATAGTAAAAGCTGTGGCTGTACGTATATATAACAAAACCATGTAAACTACACTACTACTGTATTACTAAATGGCAGTTGTTTAAATGGCTGAATGATTATTGAACATAAGTTGTGTTAATCAATTTGCATGCTTTAGTCTTAAGCAAAACATTGTATGATCTTATCCTTAACTCATGTAACGCCTTTGTATACCATGTTTTACGCAAATAAATATATATGACTATGAATATGAATGACTGTGAAAATAATCTTAACCCTCGTCTACAGGGCTGTAGTTTAGGACCTAGTAATGTGCGTACTATTTTAGAAGCTTTTCCTCAAAAAAGCCTTTCCTCTGTTGTAACAGCGGAAGAATCACAAACGGAGGGCTCCACTTCTCTTTTAAATTTTCATGTATCGGTTTTATATTAAACTAGCTGCCCGGACAGACTTCGTTCTGTCAAAAGTTAAAGCAATGCACTTTTCCTACCTACCTACCCTACCCAACCCTACCTACACCACCCTACCCAACCCTACCTACCCTACCCTACCTACCTACTACCTACCCACCCTACCCTACCCTACCTACCTACTACCTACCAACCCTACCCAACCCTACCCTATCTACCTACTACCTACCTACCCTACCTACCCTACCTACCCTACCTACCCTACCTACCCTACCTACCTACCCTACCCTACCTACCTATCCTACCCTACCTACCTACCCTACCCTACCTACCTACCCTACCCTACCTACCTATCCTACCCTACCTACCTACCCTACCCTACCTACCTACCCTACCCTACCTACCTACCCTACCCTACCTACCTACCCTACCCTACCTCAATCACCAACTCCACGCTCAACTATCACCTGGTAAGCTATGTGCTCCTAGTACCTCAATCCCGACCACGCCGCTCAGACTCGCTCGCCAAGAATATAATATATCTCCCGGTAAGCTATGTTCTCCTAGTACCTCAATCCCGACCACGCCGCCCCCAGACAGGCTCGCTAAGAACATAACGCGCCATCAATCACCTACTCCACACTCGACTATCTCCCGGTAAGCTATGTTCTCCTAGTACCTCAATCCCGATCACGCGCCCCAGACACGCTCGCCAAGAACATAACGCGCCAGGGCGTCATCAATCATCAACTCCACGCTCAACTATCTCCGGGTAAGCTATGTGCTCCTAGTACCTCACTCCCGACCACGCCTCCCCTGAAGCGCGTGGCGCTCGCCAAGAACATGATAACAAACTGCGCCCTGCGGTTTCACCCGCGCAGACCGGGATAAAAAGTATCCTATGTCCTTCTCCTGGCTCTAAACTACCTCCCTGCCAATTTTCACCCAAATCGGTTCAGCCGTTCTTGAGTTATAAGCGAAGTAACTAAAACGACTTTCTTTTATATATATTCTTCTATATATATAAAAGAAAGTCGTGTTAGTGTTACTTCGCTTATAACTCAAGAACGGCTGAACCGATTTAGCTGAAAATTGGCAGGGAGGTAGTTTAGAGCCAGGAGAAGGACTAGGTAGGGTAGGGTAGGTAGGTAGGGTAGGTAGGGTAGGTAGGGTAGGTAGGGTAGGTAGGGTAGGTAGGGTAGGTAGGGTAGGTAGGGTAGGTAGGGTAGGTAGGGTAGGTAGGGTAGGTAGGGTAGGTAGATAGGGTAGGGTTGGGTAGGGTAGGGTAGGGTTGGTAGGTAGTAGGTAGGTAGGGTAGGGTGGGTAGGTAGTAGGTAGGTAGGGTAGGTAGGGTTGGGTAGGGTGGTGTAGGTAGGGTTGGGTAGGGTAGGTAGGTAGGAAAAGTGCATTGCTTTAACTTTTGACAGAACGAAGTCTGTCCGGGCAGCTAGTCTATATATATAAAAGAAAGTCGTGTTAGTGTTACTTCGCTTATAACTCAAGAACGGCTGAACCGATTTAGCTGAAAATTGGCAGGGAGGTAGTTTAGAGCCAGGAGAAGGACATAGGATACTTTTTATCCCGGTCTGCGCGGGTGAAACCGCAGGGCGCAGTTTGTTATCATGTTCTTGGCGAGCGCCACGCGCTTCAGGGGAGGCGTGGTCGGGAGTGAGGTACTAGGAGCACATAGCTTACCCGGAGATAGTTGAGCGTGGAGTTGATGATTGATGACGCCCTGGCGCGTTATGTTCTTGGCGAGCGTGTCTGGGGCGCGTGATCGGGATTGAGGTACTAGGAGAACATAGCTTACCGGGAGATAGTCGAGTGTGGAGTAGGTTATTGATGGCGCGTTATGTTCTTAGCGAGCCTGTCTGGGGGCGGCGTGGTCAGGATTGAGGTACTAGGAGAACATAGCTTACCGGGGGATATATTATATTCTTGGCGAGCGAGTCTGAGCGGCGTGGTCGGGATTGAGGTACTAGGAGCACATAGCTTACCAGGTGATAGTTGAGCGTGGAGTTGGTGATTGAGGTAGGGTAGGGTAGGTAGGTAGGGTAGGGTAGGTAGGTAGGGTAGGGTAGGTAGGTAGGGTAGGGTAGGTAGGTAGGGTAGGGTAGGTAGGTAGGGTAGGGTAGGTAGGTAGGGTAGGGTAGGTAGGTAGGGTAGGGTAGGTAGGTAGGGTAGGGTAGGTAGGTAGGGTAGGATAGGTAGGTAGGGTAGGGTAGGTAGGTAGGGTAGGTAGGGTAGGTAGGGTAGGTAGGGTAGGTAGGGTAGGTAGGGTAGGTAGGGTAGGTAGGGTAGGTAGGGTAGGTAGGGTAGGTAGGGTAGGTAGGTAGTAGGTAGATAGGGTAGGGTTGGGTAGGGTAGGGTAGGGTTGGTAGGTAGTAGGTAGGTAGGGTAGGGTAGGGTGGGTAGGTAGTAGGTAGGTAGGGTAGGGTAGGTAGGGTTGGGTAGGGTGGTGTAGGTAGATAGGGTAGGGTTGGGTAGGGTAGGGTAGGGTTGGTAGGTAGTAGGTAGGTAGGGTAGGATAGGTAGGTAGGGTAGGGTAGGTAGGTAGGGTAGGTAGGGTAGGTAGGGTAGGTAGGGTAGGTAGGGTAGGTAGGGTAGGTAGGGTAGGTAGGGTAGGTAGGGTAGGTAGGGTAGGTAGGTAGTAGGTAGATAGGGTAGGGTTGGGTAGGGTAGGGTAGGGTTGGTAGGTAGTAGGTAGGTAGGGTAGGGTAGGGTGGGTAGGTAGTAGGTAGGTAGGGTAGGGTAGGTAGGGTTGGGTAGGGTGGTGTAGGTAGGGTTGGGTAGGGTAGGTAGGTAGGAAAAGTGCATTGCTTTAACTTTTGACAGAACGAAGTCTGTCCGGGCAGCTAGTATTATAATATAATGATATCTACTACTAATAGTAAAGCTGAAGAGTTTGTTTGTTTGCTTGAACGCGCTAATCACAGGAACTACTGGCCCAATTTGAAAAATTATTTCAGTGTTAGATAGCCCATTTATAGAAAAAGGCTATATATCATCGCGCTACAACCAATAGGGGCGGAAAAATGTTGCAAAAACGGGGAAAATGTGATGCAGACGAAGTTGCGTGGGACAGCTAGTACGAGTATAGTATATGAGACTCAAGAAAATCACTCATGATGATGATGACTCATGAAAAGGTACCAGAGAACATTTATGTACATTCTAAAGTCTAGTAACATAACATAACATCACGCCTGTGTTTCCCGAAGGGTCAGGCAGTAGTGTATGGTGTATAAACCCACATTTCGCCAGATATGTTAAGTCATATATAATAGTGGGTGAGCCTATTGCCATCAACCAGGCAAAAATGTAGATTTTGCGGCTGCTTCTGAGAAATTCTTAACAAAAAAACCCAATAACGCTTTGCTTTTGGGAACCCAGGACCTCATTTTATGAATCGCGCTTACGACCTCTAGATCAAGGAAGCATTCCTAAAGCCATAAGTAGGTAGTTATTATAACCGGCCACTATCCCCTGAAAAAACACCTACTTACCATAGGTGTGACGGATAGCCCTCTGTGCATGGAGGCGGAAGAAACACCACAGCACGTGCTCATGGAGTGCAGAAGCGTGGAAGATCAACGGGCACGGACTCTGCAATCTTTCTAGGAGGACCTGGGATGGTTGGAGTAACCAGAGGATGACTTATTTATTACGTACAATGGCCCAATAAAGAGGCTAAGTGCGGAAACAGCCCCGCTAACTCAACCTAACCTAACCTAAACCATAAGTAGTAGCCGTAGTTACACTTTATTCAAAAATATTCCGTTAATTCAAACAAAACTTCACCCTTGTAACAATATCCCTAAAACCCACACATTCACTTAATAGCTGTAATAAGACTAATAAAATACCTATTAAAATGATTAGTATTAAAAGATAATAGTAATGGCAACATTAGCCGCAATTCCACGTAATCCCCACACGTTTATGTTAAATTAATAGTTATAAGCGCTCTTTAAGTGGTTCAGCCGTTATCCCTTAACCGACTGCTGGTGTTATAATAGTGGTATATGTTTTTCGTAATGGGTGCTGTATTTATTTTAATGTTTCCGTCCCTTTATATTTTTGTTAAGAATTTTCCTATTATGAGCACAAAATCTAGACCCAGAATCTGCCTATCCTGTCAGTCTAATTGTATATCTACACATAGGTACTCGTAGCCAGCCGGGAACAACCCGGCTGTCATAACATGTATTTGGTATAATATTTTGCCATTCAAGCTTATATATTATACTAGCTGCCCGGACAGACTTCGTTCTGTCAAAAGTTAAAGCAATGCACTTTTCCTACCTACCTACCCTACCCAACCCTACCTACACCACCCTACCCAACCCTACCTACCCTACCCTACCTACCTACTACCTACCCACCCTACCCTACCCTACCTACCTACTACCTACCAACCCTACCCTACCCTACCCAACCCTACCCTATCTACCTACTACCTACCTACCCTACCTACCCTACCTACCCTACCTACCCTACCTACCCTACCTACCCTACCTACCCTACCTACCCTACCTACCCTACCTACCTACCCTACCCTACCTACCTATCCTACCCTACCTACCTACTACCTACCAACCCTACCCTACCCTACCCAACCCTACCCTATCTACCTACACCACCCTACCCAACCCTACCTACCCTACCCTACCTACCTACTACCTACCCACCCTACCCTACCCTACCTACCTACTACCTACCAACCCTACCCTACCCTACCCAACCCTACCCTATCTACCTACTACCTACCTACCCTACCTACCCTACCTACCCTACCTACCCTACCTACCCTACCTACCCTACCTACCCTACCTACCCTACCTACCCTACCTACCCTACCTACCTACCCTACCCTACCTACCTATCCTACCCTACCTACCTACCCTACCCTACGATCTACGGCTGCCGACGAAATAAACGCTTGCCTCAAATCGTCAAATCTATGGCGCCATGTGAAGAAACTGCAACTGACAACAAACATGAGAGTTACATTGCTTAATGATACATCTGCTGAAGATTTCTCGGAGAAATTGCTGACTATCGGTAATGGTCAAGTACCTGTCGATGAATCGAGCGGATTAATATCATTTCCAAAAAATTTCTGTAATTTTGTCTCATCAAAAGACGAACTTATCAACAATGTATTTCCAGAAATTATTTCTAACTACAAAAATTATGAATGGATGAGTGAGCGAGCAATTTTAGCGGCTAAGAATAAAGATGTAGATGACCTAAACAACATAATTCAAAATAAGATCATTGGAACAATGCATTCATTCAAATCTATTGACTGTGTCACAAATGAAGATGAAGCCACCAACTATCCAATTGAATTTTTAAACTCTTTGGACGTGCCTGGCTTACCACCGCACAATTTACGCCTAAAGGTTGGCTCCGTAGTAATCATGCTTCGAAACATAAACCAACCAAAACTGTGCAACGGTACGCGTTTGGTGGTTAGCAAATTGATGAACAATGTAATTTACGCTACGATAATGATAGGAAAATTCAAAGGTGAGCAAGTTCTCATTCCGAGGATACCGATGATCCCAACCGATATGCCGTTTGAATTTAAAAGACTTCAATTTCCGATACGTCTTGCATTTGCCATGACCATCAACAAATCACAAGGCCAATCCTTAAAAGTTTGTGGTTTAAATCTAGAACATTCATGTTTTTCCCATGGTCAATTATACGTGGCATGTTCACGAGTCGGAAGACCATCTGCGTTGTTTGTTTTTGCGCCTGATAATAAAACAAAAAATGTCGTGTATCACAAGGTACTTAAATGAAGAGCAACATATGTACTAAAATACATAAATAATTATGAATGATTGATGTAGAAATTTAATTTTTTTTGTATTTTTTCCAATAAAAAAAAAAATGCTTATTTATTGACATTAAAGCGGAACAAAGTTCGCCGGGTCAGCTAGTATAATATATCTCCCGGTAAGCTATGTTCTCCTAGTACCTCAATCCCGACCACGCCGCCCCCAGACAGGCTCGCTAAGAACATAACGCGCCATCAATCACCTACTCCACACTCGACTATCTCCCGGTAAGCTATGTTCTCCTAGTACCTCAATCCCGATCACGCGCCCCAGACACGCTCGCCAAGAACATAACGCGCCAGGGCGTCATCAATCATCAACTCCACGCTCAACTATCTCCGGGTAAGCTATGTGCTCCTAGTACCTCACTCCCGACCACGCCTCCCCTGAAGCGCGTGGCGCTCGCCAAGAACATGATAACAAACTGCGCCCTGCGGTTTCACCCGCGCAGACCGGGATAAAAAGTATCCTATGTCCTTCTCCTGGCTCTAAACTACCTCCCTGCCAATTTTCACCCAAATCGGTTCAGCCGTTCTTGAGTTATAAGCGAAGTAACTAAAACGACTTTCTTTTATATATATAGACTAGCTGCCCGGACAGACTTCGTTCTGTCAAAAGTTAAAGCAATGCACTTTTCCTACCTACCTACCCTACCCTACCCTACCCAACCCTACCCACCTACCCTACCCAACCCTACCTACCCTACTCTACCTACCTACTACCTACCTACTACCTACCTACTCTACCTACCTACTACCTACCTACTACCTACCTACTCTACCCTACTCTACCCTACTCTACTCTACCCTACTCTACCCTACTCTACCCTACTCTACCCTACTCTACCCTACTCTACCCTACTCTACCCTACTCTACCCTACTCTACCCTACTCTACCCTACTCTACCCTACTCTACCCTACTCTACCCTACTCTACCCTACTTTACCCTACTCTACCCTACTCTACCCTACTCTACCCTACTCTACCCTACTCTACCCTACTCTACCCTACTCTACCCTACTCTACCCTACTCTACCCTACTCTACCCTACTCTACCCTACTCTACCCTACTCTACCCTACTCTACCCTACTCTACCCTACTCTACCCTACTCTACCCTACTCTACCCTACTCTACCCTACTCTACCCTACTCTACCCTACTCTACCCTACTCTACCCTACTCTACCCTACTCTACCCTACTCTACCCTACTCTACCCTACTCTACCCTACTCTACCCTACTCTACCCTACTCTACCCTACTCTACCCTACTCTACCCTACTCTACCCTACTCTACCCTACTCTACCCTACTCTACCCTACTCTACCCTACTCTACCCTACTCTACCCTACTCTACCCTACTCTACCCTACTCTACCCTACTCTACCCTACTCTACCCTACTCTACCCTACTCTACCCTACTCTACCCTACTCTACCCTACTCTACCCTACTCTACCCTACTCTACCCTACTCTACCCTACTCTACCCTACTCTACCCTACTCTACCCTACTCTACCCTACTCGACCCTACTCTACCCTACTCTACCCTACCTACCCTACCCCACCCCAATCCATTCATTTTTCTGATCTCCTAGTACTTCGTTTTTCTGATCTCCTAGTACTCCGTTGGCATTTTTGTTATACCACGTTTTATAGTGACTGACGTTACATGTCAAGTCACACGGGAATGATGTCGAACGGGATAAAAAGTATCCTATGTCCTTCTCCTGGCTCTAAACTACCTCCCTGCCAATTTTCACCCAAATCTGTTCTGCCGTTCTTGAGTTATAAGCGAAGTAACTAAAACGACTTTCTTTTATATATATAGACTAGCTGCCCGGACAGACTTCGTTCTGTCAAAAGTTAAAGCAATGCACTTTTCCTACCTACCTACCCCACCCAACCCTACCTACACCACCCTACCCAACCCTACCTACCCTACCCTACCTACCTACTACCTACCCACCCTACCCTACCCTACCTACCTACTACCTACCAACCCTACCCTACCCTACCCAACCCTACCCTATCTACCTACTACCTACCTACCCTACCTACCCTACCTACCCTACCTACCCTACCTACCCTACCTACCCTACCTACCCTACCGACCCTACCTACCCTACCTACCCTACCTACCCTACCTACCCTACCTACCTACCCTACCCTACCTACCTATCCTACCCTACCTACCTACCCTACCCTACCTACCTACCCTACCCTACCTACCTACCCTACCCTACCTACCTACCCTACCCTACCTCAATCACCAACTCCACGCTCAACTATCACCTGGTAAGCTATGTGCTCGTACCTCAATCCCGACCACGCCGCTCAGACTCGCTCGCCAAGAATATAATATATCTCCCGGTAAGCTATGTTCTCCTAGTACCTCAATCCCGACCACGCCGCCTTCGCACTTTTCCTACCTACCTACCCTACCCAACCCTACCTACACCACCCTACCCAACCCTACCTACCCTACCCTACCTACCTACTACCTACCCACCCTACCCTACCCTACCTACCTACTACCTACCAACCCTACCCTACCCTACCCAACCCTACCCTATCTACCTACTACCTACCTACCCTACCTACCCTACCTACCCTACCTACCCTACCTACCCTACCTACCCTACCTACCCTACCTACCCTACCTACCCTACCTACCCTACCTACCTACCCTACCCTACCTACCTATCCTACCCTACCTACCTACCCTACCCTACCTACCTACCCTACCCTACCTACCTACCCTACCCTACCTACCTACCCTACCCTACCTACCTACCCTACCCTACCTACCTACCCTACCCTACCTCAATCACCAACTCCACGCTCAACTATCACCTGGTAAGCTATGTGCTCCTAGTACCTCAATCCCGACCACGCCGCTCAGACTCGCTCGCCAAGAACATAATATATCTCCCGGTAAGCTATGTTCTCCTAGTACCTCAATCCCGACCACGCCGCCCCCAGACACGCTCGCTAAGAACATAACGCGCCATCAATCACCTACTCCACACTCGACTATCTCCCGGTAAGCTATGTTCTCCTAGTACCTCAATCCCGATCACGCGCCCATATATATCCCGGTAAGCTATGTGCTCCTAGTACCTCACTCCCGACCACGCCTCCCCGAAGCGCGTGGCGCTCGCCAAGAACATGATAATAACAAACTGCGCCCTGCGGTTTCACCCGCGCAGACCGGGATAAAAAGTATCCTATGTCCTTCTCCTGGCTCTAAACTACCTCCCTGCCAATTTTCAGCTAAATCGGTTCAGCCGTTCTTGAGTTATAAGCGAAGTAACACTAACACGACTTTCTTTTATATATATAGACTAGCTGCCCGGACAGACTTCGTTCTGTCAAAAGTTAAAGCAATGCACTTTTCCTACCTACCTACCCCACCCAACCCTACCTACACCACCCTACCCAACCCTACCCAACCCTACCCTATCTACCTACTACCTACCTACCCTACCTACCCTACCTACCCTACCTACCCTACCTACCCTACCTACCCTACCTACCCTACCTACCCTACCGACCCTACCTACCCTACCTACCCTACCTACCTACCCTACCCTACCTACCTATCCTACCCTACCTACCTACCCTACCCTACCTACCTACCCTACCCTACCTACCTACCCTACCCTACCTACCTACCCTACCCTACCTCAATCACCAACTCCACGCTCAACTATCACCTGGTAAGCTATGTGCTCGTACCTCAATCCCGACCACGCCGCTCAGACTCGCTCGCCAAGAATATAATATATCTCCCGGTAAGCTATGTTCTCCTAGTACCTCAATCCCGACCACGCCGCCCCCAGACAGGCTCGCTAAGAACATAACGCGCCATCAATCACCTACTCCACACTCGACTATCTCCCGGTAAGCTATGTTCTCCTAGTACCTCAATCCCGATCACGCGCCCATATATATCCCGGTAAGCTATGTTCTCCTAGTACCTCAATCCCGACCACGCCTCCCCGAAGCGCGTGGCGCTCGCCAAGAACATGATAATAACAAACTGCGCCCTGCGGTTTCACCCGCGCAGACCGGGATAAAAAGTATCCTATGTCCTTCTCCTGGCTCTAAACTACCTCCCTGCCAATTTTCAGCTAAATCGGTTCAGCCGTTCTTGAGTTATAAGCGAAGTAACACTAACACGACTTTCTTTTATATATATAGAAGACTAGCTGCCCGGACAGACTTCGTTCTGTCAAAAGTTAAAGCAATGCACTTTTCCTACCTACCTACCCTACCCAACCCTACCTACACCACCCTACCCAACCCTACCTACCCTACCCTACCTACCTACTACATACCCACCCTACCCTACCCTACCTACCTACTACCTACCAACCCTACCCTACCCTACCCAACCCTACCCTATCTACCTACTACCTACCTACCCTACCTACCCTACCTACCCTACCTACCTTACCTACCCTACCTACCCTACCTACCCTACCTACCCTACCTACCCTACCTACCCTACCTACCCTACCTACCCTACCTACCCTACCTACCCTACCTACCCTACCTACCCTACCTACCCTACCTACCCTACCTACCCTACCTACCCTACCTACCCTACCTACCCTACCTACCCTACCTACCTACCCTACCCTACCTACCTATCCTACCCCACCTACCTACCCTACCCTACCTACCTACCCTACCCTACCTACCTACCCTACCCTACCTACCTACCCTACCCTACCTCAATCACCAACTCCACGCTCAACTATCACCTGGTAAGCTATGTGCTCCTAGTACCTCAATCCCGACCACGCCGCTCAGACTCGCTCGCCAAGAATATAATATATCTCCCGGTAAGCTATGTTCTCCTAGTACCTCAATCCCGATCACGCGCCCCAGACACGCTCGCCAAGAACATAACGCGCCATCAATCACCTACTCCACACTCGACTATCTCCCGGTAAGCTATGTTCTCCTAGTACCTCAATCCCGATCACGCGCCCCAGACACGCTCGCCAAGAACATAACGCGCCAGGGCGTCATCAATCATCAACTCCACGCTCAACTATCTCCGGGTAAGCTATGTGCTCCTAGTACCTCACTCCCGACCACGCCTCCCCTGAAGCGCGTGGCGCTCGCCAAGAACATGATAACAAACTGCGCCCTGCGGTTTCACCCGCGCAGACCGGGATAAAAAGTATCCTATGTCCTTCTCCTGGCTCTAAACTACCTCCCTGCCAATTTTCAGCTAAATCGGTTCAGCCGTTCTTGAGTTATAAGCGAAGTAACACTAACACGACTTTCTTTTATATATATAGACTAGCTGCCCGGACAGACTTCGTTCTGTCAAAAGTTAAAGCAATGCACTTTTCCTACCTACCTACCCTACCCTACCCTACCCAACCCTACCCACCTACCCTACCCAACCCTACCTACCTACTACCTACCTACTCTACCCTACTCTACCCTACTCTACCCTACTCTACCCTACTCTACCCTACTCTACCCTACTCTACCCTACTCTACCCTACTCTACCCTACTCTACCCTACTCTACCCTACTCTACCCTACTCTACCCTACTCTACCCTACTCTACCCTACTCTACCCTACTCTACCCTACTCGACCCTACTCTACCCTACTCTACCCTACCTACCCTACCCCACCCCAATCCATTCATTTTTCTGATCTCCTAGTACTTCGTTTTTCTGATCTCCTAGTACTCCGTTGGCATTTTTGTTATACCACGTTTTATAGTGACTGACGTTACATGTCAAGTCACACGGGAATGATGTCGAACGGGATAAAAAGTATCCTATGTCCTTCTCCTGGCTCTAAACTACCTCCCTGCCAATTTTCACCCAAATCTGTTCTGCCGTTCTTGAGTTATAAGCGAAGTAACTAAAACGACTTTCTTTTATATATATAAGACTAGCTGCCCGGACAGACTTCGTTCTGTCAAAAGTTAAAGCAATGCACTTTTCCTACCTACCTACCCCACCCAACCCTACCTACACCACCCTACCCAACCCTACCCAACCCTACCCTATCTACCTACTACCTACCTACCCTACCTACCCTACCTACCCTACCTACCCTACCTACCCTACCTACCCTACCTACCCTACCTACCCTACCGACCCTACCTACCCTACCTACCCTACCTACCCTACCTACCTACCCTACCCTACCTACCTATCCTACCCTACCTACCTACCCTACCCTACCTACCTACCCTACCCTACCTACCTACCCTACCCTACCTACCTACCCTACCCTACCTCAATCACCAACTCCACGCTCAACTATCACCTGGTAAGCTATGTGCTCGTACCTCAATCCCGACCACGCCGCTCAGACTCGCTCGCCAAGAATATAATATATCTCCCGGTAAGCTATGTTCTCCTAGTACCTCAATCCCGACCACGCCGCCCCCAGACAGGCTCGCTAAGAACATAACGCGCCATCAATCACCTACTCCACACTCGACTATCTCCCGGTAAGCTATGTTCTCCTAGTACCTCAATCCCGATCACGCGCCCATATATATCCCGGTAAGCTATGTTCTCCTAGTACCTCAATCCCGACCACGCCTCCCCGAAGCGCGTGGCGCTCGCCAAGAACATGATAATAACAAACTGCGCCCTGCGGTTTCACCCGCGCAGACCGGGATAAAAAGTATCCTATGTCCTTCTCCTGGCTCTAAACTACCTCCCTGCCAGTTTTCAGCTAAATCGGTTCAGCCGTTCTTGAGTTATAAGCGAAGTAACACTAACACGACTTTCTTTTATATATATATAGAAGACTAGCTGCCCGGACAGACTTCGTTCTGTCAAAAGTTAAAGCAATGCACTTTTCCTACCTACCTACCCTACCCAACCCTACCTACACCACCCTACCCAACCCTACCTACCCTACCCTACCTACCTACTACATACCCACCCTACCCTACCCTACCTACCTACTACCTACCAACCCTACCCTACCCTACCCAACCCTACCCTATCTACCTACTACCTACCTACCCTACCTACCCTACCTACCCTACCTACCCTACCTACCCTACCTACCCTACCTACCCTACCTACCCTACCTACCCTACCTACCCTACCTACCCTACCTACCCTACCTACCCTACCTACCCTACCTACCCTACCTACCCTACCTACCCTACCTACCCTACCTACCCTACCTACCCTACCTACCCTACCTACCCTACCTACCCTACCTACCCTACCTACCCTACCTACCCTACCTACCCTACCGACCCTACCTACCCTACCTACCCTACCTACCCTACCTACCTACCCTACCCTACCTACCTATCCTACCCTACCTACCTACCCTACCCTACCTACCTACCCTACCCTACCTACCTACCCTACCCTACCTACCTACCCTACCCTACCTCAATCACCAACTCCACGCTCAACTATCACCTGGTAAGCTATGTGCTCGTACCTCAATCCCGACCACGCCGCTCAGACTCGCTCGCCAAGAATATAATATATCTCCCGGTAAGCTATGTTCTCCTAGTACCTCAATCCCGACCACGCCGCCTTCGCACTTTTCCTACCTACCTACCCTACCCAACCCTACCTACACCACCCTACCCAACCCTACCTACCCTACCCTACCTACCTACTACCTACCCACCCTACCCTACCCTACCTACCTACTACCTACCAACCCTACCCTACCCTACCCAACCCTACCCTATCTATCTACTACCTACCTACCCTACCTACCCTACCTACCCTACCTACCCTACCTACCCTACCTACCCTACCTACCCTACCTACCCTACCTACCCTACCTACCCTACCTACCCTACCTACCCTACCTACCCTACCTACCCTACCTACCCTACCTACCCTACCTACCTACCCTACCCTACCTACCTATCCTACCCTACCTACCTACCCTACCCTACCTACCTACCCTACCCTACCTACCTACCCTACCCTACCTACCTACCCTACCCTACCTACCTACCCTACCCTACCTACCTACCCTACCCTACCTCAATCACCAACTCCACGCTCAACTATCACCTGGTAAGCTATGTGCTCCTAGTACCTCAATCCCGACCACGCCGCTCAGACTCGCTCGCCAAGAACATAATATATCTCCCGGTAAGCTATGTTCTCCTAGTACCTCAATCCCGACCACGCCGCCCCCAGACACGCTCGCTAAGAACATAACGCGCCATCAATCACCTACTCCACACTCGACTATCTCCCGGTAAGCTATGTTCTCCTAGTACCTCAATCCCGATCACGCGCCCATATATATCCCGGTAAGCTATGTGCTCCTAGTACCTCACTCCCGACCACGCCTCCCCGAAGCGCGTGGCGCTCGCCAAGAACATGATAATAACAAACTGCGCCCTGCGGTTTCACCCGCGCAGACCGGGATAAAAAGTATCCTATGTCCTTCTCCTGGCTCTAAACTACCTCCCTGCCAATTTTCAGCTAAATCGGTTCAGCCGTTCTTGAGTTATAAGCGAAGTAACACTAACACGACTTTCTTTTATATATATAGACTAGCTGCCCGGACAGACTTCGTTCTGTCAAAAGTTAAAGCAATGCACTTTTCCTACCTACCTACCCCACCCAACCCTACCTACACCACCCTACCCAACCCTACCCAACCCTACCCTATCTACCTACTACCTACCTACCCTACCTACCCTACCTACCCTACCTACCCTACCTACCCTACCTACCCTACCTACCCTACCTACCCTACCGACCCTACCTACCCTACCTACCCTACCTACCTACCCTACCCTACCTACCTATCCTACCCTACCTACCTACCCTACCCTACCTACCTACCCTACCCTACCTACCTACCCTACCCTACCTACCTACCCTACCCTACCTCAATCACCAACTCCACGCTCAACTATCACCTGGTAAGCTATGTGCTCGTACCTCAATCCCGACCACGCCGCTCAGACTCGCTCGCCAAGAATATAATATATCTCCCGGTAAGCTATGTTCTCCTAGTACCTCAATCCCGACCACGCCGCCCCCAGACAGGCTCGCTAAGAACATAACGCGCCATCAATCACCTACTCCACACTCGACTATCTCCCGGTAAGCTATGTTCTCCTAGTACCTCAATCCCGATCACGCGCCCATATATATCCCGGTAAGCTATGTTCTCCTAGTACCTCAATCCCGACCACGCCTCCCCGAAGCGCGTGGCGCTCGCCAAGAACATGATAATAACAAACTGCGCCCTGCGGTTTCACCCGCGCAGACCGGGATAAAAAGTATCCTATGTCCTTCTCCTGGCTCTAAACTACCTCCCTGCCAATTTTCAGCTAAATCGGTTCAGCCGTTCTTGAGTTATAAGCGAAGTAACACTAACACGACTTTCTTTTATATATATAGAAGACTAGCTGCCCGGACAGACTTCGTTCTGTCAAAAGTTAAAGCAATGCACTTTTCCTACCTACCTACCCTACCCAACCCTACCTACACCACCCTACCCAACCCTACCTACCCTACCCTACCTACCTACTACATACCCACCCTACCCTACCCTACCTACCTACTACCTACCAACCCTACCCTACCCTACCCAACCCTACCCTATCTACCTACTACCTACCTACCCTACCTACCCTACCTACCCTACCTACCCTACCTACCCTACCTACCCTACCTACCCTACCTACCCTACCTACCCTACCTACCCTACCTACCCTACCTACCCTACCTACCCTACCTACCCTACCTACCCTACCTACCCTACCTACCCTACCTACCCTACCTACCCTACCTACCCTACCTACCCTACCTACCCTACCTACCCTACCTACCCTACCTACCCTACCTACCCTACCTACCCTACCTACCCTACCTACCTACCCTACCCTACCTACCTATCCTACCCCACCTACCTACCCTACCCTACCTACCTACCCTACCCTACCTACCTACCCTACCCTACCTACCTACCCTACCCTACCTCAATCACCAACTCCACGCTCAACTATCACCTGGTAAGCTATGTGCTCCTAGTACCTCAATCCCGACCACGCCGCTCAGACTCGCTCGCCAAGAATATAATATATCTCCCGGTAAGCTATGTTCTCCTAGTACCTCAATCCCGATCACGCGCCCCAGACACGCTCGCCAAGAACATAACGCGCCATCAATCACCTACTCCACACTCGACTATCTCCCGGTAAGCTATGTTCTCCTAGTACCTCAATCCCGATCACGCGCCCCAGACACGCTCGCCAAGAACATAACGCGCCAGGGCGTCATCAATCATCAACTCCACGCTCAACTATCTCCGGGTAAGCTATGTGCTCCTAGTACCTCACTCCCGACCACGCCTCCCCTGAAGCGCGTGGCGCTCGCCAAGAACATGATAACAAACTGCGCCCTGCGGTTTCACCCGCGCAGACCGGGATAAAAAGTATCCTATGTCCTTCTCCTGGCTCTAAACTACCTCCCTGCCAATTTTCAGCTAAATCGGTTCAGCCGTTCTTGAGTTATAAGCGAAGTAACACTAACACGACTTTCTTTTATATATATAGACTAGCTGCCCGGACAGACTTCGTTCTGTCAAAAGTTAAAGCAATGCACTTTTCCTACCTACCTACCCTACCCTACCCTACCCAACCCTACCCACCTACCCTACCCAACCCTACCTACCTACTACCTACCTACTCTACCCTACTCTACCCTACTCTACCCTACTCTACCCTACTCTACCCTACTCTACCCTACTCTACCCTACTCTACCCTACTCTACCCTACTCTACCCTACTCTACCCTACTCTACCCTACTCTACCCTACTCTACCCTACTCTACCCTACTCTACCCTACTCTACCCTACTCGACCCTACTCTACCCTACTCTACCCTACCTACCCTACCCCACCCCAATCCATTCATTTTTCTGATCTCCTAGTACTTCGTTTTTCTGATCTCCTAGTACTCCGTTGGCATTTTTGTTATACCACGTTTTATAGTGACTGACGTTACATGTCAAGTCACACGGGAATGATGTCGAACGGGATAAAAAGTATCCTATGTCCTTCTCCTGGCTCTAAACTACCTCCCTGCCAATTTTCACCCAAATCTGTTCTGCCGTTCTTGAGTTATAAGCGAAGTAACTAAAACGACTTTCTTTTATATATATAGACTAGCTGCCCGGACAGACTTCGTTCTGTCAAAAGTTAAAGCAATGCACTTTTCCTACCTACCTACCCCACCCAACCCTACCTACACCACCCTACCCAACCCTACCCAACCCTACCCTATCTACCTACTACCTACCTACCCTACCTACCCTACCTACCCTACCTACCCTACCTACCCTACCTACCCTACCTACCCTACCGACCCTACCTACCCTACCTACCCTACCTACCCTACCTACCTACCCTACCCTACCTACCTATCCTACCCTACCTACCTACCCTACCCTACCTACCTACCCTACCCTACCTACCTACCCTACCCTACCTACCTACCCTACCCTACCTCAATCACCAACTCCACGCTCAACTATCACCTGGTAAGCTATGTGCTCGTACCTCAATCCCGACCACGCCGCTCAGACTCGCTCGCCAAGAATATAATATATCTCCCGGTAAGCTATGTTCTCCTAGTACCTCAATCCCGACCACGCCGCCCCCAGACAGGCTCGCTAAGAACATAACGCGCCATCAATCACCTACTCCACACTCGACTATCTCCCGGTAAGCTATGTTCTCCTAGTACCTCAATCCCGATCACGCGCCCATATATATCCCGGTAAGCTATGTTCTCCTAGTACCTCAATCCCGACCACGCCTCCCCGAAGCGCGTGGCGCTCGCCAAGAACATGATAATAACAAACTGCGCCCTGCGGTTTCACCCGCGCAGACCGGGATAAAAAGTATCCTATGTCCTTCTCCTGGCTCTAAACTACCTCCCTGCCAATTTTCAGCTAAATCGGTTCAGCCGTTCTTGAGTTATAAGCGAAGTAACACTAACACGACTTTCTTTTATATATATAGAAGACTAGCTGCCCGGACAGACTTCGTTCTGTCAAAAGTTAAAGCAATGCACTTTTCCTACCTACCTACCCTACCCAACCCTACCTACACCACCCTACCCAACCCTACCTACCCTACCCTACCTACCTACTACATACCCACCCTACCCTACCCTACCTACCTACTACCTACCAACCCTACCCTACCCTACCCAACCCTACCCTATCTACCTACTACCTACCTACCCTACCTACCCTACCTACCCTACCTACCCTACCTACCCTACCTACCCTACCTACCCTACCTACCCTACCTACCCTACCTACCCTACCTACCCTACCTACCCTACCTACCCTACCTACCCTACCTACCCTACCTACCCTACCTACCCTACCTACCCTACCTACCCTACCTACCCTACCTACCCTACCTACCCTACCTACCCTACCTACCTACCCTACCCTACCTACCTATCCTACCCCACCTACCTACCCTACCCTACCTACCTACCCTACCCTACCTACCTACCCTACCCTACCTACCTACCCTACCCTACCTCAATCACCAACTCCACGCTCAACTATCACCTGGTAAGCTATGTGCTCCTAGTACCTCAATCCCGACCACGCCGCTCAGACTCGCTCGCCAAGAATATAATATATCTCCCGGTAAGCTATGTTCTCCTAGTACCTCAATCCCGATCACGCGCCCCAGACACGCTCGCCAAGAACATAACGCGCCATCAATCACCTACTCCACACTCGACTATCTCCCGGTAAGCTATGTTCTCCTAGTACCTCAATCCCGATCACGCGCCCCAGACACGCTCGCCAAGAACATAACGCGCCAGGGCGTCATCAATCATCAACTCCACGCTCAACTATCTCCGGGTAAGCTATGTGCTCCTAGTACCTCACTCCCGACCACGCCTCCCCTGAAGCGCGTGGCGCTCGCCAAGAACATGATAACAAACTGCGCCCTGCGGTTTCACCCGCGCAGACCGGGATAAAAAGTATCCTATGTCCTTCTCCTGGCTCTAAACTACCTCCCTGCCAATTTTCAGCTAAATCGGTTCAGCCGTTCTTGAGTTATAAGCGAAGTAACACTAACACGACTTTCTTTTATATATATAGACTAGCTGCCCGGACAGACTTCGTTCTGTCAAAAGTTAAAGCAATGCACTTTTCCTACCTACCTACCCTACCCTACCCTACCCAACCCTACCCACCTACCCTACCCAACCCTACCTACCTACTACCTACCTACTCTACCCTACTCTACCCTACTCTACCCTACTCTACCCTACTCTACCCTACTCTACCCTACTCTACCCTACTCTACCCTACTCTACCCTACTCTACCCTACTCTACCCTACTCTACCCTACTCTACCCTACTCTACCCTACTCTACCACCCTACACAACCCTACCCTATTCCTTCATTTTTCTGATTTCATGGGTAGGTAGGTAAGGTTACGCTCAACCATCTCGAGGTAAGCTATGTGCTCCTAGTACCTCAATCCCGAACACGCCGCTCAGACACGCTCGCCAAGAACATAATATATCTCCCGGTAAGCTATGTTCTCCTAGTACCTCACTCCCGACCACGCCTCCCCTGAAGCGCGTGGCGCTCGCCAAGAACATGATAATAACAAACTGCGCCCTGCGGTTTCACCCGCGCAGACCGGGATAAAAAGTATCCTATGTCCTTCTCCTGGCTCTAAACTACCTCCCTGCCAATTTTCACCCAAATCGGTTCTGCCGTTCTTGAGTTATAAGCGAAGTAACTAAAACGACTTTCTTTAATATATATAGATCTCCCGGTAAGCTATGTTCTCCTAGTACCTCAATCCCGACCACGCCGCCCCCAGACAGGCTCGCTAAGAAAATAACGCGCCATCAATCACCTACTCCACACTCGACTATCTCCCGGTAAGCTATGTTCTCCTAGTACCTCAATCCCGACCACGCCGCCCACAGACAGGCTCGCTAAGAACATAACGCGCCATCAATCACCTACTCCACGCTCAACTATCTCCGGGTAAGCTATGTGCTCCTAGTACCTCGCTCCCGACCACGCCTCCCCTGAAGCGCGTGGCGCTCGCCAAGAACATGATAACAAACTGCGCCCTGCGGTTTCACCCGCGCAGACCGGGATAAAAAGTATCCTATGTCCTTCTCCTGGCTCTAAACTACCTCCCTGCCAATTTTCACCCAAATCGGTTCAGCCGTTCTTGAGTTATAAGCGAAGTAACTAAAACGACTTTCTTTTATATATATAGACTAGCTGCCCGGACAGACTTCGTTCTGTCAAAAGTTAAAGCAATGCACTTTTCCTACCTACCTACCCTACCCAACCCTACCTACACCACCCTACCCAACCCTACCTACCCTACCCTACCTACCTACTACCTACCCACTACCTACCCACCCTACCCTACCCTACCTACCTACTACCTACCAACCCTACCCTACCCTACCCAACCCTACCCTATCTACCTACTACCTACCTACCCTACCTACCCTACCTACCCTACCTACCCTACCTACCCTACCTACCCTACCTACCCTACCTACCCTACCTACCCTACCTACCCTACCTACCCTACCTACCCTACCTACCCTACCTACCCTACCTACCCTACCTACCTACCCTACCCTACCTACCTATCCTACCCTACTTACCTACCCTACCCTACCTACCTACCCTACCCTACCTACCTACCCTACCCTACCTACCTACCCTACCCTACCTCAATCACCAACTCCACGCTCAACTATCACCTGGTAAGCTATGTGCTCCTAGTACCTCAATCCCGACCACGCCGCTCAGACTCGCTCGCCAAGAATATAATATACTAGCTGCCCGGACAGACTTCGTTCTGTCAAAAGTTAAAGCAATGCACTTTTCCTACCTACCTACCCTACCCTACCCAACCCTACCTACCCTACCCTACCCAACCCTACCTACCCTACCCAACCCTACCTACCCTACCCTACCCAACCCTACCTACCCTACCCTACCCTACCCTACCCAACCCTACCTACCTACTACCTACCTACCCTACCCTACCCTACCCAACCCAACCCTACCCTACCCTACCCAACCCTACCCTACCTACCCTACCCTACCTACCTACTACCTACTACCTACCTACCTACCCTACCGTACCATACCCTACCTAAACTCTACCTACCTACCCTGCCCAGCTTACCTACCCTACCCTATCCTATCTACCTAACTTACCCAACCTACCTACGCTACCCATCCTACCTACCCTACCCAACCTATCTACCCTACCCAACCTACCTAACTACCCTACCCAACTACCCTACACAACCCTACCCTATTCCTTCACTCGCCATGAACATAACGCGCCAGGGCATCAATCTCAACTCCACGCTCAACTATCTCCCGGTAAGCTATGTTCTCCTAGTACCTCAATCCCGACCACGCGCCGACGACACGCACGCCAAGAACATAACGCGCACGGGGCATCAATCACCAACTCCACGCTCAACTATCACCTGGTAAGCTATGTTCTCCTAGTACCTCAACCCCGACCACGCGCCGACGACACGCACGCCAAGAACATAACGCGCACGGGGCATCAATCACCAACTCCACGCTCAACTATCACCTGGTAAGCTATGTGCTCCTAGTACCTCAATCCCGACCACGCCGCTCAGACTCGCTCGCCAAGAATATAATATATCTCCCGGTAAGCTATGTTCTCCTAGTACCTCAATCCCGACCACGCCGCCCCCAGACAGGCTCGCTAAGAACATAACGCGCCATCAATCACCTACTCCACACTCGACTATCTCCCGGTAAGCTATGTGCTCCTAGTACCTCAATCCCGAACACGCCGCTCAGACACGCTCGTCAAGAACATAATATATCTCCCGGTAAGCTATGTTCTCCTAGTACCTCAATCCCGACCACGCCTCCCCTGAAGCGCGTGGCGCTCGCCAAGAACATGATAATAACAAACTGCGCCCTGCGGTTTCACCCGCGCAGACCAGGATAAAAAGTATCCTATGTCCTTCTCCTGGCTCTAAACTACCTCCCTGCCAATTTTCAGCTAAATCGGTTCAGCCGTTCTTGAGTTATAAGCGAAGTAACACTAACACGACTTTCTTTTATATATATAGATCTCCCGGTAAGCTATGTTCTCCTAGTACCTCAATCCCGACCACGCCGCCCCCAGACAGGCTCGCTAAGAAAATAACGCGCCATCAATCACCTACTCCACACTCGACTATCTCCCGGTAAGCTATGTTCTCCTAGTACCTCAATCCCGATCACGCGCCCATATATATCCCGGTAAGCTATGTTCTCCTAGTACCTCAATCCCGACCACGCCTCCCCGAAGCGCGTGGCGCTCGCCAAGAACATGATAATAACAAACTGCGCCCTGCGGTTTCACCCGCGCAGACCGGGATAAAAAGTATCCTATGTCCTTCTCCTGGCTCTAAACTACCTCCCTGCCAATTTTCAGCTAAATCGGTTCAGCCGTTCTTGAGTTATAAGCGAAGTAACACTAACACGACTTTCTTTTATATATATAGATTAAGTGATTAATATTGGTACCTAGGTTAAGTTACTGTTTATATTTTTAGATTAAATAAAATATACTACAACTATTCTTACTTTCATAACCTTTTTCGACTTAATATCGCGTTATGAAAATCGCCGTGCCTTCACTGATTTAAAAATTGATTGACTGATTTGTCGTCTTTTTTATATTTATGTGTTTTTGATTAACATTTACTTTACCAGAGTTAAGAAAAACGTAATGATTATTAAACTGCATGTCAAATACATCCGTTAACCGTCCGTATCCGTTTGTTGTTTGTCAACGTTTACGTTGACATTTGTCAATTATGATTGGAATCAATAGATTTAAATCGAAACTTGATTATGGAGTCTAGTTTACATCTAAGTTCTAACACTGACTATATTGTTACTTTTGGTTACCTACATTTTACTATTGCTAGATCCAATAAAACAAAATATTAGGTCTTTACCTATGAAATTGCCGTTTTGTTTGAAAAAAGATAAAGTATTTTTTTTTTCGAACTTATTTATTTCTTTTATTCAAAGTAATCACCCCTGCAATCAATGCATCTTTGCCAACGCTGTGGCAGTTTATGGATGCCCTTCTTGAAAAAATCAGCTGGACGGGAGACAACAAACTCTTCAAAGGCGTTTTGTACTGCCTCTCGGGAATTGAATTTTTTTCCTGCTAAAAACTTGTCCAAATTTTGGAAAAAGTAATAGTCGGAAGGCGCAAGATCTGGTGAGTATGGCGGATGAGGGAGAGCTTCCAAACCCAACTCATGCAGCTTAGAGACGGTCTGTTGTGCAGTATGGGGCCGCGCGTTGTCGTGAAGTAGCAGTGGAGACGACCGATTGACCAAAGCTGGTTGCAGACGTGCGAGTTTCGCCATCATTGTGGTCAGTTCTTCAATGTACACATCTGCAGTAATGCTCTCGCCGTTTTGTAAAAAGCTATGATGAATCACACCAGCACTAGACCACCAAACTGTGACCATCACCTTTCTAGGAGTCATTTTTCGTTTTGCACATTGCGCTCAGCAAGTTGGTTAGATCCTGGTTCGGTACCAAAGTACCGAACCAGGATCTAACCAACTTGCTGAGCGCTTTCGATTGTCAAAAAGAATCCATTTTTCGTCGCACGTAACAATTCGGTTCAAAATTCCTTCATTTCTGTGCCTGTTAAGCAGCGCAAGGCAAGTCTCGACGCGTACGTTGCGCTGGCGATCGTTAAGTTCGTGGGGTACCCATCTATCAAGCTTTTTTATCTTGCCAATCTGTCGCAAATGGACCAATATTGTTTTAATGCTAACATCAAAAGCTGCTGCCAGCTCAGCTGTAGATTGAGTTTCATCAGCTTCAACAATCACCTTTAATTCATCATTGTTGACCAAAGTTTCCGGACGACCACGAGGTTCATTTTTCAAGTCAAAATTCCCAGAACGGAACCGAGCAAACCAATAACGGGTTGTGCGTTCGTTTGTACAGTTCTCTCCGTAAACGTCGTTGATGTTACGGGTCGTTTGTGCCGCGTTGGTGCCACGACGGAACTCATCTATATATATAAAAGAAAGTCGTGTTAGTGTTACTTCGCTTATAACTCAAGAACGGCTGAACCGATTTGGGTGAAAATTGGCAGGGAGGTAGTTTAGAGCCAGGAGAAGGACATAGGATACTTTTTATCCTGGTCTGCGCGGGTGAAACCGCAGGGCGCAGTTTGTTATAATGTTCTTGGCGAGCGCCACGCGCTTCAGGGGAGGCGTGGTCGGGATTGAGGTACTAGGAGAACATAGCTTACCGGGAGATATATTATGTTCTTGACGAGCGTGTCTGAGCGGCGTGTTCGGGATTGAGGTACTAGGAGCACATAGCTTACCGGGAGATAGTCGAGTGTGGAGTAGGTGATTGATGGCGCGTTATGTTCTTAGCGAGCCTGTCTGGGGGCGGCGTGGTCGGGATTGAGGTACTAGGAGAACATAGCTTACCGGGAGATATATTATATTCTTGGCGAGCGAGTCTGAGCGGCGTGGTCGGGATTGAGGTACTAGGAGAACATAGCTTACCGGGAGATAGTTGAGCGTGGAGTTGGTGATTGAGGTAGGGTAGGGTAGGTAGGTAGGGTAGGGTAGGTAGGTAGGGTAGGGTAGGTAGGTAGGGTAGGGTAGGTAGGTAGGGTAGGATAGGTAGGTAGGGTAGGGTAGGTAGGTAGGGTAGGTAGGGTAGGTAGGGTAGGTAGGGTAGGTAGGGTAGGTAGGGTAGGTAGGGTAGGTAGGGTAGGTAGGGTAGGTAGGGTAGGTAGGGTAGGTAGGGTAGGTAGATAGGGTAGGGTTGGGTAGGGTAGGTAGGGTTGGTAGGTGGTAGGTAGTAGGTAGATAGGGTAGGGTTGGGTAGGGTAGGGTAGGGTTGGTAGGTAGTAGGTAGGTAGGGTAGGGTAGGGTGGGTAGGTAGTAGGTAGGTAGGGTAGGGTAGGTAGGGTTGGGTAGGGTGGTGTAGGTAGGGTTGGGTAGGGTAGGTAGGTAGGAAAAGTGCATTGCTTTAACTTTTGACAGAACGAAGTCTGTCCGGGCAGCTAGTATTCCATAATTACACGAAATGTCAAAGTATCCATTGTGAGGAAAAATGTTGAAATGTAATGAAAATACAACGCTAATCAATAAACAAAAGACTGATTTTGTAAATAGAATGTCATATTTTTAAAACAAAATTAATTTGAATTTAGAACTCATAGCCAGTCAAAACTTTTTTTTGTTTGAAAAAGTCTGTACTGCAATACGGCAATTTCATAGGTAAAGACCTATGATATTACTTACATAAAACTTTACTTTTGTACAATTTAATGAGATTATTCTTGCATGACGCAAAGATATGCGTCTGCATTATGTCTGCACTCTGTAAAAAAAACAAACATTTTGAAGCTTTTTTTTACAGAGAGCATGAACTGTGAATGAAATAAATGCTTTGTTGCATTGATTCCGCCTATGTACCACTCTTGTTCATGAAGTTTATTCAATTAAATAAGAGGCACAACATTTCGCTCTTATTTTTAGATCGACTGTCTTGTATATTTATCGTCTTGAACTGATTGTCGAGGTATGTTCGGCTAGTATGTTTTATCAGGTTGGGGTATATACAATAGGGAAGGAATCAATAAATAAGTGAGAAGCGTAAAACTTTAGGTGAATTTATTTACAAAAGTTATGTAGACCTGGTTACATTACGCAGTATAGTTATATTATTATTACAATCAATAAATTTAATTGCAGATCATAATATTATTGTTAACTGATTTATTTATTAGCCTTTTTATTCATTAAACAATTTTACGATTGAAAACAGAGTTTTAATTTGTTATAATTCCACAGTAAAGGCCTGCGCAGACCGGGGCCGGCAAGGATAAGCATTTAGCTAGTAGTACACACGGCGACAAATTAAGTTATACATTTCCAGTATGGCATTGCCTTGCTTTGCATAGATTTCCCCTACAATGAGAGATCCGCATAAACTAATTTTGTATAGCTTGATTGGTTGCTGTGTGTACAAGATACAGATCAAGCTCATACGAAGCTTGATCTGTATCTTGTACACTTGTACAATTTTCGTTGGGTAAGGATAATATGCTTTTCTCCGCCGCCCCCGCGTGCGCTGGCCGTTGGTACTATTATTATACTGTGTCTATACAGTATAAATTATAATGTTACTGACGTACCATAGAGCAGAACTAGGCGCATGGTTGTCAGCCAAGATCGAACAAAACTTGTGCTTTTATTAATTTCGATTTTAAGCTTAGCATATAAGTACATATGTATTAATATGCTTACTAAAAAAACAATACGTATCTGTCCAAATTGATTTTTAGTAAGCACATTAAACTATATCTATATACTAAGCTAACAACCGTAACAACAAAGAAATGCATATTTTCCGATTCGATAGTTTACCTAGGTGCCTAGGTAAACTATCGACAATTATGGTCGACATTTCCAAATTCCAATATAAACATCTTAAAACTATACCTTTTTAGAAACTTGTTAGGTACTATACGTAAGTATTAGTAGAAATTATTTTACAAGTAGTGAGACCCGTTATAGTATAATCAATAACAGATATAATAATGTTACTTCGTTTTGGCAATATCATTTGAAAATTATCTATCTAAAAGGTAATATTTACATTCATATAATACTTAACTACGCTATTAAGTCTTTTAACATTAGCTAGATTTTAATTACAAACAGTAGTATGTATTTTACAGCAATATGGAAAAGGAAGTAATTTTTTAGTTTATATGGCACTTTATACCTTTATTCATGAATGAAAGATTTTGTAAATAACTCATATTTGGCAATGATTTGGTCCGCTTATAGCCAAACGAGTGTTACCTACTTATACATATATACTTCTATAATCGATTCTGCCTCGTACTTATTTAAGGTACCTAATACTTTTATTTTAAATACTTTGTTCATACGGTATTCAATGTTGTGGTGGATACGCTCGGTACCTAGTAACAATTATTTTTTTGGTGCAATTCCGAGGAAGTACTTACAATACAAATTGTTAACGGTGACGTAATAAATTACCGCTTCTACTACTTTTTTTTTTGTTGATAAAATGTTCTAAATCCTGATACAAGAAATATTAAATGTTTATCAGGTTTTATCGAAAAACTTGCATATAGTATAATTATGTATTTAAAGATCGTAATGATATTTATTGTAATTTGGAATCATTAAATTACAAAGACTATAATTAAACGATTCTTCTTAATAGTTCATGTAACAATAACAATATATTTCTAGATATTTGTGTAGGTACATTTAGCACGCATCCAAATTATTGTATTGACTTACATCTCCGAACAGTTCAAATAATCTAGGTAAACAGAACTATGTTTATCGTTTACACAAATGGATCATATACGTCATTTTAGATTACTATTGTATTTTAAATTCGTAACTAGTATCGTTCAACACTCATAAAGTGTTTCATCGCACTGGGGATCTGTCCGCGTGCACAGTCAACGCGGTCGGTAGTGATAGTGCTAGGTCCGACGTCTCAAACGTCGAAGAGCAGCGCAATGTTGTGCTGCTCGGCGCGTCGCTAGTAGTGGTCGGACAGCGCGTGCGGAGACGTGGGGTGCGCGGCGTGAGCGGCGTGAGCGGCGTGAACGTGAGCGGCGCGGTAGTGCGGCGCGCGCGCGTACGTGCCGTACGCGTCGTCGCGCCGCGCGCCACCCACGCCACCCGCCGTGCCGCCCACGCTGGCGCCGCCCACGCTGCCGCTGTACACCGACTCGCGACGCTCGTTCACTGCTGCTCCTGCACACACAAGTTTAACACTCATTGTCGTAGTCCAGGCGTGTGATGCGGAGGAATGAGAACATGAATGGGAATGAGAACATTCAGCATGGATGTTGGTTGTGGTTCTTACATAAGCGATCATAGATGTATTGAATGTGAAAGATGATATGGCTGCAGGTCTAGTGATCGTGAGCGCGACGGCTGACCATGAGGTCCCGGATTCGATTCTCAGGTAAGTTTCCATAAGTGCGTCCTGTACTCACCGGCAGGTCCAGGTCGGATTCCGTTGGCCGTGCCGTAGGGAGGGTCCCGCTGTGCGTTGTGCGCGTTCTGGTTGTGGAGGTGCGCGTGCGCGGGCGGGCGCAGCACGAGCGAGGAGGCGGCCACCAGCGGCCCGCCCCCGCCCGCGCCCGCGCCCGCGCCGCCCGCCGCGACTGTCGCGCTCGTCGCGCCACTTGTCGCGGAGCTGCCCTTACTGTACACCGACTGAGACCTGCAAATAAGAGTTTTACAAATGATTAGGAAACTTAGCACAAATCATCTTAACTTAATTTTATAAATGCGAAAGTAAGTTTGTTTGTTACTTTCACGCATAAACCACTGAACCGATCAACCCGAAAATTTGCATATACGTTGTCAGGTGTACAGAAACGGACATAGGATAAACAACAATAACATTCTTTTAATAATATATGGCGCCACGTGTCCGAGACGGTTATTGTCAAATTTATTTATGCCCTCGGTTGAAGGAAGGCGATGGATGAGGGGTTGACATGGTCTTAGTAGCACTGGGTGCCAGTGTAATACAGCAGGAACATGAGTCATGAGATGCCTTTGTGACCACAGTGAGGTTGACCGTGTGGCGGTTTGATCTTAACGATGAATAGAAGTAGGAGAAGAAGAAAAATAGGAGGTATCAGTTACCTGTGCAAGCCATGCCGGGCTGGCGGCGGCGAGCGGCAGTACAGCGACTTGGTGCCGGAGTAGAGCGGCTCGGCGGTGTCGGGGCGCGGCGCGGCGGCGCAGTAGGTCGGCGCGTGGCGGTAGTGGTGGTGCGACGGGAACACGGGCTTGTCCAGCTCATCCAGGTCCCGAGGGGATGAAGCCCGGGACGAGCCCCCTCGCGTACGTCTCCCACCCCACTCGTGCAGCAGAGCTGAAGCCACCCCGCCCCCCAGTCCACCTACCCAGCACACCCAGTGACTCTCCCAGCGGGACAGTACGAACGATGGACCCAGAGACCGCGCCGGATTTAGTGAAGGCATCTGTGAAATGATATTAATGCTTTATTAGGATTTATTAACATTCCCACTGCTGGGACACAGGCCACCCTATCGCATGGTTTCACAGCTTATGCTGACCGATAGCCTTTAATAAAAATTATCAATACAACCCTATAGGTTCATTTAATCCCATTTTAATCTCGGTAAAACCATATTAAAACCAATATATAACCTAACATGCAAAATGCAAAATACGTAAGATTTGAATTTCATAAGATACCCGCCATAATATATCAACCTTGCGTGCTCTATAGAAATCGGTAACTAAATCTAAATAGCATTTAAGTTGTAGATTGTAGAGCATCGTAACAGAATAGTTGCATTGAATTACTAACATTATTTTTAAGTGTACCTACTAACAAAACTATGGACATTGTGTCTGAAAAATGTTCAGTTTTCGAGCCCGATGGGAGGCTCTAGTTTTATTATTTATCTGTATTGCCTTCAAAATTCTAAGAAAAAAATACCATTCGCATCGATCAGCACAAAAACACTAGGTACACAGACATTTCAATAGGCACATCGAAGTTATTGCGTAGGTAGTTATTTTTTCACGTACACACTTTGTTTCGAGCGGACAGATGCCGCCACCAGCTGTCCTTAAGGATGCTGTGCACAAAAGGCAGGTAGCTCGTTGTAATACATTCCACATAATAGCGCAGACGGCAAACAAAGCACCATCTTGTCTTGCTACTCGCCTGGTACCTGATACCAGATTTCTTGAAGATTTTATGCTATTGTAGGTTGCTTGTACCTATACTGTGTAATATTTGCGAATGGGCAACGGATTCAATACTATTTCTGCATGTCTTTTAATGATCTAATTGAAATGAATGGTTCGACTTCGTGTAGTATTTTCTTCGGTGAATCACTGCAATTTAAGGGCCTTTCACCAAATAGAAGAAAACGGCTTGAAACATACTTATTACTGTCAGACTTTTAAGTTACCTATATGCCAAACTGGTGTCAGATGTTATGCTGCCAGTTTGACACATATTTTTGTAGTATGAACGGAATGTAGGCAAGGAATACTAACAGAGACGAAGCTAGCGGCACAGTAGGCGGCGCCGAGAAGCGCCGGCGCAGCCCCGGTCCAGCGGCGCTCCATGGCAGCGAAGTGAGCGGCTGCCACCAGCGCTGACAGCACCAGCTCAGCTCCCAGCCTCTCCCACGCTGCGCCGGTCACTCCGCCGCCGCCGGGCAGCGACGCCGACAGCCCGCCCGCGTATCCCGGCACACTCACACTGAAACAAACAAAACATACACGTGAACATTTTGAAGAGAAAATGTTAACAATTTACATAAAGAAAATTATCATTATCTACCCAGCTTTTTTCCTAACTATATTGGGGTCGGCTTCCAGTCTAACCAAATGCAGCAGAATGCCGTGTACATGGAGCTTCTACCTATCTGACCTCCTTAACCCAGTTAGTATTGGGTCGATTCCCCCCCTTGTTACAATGTTACAACTGTCAAATATCTACAAAAGACAGCCGGGACCACGCATTGGTTGATGACTGAGAGATGTCTTAATTATGGTCTATTCGGCACCTATATGCCATAAGCTTGGATTGCTCTAGGTCTGGAACTTCTCAATGTTGCGTCCTTTGATTTAATTAATAACATGTATCATCATTCATCATTACAGCTGCATGACGTCCACTGGTGGACATCAGCCTCCCCCAAGGAGGGGGGGTTTTGCCATAATCGCCTCGCTAGGCTGGCGGGTTGGCGATCGCAGTACGGTTGTTACAAAAGCACAGGGAACGCTGCTGCCCATTCTCTGGAAAGTCCCTTATAAGCATGTATACATATATCTTAAATAAGAAAATTATTTAAAAGATGATGTAACGTTTGTCTTTACATAAAGTACCAAGTTATGTAGGTGTAGATATTTATATTTTTATCAGGATCGAAGTCCCCCGGCCTTTAGTTATTATTAGATCTGGCTCCGCACTCGGACTATTTATTCTTCACTGGGCTCTGAAGACGATTAATATGACATTTGCTAGATTGTGAACCTACATGAAGCCTCTTACATACAGCGTGTATCAAATGGTATGGTCGTACTTAAGGGTGCGATTCAGACCAACAAACTGAACAAACAACTTTCTCCATGGAACCGACCTCGTAATTGCCAAAGAATTATCAGGTGTTCCATACATTTGGGTCGAGTAAGTATTGAAGTTTTGTATGGAACTGTTTTGTAAATATGAAAACACCTTTCTGACACATGCTGTACTGGCTGGTCATTTGACATGCTCACTTTTACTTAATTTGGCAACACATATTGCCTTATAAACGCACTGCGTTTTCCCGGAAAAAGAATTCGACATGTCATTAATATTTAGGAATTTCAACAGATATCGCTTAGTGCAACTGAAATTGGGCATTAGTCCGATCACCTGGATGATGTTGACTAATCAGTCACACTTGTAAAGTATTTGTCATACTAAACAATTCTACCCGAGAAACTTATTTCCAATTCGTAAATACTTAATTTCCAGGTTTTACTGATCTAAAAACTATGTTTTTTTTGTTTAATTAAATAGTTAACGCGCCTATAAACGGCTTACGGCGAATAAGCCGTATCTCACCTTTATTACGGCTATTTCGTAAACATTTCCTAAGATAGCGATTTCCTGGATTAAGTATTTCTATATCGGTATAGATTTCAGGAATGCAAATAACATAATCATACTATGGACAAAGGCTTTCGGGTACCTGTATAATAAATCTCCTTCTAAGCGAAGTTTTCGGTCAATCAAGCTGCAGTCACATTGGCCAATAACGCCGGGTTCGATTGTGGTCAACAATTGTGCAGTGTGAGCACGTCATTTTCAGATTCGATAGTTTACCTAGGGACTGTCAAGATATTCTAAATGTATAATTCAAGTAACTTTTACGATCTTTGCAGTCAGAACTTCGTCTGTAATTCAAGAACACGCTTTGAGGTTTAGAACTTTAGATTCATAAAATAAAATGTGTTCACAATCGCATACTCTCGATTCTGGGGCTCATTTCCCGGTCCATTAAAGTTTGTAACTTTTAAACTGATACGAAAGACGGCACAAGATATCGCGACCGTTTAAGTTTGAAATCGGGCAGTACGATCTGATACTGCATACGCTTCGATCTGTACACGGCAGTGGCACGGCCAAGTTCGCTTTGTGAATAGTTCGTATTAAACTTCATAATAGATATGGTATAACATTGCTTGTAAATCATGCATGACCATTAAGTATTAACTAAGGAAGAATGTTCGTTATATACATATAATAACGAAGTAACTTATCGTGTTCATCAGTGCGTCACCTCAGATCTTCCAAATAACACAATGAATTTTGATGTATGTGGTTTTCACTATCATTTACAACTTTTATGCTGCAAGGTTTAGGCACATGGCACACGGCGTATTTTAAACGCGCAGATGACGCGCGTATACGTGCTTCAAACGAGATTTGAACGCAACCTTGTAAGCAAGCACTTGTAAAATACATTGATTTATTAAGCTCAAATGTATCGATGTCTTGTCAATTCGTAGAATTATGCAAAGAAGACGCGAGTCGCTGGTAAATTATAAGTGACTATTAAATTATATCAAATAAACCAAAGCAAACTACAACATAGTGATCTGTACCCAAATAATTTAAGGATCGTAGTTTAGGGATATCGTTAAAATAAGAATGATAGATATAACTATACTGAAATACAACCTTTACAGGTATAAAGGCATAGTCATTGTTATATCTTCGACAAAAACGTCCCAGCCCCAGCGAAACGTGACGTATTACGAGGGAAACTAAGTTACGCCCTTTATTGCCCTTATTACTATGAATATGAGTTGGCACCTCGTCGATCATAGCCGTAAAGGCGCGGCTACACAGCAGCCCACACGACTAAGGGACCTGCCCCACCGCCAGCGATTAGCGAGAAGGCGCAGCAACTAAAAATAAGGCAAGGGCAAGGAACCTATAATATTTCGTACGTTTATTGGGCGAGAAAATCATCATCATCATCATTTCAGCCCAAAAGACATCCACTGCTGGACATAGGCCTCCCCCAAGTGTCGCCACATTGACATTTTAGGGGGTTTTGCCATAATCGCCACGCTTGGCAGGCGGGTTGGCGATCGCAGTACGGTTGTTACAAAAAAGCACAGAAAACGCTGCTGCCCATTCTCTGGCAAATCCCTTAGTCGCCTCTTACGACACCCACGGTAAGATATGGGATGGTGCTATTCTTTACGTCCGACACCATACAGAACAATACGAGAAAATACTAGGGATGTATCGACTATCGACTAGTCGGGACATCTGGTCTCTTCCTCACCTGTGGTGGGTCAGATGCTTAAGTTAGTCCAGTGTGACCCACGGCCTACAAATGAACCACCAAGCTAACGTGGAAAACATCGCCGTGCATATCCTTCCCAGTACATCTCGGCCACGAGCAACAATACTAACGCCACAGCGTGCAGCGCTACTAGGGCTACTTGCGTCTTACGACAGCAACTACGCAGAAAACAAAAGAAAGTAGCCTCACCGAACACAACAACACAACACAACCACGAAATCGAAACAAGTGAAGTGCGCACCTGTCGCTTGACGCAAGTCGAATGGTTCAAACCCAGGATCAGGGCCTTAGTGGACGGTCGACTTTACTCGTAGAATGACGCTCTCACACTGCACAATTGTTGACCTCAATCGAACCCGGCTTTATTGGCCAATGTGACTGCAGCTTGATTGACCGAATTTTTTGGGGTTTAAAGCCCGTGAACACGTCAAATACGAGCCATTAATTTTTTCGGTTAGAATTTTAGATTTAAGTTAGATTTTATTGAGTATTAATAAACTCATGTCTGTTTCAGGGGGGTAAGCAGAAACGACAGAAGGCCACCTGCAACGTATATTATTATATATAGGTTGGTACCCGAAAATCTTTTTCCATATTATGACGATGTTATTTTCATTCGTCACTAGGTAAACTATTGAATATGAAAATATGTATTTTTTTTTAATATCCGCAAAATGGACGAACTAAAACAGTAATTCGGACGTATAATATTGTTTTTTTAGTAAGCACATTAAAATATACCTATAAGACTAAGACTAAGCTAAGACTAAAACCGATATTAATAATGAAATACATATTTTCAGATTCAATAGTTGACATCGATACCCAACACATCACGTTTTTGGAGTCTGAAATTAGAACAGATTTTTAATTGATATTTTCAATTAAATATTCGACTCCGCTACTAAATGTCGAAGTTTGAAATGTCGACGTATGTTAGTTCTAAAGTACAGGATCTCGATGTACGCCAGTTCGAAAGTTCATTGTGGTGTCCTAGACCCAAAGAAAAAAAGATAGGTTTAGATACACTTAGATATCAAAATATATAACGTCTGCTAGTTAATTAAATACAAGATTTAACTAGCAAAACTTCATATAATATGAAAGTTTATTCTCGTCCTATGTTGACTCCGTGTTTCAGCATTCCGCTAAAAAACGAACTAAAAGGCTCAATTGGAAGTCTGCTACTGCAGAGCAGAATGCACTCACGCATAAGAGTGGATGTAAACGTAAGTGCCGTCACAGAAATGGGCTTTTTAGCCATAAATGGCGCTATCTTATATACACGTAGATGCAAGCACATACTGAAAGTAAGATAGAAGATATGTTTATTAACGTCACAAGGAATTAAAGATAGAATCTCTGTGGAGTACTCTTACACCTTAATAGCTGTAACGCTCCAGGTAAATGTAAAAAAATAAGCACGAACAAAAAAAACCTTAAATGGTTATATCAATAAATCCTAGCATTTTGGTTAATGTTTTTGATGAAAGAAGATCAGCTGTAGTTAAAAGACGTGATGACACTAAAGCTAGACCTTCAGCTACGAGTATAACTAACAATGTCATCAATGGTGTTCTGTTCTGACTTGGTCCTCGAAGTTTTTTGGCCAAAATTGGTTCAGCTAATCACTTGAGAAAACATAAAAGAGCAGCACACTACATGTTACAAAACCACCATAAAAGTCAGCCAGTAAACACAACACCTCGATTAAGTGACATGGGTCGGTTAACAAATATTGTCCATACTATTCTCCTGATATCTATCGGGAACTCAATAGCTATTGTCAGACGCGCGACACTTCAAACTTGTGCTACAATGTGGACCAGTATAGTGACCACATCACTGCGATGTCCTACTTGCTGCTGACCCAAAACTGAATCAGACAGTAGGAAAAGAGAGGCTATTTTAAAAACAAAGTATATAGGGAATTTAAGTCCTTGGTATGTACTCAGGCAGTAGGTAAAAAAGAAGCTATGTACTTTAAAAATGAATTGTGTAAGAGTCATCGTGTCAAATAAAAAAAAAACAGTACAAGACTAGCGTGCAGTTCATGTATGAGTTTGAGATGAAATAAATATATTCGTAAGACTCAAAAAAAATCTAAATAAGTTTGCTGGAAAAGTCCCAAAACAAAGTTATTCCGATATTTTTTTACAAAAAAACAAAAACCATTATTTCATTTATTTTGACCGTAGGTACGCATGGCGTCCAATCAAGTAATACAAAACCAGTTTATGCGGATCTCTCATAATACAGGAAATACAAAGCGAGGTCATGTTATACTGGATCGCGCCGTGTATGACTTCTTGTTATCAAATATTTTTTTATAAGGTGTGTTATAAGAGGTACTGGGTAATACAAAAACTGTAAAAAGTTACAGTAAGTAGTAGTAGTGTGGATTTAAAGAAATCCAAAATCATGTCTGACCATCATTCTAGAATAAGTGCTAGATCACAGTCCGTATCAGTACATAAAGTAACCAACAGTGTGTATGCTTCATTATCCGCCATGTTGACTCATTATTGAATGAAAAGAAGCCGACCCTGAACAATTTAGCGGTTTTTAATTAAAATGAGAAGTGCGGCACCGCCCACCGGTTGTTTATCCGAACCCAGGAAATTAGAAGCCTTTTTTATTCTTTCATTAACATTTTATTATTGAGGTTTTCATTACCAATTTACCAGGTATTCATTACCTATTTTAAAATGGCGCAAAATTTAGGCTGCTGAACACCCTAAAACCTAGTTAAGAAAGGAATTTCATTAAAAACAATTTTGTAATTAATTACCTACCTGCTATGTAAGAATTACGATCACTCTAAGATTACGATCAAGTTTCCTGTTTTCGCATTAAAAATGGGATCAATTAATGCCTATTATAGTTGATACTTTCCCAAGAGCTAGCTTTTACCTTGGCCAAAGGCTAAGCGTTGCCATATAAAGTTGCAACGCCGCCCGTCTCTTGGGGAAATGTCCCCAAGAGACTGACGATCAGTTGACAGCGTTGAGGCGATTTTTGACTCCATTTTTTGTTTTATTCAATTAAATAGTGTTGACATCAAGCCTAGATGTTGTATTTACAATTATCTACTTCGGTTTCGTTATATTCGAATTACAAAATTGACAGCGGTTTCATTATGATACCCATAACGACACAAGTTGCATTATGAGATCATAATGCAACTTGTACACGCAGCGAGGTACCTATAATATTACTTCGAAATCGAGACAATGTAAATGATGTTTTTAAAAATGGAACAAGTTTAGAACAAAAGTATCGTATACTATTTGGATGTTGCGGCTACATGATCTTTGCCTTATACCTAAAGGCTTTTACCCGCTGCATCGGAATTACTTATGATATGTGGCACCAGATTTAATTAGATTAAGCAAACAGACGTCGGCGATCCGTCAACGTCTCGTTACGCGCCACCTTCCTTGACAACTGCCCAAGTCAATATGGCATTATGGCTACCCGCAACGACTTGACGTTTCGCCAGAGAGAATTGTAGACCGCTTCTCTCTCGTCTGTGGTCACAGTTTAGTTTGCAACGTGAATAATATGAAGCCTTTCTGCAAAGGCGCCGTCATACCTAATAAAGACTAAATAAAAAAATAAAAATAAAGTGGACGCGGGAATTTCTGAGTGATTTTTTTTTAAAAACGTCTTCAACATGAAGTGATATTGAAAATACTCCACCAGATATAACAAATAGAGCAGTTGCGCCTACAAATAATTTACTATCAGAAAAATCAAAACATGTATATGAGAAATGTTATGAAACCGAAGAACATAAAAATACTTATTTGTCTATATCTGTGTTTTATTCCTTCCTTCGTAAATAAAATCTTGTATGCAACTATACGTTATTGGTCTTTTAATAACTCGTGCCCACATATTTCGGTACGCGCTACGCTTGTACCGAAAAATGGCACTCGTATTAAAAGACCGTCCACAACGTTACAGTTGCATAAATAGCTATAATGTAACCTCACAAATACCACGTTATTGAAAACCGTTCTAACGAGATGTTATTCTATTAAAGAGCTTACTAACAGTTAATCAGGGCTCACAAAATGTATGCAAAACATGCACCTGGGTCCAGTGTCAGATAGTATCTATCGGTAAACAAATTCTAACGTCGATTCTAATGCCCTTGCAACACGATTACGTCTTTTTATCCAGCTTTTTTGTCCGTGAATATATGCGTAAAAAAAAGATTTTGGGGGAAAATTAGAGATTTTTAGGACGATAAAACGATAAGAGATCTAATTTGTAGTAAGTATTTATTTATCTAACGATTTGTTAACCGAATTAGTTGTGATAGAATCAAATAAAATACAGTTCATGGATTTATATATAAAATAAATGGCGACTATACCACTAGAACATTCAAATAGTTAGCGGCTTCGTCTTTACAAATAAGGACTATTGATTGATTGATTTAAAAAAATGTTGACGCTTAATTTAAATACATAAAAGTAAAGACCTGATTTTAAACGGTTCATAATATTTGGCAATTTACTATTCTCCTCAAAAAAGTGCAAAGTAAAGAGCGGTTACTAAACCACACAGTTACATGGCGGCCATAATTCCACATAATTCAGTGAACGCACTCGATATGCTGATGATTATGCATAATTTATGCGCCCGAGGGGGTCAAGTGGGCCAAATGGGACACGCGGGTTTATAGGGGCCGTCTTTTATACTTGTTGTCAATGGCCAGTAAATTGGAGAACATTCACACCTTATGTTGCGACCGGACCCAGAGTTTTTTTGCCTTTTGTCACTCTAGGAAATATTTGCTTATCACTAAAGGACAATAGGCTTATTAGCTTACCGAATGTGTATTTTTCAGAAAAAATATATTCTGTTTTTTTTTTGTAAGCACTGCAGTTTTGCCTCTTTTATTTTTATTATTTATATATTCTTATTTCGCTAATAGAAATGACAAATAAAATGTGTTGCAAGTTTCCTTAGTTTCTGTAATGTTTTTGCGGAATGGCGCAGTTAAAGCTCATTACGAATGCAGAAGACAAACACCTTGGCGACAATACTACGTGGCCACGTAATCAGCGTCTTCTAATTACAGCATCTTTGTTAATGATTATAAAACTGCATCTCTTTATATTTCGGTTAACGACAGTTTTTTACAATGTCCGTATTAAAGACTCTGATTTAATTAACTTGTCTGCGACCATCAATTTATTGACCCAAACCGTAATAAAGTTAGTAATAAAACGTTATCTTCGTCAGTTAAAATCTAATTATCTGTTTATGATGAAAGCTTTAATATTTTCAGTAAGTAATAATTTAAATTAAAAAGTATTTAACGAGGCGATTAGCACAGAAACGTTTTTGTTAAGAAAAGTTTTGTGCAACATTACAATACAACGTTAAATTGATAAAGTAATTTCCATTTGGACATTTTTTATAAGTTTGCAGATGTTTTTTTTTTGTTATCTGCGATTGATTAATTATTAAAAGTTTTTTATGAAAGAAAATCATTATGTAAGTACAAAGTACCTATCTGGACAGAATGTTTAACTTGTTTCTTTTTCACTATTATTACCACTTCAACATAAATCTCTACATTTACCAACATAAAATCTATTCCAAATCATTAGTAACAAAGTACAAACGAAAAAGCAATAAGAAAAAAATATAAAAAAGCACATTGAGTCCCCTTCGGAGCGGTTAACAAGCGAACAATTACATTTAATTTACGGATGAGTTTTTAAAGTGCCCCAATATGGCCTTCTGGGGCACCCCGCGATATTAAACCGCTATCATTTTGTATTCGGATAATCTACCGCGACATTTGTTAAAAAATAAATTTCGAGAGGGTATCGCGAACTGATACTAAAAATTCAATTGTCCCCAAGTGCCACTTGTCATCCTACACTGTATAATCTGACAATTTCACCAATCAAAATTATTGTTGCAAATTTTACCCTACTGTGCTCGCATAAGGATCAGTTTAGTATCTATTGGCGGAGGAAATGTAAATGTATAAAGCGTTTGTCGAACTTAATGTGCGGCGGAACAAGTGAGTGCATTATATTATACGGTTTGGAGCACGACTTAATTTACTATTCAAGAGTTCCGCAAACAGATGAATTTAAAAATTGAGGTTTTCAGATTGTCTAAGCTGAGAATTTATTGAAACACTCTTTGGTAATCTATCTCAAAGAGACAATTAAATACCTAATCAAAAAAACAGTTATTAAAGAGGGTTATTGTCACCATAATTCAACAATATAAAAAACGAAAGTAGATACTTTAAATAAAGACATCAACCATTTTTCCGACAATAATCCGTTTTCGACCAAAAAAAGAACAACGGCTCAGCGGGCGGCGGGCGCGAACTTGTTGCCCTTTGCCCTTTGTTTAGTTAACCCATAAAGAAAACAACAGTGTTTTAACCCTTAAGTTAACCCTTTGCGCCACATGTCGTCACACAGTGGTCGTGCGAAACCGCGAATCAACTCAATGGGAAGAAGAACTCATGCTGTGCGAAAGATAGTTACTATTAGAAAACCAACCGTATTCCAAAGAGATACAGTTTATCTGTAGTTAGTCGTACTCATTTAGAATAGCCACAATAATCGTTGTGCGAAAACGGTGAAATATGTGGAGTGTATTTTACGTGTATTGTGTCCGCTATGGGGTTTTTATTGCAAATGTCTGCGCGCGCATTAGCCGGATTGTTAGCCGAGGATGCTGCATATGGTGCGCCTGTTATTATTTTTGTGGGCTTGATATTGTTTTGTATTATTGTTATAAATAATCCCTGTCACAAGCGTGATGGCTGAGTATGAGATCCTGTGATCTTAGGTACGGCAGTGTTAGTGGTTTTTTCCATTTGAATTTTCTCAGTTGCTCCTGCTGTAGAAGCCTGAGTTGATTCTCGGTTGATGGCAATAGGCGCCTGGCAAAATGTGGGTGTATTATTAGGTACACCTTTGCCCCACCTTTGACCTTTGACCTTTAAAGATTACAGGCGTAGTGATGGTAAGGTTGTTTTATTGTTCCCAGCGGCATTCCCGTTCTTTTTAAATGTAGATCTAATTCCATGAACTCGAAAAGGTATTGAAACAACAAAAATCTATACAGCACTCGCTGGAGAGTTGAATTAAAAGTTTATTTTGTATCCAAATGGAATGTTCGCAGTTTCGCTGAGCAATCCATCTGTTTTAGAGCACGAACAAAGTTTTTCAGACTCCTTTCAAATGCAGCTTTGTGTCCATTCAGTTTTATAGATCGTTACTTGTAACGTCGAATCTTGAGGTATTAGGGAAAAGGTTTTAGTACGAAACCCTTTAATTTCCTACTTTTAATTAGGGTCCGGCGTGATAACGCTCTCCGGTCCGGAACGCGTGCCGATAAGTGCCGGAGAGGTACGTTTCCTTATCGTTAGAGACAATTTAACTCGAAATGTGGCTTTTGCTTTAGTTAAAGTTATCATTGATGTTATAATTTAGATATTCCTGAAAGGACCACTGAGCATGAACATTTTAGGATTTCAAAATGTATTACGTAATGGTTTCAGATTTTGGGGTGTGTGTACAGTATATAATTTACTTGTGCATTACATTTGAATAAATATATAATAGTAGATTATGCACCGAGGGGCTAAAGTTGTGTCTTATGTCACGGGCGTCATATTGAATCTCGAGCGCAATGAAGGATTCGGGATTTAACTCACTAGCAAAGCGAGGGAGTTAATACAAGAATCCTGAATGCAGCGAGGGATTCAAGCTAGCCCAAGGCAAAGACACCTTTAGCCCAGAGGAGGATACTCTACTTTTTACACCTACTGTGAGAAAATAATAGCCATAGTACGAAAAACAAATAAATTAACTAATGTTACAGCCAATTACTATTACGGTATTACGGCGCGGTACGGTATTTGTTATTATTAATGCCAGTTTTAATGTTAATCCATTCCTTTTAAAAAATGGTTCGTAGTTATCTAATTATTCTTACAATATTATGTCTTCGAAAACATGGCAACGATATGAAGAAGCAGTCGTTATGATTTTGTAGGAAATCGAGAATATCATCCACGTGTAGTAAGGTTATCGAGAATAGCTTTTCTCTTTCTGGCACCAAAGGGTGTTTGTTAGTTTTCGCGCAACTAACAAACACCCTTTGGTGCCAGAAAAGATTTCCCATCCTAAAAAAAAAAAAAAAAGGGTGTTTGTTAGTACTCAAATCACATTATTGACCGGCGGGTCATAATGAAATCCAGTACAACATTATTGACCGCCTGTGCCCCCGGCCACTAATGACTCACTTTAGGTTAAGGTTGCTTGACATATAATTTGACATTTTCGAGCAGGTGGTGTGAAAATTTAATTTCTATCTTCGCCAAGTCTTTTCTATCGCCATATGTAAATGTGGCGTTGGGGGAGGCCTATGTCCAGCAGTGGACGTCTTTCGGCTGAAATGATGATGATGATGATGATGAATTTCTATCTTACTTTTCTTTAGTAGCCTTTACTGACATTCAATTTATTAAATCTCCATCAAGAAAATGTTCTGAATTCCGCAGCCCAGTTAAATATGAGAGTTTTAAACAAGACGAGGAATGTTTTCATTCTATTAACACCGAGATTTTTTACAAACTCCGCACTTTGCTACTTTGCTAAGTAAGATTCTGGAGAAATATTTTTTTAAATAACTGATTTTTGTAAGTTCTAGATTTAGGTAGGTTATGATTGAAGAGAAGACATTTTGATTTCCACGTATTAAAAATTATCATCATCATCATCATCATCATTTCAGCCCAAAAGACGTCCACTGCTGGACATAGGCCTCCCCCAAGTCACATTGACATTTTGGGGGTTTTGCCATAATCGCAGTACGGTTGTTACAAAAAGCACAGAGAACGCTGCTGCCCATTCTCTGGCAAGTCCCTTAGTCGCCTCTTACGACACCCACGGGAAGATATGGGATGGTGCTATTCTTTACGTCCGACACCATACTTACAGAGCATAAAAACTATCAACATCAAAGTATTTTCAATCGGACTCGAACAAATAAAGATCTGGTTGCGTTGCGTTAAACAAAACCAAAAAGAAACAGAACTACAATGCAGCGATCCCAGGCTTTGCGAGCAAAAACATTCGGCAAAAATAACTGTGTTCTACATCTACGCAGCAGAAAAATTACACATATTCAAAGACACCATCATAAAACTATTAAAAAACTACGCAATCAAATACATGTATAAGAAAAAAATAAATGAATACACAAAAATAACACACCTATTGTTACAATTGATTAAATATTTAAGTTGATTAATGCCAAATACTAGCAAAAAGCACATGAAGTAGTTCCATAATTACCACAGTGACAGTCTGCCAGAACTGCCAGTCTACTAATTGCGGCCTTAATCACTTCGCTTAGCAGGTAGATTAGTGATAGCAACATGGCAATACTATCTACGAGCTGAATAAAGCGGCCCACGTACCGATAAAATTTGAAAGCCAGTAAACTTGGCTCAGAAAATTTAATATTGGAGAACTTATTCCTAGCAGAAAGGTCAACGAAGTTACAGTTATTCATATTACTGACGGGGACGAAATAAAACTGAAACATAATAAAGCCCGTAAAATAAAACTTTACGCTTTGCATAAAAAAGACGATCGGCAGCTGTCTTACTTGAATTGTGAGTTTAGTCAATCACACTTCTTATTATTAACTAGCTGTCCCGCGCAACTTCATCTGCGTCAAATTTTCCCCGTTTTCGCAACGAAATTCGTGATGATATATAGCCTTCCTCGATAAATGGGCTATATAACACTGAAATATTTTTTCAAGTCTGACCAGTAGTTCCTGAGATTAGCTCGTTCAAGCTAATAAACAAACTCTTCAGCTTTATTATTAGTATCTAGTATTAGATATTATACTAGATATCGACACCACAGACGACACATTACAGACGATGACGTCTGTAATGTGTCGTCTAATGTGTGTGGTATGAATGTTTCGCTAGCAAATTCAAAATTCGCCTGTGTTTGCTAATTATAAATATTAACTAGCTTAAACCGACGGCTGCGCCTGCGTTTTGTTCCGTAATTGTCCCCCGGATCGTACTACCCCGAAAAAATATCAAAAAAACAAAATTACTAGAAAGACTATTATCTATTCTTGTGCCAAATTTCGTCCAGATCCATTCAGTAGTTTATAAGTGAAAGAATAATAAAGATGCATCCATCCATCCTCGAAAAACTTTTGCATTTATAATTTTAGTAGGATAATCATTTTTCTGGACACGGCGCGTATTGTAAGAAGGTTCCTCTGTTCAATAGCCCTGACCACCAGTAGCTCGGATCCTTTTCCCAATGCTGGGAAAAGAAAGAAATATGTCAAAATACAAAAAATAAGTATTGGTAAAACTGCACAAACGAAATACTAATAATAATCTATTTTATTTAATCAGACTACAAACTGGTCCGCTGTTAGAGTTACAAAATATTTTATGCTATGTTAGTCACTACTTGATAACTAAAACAGATCGGGTACGATTTTTTAGCTTTATATAAACAACAAACCTCTGAAGTGAAAACAACATGTCGTCAGCAGACTGTCACATCCATATACACGATTAACTGGAGTGTAAGATATTCCAGCAAGCATATTGTAGTGGTACATACTGGGTACTCTCAAATCCTCTTAGACCGTAACTCAAGGCATTAATGAAAATTTAGTATCGAGGTAAAGTGCTTACCAATGTTTTTGAAGTTAAATCATGGTTTAAAAAGTTTACGAAAAGCGAGGAAACTGAGAAATTTGCTTGTTATTAAATAACAATGCATTATGTTGATTCTATTTGTATATTTGACTTATATAACTGATCCGCGCAACTTCGTCTGCGTCACATTTTTCCCGTTTGTGCAACATTTTTTATTGATGATCCACTCCTATTGGTTGGATCGTGATATTATACGGGGTGTAAATCACCTCATCACGAAGCATTCTGTACATGAAATTATGGAACATTTCGCAAAAAATATTGCTGGGAAACGACTTTCTTTTGCGGGGTGTAAAATCATGTTTTGTGGTAGAACTCAATGTAGCGCACTCAAAACATTGTGCTGATGAACGGATTGAATAGTACGGGGGTCGTGGAGGTGTTTAAAGTAAAAATCTTCCATTAAAAACTTGTATTTAAAAAAAAACTTGTCAAAAAGTTGGAACTTTGACCCCTAATATCTCCGTAACTAGAAGGTTCCCAGGTATGGTGTAGAACAAAAAAATGATCGCAATGACAGGGAGAACCAGTGCCTTTCGGCTTCGTTTAGAGGTGTTTTACACCCTTTATAGCCTATAGCCTTCCTGGATAAATGGGCTATCCAACACTAAAAGAATTTTTCAATACGAACCAGTAGTTCCCGAGATTAGCGTGTTAAACCAAATAAACAAACTCTTTAGCTTTATAAAATGAAAAAATATAAGGATATGTTAATCTAGGATGTGTTCATAGTTGACAATGCAACTATCTAGCCTAGTTCTAGATTGATATTCCTCTTTCCTTAGTTAAGATGACAGGTCTGTTCTATATCGACAACATAGTATTTCATAAAATATTATTGTATTGGCAAATAATATCTTTTGAAAACTGAATTGAACTCGTAACAATTGTGATGCATCAATTTACGGCTGCCAAAGTTATAGATCGATTGTCTAGAGGGTAGCATGTTGGGATTTAACCCTTCCTATGTTATTATAAATATAACATTTGTGTTAAGAATGTGTCTGGCGTTGCTTTTATAGAAAATCATGATTGTTATATAAATCACTGAATAAAATCATAGAAATAGTTACTTTTTGTGGCCAATTGGCTTATGAAAAATATAAATCTAACTCTATTTGTTCTACAGCAAGATTTTTTAGTCACCGTCCAAATTTTTTCTAGGCATTATGTAACATTCACTAACTTACTTTACTCCATTTTTGAAAATAAATCGATTTGTGAAATTTTAATTTTTTCAAATGAAATCATTTTCTCGAAAAAATTATCCGCTCTGCCTGGTCACTAAGTTAAACGTTAAAAATACTACACTTGCCGCGCAAACATTCAATGGAAAGAGGGCGGCCAGCCCGCGTAGTTACCCAGCGTGTACCTACGCACGGCGCGGCGGTGTCCATGATATCTCAATATTTTTGTATTGAGTGATACTAAAAGCAAAAACACGTATTCAATGGTTTTCGCCAAAGATTAAAATGTCTAAATTTGGACGGTGACTAAAAAATCATGCTGTATATACAAGGTGTTGTTTTGCATCCTCGTCAAAATTCAGGATGTTGTCAAAAAAGACATAAATAATCAATATAAATTACGGTACCTAGTAAATTATTAAAAAACACTGCGTTTTTTTGTTGTTTAAGTTTGTCAATATTTCAGAATAACCCCCTTAACGTGGTTTAGGGATTTTCAAAAATCAAGATCAAAATATTTTTATTTTACATAGGCCTACAGGGGCACTTATAAAACGTCGGCAAAAAGGTGCTCGGTTCGGGTTGGTCGTTTCCTATGGAGAAGAACCGGCAAGAAACTCCATGGTTACTCTTTTAAAATCATTTGGTTTTACAATATTTCTGTTACAGCATTAGTACTAAAGTATGGGAGGACATCGTAGGCCTGACAATAAGTCGTTGCTTACTACGAAACGTAGAACGAAATAAAAAGTTACCAAGGATCTAGGAATCTATAAGGCCTACAATGTCCACACATTTACAAACAATCGGTAAATAAGAAAAAGAGTCTATACAAAAACAAAAAATAAATAGAAAATATCACAAAATGACTAGATCAAGTAAGTGACACAAATGTTGTCATCCGTGCTGTAACTATTCTAAACAAAAGGTGTAATGATTTAAAAACTATTGTAAAACATCTGATTAAATATATATATATATAAGATAATTATCGAAAAAACGTTTGAGGTTTTTTGTTTGTGTGTAAGCGACGTTATAAGGCGGGAATCAGACGGCCCGTGTTCAAAACACGGGTGGTTCACAGTTACCGATTTCAGTAAATAAATAAATAAAAAACCTACTCATTTTATTATTGATTCGGGTCGAGAATCATTAGCATAGTTACCTCCTAGAATTTGACGAGGTTGCAAAACAACACCTTGTATAACACATGACGAATTAAATGAACTTAAAGGGTTGTATTGATGATTTTAATGATTATAGCGCTGTATCCATATTTATGGAACAGAGTTGCCGTGCTTGCCGAGGTCGGTCCGTGGATAACCATAATTATATACCGAGTTTTCTCCGCGCCTCGGAAAGCACGTTAAGCCGTTGGTTCCTGCTGTCATTTACAGATCTTTGGCAGTCGTTACGAGTAGTCAGAAGCCAAAAGTCTGACACCCAGTCTTACCAAGGGGTATCGTATTACCCAGTTACTGGGTTGTGGAGGTCAGATAGGCAGTCACTTCATGTAAAATATTGGTAGTTAGATGCATCCGTTTAGACTGGAAGCCGACCCCAAGTTAGTTTGGGATAAGGCTAGGCAGATGATGATCCATATTTATGTAACATAACATAAACATTTTGTATTTATCTCATGGTATCAGCCAGGATCCTTGGCTCTTCATAGCTAGGCAAGTGTTTCCTAGTAGGTGATTAATATATGAGTATTAGGGATTATATCGAACGGACGGAAGCTGTGTCCACCTGTGCAGTATCATAACGATATAACCTATACTATACCATGGTCGTCTGCTAGGAGGATATTATGTCATAAGACCGTGCACCAGCATGTATTATTAATTCATGGCTTTGCTAGTAACTGGCTTCTTGGTAGAAACGTATCGTTTCGATCTTCGATCAATAATAGTACTAGATTCCCGATGAGCGCTTCAAAAACGGCACGAAAAATAAGACCACAAATCATTTTGTGGTCTTATTTCAAATTAGTATTGTCCAAGCATAGCCAACGTTAAGACGTCGAGATGCCGTAGTGCGCGTTTTAAAACTGTGAAAATAACCACCGTAACACCACGATTTTGGAAGGTTTTTTTTATTTCGGTAAGTATATATTATTTAAGTGTTTTTTCGTGAAGTAAAAAGAGGATAAATAGTAAAAATAATTCAATTAGCTAATATTTTGATGTTTGGCCAATGTTTGCAACAACGCACCAACTATTGTTACAAACATCGACTATTTTGGAACAGGCAATACATGGAGTAGTGTTGTTATTTTATATATTATTTTTTGCTTGTAGATTTTCTAGCGAACCATTTTGATGTGCAGAATACATAAACCTTATAAACATTCGAGAATATGTTCAATTCATTTTGATAGTTTGGACATAACTGGAAACACGCAAAGGCGTAGATTACAAAAATCTTTATGGGAAGAAAACTATACCAGTAGGTATTTTCATGAAATACTTTAAAACTGTTTGCAATAAACCGCGCATGTTTCTTTACAGGTTCAACAAGTTTAAGTTTTCAAGATACCACAGGAATACGTGACGAGCCTCGTTAGATCATGAAAAACATTGTATGCACCTATATAATTTGAGGGTTGCCCTCGATTTCTCTAGGACTTGGTGACAACGGGACCACCACAAGAGTATATGCTTTCGAATAAAAAACAGAATTTTAAACATCGGTTTACAATTATTGGTGGAGAAATAGGTGGACAAACAAACAAAATATAGTCGAATGGAGAACCTCCTTTTTTTAAAGTCGGTCAAAAATAGTACCTACTACTTAGTCTACCACTTTTTACAAAATATTTGCCACCATAAAAAACGAGCCTTGGCCTAAAAAAAATATGTTCTGCAACTCTACGTCTTTCAATACTTACTGTGTTCTGAGCATTGAAATGTAATACCAAGAACTACGTCTAGTTCTAAATTAGTGTAAGCACGAAATTTTCAACGTAATGTTTTTAACCTTGTCACTTAGATTTTAAGATATATTTTAGAATAAATATTTTTGTACTCATGGCTTTTTATTTTCAAGCGACATTTTAAATTTATTGCCTTTTAGGTTTCTCCGGCGAAAGGACTTAAATAAATATCTTTTGCAATTGTTATTAAACTTTATGTGCGAGTGTTAAGGTTTATAATAAACTGAAGTTGTTAATATTATTAAACTTTTTTCTATTGAATATAGATGTTTACGTGTGTGCAAACGTGGACACTTTAGCGATTCATTTTTGTTCCTGATCCTTAATCTAGTTCTATTATTGATCGAAGGTTTCGATCGTTGATATTTTAGTATTGGTTTTCCGTTGAGTGCTTTTTGACACTAAAAGATAGAATGTTAGAGAAGTAGTGTAGTGTGCAGGTGATACAAGCAAATATGGTAATGTCAGCAAGTACGTAACATAGGTAACTAAAAGCTTACAATGTTATTGGCCAGTTAGACAACTAGATAGCTTATCTTAGGTTTAGGGGTAAGATTTCCAAGGTAAGATATCAGGTAAAATCCAAAAGTTTCCGGCCTGTACACATTCAATTAGTCTGAGATGCAAAGCTATCATGTCACTAAACTACTGAAGTTTGCTATAGTTACCCACCGTAAAAAAGTTTTTTTTTTTACTAACTTTATTTCAATCCATTTTAGTTTGGATATTCAGTCGTTACGAGTAGTCAGAAGCCAAAAGTCTGCCGTCCAGCCTTACCAAGGGGTATCGTATTACCCAGTTACTGGGTTGTGGAGGTCAGATAGGTAGTCGCTTCATGTAAAATAGGTACTGGTACTCAGCTGCATCCGGTTAGACTAGAAGCCGACCCCAACATAGTTTGGGAAAAGGCTAGGCAGATGATAATAAATCCTTAATTTGACGCCAAAACTTTTGGACCTTACCATGTAAACAGATGTGGTCTGGTTATGCTGCGTGAGTTATATATCTATCTTGCAAACTTTCAATTAGTCTCGCAAAACAACATAACATAGTAGGTACGTAGGTAGGTATTCAATTATAAAGAAGACAAAGTGAATACATTTTTAAATCAGTGGTACTTTCAGCGATTACGTTTTAATAACGTTTCGACCGCGGGGCTTCGGTACATGTGAACCCAGAATTAATTTATAGCGATAACAGTCTCCGTATTATTTAAAGTCGCTCCCAACCCGCATGGGAACAGACAAATGAAATATTGGAGCTTACTCGTAATTGAAATATCCTGTTAAATCTAAGGGTCAAGCAAATGAACGTTAATTTAAAACCGTTCATTACTCGACTGCATGCAGCTCAGGTTTATGGTAATGCTGTTTGTTTTAAATCTCCGGAGGGTTTCGTGTTTCATTGCATTTAAATTATTGTAACGAATTTTCGATGAAGCTGTAATATGTGGACATGTGGTTACGGTTTTACTTAAATGTACAGAATATTAAATTGGTTACATCAACTACGGAAAAAGTGGTAGATAAATAGAGTATATACAACTCTTATTGAATACTTATATTTTATTTTATTGATCGGCCAATAGCCAATAAATCGTGATCGGAATAAGTTTTTACGAAAATCCTTAAATCTATAAATCGTAGCAACAAAGGGCTACGGCGTAGTACTCGTAGCACCTGCGTAGCATTCATTTATTATTTTAATGGCAAGCATTGTTGGCTTTCAATATTTATAACCGTTATTTCAATTGATATAAGGGATATTTTGACGACAATTAGTCATGGTATATCTCATCAGATTTAGAATTATGAGCTCTATCGACTTGTTAATACGATCTCAGATTAATAAAACCATTTAAAGAGACATAAAGTGAATGGAATCATTGTGTATTTCCCATTTTGTAAAGCTATTTATATGATATATCTGAGTTAGACAATTATTTGTATCTACATACTGCGATCTTCATAGAAAATGTCCCTAGAATGAAATGGGTTACATTATGGACAATAAAGAGATTCTTCGCAGTACTTAGTAAAGCCGTAAAGACTACTTTATGTGATAAACACATAATATGTGCAAAACTATACAAAATAGACATTTTTGGGAACGCTTTACGTTAACTAATATAGTTTTATCGTAACTCGAAATCATTTTTCATGTCGTATATTGTAACCAATCACAGCTTCAAGTTTAGTCTGTTTTCATTGATTAAACCAATCAATCCGGTGGCCCAATATAGCGATTTTAAATTCAATCCGTCTGAATATTCTTGCAGTGGAATGAAAAATTTCAACTTCAGCGTCCACATCCAATGAATATCATTTTCGATATCGCGGATTCTTCGAAACATCGTTATTTTAATACTTACTTCGTTATGCGGTAGAATATCAAAAGGGGAAAACCTGTTCAGGTGGAATTCATCAACTCTGCTTTAAAGTGTAAAATTAAATGTGGTGCTGTTCTACAAACGACTAATACAGGTTGAAATTGAAGTCATGGGCATTATTTTTATCTAAGGCAATACTCACGATACTGATTGCTTTAGGGCTATTAATACGCAAATCAAACATATTATTAATGCAAGTACGGAATTCTTATTATTTGATGTGTTTACCTATCGTTCCGCGCTGTACTGTGCTTTATGGTTTTGATACTTCAAAACTTATTGGCGTTAATGAAGTAGTTTGTTTTAATTACTTGCAATATGACTGTTGTGCAATATTACTTACTACATTTTTATGGCTTTCCGTGCTTGCATCAATAATGTTTTTGATTTGCGTATTAATAGCCCTTATGGAATCAGTATCGTGAGTAGTGCCTTAGGTTAAAATAATGCCCATGACTTCAATTTCACCCTGTATAATCCTGTTCTGCGTGTCCTGCGTATTCATAACAGGAACTGATGGACGCTACTGGATGGTATACCCGTGGCCGAGATCTGGGCAGACAAAATTTACATTACCCTCGACAGGCTAAGAAGAAGCAAGAAGAGATGTGTTAGTAGCGAACCGTGGTCAGAATAGTGTCTCAGAATAGTATTCTCATGTTTTGTCGTAAATCATTTCTTTAAAATCAATGTATGTAATCCGATGTTGGGAATTTTCATCCACAAACTTTTAGGGTTCGGTGTTAAAGTCAAAATTGTTACTACACTTGCCAGTACTTTTTTTTTTTTTTTTTTTCTTTTTTCCCATGAAATCTGCAATCAGCCCCAGAGCTATAATCAGATCTTTTGAAGTACTAGTACTGTTGAGATTGCACATCCATCGATATTTAATCTCATATTTTTAAACTCATCTTTATGTTTAGATTGACGCCAGTCGCATTCTTTTCAGCCGAAATATGCTGTCATTGGTATTTATTAGTTTTGCAGCTAGATGATTTCTATGTACTGTGAGTCTTTGTTTATAGGTCAAAGTAGAACTTTCAATTTCTTCCTTAACTGTCGGGATTTCTAGGTACTCATGGACTTCAGTGTTTCGTGTGAACCATGGTGCGTTGCAGAGAATTTTCAGAACTTTATTCTGGAAGCGCTGGAGGATTTCTGTGTTTGAGTGGCTTGCTGATCCCCACAGTTCTATACCATATGTCCAGACCGGTTTAATGATACATTTATATATCAGGAGTTTGTTTTCCAGACATAGTGTCGAGTGTCTGCCCAGTAGCCAGTACATGTCTGCAAACTTTTTGTTTGCCTGTTCTTTTTTTGCCTTTATGTGATCTCGCCATGTGAGTCGTCTATCAAGGTGCACGCCCAAATATTTAACGGTCGTTTGGTGTGGTAGGATGGTTCCGTCAAGAGTGACAGGTGAGCAGTCGCCTCTTTTTAGTGTGAAAGTGATGTGTACTGATTTCGCTGGGCTTGCTTGAACTCTCCACTTCTTGAGCCATAGTCCAATTTTATCCAGGCATTCTTGCAGTTTTGTAGAAGCTGTGTGTGGATCTTTGTTACAGGAGAGAACTGCGGTGTCATCTGCGTAGGTGGCAGTAACTATTTCTTCTGAGATAGGTAGGTCAGCAGTGTAGATTGTATATAAGATTGGACCCAGTACGGAGCCCTGCGGTACACCAGCTTCTATTTGATTGATCGATGATAGACAATCTTCGCATTTAACCTGAAATATTCGGTCTTGCAGGTAGGACTTCAATAGCATAAACGCTGTATTTGGGAGGTGTAGCTTTAGCTTATATAAAAGACCCTTGTGCCAAACACGGTCAAAGGCCTGTTTGATGTCGAGAAAAACGGCTGAGCAGTATTCTTTCCTCTCCAGTGCTTGCCGTATTGTATGAGCCACCCTATGTATTTGCTCTGTAGTTCCATGGTGTGCACGAAAACCGAACTGGTGATCTGGTATTAATTTTTGTTCTTCGAGTATTGGGAGTAAGCGTCTCAGAAGTAGCTTCTCGAAGAGCTTTGATAGTAAGGGGAGAAGACTTATGGGCCTGTATGATGTTACTTCCGTGGCGGGCTTTCCTGGTTTAGCTACCATGTTTATAATAGACACTTTCCACAACTTTGGAAAATATTGTATTCTCAATATTGCATTGAAGAGGATTGTGAGCAGAACAATGCCTTTTTTTGGCAATTGTTTTAGAACTTCTGCCGTTATTAAATCAAACCCTGGTGCCTTTTTTTGCTTAAGACTTCTTATTGTTTTTTTAACTTCTGCCGGTGAAACTGATTTCAGTGGTAAAGACATCTGTTGGTCACTGTTGAGGAATTCATCAATTTCTTCTTCGGTCTGGGCGATGTCGGGTTCGTTAGGTTTAAACACGTGCTTTAGATAGTTAGCAAATAGCTCAGCTTTATCTTGAGGTTTTCGTGACCAGTTACCATCAGCTTGTCTTAGTGGAGGTATGTGTTCTTTTGGTCTTTTTAATGAATTAGTCATTTTCCAGAGTGAATAGTCCTCAGCTTTGTTTGGTGACAGGGTTTTTAGTTTATCTTGCAGGGTACTATTCTCATTTTCTTCAAGCACTTCTTTGAGCTCTTTTTGAATTTTATTGAGTGCTGTTTTGTCTTCTCTATTTCTGCTGGTGTGCCACTGTCTTCTTAGTTTTCTCTTTTCAGTTATCAACTCTTGGATTTCCTGGGTAGCGTCATAACTTTGTGGTTTAGGTTTTATAAACGGAGTTGTTAGCCAGGCTGCCTTTTGAATTAGGTTGGTCGTATACCACGCAGCGTTTTCTATATCTTCTTCAGTTTTTAGTGGTATACACAGGTTAGCATTTTCTTCGATGTATTCTCTAAATGCCTTCCAGTCAGTTTTGTGATTGTACAAGGTCTCACGTGGTTCTTTCAGTATAACTGTGGTACTCAGTGTGCAGATGACAGGTGTGTGGTCTGAGGAACCGTCTAGACACGATTCTACTTTTGTATAGAGTCCTGATATTCCTTTTGTGATAAAGAAATCTATAAGATCCGGAGTTTTGCTGGGATCTGATGGCCAGTTAGTAGGTTCCCCTGTTGATATTACATTGAGGGCATTGCTATCAATTACCTTTTTTAGCTCTCGGCCTCTTGTCGTCGTGAGTCGCGAGCCCCAAAACGTATTTTTGGAGTTCCAGTCTCCACCTGCAACATATCTCTTACCCAGTGTTTTTAGAAAGTCTCCAAACATTCTCTCATCTATGCGGTGTCTCGGAGGACAGTACACTGCTGCCACATTTAATGAACCCTGCCAATCATTTATTGAGATGACAGCAGCTTGTGTGTGTGAGTGTTTAAAGTTTGGTAAAACGTGGTGTTTTATGTTTTCTTTAACTATTACAGCCGCCCCAGCATGTGATGTTCCATCTGGATGGTTCGCATAGTATATGTTGTACCCTTTAATTTTAACTACTCTTTGGTCTTTCATGTGCGTTTCTGTGATTAGAAGGATATCTATTTTGTTATAGTTAATGAAAAGCTCAACCTCTTGCTTATTTGGAGATAAGCCATTTATATTCCATGTAGCTATGCGTAGGAATTTCATTTTTTCTGTTGGGCTATGAGGGTTGTTAAAAGGCCCATTAGGGTCCCTATTTGTTGGATGAGAATGTCTATCTTCTCTGATTGTTTAATAATAATTTGCTCGAGGGAGCTTGTGGACTGAGATTGTGTATTCTCTTTTTTTCTATTCCAGTAGTTGGTATTTGTGGTGTTGGACATATTTTCAGGTATGTTCGCTGTGTTTCTTTCTTGATTAGAATGTTGTCTAGTGTATCTGCTAGGTTTTAGTGGAGGAAAATCATCTTTTTGAGGTGGTGGTATAAATGGAGCTTTCCTTTTTCCAGCTTGTGTCATTTTTCTTGCTCTGATCTCTTTATAAATTTGGCAGCCCTTGTAATTGGCTGGATGGTCACCACAACATAGAGTACAAGTTGCTGGTGTGTTCCGATCCTTTTTCGGGCAGTCAGTGGTTTTGTGTCCCTTTGCACACTTGACACACCTATATGGGCGCATGCAGTTATTTTTGGTGTGCCCATATTGTTGACACCTAGTACACTGAGGAATGTCAGTTGATTTCTTTGGATCTTCGATCTTAACTCTCGTGTGGTATATATATTCTATATTTTTTATTTGCGGGTTATTGGGGCTAGGTTCCACATTTACAAAGAACATGTTCAGGGGCATTTTGTTTTTATTAGATCTTGCACAAACAATTTCGCCTCGCACCCTGTTTCCCGTTTTTTCTATTTCTTCCATTATAGCCGATTTGGGGGTAGTGTGATGTAAGTTTTTGATTACAACTCTGTAGCATTTATTTTGCTTTTGAGTGAATGTATGACCAATGAGGCCTTTGGCACGGATTAGATCAATGAGACTTTTATATATTTCAGCTGACTGTGTCATCACTCTTAGCTGGTCTCTATTAATAACTTTATATGAGTAACTGCCAGTAGGTACAGACTTATCTAATAGTTCTGTTAATTGGGAGAGATCTTCTATGCCATATAATATTATGGGCGGTGGTTTGCTGACCTTTTTCACTTGAGTAGAGGCAACGTCATCATCAAGTAAATCTACAGGTAATTCACTGTATCTATTAGAGGTTTTTATTTCCGTTTGTACTCTTTCAGTACTTGGCGGACTGTTTGATAGTTTTTTCCTTTTGGGGTAACGATTAGTAGGTACTCTTTGCCAGGAGGGAGGGCAGATGTTGTTGTCTTCATCGTCTGCAATAGTTATTGTTGGAGACATGGGATGAGAAGTGCTTGAGTCCATGGTTTTGATATTTCCCAATGAGTTCGACCTTGGTCTTGTGATGAATAGGCTTGGATGAAATGCCTGTTGTACAAGCTTTTTATTAGTGCTTCCAGTAGCATTCACCGTCGCGGAGGCCTGGTCGTCCACCGCCGCGCAGTCTTCGGTAACATATTTCACACTCGCAGGCCCGGGTACCTGCGAGCGCCGGGCGTTAGCCGGATCGCATGACAAATCAACATTCGTATCACTCATATTTTCATAATTCAAAAGAAGGCGGGACATACTCATGTTGCTTTCCCAGGGCAGCATGGCCACACTTTTAGGAGGGATTTAGTCCTCCTTGGTCTGTGGTACACCAGTGGACAGGTTATTTGACCGCCGCCTTGCCAGTACTTAATATAAAAAATTTTGGGCACTTTAATTTTTCAAGGCTTTAGAGATGATTCATCGCCTAGCATGTTTATTTTTAGTTATTTAAATAAAATCTTTGTGCCGCACTAGTAACTTCTCCTGTATCGTGGGTGTGTTTACAAACATTTCAACTCGCATACACAAACGGCCAGACCCGGAACAACTTCCTGTAGGCCATACAAATATTTGTTCCGTGCGGGAATCGAACTTGCAACACGCAGCACAGCAGCCAATCGCTCAGCCACTGGGCCGACTGTCTATCAGCGAAAACGACTAAGGTAAAGCGACTAATGCATTGGGTCGACCGAAGTCTTAACAATACAAAACCTTTTGAAAGCGATAAGGTTGTCATACCTAAGTCCGCATGTGGCCACCAATTGCTACGACTTGCGATATCCACTAGGATAACAAAACAACTGAAGCGTGGTTGTTATTTCAAAATATTCTCTCGTTTGCTCTTGACATCGTTGCTACCTTTACGACTTCCACAAGATAGGATGACCAAGACTTTCCCGGTTGCCGACAAACGGCTTATCATTGTTAGGGAGCCTTTATGGGATCTTTCCTCCAATGTCCGTAAACGAACCGTATATTTCTCGTAAATCAGGTGCGGACTTATTGCATAGTAAGCTGTTCCTTTGTGAGAATTTATTCGTGGTCGTCTGTCCACTGGTTTTTGTTTACGACGCTTGTTAGACGTCAATTGAAGGCGGAATATCGATGGCCGTGGTGATCTTTCTTTTTATGGTATGGGGACAAGGAAGTTGATGGCATGACCTTTTTATTCAGTCACTTTTAAGGAGGTATGGCAATGGCTAAAGTAATTGAATATTTTTCTTTTATAACTAGCTGTGTCCGATGGAATTTCCTGTCATCAAACATTATGGAACCTCTTTGGGGGCAGATTTTTTTTAAAAGTCTTCCTTATTGCTTCTTTTCGTTATTAAATTTCAAGCTTCTAGACCTAACAATTTATAGGCTATGTATCTTTAGATGTTATGGTCGTGATGTTAGTAATATAATTGTAACTCATAAACAATATAAGTATGTACTTACCAAACGTGTATGAGCACATTAGGTAAGTACATACTCATACTTTTATCCCACTTATAACGCCGAATGTATCAACCATGTGTTGTGGACTTAAGAACTGCTCCTTGTCAGCATGGTTTATGAGTATTCGTTGTTTTTGTACTGTGTGACCATTTTCTTCTTTTATTTTATACTTGCTTCTGCCCGAGGCTTCACTTGTTTTGATTTCGGAAATTGATGGCTGTCCTACGAAAAACGTACTACGAGAGTAAAACGTTTTATATTTTATGTCCTAACCTAGGTACAGTTAAGCTAGCTAGAAAAAGTTTGGCTCTTGGATACACAATCTACTTAGATTGTATATCCAACAAACTTTTTTCATACAAATTCGTTCATCTATAATTGAAAATGGGAATTGAAAATGTAAAAGGCAGAGTTACTTCAGCATTTGTAATATTTAAGTACGAATCAATATGATTATCTTGCCCTTATCCGTTTCAATTTTTTTTATTCCCATTCATTTGGGTTCGGCGCAACATGTTTTCTTCTTTCATGCTTTTCTATTACTCGATTAAGTGTTCCTTCTAGTCCATTTGGCAAGTCTCCAAAGTTACATACATCTGTATTCTGTATGTCGACAAAAGCCATTTAACTCTACAAGTTGGCTTTCAGTCCAGCTGGACGCAAAGTTCCAAGTCATTACAATTTCACTTCACAACTTGTTGGCTCTAAAACTGTTCATTAAGTCAATTTGTCCGAGACAATTGCATGTTTCATTGAAAACGTAATCTATAAAGTGGTACATCGATACTTTAGAAGTTAGTTTAATCTTGCTTCTTTATGCCTTGGTTGTGATCTTACATTTTCTTCGTATTTCTTAGTCCTACCTAGACCCAACTCAAAGTTAATATCACATCACTAATCTGTCTGTCTTTGTATGTGTATCATCATGAAATCTTTAAATGTCCATCGTATGTGGAATGCCTCAAGTGCCATTCACTCAGGTGCCATTTAAACGGGTGCCCAATGTAGCATACCTTTTTAATACATGCTGAAATATCGTTTCAATTTCCTTTGTCGGACAGTGTTGGGTAATCCATATTCAGCAGAAGTCGTCAATTCTTTATGTAGATGTATTCCTTATATTCCTTGTTATTACGGATGAAAAAACGACGCTATTACTTAGCACGCCAGCTGAAATACAAATTACGGCCAACTCAGAACGAGGTCCCTGATAAGAAGTCATAAAAAGCCAAACGTAAACTTCAAGAACGGCTGGGTATCAACATTTATCTCGAGTATAAAGAGACACCAGCCCTCCTACACTATAAATGAGAGTTAAAAGAATTTTTCCCTGTAAATTGTAAAGTTTAGAAGTTTTCCCAGCATCGGAGAGCGTCGTTGAATAAATATCACGGTACATAACTTCCTGCCTTTGTCTCGCAGCCTCACAAAGTGCGCATCCTACCTTTTTAAGACAATTTGCTTTAAAAATTCAGCAGTACTCGTGGTAATTGAAGTCAGGCTACGGTCGCGCCCAAATATACTTTGTTAAGGTACCTTCCTAATTTGTGAAATAAAAAAATAAGAACGAATTTACGCCGAGATTTTCTGGTTACGCTGAAACGTTGCGCCGCAATGTTTTGTTTGAATTTTAATTGTAAATGGAACTGAAGTATTAAAAAATTTAATATTTTGTTCTCGAGAGAAACAAGACGAAGTGAATGGCGCTCGTGAAACTTAAATTATTACAGTTATTGCCATGCCATTAGGGACCTTTAAAAAGGCTGTAGCCAAAGAGAAATACGTACTATGGAGAGGAATAATATAGAAGAAGTGCCATAGAAAAGTGTGATCCCAGGTCATAATACTACTTACTAAAAGCAAATTGCCATAATTGGTTTGTCACGCCACCTTTGTACTGCTGCTGCCAGCAACCATCAATTTGCAAGTAGATTACGATTCTGTTCGCCTTGTCCCGTCTATATAATAGAGAAGTAAATTTAAATGCATTTGGATTTTGCTTTGAGTAAAATCTTATAACTAATTCTATTCCAAACGTTGGTTTAAAAAGCCCCTCCGTCTTTGATCAAATTCGATTATTTTCAAACCAAATCGAGAGGTGGCCAGACACGCACCGGTGCGTGTATAGCTAGTTAAATGCGGATAAAACCGCATACAAGCGAGTTCGCTCCGGTTTAAACTGGATTACGTCTGGTGATGCACACGAAAATAATGGAGTTACTGCGTTGCTCCGGACACCGTGTTTGTTAATTTACTAACTAACGAACATACATACATACGTTTTGATAATGTATATCTGCGATACTTGCGATGTTTTAAAACACTATCATCATTCTCTTGACCTTATACCAGTTTATTTGGGGTCGGCGCAGCATGTCTTCTTCTTCCATACTTCTCTATTACTTACTACATAAAACAGAGTATAATTTAATGGGCAGCAAAATTTGTATAGATGTTAATGGGCATAATGGCGGTCATATCACTGATACCAATATCTAAGGTCTATCTAAGTTAATGTGTTAGGTGTATGTTTGTAACTTAGGTAATCTGGCCTTCTCAGTTCATTGAGTTCGAATGAAAGGGCATTCATCTCTGAAAGCTGAAACTTTCAGGCTTAGCTATCAATGTTTGTAGAACTTGATCTAAACTGCCAGTAGTTTTATGTTACAGCTGAGATTGCCTCGGAAGTGTGATCCATTTAACTTGGTATCCTAAGTACTAAAGTTTTTGCCATAGAGGGTTCTTGAAATGGCTGAATGACACACTGCTGGTGTTAAAGATTGAAAACGTTAGATAAGTGAACAACTGAAGATAATTTTCTGATAAGTTGTCAATGCTATCTCGCTCAGCCGTGCTTTGAATCGCATTTTTCGTTCTATGAGACAGCACTCTTCTTATGTTCTTAATTTAGTTCAAAGTACGATGGTAAGGTAAGAAGACATATAAAGAATTAAATATTTCGTTTGTTGCTCCGTGACACATATGCTTATGACTCCTACTTTTATCCATCCATACATACGTACACAAATAAACGACATTCAAACGTATTGAAAAACGTCCAATTGAGACGGACATTATTAAGATGAGTCGGACCGGATGCTCGATATTAAAGCAAAGAGCTGTGACGTACTGAATGGATTATTAAAGAATGGAGAATAAATCCAGGGTCACGTGTTATACGTATACCTATGTACTATCATGTTTAGTGAGCAGCTTGTGGGTGAATAATAACAGCCACGCCGATCAATATTTAAGTTAAACCGCGCCTGCCTAGGTTGGTCTGTGAGACCACCCACTAAGATATACCGCGTTTCCTCCGTGTTGGTCCCGGCTGTCGTTACTGGTAGTCAGTGGCCCGAAAGTCTGGCAACCAGTCTTACCAAGGGGTATCGTATTACCCAGTACTAACTGGGTTGTGGAGGTCAGATAGGCAGTCGCTTCATGTAAAATACTGGTATTCAGTTGGATCCGGTTAGACTGGAAGCTGAACCAAAGATAGTGGGGAAAAGTCTGGGCAGATGATGATGATAATAGTGTTTGTAGGTAATTCGTAATTTATGATGGTGATAAGATAAGGTTCCATTTCGAATATCGAAAGCCCTGACAGTAAACCAGACAAGTAACATTCTTTCTTTATTTATCCTGCATTTATTTAACTTTTTCTAAAAGAAATCACCATAAGTAGAAAAGTGTTAACGGGAGTCTAAAAAACCGGACATATCCGCACGAATCTGGACCTAACCGGTAAGACTAAGCAAACAGGCTCGCGGGTCAGATCTTACACATATGGTGGAGGCCTACATCTTAATGTTGAGCGGTTAATTTCTGAATGATGATCGCATCGGGAAAACATGTTTCGCTATGCCTTACGATTGATTTAAGATTAGTGATACCAGAAGTTACATATAGTATTGAAATCAAAGAACAGAGGATCTACATTAAGTGTCGTTCTATTAGCAGTAACGATGATGAAAAAGTTAAAAAATATTTTGTTTCAAATGTGGCTACTAAGATTTTTTCCTGTATCGTGGTTCTCAAACATTTAGGCTAACATACACAAATAGCGAGACCCGGAACAACGTGTGCAGATCGAACCCACGACACGCAGTGCAACAGCTAATCGCTCATCCACTGCGCCAACCGTGCCGTCGTTAAGGACTCACATAGGGTTTTTTTTAATACTTTTTCCCACACTGGGAATTTCTCCACATTACTGACTTGGTGGAAGTCGTTGAAGGAATATGAAACATTTTGAAAGCGATAGCCACTTACCTAGGCCCTGAGGACACCCTCGTGTCCTCGTGAGTCCTGACAAACTCTCAGTCGCCATTTATAACCACAATGGATGAGTAGGGTCTATTCTCAGTCGGGACACCCAGCGTCATATCAAAACTGAATATTAGTAACTACGTATGATTTGTTAAGCCAATTTCTGCCAAATACAGTAATATGTACTAAAAAAAGGTTGAATACAATCTATGGAGAATCCCCTGACCGTCGTCACTGTCCGACAAAACTGCTGAGCACAGATATTTTATCATAAAAGTGGCTGAAAGTGTTATCGTGCACCATTTCCAGCTACTCTCTATACAGCCTGTTTTGTGAAATGAACCACAAAAATGTTTGAGGGTGTCGATTGCTAACACAGAAAACTTAATTTTTTACCTACTTAATCTAAGATTTTGGATGTACAAAATACAATAAATTAAAATGAACATGGAACATAAATTTTGGAAGTACCTACAGTGTATATTTTATAGGAAAAATCTACATTTTAAGTAATACGAAAAATATAAGTAAAAATTGATGATTCGGAGATGAAATTTCGCGGAATAAATAAAAATATTAGGTGTCTCAAACAGAGGAACACAAATGACATAGGTTCTATGGGTGACAACTATGATAAGAGAGAAAAGAGTCCCGCTTTCCTTAAAAAATCTGTCTGTCCGCCTTCCAACCCCCTGTATACTCTGGCTAGTTCGCCGTCGGACTTCGAAGTTATCTTTTATAAATTGAGTTTTGAAGAAGATAATTAAACGGACACGAAAACGAAACGATTGTAGCTACTTCCTAGCTACTTCAATTTGATGAATTTTGCAAAGTTTACACAGTGGAGCTTCGAACAATTGTTTGTTAGGTAGGACTTTTAGTTGGACTGGCTGCGTAGAATATTTAAGGTGGAAACCTGGCGTTTCCGTAGCCAACCGACGATTTTTTTTTTTAAACCTTTTTTTTAGTTTGTTGGTTAGGGTCAGTTGTATGTTAATTGAAGTGTGATTCTTGACCGTAAACACCGTAACTCATAGTAATTCCTAATACTAATTATATTTTTCACATTTTTAAAAATACCTTAAAATATAATTAAATAAATATTTTAAATAATAAAAATTGTAGCCCACGGGAATCGGGAACAAGGGAATACTAATAAATCATAGTAATATTATTATTTTTATTCATCTTTATACATTTTAGTTACATTTTTATTTTATTATTTTGCACCCTATCACAATGTTGTCATATTTAACCCAAAGGTTGACTGGTAGAGAATGCCTTGTGGCATTAAGTCCACCTATGTACCACTTATGTACAAGAAGTTTAATTAAATAAATAAAATGAATGTAAGTATTTCTTCATATTATTATGTTTAAAGCACAAGTTTGGATTAAGGTTCGTTTGCTTTCTCTATTTCTTCTACGAATTAATTATAAAAGTTTTGTTATTCGTGTAGGTACATACAAACGTTGATTTGGTATATTTTTATTGAAATAAACGGAACATTGTATGTGATTTGTTTTCTTTGAAATACCCACGAATCACTGTAACTTTTTTAGTAAAAAACTATTAAATACTAGCTTAAGGCCGCGGCTTCGCCTGCGTGGAGGTATCTTACGGGAACGTACTATAAAGATAAAAGTATCCTATGTGTTAATTCAGGTTATAAACGTTCTCTATGCCAAATTTCATCCTTATCCGTTCAGTAGTTTTTGCGAGACCAACAAATATCCGTCCATCCATCTTAACAAACTGTCACATTTTTATACATAGCATAGGTACATCCGATTGGTAAACCATACCTAATTTAATGCCAATGTCGCAATGTCCACTTAGCTTACTGCCTAGCCTGTTCACTAAACGACGTCGTTCAACTGGTGGCCTGCTGGCGACCATGACGTCTTAAAGCAGTATTGTTTTACTCTTATTCCAGTGTGGGAAAGAGACGGAACTATACAGGATGTCTAGCGCCATCTCTTTCCCACACTGGAAAAGTAGTAAAACAATAATGTTTTAAGATGTCAAGGCAGGCCACCTGGATGACGTTCAGCCATTCAATCAAACAGCTAGGCATACAACTTGGTTGAATAACGTTTAACGATTTACCTAGCTTGCGTTCCATAGCCTCTAAAAACTTGTTGTATTCATTCTGGGCTTTTGCCCAAAAAGTCATTGAACGAGAGTTACATGAGTTACAGGATCAATCATTGCGCCAGACTGGATGCGTGAGACAGAGGGCAGAGTAATGTAGTGTAGATTGGGAGGTCTATGCCCAACCGTGGACTACGAATAAAGATTAAGTCTAAACATCAGCAGCAGGTTACAAGCGCAAATTAGTAGGTACTGTGTTTCGTCGTAAAACCATCTGTGCCAAAGTACACTATATTGGGTCATGAAGAAGTAATAAAGCTTGAGTGATAGCTCCTTAATGGCCGTCTCTCATCAAGGACTTGACCGCGGCGACCGACGTTGCCACACCGCACAAATAGATTGCTCTGTGCGGGCAACCTACCCAACTATATAGTACGGTCTACCTAAAATTCCAATTATCCCCTTATATTAACGGTAGAAGGGACCCAAACTGTTACCAAGCATGTAGAAGATGGTTCTAGTTAACAAAGCGTTGAAATAAGCAAAATACAATACCTGTTCGAAACAACAGATTTTATTGAATTACCCACACACAACCCACAAGTATTTGCATGTAGCTACAACAAACCAAAGGCATTTTCTCATACGAAAATGAAGCAATACCACCATTTGCTCTCTGCATGTTGTTGTGTCCATTCCCTGCATGATACAAATTGCTGTTACTGAGTTTACTAAGAACCCGTCACTTAGTCAAAACAATGCGACAAACAGCAGTCTAGCTATTAATGCAATCTCCCAGCGTTCATTTCTACGTTAGTTGCTCAGTAAGTCGCAAACAAAGTCACGTATTTGCTTGCTTTGCCATATTAGCTTTAGTTAGATAGTATGAAACCCCGAGAGCTGAAAATTAGTCTACTAAACCAATCAAGGGGCTTGAAACTTGTTTTAAGTAATGATCGAGTCTTGAGTGACGATCTGAAAATCGACTAAGAAGAGCCGTTTACTCTCTCTGTGTTGCTGATTTCAAACTACAAACGTTGTCTAAAATTGACTTAAAACAGTGAAAATACACTTGATTGTTAGTAAGTTGTTTCCTAGAACCACGTAACTTAGTCAAAACAACGCGACAAACAGCAGCGTCTAGCTCTTAATCCAATCTCCAAGCGTTCATATGTTAGTTGCACGGTAACTTACGAACTAAGTGACGTATTCGGGCCATATTAGTAGCTTGAATTAGTACCGACCGGCCCCGAGCTAATATAGTTATGACGGGCATCAAAACTTTCCCAACATAATAACATATTGCTACTGTTCGGATGTATGCAATATTAATTCAAATAGTTTGCAAACGGCCGACGCTTATATACTAGCTTGTTTGTTTGTTTGAATTTCGTAAATTCAATAGGCTGAGGGAAGCAATATTACTTACTATGAAATATGAACGCGTTTATATTGGTTTTATAGTGAGTAAATATGGTTTGGTAATGTGGGTTTAATTGAGCTGAGTATAATATTGTTAACTAGCTGTCCCGCGCAACTTCGTCTGCGTCACATTTTCCCCGGTTTTGCAACATTTTTCATTGCTGCTCCGCTCCTATTGCTCGTAGCGTGATGATATATAGCCTATGTCCTTCCCCAGGATAAAATCTATCATATTGCCGAATTTCATTAAGATCCGATCAGCCGTTTAGTCGTGAAAAGGTAACAAACAAACAGAGTGACTTTCGCATTTATAATATTAGTATGGATTCAGCTCGTGGCTAAATAATAACAGCCGCACGGGTCGATCTTTAAGGTTAAACCGTGCTTGCCGACGTTGGTCCGTGGATGTGTGACCATAATGCCATACCGGAGTGTCCTCCGTGTCTCGGAAAGCACGTTAAGACGTTGTTCTCGGCTGTCATTTGTAGATCTTTGACAGTCGTTACGAGTAGTCAGAAGCCAAAATTAAGACATCCAGTCTTACCAAGGGGTATCGTATTACCCAGTTACTGGGTTGTGGAGGTCAGATAGATAGTCGCCTTATGTAAAATACTGGTACTCAGCTGCATCCGGTTAGACTGGAAGCCAACCCCAAGATAGTTTGGCAAAAGGCTAGGCAGATGATGGTGATATTGTTAATTCAACAGATTAATCTATGTTCAATTTGCAGAAGTTAGCGCATGCAAAATGTTGGCCATTGCGTAATAGACAACCCCGTCATAGATAACAAAGAGGTTACGATGGTGTCATCACCACCCTAACTTTCACACATCTAGTAAACCAAAGAAAAACAACCACTAGTTGACGATGATTTGCGGCAGGCCTATGTCCAGCAGTGGACGTCTTTCATCTGAAATGATGACTTCGGATTGTCACGAAACGTGACACCTAACATTTAAAAAGTGAGGTGTAAGTGTATCATTGGATTTACTATTCTACAGTGCTTTGCACTACTCTCTTAGCTTAGATTTATAAATAAGGTGTTAAACATTTAAGTGTGGCGTTAGAAAACATGAATTATTCTCACCACCAGAACTCAAAGCATGTTGTTTTCGACTGTACACAGTACACTCGCAAGTTCTTGACGTATTGCCCCGTTGTCCTCTCCGCATCTCAAGCGACGCTCTCTTATCGCGCCAACTTTTAAGGGCTCTGCATATTTAATACCGAAGCACCGCGATCTTCCTTTGTCTCTTACCTACTTTTAGAGTAACGCTAACATGTTACATTAGATTACTCGTATGCTGAGAATCTCTAAATGAAACCACATTACGAAATGCTTGCGTAACTTTTATTGTGCTTTACTGGAATTCTGCTAAAAGGTATGTGAGCCTATCTACTGAGCAATCCTGCTTTTATTTGGAAAGTTTCTTGTTACCGGTTGACTTCAATATTAGGTAAGTATTTATATTTATTTAAAGTAAGAAAAGGTAAGCACCAAAAACGGGAAAAAAGTGTTATTTTATACCACCTGCTTCCAAAAACAAGGACGACCACCTTGCAGCCTAGTTATACTAATTTACTGTTAAATTCTTGACCGTATTTTCGTCCAAAACATCATAATTACAGTTTAAAATGATACTCAAAAATCTTTTTCTTCTAAAATTCTAATAAGGGTACCGCTCACCCTCTCCTTTTTTTGCATTTTTTGTCGACGCGAGCAGCTGATGACCTCTTTTCAACATTCCACGTCGTTACTAAATTTAGAAAGCTTTAAAGCAAAAACTGCGTAATATGACTTGATTGAAGCTGGGGAATTTTGAGCGGAAAGACGCCGCTTAACAACCCACGGCCGGAAACTACAGTGCTGCTTATATTTCATCCCCTTAAATAATAAAATGGAAAGCCAAGGCAAAGGCTATTAAACCCTTATTTCTAATTTCGTCTAAAATAAAATGAGTTTACAATGCGTAAGTAGCTCACTCATCGTAACTCTAGCATTTAATAAAGCTGATATCAGACGCTTCACTCGAGTGAACTATTCACTCAGGAGATTGATTCAGATATTTTTTAAGTTTTGATTATGTTTGTGTTCAGACGTTTCTCTTCAAATAAAGATGCCAAATGAACGAAAAGTGAAACTCTTTATATTGGTTTAATTCTTTTGGTGATTATTCAATGATAATTTCATAAAGGAAATCGAATTCTGGTAATATCAGAGGATGACAAGCGAGCGTCCGCCAGCACACGGGACTGCCATGTATCATAGTGTGGCAGCAGCTGCGTGCAACTGCGGATATTATACGAGAATATCCGCGCTGCAACTTTACGGATATAATGTCCGCATGATCCGCAGGTCGCGGCTATAGCAGCGACCTAAGTCATGGGTTAGATGTCATTTAAAATATAAAGGCAAAAAAAAAGTGTAATCGAATTAAAAAGTTTACTTGTACGACCTATTTTAAATAACTTCTGATTTTGTCAATCTAAGATAAAAAACAGAATAATATTTCTGATTTCTGCAAAATAAAATTTTTATTTTTTTATAATCACGATTTGGCACATCCCACATCGTTTATGCTATCGTATCGAAAAATAAAAGTAATTGTTTCCTTTGTTGAAAATTGTAAAAAGTGGCGTGTTAGTGACATGGTCGTGTCTCTCTAATTGTCCACAATGATAAAAATAAAGGAGAGGTGGAATAACAGTGAGCTCGGGTTATCGCGCCCCTGATACGAACGCGCCCAGCACCCCATGCGCTTGACTTACCAGCTTACCACAGATTAAATAATGCGGGACTAACTTAATTTAGCTCACTGCTTTTATATAGTAAAACTGTGGAAATTTGAAATAACGTAAAAGATATGAGCGCGGTGTTGAATTTGCAACGCTAGGTTCAGCGCTAAAAGTTGAAAATTAATAGCACGCTTTATGTCGACCATGTTATTACATATTTCCATCATGGACAGTGCAGCCACTGGAATATAACTACTATTTTTAAATATTTCTAAAAACTAACATTTTAAGGACAGTAAAAGTCGATATGGCAAGACCCCATAGTTACTTCAAATCAAATTGCTACAAAACTTTACCGGAGCAATGTATAGATAGTAGAAGACCAATCATTTGGATATCCCACTTCTAATATAAACAGCTCAAGAAAATATGTGCGAAAATATGTGACATCCCAGTCGATTTATTCAGAACATTTAAATTGCGCGTGATGAAGGCTCGGTACTCCATCTGAGATGAAACGAATCTTTCAGACCAGTGGGCTTTCCTGACTACATTAGGTACAAACACATGATTTAACTCATTCTAATATAACACCTGTTTTGCAAGTAAGGTAAGGCAGAACCTATAGTAGGACTTACCTACTCTAAGTTCTTAGGTATAGTAGTACCTACTACTACCGAGTTCACTGACGAGGACGGTCTGTCACTTTTCACGATTATGCCTTAAGTAATGTAAAAATGGTCGACCGTTAGAGAACTCGTTGAACTTGGACTATGATTGCATGTCTTAATTTATCTGTTATTAATTTGTACAGTTTTACTTTAACAAAAAAAACTTACTTAGAAAATCTGAAAACTTTCCGAAGTTGGCTTAATAAGTACTAAAAGCTTTGACTTGGATGTGGCGAAACAAAAGATATTTATCAAACATCCTGACAGTTTGAGTTAAAAGTTCGATTTTAGTCCGTGAATTACGTACCTCAAAATCCTACCGAAGCGGACGTATCAATCTATCTTTGTATTTCTAGTTTTAAAACAGGCACCGCCATATTAAGTGCATTGCAAAAGTCGAATTTAAGAACTTGACTTTGAGTCTATGTTATATGTCAGAAAAAATAGTTTCTAGTCAAATGAAATAGGCAGCTAGGAAATCTTATAGTGGTATTCTTAGTCATTAACAGAACTTCCCACCCTGTTTGTTTATAAATTGACATACAAACGCCTACTTTTCATCTGTCAAATTTGAAATAGCGGAAAACCATTATTTAATACATCTATAACATTGTTTAAAGTGACATAATTATGACATCTTTAGCATTGATTGAAGCAAAATTCAACTATGGGTTTGACAAAGATAGCTAGCTAGAGGACGTACCTAATTTGAAGATCCACCAATAAATTCTAAGAATACGATGTGGTGGGTGTTCCAACTGTTGTCATGGCAACAAAAGTTCGAATTAGTTCAAAGATGGATTTGGGTAGGCTCTTAGAATATGGGTGCTAGCGTCGCAGTGCGGATTAATTAATTGTCAATATAAAACGCTATTCTCTTATTTTTCCGGCGTCGAAATAAAAAAGGCACCCGCCCCATTGTCGACAGGGAAGCAACTTACTGTCAACTATTTTCTCACACAAGAAATGTTCAAACATAATAATAGTTGATAGCTGACTGTTCACACACTGCCGGTGAACACTCTCTCAAACGAACAACTCGTCTGCAGTTGCTAATGCTATTCGAGTACTCGGACTACCTAGTCATAGGTCTCGAGTTCGAACCCAACACACGCACCTCTGATTTTTCGAATTCAACTGCGTATTGTATACTTAACACTTGCTTCGGTGAAGAAAAACGTCGTGAGGAGATCAGCATGACTGAGAGAAATTTCTCGACGGCTTCTAAAGCCAAGTCAGAAGCCCATCGGCGGCATAATAACATTGCCACCAGTTTAGGCTCTAACCACACGATAAAGGAAGGAAAGAGTAGGAGAAGACCAAAGGAAACTGTGGATAAACTGTGTGAAAGATAAGGCTAAGAAGGTGTAACTGATGAGATAAGGACTACTACAGAAATATGGAAGAAGAAGACGCGACCCCAAATAAATAAGGATAAGGGAGGAGAATGATAATGTTGATGATGCGTACTACTCGCTTCTCGCTATTCACCGCCAGTACGACAGACGCCTAAGGCTCGACAACGGCTTGGCGTAAGGTACAGACGGGAAATAACAAGTGCCAAGCCTTCGTCAGTGCCGAAAAGCCTGCGATGAAACTCCGCCTTTTAATTTACGTTGCCATAGGGAAGAGTGATGTTAATTAAAACCTAAAGTGCCAAGTCAGTAGGTACTTAATTCGATGGAAAATATTCCTGGCTGAATCGACCGAGCTCAGTAAGGTATCATGTGGAATCATCTCTCAAGTGAGGAGCTGTCTCCAGGCTGTACAATTATGACTGGTGGGGTAATTTATTGTGTAATAAGTACGTACACTCACATTCTCAATGTTATCCTAATAATTCAAGTTTATTCATTATCATTTTCATTTATTTGCAATAAGTATTCATCATCATCATTTATCAGCCTATAATGTTGCCACTGCTGGGACACAGGTCTCCTCTCATTGAGAAGAAGTGGCCTGTAATCCACCACGCGGGCCCAGTGCGGGTTGGTAGATGTCACATGTCTTCGAATTTTTAGTTCTAGGACGTGCCGGTTTCCTGACGATGTTTTCCTTCACCCTTTTTTTAGAGCAATAAGTTTTGGTTGGTCATAAAGTTAGTTGAGGTTCCTAAGACATAGGCAGATATACTATGATATGCAAAAGCTTACAATATATTTAATTTTAGAGTATAGGTACAATACATAGCGTTAGCTACGTTGTTAAGGAGCCGACCTTTTCAAACATTATTATAAAGAAATGGGATAAGAATTGCCTTTAAAAAGTCATTTGGATTGTAATAGAAAAGTGTGTCATGCAATTGGGGTGCTTTAACAAAGAGTATGCTTCAACAAAGTGTAAGCTTAACTCGAAAGTTTGACAAATAAAGCACTCTTTTTGATTTAAACAGCCAGCATTAAAAACTAATCACATGAGAGTTCTTAATCGAAACACACGCAGCATAAACTAACCATTATGGACGCGATGCAAATGAACGCATATTCTGCGCAATTTGCACTAGTTAAACGATAATGATTATGACATCGTGATTAAAACTAAATTACTTCGCAGAAGCGTTATTCAAATTAAGTACCGTTTTATTGAAATCAGTTCAATTTGGACTCGGCAACTAAACTTCTAGAATTCAAATTTAACATTAATGGTCTCAAACTTAGCCATTGATCCGAACTCCCTCCATCTTTCTTTGGAACTACTTAGACAGTGAATTATTCAGACATTACAAAAAGGAATGAAGAAATGTCGTTAATTCACAACAAGCCATTACTCAGCGAAGTTCTGGGGCAAAACATTTCGTTAGGTAATCAACAAAATAAAATATATATATAAATACGTAACGAGTAAAAATGTGTCCTAAATGAGGTGGCCCGAGGCCCCGTGAATAGCGTCCGCCATGAATACTGGCTGAAAGGACGCGGCATCCTAGTTCCGCGGTCGCGGTGCCAGAATGATATATAATATTTTTGCCAGTCGCCTGGAGAAGTAAAAAAATAAGTTTTCAAAATTAGAATGCACCGTTAATGATGAGACATGAAGAATGGAGGTTTCAGACTTACACACGGTTTCGAAAATCAAATGAGTATTAGAAGGTATCTACTCGTAACATAGCTGAAACGGAAGGTTTTTTTTCAGGTTTTCGGATTTCTACGTATATTTGTAATTAATGTTTTTCATCAAAGTACGAAAGTAAATAAAAAATAAGAACTTTTTTATCTACTTAGAAAGCACTCAGACTTGTAATAAATATTTGCAGATCATTAATTTAAACCCATTGCAGAGAACGCAGAAGGCGAAAAATTCATCACAGCGCGTTCCCAATAAGAATTGTAATAAAATATTCGAACAAACTGAGAACCTTTGGAACAACTGAAATTAGAATTACTCAACTTCGTCCAATAAATCAGTCGTAGTGGACATTTAACTCTGGAATATTGAAATGGAATCATTGAAAGGGGCCATTACCATTTTTAATTAGAGTAATTACTAATTTAATTAAAAGTTGGTCAGGGTTGCCATAGCCATCGTCGTTCAATTTGTTCTGGACCACTTCAACGTAACTCTTAGCATTCTATCGAGGTCTTTTCAACCGCTTCACTCGAACGCGCAAATAGAGGGAAAACGTTGTTTTTATTACCTTCGGCAAGAAAAGTAAGAGGCCAACTCTTAGTAGAGAGTTCTTATAAGCTTTTACTTGTGCTAGTACGAACACGTTGGGTGTTTCAACTGTTAAACGTAGAATAGAATTATATACTTGTCGCAGTCTGATGATTTTATTCCGTTAGACACGGTCATCATGTGGGCAGACCATGGGTTTCGTGCAATGAAAACACACACACACTGTACACTGCTTTTATCGAACTAACAAATTACTTGAAATTACAATCCAACACAATAACACTAGGCACCATGAATCGGGTTACAGTTTCGGGACGTCTTGACTCCGCGGTGGTCCGACACAGACTGTCCGCCTCGCTGGGAGCTCGAAACATCACGACTCTGTAGTAAGCGCGCTTAGGTGTGGGTAGACTGGTAAGTAGGTCGCTTGACCTTAGGCGCGCTTTCGATTCATAGTCAGTCTTGTATCCGTAATAATGACTCCGACTCCGACACGGCCATCCTGCTTGCACACGTCCTCGTGTGATGCGTACCCTGCAAACAAATACTCCACGACAGAAATTTGTTCCACTCGGTCACTCCTGACCAAACTTTAGATTCAACGGGGTGGTGGGAATAAGAACTTTGTAGAACTAGCCGTTTCGTTTTAACCGAACCGATTGGAAATAATCGAAAATACAATAATGATAACCCTGGGCCATGTACCATAGTCGTTCAAATCAACCTTTAAAATTCTACTGCAACAGCAAAACTACAAAGCTTATAGAAACCCTCGAGTAAATGCACTAACGCCACGGCTCTCTAGCCGACCAGCAATCGCATTGCTCTCACTCACCCAGCGCATGGATCAAAACCAAAATTAGATCAAACAAACAATTAGGTCAATTAAAATGCAAGAGCAACCAAGTACCTCTTCATCCATCTAATCACCACATAAAGCAGGAATCTCATCCGTGGCCTATGGGCAACACTCAGGCCCTCCAACAAACCTCTGTTTGTTTTACTACGTTCCTCAAGAACGCCGAGTCCCACATGCATGACTCTATGGTCTCTACAAGACCCGACCTCCGCCAGAGCCACCCGCGCACCGCGCATCCACGGACTACTATAAGCAGACACCGACTTCTAACGGACTACGGCTACGAAATGGCTACTGGTACGGTCTGACCATCCGAACCAAGATTCCACACTATCTCTCAACTCAAAATCATTTACTTCAAACGGTACTTGGCCCTCAGGCATTCTCCTTAACCCATCATGTGCATACTTGTAAGTACGCTTAGAACTTAATGATCTCAATGTGTAGCGATCCCCCTCTAGCACTTCGACTGGTACGTGACCCGCTGGTATCTTCCTTAGCCTACCGCGTGCGTATCTGTAGGTACGCTTAGAATTTAAAGCTTTCCGTGTTAAGGATAACCGTCTAAAACCTCAATCACTCTAAACAGACCTTTAATCTTTAACAACCCAAAATCACCAATCGCAAAACGTTTAATTTTGCCATCGTTTCGTCAACTCGGCACACTTGTCATGTTAAGCTAAGCTAACCCGTCGCGCCTATACGAACCGTGTACCACCGGCTCGTCACCTTAGGTACCGGGTGCAATTCGGCTTGTACTTTACCGGAGTGAGACTTCGCTACTTTGCACGTAACGCAGCTATTTACGAATTTTCAAACATACTGAGACTTTCCCGGGAACTAATTATAATCGAAAGGCTTTTCAGTCGTCTTTTTAGCACCAAGGTGAACGATAAGGGTCGCGGAAATTACTGTTTACCGACCATCGGAGAACACGAGCTAAATAGGGTACGCATTTAGACCTACCTTTGCGTTGAATATGACAGTAAAAGACGCCTGAACTTAGCTATTAAGTCTTGGCTACTCATTGCCAGTTACATTCGTTGCCATAACAGTTAAAAACCGATTGAAACTTATACCACTATTATGCCTCACCGAACGTACACAAAAGATTTACGTTAACGAAAACTCCCTAGCCGTTATGTTTGCAACAAAACCCTGATTTAAAATCTCGCCACCTAACATGACGTCACTTTGTAAATAATTATCAGGCAAACATTGCAACAAAGTTTCGATAGGGTAATCGTTAATCACTACACATCATAAAATCTGTTCTGTACTGAATACTCGTGTCTGTACTATACCAGTCTTAGCAACAACGTTACTAATAAGTTTGACATTAAATTTCGATTGAAAAACTTTCTTTCACCAACGAGTATTCAGAATCAGAATAATAAGTAACCCGTAACAACTCACCCCTGTGTTGCAACGTGCCCGCGATGTTGCTTGTACGATGCAGACATCGACGCGGCTCAGCACCCCGCCGTCAGCAGGCCCGCTGCCCACTGCCAGCACTGCATACTGTCACCGACGCACGTACGCCGGATGGCTACGTGAACCGGCATGACACTTTTGACGCACAGCAAGGCCTTCGCGGCCCTTTGTCGCTTGCCCGATGCCCGTAGCAGCCGGCACAGGCAGCGGCTTCTTCGTGCGACAATCCGCTTCGTTGAGTCCTGGTTTCTCCCTGGTCCGCAAGCATGGCACTTGATTTGCGGTAGCGATGAACACTTTTGACGTTTTTCTTTCCTTCGTCATGGTCAGTGCGCATTATCTTTAGTTGTTCCCCTTTGGTTTGTCACTACTCAGGTTAATGAGGGTCGTAAAAGATACGGCGCACACGAATCTGGCCTTAAAGAATTATTTAAACTGGTACCACGTCCAACCTGGATAGGTTCTCAGTGTTTCGCAAAGATTTGTGTTCAAGGTACATCTAGAAATTCGGTAGTACATTTTGGAGGTACACCGTAGATGGAAAATCTATCGCGCATTTCGCGAATGTTTAAGTAGGTAGTTTCCTTTCGTCTGTCTATTTAACTTCAAAAGATAACCTTCGTTTTCCGAGGCACACCAACTAATGACCACGGTACACCAATGTGCCGCGGAACACTATGTTACATCACTATGTTACACTTTGTTACACTTTGTTACACTTTGTTACACTTTGTTACACTTTGTTACACTTTGTTACACTTTGTTACACTTTGTTACACTTTGTTACACTTTGTTACACTTTGTTACACTTTGTTACACTTTGTTACACTTTGTTACACTTTGTTACACTTTGTTACACTTTGTTCCACTTTGTTACTCTTTGTTACTCTTTGTTACACTTTGTCACAGCTTTGTAGATGCGGAGCCCTTCAACGCCTTTCTTAACGTCCAAATAAGCTGGATTCCTTCCACTGCACTCAACACGAAAAAATCAAAAGTCACTTCATTCAAACTAGGCTGATAATCAGCACTTTTTGAATGTCAAAATTACAAGAGACAGTCCCCCAAAACGCCCGCCCTTCGCCACTTCCTATGTGTTTTAGCTGGGAAGAAGAAGTGGCGGAACAAACTCCCCAGCAACACATCTGTCTGTTAGGTTAGAAGAACCAGATTCTACACAAAACAAGTCAGCGATGGATGACGCATTATTAGCGCGCATCGCACTCTGTGAAATGTGGGTATTCTATTAGGTACACTCTGCCTAACCCTTCGGAGATTCCAAGCGTGATGATATGTTATGTTTTGTCGGGATCAAAATCCTCTAACACACTAAACAAAAACACTAACCGCCAACACTAGCTTGCTATTCACTGGCTGAGTTTAAGTTCGTATCGCGAGTGCAATTATTCGTTTTGCATTTCAAAAAGTAACCGTCACTGATTGTTATTGTCACTGTTCTCGCGTGTGATTGCATTAGCACGATTTGATCGCACTTCTGATGTCGCAGTCTGATGATTTTATTCCGTTAGACACGGTCATCATGTGGGCAGACCATGGGTTTCGTGCAATGAAAACACACACACACTGTACACTGCTTTTATCGAACTAACAAATTACTTGAAATTACAATCCAACACAATAACACTAGGCACCATGAATCGGGTTACAGTTTCGGGACGTCTTGACTCCGCGGTGGTCCGACACAGACTGTCCGCCTCGCTGGGAGCTCGAAACATCACGACTCTGTAGTAAGCGCGCTTAGGTGTGGGTAGACTGGTAAGTAGGTCGCTTGACCTTAGGCGCGCTTTCGATTCATAGTCAGTCTTGTATCCGTAATAATGACTCCGACTCCGACATACTTTATTGTACACTAAAATTGAACCATACAATACAATATACAAACAACACAATACAATACAAGAACATAACACACCAACAATAACAACATTGTATTACAATATTGCCAATTCTATGGTTACAAGGATGCGCGCGGTCTTATCGCTGATAGCGATATCTTCCGGACAACCTTTGGATGGACATTACGAACATAAAATAAAAAGAGGGTAGTCAGTGGTGCTAATAACGTACTCTGTTGTGTTGTTATGTTGTCGTCTAATAATAATATTGTGTAATGTACTGATATTTGCAATTATGAAATAATTTGAGATTTTTTTTAAAGCAAGCTAAAATATGTCTTTGGCTTGAAATTTTAACTTTAAAAAGCTGTATAAACTCCGTTAAAAGTCGTTACAAAAATACGTAGCGCTTTAAAAAACCATTGCCTCTTGTCTATAGTATCCTCTACCTACCCCATGATAAAGTTGTTGAACTTAAGTATGAGACTAGAAGGATTCATAAATAATTAATAAATTGACACATTAGTAAGGTACTGATGAATCCTCTCAAGAGTGGTTTGCCACAGAATACTGTAAGGTAATAGATATATAGAACACAGTACCTACTTTCACAAGTTATTATGCCTTGTGACAGGGACTGTAGCTTAACTTTTTTTTTGTTTTTCTTTTTGGCGTTCAAAAGTGCCTGTAATGGTCTAATTGAAATAAATTCTAATATTACACGAGTTTCAGTTTGATATCTTCAGAGAAACAGAATAAATTCTTGTTCAAAAACATTTCAGTACCAGGCAAACATAGAAGATCTCTATCCCCAACAGTAACGGGCATAAGAATCGCTCGATCAGCCGCAGCTTAACCACAGTTAATCTCGTCGACATTTAGAAGAAGCACCGACTTTGTTCCGTGCATTTTAAATCGGTATATCTTCAATCCGATTTATCGTTGGATGACTTTGGTGTGTCTTTGAGTACTACGTTGTTTTTTTTTGTTTTGCTAATTCAGTTGAACCAGCCAGTGTTTTTACTGTTAATGTTTAGTGGTTTTTTGGCGCTGGATTTCATTGTCAGGCGGGCGCTGCGCCGTTGGTAAACAGTTGTGAAATTGTGAGTGGAAATTGTAGGTAGTTAGTTCCGATTAGGGTCATGCACCAACAGATCCATATAGGTACAACTATCATCAAGTAATACAGTATCGAACAAAGACATTTAAATATCCTCGATATACGTGAAAAGACGAACGAAATGGTCTCCTGTTTGGAAAAACTAAACTAATTATTACTGGCTCGTCTAGTTTTAGTGTAACAATGTCAAATTTTGCTATTACACTTTGACCAACTTATCTGTACAGGCGGGAAGACATAGAACTAAAATAAAATGCACCAAGTTTGACATATCGATGCAAAGGTTCTTGATTGCACTCTTAAAGTGGTCATACTTATATACGTTACTAGGTATATCATTTTGCTGTAAGACCTCACTGACACATCATATTCTTCTTCTCTATTAGTAGTATCTTATATCTCTTAAAACCGAATGATATTGCGACAAGATGCCCTTTGTTTGTTCTTGAAGAATACCAATCAAGTTGGTGGATATGGCAGTACAGATATATTATCTAGATCTCTCATTTTCTCTCGCTTATTTACTTTGTTGACAGTTCATTGCTTGTCAATCTAAAACTATAGCATTATCAAGATTTTTAATTCTTGCCGATGACTTAACAAATGTCCCACAAATTGGAGTTTAAATCTAAATATTTACGTTATATTTTGCAGTAACATGCACAGAACAGATGTTCACAATTATAATAACAAGTCGTGTGTTACCGAGCAGTGCAACCGCAGTTAATTAATTAACTTTAAAACTATATGTACTCAGTGTTACCACATGTTAAGGGGCGCCAGTATACGATAGCCCACAATTTTTTCTTACGTTTCGTATTACGTACGTACGAATTAGTGAATGATTTTTATGATTATTATTCTATAACTAAATGCGTATCGCGGTCGCTAATCATATTTTGTTCAACTTACAGCCTGGCACTGACCGGAGAATTACAAAAAACGAAAGAAAATTTGAATTTCTCGGGCCACCATGCATGGCGCTGCCACCTTAAATATAAATAAACTACTGTAAAATTCTCAAAAATGTACCCAAATAGTCACACAAGTATTATTACTGTCACAAACACTGTGACAACATTTAGAAATCACAATAATTCATAAATTGCTATACACCTAAAAAATACTACATTTTGACCGCCACGAAAATAACAAATTCACGCCTACCAAATGTCGGCAAAACCTTAATTCATAGCGCATGTTGGAAGAAGTTTTACGCTAAACCAGTGAAAAGTGCCCAAGGGTCTTTAGCTGCATCAAAGTTCATTACGAGGGCCCTCCCTCTTCTCGTAAGATGTTTAGTCAGGCCACCGCAACGTCTTCACACATTGTTTAGATAGTAGTTCGCAGTTCCCGCTGTGAAGGTGGTAGTTTTGCGGTGTCTGTCACAGTCACACGTTCAGTAATTAACGAGAAGACTTGAGAGGAGTTTATACGCTTCCAAGAGCAGCTTTCGTTGAAACTGAATGCGAATAGATTATTTAACCAGCGTTCAGGAGCCGTTAGTATCAAGAATCGGTTTTGAGCGCGGTTTAGATGTGCAGTTCGTGTTCATTTTATTGGTGTTTGCCCGAACAGTACAATCTTCTTTTTCAAATCAAATCAAAGCATTTATTAGCATAGTTTTCTGTTGTCTCTCTAATTACGAAAGGTTTAGGTGAAGCATTACACAAATATTGGTGTCAAAATATTTTGAGTATTCAGAAATAAATCAACAAAGTTAACAAAGCTTCGCTTTACTCAAAAATGTTTAGAAAAATATAAAACATATTGTCGAAGCATGATAGACTTTCATCAGCGATCGATCTACCATATACGAGTACAAGTGGAACAGATAAAAAACAAACAAGGGCAATGTATAACCTAGACAAAACTAACGCAACGTGAATTGGAATAACGTTTAGGTATCCATAGCTATATTGACTAAAATCCTGGATGCATAACAAAACGCTCAGAAGGCCTGGTTTAAGACTCCGAACGGGATCATACTGAATAGGTTGGAAAGGCTGTGGAAGTACAAAATCTCCTATCTCCCATTAAGAGACTGAGGACCTTTGCCATAAAGGAGCATTCTCATACTGGAATGAGGATGCTAGCATTCATTTATAACTTGGTCACCATCTAATTCGTTTCATTTGTAAACAACTGCTACAATAAATTAATTGGACTTATTGGTTGCCGAGATCCCGAACAAGATTGCATTCCATCCGACATTAGTTTTAGTACAACGTTCTATCTGAGATAGCACGAACTACACAGTGATTTTTCTCCCTACCCATGTTGTGTTGTGAAGCAGTAACAATTTGCGACGCAGTGAGGCAGATAACCGCGTGGTTTCGGCTCCCAGCCCCCGAGTACAGCAGCGCCCGGTCAGCACATTTTCACACAACTTTTATTCATTTTCTTCGGTCTAGTTTACCCCCTAAAATTCATTTTCAAACCACACCCTTCCATAAACCGACCACAATGAAAAGTTATTATGTTATTATTCTTTTCCGTTCACATCTCTCTTTTTTCATAACATCGTAAGAGTTTCAATAAGGAAACCTCTACCAATAAATGTATGTTGGTAAAAAAGATTTTTAGCTACTTTCAGAGTTTCATTCACAAAGAAAATCACGCTTCGATGGGTTCGTCAATAACTTGTGACAGGTCGAATGTTGGTAACCAAAACCTTATTGAATTTTTATAGATACTTTGAGTACATAAGGCGTTTAAAAATACCAAGACCGGGAACTACGTCTATGAAGGTGACCGGATAGTTTCACTTTGATCAAGTAGTGAGGTGGCGAACCTCAGCTAATTAATGCGGTTACCTGAGCAGGGAACGGATCAAATTCTCGAAGGCCGACTCATTTATAAAATTGCGCCGGCTTGCCACAAATGAGCCGAGGTAAAGTCACTAGCGTGGGCAGAAAACCTTTTTTCTAACCTTCCAGACTATTTGGATCATCAGCTATTATACCGAGGAACATAGTAATTTGGGCATACAGTACTAATTTAGGAACTATGCCTAATTTATCAAATTCGTATCGGTCAGGCATTGCGGCTTCCCATTCAGTAACCGAAAAGAATGTAAACGACATTTCGGGTGGTCCACATTTATTTGATTCGCGTTCGCCGATGCCGCTAACGATCAAGTGTTATGGAACCCTCACATATCCTCGTATTTAGGGTAATCATGCGTGGGCTTCTTTTGTTTACGGCTCACTGAATATTGTATCGCCCTTTATTAGGTGTGTGGAGTTTTTCCATCCACATCCTGGCTATGTTTTTGTAGTTACCAATAACAAGCCATGTAAGGTACCCGCCGACATTATTTTTCCTGTAAATACACGTATTTCCTGTTGCCGAAATCATACGTGCGTGTATGGAAGGATCTTTTGTTTAGCTGCATATTACTCTTTCTCTCTCGCTTAGGTCGGAAAAATGTTTTTTGTTTTTCCTGGCAAAAGAGATAAGTATTTATATCGCATGACTTCTTAAAAATTCATGTTTGTTTCTTTTTACAATATATGGTAACAATTCCACGCACGGTTTAGCAGATTATGATATCAACGAGTCTTTCTCATCAAAATTGACATAAAGCATAACCGCACTTGAAACTTTATACACAGTTAGTCCATACACAAATAAATATGTAGGTACTAGAAGTCTGCAGTTCGTTAGTTTTACGGCTTAAGTTACGGACACATGTGGGGCAGATGACGGAGAAAAATAATCACAGCCAACCTTGTTTATGAGCGACCATAGTCAACACGTGGGGATACTAACGAGAAGATTTTTAATTAAGTAATTCTAGAGTGTTGTAAAGATTAAGGCACCGCTATTTGTTTTTTATTGATATCTCTTTGTTGTACAGGTACAAACAAATTAAAATTTACAAATACTTTTTTTAAATTATGATTTTACCTCTGATAATAATAGTTGTCTTTGTGATAAGGTAAGTCACAGGTAAAAAAATGTGAAAGTACTGTAACTCTTATTTTTCAAGTTCCGAACTTACTTAGGTCACTTTTTATGTTCATACCTACATTGTTTTGGTAGTTGATTTGGTAACTTTTTAACACATTGAAATTTAGTGCAAAGTTTGTGCTATCATCATTAAAAACGCTGAATAACAGAGGCAATCGAAAAATAATAATATGAAACGGCAGATTTACCGTACTCGTTATCTCCGGATTGTTTCTGTCAATAATGTCAAACGGTGGACAACACTTTTATCGAAATTGGAAACCACTGGCAGCTCGAGTCTCGACAGCCATTTTTGATGTGACGATATCAGAAAAAGAATCCTCATTCTATTTTTGAAAACCAAAGACAAAGAGGTAGGATACTCTTTGTTGGGTCTTCAGAGGCTTGTGGTGACGTCATTTGGCCTTTATAACATGTAGACAAGGTTCCTTTCAAGGCAGACGCCATAAAATTACAAGAGCCGTCGGCGACATGATAAAGTGAATGCCTAAAGACTCCTCTCGACCAAGTAATTTACTAAATGGAAGAAATCTCGCTTCAGCTTTAAAACGGACTTATTTTTAAAAGTGTGGATATAAATAATTAATTAGGTGTGCTCATCAGCACCGTATCGTTTAATTATTTAGTGAGTGAGCCGGGGAGGCTGGGAAGTCGTCGGGTACGATTCCGGCCACATTGGGTGCCAGGCCCGAAGGCACCTAAGAAGCCGATTCCTGCCGGCTTACCTTTGGGAACAAGGCAATGTACGTAGTGTCTAGTGTCTACTGTAGTCAATTAGTAAATTATGTACACATCTGTGGTTATCACATTACAGTACAGGCATTAAATACATCGGATTGAAAAAAAAAAATACCAACATTTTTCATGTCAACAAAGAAAGCAACATGTGGCGACAAAAGTAAGCCGGAGCTCGGGTGTCAGAATTCAGAACTAAATTCGTATGGACGTGGACACGTGACTTCGCGGCTATCAGCAGCGTTTTGTAGGGACTAGGTAAGCCGAAGTTTATCGAGTTACGACCATGTTTGTATGTATAGAAAGTTAAATTAGAACCACTTCCCGATGTCCGATTGAGCTGAAATTTTCCACACACCTTTGTTTCTAAGAATAATACATTCTTATGACAAACATAACTTAATCTTGAAGTCAGGACCGTCTCCTCACGAGGGAACTCCTCAACGTTTAATAGCACAGACACGAAACTTTGCATACTAGTTCATATTTGGTGGATAATCACGATTTGTATCATGAACTCATCCTGCAGCCAGGATTGTCTTCTCACAAGGGAACTCCTCAACGGTTAATAGCACAGACAAGAAAATTTGTATGCACGTTCATATTTGATGGATAAACATGAATTCCATCATGATCTCATCCTGCAGCCAGGATCGTCTGCTCATGAGGGTACTCCTCAACATTTAATAGCACAGACACGTAACGTTGCATACTAGTTCATATTTGATGGATAATCACGATATGTATCATGAACTCATCCTACCGCCAGGATCGTCTCCTCACGAGGTAACTCCTCAGCGGTTAATAGCACGGATATGAAACTTTGTAAATTTACGCGTTCACTTTTTATGAATAAACATAATACCTGAAGCTTGTCGCGTGAATGGTAAATGCTATAAAAACTAAACGCGACAAGCTTTTGTGAAAATTATCCTACATTTAATTTTTTCAAAGATTTATTTTCTTCTTTTCAGTTCATATTCATAAAAGCTTGTTTCAAAAAGGTTTTTTATATTATATTTTTATTTTTTTTATACAGTGTTTTATGTAGTTCTTGTGCATTTAATCGTTCCATTACATAAGTTATGAAAAAAAGATCAAGTTAGATCCTTCGAAAATTTTTGGTACTTTTAGACATTTAAAGACAATTTAAAGACATCAAAATTAAAAATAGCGCCGACGCGCGACCTAAATTTCTGTTTTTTTCGTCATGGGTGTCATTTTCGGGGTTTTCGGGTTGGCTGATAATCAAAACGAAAATTGAAAAATGCGATGAAGAAAAACAAAATTAAAATTCACATTTTTTTCTTCGGCTTCCCCTTTCAATATTTTCACCCTTCGCCACTGTTGGGTGCAGTGGCTTTCGATTTGAAATACTTATTACTACTAATTAAAGGCGATAATAAAAATAGCCTATGATATACATAGATAAATCATTATACATTATCGCCTTATTATCTGGCTAGGCTTTTATTTTTTAATAAAAACCTAAATAGTGATAAATGATGACGATGATAGCGTTAGTAAACATATCAGTTTAAAACTTATACATGAGTATAAATCTAAACTATTGAAGTGAAACTTCTTATGCGACTTCCAACCAGTTTGCGTTAAACGTTTAACGCTACCATGGAGGGGGTATGAAAGCACTCATTTCCACATTACGAAGTTTCACTTCTTCCGCCGGGATCCCTCCGCGCACTATTTTTTATTATTTTTTATGTAGAATTAGATTATGTTTGTTAACTTCAAGTATTATAATATAACACAAAACGCAAGTTTGCCGTTTATGTGCGACAGTAATAAGCCATTCCACTAGATGAGTGTTGTGGTCATCACTATATTCTGTACTAGCTGTCTATATTCTGTATTGGCTGTGCGCAACTTCGTTTGCATCACATTTTCCCCGTTTTCGCAACATTTTTCATTGCTGCTCCACTCCTATTTGTCGTAGCGTGATGATATATAGCCTATAGCCTTCCTCGATAAATGGGCTATATACCACTGAAAAAATTTTTCAAATCGGACCCGTAGTTTCGGAGCCTATTCAATGCAAACAAACAAACAAAAAATCAAATCTTTCCTCTTTATAATATTAGTTTAAATTTAAGGCTATTCATACTTCATCCTGTAACTGAAATGGTCAAGTAGTAAGCCGGTGTATCATTTATCAGGTACCTGAGGTACCTAATCCTACTGTCAGTGTCAGTTGTCACTTCGTCAGAGCAGTCAAGCTGGTCAGTCGTTTGTAGGTTAATTACCACAACAGCGAGCAATTTTTGCTTGTTTGGGGAGCAAGGATGTTTCAACCCCCTACCACCGCTTTGCACACGACCCAGTGTAATTACCACATTTATGACGTCACAACAAACTACAATCGACGAGCAGGCGCCATTATTTTTAACGATAATTCATGTTGTTTGAAGCGAAATCATGAAAAGCTATTTGCTTTACGTGATTTCATTGTTGTGATACTTTAATATGTATGAAGTCACAAACATATAAAATATATCATCCATTAATATGTGCATATATTATTTTCCATTTGTGTTTAAGTGAAACGTATGAAAATGACAACATAGTGGGCGTAAAACAACTTATCTTACATTCCATAAATTTGTTTGTTGTTGTTTGTTGCTTGTTTTCAGTAAACTTCAGATGTCACTTTCTTTTTTGTTTGAGGATATTTTAGGTCTCTTTTAATATTGGATATTCTCGTGACAGCCACTTTCTTACCTGATGTTAAGGGATTACAAAAGTGATCAAGAAAAGAAATGTCATGACTTTTTCCTAAGATGTAGACAAAAGGAAACTACAGAGCGCCACCTAAAACGATCCTTACAAACTCTTTTTCCTTCGTCCACCTTAATACAATATCAGGTCGTACACGCATACTGGTAAATAAGTATTACCGGTATAAGTAACGTATAAATCACCAAAAGGAAACCTTGGTATAGACAAATTTTAGACGACCTAAAACTACCTAGAATCGTGTCGTCTTCCAAATAACCCCGTCTTACTAATTATGATGCAGGCACATGTCGACATGCATAGACATACACTAACCCTGACAGTTCCCTAAAGTGCAACGTTTCGTGTAAACCCAATTACGGCACAGTTCATCAACGTCGACATTGCACATAGAGGTACTGCCACTGACAGAAAATCTAAACAAGCCAATAATGAAAACAGTAACTAAATAGTAAACAGTGCACACCCTGGACAGTCACAGTAACCTGTGCTTGAGCATGTCTTTTGTGGCATTTCACAAATAAACATATTTACTACATATCTATTTTTCTTTTTTTTCTCTTGGTCACATCTCTTCATATCCATAGGTGCAACAGACCCCAAGTCAGTGGTAAGTATGGTAACACAACTTTGAGCTGGCCTATCAGAGCTTAAATATAATTCTCATAATCGCGCTTGGTGCGTCTTACTATACACTCTGTACTATTCAGCTCAAGAAGAAAAAGCAACATAATGTTTTTAAAGCGACTCTTCATAGTGAACCCCCGCGATAAAGCGTTAAAAGTAGGAACAGCTGTTTCTCTAATACGCTTTTCCTTAACAGCTACTCAGACGAAGAGAGCACTTATTATAAATCCGTCGTTTCTTTAATATTAATAGCTGTCATCCCTGTCAACCGGTTGTGAGCAACGCGCCTTCTGTCCTATATTAAAGATTCAGTGTTCCCTCGAGTGTTATTACCGGCCTATGATTGCTCGACACCTTGTTATTTCTTGTACTTTTCATTTGTTTTGACAGACAGATGACAATCGATTAAACTTGTCACTTTCTCACTCAATACAAATAAGTTTTGATAGCTTTTTTGAATATGGAACTCAAAATTAATGCGAACGAAAGATCTATTTTTAAATTATTTATGCTGTAAGCCCAAGTTCATATTTACGGACCGAAAATCGACTAACGAATAAACTTTTTAAAATATTTTAATCGTTCAATAAACCCTGCTATCTATGTATGTGTGTTGTATGAACTGATTATGGATCGTTAGAGATGATGTGACCTTTATAAATAAAATGTCCAAAACAGACATATTCGCGATAGCCGTGCAATGCGGCTTGTGGACATCTGATAACCATCTTATTGGGTCACGGATAAGATTCAATCAAATCAATAACGTCAACTGGAAATGAACTGCCTCAAGTTTTAGCAAAAATGTTTAACTTTAGTAATAATGTTTTCCGGACGTTTTTAAATCATACTTAGTGGAAAAACACGTTGCAAGAGAGTTGTTCAGATTTTCTCGAGGAGTAAACTACTAACTGAAGCAAAGGAAAACTTGTAGATAGTCTTTTAATGAACGGTAACAGGAAACGCCGACTGAGGTATCCTTATTATGTAGTTGAAAAGAAATAGCTCAGCCAACTTTACTAAGAATTAATTAAACCCTCTAAATTTTAAGCATTTGAAGTTGGTGCTTGAATGACTATGGTTGACGTTTGTGGAATTGTCTATGGACATGCGATTGATAATACAATATGGCGGCGTTAGTTCCGATTAACACAACTACGTTGACCGAGAGCTAAAGATGTGATGAACAATAGCTTATTAACACGTTCATTGACAATCCAAAATGGTGAAGGAAACTAGATGGCCAACACGTACAAAATTGTATGGCACCATCACGCAATGTCAACTTAGTACAGGTCGCTTCACGTGACGTCGCAATGAACGTGTTAAACCTTGTGATAAATGTATTTGGCACTTTACTGAGCATAACCAACACCAACACGCCATCTGCTGGGATTAACATGAACTAGAACTACGGGCTTCAAGTGAAATAACATTAAATATTTATGACGACAAATAATTTCGGTTAAGTGTCCTTGCTTATCACTTAAGGTTAGAGTGTAAGCGTGGAACTTGTTAAAGTAGATAATTTTCATTTGACTTTAGCTCTTGTTGATTTTCGAATGTCATACATTAGGAAAATACTAGAAACGGAGTTATGAAAATTTATCCTAGCGTGTAAACAATATAATAACAAGAAGAAATTAACAATGGGCAAGCTAGATAAGTGTATATGAAATTCAGTTTAAACCATAAATCGCAGACAAAAAGGGCTGCGCCGTAGCACCTGCGTAGCACTCATTGATTACTCTTACATAATGAATTTTTCGATTTAAATATTGTTCACAATATGCAAAATACACATTTTTCAGTAACTGTGACGGATTCATGATAAAAACACATAAATAATGTATGTAACACGTATGTTTTTCAATCACATAAAACACGTTAACTGCCGAATTACTCGAAAATCCCGCGGAGAATCCGGTATGAAAAAATATTTTTATATGAAACATAAAACAAATAGGCATGTTTCCATGTACCCGTCGAACAGATACCAACATATGCTAGTTAAAATTCTGCCCTGGTTTGATATTCGGTGTTCCATTTTATTTATTTTGTAAGTCTTTCGATTCCATATGCCGCTTTTGTGATAGGTTTTGTAAACCAATTACTAAAGTGTTTGTTGCCAGTGTTGTCACATCTAAGATACTGTTTGCACGACTTGCTGGTCTTATGTCTACACACCGCGTTCAGTTTTCTTCAAAGATAATTTTATTTTTGTAGTAAATTTTATTCGAAGTAATTATAAAATGCTAGTATAATATGAAGAAGAGTGAAATGGTAGTATAGAAGGTTATGAAGTTGACGCTTTCTGTTTTTCGGTGAAAATAATTTATTTGATAGAATGGCCCATTCGTTTTGTGCCGTTCAGACTAAATACCCTTTTTTTCATCAGAAATAAGCGAGTGTTTTTTTCTCTAACCAATGAGGTTGGTGAGTCTAAGTACATTCTAATCTAATAGGCATCCGACCTAAACATAATTACCTCCAAGAAGTAACGATACCCTCATCTCATAAGTGGTGTCATATCTCGTTTCGTGTTAGTCCATAATCATAAACCACCGACTACTACCAATAAAAACTTGATACTCCTTACACACTTTCAAATAAAGAACAACGATGATAGTGCCCGAGAAACAAATACCTAATAATTTATCCATAGTAGAATAGGAAGTGTTTATTCGTTCATTCACTCGGTAATTAAAGTTTCATAATAGAAGCAATTAGCGTGAATAATTGATGGTTGTAATCTTCACCTCTTATAACTGTGTCAAGTCGAGTTTCCGAGGCATATTGTGGAACAATATTCTAGATGATACAAGCGTATGTGTCACATGCACACCGAGCGAAGATTCGTGAGAAATAACGTTTACACATTCGTTCCTAGCTTATTAGTGTCGTGTTCGCTTTGACAAAGGTTGAATAAAAATTACGACGTGACAGATCAAATAATTTTGTTTTGAAACATTGAGTCGTACGCTGTTACGTATTCGGTTTTTATTTCGAGTAGGTTTACAAACAAATCAAACTGAGCAAAGGTTCGCTCAGACTTTTACAGACAAGTGCGGACACTGACACCTCCATACTGTTAGAATTCAATAACTTTGATTAAATTTGGATAGTTTAAAGGAAATTATTTGAGCATTTCTTGACTCATTATTCACACAGAGTGGTCACCGATTAGAGCATAGACAAAAATAAGTGACTAAATATAAAGACAATGTGCAATTTAAATTTCGAAATTTAAATTGCACATATAATTTTATTATACAAACACTTACTGACATGCGGCTTACCGTACAAACACAAATATAGTGCAGCTGTCTACTAATTGCAGTAATTAAGAACATAAAGCTACCGATGGAATTCGTAGCTTTGTGCCGTAAACGTACAATTATTTATGTAAATGTAGTCATGCTTCCAGCTTCCCCGAATGAGCTCTATCACTGCAATATTTGTGAGAAGTGGAGGCGCGGTGTTTACGGCTCCGACTTACGGACTTACGCAGTCAAACCCAGGCTTGCCTTGTCTTTGTGCATTACATCTCATCACCACTGTTCTCAAAACGGCAAAGGAAATTAGTGAGGAAGACGGCTTGCCCTGGAGCCAAAAACGCAAAGACATGTAACATCCACAAAACACTTTACATCCAAATAAATACTTTTTTATTCCGCCATCAAGCACTGCAGGGTCCGTGCGGTCGACGACGGCTCATTTCCCCACACAAGAGAAGGGCAGCAGAGAGGATGCCCTGACCCTGCAGGCTGTACGTTTGTTTGCATTTGCTATTTGCAAGTATTTTTCATAATATATTACATTATTATAACAGCCCGTAACGTTGATTACGCACTTAGATCTGCTAAGGTATACAACGTCTTTGGGGAGTTATTGGTCACGCTTGGTCTAAAATTTTATTTACAAGCAAAATTATGTTAATACTGCACCTGGTCATCCATTTACAGTGAAGACGAGAATACATTTTATGAAAAAGCAAATTTAAACACTCGGTAGCTTACAGCTTACAGCTACTGGCGGTTTTCAAAAATCACCAAGGAATGTAAAATTAACAGCACCACTAAAACAGCAAAAAAGATGGAGCTTTAAAAATCTTAATTATGAAATAGTTTTAATAGGGCACAAGAAAACCACACAACTTGTTTCGGTGAAGAAAAACCTCGTGAGGAAACCAGCATGCCTGAGAGATATTTCCCGACGGCATGTAAAACAAAGTCCGAGTTTTTATGCCCATGGGGCGCATAAAAACTCTGAAACCAGGTTAGGCACACCAAACTATAGGGAAGAAGAATAAAAATCTAGGCCGTAAAGAAAGAAAGAAAGAAAATACGTTTATTGGTACATGCCACAAGTTCACACAATCTAAAAAACGGAAATACCTATATAAAAAAAAACTTAAAACTAAACAATAAATATTGTATGACTCGCGGCTGCACCAAATTGGCCCAGTTCAGCAAAATGCCGGACAACTACTGCTCGACGCTGGTTTTCAACTGAACCTAAATGATGGGTGTACGGATGTCAGTAAGTAACAGTAATAATATAAATATTCTACATTCTCCATTATCCCTATTTCCCTAATTACGTACACAATCCATCGCCAGTTATATTTAAAGCAATCAGCGGCTGAAAGTGTTTGGTTCCCGCCAATTAAGAAGTTTTTCTTGCGTCGTGCAAATGAAACTTAATTTAACTGAAACAAAACCTCTTTTAATTAAAGCCTACAGACAAAGGACGAGTTACCCCACTTTGGACCTTAGAATTTATTCGTAGGCAGCCTCACAACCACCTATTTTACATAAACACTAATCACTAATCTAAACATTATTCAAGAAAAATGGTTTTGTAATCTTGTTTGTACCTACACAATTTTGTATCAAGTTTTTTATTAGATAAAACTGAACTTAAAAGAAAACCTACGTACAAAATTGACTCCATTAAATCTGAAATTAAATTAATATTATGAAGCCACAAAGATTATCGTACTCGAGTAGGAAACTTAATTATGTAAAACTAGCTGTTGCCCGCGGCTCCACCTGTGTGTGGGTTGGAATTTGTCCCAGGGGAACGTACTACGGCAAAAAAAGTATTATAAAGTATTTTTTTCAAGTGGGCGCGGATGGCCCTGTGCGAAAATATGAGGTGTAGCGAAAAATACTCAAAGGCGGAAAACTGCGTCAGTGGATTAAACAAAAAAAAACAACAATATTCCTAGTAATTGAATCCGTTGATTTTGAAAAATAAAACACCGTAATATTTGACAATGTGATAGTGCCGCTAGGAAGGATCAAATTCTGGGAAGTAATGACCTACTTACCTGGTTGGGCACCCTATGTGACCCAAATTATTTTGTACAATATTTATTTCTGCTAAGCCTTAGTATTAGGTCATTTCTCTTACAATATTTAATTTGTTTCGAATGGTTTTCTATATGTCAGTATTTGAAGCTATTTGGTTCATGCGCCACAAGAATCGTGCTCTTGGATTGGCCGAACCTGGCGACACCAGCGCCATAGTTTTGGCTACCATCCACCGAAGGCGGTCAAATTTGACATTCCCCATGTTTGAATCTCGGCGTGCTCAGCGCGTATTTTTTGGTGCAGAGTTTTCGTATAATTTACTCTGAGATCGACAGCTAAAGGTTTCAAGAACCCGTGAAAATACCCAGCAGTGAACTGACATTTGTTTCGTGAAAGTGCTTCACGGTGTGAGCTGCGGACAAGAGCTGGTGAAGGCGTCCTTGAGCTGGTCTGAAGGTTAGTGGGCCAATAGTTTTCAATGCTGACGTCGAAACCATGTTTTCTCTTTCTTCAATTCACAGGGATGTTTTCATAGGATTCAATCTAATTAGTCTCAAAACAAAAATTTTCATAATTAAGCTCCCCGCGTGTCGTTGGCTATTTACACGCCGCGTCATCATTTTATTGGTCCTTCATAGTTCGGATATTGCACTAGCATATCATATTTTCATTCAAAATACTTATTAAAAGTATTATTATCCATATAAATGCTTGGATGTTCGCAGATTTACGTAAATTTTTGGTAAAATTCTCGTACATAAATAAAGCGTACCGCCATTGTGCGCCGGTTACGCCATTTGCAAATTCCACATATTTTTACGTCATTTAAAATTATTTCACATAAAATTATTTTTTCATATTTTTTCTCATATTCACTGTGAATTCTTGCTTTAAAATGCCTACGGATAAAGAAAATGCGTACTCAATGGCGTCTAGTGATCCCATTGATAAACAGTTCGTCCTTATGACGGCAAAAAAAGAACGACTTTTTTCGCGGATGAATGATTTATTTGAACTTTCGAAAAACATTTCTAATTATGCGTCTAGAAGTAATGAAACTTTCATGGCTAAGTCTGAATCAATTGATGAGATGCGCAGTCGGTTCGAGACGTTGTTAGATGATTTATATGGTCTCCAGTTATCACATGATTTGACGTTTAAGCCGGACTACAAGCCTTTAGATGCGTTTGATGATCTATATCTTCGAGTAAAGCATACCCGAAATAATATTATTCAGGCGTTGCGATCAGATGAATCATCATCGCGAAAAGACTCGTCTAATTCTAATGTCACATGCTACATTAAGTTGCCACCAATAGAATTGCCAAGTTTTGATGGCAAAACACAAAATTGGCCTAAATTTTATGAAAGTTTCAATTCGAATATTCATAACAACAGTCAGCTGACTGACTCGCAGCGCGTACAGTATTTAGTAGGTAAACTTACGCACGACGCACTCAAGGTGACGGCAGGCATTGTGCCTACGGGTGAAACCTATAATATTATCTGGGAAAGTTTAGTAAAAAAGTTTCAAGATAAACGTGCATTAGGCACGCATTATTTAAATAATATTCTTGACTCTAAGGCTTGCACAAACACGTCTAATAGTCTTGATACATTTATTGGTATGTACGCCTCCTCTGTGGCGGCATTGAAACAATTAGGTATCGAGGATTTGTCCGATTTCATCTTATCTCATTGCGCACTTAGGAAAATCGATACACAGACAGTACAAGCGTTTGAGTTAGCGTTTCGTAATAAAGAAATTCCGTCTTATAATGACTTGGTGTCTTTCTTACAAGATCAAGCAAAAATATTGCAACGTGCAAACAATAACTCGACGCGGACATCGAACACTGGCGCGAACGCAAGCAAGCCGTCCACTAATTAGTCGTCCCGTCCTCATACCTACAAGTCGTTCGTCGCAAGTAATGAGAGTGTGTCTACTACCCCGCCGACGAAATCGTGCGAATTTTGTAACAAAACCGATCATATAATTTACGCTTGTTCTCAGTTCAAGAACTTAAGTTCTCCGCGCGCGCGATTTGAATTCATTAAATCAAAACATAGTTGTGTTAATTGTTTAAGTGGGTCACACACAGTTACGTCTTGTAAATCTACGCATGTTTGCGATATATGCAAGAAAAAACATCACACTTACTTACACTTTGATAAAAAAGATCATAATATTGAGTCCAATACTTACGTTCAAGTGTCTCAACTCCCTACCGGTCAACGGTCATCGACGTCACCTGTGGTCCCGTCGCGCGATTCGTCCGGACAGGCCGACGTAAACATAGACTCGCGCGTTATAAAAAATTGCTCAGCTGATAACAGTGCACCTGTTTCGGCTGCGTTGCGCATTGATAACTCGAAACATAATGTTGATGTTTCCTCTAGTATTCCCTCACTGTCATTAAGTGCTGAAGTTAGACCTAATTCTTCTATTTTATTGTCAACCGCACAAGTTTACGCGAAATCAAAAAATGGTAATAAAATAATAATACGTTGCCTTATTGATAATGGCTCTCAAAATAACTTGATAACCATTGATTGTTGCAAGGCGCTTAACTTAGTTATAATTCCCTTGAGTAATTCTTTTGTTAAGGGAATTGGCTCCGCGTCTCGGCCGATATTGGGATACGTTCATTTGGACATTGAGTCTCGCGTATACCCAAATAATAAATACACGATACATGCACTTGTCGTTGACTGTATAACGGATCAGCTACCTACTCACTATATAACCAAGGGTGATATCGGCTACTTAGAGGGACTGCCCCTTGCTGATTTGACGTGGAATATTCCCGGGAACGTGGACGTCGTACTAGGTGCGCAATTGTTTTCGCATATTTACTTAGGTAACAAAGTTGAGTCGGGCACTAACGCACCCCCCGCTTTATTAACCGCGTTCGGTTTCGTGTTGATGGGTGACTATCCCTGTAATGAGTCTCAAAATAAAATAAATAAAACATCTTTTTCTGCACTCGCACTTAATGATTTAGTTCAGAAATTCTGGCAACTGGAAGAAATACCTAATATGCAATTTTTAAGTCCTGAAGAGACTGAATGTGAGAACTCGTTTGTATCGTCGATCACTCGCGCTGATGATGGGCGGTATTCTGTCAAGTTACCTTTTTCTAAAGACCCGAGTGCACTGGGTAGCTCTCGCAGTGCTGCTCAACGTCGATTGATGGCTTTGGAACGCAAGTTCAGACAATCGCCTGACTTACGAAAAAACTATAATAACGTAATGAATGAGTATGTCGATAAGGGTTACGTGTCACTTGTCGCCGAGTCTGATATTACTGACGAGGGATACTACATCCCGCATCACGCTGTTACCCGTCCGGATAAGCCGATGCCTCGGGTCGTACTTGATGCTAGTGCCACAACTCATACTGGATTGTCATTGAACGACGTGTTACATACCGGTCCTAACTTACAGACAGATTTATTCTTGCTATTGCTTGATTTTCGGCTTTTTCCTGTTGCTATGACTGCGGATATAAAGCAAATGTATTTACAGATTGAAGTCCCTAAGGAACATCGTAAATATTTGAGAATCTTATATAGATTCAGTCTTGATGATTTAATTCGAACCTTTCAATTTAATCGGGTCCCTTTTGGACTCAAGTCAAGCCCGTACTTGGCAATGCGGACTATTCGCCAATTAGCCCAGGATATGAGGCCACATTTCCCGGATGCTGCCACTGTGGCAGAGTCTAAACTTTATATGGACGATTTGGTTTATTCTATTGCTGATGAATCCAGCGCCATTCTTCTTTCACGAGAATTGATCTCGTTGTTTAAGTCCGGTGCTTTTGATTTAGTAAAGTGGTCGAGTAATTCTCAAGTGCTACTTGATGATCTTCCGGATTCGCATCGCAGTACGGTAGACTTTTGTGATGATTCTTCTAACAGTGTTTCGAAGGTATTAGGCCTCTCATGGGCAACAGTCGATGACAGCTTTTTCTTCACGACTCTTAATGTAGAAGAGAAATGTACGAAGCGGAGCATACTGTCGGTAGTCGCCCGACTATTTGATGTCCTCGGCTTAGTAGCTCCTATAATTTTATATGCCAAGTTGCTTATCAAAGATCTGTGGCTGTCCAATATTGGTTGGGATGACACTCCTCCCGAAAGCATTATTCAAAAGTTTTCGGTGTTCGTACAAGAATTTCCATTAATTTCATCTCTGAAAATTCCTCGACATGTAGGCGTTTTACGTGAGAGCATTGTGCTAATCGTTGCCTTCTGTGACGCCAGTATGAATGGATATGGATGTGTCATATACCTACACACTACTGATCCTGCTGGAAATATTACAGTGCGATTATTGTGTGCGAAATCAAAGGTTTCCCCTACCAAAGTAACCACACTTGCTCGCTTGGAACTTTGCGCTGCGGTTCTTATGTCCAAGCTGATACGTACAGTTCATGAAACTTATCGTGCGCGTCTTCCTATTGCAGGAACTTTCGCGTTCTCAGATTCGACCATCGCTCTTTCATGGATACATTCTTCACCGCATCGGTGGTCAGTATTTGTCAGCAACCGCGTTGCCCAGTGTCAGGAGAATTTACCTCCTGAAAATTATTATCACATCGCCGGTCGTGAAAACCCGAGCGATTGTCTTTCGCGTGGTACGTTGCCTTCGCAGCTCATATCGCACGACTTGTGGTGGAACGGCCCATCGTGGATTCGCAACCCACATTTGGAATGGCCCGTAAAGCCTTTTACTCCGTCTAATGCAGGTCAATTGCCTGAACACAGGGCAAATGTACTTACTGCGACAGTTCAATGTGAACCATTGATCCTAAATGAATTAACTCAGCGTATATCCTCTTGGGATAAGCTTCTTAGGATTGTAGTTTATATCCTTCGTTTTTTAAAGAAGGTTTCTTCTTCTTCTGGCGTAGTCAATAATCTTATGACCGCAGAAAAGGTTGTGATTCGTTCTGTTCAAAGAGCTCATTTTGCAGAGGATATCAAAGCTCTTAATAAAGATAACTTGCCTTCAAAAAAGCTGCAAAGCTTATTCGTGTTTCTTGACGAAGATGGGCTGTTGCGCATAGGAGGTAGACTATCTAATTCGGACTTGCCATTTGAGGCTAAGCATCCTCTTGTGCTCCCTAAGCATGACCCCGTGGTGGATCTTTTAATTGATCATTTCCATGTTATGAACTGTCATACAGGCCCAGGTCTGCTTATTTCCATTTTGCGCCAACGTTTCTGGATATTGGACGCCAGGACCGTTGTAAGAGCTAGGGTGCGGAAATGCAACTACTGCTTCAGAGTAAATCCATCACACCCAAAGCCCATGATGGCAGATTTGCCGTCATATCGTGTGTCGGAAGCTAAAGCCTTTGTACATACAGGCGTTGATTACGCGGGTCCAGTTCGTATAACGCTTACTCGTAGAAGAGGTCAGCATGCACAGAAGGCATACATTTGCCTATTTGTCTGCCTTGTAACTAAGGCCATCCATATCGAGTTAGTCTCGGAGCTAACTTCGGATGCCTTTTTAGATGCATTTAAGCGGTTTATCTCTCGTCGGGGCCCTGTTTCATGCCTATACTCCGACAATGGCACCAATTTTGTGGGTGCAAAGGCACAATTGGACAATATATTTAAATTTCTGATTGACTCCGAATTTCAAATTGCTCTAAAGCAGGAGCTTAGTTCACGCCGAATAGAGTGGAAGATGATCCCACCTCGGAGCCCACACTTCGGTGGGATTTGGGAGGGGAACATTAAGAGCTTGAAAATTCACCTTCACCGAGTAATAGGAGATCAGCTTCTCACTTACGAGGAGTTGCAGACAGTATTGGTTCAGATAGAATGCATTATGAATTCTCGTCCACTTACTGTTGTGTCTTCTGATCCTTCACCAGAAGTAATAACCCCTGCGCATTTTTTAATGTCAACCCCGTTGCAGTACTTGCCTGCCGTGGATTTGAAAGACGTGCGCATTAATCTTAGTCAACGCAAGCAATTACTAGATAGCATGGTTCAGTCTTACTGGAAAAAGTGGCGTTTAGAATATCTGCACACGCTGCAAGTCAGGCAGAAGTGGACCTCGCCTGACCGTCCTATAGAAATCGGAACTGTTGTACTTGTGGGACAGGATGATTGCCCTCCTTTAAGATGGCCGTTAGGTGTAATCACGGAAATTCATCCCGGTTCTGATAAAGTTGTTCGGGTTGCGACGGTTAAAACAAACTGTGGAATTTTCAAGCGTCCGGTTGTAAAACTGTATCCCATACCAACGCAATAAAAACATAATCTCTTTACTCATATTATTTTGCACAATGTAATTAATTTAATAAACATAATTCTAACAACCATAACTCATTTATCTTTATTAATTTGTCTTCTTTTGTAAGTTCTGCGAACTTCCAAAGCGGGCAGCATGGTTGGGCACCCTATGTGACCCAAATTATTTTGTACAATATTTATTTCTGCTAAGCCTTAGTATTAGGTCATTTCTCTTACAATATTTAATTTGTTTCGAATGGTTTTCTATATGTCAGTATTTGAAGCTATTTGGTTCATGCGCCACAAGAATCGTGCTCTTGGATTGGCCGAACCTGGCGACACCAGCGCCATAGTTTTGGCTACCATCCACCGAAGGCGGTCAAATTTGACATTCCCCATGTTTGAATCTCGGCGTGCTCAGCGCGTATTTTTTGGTGCAGAGTTTTCGTATAATTTACTCTGAGATCGACAGCTAAAGGTTTCAAGAACCCGTGAAAATACCCAGCAGTGAACTGACATTTGTTTCGTGAAAGTGCTTCACGGTGTGAGCTGCGGACAAGAGCTGGTGAAGGCGTCCTTGAGCTGGTCTGAAGGTTAGTGGGCCAATAGTTTTCAATGCTGACGTCGAAACCATGTTTTCTCTTTCTTCAATTCACAGGGATGTTTTCATAGGATTCAATCTAATTAGTCTCAAAACAAAAATTTTCATAATTAAGCTCCCCGCGTGTCGTTGGCTATTTACACGCCGCGTCATCATTACCTATAGGTCATACCAGCCATTAATGATTCCACTGGTGGGAGGCTGGGATACTTGCTGCCTCTCTGTGAGATAGTGGGCCTTTAACTATGTAATTCGTAAGTGTGTTTATGTGCCAAATGTCATCGAAATTCAGACAGCCGTTAAGCCATCATACCAGTATATTAGTATGGATAAAGTAAGTACTTTCACACCTATATGGGACTTAAATGTTGACGTACTAGGTAGGTACACCTCTGCCTAGTCTTTCATGGATTACAGGTGTCTTATCTGTTAGCCACACTGGGTACTAAAATCGCGTATAAGGCATAAAACTCGGTCACACATCGGCGTCGCATCTGTGTTAGCATGGTGTTTGTAGTGGGCGGGCCGAGTGAGCCGAGCTAATGGCCGAGTTAATTATTATTTGTTTAGAGTAAGTTCGCGGCTGCACACATCGCACCACATCGTGGGAAGCGGTGAGAACCATCTACTGCATCGTTACACTTTAACATAGCATAACAACCAGTAGTATACCCACATTTTCGCCAGATTACGCCTTACGACATTTCATACAAACTTTCAAGTCCTTATTTTCCGAAATTACTGAACCAATTTTAATTAAACTTCGTACGCATAAGCAGGACACCTACATAGGTCTAAAAAGTTACTAATTGCGAAAAATAATGTTGCAGCTAAATTAGACCGATTATAAATTATCTATAGAAACAGAAATTTGCAATTATCTTTTTTATAAAGACATTTCGAAAATGTTTTTAGTGAATCTTTAGACCTATGTATCCTGCTTAGGCGTATAATGTTTCATTAAAATCGGTTCAGTCATTTCAGAAAATAAGAACTTGAAAGTTTGTATAAAATGCAGTAAGGTGTAAACGCTCTTAAGTCCTAACGTTTTTCTACTTAGACATAGTCTGCAGTCCGTTACATTTAATACGATAACGAATCAATATACTGTCTTGTTAGTCTAGTGGTTGCAAGACTGACAAGCGCTACTACTAGGCATGAGGTTATGGGTTTAACTCCCTGGTCGGGCAAAAGGATGTTTCATCCGTCATTTCTCAGCAGCAATCCGGATTTTTTACTTCTGCCCGGGTGGTGGCAATAGGCTCGCTTCTAGGCCCGAAATGGGAATTAAACATAACTGGTGAAAATGGGTGTACTAAGGGTACACGTCTGGCGCGGGCCTGCGGACGGTGAGTAATGGGCTAGCTCACCGTCCGTCCGTCTTATGACGACAGGCCGTGACGCGTGTTCGTGTTCCACACGCGCCTCAAGGAGATGTCAGCTAATCGGAAGGGGTCCGAGAGGGCCGATGCCTGCCAGGGCTGCGGGACTGTTCGAAAGAGATACCGTGGCCCTGGAACACAAAGGGCTAAGAAGGAACATGAATGGGTTTTAGTCAGTTAAGTCTGACCCTTCCGCTCCGCCTAGAGCGGGAGAAGTCATTTGATGATTTACCACACGAAAAAAAAAATAAAAAAAATGGTTACACCTCTGCCTAATCCGTTAGAGGATTTCAGGCGTGATGTTATGTCTAATTAGGAATAAGCATCTACAAATCTTCTCCGTTTTTCCCTTTTATAGACTTCATTAGGGTAGATAGAGCCGTTCTTGTTTATCCAATAAAACGAGCCAAACAAAATTGTTTTTCTTAATAGAAATACTTGCTCTTTGGTACTTACGTCTAGTTTATTTATCGTTCACTTCATTCGATTCGTTTGCCTAGCTTATTTGTAAGTACAGTTACGAGCACAAGCATATGAACACTGTGCTGGATTCAAAAGCGATTTCCTCGTGTAGTTTCGAGAACTTAATAAAATAAAATATATTTATTTATTAATACTGCATTATTATTTAAACTACTACTACTACTACTATTCAAACAACAATTAAAACTAGATAATTAAAACAAAAATAACAACAAATTATAAAAGGGCGTCAATTTGGAACTTTGAGATAAGAATTATTTCATACTAGCGTTTGCTTGCGGCTTGGCTCCCGTTATGTACACAAATTAACTCACGGGAACGTTTTAAATGTAGCCTATGACACTCGAGAAGAATCTGGAGAAAGTAGCTCCCATTTCGTGAAAGTTTTTTTGGAATTGGATCAGTTGTTCCGAAGATTAACCCCTACATACAAACTTACTAACAAATACCTCTTTATAATATTATAGTGTAGAATAGTATAAAATGTGTTCCATAGTACCGTTCGTAACAACATAAAAGTACTATTGAACACGTCTCAGTGAAAAGATAAAACTGCCCGCGACTGTACAATGTAATAAACAATAAACAACACTAATTCGTTTCGCTTCGTTGTAATTCGGGGGTAAAGAAAGACAAATTACCCACAAATACCTTCTGATTGCATGCAAATTTACTAAGCATCATAATAAATCTTCTGCGCTCGACGAATCCGTACTTATATTGTAAATGCGAAAGTGACTCTAATTGTCTGTCTGACTGGTATCTTTTCACGCCTTAACGGCATATCAGACTAAGATAAAAGATAAAAATGCCACTCAAGCCGACGAGGATTAGGTCTTAGGGTAATTTTTATCCCGGTAAAACGTTCTATTGGGACAATTTTCGACCTAAACGCAGGTGATGTCGCGGGCAAAAGCTTGTGTACTATAAAAGTACACGTCACAGGCCGCTTCAAGTACTGAAATTATGTTTTTGTCGACGGAAATAGATTAAACGTCACTCAGGCTCTGTTGCTGACGGGGGATATTTTTTATATTAAAAATTCACTGTAGAGTAAAAAATGTGAAATCACTCGCCAACGCTAAACAAGGACAAAAGAACTCATACTACCCTCTCGTCGATAAAAGGAAGGTATCACGAGTAGAGTTTCCACCCCTGCTTCATGTCCTCCTGTATCAGGACATGTTTGGACTCTGGACAGCCTTGTCATTTGTGCGGATTTTTTGTGTTGGTCAAACCGATTGGACCGAACTCCGGACAACGGACTTTTGACAGATAATGTACTGAAATGACTTGGCGGAGTGGTTGAGCGATTGGTTTCTGCCCTGCGTGTCGCAGATTCGATTCCCGCACGGATTATTTGAATGGCCTAGATGTAGTTGTTCCTGGGTCTGACTGTTTTTGTATGCGAGTTTAAATGTTTGTAAACGCACTCACTATTGTACCGGAAAATTTCCAAGAGTGAGGAAACATTTAAAAAAAAAAATGTCCATGTCTAATGTCCATACACAGTCTGGAGTCCAGTCCGGACGGTTTGACGGCACATTGAAGAGTATTATTTTCCAAAAATAACAAGAACTGTAAGAGCACTGAAGAAAGAAAGTTTTTTTTTAAAACGAGCGTGTTTTTGTGAGGTTCTTTAAACTTTAGAATGGTAACCCTTATCACAACATACTCCCGAGTAGAGAGAGAACAGACAAGTAGCCCCGTCACGCTGAAAACTCACGCTCACGATAAACTTTGCTCGCTTTACATTGAAAATGTATTAAGAGCAATTAAGAAGTTCCAGCCCCTTGCAGATTTAACATAATTAGCCAGGGAAGAAACTGACACCATCGTCTGTTCATTAGTTCTAAATTAAAAAGTTTGTACTGTGCAAACTTATTCTTGGAAAAAATGTCGAACTCAATACAAACTTTCATCCCTAATTATTATAATACCACTAGTTACTAAACAAAAAAAAAAAACATAATAACCTGATGCACTGGGCAACAGGTTATTAAATATACATACATATTGTTGGTTTGGGCGAAGAACGTCAAAAACGCAAAATGCCAGGTGTCGCAAAATGACAACATCTGATAACGACAGATTCGCGTGATGACAGATTCGCGTAATGATAGATTCGTGCCTCGTTGGTCTAATGATTTCAAGTGCAACTGCTAAATGCAAGATCTCAACTCCTAGCGGGCAAAGGGTTTATGGGTTCTTTACCATTAAGAATTACTCAGCAGCAGCCGCGACATGTGGATTTGTGTCCGATTGAGGGCAAAAGGTACGCTCTCTATAATAGGATAACATTAAACATAACTGACGGGTGTACTATACATATGTATAGGTACACCTCTACCGAACTGTTCGTGGATTACAAGCGTGGTGTCATGTTATATGTTGTCAGTTTCTTCCAAAAACCGCTCTAACACCGCTTATGGGTACATTCTATTTTGAACTTTAAAATCCCGCTATTCTTACTTATTTGGAGTGATAAGTATCCAAGTCAATGCAAGCCCACGCTCCACCCACATTTAGTTCAACACTGCGTTATTTTCTCATGCACACAGTTCACATGCATCCCACAGTGGCACACAAACCGAAACTTTTAATTATCCCTAAAAATAAACACGATACTTTGCACGACATTTTAATTGGGAAACTTCATTAATTGCTCACCTTTAGGTGAACACTGAGCATACTACACGAATAACAAAAAAATATTACGTGCTAATTCATTACGCGGTAAAAACGCGAACAAACGTAGCCTTAAGTTCTGTAAAAACAATAAAAGAGCCAGGAAATTTAAAATTATTTTCCCACATTTTACAAATTCAAAATGCAGCGGAAGGCAAGTCCTCTGTAAAATATTGCTTACTCGCGCAATCGAATCAAATAAGACGATCGACGGTCGGACGGCCGATTTCATTGCAGAAAATGCAGAAATTCTGCAATACCGATTCGTGCATTACGCTGGAGTAAATTACAGGGTTGCAGGAGACGAGGAAATCGTCGCAAATGTATAAATACAACGCAATCTTATTATTACGAGCGTGAGTCGGTCGCCACGTAATTTAGAGAGTTAATGAAGGCGCGCGTCACCGCTCTAGCGCTCGGAGGCCCTCGTTAACGGTATTCATTACAGTTGGAAATGTACGTTTCACCCGAATTAAGCTTAAACTCGGCTATATATGTATGCAAGCGTTGCAGCGGGAGTGCAAACGACAAGCTACACCCGAAAATAAGCTTATTTAAACTCATATTGAGCAATGCATGAACCCCATATCAGAGCAGTGCATACGAGTACAGCAAAACAACGCATTGTTGCGAAATTATTTTCTTATCTTTATATATAATTAATTTATTCTGAACGAGAACCTCGCTTTACTTCACCGAATTAAATTTACCAGCATTGATTGCAGAATAAAAGAAACGTTGTAAATACGTACATAAAAAGGATAACTCGATGTACAAAGCAAAAATAATTTCGACCTACCTTCGATAACGTATGTTTTTTTTCTCATTTTCCGTAGCAACGTTTTCCAATACATAAACAAAAGAGTCGTCCATGAAAATTGGAAGCAAGATCGTTGTCTGGGATAAGTAAATATGAGGGTTAGGTACGTGTTCATGATTCGGTGGCGGACAAAGCCAATATTATCCTCTAACTAGGATTTTTCGGGGAAACGAAGTCGTAAGCGGCTAATAAGTTTCTAATATTATTATGTTTTGGACAACAAGATTAAGTGCCTATTTTTATACAGACAAAGCTTCGTAATATTTGTTCCACCAACCAACATTTTAACGAAAACGAAAGTACCTATAAAGCTTTCAAAGTACTTTACCTAAGTATAATGTACTCGATGAAACTCAAGCGATGAAAAGTCGATCATGAGTATCAGTCCTAAGACTTCTCAAGGCTCCAGACTTCGCTTGATTCGCTAGGATGTTAACTTCCAAACAAAGGTCTCGTCAAGTTTCGCGTAGTTAGCACAAAGGCTTGCTCCGAAACTCAGGAGGTTTTGGAAACTGAAGACATTTTAGTGCGACAGCCGTTTATCGCTGCTGGTGACGTACAAACAGATATATCGTCGTCACTAGTGGGGAGCAGATTGCCGCGGGCTGCCCAGATATATTCCTCAGATGTGTAGTACGTTTGAGCATAAAAGCCACCAGTAATATTTCGACTTTAAGGTAACGTATTTTGTTTAATATCATAAAATAAATCCGCTTATAAAACGATCTTGATTTTCAATCTAGTCTTAGCACAGCGTCCACGCGACGTCCCGGGGGCATGTCCGGAATGCGAAAAAAGCAATTCTCTTTCACAACTGAGTATATTTTTAAAAGAAAAAAGTTAATATAGCTGCTAATGTAGTAAGTGGCTCTACAGAGACAATTGAATGTAGGAATAGTTCTAGAAAGGTAGTTAATATTCTGGACGAAGGTACCGCCCACCTGACTTCTCCGTAAGGCGCGATTTCTTAATCGGGGCCATTAAGTACGACATTTATTTATTCCCGCTGCCTTAGTAGCGCGATGAACAAAGGATTTGCAAGGCATTGGAGTACCACCGCCATAAATAGGAGTATTGAATAAATCACTGGCTCAGTGGCTCCACAGGTTACACAATATTTCAATGAGCGCATACTAAAATTTGAACAATTGGTGAACATAACGGGGCGTGCAGCGTGCTGTATCGATCCCCCCCCCCTCCACACCGTGTCTCCACCTGCAACTGTATTTAGCTGCACATCGAGCGAGCTCCTGCGAAATTATTTTGCCACTTTATTAAAAATAACGCTGACGCGCCACAGATTAAGGGATTTGGCGCGCAAGGTGAACGTTAAATAAAGAACGCTTATAGACTGAGTTGAGCTCAGTTTATCATAGTTTTTTTTTTCTTTATCCTTAACAAAAAAGTTGAATATTAACGGAAAATTGTACCGTGAATACTGTGAGTCTTTATTCGCAGCGTACCACGCCGATACGGCTGTCAAAACGTCCTTCAAGAGAAAGGATTTGTTTTCCAGCGAGGCGCTTGAAAGCGCTGCCTTGCCAAAAGGTGATTGTTACAACAAAAACAAAGAACCGCTGACATTCAGTAAAACAGCGTTAAAGCTTCTGTCTACATCCAATATCTTTATGGACAGGTAATAAATTGAGAAATACCGTCCGTTTTAATGTCCGCGCTTTATATTTGCTTCAACGAATGGTTGTTTTAGAGGATATTACTGTATACCCACCTGGAACTTTGCAGGTGTATTGGTGCTCGTAAAACATTATTTAAGTCCTCGCTGCAGGTGTACTTTATTTCGATATAGCTTCGACCGCAAATCAGTAACAGATTTCATTATCAATACCTAATCAGGTCCAATGACAGGCTGACCCACTCCGCAGGTCGCCCTCTAACACAATTGATTTGCCCGATCAAACTTTCATTACGGCGGCAAATTGAATCACCCACCTGGAAATGCAACTTGGAACCCCACTTCCCTACCCCACTCATTCCTCTCTACGAATTTAGAATGCCGGAATTACCATGGAAACGCGGCCACGTCTTTATAGCCTTACCACTTACAAATTAAAATTTAAATTATTATTTTTGCGAACGCTGTTTGTGAATCGCGATATTAGCGATACGGGTGGAGAAATCACTTCAGGGAAAATTTCGCAGAACGGGCTTAGATTTTTGTTTAGTTTTTACATAAAAGGCATACGTACTTTTTTTACTTGCCCTCTTTTGTCATTATTCTTTTTCAGCTCATTCTATTTTTGAATGTATAGGACTAAGAGCGTAAAAACGAAAAAAATCAAATTAAGCTGCCAGTTGCAACGTTTGTCACATGTTTTTGCCTTGTTGTGAAATAGTCCTCCATACGAAAATCATAGAGTTTTATATAATATGTTTCGTAGCTGTGTGAAAATCTATCCAAAAGCTTGCTTTAAAGCGTCAGGGAACACTAACAAAAAGCCGCTCATATATCAACTGCTTTCGGAATGCAACATTATTTACTCGGTAGTTCGTGGTCGTTTTAGTACTAACTTTAATGCATTATCAACTTAGCTTGGGGTTACAGGTTTCGTGTGACGTTACTAATGGAAGAAAATCGGTCGGGTGTTATAAATAAATCGTCTGTGATCTAGAGTCTAGAATAAACGTGTTTTAAGATTATTTTTGCCTTTCTTCTTTCTTTAAGATAATAAAGCTTTGTGTATGGATGGCTATAGAAGAAGAAGAACAAAGAAACGGTGGATAGATTGTGTGAAGGATGATATGGCAAGAAAAGAGCAATACTGATAAGACGTCGAAATATGGAAGAAGAAGACATGCTGCGCCGATGATAAGGCAAGGAGAATGATGATGATGATGATTTGATAGCTTGTCTCCTCTATTTTGTACCGAGCTACCGACCGTCTTTGTATCCCAACATAAATGTTTAGTAACTATACATAATTAATTAAACATCCCTTACTCAATTCCAACCAAACAGTCAACCCACATAGTTTACCTGGTACTATTTGCTAGTAACTATGGAATTTAAACTAATTTCCAATGCGTAGACTCATTGTTCGATTGTTCAGTGGATGTGCAAACACTAGCCCGTTAAACTAATGCCTAATGTTGTGTTATTAATATGCATACTTTGACAAAGTTACACGGCAAAAGGGTTTCTGGCATACCATTGTTTTATTTTCTACTGGCGACTTAGCGACCCACCCCTTTTTTTTTTTTTAGTGTGGGATTTCATCAAATCACTTCTCCCGCTCTGGGCGGAGCGGAAGGGAGTGTCAGACTTGACTGACTAAAACCCATCCATGTTCCTTCTTAGCCCTTTGTGTTCCAGGGCCACGGTATCTCTTTCGAACAACCCGCAGCACTGGCAGGCATCGGCCCTCTCGGACCCCTTCCGATTTGCTGACATCTCCTTGAGGCGCGCGTGGAACACGAACGCGCCGTCGGCACAGTCTGTCGTCATAAGACGGCCGGACGGTGAGCTAGCCCATTACTCACCATCCACAGGCCCGCGCCTACGGTGGCCGGGGGCCACTGGTTGCCTCCCGACGCCCGGGGCGTCTCCCGCGGCGGCTAGGACGTGAGGTTCTCTCCCTCTCACGTTCCGCCACCTCCTTCGCTAGCATGACTGCTTCGCAGAAGGAGGCGACGGCTTCCCATTCCCTCTCGCTCCGGACCATGGATTGAACCAGGGCCGGACGCGAGAGGTCGCCGCCGCCAATCGCCGCTACGAGGACACGGCGGTGCTAAGCCCAAGCGGGGCATAGCTCCACAGTGTGCTCCACCGTGTCCTCCGGCCGATCCTCGCAGTGGTAACACCCGGGCGTTTCCTCCCGCCCGATTCGGTGCAGGAACCTCCCGAAACAACCGTGTCCGGTGAGGACTGCGTCAGGCGGAAGGTGAGGGCGCCGGGGCGCCTCTCCAGCGACTCCTCAAAGAGGGGACTTATCGCCACTATTGTGGCGTGCCCTAGCGACCCACCCCTGCGTTACAGTTTTTATGGCTTGAAAAAGAACGAAAGTTTCGTTACAAAAAAAAAATAATTCCGATTTAGCATCAGCTAATTCTTTCTTTCTATCGGCTGATCATCATCAGCCTATAAGGTTCCCACTGCTGGGACACAGGCCTCCTCTCAATGAGGGAGTGGGCTGTAATTCACCACGCGGTCCCATTGCGGCTTGGTAGATGTGACATGTCTTCGAATTTTTAGTTCTAGGACATGCCAAAAATCGTGAGGAAAACTCCTCATGATGTTTTTCTTTACCGTTTTTGAGGGCAGCGATGATGAAATAAATAACACAAAGTAATGCGCCTGCCTGGGTTCGAACCCACGGCATACTGCTCATAAGTCGGGACTGCCACCACTGGGCCACCGCGGCACCGCTGCTCTGCTCTTATCATCTCATCGGCTGATGATGAGGTCAATTTTTAGTTTTTCGATCCGTGTTCCTAAGGTATCGTGCTTATTCTGTTACACCCTGTCTTTAGTTCTTATGTGTTATACTCATAAACTTTCCTGAATAAATAATCTAAAATATAGTGAAAACCGCGTCAAAATCCAGTTAATAGATTAAAAGAATTGAGTGGTCACACAGACAGAGGAAAAGTGACTTCATAATACCTATCCAGTATTTATAAATATAGATGAAGCTCATACTTCTGTAACCATTGTCAGCGGAACAGTTTCGTTCTACAGATTTATTTGTACTGTTACTTTTTAATTAACAATCAAGCCGTGAAAGATTGCCTCCTTTTCGCAAATAAAACATCGCGCCAAATTACAGTAGCATACATCAAAACTTGCTTCCTTATTTAAAATTTTAATCCCCACATACGAAGTAATAAACTTCCTCATATACGGCGCAATATTTTCTTCTTTTATTTGTATAAAAATCAGTGTGTGACTTCGGGGAGGCGAGAAATGAAGACAAACGTGCAACGTGCGCGGCGCCACAGCCTAGCTAGTAACTGATATATTGGACTTCAAATGTGTGGGTAATGTGTTTAGGTGTAAGTATGCTGTGACATATGGTGGACTGGTGGTGTTTCTATTGGTGTGAGGGTGGTTGCAGAAAAGCGTATTTTCGGCGCGTATAAGCTCATGTTCAGAAGCGCGTGTAGGCGCATATACTTGCTCTTTTTGCCACACGTGCAACTCGTACGCGTAAACCTCCCCGCGATCACTCACAATTTGCAAAATGTGGCTCGCGTTTACGCGGTAATTCGATACCCAGGAGAAACCAGTCTGAAACCACCCTAAGGATCCGTTCACGGTCTTGAGCTATGCGACTTGCGCTCGGCTAGTCGCATTACGGAGACTTATGGCATGCTATAATCAATTTCTTGATTAGCTTTCTCCGCAATCGCTGTTACAAAACGTATAATTCGTGGCCAAGTCACGTCGCAAGTCGTATTGTCTGAGCTAGTGAACGGAGTGTTAGACTTAAAACTGTGTGGGTATCCTGTAGCATATTTACTATCTACACACGTAGGGTAAGGTAGCGAGTATGTTGGTTTGTAAGTGCTATATCTCTCCTCTCACACACGAGTAAAGACGACTGTTTTTACTTGAAAGCTCCTTCCTTTCTCTCGACTTAACGACTCATTAGACAAGCGATACATTAGCGTTTGCTTTTCTCGTATGCTGGTGAACTGAGGGTTTTATACGCCTTACAATTAAATAAATAACCAGTTTAGTTTGAGGGCCTATCTTAGCATCAGATTTTTTGAGCACTCTTTCTGAAAGTCCTAAGTATAAAGTGGTAACATATAGGTTCCAAGATAACGCGAGACCACTACTTCACGTGCCACTTCGCGTGCGCCCTACTTAAGCATTTTATGCTAAACGTGGTCACAACAAGCTAATTTATTTAATACAACGTTATAACTCAACAACTCAATTTAAAAAAAAAAAATAACAAGAACGTAATCTATTTTGTATGGTAGCTTGTTTGTATAGTTACCAAATAGTGCTTATGACATTATAGAAAGTAGTCAAAAAATGGCACACTTGTTTTCCTATGGATCGTGATACATGAGGTATAAATACATAACTTTTTTTATGTTATCTATGTATCGGTTAACACAGCGGCACGACTAGTGTCTACGTAACTATATTAAAACGATAACAGGCAATGTCACCATAAATGGAAGCGTTTTCATAGACTGGTTTCTTTATATGCGTTGCTGCGGTTTGTCATAGCGGTTAGGCTTTGTTGCTGCAGTTTGCTGTTGCAGTCACTTTCGAAATTGTACCTTTATGGCAAAATCCTTTAGCATAATGTCTATTTGACCTAAAGGTTGACTTGCGAAAATGCCTAGTGGCATTAAGTCCACCTATGAACGACTAGTGTACATGAAGTTTAAATAAATAGCGATTCAGCCATGGTATACAATAATAAACTCCTAACTATGATGAAAGCTGAAAGCAAATTAAATTTTAAAAGAAAAGTTCAAACTACTATTTAAATCAGACGAAGTAGCTCCTTCAAGAACGCACCACAAAAGATAACCCAAACCCAATGGTTGACTGGTAGAGAATGCCTTGTGGCATTAAGTCCGCCTATGTACCACTATACGCACTTATGTGAATATAAAAACATAACTCACAAAACAAGTAACAAAGAACTTGCGAAGCACAAACTTGAAACTGACATAATGCAGATAATCAAATTACACTGTAGTATAGTTCGCTTATAAAACGTAATATCCTTGCCAAATATCACTCCAGTGGCGAGGTACAACATTCAATAACCGTTTATACGCCGATAATGCCACAGTATTACTGATTTGACTACTGGCATAACTGGATCGACTGGAATTACACTAGGCTACAATTTACTGCAAATTCAGTAGGTATTACTAGCCGTACAAACCAATTCAATTTAATTGTAGTATTCGTAGCTTAGTTCGTAGACTAAGACAAAGCGTAGGCGTTGCTACGCGAGCTACGTTGCCGCGTAGAGCAGCTACGCGCCACTGTTTTTACCCGACTGACCCGGAAATGCAATGTTTTTTTCTAATCTTCTACATATTGTTTTATTGTATAACACTGTTTTTTATAGAAATCATATTTCTGTATATTTGCTTTCACACCCCAGTGCAGTGTTTATTAATCATCTACCCACATATTTTTATATTTTCTTGTAAAGTACAACAAAATACTCTTTCAAGAGCATTAAGAGAATGTAATACATTAAGTTTTTGTAGAAACCTTTAACATTAGTGTTAAAGTTAAAAATAATAAAGAAATCTTACACCCATATTCTAAGAGCCAAACCAAATCCATTTTTGTATTTAGTCGAACTGTATTGCCATGACAACAGTTGAAAACACGCACCAATTAGGGTTCCTAGAATTTCTTGGCCGCAATTGACGGATTTTCGAATAAGGTACCTCCTCCAGCTACCTATCTTTGTCAAACCTATAGTTGCATCCTGCTTCAATCAATGTTAAAGATTCATATGTCACTTTAATCAATGTTAAATATGTATATAATTAAAAGTTTTCCGGTACTTCAACTTAACAGATGAAAAATATATATTTATTATGTCAATTTATAAACAAACAGGGCGGAATTTAGGAGTGGCTAGCCCGACTTAAGTTCAGTTCATGACTAAGGATACCAGTGTTAGTCGTTAAAAGCGTGCGAAGCAGGGGCGGGTCACTAGCTATTTTAACGAAGTGATTTTCCACTAAGAGATGAGGGAACGTATTTTATGTGTACCATCAATCATCTACTAATTTCAGGTGGAACCTGCTGGCTCATTCACCGGCTATGCACGAAACGTTATCGAATATCACGACACCTGCATACGTCTACGTATCTATGTGTGGTAGGACGGACTGAGCGCTTTGAAACTGAATCTCGATATAGAATGTCTCCTCTAGTCCTGAGATCAACAGTAATGATAGCCTGTTGTTACTAGTAAGTACACTCGTAGTTAGCATTACATTTATATGTAACAACAATATGCAATAACATTTTAGTTTCCAAACACTCACAAATTCATTTTCAATTACTGTTGCAAGTGGCATAATCGCGGAATGACATTTTGGCTTGTGTACATTTTCAATTTTCCCACCGCTGGGACACAGGGCTCATCTTTGACTCAATAACAGGCTACTTAACCGTCCGGTGAATACGTTAGTCGTTAGGCGATGAAGCGGATCTCACGTCGCATTGCCCTGTATGAAATCCGTTGAGAAATACACCGCGCGACCGTGCGAACGAGCGACGCTTACCGCCTCTCCGCGCGGTACATCGCCCCTTCATTTGCTTTGCCGCCTCCGCCATGACGAGCGAACGAGCCGTGTCGTGTGAGAATCACCTAATTCTTAGATGAACAATTAGAACTATTGTAGTAGTTCTCATTGTCCATTAGGGTGGCAGCTGAATACTAATTGGTCCAGCGATCACTTATCACATGTTGTACGACACTTATCTAGATGCGGTCAGCTGACTTGCGGCAATTAATTGTAAACGCTGACGTGATGATTATCAGCGTCCATCAATTAAGATATTACGCTGTGCATGACACACACAACAGATGTATGACTGTGACCAACATTACCTAAGGATATTAAGTAAGGTCATGATCTGCCTAGCCTTTTCCCAAACTTTGTTAGGGTCGGCTTCCAGTCTAACCAGATGCAGCTGAGTACCAGTATTTTACATGAAGCGCCTGGCTATCTGACCTCCACAGCTCAATAACTAGGACTTTCGGCTTCTGACTACTCGATACGACTGTCAAAGATTTACAAATGACAGCCGTGACCAACGGCTTATCGTGCTTTCCGAGTCATGGAGGAAACTCGTTTTGTAATTATGGTCACCCATCCACGGACCAACCTCGGCAAGCACGGCTTAACCTTAAAGATCGTTCCGTGCGGCTGTTATTATTTAGCCACGAGCGCCTCAAAAACCATTCACCCCATTAGGCCATATATTCTACTTCTCTCTCACACTTTAAATTTTTCATATCTCAATTCATCATCATCATCTGCCTAGCCTTTTCCCAAACTACCTTGGGGTCGGCTTCCAGTCTAACCGGTTGCAGCTGAGTACCAGTATTTTACATGAAGCGACTGCCTATCTGACCTCCACAACCCAGTAACTGGGTAATACGATACCCCTTGGTAAGACTGGATGTCAGACTTTTAGCTTCTGACTACTCGTAACGACTGTCAAAGATCTACAAATGACAGCCGGGACCAACGGTTTAACGTGCTTTCCGAGGCACGGAGGAAACTCGATATGTAATTATGGTCACCCATCCACGGACCAACCTCGGCAAGCACGGCTTAACCTTAAAGATCGATCCGTGCGGCTGTTATTATTTTGCCACGAGCTCCTCAAAAACCATCCACCACATTATATATACGCATATATTCTACTTATTCTACGCATATACGCCATTTAATCTACTTCTCTCTCACACTTTAAATTCTTCATATTTCAATTAATCTCAGCAATAAAACGTAAAGGTTTCATTAATTATATAAGTCATTACTCACTTTCAAGAATCGAAGTTGACGGAGTAGCTTCAGAAGTAATCCGTCCAACTTTGGTTGTACTCAAATAATGCTAATTTCTCAAATACATCTAACATCAAAGCGACTAAAGAAACTCTTTGATCATTTGAGAACTACATTATTAATGCTGTATAGCTGGCAAAGCTTTTATTTTTTATGTAATCCAGTTATTATAAAGTTGTGGGTGTTGCGACTTGCGACACAATTTGTGTGATGCTTCTGTTGTTAACTTCGCGTGAATATCGTTTTCAGCAAGTTGCGTCTTTCTTTTGATTTTATTCACAGTCGCTGTAATAAGTCGCTTGACCGTTTCATTCAAAGCATGAAGCTGTAATCATATTAGTAGAACATATTTATTTGCCAAAAGTAAACTCACTCAGTAACTCTAACCCTCAGGCAATTTGGCTTCGAAATGTGGCTGGGAGCAGCTGGATTACATGTGATAGGAAAATCCAATACCATGTCCAGCTATGAACATACGTAGGCCTTGTAGATAATGTGTTTATTATTTTTACTAGCATTTATTTCGTTCTACGCCCATAGTGTTAGTAACAATGGTTTTAATTACTAGTTTTAGTAGACCGACACCGTTTATTCTGTACGGAGTTGCATCCAATGTCGCAGCATTGGTGACTCCCATGTCTCTGCGCATAAACTTAAGTACCGCCACGCAGACGAACAAAAAAATAACGAGCTATCTAAAGCAAGAATAGACTAGACCAAACTTTTTCCACAAACTGCTATGCCGGTTTCAGTCAACACCTAACTTTCTAATTCCTTTAGTTGTCGTTTTAACTAACACAAGCCGACACCAAATTGTACTATTGGATTTTTCATTCAGTATTTTGGCATTATAAAACACCTTAAACAGAAACATCTTGAAATTAAACCGAATAAACAATCAAAACTAGGGCCTCAGCTAAGCATAATGCGAGATGGCAACACGAGGTATACCACCTGACGCTTATTTTCAGCTGCAGCCCACGAGAAGATGTCCTAATCATAAACAACTAGATTTCCTCTAGCTATACATCTCCAACCCTTTTGGGACAGAGAAATAAAGTAAGTTACATACACACGAGGGAATGGCCACCGGGGTTTTATTTCATTCAAATCGCATTGCCGGAATATTATGTTTTATGAATAATATAACAGAATATCCCACAGCCCGCAAGTTACGGTGTTATCGACAAAATATATTTGAAAGCAACAAGATTTTATTTTGCAAATGGAATTGGTCTCTACAGACAATGTTTGGACATCAAAGATCGGAGAGGTCCTAGGTTCGATGCCGGGTAGGACAAATTAATATTAGGTTTTATATCAGGAATTTTATAGTAACCATGGACACTCTAGTTCGTGCCCGGTTGATGGCAATTGTCTCACCCTCTAATACATGGTATTTAAATATAACTGTCAAAATGTGGGTGTACTATTAGGTATACCTCTGTTAGATTGTGTTATCATTCATCATACATAAGCTACCACAATGTAAAGCATACCAAACATGGTATTTATGACTGTAAGCCTAGGAAACGATCCTGAACTGGGAACAATCATAGAAGAGAATTATGATAAGCATAACAGCCAACACTATTATCAATGATGGAGGCCGTATAGATATGAACATGATCAAATCAATCATGCACTTCGTTAGAACCAAAGACATTTAAATATTTACGAGCGATACACGAAACAAGTCGAAGAAAATCGTAAACCAATACTTGTTAGTACAACAAAGTCGCTCTGTCCAGTGTCACACGCCCGCTTGGCAGGAAACATTCGTGTGTCAAAATCGAAAATGTTCGGGATGAAATTTTTGTATGTAAATATTCCCAATGTCCTCTCTATAAGTCTTTAAGGCTACGGACACGAACTCAGCGGGCGCGGGGCGGCGGCAGCGCCGGCAGTAGAGCGGCGCATTTCAATGCATAGTTTTTTATGGAACTGGCCTCGAATGCAGCGGCCGGGTCTGCGTCGCCGCTTCACCGCCGCGCCGCCACGCCGCAATCGCTGACTCCGAGTACGAGGCCTTAAACCTCTTTAGTTTCAACGAACTCCATCAAGAAGTTTAACAAAATCCCTATTTAATTATATTCTGATAATAAAGGAGTTCTTTACAAGGTACCCTTCGAATCACACCACCAAGATCCACGGTTATTTTTAACCAAAACTCTAGCAAACGTGTATGTTCTTGTTCACCCATATTTTGCCAGATGATTATGTATTTAAGTCCTGGGTATAACACATTTCGGATGATCTGACCGAATCACGAAACAGGGTGCCTCGAACAAGTGAAGAGCACGCCTAATAGAGAGCGAGCCTATTGCCACCATAAATACTTCGAACATCAATTGAAAAATTGCTAACGTAAAAATCAACCACATGACTGATAATTCCCCTCCATATTTCACATAACCCAACAACTGAAACCCATTACGAATAAATCGAGTAATAACAAAAGAGGCGGGAAATCCTTGTCGGTAAATATTCGGGAAATGATGGGAACAAGCCTACATCCATCACGGGAGATGTATCGACTCTAGTGCGATACGTTACCTTATCACACTAGGTTAGATATGTATTGTATGTGATGTAATTAAGTAAAGGTATGCTCATCAATTATGAACGCTCAGAAACGTTACTAATAGTGGTTTTGTTGGAAGATTTTTGGTAATTTTATGATCGGAACACAGGTGCTATAAAGATTCAAATTAAATTCACATTTTTTTTTGTCACAAATAAAAATGTTTACGACTCTATTTGGGTGTAATAATAGTAATCTCTCGCTCACTCATACTGCAGATCGTATATATCGTTTCATGCGAGATGTGCAACTTGGTTCATCTCAGCATAGACACTTTTTCTCCCGACGCGACTGCAATTTGATTTTTTTTTGACGTGCTTAACGAATCAAAATAATTTCAAATTGATAGTGACTTTTGAAATTCAAAGGGTGGTATTACACTTATCAAGTATCTTTGTCCAATGTACAGTCCGTGGTGACTCAAAGCTGTTTGTTACATCTGTTTGTTCGCTGTTCGTGTGCGTTGGACAAAGATATTTAATAAGTGTAATACCAACCTAATATAATGTCATTGTCACATTCCATACCGGAAGTGTGAGCTCACTTTTCCAAGTATAAATATTTTTAATTACGGTGAAGGGTCTAAAAGGCTATTTAACTATATAAATCTATGCTTTGCTAAGAATTTGTGAGATTCTAAGTTCGAACATAATCACATAATATCGCGCCTGGTTTCCAACAAGGTAGGTTGGTATTTTTTGGTTGTTAAAGAACCATTATATTTTGCAAACAGGGTTAGGCATGTTGTTTTTTTAACTTTACATTGTGCGTATAAATATACAAAATTTAAAACCAATTAATTAGTACAGTTAATTATAATGTGAATCTGAATATTTTGGCGTTTAATAATACCGCAATTAATTTACATAATATTATGATTGCTTGATTTAAAACCATATCAGTAGAGCCGGTATAGTAATTAAAGGTAATTACACAATTTGTATTTTAAATAGTACTTTTGATGCATTATGTCCATTCAATTTAGACGAAATTCGGTACAGAATTAAAATAACATCACGCCGGTAATCCCCTATGGGTTATGCAGAGGTGAAAGCCAAAGGTAGAGGTGTACCTACACTTGCATTTCGCCTGTTATGTTTAAGACCTATGTATTAGTGTGTGCCTATTGCCACTAACCGGGGGCTGCTACTGAGACGTTATATGAACAAACATGCCTGAAATGAGTTCTCTTTAAAAAAGAATTTAAGTAGGTTCTTTATTCAGATGTTCCATTATTCCTTTAATTAATATCCTGCATCGCGACAACTGGCTTCCTTCAAGCAAAAAACTACTCCAAACTCCAAAATCCATGCAATTTTAGCTCATATTTTTTAAAACATAAGACTCCTACCAGCTGCACTTGTAAGTTTGTAAAGCTTTTATATTATGACTGGATTTTGAGCTGTATTTTTGAGACAGTAAGGTGTATATCATGTAAGTGAAACGGTATCTGCACGTGCTGTGACGTCAGACGCACGTGCACCGGCGCCCGCACATCTGCCGGCTAAAGTTCACTGCACCGCTCCCCGAAGGATCTCAAGATGTTAAGGTCTGTAGGTGATCTTTGGTGTCATGTAAAAATATGAGAAACAAAAACATGATTTTCAGGAACTTTTTTGACTTGGTTGTTTAGTGCGAACTTTATCAAACTAACTCAAAGCATTTATTTCATATTAAATTGTCAAGCCTTCAGTCAGTTTAAAAGTATGTAGATCTCTCTGAAGAAGAACGAATAAGAAACTCTATGGTTTAATTTCTATAACTTCAAGTTTCTATTTATAGATCCCGCATAAGAGAAACTTAATGAAGAACAGATTGAGTTTAAGAGTTCTTACAGTTATTCTTATAATTAAAAAAAAACATAATCCCCAAAACAAATAGGTCTAGCATGACGTAGTGTACCTAGATATTCGAAGTAGAGCAGATAAGTAAAGTAATAGGTTAGAGACCACAGATAAGAAAACTCTTTTTATATTTACAGACACCGTGTAATCTAATGCCTAAACGCGTTAGAACTTCACAAAAGAAAACAAAACAACTACTTTTATTCAAATTGCTGAACTTGTTTTGATCAATCTCGGAACAAAAACAGTACAGTTACCGAGAAATATAAAACTAAAGGAAAGCCGAAACAATTCGTTTAACCGCGACAACTTATATGAGAAAAGGAAAACGTTCGTAGAAAAGGTTTTTATTCACAAAGTTTACATAAGTCATAGCTAAAGTTCTGCATCGGCGCGGACAGTAAGAATGGAAACTTTTATAAAAATACTGTGTATTTTGCGATCAAAATACTTTGGAATAGCACATAGTTTTTAAATCATAACGTATGCATACAGGATCACTCAGCTCGGGGTCTGAAATACAGGCTCAGCCTAGCTCGGGAGCAGTTGCTCATATTTAATATTTGTGCTTTATTCTAATTGGATTAAAATTCTGTTCAACATGTCATATTTTAAGGAGAAATAAATAATAGGTAGTAGATAGTTGCATCGAGTGCAAAGTGAGTTATTAATGCACGAGTGTTATGTTGGCACAAAATTAACACGAGTGCATTAGTTACTCACTTTAGCAAGGTGCGTAATCCACCTTTCTTTCAACTACCGTGACAAAATATACCTACTCAAAATATTAGATACTAAAGTTAATGAAACAAAGTTTAATTCATCCCTTCAAAATATTTATCCCGCGACTTTTGCGGTAAATGGTTATTAACAACTTCATTTGCAACTGTTTTTATACTTTCTGTAGTAGAATATTATAATATAATATCGCTATCGCTGTCTATTTTCCTTTTTTTAATACCTTTTTTTGCTAAATCCGAAGTATCAAAGTTTTACAATTGTACAAAATGCGCGCCATTTGTTTTTTTTTTTTCACCAAGTCGGTTTCATTCTGCCGATTTTTATTTTCAGCCAGTATCTTTTTGATCTAGTGCATACATTTTATTTTAAACTTAATGGGAGACATTAATCCTCTGTGGTAAATTTAAATCCAAATTTAAAATTTAAAACAGTGCAGTAATGAAACTGTACAATAATGAGATTTCATAAAACATTTCTGCACTCAGCACTGTTTTGGTTCTAAGCGAAAAATACATCCTTTGTGATCGGTTTTGTAGTGATTAATGATAACATTACTACGTAGTTGAAAGAAAACTTATATTATTAAACTTATTAATACTACGGTGGAGTAAGTTTTTACTTTACACAGGGTGGGAGGGACACCGACGCACAAACGGTTATTACGGATTCAGTACATCATTCTAGTTGTGTTCTTAACAATTTTGTATTGGTTATTTAAAAAAAAACAGCTATTTCCTACAAAAGTGCAGTACCAACACTGTCAAAATGTACTTACACAAGTCTACTTCTGATTATTCTGTTCTCTTCATGTTATAGTACCACTGAAATCAACTTTTTATAACTTCTTTTAACCAGAAATCAAAATTTTGCTCACATTCCCAGATCCAGTGAGTGAGTCAGTTAAAAAAAACACCTTTTTTTCTCAAACAAAAATTATTGAAGCGCGCAAATTGGATGCAGGTAAAAATCCGTTGTTGCGCTACAAAGGAATTCTTTTAAACGAGGTTGGAAACCAAAGTGCTTATTGTATAAACCTTCTTTGTTGTATAACGTCGTTTATCAAGATGGAGGTGTAGTTGCGTGGGACACAACCAGGACAAAATAGTTTTAGGGACAAATGTCCGTCTGACAAGGTATCAATCCTCCTTTCTTAAGACATTCTTTCTAAAGATATGTCTTGCGTATTGTATGTTGGTACTATTGGAGTTATTTGTGTAGATTTTATTATAAAAAAACGTCTATAGTTGCATTGGCTACCATCGTTTCGTTTTTGAAGTTTGTACTTAGTTTAATTATATTTTTTAAATTAATTATTAATTAATTAAGTTAGTTTATATTAGGTTAGTTACCTAATGTAAATATTTAGTTTTAGACATGTTAATAAATAAAAAAATACTTTTCAACTTTATTAAAATTCATTCAAAAAAAATAACGGACCTAATTATTTAAATATTTTTCATTACTCATACTCTGAAAGTAGGTCTGAATTTGCCTGAAGAGCTAATTCATGTTTTTATTTTTACTTTCCTTGTATTCGTAATGAAAAGCACAGTGTTTACCTCGGGTTAAAGACTTATTTAGTCCCTCGAACTAATGGCGCCCTCACTTCATTCGGGCGCCAAATCCCGTCTCGGGACTGAATATAATAAGTTACTTTCACCCCTGGGGTAACTAAAATGTACTATTACATGTTTGTGGTGTGAAATAAACCACTTTATTAAAACATTACATGTACTACATCACCTACAAGGTGTTGTTTTGCATCCTCGTCAAAATTCAGGATGTTGTCACAAAAGACATAAATATTCAATATAAATTACGGTACCTAGTAAATTATTAAAAACACTGCATTTTTTTGTTGTTTAAATTTGTCAATATTTCAGAATAACCCCTATAGCGTGGTTTAGGGATTATAAAATTATCGAAAAAACGTTTGAGGTTTTTTGTTTGTGTGTAAGCGACGTTATAAGGCAGGGATCAGACGGCCCGTGTTTTAAACACGGGTGGTTCACAGTTATCGATTTCAGTTAATAAATAAAAAAAAGAAAATTACCTACTCATTTTATTATTGATTCGGGTCGAGAATCATTAGCATAGTTACCTCCTAGAATTTGACGAGGTTGCAAAACAACACCTTGTATATTTCTGTTCTAATAATGTTAAAATGGTTTGTTTTGATCGATGGCTAGTAATATTTATTAAAATATATATTTTACATTGAAGACTCCGAGGGAGAGAATATGAAGAAATAACCTACTGAATAAAGTAGCTATTAAACCAAGGAAAAAATACACAAAGCACTCGATTTCTCAAAGACTATTTGATTTCCCATCATTTTAGCTACCTAGCAACTTCACCAGTGCAAAAAGGCACGTTCCTCAAAGTTCGCAAATAAAAAAGGTTCGTTCCTTACACGTTCAAAGTAACAATAATAATTCACATAAAACTTTTCGCCCTACTTCATGTGAATGGGAAATGGCGCGATTTTCTTTTATTTAGCCTATTGAAAGCATCCGCTTTCCTTGAAGGAAATGGCGGGTTTTGAAACTATACATCGCCAGCAAAAAATATACTCAGCTGATTTACTAACATATATAGTATTTAAAAAAAAAAACTTACTAGTAATAAATTAAACTGATCAATGAACTCACGGCCACCAATCTAGCTATACAACCAATTTATGCGGATCTCTCATTGTACGAGAAATCTATACATAGCGAGACCATATTATACTGGAAATGTTCAGCTTGGAGTGTCGCCGTGTCTACCCAAAATACTGGCAGCATTGACGTTGCAAGGAAAAAAACAGCCCTTTGATCACGGGAAGAGTCGGCCAACAGTTTCGTGAAAAATTGTGAAGAAAAGCCAATGGTTTGTGGTACAAAGGTAACTAAAAGTTTCTATACAAGGTGAAAGGGACAACAACGCGAAAACCCTTGCCACGTAATCAGTAACATACTGAACCCCCGACATAAAAGTCAAAGTCATTTTTTTTATTGCGAGCTAAGTGTACATAATCATCATCATCTGCCTAGCCTTTTCTCAAACTATCTTGGGGTCGGCTTCCAGTCTAACCGGATGCAGCTGAGTACCAGTATTTTACATGAAGCGACTGCCTATCCACAACCCAGTAACTGGGTTAAGTGTACAATGTTGGTGTTATTTTATGTTGTTACTTAAGACTTAGCAGCCTTTTACAAACATTGCAATTATCATTCGCCTGCCCTTATAGTCCTAAACTAGCATGTATTAAATATTATTATTACTTAATTATTTCCTATTTTCCATAGAAATTGTTCATCGGAAATTTAATAAAAAATCAACTATTTCCTACAAAAGTGCAATACCTACACGGTCAAAATGTATGGGACAGCTGTTGCTTTTTTAGTTTCCGATGAATTAATTTCCGAATTTCTATGTGGGTTCAGAATGTACTGAGTAAGTGAATATGTGGTAAGCGTTTTCGCGTCAGAGTAGTAGAGTAACACCCTGTATAACAACAACAAACACATCTTAACAAAACCGCAAGGAGCACTATGTCATTCATTATAGCCGTTATACTTATATTCATGTTCTGAAAACGACGCAGGTCGCTCTTTCAACTTTGAAAGTCCTTTGTGAATTGTGAGATCGTTTTTCGAACCAGCCCAGCATGAGATTACAAATTCTATTATAATTATCAATGTTCACAGATTCACGACACAAGAATTTTTTTTAATAAGGCAAGGAAAGGTCGTAGAGGCGGAATATGGAAATAATCAAAAAACAATTTCCCGTAAGTAACAAGAAGCCGACCATAGTTTGGTAAAAGGCTAGGCAGATGATGATGATGACTTCCCGTATGTATTCTCAAAAAAACCTTTCAAGTCACAAGCTCATTTCAGCAACAATTACAGTTAAAAATGTGTAATAAGTAATGTGTAATTACAAAGAGATAAATAGTTATAGAGCTGACATTGGGAATCTTTTTTGATTTGACACAATTTTCATCCCGAACATTTTCGATTTTGACACACGAATGCTACCTGATAAGTAAGACAAGTATGGATTACGATTTTCTTCATCTTGTTCCGTCTATCGCTCGTCGCTCGTTAATATTTGAATGTGTTTGGTAATTCAGAGGTTTTGTTGACAAGTAAAACCCAACTATATGTATATGTTGGGTTAACTATTAGGCACTTAACTGCCCCTGGCCCCTGGCATACATTTGGGTCGAATAGGTATTGAAATTTTGTTTAAGGCAGCAGAGATTTTTTCGCTATTACGATGTTTGTCCGATGGAGAAACATGTTCAGTTTGATGGTCTGTAGCACACCCTTAAGTATGTATATACCCTTTCCGTTACACCCTGTATATCATGTATATATCTGTCAAAATATTTATTGCAGCACACAACCAGTTCGAAATTCCTATCTGACGGATGGTAAACACAATTCGAGCTGGGTATCAGTTCTGAACTGTATCAATATGTCGATTTAAACAAACATGTCACCGTGTTTGTATATTCTACGAATTCCACGATACGATAGTGTCGAATAACGTTATCTTTAAGGATTTCACTGGATATCAGTTTCAATTTCTCAAAAGCTGTTTTCTTTCTAAATGTTTAAAAGATATGAATAAATCAGATATTATTTTCTGAAATGGCATGCAGGAGGTCTGCATTTCGATCTCTTAGTACCTACCTACGTAAGATAGATATGGACTGCATATTGCATCGTTTAGAGATAAATTCCTAATTACTATAGTTATCTTGGTACTAACACGTTCTATCTATTCTTAAATTGTCCGGCAGAAACACCCTGCTCATTGATTTTCTACAGATTTTATTTTCTTAAAATTTAACTGTAAATTGTTTTGTAATATAACTAGCTTTAATTTTTTGATAGCATATTGGATTGCTGTCCTCTGTGAAAATCCGATGCGTTGACCCGTATTTGTGTGTCGTCGCATCCTCGCATCACAACCCAGCCAACCGTTGTAGCGTGTTTGCGTAGCTAACATCACACTCAAATACATGTATATACAGTCATTCTGTCTGTTTGTGGAATATAATTAGTATAAGAGGTTTTTTGACAAAGATTGTTGTGGTAATTTCAGTGGGATTTTAAATTTATCTGTTCATACCGTTGTGTAGCGTTCTTTCCCGTTGATAAAGATGCAATTAAATTGTCAAACCACCAATCATTACTTTTATCGTTTTAGGATCCTCGTAATAATTAATCACAATAAGGTTGCCCTTGCCCTTGCACGGCAGTAAAATACATGGCCTATTTGTCTATATACATATGTAAAAGTTACATCTAGTTATTTGTTGAAGTGAAAACTTCTTTAGCGGCGTTGTACACTTTTGTCCTGATCGAAAATTGGTAAGATGGATTGACATTAGGTTACGAAGGAATTCCAACTTTATGACATCTGTCATTGAGTTTGGGTTTCCAAAACTGGATAATTATCGTATGCACAAACAAAACTTCGGTTTCTCCAAAGAGGTAAAATTCGTAAGACAGATTGTAATAGTTGTGGAGTGTTAAATTTTTTACGTAATATAAATTGTCATGTTTGTATACGATAGCGCAATTAATAAATTTTGTATTTTACCACATAAATGATAGTACTGTTATACTGATGATTAAAGCAATTCGTGCAAAATAATTCCCTAACCAATCCAAAATATCAAAAATGCACAACATTAATATTCAATTTTTAACTTTTGCCGGCACTCCGGACTCAACTCGTTTTTTTACAATTCGTTAAGTTTCAATTGACTGAGATCTTGATTTCACTTTAGATATGAACTATTTATGATGATAACATCTTCTACCACTCCTTATTGCACCCCACTAAACGCATAAACAAGAGTTATCACACCAATCTAAGGAAATCATCAAATGACTGGGCGGAGCGGAAGGGAGTGTCAGACTTGTACTGACTAAAAGCCACCCATGTTCCTTCTCTCTTTCAAACAGTTCCGCAGTCCTGGCAGACATCGGCCCTCTCGGATACCTTCCGTAGGTAACATACTTAAGTCTACTTGTGTGCCAAGTTTCATTAGAATCAGTTGCCGTGGGTCACTTGGACTCGGGCCGACCGTGCCTGAACCGTCCCTGGAGGTCTACTCTCTTTCTCCGAAACGTAACTTCGCCAACGCACGAAAATTAAACGTAGTTACGTTTGTGTCCTTATTCTATATATACAAGGTGTTGTTTTGCAACCTCGTCAAATTCTAGGAGGTAACTATGCTAATGATTCTCGACCCGAATCAATAATAAAATGAGTAGGTAATTTTCTTTTTTTTATTTATTTACTGAAATCGGTAACTGTGAACCACCCGTGTTTTAAACACGGGCCGTCTGATCCCTGCCTTATAACGTCGCTTACACACAAACAAAAAACCTCAAACGTTTTTTCGATAATTTTATAATCCCTAAACCACGCTATAAGGGTTATTCTGAAATATTGACAAATTTAAACAACAAAAAAATGCAGTGTTTTTTAATAATTTACTAGGTACCGTAATTTATATTGAATATTTATGTCTTTTGTGACAACATCCTGAATTTTGACGAGGATGCAAAACAACACCTTGTATAGCGTCCGCAAACTATATAGAATTAGGGTCACAAACGTAACTATAAATATGTTTAAATAAAGGGCTCCTTTATTTATATAAATCTCTTTTAATAACATAACTCAACCTACGACATTACTCTTGATTCAGGATGCTACAGGAAGTGAAGCTTACCATAGACTTGTACATAATATTTTTAAACCATAGACTACTTACTAACTAATCTATTACATCTCCCTTTTCTTCAGTTACAATAAAGATGATATTTATCAAATATAATTGCTGTAGCTTTAATTTTGTGTATCATTAGTAACAATCAAATACATAAGTATTTATTAGACGAAGTAAACTAAAGATAGTCAGACAAATAACTAGGTTTTCTTACATTTCTCCCTGACCTAGTTACATACTTGCTAACTGTATTTTCTGAATCAATTTTACTATCAGATGTTATGTCTGTAACTTCTGTATCATTAACATTATCTATGTTATCGTCATTACAATCAGTATTATTTTCCTCTATATCTACCTCCTTATTTATAATAAATTTATCAGTATTTTTACTCTCTATAAGATCCCTTCTATTTCTGTCTAACTTTTTACCTTTTTCAGTCAAAACTGTGTAAGAATGTGGACGTTCATTCCTATGTAGAACTTCAGCATAAGAAAATAAACATCTCACCCAATGCACTCGCATACATCAACAGAACTGAGCAATCTATTTTCGCCTCTGTACTACTCATACCGAAGAAAGATAATAAAATACAACACTTTGTATTATTCTTCTTCCCCAAGAAGTAAGTACTGGCAACTCAACATGGATGGATGATCTAAAGGACCGTAGGCAAGACCTGCAGGTCTAGACAAACGGACATTGCACATGCGATAAAAAAATAAACAAGTATTAGTTTATGGTGGATTCGTCACGGTAGCCCGCGAAATTCAAATTTTCTTACGTTTATTTGCAATTTGCTTGTCAGTGGCCTGTTGTATTTCAATTAAAATATGATTAAATAGATAGACCGGCTGCAAAAGCGAGCCAGTACGAAACAAAGGGTATCAACTTAACGGTAAGTCGAAACAAAGATCGGAAGATCATATTATAGCACCTCTCTATTTTTTTCAATGTCTAACCTAATGTCATTGTCCTCTCGAGGGCGCCATATTGCATTTAGTATGACGTCACAAAACCTTTAACCAGCGGACGGGACAATGAAGACGCTTTTGTCGATTTTTTAAAAGTAGTTTAGTAGCTTTAAGGGAACAGATTAACATACAACCATACGAAAAAAAAGGAAAAATGTATAAAACATTGAGACTAACATAAGCTGTCGAAAAATGTAATGTCAATCCTGTTAATGAAGCGCGAATTTTACAACAAACCAGACGTTGCTTTTCATGAATCCTTATTTTTAAATATTCATAAACTCCAATAATAACTTGTCACATTCACATAAAGCTCACGAAATATATTGCCAGGATTTAAATAAATGAATTACATTGTGTTTGCTGATAAAAAAGACCGCGAATTAATTCGACACTGTATTGGGTAGGCAAAGAAATTCATGTATTCATCCCAGGGGACGCTGAATAAATTACAGTTCGAAATATAAAAATATTGGACGCTCGAAAGTCATTTTAAAACCGATTAGTGTGATTAAACGTCAAATTAAAATAGACCGTAATGTGTACTATGGTAATCGCTAAAATAAAATCTAAAATTGCTACCAGCAATCCCAGTATAAATTATTAGGTGTTGCTTTTTACTCAATAATTTACGTTATATAGGACTGAATACTGTTTGGACTGTAGTTTCGTCCCTGTAAAAAAATTTACTTAAAACATACGTACCATACGAATCTGTTTGAGTTGTGCACAGCGTGTATCAGAAATATGTGGTCATATTTCAGGATGTGATTCAGACCATCAAACTGAAACACTTTCCCCACGGGACCACCAACTAAATCGCGAAAAAATATCAACTGTACAGTACAAAACTTCAATACCTACTCGAAATAGTCAAGACTAATGTTTGTTCTTGGTTTGATGGTCTGGGTCATATTCAGAAATATGTCGACACCTTTCTGGTACATCCCGTAGATTCCATACTTTTCATAATCACCGTAGAATAAAGAACCGAAAGATTATTGTACGGTATGATAAAAACAATACATGTCATCTCTTTGAGAGAGGCTTTACGGTAATGGGTATGGTAAAACACCCTTTTCCCTACCAACTGTTTACTTAATGTGACGTAAGCACGGTCCTCATGATAAGGGTCAACAATAACAACAAACAACATATTGTCATAAATAATTAATAACACCAACAACATCAATTATAATAATCTGCTGTCACTCATTGACCAACCTCATTAATAAGACGATTTATAATTGACTAGATGTGCCTTCGGCGCCTATTTGCTTCAAAGGAGATGTTCCAGAAATGTATGGAGCCTGGGCTAGCACTATGTAAATATTGCAAAATAATACAGTAACCATTTTTTTTTATCAATTTTCTTTAATTTCACTTCGTTTTAATGTACATTCAAATTAACTTGGTCAAAGAGAGCAACACAACATAAAAATTAAACATGGCAGGCGAAAAATGTCATTTTGACAATGACATTTGATTGACGTGTATTACGATACACGTCAATCAAATGTAAGTGTCATAACTGCTTTAGTAAACAAAACAACTGGAATTTCGAAAATCTCGGGTTTTGTTTTGGTTGAACAAAACAACAAGTTCAATCCAAACTCAATGCAAAGAAAGACTCAAAAACGGCACTTCTTAAAACTGTCAAAGTCGTCAAACAACTGTCATGGCTGCCCTAAAAATAGGGTTATCGTAGTAAAAAACTTTTCAAATCATAATTATTGTACGACTATACCCTTCTTCAAATTTTTTTTTTAGTATTTTTATGATATTCCTCTATTTTTTCCTATTTATCTATGTGGTGTACATAGTGTTAGCCCAAAATCAAACATCTCCTTTGTCTAAAATAGCAGTAGCTTATAGGCACAATATGAATAATTCTTCTATGTGTAGAATTTAAATAATTCTCGAATAAAATGCGTGCTTAAAGACGTACAAACACGCGTTAGACGCGTTGACGCGTGTTACCACATTAGTTTCTAATTTTATCAAGGCTCAATAAAACGATGTCAAAGGTTAAGTTTTGATTATCAATTCAGCAGTGATTAATTAGTATTTGGTGAATGCATGACATTTTAATACAACTTGCAACGGGATATAATATGTGGTCCGTACTATAAGAGTAATTTCGCAAATGTCATCGAGCAAAAACAGTGCTCCTAAATTTTTAATTGCATCCTGAGAAAATCGGATAAACATGCAATTTGGAATTTACGTCTAGTGACGTGCTACGGCGTAGCGCGACGCCTACGCCGTGTAGCAGTCTACGACTATCTCTAACTACATTTTTCTACTGAAAATATTAACTGTCTGATAGAGGTTGTTTGTGAAATTCTGATATCGTAATGGCATAGCCGTCATCACTTTAACTGGCGCTGAAAACTTTCCTAATTCTATGCCTTATTTGAGCACACAATCAAATCTGTTAAAGGATTATGTGACGGTTGAAGGACAGTTCTTTCAAAGTTATTTTACCTCTGACTTTGCAAAACGTCGAAATCTAAGAAATCTTTATTTTCATTACATTAAGGTCGCTATTGGGTAGCTGCCACTGTCAAGACTATCAACATTACTGTGATCTCTCTCTTCCGTTCAATTAAGTTGCAGTTGTCAGAGTTACAATATCTGAGCAAGATCATAATTGGAATATTTATTGTTGTAAATATATAGTTTAGAAAATAATTAATGTAAGTAATATTTATTGTGCTACCTATTAAAATTACAATACACAAATTGTTACAGTTCAATTAAATAAAAAATATTTTGTATTGTGTGTACTTGTGGCATGTGCCAAATAAACATCTTTTCTTTCTTCTTTCTTTCTAATTTAAAAGTTTTTAATTTACTACAAATGTAATTTGAGGGTGATTAATTTAATAAAAAACGTAATTTGAAGGTTTTTAATTTAACTAAGTTGTATAACTAGAACAGCACTAGTTAGGAAGGGGAATAAATGGTGTTGAAAAATCAGTGGTGTGACAAATGAGAAAAAAAATCCTGTTTGTCATACTGGTGTGATAACCTGGTGTGACTACGAGTCGGTAATGTAAAAAACAGTGGCAGTCATAAGAGTTGCCAAAAAATGTTTAAACTCAAAACAATTGAACTAAGCGTTGCTAGTCTGGCGCAATACGTCACGAACATGTCGACGTCATCGATGACGTGAACCCATAGGTTTTTCCCCAACTAAAAATCTGTTTTAAGTGTAGACTCACCCATAGATAGCAGCTGCGCCTGCGATGGCCCCGCCGCACTGCGCCGCGACGTAGAGCGCGGCGCGCAGTGGAGACACGCGCCTGCGCACACACAGCGCTGCCGACACCGCCGGGTTCACGTGCGCACCTGTGCCGCATGTAACGTTCCTTTATTTATTTATATACGCATAATATATATTCTTAATGTTTATTGCACACAAAATGAAAAGATAGGTAAACACACAAACAAAACATGGCAAAAAATAAATGTGGTACATAAAACAGGCTGGTTAAAAATCAAGTTCTTATAACGTAACAGACTGACGTGTTGCTCGAGAGTTTGCGCCGTCACGTTTTCTGTTGGGCTGAAACTTTTGGGAGCCTGTCTTAAATATGTCATTTTAGGCCCCAGCTTATTTTGAATAACTTAAATATTATAAATTAACGAGTTAATGTTTTCGACTATTACTTCAAGTGGTTTTTCCCAGACAGACGACGATGATGAAGATAAAAAAATTGGCTGTCTGTAAAGTCGGTTTACGGACGATAGTTTAACGTGACAACGTCACAAAACATTGATGTAATGATTGCATACTTTTATAAATAGCAAGCCGAACGCTCAAGCCGATCGTGCCTTTCGCTCGCTCGTGCAGCGCTCTCGCTCCTATCGTAACGTTACAATGAGCGTAACGTTACAATGAGTCATCCTTTTTCGTGTGTGCAGCCGGCGTTCATCGATTTATTAAACGATGTCACGTCAAAAAAGACTAACATAAAATATCGAAAAGCTCATCAGCAGTAGATTATGTCAATCCAGTTGAAAATCGTTGTAGAAATACAAAATGCGTTGAAAGCGATTGCCCCTTGTGCAGACCCTAAGGGCTGCTCAGAGTCTTAACCATGCTCTGAGCATTACCTACACTATGGTTAAGAGAAATGGCAGATCAAACTCGAGTTTGTACTTGATTAACTCATTTAAACAAAGCCTTGTTTTGGCAACAAAACTTAACCTGGTCAGTTCCATGCTATTATTAAGATCTTACAAGAATCTAAAAACATCGTTCCCACGCTCACCACACTATGTTCACTAAGATGCTTTCATATTATCAAAACACCTGCCTACATATCAAATGAGATCAGAGGTATTATTCGTGGCAGACACGACTTAGGTACAATACATAGGTCGAAACATAATCAAGTGGCCTGTCATAACGTCTTAAAACAGAATAGTCTTATTCCAGAGTATGAAAGAGATGGTGCTACAAGTTATCTATCGCTCCATCTCTTTCCCAAAGTGGAGCCACATTAAAACAATACTGTTTTAAGACGTCATGGTAACCCTGGGTTAGTCCGTCATCATCTTCCTGCTATTACACAATGTCACATGGAGTCCTATCCTTTCATTATTTCCTGTCAACGGCAACAGTGTCATTTATTTTACTCCTTGTTCTTTCATACCATTTCTCACACAATCCATCCATCGTTTAAATAATGTTGTTTATTATATTTTTTTAATTTTCTTTATTTTATACTGTTTGATAATTAAATCAGCATGTTTGTATCATTATAATATTTGTACGCCGATGACGGCTTGACATAGCGCTCATTAATAATTACAACATCTGTACCTAACCCACCTATGTTCAACAAATAAAATTTTTGTATTTGTTTGTTTGGCCTTTCTCTCCCTTTCATTTTTATTTATAACTCTTCTAGTCAGGCTTAGTTTGATTTGACTAGTAAAACCTGCTTAAATTCAACAAGCGTACTTTCTATTAGCAAAATAATAGATAAATTCAATGAAAACTTCCAAGAGAATCGAATAAACAAGAAATGGACACAAACACTGTTGTTTGAAGTTTTAGGGATCAACAAAATGATAAAGTTGAAACCGTCGTGATCAGCATTGAAATCTAGGACAAATGTTCCAAACAACAATAAGACCTTTTTGTTCAAACTCTACAAATTGTACAGAAAGGTAAGCTAAGCTTTACAAATGGCAATTCATTTATTTAGAAAAGTATAATTGAATCATACAATGAATGTCCCTTTTACGGTCTGTACACGACCTCAGGTGATACTACCTGTGTCAAGCAAGCAACATGTGCGTGTGTCACTTGTTTCTTTTCCTGTGAATACAGTCGCGTTGCGATGATTCTTGGAATGCCCTAAGCAACTTTCTTTGTTTTCTCAAATGTTATGGCTTGTTTACCTACACTCAGTCGTTGGCCCAAATTCGATTGCCTTGAAATTCGAACAAACTACCAATTGTAAATGGATGGAGTCGAGTACGCCCGTATTCGGACAAACTTTCTCGATTTCATATTTCGACGCGCGCTATCCAAACTACACGCAGTGTCGGTCTAGGTTTCTCGAATTCGGGCGGCCAGTGAAAACGCCCAATTACTCGAATCGCGTGTATCGTATTCGTTGTTGCTCAAGGCTACAACAAATTGTTTTCATACAATGAATCACCCTTTACGCCCCTCAGCAAATAAGACTCGTGACGCTACTTGCTTCATGCGAAACGCGCGTATGTCATTTTATTTCTTTCGCGTGAGGACCGCTGCGTCGTCGCCGTCATTGTGACTCGCAGAGCAACTTCTTTTATTTATTTTCAGTCGCAACACGCCTGTCGCTTCAACGCGTGGCTCGTGGCCAAGCAGTAACAAATGGTGACTTATTTATTTAGAAAAGTATTACTGAATCATACAATGACCCTTTACAGGATTAGAATGCTGGAGGACATTTCACTTTGTCATTAAATGAGACAAACAAATCAGGCGCACACGGCCGCTCGGTGACGCGTAGCTGTGATCCAAATAGAATCTGGGATCGATCCCGTAGCTATGCGAGCCTTAAATATCTCGGCCATTAAAATGAAATGGGATTCTTTGACATGTTATTTTGTACTTGAAAATTATGTTTAGCTTCGATTTGTCGAGTCTTGTTTGATGTGATCTACTTCCCAATTAGCTTCTAGTTCATAGTTAAAATTAGATGTAAATATTTTTAATGTTTTATTGACAAAAAATCAAGCCTTTTTCCTATGGGGAAACCACAGAACGCCACCTGTTACGATGTTTACCTAATTTAATTACCAGTTTTAATTTACTCGGCTCTATTTGCTACGGAATTAGGCATAATTTATTTACGGGTTCTTCAATATAAATACATAATACGTTTTATTTTTCGTTTACCTCTAAGTTTCATTTTTCCTACTTACCGACTTGTCAATTCAAACGTAAAAATTTAATAAATGCTTTGAGATCGAATTGCCTACATGCTTCAGATGTTTACAAGTCATTATGGATCTTTCGTTAACAAGAAGCAGCTTCATTATGAATTTATGATCAGCAAAAAGACCCACGTGCCTGCCCTAACCTCCTACTCTTTACCTTCCAACCTCCCACGCCTACCCTTGTTTTTATAACCATAGACAATTTTCAAACCGACGTAATTTGGTGTTAAAGAAATTCTGACCTTTGTTCGGCTTTTAAGTAAAAAGAAGAGGGCCATTAAGAGTTTTCAATAAAAAAGCACCATACTGTCATCGAAATAAAACATATTATTGCATTTCTACTGTGCAATCAGCGTCAGTGTACGTAGGTAATGAATTCCATCCCGCCAGCTGTTACGAGGCTGACTAAGTACTTAACGATTATTCCCTCCGACATTATAATATTGTTGTCATAAAATCTGACTTATCTTCAAAGCGTACGTTTGGAATAACAAATTCTGCGACGAGATAAAATCATGTCACCTTAGTATTCGCACCGAATATTCGTTGGTCCCATGTCGGGAGAAATCACCATAGTGGCTACGCGATAATGGTTGGCCGGATGTTTACCTGCGTTCGAGGTAATATAATAGCCAAGACACAAAAGATAGCCTTGAGGTGTGCCACCCCCGGGTATTGCAGAGAAATGCGATACCATAACGTTACCATAGTGTGCCGAGTACGTGATATGTCAATACGAATTTCAAACACAGTGTGTAGGCCGGAATATTATTGTTTCATCTTTGGGTACGATCATACAGGTATCAGGGTAATCAATATTCAGAATCAATTTGCACGTTAAACAAACAAACCTGACGTTCATAAAGTGGCGTATGTACCCACGTATGTATGTAGGTAACCTGCCTACCTATACCTACCTGCGTACGGAGAGAGAAACGCAAAAAAAATAAATGGAACAGGTAGATTAACCGATGCGAGGCGGCGCAGATATATCGAGTGCAAAGTCGAACTACTACGCCTATCGATTATTCGGATTGTGTTAGCTACCTTTCAGCGAGATAGAGAATATTACCAGCTGTTTATACAAGCCGCGAGGGTGATGCGACCTACAAAACGAACAAAGGTGTTGTTACTTCTGATGTTTTATAAAAGTTACGACTCCTTACGCTACCACTTCTTACATTCAAGTACTCTGAGACACAATATCTTTCAAAAATAACTTTTATGACATTCTCTCTCGAGATTCAAGATAGCAAGTCATTTCTCAGAAAAATCTGATTTAAAATACCGCTTTCCTCCTCCTATAACATCGCAATAAAAGGCGAATTATTTATCGTTCTTTAAAAACTTCGGACTTGAGTTTTAAAGGAAGCTCCGTTGACAATAAAACTTCTTGCAGTCTACTTCCTGAGTACGCATTGATAAATGAATACAGCATCGAGCGTCCAAAATAAAAGAAAACACACAAAACAAGAATTATTCCAAGATGTAAGAAGAACTTGAAAAGGTGTCTTGATAATAGTGCCTTACTTTAAATTTGAGCGCTGACATTCATTTTATGAAAACGTTGTGTATTTGATGAATCTTAATCCCATTATAATTTATGCATCATATAAAGCTTGATATAGTCTACGCTCGAAACAGGGTTGTCAACTTGTCCAGCCATTAGTGAAAATTAGGGCGATCGCGGTCGGGGGTGTATTCTAAAAATTCACCACGGTAACATTGTAGATGCAAGAATTGCCGCCTGATTATGAACGAGAGAGCTTTCTCCGGGTTATTGTTATGATATAATTTAAAATGTCATTGTCCCCACGTCATGTGATCGCCATTATAGAGTTGTGTCGAGGGGACAAAGGGTGAAGGGTGCACGTGTTAGTTTATAATAATCCCGCCTAACGTGCTTATGTTGTGTTGTCTAGTTTTATGGGAAGTGACGTCGAACTTGTGTATCCGTGGTTAATTTTGTAATTGTTCGTGTTATTAGTTTTACTTTAGAAAGTAAAGTAAGTTATTAGGTACTTCATCATTCTCGGATATTCTTGCCATTATCACAATTTATTTGCTACAATACTTTTAAAATTTGTTTTTACGGTGACAAATATGATTTGGAATTAGCTGATGGCACTTTCCTTATTGCCTATTTGGGAAAATATTACTACTTTATTGAGTTCCACCATTTTATAAAAATACCATCAAGAAAAATAAGCAGAATCAAACCTAGATTTTTAACCATCGATACAGCAAAACATTTCTCAAAGAAACAAAAAAGTAACGTTAAGAACCTACTTGACAAGAAAAAAAACTCAAGACTTTCGCCACGCAGCGCAGCCGCCCGATCCTTTTGGAAAAAAAAGCGGATAATTGTGAACATCTGCACACTGCGGCCGCGCGGTCGGCGCGGGTCGGTAACTCATCCGAGCGACGGCCGCTATCAAACACGTATAAATTACCAAACGGTGCAGGGTTAATTGGACCCACAACATGGGCCATCTCGATCCTAACTATAAGAAGAGCCGTACAGCTCTTCTTCTCGTCAAATAGATTATAAATACTAATGATTATACCAAAGATTACGCGATTGTAGCAGGTGGTTCTGTAGCTTGAAAAGTGGGAAAAGTTGTGAGCTTAGGTATGTCATAAATATGAGTTTAATAAACGAGTTGTTGGCCATGCCAATCGCGGCACCACTAACGGTTTTTGTTCTTTGGTATTTCAGGTGTTTGGGCACTTTGTGCAATCGCAATGTATAGATAGGTAGGCATGTTTAGGTCAGGTGCACTGCATTCGCAATGGGTGTCGGTGTGGTCTATAAAACCCTATTTCGGTATATTCTGTTTGCACCAGCCTATGTAAGCCCGCTAGTGATTGTAGGTACACCACTAAAAAATACAGGCCTACTTACGTTTTTTTGTACGCTATATTCCAAATTCACCCCCAAACTCAATCGTAAAAGAAAACACACCCGTTGCTCTTACGGGTTCATATTGAATGTACGAAAAAGATTTATACAGAAGCTTATGTAGGAATATATCAATAGTAAGTCCTTGCTTACGCACTGAAATATTTTGTGGATCATAATAAGACCCACGTAAAAGTGTATGTAAGTAGATACACATCCTAATAAAAATATGTTTCGTGCCTGTAATAATTTTAGCAAATAAAGGATGAAAGATGAGGCAAAAGTACCATCTGCAGTCAAATTAACAAACGAGTTTTTACATCGCGGTTCCCGTTGTAAACCTGAGTTGAACGTGAAATCACATTTACAAAAAAAGAAGAAATAAAAATGTAAATGAGGGGCAACCCTGTACGAGCCTGTACGTTACATGGACATTATAAGTTGAAATAATATTGAAACACGTGGGCGTTTAGCTCTTTTATTTTTCTTGCCAATTACGGTTGCGCATTCCTCGTACCTAGCTAGTAATTTCAAGTTCTCACAGTATCGGAGGATTTTTTGTTTTATTTTTATATTGAGTGCTATTTTTACTACCTGGCCTGTCCTATTTTATCTGCGGCATCGAGCGGTCCTTGCTATCGGCAAGAGTATCGAGAATCTAAGTGCTACGCTCAACAATAGTTTTATGGCCACACCGTGAGCGATTTGGAAGATTACAGTGCTGTTCTTGAAAGTACCCGTCGTACACGATAACAATAATATCGAACTTTTCGTTCTCATCGAGAATACAAACGGATTTTCCAAAGATTTATGTAAAGGTGAATCTTGCTATCGCCTTTCTTCAAAGAGTTTTCTTATTATTAAAGAAAGAAAGGGAGACCAGAACTGAATTAAGATACTTGACTACAACAAAGGTAGGCGTGGCGAACCTCAAAGCGAAGCAAAATACACACAACACTACAAGAACAAATCATTGTATTTCATCAGGAGAACTCCAAAAGTTGTTACTTTTGCCAAGCAAGCATAACAATCCTGTAGAAAGTATAAAACCAATTTGGTAAATAAAGCAAACTTATGAGAAAGCCATACTATTAGGATCAAGGGATAGAGTACATAATCCTTCACGGAAACTGTATCTTACCAGATATGTTAGCAAAGCACAGAGTGAGCGTGGCGATGGCACAGCCGGAAGCGAGCGCGGTGGACAGCAGCACGGCAGACGCGGATGCCCCCACGCCCGCTCCGCCAGCCGCTCCGCACACGATGAACACATACAGAAACGAGGCCGCGCACTCCGCCACCACAGCCTTCCACAACGACAGCGTCCGCACTTCCACCCGCGCCGGAACTCTCCCTGACAAACCCCCATCACCCGAGTTCGCATCCTTTCGTAAACACTCCAATTTTTCAAACAAAGTAACTATATGCTGCTCCAAGTTCTCATCCGAAATATTAAAAGACTGTTCCCCCATTTTGAAAAAGTAAAAATAAAAACAAACACTTTATGCTCTATGCATTTTTGAAATTTCGAATTCGCGCGCGATTTGTTTACGGACGCGTTCGGAATAAGGACCGGTTAGAGACGACGTGAACGGGTCGGCCGTCGGTCTCGCAATGGCGAGCCAGTGAATGAACAGCGAGTGAATGGGAGGCAAGCGGGGGCGCCGCACATGTCTCGGGCGCCGACACTTGTTACACCCCGCCCCCGAGACCTGCAGTTTCAGCGAGGGTGTAATCAAATCGCCAACTTGGCACCGAACTATCACAATAGCCTTAATTAAATAAAAGTTGGTTGTATTGAATTTTTTAACCCCCGAAGGGTGTTCTTGTTACATTTTATTTAATGGGCCTGGGGTCATGTATTAACGACATAGGAAGGTACTTTGTTACTGAATGCGTAAAATAACATTATTATTTTTCCGCAGTACGTTTCATATTAGTATAAGTATTTAATGAAAGCATTTTCTTATCGTAAATGCAAACTGAGGAAGACTTGACCGACAACACCACCACAAAACGACACATCTGCACTCTACAATATATTAGCAACGGCACAAATAGCTGACAAATATTTTACTGCATTGATTTCTAAAACATTAATTGAAATGCAATATAGCGAAAACTTTAATTAATTAAGATACCACTATGTATCTACTCTATCCGTCTCGAAATAGAAGCGTGTGACATAATAATGGGCCCTTCAGAGAAGTGCTTACATTAGACTTCGGTTACTCCTAGTTAGCGTAAGAGCCTCGTCGTAAATACTCCACGACGCGAACGGAGCCAGGGCGCAGCTTCGAGGGTGACTTGAACGATGTAATCCGCTGAGATCCTAATCCGCGCTTCTGTTAAGTCCCTAAAGCTGCAAGATTCGAATAAGGACGGAAACAAGATTATATGCCTGAATCCAGTTAGAAGTTGTTGAAATTGAAAAATGGCGACTTAAATACTTCTTTCGGTAAGTCTATCTATAGATGATGTTTCTATAGATAGACTTACTGTCTCTTTGGTAATCAATCAGGAATGTAAAATGATCCAATATTCAGAAAGCCAATCACTGAGATAATACTGCTGTACTGTTGGAACTGTCTAAAATGTAAGGGATTGACAAAAAATTCCGAATAAACTTGTCATTCCCGACAAAAGTCATTTTAGAAGTACGAAACACTTTGGGCAATGTGTTTTACGGTTTGTTCCATTAGAAGTCTACTCAATTGCAGCCTGGAGTCAGGATTTTTGGGTTGTTTATAGCCATAACCTCGACCTCTATCAGGGGCTTAAGCATAACTAGGGAACTCCTTGCATAGTTTATGTCAATACGTAAGTACTTAAGGAGTAGGTAGGCACGACCCCTCTTTAGCAGGTACATACCTAACTGGTGAAATGCGGTGTTCCTTTTATACGCCATCGATACGATACGTTATAATTATTATCTTACTACTTTTTAGGGTTCCGTTGTCAACAAGCAACCCTTATAGTTTCGCCATGTCTGTCTGTCTGTCTGTCCGCGGTTTAGCTCAAAAACTGTTGGTACTAGAAAGTTGTAATTTGGCATGAGTATACACGTTAATAACGCAGAAAAAGTGGTAAAATAAAATTTTGAAAAAAACAATTATTTAGGGTACCTCCCCTACATGTAAAGTGGGGATGATAATTTTTTTTTTCGTCCTTCCATAGTGTGGGATATCGTTGGATAGGTCTTTCAAAATATTAGGGGTTTGGGAAGACCGTTTTTTGATTAAGTAAACCTTTCGTGACTTATCAAGCTTTAAAGTACCAATTTTCGCTAGGGTCAAATTCCCCCCCCCCCCTCTACAGACTAAACGGTTGTAGTTAGAAATACAAATGTCACGGCAGTAGTACCTATATATAACGAAGTTTGAAGGAAAACTATCACACTTAAGTGGGCTTTACGAGTAATAGTCGACCAATTTTATTTGATTCGAAAATGCCGAACAACTGCATAGAAATGTCGATAGATGGCGCTAAGCGTCAGTTGTATCGGGCTGTTTCTTTCCTAAATAAGTTTTATAAAAAGAAACAGTTGTTGTTGTTGTTTGTATAAGAAGGCAAATTAGGTGTTTGGCTTTTAGTTAGAGCGTGGTACGAAACTATCAGTCAGCGAATACGACCGGCTTTTGGCTGTTATAAAAACTACGGAACCCTACACTGCGCGTGGCCCGACACGCACTTGACCGGTTTTTTTTTTTAAACTTCGCCCCACACTAGGAATTTCTCCTGTATCGTGGGTGCGTTTACAAACATTCTGTTAGTCACAAGTTCCCTGACAAAAATGAGGTCAGTGTCCAATCAAGCGCAGCCAAGCCCTCGCATCACAATTTGATCAGTCCGACCACCTGCAACGGTCAGGGGCGCTCGTAAATCCATTAATCAATTAATTAGTATAGTAAATCTTACTAAAGGTTTGGACTGAGTCATTGGTCTTTTGTTTGACAAGACTAAAGATATAACTACGTAGTTGTAGTTACATTATCGACATAACTTACAGCTAGCTGAAGTGGAAAGTCGGTTTAAATGACAGTAATACTCACATAGAGGAGATGAATTCTCTGAGTAGCAGTAACGAACTGTTTTTTTTTAGTTTCAAAAGTGCCTGTAATGGTCTTATTGAAATAAACGGTTTGAACATGATTCCTTTGTTTACTGGAAGTCGTATAACAACCTGCGATCGTGTGAAGAATGTCTTTAAGTAAGTCAGCTGCAACTCGATCTTAAACGATTCTCGTTATCTTGCCGTACTTGGCGATAGTATACAGACTAGCTTCTGCCCGTGACTTCGTCTGTGTGGACTTCAGAATTAGATTAACCCGGGATAAAAAGTATTTAACTATCGTGTGCCAAATTTTATACGAATTTTCATCCGATTTTTGCGTGATTGAGTAACATGCAAACATGTTAACTTTCACATATGCATTAACAATATCAGAAGGATTTGAAAGCGCGCTGAATAAGCTACTTACTTATTCAGTGCGCTTTCAAATCCTGTGTCCATAGATAATTAAACTATGGTAGTTGGTACACTCGTAGGCATAAAAGAGTTTAGGCTACAAGTGAAGGTTGTTTTTACTGGGTCTGATAGAATCCTTAAATTCCTGGAGCATCAAGCTGAATAAGATTACTAGCTGAACCAAAACACGATAGGCGGAAACAACGTAACACGTTCATAATCCCAATACCATTCATTTTGACAATTCCACAATATGCATTGCGTCATTTACGTTGTTGCGCAGATGTTTTTTATAAACATAACTAGCTGCAGCCTGCGACTTCGTTCGCGTGGAAATTTTGATGGGTTTTAGGGGTATGAAAAATAGATGTTGGCCGATTCTCAGACCTTGCCGATATGCACACAAAATTTCATACAAATCGGTTCAGCCGTTTCGGAGGAGTTTGGTAACAAACACCGCGACACGGGAATTTTATATGTTAGAATTTATGAAGCAATACATTCATGAATTTCCTTTTTTATTATTGGATAGAAACTCAATCGTAGTAATTATTTATTTAAGTAGAAATAGGAGACCAAACAGCTTTAACACAAAAATAACAGTCTTATAAGTACCTAACATAGAGCCAATTACAGAGACCTTATTTTTTGACACAGTCCACACATACATGAATCAATTGGAATTTCATTGCGAAACACTGACTCTTAATATACCGGATAACCTAGTTTTAAGAGACAGAGTTTAATCTATTGTGTACAGATTTCTGAAGCATCAAAATGTTTAAAGTAAGTGCATTAATTCAAAATTGTAAACTTAAAGATCAATAATATCTGTATTTTTGAGAAATAATAGTAGATTATGCACCAAGGGGATAAAGTAGTGTCTTATGTAGCGGGCGCCTTATTGAATCCCGAGCAAAACGAAGGATTGTAGCGTTAACAGTTACACAGACGCTGTGCCTCGTCAAAACAGGCAACTTTGAACAGTTTTTTAGCCAAATGTATACATTTTAGAGCAACAAAAAAAATATATGTTACTCTTGACCATATTTATGAGGGAACCTTCGGGCCCAAAACACGTTTTTGGAAAAAAAATCCGATAAAAAAAATTCGAGAAGTTCTGATTTTCAAGCAAGTGTAACTGTTTTACTGCTCAACTAATCTTGACTAAATTAATAACAGTGATGTAATATAAAATAATAAAGGGAACTGTCGCTTTTCTTTTTCGTTTTATTTACTATATTTGTAAGGATTCATGTTTTTAATGATAATTATTCGAACAAGTCGAACGAAACATCACGCCATTCGCGGCGTCTTGTCGCATCTCTTTTATTTCTACGCAGAGTGACAGTGACCGCTGAGGCGTGCTGCTAGATGGACGTTTGTCACTTTTTTCCGCTCGCCGCTCAAATTTTTTCAATTAAATTTCGATCTGTTTGTTGTTGAAAGCTGTTTATTGTATTTAATTTTATGATTAGATTTTCGTTCGTGTAAATTTTTGTTCGATTTTAGTCATAAAATGTGTAAATAAAAAATCAGTGAACATCAGTGGCGAAGAGTCAAAATTGTGGGTGGGGAACCTCAGTGGCGAAGGGTCAAAGTTCTGCAAAGGGAATCCGAAAAATTAAATAATGTAATTTTGTTTATTCGTCATTCCCGTTTTCAGCGATCCCGATAACCAAGAAAATAACGCCCCCTTGGCGAAAAAACTGAAAATTTCATCTGCGCCATCTTGAAGTTTTTTTTTTTACCAAATCTTCGTTATCAGCGACCCTTAAAACTACAAAAATGACACCAATGATAAAAATATCGAAAAATTTCGTAAGCGCCAACTTCATCTATTTTGTAAATTGTCAAGAATAAAATGTAGAGGAACCATAAACAAAATAAAAGTGATTTATCTTATGTAAATAAGTCAACTAAAAAGCGCGAGAAATAGCATATATGAAAACGTCTCATGTTAGAAGACAACATTTTGAAGAATTGTGTCGTGTAGAATTTAAATATTTAGATTTTGCTAAAATCATCAAAAGAAATAAAATTCATTTAGACTTAGATTGTTTTAATTTAGTGTATTCTTACTGTTCGTTCACCTCTTCATCCATATCTCCATTCGCCCCGTCCGTATATCCACCCTTTCATTCGACTATCCACGCACCCGTCTGTCCAGTAACCTAGCAGAAAGGGGTGGGGGGCAGAGGAGGGCCTCACAACTTCAAGAACAAAATACAAACATTACGAAAAATAATAATATGTAGCTAGCACAGCTGTCTTTTTCGGGGATTCCCTCACAAACACTAGCTCAGCTCTATGTATAATTCGGAAAAACTTTTAGTTATATCAAGACTGCGAAGACACTTAAAAGCCATTAATGATACAGTGTCTGAGTGGCTATCTTTAGACTTTTTAAAGTTTATTGTAGATAGGGTGATAGTCTGAGCTAAGTCACCCAGTGCTAGGCAAGACCACAGGGGGACCCTGTGGTTTTGCCTCGCGAGAAATCGCTATGCCCCCATAGAGGGGCGAGGCTGGCGGGATGTGGGTTCTACCCTTGCCCCGCGGTATCATCCAATGTGCCCGTAAATTCGGGCACCTCATTTGGTTGCTTGTATAGGCTCGGAGGGGGCGAGCTCGTGTAAAGTGCGCGACTCGCCAGTGTGTAATTGTCATTTTGTCCGGTAGGAGTCGCCAGCGGCGCTGGGCGCTGCGCGATTAGCTACGGTGAAACGTTACCGTAGCGGGCGCCGCTTTCTTTACGCCACCTCGGCGGTCTGTCACCGCCAGGTGAGACCTCCGGTTGCCCGGAGGAGGCCCAGCGGATGACGACCAGCGACGGAGGTGACTTTGTTGGCGCATCCTACCGCTAAGGATGCTGGCCCCCGTCTGCAGACGCTCTCAGAGCTAGCCGATCGCGCTCCAGACTAGGGGCCGTAGTGTTTGAATTTGAGCGGCAATGTACTGTGTAACGCCTAGCTAGAACGAATAGATGGCCTGCGCCGCTCCTTCGTCGCGTGAGTTAAAATGCGTGACTAACTCACTTCCGCACCCGTCGCCTATTTATATGGCCGACTCATGTTCGAGAAACTTCCACAACTTCCGTGAATCTCTAGGTAGTTCCTTAGGGGAAACCCATCCTTCGAGAAAGTTCTACAACCTTCTTGAACCTTCCAGATAGCTTTATAGTGGAACCAATCCTTCTAGAAAGTTCTAGAAAGGTCCAGAACTTTCTCAAAGTTTCTAGACATTTCCATTGTGGAACATTCAAGGATTATTCTCGAATCTTCTAGACATACTGGATCATTCTAGACTCGAACGTAATCCTAGAATGTTCTCGTAAAGCAGGCAACGTAACACTGCCCCTCCTTAGACATGCTCGTCCCGAGCATCGTTAGTCCCGTAGTATCGCGCTAATCGATCTACATGTACGATCTTAGGCGCACCTCGTGGACCCTTCTGTATTCGGTAGGTGACATCGTTGACCCTGGACAATCCTGGTCACGACTCGGTATGGTTCCCATTTTGCTTGCAATTTCGGAGACTTCCCTTTGCTACGCACTGGGTTATGCAACCACACCAGTGAATTCTCGTCGAAACCTCTCCGGTTCGTCTTCTGGTCATAACGGGTCTTCATCTTCTCAGACATTTGTTGGCCGGATTGTCTGATATGCTCATAGACATCGTTCAACTTGTTACGCAAGTCATTTGCATAATCTGTAACACTGCGTGGTGCATCAGGGGCAGTTCCAGTGATTGAATCTGCGGGCAACCGTAATTCTCTTCCAAAGTTCGCGAAGGCTGGTGTCACAGTCGTACTTTCGTGGACTGCACTACGGTAGGACATAAGAAACGGCTGTATGTGCTTGTCCCAATCCTTTTGCCGGCTTGCTACGATTTTTGCCAGATCTAACTACAACGTTTGGTTAAAGCGTCCCACCATTCCATCAGATTGTAAGTGGTAAGAAGTGGTTCTTGTTTTGTGGGTACCCATCATTCGGCAAGTCTCCTGAAATACTTGTGATTCAAAATTCCTTCCTTGATCACTGTGAATTACTCAGGGTACTCCAAACTTCCTGAACCAATTTATCTGCGACAGTTGTAGCTTCTTGGTTAGGAATGGCGAACACTTCTGGCAACTTTGTGAAATAATCCATGACAACCATTAAGTACTTGTTCCCACTTTCACTCTCTGAGAATGGCTCACCATTCCCAGGAGGCTCCAACGTTTTACACTTTTAATGCACCTCTGCTGCGTGTTTGGGGTCTTTTCACAGCCGCACAAGTGATATATTTACGACAACAGTCCTCCACATCTTCTCGACAGTGGATCCAGTAAAATCGCTCTCGGATCTTCATTAGAGTCCTTTTTACCCCCATATGACCTCCTGAACATACATCATGGTAGAGCCGTAGAACATCCGGTACTTTGGCTTTAGGGACAACCATTTGTAGATGAAACCTGTCCCCTCGAGCGTTTTCCCATTTACGGCACAAGATTCCATCCTGGATAACCAAGCTGTTCCATTGGGCCCAATAACTCTTTGTGATGGAACTCATCGCTGCCACATCACTCCACTTGGGTTAAGGAGCACCAGCTTTGATCTACTCGAAGATCGGTTTGATCTCTGAGTCATTTTGCTGAGCTTGCTGTAGGGTTTTCTTCCATTCATCACTGAGATTCGTTCTAAGCACCCTCACGGTTGCTACCTCCTTCGTCTCTTGCCTGGCACAGTGCTTTAAAATCTTCAGGACAAGGTCTTCTGGACAAGGCGTCTGCGTTACCGTGAGTTCTCCCAGTGCGATGTTCAGTTATGCAGTCGAACTCTTGCAGTAGTTCAATCCACCATCATCACAATCCATGTCGCCACTTGTCCCTCCGGATTTTTTAACTGTATTAGCCACTTCAATGCAGCATGGTCAGTTCGCAGCTGGAACTTTCGTCCCAGAAATTCACTCTTTTGCAGAAAAAAAAACGGGTTCCTAAGGAAATTACGATTTGAGTTATCATCGTTCTCTTCCCATGAAATTTAATTATTTGACGTACTCTGTATACTTAAAATCTTGTAAATTAATACGCGTGAAGTTAACTAGCAATATTTTTTTTTTAAAGTCGATCAATTCTTTAAAACCGATGTACACGGCCAAACAATAAGAAGTGGTCGGCATAAAGACAAGAAGATTTTTTTACTTTTTTTGATTAAATAAAGTTACAAATGTAAAAACCTAATAACGAGTGTGACCTCCTCTTGCCAAAATCACAACTTGAATCCTTCTGGGTATGCTTTCCACGACGTTTTTAATAACGTTTTGAGGAGTACGTTCCCACTCTTCTGCAATGACTCGTTTTAGCTCCCTGATGTTTTGTGGAGCAGGTTGCACTCATCTTACCCGTCTCTTAAGAACATCCCAGACATGCTCAATTGGATTGAGGTCAGGTGTTCGATCTGACCAATCTAAACGACGGATCCCAACTTCTTGCATGTACGCTTCCACGTCGCCAGAACGGTGTGGGCGAGCATTGTCGTCCATAAAAATGGAATCTTCCCCAAGTACAGTCAATGCAGGTTGTGCATATGGAATTAGGAATTCTATTATGTACCGGTGTGCTTTTAATGTTCCATTTTCTATGAAAACTAACTCCGTACGCTGCGTCGAATTAATTGTTGCCCAAAACAAAACGGAGCTTCAGCCATAAGGAGTGATTTCTTCGAAACACACTTCCGCATAGCGTTCCCGTGGTCTTCGTAGCACTCTTCGGCGTCGGTCCTCTCCGCACAAAGAGATTCTAGCTTCATCAGAAAACAATACTTTATTCCAGTCCTCCAGAGTCTATGAAGCACAGTTTCGAGTAAACTAAAGTCGAGCAACACGGTGGTCACGGAGTAAATTAGGACCCCGAGCCGGGCGGTAACTCTTGATATTGGCAGCCAAAGCCTCCTCCTGAACGTCCACAAGCTAACTTCTACTCCTCTTCTTCAAGGCTCTTCTTCAGGTCCACACTTGATGCTTTACGATTCCGCAACGCCTGACTCACCAAAAAGCGGTCTCTTGGTTCTGTGCATCGTTTTCTTCCCGAACCAGATCTTCTTTTGACCGCGGTCTCTTGATACCGTTGCCAAGTCCTCTGGACAGTTGAACGACTCACATTTAGCCGCTGAGTCACGTAAGGTTGCGAACGACCTTCTTCAAGTAGGGCTATAATTTTACCGGCCTTTATCGCTTTTAACTCATATCAAAAACTGGTATTTAATGTAAAAAGAAAAATTAAATTGTTTAATTTGCAGAAAATTTCCAAAGAGTTTTAAAATTTTAGTAATCAGTAAAAATATTGATATTGATTATGTATTGTTTGTCCTTGCCGCTCATCATCATCTCTTCTCCTTCGTTTCCCTCCCCACTCTTTAAGTCGGTATGATAGATCTTTTACTGTTCGTGCTGTGCGCCTTTGGAATTCACTTCCACACTCCTTGCGGGATAGCCTTTCGTTAGACGTGTTCAGGAAAGGAATAAGAGAACACTTCCTGTCAACATGTTATTAGTATGTATATAGTATTTTATATGTATGTTTATTTTTATATATGTATTGTATGTATTACGTATGTAGTAGTTAATTTAAGTTTTGAATGTACTGTTTTTGCACATAATCGTAAGTTTATCCTCTTTTGCAAATCTCACAATCGAAAAATGGTTTGCTGTAAGAAAACCCAATTCTGGGTTAAGCTCGTCGTTGTACATAAGTTTTTATATTGCAATTTGTGTGTAAATTTTTCTTTTTTTTTGTGTGCAATAAAGAACAAGAATATCGTTTCAGCAATTCGCGCCATTAGTAAAGCAATGTTACAATAATCAATATTTTTCTTTTGCTCATATCAAAATTTAAATTTGGAACGTAAAGAATTATGCCAGGATGCTTCAAATGACATGCCAATACATTGTCAAATGAATAAAACCTCTTTCTTGTTCTTCTTCATTGAAATAGAGAAAAACCGTGCCCGTTTTTTTTTTTTTGCAAAAGAGTTTATTTACTGAAATGCTGCAATGTCTTTACAACGGCAGTAGCCCGTCGAGTAACGCAATGATTTCTTTCCTGTTTGGTTTGTTTAAAAATAGGTGTTTTGCACAGACGTTTCTTTAATTCCTGAAATGCGACGTCGCAGCTATTGTCCCAACAGAATTGTCGCTTTTCCTCAGTGAGTTTGTGTAGAGGTTTCGCAATGTCAGCAAAATTCTTTGAGAACCGTCGATAGTAGGAGCAAAAACCCAAAAATACTCTGACCTGTGTCCAGTCTTTCGGAACTTGCCAATTCTTGACGGCGACTACTTACCGTCTGTCTCTTTCCTGTGATTATTCTTTCAACTCTTCGTATGTGAGGCGTACGGTCTTATCCACTGAGCTAGCATTGAACTAATATCGAACCGCTACAAGTTAATTTCTCTATCCTGAGCCTAATTTTATATATTTATATAAATAAATATTTCTTTAAATATATATTTATATATTATGCTTATATCTTATATATAAAATTCTCGTGTCACAGTGTTAGTTACCATACTCCTCCGAAACGGCTGAACTGATTTGTATGAAATTGTGTGCATATCGGGTAGGTCTGAAAATCGTCCAAAATCTATTTTATTTATACACATAAAAAAAGTCCACGCGAACGAAGTCGCGCGCGCGAGTTGGTTGTCCATGAGGCTGCTTTGAATTATTTATTATTCGTTAGACGAATCTATCTATTCTATAATATTTCGATAAATTATCAATCCAAACAACCAAACAATCCAAAATAACAATCAACCTATAATTTATTAGGAAAAAATAAGAAAACAAAAATATAAACATATTTAAAAAAAAATGCGAGATTGAAATGTAGGTACATAAATTATATTCAAAAAACAAGATAAAAAAGAATTGCGTGTATTGAGGTTCGAACCTAGAGATCACCGTGGAAGCAATGTGCGAAGTAGGCTAGCGGCGCGCTGGGCTATTCGTACTTTTATATTGAGTTTTGAAATTAAGCTTCTATACATTTGTTGACGTCGCACATCGACGTGATTCAAGCGGGGCACCCCGCAGTAGGCGGGACTAAAGGGACTACTCGACCCCCCTCTTCATCTGCTTCACCCCCTCAAAAGCATGAAAGTCACCTAGAAGAGCGCCTTAAGACAAGAATCCTGAGTACAGCGCGGCAGCGTGGGAATCAAGGTCGCCCAAGACGAAGGCACCTTTATCCCCGAGGTGAATACCTACCTACTCTACTTTTCACACGATCTACGAGACAATAAAATCAGTAAGTTAGTACTAGAATCAAAGTATTTATTAAAATAATACAGACTGTTAGTAGACCTATTTAATAATTATTAAGTAATTTGTTGTATGACAATGAACAAAGCAAAGCAATTTTCAGTACTCGCGCCTCTTTTTAATTTTTGTTCTATTTATCTTTTAATTATATTCTATCTCGTGGCGGCCAGTTCGATTTTCGAGCAATGGATTTTCGAGCATGGAATTAGTATTTACCTACTAGATACCTATTGTAAATATTAGTGCGATTTATGTTCCAAATTCAAATCACGTTATTGACTAGCGGGTCATAATGAAATTCAGTACAATGTTAATGCCCTGCTAGACCTCAGGTCGTTAATGACTTACTTTAGGTTAGGTTTGCATGACATATAATTTGACATTGTCGAGCAGGTGGTGTGAAAAGATATTTATTATTATTTACTTTACCAATTGAATGATTAGCTCGATACACTTACTTACACCTGGATAAGGGACGCACAGAACCGGGAAGTGTGGCAGAAAAAAGGGAAGGACTAAACCCAGCAGTGTTAGATTTCGGGCTATGGCATGCGAACCCCGGTTTCAGTTCCATAGTAAAACCGGATTTTACTATAGGACCGCATGCCCTATTCCGCTGAGCAAACGAGCGGTTCGCTTGATAGGAGGCTGCCCCCAAGGTGGAGTACCATCCGTCCTCTGGAATCTGGTGATAAATTATCTCATCACCAAACTCAACGCCAGTCATTTCTACACAATTGGGTGTGCAGATGACCTCGCTCTTCTCATGGAAAGTGACAGGTACAATCTGCAACCTCACCCAACAGGCGCTACGCATCGTGGAACGGTGGAGCAGGGAATTTGACCTTTCAGTCAATCCCACAAAAACTGAGGTACTCATGTTTACCCATAAACGAGCTTTAGGACCTTATCGCTTGCCTAAATTATTTGATGCAGAACTTCAGTTAGCCACCGAAGTCAAATACCTGGGAGTCATCCTAGACAGTAAGTTAAACTGGAGCAGCCACTTAGACAACAAAATAAACAGGGCGTGCATCACCTTCTGGCAGTGCAGGAGGATGACATGTAAGAAGTGGGGCCTATCCCCCAAAATAATACTTTGGCTATACTGTGCGGTGATCCGTCCCTTGATCTCGTACGGGGCAGTAGTCTGGAGGCCACGCACCAAACTAGTCACAGCCTCGAAAAAACTAACGCATACAAAGGCTTGCCTGCATGGCAATTACAGGCTGCATGAGGACCACTCCGACAGCTGCTCTCGAAGCCATGCTGGAGCTTCCACCGCTCCATCTGTTCATACAACAGGAGGCAACGATGGCGGCAGCACGCCTTAAAACACTTCAACTCTGGAGTAAGACAGACACGCACGCAACACACCGCGGTACTAGAGGGATTCTACAACGAGTTCCCCCTGGCGAAAGCCATCAACGATCGGGTACCTAAACAACTTGTATCCGACAAAAAATACAAGATCCAGCTCCATGAGGACCACCGCTGCGAGGGGTTAAATCCCGCAGAGCTAGGGCTGGAGTCTTCTCGGAGGATCTCAACATCCATATAGCCGTACCATTGGGGTCCACAACACGGTATTTCAGGCGGAATGCATGGGCATTTCCCTGGCCGCATCAGTCATCTTAGCCAGGAGGGCTAAGGACCACTCTATTCGCATACTTTCAGACAGCATGGCTGTACTGTTAGCACTAGACAACCACACGGTAAACTCCGGGTTAATATACGAGTGTCACCAGCGCCTAAATCAGGTCGGTATTCACAACAACATAACCATACAATGGATTAAAGGCCACAGCGATTCCCGAGGCAACGATGCAGCGGACGAACTCGCTAGAAGGGGTTCTAGCATGGCAGCAGTGGGACCAGAACCCATTGTGCCATTCCCCTTCGGGTATCTACGAACTCTGGTAAGGAAACGCACCAGGGATCAACCATAGCATCTCAGATCAGAAAATAGCCCACTGTGCAGAGCTTGCATGGAAGAGGACGAGACAGCAGCCCACGTGATTCTACACTGCCCAGAGGTTGGAACATACAGGGCAAAGTACCTCGGTAACCCAGGTACTCTTCGCGAGATCGTCAGCAACACCAAGGAGCTGCTGGCCTTTTTCGGGGAGCTGGGGTGGTTGGAGTAATGTTCCCACCCGTACGCAAAATACGCGCTTTAGAAGTGGAGTTGCGGAAACCAGCCCGCTATAGAATACAATACAATGCCCTATTCCGGGCTGATATGATGTTGATGATATCATGATATAAGGCTGGCGCAGAACCGCGGAGATTGGCACAAGCAAAGCGAGCCTATACCCAGCAGTGGGTGAAATCAGGCTGTCAGGATGATGATGATGATACTTTCTTTTGTTATCGTGTGGTGAGCGCCTAACCAGGTGTCAGAGTTTTTATGCCGCCCCGCGCCCATGGGCCTCTGACTAGCTTTACATGCCGTCGAAAAATAACTCTCGGGCATACTTGTTGTCCTCGCAATGTTTTCCCAAGTGGTAATTATACTTACAATACGCAAATCCGAAATCCGTCTTGGGTTCGAACTCAAGACTTGGCTGTTTGACGGTCACACCACTAGGTTATCTGCTTGATATTGATACTTACTTAGGTACCTACATAGTACGTCTGTATTCTACAGGTAGGTTTGGGAGCTTTGCGCCTTTGTATGAATCGTTTCGGTTTCACGACACTTGGGCATTGATCAGGCAGGCAGGCGGGCGATCGCAAAACAGTTGTTACAAAAGCACAGAGGAACGCTGCTGCCCATTCTCCGGCAAGTTTTTTTTTTCTGGTAAGGTTTCGTATCATGCTCTAACTAAAAGCCACACATGACTACCTACCTAATTTGACTTCCTATACAAACAACAACACCAGCAACTGTTTTTTTGTCATAAAACTTATTTAAGAATGAAACATTAGAGCGATACAACTGACGCTTAGCGCCATCTATCGACATTTCTATGGAGTTGTTCGAAATTTTCGAGTCAAATACAATTGGTCGACTATTATTCGTAAACTTGTAAAGACCACTTAGGTGTGATAGTTTTCCTTTAAAGCTTCGTTATATATGGGTATTACTACAGTGACATTTGTATATCTAACTACGACCGTTTAGTTGGTAGAGGGACACTTGACTGTAACGAAAATTGGTACTTTAAAGCTTGATAAGTCACGAACAGTTTACGTAATAAAAAAATGGTCTTCCCAAACCCCTAATATTTTTGAAAGACCTATTCTACCATATACTAAACTATGGGAAGGACGAAATAAAAATTAACATCCCCCACTTTACATGTAGGGGAGGTACCTTTAATAATTGTTTTTTTTCAAAATTTTATTTTACCACTTTTTTGGCGTCATTAACGTGTATATTCATGCCAAATTACAACTTTCTAGTACCAATAGTTTTTGAGATAAACCGCGGACAGACAGACAGACAGACGGACTTGGCGAAACTATAAGGGTTCCTTGTTGACTACGGAACCCTAAAAACAGAACCTACGTATCACGCGCTTTTAATTTATAATGCTCTCTACCTGTACGTGTAGTTTAAGTGACAGTAACAGGAGTACCTACCTACCTAATGCTAAACCAATAATTCTTTTTTTTTTAGTATGGGAAATCATCAAATGACTTCTCCCGCTCTGGGCGGAGCGGAAGGGAGTCTTGACTGACTAAAACCCATCCATGTTCCTTCTTAGCCCTTTGTGTTCCAGGGCCAAGGTATCTCTTTCGAACAGCCCGCAGAACCAATAACGCCTAAGTAACGCTTACTAATCTCGGCCTCAGTCTCTGGGGGGGGGGGGGGTTCAATAGCTCTAACGCCGTATTAAATTAGGTACTTGAAAACAATTTCTGCTTTTCAAACTTAGGTATCCTAACTGAAAACCAGTAAGACTTAAAAATCTTTAAATATAAGCAGAACGATATTTAATCTGTTCAAAGTTACAGTGAACTGGCTTCTTCTGGGTAAGCTCGTACGATTGTCGACTTTGTCTCTGTTATCTCGACCTAGATTAAAGACAAGAGCAAACCCATATCAAACAAAAAATTAAAAAAAATTGCATCATGCGAACAATTAATATTATTAACGCATCAGTTATCCGTTGAAATACCTACTTATTAATTGTATTCTATGTAGAAAATATTTTTTTCAACCTTCAGTGACATGTGTGGAAAGAAAAACCTATTTTTTTATTTCAATTTCACTTCACTTTTGAACAGCAGCGGTTAGAAGGCACATACAAATATATAATAAATAAATATACATAATTATTCTAAATCGATGTCACTAACCTCGATCAATAAATTGGGTTCGATTCCCAGTTCAAGCAAATTGAAATGATTGTCATGAATTTCCCAGAAAGCACAGATTTGCAGGCTAGAACTACAGCCTACAAAATAATTTGGGGTCTTTTCACAGCCGCACAAGTGATATATTTACGACAACAGTCCTCCACATCTTCTCGACAGTGGATCCAGTAAAATCGCTCTCGGATCTTCATTAGAGTCCTTTTTACCCCCATATGACCTCCTGAACATACATCATGGTAGAGCCGTAGAACATCCGGTACTTTGGCTTTAGGGACAACCATTTGTAGATGAAACCTGTCCCCTCGAGCGTTTTCCCATTTACGGCACAAGATTCCATCCTGGATAACCAAGCTGTTCCATTGGGCCCAATAACTCTTTGTGATGGAACTCATCGCTGCCACATCACTCCACTTGGGTTAAGGAGCACCAGCTTTGATCTACTCGAAGATCGGTTTGATCTCTGAGTCATTTTGCTGAGCTTGCTGTAGGGTTTTCTTCCATTCATCACTGAGATTCGTTCTAAGCACCCTCACGGTTGCTACCTCCTTCGTCTCTTGCCTGGCACAGTGCTTTAAAATCTTCAGGACAAGGTCTTCTGGACAAGGCGTCTGCGTTACCGTGAGTTCTCCCAGTGCGATGTTCAGTTATGCAGTCGAACTCTTGCAGTAGTTCAATCCACCATCATCACAATCCATGTCGCCACTTGTCCCTCCGGATTTTTTAACTGTATTAGCCACTTCAATGCAGCATGGTCAGTTCGCAGCTGGAACTTTCGTCCCAGAAATTCACTCTTTTGCAGAAAAAAAAACGGGTTCCTAAGGAAATTACGATTTGAGTTATCATCGTTCTCTTCCCATGAAATTTAATTATTTGACGTACTCTGTATACTTAAAATCTTGTAAATTAATACGCGTGAAGTTAACTAGCAATATTTTTTTTTTAAAGTCGATCAATTCTTTAAAACCGATGTACACGGCCAAACAATAAGAAGTGGTCGGCATAAAGACAAGAAGATTTTTTTACTTTTTTTGATTAAATAAAGTTACAAATGTAAAAACCTAATAACGAGTGTGACCTCCTCTTGCCAAAATCACAACTTGAATCCTTCTGGGTATGCTTTCCACGACGTTTTTAATAACGTTTTGAGGAGTACGTTCCCACTCTTCTGCAATGACTCGTTTTAGCTCCCTGATGTTTTGTGGAGCAGGTTGCACTCATCTTACCCGTCTCTTAAGAACATCCCAGACATGCTCAATTGGATTGAGGTCAGGTGTTCGATCTGACCAATCTAAACGACGGATCCCAACTTCTTGCATGTACGCTTCCACGTCGCCAGAACGGTGTGGGCGAGCATTGTCGTCCATAAAAATGGAATCTTCCCCAAGTACAGTCAATGCAGGTTGTGCATATGGAATTAGGAATTCTATTATGTACCGGTGTGCTTTTAATGTTCCATTTTCTATGAAAACTAACTCCGTACGCTGCGTCGAATTAATTGTTGCCCAAAACAAAACGGAGCTTCAGCCATAAGGAGTGATTTCTTCGAAACACACTTCCGCATAGCGTTCCCGTGGTCTTCGTAGCACTCTTCGGCGTCGGTCCTCTCCGCACAAAGAGATTCTAGCTTCATCAGAAAACAATACTTTATTCCAGTCCTCCAGAGTCTATGAAGCACAGTTTCGAGTAAACTAAAGTCGAGCAACACGGTGGTCACGGAGTAAATTAGGACCCCGAGCCGGGCGGTAACTCTTGATATTGGCAGCCAAAGCCTCCTCCTGAACGTCCACAAGCTAACTTCTACTCCTCTTCTTCAAGGCTCTTCTTCAGGTCCACACTTGATGCTTTACGATTCCGCAACGCCTGACTCACCAAAAAGCGGTCTCTTGGTTCTGTGCATCGTTTTCTTCCCGAACCAGATCTTCTTTTGACCGCGGTCTCTTGATACCGTTGCCAAGTCCTCTGGACAGTTGAACGACTCACATTTAGCCGCTGAGTCACGTAAGGTTGCGAACGACCTTCTTCAAGTAGGGCTATAATTTTACCGGCCTTTATCGCTTTTAACTCATATCAAAAACTGGTATTTAATGTAAAAAGAAAAATTAAATTGTTTAATTTGCAGAAAATTTCCAAAGAGTTTTAAAATTTTAGTAATCAGTAAAAATATTGATATTGATTATGTATTGTTTGTCCTTGCCGCTCATCATCATCTCTTCTCCTTCGTTTCCCTCCCCACTCTTCAAGTCGGTACGATAGATCTTTTACTGTTCGTGCTGTGCGCCTTTGGAATTCACTTCCACACTCCTTGCGGGATAGCCTTTCGTTAGACGTGTTCAGGAAAGGAATAAGAGAACACTTCCTGTCAACATGTTATTAGTATGTATATAGTATTTTATATGTATGTTTATTTTTATATATGTATTGTATGTATTACGTATGTAGTAGTTAATTTAAGTTTTGAATGTACTGTTTTTGCACATAATCGTAAGTTTATCCTCTTTTGCAAATCTCACAATCGAAAAATGGTTTGCTGTAAGAAAACCCAATTCTGGGTTAAGCTCGTCGTTGTACATAAGTTTTTATATTGCAATTTGTGTGTAAATTTTTCTTTTTTTTTGTGTGCAATAAAGAACAAGAATATCGTTTCAGCAATTCGCGCCATTAGTAAAGCAATGTTACAATAATCAATATTTTTCTTTTGCTCATATCAAAATTTAAATTTGGAACGTAAAGAATTATGCCAGGATGCTTCAAATGACATGCCAATACATTGTCAAATGAATAAAACCTCTTTCTTGTTCTTCTTCATTGAAATAGAGAAAAAAATCTATGGTGCCCGTTTTTTTTTTTTGCAAAAGAGTTTATTTACTGAAATGCTGCAATGTCTTTACAACGGCAGTAGCCCGTCGAGTAACGCAATGATTTCTTTCCTGTTTGGTTTGTTTAAAAATAGGTGTTTTGCACAGACGTTTCTTTAATTCCTGAAATGCGACGTCGCAGCTATTGTCCCAACAGAATTGTCGCTTTTCCTCAGTGAGTTTGTGTAGAGGTTTCGCAATGTCAGCAAAATTCTTTGAGAACCGTCGATAGTAGGAGCAAAAACCCAAAAATACTCTGACCTGTGTCCAGTCTTTCGGAACTTGCCAATTCTTGACGGCGACTACTTACCGTCTGTCTCTTTCCTGTGATTATTCTTTCAACTCTTCGTATGTGAGGCGTACGGTCTTATCCACTGAGCTAGCATTGAACTAATATCGAACCGCTACAAGTTAATTTCTCTATCCTGAGCCTAATTTTATATATTTATATAAATAAATATTTCTTTAAATATATATTTATATATTATGCTTATATCTTATATATAAAATTCTCGTGTCACAGTGTTAGTTACCATACTCCTCCGAAACGGCTGAACTGATTTGTATGAAATTGTGTGCATATCGGGTAGGTCTGAAAATCGTCCAAAATCTATTTTATTTATACACATAAAAAAAGTCCACGCGAACGAAGTCGCGCGCGCGAGTTGGTTGTCCATGAGGCTGCTTTGAATTATTTATTATTCGTTAGACGAATCTATCTATTCTATAATATTTCGATAAATTATCAATCCAAACAACCAAACAATCCAAAATAACAATCAACCTATAATTTATTAGGAAAAAATAAGAAAACAAAAATATAAACATATTTAAAAAAAAATGCGAGATTGAAATGTAGGTACATAAATTATATTCAAAAAACAAGATAAAAAAGAATTGCGTGTATTGAGGTTCGAACCTAGAGATCACCGTGGAAGCAATGTGCGAAGTAGGCTAGCGGCGCGCTGGGCTATTCGTACTTTTATATTGAGTTTTGAAATTAAGCTTCTATACATTTGTTGACGTCGCACATCGACGTGATTCAAGCGGGGCACCCCGCAGTAGGCGGGACTAAAGGGACTACTCGACCCCCCTCTTCATCTGCTTCACCCCCTCAAAAGCATGAAAGTCACCTAGAAGAGCGCCTTAAGACAAGAATCCTGAGTACAGCGCGGCAGCGTGGGAATCAAGGTCGCCCAAGACGAAGGCACCTTTATCCCCGAGGTGAATACCTACCTACTCTACTTTTCACACGATCTACGAGACAATAAAATCAGTAAGTTAGTACTAGAATCAAAGTATTTATTAAAATAATACAGACTGTTAGTAGACCTATTTAATAATTATTATAGTAGATTATGCACCGAGGGGCTAAAGTTGTGTCTTATGTCACGGGCGTCATATTGAATCTCGAGCGCAATGAAGGATTCGGGATTTAACTCACGAGCAAAGCGAGGGAGTTAATACAAGAATCCTGAATGCAGCGAGGGATTCAAGCTAGCCCAAGGCAAAGACGCCTTTAGCCCAGAGGAGGATACTCTACTTTTTACACCTACTGTGAGAAAATAATAGCCATAGTACGAAAAACAAATAAATTAACTAATGTTACAGCCAATTACTATTCGGTATTACGGCGCGGTACGGTATTTGTTATTATTAATGCCAGTTTCAATGTTAATCCATTCCTTTTAAAAAATGGTTCGTAGTTATCTAATTATTCTTACAATATTATGTCTTCGAAAACATGGCAACGATATATGAAGAAGCAGTCGTTATGATTTTGTAGGAAATCGAGAATATCATCCACGTGTAGTAAGGTTATCGAGAATAGCTTTCCTCTTGCTGGCACCAAAGGGTGTTTGTTAGTTTTCGCACAACTAACAAACACCCTTTGGTGCCAGAAAAGATTTCCCATCCTAAAAAAAAAAAAGAAAAAAAAAAGGGTGTTTGTTAGTACTATACTGCCAATTTAGCTGAGCATGTGAGATTCCAAATTCAAATCACATTATTGACCGGCGGGTCATAATGAAATCCAGTACAACATTATTGACCGGCTGTGCCCCCGGCCACTAATGACTCACTTTAGGTTAAGGTTGCTTGACATATAATTTGACATTTTCGAGCAGGTGGTGTGAAAAGTAATTTGTTGTATGACAATGAACAAAGCAAAGCAATTTTCAGTACTCGCGCCTCTTTTTAATTTTTGTTCTATTTATCTTTTAATTATATTCTATCTCGTGGCGGCCAGTTCGATTTTCGAGCAATGGATTTTCGAGCATGGAATTAGTATTTACCTACTACATACCTATTGTAAATATTAGTGCGATTTATGTTCCAAATTCAAATCACGTTATTGACTAGCGGGTCATAATGAAATTCAGTACAATGTTAATGCCCTGCTAGACCTCAGGTCGTTAATGACTTACTTTAGGTTAGGTTTGCATGACATATAATTTGACATTGTCGAGCAGGTGGTGTGAAAAGATATTTATTATTATTTACTTTACCAATTGAATGATTAGCTCGATACACTTACTTACACCTGGATAAGGGACGCACAGAACCGGGAAGTGTGGCAGAAAAAAGGGAAGGACTAAACCCAGCAGTGTTAGATTTCGGGCTATGGCATGCGAACCCCGGTTTCAGTTCCATAGTAAAACCGGATTTTACTATAGGACCGCATGCCCTATTCCGCTGAGCAAACGAGCGGTTCGCTTGATAGGAGGCTGCCCCCAAGGTGGAGTACCATCCGTCCTCTGGAATCTGGTGATAAATTATCTCATCACCAAACTCAACGCCAGTCATTTCTACACAATTGGGTGTGCAGATGACCTCGCTCTTCTCATGGAAAGTGACAGGTACAATCTGCAACCTCACCCAACAGGCGCTACGCATCGTGGAACGGTGGAGCAGGGAATTTGACCTTTCAGTCAATCCCACAAAAACTGAGGTACTCATGTTTACCCATAAACGAGCTTTAGGACCTTATCGCTTGCCTAAATTATTTGATGCAGAACTTCAGTTAGCCACCGAAGTCAAATACCTGGGAGTCATCCTAGACAGTAAGTTAAACTGGAGCAGCCACTTAGACAACAAAATAAACAGGGCGTGCATCACCTTCTGGCAGTGCAGGAGGATGACATGTAAGAAGTGGGGCCTATCCCCCAAAATAATACTTTGGCTATACTGTGCGGTGATCCGTCCCTTGATCTCGTACGGGGCAGTAGTCTGGAGGCCACGCACCAAACTAGTCACAGCCTCGAAAAAACTAACGCATACAAAGGCTTGCCTGCATGGCAATTACAGGCTGCATGAGGACCACTCCGACAGCTGCTCTCGAAGCCATGCTGGAGCTTCCACCGCTCCATCTGTTCATACAACAGGAGGCAACGATGGCGGCAGCACGCCTTAAAACACTTCAACTCTGGAGTAAGACAGACACGCACGCAACACACCGCGGTACTAGAGGGATTCTACAACGAGTTCCCCCTGGCGAAAGCCATCAACGATCGGGTACCTAAACAACTTGTATCCGACAAAAAATACAAGATCCAGCTCCATGAGGACCACCGCTGCGAGGGGTTAAATCCCGCAGAGCTAGGGCTGGAGTCTTCTCGGAGGATCTCAACATCCATATAGCCGTACCATTGGGGTCCACAACACGGTATTTCAGGCGGAATGCATGGGCATTTCCCTGGCCGCATCAGTCATCTTAGCCAGGAGGGCTAAGGACCACTCTATTCGCATACTTTCAGACAGCATGGCTGTACTGTTAGCACTAGACAACCACACGGTAAACTCCGGGTTAATATACGAGTGTCACCAGCGCCTAAATCAGGTCGGTATTCACAACAACATAACCATACAATGGATTAAAGGCCACAGCGATTCCCGAGGCAACGATGCAGCGGACGAACTCGCTAGAAGGGGTTCTAGCATGGCAGCAGTGGGACCAGAACCCATTGTGCCATTCCCCTTCGGGTATCTACGAACTCTGGTAAGGAAACGCACCAGGGATCAACACCACATACTGTGGCTAGACCATGGTGAGTGTAGGCAAGCCAAGGAAGCACTTCCTACTATAGATGGCCGCCTCACTAAACGGGCGTTTCGGCTGACCAAGTTACAGGTCCACACAGTCACAGCCGCCATCACTGGGCACGGCTCTTTTAATAAACACCTCTTTGTCCTAGGAGTCACAGATAGCCCACTGTGCAGAGCTTGCATGGAAGAGGACGAGACAGCAGCCCACGTGATTCTACACTGCCCAGAGGTTGGAACATACAGGGCAAAGTACCTCGGTAACCCAGGTACTCTTCGCGAGATCGTCAGCAACACCAAGGAGCTGCTGGCCTTTTTCGGGGAGCTGGGGTGGTTGGAGTAATGTTCCCACCCGTACGCAAAATACGCGCTTTAGAAGTGGAGTTGCGGAAACCAGCCCGCTATAGAATACAATACAATGCCCTATTCCGGGCTGATATGATGTTGATGATATCATGATATAAGGCTGGCGCAGAACCGCGGAGATTGGCACAAGCAAATCGAGCCTATACCCAGCAGTGGGTGAAATCAGGCTGTCAGGATGATGATGATGATACTTTCTTTTGTTATCGTGTGGTGAGCGCCTAACCAGGTGTCAGAGTTTTTATGCCGCCCCGCGCCCATGGGCCTCTGACTAGCTTTACATGCCGTCGAAAAATAACTCTCGGGCATACTTGTTGTCCTCGCAATGTTTTCCCAAGTGGTAATTATACTTACAATACGCAAATCCGAAATCCGTCTTGGGTTCGAACTCAAGACTTGGCTGTTTGACGGTCACACCACTAGGTTATCTGCTTGATATTGATACTTACTTAGGTACCTACATAGTACGTCTGTATTCTACAGGTAGGTTTGGGAGCTTTGCGCCTTTGTATGAATCGTTTCGGTTTCACGACACTTGGGCATTGATCAGGCAGGCAGGCGGGCGATCGCAAAACAGTTGTTACAAAAGCACAGAGGAACGCTGCTGCCCATTCTCCGGCAAGTTTTTTTTTTCTGGTAAGGTTTCGTATCATGCTCTAACTAAAAGCCACACATGACTACCTACCTAATTTGACTTCCTATACAAACAACAACACCAGCAACTGTTTTTTTGTCATAAAACTTATTTAAGAATGAAACATTAGAGCGATACAACTGACGCTTAGCGCCATCTATCGACATTTCTATGGAGTTGTTCGAAATTTTCGAGTCAAATACAATTGGTCGACTATTATTCGTAAACTTGTAAAGACCACTTAGGTGTGATAGTTTTCCTTTAAAGCTTCGTTATATATGGGTATTACTACAGTGACATTTGTATATCTAACTACGACCGTTTAGTTGGTAGAGGGACACTTGACTGTAACGAAAATTGGTACTTTAAAGCTTGATAAGTCACGAACAGTTTACGTAATAAAAAAATGGTCTTCCCAAACCCCTAATATTTTTGAAAGACCTATTCTACCATATACTAAACTATGGGAAGGACGAAATAAAAATTAACATCCCCACTTTACATGTAGGGGAGGTACCTTTAATAATTGTTTTTTTTCAAAATTTTATTTTACCACTTTTTTGGCGTCATTAACGTGTATATTCATGCCAAATTACAACTTTCTAGTACCAATAGTTTTTGAGATAAACCGCGGACAGACAGACAGACAGACAGACGGACTTGGCGAAACTATAAGGGTTCCTTGTTGACTACGGAACCCTAAAAACAGAACCTACGTATCACGCGCTTTTAATTTATAATGCTCTCTACCTGTACGTGTAGTTTAAGTGACAGTAACAGGAGTACCTACCTACCTAATGCTAAACCAATAATTCTTTTTTTTTTAGTATGGGAAATCATCAAATGACTTCTCCCGCTCTGGGCGGAGCGGAAGGGAGTCTTGACTGACTAAAACCCATCCATGTTCCTTCTTAGCCCTTTGTGTTCCAGGGCCAAGGTATCTCTTTCGAACAGCCCGCAGAACCAATAACGCCTAAGTAACGCTTACTAATCTCGGCCTCAGTCTCTGGGGGGGGGGGGGTTCAATAGCTCTAACGCCGTATTAAATTAGGTACTTGAAAACAATTTCTGCTTTTCAAACTTAGGTATCCTAACTGAAAACCAGTAAGACTTAAAAATCTTTAAATATAAGCAGAACGATATTTAATCTGTTCAAAGTTACAGTGAACTGGCTTCTTCTGGGTAAGCTCGTACGATTGTCGACTTTGTCTCTGTTATCTCGACCTAGATTAAAGACAAGAGCAAACCCATATCAAACAAAAAATTAAAAAAAATTGCATCATGCGAACAATTAATATTATTAACGCATCAGTTATCCGTTGAAATACCTACTTATTAATTGTATTCTATGTAGAAAATATTTTTTTCAACTTTCAGTGACATGTGTGGAAAGAAAAACCTATTTTTTTATTTCAATTTCACTTCACTTTTGAACAGCAGCGGTTAGAAGGCACATACAAATATATAATAAATAAATATACATAATTATTCTAAATCGATGTCACTAACCTCGATCAATAAATTGGGTTCGATTCCCAGTTCAAGCAAATTGAAATGATTGTCATGAATTTCCCAGAAAGCACAGATTTGCAGGCTAGAACTACAGCCTACAAAATAATTATGCTTTGAGTGTCATCTATTGCATCAGAACTTGGATTCAGAATAATATATTAAATTGCAGCTAGATGTCGCTTTATTAAGATCCAGCTTTAGTGTTGCTAGTTTTAAAATATGTAAAATGTCAACGAAAAAAGGTCACCTAAAGTAATTATGAATTTGTATGATAAAGCTAGCTAGAAAAACTAGACTATAAAAAACACTTTATGCAGGACTTGACGCTTTTTCGGCCTTGGATCGTTCCTAAAAATGTAGAACAACCGGCAATACTAGAAAAATCTGAGAATCTCTTTAGTTCTCTGATAATGAACGCACTTTTTCTTTTTTTGACGTTGCGTGCAATTTTGACATTTGTGTTTACATGTGCGCCCCCTATCAATAAAATTGTAAAACTCATCCTAATGGTGGTGATTATAATAAACTACCGACTGATTGCTTCTATTTTTATTTGTATTTTCTAATTAATTAGCATTAATCGTAATATTTAGTGCTGTGGCTGCGGCCATATGATGCTTTCTTATGTCGGGCATAGCTAAAACGCCAGTTTTGGCCGAGGAGGGTGGAAACAATCAGAGTAGAAAACGATCTCTCCACACCAGCAGTGAACAGTGCAATATTAAAAGAACAAAATCCGACGAAATGAGTGCCAGTGAGAAGAAATCAAACTTTTCTATGCTGACTCCCAACACCAATGGGACGGTTAAGTTGACATCGACATCAATGAACAAACCTGGTGCAACGACGAAGAAATTGGTTATAAAGAATTTTAAAAGTGTGTTTACGCTTTTATCATAGTCGTCATGATTATAACCTATTTGACATCTGCAGAAGTAATGGCTGGGTATTGTTTTTAGGCAAGCCGAACCTTCCAGAAAACTATCAGGAGACGACATGGAGCAAGTTACGCGAGGCGGTGATCGCCATCCAGACGTCGAAAGCGATTGCGTACTCGCTGGAGGAGCTGTACCAGGCTGTGGAGAATATGTGTAGTCACAAGGTGAAGTTTGAAAAAACGCAATTTACTTATTTGGCGCCTTATCAAAACATCGAGTTTTCTATGCTATATTTGAGTTAAACAGTAATTTAATACCAGGAATTTTATACTTATAATATTTCTAAAATAAAATCAGAATATCATGTAGGAACTGGAAACTGCATCAAAATTAATTGCGCAGCAGATCTAAGTGGTCACTCAGACAGACATGATAGTGATGTGTTTTTCCTTAATAGACTTTCAGACCTGGCATCTGAATGTTTGCCGCCGAGCTCTATGTCTTATACTATTTATTAAACATGAGAATTCTGATTAGGATTCTTCCTCTAATTCCTTAATCAAGACAACCCTGTAAGTTCATTTAACCCCATTGAATAATGTTTCCATGAAATAGTCATTGATTGGGTTTTTTTTTAAACATTGGCCCCCACTAGGAATTTCTCCTGCATTGTGGGTGCATTTACAAAAATTTAAACTCACATACACAAACAGCCAGACCCGAAACAACTACCTATGTGTAGACCACCACTGCGCCAACCGTGCTATCACCGTCAATTAAATGAACTTAGAGGATTGTATTGATGATTTTAATTATTATAACTCTGTAAAGCCATATTTGTTACAATTGCGAATTATATGTATTGTATTTATTCTTTATTGCACATTTAATTAAAAGATACACACAGAAATGAAAAATAAATGAAATTGAAAAAAAAATATTATGAATTAGCAATAATACTAATAAAAATTAAACTAATACTAATTATTTATTTATTTATTAATAATGATTTGATTATTGATGAATTATAATAATGAAATTGTAATTACTTTAATAACCAACAAAAAAAATATTTGCTTGTGGTACTAACTGAATTCATGACAACAGTTTGCACATTGATTCTCTTAATACACCTAGCATGTTCATAAGTTTAAACCTGTCCCTAACCAGATGGCGTCACAACTGTACGTAAACCTTACAAACTTGGTGGAGGCCCACGTAAAGGCCAACATCGAACAGTTCCTGTCCGAGAGTATGGACCGGCAGGTGTTCCTGAAACGGATGGACGACTGCTGGCGCGCGCACTGCCGCCAGATGATCATGATCCGTAGCATCTTCCTCTACCTCGACCGCACCTATGTATTGCAGAATCCTAGCATACATTCTATATGGTGAGACCTTTTTACTTTTATTTTCTTCGTCAATCACTCAATGCTGAGGACCGGTCAGCATATACAGCCTCAAACAACCTCCTCCTTCATTGCATGACAATCTTGCCGGTGCTCTGCCTTGACCACTATTATGTTCCAACTAGTATCTTAAGCATTTATTTTATGTTACCTGTACAGTAATCACAGGGGTGACTCGTGGCCACAGCACCACTCTGTCTGGTCTATCTTAATGATTGAGGAACACATGCTGAGTTTGGTCTGTGGATGACTGACCAACTTTAATATACTGACACCCCTCTGTGCCTAGCAAAGCACGTTTAGCCATACACTGTATGTACTGTCAGATATTAAGGCATCTGTAACCGGTTTAAGTGAACGCTTAGCTGAACATAGTTGGTAAATGGCTAGACAAATGATGTAATATTAATTATAACATAACGCACAGAGATGTAAGTACTTAATAGTCTAATGTAAACTAATATTATAAAGAGGAAAGATTTGATTGTTTGTTTGCATTGAATAGGCTCCGAAACTGCTGGTCCGATTTGAAAAATTCTTTCAGTGGTATATAGCCCATTTATCGAGGAAGGCTGTCTGGTGTCTGTATGGTGTCGGACGTAAAGAATAGGAGCATCCCATATGTTCCCGTGGGTGTCGTAAGAGGCGACTAAGGGACTTGCCAGAGAATGGGCAGCAGCGTTCTCTGTGCATTTGTAACAACCGTACTGCGATCGCCAACCCGCCTGCCAAGCGTGGCGATTATGGCAAAACCCCCCCTTCTTGAGGGAGGCCTAATGTCCAGCAGTGGACGTCTTTCGGCTGAAATGATGATGATGATGATCGAGGAAGGCTATAGGCTATATATCATTATGCTACGACCAATAGGAGTGGAGCAGCAATGAAAAATGTTGCGAAAACGGAGAAAATGTGACGCAAAAGAAGTTGCGCCGGACAGCTAGTACACCCATATTTCGACAGTTATGTTTAAATTCCAAGCAAGAGCCTATTGACATCTATTGGCTCTCATCTATTCATTTTATATGTATAATTCCAGGGACATGGGTCTAGACCTTTTCCGGCACCACATAGCAATGAACACTCTAGTCCAGACGCGCACAGTGGACGGACTACTCACACTGATCGAGCGGGAGCGAGGAGGCGACGCCGTGGACATCTCACTGCTCAAGACGCTGCTACGGATGCTCTCCGATCTGCAGATCTATCAGGATGCTTTTGAACACAAGTTAGTATTCATTTAGAATAACTAGATATGAGATTTGTGTATGGTGCTTGTGCACTAACATTGTTTTGTATTAATACCATTTACTTATAAGTTGAGATGACTTGATACAAGATGTCTTGCTAAACAAAAACGTTCTTAGGTGGCTTTGTACAGTCAGCCAAAAAAAGTAGTTTCCATATTTTCATGACTATTTTTTTCAGTGTCATACAACATTACCTGTTACATCGTTTAACGGTAGCTAGCTTATTTTATTATTTATTAAAACCCGTGGTTCTACTATTAGACACGTGCTGGTTTAAATTACACGAGCACTTTCGAAACAGAGCCCTTATTTATGAGCCGATCACGCGGCTACGTCACGAGTGGCCGCGCTCACCCACAACGTGACCAGAACGGGTGTTTCTTAGAAATAACTACCGTAAACGATCTCAAACTACCAACTTATATGAGGATAGGTTTTTGAAATAACATAATCGTAAAAGTTTTGCGTAAATAAATGTAGGATCAGTAAATATGTATTGTGTATTTTATTTTGTTTGTAAAATAATCGAAAGCAGTAAGTTAAGTAAGCTTAAGTTGTTTTTAATACGTATCTTTTACACTAATGTTTAAATATGTATAAAATTTGTGTATAAATAAATAAAGAATAGGACCTCATTTTGTTTGGCAATAGCAGTCCAGTTATATCGTCCCTGACTTGACAAATTGTAGGTCATGTATTCGGTATGCCAACTCGTACTTAACTCTCTCTCATAGAAAATGCCCGTAATTCCAGGGGTAGGAACATTATAGGCTGATTTGATCATGTTACGCCTATTGTGTGTTAAGACCAGTTCATGAGCACACCCTTTATTCCGTAGGTTCCTTCAAGCGACGGAGCGCCTGTACGCGGCGGAGGGACAGCGACTGATGCGCGAGCTAGCCGTGCCGCAGTACCTCGCACACGTTGAGAAGAGGCTTAAAGAGGAGAACGAGAGATTGCTGCACTACCTAGACCCCTCTACTAAGTAAGTAATATTAATAACTAGATTATGTCCGCTGCCGCTCTCGCGTGGAGCTCGTTATTTGTCCAGCGCGATAATACTACCAATCTTATGATTAAAAGTATCTTATGTGTAAGTAAGTAAGTAGTAGTTAATCCAGGTGATAAACTCTCAGTGTGCCAATTTTTATCCTAATACGTTCAGAAGTTTATGCCTGAAAATGAAACAAATATCCTCACAAATTTTCGCATTTATAATAGTAGCAGTTTCGGTCATGGTGGTCCATCTCAACGGTAACTAGAGAAATATCTTCCCTCAATCTCATATTCTGATGGGACGGCAATCCGATACGACCGGGGTGATATCAGGCGCAGGCCTAACCTTATTTTGTCAATAAAATGTTATTACTTATATTGGCTGTCACTCTATGTTTTGGGCAGTCGTTATGATAGGTCGTTATTTTGGGAAGTTGTTGTTTGTGTTATGAAAACGTATCGTGGTACCCACTACCTGGGTTGTAGAGGTCAAATAGGCAGTTTCTCCATGTAAAATACTGGATGCAGGTGACTGCATCCAGTAAGTTTGGAAGCAGTTCTCAACATATTTGGGAAAAGATTAGGCAGAAGATGATGGCAAGAAAACAAAATAGAAGTTCTTGCCGTTTTGCGTGAATATGACGCATATCTTCCCCCGAGTTGTTCTTTTTGTGTTTGAAGTGTTCACATGTATCATGTTTTTTGACCATTATTTCACCTTAAATACATTCTAAAACCATGTTTCCCCGCCAGATGGCAGTTAATCCACACGATAGAGCGTCAGCTGCTGAGCGAGCACCTGTCGGGTATCCTGGGCAAGGGGCTGGAGGCGCTGATGGACGGGCCGCGGCTCGCAGACCTCACCACGCTCTACACACTCTTCAGCCGCGTCAAGGACGGGCTCACCGAACTTTGTAACCACTTCAATGCTTATATTAAGGTCAGTATGCCTGGATTTGGCAAGTTGTGGTAAAAGGTGGTTGTTGTAGAGAAAATTAATTTGATTTTATGTAGGCTGAAATTAAATTTGCCAGTGATACTTCGCAGCTTTTGATTTCTGAACAAGATAGATAAACAATTTGAGGTTCATCAATCAATAAAATTATTTGTTTCGGATAACAAAGACCCATAACATATATACCTTACGGACGGCGTCGTGTTGCGCTGTGTGGTGTTGCGTAGCCTTTCGGAGAATCGCCGATATATGACCCCCCTTCGGCCAAAACTCTTCCTTAAGGAAGGTCTCGATATGACGCTATGACCGCAGGTAGTGTAGTAGGTCACGTCTGTTAAGTTTGCATAAAGGAGAACCGATGTACAAACTAATATTTCAAGTAACTGACAACGGGCATTTTTTATTTAATAGTAGTGCCTGTCAAAAAAATGCCCAATAACTTGCCTAAAAATTAGCGGTTTTTTTTTTAAGAAAAAGAAAATTTTGTTCTTGATAACAAAACTTAAGCTTCTAACGCCTCTGGAAGTCAGTTGTCAAAGAATTTTGCATACAGACCCTATCCTCCAGAAAATACAAGCTCAATATTATGTTGTTACAGAAAAAAGGTCGTACGATAGTGATAGAGCCGGAGCGCGACAAGACGATGGTGGGCGAACTACTGGAGTTCAAGGAGCAGCTGGACCACGTGGTCAACACCTGCTTCCAGAGGAACGACAAGTTCCTCTACTCCATGCGGGAAGCCTTCGAGTACTTCATCAACCAGAGACAGAACAAACCGGCTGAACTTATTGGTGAGTACATAACAGATTGACAGACTGTTTTTTTTTTACGTAAGATAGTATTTATTTATCTCGCTCAGGACAAAACAAACTGGCTAAAAGTAACAAAAAAATATATATTAAAAAGCAAACATGAAAAAATATGTACCGAAAAACCGGCATTTTCTCGGCTTATTTCGAATTGTGTGAGAGTAGATACCGAACAGAGACTGCCGATCGACACGAAATCCAAATATCTGTAGTAATTGCGCCGGGTTGGCCATTGTTGTTCAACAAGTACTATCGAATCGAATGTCCCGACCCGAACAAAGGACATTATTATGTTGTTACAAAAGGTGTAACAACATAATAATGTCCTTGGATACTTAAAAAACATTTTTTTTTCAGCCAAATTCGTGGACGTGAAACTCCGCGCGGGCAACAAAGAGGCCACGGAGGAAGAGTTGGAGCGTCTGCTCGACAAGATCATGGTGTTGTTCCGGTTTATACACGGCAAGGACGTGTTCGAGGCTTTCTACAAGAAGGTATGATGCTCTTCTTTCTTACAGGATTCTTTTGCACCCCGATAAAAAGAAAAAGTATTTATTAGTCTCGCACAAGACAAAAAAAAAGAAACAAAATAATATAAAAGTACACCAGAAAAAAAAACAGAAATTAAAATGGTCCTGCACGAGGCCAAAAGGCCTATATCTCAGCATGGTGCTGGTACCCTGCTACCATACACTGATCAAGCACAGCAGAGCTATGTTGGATGGTACGGTCTTCTGGAGCTAACCTATAAGAAACTATGGTAGGGCCATAAAGTTCATTCCTGTGCCATATTTTCGAGCGTTTATACAGCTTAGGTGTTTGTCGAAAGTAGACCTACCTTCGCAAACTCGACGTATTTTCGATAAAGTCGCGTTTTTATTGGTGGTGTGTAGATGTGCATTTACGGCATGTCTATGCCTACGATTGACGGAAGCTCAGTGCGGAGATATTCTTTCGCGTCTAAAGAAATAATATTCTCTATATAGAGGCTTGAATTTTGTCATTATGCTCCGAACGATTTTTTTTTTTAAATAATTTCCTCTGCCATATGAAAACTTAACATCTACCTTTCTTTTTCTAGGACCTCGCCAAAAGGCTGCTGGTCGGTAAATCAGCGTCCGTAGACGCAGAGAAGTCGATGTTAAGTAAACTGAAGCAAGAATGCGGGGGTGGCTTCACCTGCAAGCTAGAAGGCATGTTTAAGGACATGGAACTTTCCAAGGATATTAATATTACCTATAAGCAAGTATGTATGAACCACCACGTAAGTTGTGAGAGTTTATTTAAATAATTTTCCCAGTTTTTTTCAGAGATTTTTGGTGACAGGCAAATAAGATATCAGAATCACTTTTAAATAGCATATTTTAAATATAAGCTAAATGGGGTCGACGACTTTTATATGAGAAGAAACTCAGGAGTAAAGCTCTTTCAAAGTCCAAATAATGGGTACAAAAAAAGTGTAACAAAATGAGTGTAACGAAATCCTGAGAAAAGGAAAGCTAGCCAGCAGACGGAACGGACGGAGCAGGGTGCAGCGGCTAAAGGTTAACTGTGTACCCATAACCGTGTAGTGTCCCGAGATAATAAATGTTTGTGTAGCACTTAGCGGCGTCACAGGAGGGCGGCGGGCTGGAGCTGAGCGTGTACATCCTGACGATGGGCTTCTGGCCCACCTACCCGCCCGTGGACGTGCGCCTGCCGGCCGAGCTCACGCGACACCAGGACCACTTCACCAAGTTCTACCTCGCCAAGCACTCCGGCCGCAAGCTGCAGTGGCAGGCCACGCTGGGCCACTGTGTGCTGCGCGCGCACTTCACACAGGTACCGACTACACCATACACCACTAGCGTCTGCTCGCGGCTTCGCTCTCTTTATGTACAGAAATTAACCCAGGGGAACGTTTTAAATGTAGCCTATGGCACTAGGGAATAGTATAGCGTCCCGTTAGGGAAACGAGGGAATTCGATATAAAATGGATGGTCCCCCCAAAAGTCAGATTGAATTCTCCCATTCTCCCTAGTCAGCAACCATCATCGGCCTATCCTTTTACCAACTATTTTGGGGTCGGCTTCCAGTCAGCTTAATACTAGAATATACATGGAGCGACTGCCTATCGGACTTCCACAACCCAGTTAGTACTGGGTATTAGTATTCTAGTCAGCAATTGTAACAAATATTGTGTAACTTTTCAGGGTAACAAAGAGCTGCAGGTGTCGCTGTTTCAAGCGCTCTGTTTGCTTCTCTTCAACGACGGAGATAATCTCTCTTTCGAAGATATCAAGACTGCTACTAATATTGAGGTAAGAACATAATAACCAAAGAAATATTTCCGCTGTCATCATCATCATTCATCATTTCAGCCGAAAGACGTCCACTGCTGGACATAGGCCTCCCCCAAGTGTCGCCACATTGATCGGTCCCGTGCGACTCGCATCTAGCGGATCCCCGAACCCGACCTTCACCAGGTCATCGGTCCACCTAGTGGGAGGCCTTCCAACGCATCGTCTCCCGGTTCGCGGTCGCCATTCCAGAACTTTTCGGCCCCATCGGCCATCTGTTCTGCGAGCAATGTGCCCTGCCCACTGCCACTTAAGTTTGGCAATTCTTCGGGCTACGTCGGTAACCTTGGTTCTCTTGCGGATGTCCTCATTTCTGATTTGATCACGCAAGGAAACTCCGAGCATAGGTCTCTCCATTGCCCTTTGGGTGACTTTGAGCCTTCTGATGAGGCCCATTGTGAGCGGCCACGTTTCGGTCCCGTATGTAATCACTGGCAACACTCACTGGTCATAGACTTTCGTCTTGAGACACTGCGGTAAGTTGGACGAGAAGATACCACGCAGCTTCCCGAACGCTGCCCAGCCGAGTCGGATTCGACGATTGACCTCTTTCTCGAAGTTAGACCTACCCAACTGGACCGTTTGTCCCAGGTAGACATAATCGTCTACAACTTCGATAGTAGAGTCTCCGATCTTGATAGGAGTGGGTGTTACATGGGCATTGAACATGACCTTGGTTTTGTCCATGTTCATTTTAAGACCCACTCTTTCGGAAGCTCTACTGAGGTCATCGAGCATTGTACTGAGGTCCTCCATGGTCTCAGCCATGACCACTATATCGTCGGCAAATCGAAGGTGAGAGATGTACTCGTCATTGATGTTGATGCCTAGCCCTCTCCAGTCCAGAACCTTGAAGATATCTTCCAGTGCAGCGGTGAACAGTTTCGGAGATATAACGTCTCCCTGTCTCACACCTCGCTGCAGAAGGATAGGTTCCGAGGTCTGGTCCTGAAGTCGGACTGACATGGTGGCGTTTTTGTACAAACACTTCAACACCTCGATGTACCGATAATCAATTTGGCACCGTTGGAGAGACTGCAGTACAGCCCAAGTCTCGATCGAATCGAAGGCTTTCTCGTAGTCCACAAACGCTAAACAGAGAGGCAGGTTGTACTCTTCGGTCTTCTGTATAACCTGTCGCAGCGTATGTATGTGGTCTACGGTGCTAAAACCTTTTCGGAATCCGGCTTGTTCAGGAGGCTGAAAATCGTCAAACCTGCGCGCGAGACGATTCGTGATGACTCTTGAAAACAACTTGTAGATATGGCTTAGAAGTGAGATGGGCTTATAATAATATAATATAATAATAAATCTTTATTCAGAACCAAAAATGGGTCAAATACAAAAATAATCTTAATTAAACAATGTAGGTCACACAATGTTCGATGCCTGTACTAGGATAATCCTGTATCACAGGCAGAAGGAACTCAAAAAATATACCATTTACAGGACAACAGATTTTTAAAACAATATTTAACATCTTAAAGTGATCAAATTAGAAACATTTCATATAGTAAACCTAATTAACTTAAACACTATTAAATTAGAACTAAAACACGTAACAATAACAGGGAAAAATGGGCGTCAGCAGAAACATTAATTCGGTTAGAGTCCATGGAGAAAAAATTCACAGTCGAGGCACTCTTGTTTGTTTTCGATTATTACACCTAGCGACTAATGTCATTATGAGTAGACAGCAAAAATTGATGAGTAGGTCAGCACAGTAGTCTGTTGTAGTTGTGTCATCGACAGGCGTATCAACGCGGAAGTCTGACCTAGAGTATGACGCTTTACGCGCCTCCATAGTCGATCGAGTTGATATACCTGTATTCTGCTATTTTCCTAGCAGGGCACTCAGTGTCTCCCGTTTTGTGGTTATTGGGCTTTTTAAAGCGCGAGCAAGTTGCACATGTAGGTGAGAGCGCTTTTTTCTCGCACTCGGACAGCGAGTGTCCTGCTTCTCCGCAGTGACCGCAAGTAGAGTTGACCTCTCTGCATGATTTGGCTGCATGACCATATTGTTGACATTTGTAACATCTGGTAACTAGAGTGAAATCTCTGACAGGGCAGGAAGTCCAATTTATAAAAAGCCTTTCTTGAGATATTAGGGCTTTTCGAATCTTGCCTGGAACCTCGATAATGTAGTTACAGGTCATCGCATCTTTCTTTCCGGATTTGTGGCTGAACTTAACTACGGCCAAAAAGGACTCCATTGACATCTCTGGAAACTTGTCGGCTACATTCTGCTCGTAAATGCACCTGAGGACATCAGTATCAGCTAAAGAAGTCGGCACTCCTACGACCGTGATCCGCGGTTTGCGCTTTTTAGGTTCATCGGCTGTAAGTCCAGATGTTGACAGGACTGCTTGCTTTAGTTTATCTGCATCCTGTTTGGTTTCAGTGCTGATTATAACACCTCCATCTTTAGTTTTGCGGACTCCACGCACATGCAGCTTCATTTGATCAGGGCGTATTATTTGTTGAACGAGGTTTTTCGTTTCGTCACTCGACTTTAATTTATCGCTGGGATAAATGGCTACAGAGCTCAAATTATTTGGTCGAACGAAATCATTTGACCCCTTCTTTACCATGTCAGCAAACGATGTACTTCCCTTCGTACCTGTGTCCTCAATTGCCTGCTTCAGTTCAGAAATTTGATCCGTCAAGGTGCGTTTTTCTTGTAGGTCATCGATAATTTTGACGGCTTGCAGGGCTTTCTGTTTCAGTGCTTGATATAGAACTGCCATTTGAGAAGTACCAAATTCTACTTTGCGGCATAGGTTTGTTATTTTCAGTTTCTGCTCCGAGTTGAGTTTGCCATCTGTCGCAATAGAGCAAACCTCATTTAACTGCTGTTCAATGGATGACATCCATTTTTGGATATCGGGCGTGGATACCACAGGTATGGAGAAGTCCGGCTGGAGGCTTTTTGCTGGCGAGGCATTAGGTTGCACTGGACTACTGTTTTCCATTTTTCAACAGGTTGACTATGTAAATGTTTTCATTATATAATAAACTGTACACTTAGCAAAAATTAAAAGAAGGTCACTGTTATTATTTTAATGAAATATTGCTAACGAGCACGTCTGTACGTTGTGAATGGTCGCGATGCAATCCCAAACTGGGAGCATCAGAGTGTTTATAGTTCTTCAACCGGGCGTTGTCGCCCTTTTTGAAGAAGAGTACCACCACAGCCCTGCACCATGCCTGTGGCGTTTTCCCCTCGAGTATGACGGAATCAAACAGCTTCTGAAGGGCCTTAAGTACCGGTTTTCCACCCGCCTTCAGAAGTTCGGCCGTAATTCCATCATCACCCGGTGCCTTGTTGTTTTTAAGCTGTTTCAGAGCCATCCTAATCTCGTACAGGCTGATGTCCGGGATGTCTTCGGTGTAGTGTCGGGTCAGTCTAGCTCTTGGGTCATTCGCTAGATTTACAACGGGTTTCCTGGTTGACGTGTACAACTGCCCATAATAACTCTCGATCTCCCTCAGTAGCTCCGGTTTGGCGGATACGATTCTGCCATCGTCGGTCTTCAGTTTCGTGAGCTGGCTCTGCCCAATAGCCAGATCTCTTGCAAATACCTTTGAGCCTCTATTCCGCTCAATGGCGTCTTTAATACGCTCGGTATTGAAGCAGCGGAGGTCGCTCTTCAAGGATTTAGAGATCTGTCTATTGAGCTGCCGGTATTACCACGCGTCTTCTGAAGACTGCAGGATCATCTCACGCCGTTCCTTCATGAGCTTGAGAGTATGATCAGAGAGTTTTTTGTTCTTCTGTGTACGACGCGTCTTGAAGAACTTAGACCCTGTCGTATGGACAGTTTCCACGAATCCATCGTTGCATTCGTCCACTGAGCTTCCTAGGCACTCGAAACGATTCTGGAGTTCAAGCTGAAAGCTCTCGGGGTTTTGGATCTGGATCTTTGCTGGTCGGAGCGTAGACTTCATCAGTCGAGACCTTTCAAGCTTAATATTGATGTTCAATGTGCCTCTTACCATGCGGTGATCGCTCCCAGTTTTCACCGAATTGATCACAGATACATCATTGAACATTTGCTTCTTGGTTGACATGATGAAGTCAATCTCATTTTTAGTTGCACCATCGGGGCTCTGCCAGGTCTACTTCCTGTGCTCACGCTTTTTGAAGAAGGAGTTCATCATATAGAGGCCCTCCTACTCCATAAAACTAGCCAGTTGGTGTCCCCGGTGGTTCCGACATCCAAACCCAAATTGCCCCACCTGCAGCTCATCTCCGTCTCGCTTGCCCAGTTTCGCGTTGAAGTCCCCCATGACAACGGTAAAGTGAGTTTTGAAACCATGCATGGCTTTGGAGATATCCTCATACATGGTCTCCACTTCGTCGTCGGGGTGTGCCGAGGTCGGGGCGTAGACCTGTATGACCTTCAGCGAATATCTTGAGGATATTCTGAGTATCAGGTACGCCACCCTGGTCGACACACTCTCGATCTTCACCACGTTATTCACAAGGGACTTGTGGACGATAAACCCAACACCACCCTGGGACTGCCGGTCACCCTCTCGGAAATAGAGTAGGTTGCCGGATTTCAGGATCATCGTGTCCTCCCCCTCTCTTCGGACTTCAGATAATCCTACAATACTCCATCGCAACCTGCTCAATTCCTCCTCGAGTTCCGTTATCTTCTCGTCGGTCCAGAGTGTTCGCGTGTTATATGTTGCCAGGTCAAGTCGTCGGTATAGGCAGCCGGATCCCTTCCGGAGATTCTTCGCACCCCTTGCCACGCCGTAACCTCGACCGCTACCATAGTCGAGGGTAGACGGGCTGCCGGGTACTAGGGGCCATTTTTTTTTTGCGCTCATAAGGGGGGGTTTTGCCATAATCGCCACGCTTGGCAGACGGGTTGGCGATCGCAGTACGGTTGTTGCAAAAAGCACAGAGAACGCTGCTGCCCATTCTCTGGCAAGTCCCTTAGTCGCCTCTTACGACACCCACGGGAAGATATGGGATGGTGCTATTCTTAACGTCCGACACCATACAGAACGCCGACACCATACAGAACTTCCGCTGTACTGAAAACATAATCTTTGTAGCCTAAGACTTTAGACCAACCGGATTTTGAAAATGAATTTCTAACAAAATACTGAAACCTTAAGTTTTTTTTTTTGTGAAAGTACTTCATTATTTCTGAATTTAAAAATCGCGAGGAAAGTTTCTTGAGCATCGAGAGACATGGATCACCTGGTGATTTATTGCACTCACGTGTTTAAGTATCCCTTACACTATTACAAAGTGCGACACATCAAGCAATACATATTCAGTATAACATGACCTTGCTTTGTATAGATTTCCAATACAGTGAGAGTTCAAATGAATAAATCAACTCTTCAGCTTTATTATTTTATTATTGATGAACTTATACAAATAACTTATTTAGACTAATATTAAAACGCTGAAGAATTTGTTTGGTTGGTTGAAAGCGCTAATCTCTGGAACTACTGGTTCGAATTCAAAAATTATTTTAGTGTTGGATAGCTCATTTATCGAGAAAGGCTAATATATAACATCACGCTAAGACCAATAGGAGCGGAGCATCAATGAAAAATGTTGCATAACGTGAGTTAGACGAAGTTGCATGGGTCAGCTAGTGAATGCCGCTTCCCCGCAGGAGGGCGAGCTACGTCGCACGCTGCAGTCGCTGGCGTGCGGCAAGGCGCGCGTGCTCACCAAGTCGCCGCGCGGCCGCGAGGTGGACGACGCCGACCACTTCGCCTTCAACGGGGACTTCACCAACAAGCTGTTCCGCATCAAGATCAACCAGATACAGATGAAGGAGACGGTCAGTATACTCAACATCAAACTCAACTGATGGCCTACCATGACGTCTAAAAGCAGTATTGATTTAATCTTATTCCAGAGTGGGAATGAAATTGTGCTAGACGTCCTCTGTAGCTCCATCTCTTTCCCACACTGTAATGACATTAAAACAATACTGCTTTAAGACGTCATGGTAGGGCCTCTGCTCCTGTCACGATTTTATTTACTAATTTTTATTTTAGACGATCACAGCATAGGGGGCGTCCACTAATTACTTAAGGCGTTTAGGGGGGGGGGGGAGGGTCGAGCCAAATCTCACCTAATCTCACGAGGGAGAGAGAGGAGGTCTCGGCAAATATTACGTAATTTTCTTTACTGTAAGAAACATTGTAAATATGTTTTTAATACAGTTGCTCAAAAAGTGGCGTATTGCAGGGACGTATAGCGTTCGGGATGTGGTTTATTACACACTCGAGCTTTTTCTTTACCTTTTCCGAACTCGTGCGTTCTCTTTCCCAACTGTCAAAATAATGTCTGTCTATTAAAAAGAAAAAAACCAACCACGAAGTATTCACTAAAAAAAAAATAGAAGTTTTTATGATTCATGCAAATATTTCTAAAAAGAAGCTACTAATTTGTTTTAATATCAGATTTAATGATTGGATTCAATGAGTAAGGTTAGGTTTCATTTCATTTTTATCAATAAAAATAAAATCTACTGAAGACTTGGATGTATGGGCATAGTTCCCTTTGCCTACCCAGAATGGGTGAAGAAAACAAAAAAAAACTCTGTTTATATTCTTTTACGGTTTGCGCCATTTTCCAAAATGTTCTTTATTAAATTGCTTCATTTTTTTTGCAACTGTATTAAAAATAGTTGTTCAGTACACGTGCGGAACCGTCATTGCAACTTGTTCCGACTGTCAACCCTCACCTTCGGCTGCGCCTCGGCTCGGGTAGACATTTGTCGGAACTCTTTGCAATGACAGGGTTTCTGCTCTCGTAATGAAATATACTATTACATGTTGTCATGAATAATAAATATTCAATGAAAATTCTTAAGCAAATTATGTTTTTTAAATCAATCCAACGCAATGAAGCACAGGTTAACGTATTTACACTTAACTACGAATTTTGATACATCTCACGTAAGATTAAAGGGGGGTTGGGGGGGTCAAGTCAAGTCTCATGATATCTCACCAAAGGGAGTGAGGGGGTCGGAAAATCGCCGAAATTGCACTCACGTAAATAATGGACGCCCCCATACTAAAATACTCGTTTTTTTGACGAGTCTTCAGTCATGATGATTGTAACAAACTTTGTCTTTATTGAATTATTTATTTTTAGAATGATTTGTACAATAGTGATACATAGGCGCAAATTATTCATGTCGCAATGATAATTGTTGTAAGCTCATTGAAAAACACGAGAAATATTTCCCAATGACTACAGTTTCATTGAAATTCAGTTTTATTTTAAAATCTGTTTTAATAGTCTGTGACATCTTATTAAAAGCTTTCTATCTATGTATCTCTTTTAGTTTCTTATTATTGTTAATAATAAGGAGAATACTTGCATAGACACAATCTTGTAGCCAGGATTATCCATCAGCAACTTGCTCTGAAATACAGACTTGTGGAATCGGAAGTGCCGTACTATAGGTATGTGCCCGACCCAGTTCTCGATAATGGCAATATCACACTGTATTTGGATCAATCCATCATCACTGACAGGACTATTGTAGCCAATAAGCCTGATATAGTGGTGGTGGATCGATCAGAGCGGCGCGCAATGATTGTTGACATAACGGTTCCATATGACGAGAACCTCGTGAAAGCCGAAAAAGATAAGCAAATCGAGTATCTTGACTTGGCTCGCGAGGTTGTCGACATGTGGCCTGTTGACTCAGCGATCATTGTGCCGATAGTCGTATCAGCCAATGACCTAATTGCCAAGAGCATCGACCAATATCTGATGAGGCTCTCGTTAGGCAGCTGGATCAAGGGCTTGATTCAGAAAGCGGTACTCCTGGACACGGCTCGTATCGTTAGGAGGTTCCTTTCTCTGGAGCTCTGACCGCCGGGTAGCTTGGACCCAGTACCCGATTTTTTTTTTATATTATTTTATACGGAAATATTTAAAAATGTAAAATATATGTATAGAAATAAATAGATGAGAATACAACAACGCGGTAAACTTGCAACACTTCTATTCTTTGTCCAATGATGATAACATAAATTGCAGCTACATAAACTCCTATCAAAAATTTCTTGTATTAAAATTCCAGAGCGAGGAACAGAAAGCGACGGAAGAGCGAGTGTTCCAGGACAGACAGTACCAGATCGACGCCGCCATCGTCCGAGTAATGAAGATGCGGAAGGCGCTCTCACACAACCTGCTCATATCTGAACTCTACAACCAGCTCAAGTTTCCCGTCAAGGTACCTTATATACAATACTAGCTGCCCGGACAGACTTTGTTCTGTCAAAAGTTAATGCAATGCACTTTTCCTACCTACCTACCCTACCCTACCTTTCTCACCTTTTAAACCTTCCCTGGACTACGACAAACATTTCTAAACCAAAATCAGCCAAATCGGCCCAGCCGTTCTCGTGTTATAAAATTACAACGAAAAGTAGCATCGATTTTTATATATATAGATGTTATGTAGTAACTAGTCATAAGACAGACAGGACCAGCCTTCGGCATTGAGCTTTAGAAAAAAACACTGAAAACTTTACTTTTTGGGGTTCTATACTCAAAGGGTCAAACGGGACCCTATTTCTGAGACTTCGCTGTCTGTCTGTCACCAGGCTGTATCTCGTGAACCGTGATAGCTGGCCAGTTGAAATTTCGACAGATTATATATTTCTGTTGCCGCTATAACAACAAATACTAAAAACGGAATAAAATAAATATATAGGGACTCCCATGTAAAAAAGTGATTTGTTCGTTTTTATAAATAATGGTACGGAACACTTCGTGCGCGAGTCCGACAAGCCATCTATAATTTGATTTGCCATAACAGTAATGACCATTCTATTATAATGTCCTCGTTGATTGAGTAGGTAATAGGCTCGCCCTGTATTACATGAGGCCACCCTGGGCTGAGTCAATTTAGATTGCTATCGATAGGCTGGGAAGAAGAATAAAGCTACAAAGACTGAATACGGTTCAGACGAAGCGACTCCACATCTTGTCTGACTGCTCGCTTTTATTGCATTGATATTAACTTTTACTGACCGACTCAAGCACATAGACACAGGTACAATCACTGCTTTAATGCTAAAACTATTTGTTTTTTTATTTCCAGCCGGCAGACCTGAAGAAGCGCATCGAATCCCTCATCGACCGCGACTACATGGAACGCGACAAAGACAACCCGAACCAGTACAACTACGTCGCGTAATAGTAGCCCACTAGCGGCCATGCTGGCCCACTCGCGGCCACGCCCGCCCGACCGCGTTCTCACTACGACACCAACAATGTTCACTAATAAATGTCTCATGATGATACTATGTTTGAACGATAGGGGAGCCTATCATGTGGACCTCGTGGTAAATACGCTTACGTGACAGCTTATATCTATGAAACAGGACTTAAAGACACACATTTGAGTAAATAAACATTAAAAGGCATAGAAGTGAAGTCACAATAGTGATATTTTAGATTTTTCTTTCTTAAGAAACAAAATAACGCGATATGGTACCCTAAAGTAACGCATTGCCGTGTTATTTGGAGGTCAAGATATTTACCTCGAAATAAATGGCGATGGAGTGGCTACACAAATTTCAATACAAAAAAAAAACTTTACTTTGCATATCATTTCATACTTTCGTTACTTTATTTATTTATTTTGAGGGTATTGGCTATTCGGACATTGTGAAACAGGTCCTAAGGGTAGGAACAGACAGTCTCTTAGTACAGTCGATGTAGACCGTTTCCGACAGCAAATGTGTATTACTGGCCAAGCAGTCTGCGAAAGCCAGTGCAACATTTTCTATGACAAATGTATAAGTCGACTGCTGCAAGTATTCCGTCTTTTCCTGTACTATTGGTATGTCAGCAGACGAGTAATGATTGAACCACATCAGATTAGACTAGAAGAAGGATCTAGCTTGGGTCCAGGATACTAGCTTACTAAGATAATTTGGCAACTAGAAGGGCTGTGAACCACTCTCCGTAAGTATGGAACACGATACGCATTCTTTCGCATCGACGAAATTGTGAACGCGCTTCCATACTTGGTACTTTTGTACGACCAAACCGTCGAACGCCATCGATCAATGTGTCGTGACCCTAACTTTTTCCCGAACACCATGTCCACATCCGATTAGGCCTACCGGCTTTGCCGAATAACACCGACCCTAAAATATTATGTTGCGCCCCTGACAGTCGCGTAATTAACTTGGTCAGTTAGTAGATTGGCCAACTAGTCCACCCAACTAGTCTGGCCTATGCTTGAGGATTGGGCTAACTTAATGCCGTGTCGTAGTATCAATGCCCTCGCCGACCTTAGCTGTCCAATTGCCGACGAGGAAGCGACTTGCTAACGACTATTTCCTCTCTAGAAACGTACAAAAGATTGTAAGATCCGCTTGCTTCATTAAAGCGATGCATATATGAATAGTTGATCGCTTGACTGTTCACACCGTTGACAACTCTGTCAAACAAGCGAGCTGTACGCGCTTGTCGCTACTCGCCGGCTGTGGGAAATGTGCCTTACCTCTGTACAAAAGACAGTCCGCCGGCTACGTACGTAGATCGAACAGCTTATAGGAAAACTGCCGATAACAGTAGAGCCGCATAGATTAAAGTAAAAAGAGCAGAGTATTTAATAATACCTTAACACAACTCGACAAATCAATACCTGCACTCAAGGTAAATCATTTAATAATAAGCTTTATGTCGTGAGATGTAGTGACATTTCCGAATAGTGATGATATGCATTGGCAAATATACAGGAAAAAATTTCACTCCTCGTCCAAATATTTCACGTTGCTTGTGTATTTCAAAATAGAGACGTTACAGAGGGCGCCAAACTAGTGGCTTAGTTCCGAGGCGACACAATTTAGATTGCCATTGACACGCTAAGAATATTTCAGAATATAACGTAAATGTTCATTGGTATAAAGTTGCCTTTGTACTAACGAAACTATGCAAATGAAGCGCACATTTCAATGCCTCATCTTAGTTCTTGGTGTTGAGTTATTTAGGTGTGCGACGATCAATATTTGTATACGGACTTTAAATTGACCAGAAACGGAATTGTTTGACTATGGGGTTCTAATAACGATTATCAGGTAGAATGAAGCAACTGATTAATAGTAACTTCATGATTTATAATTATTTTTTATTGATCAATTATTTAGGGAGTTACTACGCTGATCGAATCGCGGAATTGGCTAGAGCTCAATCTTGTCCATCCAAAAAAGACTTCATCATCTCATTTCGATTAGTCAACGCACGCGCGTACGCTCGTTTGTAAATCCGACTAATGTTGCACGATGAATACATCATTGGCTCCAGCTCATTCGCGTCCTTCAGTTTGATTACTTTACGCAAGTTTATTCTACAAAGTACTCCAATAAAAGTGACTTTACGAAACTAATGATAGATTCGTTAGATATGACTTCCAAGAATATGTTATCGAATAGGACACGGTACTTCCAGATTTGTTTCCAGAATGGCTGATAGTTATTTTATAGTTCGTAAGTAATTCTCTGTCAACGAGCGAGATTTTCTGCACTCAAAGGGAGTAACGATCATAAGAAAGCTATGGTATTTAAATGGCAATTTTCACTTTCATTAAGACCTGAATGAATGTCATCGTACTATTGGAATTTCAATTCTCTGCGCCGATTAGAGCGTTGAAAATCAAACAGTGAGCTTTTATTTAGGTATTCATATAGATAATGTAACAAAATTGGAAGACACCTAAGTAAACAAATTGTAATAAAAAATATTCTAGGAAGGCTTTTCTTCTTTCCGAGCAGACACGTGACGGTCGGAGGGCAACAAGAGGTACCGCTCAGTACCCGACTCCTACGCATATTTAAATATAAAGTAATTACACCTTAGAAATATAAAGTGTGATATTAGAGAATCGAGTACCCTTCACTTGAAACAGACGAGTGATTATTACATGAAATAAAAATTTAAGTTGCATTATTTCAAGCATACAAAGGTCAACTTGTAATTAGCCAGCGGAACTCCGCGATCGTGATGAGTTTCGATTTTTAAACGTGATAAAAAAAAAAACTATGATGACGTAGGTATGGCTGAGAATAAAACGGTATGATTTTACCTCCTATAAATAATATTGCAGGGCTTATTTATTATAATGATCATAAAAACGTAATGATTTATTATTGTATATTGAACGCTATGTTGATATCGTTAAGGCTGGCATTGTGAAAATTGACAACGTTGCAGCAAGTACTTCTCAAATATTTCGCCGTTTTGCTGAATACAATGATGAAATATCTGACTAAGCATTGTAGTTTTTAAAAAAGTATTAGGAAGATTTCCAAGTGCTACACAGAGCGCTATTCTATTTTCCATAGTTATGTTAAAGAATTCATCATAATAGCGAAATTATTTATCAGTTATTTGCAACGTTGACAACTTTCAGAATGCAGACAGCGTCGTAATTTCGGTTCACTCTCAGTTCACGTCAGCTTCGCTGTACCGTGGCGCTTATGCTCGTTTTAACCAACACTAAGCGATACCTAACGTAAAAAATCCAACACAACGCTTTTATCAAGAAATCAAGACCGGTATTGCCTAGTGTTGCTGTAAACGAGGATTAGATTTACTTAACATTTAATAATAATTTCTATAATACGTTAGGGGTATTTAGATTTGAACTTAAATAGGATAAGGAAGTTAAATGACTAAGAAAATCATGCACACGAAAAAGATTTTATCCTTGATGTATCACGTGCCGAAGCGAGACATGGCTCTGCGTAGCGTTTTCAGCCCCCGTATTCACAAACGCTCGGATTCGATTTCGATTCGGAAAGTCGTATGTCTATCTCGGTCGCTTTCATAATGGCAAAACAAGATAGACATACGACTTATCAAATCGAAATCGAATCCGAGCGTTTGTGAACACGGGGGCAGGTCTCGTTTCAGCCGTTGATAAGCTTATGAGAAGATTTAGTCGAACTGTGCATGTTATACCGCGTATTAATTGGACACAGTTGCGCAACATGTAAAGTTGCTGGCAACAAGTCGTATTTCTTTATCATGAATACGGAAAATAACTAATTTCGCGAGCAACACAGTAACATTCGGTGTTGCTGTAGCTGTTGCGTTGCGCAACACAGTTTTCCAATGACTGCACGGTCTTAGCTTGACTATTGTCCCGGGTACAGCGAAGTTGACCAAATCATTTTATTGCCATGTATCGTATCGTTTTCAGGGACTACAACAATTCCTGTTAGCCTTGTGTTTGTCGTGATGTCCGGGTTGTGTTTTCTGTCAGTTTCAAGAGGGATCACTAATTAAACTATTTATAATTTTCCGTCATTGTTTTATTTGTCTTTCTTGTGTATTTACAGTGGGAAAGAATTATCAATTGATATATCAGTGATGTATACATACTTAAAGAAGTTAAAGACATTTTCTAAGGCAGTCAACTTTTTTTACCGTCACAATTTTGTTTGTCATTGAAGTTTAAGCTGCTGAAAAATCAATTACTTTAAAAATGGTCAGAGTTAGAAATAACAATTTCGCCATTTAATACTGAAAAGAACATCCACCCAACATAATAAACTAAAAATAATTTATTATTACATTTAAATATGTACAATAATTACATTTACAACACAAATAAGTCAAACAATTTCAATTAGGAAGACATAGCACGATAACTAATCTTTTTGACTGTGCCCTGTACTTATAAAATTACAATAATGCCCATTTTCACTAACACAAAGCAACATCCAAAAGAATTGCTAAATAAATAGAGTTACTGTTGAAATTTCAACTCAAAGCGTTGAAGATTCAACTGAACGACTTTGTGTCGCCTAATATTAATGATAACCGGCATAATATGACAATGCCCGCTTGCACCGTAAATGACAAATTAGATTTAGTTCTAAATGAATTTATTATAATCATCATTTTGTAGCTAACTGAGACAGAACCGATGTTTAGCGATCAGATTAATTGTTCGTAGTGCAGGCGGACGCATTTAAAGTTGCCTGAAACTGCTAGCCAGGCACAATCATTGCAAAAATACAGATCAGTTAACAGTCAATAGTCTATATGAGAAGCATTTGATGACGTAGTACAATAAATGCATCACAATTATTCTAGGTTTCTAGATCAAGCGACCTAATACCAAAGTTCAGTACCTGGATGGAGAAATGACACCGGGCTAGTTGGTTTAAAAACACACGTTGGTTTACTATTACAGGACATGACACTATTACCCGTTTTCACTAAAACTAGGCGGCACCTTTATGTATACCTAAATAGAAGCGCGCTGTTAGATTCCCAACAATCCGTTAAACGCTTACATTTAGTGTTAGTAAAAACAGACATCTAGTGCCAAATTTCCGGTCTCATGTCAAATAAGTAGATCACGTTAGTGGAGTGCATCTAGATCATTTTTGTAGTATCTTTAACACGGTGTCCAGGTGGTCCTTGTGATAGTCTAATTCTTCAGCGAGAGCGAAAGCGAGTGTTGTCGGCGTCACCTCTGCTTGTAAGTAATCGCGGAGTAACATCTGTAAAACGACGGGAAAATTATTATTAAGCAAAACTGGGCTAACTGGTGAAAACCTCTGTCTGATCCTTTGAGGAAGACATGCGACGAGGATGACATGTATTATGTTATAGTGTGAAACCAAAGACAATATTAAAATTACTTTTGTAGAAAACATTTTTTCATTGTGTAAAATAAAAATATAGGAGTAGTAATGTAAGAGACACTGTGGGATCGCAGAAACCCAAAAGAATATAAAACACGACATAACATCACGCTGTAATCCCCAAAGGATTAGGCAGAGTTGTACACAATAGTACACCCACATTTCGCCAGTAACGTTTAACCTTTGAATGCCATTGTCATATATACGTGACAAGCAAGCGCGTGCCCTGTACTCCAACGACACAAATATGTGTCAAAAAATGTGGTGCACTATAACAGGAAATAAGCAATTTAAGTTCCATATAATAGGGGGCGAGCCTATTGCCATCGGCACAAATTCAGACTTCGTGGTCGTTACTGCGAAATTCCTGATGAGAAAATCCAATAACACTACCCAACCTGGGAATGGAACGCAAGACCTCAAGGTCAGCAGTCGCGCCTGTAAGAACAGTATGGCTACCTGTGGCGGCACAGCGCCGCCATGCCGCAGCAGTCCCTGCCGCAAGTTGTCCCCGGCCGCGCGGCACAGCGGCTGGCCCTGGAAGTACTTGTGCCACACCGACCACGCGATGCCGCGCGAGATCAGGTACGAGTAGTACTTCGCGCCGTAACCGATCAAGTGGCTGAAGCGATGCTGCCACGCCTGGAGACAGAAACTACCAGTTAACACTTTCGCTGCTAAGTTCAAATAATTCATTTTTACTCGTATCATCATCATTATCATCATTTCAGCCGAAAGACGTCTACTGCTGGAAATAGGCCTCCCCTAAGTGCATATAAGGGGGGTTTTGCCATAATCGCCACGCTTGGCAGACGGGTTGCGATCGCATTACGGTTGTTACAAAAGCACAGAGAACGCTGCTGCCCATTCTCTGGTAAGTCCCTTAGTCGCCTCTTACGACACCCACGGGAAGATATAGGATGGTGCTATTCTTTACGTCCGACACCATACAGAATTACTCGTATGCGCAAGTCACTATAGCAACATATGTATAAAGACGGCTCGGGAGGAGGGTTGCACGCACACGAACGAATTACTGTTCGACCTGTGTCTCGTGTGCTTAGACCAAAGATTGTCTGGAAAATAACGCTATCAGCGATAAGACCGCCATTGTAACTAAATTAGCAGTATTGTACAACCGTTGTTCCAATTTTGGTGTACAATAAAGTTTTATTCTATTGTTAGCATCGAAAATGTTAAGCTCAGAGGAATGAAAGACACAAGATGGTGGGGAATTGTTACACTCTACCTCAGCAATTTATCCCTACAGTGGGAAGTTTAAAATGTAATGTTCACTTTTTCTTACTAACCGATTAATAGCGCTTTGACTGCTAGAGTGATATTTAAAAGAATTCTTAAAAACACCTTGAATATTTTTGACGTGACAACGTCAAATAAATCGATGAACGCCGGCTGCACGCACGAAAAAGGATGACTCATTGTAAAGTTACGCTCATTGTTATCGGATCGGAGCGAGAGCGCTGCACGAGCGAGCGAAAGGCACGATCAGCTTGAGCGTTCGGCTTGCTATTCATAAAAGTATGCAATAATTTCAATGTTTTGTTATGACGTTGTCACGTTAAACTGTCGTCCGTAAACCGACTTTACAGACAACCAATTTTTTTTATCAAAAATGTGTACAACTGACTTTTTCAATATTTAGATTATTTACTCTTACCCTGGTATTTATAGACAAGTAAAAGTATTACTTGAGTTTTTTTAATGCAATAGACAAGAATTTAAACGAAGTAAGAACCAACAAAGAAGGCAAAGCTAAGAATTCTAACTTTTGTAGTTCCAACTTCGAGCAAAGCTACATGTTTTTTTTAATGATTGTGACTAGTATTCTTATAATAAAAAAATGCGGTATTTGCTAGTTAGAACAGTTAACTCACAGTATTCTCAACGTAGGGCAGGCCATAGTACTGTTTCTGCACTCGCTGCAGCACCTCCGTGGTGGAGCCGCGCAGTGACGCGTCGGGCCCGTGGTAGTGCTGGTCCAGCGCTGAGTAGAACACCTGGGGGGGGGGGAGGAAGCACAGTTTACTACTTACGACCCATTCATAAGTTATAAAACGTCCTTTTGTGGCTATTGCCCTTGTTACAACTACAAAAGGTCAATAGGCACAAAGGGACGTCTCTCGCTGATGTGAAGGAGAGTGGTCAAAGCTCATTGTGATGGCCATTCCATAGCCAGGTCCCAATCTGACCAATGAGGTCAAGCTATTTTCAAATATAACATGAGATAAATACAATGACGATGTTTGGAACTAGCTATATCAGCGCCATTGCAGAAATCTTCCCGATTCATAAAAAAAAAAAAAACACTTTAAAAATCGTCATACCTCATTTTTAAACGAACAAGACGATACGTCATCATCATCAGCCTATAAGGTTCCCACTACTGGGACACAGGCCTCCTCTCTATGAGAGGGAGTGGGCTGTAATCCACCACGCGGGCTCAGTGCGGGTTGGTAGATGTCATGTGTCTTCGAATTGTTAGTTCTAGGACATGCCGGTTTATTCACGATGTTTTCCTTCACTGTTTTTTAGAGCAGCGGTGATGATCTGCGCAAGGCAGCTGGCAGCTGGCAGCTGGCTGGATGAGAGTGGCCGAGGATCGTGCTCAGTGGCGTGTCATGGCAGAGGCCTATGTCCAGCAGTGGGCGAGTACAGGCTGATGATGATGATGAATGCGCCTGCCTGGGTTCGAACCCACGGCTTACTGCTCGTAAGTCGGATATACCACCACTGGGCCACCGCTGCTCTTACACGATACATACTTTTCAGTAAAACGAAGAGCGAAAATACCTTTGCAAGGTAAAACTACCTTCGAAATGGTTTTCGAAGGTAGTTTTACCTTGCAAAGGTATTTTTACAGGATGGAAAAATTTAATTATAGCTTTCGGAGATGGAGAATGATTTTTCCAATATAAGACTGCATATTGTCATGCTACCCAAACTATAATAATTTTCTTTGGATGATTGCTGAATAACAAGTTACAACATACTGATAACGTTGAATGTTTGAAAGTAAAGCGTACCTGTAGTTGCATCTCACTGGCTCCAAACAGATGTTTAGACGCGCATAGTCGGTGCAGCATGTCATCTGGCATCGGCTCGCGCGTTTGGAAGTGACGAGCGAAGCGACGGATCACCTGCAAGTTAATTATTACGGTAATTAGTACCTGTGTCAGCCGCTCGGATCAATCTTCAAGGTTTAAACACTCTTGCCGAGGCCGGATCGCGGATGGGTGATTTCAGGAAGCTTCAAAAACCCCTACGAACCTCGAAACCACGTTAAGCCTTAGGTCCCGGCTGTGACAGTTATTACACGTTTTCAGAAGTCCGAAAATCTGACAACCAGTCTTCTCCAAGAGGTACCGTGTTACCTAGCCAATTGGATTGTGGAGGTCAGATAGGGAGTTCATTATCAGCCTATAATGTTCCCACTGCTGGGACACAGGCCTCCTCTCGAAGAGAGAGAGTGGGCTATAATCAACCACGCGGGCCCAGTGCGGGTTGGTAGATGTCATATGTCTTCGAATTTTTTAGTACTAGGACACGCCGGTTTCCTCACGATGTTTTCCTTTACCGTTTTTGAGGGCAGCGGTGCTGAAATAAATTACATAAAGTAATGCAGTAAGCCGGTGCTGCCACCACTGGACCACCGCTGCTCTATAGGCAGTTGCTCCATGTAAAATACAGGAATTGATACTCCAGCAAGGAGAGTAGTGGCCTACTGTGGAACAGTTACCTCCGGGCTACTGGCGAAGTACTCCATCAGCACAGAGGGTACCTCGGCGAGGTCGGTGGCACAGCGGGTACCGGAGACGTGTTGGTGCGAGGCGCGACCTAGCATCGAATGGAGAGCGTGGCCCACTTCGTGGAACAGGTTGTCTACACCTCCCGCTGATAGTAAGGCTGGTCCTGATCGATGCCCGCCGCTTAGTGATAGCATCACTACGACGATAGGATTCTGGAAAAAGTGGGTTTTGTAAATGTTAAAATTTGCAGGACGATGGGTTGTGAAAAAGTAGTAATTTAGAACCCCCCGTAAGACCATATTAAACTATCTCTATAGTTTTCAAGTATTACCTAAGGTAAAATAGTATATACTGCCATCAACAAAACATAATAAGAAATTTACCTACTTATGAATCAAGCACATAAAATCAGACCATGAGCCTGAACTTAGGTAAAAATACACCTATTAATAGTAGCCGTAATAAATGTTGATTAGCCTATAAGGGACCCAATTTTAAAACCACCAACTAGACAAAGTAACGATCTCAAACCAAAGATAACTGGACAGCCAGCATCAATAACAAAATGTGACTGACGCGCAGTATGCTACGGAATATACAATATTTTTGACACCAATAAATACAGAAGCAGACACGGAGTTGGGATTTGTGCCCGATTGATGGCAATAGGCTCGCACCCCATTACATGGAACTTAAAAAAACATAACTGGCGAAATGTGGGTGTACTACCCATGTACCCTCTGCTTAAACCTTCGGGAATTACAGGCGTGATGTTACGTTATAAATACATCATTCATTTAATACAAAGATCGAAATTTATTTCCGTCTCCTGATTACTTAGTAAAACCGGCCAAGTGCGAGTCGGCCTCGCGCACGAAGGGGAACCCGTACCGTACCATTATTTACAAAAACGAAAAAAAAAACTTTTTGTATGGGAGCCCCCCTTAAATATTTTTTTTCTGTTTTTATTATTAGTTGTTATAGCGTCAATACAAGGTGTTGTTTTGCAACCTCGTCAAATTCTAGGAGGTAACTATGCTAATGATTCTCGACCCGAATCAATAATAAAATGAGTAGGTAATTTTCTTTTTTTTTTATTTACTGAAATCGGTAACTGTGGACCACCCGTGTTTTAAACACGGGCCGTCTGATCCCTGCCTTATAACGTCGCTTACACACAAACAAAAAACCTCAAACGTTTTTTCGTATATACAGGGTGTAACGGAAAGGGTATATACATACTTAACGGTGTGCTACAGACCATCAAACTGAACATGTTTCTCCACAAACAAACATCGTCATAGCGAATAAAATATCAGCTGCCCCATACATTTGGGTGGAATAGGTATTGAAATTTTGTATGGGGCTGCAGATAAGTTTTTCGTTATTACGATGTTTGTTTGTGGAAAAACATGATCAGTTTGATGGTCTGTAGCACACCCTTAAGTATGTATATACCCTTTCCGTTACACCCTGTATATAATTTTATAAGCCCTAAACCACGATAAGGAGGTTATTCTGAAATATTGAAAAATTTAAACAACAAAAAAACGCAGTGTTTTTTAATAATTTACTAGGTACCGTAATTTATATTGATTATTTATGTCTTTAGTGACAACATCCTGAATTTTGACGAGGATGCAAAACAACACCTTGTAGAAATACATAATCTGTAGAAACAACTGGCTATCTATCACGGTTCATGAGATACAGCCTCGTGACAGACGGACGGACGGACGGACAACGAAGTCTCAGTAATAGGGTCCCGTTTGACCCTTTGGGTACGGAACCCTAAAAAAAGGAACAAGAATACCTATCTCAGATTGAATATCGCCAATGCCACTAAATGCGATCAATCAAGAGCTCAGAAAGAGCTCACCGTAAGTCTCCACGCACCTGATAACTGCCATCAGGCAGCAGCTTCCCGCCCTGTATAGTGAAGTGGCAGTCCTGATGCGGCTTGCCGGGCCGCTCGTACAGGTCGCAGTAGATGTAGCCCAGCAGGCCTTCCGTCTCGTGCACCACGCCCAGCTTGTACACGTCCGGGGACCACGACTCGCCTGGAGTAACGAAAAGTCAAGGTTTATGCCTGGGGTAGATGTGAATGGAGGAATGTGGGAAGACAACCGACTAGGTGGACAGACGATCTCATTAAAGTGGCCGGAAGAAACTGGATAGCCATGACACATAACCGCCAAAAGTGGAGAGATTTGGAAGAAGAAAATACCTACTCTCAGCATTGGGTAGCCAAGGGTTGAAGAAGAAAAAGATGTGAATGCTACCGTACAATAAATAAACCAGTTATTAAAATTTTTCGAAATGTAGTTTTGGTGTGTTATTTACGGGTGAAAGATTACGTATCGACTACCTACTTGTTTAAGTAGGAAATAAGTTCTATAAGGTTAAATTTAATTAGCTAGCGATACTCCGGTCTTTGTTTACTTATCGATACCTACCTAGACGTCTTGGGTATTGATAAGTAAACAAGGAGGGGAGTGTAGTTTTGCTAGTGAATTAAATTTGACAACAACAACAATTCAACAAAGTTTAAGTGTAAGTGTACAATAAAGTTTCTTCTATATATCTTGTTTGTTGTAAAGCTATCTTATGTCGTCCCTTTTCCGTGTGAATCGACTGTAAAGTTTTAATGAAGTCAGTAAGTACTAATTATATTTTATACATTTAGTTTTTTTGGATACTGTCCTATCTAGTAATAAGCGTAAGTAGCTCTAATCTAACACTAACACAGACGGACCAATGTCAATAATACTATTCAAGAAGTTAAGGAAAAAGCCACAAAAAAAATAAGGAAATACCTGGCAACATTTCTTCAGCCTTCAAACTGATTCCATACAGTTCCTCACAGAGCATATTAAGGCCTTCCATACACCCGCCCAGCGAGAAGTACGGACTAAAATCTGAGTTGGCAACATTGAGCAGTTGCGTCCTCGCCTTATGAGTGAAGTAAGGGGTGTCCCAGCACATCAGACTATTCTGATAAGGGGTTTCTTGCTTCTTCATTTTAAGCATAGCATCAAAGTCCATTTTTGCTCGGTCGTAGAGATTATCTGAGAGAATGTCGAGGAATTGTCGCACGTTTGCTGCTGTTTCCATTGTACTTGCTTTTATCGCTCTGTGGGAAAAACAAATTAGAACTTAGAGATGTAGAATTTCTGTTGAATGTAAATGTGTGTAACTATTTTTGCTTTCTGGAGCTTATCATTGGGCAGTTCCATACTTGACTTCAAGAATAGTTCAGGAAAGACTCAATTTTTTTTATTTTATTTTTAACTTGTTCGGCTATCATGTACAATAAATTTATTTAAGCTTACTTACACCAACATTGTTGTAAAGAAAGTTTTTGTGTATAAATGTGGATGACTATAAGAATAGAAGAAGACCAAAGAAACGATGGATGGACTGTGTGAAATATCAAATACTAGCTGTCCCGCGCAACTTTGTCTGGGTCACATTTTCCGCGTTTTCGCAACATTTTTCATTGCTGCTTCGCTCCTATTGGTTGTAGCGTGATGATATATGCCTATGTCCTTCCCCAGGTTCAAATCTATCTTCTTGCCAAATTTCATTAAGATCCGATCACCCGTTTAGTCGTGAAAAGGTAACAAACAAACATACAAAAAAACAAACAAACAGAGTGACTTTCGCATTTATAATATTAGTATGGATGATATTATGGCTAGAAAGGGGGCGATTACTAAGATGACGACAAAAGATAAGTATGAAACAAGAAACCATGCTACACCAAACACAAGTAAATTGGGAAAAGAGCAAGAGTTACTCACAAATTCATGAACTTATTTGTTTTTTTTAATTACCTATCTGCGTAGCTCTGAAAGCCACATATGGATGCCATCTCGTGCCGTGCGTCGAGTGTGGTGGACAGTAGGTCATGCTGACTGTTGTCGGGCGCGAGGTACAGTCGGTACGCCGCCTCGCGCGCCGCCGCCTCGCCGCACTCCGCGTATACTCCGCTCACTATTATATCGTCGCCTTCACTGCTGAAGCTGATGACCAAAAAATACGTGTGCGTTGTAAAATATCCACCGCAAAACAATGCAATGTGTATAAGTAATGTTGAGAAAAAACTTTTGCTAGGCTGCTTTTATCAATACACCTGAATTCTTTTAAATTTAGGTACACGTAAACCAGAATCCAATTTGTGTTTCCAAATTAGCACGATTGTTGCGCAACAGAGTAATCATCGAAACAGACAAAGCTTATAAGTGTTATACAGCAGCATTGCCATACTCCGATTGCAAGTCGTCCACTATCACTACAAAAATTTGTTTTTTTTTGGAATTAACCACAGCCAGAGGTGTGTGATGTGGAATTTTCTGTTGTTTTGGAATTTTGTATTGTGAATTTTTTTGGATGTACATTTTTCTAATCATTTATAGGAAATATTTTCATGGCCTTAACATGCTCTGTCTATTAGAGCTCACACGCGGAAATAGCGCGCGAGCGTTCGTAATTCCAAGGATAGACAATGATTGCCGCGCATACTTTTTCTGGGGGATCTGTAGAAATAGATTGGCAACATTTCATCTACTCACAACTGCCTGACGTTAGGAGGCACAGCGGCCCGTGGTACCCTCCTGGGTTTCGCAGCCCCTGCCATGAACCTCTGTCCAGTCTGCAGGATGAGGTCATTGAGAAAGACCACCCTTCTCCTGCGTTCCTCGGCTAACTGTATGCCACTCTGTTCAAAGTCAAACAGGAACAGCTCCGCGAGATGCTGGTCTCCCGATGTGCCGCGCCTTACGGAGTCCCGTAACGCTTCGTAGAGACCTTTGTGTGTATTTAATCTGAACAAAAGAAAGCTAAGAATTAATTGACATGTCTTGAAAAAAGGTAGTAAGTGGGTAAAATGAGTATTATATTTATAATCAAACTGACTTTGTTTGGGGAGTGACCACACTTATCGACGTAGAAACGTCTTGTGCCGATCGCGTATCACCACATTTGTTGCATTTCATTTGGTGCGTCAGAAACGAAACGAGGCGAATGACGTCTTTTTGAGTTTATTGTGTGAAGGTAAAGCTCTTTCTGACGGCATCAGTAGTTTCCAAGTCGATAAGTGTGGTCAATCATTAAATTAGCAATTAGTAAAGCATTAATATCACAAGAAAATTACAATTTTTTTATTTATACGGTTGGTATTTTCTCAGTGCTGGGCAAAGGCAACCTCATTTTTGGAAACCTGGAACGCTTCTTCTGCTTCTGACCCAAATCAGCCGTCGCGGTAAGCCTCCAGCCTTTTTAAATTAATAAGCACTTACTTCTCAACAACGCCGCTAATACTAATGCAGGCATCTTCAGCAGCGCTCGCAAAGTGTGACTGTGGATGAGCAATCCTGACAAACTCAGCAAGGTCAGCAACCTTGCACAGGGTGTCAGATAACTCGTCGAAAATCTCCACCATAGGTCGAGAGGGGTTGGACGTAGCTTCCTCTATCAACTTGTCTGTGGCTGTAATTGCCTGTTCTTTTAAGTTGGCGAATCCTTCGAAACTAATTAGTTCTGGTTTATTGAATAGTCCCTGGAAAGAGTTTAAATGTAAGCATCATCAAATCAAAACAAAATAAAAATATTGTAAGAAATCCTCTAATCCACACTGGACCCGTATCGTGGGTTACGGCCCACTCACTGGCACAGAGAGGGGGCCTGTCTACTAGCAGTGAAAACATTAGAGGTTCATTGAAAATGCCAGGCACCTGACACTGACTTAGTTATGGGCTATGTTCCATTATTTTCTGAAATCAGTATACCTACATATTAATAAAATAGACCGAATTGGTGTTTCATGTATGCACACAGGTTGTAATCTTACACCACAATAAACAATAAAATTGTAGAATTTCAAGTTATTCAGGAGACAAACAAAAAAAAATAAAAAAAAGCTTGAAAGTTCTGACCATCAATTTAGTTTTTAAACGATATTCTCTACACCTCTAGCGACTCAACAAAAAAGTCCCATAAAAATCCAACCACAAGCATTGTTCCACTTTTTTGGGGCTAATCACACTCGGCTATAAAAAAAGAATATAATACTTACAGTCCTTTCCCTCATTGAGTCAAACATGGGTCTAGATGTAGGTCGTGTGTTGAAGGCAGTTGCTAATGGAGACCATGTACTGACACTGCGATGTGCTTTCTTCCTATGTCCATACCTTAAAGGCCATGTTTGTCTAAGGAGCTTCATTTTGAATTAGTTTGTGGCTGAAAAGAAATAAGTTTGAATTTTATTACAAGACATGTTAAGAGGGTCACCATAGGGGATTGATACTGGCCGCTTGTGGATGGGGTTGTCAGATGCAGTATTATGACCTGTTATTCAAAAGCTCAAATGTGCAAAGATACAGGCCTGCCAGTAATTTGCATGGTTATCATGGAATTTTAACTAAAATGACATACATCCTAGGTGTTTCAATCACTGAAGTCTAGATTAATTTTATACAACATAGATACAAGTCTATCCTCTCCAAAACATTCCATGAACTGACTGAATTAACTTCCGATAGCCAGGCCAGAGGGTTTAATATTGATATGCAGTAGAGAGCAACATTCACATGCAATTATACATTGTATTGCGTAAACATAAAGGCTACATTAGAAAGGCCAACAAAGTGAACGGTACTTCTTTATAATTTCTTCGTTATAGTACTATTTTTACATTAATTTTCATTATAAAAATTAATGCAATAGCGGAATTTTCCAAGAGGGGCATAAATGTTTTACAGTAGTGATTTCTTTTCAATTAGCGTATTAAAAAACAAAAAGCATTAGGTTGTACTAGATCATAACATACCAAATAAGTTGAATAAATTCTTGCACAAATTAAATTTTGTATTTAGTGTAAAAAATATAAACAACATATAAAAATAAACACCTTTCAAGTCAAAATTAACATTTTATTCCTGAAATGACCTTTCGAAATTCTGTTACAATTTTTTCTTTTATTTGTTATCTGTGAAACTAGATTAGATGTTGCAAGTCTTAAGTCACAGACTGTAAACAAAGTAGTATTAAGAATTAGTCGATTTTGCTTCGTCTTGCAGTTGTTCCCCACGGGCACGGGCTTGAGATCGGTTAAGGAGTGAAAAGGTAACAGTTAAGATGAGTGACTAACTTTAACATTTATTGAAGTGAAACTTCTTAAGCGACTTCCAACAAGGTTTCGGTAAACGTTTAACGCTACCATGGAGGGGGAATAGAAAGAGACAGAGCGTGAGTGGAGTGAATGCGTGGCACTCGAATGCATGCGCGTGGTGTATGTATACCTGTTGTAGGCCAGCGCGAAATCGGTTCTCTTTGTGCTATAGCCTAAATTATATTTTGTGGATGGGTGATCAATGTTAAGCGACGGTTGCCCAGGTCAGTGTGTGGATGGGTGATCAAGGTTAAGCGACGGTTACCCAGTTCAGTATGTGGATGGGTAATCAAGGTTAAGCAACGGAAGCCGAGGTCAGTATGTGGATGGGTGATTCAGGTTGCGTTAAACGTTTAACGCTACTGTGGAGGGGGTATGAAAGCACTCATTTCCACATTACGAAGTTTCACTTCTTCCGCGTGGACTCGCAATTTTTTTTCATCGTGATGTGATTTTAATTATTTTAACCAAAAAAAATCTTTAGTCGAATTATCGTTCATCTCGGTCTTAACCCTCTTAACGTTTGGATTGGCAGCCCATATAAAACTGTGACATTTGTTGCTCTGTGTGAACTGTCAAAGTCATATGCAAATTCAAGTCACACTGGCTGGCACCGCGATTTTTGGGGCACCGATTGCTATGCAATGTTTATTGTTTTGATTGCTACTTACCGCCACAAACAATGACCACGTAATTAGCGGCTACTTTCAGTGACTGTGAAATTTTCGTGAACAATCGCTTCTTTATTTGACATAGAAATGGTGAGGTTAAAAACTTTTTGTGTATATTTAGACTTGGCGCGCTATCGAGCGTGGAAGTTTGATATTGGTGCGATATGTTTTAGTCGACCCCACCGCCACCGCAGCCGCGCCGTACGTCTGGAGACAGCAAAAAGGTGACTCCGCCTGCTTCGAGTATTGTGACCAGAAATGGTGCTCGCAAGGCCAAGATACAGACTCGCGCAATGTCAGCTGGGGCTAAGGTAATAAATTATCGTATATAGTGCGGCGCCGCCTACACCGAGGGCCGTGACATGAGACATTTTTATGGCATAACTACAGGTAGTACTACAGTCTACAGCTAAATGCCTTATTGATTGATTCTAGGCTCTGCATGGCTATTCAAGAGAGAACAACTTCATTTTGAAAAATTGTGTTGTTTTGTATTTGCAGGTCAGCAGGCTTGTAAACTGTTTTTTTTTCCTTTCAGCATATTAAATTGTTTCTATTTCATTGGAAGTTCTATTATCTTTCATAATAGAACTTTGAAAAAGCTTTCATACATAGGACATCCACTGAATTATTGTTAATTTTAAAACAATAATAAGACAGGTATTGAACCTGTAACACTGCACTCTAACTGCAGAACTATTAAGCACTTGGAGACTATCTATTATCCATCCATATAAGTGATATCTACAGTTGTAAAGATACCACAGTGTTATCTTTATGGTGATATGAGAGTATATTATCTTTTAATTATATTAAAACAATTTTGTTGTACATACAATCTTGAAACAGTACAGTAGAAATTCATTCGGATTTTAGTTGTAACCAGTTAAACCAAAATGTGAGTACCTTACATGGTTTATTACAATTCTATTCGTTATTAACTATTGATAAATAGGTATAATCATAGTACTTCATTTACAATCTAAATTAATATAATATTGATGTGATTGTTGCTGATGTACACATTCATACCTAGTAAAGAAGTATCCATTCTGTACTTGCTGCATAGCCCATGGGAAAAAGACTTGATTTTTTGTATGTAACTAGCACCATTTTGCTTTGGCATTAGTAGGTACGAGAAGTAATAAAAAAATGCTGATGATAATAAAGCAAACAATACAAAGATCTTTTGTAATAAAATTTTCCATTTACATAAATGATTTGAAGAAAATGCATGCAAATTGTTGTGTTGCAACTTGTAGTAAATGAATAACTATTAACAAAAGAAAAAAAATATTTTTTTAGCCTCATGAGCACCTGGACTCACTCAAACCTTTTTGGTATGTTTTGAGCTTGTTGATCAAAAGGTTTTATATTTTGTTTATGGTCTTCCAATGAGTTTTTTAATTTATTTTTCTGTCAGTTTCTAATGTGTTTATTACTGGACTTCAAAACAAATATTTTATTATTTCTTTGAACTTTACTGAAATACTTTAAAGCATCAAATATCAAACTCATTTCATGTTACATTGATCAGTATAATTCAACATACTGAAAACTCTTTATTTAGTTTATGGGTATAATTAGAAACTTTTAGTGGTACCATGTTTCAGTTAAATATATGTGTGTTGCAGCCATCTGCATTAGTGGTTGCTGCAAAGCGGAAAGCACAGCAGAAGAAGAAGCACGGCTTCCACATTGAATTGAGGGATCATTATCAAATTGTAAGTATTCTTCAGTGTTTTCCTTTGCCAAAGTAGTAGTAGCAGTTTTTTTTTTTTTTCGGGTTTTCAATTGACTTCTCCCGCTCTGGGCGGAGCGGAAGGGAGTGTCAGACTTGACTGACTGAAACCCATCCATTTACCTTCTTAGCCCTTTTTGGTCCAGGGCCACGGTATCTCTTTCGAACAACCCGCAGCCCAGAAGTGCATGCCTTGTGTTCGAACTTGTGACTGTTGACTTGCCAGTGTAACAGTAACACCACTAGGCTATCACCTCTTTTCTTTTACATCAATCAAAATCAAAATATTTTAATTTAAACTAGCTGTCCGGCGCAACTTCGTTTTCGTCACATTTTCCCCGTTTTCGCAACATTTTTAATTGCTGCTCCACTCCTATTGGTCGTAGCGTGATGATATATAGCCTATAGCCTTCCTCGATAAATGGGCTATCAAACACTGAAAGAATTTTTGAAATCGGACCAGTAGTTTCGGAGCCTATTCAATGCAAACAAACAAACAAACAATCAAATCTTTCCTCTTTATAATATTAGTTTAGATAGGCCTACATGGGCACTTGTAAAACGTCGACAGAAGAGGCACGGTACGGGTTGGTCGTTTCCTATGGAGAAGAACCGGCAAGAAACTTTATGGTTACTCTTTTAAAATCATTTGGTTCTACAATATTTGGATGTTACAGCGTTAGTACCTAAGTATGAGAGGACAGCGTAGGCCCGACAATAAGTCATCGCTTACTACAAAAGGTAGAAAAAAATAATAGTACAAAAAAAAAAACTTTTCACCCTGTAAGCCACAGAGGTAGACCATGACCGGGGTTAAGATGTAGAATGTGGTTTTCTCCTGTTAGAATGTTCCCATGGGATAAACTTCAATATATTCATCTAAAAATATTAAAAGAAATCATGGCTATGTTTTTGTCTTGTTTCTTATCGTCAATTTTAATATTAACTTTTGACTAGCAGTGTATTATTACGTAACTAAAATACAATCGTACCAATCATTAACCAAGACAATGTAACTTACACACATCGCATTATATGGTTCTACAATGAATGATGAACACATTTATTACTGTTAGCTCGCTTCACTGTGTTATTAAGATTGTAATTTTATTACCTTTATTGTCTAAACATGCTAATTTTTAATGACTCAAAGAAACAGTTAAAGGTAGACGTTTTGGAGATTGTTATTTGTTTTCTCTGAAATAATTTTTAATTCAAGATACAATTCCGGACAAGCCCACAAGTGACAAAACGCAGCATAACTACTAGTTTCTTATGTGAAAACACACAGCACCATGTCAGTGCACGGCGGAGTCAACACGATTGCTGCAGTGGTTGAGCGATCGACTGCTGCGTTGCGTGTCTTGGGTTCGATTCCTACGGCTGCTTGTGTATGGGAATTTAAATGATTGTAGCACTCACGATACAGTAGAATTTCCTAGAGCGGGGAACAGAGAAAAAAAAAACGCGCTGAATGCGACATTGCCGCCTATGACCGTTCGCCATCGAGTGATACATAAAAACCGTTACTGACGCTGCGGTCTATCATTTCGTATGGGCTTTGCCGCTGCGGTTGTCGCCTTTGTAATTGTACTTTTAGTCTTAATTATATCAATTCCCGTCTAACTGTACCGGGTTCCGATCACCAAATACACATACAGACGTAATTTTTGTGTACAGCATACACAAAAATTACGTCTGTATGTCCTCTTTTGGGGCCATTGTACTGATAATTTTGAACAAGTTTTTTTTATTGAAATTTTCTAGGCCATGGATTCCAAGACGAAGGTGAAAGGTGAAACAGGGCTGGTGACGGAGCCTCGCATGGCGGAGCACCGGTGTTTGTGGGACGACCAGTACCCCGAGTGCCCGGAGCGACTGACTAGCATTATAGAGAGGTGAATAACATATTTGTTTAAATTCTTAGTTAGAAGGGACTTCTTTTCCGTACCTCCCACTAGGTGACGCCGAAGACTGTAGGAATCCCCTGCACGCGTATTAGCATGACCGCCGTAGAAACGGGCTATGTCGACGGAAGAATCGACAAATGACACATTGTCATTCTCTATTTGTCATTAAGTTGATTATTCCGTAGACAAAACTCGTTTCTACAGTGGTCATGCTACGCGTGCTGGATGCAAAAAACACTGAACCACTCGACATGGCGACGCTTGATAGTGAAAGCTTTAGAAAGTGGAGGAACGTGTAAATGTGTTTTAACGTTCGTCTGATAAAAATTTTTCATTTATTTTTCTGATATAAATTTCATTATTGTGATAAAAGTGAGTGAGTATAAAAAATGTTTCTTTGGGAAAGTTGTTTGTTATCATGCGTATAATCACGTGTTCAAGTATTAGTCACTAATTACCAGTCACCCTATACCTTCCGAGTTAATCTAGGGGATAGTAATTTATACAGTACATTCACCAAGGACGATTGACCAAGACGACAAATCTGAACTAAAAGCTGAATGTGATTAGCCATATTTATTTATTTACCTACTGCCGGGATGTATAAATACTTCTTGAACAGTGCTGACACAACTTCCGCCCTTACACACATATGCTTTACTATTCTAATTAAATTAATTTATAACCCTCTTAATTTCAGGTGCCATGAATTAAACTTAATAGAGCAATGCAAACTGTACCCACCTAGAGCGGCGACTAAAGAGGAGTTGTGTGTTCTACACTGTCCGTCGGTCCACGACATGATGGAGACGACGCATCAGAACGACAACCTGGAGTATTTGGAGGAGATCTCCGCGAAGTACGACGCGGTCTACATACATCCAGTAAGTAGGAAATATTAATTCTTTTTTTCTCATCACGGATAAAACGATTTGGATGGTTGGACGAGCTGGACAAAACCAACCAGTGGTGCACATCGACCCTGGATCGAAAAAAACTGGAAGTCTTGGGGAGGGTATTTGTTCAACAGCCTGTTGAACAAAACCCTCTCTCCAAGACTTCCAGTTCTTTTTCGATGATGATGGCGAACAGTATCAGTATTTTTTCATACTCTCATCAATATAACATGACGCCTGTATTCTCCGAACAGTTAGGCAGAGGTGTACCGTGAGCAGATACACGAACATTTCGCCAGTATTTTTTTTGAAACCCATGTGTCTTTAAAAAAATATAGTGCAAGGAGTCCCTCCGCGCGAAAGAAATGATACTTCGTAATGTGGAAATGAGTGCTTTCATACCCCCTCCATGGTAGCGTTAAACGTTTAACGCAACCTTGTTGGACGTCGCATAAAAAGTTTCACTTCATTAAGTCAATAAGCCTGATGGCAAAGAGTCTCCACGAGTGAAAATACTTATATACATTCCCTGGGCATTTACCCACAGTCAAGTTCAGAGTCAATAAATGTTTATCCTTTTTACCTCATAATTTTCACCTAATTTATTTTCCAGACAACCCACGAACTAGCCCTACTAGCAGCGGGCTCTACCATCGACCTAGTGGACAGTATAGTGTCCGGACAGGTCCAAAACGGTGCGGCGCTCGTCCGTCCGCCCGGACACCACGCCATGAGGGCGGAGCCCTGCGGCTACTGCTTCTACAACAACGTGGCGCTGGCCGCCAGGCATGCCATCGACCAGAGAGGAGTTAACAGGTGAGAGACCTCTTCTGGAGCTCAGGGTGGATGTTGCTGGGGAGTTTGTTCGGCCACTTCTTGTCAGCTAAAACAGTAGGACGTGGCAAAACGCGTTTTGGGTGACTGTTTTTTGTAATCGATGTTAAAAATTGCTAATTTTCAGCCTAATTGAATAAATGACATTTGATTTGAAAGCATACTGTGGAGCATTCTTTTCTGGTTTAGTTAAAGTAAAGTCTATTTTTATTTGCACTGTGTTATTACAACGTCGAGATAAGCCACAACATTTATATGTTATTATTTATTTCGCGATGATACCTGTAAATGTTATCTCTTTGCAGGATACTAATAGTGGATTGGGATGTGCATCACGGACAAGCCACGCAACAAATGTTCTACAACGACCCTAGGTAAGTGAGGCTATGCTATACTTAGGCTGAAATCTATAAAGCTAACTTAGTTTTAGCTTAGTTCATTTGAAAATAAACCTTACATACATAAAGTTAATGTGTATATTCCTACAAGCGACTGTGATCAAACGTATCATACGAATAAGAACATTTTATGTAAATAAGGGTCATTTTCGAATGAAGCGCAGCTGAGATAAGTCTAAGTTCGCTCTAAAGATCTGGGTCTTAAATGTGACTAGGCCTGTTTCGATACAAAATATAAATTCGGTTTTATCGCCGATCAGACTAAAACCGGCTTCAATTATTGGTTTAATGTATATTCAAAGATATTAACACATTGCATAAATTCCAGGGTAGTGTACTTCTCAATCCACCGCTACGAGCATGGCGCGTTCTGGCCCAACCTGCGCCAGTCCAACTTCCAGTACGTGGGCGCTGGCCGCGGGAAGGGGTACAACTTCAATGTGCCTCTCAATAACACCGGCATGACTGACGGGGACTATCTCGCTATATGGCATCAGTTGTTGCTGCCTATGGCTTTAGAAGTAAGTGCTAATGAACAAAAGAAAATAGTGCGTTGAGTCCCTACGCGCGGAAGAAGTGAAACTTCGTAACATAGAAATGAGCAGTTTCATACCCCCTCCATGGTAGCGTTAAACGTTTAACGCAACCTTGTTGGAAGTCGCCTAAGAAGTTTCACTTCGATAAATGAAATCACTATGTTTTTATCAATAATATTTGGAAAAGTAGATTAAATTGTAACGTTTTTAAATCATTAATGGAATAAATGTAAAATGTTGATCATAATTTTTTTTGCGATTGTTTGTTTTGTTATTTTGTGCGATTGACAATTTTGGTCCGACTCTAGGTTGCCATCTCTACTGAGTGTGTAAGAGTAGCTAAATAGAAGAAAAATACTAGTTGCTGACTAAACTGCATGAGCAGATATCGGTAGACCGAGTTTTTTAAATTCCACCACATGAGTGGCGGAGGAGACGCTATGACGCAACGCTGCGGTTAAGAAAGAGACAGTATGACCTATCTCTTTCTAAAGACTCTCCCTCGCCTCGAGCATTTGCCTGTAACGTAGCAGTTCAGATTCGAGCATTACACCAGTGAGTGAAAAGAACCGATCATTATAGTGCACAACCTGTAACAATACAATTTGTAACAATCATTTAATTATGTACGAAATCGGAGGACTTCGTGACTAAATAATAACAGCTGCACGGGTCGATCTTTAAGGTTAAGCCGAGGTTGGTCCGTGGATGGGTGACCATAATTACATACCGAGTTTCCTCCGTGCCTCGGAAAGCACGTTAAACCGTTGGTCCCGGCTGTCATTTGTAGATCTTTGACAGTCGTTACGAGTAGTCAGAAGCCAAAAGTCTGACATCCAGTCTTACCAAGAGGTATCGTATTACCCAGCTACTGGTTTGTCGAGGTCAGATAGGCAGTCGCTTCATGTAAAATACTGGCACTCAGCTTCATCCGGTTAGACTGGAAGCTGACCCCAAAGATAGTTTGCGAAAAGGCTAGGCAGATGATGATGTACAAAATCGAACCTTAAATTGTTACATTACAAGCGAATGGTCCAGTAACAGAACGCCTTTAAATTTGTGTCGTAGCGTGCTACAGTAATATCAACATTATTTTTTATGTGGTACAAATATAAGTTTTCAAACATGGTTTACATGGTTGCTATTTGTTTTGAGTTTGCAATATTTTGTCAATGGTAAAAACAAATAGTGAACATGGTAAATATCCGGTTTTCAGTGTTATTGATAGTAGTACAAATAATCATGTTACTCTTTCTTTCTTTATTTATTTCTCTCTTTTTCTCGCCTATAACTAATATCCCTCATATAATGTTTCTGTTACAACAGTACCAACCGGAGCTCATCATAATATCAGCTGGCTACGACGCGGCGTACGGCTGTCCCGAGGTATATATACCCGTCCCTTTCTACCATTAGCGTTTTGTATCTCTCTGTCTCTTTCAGTTCGCCCCCGAACTCGTTATCGTGTCGGCCGGGTTCGACTCGGCTTTGGGAGATGAAAAGGTTGGACATTAAATAATCAGGGGGGTTATTATGACGTCTTAAAAAATATTCTTTTATTCTTATTCAAGAGTGGGAAAGAGATGGAGCTAGACGACCTGTATAGCTCCGTCTCTTTCCCACTCTGGAATAAGAATGAAACAATATTGTTTTAAGACGTCATGGTAGGCCTTCAGGAATAATGATTGTGTTGTCTGGTTTGGTAATGTGGCTACGTTAAATGTTTTATAGGCTGGAGAGGTTTTTTTTCTGCCTCTTTGATCTGGTGGTTGCAAGTGCTACTGCTGACCTTGAGGTCCCGCGTTTGATTCACGGGTCGGGCTAAGTGTTATAGTGTTTTTCCACCCAGAATTTCTCAGTAGCGGCCCGGAGTCTGGTTTTGAGCCCAGTTAATGTCAATAGGCTCGCTCCCTATTACATGGGACTTCAACGTATCTGGCGTTATTTGTATACTATAAAGTATAAGGTACGGTCAGCAACGAAAGTCGCTATACATATGCAAAATTATAAGACGTTTTAGTTTTAGAACGATCCATAATAACAGACTATAGTAAATTACACAACAATATTTTCATTAATGAAAATCAGATCAGGATCAGCACAAAACTTGGTGTAATATTGATACTTATCAATATTACACCCCCGGTTAACACTTGTTAACCGACTTTTCATGCCGACTGTACAACTTCTGCAGTACCCTTTGGAATGTTTTGTGTCATGATTTTGTTTTATATTCTTTGAACATGGATACCTACACAACGAATATGTGGTTTTAATTGCTGACTTTAGCATAAAGGGGCTTGCTTGTTTGCCCCCATATTAAACAAAAAAGATTGATGAGCTGTTAAAACAACAAGCCCCCATATATTTTGTATTGTAATAGCAACTTGTGACGTCACCAATTTGATAACTCAATTCCTACTTGATTGGTTTCAAAGCAACTAACTAGTTAATTGAGGACCATGTAGTAGGTCACATTTTATTTTTTCGTAATTTATTGATCTTCTCCCACCACTATCTGGCAGTTTGAGTACTTTAAGCAACCTACCCAAATGTCCTTTCTTTGGTATTGTTCGTCGTTTCGTTGAGCTCCTTGAGTTATAAGTCGAGCTACACGATAACTGACAAATGCTTGCACTGACTGGACAGGTCCACTCAAATCTGTGTGGTTCTTTCTTCAAAAGACCATTTCAGACACGTATCTGCATAGTCCTCATGTGAGTTTGCCAAGATTTTGTCGGGACCTTAAAAGAGACTGTGACCTCTGAGTTTGTTTCGGCTGTTTCTCCTCAGAGTAGTCAGGTACGAAACACAGGCCCCATCTAGTTTAAAAAAAATGACGTGTAAAAGTGTTTGTAAAAACCTACTTGCAAAATAAACATCATTTATCATTGAAAATAAATCGGGTTCATCAGGCCCAGAATAAAGTATAAGAGAAGTTATATTTTGGAATATTTGGTTATTAGTGTAAACTACACAATTTTCTGTGTGAGCTACCACCACATACTTCTTCAATTTCAATCTTAAACGCCTACGTGAGCTTTAAGGTTCCGTGACAACCAGTCCTCACTTATTCCGGGCAGCGAGTGCACTTTTAAGCGCATCACACACTGGGAGCGGGCGCGGTTCGGGTGGCGGAGGACGGCATCTGTATTTCATTTTCATGTACTTATATGGACGACATCACACAGAGCGTGCGCGGGTCGGGTGACGCGTGCACCGGCGCAGCTCCAGCAATAAACCCGACCCGAGCCCGTCCCGTGCACGACCCGCGCCCGCTTTCTGTGTGTGATGCCCTTTAAAGTCATTCATCTACTTACTGATTATTTGGCGTTATTTAAATGTTGGTTTACAATAAAGTACACGTATTCTATTTGGTGGTTTTATTCTAAACCATAACTAGTGTTTCTAGTGACCACTACATTGTATTATTACAGGGTGAAATGGAGCTAACCCCAGCAGTGTACGGTCACCTGACCCACTTGTTGATGTCCGTGTGCCCACGAGTGTGCGTCGTGCTGGAGGGCGGGTACTGCCTGGCGTCGCTGGCGGAGGGCGCCGCGCTCACGCTCCGCACGTTGCTGGGCCACCCCCCGCCGCGCCTGGAGCTCGTGCCGGACCCGAGTGACGAGTTAGTATTGCATTTTTGATGACGGTTGGCTACTGATTTCGACTGTACACTCATCATCTTTCTGCCCTTATCCCATGTTACTTGGGGTCGGCGCAACACGTTTTTACGTGACAACGTCTAATAAATCGATTAACGCCGGCTGCACGCACGAAAAAGGAGGACTCATTGTAACGTTACGATCGGAGCGAGAGCGCTGCACGAGCGAGCAAAAGGCACGATCGCCCTGAGCGTTCGGCTTGCTATTGATGAAATGATTGCATAAAAGGTTGTAACTTTACAGACACAGACAGCCAATTTTTTCTTCTATTCTCCTCTGTCATCCGTCACGCTATCTATTACTCCTTTTTGAAGTGAAAACTTCTTTAGCCGCGTTGAGCGATTTTTGGTAGGGGAAAAATCTTTGAGTTCGCGTCACCGATGACATCGAAATGCGCGTGACGTATTGCGCCACACTAATGACGCGTTTAAAAATTAAAAAAAAGAGCACAGTAATTTCATTGTTTTAAGTTTTCACTTAGTCGGCAGTCCTTATGACAGCCTCTGTTTTTTTTTATATCTTTCCTCACACAATCCATCCATCTTATTCCTCTCCCTCTTCATCCATCAACATTTGAACATGTCGACTGCTCACTGTTCCTGCTAGTAAATTGATATTTACCTCTTTGGAAGCCTTAACATTGCGACCTTAAGAGTGGGCTTATACCCGGTCAACCTCAAACATTTTCATGACTTTTCGATAAATCATTCTGAATTATATTCGTGAAATTAACATAATTTATAAAACAGAATGTGAATAAGTTGGGGGTGGCTCAATCCTAAAGAAAAAAGACAAAAAAATCCTCCAAACTTGAAACAGAAGCTTTACTACAAAACTGAATCTTTTCCCCCACAGAATAAGAGACACAATCCTAAACTGCATATACGCACAGAAGCCGTTTTGGAACTGCTACAACTTCCAGCCGACGTACTCGACGAGCGGCCCGCCAAACGTGTGCGACGAACTGAAAGAGAAGCATACGGTCACCGTGAGGTGGGAGGGAGACGAGACGAGGCCTGACACCTTCGCTACGAGGGACTGCTACCCGCTGCAGGATACTGACACCAAGATTAGGATCGCTGAGAGATTGGACCATCTTAGGTTAGGTGAGTAGAGCAAAATGATCACAAGACGATTTTATATGTCCGGATCATCATCATAATCATCTGCCTAGCCTTTTCCCAAACTATCTTGGGGTCGGCTTCCAGTCTAACCGGATGCAGCTGACTACCAGTATTTTACATGAAGCGACTGTCTATCTGACCTCCACAACCCAGTAACTGGGTAATACGATACCCCTTGGTAAGACTGGATGTTTATATGTCCGGATACTTACTAATATTATAAAACTGAAGAGTTTGTGTGTTTGTTTGCTTGAACGCGATAATCTCAGGAAATACTGGTTCGATTTATTAATTTCTTTCACTGTTAGATAGCCAATTTAACGAGGAAGCCTAGACTATATATCATCACGCTACGGCCAATAGGAGCGGAGCAGCAATGAAAAATTTTGCGATAACGAGGAAAATGTGACGCAGACGAAGTTGCGCGGGACAGCTAGTATAACAATAAAAGCAAAGCTTGGTTCATATAGACTTCCCACAAAAGTATGTGCTACGGAATCGCGATGGAATCTAATATCGTACTGTTACAACTATTACATAGTAGTGCTCATGTATTTTGTATTGCCATGGTTACAAAATACGAGATTAACAACTTAGATTAACAACTTTATGCTATTTCTAAAAACTTTTGACCGATATGACAATTTGGTACCGGATTGGGTTAACCCAACAGCGAAACGGATCGATTGAAATCGGTGCATTGCTACAAGACTCTTGGCGAGATATTTCGTTCCATGCCTTAAATATGGACTGAGTCTTCATAATGAATTAAAACTTTCGGTGCTAAGCCTCAACCCGCCTCCCGAGTCGTCAAAATGTAGCTATAGATGACTTGTGCATACAAGTAAAATGAGATATTTGAATTTTGTTTGATCACAATTTGCTTGTTGAAAAGCTGAAAATGTATGGTGTGTCAGATCCTTTGCTGAGCTGGTTCAAGTCATATCTGTCAGAGCGGACGCTTAGGGTTGTGATGAATGGCTGCAGCTCAGATTCATACATAGCCACTTCAGGAATTCCCCAGGGATCTCACGTAGGGCCACCCTTGTTCATCCTTTTCATCAACGACATATACAAGTGCTTTCAAAACTCTAATATATATTTATTCGCTGACGACCTCAAAGCCATAAAAGCAATTAGAAAGCCAGCTGATTCGGAACAGTTTCAGGGCGATTTAGATAGGTTAAGTAAGTGGTGTGAGCATAATAAAATGTCTTTAAATCTAGACAAATGTAAGCACATAAAATTTTCCAAAAAAAAAAAACGATCTCAGTCACATCATACCATTTAAATGGTCAACAGCTTGAGGAAGTGGAATCTATACGAGACCTGGGCGTTCAATTTGATAAAAAGTTAAGTTTTGCTGAGCATATTGACAAAATTACACTAAAAGCAGCAAAAATACTTGGTTTTGTCATGAGAGAGTGCAAAACCTTTAAAAAAGTTAAAACCAAAAAAGTTATGTATAACGCGCTAGTCAGAAGTCACCTAGAATATTGTAGTGTGGTCTGGTCTCCTTAATATAATGTGCACATCAAGCGTATCGAACGATTGCAGAAGAGGTTCTTATGGCATCTGACTTACCATTGTAATATGGGTAAAAGTCTCAAATCGTACCGGGACAGACTGAAATATTTTGGGATGGTCTCGTTGGAGAAACGACGAGATATGTTTGATTTAATTTTCCTCAAAAGGCTAGTAACAGGCTCTTTGAACTGTCCTGAGTTGCTCAGTAAAGTGTCCTTCCATGTGCCACGAAATATACCAAGAACATCCAATAGGAAGCTGTTTTGCATGCCAAAATGCAAAACAAATTTAAGACAACATTGCCCACTGTATAGAATGTTTACTGTGTACAAACAACACGATAAAGATATCGACCTATGCCACACATCTTTGCCTGCTCTCAGGAAAATCTTTAATTGTAGTTCGCGTAATAATTACGTTTGATTATATATGTATGCTTCTGTTTGTTTATTTGTATTCATTATTTTTTTTTCATTCATTCTTTCTTTCTTTTTTTTTTGTTGTAATCTAAGTAGATGTTAGCTGTAGGCGCATAAAATAGTGCATGTAGTGCTCATCTTTAAGTGATGGGGCACTTAGATTTAAGTTGGTATTGTTTTTTCTAATATGTATAGTGTACTCATTGTTGAAGAGCCAAATTAAATAAATAAATAAATAAATTTGGCTGTGTTAAATGAAGTTTCTGTATGGTGTCGGACGTAAAGAATAGCATCATCCCATATCTTCCCGTGGGTGTCGTAACAGGCGACTAAGGGACTTAGCAGAGAATTGGCAGCAGCGTTCTCTGTGCTTTTGTAACAACCGTACTGCGATCGCCAACCCGCCTGCCAAGCGTGGCGATTATGGCAAAACCCCCCCTTCTTGGGGGAGGCCTATATCCAGCAGTGGACGTCTTTCGGCTGAAATGATGATGATGATGATGATGAAATGAAGTTTTATTGAGCTACAAATGCACAAGCAAAGTGGGTCCCCGGCCTTATTAATACTTGTATTATATTGTCACAGTGACTGACCTCTCGTTACCGCAGCACGCAGTGGGCTACATCTACGACCAGGCGATGTTGAAGCACAAGAACATATGCGAACCGTGAGTATTAATATAATATGTCGCATGTCTAGCTGAATATCTGAACAAAATGCCTGCAGCTTTAAATACAAATCCGAGCGTCCACATAAATTCCTTACCAAGAATAGTTTTGAACATACAAAAGTTATTAAAAGTCTAATTCACCTACGTAGAGTTCAAATTCGATTCAAGATAAGTAAACAAACACAATCGATTTGTGCTAACTAGCAAATTGCAAACAGACTGTCAAATTCATGTTAAGTCCTATGATTGGCTGGCTGAAATAACAAACTTCAGTTTTCAGAGACATTGCTCGATAAATAGAACCGTACATACGTAACATTAGAGCCCACATTGCAGCGGCCACGTGGAGTGCCCGGAGCGAATCCTGCGCATACACGAGCGACACCGCGACTTCGGTCTGCTGGACAGACTACATCAGTTGAATGCCAGAACTGCTACGGATCAAGAGATATTGGCAGTACATACTGAGAAGCATTTGAACAGGTTACATTATTATATAATAACTTGTAAAAATGTAAGCAAGGGGGAAGAAAATGTCAAATTAGTCCGCGTTGGTTACGTAAATTCAACGGTTAAAGTTCTTTGCTGAAAACTGGATATAACACGGTAAATTGGTTTAGTCATAATCATAATCATGATTTCAGTCCAAAAGACGTCCACAGCTGGACATAGGCCTCCCCCCAGTGTCGCCACATTGACATTTTGGAGGGTTTTGCCATAATCGCCACGCTTGGCAGGCGATCGCAGTACGGTTGTTACAAAAGCACAGAGAACGCTGCTGCCTATTCTCTGGCAAGTCCCTTAGTCGCCTCTTACGACAACCACGGGAAGATATGGGATGCTGCTAAACTTTACGTCCGACACCAAACAGAGCATTGCCTTAGTGTGTCATTTAAATTATTTGACTGTTTTGGGGTTAGCCAGAAAAGTCAGTAGTAGAATGCCGAAGTATACCGCTCTACACGAGCTATATCTTTCTTTATCTTGTGGTTATTGCCTAACCTGGTATCAAAGTTTTTATGCCGCCCATGGGCCTTTGACTTTGCTTTACATGCCGTCGAGAAATACCTAAAAAGAAAAAAAATAAAAAATATCTCTCAGGCATCCTGGTTTCCTCACAATGTTTTCCTTCACTGAAACAAGTGATAAATACAAGGTGTTGTTTTGCATCCTCGTCATATTCCAGGAGGTAATAATGCTAATGTTTCTCGACCCGAATCAATAATAAAATTAGTAGTAATTTTTTTTTCTTATTTACTGAAGTCGGTAAGTGTTAACCATTCGTGTTTTAAACGTGGCCCGTCTGATCCTCGCCCTATAATCGCGCTGTCACACATACAAAAAATCTCAAACGTTTATTAGATAATTTCTTATTCCTAAAACCACGTTAAGGGGGTTATTTTGATAGACTGACAAACTTAAACAACCTAAATAATCAGTGTTTATTAATAATTAACTAGGTACCGTAATTTAAATTGATTATTTATGTCTTTTGTGACAACCCTCTCAATTTTGACGAGGATGCAAAACAACACCTTGTATAGATACGCACATGAATGCTCATCAAATACTGCCGAGTCGAATGTGTCGACCCGAATGTATGTAGCACTTTTTATTTTGTTTTAAATCTATAGTTTAATTTCATTGTATTTCTTTTCTACACAGACTAAAAGAGCTGGCCTCGACGAATCTAAGAAGTCTGCACATACAGAAGAACGCGTACGACTCCGTGTACTTTCACCCTGACTCGCTAGAAAGCGCGGCTGTGGCTACGGGCTGTGTGTTGCAGGTAAAGGCAAAAAGAAAACAAATCTAGATCAAACTTTATCTCTTATTTATCTTCCCTAAGGAACAAATTTTCAAAAAACGTTTTTGAAACGGACTAAAATTATAATTTAAAATTATGGATGGAGGTTACCGAAATTAAATCAACAATATGGTCTGGCACTTTTCTTTTTGGCATAATTTTGTCCAATTTAAATACATTCTGAAACGAACCTTATCCCCACAGATGGTAGACTCAGTTCTCTCAAACGAAGTTGGCAGCGGAGTCTGCGTGATCCGTCCGCCCGGCCACCACGCCGACAGAGAGATCCCCAGCGGGTTCTGTCTGCTGAACAACGCGGCCGCGGCTGCCAAGTACGCCATACGTACACATGGACTCACCAGGGTCCTCATACTCGACTGGGACGTACACCACGGCAACGGCACGCAGAGGATCACTTATGACGACGATAGAGTAAGTTCTATGGCACAGCGTGTATGAAAAATTAACATATGTCTCATAGTTCAGAGTCTATAGAGTCCCAGAGGTCGGAATTAGGTAGAGTTATTTGTGCACTTACACTGATTTCATACAGCGAAAGAATAAAGTGGATATGCCTCAAATCCCGAGATTAATTTTAAAGACCAGAAAATTCCCGTGATTTATTAAATAAAAAAGTTATTTACTGTTACACAATTTAAACCATCCGACATCGGATGTTCGAAGTTGCAAAATTCCAATGCTCACACTCAAAGTGAAGATCCATATTAATATCAACATTTCGATGCAAGTACAAAAATAACTGTACCTAATTCCGACCTCTGCCCATAACATAACAGAGCAGTTGGCAGCGGTGTACCTAATAGTACACCCACATTCCTCATGTTTTTTTAAAATCCCATGTAATATTGGGCGAGCCTATTGCCGTCAACCGGGCACTAATTCAGACTCAGTGGCTGCTATATAAGTTTTTAAACTGACATGGTCACTAACACTATTAATAACACTTGTAACGGGATATTTACCATTGTTTTCCGTGGCTGCTACTGAGAAAATCCTGATGGGAAAACAGAATAAAACAAAATGGGAATCCAACACAGGACCTCATGCTCAGTGGTTGCGCTTGGAACCACTAGACCAACGGGCATTCTAAAGGTGTGAAAAAAGTACACAAACAACAACATTTTTATAATGTGGAAAACAATTCGAATGGTTGAAATTAAATGCTGCAGGAGTGCTTGCACACTGCTAATGTTCCATATTCACTGTAAACGTTGTGACGTTGAAAACAAAAGAAAATATGCACAATTTCCTTTTGTTCTCAACGTCAAAAATTGTGAACATCAATTGCACCATCTCTCTCTTACAATGATGATGCCAAATTGACCTGTATTATCTTCTCCATTAGATCCTATACATGTCGATCCACCGCTACGACCACGGCCTGTTCTTCCCGAACTCGAAGGACGCGAACCACAGCGCGGTCGGCGAGGGCAAGGGGGAGGGGTACAATGTCAACGTGCCGTGGAATACCGTAAGTGATGACATTGAATTATAAACTTTATGTTCGTAAACATAAACTGCACAGTTGAATGAGGATAAACAAAACGCGCTCACATAGAGTATGATTTTATTTATTCCCATGAAGTTTTATTTCCTGACAAGGTTTGCCAAACCCCATTTATATCCAAATTGTGTTATGTACAGCGCGGCGTAGGCGACCCGGAGTACCTGATGGCGCTCACAAAGGTGATCCTGCCGATAGCGACCGCGTACAACCCGCAACTGGTCATCGTGTCCGCCGGGTTCGATGCCTGCGTCGGGGACCCGCTTGGAGGTAACAGTGACTTTTATATCTCTACCATATACCAACATGTATGAAACAAATGTATAGGGATTATCGTACTTCTGCTGCTTTTTAATTAACTCATTGGACTGTCTGCTCAGTTTATTTCAACTACTATTCTACTGTTGAACAAACAATCTAAGTAATAAAAATTTTTAATGCACGGTCTACCGCTGGTTCAAAAAGTTTGAAGTTTTGAAATAGGAGTAAACTTTAATTAAGTAATGAAATGCACGGGCGACCGCTGGCTCAATAAGTTTGACGTTGCGTACAAGATTATTGAAATAAATGATGAAAGGTGGTAATTTTGGGAGACGGGTCTTGTCGACAACATAAAAACAGTGCTATTTTATTCTAGGTTGCAAAGTAACACCAGAGTGCTACGGTAGGATGACTCAATTGCTGCGCAGCCTGGCCGGAGGTCGCGTGATCCTCTGCCTCGAGGGAGGATACAACATCACCAGCATCGCATATTCCATGACCATGTGCACTAAAGCCCTCCTCGGGGACCCCATACACCACCACTACGACCCCAAAGCTCCCTGCAACTGGTCCGCCTACGACTCCATACAAGACGTCATCAACACACACAAAAAATACTGGAAATGTCTCAAATTCCAAGTTGCTTTACCAACCGACAACGTACTGGAACCTCCCCTACCGTCGAGAGGACTCATCATTGAACAGAATGATTTAGAAATATCCGTCTGCAGCGAAGATACCGAACTACACAACGATTCCGCCAAATCAAATGCGAGTAACGTAGAAACATCGCTTGAAGCGAGCATGGGGAACCTGAATATAGAAAACAAGTGTTCCGACGGCATTCATTGTGGCACAGATGACGAGAATGACGGAAAAGATGAGAAACCCAAAAGCTCTAAGAGCAACGAAGGCGCTGCCGGCAGCAGTAGTAACGAACCAACGAGTTCTAAAAAGGACGCGCAAACTTGTGAACAAGCTATTAGTGCGGGGAAAAAGGGAACTTTAGTCGAGTATTTGGCAGAGAATATGCAATCGATAGTCGATGGTGATATGTTCGCGGTAATACCTTTGCAGTGGTGTCCGCATTTGGACTCGCTGTTCACATTACCAGATCAAGTGAAGTTCGAGCAGGGTGTCAAGTGCGTAGACTGTGACTCTACTGAAGAGAACTGGGTGTGCTTGCATTGCTATGTGGTGAGTATTAATAGACTTAAAAAGGCACTTGGTCAATACTAACCATAGTGTTACAAACGCTTAATCGTCACTAAATATTAAAAAAACCAATAATAAAAGTTGGAGGTTAGCGTGGATGGGTGACCATTCATCACCTACATATCAAAGCCCCTCCGCATTTTGGAAAGCACGTTAAGCTGTTCCCGAAAGAGCCCGAAAGTCTGTCTTCCCAAAGATTATCGTTTTACAAAATAACCGGGTAATGGAGTTAAATAGGTAGTCGCGCCATGTAAAATGCTAGTATTCAGGTAAATGATATTCCAGTTAGTACTGGATTTTTGATAGTCATAAAATCGTTTTTTATTTGTTTCAGACTGCGTGCGCGCGCAGCGTCAACGGGCACATGCAAACTCACTTCACAGCCACGGACCACGCACTAGTGTTGTCCTTGGTCGATTTGTCGGTGTGGTGCAACGTCTGCGACGCTTACGTCGACAACTCACTACTCTACGACGCTAAGAATAACGCACACAGGTGCAAGTTTGGAGAAGACATGCCCTGGTGTTATAAGACTGATATACATATGCAATAATGATATTTACAGGAGTAGGAAAGTATTTAAGATTTAAGAGGGAGTAAAGTAATGCAAGCAAAATGTTTACTATAATTTTGTTGTATATAGCAGCCTTGTCTATTTTGCTGACGAATGATTTTGTCTCGATTCTATAGATCTTTATAATATCGGTATCCCAAGTCCCAAAAAAGTCCTTATACCATTCTTTTATCATTAGAAAAAGCCATTGCATTAAAAACAGGCAGTCGATTTAGATTTTATTCACACTTACAATATTGTAAGAATTGTTTACATTAATAGTCTTATTTATTTTAATCTTATTTATCGTTAAAATACTAATGTATGTTATTAATTTAACTTTTGTTAGACCTAAAATTAATAATAGCGTAGTTATTAACATTCCACTCTACTAAAACGATTGTGTTTTTTACTTAGAATCAATAGTTTGGCTTTATATACTTCGGTATTTACTTAAATTCTGGACATGAAAACAGTATCAATGCATATCTCACCTACTTACTACAGCATAGGGTGCAAACGCATCCCAGTAAATAACGCATAACTGCGAAAGCACTCTGTGTGCCGCACCCTTGTGTATTTATGTAAATAACGATTATTTATACTTCTATATTTTATAATAATGTTTTAATAAAACCTTTATGTACCTTAGAATAATTGGCCAGTTTTTATTACACGTTTATCAATAGTTGCTAACATTATCTTAGTGAAACCAGTGCTTTTAATGTGTACATTACTAACTTGTATGTTGATAATCTGACTGCATTTGAAATTAATCAGCTGTTATGTGTGAATGGTTTTTGACTTAAATGCACAATTAATAACAATAATGCACACCCACAATGTTATAAATATAAATGTTGCCATAAATAATTCAGTCATAAAGTCATAAAGCACATAAAGCCGGCCATAGACGATAGGTTACGCATGCGCAGATTTGCCTGTACAGTCAAACTATACAGGCATGCTCGAACGTGTGTAGGAGAAAACTGCACAGTTATCCTTGGAATAGAACACAGTTTTGCACGCACATATAAAACTGTCATGCATAACCTAGCGTGTATGGCTACCTTAATAATAAAGTGATAATCCATGAATCTACGAATCTGACAGATCATGCATTACCGAAAGTACTAATCTATTAATTATGTTTATGCATATAAAAATAAAATTATAAGTCTCTGATCTTTATTAATTTTGTCATTCTTAATTATTGGCAGTTTAGTGTGCCAAAAAGTTGCTCATAAATAAAACCAACGATGTATTAACAAAACAATAATAAAACCATATCATATTACTCGTGCTCGTTTTCTTCCTTATCCAACAATTTGCAAGTTCCAGTGGTGCAGTGCACCTTATTCTTAAATTCTGGCTTGAGACGAAACTAATTTAGAAAACCAAGTTTTTGAATCGGTGTCACTGACTCTGGCAGGGCCACCATCAGGGATTTTAGTTTTAAAAACACACTCTTACTTACCGTAAAAGTTTCATCATCATCATCATCATTTCAGCCGAAAGACGTCCACTGCTGGACTTAGGCCTCCCTCAAGTGTACATAAGGGGGATTTTGCCATAATCGCCACGTTTGGCAGGCGGGTTGGCAATCGCAGTACGGTTGTTACAAAAGCACAGAGAACGCTGCTGTCCATTATCTGGAAAGTTCCTTAGTCGCCTCGTACGACACCCACGGGAAGATATGGGATGGTGCTATTCTTTACGTCCGACACCATACAGAAAAAAGTTTATATTTATTTAATTCGAAACAAACATTCCTCCATAAGACGTCATAGATACTGTCTAGAAACTACATAAAGTATTTTGTACTCGTTTGTACCACTGTATGGGGAAATTGAATTCTTTAATATCTTTTTAATTACACACCGACTAAATCTGTGACTTGGCGACAAATTGCGACGAATTGGCGACAAAATATGGGAGAAAACAGATCTTCGCTAGGTGTGTCATATTTGTTAAGGCTACCCTCAAACGTGAGCAGCTTGCGGTGAGTGGCATCTGCCTTTCATGTTAAATCGCGGTAAACTAGGCATGAGTAGTCTATACAATGTATAGACTACTCATACAGAGACTTATGTCATAAGTCTCTGCTCCGGATTCAAAAATATACGCAGTTCATACAGCTGCCGTCTCCAAATGTAATTGACTGGGTAAAATTGAATGACTTCTTCATATGAATGAGATTAAATGAACTTAGAGGGTTGTATTGATGATTATAATTCTGTAAGTACATACGTAGTACGGTCGGTCGTGTAATTACGTGGGCTACCCTTGTGAAAACTACCAGGGTAGCCCGCACATTAATTTTTTCTTACTTTTTATGCAATTTGCAGGTCAGTGCCAGGCTGTATGTTGAACAAAATATGATTCACGACCATAACACGTATGTAGGTATAGAATTATACGGTCACGCACGCTTTGATATAAAACCTCAGCTGTCGATAAATGATATTTTTTTCTGAATTAGTCGATTTCTCGATTGTAATTCCAATCCCTTCTGACATCTGAAGACAAAATAAAAAAAGCAATTGTCAGTGTCAAAAATACATCAACATAAGGAAGAGAGGTGCCTGTCCGTCCCAAAAATGTATTTTTACAATATTAAATAAACGACAAAGTATTGAACGAAGTTACTTATAAAATATACCTGATTGGAACAAGATAAACATGTTTATAAAGACCGAGATATTTAAAGCGATTTCATTTAGGAATCCTGTAAAATTACCTTTTTCGTACTGGGTGTTGGTATTTCTTAGGTTTGCGCTCACGCTCCTGCCGCAAAGCGGTTATATACACCCAGACGAGTTCTTTCAAAATGTTGAGGTCATTGCAGGTGAGTTATTCCTATTTATCTAAAATGTGCTACATTTTTATTTTTTTGTGATAATAATGTAATTATTTATTTACCGCCGCGACAACTGCTTTGTTTCGTGATATTCTATTTTAATAATAAAGGTCAGACAGTTATCTTGGATAACTCGGGTAGCACATTCGTATTTAATGTGATGAATAATATATACAAACTTTAAAAACGTATTTTCTCCCAACATTAAAGAAAATATTTGTTTATTGCTATTTAGAATCGGTAGAATAAGCAAAAAATGGCCAATAACACTTTATACCAGGAACATGGTTTGGAGGGGGTCAGCATCAGCAGAGGAATCCTTATTATCACCACAATATTTACTCACCTACACTAGTATGCTTGCAATGTTAATTTACACTAGAAACATTTAAAAGTGACAATTTTGTTTATGAAATACTGTAATCATGTTGGAGAACTTACTTCATTATTTTTATTTAAAGAAGATAAACCGCTAAGATGACCTTTTCATCAAGTGATGTTATTGTTATAATAACTGTTAGCCTAATTTCACAATCATCATATAAACTACTACATTTAAGTATTAATGTATATGTTACAGTCAAAACTGTTAATTGGTCAAAACCATTTTTGACCGGTATGAAGTTAAATCATGTTTTCTCTATTAAAAATAGTTTGTTTGAGAATGCCTCAGTTATTACCTAGAATTACTACAACACGATGTTTTACAAAGGGTCACAAAAAAAGCCTAATAAGTTTCTAAGTAAATGTTAGTAATTGTTAAAATAGTTTTAAAAAACCTAATAAGTTTCGCAAATGTTAGTTATTGTTAAAATTGTTTTAAAAAAACCTAATAAGTTTCCAAGTAAATGTTAGTTATTGTTAAAATAGTTTTAAGCGGTCAACAGTAGTTATGACTAATTAACAGTTTTCACTGACATAGACAATGACAATATGCTATTTTGACTGTACTGACTCATACTGAATAACTTCTTGGTTATTCTCAATGGTTAATGTAAACAATGTTATCCTCAATACTGAGTCATCTGCCCTCGTATTCACAAACGCTCGGTTTAGATTTCGATTCGATAAGTCGTATGTCTATCTTGTTTTGGCAATACGAAAGCGAGCGAGATAGACATACGACTTTCCGAATCGAAATCGAAACCGAGCGTTTGTGAATAAGGGGCCTGATCTCTGTGTAGTTGTATAAATATCCTCCTTTATACTCCACACAATACTTGAATTATTAGAACTGTAACTTCATTTATTAATTATGGTGTACAGTTAAGACTGGTAACTGCCTTTTTGTGTCTAGTGGCCACAAGCACTACGCTGAGTTTGATTCCCAGATAAGGCAAATGAAAGTCCGTAGAAATTTCTAAGTAGCTTGCTTCGCTCACTCTTCGAACCTTACATCATTTGACCTTTCTTCTTCTTCAAAAAATTATCACCCTAAGTCAATTTCGTAACACCTTGTTATGAATTTAAAAAAAAAACTTCAATAGATAATCAACTTTTCTGGAATGGAGAGCTTACATTTTATTTTAGTTCCTAGACTTTTACTTCTATGTATATCAAAAAGTATAGAAAATCTAACTAACCAATCCGAGGTGCTAACATTTTTGAGGTGGCTATTACATTTTTAGAAGAATTTCCGTAAATAGTAAATTTAACCCTTAAATTTTTTTTGTCGTCTTTCTGCCCTGCCTTAACTTAAAAGCTGGCGACGCCCTTATAAACAGTTATGGAGATGTTTAATTTAGTTTTTTGATTATACCTTCTTCACGCGATTTCATAATGAGGCTAGTGTCTGCAACAGCAGCTGTAAATGTTGTAGTAAAGAAACGCTAACTCTAATTTGAAGTAAATTCTACCACACATGTTGTAACGTTAACTATTATATAGTCGTCAATGTTACTGATACTAGTAAATATTCATAAAATTGTATGAGCGCTAGACGGGCGCCGATTAGGTGATTGTCTAGGGCGCTCTCGACACTTAATCCGCCTCTGCTCCCACATGAAAATATTATTAGATTTACAATCATGTCCTGAAATTATATAAAAAAGTAACTAGCTTTACAAAATGTGTACATTGAGCATATATTATAATAGCTTTTACCCTTGGCTACTCCTCTTGAAACAAACTACTGGCAAAAAAAATATCCCAAATCCTAAATCAGGTTATGGATTATCCGCCGAAGACGTGAAAGGTAATAGACGGACAAAACCGACAGAAACATTCGCATTTATAATATGAGTGTAGATTTGAAAGCCTTACGTTTTGTATTGAGACTGCCGCGTCCTACTGCGAAATGGTAATACATAATAGAAAAATTGACACCCTAATCAAATTATTTAACAATGATTTTTATTTCAGGTGACATTTTCGCAATCGACATCGCAAGGACATGGGAGTTCAACCCTAAATTTCCAATCAGGAACATCTTCGTACCAAAAATGATACTCGGTCCACCTCTCCACTTCATACGCCTAATCAACCCTTACACCAAATACTATCTTCATGTGGATCTTAGGACCCCATACTATCTACTAGTCATTCCGCGACTATTTATATGTTTACTGTCGCTAATAAATGACTATTGTTTGTACAGAATTTGCGTCCTATACGGACAAAACTTCAGGAACAGGCTAAAAATCTTCGCAAGCTCTTACGTAGTGTTCGCCTACTGCTGCAGAAGTTTCTCGAACTCATTTGAAATGATCTTCTTCTCTATGATCCTGGTAATAGTCGCCGAATGCATGCTGAAATCAGATAAAGTGATTTATCACAAAGAATTTCTTAAAGAGAAATATGAGAAAGCAGAGTCGACTGTAGAAAGAGTGAAGATTTATAAACTAGCCACACATTTGCCCAGTCATACCTTGAACAAAGTAATTGTTTTGTCTACTATTGTAGTCATAGGGATATTTAATCGTCCTACGTTCGTAGGTTTTGCGTTTCCGCCTGTTTTCTTCTGGCTCCACAGAGGGCTGGGCTCTAAAGTTGTTGGTTTCAAGGATTTCCACTATCGTATATTTATGTTTATAATGTGCGGTGTTCCGACGGCGTTGCTGCTCATTTTGGTGGACTCTGGGTATTACGGGTACGTCACGATGGCGGACATAGAGTCGCTGAAGATGTCGTGGGACAACTGGGTGGTGACACCGCTGAACTTCCTGCGGTATAACTCGGACATGCGGAACCTGACGCAGCATGGGCTGCACCCGCGCTGGCTGCACCTCGCCGTCAATGTGCCGCTGCTGTTTAACGTGTTGGGGATCATCGCCGTCGTTACGCTGGCCATCAACACTTACAGGTAAGATAAAACATGTTGTGTGTTGTTAAGGAGTTCGCTGCGCCCTTACTAACTCTTGACCTTCGTTTACCAAAAACATATTATAAATAAATAAATTAGGTACACTAGCTCCCCAGAGCATAATTCCGTGAGACAAAAACGTCGCTAGAACAATACTATTTCCATTTGTATGATTTTCACAATAATTATGACAACGGCTCCTTAAACAATAGGTCATTATTCGCTTTAGACTCACTAGCATTTCTTCAGGTTACATTGTGTTATTTGTAAACGCCTACTGACATGTGTATGACATTTCCATAATAGAATCCTAGGTCCTTCTATTCTTTTTCTTCGTTACATTGTTTCAGGTTTGTTCGCGGCCAGTATAGCAAGTTACCGCAAATCCAAAGCATCACAGGACTTATGCTATTCTCTCTGGTCATCCCGATCGCTGTGCTGTCTCTGTTCCCACACCAAGAGGCGCGCTTCATCATCCCAGTGCTCGTCCCCCTGATATATCTGTTCGGAAACCATCTACACACCAACGAAAGCGAAGGGCCAAAAACAAGAAGATTCAAAACAACACTTCGTTATACTTGGTATGCGCTGAACGCTTTACTTACTTTATTCTTCGGGTTCATCCACCAAGGCGGCATATACCCTTTCGCCAATAGCCTCTATCATGAGATCAAGAACAACTACGGAGTACATACCCACGTTATAACTACGCACAGTTACAGTATACCAACGTTTTTGCTTCAATTGGAGAGCACAACCAAAGTGTACCGGGACAAGCAGACAGGACATAAATATAGACTTGCTCCCTCGACATTTTTACATAAATATGGATCAAAGCCAATGCAGAATTTATTTTTACAAGTTGATGACGTCTTGACAAACGCTGAGAAGTTACTGCATGCTTACAAAAAGAAGTACAGGTTTTATATTGCGTCACCGTGCTCTCTGGAGCGAGACCTTCGGTTGGCAGCTGCAAAGTACCCCTACTTTGAACTAATCGAAGAGTTTAACTACTACCCTCATTTTTGTACAGAAGCATTCCCAAATTTCCCCTCGCGCCATGACCAATATTGTCTCGAAAATACCTCGATACGAACGAACGAATCTCGCGCTGTAGATCTGAATATGTTACAAAGAATCTCATGCTTTTTGAAAAAGTTTTGTCTTCGAATTTATAGGGTCAAACCTGATACGAAATTTCGAATCTAAGTTATTTTAGTCAATTTTATAATTTCTATAAGCAATATCTAAATAAGTACAACAAATTATTATATTAATGAAAGTCGTGTACTTACCGCCTAATTATGATTATTTAATAACATAGTGCTCAATTAAGTTTATCATCAAAGGCATTTTAAAATTAATGTCTATACCCGCGTCATTTTTGTACACGATGTATGCTTAAATCAGTTACTTACCTACCTCGTAAGGCCACTAGGTATACGTCAATTTTTTCCGCCGGATTCACGGTGGTGTATAGTTTATAAAATCTGTGTACATGCATCACAGATCACAAACGCTCGGTTTCGATTTCGATTCGATAAGTCGTATGTATATCTTGTTTTGGCATTACGAAAGCGAGCGAGATAGACATACGACTTTCCGAATTGAAATCGAATCCGAGCGTTTGTGAATACGGGGACTGGCACAGGTCCGGCGAAAAAGTAGTGCGCTTGAAAAACACGGTCCGCTGTCCGGTGGAAAAAACGGACGTAAACCAGCGGTTTAAGGGATAAAGATAGATATCTGAATTTGACATTAGCGAGCGAACATCCCAAAAATCCTTTAGTTAAAAAGGATTACTATTTTTAATAGATAGACGATTACTATTTTTTATAGCCCTTAAGTATTAAAATTAAATATCGAACCGCCTCGTTCCGGCTAACTGCTTTTAATAATTCATAGTGTAGGTATCTGCGCTATGATGCCGTAAGAAAACCCAGCGATAATAATGTACGTGACGTGTGTGACGGTCGACCACTTTTCAGCATTATGACACAGCACAGGGCATAATGTTGAGAAGTAGTCGGCGGCGACTCCTCGCGTCCGGCCCTGGTTCAATCCATGGTCCGGAGCGAGAGGGAATGGGAAGCCGTCGCCTACTTCTGCGTAGCTGTCATGCTAGCGAAGGAGGTGGCGGAACGTGAGAGGGAGAGAACCTCACGTCCCAGCCGCCGCGGGAGACGCCCCGGGCGTCGGGGGGCAACCAGTGGCCCCCGGCCACCGTAGGCGCGGGCATGTGGACGGTGAGTAATGGGCTAGCTCACCGTCCGTCCGTCTAATGACGACAGGCCGTGCCGACAGCGCGTTTGTGTTCCATGCGCGCCTCAAGGAGATGTCAGCAAATCGGAAGGGGTCCGAGAGGGCCGATGCCTGCCAGGGCTGCGGGTTGTTCGAAAGAGATACCGTGGCCCTGGAACACAAAAGGTTAAGAAGGAACATGGATAGGTGTTAGTCAGTCAAGTCTGACACTCCCTTTCGCTCCGCCCAGAGCGGGAGAAGCCATTTGATGATTTCCCATACTAAAAAAAAAAAAAAACAAAACAAAAAGGGTGAGAAGTAGTCGACCGCTAGTGTCGTCGATTGTACGCACGACGACCTATCAAGCTATGCCAAACTTTGATTTGGCATTTAGCTTGGATATTTGGATTTCTCAAATACAAAGCGAGGCCATTTTATACTGGAAATGTATAGCTTGATATGTCGCCATGTGTACAAAGACTGGCATATGATAAAACTTTGCTTTTAGAGGAATATGCGACAACGATGTTTGATTTTGCAAGTATTTTGGAGACGTTTGTCCAGTTCAAATGGAAAATTTGGGTAACAGAGCCAAAGCACCTAACACCATTGAGGTGTAATGTATTCCAGCACGTTTTTCGTTGCTTAAATTCACATGCACTTTACTTATTAGTATTACTAATACATTTATTTTTACATAGATTTATTTATTTAAGTTTTTGCTCAATTATGTATACCTTACATGGCACTTTTATCATGTTTTACAAATTGTCAAACATATTGGTCGTATTATGAATTCACTTACAAAAAAACACATTTCTGTTCTGTTAAATTATGAACATTTTAAATCGTTGGCAGCTTAAAAGAAACCATGCATTGTCCTTTTGCAGACATTGCCTTTTTGTATGGATTCATCAAGTACTTAATGTTTTACTTGCGACCCTAGGACGCGGTAATAAGGTTTAATATTGTTTAATTATATTGGTTGTAATTTGTAACATTATATCTGTACATGTCGTTGTTATGCATCACAGGCACTGAATTGTATTTAAAAATGGCATTTGTGTATTGTGTGTTAAGGTGGAAAGTGTGAAATTAACTATTTTTAAGTGACTTAATTACAACTTCTTTTCACATGTGTTAATGAAAACAAGTAAATAAACACTGCATTTTGAGAATCTCAAACAACAATCAGTTTATAGTACTGCAAGTTTTTTTGACGCGTGGTCATAATCGGAACTAACGCCGCCATTTTATTTTTTCAATACAATTTTGACAAATACATATTTTCAAATGTTTACCAACAGCGCCTCCTGAGAATGTCACTTACGCGCCGAAAGTACCATGCAGCACTATTAAAGTGAAAAAATGGACTGCTTATTGCTATGTAAAAATATAGGGTTTAGTGTGTTAGTGTTTACCTACTAATAAAGAAATCTTTGTTAATATATGCTGTAATTTTGGTTTTCTTTTCTTTAGGTAACTGGATAGCTTAAAAGGGCCTTATTGCTAACCACACTGTGATCCGATCGGACACAAAATACTCCGAGCAGTTACTTAAATCCGCCCCTAAGACGACCCACTGACCGCCACGGATGAGAATCAATCTCAAGTAACATCTAGGTACTTAATTATGTTAGAGTCTGATGGCTGTAGGCGGTATAATCAAAGCGAAGCAACATTTCTAGTGCCAGTTATGGGATGACCAAAGGTCAATTGGTTTTAATTAGGGTAGGGACTTCAATAATCATGATGCAGTACTTCACTGAAGCTTGCTAAGAAATCACTGAATTGTATTAGTACGATTCTTCTCAGACCGGTTCTTTGCGGTAGCCTGCCTTACCTGCTGAAAATATGTTTCAGCAACGCGTCGCAAGCAATAAATGCCAGTGGCGTAAGCTGGCTGCAATAAGGGTGGCAGCGACGTCACAGAGTACATTTTTATATAGGGTTAACGAGGTGGCGCCCTTCGCAAAGAATATACTCATTTTGTCTACCGCTTTCTATATCTGTATAAATGGTAAAAAAAAAAACTTATTTCAAAGCTTTAACGCATTAATCGAAAAAGTAAGTTTTATTATTTATATGAATGGTGAAAAGAAAATCTGACATACTCGTACCTATCTGAGGCAGAATGATAAAAAATTTCAAGCTCGCTTTGCTCAGTCTTGCATCCTAATTACTCTGAAATCTGAAGATTTTACGCGAATCAAAACTTCTCTGTCCATAATTTTGTATGAATAAGTAGCTAAAAGATTTTTTTTAGCTCGTCTTGCTCGCTCGTTTTGTGGTCCGGAACGATAAACCGTATAGATTATCAATATTTTTATATATTGGCAATCTAACATGACATACATGCATATTAACATTGAAAATTGTAAAAGATTTTTGCAGTGTTGTTTTTTATCGTACATTCAGGATTCAAATGGTTTATATTTGCTCTGTGTTTGCTACCTTTCTTGACTTATGATGTAAATAGCAAGGGTGGTGAATTTCCGGGTAGCAAAAACCCACACTGTGCCACTGTAATGAGCAGGGTATTGATAATGCATCAAGACAACTTGTTATTTTGTTATTTAATGAACAAGAATCGACTACATATCTTCGCTGTTCGAAAGGTTCACATCACTATTAGAACAGGCATGACATCTGACTTTTGCTTTGCTGTGACTGCTGTCATAACAAACTTTTCTAAAACGTGGGTTTGTTGACGAATATTAGTAATTTTCAAAATTAATTTCTCATGTCTTCGCAAAAAGAATGTGTGGCATCTACTCTTGAGATGTCTCTTAAAGTTATACGAATGTACGACTGGCTACTGGACTTGTTTGTTCTGGTAAGATTAATTTTACAATAATTTTATTATGAAAAATATTGTCATTCAGCTTTAATATTGGTTTGGCATCATCTAAGTGTTCTTACTTATTTTTCCTTTTTAGGACTTCTTCGTTGACGATCATTGGAATAAATTACCGGAAACGTGGCGACACATTTTCGAACATATGGATCCCCAGCACTTAGGAAACATTCTGTCTAACAGGCAATCAAACCAGTTACTACCACTATCATTCTTAGCATTAATAAAGACTGTACATGCCCTTACCTTACCCAGAGAAAGGGACTATAAAAAAGAAAATATTAAAAAAGAATCCAATAACTTGGACACATGTCAATATCATCCAAAGTTAAAGAATTTGTTTTTAAAACATGTGAAGTTAAAGAAGAGACATGAGATAAGCCTGATGGCTGATGTGGTGGTGGATACTGCCTTTCAAAGTGGTTGTAACTGTGTGATAGACTTTGGCTCAGGCCTCGGACATTTAGTGAGAGTCCTGGCTTACAGGGAAGACATGTATGCCGCAGGAATTGAGTGCCAGGGACAGCTGACTGAGGAGGCTAGGTCTGTACCCTTGGTATGTATACATGGAAATGGTATATTGAGCGCAAGTTGCTTAATAACCAGTGATTGGAGTAGGTAGATTAAATTGGGGTCATTGAACCGAAATGTATATATTAATATGGACATTCCTCTGGAATTGGCAGATTAATAAAAAAAAACCTTTGAAAAAAATGCATCAATTTATAAAAAGTTCAGTCCATAAAAAGGCTAAAAACAAAAAAAAAATAATGCTTCAATCAGAGTTCGATTGTTTTTGTTATTCAACAGCTAAATAATAAATTAATTTAGTTATGATACCTTCCTTTAAATTTTGAATTGAGTAATAATATTCACTACTAACATTAACAATATTTAATTGAATCCGGAACTACCGGAATGACTTTCCGGAAAAATGGTTTATCCATGTTATTCTTTCTGTGTGCATTTATGATACAAGTACCAAAAATTAATCTACCTACTCCGATCACTGTTAATAACGTAATAACCTGACTACACATTTCTTAAATCTAACCTTTGTAAAAATTAACAATTTGTCTAAAATAAAGTTAAAAATTTTCAGGAAACTTGACTTGCAATTGGAATACACAGTCAAAAAGCATCTTTCTCCTGAAGCTGTAGCCAAACTGAGGCGCCCTCTACACTTCAATATGACCTTATCAAGTCACCAACAGCTTCTGTCACTGCCTCTACCTGACACTATGCAGAACTACGGTTTAATAGGCCTCCATCCTTGTGGAGACTTGGGACCATTATTACTGAGGCACTTTGTTGAATCTCCTAATATTAAGTTTATTTGTGTAGTTGGTTGTTGTTTCATGAAATTGACCTGTGACGGTCCCAACCCAGGTTACCCAATGAGTAACCTTTTGAAGACTTTGGATAATAAGTTGTCGTTCCCGAGTAGGGAAATATCTTGCCATGCCATTGAGGTGTACTGCGAGAGGCTTCGTAAAGGACATTATGGAGATCTGAAGGTGAGCAAACTATAATTTCTTCAATACAATATTACATTTTATATTCATTTCTTATGACTTCTTGGAAGCAAATATAAAGTTTTTATAATAATGCTGGTATGATAAAATACAGTAAATAAGCTGATGCCTGATTAAATTTAGCTATCAGCAGAAATGATGAACTTTTATACATTATCTAATCCCTTTTTTTTCTTGTCTATTCTCTCTCACTTCTGGGCAATTGCAACCCTCCACTCTTTCCATTTTTCAATCCCTTGAGGGACTATATTTTCAAACACCCATCCTTAGTGATGTCTTTCATTGTAAAAGTTAGCTTTATTGCAAATTTCATGCTTCTAGACCCAGCAGTCAAGGCCATTGTCCGTCAGCAAATAATTGAGTTATGTTGTATGTTTCTTTCATTTTCAGATACATGCATACAGAGCAGCCTTGGAGAGAATATTAGTGGAATATGACCCGAAGCTACGACACGCACCAGTCAGGAGCATCAAACATTCAGATACCATGACATTCGAAAAGTAAGATAAGTATATTAAGTATTCCAAACATCTATGAATGAACAACAACTATCAGTGCAAGATACCAAATAATTAAAAAAACTCCTTATAAGATCACTTAGGGCAGTGTTTCCCAAACATTATTCTGCCATGGCCCGGTAAAATAATGCCACACTGGCCCTTAGTGACCCACGAAATACTTTATAACCTCTTGGTATCGCCTATTTCGTGCGAATGGTGCAATTTTTTCTAAGGTGGCAGTGGCGAAGGGTGAAAATTTTGAAAGGGGAAGCCGAAGAAAAAAATGAGATTTTAAAATTTAGTTTATTTTTTTATTTTTGTTATTTTCGCTTTAGTCATAAGCGAACCCGAAAACCCGGAAAATGACACCCATGACGAAAATACCAGAATTTTGCGTCACGCGTCGGCGCTACTTTTAATTTTGGCGTCAGTATCGTTATCAGCGACCCCAAAAACCACGAAAATGTCACCCATGATAAAAATAGCAAAAAAATTCTAAGGACCCGACTTGATTCTTTTTTTTATTTGTAACGATTAAATGCACAGGAACTATTAACAAATAAAAATATAAGCTAAAAAACCTTTTTGAAACAAGCTTTTATAAAGATGAACTGAAAAGAAGAAAATAAATCTTTGAGTAAATGAAAACGATATAGGATAATTTTCACAAAAGCTTGTCGCGTTTAGTTTTTAAAGCATTTACCATTCACTCGACAAGCTTCAGGTAACTATAGAAATTATGTTTATTTATAAAAAGTGAACGCGTATATACAAGGTGTTGTTTTGCAACCTCGTCAAATTCTAGGAGGTAACTATGCTAATGATTCTCGACCCGAATCAATAATAAAATGAGTAGGTATTTTCTTTTTTTTATTTATTTACTGAAATCGGTAACTGTGAACCACCCGTGTTTTAAACACGGGCCGTCTGATCCCTGCCTTATAACGTCGCTTACACACAAACAAAAAACCTCAAACGTTTTTTCGATAATTTTATAATCCCTAAACCACGCTATGGGGGTTATTCTGAAATATTGACAAATTTAAACAACAAAAAAATGCAGTGTTTTTTAATAATTTACTAGGTACCGTAATTTATATTGAATATTTATGTCTTTTGTGACAACATCCTGAATTTTGACGAGGATGCAAAACAACAACTTGTATATACAAAGTTTCATGTCTGTGCTATTAACCGTTGAGGAGTTCCCTGAGGAGCCTGTTCGTGAGGAGACCATCCTGGCGGTAGGATGAGTTCATGATACAAATCGTGATTATCTATCAAATTTGAACTCGATTGCAAAGTTTCGTGTCTTTGCTATTAAATGTTCAGGAGTTCCCTCGTGAGAAGACGATCCTGGCTGCAGGATTAGATCATGATAATATTCATGTTTATCCATCAAATATGAACGTGCATACAAATTTTCGTGTCTGTGCTATTAACCGTTGAAGAGTTCCCTCGTGAGAAGTCGATCCTGGTTGCAGGATAAGTTCATGATACAAATCGTGATTATCCATCAAATATGAACTCGTATGCAAAGTTTCGTATCTGTGCTATTAAACGTTGAGGAGTTCCCTCGTGAGGAGACGATCCTGGCGGTAGGATGAGTTCATGATACAAATCGTGATTATCCATCAAATATGAACTCGTATGCAAAGTTTCGTATCTGTGCTATTAACCGTTGAAGAGTTCCCTCGTGAGGAGACAATCCTGGCTGCAGGATTCAGTTATGTCTGTCATAAGAATGTATTGTTTTTAGAACCAAAGGTGTGTACAAAATTTCAGTTCAACCAGAGATCGGGAAGTGGTTCTAATTTAGCTTTCTATACATAGAATCTTTGTCGTAACTCGATAAACTTCGGCTTACCTAGTTCCTACAAAACGTTGCTGATAGCCGCGAAGTCACGTGTCTGCGTCCATACGAATTTAGTTCTGAATGCTGACACCCGACCATCGGCTTACTGGCGCCACATGTTGCTTTCTTTGTTGACTTTAAAAATTTTAGCATTTTTGTAATGTTTTCAATCCTATGATGTATTCAATGTCTATACTGTGATGTGATACCTACAGATGTGTACATAACTTACTATTTGACTACAATAGACACTACGTATAGTGCCTTGTTCCCAAAGGGAAGCCGGTAGGAATCGGCTTATTAGGTGCCTTCGGGCCTGTAAGGTGGACTGGTAGAAAATGCCCAAGGCATTAAGCCCGCCTTTATACAGTTTTTTACTTGTGCAAATCATATATGCTGCGACCGGGTATCTTATTTTGATGGCCCGGTACCGGGTCGCGACCCGCCATTTGAGAAACGCTGAGTTAGGGCATATTCACACAATATTTTTTTAAACGCCGACGCCTAGGGCTGCTTTTTCAAAACAGGGACATTGAAGCACAGGCGGTTACCACGTGTTCAGTTCAGTACATTGTACAAACCCTCCACCAAAAAAACGTTTCCTCTGTATTGTTGGTGGGTTCCGTGTGATGTACTGAATACATTGTAACCGTTTGTACAACGGTATTCCCTTGCATCCTATATAGCTGTAGCATTATTGGTGCCGGATGCAGCTGAAAACCAGTATTTTAAATAGAAAGACTACCTACATTCCACAACCCGGAGGGAGGTTGGAGGGGTCTCAGTATGTTCGGGATGGTCACCCATCCAATCCACGCACCTCCATCGGCAAGCCCGACCCGTGCGTTAATTATTTAGCCACAAGTTCCTTCATAAAATCTATAAATTCAAATTCAACGCCTTTATTAACTAAAAGTGTAAAATATATTTTTAAAAAGTAAAGTACTTTGAGACACAAAGACCCTTACGATGAATGAAGGAAAATCTATTTACAATATGTGTGTTCAAAAACAGGTACTGCTCCCAAGCCATAGAGCGCGTTCACCTTCCCCTACCAACATCGCCCACTGTGTGGTCGCGTGGCTTGGCCGACCTGGCGCAATGGCGTCGTGTGGTTGTGGTGTACACACTGCGGCTGGCACTGGCACCGCTCGTGGAGACTGTGGTGCTGCTAGATAGAGTGCTATATGTTTTGGAGAGAGGTAAGTGTTGAAGACACCTTCCAGAGCCCAACTTCCCCTACCAATATGGCCCACTGTGTGGTCGCGTGGCAAAGCTGGCCTGGCGCAATAGCGGCGCGTGGTCGTGGAGTAGGTACACATTTAACATTGGTGATGCCTGTTGAAAGATGTCCAATATAATGTTAGTCTAATGCCTCTTCATTGATGCTAGATGTAGATGACACCTAAATGGTGCCGTAAGAATCCAATAGGGCTTATACATGTACAAGACCTCTCGTGTGATGTCTCAGACCATGAAACTGAACAACTTACATAATACGCTCTAAGATAAAAAAACCGGCCAAGTGCGAGTAGGACTCGTGCACGAAGGGTTCCGTACCATTATTTATAAAAAAACCGGCCAAGTGCGAGTTTTACTCGCACACAGGGTTCCATAGCCACAAACTATGGAATATAATAACAATATTTTGAACGGTCATTCATTATTAAACTTCCACTCAACCGCAAAACTAAATTGGTTTTTCATAGTATGTTAATGAAAAACAAAGTTACTGCTGCAGTTTGATGAAAAAGTCCCATATCTCGAAAACTAAACAACATATCTTATTGAAACCAATTTTCTTTGATAGTTTTTTTTACGTTCTACAATCCTAAATATTTTCAGAATTTTCCTCCTCTTACTTTAGAAATTAGAGGGGGGGGGACACACATTTTACCACTTTGGATGTGCCTCTAGCGCAAACTATTCAGTTTAGAAAAAAATGATATTAGAAACCTCAATATCATTTTTGAAGACCTATCCATAGATACCCCACACGAATGGTTAAGATGAAAAAAAAATTTTTGGTTTTCAGTTCTGTGTATGGGGAACCCCAAAATTTAGGGTTTTTTTCCTATTTTTGTATGAAAATATTAATGCGGTTCACAGAATACATCTACTTACCAAGTTTCAACAGTATAGTTCTTATAGTTTCGGAAAAAAGTGGCTGTGACATACGGACGGACAGACAGACAGACAGACAGACAGACAGACAGACAGACAGACAGACAGACATGACGAATCTATAAGGGTTCCGTTTTTTGCCATTCGGCTACGGAACCCTAAAAACGAGAAAAAAAATCACTTCGTTGTATGGGAGCCCCCTTAAATAATTATTTTATTCTGTTTTTAGGGTTCCGTAGCCGAATGGCAAAAAACGGAACCCTTATAGATTCGTCATGTCTGTCTGTCTGTCTGTCCGTCCGTCCGTATGTCACAGCCAGTTTTTTCCGAAACTATAAGAACTTTACTGTTGAAACTTGGTAAGTAGATGTATTCTGTGAACCGCATTAAGATTTTCATACAAGAATAGAAAAAATACAATAAATTTTCGGGGCTCCCCATACTTTGAACTGAAAACCAAAAATTTTTTTTTCATCAAACCCATACGTGTGGGGTATCTATGGATAGGTCTTCAAAAATGATATTGAGGTTTCTAGTATCATTTTTTTCTAAACTGAATAGTTTGCGCTAGAGCCACTTCCAAAGTGGTAAAATGTGTGCCCCCCCCCTCTAATTTCTAAAGTAAGAGGAGGAAAATTCTGAAAATATTTAAGTTTGTAGAACGTAAAAAAAACTATCAACGAAAATTGGTTTCAATAAGATATGATGTTTAGTTTTTTGAGATATGGGACTTTTTCATCAAACTGCAGCAGTAACTTTGTTTTTCATTAACATACTATGAAAAACAAATTTAGTTTTGCGGTTGAGTGGAAGTTTACTAATACTACTAACTAATGAATGACAGTTCAAAATATTGTTATTATATTTTTTGGGGCTATAGTCCGGGGAATTTACGCCGAATATTAGGCTTACTTTGCATTAATTAAAAACAGCGATTTTTTTCATTGAATGTGTAGGGTATGGACAGGGGAGTATATTAAGCTGTATTCCGCGAAAAGTTCACCTCCGCGTATATGTTTTTTTTAAGAAAACGTCTAATATGTATTTAACTTGGTGGAAAAAAATATAAACAGGTATGTTTATTTGAAGTATTTGTAGAACAGATTGAGTACTACAAGTAGGTCAGAAAATTAAACATTTCTCATCCACGGAACATTCCTTTTTTTTTTTAGTCTTATAATTTGACTTCGTACTTACGGCAAAAATATAAACAGGACAAAAATAGTGCTAAAATGGTTTATGTCACCATGTCTAACTATTATTATGAAAATTAAACAAATTCTGCTCCGGACTTCACAGAAAATCAAAAAATCTTAAATACTACTTACGGCAAAAATGTAACAGGATTTAAATTCATTTAATAATGAGAAATATATAAATCCAAACCTTAATCCCCCAAAATTAAACAGATTAGAGCGTTAATTAATATTGTCAAAGTAAAAATTAAATTACGATGCACGGTGTCAGTGCTAAGCAGCGTGCGGCGTACGGCGTGTGCTAGTGTGCGTAAACAAGATAAGCGCTGCGTTCATTGTGTGCGAATGCCAGTTGTTGATTGAGAGTCGGTGTTTTATTGAGTTACGCGATTGTACACCTTATTTCTATTTCGGAAAGATCAAATTCCTATGAAAGTGCTGCGCCAAATACAAGAATAAAGCTTGCAGACGGATTTTACGTAAACATTAATTGATTTTTTTTCACGGTTTGCTTTAAAGTGTTTAATTTTCGTGTAAATAGGTTAGAAATAGCCTTTAGATGAAAGTTAAACTAAATTAAACCCTGTTACATTTTTGCCTCAACCGCTATTGAAAAAAAACTGGTAATAATAACTTCCGGTAGTACAATTTGTTTATTTTTTTTTAATGGCGGTGTAATATATTAATTTAAGTTATTTTATGTAAAAAAACCGCTGTTTATATTTTTGCCTTAAGTACAATCCAAAAATTTCTTAAATGTTTTTTTACCGTAATTTCCGTGGACGAAAATGTTTAATTCTGAAAAAATATATTACTGTCACCAATTCTTTACTTAAAGTAACTAAATTTGTCCTGTTAACTTTTTTTCCCATGTTTTTATTCACAAAAACGCGTTTTTGTCTTTTTCGCCTTGATCCGGTCTTGGAAAATGTTAAATTTTTTTTTATTATTTGGAGAGCTAAGGTCAAGTACACGATTCAAGAAAAAAATCGCTGTTTATATTTAATGCAAGGTTCAAATCTAAAAGCCCCGGACTACTATGGAACCCTGTGTGCGAGTAAGACTCGCACTTGGCCAGTTTTTTTAGTATTTGTTGTTATAGCAGCAACAGTAATACATAATCTGTAGAAATTTCAACTGGCTAGCTATCACGGTTCTTGAGATACAGCCTGGTGACAGACGGACGGACGGACGGACGGACGGACAGCGAAGTCTCAGTAATAGGGTCCCGTTTGACCCTTTGGGTACGGAACCCTAAAAAATATGTAAAATTTGGGAATGCGAATGTCTTACACGCTTACCCCGCCCGGTTAGAATGTACTGAAAAATTAAAGGTGACGGCATCTAAGCTATAGAATAGAAGTAAAACAAAAACTTCTCTTAACTTAATTAATTTAATGGTGGAGACAAAAATACACTTATTTGACAATGAATTACTTTACATTTTTACACATCATACGACTTGTATGTACAGACATCGCTTCATAGGAATACATACACGAGTGAAAGAAAGCGACTAATCAAACTTAAAGACTAGGTTTTTCTTTGGCACTTTATAACTAGAAATATTTGTACAAGGATGTGCAAGGGGTATCGAATCACAGGATAACATGTTACTTGTGGTCAAGTGCACTATACAAGCCACGGTCATCAATTTCTTACTTATTTTGGACTTTATTTCAAGCTGAAAAGCTATGCGAATATTTGTTTGGTAGTGAAAACCTCTCAGCGCCTAAGTACGCAAGTCCAAATAAGAATGATGCGTCTTGAAGATGCATAATGCAATTTTTCATTGAAGAGCTGAATTTCAACGAAATTGCGTTCTGCATCATTTACGCCTTACAATACAATATTTATCTAGTTTATTCGATTCTGATTTTCTCTTCAGGACCGTGGTCTCTATTGTGCGTTTTTTAAACTATGTAGGTAGTTCCTATCATAAACAAATATTTGGATAACATTATAGGTGTACCAATTATATTGGCGACTTAGCTGTTATGCTTATGAGCGTACATTCTTAATTTAGGTAATGTTAAATATAGTACCTTATCTCAAATAAATACTTTTTGTCAATGTAAAGTCAGGGAAATTAATATTGATAACCAAATTCACGGCCAACTGAAATATTTTATTTTATTTTTTGTTTTACTTTATTGTTTTTATAGTCTGAAAAACGCAAGCAAAATGACGAAAATTGTCAATTTGCTTAAGAATTAATTCCACCGACATAAAATGAAACTTAGGTACACCTAGAAAATGTTAGGGTGCTACCTAAATCTGACGATGCTAGGAAAACATTAATCAATAGGGTTCTAAGAGGAATTTTGTTCGTTAATATTTGTACACTTTTTCCGCTCCGCTCCAATATATAGACAGTCATATTGGACACGGTTTAATTAAACTTAATCCTATCTTTGGACTAAAAATGTTTGATTATGTAAAACATCAATTCCGTCCCTCAGTTTTTGGAAAAAGACATACCGACAAAGGGTAACGCACCATCATCGTTCCCCTGCCCTTATCCCAATTTATTTGGGGTCGGCGCTGCATGTCTTCTTCTTCCATACAACAAAGGGTAACGCATGTGAGTGTACTATTAGGTACAACTCTGCCTAGCCCTTAGGGCATTACAGGCGTGATGGTAACGCACTCTATGTCAATATTGCCTTTACGAGAAACTTACCTTTTTTCAACAAATCAGCCCCCGTATTCACAAACGCTTCGATTCGATTTCGATTCGACGAGTCCTATGTCTATTCTTTTGGCATTAGGAAAGCGAGCGGATAGACATACGACTTTCCGAATTGAAATCGAATCGAAGCGTTTGTGAATAGGGGGCTAGGTGCGGTAGTTTAGGCCAGAAACAAAAATGATGAAATTTAAATAAACATATTGTTTGGTTACAGGTCTGTCGTGTGAGATCCGACCAGTATTCGACCCAAAATTGTCGCCCAGAAATCATATTATAATAGCAAAAAGATTGTAGTGACTTCAGTATTTATTATATTGTTAATTAGTGAATTAAAAATGGTGAATAAATAAACTTTGGTGCGTATGTGGTTGTCTCAAATAGATATGGCTTAAAGTCCTACTTGATGAAAAGTGTTATTTTTTCAAATGTCTTCTATGCTGAAAAATAATTGATAAAGTACTATCCCTTACAGTCATCAGAATAGGCCTTTCTGAAGATAGAAGAACCTTAAAGACCTATTTGCTTACGTTTACATCACATTACACAATAGGTACCAGAGTAACAATGTTTGTACAATGCACACGTTCACAGTTTCAATAAATAATATTAACATTACAGACGAACGCTACAGGTGAGGGGGCACCTTTATATATTGCATGCCTGTATGAAAGGGTGGTCTAACAAAATACATTTACATAAAAAAAGGTTTTTTTTTGTTTCCTCATGTTTAGATATTTAAGATATCGATACTTATCCCTTCTGCGGAGTTCTTCTAGATAATTTTATTTCACTCTGAATAATTTGAAATATCCTATTCATTCACTCAAAGCTCGTATTTATTACACTAGTGATAATTGTACAACTGTGCTTACATTTTCTTTTTCAATTTAATTTACAATTTTGCAAACGGACAAGTGTGAATGATTTTTCTTTTTTCAAAGTTAATATTTGTGCAGGAACTGGAAGGATTTGTCCGTCTGATAATGTGATGTTTGTGCACGTCTAAAATGCGTTTAAGAAACTGATTTACTAAACAAAGAATGTTGTAAATAAATATAAGAAACCATTCTGCCGAAAAATAATCGACAAAAGTTGTGAAACTATAAAAAAAATACTTGATACAGACTCAGACGTCCACAAACATTCTCTTTTATTATATAACGGGGTTCAACGTGTCTTGGTTTAATTGTGACAACAACCGGTTCCTAAAATGCTTATCAACCCCATGTTCCTGGTTTTGGTTTATCAACAGCTAATCATATCACTGCAATTGTGATTGACTACAGATAATATTCATCAGGATTTAAGAACCCGCAGTAGTCACCAGAGTCGAACCACGTTTTGGAATAGATAAAGACTGATTTACACGGTGCAATTGAATTGCTTGTTGAATAAAATCGTTTGAAGCTACAATAGAATTTCTAGGCAGCTGCGTATGAATGTGATCAGTGAAACGCGATTAGCTCAAGCTGATGCTCATAAGCCGTACGCCGCGCAGTTGCTTCAATTTAATTGCATTCCACAGGCACACTTGAATCGTGTAAATGGGGCTTAGGGCCGATCTCACCATAAAAAGCAAACACCATCAGCACATGTAAACCGCGTTCAATAACTGTCAGTTGTTACGGATATTGACGCGGTTTAAGGTTTCCGCTAAAACAGCCGCAGGTGCGGGTGCACGCTCACCAGTCCTTATTGAAAAATAGAATGAACAGCGCTAAAATGCGTGGGTGAGTGGGACTGGTTTTCTATGGACATTTTGACAGTGTAGCCCCGTGCATCCGCACGAGTATTAAGGAAATCCCTGATATGCTGACTGCGTTCATTCAATTTGTGAAGATCGCCAAAAGTAAAGAAGAAAATTCATGGGTCAGGTCCAACGTTCTCGCTAGGTTCACATATAACATTGCTTGTCGTGGCGCTCGCATGGGCATCATGCGTTAGCGGGGACAGTCTGCGGCAGCATGGGCGCCGGCTCCTCATCGGAGTCATCAGAGTGGACGCGGGTAAACCGGCGACGTTCTAGTAGACGACGGAGCTTGAACTCGCCGTGCCCGTACTCCCAGCGACGACGGGTCACGCCCTTGCGACCTAGCAATGTGTTAGTTGACTTACTGACTGATATAATTAAATAACTGGGGGAAATTCGGCCGCTTAGTGCACATTCTGTCTGTTCAATATCCTGGGGTGTTTTGTAAATATGTCAATTTCATCACCGCTTGATAAATAGGGGCTGGAATATTTTTGTATGAAGCCAGGCATGCATAATTTAAGTCCGCCGTTTTATTGTATTGTCAATACAAACAAGTATTGTATGAGGCAAAATGTTCTTAAGCGTCACGTTTACGAGATAGAAGCTATCAACGTTACAAACTCCGCCATCAGTACAAGTTTGATCTAAATACAGGGTGGAATTTTTCAGCGACATCTGGAGGGAAAGTAATCTAAATACTGATAGCAAATTTACTCAAAGGAAAAATAAAATGTTCATGAAAATACACCCACTACAACTTTAAAAAAAATTTCAACATTTCTGTATTCAAAGATTTTCGAAAATTCGCTTGCCAGACTCGGGAATCAAACCAGCTTAATCCAAAAAAATAATATCCTGTGCTTTTATGCTATCGATCAATAGGGTCAATCATAAGGATCAAATGACTCTAAAAAACTTGACAAATTAAATGAAAGGAAATCCATCAAATCTTAACTACATTAACATCACGAAATATCGAAAACCGCTTGACGTATAAACATGATATTTGGCAGCGAGGTAGTTTACAGTTAGTAGGCGTCCGCTAATAACGGATTTTGCGACAGGGCCGGATTAAGAACGTCTACGGGCTCTCGCAAGTTTGTATGAAAGTCCTCAATTTTTGTGCTACAAGCTTGAAATTTAGCAAGGGGTAGTTTATAGTTAGCAGACGTCCGCTAAGAACAGAACTTGCGACCGGGCCGGATTAAGGAGGTCTAAGGGCTCTCGCAAGTTTGTCTGAACGTCCTTCATTTTATGTACAACAAACTTGAAATTGGGCAGGGACGTAGTTTATAGTTAGTAGACGTTCGCTAAGAAAGAATTTTGTAACAGCCTGGACTATGGGCTCTCGCAAGTTTATATGAAATCCTTGGCTTTTTGTACCTTAAAATTGGTAAAGAGATAGAATATAGTTAAGACATATCAGATAGGAACCGATTTTACTACAGGGCCGGTTTAAGGGAATATAATCGCTTTCACAACCCTATGTGTTCAAAAACTTAATAGTACATTTAGTGGCCTGCATTACTTGACCCATCTTCCCCTCTTTAGCTTTGTAAGACGGGACAGGTAATACAGGGCACTGACCGTACTTCATATCTTCATGATCACGTGAACGAAGTAGCGGACAACAGCTAGTGGCTTATATTTAAGCAACGTGACGATTTAGAAGATTTTGTTTCATACAATACTTGTTTCTACTGATACCAACTATTGATTAATAAACGTTTTATGAACCCTGCTTTTTGAAAATTAAATTAACGGCGTAAGTTAGCGAGGTCAAAAAATTCAAACCCCTTTAATTATTTTTGGCCTAGGGCGTCTAGTTTCGAGATTTGCGAAAAACAGGATTCCAAGTTAAAATTAATGTTTAGGTACTTGGAACTTTTATAGAAAATCACGTTTTGCGACACAAATGACCGTAATGTTTGTCCGGCTCCAGTATTCACAAACCCGTTCGATTCGATGTCGATCGACCAGTCGTATGTCTATCTTTTTTGGCATTTCGAATGCGAGCGAGATAGACATACGACTTGTAGATCGACATCGAATCGAACGGGTTTGTGAATACGGGGGCTGATCTGCCGGCCGTTGGTTTAGTTGTAGTGACGCTACAGTTTCATCAAATTGAATGCTCGATACTTGGATAGTAAATAGGAATTTTCGACAAAACGTTATTTTCTATGAGTTTAGAATGGATAGTTGTGGGCGTCACATTTTGCTGCTGCATTTTGCACATGTTCGAAGTTTTGTTGGCGATCATGTGGGGACGCAGTAGTTTAAATTAGGTACTTACCTTTAGATACCCCCTGTTTCTAGTTCTTTTTTTTCGCCCTAAAAATCGCATGACTACTTACGCATAGCTTTGTTTTGAAAGAAGTCGTGCTTAATGTTACAATGGCGTTTTGCACGCAATTCCAAATAGGTACTCGAGGACCTTACTGAGTTGTAAAGAAGATCGAAAACTACATTAATGAACAAAATTAGCGTAGTGTGCTTTACTATGAAAAGTAACCATAATACTGAAAGCCGAACTAAAAAGGTGTAGCATGCATCGGTGCTTAAATAAAAATACAAGAAGCTGCTTCCAATAAATATATTTTAACAAACCAACGATACTTATATGTAATTGCACATCACAACTCTTTACAATCACAATATTTGAAAGCGCAAAATAATATAAAAGTGAATTTTTGTAAAGGTAAACAACAGAACGGAATAGTGAGACTAGCTACAACGCTGCAAGGGTGTTTTGACGCTCGAATAACGACAGGGAGACGGTGTTGATAAACACTTGTATTTTAATTGTTAGTACTGATTTTGGCCACGCGCCAAAAGATCCTTGTACAGCGATGCTAGCTAAAGTAACGAGTAAGGCAGAGGCCGCACTAGTAAAATTACGATGCGTCTGTACAAAATAATTATGTATATCGCTTATGGTATATGCAACCAGTGTGTTTGTGGATGTTTACAGGAATTAATTTAAACTTCGCATTCACTTTCCCAGTGTAACCGCTGCCTTATTCTTATGGCCCACCGCCAACCAAATTATTAGACATCATAAAAATTAGTCAGAGGTAATTAATATCCGATTTGTTTGTTGATAGATTTTTCATTTGGATGGCGATGGCGATGGCGGCGAAAATTTATACTTAGTATAAACCCTTGTAAGATGTAGTTTGATATGATTAAAAAGATACATTGTTTATTGTATAGTAAGAAGTTCTTGGCAAGTTTGAAGGAACTATTTTACACCAAGATTATTAAAGGAGAATGGGCGTTTCAGAATGGGCGTCAACTGGACACAGCACTGGGTATAAATCGCCCATTCTCTTGTGCAACTAGATCATAATCACTTGAAGGTAGCGAACTTAAAACTAATACAGAGCAAAATATACAGAAATAAATAAAAATAACTATTGTATTCGAGATACGAGGAAAATAAATAACAAGTAAAAAATAACAATATTGGACCATTGTAATAAGAGAGCACTAGGCACTGATAAAAATAATTTCATCATAAAAACTTTTTATTCTTATAATTAATATTTAAAAAAAGCATCAGATCGCAACTAAGAGATAGTTCGGCAATTTATCATTATAACTGTTTATAATGACTTCCTTTAAGGAGTTCTATAGCCAATAAATTATAAATTAATTGTGAAATCTTCCACTCTACCCTTGTATATTTTCGGTACATTAATCACAGAAAACAACCATTAAAATCCTTGGTTGTATGACATGTGTTTCATTTAATGACTTATCTATTCTATAAATATGTTTATATTTTTTTTAAGGACTTTTCCCCTTTTCTATAGATTGGGATTGTAAAAATATTAAAAAAAAACAGACTACTAAATCTTAAAATATAAAACTATGTTTTCTACGGTAAAAATATAAGCATGCCTATTTGTGATGCTTCTATCAGTGTTATATCTAAGTATTACTCTATAATGTAATGGAATGTATAATTTGAGCAAATATAAAAAAATGGGTAAATAAAAAATAATAGAATTTCATTAGAATTATTGTTTTTTTTTTGGGTATTTTGGGTTTTTTTTTTATTTTATTTATTTATTTAGGATCTCCAACAAAGAATGTACACAGAACATGCGAAATAAATTATGGATGACAAAAGTATCGCGTAGGTGTACTCCTTCGCGATTTATCTATGATATCATAGATTTTTTATCCATGATAAAGATAAAAAATGAGCCCATTGAACGTAAACCCATAGCAAGCAGAATTTGAAGTATCTCAGCATCATTACGAACTACCTTTTGTAGAAAAATTTGACTGAGCATAATAATTGAAGTAAATTAGGTCCGATTTACAGTGCTTATACTGACGATAGCGATTTCTTACCCTCTTATTATTAAAACAGTAGTAATGTTATGCCAAATTTTAATATATAAAACTTAACCTTTTCCGTTTTATTAGGCTGTGGCCAAACTGAGGCGAAAACTCACTCACTAACAAACAAATTAGTAGGCACAATCAACGCAGATTGTGCCTACTAATTTGTTTATAGAAGTGAAAAATGCAGCACATATTCGCGAGACTTCTAAAAGGAGTGACCACGTTTATCAACGAGATATAGTCACTCTCCAATTTTTGTGATATTATTAATGAGCACATTTGTGTCTTTCTACGTATTTTCCTCAGTTTGACCAATCCTTAGGGGGGTTATAATTTAGTACCATGTATATACTGGGTATTTGTAAAACGTGGGCAATAGTTTAGGGGCGTGTAGTAGTCATGAAAATGAACAAGTTTTCGTATAGGACTCTCCTTGATTTCGCGAAAAAAAAAAACCAATTGGTCCTGGTCGCATAACTGGAAAAAATGTAGGGTAAGTACACTATTTTTTTCATATATCAGAGTCTGATAGTAAAAGTTGTTCATATACTTAAACTATTGCCTACGTTAAACCAATGACCTTGTTGAATATATGTGATGTTCGTGTGATGTGTCAATGCACGAGCGGCTCAGCCTCGTAGCCCTTACCGGTGTTCCTCGCGCGCAGCAGCGCCAGCGCGGCCAGCGCCAGCAGCGCGGCGGCGGCAGCGCCCCCCGCGCCCCCCAGCGCGCCCGACCACCACTCCCCCGCGCCCGCGCCGCCCACTGCCGCGCTGCCTACCACTTCTGCAATCAACTTTTTGTTCTCTATAATCTGTTGTGTGGGACAGAGATGAAGCTACAAGACGTATAGCTTCATCTCTTTCCACATTTTCTTGCTGAAGTAAGATTGAAATAATATTGCTAGGGTATAACATGACCTCGCTTTGAATAGATATTCCGTACAATGAGAGATCCGTATAAACTGGTTTTGTATACCTTGATTGGTCGCCGTCCGTATAGTCCCTGTCTATAACTTATGATTATAAGCCGGTATTCATTATAAGCCTATACCAACAGAACTACACTGACTCAGGTCCAGTCAAACTGATACGGTCAAGTAGCAGACCTGCAGACATCAGATACTTCAGTAAACCAGTACCTTATCTGGCTCTCTGACAAATGCATACTTATCCGTAGGCACTGGTGTAACCAAACCATTACTTGGATGCAAAAACGTAGAAAGTTTTATAAGTGAATCTCAATAATATTTCAAGTACTTACTATTAAGTACTCTCAATTGAAAAAATAAATTGCACAGGTACAAACAAGTTATGAATGACATACCTTTTAAAAATCAGGTAATTTCCTATAAAATATACATGAATTATTTTTATTATTTCTGAGTAGCATAATATTAACATAAACAGAACAAATTATTTATGATGCAATATAACAACAACAACATAAGCAGGAAAGCAAAACATGACTACATAAATTGAAATTTTATAGTACTATAAAATTATGATTGATTTTGAACTATCAGAATAGAGACAACCAAGCGATAAAACAAATGTACAAACACGTAACGTGAAGGTTAAAATACAAATGTTCAATTGCATTTCTTGTTCGAACAAGTAATTGTAACCTAGTGGCGTACCATGACGTCTTAAAACATTATTGTTTTAATCTTTTCTAGAGTGGGAAACAGATGGCGCTAGACGTTATCTAAAGCTCCATCTCTTTCTCACTCTGGAATAAGAATAAAACAATACTGCTTTAAGACGTCATAACAATCCCCTGTTCAACATATTTTTTGATTACTAAATTTAGTCTTTAGAAAAATATCAAGTCGTCATTTGCTATCGCGTCATCGCTTGACATCAGGCAAGTTGCGGCGAGTCAAATTATTGTTTTCCTTCCGCGACTGCACACCTGTTGCGCCAGGCAAATGGAGAGTTTATTCCGCCACTTCTTTCTAGTATTTGTACTGGAGTTTGACCGCCAGTGTAACTTTTACGATTAAAAACTGATAACTGGCAGGCAATTTGAACCGTTGATTTTAAAATCATGCGCAAAAAAAAGAAAGCAAAACAAAACGAACAGACACAAACCTACTCACCGACAGTCGCGGTAGGCTTCACATGAGACGTCACATTCTTCTCCAAACGGCTTTCATTCCTTAGGGTCTCATCAACGAACTTGTACACTCTGAACGGGTTCAACTCAGCAACATAGACTTTGGAGCCGTCAGCTGAGACGACGATGTCGTGGGGGTTCTGCAGACCCTCGTCTGGAGCGAAGGTTTGGATCAGTCGGCCGGTGGCGAAGTCGATGACGAACCCTCGGACTGGTACCGGATTTGGTAAGGGGCTGTCGGGTCCATTTACAACGTAGAGACGGCCGCCTGTGAATTCAATTAGTCTTAAGAGCGCCGTCGCTGAATAAGGTGATGACGTCCTGGGTTCCATTCACAGGTCGAGCAAAGTGTTATTCCATTAAGAGTTTTTCAGTAGCAGCGTCGGAAGTTGTGCATTACATGGAAATTAAAGATAACTGGCAAAATGTGGGTTTACCAGACTAAAAGAGTGATAAATATAAAATTCAGGGATGTTACGGAGCTCCGTAACCGTAACCAAAACTACCGGATATCCGAAAAAACAAATATATATCCGTAACCGTATCCGTTTCACAAGTTTCGTATAAGGGCGGAGTCTAAATAAAACGTCATGTTTCGGCATGTTTTTGTTTCACGTAATTATTATAACATATCTAAATAATTACTTACCTTTATGACTGATTATAGTACCAAATGATAACCTAGACTAGATAAAACCTATAAATACAACCATATTACTACATACTGTTTGTGTTTATATTTTACTTCAATCTAATATCCGTAACCGAAACTATCTGAAACTAACGGATAATCCGAAATAATTACAAATCCGTAACCGTATCCGCCACCGATATAATTTTATTCCTATATCCGTATCCAGATCCGAAATATCATATCAATAACATCTCTGATATAAATGTTTCTGGATGAAGATAGAGAAGAAGACCAAAGAAAAGACGGATGGATTGTGTGAAGAATGATATGCACGAAATGGGAGTGGATGATAGGTTGGGGAGAACGTAAGTGAAAACGTGAAGCGGAGAGGCGCAGACGTCAAATAATATAGAACAAGAGCATGAAGATGAGATGAGTTTTACGGTGAATAAAAAGTTATTCTGAGATGGAAAGTGGTCGACGTCTCAGAAGATGGAAAGTTCGCTGCTAATTGATAGGAACTTCCACACTAAGGACGTACGGTACTATTACTACTATACTATTTCCTTCCACTGCTTTACTTATGTTTTGATAAAGAAGTTAAATAGTATATTTCATTACGAGTGCGGAAAGCCTGTTATTGCAAAGAGTTCCGACAAATGTCTACCCGAGCCGAGGCGCAGCCGAACGTGAGGGTTGACAGTCGGAACAAGTTGCAATGACGGTTCCGCACGTGTACTGAACAACTATTTTTAATACCCTTGCGAAAAAATGAAGCAATTTAATAAAGAACATTTTTGTAAAGTGGCGCCAACCGTAATAGTATATTTCATTACGAGTACGGAAAGCCTTTCATTGCAAAGAGTTCCGACAAATGTCTACCCGAGCCGAGGCGCAGCCGAAGGTGAGGGTTGACAGTCGGAACAAGTTGCAATGCCGGTTCCGCACGTGTACGGAATAACTATTTTTAATACAGTTGCGAAAAAATGAAGCAATTTAATAAAGAACATTTTTGGAAAATGGTGCCAACCGTAAAAGAATATAAGCAGAGATTTTTTTTTGTTTTCTTTACCCATTCTGGGTAGGCAAAGGGAACTATATATACAGCCAAGTCTTCAGTAGATTTTTTTTTATTGATATGAAATGAAACCTGACCTAACTCATTGAATCAAGTCATTAAATCTAATATTGAAACAAATTAGTAAGTAGCTTCTTTTTACAAATATTTACATGAATCATAAAAACTTCTACGATTTTTTTTTAGTAAAAACTGCATGGTTGTTTTTTTTTCTTTTTAATTAATAGACATTATTTTGACAGTTGGGAAAGAGAACGCACGAGTTCGGAAAAGGTAAAGAAAAAGCTCGAGTGTGTAATAGCCCACATCCCGAACGCTATACGTCCCTGCAACACGCCACTTTTTGAGCAACTGTATTAAAAAAGAATAAGCAGAGATTTTTTTGTTTTCTTCACCCATTCTGGGTAGGCAAAGGGAACTATGCCCATACAGCCAAGTCTTCAGTAGAATTTTTTTATTGATATGAAATGAAATATAATGAGATGAAATGAAACCTAACCTAACTCATTCAATCAAATCATTTAATCTGATATTGAAACAAATTAGTAGCTTCTTTTTAGAAATAGTTTTAGAATCATAAAAGTTCTATGAATTTTTTTTAGTAAAAACTTCGTGGTTGGTTTTTTCTTTTGAATAGACATTATTTTGACAGTTGGGAAAGAGAACGCACGAGTTCGGAAAAGGTAAAGAAAAAGCTCGAGTATGTAATAGCCCACATCCCGAACGCTATACGTCCCTGCAATACACCACATTTTGAGCAACTGTATTAAAAAAATATTTTTCTTTCAACTACGCAGTAATGTTATCATTAATCACTACAAAACCGATCACAAAGGATGTCTTTTTTGCTTAGAACCAAAACAGTGCAGAAAAGTTATATGAAATCTCATTATTGCACTGTTTTTCATTACTGCACTGTTTTAAATTTTAAATTTGGAATTAAATTTACCACAGAGGTGTAATGTATCCTATTAAGTTAATAAAATGTATGCATTAGATCAAAAAGATTACTGGCTGAAAGTAAAAATCGGCTGAATAAAACTGACTTGGTGAAAAAAAAACAAATGGCGCGAATTTTGTACCATTGTAAAACTTTGATACTTCTTATTTACCAAATAAAAAGGTAAAAAATCATGGAAATTGACAGCGATAGCGATATGAATTCAACTCCAGAAAATATAAAACAGCTGCAAATGAAGTTCTTAATAACCTTTAATAACTGCACTTTTAATAATTGTATGTTTGAAGGGAAGATGAATTAAACTTTGTTTCATTAACTTGAGTTTTTATTTTGAGTCGGTATATTTTGTCAGGGTAGTTGAAAGAAAAGCAGATTACGCACCTCGATAAAGTGAGTAATTAATGCACTCGTGATAATTTAGTGCCCTCGCATGTGCTCGGGCACCAACATCACACTCGTGCATTAATGACTCACTTTGCGCTCGGTGCAACAATCTACTATTGTGGCCTTGCTACATCATGCATTATGAACTTTTAACTAATTAATTAGCAGAGGTCCAAGATAAGAGCCCTGTGGTGTGATCCCTGAACAAATTTCAAAAATAGTTTTCTTATACACACAGTACAGCTATAATATCGACAATTTAAAAACTACCGTAAGAGATACCACATAAAAACAATTTCATAATACATATTTGTTCCACACTAAGGACGTACGCTACTAGCGCGGACGCACGGCGCGGGTGTCCAGTCCAGACGTCCTGTTAAATATCCATAGAAAACCAGTCGCACGCACCTACACCTATTTTTCAATACGCAGATACTCGAGGGTGGATCCACACCAGCATCACGTCTTACCGCACGCCCTGAGGGCCTCTCTGATACTTTACACACAAAGATTCGTCATAGTTCCACCTAATTTCACTGGAAAATCGGCAATTTCACAGTTGTCGTTTCATCTTAGATAGCTAAAGTTTTCTGCACAATTACTATTTTTGCAAAGTATTTGTTATTGTTTAGTTCCATTTTAATATGTTAATATAGGGGATATACCTAATTGGGATTTTCAACTTTCGGCTCTATACCTTTACGAGTATGTAGCTGTCATGACTGTTATGGCGGGTTTTCATGACTTTGACATTATTATCAACCCAACGCTTTTTTGAACCTTTGGTCAAATCTTTGTCTGTCTGACGATGTAGACTCACCATGCACAGGAGCATAAGCAACGCTGAAGAGCCTGCCGCCCATCAGCCAACTGCTGAAGCTCCCCTCATAGGTGCCGTTGTCGTGTCGGAAGCAAGCCACCCGGCCTCGCTCCCGGTCGGCCACGCAAACTAAGCCGCGGTCCTCGGCTAGTGTGAGCGCGTGGGGCACGTTGAACGCGAACGGAGAGTTGCCGTGACCTGTGGGATAGTAAATTAATGCCAGACATTCAGAAGCCGGTGAACGGTGAAGAAAAACATCGTGAGGAAACCGGCATGTCCTAAAACTAAAAATTCGAAGACGATTGACATCTGACAACCACGGCCCGCGTTGTGGATTACAGCCCCTCTGATAGAGAAGAAGCATGTATCCCAGCAGTGGTAACATTACAGGTTGATTATGCTATTCAGAAACCAGGGAACTGTTGTGTTGTTGTGTAGTAAACGTTTTGGTTAAACAGCTGATTAAATAATATCTACTTAATGTATGTTCGAGGTGGCGCGAGAAAAGAGTTCGTGGAAGGAATTAGGGGAGGCTTTTCCCAAATTGAACGCACCAGTTCTACAAACTAAGTGTAAGTACACAGATACTCACTGATCCCCCACTGCAGTATAAGTTTCCCATCGGCAGAAAACTTGACGATCCTGTGGTTACAGTAGCCGTCTGCCACGAAGAAATCGCCGTTGGACAGGACAGCCACCGCGCTTGGCTTGCAGAAATGATTGTCATCATTGCCGGGTATAAACCTATAAGACATGAGTAAGGTAGTGACTACACTTATCGACGAAAAATCGGCTTGAACCGATCAAGTATCATCTCATTTAGTTCAACGAGGTGTCGGGTCCGTTCGTCCAGGTTCGTCAAAAAGCGATTGAAGTTATTTTCCCTTTTACTATAAAACATTAAAGAGCCGATTCCCCGTCGATAAGTGTTGTCTTTTTAAAGGCGACGTCGATTCTAAGTCGACATATCCTATCTACATAATTGAGTAAATAGAGATGACGATAAAATATTAGTAATGTTGAGCTGTGTTGGGTGTATCATGAATAATAAATAACTATCAATTTACATTTGCATTTAAATTATCATTTATAAAAATAGCATTTTATGATATCAATGTGAATGTGTGCACTAACAGACATTCACTGATCAAATATATGTGGTTCTGTCCTCAAAATATCATCTCAGACAATAATCGGCATGTTCCTCACATGGTCTGACCAAGAATATGTCTGCATGGACTATAAAAAAGAATGTGACCTTTTGATTCGATGTTTGTTTCAATAATAAAAAGACAATAATTGTGTAAAATACATTTGATAAACAATAACATGCTCTTTTGTAATAAGAACCAAAGATAAATATGATACACTTTGTTTAACAAATGAATGTTTGCATTCATTCAAATGAAACAATAATTTATGTTATGATGTAACAATGAGCTAATAGCCTCATGAGGAAATAACTTTTATGAAGACAATCCATTCTTCAACAACAGGAGTGGGCAGCGATTAGTATTTTTATCCAATGTTATTTCTTTCCACTGCTTTATTTATGTTTTGTATTAAGAACTTAATAATATTTGCCTTGCCACATCATGCATTATGAACTTTTAACTAATTAGTAGTGGTCCAAGATAAGAGCCCTGTGGCATCCCTGAACAAATTTCAGAAATAGTCTTCTTAAACACACGGTACAGCTATAATATCGACAATTTAAAAACTATCGTAAGAGATACCACATAAAAACAATTTCATAATATTTCTAAATAGTTTGTTATTTTTTCCATTTTAACATTTGTTTGAATAATTCAGGTACTTTTCATTAAACTTTCCTATTAATTAAATATTGATACTTTAAAATGTCCATTTGAATGAGATTCGTATTTTCAATTAAAAGGTAAGAAAGAAAAACTTACTTCTCCCCCAAGGTGATGTTTGGCTTCAGTCTGTCATTAGGAGTAAACTTGAAGACCTGATGCATGGCCACATCCGTCACCCACACATTGCCTTCATAATCCACTGTTATACCATGCGGGATGTAGAACCTACAGGAAATTGTTTCAATTTAACTAAGTTTTAGTATAGTACATAATATACAGAGTGATTGGATAAACTTCACAATACTTTACAGGATTCTAATATATTATTATTCTATAACTATTCTATTATTATTCTTTTATATTCTTATTGTATTCTCTATAATATCCGAAACATCTCTTTCTAACAAAACAATCTCAATTCTCTCTAGAGTTCAATGGATATAAAATCATGTACAGAATCCTTGGTAAAAGTATATACTGCGATGTTTCTCTAACAAAGAATAGATTCAAGAGCGATTTAAATAATTATGAACGGTAACCAGAAACGCAGGACTGCACTGGTCTTCATTAGTTATCTATGGAATATTAAAATTACTCACAATTTCTGCCCCCAACTGTCAACCAACTCCCCTGTATCATTCAGCACTAATATAGTGGGTTCTGGTATGGGGTCCTCCCCAATACCCTGGTACACATCTCTATTGTTAAACGTGGTTGCATCCCACACATTGTGCGAGCGGTGGAACACCAGCACTTGGCCAGAGTTGTCGATGGCCACACCTGATACCTGGCCCATTCTGATGGATGGGTCTGGCCAGTCATTTACCCATTGTGGTGCTGGAGAAAAAATAAGGTCTGAATTTGACAGTCTTCAGAACTATGTTTTTATTCTAGTTATGGAATAGATATTGAAAACAATTGTAGGACCACCAGAAATTAATAATTAATATGATTTCTAACAAATAATAGGTTCATAGTGTAACAGTATCAAAACTATAGGTAGTTTTGAAATATAACGTTAAAAGCAAATTGAAATAGTTTTTCGCAATAATTGGTTTTCATTTGATGTTGGGGAAAACCCAAGGGAAATTACCTGCATCACAGTAGTAGGCTTTTTTCGAGTTATCAATTTATTAATTCTGTCTTCGTATTTTAGAATAGCAACAAATTATGTAGAAGCATGTGAATAATAATTGCTTTAGATTCTCGATCGCTGTGCTAGATTCAATTTTAGGTAAACTTACCATGTTCTAATTTCGTGAGCGCAGTTTTTATTTTTTCGTACTGAGCTTGCTGGCTGTCGTAATATCCCGCTGGATAGTACCCTTCTTCACCAAACTGCAGGTAATAAAAAGCTCTTTTTAATTTACTTCAATTACGAATATTTGAAAAATATTGGTTATTCCTTACCATTCGTCCGCAAATCGAATTTATGATGCATAATAGGACAATTAACTGGAATTTTGGTAGCACATTAAACATATACGACTTCATTATCTATTTTGTGAGCACGAACTAAAAAGTTTTGTTTTGCTATTGATCAAAATGATTTTTATCAAATCAACAAGTACGAGGCTTATCAATTATCACGAATGACGTACGGCCGCGGTATGATGGTTTTGTTTGATGACGTAGACGTATCCACTCTAGGGATGTGCCATAATTTCTTTGAAACCTACTAAATCATTCTGTTAACATTTTTACTGGAAACGATCGTGTATATTTTTAATCAAATCACAAATGTATTGCCGAGCCTGACTGTGTATGATTTAGAATGAAAATCATAGTTATTGTAGCGAAATGGCCTCGTACTGGGTCACATTGTAAGAGTCAATTGAGAATTCAATAGGTGCAAATGATGTTCCTTCAATAAAACTTGCCGAAGTCAATTGGATAATCTGATGCATACAAGGGGATAGAAAATCTACGTTAGATTCAGTAAAGGTCACTGCGTTTTAGATCTAGAAAAGTTTTAAGTCAGATTGATCCATCATTGGGACTGATTGGGGAAACATTACCAATTATTGTAATGGAGGCCATTTTTGTGTGAGGGATTGGTTTCCGGTCACAAAACTATATTATTATATCAGCAAGCCGGGCTATAATAAGATTTAGGATGATGTCTTTATTCGCCAAAAACTTGAAATGTTAGGGTCATTGGGTTGTGGGGCGGATTTCAGACAGCCCTGGGCTAACTTGATGGTTTAGCAGCCACCTGACAGAAGTCTTTGAATTTTGTTTATTTGAAAGGGTATGTTATAAAGTAAACAAAGGAATGCTTTACACTAAGAAGTTTAATAATTCACATGCACGATAAAGTGCCATTACACCAAACCGGCAAGTTAAGACGAACATAAAAGTGATCCCAGTCGGGGAGCACACGTAGTACATGCCGGCTAGTCTTATGCCGAGCACGCCTCTGATTGGCGCCAACATAAAATATTATCTCCTAATTATATTTTATACATTAGACAAGAACAGCTGCACCTGTTTTTGCAGCTTTTTGACCTTTTTCTTGCTCTTTGAAGACATTTTCTCCTTCACGTAGAGTGAGGCGATGAAGCTGTGCAGTCTCCTTACGAGGTCACTGCGCGTCTTCTTGAGCGTGGGCTTATAGAGGCGCACGCTCATCAGGCGCCGGTGGTAAAACCCGAGTCTCTGCAACATTTGCGGGTCGCTGCACGGACCCGTCGGTTCATCCCTCTTCTCTTTTATACCGTTTTGTATAGGTTGTGTTGGAATGCTGTTTACTTTTATTTTCAATTTGTTTATTTTAGGATTGGGTTTCAACGCCTTCTTCTTCTTCCTGCTCTTCATAGTCGACTTTTTCGACACGTGGTACATTTTCAGTAGATCTAAGTAGTCGTCCCGGGGAAGCGCGGTAAATATAAGCGCGTAATGCTGTGCAATCTCCTTTCGTAGGTTGTTTGATATAGTTTTCTGTCTAGAATTCATAAGTTTCTCTTGAAATGAGTAGAGTTCAGTGACGTGTGCGGTTCCGTCGGCGAGGCCAGCCTGGCCGATCAGTACCATGTTCAGCTTCTTGAGCATTTCGTTAATGTTGCCTCGGTTATTGTCCAACTGTTGAGGGCTGATGACATTTTGTTTCAGAAGTTTTTGGTGACGGTTCTGTAGATACGTCAACTCCTTGTATAGCGCGCTAGGGTCGCCATAGTCCTCTTTTAAAGCGCTGAGCGCGTTGCTGAGTTGCCGCAACAGGTTGTTTCTGTTCTTGGGTAAGATGTGCCACGCATTCTGCTCGTGTTGTGTGTCGCCCTCACTGCTTGGTTTGGGCATGTCATCGTGCCCGTCGGGCTTGAACCAGTCGCGAAGCTCCGCTTGGAAAGCCTCTTGGTCTTCAACCCTGCCCTTAATACTTAAAAAAGAATTAATTTCTGCGTTCTCCACTTCTATGCAGTGTTTATCCGTGGTCTCCTTCAACCAGGCCTTGCCTTCTTCAGTTTTGAGCTTATCAATAATTTCGTTGGTGATGTAAATCCTGGCGGAAGTGAAAATTTCATTTGAGTCTGAAGAGATTTCATTGTCTTGAATAATGTTACCTTTCTTGTCATGGTTAGCAGAGGAGATTGGAATGAAGTCGGGTGCTTTTTCGGTGGCACCCTGACTCTTATCGTTCTGGTCATTTCTCTTAGCTTCCGTCGTTTTGTTGGTGTCCTCCACAGCGTCTTTGCTGAGGGAGGTCTTTCGCGGCGCGGGGCTTTTAGTGTTGCGTCGTTCATGTTCGTCACCCGCAGAGAGGTTTCTCTTTTTGTTTTGGTGTGTTTCGTGCATGGTGGGGGACTTGGACTGGCGCTTGTTGCGCGGGGTGGGGGGCGCGGGGAATGCGGGGGCGGGGGGCGCGGGGAGTGAAGGGGCGGTGGGGGGAGTGGGGAGGTGCAGTGGGCGGTACAGACACACGTAGGGCGAGTTGATAGGCAGGCCGGAAAAGGGCAGTGTGACGCGGCACGTATGCACGAGGTGGCCCTTCCGGGTGCAGCCGCTGCAGTACAGCTGATAGTGCTTCTTATTTTGGTTGCAGCGCTCCAACGGAGAGATGTTATCAATCTGTAAGAGGTATGGTGTTTTTGTTAGAATGTTATCATTTGAGATCGGCTTCCTTTGAAACACAGAATAGCACTTTCCCTTATCTAGGGGTCAATTATACGACTGTTTGACCACTCTAAACTACATTGTATTGTTACTATTGACATAAAGTTGCCGAATTGTTTGCTGGGATTCACATATGGAACAAAAGCAATGGCCGAAATGTATGAAGCAATGGCCGAAATGTATGAAGCAATGGTCCTTTTTTATTTTGGCTGTAAAGTAGGTAGCTCTTCAGAGCTAAATCCGAAACTATAGGTAGTAGAGCAAGCGGTTAAAGGAACCATGACCTTTATTTTGGAGGAAAATATTTTTTAGTTTTTAGATAAAGCTTCTGCTTGAGGCAGGATCGGTGTATGACGAAGCTATGTGCTGCGGTAGGTGATGTGACGCCCTCCCTCTCAGCGCAGCTACATCAGAGGGGCTACTGTTGGAAAGAGACGGAGCTATAGAGGACGTCTAGCGCCATCTCTTTCCCACTCTGGCATAAGATTAAAACAATACTGGTTTAAGACGATATGGTAGGCTACCAGGTACCGTCTCAATGACTCAAAGCCTTGTAGACCCTTGCAAGTACTCACAGTATTATGGTACCGGCGCCAAGTGTCGGGACAGTGGCTGGCGGGGTGCCCGTTCTGCCCGCACTCGGCACAGCGCAGCGCCCCCCAGTTGCAGCAGTTGCGGCACATATTCGAGTACATCTGGTTCGGAGAGCCGCACTGTGGATACAAGACATCACACAGGTCTTATAATAACATACATTATAACTGTGAAATTATTGCTAGAGGATCAGCTATACAGATAGGATTCTATGTATCAATAGTCATACTATTCCAAGATTGCTATTGATCCCTCTTGCATCATATTTTGATAAGATGATGTATTATTTTTAAATATGTGGGAAATTATTATGAAATATATTTAAGGAATAATAATGTGTATTTATTGCGTTATCTATAGGAAGAAGTAATTATAACTGTGGCCACATGTCGCTGTTGTCGCACTGCCTTGTAGAAACGCAAATAAATAAGAAAATGCTAAAATATTACCGAGGCATGTGCCTACTGCCGTGTGCTTTGATGTCGGACAAGAGACAGTAGTATGAAAGCGAGACGTAAACGTAACGTAAATTTGGTCAATTGGAAATACCACTAATCTTTAGCATTTTGTTTTGCGGCAAGCTCAATGAATTAGAATCATCCGTAGATAATTAAAGATTCAAAACTAAGAAAATATGGGCGCGTTCCCGGATAACAGCAATGCGGTGGAGTACTTTCATGCAAGTGTCCTATTGTTGTTGTTTATGTAGGTAATCTTCTAACTGATCCGAGCAACTTCGTCTGCGTCACATTTCCCTGTTTTTGCAAAATTTTTAGGGTTCCGTACCCAAAGGGTCAAACGGGACCCTATTACTGAGACTTCGCTGTCCGTCCGACCGTCCGTCTGTCACCAGGCTGTATCTCATGAACCGTGATAGTTAGCTAGTTGAAATTTCTACAGATTATGTATTGTATATTATTGTATTACATACAAAAAAATGATTTATTTAAGTGATAGTCGCAATATTATTTTATTGCAAATGAAGTCACATTATCAGTTAGCTCCATACGAGTCTAACTGATGGAGGTATTTGTAGACTGGATTGAGTAAGTATTCAATAGATGGCGCTGTATAGGAGCGCAGAAGCAATGAAAAATATTTTGAAAATGGGGAAAATGTGACGCAGACGAAGTTGCGCGGGACAGCTAGTTACTATATGTAGAATTATTATATGGATGGGAAGTTACATTCATTATCCCCGCGTGTCCTAGACTAAACTATTTACAAACTAGCGAAGCCCTGGCAATCTACGAACTATTAAATTAAAACAATGTACTTACATTGACACAGATCTTCCTAGGACACCTGGGTTCGAAGTGTCCCGTAGAGCCGCACATGTAACACACAGGCGGCTTCTGGCGACACGTGTCGTCTCGGTGGCCCGCGCGGTTGCAGTAGTTGCAGCTGTAATGTAATATTAACCGTGTAATGTAAAATGTTATGTAACTTCTCACCTGCACGTGAATGTCACACAGTAACAAGAATATTTTCAGAAGACATTGATGACTGAAAACTTGCTAATGTTTACTTGCATTTAGAAAAAAACCGGCCAAGTGCGAGTCGGACTCGCGCACGAAGGTTTCCGTACCATTATTTATAAAAACGAAAAAAAAACACTTTTTTGTATGGGAGCCCCCCTTAAATATTTATTTTATTCTGTTTTTAGTATTTGTTGTTATAGCATCAACAGAAATACATAATCTGTGAAAATTTCAACTGGCTAACTATCACGGTTCATGAGATACAGCCTGGTGACAGACGGACGGACGGACAGCGAAGTCTCAGTAATAGGGTCCCGTTTGACCCTTTGGGTACGGAACCCTAAAAATTAATACTTAATTTCGGCATTAAAACTATTTCATGAATAGTTTCGTTATTTTTTGCCGTCACATATTGCAGCTATTTTGTCTAGAATATTAGTTTGTATACTTACGTGACTTTCCTTTTAGCCAGTGAAGGTACCCTGTCCTTAGGATCAATCACCCACAAGCTCTTATCACCTAAAAAGGAAAAATTGTTTCATTATTTACAGCCGCTTGATGTTAAGAGACTCGCCCCCTTTTACGTGGGACTGAAAGGTAACTGTTGAAATGTGGGTGTACTATTAGGTACACTTCTGCCAACCTTTTCAGGATTATAGGCATTATGTTATGTATGTAGTATCCGGCAGGCATTTGAGATAACTGATAGTTGCTTGTATTCTGCTGCTCCCCACAAGATTTTCTTACCTGTATTTCAGTGTGTAAGAAATTAAAATCAATTAACATAATAATCATCATCATCATCATCTGCCTAGCCTTTTCCCAAACTATCTTGGGGTCGGCTTCCAGTCTAACTGGATGCAGCTGAGTACCAGTATTTTACATGATGCAACTGCCTATCTGACCTCCACAACCCAGTAACTCGGTAATACAATACCCCAAGACTTTTCACTTTTCTTTGACTGTCAAAGATCTACAAATGACAGACAGGACCAATGGCTTAACATATTAATTAATAATAATAAATTAACATAATAATCTCATTCATTAATTGTTGTGTTTAATGATGATATAATGAGTAATGGTAATCTAATTTTAATGTGTTTTAAGAATGGGTTATTAGGAATGTCCTCAATTAATATATAGACTATTATAGTGAGGGAAGGTTTTAGTGTGAACAATATTATAATAATATGCTAGTTAAGTAATTATTTCAGGTCCTGTTTGGTTTACAGTAACTTGGAATTACCAGTAATCCCTTAAATGTAATTAAAATTATATTATTCAATACTATACCAAAAATAAAGCTGAAGAGTTTGTTTGTTTGCTTGAATGTGCTAATCTCAAGAACTACTGGTCTGATTTGAAAAATTATCAGTGTTAGGTAGCCCATTTATTGAGGAAGGCTATAGGCTATATATTATCTCCCTACAACCAATAGGCATACAATGAAAAATGTTGCGAAAACGGGGAAAATGTGACGCAGATGAAGTTCCGCGGGCCAACTAGTAATAAATAACTTGAAATAGTTACTACAGGCAACACTTACGTGACATGCTTTTCTGTATCTCCCTGTGGTTAAAATTCTCTCCACCCCAGCTCTCATTATAGAACTTCTCCATTTCAGCACGAAGAGTTGTCAGAGAGTATCTCCGTCTCTTGCAAACCTTGTCTTTGCCTTTCAAATTGTCAAAATCGAGGTTCTCGTTCAAAATCGAAGGTATATTTGTCGAGCCAAATTTGGAAATGTCGTCAGACAGGCTAACATCTCCATAGTCTTCAAATTCCGTGAATCCAGATACATTTCCCATAACAATGCTTTCTTGGATACTTGAGTCGGCAAGATCCACAAAACTTTCATTGCCTGTCAAATCAATTGAAACGGTGTCCATGTCCAGGGTATTGTTAGAGACACTGGAATCATTATTTTTCAATGTTTTCGAGGATTGCTCACTTATTTTATTCACAGACATGCTTACATCTGAACTCTTAACACCATTTTTCTGTACTTGCTTTGGAATTTCTTTAGCAGATTCAGATAGGTTAGAATCAGATTCATACACATCAATGCTGGGTAAACTTTTCTCTGTAACTATGTATGAGTGTGTGTTTTTATTTGTGTCTATTGACTGGTTGCTATCAGAATCATACACATCGGCACTAGGAATACTTTTTTCTGTCACAGCATACAATTTGGTTTTCTGCTTTTTATTCTTGGCTTTACTTTTTGGTGTGGCAAAACATTCATCATTAGGGGTGGCCCTACTTGGTGTCACTGCAACAACTGGAGTAGATGTCACAGCTTCCTTAGTTTTCTTCTTTTTCTTTTTTTTTGATGGAGTACTTTGTCCGAGAAGATCTGACCCATGGAGACTGAAATCAAAGCTGGGATTGTCCTGATGGCGAGAGGAGATATTTAATGCAATACAGTCACCACGAATGAACTCATCAGACACTGACGATACCGCTGAGGGAGCAGGACTAGCTGAAACATCTCTTCCTCCACTTGTGGTAGACTTTTCCACATTAGCTTGGGTTTTTGTTGGAGAGATGGGGTTGATGATAGTGAGTTCATCTTCATCTGAGCTTTCAATAGTAATGGTAGGCTTGGGAGGTAATGCCACTTCAATGACTTCATCTTCATCACTAGATTCAAGCACTACACGCTCATCATCCTGTTCAATAATTTCAATGGTTCTCTTAATGTTGTGTGGTACAGGACACTGGAATATAGACAGATCGGCACCGGAAGGTTTGGGGGTTGACTCACGTTTTTCTTCTTTGGGCTTTGGTGTTTCCTTAGTTTGGCTCACATCAGCTTGTTTGTTGTTGTTTGATGGTGTAGCGGGGTTTTTCTGAACGTTCACCTTTTGATACGGAGTAGTGGACTCACTCGTGCGCCAGTATCGACGCACCGTGCTCCGAGGCGCGCTCTCCATTATGTTCAACCCATCGCTGTGGTTCGATGCTAAGTTACCCTCTGTCTCGTCCACATGATGTAGCATAGCATACAACCGGTCCTCCAAATCATGCTCGTTAAGTTCCTAAAAAACAATAATTATTGCAAAATAACCACACAATAACTTCGCTGTATTGTGACACAACAAAAATATGGTAACATTGGTAACCTCACAACTCACCTCTTCCATGTTTCAGCAGCGAATTTGAACTAAACAAAATTCCACACGAACTTAACATAATCGTAAATGGTATTTGGAACAACTGTTAAAGTGGTGACAGCATTACAAGTAAATAAAAAGATTTTTTGTTATTACGGACACGTCCAAAACTCCATTGCGAAAGGTGACAGATTAATTCAGGGTTGCCACAAATAATAATGAAAAAAAAAGAAGCATGGTACATTTATATTTTCAGCTTGGTCATTTTTAAAGTAGAGAAGTCCAAGTTACTAATAAGAAAATCAACTACGAGTAACATGCAATTTGAATTTCCAATCGCAAGAATATAATTAGCGTCCGACTGAAACATGTTTTTTTGCCGAAACCGAAACCTAAACCGAAGGTTCGATTTAGATTATAGTTTCGGCCGAAACCAAACCTTTTATTAACCTTTCCGTCCCGCGCGTACCGAATTCGGTACGCGCGGGCGTTACCGCTGATCCTCGCCGTACCGAATTCGGTACGCCGAGGATCAACGGCGCACCGGCAAACTTAAACGCTAATATTAAAAAAAGTAAATTTCTAAATCGTTCTGTCAAAATTTACCTCTATGGTCAACTAGTAGTCGATTCAAACAAAACCAATCGTTAGTAATACTAAACGGCACAACATTATTAAATTTAAAAAAAAAACTCGTCTATGTCGAATGTCAAACGTCAATGGCAACCCGTGTTATTATGTTCGGAAAAGTGTTGTTTTTGTGAGATATACGTTGTAAAACTTTGGTAAGTAAATGTATAGTATGTTATAAGTGTATAATGCAACTTTTTAGATAGTCATTTGCTTGAAAAAATAACAAAAAAATTATGATTTGAGCCAACAAAAAATCCTTTGTTGTGAAGTTTGTTATTCGAAATTAAAAAATATAATTTGACTCTTTAACCATGTAAAATGGTCTTGGAAACAATAGTAGCAAAGAAAAAATAGTGATAATTCATTATTTCATGTATTCGAGGCATATCTATTCATATTTATTGATATTTCAAGTATTTTCATGCTTTGAACAGCGGAATTCTAAAATGGCCGATTCTAACAAGAAGTTTGAGTTAGGATCTTATAAGAATAATATATGTAGGACTCCTAAAAAACACTGTCATTAGATTACTTGTATATTTGTGTTGTTAGATATAAATTTTCGTGTAAATTGAATGAGTAGTTTTACCAAACAAAAATAAGCAACGAAAACAGACGTATTTGCTGCGATCTCTCTCATATCTATGGGATATGTATAATTCTCAAGTAGTTCTAAAAGAGCTGTTTATTATTAATAAATGGCCCCGTTCATCACGAACCCGACACTGTTTACCGTTTAAGATTAGAGCTAATATAACTCGAGTTATAAGTGTTTATCTTTACGATATCGGATGACTCACGCGATGGCGTAATCAAGTGGCCCCCGAAGGGCTACACGCGGGGTTTTACTGTTCGCGCGAAAGGATAGAGAGGTTAAACGTGATTAGAAACGTTGAATAAAATTTCAGTGGGATCTAGATATATGGAGAATGAAACATCTAGCTGGCCTAATATTACAGGGTTCTACGTTTCACTAATAATGAATTACAATTTCAATATTGTCATAATGACACAGAGTATTAATTAAACTACCCTAAAAAGTGAAAATTTAACATTAACTGTAGGTAATACTGAGGCAGCGACCTGTTAATTGTAGATGTTATAAGTCGTGCCGAGCGCACCCGACGTTATCCAAACGTGACCCGAAAATACGATGTATGTTTCGGTGCGGCCGAATGGTTGACTGGTAGAAAATGCCTATGGCTCCGCCACCGTATATTGTACTTGAAGTGTTAAATAAATAAATGTTTCGGCTGTGTTTTGGCCGAAACCGAACCTTTGGCTGAAACATGATTTTTGGGCCGAAACCACCTGAAATCGAAATTTCGGTCGGACACTAAATATAATGTAAAACCAGCCAAGTGCGAGTCGGACTCACACACGCAGGGTTTCGTAGCACCAAACAATATAATAACAATATTTTTAACACTCATTCTTATAATTACAGTCACCAGCAAAACTATTTTTTTTTTCATAGTGTTATAACTGTCTAATATGTTACTGCTGCAGTTTGATGAAAAAGTCCCTAAACATCAAATCGTATTCAAACCAGTGATGTTCTGGATATCGGTATCCGTATCCGTTTCCGCGTATAACCGCGGGAGAAATGAGGTCCTTGTCGGTATCCGTATCCGTCACTTTTCTCGATCTTTTTCCCATATTCAATTGACAGGATAAAATGCTGCATGATAACTTAGATTATGTGATTAAGTAGTATTATTAACAAAAAGAATCCATTCAGAATATTTTTTATTTCTTAAAATCAAATATATGGCACCTTTAACGGGGATGGAAACTGTGGAACTAATGGCGCTATCATAGCTGGTTCCAAGCATCGTCATTGGTTGAAAATCTAGTAATGTCATTTTATGTTTCATAATAGCTCGACCTTATTGGTCAGTTTGAGAACCAGCTATAGTCGTGCCATCTACAATTAGCTTTTAACGGGCTTCCCCATTGCAAACATATTTTATATTCAAGTAAGTTACCATACCGCAGGTGTGACGTCAACTATCGTTTCAAGGTCACGCGCGGACACCAATTGAGTGAGAAAATAAAGATCCTTATCCGGGTCGTATCCGCGATCTTGACACTAAATATCCGTATCCGGATTCGTGTCCGCGGATATACATTTCTGTTGATCCACTTCACTAATTCAAACTAATATTCGTATTTTTTTTTTTACATTTTACAAACTATTTTTTCTGAGTATATTTGAGAGTTTTTGAAGTGAAAACTTCTTTAGCGGCGTTGAGCACTTTTTCTGTAATGGGTATAAAATCTTAAACTCGCGTCAGGTCACGTGTCCTGATCGAAAATTCGTAAGACGAATTGACATTAGGTTGCGAAGGAATTCGAACTTTATGACATCTGTCATTGAGTTTGGTTTTCCAAAACTGGATAATTATCTTATGCACAAACAAAACCTTCGATTTCTCCAAAGAGGTAAAATTCGTAAAACGTATCGTAATATTTCTGTGTTAAATTTGTTATGTAATGTAAGTTGTCATGTTTGTGTATGATAGCGCAATAATGAATATTGTATTTTACCACATAAATGATAGAACTAGATAATTAAAGCAATTCGTTCAAAATTATTTCCTAACCATATCCAAAAATGCACAACGTTACTATTCAAGTTTTCACTTCTGCCGGCACTCCCGGAGTGCAACCCGTTTTTATTTTTTTCTTTGGCTTTAGAAATTAGAGGACACACTATTGCCATAATAATAGGTCTTTACCTATGAAATTGCCGTATTGCAGTACAGACTTTTTCAAACAAAAAAAAGTTTTGATTGGCTATGAGTTCTAAATTCAAATTAATTTTGTTTTAAAAATATGACATTCTATTTACAAAATCAGTCTTTTGTTTATTGATTAGCGTTGTATTTTCATTACATTTCAACATTTTTCCTCATAATGGATACTTTGAAATTTCGTGTAATTATGGAATATGAGTTCCGTCGTGGCACCAACGCGGCACAAACGACCCGTAAGTCCCGTAACATCAACGACGTTTACGGAGAGAACTGTACAAACGTAACATCAACGACGTTTACGGAGAGAACTGTACAAACGAACGCACAACCCGTTATTGGTTTGCTCGGTTCCGTTCTGGGAATTTTGACTTGAAAAATGAACCTCGTGGTCGTCCGGAAACTTTGGTCAACAATGATTTTAATGATTTCAAGGTTTTTTAATGTTTTTTTTTTTTAGTATTTTTAATTTTAATTTTTTCAATATTTTTATTATTTTTGATGCTTTAATGATTTTACTATTTTCGTTGTCTTTAATTGTTGTACATGGGTATTTTGTCTGAAATAAAACACAATTTATTTTATTTTTTTAATGATGAATTAAAGGTGATTGTTGAAGCTGATGAAACTCAATCTACAGCTGAGCTGGCAGCAGCTTTTGATGTTAGCATTAAAACAATATTGGTCCATTTGCGACAGATTGGCAAGATAAAAAAGCTTGATAGATGGGTGCCCCACGAACTTAACGATCGCCAGCGCAACGTACGCGTCGAGACTTGCCTTGCGCTGCTTAACAGGCACAGAAATGAAGGAATTTTGAACCGAATTGTTACGTGCGACGAAAAATGGATTCTTTTTGACAATCGAAAGCGCTCAGCAAGTTGGTTAGATCCTGGTTCGGTACCAAAGCAATGTGCAAAACGAAAAATGACCCCTAGAAAGGTGATGGTCACAGTTTGGTGGTCTAGTGCTGGTGTGATTCATCATAGCTTTTTACAAAACGGCGAGAGCATTACTGCAGATGTGTACATTGAAGAACTGACTACAATGATGGCGAAACTCGCACGTCTGCAACCAGCTTTGGTCAATCGGTCGTCTCCACTGCTACTTCACGACAACGCGCGGCCCCATACTGCACAACAGACCGTCTCTAAGCTGCATGAGTTGAGTTTGGAAGCTCTCCCTCATCCGCCATACTCACCAGATCTTGCGCCTTCCGACTATTACTTTTTCCAAAATTTGGACAACTTTTTAGCGGGAAAAAAAATCAATTCCCGAGAGGCAGTACAAAACGCCTTTGAAGAGTTTGTTGTCTCCCGTCCAGCTGATTTTTTCAAGAAGGGCATCCATAAACTGCCACAGCGTTGGCAAAGATGCATTGATTGCAGGGGTGATTACTTTGAATAAAAGAAATAAATAAGTTCGAAAAAAAAAAATACTTTAACTTTTTTCAAACAAAACGGCAATTTCATAGGTAAAGACCTAATATTTTATATACATGTCTATAGACAGTCGGATGCGTATAAAGGATCCGTTCTAGCCATTTGGCTACGGAACCCTAGAAATGGTGGTTTTGGTGATTAATTGTGCTGCTGACCCAACTTTGACCGTGGGACTTAGTTGTTAATTAAAAATATGTCGGAGAAAATTTAGATTTTTGCCACTGGGCAGGAAGACGACTTTTATGCCTATAAAGAGTTAATTATCGATAACACTGAGCAGTGTTATACATTTTGTTTATTGCATAGCCTCTAGCCTTGGTTATAGGATTAGGTTAATGAAATAGAAGTAGGTACTATAATATTTTATTTATTTGATTTACAAAACATATTTTATTCACATCGAAACTAACTATAAAGCTTTACAAAAAAAAAACATTTCATCGTACAAGGTGGAGAGGTAGAAGTATCACGAAACCATTTTCAGCCACCTGTACAGGCATTCCCCCACTCGATGAGCGACATTTCTGTAAAAAAGGATTGAATATTGTTTATTATTAATAAACTAAGTAGTATGTTGAAAGTGGGATTTAGATTGTATGGCTTTACACGGATCTTTTGGCGCGTGCCTATATTTGGTACTAACTACATGTTTCACAAGTATTCACCAGCAGCGGCCCTCTTTCAATGTAATTCGAACGCCAAAAGATCCTTGTATCACATTGTATGTAGGTTTACAGTGTACCTACAGATTTTCAGTTTCACGAAATGCTGATAGTCGCAATAACTTCAGGATTCCGTCTGACAATTTATTATTGGAAGCGAGTTGGGATCTGAGGGCTATTGGCTATCAAATACATTCAAATATTTACGAGCGATCTGATCTAATTTAATTCGACCAATGAGATACTAACTCGAATGAAATCTGAACATATCAGAAATAAACCAGCATGTCATGTTTTTGTATGCCATTACAAGGATCTTTTAACGTGTGGCTAAGATAGACACTAACAATTTGACAAGTCTGTGAAAACTTGTGACATTCTAAACGGCGGCCCTTTGTCAATCTCATTTGAGCCCAAAATATCCTAATAGCATTGTACATACAGTGGCCAGTGCTAACTTGCTGTTAGTTCGAAACTTAAAATTAAATACAGTGTTAAATGATAAGGTTTGGTCACCTGACAGAAAACCTAGAAATTAGTGGCGCGTCGTTAATAGTGAGTAGCGAGGCGACCACTCGCTCGGCCGCTTGCGCCGCGCCCTCACACCGACCTACCCAGATAGGTTCACAGTGAGAACTGAAACATACAATATATACAAATTAGATATAAAACAGTAGGTTCAGACTACTTCAGGCAGAGGTGACAATGCATTGCTCGTGATGTCGAGTTATATTCCTTCATCATTCGGGTACCTATTCAGTTTTTTTTTTAAAACCTTCGTTAGTGTTATTTAAAAACAATATTCGTTGCGTTATTTAAAATCGTCGAGCGTTTTTCTATAAAGCGAAGCAATGGATTATAATTTCCTTTCAAAATCCTATGCTTCACTCTACTAAGGAACATTGGGTGTAGATTATCTGGCTAGCATAGATGAAACATCTCTAGTTTCTTTGAAGGAGTCTTTGTTTGAAGGTTTGGACCAAAAAGGTACACCACTCTATTAGTTTAGATACCATAGACAACACATTTGCTTGTTCTTTTTTAGTAACAAAGGAGCGCATAGACTACAGACTAGTATATGTATAATTATAAAATGAGTATTATAAATGATGGAGCGTTTCACGGGAGAACAACGTGCGTTCTGTGTGAAACAGTTTTACAAAAACAACCGATCTTACACGATTGCTTGGGACATGTATCGAGAACATTACCAAATAAACAACACGAAACAATGTCCAACTGTAGATATGATAAAGGCTTGGGTCAAAAACTTTGAGGAAACCGGTTCAACCCTAGGTTAGAGGTAAACTTTGACAGTTGTATAAGTTGTATTCTTTGCAAGCTAGAAGAGTGGAGTCGGTTGTAGAATTGCGACAAAAAAACGTTCCGGTTTGCGATATGAAAAGTTTCGAAAATCACTGAAAACTAGCTGAACAAATACCTACTTGATGAAGCCTGATTGAAAAATTCTTCTCATTCATGACTACTTTATTCTGTAATATAATTGCTAACAAACTGTTTTATGTGTTGTGAACAGGCAATCGGCCCCGTTACTGTTTTCAGTTTTGAATAAACATTTACTATCTTATGATGAGTGTTTTATTTTATTCAAAACATTTCGATGTTTTACGAGGGCCGTGATGTTTGATTACCACCGGTCAATTGCTCCCATTTTTCAACTCAACTACTTAACCTATCACTTTACTTTGGTTTGCATCGGTATGAAAAAGCTGCCCTTCTTTTTTGTTATCTTATAAAGCCGCTGTTCGAACACGTAATGTTTCGCTTTATTGAGAACATATTAGCGGGTGTGACGACAGAGAGCGCCTTTCGGTTTTCCAAACAAAATAACGAGACTTAGGTAATTATGGTCACGAATTCGCGCGACCGATCGCTTTGATAAGGAATGTAGGCCGCGGGGTTAAAGAGTAATAAATTTAAAAGGCATAGTTACACTTTAGCGATATGTTGCAGACTTGCCCGTAGCACGTTGTCGAAGGCTGCACAGGCGTCGCTGAAGGCTCCCCCCGCCCCGGCTCCCGCATCGCCCGCGCACGCCCACGCGATGCTCCCGCCGGGACGGACACGGGCTGATAACGATTCAAGGATCTAAAATAGAAATTGCGGATGAAACTATTGAGTTCTATGTAGAACTGTAGATTGTCAACTAGCTTAGCCAAGTTGACAATCTACAATCGTTAACGCTAATAGAAAACTAGTCAAATGTATAGGAATGACGTTATCTCAACGGATTCTTATTGGTGCAGACATAACGTGGTCAAAATAAATGTCAGTACAAGTTCAGTTGATTTTTCTAGAGTATTCAAAGTAAGACACTTTAAATGTTTTATTTAATGCTACGGTCAATCCTTTACAGATAAACTGCATAAGCTTCTCTGGACTATGAACACACAGACAATATATATAATAAACTAAGTACATTGAAAATGCCGGTTGGTGCAGCCCTTCCGCAATCTAGCGTTAGACCGAAATTTTAAAAGGGACAAGTTGTAAGTGCGCAATGTTGCCCTAATTATTCATTACATATTTGTTACGACTGAGTTAGTTGGGATGAACTGAACTTTTACAATCTTCAATTTTGACGTTCTTTTAAACTATCTGTGTCCAATCTTGTAGTTTTGTACAACTACTGTCTTTACATAAGGGGTTGTTTATTTTACTTGTTTGCCTGAAGAAAAACCAATTATTCGGGCACTTAAATAAGCTCATTAATTATTTGACCCAAATTAAACTACTTAAACGAAAATTTTACTAGCAAACATGCAAAGCATTCCTTCTTCCTTTATAAACTTCGAAACAATTAATCAGTAGCAAAGATCAGTAGGTATATACCTACATAATAATTACTAGGCTGTAATTAAAAATTATCGTACTAATTACGTTTTAAATACCTTTAAGTTATCGTAAACATCTCCAGTAACGAGACTGGCCATGCCGTCTAGGCCATCTGCCTTGCTTTCTGCCCCTACGACCACAATCGCGTCGACTCCAGTTGCGTTCGCTCTGGTCACACCGTAGTTCACTCCGCTTACCGCCCCGTTGTTTGCTCCGCTTACCGCGTCGTTGCTCGTTCGGCTCGCGTCTTGGTGAATTGTGTCCACCTCACAGCCGTGCTTCTCCAGTCGCTTCTTCAGTTCTCTTCCTAATAAGTTAGTCGTGTTTGTTACCTGTAATAATCTTTGCTAATAATAAACTGCCTACCGGATGAGACTCACCATAATGACTATTGAATGACGAAGTTCAGCGAAGGTCGCCTCTCAAGAGACATATTTTTATTATAAAAAATAGCCACTGACAAAATAGTTAAGTACCATTTTCTCTTCTGTTGTAAATGATATATTTTTTTTATTTAGTGGCTTTTGATGAGCAATAGATTTCAATTTTCAATAAATATAGCAGGGTGTCCCGAAACTCAACGTCAAGCGGACACGGGGCGATAGGCTAGGTTATACTAGTTCTGGTAAAAATAAAAAATATAATCCATGTTACTTGGTTAAGTGGTAAAAGAAATACTTTGATAATGTTTGAAAATCCACACCTTTGATCACATATTTAGGTGCTGTGATCACAAATTTCTTAATTTCGCAGTTTTTTTTTTTTACCGTAATCCCTAATAACTATGCCATTGATTGCAGTCACAAATGCAATAGTAATTATTGTCAGTTTAGTAAAAAAAAATAAGTTTTATTGAGTCATGCTTCAAAAACATTTTATCAGATAACTTTGACAAATCATATTTAAAAAAAAATGTACCATAGTACCATGGGCAAGTTATTCAAAAAAATGGCCCATTTAATCAAGATTTCGAAATGGTACAACACGTACTACTTATCTTTACACAAAAAATATTATTGCTTATTTACTTGGAAAAGGATCTCATTTAAAAAAAAGCTTTTAGCTGAATAATTGTAATTTCGTGTACAAAAAGATATGCTTCGATATTGTGTAAGCGAGACAGACAAATGTGTTAGAGTGAGATAGAGAATGACACTGTTCCAAGTTCATTAAGAGATACAGAGACGACAGAAATTTTATAAAAAAAAATAAGTACGATATGATACCTTGTTATTGGTATTATTACAAAAGTTAATCATAATGAAACAATAGCAAGAATTGTAATACATTTATCGGGATATTCCCTATTCAGGTAATCTCGGACCGGACGAGCATAGTGCGCTGGGCAACCATCTTGTTGAAACCACATATCTCTGTAAATGTTGAGTGGCACGTCTTCTAACAGAGTCGGCAAATCGTTTTGCAGAAACTCTAGGTAATTGTTGCCATTTAAGTTTTCAGGCAGCTCAAACGGTCCGATAACTTGCCCATTTAAAATTCCGGTCCACATATTGACTTTGAATTGATATTGGGAGCGATCTTCCCGCATTAAATGTGGATTTTCTATGTGCCAACCATGTAGGTTGTGTAAGTTTAAATAACCGTCTTTTTTAAAGGTCGATTCGTCCGTCCATAAAATTTTGTTTAGAAACTGCGGATCTTCACGAATTTTCGCCAACATCGTTCTGCAAAACTCGATCCTAGGTGCGTAGTCACGAGGCAGCAAACTTTGTACACGTTGTACATGGTACGGGTGATAGTCACATCGCTTTAAAATTCGTTGAGCTATAGTAGCTCTTTCTATTGCACGTAATGAAGTGCTGGGATCGTTTTCGACTTCATTTAAAACGACGTCTTCTTCGTATCCTCGTGGCCTTCCACCAGGGCAATCTTCCTTGCGAATATGACCGGTGCACGTTGATGATAACGCGGTGATCTGGGTGACGCGCCGCATTTGGATATCTTTCGCGATATAATCTGGCTGCGGCAGAGGCATTACAGTGGCACTCACCGTAGATAATATGCATGTTCGCATATTCTTGCGCGGTGTACACAAATGGCATGTTGTCAAACTTTTTTACTATACAGCAAAACAGTCGGCAGCACAATAAATAATCGAATCCAGGAAAACAGCCAAAATCGTCAACACAAATGCGATATCAAGTCCAGGATAACACAAGCCAAAGTCGTCAACACAAACGTGATATCAAGTCCGGGATAAAACAAGCCAAAGTCGTAGTACGAAAGTTTCACGATTACGGATAGATGCGCAGTAAACGAAAGAACAAAGCGTACTAACTGATAATAACCAATATTCAATTGACTAATTTCCAGTGACATCAATATCTGTCTCGCTTTCTCTAAAAATAAATTTTCTGTCGTCTCATTCTAATGAACTAGGAACAGTGTTATCCTCTGTCTTACTCTAACACATTTGTCTGTCTCGCTTACACTGTAGTGAAGTACACCTTTTTGTACGAAAGTACAATTCAGGTATAAACTTTTTCGAATTAAGGTCCTTTTGCAAGTAAGTAAGCAATCATATTTTTTATGTAAAGATAAGTAGTACGTGTTGTACCATTTCGAAATCTTGATTAAATGGGCCATTTTTTTGAATAACCTGCCCATGGTACTATGGTACATTTTTTTTTAAATATGATTTGTCAAAGTTATCTGATAAAATGTTTTTGAAGCACGACTCAATAAAACTTATTTTTTTTTACTAAACTGACAATAATTACTATTGCATTTGTGACTGCAATCAATGGCATAGTTATTAGGGATTACGGTAAAAAAAAAACACTGCGAAATTAAGAAATTTGTGATCACAGCACCTAAATATGTGATCAAAGGTGTGGATTTTCAAACATTATCAAAGTATTCCTTTTACCACTTAACCAAGTAACATGGATTATATTTTTTATTTTTACCAGAACTAGTATAACCTAGCCTATCGCCCCGTGCCCGCTTGACGTTGAGTTTCGGGACACCCTGTATATAGCAATAGATTTCAATATTTTTTTTTTTGTTTCCCTACAAATGAAATCCTGATGAATGAATTTTGGTAGAATTTCAACCTTGGGCGCCTACTAGTTTATTAAAGGCCGTTTTGGTAACACCTGAAAATACTGCGCAGTAGGTTCAAACACAGTCGTGGGTAAATTACTTAGTCTTCATTTATTTTCGTTCACGATGATATCATCTACTAATTTTACTATACAAGAAATCAACAATAAATCTTAAAACAAGATATCAACAAGAAATCGTAATTATGACAAGTTCACTACAGTGAAATAATTATATACTTCTGAGAAACCTGCATCTTCTAATAATACGTTAGTTTTTCTTCACATAATCACTGCACTTTAGTATTGAAGTAATTAAAATGATTAGGGTATAATTAAAGCTAGATAGACATAAGGCCCGATTTTCAAAAAAAAAACGGGCTGAGCAGAGAGGAGGCAACCAGACCTTAGCTCGAATCTTGCACTTCTCCTCACCGCTCCGCAGGTCTCTGCATTGGCGCAACCGCAACCGGGCCTAAGGTTGCTCCGTTGGACGTACAAGCCTACAGCTCTGTAATCCGAAGGAACTAAGGTTCAAGTTTGGAAACTTGAACCTTAGTACGCATCGGAACAAAGTAAGGGCCACCAAGACATTCTGCACCAATGACTATATTTACCAAAACGCGTCGTATATTCCTGCCCGTTCTCTGCGGTCCAGCGATCTTCTTTCTCACAGTGTAAGCCAGGAGCGCAGAGGTAGCGATGAGCAACGAGCCTCCTTCGAGCGTCGCGAGCAACCGCCACGCTATAGCCGCGCCACCTTCCACCGCGTCTGACATACCCTCTGAAACATATCGAAAAACGAATAGTTAAGTTATGAAGTTGATCAACATAGTTGAGAAAAGGCCATGTAGATGTCAGTATACGTTACTGTTGTTATAAACGGAAGATTAGGGTGGATCGAGCGAAAGTGAGCAGTGACTTACGAGCAGTAAGTCGCAGGTTCGAACCCAGGCAGGCGCTTTACTTTGTGTAATTTATTTCATCACCGCTGCTCTCAAAATGGTGAAGGAAAATATCGTGAGGAAACCGGGATGTCCTAGAACGAAAAATTCGAAGACATGTGATATCTACCAAACCGCACTGGGCCCGCGTGGTGGATTACAGCCCACTCACTCATAGAGAGGAGGCCTGTGTTCCAGCATTCGGAACATTATAGGCTGATAATGATGATGATGGTGAGCGAAAGTCGAGGTTATAAGAAGGGGCTTGGTGAAGGAAAACATCGTGAGGAAACGGTTTTACGTCCTTTCTTAGAGGCGCCCTGTGTGCAAGCACTCCCAGTAGTGCGAACAGAACAGCAACAAATTGTGCTTGGCCTGCTTGAAAACGGTCTGACATTTCAACACAGTTGCAGTTAAGTAGGAAAGAGCAGATATTTTTTCCTAATACCGATAAAAAAATCTAGGGGTTCAGAATTATGTACTGAATACCTACGTGATAATGTGCGTCGATACCCCTACCGCCCTGTATATACAAGGTGTTGTTTTGCATCCTCGTCAAAATTCAGGATGTTGTCACAAAAGACATGAATAATCAATATAAATTACGGTACCTAGTAAATTATTACAAAACACTGCGTTTTTTTGTTGTTTAAATTGGTCAATATTTCAGAATAACCCCCTTAACGTGGTTTAGGGATTATGAAATTATCGAAAAATCTTTTGAGGTTTTTTGTTTGTGTGTAAGCGACGTTATAAGGCGGGGATCAGACGGCCCGTGTTTAAAACACGGGTGGTTCACAGTTACCGATTTCAGTAAATAAATGAAAAAAAGAAAATTACCTACTCATTTTATTATTGATTCGGGTCGAGAATCATTAGCATAGTTACCTCCTAGAATTTGACGAGGTTGCAAAACAACACCTTGTATTATAATGAACGTGGACGAAGCAAGCTGTAGTTTCTGCCTACCCCCATTGGAAAACGGCGTGAATTTATGTATGTATTTGCGAATTTTCAATTAGTCTACGAGTATGTAGGTTTAGTGACGTATCTTATTTAAAACTTGCTGTGCCCGACAGAGCCCATAATTGTGTCTATTATTTTGTATTTGACCACCTGTGAAGTGTACATTATGGATGCAATAAATGATTTGATTTTTTATCAGATAATGCTATTAAATTGCCAATCAATTATTATCTATGAAAAATACCAAAGAGTGAATCAAACCTGTTAGGCGTCTAAAATTACTACCTTAAGTAGTTAACAGAACAGAAAAGAGCAATTATTTTTCCGAAAATTGATGTGCTCTTACATCTTTAGAACAACGATGCCCTCCGATAAACATCACTCGTAACAATTAAACAAACAGGTAATTAAGTTCCACAACATTTTATAAATAACTCAGTCTATTAATAGCCATAAGAAAATAAACCTCATTCTTGAGAGACCTTAATCTCCGATCTCAAGTCAGTAAACGCACCGTCAAGTTCAATATTACAATGTGACCCTGAGTTAACCACGGCCAAGTTTTTTTGGTTATGTAATAGACTTGATACTTTGTTTCTTGTGTACTTACTGACCTACGTATTTCCTTGTGACTGTGTGAATTCGGTAATAACTGTGATAATAATGAAGACTGTGACCTTGTTAGATTATTACAGTGAGATGTAGGTAAATACATACTTAGTTCTGAAAAATTTATTGTCAGATTCTCTGTTGGATAATAGTTATTTATGCAACTGTTACGTTATGGACGGTCTTTTAATACGAGTGCCATTTTTCGGCGCAAGGAAGGAACAAAACACAGATATAGACAAATAAGTATTTTTATCTACTTCGGTTTCATAACATTTCTCATATACGTCTTGATTTTTCTGGTAGTAAATTATTTGTAGCCGCAACTGCTCTATTTGTTATATCTGGTGGAGTATTTTCAATATCACTTGATGTTGAAGACATTTTTAATAAAATTTGGAATAAAATTTCACTCAGATTTTTTTTCCCGCGACCACTTTTTATTTTTTTATTTAGTCTTTATTCAAAGATAAAAAAAGCAAAGGGCAAAGATCTTGTAGCCGCAACAGCCAAATAGTATAAGATACTTTTGTTCTAAACTTTTTCCATTTTTAAAAACATCATATACATTGTCTCGATTTCGAAGTAATATTATAGGTACCTAGCTGTATGTTCAGAATGTCTTTGCTTGTGTCTTAGAATTTACGACGATTCGCATAATGCAACCCGATTTCGATATGGGGTATCCTATTGAAACCAAAGTAGATAAATCCTGATTTTGCCATCTTTACTTGGTAGATACCCCATATATATTGATGTATGGCTTGAGTTGATACCTACTTGCTGAAATAACTCTTCATGCCTCTCATACCCCCGACATGCTTAAGATGTGTTATACCTGTGAGAATCGTAACAAGTGGCGTTCTGCCTAGTCGGCAGAAATAATTGCAGATTGCCATATATGTAAGTATAAATGAAAACTGTTTGACTAAAGAAATAAACATAGAAACTGGAATGTTCGCAGCCAATAAATTTGTAGAAACACCAACAGCGCTAAATGAATTCAATGTAATTGTATAGGAAAGTACACAATTTACTAGTACGGGCACTGGAAACTCTATCAAACAATTATATTGATGACACTGCAAAGCTGTGCGTATTGACAGTATATTAATCAGTGAGCCAATATAATGATTTATGGACAACTAAGACCTTGGGCACTCCTCTAAACAGCACAGAGCAATTGCTAAAATGGTTTGCGATCGCGCGGCAAAAGGTGTTATACAAGTCAGATACCACAAAAACATATCTTCAACCTTCGGTCCAGCACAGAAAATTGAATATAAAACAGAACGCTCAATCCTCCTTTGCAGCATTTCCCAGTCGCCACATGGATGACAAGGAAAAACTGAAGTAATAAAAATAAGTTTGGAACATGGGACTAATTTCCTGCGCAGACGGAGCTTTCTAAATGTTTTGGTCGGCGTGATAAGAAACAGGCCAGTATAAGCATAATTAATCAGCCAAAAATGCTCCCACTGCTGGGACACAAGCCTCCTCACTTTGGGAACAGGCAAGCAATAGCCGATACCGGGCTATCCATTATCCACCACGTTCGCACGGTGCGTGTTGGTAGAAGTCACATGTCTTCGAATTTTTGGTTTTAGGATATGCCGGTTTCTTCACGATGTTTTTCTTCGCCGATTTGAGAGTAGTAGTGGAGAAATAAATTACACAAAATAATTCGCCTGTCTAGATTCGAACTTTGGTGACACCACCTCTAGGCCACGCCTGTTCCTCTTGCCTACAAGTCTAAATTCCCAAACTTCAACGTTGTCTGAGGTTTTCGGAGAAACTCAACTTACAACCAGGTGTCGATAAAGGGTTTAAATGTCAATTGAATAAAATCTTGAAAGGCTAAGGCTAAATGTAGTAGACAGACTTGGTAGATAGGTGGTAGGTGGTAGGTGTAGGTAGGTATAGACTAGATCGTGTTATATAAACAGTACATGTTTCTGTAGAACTAAAGTCAGGAGAAGGACCTTTGTATTGATCGCAATCTGACCACCGACTTTGTCATACATAATACTTTGACCTCCTTATTTAATGTCAGTCAGAATTGAGACAAGAATACTGGTAATTTTTTTTTTAATAATTAGGTACTTAAACGTATGTAGTTATGTTTTAAAGTATCTCTATACCCATTTACTAAGAGATTACGCGGGTATTATAATAATAATCTTATCTACTGGTGAATACTTGAGAGACCAGACGGCTGGCTATTTCTTTGGGCAAAGAATTAGCATTGCCATTCAACGTGGCAATGCTGCCAGTCTTCTGGGCACGTTTCCGGATAACAGCGTTGTGTAGGGGTATTTTGTCGCCTAAGCGTCCTGTCGTTTTTAAGTTAGTTTATATTTGGTTAGTTAATCTTCGTGATCTTTAGATACTAATTTTCATACATACCTAGTAATTTTAACAGTTGACAACACTATCCACTACACTTAAATATGTCATGTGTCAGATTTTAACAAAAATCGATGCCTGCTTAAACTTATTGCGAATGTTTAGATTCAAGATTTAGGTATCATGATACCTTTTATGCTGTCGTAGAACCTAGTACATATATAGTACCTTAGAGCCATCTTGATACTTAGATTTTAATCGGTTAACTGATGGTAATTATACCTTCGTGCGTCCTTAGCCTACCTACAGCAGCCAATGAGAAGTAAAACTGCTCTATCATTAACTTTACTACTTGGTTTTTCCTCTTTATATTTTGATTTACGTTTCATTAGCCTGGCATTGTCTTTATTTTATACGTTTTTTTTTTATAGTAGATTCTGTATAGTCACTATAGTAATTAATAACTATTGTAAGTAACCAAATGTTCGTAATGCACTAATTAGCTGAAGTTCTTGGCATAATGCTAAGTTACATTAACTTGCACAGTGGCATAATAAAATGCAGTCAATTTATAGAAATACTAGCAACACATACACTGGTTTGTGTGGTTTTTACGATTTGACAAAACATACTTTTTTATTTATGAGAATTTAAAGATACGAAGAGCAAATGTTATAGACATAGAAGACCTGTAAAATGTCTACTTGTTTTAATAATTACTTATGAATAATTTTAATTGAATTTCATTGAACCTAAAGAAAATGTATCGCGCGTTGATGTCTTTTTAACTGCCTGTTGTAAAAAATACTATTTGCATAATTTCTAGGTAGCAATCAGTCAAATAACAAATAATGCAAAATTAAAAGGATATTGACCTATGGCCTAGTAATATTTCGCCGCAGCCCAATATTTTAAAAGGCTTTTTTATGTATTTATTCAAACTCACAAGAGTTAATCGCGAATGAGTGGAACGCACAATATTTACTATGGAAGGATATTTGCTTATCTTGCAATGTTTATATGCTTGATGCTTTTTGGCATTGAGTACTTATGGTAGTTTAACCCCGAAATGTTTTATGGTTGTGTACTTTTTAATGCATATAATGGTACCTTTACATGTTGACATGCATAATATCTTTTAGCCTCGGTGAAACCGGCTCTGAGGATTGTGGACGCAGATCGACTTGACAAATAATGAACTGAAATATCTTCCATCTTCGTTCTTTCGTCTTTGTTTTCTTCTTCATCCGATGCCGGCCGGTATGAACTGATTGTGGACCTTCTTTGAATTCCTAGCGATGAAAGTACGATCAAATCGATTAAATTGTCCTAATTGTAGTACTTATATTATAAAATCTATACAAATCAATAAAATTGAAGTGACTGTTTGTAATCTATGCAAATAAATAAAATTGAAGTGTCTGTTTGTAATATTAAAATAACCGCTTTTTACTACATATGAATGTATATACGGTATAGTGTGTCTGTCAGTTTGTTTGTTTCGGCTAATCTCTGAAACGGCTGGACCGATTTTGACGGGACTTTCACTGGCAGATAGCTGATGTAATAAGAACTTAGACTACTTCTATTTTAGAAAAGAATAAAATTAAAATACAAAAATAAAAAGATAACTTAATAACTTTTTCGTTAAATTCCACGCGGGCGAAATCGCGGGCACAGCTAGTAAATGAATAAAATGGTAACCAGTGACGACCACAAATATGAGTATCAGACTGTGACAAATTATTAAATAAATATGATGTGTTTGGTTTAGTTATTTTTAAGTAACCAGTGTTGCAAATTGTTGTGGAAAACTACCTAAAATGAATGAATAATAAAACAAATAACATTACGAAAAAAAAACTGGGGCAGGGTTACAAATGTAAACAGTGAAAATGATAAACAATTTAATGCCGGTAACGTAATGCTCATTGACTAAACGCATACAGTTGTTTGTTAAAAAAGTGTGTATTTATTATTTATTTTGAGATCGGTTGAGTTGAGTGGTTTTCAAGTAGATCAAGGTTTAGTTAGTAAGTACGTGAGTAGTACTAGGTTGTACAGGTTGGGCAGTAACTGATTAACAAGGATTGCCTTCAAGGATGTCTGCTGAGACCTGTCGGTGAAACCTGTACTTGATTATTTCATTCACATCTTTATTTAAGGTTATAGCAAACCGGTACGCAAAAATTGATTGCAGAAGATACCGTAAGATATCGTACTCACAGACAATGTAATGAAGAATGTGTTAGTCTGTGGTGTACAGATTTGACTAAACCTGTACTCAGTACAGAACTTTGAGCAAAAAAATGTTGGGTACTTAATTTTATAAGTCCTTAAAGGATGTAGACTTCTACTTCTTGATCCGTAGTGTTCGTATAGTGTTAGTTTCCTAAATTATCAAAATTACAATGGGTTTTCACAAGAAACCTTTGGTAATGTTGATAATTTGATGGTTAGGAAATATTTCTACCATGACTACGACCAATAGGCCCAGGGCCCAGTCTTTGAAAATAGAGCATGGAAAAGCATAGTTTATGGCCATATTAATAAATAAATATTTTTATTACATTCTGTTTAAGAAATTCAGAATGAACACTACTGAATTATGAAAAAAATAAACATTACTCTAGAAATCAGCGATTCTTTTATAGCAATAAGTATAGAGTTCAATTTCTTAGTTCAAACCAAATAGAAATGGCTTTGTAAACAATCTTGTAGTACAATAAAGTATAAAATTACTATCTATCTATGCAGCTGGTTGAATGTGTAACAGTACCTGCAATAAAATTAGTTCTATTACATAGTGTATTGACAGAAAGTGCCATTCACTTGGGCAAAATAATACACCTATTACGTTAGAACAGTATGAGTGATATCTTAGTAGGGCAATAAAACGGGACGTGTCCAAACTAAAAGTGGCGTAGTGGCCACTTTACTTTGCATCACGTGTTATTATGCCACATTTTTGCCAGATAATGTGTAAAAGATAAAAAAAAACGTGGAGAGGCAGCTGTATTACTTTTATTGTGCCTGTTGTGTTTTGTAACAAACTTTCAAGTGGTACGTTGCCTCCATTAAGTTTGGTAAGTAATTAATCAAATGAAGAGAAGCTTCTGACTATGATCTATTTGATTTAAGATCTTACACCGTTTTTGCTCACTTACTAGGCCGAGAAGAATCAAAGACAGACTCACCCGATCGACTAAGTCGATTGAAACGTCTAGGATAATCTTCGCCTTGATTTATTCCGAAATATTCGTGAAATCAGTTGATTCATTCCAACCATCACAAACACAGAGATGAACCAATGAAATAAAATTGAGTTTTTGAATGTCATCATTCAGTAATCATGAAAACTGCTTTTCAGCCATTCATTACAATTTCCACAGCGTCTCATTACTTTATCTAAAAGCGATTTCCACAGATAGCAAAAAGCCTGACATCCCACAAAAAATTAACACAAAAGAATGGATAGCAAGAGCTAAACACCACCTTTGTAGACGATTGCGACCGTTGCCTCGCAACTAGACTTGTTACAACAGATTGTTTTGGAACAAAAATAAAATTAAAACAAACCCTAAACCAGATTGCGTCGCGAACGCAAAAAGACTGCGTTAATACTAATACTTAGGTACAGTCACGAGCACCAATATATAACGACTTGGCCACTTTTAAAGATGATTTTTGATTTCATTCTGTTATAGATTTAGTGTTTTGGAACCTATTTTATTTTCATGTAAAAAATGGGGGCATGCCTAGTGTATTTTCGTAATTCTTCTCCTCCTTAACGGCTCGATTAATTTTTTTTATTTGTTCACTTGTTGAATCTTACGTCAAGTTTATGGAGATACAAATGGATTTAATAATTGGAACCTGGCAGGTGGCGCTGCTGTCGATGTAAGAGTCGAAGACCTAGTTATCATGTAGGTCTTATCTTGAAGTTGTAATCGTTATTCCACAAGATAATCGCTTTTGCATTTTGATATGATACATAATATTAGCGCTCGTGACTGTACTACTATACTGTTGTTGTAAGATAGTCTTTTCTAGAAAATACAAGTCTTTCAGATAAATACACAAAAAAATAATGCAGTCATATAATTTATCAATTACGACATGCAATAATTCTACAGCTGGTTGATATACCTGTTCTATAGGTTGCTGTGTCTATAATTAATGAAAATAAAACAATTAGGTTAAAAGATTGCAAACGTTACATCATGCATAAATTATTACGTTAAGAAATGCATCACATAAATTGCATCTAATAAATTACAAACCAAACTTTCATTTCCAAACATATTTAAATAACAAGTCTAATTTCATAACATTTATATTTATGATAAAAGTCTCTATTTCATAACATAATATGTGAAAGTTTGACTCGTAAATAAGTGGATGCAATTTTTGAGATGCATTTCTTAACATTTGAATTTATGATTGCTGTAAAGTTTACAATCTTTCGAAGCTTAATTGTTTTAGATGATTTAATTGCCAAGATTTTGCGGAAAACAAATAGCCTTTTATTACACTTTCTACCTTATTCACATACTGTATTCGGTATTAAAAATGAAAATTAAACTACGATTAACAAGCTAAAGTAATTTTTAAATAAAAACTCATTGAATAGACAATCCTGGTAATTCTCAACAATTGTTTTCATGAGCGTGGCATTATCTTGATAGTTTCCCATGGCAAACTACATTTCCATATGTTCTACGATTGTTTGCATTCAAGGAAACTCATAAGGTACGGTTACATGTACGGGGACAATGCTTGTCAGTTACGCTCCTTTTCCTCTGGATTGGCTAACTTTGTGCAGCTTGTGTAGGTAACCATATCCGTGACTACTTTTTATAACGGTGAGAATACTAAGGCAAGAATAAAACACTTTGTACTTGGTACAATCAAACTGACATTATATGTTTGTAAAGATATTTTTAATACTTAGACAATTCCCAACCAGATGTAAGTAGATGTGGTGATATTTAGTCATTTATCGATAGAACTTCTATAACATAAATCTCACACACATCTGTTAAAACCGGGTCCAAAATTCCAAATACGCATGACATGAAAATTCATTGACCTTCTATTATTATGTTGCTTTTTCACACCTGCCCTATGCCATTTTCACAAACACATTGCGATACTTTTATTACATATGTACATTATTTACAAACTACAAATGAATATAAAATATGTACAAGTATCAAAATTACAGGGCGTCAAAAAATTCGTCGCCATCGCTGTCGACAGGAAAAGTGCCTAGAAGGCTGGCCGCATTGCCACGTTGGATGGCAATGCTGATTCTTTGACCAAAAAAGAGGCCAGCCCTCTGGTCCCGTGAAGCGTCGACCAACCGCTTGGAGTTATCCCGAAACACAAGATGGGCACTCGGGCCCCATGGCCCTAGTATTGATATTGCGATACTTGAATTTGAATGCCTAAATTAAAGCGGTTTCATTGTTAATATGAAAAAATCCCAAGTGATTTCCGCATGTTTTTTTTTTATATGACTGTCTGCATATTCGTTCAGATGTACCATACCCGCAGTAAATTCCTTATTTAGTTAGCTTGTGAAATTTCCTACTTTAGTTTAACAATAACAAAAACATTATCTTTTTAGCCTTGTTTCATCATTGTACAAGTTTCACCACTGTATCTGTCTCGGGGACATCGTGTTTTCATTTATTTAACTACATAAACTGTAAATTGTGAAATATACGAGCAAGTACATTTTTGTCCAGTCAACAGTGTTGACTAGGTCGTCTGTGTCCAAGGCTGCTTTTTCTTATGTTTTTGCTTTATTTTACTGCCTTGTTGCTCAAATGGTCCGCAAGCGACTTCCGAGCATGGGACAGTAGGTTAGATTCCCCACGGTCGGACAGTGTTATTTTATCAGGTTTTTCGATCAGGAATTTCTCTGTCTCAGCTCTGGATTCGTCACCGGTTGATGGGAATAGGCCCGCCCCCTATACATGAGATTTAAAAAACATAACTAGCGAAACTTGCATGTACTATTAGGCACACCTCTGCCTAACCCTTGGAGATTACAGGCGTTATATTAAGTTAAGTTCTTTGTTTTAAGTTCCTAAAGTGCTCCGTCTACTTTTCCTGTCTTAGGAACAGTTGCAAGCTGTAAAGCAAAACGCAAACCGCAGCAGCAAACCCAACCAATCACAATGACAGACCACAGGAACACGGCTGGATTCTATGAAACTCGTCGACTCGTCGTTTTGTAAGCCCGTTATGTTTAATTTTTGGCGTACAATAAAGTTTTATTCTATTCTATTCTATTCTAACTCTATGATAACGGTAACCAGCGGCAAGGACGCAAACTACGGAAGCGTTTTCATAAATAAGAATTGTACTTAAATAAAACATAAACAATAAAATAATGATATACGTATAAACGAATGATTTCAAAGACTTATAGAGCGTTCATTAGGAATATTGTCAGAATACAATAATTATGATTCCAAAAATTTTAGATTTTGACACACGAATGCTACCTGACAAGCGGACGTATGACACTGGACAGAGCGACTTGTTACTAAGTATTAGATTACGATTTTCTTTGTCTTGTCCCGTCTATCGCTCTTAAATATTTGAATGTCTTTGTATATATAAATGATGATGATATTTTAAAATTAATTTAATAAAAGGAAGGAGATATCCTCCCTTTTCTTACTCAACGTTTCTGGCATTAAGACTTAATCAACATTATCATCTTCGTCATTAACTTGCCCAAGGATTCCAATTTTATTTTACATTTTTATTTGGGGTCAGCGGTAAATGTAACATAAATATAATTATGAAGTACCTAAGTACTTATGTAGATATTAAAGTAGGGCCTTGACACCAGATACAGATCTAACTTAAACACACAAAGACCTGCATAATAATAAATTTTAATTAATAATTTTATTTAATTGTTCTTTCCTTGTTATTTTACCTCTAATTTTGCAGTATGATCTTGATGACCTTTCATCATCATCATCATTACAGCCGAAAGACGTCCACTGCTGGACATAGGCCGCCCCCAAGTTTCGCCACATTGGCATAACATGGAGGGTTTTGCCATAATCGTCACGCTTGGCAGGCGGGTTGGCGATCGCAGTATGGTTGTTACAAAAGCACAGAGAACGCTGCTGCCCATTCTCTGGCAAGTCCCTTAGTCGCCTCTTACGACACCCACGCGCACGGGAAGATATGGGATGGTGCTATTCTTTACGTCCGACACCATACAGAGTGACCTTTATTGTTATTGAAATAGGGTTTATTTCAGAGGTAAAACTTTGAAAGGATTGTAGATCATGAGACACAGTTACATTACACGACTGAACGCGAAGGTTGAATTTGATTTTTACATTAACAAGTCCATAGTGCAAACTGATTGTACAAACCCAACATTAGAGGTTTTGCTACAACACGTAATCCTATGTAACTTTTTGCGTTACCGTCTTAACTTAACTTCCTCGTCAATTATATTATGTTATTTTGCAAAGTAATTGTTCAAAAAAAGACTTTAAAAAATATATAAATCCATACTACAATAAATACAATTTACGAAAAGGATTTCGCAAGAATAGTTGCATATTATAGTGTGTTCATGGCTGAGTTTAGGTATCCAGTTAAAACATGGATTTTCTTATAAAAACATCCGCAAAAACCGGGTCCAAAATTCCAACTCCGCAAGATTTTTGGAAACATAACTAGATTAATTCTGCGAAACAATTTAAGTTTTTGTAGTTTACTTTGATTTTAATATTTTCCAAAACAAAAAAAAAACAAATTCGCATAAATGACCATTTAATACATCGACCAGCACATACTATGAAAAGAACAATGTAAAAATGATAGTAACACTATAGGCATGTCTTTTTAATAACGTTTTATGCCTTAACAGCTGAACGGATTCGCATGAGATTACAGTGATAGACAATGACCGGAAAGGACCATAGAAATATAAAACTTAGATTTAAGGTAAGGTCAAAATAACATAGGCCACTTATCATCCAGTATGTACGTTCCCGTAAGATAATCTCCGAGCACCAGCAAAGTTGCGGGCAAAGCCTAGTGATTTATAATGGTTTCATACACCTGCCTTAGGCCCCTAGCACAGCGTATTTTAAACGCGCAGACGTGCGTTTCAGCAACACGCGTTTTCTGCGCCGTAGATGCCGATTTTTGCATTTGTATAGAAACATACGCGCGTAAAACGCAATACAAACGTGCGTGTGAAGCGCATTCGAAACTCGTTTGAAGCGTGTACAAGGGGTCGGAGGAAGGGTAGAGGAGGGGCGCGCGCTCACGTCACCCCAGTCTGTATCACTGTATCTGTGCGTATACGCGCAGCAGACGCGCGTTTTACGATCGCCCCGTGTGCTTAGGTTACAAGGTTGCGTTCAAATCTCGTTTGAAGCGCGTATACGGGCGTCATCTGCGCGTTTAAAATACGCCGTGTGCTAGGGGCCTTAGTCTAACCACTTATTTTAGCTATAAGTCTGTGATAAGTATCAGAAAGGCCACCTTGCATCGTAGGGCTTTAATTCTCTGTGTACCTAAAGGTTCCTATTATACTATGCTCAGTGGTATATTAGGTAATGGCCGATCTAATCGATAAATGCGCTGGCTTGGTATGGCATTATATGCGCGACGAGAAATGATAGCCATTGCTTTTGCTATGAAAGTGCGAGAACAATTTCTATGTTTTGTATAGGGATTTTACCCTCAGATACAACTAATTTAGAATTTTATTCAGAGTATCTAATCAGAGACTGATTAATAGCCCTTCACATACATATTAGTCCGTAGGGGCGGCCCATACGAGTCTCCCGGACAGCTGTGAACAAGGAAAACTATTTTCGGTCATTTGCTCGGATATGATTTGCTAGACCGAATTTAGTTTTGAATCCCATACATGAACCCAGAAAACACCAAGACTTTTTGGGCAGCCGCGCAAAATTTATTTTTAACCGCATTTAGCTAGACTGTATATTTATAGACAGGTTACATAGATTAACCGACAAAAAGGCTAGATGACCAGATTGACGCAGTATCTACGCAGTAATTACAAGTATGACACACTGTGGATTTCCAGAGGGTTTTTTGTGGTGTTAACTCACCACACAGTGCCGCAGTTGTTGTTTATGTGTAATGTGTTTACAGCATTGTGGCGATAAAATTTTCCACTATCCATAAATTACTTCATACGAACCCCGTCCTATTAACAGCTGGTGGCTCTAGTGTGACGTCACATATTTTGCAATTTTACACGCTCATACAGATAGAGTTGGAAATATTTTTAAGTTTTTTTAATAGTTCCAATTTCGCGTGATTTTGAAAATTGACATCAAGAAATTTAGGACCCTTCCCACCCCTTGTCACACAATGTTACTCTTCGTCGACCCCTTTCCCCCTTAACATGTGACGTAATTTGTGGATGACCCCTAAGTAAGTTATTCTTTTATTCATTGGAAATTGCATTAGCCAGTAGCTGCCTTTTTATTCATATTTCGTTTATGTATGTAGCTGTGTACATGAACAATTTGATCCATTTATAAATACCGAAGTAAGTATTTTACTGCAAAGACGGTGAATCTTTTGGTCAATAGTTAGGTAAATAATAGATAAGTAAATATGTGGCATGAAATTACAAAGTGGTATGAAATAGTACGGTTAAATATTTAAGTAGGTAGGTACCTAATTGGCATGGTAACTGGTATTATTTTGTTATTATTTTAATGAGTACTTACCTAATAAAATTAGTGAATCTTTTACGAAACAAAAAGAAGAAAACTGATCCGATAATTGAATGGACCTTTTTTTTTATCCATGTTCCTTCTTAGCCCTTTGTGTTCCAGGGCCACGGTATCTCTTTCCAACAACCCGCAGCCCTGGCAGGCATCGGCCCTCTCGGACCCCTTCCGATTTGCTGACATCTCCTTGAGGCGCGCGTGGAACACAAACGCGCTGTCGGCACGGCCGGGCGGCCTGTCGTCATTAGACGGACGGACGGTGAGCTAGCCCATTACTCATTGCTTATAATTGAATGGACCTGGCTTTTACTTTATTTGTTTCGAAGGTATTTTAAGATTGTTCTAAGATATCAAATAAAAACTTAGTTTTATAATTGTCTCACTACCACTTCTTCTTCCAATTCACTATTTACGATATAACTGGCAAATATTCTAAAGTGTGTGTCATAGCTAGTGATCGGATATTTTACCTAAAGTACGTTTTTTCCTGGCAAAAGGTACAAAAGTATGGAAGCGGCTATTTAAATGCCACTTTTTGTCGCGGGATTGCGAAATTTCGTAATTCTTTAGTAAGTATAAAATGTAGTACTCAAAATATCGTAATGAATATTTTAAATTTATTTATAACCTGGGAAGTTTGTTGAAAATAACAAGGAATAAAATACAACAACTATTTCAATTCGTATTTTTGTGCTGAAATGTCGAATGCTAAAACAAAACGGTAAATACCTATGTCTGGGCATAATTCATTTCGAGCTAAACAAAAAAGTAACTTGACTAGTTTTTTTTAAATAAACTCCTAGTGACGCGCGCTCCATTCTAGTCAACAGCAACACTCAAACTTTAGGTAAATATGCATTCGAATATCCGATCTCTAGTCATAGCAATTCTCAAGCCGGTAGTGATAATTATAACTGAGACAGACACGCAAAAACCACGTTATAACCTTGAACCTTGTGTCTTTGTATGATGCACGATATAAACGTGACTTTAACTTAATGATACACTATAAAATGGCTTCTTGATTGTAAGTAGTTAATGAAGGCGAGACACGAAGGTGTATTTCTCAAGATATGTAAGAAAACATGACTTTTATTTACTTACCGGTACTTAAGTAAGTAAATAATTCATATTGGCCAGAAAAATTAAACAAGAACATAGAATAATTAATTATTTCACATCGCCCGTCGAGTCGTACTAAAACACACTAAAATCCGTTACGTATTTAGAAGAACAACGGGGTCAGACAGATTTCTAATTATACTACACGATATTTTTAACACATTTTGTTTTTCTTTTTTGTTTAAGCAAATGTTAATATGCTGTCGTTTTCTATCCAAAATTCTAAACCTACATAGGATACTTACTATCCATATTCCATACTTTTATAAATGTGAAAGGAACTCTGTTTGTTTGTAACTTTTTACGACTTAACGGCTGATCGGACCGTAATGAAACTTGACAAGGAGAGAGATAACATCCTGGGGGAAGACATAGGCTGTCTTTTTAGAGTTCCGTACCCAAAGGGTCAAACGGGACCCTATTACTGAGACTTCGCTGTCCGTCCGTCCATCAGTCTGTCACCAGGCTGTATCTCATGAACCGTGATAGATAGCCAGTTGAAATTTCTACAGACTATGTATTTCTGTTGACGCTATAACAACAAATACTAAAAACAAAATAAAAGAATATGTAAGGGGGGCTCCCATACAAAAAAGTGTTTTTCTACTCGTTTTTTATAAATAATGGTACGGAACCCCTCGTGCGCGAGTCCGACTCTCACTTGGCCGGTTTTTTACTCACAAATATCTACACATACAAATTGACACGCGAAAATCGCGGTCAACAGCAACATCAATTTTATAAAACTGACGAATTTGTTTTATTGTTTGGTTGAACGCGCTAATCTCGGGAACAACTGGTTCGAATTCAAAAAATCTTTAAGTGTTGGATAACCAATTTATTGAGGAAGGCCATAGGCTATATAGCATTACGCTACGACTAAAAGCAGCGGAGCATAAATGAAAAATGTTGCAGAAAAGGGGAAAATGTGACGCAGACGAAGTTATGCCGGGTCAGCTAGTCATTAATAAGATAATAAGAAAACTCGTTACCAATTTCTAATTCATGAACAAACAAACTAATAACAAACAAAATCAATATGTAAGTAGCATGTTTAATTAAAGTTTAATGTCTATCGAGTTCGCACGGTGAACGAACCCTTTGCCTTGAAAAGTGAGAGTCAAATGCACGTGCACCTAATAAGGTCGCCGGTTATGCACATAAATTCGCTATTTGCTGATGTTAATTGGATTTTTCCTGGTATTTAGGGAAACGTTGTTGAAGTGAAACTTCTTATGCGACTTCCAACAAGTTTGCGTTAAACGTTTAACGCTACCATGGAGGGGGTATGAAAGCACTCAGTTCCACATTACGAAGTTTCACTTCTTCCGCGCGGAGGCACATTTTTTTTTTTTCAAATATTTGTATTGGGTAATTTGTATTTGGGACTACATATCTGGCGAAATGGGGTGTTATACCTATTATTACGTACACCTCTGATGACCTCTGCCTAACCCTTCGGAGATTACAGGCGTGATGTTTTGTGATGTTATTTGTATCAAAGAATTTAGTGCAACCCTAAATGCAGCATTGTTAAGGTTTGGCAAGACTGGTTATCAGAAGGGGTTCTGACTACCCGTGACGACTGCCTAAGGCTCTAGACAGACGATCTGCATTTCAACTGCACTCCGCCTGCAAATTTCAAACAACCTTGAACCTAATTCTTTAACGATAAAGTTGAAAATCTATTAAAGAAATTAGACAGATTGTTGTAGGTTTCAGACGGAGTGCAGTTGAAAAGCAGTACGTCTGTCTAGAGCTTAAGATCTATAATATGAATGATAGCTGGGACCGGACACGGTGGAATAAAACATGAATGTCATTATTGTCCAATTATATTTGGAGTAGGAACCTAAACAAAGATGTTTACATCTTCTGTAGGTTCTACGAGTAATTTTCCAACCATTATAAAGTAAACACGTCATTTAAATTTTGTCATACTTAATAAAGAAGTAGGCAAAATCAATCCCAAAACAGAGTTCAGGTATAGAACAAGCAGCAGATAAAAACATACAATATTAAATATTTAAATAATATATAATCTTTTTATCATTTGTTTTAACCAAGTATAAAGGTCCAGCAGTGACGTCCAGGCACTCATTAAACAGTTGTGGTAGAGCTAGTGTTAACTTAATTATTTGTACGAAAAAGTAGTATTACGTACTTACGATCAAATTTTAATAATAATATATGATCAAACGAACTTCTTAAGCGAAGTTCGATCAATATTATATGAGTCGCTTCATTCGAAGATATAGTATAACCAGGTAGTCCTTTTAAGCCTACAAGATAACATGCACACTTTTAAGAGATTTATGAAAATCGATATAAATATCGACTTTTTACAGTTAAATCGATTCTAACACGACTAGGTACCACACCACTAGTCAGGCTGTCATTCTTTTTAGAGATCAGTAAGGCAAATGCAAAACTTTATCTGTGGGATTGGGTTGGGAGGGTAACTATATCTTCGAATGAAGCGACTCATATAATATTGATCGAACTTCGCTTAAGAAGTTCGTTTGATCATATATTATATTTCTTCGCTTCATTCTTCAGATATAGTATAACCAGGTAGATGTTTAGAGAAAAGTTTTGTATTTATTCAATTAAAACAAATGTTTTTGTAAGAAAAGATATGGTTTTAATTTTTAATCAATAAACGTCAATCATCATTATGTAAGACCGCTTGTGCAAAGTTGTCGTCAGCTACAATTGGACGATGATAATATTGAGCAAAAACCTTAGACGCATTAGTCCATCCCGCGGTTTTCCTTATAGTGTCTACAGAAACTCCGGCAGCGGAGGCCGCAGACGTGGCGGCGTGACGTGTGCTGTGAGCGCTAAACGTCGCCACTTCCACGCCGCTCTCTGCCAATATCTGCTTTATCCATCTGCTTATTGACTGTGCTGTCGCACCCTTATAAGGGCGCTTCACAGTTATTAAGAGATTGGACATATTAGCGGGTCGGTCTTTGTCTGTGACGTAGAGGTAATCCTCGAGAGTGGTCGCGGGGCAGATGCGAAGGTTTTCTCTAAAGTACGGCAAAATTAAGGTCGGTTGCTCACGACCTACCGCGGATGTTTTTATAATGTCTTTGATGGCTATGTTTATACCACTAGACCCGATAGTTATATTTTCAAGCTTTATTAACGATAAAGTTTGAACGCGTTGGGCAGTACATAGTGCTAACAAAATTACTAATTTTTTCGTAATTTTTTCCCTACTGAGGGTTCTATTGGGGTACAAATTTGAAACATAATTAAGAACGATCTGTGGATCCCATGTAGTGCAGTACTTGGGGAAGCTAGGTTTTAATTTAAACGCTCCTTTTAGTAGCCGTTTAATTCGGTCATCAGATCCGATATTATTGCCTAATAAGAGGGATAATGCGGATCTATGACTGTTTAGAGTTCCGTACGAACTCCCATTATTAAACTGTTCACTTAAAAAATTTAACACTATCGGAACAGAGCAATCAAAAAAGTGATAATCATTACTTGCACAATATTGCCACCACAACTTGAACGACACGTTATATTGCTGCATCGTGCTCTTTGATAACGACGCCAGCATCAGGTCCAGGGCTGAATCGGGAACGCCGCGCAGTGAGAACGCCTGCCTGAGAGTACTGCGGCACCCAGGGTAAGGGGATTTCTGTAACATGATTCGATATGATGTTCGTTAGGGTATATCCAAATTATATCGGAAATTTTACTTTTCATTAATTGGGGATACCAGGCTTGGGAAGGCCAAAAGGGGAAGACCAAAATACCAGTGGCATTTTCTTGTATGATTTTTTGAAGACACTTAGGAATAAGTGGAAAAGGAGGAAAAGCATAAAAAAAATTATGTTCCCAATTTACTGTGAAGGCATCTATAGAAAGAGCGTCAGGATCTTTTTTCCATGATATATAATCCTGGCATTTGGCATTAGCCCTAGAAGCAAATAAGTCGATTTCGGGTTGTCCGAGATATTTGGATATTCGTTCGAAGGCTAAATCGGATAGTTCGCATTCCGTGTCGGGATTTATCCTTCGTGATTCTTCATCTGCTTCGTAATTTGCCTTAGTATTGATGTACGAGGCAAATAACCAGATATTTCTCTGTTCGGACCATTGCCAAATTTTTCTGGAAAGGTCATTTAAATGGGAGTATTGGATGCCACCCATGCGATTTACGTAGCTGATGGCTGTTGTGTTATCAACACGTAGTAGAATAGAACAATTAGATTGTTTGCTTGCGAAATACTTTAAGGCCAAGAAAACAGCTAATAACTCTAAATAGTTGATGTGTAAATCGAGTTCACTATTTTTCCAAGCTCCATGAGCTCGCTCTTTATTACACACAGCGCCCCAACCGGTACGCGAAGCGTCCGTATGAATCTCTAATTCGAAGGTAGCTGTTTTAATGGTATTTTTTGAGTTCAGCACATTCGTTTTCCACCAATTTAAATCGCCTAAAATTATAGGATGCAGGTTGAACTGTCTATCAAAGCTGGGATTTTTTTGTAAGGCTAGAAATTTCTGCCTTTCTAAAATTTTGGTATACAACCAACCATATTTGACCGCAGGGCATGCGGCTACCAAAACTCCAATTAGCTGAGAAAATTGTCTAACTGAGCACTTTGGCAATTTTGAGAATTTGTCAACGAGGTTAATAATTTTTTGTTTTTTATCCGATGGTAAGGAAATTGATTCATTTACTGAATCAAACATAAATCCAAGAAATTTACACGTTTGTTTAGGTGTAAGAGAGCTTTTTTCGTAATTCACTACGAACCCAAGACTTTCTAAAAGGTTTATAGTGGCTTTAACATTTTTGAGACATTCCTTATAATCCTCTCCCATACAAAGAATATCATCCAGATAAACAACATTTTTGAAACCTCGGTAGCGTAAATAGGAAATCACTTCCTTCATGACCTTGGTAAAGGCTCTAGGAGCTATCGAAAGGCCATATGGCATACAATTGAACTCATAGGTAATTACGTTTAAGTTCTCATTTTCAAATTGGAATCTTAAAAATTTGCGATCTGATTTACGAATTGGTATAAGGAAATATGCTTCTTTTAAATCGATTGTCGCCATAAAACCATTAATAGGTAATAACTTAGATGCCGTTCGGTAGTCTTCCATTTTAAAGTGTAATTTAGGAACAAATTGATTTAAGTTTTTTAAATTTAAAATGAATCGTTTATCACCATTGGGCTTTAAAGCTAAAAATGTTTTTGAAATAAACTGGTCTTCAGTGGGTTCACAAGGGCTAACTGCACCTAATTGTAATAATTTTTGGATAGCTAAAGACATGTCGATTTTTTCAGTCGCTGACCTAGGATTGCCTGGTACTTGAGTTTGTATTACATTAGACTCAAACGGTATAGGAAAACCTCTACGTATCCAATCTAAAATGACAGAATTAGATGTTATTTTGAGCCAACAATCATAGAAATGAAATAATCTGCCAGCGTGTTGTACCTGGTTTATTGGCGCGTCGTAAACCCCCTCGCCTTGTTCGCTCCGGCCGCGCTCGATGTTGGCTGATGCTGAGGTGGAGGCCGGCGACTCGTGGCCGCGCTCGCCCTGGTCCAACCTCTCCGCCCCCCCCTGGTCTGTTGAACGCGAGGGGGGCCTGACCAGTTTCCCTGGTAGTAACCTGGTTGTCGATACTGAGGACGTGAATTGGTTGCCACTGGTTCCGTGGTGGTGGTACCCTTTTGACCTTTGGGAAACTTTTTGATCGACATTCCTTGCTTCTCAATTGTTTTGGAAGCTTTTATTTTTTCCCCTAATTTGTTTCCATATAACGTTTCGTCTCTTTCACAATCTTGAACGACATTTAGAAAGGGTTTAGCTAACGAGTAATTGATGATGCTAATTCGCGACTGCGTTTCCTGGTAATGAAGATCCGTCAGGATACGACATCCATCGCTTATAATCCTAATAGCTTCAATTTTATTGTCGCTAGTAAGCATTATTGTCAAAGCTTTATTTATAGCTGAGACGCCAACACCTAGTTGTTGCTGCTCGGTTTCCTTGCGTTTGTCTCGATGGCGAGACGCTTCTGAAATTGCGGCCGCAACTTCGTGATTAAGCTTGGGCGCTTGAAGAAGACTACAATTTTCAGGCACAAGATAGTCTTTGAATAATTTATCTTTTGTCTCCCTTGATAATCCCTTCTTAAGGATGGGTTCCCATCGCTGAGCTAAGCTGTGATGTATTTTATCCCCAAACTTTGGAATATTGTCTGCTTCCTCTCCGAGTGCTACGAGTAACTCTGGATCGAGCTCTGGGCAGGTATTATCTTCCTGACTAGGAGTTGAAGCCTCCACAGTCGGCATGAGCGTCTCGTCAGGCGTGTCGTTGGGTGCGTCTCCAATCGCCGTTAACTCATCTTCTACGTTCGCGCAAGGGACAGAACGTAAGGATTCGATATCATCTGGAAGGCACGAGACGAAACTTTTAGTAACACATTTTCATTCTTCGTGTTAACTCACGGTTAACCGCTAGAATTATGAATAAAATCCATTTGGTTACGTTTTTGAGGGTAAATTGATTACGACTATAATTTTGTATATAGTGGGTAATACTCGTAGCTCGTACGGCCATCGTGTTAGCGCTCGACTAACCGCCAGGCGATTCAATTACTAAATCATACTATTATGTATGGTCTAAATCATAGTTGAAAATAGACTTCGTAGTAACTCTCGGTTAACCACACTGGTAAAAGTTATTCTAACATCGCCTTCGTGTTAACTCACGGTTAACCGCCGGGCAAAATAGTATTATAATAATTCCTTCGTGTTAACTCACGGTTAACCGCCAGGCAAGAACTACATTTAAATGAATAACATAAATTAATTTTTGAGGGTAGATGTAATACATACCGGAATCAGATGAAGATTCAATTAAAATCCTTCGACGTTTTCGGTTACGTTCATCCTCCAGCTTCTTGATTTTTCGCTGATAATATTCTATATTGTCTTGAGAAGAATCCCGAGTGCGTTTTTTCGGCATTTTTATGAATAAGAAGCGCGCGTGTGCTTGCTACCGTGCACGAAAAAAGAATGACAGCCTGACTAGTGGTGTGGTACCTAGTCGTGTTAGAATCGATTTAACTGTAAAAAGTCGATATTTATATCGATTTTCATAAATCTCTTAAAAGTGTGCATGTTATCTTGTAGGCTTAAAAGGACTACCTGGTTATACTATATCTTCGAATGAAGCGAAGAAATATAATTATCGGCGTTCCAGCTATCATAGAACCCAATGGCTTGGCACGCGACGATGGCAAAAGACCGGACGGCATGTCTTTGTTTCCTTGGAAGATGGGTAGGCCTTTAGTGTGGGACGCAACTTGCGTTGATACTCTTGCGCCATCACATCTTCCAAGCTCATCGTGCTGTACAGGTGCTGCCGCTGCGGCTGCGAAGGACCTCAAGCGTAAATATAGTAACCTTTGTATTTACTTTATGGTAACTATATTTTCGAGCCGTTTGGGGTCGAAACTCTGGACCCGTGGGGTCCGAGTGCTCACAGCCTTTTTAAGGAAATTTCTAAACGCCTAGTTGACGCTTCCGTGACCCAAGGGCTGGGCTTTTCCTTGGCCAGCGGCAAGTATTGCCATACAACGTGGCAACGCCGCCAGTCTCTTGGGCACGTTACCAGCTGACAGCGTTGAGGAGGAGTTTTTTGACGCCATTTTATAATTTGTTACTTATTTTTTTAGTTTTAATTATCTAGTTTTAATTTATGTTTTATGAATAGTAATTAATTTAGATTTAGAAATATTATTAATCAAATAATATTTTTTTTTAGTATGATATCAGTTGACAATCATATAGACATTTGTCGCGCTATCAGTGCCTAGAAAACCCAGTTTATGACAAGTCTTAAAACCGGAAGGCTGAGTAAAGACAGGTAACAAATTCAAAGAGACAATAATAATGATTTATTTCTAATGTAGGAAGTTGCATGGAAACGTTCCAATTATGTATTATCTAAATTTAACAGTTGTCGACCTTAAAAGCAGCTGTAATAATTTGCAGTTGCAATATGCAAAGTTATAATAATAATATTCTACATGTCCCACAATCAGGTTACCTGCGCGTCTGCACTGCCCACTGTGATACATTATCTTTGAGGTGCTGTTATTAATCTAGATTTTAGAATCGTTATTGCAAAATCGACTTTCTATTTTGAATAAAATTGAAGGCAAAAACAAGGTACCTAAACTTCATGGTAATACAGTTAAGAATGAATATTGAATGATGAAATACTTATTTTCTACTTACATACATAGTTTCACCGTAAGATTTCTGCTGCTATCGCTGTTTTACTTGGGTCGGTTAAAAATAGGAGAAATCGAACTCTCCTAGACCTAGCTACATCGATTTTTCGCAATTTTTCTTTTTTTTAAAACAGCTTTTGATTGTAAATATAAACTGACAAATATAGCTCATTTAGTATACGATAACTTGACACAATCAGGCCTGTTTTTCATCGAAAATTTATGGCAGAGGTCTACCCAAAAAATAAACGAGAAAATACAATTTTCATGAACATTTAAGGATAGAACTGACGATTTAGTAATTGCTTACATAGATTATTATCATTGTTGGGGAATGTTTTATAAAATAAGTGTTGGGCCTAAAGCCCGTGTCAAGGAGGTACTTATAAAAAACGTTGACCTTGGAGTTGATTATAACAATGCATAATTTCTCTATTATTGTGTAAGTAAGCAAACCATCGGCGGGTATTACTGTGTCGCAAAAATAAATATGAGTAATGCGTAGAATCAAGCATGTTAAAGGTTTTGTGGTCATGTAAGCTTTAAAGGTAATATTTACTGTGCGGCATATTTAAGTGTCTTACTTTAGATACTTTGCAAATACTTAGAAAGATATCTGTGGCCTTGGTCGGTGAAGGAAGTAGACATACATATGTCGAGTGCCAAACATCCGATATCCATCTACGGGTATGTGCAAGGTAAACAACTTTTATGATTAAACTGCACTTATACGGCAGAAAGATGCAGTTATTTTTAATATCCTTAGATCCTTAATCCATAGCAGTTGCGACAGTAAATTTAAAGTTTGTGGAGGTCAGATTAGCAGACCAGGAAAACTACACCACGAAAAAAACTTAATAAACACAATGAACACTAAAGTTACTGATATCATATAATTATTCTGGGAATCCCTTTTTATTTTTTTTTATTTTTTTTCGGATGGGAAATCATCAAATGACTTCTTCCGCTCTGGGCGGAGCGGAAGGGAGTGTCAGACTTGACTGACTAAAACCCATCCATGTTCCTTCTTAGCCCTTTGCGTTCCAGGGGCACGGTATCTCTTTCGAACAACCCGCAGCCCTGGCAGGCATCGGCCCTCTCGGACCCCTTCCGATTTGCTGACATCTCCTTGAGGCGCGCGTGGAACACGAACGCGCCGTCGGCACGGTCTGTCGTCATAAGACGGACGGACGGTGAGCTAGCCCATTACTCACCGTCCACAGGCCCGCGCCTACGGTGGCCGGGGGCCACTGGTTGCCCCCCGACGCCCGGGGCGTCTCCCGCGGCGGCTGGGACGTGAGGTTCTCTCCCTCTCACGTTCCGCCACCTCCTTCGCTAGCATGACTGCTTCGCAGAAGGAGGCGACGGCTTCCCCTTCCCTCTCGCTCCGGACCATGGATTGAACCAGGGCCGGACGCGAGAGGTCGCCGCCGCCAATCGCCGCTACGAGGACACGGCGGTGCTCAGCCCAAGCGGGGCATAGCTCCACAGTGTGCTCCACCATGTCCTCCGGCCGATCCTCGCAGTGGTGACACCCGGGCGTTTCCTCCCGCCCGATTCGGTGCAGGAACCTCCCGAAACAACCGTGTCCGGTGAGGACCTGCGTCAGGCGGAAGGTGAGGGCGCCGTGGCGCCTCTCTAGCCACTCCTCAAAGAGGGGACTTATCGCCACTATTGTGGCGTGCCCTGCACGGGGTTGCGACAGTCGCTCTCTCCATGTCGCCATATTCTGGGAATCCCTTGTGTATGGTTAATGTTTACGTGACAGTACTTATCAAAATAAATTGTCACCAGCAGAAAAAAACAGCTAGAAGTGGTCTTACTTCAAGTCATCATCTGCCTAACCTTATGTTGGAATCGGCTTCCAGTCTAAACGAATGCAGCTGAAATACCAGAAAACGCATGGAGCGACTGTCTATCTGACCCTTTGGTAAGACTGGTAGTCAGAATTCTGGGCCACTGACTACCTGTAATGACTGTCAAAAACTTACAAATGCCAGCCGGGACCAACTAACGGCTTAACGTGGTTTCCGAGGCACGGAGGAAACTCGGTATGTAATGGGTCGTCACCCATTTCACGAATTTCTCGTGAAATAACGATTATAAACTTGAAATAAGTTCTACCAAATATTTTGTTTAAACATACCATTGAAATCAATACAGTAGGAATGAACCACTTTTAAAAGTTGCCAAGAGTATTCATATTGGGGATCCTGGCTGTACCTAGATCCTCGGGTTTTTATTTTAATTACACAGAACCTAAAAAAACCTAGTCTAATACAAATTGACACACTCTTGGGACAAAGGCACGTGTGTTGCGGCGTTTATTAATGAGGAACTGATTAATTAATCATTATCATCTTTTTCTCATTACAATACAAATATTAATATAACCAATAACTACCAAGGAACTTTGCTTATCAAGAATAGAAAAAAACATAGTAAAATACAAAGACCGCTATACTTCGCCAATTATTGGTACTAGTTTTTCTTATAAAAAAGGAATAAGAATATTATGTTATTATTCGGTTTTCAGAATAAGACTTCTAACTTTTACCACCAAGTGTGGTACCGGATTAAACCAACCATTATGATCATTCTCAAAATGCAGTCGGGTTTTCACTGTTACATCTGATAACCAGTTAAACTTGCTCCTTTACGCTGACCATAATTACGTAGATTCTATAAAAAACAGACCGATCCTAATAGCTCCCACCAAAATTGTTATAAACTATTCGACGGATCTGTGAATGGTGGACCCCTTTTACGAGTAATATGCAAGTAGGTAAGTCATGCCGAGTTTCAATGAAGTACATTTACGTCGTCCTAGTTAGATTAGGTCTGTATGGTGTCGGACGTAAAGAATAGCACCATCCCATATCTTCCCGTGGGTGTCGTAAGAGGCGACTAAGGGACTTGCCAGAGAATGGGCAGCAGCGTTCTCTGTGCTTATGTAACAACCGTACTGCGATCGCCAACCCGCCTGCCAAGCGTGGCGATTATGGCAAAACCCCCCTTATGTAAATGTGGCGACACTTGGGGGAGGCCTATGTCCAGCAGTGGACGTCTTTTGGGCTGAAATGATGATGATGATGAGTTAGGTTAGGTTACATATTTATTTGACCACGGACAAATATTTTAGTGCATTGGCTGTGTTTTTAAGATAACGGTACGAAATTAATGGTCAGCGAAATAATAATGAATACCGTTCTTAATAGCTACAGCTGATGAAATATGACTTTTAAATCTGAATTAACCGTTTAGATGCTGTAGACTACAGGTAGATACAATTGCACCTGTTCAGATGCATCAAGTGAGATTTGAAGTAGACCCGAAATCGCCAAGTAAAAGCTAAACCAATGATGAAGAAGTAGGTGCACAAAAAAGTATCTATGTACCAGTAACATGGCTACACGTATACATACTTTTTTCCTCCTAATATTTAACTGTTTTCAGCATTGGGAATAATAAAACGGATGTACCGTGTTCATACGTTAGCTGTAATAAGTTGCAAATAAATAAATTTATTGTTTTTAGCACACGCTAGCCGCTAGCTGAATTTATTAGCCAAATTGATAAGGTAGTTAAAAAAGTTTTTTTCGTATGTTGTAGAAGTTTAGGTAAGTATGATTACATGCCTCTTAAGGACCACCCCGCGGCCCCGTAGAGAATAATGGGTGCCTATGAATCCACTCTTAGAAACCCCTTTAGCCAAATAAAAAATTACTTAGTAAAGTACGTTCAGTGATGATTGTTTCAGAATCTAGTAGGTACATAGCCCAGAATTGAAATTACTTTACCTAAGTACAAGGAGTTCCAATAAGATGTAATATAAAGACTTTGTCGTAAACATAACAATCTAGGAAATAAGATAAAACCATCACATTTTAGAAATAAATACCTTTTTGCCAATTTAATGGTTAACTTAGCCTCTGAAAGAGTTAATGCAGGCTTATGAAAACATTTAATTTAATCGATGTCCTATGAACGTTGTTTAAGTTAGGTCTGAAAAATTTTCAACAGAAAAACAACAAACCTTCAATCCTGATTTCCTCTCCGAACCACATCACACACTTACTAAAATAATTTGAACAATTTTACTGTAAATCGTCATCTTTCTTTATCAACGAATTTTCCCGCCACTGATTTTCACTGATAAATTAAACACGGTTTCGAATTTCGAACCTTTTATTTTTCTGTGCCGGCCGGTGCGTTCGGTTTCGCGTTCGATTAACGAATGCATCCAACATTTTCCTTTGGCGAAGGCGCGCGCCTGACAGCCACTCACCTTGATTTTCCTGAACGTAGATGTATTTAGGACATAAGGTGTAATTTAACTTATCACATTGCAGTTTATAACAGGTTTTGTGTTACCTTTGCGCAATGTATTTTCAGTGCAAAGTAGAAGACAGGAATATGATTATGACTTATGAATTTTTCATGTAGCTCGGTCAGAAAATTACCTGCAGAAATAATGATTTGAAAGAAAATTCATTCGTTCCTCTGTTTAATCTTTCTAGGTTGATCTCTGATTTAGCTCAAGTATTGAGGAAGGAAGTGAAACAATCATTTAAAACAAAAAAATGCATTTTGATTATATCTAACGCAAATTAATGCTGCTAATCTATTAATAAACAGACGATGCACCAAGTTTCCGTGTATTTTTGTATATTTTTACAACCGATTGAAAATGCGGTACGAGGTCGTCATAATGTTACAGCAATTTCTTGGTTGTTTCAGGAGTGCGACCCACCTATCTATACCATATATCTTTATATAATATATAAAAAACAATGTCACTTTTCGTTGTAATTTTATAACTCCAGAACGGCTGGGCCGATTTGGCTGTTTTTGGTTTTGAAATGTTTGTCGTAGTCCAGGGAAGGTTTATACGGTGAGAAACGTAGGGTAGAAATGAGGTCGGTAGGGTAGGGTAGGTAGGATAGGGTAGGTTAGGTAGGTAGGGCAGGGTTGGGTAGGGTAGGGTAGATAGGGTAGGTAGGAAATGTGTATTGCATTAACTTTTGACAAAACGAAGTCTGTCTGGGCAGCTAGTACCATATAGGTAGTAAAGTTGATCGAAGGGTAAGCTGCACTTGCCAAGGTCATGGTTCGGTCCATGGGTGACCACTGACTATCCAGACTCCTCCTCCTCAATGCCTCAGAGAGCACCTGTTGTCCCGGCAATCATTTGTAGATCTTTGAGATGTGTCACGGGTGGTCAGAAACTCGAAAGTCTGACTAAGAAGAATCGTGTAATCCAGTAATGGGGAAGCCCGTTAAAAGCTAATTGTAGATGGCACGACTATAGCTGGGTCTCAATCTGACCAATGAGGTCGAGCGAATTTGAAATATAAAATGACATTTTCGGATTTTCAACCAATTACGATGCATGGAACCAGCTATGCTAGCGCCATTAGTTCCGCAGTTTCCATCCCCATTGGATTATGAAGGTTAGATAGGCAGTTGCTTCATGTAAATACTGGTATTCAGCTGCTAGGTTAGGAACCCATCTTAATATAGTTGAAAAAAATAAAGGGACAATGCTCCAGTATAAAACCTCTTTACAAACTGGGTAATCATCAAATAACCCCTCCCGCTCTGGGCGGAGCGGAAGGGAGTGCCAGACCTGTACTGACTAAAACCCATCCATGTTCCTTCTTAGCCCTTGTGTTCCAGAGCCACTATATCTCTTTCGAACAGTCCCGCAGCCCTGGTACAAACACATCCTGCAAGCGAACTATGAAGAAGGTTTCTACCAAAGAGTTTCTACTTCCAAATACTTACAGTGAAAACGAAACCCAGCGTTCAACTATGTAATATCAGTTTTATCCTAGTTACTTGTTCATTTCCACACGACGTTACGCTAGGCTGTCGTAAAATACCTAGGTATGCACTAAAACGGGGCCGGTAACTGAGCTGTATATTACGTGTTCCTAATCGAAGCAGGAATTGCTATTACACGGCTTACGTAAGTATCCCTGCTACCTACAGGGTGTTGAGAAAGCGTAATTGTATAATAAGTGAGTATTTATCGTTTCTGACATATAAATAAACTGGTTTTGTACGCGAGATTTCTCATTTTATGATATTTCTACCTGTTGCCTGCGACTTCATCTGAATACGAACCCAGTGGTGCAAGCACGGGTCTTTTATCTAGTTATATCGACTAATTTATCGACAAATATGACGTAGATAAATTAACTGTCCCTCAATGATTTTGATTGTTTTGGTTACTTTTCTATATAATTTTAACCATTTTGTTTTGTCCCGTTTGAGTCTAATAAATATAAAGGCTCTTACCCGGTGCATCGGAATTACTTATGATATGTGGCACTAGATTTAATTAGATTAAGCAAACAGACGTCGGCGATCCGTCAACGTCTTGTTACGCGCCACCTTCCTTGAGAACTACCGAAGTCAATATGGCTACCCGCAACGACTTGACGTTCCGCGAGAGAGAATTGTAGATCGCTTCTCTCTCGTCTGTGGTTACAGTTTAGTTTGCAACGTGAATCATATGAAGCCTTTTTGCAAAGGCGCCGACAAATACTATTTCTTTCTTTCTTTGTTTTATTATTGCTTGAAAGTTGAAATAATATTAAAGCACTGAAAGTTCTTCTTTCAACTCTCTGTTTAGGTCTTTTCTTAGCCATCCTGTTTAGTTCTAAGGATGTGGTGTGTATAGTTCGAAGGTAAGAACTGCTTCATGTGCTTTTTGTGTTTGTCTCCATGTAGGTCATCGTTTAACCACTATGCCCGACAAGATTTTGACACATGACACATCAGCTGAATCGGCGGGGTGATGCGAATTGTCATGAATTTCACTAAATTTTCATCAACTTTCAGTGTTCGATTTTATTGTGAAAAATATGTCACGGGATCTGTTACATACGATAAATTTGAGGTTAATATCTTCAGTATCGTGTTGAGGTCGGTAAAACGGAGTCAGTCTATTGCCAAATATGTCTAAAATACATATTACTACACCCTTCCAAAGAGTAGGTACCTTAGATGCGCTGGAAATAATGTACTTAAGCATGCTTATCGTTTGCTAAAAGAATTCGAAAGGGCAAAATAAAAACAGTAACATTCTATCTGCGTTCTTATTTTTGCCATTATTCACACACCATTTCATATAAAAACCCAATCAAAGTCTAGACAAATATTACTGAAAACTATGTTGAAACATAACACTTCTTAGTGCTGACCGAAAACCCAGGTTTCTTATTTACGATTAATTAGTTGCATTCAGCCTAATCGATAATCGCAATTAAATCGAGTTTGAAAAAAAAAGAGTTGAGACTGAATAAAAACTCATAAGTATAATTTTAAATAATTATTTAATTTTGTAATTGGTCTTATTAACCTATCTTTTTTAATAATTTCATTAAGTAATTATTAGATCAAAAGCATCTTTTAATTAATTAATGAACGTTGACTTCATGGGAAGGATATTTATTAAGTGTAGTAAGAACGGCAGAAGACAGTAGGTAATCCCAAAAAAAAAACAAGTCAACATTTTAATGATAATTATTCCCGCCGATTTTTTTCGATTTCAAAATTTGAATAAAGAATGCACTCGCTATTCTCATTATTAGAGGTTAAAATAAGTATTTTAATTTTACCAGATAACATTTTAAGAATTTTGTTGTGTAATATCTGAAGGTTGGTTAAAGAATGTCCAGGATCTTGGAAGGCATAGTAAATAATTTTTATGATCCAACAATATAAATTATATTTATTCTTCCAAGATTGTGTATTGTATGATGGGGTTATTGTTATGTTACAGCTAGTCAGTGGCCCGAAAGTATGACAGCCAGTCTTACCAAGGGGTATCGTACTACCCGATACTAACTGGTTAGAGGAGGTCAGATAGGCAGTCGCACTAAAACGAAACTGTTTTGTCCACGACACGTCGCGCACCTTAAACGAAACTGTTTTGTCTTCTACGACGACACGTACACCGTCTGCGTCAATTCTTTTTCAGTATCTAAATGGACTTCTTCGATACTGTTGGATTAAGCATCCTAGTTAATAACTATTGGGTGCATCCCATAGTAAAGTATGAGACTGATATAAGAAAAAAATATTTTAGAGGAGGCACATCGCTAGACTGTTTTGTCTTTGATGTACGCGCCCGCATACGTACAAAAGGGAAGCCGACAATCGTTAGTATGAATTGTCGCCGTGCAGTTCTTGTAGTTATTAAACCTACAAGAACTTAGATTTTGTCTATAAGACGTTTTGTTTGAAGTTTGCGCGTCGTCATATTTTCTGTAAAGCAATAGTCTGTCTTAAAACTATTGTGACTCAAGTCTGCGCTCAGCCTAAGGCCTCCAGGACCAGCCAGGAAAGAAACCTTAAAAAGCAATGAACTACACGCCAACAGCTCTGGATTATGTAGAGATGAATAGGAAGGTATACTGGCTCAGCGGCTCGGGCTGGGCAAGGGTCGGGCGGGCAAAGAATGAGACTTCGTGACGCTCCCCGGTGATTTGAGCCTGTATGATTTTTATACTGTACATTCATTTCTCTCCGAGAGGTTGTTTATAGCGTCATCGGGCGTGTACAGTATGCCTAGGTCTGGGAATCTGGCTGATGCGAAACGCTTTCAATCGCCTAGCATAAACTGTGAGATGGTACTGTATTTTGAAATTTGAATGAAAAATATTCGATTTTTTTTATTTTTTTTTATTTTACATAGGCCTACATGGGCACTTATAAAACGTCGACAGAAGAGGCACGGTTCGGGTTGGTCGTTTCCTATGGAGAAGAACCGGCAAGAAACTCCATGGTTACTCTTTTAAAATCATTTGGTTCTACAATATTTGGATGTTACAGCGTAAGTACCTAAGTATGAGAGGACAGCGTAGGCCCGACAATAAGTCATCGCTTACTACAAAAGGTAGAAAAAGATGATAGTAAAAAAAAAAAAAAAAATATAGAAGAATATACAAGGTGACCTTTCTTGAGAATGTTTTTTTTTTGTTTTACTTAATCCAATTTCGATAGTAGTCTGTAGTTTGTTTAGAGAGGAATGATTGCATTTGTGCATCTTATGTGGTCACTTTTATATCCTTGAAATTATTCATTAACTCTTTCTAATCATTAATATTTATAGACCAGTCTTGTCGAAAGTCTGAAGATCGTAAAGTATAAAAGTTGCTCAAAAAATCTATTTAGGTAATCGTAGCAATAACTAGACAGCTAAATATAACCTATGGGCAACTTTTACTTTACGATCCAATTAAGAAATTATGACTAACATGCAATCTCGTTTTTAGAGTTCCGTAGTCTAACAAGGGACCATTTTTAATCTGCGTTTGTACTTCTATCCTCCCCTGTATCACACTTTTGAAATCAACATTCTTAATCGAATTTGTTCAAACTTCACGGACAGAACTTCCTCGCTGATATTCACTGCGGTACGTATATATGTACTTATCAAGATTTCAGTCATAACTATTTACAATCTTCTGCACTTATCTTACGTAAACGCCAAAGTAATAATCATTAAACGAATTACTTTAAAATACTAAGCAATCGTTATAAATATAAAAACTGCTCTGATATAATTGCATGTTATCCTATCTATCATTATTTACTGTTTCATAAATGTAGTTTTATTATTACATATATCCTATTAATGTTATACATGTGAAAGTTTGTAACTTTGTCCATCTGTTACTTAACTCCGCAATAACGGCTAATCGGATTTGGATGAAATTCGAGACAAAAATATAAAATTTTTGTAAGTAGTAGTGTAGTTTAGTATTTTTAACTTTACTTAAAATAATATATATGTCGCAGTCTGATGATTTTATTCCGTTTAGACTTGTTCATCATGTGGGCAGAACATGGGTTTCGTGCAATGAAAACACACACACACACTGTACACTGCTTTTATCGAACTAACAAATAACTTGAAATTACAATACAACACAATAACACTAGGCACCATGAATCGGGTTACAGTTTCGGGACGTCTCGACTCCGGGGTGGTCAGACTCAGACTGTCCGCCTTGCTGGGAGCTCGAAACATCACGACTCTGTAGTAAGCGCGCTTAGGTGTGGGTAGACTGGTAAGTAGGTCGCGAGGTCGCGTGACCTTTGGCGCGCTTTCGATTCATAGTCAGTCTTGTATCCGTAATAATGACTCCGACTCCGACACGGCCATCCTGCTTGCACACGTCCTCGTGTGATGGGTACCCTGCAAACAAATACTCCACGACAGAAATTTGTTCCACTCGGTCACTCCTGACCAAACTTTAGATTCAACGGGGTGGTGGGAATAAGAACATTGTAGAACTAGCAGTTTCGTTTTAACCGAACCGATTGGAAATAATCGAAACTACAATAATGATAACCCTGGGCCATGTACCATAGTCGTTCAAATCAACCTTTAAAACTCTACTGCAACAAAAAAAAATTACCAAGCTTATATAAACCGTCGTGTAAAGCCACTAACGCCACGGCTCTCTAGCCGACCAGCAATCGCATTGCTCTGACACATCCAGCGCATGGATCAAAACTAAAATTAGATCAAATAAACAATTAGGTCAATTAAAATGCAAGAGCAACCAAGTACCTCTTCATCCATCTAATCACCACATAAAGCAGGAATCTCATCCGTGGCCTATGGGCAACACTCAGGCCCTCCAACAAACCTCTGTTTGTTTTACTACGTTCCTCAAGAACGCCGAGTCCCACATGCATGACTCTTGGTCTCTACAAGACCCGACCTCCGCCAGAGCCACCCGCGCACCGCGCATCCACGGACTACTATAAGCAGACACCGACTTCTAACGGACTACGGCTACGAAATGGCTACTGGTACGGTCTGACCATCCGAACCAAGATTCCACACTATCTCTCAACTCTAAATTATTTACTTCAAACGGTAACGGTACTTGGCCCTCGGGCATTCTCCTTAACCCATCATGTGCATACTTGTAAGTACGCTTAGAACTTAATGATCTCAATGTGTAGCGATCCCCTTCTAGTACTTCGACTGGTACGTGACCCGGTGGCATCTTCCTTAGCCTACCGCGTGCGTATCTGTAGGTACGCTAAGAATTTAAAGCTTTCCGTGTTAAGGATAACCGTCTAAAACCTCGATCACTCTAAACAGGCCTTTAATCTTTAACAACCCAAAATCACCAATCGCAAAACGTTTAATTTTGCCATCGTTTCGTCTACTCGGCACACTTGTCATGTTGAGCTAAGCTAACCCGTCGTGTCTATACGAAACATGTACAACCGGCTCGTCACCTTAGGTACCGGGTGCAATTCGGCTTGTACTTTACCGGAGTGAGACTTCGCTACTTAGCACGTAACGCAGCTATTTACGAATTTTCAAACGTACTGAGACTTTCCCGGGAACTAATTATAATCGAAAGGCTTTTCAGTCGTCTTTTTAGCACCAAGGTGAACGATAAGGGTCGCGGAAATTACTGTTTACCGACCATCGGAGAACACGAGCTAAATAGGGTACGCATTTAGACCTACCATTGCGTTGAATATGACAGTAAAAGACGCCTGAACTTAGCACTTAAGTCTTGGCTACTCATTGCCAGTTACATTCGTTGCCATAACAGTTAAAAACCGATTGAAACTTATTACCACTATTATGCCTCACCGAACGTACACAAAAGATTTTCGTTAACGAAAACTCCCTAGCCGTTATGTTTGCAACAAAACCCCGATTTAAAATCTCGCCACCTAACATGACGTCATTTTGTAAATAATTATCAGGCAAACATTGCAACAAAGTTTCGATATTCTATTCTTTCGGGTATTCGTTAATCACTACACAACATAAAATCTGTTCTGTACTGAATACTCGTGTCTGAACTATACCAGTCTTAGCAACAACGTGACTAACAAGTTTGCCATTAAATTTCGATGGAAAACTTTCTTTCACCAAAGAGTATTCAGAATCAGAATAATAAGTAAACCGTAACAACTCACCCCTGTGTTGTAACGTGCCCGCGATGTTGCTTGTACGACGCAAACATCGACGCGGCTCGGCACCCCGCCATCAGCAGGCCCGCTGCACACTGCCAGCACTGCATCCTGCTACCGACGCACGTACGCCGGACGGCTACGTGAACCGGCATGACACTTTTGACGCACAGCAAGGGCTTCGCGGCCCTTTGTCGCTTGCCCGATGCCCGTAGCCGCCGGCACAGGCAGCGGCTTCTTCGTGCGACAATCCGCTTCGTTGAGTCTTGATTTCTCCTTGGTCCGCATGCATGGCACTTGATTTGCGGTAGCGATGAACACTTGTGACGTTTTTCTTACCTTCGTCATGGTCAGTGCCCATTATCTGTAGGGGTATTTCCTTTGGTTTTTACTCAGGTTAATGAGGGTAGTTGTAAAAGTTACGGCGCACACAAATCTGGCCTTGAACAATTATTTAAACTGGTACCACGTCAAACCTGGATAGGTTCTCAGTGTTTCGCAAACATTTGTGTTCAAGGTACATCTAGAAATTCGGTAGTACATTTTGGAGGTACACCGTAGATGGAAAATCACCTTCGTTTTCCGAGGCACATCAACTAATGACCACAGTACACCAGTGTGCCGCGGCACACTATGTTACAGCACTGTTACACTATGTTACACTATGTAGATGCGGAGCCCTTCAACGTCTTGCTTAACGTCTAAATAAGCTGGATACCTTAAACTGCACTCAGCACGAAACAATAAAAAGTCACTTCATTCAAATTGGGCTGATAATCAGCACTTTTTGAACGTCAAAATTACAAAAGACAGTCCCCCAAAACGCCCGCCCTTCGCCACTTCCTAAGTGTTTTAGCTGGGAAGAAGAAGTGGCGGAACAAACTCCCCAGCAACACATCTGTCTGTTAGGTTAGAAGAACCAGATTTTACACAAAAGTCAGCGATAGATGATAGATGACGCATTACTAGCGCGCATCGCACTCGGTGAAATGTGGGTATTCTATTAGGTACACTCTGCCTAACCCTTCGGATTACAAGCGTGATGGTATGTTATGTTTTGTCGGGATCAAAATCCGCTAACACACTAAATAAAAACACTAACCGCCAACACTAGCTTGCTATTCACTGGCTGAGTTTTAGTTCGTATCGTGGGTGCAATTATTCGTTTTGCATTTCAAAAAGTAACCGTCACTGATTGTTATTGTCACTGTTCTCGCGTGTGATTGCATTAGCACGATTTGATCGCACTTCTGATGTCGCAGTCTGATGATTTTATTCCGTTTAGACTTGTTCATCATGTGGGCAGAACATGGGTTTCGTGCAATGAAAACACACACACACTGTACACTGCTTTTATCGAACTAACAAATAACTTGAAATTACAATACAACACAATAACACTAGGCACCATGAATCGGGTTACAGTTTCGGGACGTCTCGACTCCGCGGTGGTCAGACTCAGACTGTCCGCCTCGCTGGGAGCTCGAAACATCACGACTCTGTAGTAAGCGCGCTTAGGTGTGGGTAGACTAGTAAGTAGGTCGCGTGACCTTTGGCGCGCTTTCGATTCATAGTCAGTCTTGTATCCGTAATAATGACTCCGACTCCGACATATATATAAAATACCTCCATCATGTTCATGACCCCTATAGTAATCAATGCATCCATCAGCAAAATGTTTTAGTGCGTTACATCGAAGGCTACAGTAAACGTGAAAAGTCACACAAAAAAAGGTTCGTCTTCCAGCAATAATTGTTGCGCTATGTTGCTTGGTTTGATGTACAGAATACTTAGATGACGGCTTGTGTAGGTGCCTTCTTAAACCCCGTATAGACGGCTGTGTCGCATAAGCGTTTGTCGTACTGGAGTAGTGTCGAACAAATGTCGCACAAGCATTTCTTGCACTACCGTGATGTCGAGCTTCGGTTTGTCGCACAAGCGTGCATTCGAACTAAAATGTGTCGCAGTTCCTACAGTTTTGTCGCACAAACGTTAATCGCGCTTCCGTTTATCGATGTCACGTTATACAGTCTTAATAACCTGGGTATCAACTTGGACACTATTTATCCCGGTAAAAGTCTTAAAACACAAACATAATTTTTGTCTTAATGGCTTTTATCAATTTATGTTTTTATCTAATTTTTAGGGTTCCGTACCTCGAAAGGAAAAAAACGGAACCCTTAAAGAATCACTTTGTTGTCTGTCCGTCTGTCTGTCAAGACCCTTTTTTTTCAGGAACGCGTGAAGGTATCAAGCTGGAATTTATATCAAATACTCAGGTCTACTGTCCGTTGGAGCAGTGAAAAAATCCAACGCAATCAAAAGATACAGCCGTTTATGCCGCAAATTTTCGACACTCGCAAGGGAATCAAAAACCTACAGGGAACTTCCTGTGAACTCAGAAACTTGAAATTTGGTACGAAGCAATGTCTTAGAACACAGATAAAGGAAAAATGCGAAAACCGCAAATTTTTTGTTCCCTTGGTACGCGAGTCCGACTCGCACTTGGCCAGGTTTTATTGTTCACACGTTTTTCATTTTCTTTCTGGAGGTCCAGGCAGGCGAAGTCGCGGGCAGAAGCTAGTATTGTATAATTATGTATCGGTATATATTTTGTACCTATGTCTGTTAAGAAAGCGGTGCGCTTCGTTTCGATCAGTTACAAAACACAACGTTGCACAACTAGGCGGAAATTCTTACAATTAACTCGTCCTGTCTTAAAATTATGCGTTTCCTATGCAAACTTACATTGTAAATAATTGTTTCTATTTTAATTGCTAAGCATGTTGTTAAATACGCTAGCGAGCAGATGGAAACAGTTTATAATATTTAATTACGGACGGACAATAGTGGTTGAATGCGAGAGCACCAGGGGCCCAGTGGTGACAGCCCCGACTTACGAGCAGTATGCTGTGAGATCGAACCCAGACAGGCGCATTACTTTGTGTAATTTATTTAATCACCGCTGCTCTCAAAACGGCGAAGGAAAACATCATGAGGAAACCGGCATGTCCTTGAACTAAAAAATCGAAGACATATGACTACCAACTCGCACTGGACTCGCGTGGTGGATTACAGCCCACTCCCTCTCATAGAGAGGAGGGCTGTGTTCCTGCAGTGGGAACAGGCTGAATATTATGCTATAGGATGGATGAGGAAGAGGGAGAACCACAACTTGCGTAGCTTGAAAGAGGCCTATGTATAGCTGAAGACTACAATAGGCTGAGTTGAAGGAGGGATAGCTGAGTTGAAGGAGGGATGGAATAGCAATTCTTTTCCCAAAATGAAGTCTTGTTTATTGCAGTCGATGCATTTTGCTGTTGGAACAAAAGGTCAAGGGGAGTGGCTTTCAAAACATTTCGTATTTCTACAATAATTTGAAACGGGGTTGACGCAAACTATTCCGTAGCTTGTGTCATAGTTTAGCGGCGTTGTGCACTTTTGTGATGGGTAATAAATGTTAAACTCGCAAGACGGATTCGTAAGACGGATTGGTTACGAAGGAATTTGAACTGATATCTGACATTGAGTTTGGGTTTCCAAAATTGAATAATTATCTAATGCACAAACAAAACCTTCGGTTTCTCCAAAGAGATAAAATTCGTAAGACGGATTGTAATAGTTCTGAAGTGTTAAATTTTTAATGTAATATAAATTGTGCTGTTTGTGCGCAAAAAATGACATAAGTATTGTATTTTACCACATAAATGATAGTACTTTTTAAAATGATTCCCTAATCATTCCAAAATATCAAAAATGCACAACGATGATATGTATACAAGTTTTCAGTTCTGCCGGCACTCCCAGAGTGCAAACCGTTTTTTTTTTCGGGCATCGATTTCCGACAGTCCTGACACATCAAGCTATACATTTCTAGTATATCGTGGCCTCGCTTTGTAATGATTTACAATACGAATACAATGAGGGATTCGCATAATCCGGTTTTGTATACCTCGATTGGTCGCCGTGCGTTCAGTAGCCACTGTACGCAGGCATTCTTAATCTCGATTTTGGGTAAGTATGTCAAGTTTACACCTATACATCAGAGAGTATTGTCATGTTACTTTGAATACGTTTAATTTTGTTTTTGCCCATGGCCGTGACCGTTTCCGTAGGCTCAAAGTTCATTAAACTATAAAAACCTGTTCCACTTGTTTGAAAAATACCGGAACCGGTTTCCGTGCACGTTCTAGGAAAATATTTGCATCTTTATAAATTTAAAAATAGCTTCTCGCAGTCGCAACATTTATGATTTGTACAGGTTGAGAGGAACGCCGACCTAGAATCTGTGACCAATAATAAGTACATCATTCTAAACCTGGAACAGCTGATTTGTTTTTAAATTAATGATTAAACATTTCTATGTGGGGCGTGGGGGGCTCAAAAGCGTGCACCGCCGTGTCACTTCCACCCCGTTTGTGTTTGTCGTTTTTCCATCAGGAATTTCTCAGTAGCACCCCGCAATCTGTATTTGTGTCCGGTTGATGGCAATAGGCTCGACCCCATTACATGGTACGCACTTAAGAGCAGGCACTCTAAAATAATTTCTACGCAAGCTCCGCCCCATGCACCCCGTCACTCTACGCTATGGTGCTAGATGATGCAAGCCGTAATAAAGTTGAATACCGCATGCGCTCTTTGATCGCGTTCGAGCTCGAAACTAAATGTCGTAAGTCTCAATTCTTATTTCGTTTATAACTAAAGTATTAATTGATCTAGAGAAAAAATATCTTGTGACTGGATAGTAAACTACATTTTCTTTCTGTTAATATTTATTTTAGACATAAAGGCCAAGCAATCTTGAAAAAAAAAAAAAAATCTTTAAAAAAGACATGATTTTGGAATTAAAAATGAATCGAGTGAAAATGTTACAATTACGTAACTGTCTTGTACATGGAAAGAAAAAGATCCAATAAATCATATACTAAAGTTCCATTTTGATAGTATGTGTGACTGTTTCAGAATATTAATGGAAATTAACATAAAATTTAGGGAGCCTCCTCTTAAACATATCAGATCAAACATGGGTCTACTACGCATTGGTCTAACCTTTTGGTAATATGATAATATGTTGACATCATGGAACCTATTAATAGCTTTCATAAAAAACCGTCACCGATTTAACATCTACGGACAGATTTTATTTATAGTCAAAGTCATCTGAATGTATTGTTGACTAGCTGTCCGGCGCAACTTCGTTTGCGTCATATTTTCCCCGTTTTCGCAACATTTTTCATTGATGCTCCACTCCTATTGGTCGTAGCGTGATGATATATAGCCTATAGCCTTCCTCGATAAATGGGCTATATACCACTGAAAGAGTTTTTCAAATCGGACCAGTAGTTTCGGAGCCTATTCAATGCAAACAAACAATCAAATCTTTCCTATTTATAATATTAGTTTAGATGAAAATTTCTAGTTATGAGAATAACGATCTACTTAGTTAGGTGCTAGGCCTATCGACATCGCCGATGCGGGGCGGTGTAGCGTGCACAACTGCACAACTGCCCGCGCAGCCATGCAAGACTTGATGGCTACGTTTCTCAACTAATAAATAAACCAATTAGAAACTTAATTTAATCTGTCTTAATCAATTACTGTTACTGAATCGTTATGCATCTTCTCGTCCCTCTTTTGTAGGGTTACAATCCGTACGTTCTGTCTGAACATGTCCGGCTTTTAGCCCTCTGTTTGGAATTAGTCCAGTGTTGAAAATTGCTTTTCCTAATGTCTGACTTTTGGATGCTGCGCTGACCCCAAATGAATTGTGATAAGGGTAAGAAAATGATGGTGATTCATCTGACTTTTCACACACCATCAACATCATCATCATTTCTTCACTTTGGCAAATAATTTTCTACACTAGCGTAAGATGTACCTAAGTAATACGCCAGCAGGTCAAGCAACCCGAAACTGTCAAATTTTCCCAACCAACCTTGAACCTAATTCTTTAACGATAAAGTTGAAAATCTATTGAAGAAATTTGACAGATTGTTGTAGGTAAACGTGCTGCTGGCCTACCATGACGTCTTAAAGCATTATTGTTTTACTTCTTTTCCAGTGTGGGAAAGAGATGGCGCTAGACATCCTGTATAGCTCCGTCTCTTTCTCACACTGGAATAAGAGTAAATCAATACTGCTTTAAGACGTCATGGTAGGCCAGCAGGTGTCTGTACCAAAAACCTTCGAGAATAAATTTTATGGATGATAGCGAAACTGTTTTGCCGTTTAGAAGTAAAACGGACCCGAAAACCGACTTTAATTTATGATACATAGGCATCACCATAGATCACGCTTGACTTAAGGCTACAATGGGGTCCTCATTTAACATCTCTTGCAGGACGGCTGAGTTCAGCAGCATATGCTGTCAGAAAAATCCGTCTATTTACTGATTTTGATACCGCGACGCTACAGTTAGCTGACGCGAATTTAGCCTGGTGGTTGATTGAATGTCATGCTCACTCAAATGCCACGCCCATGGTGGCGGGTGTATCGGGTCATTTAGTTCCCTTCAATATGGTTGAGTTGAATGATGGCTGATACAGACGTCATGTTCGTAAAGGGGTGCTGTCAGTTCTGACTGGTCATCTCTTAGCTTCCACGGTTTATTTTAATTACTTTATTTTTGAATTTTGAATTTAACCTTTTACTCTGGAGTCTCATAACTTGCACGTATTTCTACATCGTTCTAACATATTTGGATTTCTCAACATGAATGATGTAACCAAGATTTTGTTACAATATTTTGATTTAAAAGAGTGTCCATGGAGTTTCTTGCCCATTCTTCTCCATAGAGATCTAAGCTTTGGAATGGGCAACTACTGTACTTTCCAAAGTTATTATGCTTTGTGTCTGGGACTGTAGCTTTACGTTTTGTGCTGTTTTTTTTTTTTTTTTTTCAAAAGTGCCTGTAAGTTTAAAGGTCTAATTGAAATAACTGCTTTGAGTTTGAGAATAGACGTTCCTGCTTTTCATTCCACTACCTCACAAGTAACATGCACACCTTACAACGACAACATTGTTGCTTATGTTAATTAATGCTTCTTTTATAATTAAACCTTAACTACACGTACATTTGTCGCTAGAAATGTTTCGTGTTGTTGTGTACCGTGTCAATTACATGGTGCATCCATTGTTCGATGCTCGTCGCTAATTTGTGCGTCATTATCGTTTCACATTCGCTGCGTTTACGTACGTAGTTCTTACTTAAAGTACCTAAGTAGCCAAGCAAATTCCACATATGAAGGTCATTATTTCATATAGACATCGGTTATTTAAATCAATCTAAAGAAAAAAAAATTAGAAGTGTCTGTAATTTCAAAGTAAAAGCTTGTAACTGAATGCGTGGGAAATTATTATACAGAACTTATAACAAAAAAAAAAACAAAAAAAAATGTCTGTTTGTGCCGGCTAATCTCCGAAACGGCTGGACCGATTTAGACGGGAATTTTACTTGCAGATATCTGATTTTGTAAGGAGTATGATAGGCTCCTTTTATTTTAGAAGGAAAATAAAGAAAACGCTTGAAATTGTTAACAAAAGCTGATTCAAATGGGGAATTAATATTTTTTCACACTACCTGCTCGAAAATGTCAAATTATATGTCAAGCAACCTTAACCTAAAGTGAGTCATTAGTGGCCGGGGGCACAGCCGGTCAATAATGTTGTACTGGATTTCATTATGACCCGCTGGTCAATAATGTGATTTGAATTTGGAATCTCACATGCTCAGCTAAATTGGCAGTATAGTACTAACAAACACCCTTTGGTGCCAGAAAGAGGAAAGCTATTCTCGATACCCTTACTACACGTGGATGATATTCTCGATTTCCTACAAAATCATAACAACTGCTTCTTCATATCGTTGCCATGTTTTCGAAGATAAAAATTATAAGAATAATTAGATAACTACGAACCATTTTTTTTAAAGTAATGGATTCACATTAAAACTGGCATTAAAAATAACAAATACCGTACCGCACCGTAATACCGTAATAGTAATTGGCTGAAACATTAGTTAATTTATTTTAAGTAAACTGCGCAAAGATTGCTGTGGATTTTGTGATTTAATAAATAAATAATAAAACCGTTCTGTACTACAGTCGATTTATAACATTTTATCAAAAATACTCTATTTTCACGAGCGTCTCCAATGACGTTCTAAATTCAAAATTCATACAGCCAATCATCCAAAACCATTCTACCAGCCCTGTATAAAGCTTAGTTTACACAAACGCCACTTCCATGAGAGTGATATCAATAGACACACACGACAAAACCGTAGAAGAGACTTTTTTTTTTGAAAATCGGATTGATCGTGTCTTGGCTACTTATTGGTAGACGCAGTAAAGGCGCGAACTTTTGGCATTTAAACTTTAAATTTATCAACAAAGTATTATAAAATGTCGAGTGATGAAAGTGATTGTACTCCTAAATTCATTACAACCGAAGCTAATAATATTTCCAATGATTTACTGCCGGAAAAGTCAAAGGAAACTTATATAAAAGCCTACGACAATTTCCAAAAATGGAAAAGTACGAAAGGCGTCAAGTCCATTTCGGAACCAGTTCTATCTAATGTATTTTCAGCATTTATCTTGTACTCAGAAGTCAAGTAGCCTATGGTGTACTTATTCAATGCTTAGGTCAACAATAAGCATGAAACACAATATAGACATCAAGACATACGCTAAGCTATTAGCATTTTTAAAGAGGATATCGGAAAGTCACCAATCAAAGAAATCGAAAGTTTTCACACCTTTGAATGTTGAAACTTTAAATTATTAATTTAAAGTGCATATAACTAACTAGTTCTAAATAAGTTATTCTTACTTTTTGTTTATTTAATAAATACTTTGTTTTTCGTACTATGGCTATTATTTTCTCACAGTAGGTGTAAAAAGTAGAGTATCCTCCTCTGGGCTAAAGGTGTCTTTGCCTTGGGCTAGCTTGAATCCCTCGCTGCATTCAGGATTCTTGTATTAACTCCCTCGCTTTGCTCGTGAGTTAAATCCCGAATCCTTCATTGCGCTCGAGATTCAATATGACGCCCGTGACATAAGACACAACTTTAGCCCCTCGGTGCATAATCTACTATTATAGTAGTTTCACGCGGACGAAGGTAGCGGGCAACAGTTAGGTAGTAATAAAACAGGCAATAGGTACTTATGTGTGTTTTCTATGATTGTAATAATAGCTGTGCATGGGTCCATTGGCATGTAGCCAAAACTGGAACTAAGGCAGACATTTTTTTTTTTTTTTTTAGACTAATACTATTCACAAAACAGTTTTACAAAATAAGGCTATTAGCGCTTCCCTGATAATTTGTCGACTGCCAAAATATTTTTGCAGCATTACCTTGACAGTTTGGAGTTGATTTTCAAATTGCTTTTTGGGCGAATTTCGTTGCAGGCGAATAAGACTGGTGCGGTGCACTGAAGCATGTTTTTCATTAACGCGTTTCAATGTCAAAACTTCCATATATATAATCTATGTAATACTTACCAAAAACTATTTCATGTTCTAAATAAATATATGTACCGAATAGGTACGAAATTAAAATTCATACAAAGCTAGAGGAATTATATCTATACAGGGTGTAACGGAAAGGGTATATACATACTTGAGGGTGTGCTACGGACCATCAAACTGAATATGTTTCTCCACAAAGAAACATCGTCATAGCGAAAAAATTATCTGCTGCCCCATAGAAAATTTCAATACCTATTCGACCAAATGTATGGGGCAGCTGATATTTTTTTCCCTATGACGTTGTTGGTCCGATGGAGAAACATGTTCAGTTTGGTGGTCTGTAGCACACCCTTAAGTATGTATATACCCTTTCCGTTACACCCTGTATATATAAATCAATTGTGCTTCGTTGGTCTCGCTAAAACTCGAGAACGGCTGGGCCGATTTAGCTGATTTTGGTTTTGAAATGTTTGTCGTAGTCCAGGTAGGTAGGTAGGTAGGTAGGTAGGTAGGGTAGGGTAGGGTAGGTAGGTAGGTAAGGTAGGGTAGGGTAGGTAGGTAGGTAGGGTAGGGTAAGGTATGTAGGTAGGTAGGAAAAATTGCATTGCAACACAAGCCGGGTACAGCTAGTCTTGAATTATATCTGCCTTGAGAATGAAAAACTTAATCTGTACTTTCTTAATAAAAAAAAAAACATTTCACGGCATTACACCTTGGTAGATTACATAGCAGACAATAGAAACATTTTTTTTCTTATGACATGAACATAAAAAAATAAGTGGCAAAATAGTGTCACTCATATCTTGAGGTCAAATCGTACAATTGAAACTTGACCTCCATTTTAAATTACAAAGAGAATTAGTTTATTTAATTTTGACTAGCGACCTGCCCTTGCCTCGCACAGTTACTTAACGAAACATCGAGATTTCTGGAATAAATTCTCTAAAGGTACGTCCAAATTGATACCGACACAGGTCGGCTGCGGACATGCAGCCAACTTATTTGTGCTGGTGGGAAAACACAGAACTAAAATAAATATACCAAGTTTGACATATCGATGCAATTTTCCTGTCAAGCAACACCACCTTGAACTGCACACTTAAAGTAGTCATACTGTAGGTACTTCAGTGGATTATCTGTCAGATTCCAGTCTATTTTTTACCGCATCGTTTTTAACGAATTATTTATAATGTTGAAACCCCATCTATCAACATCCGTTGCATAGTCTACAAGATTGCAAGTACACCACCCATTCGCACAGTCATATGCAACGTTAGTTATTTATAATTTTTGCAACGCTCTTAATAGTTATATCTTGTTTTTGTATAGCCTATAGTTTTCCTCGATATAAATAAATACTTTTGTTTATTTGTACACAAAGGAAAAAAGTAAACTTACGTAACACACAGTGAAATACTTGTACAGCGAAGACATATTAAAATGCAAACTTCTAATGCTATAACTATAATGTATTTTTTCAATTCGAACTAGTAGTTCCCGAGATTAGCGCGTTTAACCAAACAAACAAACTCTTCAGCTTTATAATATTATATCAGTATCGATATATACGTACCTAATACATAATAGTGGATAACCACAGTAACCTGGCACATTCACGGGCTCATAATCATTGCTCAACATAGATACTGTTTTAATAAAAAAAATCTAATCTCATTAAGTAAGCTGAACTGTTCTATTTTAGAAGACAAAAAAAAAACAACTCGCTTAGGTCTTGTCTAGAGGCCAAACTTTCGTCTTAATATAGTAGGCGGTACAGTCTAATAATACATTGGATTTCAATCGATATGCTGTAATAAGTATTTATGAGTTGTTATCTGTTAAAGTTCAACACAACAACTTTCACTTAATAACAGATTTATCGACACATTTAATTGATGGACGTAAGCATGTCTGGGCTTCACTGGTCCGCCTTTAGCTGTAAAAATTCCTTCACGCTCATCTATGGATGATACTGATTGCGCTTGTTGCAAAATTCAAATTCGGAATATCTATTTCAGATAAAAATCCATATAGTGTTAGTAGTAATAAAACTTACACTAATGTTAGTATCAAATTATGTTGAGTTAAAAAACAAATAACTAACGAACCATTAAGCTGTTCGTTCAATGGTTAATCTGTTCATTTGTTTATGTGGGTCTTAAATGAGACCCACCTTCGTAAGACGGGAGAGTCTCACCGGTCTGAGAATTCATTCTGGATAACATTGGAGGAGGAGCGCAAGCGCCAACATGGAAGCGCAACGCTTTCGCATGATCGCGGCCAACCTATCTTCGCACGCTTCGAACATCCCTGACGCGCTACATCGCCACGTCCGCGTCAGCCCCAAAAGCACCCAGAATGTATTATTGTACTGCTCGCGCAGGTCGCTGTATGCCCGCTGCCGCTGTATGGGCCACAGCCTGCACGTGTAAAACGACTGGCAGAAGGCTTTAAAAAGCGTTATTTTAACAGACTCAATACAGTGTGCAAACCTGCATGCCAGCATGTTGCCACGGAGAGCCAGCGACCTGCGCTCCTTGTCCAACTCCAAATTGTCTTTTAAGTCATCAGTGACCCAGTGACTTAAATACTTAAACCTCGGAACCAGACCCAAAGGAGTCCCAGAGAGTGAGAGTTCAGGCAGCTGTTTGTAGGTTAAAGTACCTGAATTAAAAACCATCCATTCACTCTTATCGGTATTGTAATTGTAAATATTAATAAAATGCTATAGGATAAATGTATTTGCGATAAAAAATTGACGTATTTACGTCACGGTTGCGCGCTCGTGCTAGGGACTCTGAACATCTGAAGGCATATGGCTATTACTTGACTTAGCCGACCATAAAGCAAGCGCTCACGACATCTGGCATCATGGGGACCTCCCATGATGCCAGATGTCGTGAGCGCTTCATCAGAGAAGTTAACTGCTTAGCCATAATTTGAGGTTAAACTGCGGTTAGGGTTTACCATTGTAGTAAACCATTCAACAACATAGCTAGATGAAACTACATTTAGTTTTGTTTGGTTAACAGGTAGATATTACATACCATGATATTTACACCTTCGTAGAGTGTATAAAATGACAGCTTTGGCTCAAGTTAATAAGTTTTGCGGTAAGCCTTGGTTTGGAACAATGGATTCCAATATTGACAATAGCTAATACCTATGCTTAAGATACAACGAATTCACCAACAACTGCTTTACAGTTTGGCAGAAGTAACCTGTTTTATAATAAACTAGCTGTCCGGCGCAACTTCGTTTGCGTCACATTTTCTCCGGTTTCGCAACATTTTCCATTACTGCTCCACTCCTATTGGTCGTAGCGTGATGATATATAGCCTATAGCCTTCCTCGATAAATGGGCTATCTAACATTGAAATAATTTTTGAAATCGGACCAGTAGTTTCGGAGCCTATTCAATGCAAACAAACAAACAAACAATCAAATCTTTCCTCTTTATAATATTAGTTTAGATAAAATAAATAGTAAATTTATTTAAAAATTATTACAAAAAGTGTACATTTAGGCGCAGTAGTATTATTTCTCATACAAGGGTATAATTAGTACTTCTAAATAAACTATAACTAAAACATATTCAAAAGTTGCAAGTAATAATAGTTCAATTCAGATGTTTGGTAGCGACCTGCCCGAACTAGGTTTATTTTGTAATACTTATGATGTCATCACTACCAATAAACGCTTTTATTTCTTTCTTTCAAGACAATTTGACCATTGGGTAAGATAGATCAAAATTAATGAAAAATTGTTATTGTTGTACGACTAGGAAAAGGAAATAAGTAAAGGGTCAGACTTACCATTACGGACAAATTTCGGACTCCGGAAACCTGACTTTTGACAGATACTTATAACCATACTATCATCATCTGCCTAGCCTTTTCCCAACTAGGTTGGGGTCGGCTTCCAGTCTAACCGGATGCAGCTATAAACTAAAACTTTACCTCCCCCCATTCAACAACTGAATGAAACTAAATTTAAATCTTGCATAAAACGCACACTGTGTAGGCAAGCATATTATAAGTTCGGGGATTACATTGATGATAAAAATGCTTGGCGCAATGCTGGTCCTGCTCCACAACCATAGGGGCAACCTGAATCATCTGAATTACCATTTGAAGTTATTGTGGAAGCAGCAGAAGATTGTAAAAATATATTTGCACTGTATAGATTCAATCTAGTATTATATAATTGCATAGCACATGTGTGAGTACTATGTACTGCAAAGCCACCATTTACTGAGTACCTACATCTTTCATTGACGCGAATATACCCTGGTAGTTGAGTGAATGTCATGCTCACTTAAATGTCACGCTGATGGTGGCGGGTGTGTCGGGTCATTTAGTTCCCTTCAATATGGTTGAGTTGAATGATGGCTGATACATGCGTGATGTTCGTGAACGGGCACTGTTAGTTGTGACTGGTCATCTCTTAGCTGCCACGGTTTATTTTAATTTCTTTGTTTTTGTATTGCTGATTTAATCTTTTACTCTGGACGCTCTTAACTTGCCCGTATTTCTACATCGTTCTCACATATTTGTAATTCTTAACATGAATGATGTAACCAAGATTTTGTAACATAATTTGATTTAAAAGAGTGTCCATGGAGTTTCTTGCCCATTCTTCTCCATAGAGATCTACGCTTTGGAATGGGCAACTACAGTACTTTCACAAGTTATTATGCCTTGTGACTGGGACTGTAGCTTAGCGTTATTTTTGTTTTTTTGACTTTCAAAAGTGCCTGTAATGGTCTAATTGAAATAAACGCTTTGAGTTTGAGTTTGAGTTTGAGTTTGAGTTTGAGTTTAAGCTCCGGTTTCGTTGGCGATCAAAGGGAGACTACCTAGCATACTTTTTATTATGTTGTACGATTCCGTGGGACAATTACCTTAATCCACACAAATGAAGCAGCGGGCATAAGTACCAACTCTATATATAGATATATAATAATTGGGTTTGTTTTCACTAACCTAACTTAAACATTAAATAATAATCATTTATATCAGGTTTTCCGTGACAAAAATAAATAAAAATCACACATACATTATTGGTCGGCTTGATTATCCTAGATTTCAAAGTTACATTATTGAATTCAATTAAAAGTTAAAAGTATAATAAATGTCAAGTTAGAAATATATGTCAATATAGAATAAATGTCCAACTAGAATAAACGTCCAACTCGAATAAATGTGCAACTAGAATAAATGTCCAACTAGAATAAGTGTCCAATTAGAATAAATGACAAATGAAATACTCATATTATTACATCATTGATTACAAACTGAGAAATTACAATTTAGTCGTCTCTTACGACATCCACGGTAAGATATGGAATGGTGATATCCTTTAGTCCGACACCATACAGAAAATTTCAAATCAATTAATAATCAAATAATAATAGCTAGCTAGAGGGCGGCTATTAGCTAGCTAGCTAATAGCCGCCATGTATGGTGTCGGAGCCCTGTATGGTGTCGGAGCCCTATATGGTGTCGGACGTAAAGAATAGCACCATCCCATATCTTCCCATGGGTGTCGTAAGAGGCGACTAAGGGACATTCTCTGTCGTTCTCTGTGCTTTTGTAACAACCGTACTGCGATTGCCAACCCGCCTGGCAACCGTGGCGGTTATGGCAAAACCCCCGAAAATGTCAATTTGGCGACACTTGGGGAAGGCCTAACTCCAGCAGAGGACGTCTTTTGGGCTGGAATGATGATGATGAAATAGTAGCTAATATACCTTAACAAGGTGCCGGTTACAGCAGTGCCTCACATAGGAACAATCAAGTGTCCCCGCAATCATTGCCAGGAGAGCGTTGCGCTGGCTCGCATTACTAAGCCGACATAATGATGCAAGAACAAACCTATTTAAATAAGCGTTTGGTCCGTGCACACATATTTCATAATAAAAGCTTATTATTATAATATACATACGCCTTACCTAAGCTAGCCTACATGACTTTTTCTTTATTGCTTAACTTTTAAAACAAATTATTTATGACAGTGCAAACTTGGCCCCAATTAGTACATCAGAGCAAATATAATGGAAATATACGAGACGCAGTAGGTTCTTAGTTTATTTAAACACTTTGCCAGGTTGTTTAAATGTATAATTTAACTAGCTGTCCCGCTCAACTTCGTCTGCGTCACATTTTCCCTGTTAAACATTTTTCATTGCTGCTTCGCTCCTATTGGTCGTAGCGTGATGATATATAGCCTTTCTTGAATAGACTATCTAACATTGAAAGATTTTTTTATCGGACCAGTTGTTCCTGAGATTAGCGCGTTCAAGCAAACAAACAAACTTTTCAGCTTTATAATATTGGAATAGATATTAAATACAATGCAATTTGTAATAGTTTACTGCCTCATTGGTCTAGTAGTTCATAGTGTGACTGCTGAGTATATGCAGGTCCTGGGTTTTATCATTTCAGCCGCAAGACGTCCACTGCTGGACATAGGCCTCCCCTAAGTTTCGCCAAATTGGCAGGCAGGTTGGCGATCGCAATACGGTTGTCACAAAAGCACAGAGAACGCTGCTGCCCATTCTCTGGCAAGTCCCTTAGTCGCCTCTTACGACACCTACGGGGAGAGATGGGATTATATCCGGGACGAATAAAAAGATTTTTTCATAACTCATACTCTGAAAGTAGGTCTGAAGTTGCCTGAGGAGCGGGATGAAAGTAATACTTTTCATCCCTAGGGAGAATCGCTTTCAACTGACAGATGTTAAATTATTAAAAAAACTAGTTCTATTTTCACATTTTTATTGAACCATGTTCAAACTTTCTATGCAGCCACGATGTAAAATGTAAATAACTTAAAGTTAAGTATTGATTAGAGAATATATATTTTAACTTTATTATAATTTAGTTTCAACAATTTCTTTAAAATAACATAAAGTTGGGCAAAATATTTACCATTTTTCAATGACGAAAATGAAAAATATTGGCTGAATAGCTGGCTGGCCACAGAAAAAAAAAAACAAAATAGGTGGGAAAGTGGCAATCCGAAATAAAATGTACAAATTTTTTCTTTAGCTAATTCATGTTCTTATTTTTACTTTCCTTGTATTCGTAAAGAAAAGCACAGTGTTTACCTCGGGTTACTTTCACCCCTGAGGTAACAATGTACTATTCCAACCCCGTCGAGTGGGGTCTCAAAATGAAGGGTTTTAAAAGGTGACAAAAATACATATAATACCTTATAATTATGTTTAAAAATAAATCTTTCACATTACTACACTATAAAGCTGTAAATAAAATAGTATATTTCATTGCGAGTGCGGAAAGCCTGTCATTGCAAAGAGTTCCGACAAATGTCTACCGAGCCGAGGCGCAGCCGAAGGTGAGGGTTGACAGTCGGAACAAGTTGCAATGACGGTTCCGCACGTGTACTGAACAACTATTTTTAATACAGTTGCGAAAAAATGAAGCAATTTAATAACGAACATTTTTGGAAAATGGCGCCAACCGTAAAAGAATACAAGCAGAGATTTTTTTTTGTTTTCTTCACCCATTCTGGGTAGGCAAAGGGAACTATGCCCATACAGCCAAGTCATCAGTAGATTTTTTTTATTGATATGAAATGAAATGAAATCTAACCTAACTCATTGAATCAAATCGTTAAATCTGATATTAAAGCAAATTAGTAGCTTCTTTTTAGAAATATTTGCATGAATCATTAAAACTTCTATGATTTTTTTTTAGTAAAAACTCCGTAGTTGGTTTTTTTTTCTTTTTAATAGACTTTATTTTGACAGTTGGGAAAGAGAACGCACGAGTTCGGAAAAGGTAAAGAAAAAGCTCGAGTGTGTAATAGCCCACATCCCGAACGCTATACGTCCCTGCAATACGCCACTTTTTGAGCAACTGTATTAAAAAATATAAAACCTACAATGATTTCTTTTTCTTCCCGTATTGGTAGTAAAGTGGTGTTGTTGTGAACAAATAAACAAAAAACGTTTGTAAAAAAAAAGAGTTTTACTCATGACTGAAAACCGAGAAAGGGAGGATTTGAAATCTAGACACCGCGTTATTTCAAAGATTTTGGCCGACCTTAGAGATTTAAACACGCACCGTTGCGTGCTCAACAGTTGTGTATGTTTGGACCAAAATGTATACCACATAAAACAGCCAACACCCTAACCAGGACGTCCTTAATCTTTAATTAATCTAAATTATAATTTTGTGTGTGTAAAGTTATTAGTTAATTAATAGATTTTTGTGCGTCATGCACAAAACCTTGCACTTCTGTATGTGCAACGATGCAAAGCAATTGCCAAGTCAAATACCATCTCAATATGCCATGGGCATAATGCCTAGACTCTAGAGGCTCAACAGTTTTTAACGTGTTTTTTCCTGCCTTCACAGAATAAGTAAGAATGTAATAAAGTTTAGCGTAAGTAGAATCGTCAAACCTTGAAGTAATAGTTCATTGGACACAGATGGAATCAACACCACAATAGACAAAAAATTATACGCATTTGTACAGAGTTCTACAGATCTCTGTACTCAGATAATTCAAGAATAGAATCAGAAACCAGATATAGCTGTATCTGGTTTCTGATTCTCATTACATTACGGTATGCGAGGTAGACCGAGTGCTCAAGACACTATGATAACCTGGCCAGGATGGCATTACCATCAAAGCCCTGAAAATTGGATCTGCCACACAGCTCCCACACCGGTGAGGTGTGGAACTTATTTAATAACTAGCAGGCCAATTCCTAAATCACATGTGCCACTCAAATATTGTACTTCTTCACAAGAAAGGAGACAAGTCCAAAATTAATAACTACAGGTAGGTTAATGCCTAGTCCACCTACCTACCGGTTTTATTGCAGTTCAAATATGACTGGTCCTAGAATAGGGAACACCCAAATACTCCGAAATATTTTATTCCGAATTTCAATGATCCGAGTGCCAAAAGTCCGAATTTCATAATACCTAAGAATTATAATGTCTATTATTAAAAGTCACGAAATTTATTTTACCGAAAGTCGTAAATGCGATTTGTTAATTTTCATACGTTCGAAGAATCAGATGCTCGAAGGGTTTACGGTTCTCGGTCCGAAAAACGACATTCCGATTTTCAATACTTCGAATAAACTCAACATGTGACAGAAACGAATCGCTGCAAAACCGACTTCACGCAGTCTTGTCTGTCCTACCCCCAGAATGCTATTTAAGCCTGCGTAGGCGCGGAGGGGTGGAGCGGCCCGCGAGCTGAGGAGCAGGTGGTTTGAAAGCCCGTCGCCGCGACTGAGGCTGGCCGGCATCGCCGGTCAGCAAGCCGAAGCTGCGGTGGTGAGCGTTAAAACCATCTGCGACGATAAGCTCGCGTGGGGCCGCCAAAACCCCGCAGAGCCGGAGCCGTGACAGAAATACTGCTTGCTGCATGTTGCATGTCTGCTTGCGTGCTGCTTGCCTGCTTGCATGTTGCATGCCTGCTTGCATGCTGTATGCCTGCTTGCCTGCTGCATGCCTGCTTGCATGCTGCATGCCTGCTTGCATGCTGTATGCCTGCTTGCATGTTGCATGCATTATGTGTTTATTTGTCTTGCTATACAGTTTTACAAGGCGTTTTTATTTCGGAATTGTATTAATCGGTATTTTTAAATTCGGAATTCGTATTTTTGATGTTTCGAATTATCATTAAGTCGGACTTTTTGTTATTCGAGCTATTGAAACTCGGTATTTTGAGAATAGTAATTATAAACGTTAGGAGTATTGAAATTTAGGAATTATAAAAATAGGAGTTAAAAGGCGGAGTTGTTATATTAGGAATTTTGAACCATTCGGCTTTGTGACTATCGGAATAAAGTTTTTCGTATTTATGTAGTGTACCCCCTAGAATAGTTTCGACCCTTCCTACAGAAGTTACCGATCGACCTATGCAAGGTGTTGTTTTGCATCCTAGTCAAAATACAGGTTGTCACAAAAGATATAAATAATCAATTTAAATTACGATACCTAGGTAGTTAATTATTAATAAACGCAGATTTTTTTGGTTCTTTGTCAGTACATCAGAATAACCCCCTTCAGGCGCGAATTATACAGAAACGGCGTACGGTGAAGACGCGGCGCAGGCGCAGAGCAGGCGGGGAACAGATAAGGCACGGATGCGATTTAAATTTTATCAAAGAGGCGAAGAGACGCCGCAACTAGTCATTATACAGGCTGACTTTATCGTGACAGCGTAGAATGTTTCAAGTTTTCCACATTCTACTGTCGAAAAAAATTCGCTTCTATTCTACGCTCGGATTCGATTTCGATTCGATAAGTCGTATGTCTATCTTGTTTTGCCATTACGAAAGCGAGCGAGATAGACATACGACTTTCGAAACCGAAACCGAGCGTTTGTGAATACGGGGGCTGAGCAATGCTAGCTTTGAGGTTGGGCTGACGATGAATTTTTTTCGACAATAGAATGTGGAAAACTGGAAACATTTTATGCTATCACGATAAAGTCAGCTTGTAAAATGACTAGTTGCGGCGTCTCTTCGCCTCTTTGATAAAATTTAAATCGCGTCCGTGCCTTATCTGTTCCACGCCTGCTCTGTCCCTGCGCCGCGTCTTCACTGTACGCCGTTTCAGTATAATTCGCACCTGAAGGGGGTTATTCTGATGTACTGACAAAGAACCAAAAAAATCTGCGTTTATTAATAATTAACTACCTAGGTACCGTAATTTAAATTGATTATTTATATCTTTTGTGACAACCTGTATTTTGACTAGGATGCAAAACAACACCTTGCATAAGTCGATCGGTCACTTCTGTAGGAAGGTTCGAAACTATTCTAGCAACTATTCTAGGACCAGTCATATTTGAACTGCAATAAAACCGGTAGGTAGGTGGACTAGGCATTAAAAATTATAGTCTAATCTTAATAGTAGACCGAAGTGAAATTATTTTGAATACGTTGACCTTATATTATTTTAACCTAGCTAGCCTTTTAAAGTTCCTACATTAACTATAGATAGACTGTACGGTTTACGTACACACCGTCAGGCTGCAAACGCAGCAACCTACTTGCCAACTACTACGGAACCTTACATAGACAAGGCTAATTAATTAGATAAGCATTAATTTACAACTAGGATGAATTCGAGAATTATTGTAATCATAATTCATAAATAGAGAGAGAGAGAGCGCACAGGATAGAGGTTTAGAAGGAGATAGAGGAGGCCTGTGCCCAGCAGTGGGAAGCTCAATAGATCAACAAAAAGTAAACCAGAAGATAAAATTAGGCAAAATATAGGTTCCTGCATGAAGCCGTCAAACAAGCAAGCATTCTGTACATCAAACTAAATAAACCGTATGCAAAAAATATTGCTGGGAAACATATTTTTTTTTGGGAGGTTACTAATCACTTTTCAATACAGTTCCTCGAAAACTAGCTCTTATTGCACTACGATTAGGTTTGACATGCAACATATTTCGCACGTGTGCGGTAATAAGATTACAGCACGCGTGCGGTAATTCGATAAAAACATAAGAAATTAAAAAAAAAACACCACTGACTATTATAGAGCAGCCGTGTTTTTTTTTTAATCTCGTCATTTTGATTTGCGTCTTTACAGCGTAAATATTTTTTGAATATTTAAATTGTGTTTATAAAAAGAATACTTCTAATAAACATGATTATTTTAAAGAAATATTACTTTTATGAGCAAGTATTTGTGTTCTTAATTAAAATATATTTGAATTTTATATTTTTCCTGTGAGGCTGTTTAACGGCTTCATACCTTTGCTTCTTCTTTAACCTGCGAACATAAAGCGCGGGAAAAAAAGCAAAGTTACTCTTAATAATTTGAGTTATTTGGAAAAAAATTCGAATTTAAGTTTTGAAGAGAATTCTTTAGATGGTACTCCGCCGGATATTGTGATTGAGGCACAAAATGCTTGCGATAGCCTGTTGCCATCTAAATCTAAGGTATATGGCAGCTTTGCAAAGTTTTCTTCAGTGGAAAGTTACTAAAAAGGCGTCGTCATTTTCGGAGCAAGTATTTTTGCCATATTTTAATGAACTCGCTAATAAATATAAGCCTAGCACGCTATGGTGTATATATTCCATGCTAAAAAACACGGTTCTGCAAAATCACGGTGTTAACATAAAAACATATTGCAACCTGACTGCATTTCCAAAAAGATACTCCGCTGGATATATTGGACAAAAGTCAAAAGTATAGTCTCCAAATGAAGTTGAAAACTTTTTGAAAGAAGCTCCGGATAGCCAGTATTTGGCAACAAATCCAAATTCAAATTCAAATTCATTTATTGCAAATATGGGTAGTTATACAGGTGGGTTTTTGAAGAACAGGAAAGTTGTTAGTGTCACCATATTCTGCACTAGGCATTCAACATTTAGTTCGGAACGTGGTTAGTCCCTAAATTAAAAATTTAAATACATTATAGTTTAAAATTACATGTCAAATAAATGTCAATTAAATTCAAAGTAAATAAGGTCAAAGTAGTAATGTTAAAGTTAAACTATCATGCTAAAATGTCATGAATTCATAATTGTGAAATTCGTAATTTATGTCAAACTTAACTAATAAACATTATTTAGAGTTTGTCACACAAATATTCACTAACACTATAATGAGATTTTTCCAATAACATTTTTTTTTAACATTACATTTAAATATTTCAATACTTTTTGAGTCTATAATACATTTTGGTAAATGGTTATAAAGTCGAGGTGCCATCCAAAAAATACTATTGCTAAACAAAGAAGTTCTACTGCTATCAGGGAAATATTTAATATTATATTATTTATTATAAATATTTTTGTTTTTATTGTTGCGTTGACTTCTATAATTTTTGAAATAATGCAAGTTGCGTTTTACAAAGACTAGGACTTCCAATATATACATATAAACATGGTAGTGTTAATATTTTTAAGCTTTGAAAAAAGGGCTTACAACTATCTGTTGGTTTTAAACTACAGATTGCACGGACACATCTCTTTTGCATTTTAAATACAGCTTCCTTTTCTGTAGAATAGCCCCAAAACATAATGCTATATCTCAGCAAGGACCCTACGTAACCATGGTAGGATGCTAAGACCGCACTGGTACTGACCGTTTTTGCAAGCATATGTAACGCATAGGACTGCTGACTTAATTTGAAATTTGAACAAAGGTCAGTAGTTGATTCAATATCTAATCTATAAAACCTTACCTAGGCGCTACGTCCGTACACTAAACGACCTACGCTTATCTAAACTGTGTTTTATCTCGTTGCAGGTTGCGTTAATTTTCGGGATTAATGGTGCATGTAGACGTCAGGAACTCTGTAATATAAAAACAAAAGATATCGAAAATCATGGCGATTTGCTTCTGGTCAAAATCCCACACACTAAAAACAATGTTCCACGATCATTTACAATTCACGGTCCTTTTTATGACATAGTAAAGAAATAGGAAGCTCTACGTACCACAAACACAACAAATGATCGCTTTTTTCAGAACTATCAAAAAGGTAAATGGATGGCTCAACCTATTGGTGTGAACAAATTTGGTGGTATGCCAAAGGAAAGTTTTTAGGATTACCAGATGCGGAGTTTTACACCGGACTTAGCTTTAGAATAACTTCAGCTACATTGCTTGCTGATGCTGGAGCTGATATATTGACATTAAAACGTCATGGCGGATGGCGGTCTAATACTGTTGCTGAATCATATGTCGAAGAATCTATAAGCAACAAGACGTACATTAGCGCCAAAATAACACAACGAATAAATTTGGAGCCAGCCCCTAAGAAGTTTTGCCTTGAACCGTACCCTTCTACTTCACATACCAGTCATGATTTGGCACCTCATAAAACTACTGAACAGCTATCAGAACATCTTTCCACCCCCTGTATTCCGTCATCTCCAACATTCACTCAAAACAGTGAAATTGGTGATTTTTTTAATAATAACATTTCACAAACCGTAAAAATGCCAACAAAATCGGCTGTATATCATTTCAATAATTGCACCTTTAATCATTCAGTTATGTTTCAATAATTAAATATTTTTATGACAAAAATACGTATCGTTTTATTATTTTACTTCTTCGAAAGTGTATTGAAAAACGTCGTTTGATACACGTGGGAATTTGTTATTGCGTTTCTCGGCCTCATAACACCCTCGCCTTACGGCTCGGGTGTTCATTCGGCCTCGTACGCAATAACAAACTTTCCGCACTCGTATCAAAATGTACTATTTCATTACTCATAATCTGATAATAGAGTTTGGCAAAATATTTACCATTTTTTCAATGATGAAAATGAAAAATAATGGCTGAATAGCTGGCGGCCACTGAAAAAAAAACAAAACAGGCGGGAAAGCGGCAATCCGAAATAAAATTTACTATTTTTTTCTTTAGCTAATTCATGTTTTTATTTTTACTTTCCTTGTATTCGTAATGCAAACCACAGTGTTTACATCGGGTTAAAGCCTTATTTAGTCCCTCGAACTACTGGCGCCCGAACGAAGTCTCAGGACTAAATAAGTTACTTTCACCCCTGGGGTAACTATGGACTATTTTACGGTAGTACTCAATGTAATGCACTCAAAACAGATTGTTCTGAGGGATGAATTGTGGAGGTATTTAAAGTAAACTTGTGAAAAAGTAATAACTTTGACCCCTAATAACTCCATAACTAGAGGGTACCCAGTTATGGTCTAGAACAAAAAATTCTCGCAATGACGAGGGGAACACGTGCCTTTCGTTCAGGCCACTTTTACACCCATTCATGTTCCTAATTTAGCTGCAAAGTGCAGGTAATACCTGCCCGTACTGTGCCATCTTAATAATTCACCAGGCAATTATTTTATTCACAGAGTAAATAAAATCTATTCATAAAAATCCATAAAATTGTTGTCTTATACATTTAAAGATTTAATTTCATGAACAAATTGATATTTCAAAGCGTCGATTATACCAACTTCATGATTTCGCGTTAGTTACTTTGGTCAGATGTTATATTATCATGTAAGATTTATGTGAGCGCTTGGTATGTTTCCAACTGTCCGTAGGTAAATATCCTTCAACTGCGACTCCGACGTGATTGTTATCACAAAGAATAATGCATAAATACTCAAATATTTTCGAATTAATTTAATTCGAGCACAAATTTTTCGAAATGAGTGAACGAGAAAAAGTTTCGTAAGCGACTCTGCATCTCCAGACAATTACATAAAGGTGTGTAAACTTTTCGGAATATAAATCTTGAAATAATGCAGAATAAGGCAAAGAATTGTGTAGGCAGGATGTGGAAAGGCTTGATAACTTGAATAGTAAAAGCCTGGTCAAAATTAAAGTTGTTAGCAGACTGCAAGTTTTTTGATGATGTTGCCTTAGTTCTATGTCTAGTACAACATTCTTAAAATTAAGCAATTCGTCTGTTGACTCTATTAGGTATACCACTGTTCCAAGTTAATCATTAAACGGACAAAATCCGGTTTCTATTAATATAAAGATGTGTAAATATAAAAAAGTGACAGGAACAATCTGTAACCTCACCCAACAGGCGCTACGCATCGTGGAACGATGGTGCAGGGAATATGACCTTTCAGTCAATCCCACGAAAACTGAGCTAGTCATGTTTACCCAAAAGCGTACTTTAGAACCTTATCGCTTGCCTAAACTATTTGATACAGAACTTCGGTTAGCCACCGAAGTCAAGTACCTGGGAGTCATCCTAGACAGTAAGTTAAACTGGAGCAGTCACTTAGACAACAAAATAAACAGGGCGTGCATCACCTTCTGGCAGTGCAGGAGGATGATAGGTAAGAAGTGGGGCCTATCTCCCAAAATAATACTTTGGCTATACTGTGCGGTGATCCGTCCCATGATCTCGTACGGGGCGGTGGTCTGGTGGCCACGTACCAGACTAGTCACAGCCTCGAACAAACTCCAACGCATGCAAAGGACGACAGCGGCTCTCGAAGCCATGCTGGAGCTTCCGCCGCTCCATCTGTACATACAACAGGAGGCAACAATGGCGGCAGCACGCCTTAAAACTCTTCAACTCAGGAGTAAGTCAAACACGCAACACACTGCGGTACTAGAGGGACTCTACAATGAGTTCCCCCTGGCGAAAGCCATCAACGATCGGGTACCAAAACAATTTGTATTCGACAAAAAATACAAGATCCAGCTCCACGAGGACCACCGCTCCGAGGGGTTAAATCCCGCAGAATTACAGATCTTCACGGACGGATCTAAAACAGGTACGGGTACTGGGGCTGGAGTATTCTCAGAGGATCTCAACATCCACATAGCCGTACCACTGGGGGTCCACAACACGGTATTTCAGGCGGAATGCATGGGCATTTCCCTGGCCGCATCAGCCATCTTAGCCAGGAGGGCTAGGGACCACTCTATCCGTATACTTTCAGACAGCAGGGCTGTACTGTTAGCACTTGATAACCACACGGTCAACTCCGGGTTAATATACGAGTGTCACCAGCGCCTCAACCAGGTCGGTAAGCACAACAACATAACCATACAATGGATTAAGGGCCACAGCGATTCCCGGGGCAACGATGCAGCGGACGAACTCGCTAGAAGGGGTTCCAGTATGACAGCAGTGGGACCAGAACCCATCGTTCCACTCCCCTTCGGGTATCTACGGACTCTGGTAAGGAAACGCACCAGTGATCAACACCACAAACTGTGGCTAGACCATGGTGAGTGTAGGCAGGCCAAGGAGGCACTTCCTACTATAGATGGCCGCCTCACCAAACGTTTGCTTCGGCTGACCAAATTACAGCTCCGCATAGTCACAGCCGCCATCACTGGTCACGGCTCTTTTAATAAACACCTCTTTGTCCTAGGAGTCACAGATAGCCCACTGTGCAGAGCCTGCATGGAGGAGGACGAGACAGCAGCCCACGTGCTTCTACACTGCCCAGAGGTTGCAACATACAGGGCAAAGTAGTAAGTACTTAGGTAACCCAGGTACTCTCCGCGAGATCGTCAGCAACACCAAGGAGCTGCTGGCCTTTCTCGGGGAGCTGGGGTGGTTGGAGTAATGTTCCCACCCGTACGCAAAATACGCGCTTTAGACGTGGAGTTGCGGAAACCAGCCCGCTATACAATACAATACAATATAAAGATGGTGGATGGCGGTCGATGCATGAATAAAAATTGACAATTTTTTTTTGGTTTCATTTTTTGTTTTTAGTTTTGTTGCAAAGATAGCTTCAATTTTGACCCTGATAACTTGGAGTCCAAATTGGGGAATGTTTTAAAGTTATCGAACTGTGTAACGTGTTTTTAGGGTTCCGTACCCAAAGGGTCAAACGGGAGCCTATTACTGAGACTTCGCTGTCCGTCCGTCCGTCCGTCCGTCCGTCCGTCCGTCCATCCGTCCGTCCGTCTGTCACCAGGCTGTATCTCATGAATCGTGATAGTTAGCGAGTTGAAATTTCTACAGATTATGTATTTCTGTTGCAGCTATAACAACAAATACTAAAAACAGAATAAAATAAATATTTAAAGGGGGCTCCCATACAAAAAGTATTTTTTTTGCTCTTTTTTATAAAAAATGGTACGAAACCCTTCGTGTGCGAATCCTTGGCACTTGGCCGGTTTTTAACACCATAAGGGTAACCTTATGGCGGGCCGTGTATGTGTGACAGACAAAGGTTTCTCTTCTTTTTCGCATAGTCGTTTCCCCCACCTGCCGTGTCCCATCATTTCTACGATCTTCGCAAGGCAGTCTGAGTGTTAAGATCTTGCGGTTGACGAGCAATATCAAAAATAAAATAAAAAAGGGTCAAACGGGACCCCCGTTTGACCCTTTGGGTACGGAACCCTAAAAAGGTAACTCCATACAAAAGTTCAATATGCTATGTGAAGATAATTCTTTCGGCATTCCGATTGAAATTCCCACTCAAGTACAGGAATATGCTAAGGACTGTTTGGGCATGCTGTGAAGGTGAGGATAGAGAGCCCCTAGCACATCACCCTTTTTCATGTAGTGAGTGTGTAGTCTGTACATACTTGTGCATTCTATTTTGCGGTTAAATCCTCCATGTAAATGAGATTGGGTTTATTTTTGCACCGTGCTTATTTCATCATCATCTTCATTCTCTTGACATTTTCCTCATTTTTTTTAAATAGTATTGCTTATTTATAATCCTATTTATATGAAATAATAATATCATCGTATCAAAATTTGATGAAACAAAATTTCATCAGATTATAAATAAGTAAATTAGTAATCATTCACTTAACTTTCATCAGATTTTGAAACAATGATATTATTATTTTTCTTCGCTTTTGATCGTAATTCCCATTTAAGTACAGAAATTACGACTATGCACTTTTTGGGCATTTTGTGAAGGTGAACATCGAGAGCCCCTACAACATCACCACGTACCAACGCAACGTAGGAGCTCCTATTATAGTCCGGGGAATTTACGCCGAATATTAGGCTAACTTTGCATTAATTAAAAACAGCGATTTTTTTCATTGAATGTATAGGGTATGGACATGAGAGTATATTAAGCTGTATCCCGCGAAAAGTTCACCTCCGCGTATATGTTTTTTTAAGAAAACGTCTAATATGTATATAACTTGGTGGAAAAAAATATAAACAGGTATGTTCATTTGGAGTATTTGTAGAACAGATTGAATACTACAAGTAGGTCAGAAAATTAAACATTTTCGTCCACGGAACATTCGTTTTTTTTTAAAATCTTATAATTTGACTTCGTACTTAAGGCAAAAATATTAACAGGACAAAAATAGTGCTAAAATGATTTATATCACCATGTCTAACTATTATTATGAAAATTAAACAAATTCTGCTCCGGACTTCACAGAAAATCTAGAAAATCAAATAATCTTAAATACTACTTACGGCAAAAATGTAACAGGTTTCAATTTCATTTAATAATGAGAAATATATAAATCCAAACCTAAATCCCCCAAAATTAAACAAATTAGAGCGATAATTAATATTGTCAAAGTAAAAATTAAATTACGACGCACGGTCATGGCACGGTGTCATCGCTAAGCATCGTGCGGCGTACGGCGTGTGCTAGTGTGCGTAACCAAGATAAGCGCTGCGTTCATTGTGTGCGTATGACTGTGTTGTTGTTTGAGTTGGTGTATTATTGAGTTACGCGATTGTACACCTTATTTCTATTTCGGAAAGATCAAATTCCTATGAAAGTGCTGCGCCAAATACAAGAATAAAGCTTGCAGACGTATTTTACGTAAACATTAATTGATTTTTTTTTCACGATTTGCTTTAAAGTGTTTAATTTTCGTGTAAATAGGTTAGAAATAGCCTTTAGATGAAAGTTAAACTAAATTGAACCCTGTTACCTTTTTACCTCAACCGCTATTGTAAAAAAACTGGTAATAATAACTTCCGGTAGTACAATTTGTTTAATTTTGTTTATTGGCGGTGCAATATATTAATTTAAGTTATTTTATGTAAAAAAACCGCTGTTTATATTTTTGCCTTAAGTACAATCCAAAAATTTCGTAAATGTTTTTTTACCGTAATTTTCGTGGACGAAAATGTTTAATTATGAAAAAATATAATACTGTCACCAATTCTTTACCTAAAGTAACTAAATTTGTCCTGTTAACTATTTTTCCCATGTTTTTATTCACAAAAACGCGTTTTCGTCTTTTTCAGCTTGATCCGGTCTCAGAAAATGTTTATTTTTTTTTATTATTTGAAGAGCTAAGGTCAAATACACGATTCAAGAAAAAAAACGCTGTTTATATTTAATGCAGGGTTCAAATCTAAAAGCCCCGGACTATTACTTATTTATAATAATTATTTTTCTGCTCTGTATGGTGTCGGACGAAAAGAATAGCACCATCCCATATCTTCCCGTGGGTGTCGTAGGAGGCGACTAAGGGATTTGCCAAATAATGGGCGGCAGCGTACCTGTGCTTTTGTAAAAACCGCCGTACTGCGATCGCCAACCCGCCTGCCAAGCGTGGCGATTATGGCAAAACGCCCCAAAATGTCAATGTGGCGACACTTGGCGGAGGCCTATGTCCAGCAGTGGACGTATTTTGGGCTGAAATGATGATGAATAATTTTTAAGAAATATCATAATTTCAAAATCTGATGATTGAATTTTGTTTAGTACCTAAAAGATTACTTAGTTACAAAATTGGTAAAAATGGGATGGATAGACTGCGTGAAGGATGATATGTCAAGAAAGGTGGTGTCTGATGAGGAACAGACATGCTGCGCCGACTCTAAATAAATTAGGATAAGGGCAAGAGAATGATCATTTTTTCCTAACTTACTTATAAGTCCCGCCTTCCACCAGCCTGTTTTAGTGGCTGCGCTATGCCTATCTAGATTTACCACGTTAAGAGGTGAAGAAAAATTCTACTTATAATTTATATTAGTTGACATGGTATGTGATGGACCTGCTGAAACCATCTTCAGAAAAAAAACATTTTTTTTTTTTTTAAATATTATAATATAATATAATATATTAACTTATAAGTCCCGCCTTCCACCAGCCTGTTTTAGTGGCTGCGCTATGCCTATCTAGATTTACCACGTTAAGAGGTGAAGAAAATTTCTACTTATAATTTATATTAGTTGACATGGTATGTGATGGACCTGCTGAAACCATCTTCAGAAAAAAAACCATTTTTTTTTTCCATTGAATGGGAAAGAGCAGTTGGTCAATCACCGACAATCGTTTACGCACAGTCTCAACAATTATTGCCTATACAACCACATCAGAGTTACAGAGCCGTGACAAATTATACAAGGTAGGTCCCACATGTCCCAAAAGCCATGTAAATTACGTATTACGCATAAATCGGCATTTACGCGTAATGCGTAATTTGCATGGCTTTTCAAAGTTCAAAATGCGTGATGATGATGCCTATACGTCGATTACCGAATAAAAATGAATAGATTCGGCCCATCCCTAATAATACTGTTAGCAAATGGTATAATCAGCCTCTATACTGCTTCCCCTGCTGGGACACAACCCTCTTTTTCATGAGATGAGAGGAAGTAAGCCGTAAACGAAGACGCTCGGTGGGTATTGCTGGTAGACGTCATATTGTTTTCGGTGTTTGGTTCTAGAAATTTTCAGTTACTTTTCAATGTTTTCCTTCACCAAATTACCGATAGATATATTACACCTACTATTGATTGTATAAAAACTCATTAGCTATATTAAGTCTTACTCTATAGATAAGATAATCAGTTTGGCACAACGACACAGTGCACTCGTAGCCTTGTGTAGATACTACCCGATTATGATTTAGTTGAGTATTATCTGTTAATTTCATAGTTAAAAAAATCAGTAGCTATGTGGACGGTGTGTGTGCTATTTTTGTGTTTTTCAATTGTTTTGGCTGAAGAAGAATGGCGGGAAGTGAATACCCCGCAAGGCCCGGTGCGTGGGCGCAAGCATCCGGACGGAGATGTCTACGTGTTCTACAATATACCCTACGCCACACCACCTTTAGGCGAAAATAAATTCAAGGTTAGTTTTAAGCCTTTTCCCAAATATTGTGTTGAGGTAGGCTTCCAGTCGGATTCAACTAAATACTCAGCCTAGTATTTTTTTTTACCTTGAATGACTGTCTATCTGACCGCCACATGTTCTATACAAAAAATCCTTTTACAGTAGGTACAGGCAGTGGCCCAGATCTTGAGCGTTTAACGACAGAGAGGGGTTCGCTTTGTGTATCGTACACTTTTTGCAAACTAACCAAGAGACCCAATTCTGCGCAGGTGTAGGCCAGCTTTCATGATCTGAGCTGATTATTGTATTATTACAGTGTAGTTTGATTATAACATTTTACGACGAGAGCTTACGAATCGTCTCCAGAGTTTTATTAAAATCTTCTTTACACGCTTTAAATTATTATTTTTCAGGCACCTCTTCCGCCACCAAAGTGGTCAGATCTGTATGACGCCGTCAGCGAGAATGTCATTTGTCCACAATTCAAGATCGAAATGGATGTCGTATTTCCCAAACATCTGGTTCAGCACGAACAATGCCTCATCGCCAACGTCTACGTGCCCAACACTGACAAGAAGAACCTCTCAGTCCTTGTGTACATTCACGGAGGTGCCTTTATTATAGGTTATGGTGAAATGATGAAAGCACTGCACTTAATGGAGAATAAAGACCTGATCATTGTCACCTTCAATTACCGGCTTAGTATTCACGGGTTCCTCTGTCTCGGCACCGAAGATATTCCCGGTAATGCTGGCATGAAGGATCAGGTGGCGCTGCTGCGCTGGGTAAAAGAGAACATAGCTGGCTACGGCGGTAACCCTGATGATGTCACTCTTGCTGGCGGCAGCGCAGGTTCTGCAGCGGCCGACCTCATAATGCTCTCTAAGTCAGCCGAAGGCCTGTTCCACCGAGTTATACCTGAAAGCGGCGGAAACCTTGCCGCATTTGCAGTTCAGAGAGATCCTTTAGAGATTGCTAAAGCTCATGCCCGAAAACTGAATTTCACGAATGTGGACGACATTTATGCATTAGAAAAGTTCTACAAGACGGCTCCAATGAAGTTGTTGACTGCAGATCCATTTTTTGATAAAACTGATGCCATTTTCATGTTTTCACCGTGTGTGGAACGTGATACAGGGGACGGAGCCTTCCTGACAGAATCTCCTCTGAGTATTCTAAAGAATGGAAACTACAGAAAGTTGCCAATGTTGTACGGTTTCGCAAGTATGGAAGGACAGATGCGTCTTGATCTCTTTGAATTTTGGAAGCAAAAGATGAATGAAAAGTTTTCTGATTTCTTGCCAGCTGACTTAACGTTTGAATCTGATGAAGAAAGAGAAGAAATAGCCAAGAAGGTTAAGGAATTTTATTTCGGCGACAAACCTATTGGCAATGACAATATTTTGGGATACGTGGACTTCTTTTCAGACGTCCTATTTACTTATCCTATGCTTACGGCAGCAAAGTTACACGCAGAGGCTGGCAACGATCAAGTATATTTGTACGAATTTTCATTTGTGGATGATGACGCTCCAGTAGTGCCACATACTAACACGAGAGGTGCCACCCACTGCGCCCAAACGACGGCAGTGATGGATGGTAACCTTGTAGAAAGAGATGAAAGCAAGATGACAGATAGAAGCCAAAATATTAAGAAAACTGTCCGTCAACTTTGGCACAACTTCATCAAAACTGGGTATGCATGTTTCTGTTGGCGTCCCTACTGCTAATTGTTTTTCAATCATAAAGTTCACGACCTCAGGGTGTCACGTCTGGCTCTTCACCGTTGCAAGTCGCGTCGCAGTGACTCATGCATGCTCTAAGAAATTTTCTTAGAGCATGCATGAGTCACTGCGACGCGACAGCGACTACAGAAAAAATAAATGGAATTTTAAATTCCATTTATTTTTTCTTTAGTCGCTGTCGCACACTCGCGCAGCTCGAAGCCACGCTGTCAGCGATAATAATCTAGACGACACAATTGTGCTTATATTTTTATATTTAATTTTGGCCATTTCAGAAAGCCAGTACCTGAAGGGTCATCTCTGCCTGCATGGCCTGCAGTACGCGCGGACAGGTCCCCACACATGTCTATCGATGAAAAGCTGGAACTGCGTGGGGTACTCTTGGAAGAACGCACGCGCTTCTGGGACGACATCTATCAGAGATATTACCGGGACTCCGTGCCACCACCGGTGCCGACTCCAAAACGCGTTGAATTGTAAAAAACAATTGCTATTTTATTTAACGAATTTAGATTTTAACACATCTCTACCTACTAAATAGGCATTAATACCAAGATTTCATATCTTTGCCTGATTACGTATGCAGATTTGCGATTAGTTCTACATATTATGGTCGCAATACACTAAAATTAGCAACTGTTTATCAATTAGTAGTCGAGTGCAATTAGACCATAAGGTGGAACGAAGTTTATAGTGTTCAGGTTTTCATGGGACTTTTTTTGCTGAGTTCCTAGAGATGATTATGTTTTTTTTCATTTTTGTAGACTTGAAATTCGCCGAATTTATGTTGTGGGGGAATAGTGTGACCTGTGTACATCCATTTAACTCCAATTTGGTCAGTTTCCTTGTTCATTGTGGTCAACGAAATGAATATTGTTCCTATTTTTTTTAATTTCCTATTTTCTTCAACTATTTCGGATTTTTAGACTAATATTTCATTTGAAAGTGGTAGTGGCTCTTTTACAGATAAATGGACGTATTAATTTTCAAGAAAACTACATTTACGAGTGAAGAGACTAAAACTAAAAACGAAATCTAAAAAAAAACATCGAATGGTCGTTTTTTTTTTTACTTTCTTCTCTTATCCTCTAGGAACTAAATAAAAAAATAACCATGAAAATCCGTCCACTATAAACTTCGTTCCACCTTACGAGTATTTTTTGTCTAATTGCACTCGACTATAGGTAACGTATTAGAAAAATAAGATGACTTGCACAGGGACATGACCAATTTTCACGCAATCTCTTGTAAGCACGAACATTTTATAATAATACAGATGCCATTGTAGATTTTAGAAGTTATCGTATCTACTACCTACCCACAGACTACCGATTTACGTATTATTAAGTAATCATTAAGAATTACTTGAAACTAACTAACAAACTAACTTGTATTATTATCATAGATCGGAGTAAGTAGATTCAATATTGGGGTCATTGATCCGAAATGTTTATATAAATATGGACATTCCTCCGGATTGGTGATTTCATTGTGCAACAATTTATAAAAAGTTAAAAATAAAACAAATGCTTCGATCGGAATTCGATTCTTTTTATTATTTAACAGATAAATAATAAATTAATTTAGTTTTGATACCTTCCTTCAAAATTTGAATTGAGTACCTACTCAGTAATTACCAACATTAACAATATTTAATTGAATCCGGAAATACCGGAATTACTTTCCGGAAAAATTTCTGATCCATGTTATTCTTTCTGTGTGCATTTATGATACAAGTACCAAAAATCAATCTACCTACTCCGATCACTGATTATTATACTTATACTATCACTTACGTAATATCTTCAGTGATTATTTATTGTTGTGAGAGACGCTGTTGCAAGCGCTATGATCGAGGGATGTCTGGAGAATGCGAGTGGATGGAAAATAAATAATTAGGAGCAGACAAATCTGTCTACCCTCTTTCCTCAAAATCAAAATCAAAATCAAAGTATTTTATTTTACATAGGCCTCTAAGGGCACTTATAAAACGTCGACAAAAGATGCACGGTTCGGGTTGGTCGTTTCCTATGGAGAAGAACAGGCAAGAAACTCCATGGTTACTCTTTTAAAATCATTTGGTTTTACAATATTTGAGTGTTACAGCGTTAGTACATAACTGTGGGAGGACAGCGTAGGCCCGACAATAAGTCGTTGCTTAATACAAAAGGTAGAACAAGACAATAAAGAAAAAAAAAACTAGTAACTACCAGGCCTACAATGTCCACATATTCACAAAAAATAGGTAAATGAAAAGAATCTATACAAAAGTAAAAATAAAACATTATAAGAGCTAACACTAAATTAAACAATTGACACAGATGTTGTCATCTAAATGAAAGTTGTAATAAAATTGTTTAATAAATAAATAATAAATAAATAATCAGTGCTGTAACTATTCTGAACAATTAATGAACGGTGCAATTATTTGAAAACTACTGTAAAACATCTGAATAATAAAAAGAATGGAAAAGATAAAATTGGGAATAGTTAGAGACGACCACACATTTGTGTCGTTTATGAGCTACCAGGGAAGCCGCATGAGCAGAAGGAACTAGGGCCAAATTTCTTTATCTTATTTATTTATTTAAATACCAAAATAAAAAAACGAGAATACTAATAATAATTACTGTGACTAGACTTCAAACTGCGAGCTACTTCGTTTAATTTAAATAGTGGTTACGAACTTTTCTTTTAAAAATAAATTTACTTTCAGCTTTTTTAATACCGAGAGGCAGCGCGTTCCACAGCTTTATTGATGAGACAGCATATGAATTTGACATGAAACCGGTACGGTGTGCGGAGGTGTTTTATCTTCAACGTAGTCCTTAATTTTGTAATATGCTTTTTTAATTAGGACACGTTTGATGCAATTTTTAAACTTTCCATCAGTCAGTTCCGTAACTGACTTTGGCAACTTATTATAAAAGCGTATACTGTTTATAAGAAAAGACTTGCTAGTTTTTGTTAATCTAAATTTGGGTATTACAATTTCGTGTTTACTGCGTGTGTTTATTTTATGGAAGTCGCTTCTAATTTTGAAAAGCCCTCGGTTTTTGCGGACATATAAAATACATTCTAAGATATAAAGTGAAGGCAGAGTCAGTATATCGATCTCTTTATTTTTTTCTCTGAGGGACTCGCGAGGACCCATTTTATAGATCGCGCGGACTCTTTTGCAATATAAAAATTGAATCAACGTCTGCTGCCCATCCCCACAGCAGAATGCCATAAGACATAATACTGTGGAAATAAGCGTAGTATACTAACCTAGCTGTGTCTACATCAGTTAACTGCCTTATTTTCCTAACTGCATAGTCAGCTGAGCTTAACCTCCCTGAAAGAGTTCTAATGTGTGCGCCCCACTGCAGTTTAGAACCGATAGTAATCCCTAAGAATACAGTTTCTGCGATAACATAGAGTTTTTTTGCCGTCAAGATTTAGATGAAGGTCACGTTGTGTTACATTTGGTAAAGAGAACTTTAGACATTTAGTTTTGTTCGTATTCAGTAAAAGATTGTTAGCTGCGAACCATTTCGAGAGAACAGTTAGACTTTCGTTGACATGTATGACTTCCGTATCTTTTCTATGAATTTTAAAAATTAGCGAAGTGTCATCAGCAAATAGAATTATATCCGATAATTTGGCCATCATATAAGGGAGATCATTAATATAAACAAGTAATAGGAAAGGGCCAAGAATTGAACCTTGGGGCACGCCCATCTTGACTAAAGACACGGAGGATGTCACCCCATTTACATTTACTTTTTGCTGCCTGTTAGATAAATAGGAAAGAACAAGTTCAGCAGCTTGTCCACGAATTCCGTAGTGATGTAATTTACAGATCAGTGTGTTGTGGTCGACGCAGTCAAACGCTTTTGAGAGATCACAAAAAATGCCAATAGCGTTCGGGAGTTCTCCCAGGATTCCAGAATGTGACTGATGAGTTTCACTCCCGCGTCTGTTGTTGACCTACCCTTCGTGAAACCAAACTTCTGACTATGCAGTATCCTATTAGAATTGAAGTGAGACAACATCTAGTCCAGCATGTTGTTTTCATAGATTTTACTCAATGCTGGAATCACAGATATCGGTCTATAATTAGAGGGATCACTCTTAGAACCCGATTTGAAAATTGGTACCACTTTACTATGTTTCATCAAATCAGGGAACTTGCCGCTGTCCATACATTGATTGAATATGCCTGTTAGGACAGGAGCAATTGAGTCAATAATGTTTCCAAGAACCTTGACGGAAATCCCCCATAAGTCTTCAGTATTTTTTATATTGAGACTTTTGAATGCGTTTTTGATTGTGGCAATACATACTGGTTTAAATTTAAAGTTTGGTATGTCTTTTGCGAAGTTCTCTTTAAGAAGGCCCTCAGCTAATTCAACTGAAGAGGAGAGAGATTTCGTAACCTCTAACGGAATGTTAGTAAAGAAATTGTCTAGTGTCTCAGCGACTTCTAACTTATCAGAAATTGTTTTGTTATCTATGTGTAAAGACAATTCACTCTTATCTTGTTGTTGAGTCTTTCCGGTCTCTCTGTTAATTACCTGCCACACTGTTTTTATTTTATTATTAGAATTACCAATTTTATTACTTATTATTTGAGATTTTGCTTGAGCGCAGACACTTTTAAATATTTGCGAATAGTTTCTCTAAGGGAACTGTTTAAGGACATTAACATCATGATGGTACATTGCCAATACATTTACGAAAACATAATGTACGTAAGAAAAAATCTGCATCTTTTTAGTAAAAGAGGTGACAGACACAATTACAATACTAGAAATAGAGACCAATTAGTTTAGCCAGGCTTCAGACTCGCTAAAGTAGACTCATCTTTCATGGGGTACTGTTTAAGATGCTATAATAAAATTCCACAGAGTATTCTTGAACTGAGTGAGACGAAATTTAAAACATGCATTAAACGCACACTTTGTAAGCAGGCTTATTACAAATTGGATGATGAATGTGCCCTGGCGGTTGAGAGTATGTCATCCTCACTCAAATGTCACGCTGATGGCGGCGTGTGTGTCGGTTCATTTAGTTCCCTTCAAAATGGTTGAGTTGAATGATGGCTGATCCATGCGTCATGTTCGTGAACGGGCGCTGTCAGTTGTGCCTGGTCGTCTCTTAGCTGCCACGGCTTATTTCGAACTAATTATTTTATCTTTTAATTGTTTTTTTTTTTTGTTTTTGCTTTGGACACTTAACGTGAAGTCTTGCTACATCGTTCTCACATAATGTACCATCTCAACATGAATGATGTAACCAAGGTTTTTGTAACAAGATTCTGATTTAAAAGAGTGTCCATGGAGTTTCTTGCCCATTCTTCTCCATAGAGATCTACGCCTTGGAATGGGCAACTACAGTGCTTTCACAGTTATTATGTCTTGTGACTGGGACTGTAGCTTAATTTCTATTGTTGTTCGACCATTCAAAAGTGCCTGTAACTGGCTTATTTGAAATAAATGATTTAATTTGATTTGATTTCTGACATAAGTGTGAAAGACTTGATCTGAAGTCAGAGATTTTTCATGATATAAATTATATCTATAAAATATCTCCGGTTTTTGTTAATCCCGTAGTGGCCCATTCGCTAAATTTAGATTTTGAATTGAGTTTAACTTGTTTAACAGGACACGTTTTATTGAATTCATGGCAAACTGTGGAAAATAATGTACCGTAGTTTATATTGGGGTCTGTTGAATCAAAACTCGCGTTATTAAGGTTGCTACGAACATTATTATTAAAAGAATTTAATTTATTTTTAGAAAGAGGTCTTAATTGAATTGTTTTATCTAAGTGTAACTTTTTGTCTAACTCAAAAGATACAAGTTGACCAGTATGGTCTGACCTAACGCCACTAATTAATACGGACTCGTTTGCATGAAGCGGAGGTTGCTGTTATTTGGTTGGTTGCTTCATTAAATAAATATATAAATTTAACGATTTAAACAGTGAGACAAGCTTAAATTTTTCTGGTGAATTGACTAACAGATCAATATTTAAGTCACCACAAACAAAAACTAATTTATTATCTAAGAAAAGTTTACTTAAAATTTCTTCCATAGTGATTAAGAATAATGACAAGTTTGATGCTGGTGGTCTATAAACACATAAGACAGTATGACCTTCAACCTCTGCACATGCTACCTCACATAAGCGATCAACAGAGTAGGCAGTGATATCCTTCCTTTCTTTATATCTGAGACAGCTATTACAAAGTATCAGGGTACCACCACCCACTGAGGATCTGTTGTACGCACTGGCAACTGAAAAATTAAACAACATCCTATCTGGTTTTAACCAAGTTTCACAGAAACATAAAATATCCAAGTGGTTTGGTGGTAGTTCCACGTCTAAAATTTTGCCGGAGAAGCGATTTATATTTTGGTGATAAAGTAAAATATTATTACCAGGCTTCTCTTTTGTCGGCCCTAATAGTTTAAAGAATCTATAACAGTATTATTGGAGACACAAGATAATACTGTTTCATCACTTAACCTAGTCTGAGTTAAATCATTAATAACTGCGTGTATATAATATGCTAAGAATGAAGCCAAAAAATGTTGACTTTTTTTGGGAAGAAACATATGATCCCGGTCCAAAACAAAATCTCTAACAAAATTTTTAGTATCAAAAAACAATAGACGATCACTATGACGACACGATAAAATATGCATCAGGTTATTTAAACTAGAAATATAAACATTTTCTTCATCAAGTAGATTGTCCGAATATGGCAATGCACATAAAATTAATTTGCCTAATCTTAACTTAAGTAGGGTGTCAATACCATTAACTATGCCCCTTTTAGATATGTTCAGGCTATTTCCAATTAAAAGTACTACTGTGGTCTGCTCATTCAATTGTGTGTGTTGAATTTTTATTGATAAGCTCATTAAAATGTAAGTTATGGTGACAATGGTTCACTACTGTGTGTTTAGACCGGTTATTTAACAGAGATCCAAAACCTGTTCCTAATCTATCAGAATACACTAAGATACTACTTTGGATGGGGTTTAAACTTACTAGAGTATGGTTTAAAATGGGTAAAGCAGTAGGAGCAACATGCTGTGACATGGGAGGTGGCGGAGGGGCAGCAGAATTACAGGTGAGATTGTTAGTCAGCGACTCATATCTCTCTGCATTGTCCTCTTTCTTGTGATAGTATAAGTTTAGTTAAAAACCGTTTTAAGTTTAAAACAAAGTCTTTGTATTATTATGTTGGTTTTCAGTGGCGGATTTACCAGCAGGCTGAGTAGGCTGGAGCCTAGGGTAGCAGATTTTTGGGACGGCAAATTTTGGGTCCGATTTTATTTTTTTGTTGTTTTTTGATAGCTCGTAGAAATCAAAAAGCTTTCTGCATGGCGGTTTTCTGATGTTTGTACATGATTGAGCTTTGATTAGCTCAAAAATAAACCCAAAATTATATTACGTCCTATTTCAACGAAATTGTTGGATTGTAAAAATAATCTAGGACATGAAAATTGTAGAGGCAAGGGCGGCAAAAACTTTACAGCCTATAGGTTGAAGTGTTCAACAGTGAGCCACCTAAATTTCTAAACACCATAACTCAAAAGTTTACTATCGAAATAAACTTCTAACTGAAATACAGAAGAGGTAAGTTAGTTGACTACCTATTTGCACTTAAGAAATGTTACTTTTAGTGGTACTATTCATAGCATAAGCAGTTTTATCGGAAATGATATTTGGCTCACTGTGTCCACCCCCTGGTACACAGTAAACCGGGGGGGTCTGTTACAGTTAACCATGAAGTACACATTGAACCAAAAAATGACCGAATGTTATTTAATCAGAAATAATTACACATTATGTTAGAAAACCAGTCTTTATTAAACAAATATAACAACACCTGTTATTTATAATCGAAATTATTTATGAATTATCGACCAATTACCTGAAAAAAATACAATTTGTTTTCTTATATTGGGTGAGAAATTAAAAGCTAATCATAAACAATAGGTAATTATTAACGTGGCTTTTTAACGTAAAATTATATTCTCTAATATGACACTCATTACATAATCCTCGAAAAACATCATTGCTACTGGAAACAAGATCAACAATATTGTATGGACGTATTTTTCTTGGAAATACTGAAGCTGGAGGTAGTTCTTCTGCAAGTGGACAAGAACCTGTGACAAAAGTGCCCCTTTCACCACTTGTTATCTTGCCTACGTTTGTCTATTTACGTGCCATCACATTTTCTTGCCTATGTCCAGCAGTGGACGTCTTTCGGCTGAAATGATGATGATGACATTTTCTTGGCGTTGGACCGTGATCGTGGCCGTTCTGTCCAGATTGTAGTGCCATCGGCAAAACAAGCATTTTATTCCAAAGCAGATTTTAAATTGATCCTATGATGTATGACCGTAAAAAAGTTGAGCACAATGTTCGATGTATGCCTTTAAACCTTCCACTGTTGTAGTTGGGTGTTAAGCGTATCGTTCCCCCTGAACTTACTTTACTCCAGACCGTCGCGTACAGTTCTGCTGTTCAAACTTAAGGCAGCTCGGAAGTTAGCTACGAGTCTGCGCATTTTTCGTTAGATGTTCCGAGCCGCCATAAACTTAAATCCGTTGTACCTGCGCAGACCTTCACTCACAGCTATCCTCCGATCCACCATAATGTTTGAACAGAACACCTCAGCTGGCACTCTTTTTTTTTCTTTTTGTGGCTTTCCGAATACTGAACCCAGATTTTACGAGGTCAAGAGCTGCTTCACAGATTCTTCCGTATGCGAACGTTTTCTTCTTATGACCTTTTTAAGCTATAAAACAAATAAATGATTACTTAAACTTATTTCATAACATTTACATACAGAGCTAACCAACATGAAGTACACTGAACTATGGCTCACTGTTAATCATAGCAAGTTGGTTAACTGTGGGACACACCCTTGTTTGATGTTTTAAGTTAAGATAACTTTTAAATGACTCACACCAAATATAGAGTTCATACGTCAAAAGAAGCACGATAAGGATTTCTACAGAGCTAACATATTAGGATACTTGTATTATTAAACAGAAATATGTAAAACGAAAAATTACTTTTTTTTTCTCCTGTTTTACACGGATAGTCACAAAATTCCTCGCCACACGGACGACGCGAATGCCAGCTCGCTGCAATCGCGTAAGAGGGGTAGGAGGCCGTTATGGGGTCTATATTGCGGGAAACGACAATGTTGCATTTCCGAAATATAAGCTTGGTTAACTGTGTACATATGGTTCACTGTTGAACATCTGACCCTACCTTGAAAATCTGTATAACCGACACTGTTGGTTTTTACAATTAATTACGCTATTCAACATCCTAGCTATTTTCACTACAGCTCCTAATTATTTAGGTATTTCTTAGACTGACTGTATGTTATAAGTGGTAAGTAGGTACCTACTACCGCACTCAGTCACGGTCGACTTTTCACCCTTACGCTCTGAGTAATAAAAGCCTGACTGAATGAAGTCATAAACGATGCATTTAGAAAATTAAGCACAAAATATAAAAGGGTGTAAAAATACCCTTACCGAAACCGAAAGGTACATGTCCCGGTTGTTACCTACATGTTCTACCCGTCATTGCGTTTTCTTTTTTTTGTTCTAGATTAAATCTACTAAGTTCCGACTTTTTCAAACGTTGTTTTAAATTATATAACTTTACTTCAAATTCCTCCGTGACTTCTGTACTTACCTACTATTAAATGCATCCATCAGCACAATGTTTTGAGCGCTACCGTAAACCACATTTTTTTGACCAAAATAGTTTTCGAATGCTCGGTTGACGGCTTCGTGAACCAAGCATTCGAAAACTATTTTTCATTACTCATACTCTGAAAGTAGGTCTGAAGGTGCCTGAGGAGCGGGATGAAAGTAATACTTTTAATCCCTGGGGAGAATCGCTTTCAACTGACAGATGTCAAATGATTAAAAAAAAATTAGTTCTATTTTGACATTTTTATTGAACCATGTTCCAACTTTCTATGCAGCCATGATGTAAAATTGAAATAACTTAAAGTTTATTATTGATTAAAAAGAATATTGTAGAAGATTGGAAGCTATGAGGAGGGGGAAGACCTATATAAGACGGTGCAACACTAGCACCGGTCTCTTTTCACTTGGAATCGTCGTGGGAACAACATCGTGAGCGTTACTCTGTCGGTTTTATTTTTAAATTATTGTGTGCTTTATTTTGTTATTTCTGTTAGGAGTGTATTTTTTTGTTTAGTTGATTTGTGCTTTATTTCTAAGAAGATATTTTTTTGTTTTTATTTTGATTCTTTTATTTAAATAATTTCCTGTCGGTATTTTAAAAAAAAGTCACTTCTGGTTTAATTTCCAAAATCAGAAGTGGGATTCTTCCCATTTCTATTGCCCACTGTTCCTTGGGTTTTAATCATAAATTCCCTTTTTTTTTAGTTTTTGTCTTAATTTGTTTCGGGTGTTAGTTGGTAACATTATTTTACTTTTTGTGTCGAATGTTCGATCGTTTGGTTGTCTGTTGATTTGTTGTTTTCAGTTTTCTTGGGTTAAGGCTAGCATGGCAGACAACAAACGAGATCACAGTCACAGTCGCTATGACAGCCGCGATAATAGCTCGCGTCACAATAGTCAGGAGCGGCCAAATAGTGGGTACCGCGAGCGATCCCCCATTGAAAAAGATACGTTAAGGCTCGAGATACAAGCGATGATGTCTCGCCTTAAAGCGCTAGAAGACAAAACGAGGGCTTCACCCTTGCCAGTGCGTTCGTGTGACCGTGATGAAACTTTAGTGTGTGATAGTGTACGTGGTCGACGAGCATTGCGGCGTCAGCGAAAACCTTCGCCGGAACAGAATATGTTACGATCGCCAGGTCGAATAGGATCGCGTAGCGTGCGTCAGTCGTCACCACCGGAGCGCCGCCGCCGTTTGGTTTCACCTATGCCTAGAGAGACTGTGTCTCGACGTATGTCACCGACTCGCGGACATAACTACCGTCGTTATTCGCGTTCTCGCTCTAGAACACCGCCGTTACGAGTATCGAGTCGTGTATCTGAGCAAGCGTCGGTGCCTGTGTCAGACCGTTTGGTCAGGAATCTGAATGATAATTCGAATTCGGAACAAGCTACGGTAACTGATCGAATCGTGGATGCTATTAGGTCAATTAATACTGCGAGTAGATCTCAGCATTTTTATATTTCAAACTTTGATCCTACCCTACATAATATCGATGATTGGTGTGCGGAGGTCGATCGCGCTAAAGTTTTAAACAATTGGAGTGGTTTCGAATGCTTATCGCGTATTGGTAATTGCTTGAAAGGTGACGCTCAATCGTGGCTCAACGAATGGGTAACTAATGACCGATCGTGGAGCAACTTCAAAAAAGAATTTAAACCTTTGTGCCCTAGAGTACCGGACGTCGCGAATATTCTATACGACGTTATGACCAAAAATTCCGATAATTATTCCACGTATGCGGATTACGTGCGTCGGTCATTACTCCGTTTACGAATAGTGCGGGGACTCAGTGACGAGCTTATTTCGGCGATAATAGTCCGCGGCATCACTGATCCCAACATAAGGGCGTCGGCGACTAACGCCAAGCTGTTGCCCAATGATTTGGTCGAATACTTTTCAATTTACGTTAAACCAAACAACACTAATACGTCTAAAAGTGCCGCGTTTCGTTCTGGCAGAGATAAACAAACTACAGATCTTTCTCGTAAGCGTAATCTAAACGATATTAAATGTTTTTCGTGTGGTGAATTAGGACATAGACAGGCAGTATGTAATAAGAAGCCAAGAACTGATCAACCGCCAAGCGGTTCGTCAAATAATTCTACGGCTAACCCTACGTCCACTTTTGTTCCGACTAAATCCGAAGTTTGTACTTTTTGTAAGAAACCGGGTCATAAAGCCGAAAATTGTTTCGCTAAGCAAAGATCTGAAGCTGCAAACAAAAGTAGTGTTAACTTTTGTAACGAGTTTGTAAACACCAAGAATAGTGATGTTGTTGTGGCAATTATACAGGACGTAGCAGTCGATGTTTTGATTGATAGTGGGTCCACTATATCCTTAATTTCGTCCTCGTTGCTTAAGCATTTTAATTGTTCACGTAGGCCAGCGCTTCGTATTTTGAAGGGGTTAGGTACTCAAGAGGTAGAAAGTACAAGTTATGTGACGTTACCTATTGAATTTGACGGCTTGACCCTAGAGGTAGATTTGTTCGTTGTGTGCGACGAATATAATATGAACACGCCGGTCATAGTAGGAACGGACGTTCTTAATAGGGACGGTGTTAGGTATGTTCGCACTAGAGATTGTCAGTCACTTACAAGACGCGCTAACTTGCATAGGATAATGAACATACAATCTGAGAATTCAATCCCAATTAATACAGGCCTAGTTGACGGTAACTTGGATGAGTTACTGAAAATTATCAATAACTTCTCTCAGTACTTCATTTCCGGTACTGCAACATCAACTGTAAATACAGGTTGTATGTCCATTAAACTTTGTACCAACACTCCTGTTTACTATCGACCCTACCAACTTTCTCTTGCTGAGACTCTTCGTGTCCGTGACATAATTAAAGACTTGTTGGACAAAGGAATTATAGAGGAATCTGAGTCTAGTTACGCGAGTCCGATTCTTCTAGTAAAAAAGAAAGACGGCACGGACAGGATGTGTGTGGACTTTCGTAAATTAAACGAGATCACAATTAAAGATCGTTTTCCGTTGCCCCGTATAGACGACTACATAGATCGTTTAGGGCATAATAAATATTTCAGTTCCCTTGACATGGCAACCGGATTTCACCAGATTCCATTGGACCGAGACTCAGTTCGGCTTACGGGTTTTGTCACGCCAGAGGGGCATTATCAATATTTGAAGATGCCTTACGGTTTGGCTAATGCTCCAGTTGTTTATCAACGTATTATCACGAAAACCCTTCGTGAACTAATTGAATCCGGTGATATCCTTGTCTACATAGATGACATTTTGATCATGAGCCAAAGCATTGATCAGGGTCTTGTTTTGCTACAAAGAGTTCTTGATAAGTTGACTAAAGCTGGATTTTCCATCAATTTGAAAAAGTGTTCGTTCTTGGCTACAGAGATCGAATACTTGGGTAGATCAATTAGTGAAGGTCAGGTTAGGCCGAGTCATGAAAAAGTGAGGGCTTTGATTGATTCAGCCGAACCGCAAAATGTAAAGCAAGTTCGCCAATTCATGGGCTTAGCTAGCTATTTCAGGCGGTATATAGCTGGATTTGCCCAGAAAACTGCGTGTATTTCTGCACTCACAAAAAAAGAAGTTAATTTTATTTGGGGAGCCGAACAAAGGGCCGCTCGTAAATACATTGTTGAATGCCTAACGAGCGAGCCAGTACTTGCAATTTATGACCCTTCATTACCAATAGAAGTCCACACAGATGCGAGTTCTATTGGGTATGGAGCAGTCTTGATGCAAGTTCATGAAGGTAATTGCAAGCGAGTGGTATCCTACTTTAGTAGGCTTACTCAGGGGGCTGAGAGTAGATACCATTCGTATGAGCTTGAGACTCTTGCGGTGGTGAAAGCTCTTCAGTATTTCAGACATTATCTTGTGGGTGTACAATTCACTGTGGTCACCGACTGTAACGCATTGAAGCTTACACAGCGTAAGAAAGATTTATTGCCAAGGGTGGCTCGGTGGTGGGTATACCTTCAGGATTTTGATTTTAACCTGGAGTATAGGAAAGGTAGCCTTCTGTCCCATGCCGATTATCTTAGTCGGAATCCGGTCAGTTTGTGCACGGTTCAGAAACCCCTGAATTGGGCGCGAATTGCTCAGGCTTCCGATGAAGAGACTCGGTCTCTTATTCAAAAATTGGCGGATGGCCAATTAGACTCCAGTCGTTATATTTTCAAAAACGACATCCTTTATGTTAAATTCGCACCTACTGGTGAAAATTCCAAATTCCTTTGTTATATCCCGAAAGGTCATAGACTTAGCCTTTTACGTATTTTCCATGATGAACATGAGCATCCCGGTGTCGAAAAGACCGTTGATATTATCACGAAACACTTCTGGTTCCCAGGGCTGAGGGCATTTGTTCACAAGTACGTAACTCACTGTTTAGTGTGTCTCTCCCATAAAAAAGTCCCCCGTGCCCCTCTACAGCCCATCCACTCTTGGGAAAAACCAGATTCACCTTTCGAAACTATCCATTTAGATTCCTTAGGTCCTCTTCCTGAAGCCGATGGTTATCGCCATGTTCTTATAATTGTAGATTCGTTCTCTAAATTCTGTTTGTTATACCCTATGTACCGACAAGACGCTGACGAACTAAAACGCCATTTCACCAATATGATCTCCCTCTTTGGAACTCCCAAGCTAATAGTAGCCGATAGAGGTCGCATGTTTCAGAGTACTGAATTCTTGAATTGGGTCAAAGACATGGGTTGTGATACTCACCTTATAACCCCTGAAATGCATCAGGCTAACGGGCAGGTCGAAAGGTATTGTCGCACTGTTCTTAACATGGTGCGTATTGAGTGCAACCATCGACAAGAAAAGTGGCCGAATGTTATGTGGAAACTGCAGTTGATTCTCAATATCACAAAACACAGAACAACTCAGTATTCAGCCTTGAACCTTCTGATAGGTATTGATGCTGCGACGCCACTCATTCGTAGTTTGGTTCGCGATGTAGCTTTTGAAGGGTCCAGCCCTAATCGAGAAGCTCTTCGCGAAATGAGTCGTCAAAGAGCATCTGAACGCCTACGTTCAAATCAAGAACAACAGGATGCCTATGTTAATCAAGGGCGAAAACCACCCCGTGTTTTTGAATTAAATTCTTTAGTTTTTGTGAGAAAACAGGCACAGTGTACTGGGAAACTGGATTCGTGCATGCGAGGGCCTTATCGTGTGGCGAAGGTACTCCCACACGGTCGCTATGAGTTGCATCTCTTGGCTGGCTCGTATGGCAAGTCAACGCAAGCAGCTGCGGAATACATGATTCCGTGGCAAGGCGAATGGACTCCCGACGTGTGTTCTGCTTTCTTTAATGGTAAGTGAAAGAGTTTTATGTTTTTGTGTAGTTTTGTTTATTTTTATGTAAGAAATACACTTGTAAGGTACGGTGTCATGTTATTGGATGGGCCTCTGTTTTGGAGCGCATCGGACATGCCACTTAGTATATGAAACACCTTGGGAACAGCTCACGGTGGGATACTGTCTTGGAGTAGCCTTATCGGACCTATGGTTTTGGAGTAGCTGTATCGGACGTGTGGTCTTGGAGTAGCTTTATCGGACCTGTGGTCTTGGAGTGGTGTTCTCGGACATGTTATCCTGGAGTTGTGGTACACGTAGAATCGGGCCAAGAGTTGGTCTCTGACTATGGTGCTTAGTGAAAAATGTGCTTGTTGATAAACATTGTATGTACTATGATGTGTCCAGGATTGGTTTGAAACGTGCTTATATGTGAACTGATTTACACACGCAAAGTTATGCTTTACCTGAGTCTCTAACGAGTCGTGAGGTGGCGATCTTCAGACAAGTCCCGCCCCGGGTGGTTGGTTTGGATATTTGTATGTTTCACACCTATTGTGCTTAGGCTAGGCCTTGCTAAGCAAGCCAAAGGTTTTTACGCTGTATGTATGTGTAAATGAGTTCTTGTTGGAAAGAGCTATTTTATCAACAGCTATTTTGTTAACAATAGCTGCCTTTTATTTTACAAAATTGATATTTGTGCGGGCCGTGTTTTTCTTTTACAGAATCAGACAATGAAAACGAGGAGTCCGAACAGGCTGTTGACGAGGCTGAGCCAGTTAACGAGGCTGAGCCAGTTGATGAGGAACCAGAACCCAGCACATCTGACACGTAGAAGCAGATGGAGATGCCCATCAGTACTTCACCTGCAAGCAGTGAAGACCGGGACCTTCCATGCCAACATTGGAGACTGATCTTCGAAGCGTGAAGATAAAGGAGTCCGAGGACGGTCTCCTGTCAGGAAAGGCCGTGTAGAAGATTGGAAGCTATGAGGAGGGGGAAGACCTATATAAGACGGTGCAACACTAGCACCGGTCTCTTTTCACTTGGAATCGTCGTGGGAACAACATCGTGAGCGTTACTCTGTCGGTTTTATTTTTAAATTATTGTGTGCTTTATTTTGTTATTTCTGTTAGGAGTGTATTTTTTTGTTTAGTTGATTTGTGCTTTATTTCTAAGATATTTTTTTGTTTTTATTTTGATTCTTTTATTTAAATAATTTCCTGTCGGTATTTTTAAAAAAAGTCACTTCTGGTTTAATTTCCAAAAATATATATTTTTTAAATAACTTTATTATAATTTAGTTTTAACAAATTCTTCAAAATAACATAAAGTAAGTTACTTTCACCCCTAAGGTAACAATGTACTATTGCAACGTTTACACCTCGTATACCTAGAAGTAGCGCTGCACATAGGATTGTCCAACACTACTCCTAATTGAACATTCGTTTACCTAGACAATGCTTTCGTAAATCATTTACGTATCACCTACAAAAACGGGCATAAAACATTTCAATACGCATAAAAACAACGAGACCATTACAAAATTAAAACTTTGTTGCAAACATCTAGATTTAGGTCTCAGTAACATTAAATGCATCAAGTTAAATAAAATTTAACACATCCCACGACTGTGATTGCGTCATGGCCATTCCGCTGATACAATCAACAATTACCTACTTATATGCAATTATTTCAGCAAGTTTTATATAACACGCAGAGAAAAATATGAAACAGAAATACCTAAGGATGGAAGAAGACGTGCTGAGTCGATCACACCCCAAATAAATTGGGACAAGAGCAGCTACCGAGAACCTCTGTGACTCACAGTCTTTCGTAAGTCTTTGACAGTCAATACGGATACAGTAGCAGCCCGAAACTCTGACAAGCTTTCTTGACCAGGGGAAGCGTTAGCCAGGGTCAGTAATGCAGCCGCTTCATGTTGAATAGGTACTGGTTTTCAGCCGACCCCAACATAGGAAAAGACTAGGCAGATGATAATGAATGCTGAACCACCATTTAAACCACACAATAAGTTAATTAATTAAAAAACAAAGAACGATTCTTTGTTTCCTCCACTGCAAGGATTATGAAAAAACGTTTAAAACAATTAAGTAGATTGTAACCAGCGGAAATCGTTTGATTCACAGGATGTGGTATTGAGGCTGTCAGTGTAAATGTGTTAGCATTGCTCCTATTATGAAATCGTAGGCATATCGTACGTGAACATACATCAGGCGATAACAATCTGACAAATTTCTTTAATGGAGTTTCAACCTTACACGAGGGTAAATTTGAGAGTTTCGGGTAGTTAACCAGCTGGCGTCTGTGCATATTTAAGCACGAAGTGACAACTTCAACAACAACGTCAAACAGACCTTTGCCTTGTTCTCAGTTATGACATTTCGAGGTCAAATGCAGTCTACAATGTAACCATGATTTAATCTCTTGTGGTCAAATAAAACAGTAGTTTCTATGCCTTGCATAGGTATTAGAAACAACATATTGACATTGGTATAGATTATTTTTTAATATAGCTAGTCCGTGAGCCTCTAGAATATGGCCTGGGTAGTGTGGGTAAATAGACCAGGTACATACTAAATGGTACCTAATTCAAAAATCAACCAAAAGTATATAATTTTGAAAAATTGCTGGAAATCTAAGTAACTATTACTACAATTAATTATTCATTAATACGTACCTACTTAATTATTTGGAAGTAGGTACCTCGATAAACGTCTAGCGCTTAATACTCGTCATAACCGGCAAGCGATGTATAACAAGCTGTAGATTGAATTCTGCTTACCCCGTACGGAACTGCCGTAAGTCACTCAATAGAATATTTCATCGGCCCCTATAAATGAACTTGTGCCGCCATCTCTTGGAAACAAAGTACAACAACTCCTAACATCGTACAAGCACCTTGTGTGATTGTTTAACAAGCACAAAAGTGTCAAGGTACACTGCTAGAGGTCACTGTTTCTAATTTTAAAGATTTTGTTTTTCGAATTAATTAATAAAACTAAGTGTCATGTGGAGATGAAAATGTATTTCAATAAAAATTGTGTTTTTTTTAACATTTAACAAACACGTCAAATCATTTTAATTAAATACAATTCAGCCGCTAAATATTGCTGAAAAAAAAAAACATTTGGCACAAAAAGTATGAACGTAAATACACATACATTGAGAGCTACTTTTAAATTACACATGTCATGATTTCAGTTTTGGATAAAATTGGCTGGTTACCAATAACAATTTTATTTTGCAAAAATTAAGTCAAATGACAGATTTCCATTTTGATTAAGAATTCTTAATTATTTTCAGAGCAAACTTTTGTACATGCTTGATTTTATTCCCCAGTAAGAGGTTTTCATTGTATTTATTTAAAATATTGATCAAAATTTCATATTCATGTTCTCGCTCAATACACGGAAGTGAAGTGTCTGCCTACCTATTACATTTTATCAATTTAATTTATTAAGTCAACCTCCGGTACATTGTTATAAAAACTTCAGCCAAAGTACACAGTACTTAAGAGTCTTTGACCATTTTCATTCAATGCCTAATAGGCCTACTCTTGACTCCAATCTCGCCCAATGAAAACCCATGGATGAGGTCCATGACCATGACGGAACAAACAAGGACCTAAATTCATCGACCGATAAGTCACAATACATAATTGTGAGTCTTCAAACATGCAATAAACGGTCAGTGGGTCTTCTGAAATTCAGTACACAAATCAAGATTGAATTAATCGAACAAAAGATCCTGGAAAAATTTGTAGTCAAGAGTAAAATGAAAATAATAATACTTAAAATATCCTACACATATCACAGCTACACTTTATGTGTCTTGTTCATTATTATCAGAGCTCTCTTCACTACTTTCCTCCTCACTTGATTCTTCAGTTGTATCATCAGATTTGCTAATCTTTGCTGCCTTTTTAGCCATCATTTCTTTATACTGCCTCACAGTTATCTTCTTAGGCATTATCTCCCGTAAGAAGTCTAACGTATCATCCGATTGGACGACTTGCGCGATGTGTTTGTATTCCAGAAAGGAGTTTTTACTGTTTTTGATTGCTCTTTTGGCCAAGTCTGTGACAAATAGCTCCTGCAACGTATGAAAAGTAATGTTTTATTATGACTATGATTGATTATAGGTATATTTTTCTCTTTTCACAAGTTGTTATAGCAAAAAACGCTATTGTTTGGAGACAATAGGTTATAAAAGCGGCAAAACATTTACTCACGGTGACTTTCGTGACTAAGTACAGAGGTTCAGCGCCAACTGCTTCGACGTCCGGCGAACTTTTCATTATAGTTTTCACTCTAGATAATGGTAAATGCAAGTCCTTCTCGCTCTTAGGAGTAGCCATTATTTTAATTTTAATGTCTCTACAAATAATATCCTCGTAACTGCTTGAAATTCTTTTTTTAACTGACATTAGTGACTTATGGAGCAGTGTTGCCATTGGGGTATACAATTTTACCATATTTCTGAACAAAATTTATTATCTAAAATATATTCGTTAAATACCTACGATTAATCAATCTTAAAGAAGTAAATTCCTGCTATTGGGATGCTTTGGTGCTATTCTGTTTATTGATCGCGCGTATCGTAATCACTAATCTAGTGTTTGTTGCAATTATGAGGGAAATTTCGGAGTATTTACTGGCAACATTTTGCGAGGGGTATACCGAGTGTATTAATTTACTTGTTTTTGAGGCATTTTAATTAGTAATATGATTATTATTGTGTAGTAGTGTTCTGGGGTCCTTGTTAATTGCTACACTTCTGCAAAATTAGCTAAAACAGTGTTTTGTGTAATAGGTAGGGACTAGGGATAGAAAGAATAGACAATAATGGTCTTAACGCTAGCTGTCTTTATTTTCCATTTCCTTATAGAAAATACTTTTACGAAAAACAGTATATAGGGCCGCTTGCGTGGCCGGCCACACTCGCGGGGCGCTGACTAGTGCCGTCTGCCGGCCCAACCAATCCGACTTCCAATCAATTCTTACGTGAAAACGATAAATAATACAAAAAATACTGATAACGCGAGATCGTTAACCGATTTACAGGGACTTCTCAATCTTGATCAGTTCAGCGATGCCGTCGTACATCTCCTTGACGGCGTCGTACTCGGTGAGTCCCATGCGCCTCTTGTTGGAAATGTCGTAGACGCCGCCCTCGGCCTCGGTGTGCTCGCCGCGGGTGCCGCGTACCTGCAGGTGGTACTTGGACGCGATCTCCTCCAGCTTCGCCTTGTCGGCCGCCAGCTTGGGCAGCTTGATGTGCACGGACGCGCGCACGGTCGTGCCCAGGTTGGTGGGGCAGAAAGTCAGGAAACCGAGCCTGTCATCATGGGAGAAGGGAACGCGCTTCTCAATATCGTTGACAGCGTTCACCAGCCTCTTGTACACCTGCTTCAGGTCACCGCCCATCTGCATGGAGATGAGACGGAGGTGGTCCTCCTCATTGCACCACACCAAGAAGGTCTTGTTCTCGTTGTGGTAGATACCACGGCCGGAGGGCCAGAAGCGGCAAGCGTTGGCAGCCTGCAGGAAGCGGTCACCCTCCTTGAACAGGAAGTGATCATCGATGAGCTGCTGCTGGGTTTCCTTGGACATGCCGGTCAAGGGGTAGAAGGTACCCTTGAGTTCACCCTCGAGTCCAGAGAGGGTGGTGGATACCTTTTCTTCCATCTCCTTGTACTGGGCCTCTGTTAGGCAGGGGTTGAAGGGGTAGCCCTCCAAGGAGCGGCCGCAACGCACGCGGGTGGACACGACGAACTCGCCAGCGGGGTCCAGGTTGCCGAGGGTCTCGACATCACCCCAGTTCTTGGCGGGGTGCTTGTCTGTCTTCTTGAATCCATTATGGTAGTCCTCGATGATGGGGTCGAACAGGTCGGCGAATACTGTGTACGCCTCAGCGTCAGGGGCGTAGATTCCGACACCAGAGTCCAAGTTCTCAGCACCTGAAAAATATTACGTAACATTAGCTTCTTGTTGCGGCTTTCGTACAATACAACGACATAACTAAACACAAATTACATGGAAAGGTTACTCAGTAGGTAACCAGGTAAGTACCTACCTATCACAGTTGGTATTATCAATATTGCATGTGTTTAATCTGATATGTTTCTAAGTTATCTTTTGACGCCGGTGCCTACGTGCCTATCAAGTACAAAGTACCTCTATCTACGATTATTAGATTAACATCGGTATCAAAGTACTCACCAGACTGGATGACATCCAGGAGAGTTGAGCCGAAGGAGGTCTTCTTGTTCTTAAGACCGTCGAACACCTCCTTGGTAAGGTACTTCTTCAGCAGTGACTTGGAGTCAGAGGCTTGGAGCTTGCTGAAAGCAGCCTCCAACTTCTCGATTGTTGCGGCGTCCACCATTGCTGCGGCTTTTCTGTAACGACACACAAACATCATATTCAATCTCACTTTACTTATAACTGAAAACAAGGGTATAAATAAGATTCTAACGCCTTCAACGCAGCGCATGTCGCTCTGGTGCACATTTTTAATAATTTCAATGAAAACACAATGAAATTTTAAAAGAAATCCTTGCGACGCAACCGTAGCCAACTCTTTTTAACCGCTTAATTTTTAAAAGTGAAAATAAATAGTGACGTACCCATCGACTCTGGAATCGAGTGGTGGAAGAGTAAACCTAAGTCAACATCCAAAAAGTTTTAAATCGAGATTTTATAACAAGTTCTATAATTCTCTTACCAGTGAAATACAATACTCTGGAAGGAGAATTATAGAAAATTAATGAAACGAAAAAAAAGAAACAACGAAATGTTATTTTTACAAATATTACGAACCGCCTGATGAGGTAATACGCGAGCACGGCGCCACCGCAAACAACCACAGGGATTGTGACTTTAAGTTTATAATTCATACTGATGGAATTAACTAAAGCCACTAGTTTTGGATAGAAAACTGGGTGCAAGAACTACTGCTACTGGAGATGTTACGCGGACTGGAGCGGGCTTGGAATTGTTTTTGACCGAACACACCCAGGGAAACACTCAGTTTTGTGGTAGAATTACGTAATTTAGCTAGAGGTCGCCTTGACCGACACGCGCAAGTCGAACGGATGTGTCAGCTCACTGCGCACCGGTGCTTCTTCGTCGTGCGCAGCCGTACCTCCCACTCGCGACCAACGAACGAACGTGTTATCGCGAGTTTCTTGTTACTTTGCATTCATTTCTACTCGAGAAGGTATTGCAATAATTAAACATCGTCAGATTACGGTATCCACTTTTCGTTCCATGAAATATGCCAATCGTGATATTGGATATGAATTGATATGATATTGAATGCATAAAGGTACCTATTTGTGAAAAGGACACTGAGTGACGTGCACGTCACAAAAGTAAATCCAGTCTAACACAAATATGCACCCTAAATTCTGACAAATATAGTTATTTTCCATTAGGATTTTTCATATTTATCAATTATTACAATTTGAATTTCGGCAATAATACAAAGACAAAACACAAAATGCCTTCTTGTCAATTTACATAAAGGTAACAAAATTAATGTATGAAAGCAGAAAGTATGACAACTGTAGTTGGTAGGAGTTTACGATCATTAGACGGCCGGTCAATCCGGAAACGCCATAATTTCTACATCCCGTTTAGGTCAATGTACGTCAGTAACATTGCAAAAATGAATAAAGATTAGGGACAATTTTACGGCACCGGTAAGTACCAATATGCAATAGCGGAGACGTTAAAATATCAATGTACAGCAAAGTAACAGTGAATTGAGCACAAAACCACGGATTAACTACAAAATTTGGCAGCGGGCACCGGAGATAAATGCCGGCCGGAGTAATACGCACCCATCGGCATCGCCAGCCGGTTTGTTTTCCTTGTTTTCTTTCGTTGCACAGCCACCCATTTTCACAAATACTATATATTCTAGCGGCTAAAACATGCACTAAATCACTAAAACTACTGCAAATAAATAAAAGAAACGGAGGATTCTAAATGCAATGATGGAATGATATTTTGTCCAAATGAATGTATCTGAGCCGGGAGTGGCGAGGGCGAGGGGTGGCCCGATCGATGCGCGGCACGCAGCACGCACGCGGCCTCACGCTTCCCGCCCTTCGGGAACCGCTTCAAAACTTTTTGGAGGGAAAGTTTCCTCCGATTTGCGCCACCGGTTACCTTCGCGGGTTAGATTTGAATGCAATTTCAACTTCTTCAAACAAGTGCGATAGTCATCTTATCGGCGAAATAGAACACTTAACGTTATCGAGGCACATCTTGAATACTTGAATAGGGATTTGGTTATCACACAATAAGCTAGGAACATTTTTCGAGTTCAGGAGCGGCGGTGGTGTGTTGGTGGGACGCGGACTAGGTGAAACTACGTCGGTAGATTAATAAATGACCACCGCTTACCTTGCGCTTGTACAACCGTCAGAGTCGACTGCGAGGTGCAGAATGGTCCGTGCGGGTTCGAGCGGAGCGTTAAGCCCGCGGCAGCGTCCCGCGCCCCCCCTTCCCTGTCAACCTTGGCCTTGGTGATGCTTGCCTGGCCGGCAGATCGCGAGCCAGTTTAGCTTCAAGTCGTGATTTGGACTATTATCATTACAGCTGTTATTTAATCTCATCCCAATCCAAGGATAATTGCCTTGAACTCGGAGCCAGGTAAACGTAAAGACAATGAATAAAAGAAAATAAATAAATGTTGCATTTGTTATAGGGTAAATTAGGCAAACATGAATTATTGGGGTAGTATTTAGAAAAAAAAAATAGAAACAAAATTAAACTTTCTTCGTGTTCCTACCTACTTGCGACTTGTGTTTGTGACAGTAATTCGTAGAGGACGATTTTGAATTCCTCACGTTATACATAATCTACTGTATTTTTATGATAAAGATGTCTTAGCATTTCCTGAAGCCACGTATTAAGCATTGTTTGAGAAAGTAGCTAGGTAGGTAGTAACATTCCAGGGTCTAAAATTTTTAATCAACCAGGACATAGATTTGCAAGTGATTTCAAAATACTTTGAGTATCTAATTAAAGTATTTATTTTTAAATAACCCGCAAATCGATGTCGTCCTCTACGAACAGCTGTCACAAACACAAGTCTAGGTTAACGAAGAGTGTTTAATTTATTTCTCTAAATATTTTAATAGATGTCTTATAGTCTTGTAAATTAAATACACTGCTAATGTGCTATTAACGCATCTAATCTTAATCGATCGATTGTGATTTTGTGCACCTCGCGTCACGCACTAGTAGTTATCATTGATTAGGTGGGAAATTTAAAATTAGAACGTTGCCGGTTCTTTTCGTGTGTCTGGATCGTATCCAACTTCTTCAACGTTAGCGATCTCAACGATGCCAATGTCAAGTTTGTTATTTTTTCACTTTCATTGCATAATTTCGTTATCGAGAGAACCAATGCTCTATTTTTTAATCAGAATTATAATCGATTGCGAGAATTTTTGGATAAATTTAAATCCACGGCTTACTAGATAAACCAAAGTTCGAATTTGATCAGTGTGTTTCTCAAACCAGAAAGTCGGTGGTTGTTTCAATATTCGGCCTTCACCTTTTATTTAGTCCTTGACCCAGAGATAAGAATCGAGTGGGAACTGGCGGTCGATTCATTCACCTACATTCAAGAAAACCATAAAACGCCCCTGGCTCAAGGTAAACGCATTATTGTCAAGTACAACGAACTGTTTGATCGATGGATTCGATGGCCATAATCTGTCGTAGGTAAGTATTAAAATGTTTGATTGAGGTTTGTCGTCGGCGGATTACACCGGTTCGTTTTTCCCTGTTCGTGTTAATCTTTACGGACCTTACTTTTTTTTATTAAGATAATCTAAATAGGGTTAGCCTCATATACGTATATATATTAAACCTACATATTTAAATTATTGATTTAGAATTTATTGTAGGTATTTCCGAAAGTTGCGTTCGGTTTTCGAAGAATGTCTATTATTGAGTGCGTTATAAGTTACAAAATCTGTCTATATTTCTATTAAAACAACTTTTTGTACAGTTTCAAGGTAAATCCCGTTTATTGATAGGGTAAAAATGTGGACATAAACGTACCTACCCAAACACTACATGTTGAGCGAAGGAAAATTTTCTGTGTAACCACAGGAGGAAGGAAGAATGAATACATCACAGGAATTTTAATTATAGAATAATAGTATGTCTGTTCTCTGAAAACTCTTTGATTTGTACATTCGAGGTAAATAAATAAATAATTCATGAACCATGAATTATGATGTTTACTTTTAGGCCGGTAAAACCATAAAATTTGAAAAAAAATCTTAGCTCTTCACACTGGCAATTTGGTATTTCTACATAAAGTAAAATTTCCATTGATATTTACTTAAGTGATGCAGTAGTACCTACTGTGTATTAGTAGTAGGTATTACCTATAAGTACATCATATCTTGATAGGTAAGTAGGTAGTAGTTTTTACGGTTGCCCTACCCAAAGGGTATGATGTATCTTGTGAACCGTGATAGTTAGCCAGTTGAAACTACAAATTATGTATTTCTGTTGCCGCTATAACAACAAATACTAAAAACAGAATAAAATAAATTTTTAAGGGGGGCTTCCATACAAAAAAGTGATTTTATTGTTCGTTTTTATACATAATGGTACGGAACCCTTCGTGCGCGAGTCCGACTTGCACTTGGCCGGTTTTATACTAAATACCTAGGCTTGCGTTTGGGCGCAACTCTTCTGATGTGAAGCGATAGCTATAAGTATGTTGCAACCTAAGGTGGAGCACGCTTGCCTAGAAGAAACTGATTCACTCGAACTTTGAACAGAGAGAGAGGTACTTACCAACAAGTTTAGGAGATAACTAGCTAGGTACGTAATAGTCGAGGAGGGTGCTTCAGCACGCTATTCATATCATCTAGAAGTTTCAGCGTTCTCTCGTTTTATGTCACGAGTTCGAACCCAATGATTATTCTATAGAAATTTGGATTAATTTGCGTATTGTATTGCTGCTATACACGATCAAAGCCCCATAACGAGGCATCTTGTATAAACCACCCACCCTGCCTGTAGTAGAATATAAGTACTAACATAGTTTCTAAGTTAAATTGTCTACTTACACCTAGAATTGTGTATGTCATTGGGTCAATTGTTGTCTGAGAAATGAAGAATTATTATTATAATTAATTATCACAGTTTCGGTAGAGGAAAACATCGTGAGGAAAGCATGCCTGAAAGATATCCTACGACAGCATGTTAGGCATTAACCACACGAAAAGTAGAAGCTTCTCTTATGACGCTTTACCTACTCAGCTATCAAGTGTTCATCCAGAATACCTGTACATGCTGAAAAACATCCTGGGCTACCCTACCATAACCTACCTACTTACCTAAATAACGTAGGTAGGTAGTGACCTAAACATAGGGATGATTGGGGTCGCAATGTAAGACCTATAATTCGTCATGAGGTGGTAGGAATCCTTTCCCTTCGTTGTTTATGTCTTATCTCGTAGGTACTTATCGTCTATTTAGTGCCCTTCTGAGAAGAACGCTTATAATTTATTGAGTATAATAATGTTATCGGAACAAGAGTCAACATTACCATTTTCTTTATTTATTAGCTTTCTCATAGATAAGAAGTACCTAAATAAAGAAATAATGTCTTATAACCATGCTCGAACTAATAAGCTCCATTCACATACTGCACAATCAGCTGACTTGTAGTCAAGTGAACAGTCGTTTGAACATTCATAAATAAATTATTGATCTATTTACAAGCTCACGAACAAGTTCAAGGCAGTTTTTGAATTCCGTCAATCGTCGCTGAAGTGTTTAAAAAAAAAATGGCGATCTTTCCAGAAAACCTTGGCAATGACTGCGGAGTGTGGCCTTGTCTTTGTGTAAAGTGTATTTAAATCGGTACGACTAGGACTAGGAGTACGAAACGACGCAGACGCAGTATTGCGATCTTTGTAAGTAGGTAGTGAATGATCATAATGCGATGATGAAAGATCCCTATCTACCTAGCTAGGCTGTTGCTTTTTATAGTCTGTTTATGTTTACAATTTGTTTATCAGTATGGGTTGATTGCCATCGTAAATAAATTTCGCTGCATAAAATCAAAAGTAGGTAGGTAAGTACCTATTGTAAGAATATACCAAAACAGTCAAAGGCTGATAACTTTTTACAATCATTTACGTATTTTAACAAAGACTATTTATAAAAAGCACCGGTAGCTAGACCCCTCTCCCGACACCGACGAACTACTTACTATTTTTTAAACATAATTAAGGCAAAAACGATCCAGTACTTTTTATGCGTAAGGTTAAGCCAATATTTGTACTACACTTGCTCCTAGACTTACACTCGCACTAAAATTGCGAAAAATTCAACATAATCCCTTTATTTCAAAATCCAGACCACTACACGCGCTACCCTTGACCTACTTTATTCATAAATGTATAAAACCTAGGGAGACTAGCAGCTGAAACTCTCAGTATTGCGAGAAGGGCCAATTAGCTCAAGGTTCTCTTTAGAGCCTTCGGATGTTTTTCGCCTTGAGCTCATAGAGGGGAGGGATGAAAGCTCTGGGGGAGCCTAGCTACTTCCAATCTTAGGTTTGTTATCTCTGTGATGGGAACTTTGAAAGCTTTTGTGTTAAGCTTTCAATAAGAATTTTAATGAAGAACGTAGTCTATGGCTCGCCCCCTATTGCATTCATTTGAAAGGTCACCTCAGTTCTTCGGGAAAATACAGGCGTTATGCTATGTAATTTAAAGGGATCAACGAAGTTTAGTACGGATCCATTAAAATAAACAAAGGTAAAAAAGTGTAGCTGTTCAATTTTGTGCGCTATTTGCGGACCATGCATTTCGTGCACTGTCTGCTGCAATAGCTACCAAGGCATCTATACTTTATTCATTGAAAACTTGCGGAAGCCTTTACTTAATAACCCAGTCTCACGTCTGTATTTCTATTTTAAGCACGTGTTCAAAATCTATGTTTCCTTCTACATCCATCACCTGATGAGGTGTCATACATAAGCCTTCCACAATATGCCTATTGTTTTCTTCTTATCAGATTAGATAATTGTAAATAACTTGAACACTAAGTACTTGTTTAATCTATACCTATTCTTGATTGATGTCAAGTGCAGTCTACATTGCGTAATGTCAATGATATTTTTATACTGAACAGTAATAGGTAGGTACTTCTGTTGAACTAGCTAAAATTTCTTTCGACGCAGATGGATGTCGGTTGTCGGCCTTGTCGCAATAATACGTTGCTGATAGTTTTATGACCCGATTTGTTTAGAGTAGACACGTGCTGTCGATCGTAACATCATAGGATGATAGTTTTGAACATGTGACTTTAATAAGTCTTGTTTTCATCGATAACTGTCTGTTCAGGAGCTCGTGACAGCATAGACCATTAAATACCTATTGACTTGGAAAGTTATGCGATAGATTTGCAAGGAAAAGAAAGAGGGAAAAGTATAAGATTCGGGGGCCGTAAACAAAAATGTAAGAACAATTAAATCGTGTTTTTCTATACCTCATTCCAACAGCAGGACAGTAAAAATAAACTACCTGTGTGGGTGTCACCACATTCGGTGAAAACAAAAGCAGGGGTGAAATGTTTACGATCCGCTATTTTTGTCATCCCACCGCATCGCTCCTAATGAAAATACTTTTCAATTTTGTCGTGAAACGAAGCGGAAAAATCCCACCCAAAATTCCGGCGTCGGAAAAGCATTCATCCGACCTTCAAGCATTATACTCGCCTCCGCACGCAAATTGTACGATACCTACCCTCAATAATCATAACAATTCTCGGTTCCTCCATAATTCTACAACTTTCGGCTCCTTATACCAGTATTACGTAACGATTGAAAAGCTTGGCCTTGCCCTATTTCCGTCATGGTCGGCCAATGTCAGTGTCGAACCCGGGTCCAACCTTGGCGAGGACCGTTTAGTTCGTGTTTTTTGAAGGTCTGACGTCAGAGCATCAGATGTTGTGTTTACACGCTAATTCCAGATGTCTAGAGGTGGTAACAGGTTTTTGGTGAGACGTGGTATAACGTCATTATGATTATGTATCTAGTTACCTAGGTACTTAAATACCTTAGAACGACTGTTTTATGCTTTCATGGTTTCTATAGTTGCACTGTCACTTCACTTACGGGAGATTTTAATCACGGAAAGCTCACAATAATTGATGATCACGGAATATATCACAGTGTAAGTTCATATTAGAATGAATTTCGCCAATGAAATTCATCGGCTGCGGTACATCTAAACCGCGTTGAAGAATTCATATTTCCCACAGCGATAATGACAACGACAGCAGCTCTTGATCGTAGCTTAAAAGTGCTGAACAGATGTTTGCATCCAGTTTCTTCATTCGTGAAACTTGTCCATTAGTTTCAGAAACCATAGTGGCAGTAAGTATTCTTAAACTATATGATTATAACTTCTCCAAAAATCGTTCTAAAGACGGCCTCCTGACTTTCAAAAAAGTAAAACTAACATTTTCTTTCTTTCATTTTTCATTGTTGGATCAAAACTCATCTTCAAGCTATTTCACGGTATAATTTTTTTCTCGTTTTTCGTATCAAAGTTTACGATGTTTTCGATTCTCGCTTTTATATCTATCGTGGTCATGGACGCTGTAAAAAGCTTGAGTAGATGACGGAAACAAAAACATACTAGGCATTTATTATCACGAAGTAAATCAACTTGTTTGTGCAGTTATACGAGAAAACACTTTCTAAATAAATAGTAGTCCTACAAGTTTAGTCGTCATAATTTTCCTGTTTTGTCCCATGTTACTTGGCGTCGGCGTAACACGTTTTTTTTCCATTCTCGCCTGTCAACGGTCACGTATTCATTCAGTCTCTTTTCTGTCATATCTTTCTCACAATCCAACGCATCTTTCTTTGACCTTTCCTTCCATCCACCAACATTTAGACCCATGCATTACATTAAAAAAGGGACCTACAATTAGAACGTATCATAAAGAGGATGGAACAAGCTTAAGGTTAGCACTTCTAAATCAAGCCTTAAAAGGCTTATATCTAGTCTAGCACGTTCGCTGCGGCGGTGATTTTTCTTTACTTTCCATTCCTGCGGTACAAGGTCTATACACCTGGTAATAAAACTTCCATTCTGGCGGCACAAGGCTTATAGACCATGTAGCATTTAAGAAACTTAAATGATATTTTATTTCTTTTGTGCGGTCCCAGGTTTATAAACCCGGTATTAAGGTGTAGGTACACCATTGGGTTCTATTTGATAATACATCTTAGATATATATTCATCTCGTTCCTACAACGAACCAAATTGAAGTTATGCCTTCCGCACGACAGGGAAGTCTACATTTTTATTAGCCGCACTGTAAGCGAGGCGTATACAAGGTGTTTAGACCTGGTATCGCACTCAACGTGCTAGACGATTTAGCTCAAAATCTTTCACTCTGGAAAACTACAAGGACGATGGAATAATCGCCTGACTCACACAGCACAAACAGCTGATTATGAGTAAGTCATAAACAATTATGCAAATAAAGGATCGTAAAGTCGTACGCTGTTTACTGGATTTTACTTGACATAGTAAATCGATTATGTGCGACCTAATTCTTTTATCGTTAAGTATTTGTAGCAGGGTTGCATATACAATTCGGTTATGCAACTTAGGTACCTTCTATGCACTGGTGACTCTGCCTCTGTGTTACAAACTTTTATCTGATAAGTAGTGTTGTTGTAGGATATGTTCGATTTTGCCATTTATCCGATGATAATTTAGTAGTGTCTTCTATGTCGTCGTCTGAACAGGTGTTATGTTTGTTTTACATAAAATGTTTATTTGGGGTCAGTGTAGCACGTCTCTTCCATACAACTCTGAAATCTCCTTACTGGCCTTATGATCTTTCGTACTCTTTTATTTACACTTTAAATCTCGATATCCCGTTTTATTTATAGTCGCACATAGGATACTCGTTCTTGACTTTCTTGTTCCTTTCTCATCCTTAGGTGACTTATTGGAGGGCACGAGAAACTAACATTAGCTATCTAACTAAAAAACCACTTAAAAAATATTCCATTACATCAAATCGTAATTTAGCGTCGAGAAGTCGATCATATGATGACTAAATTCATAGTATAATCACCAATCATAATCTACATCGACTTGACAACACCGACGTAAAACAAAATGTCTACATTATCGATACTCTGTCGTAAAAATAATCCTGCGCATGGATTTTTTTCGCAACTGATTCGGGTATTTTTGTATTTTAGAGCAGATAAAGTTATGTACCTACCTTATCTTTCTAGAATAATAATTTGAGTGATAGCCAATTTCAGAACAAATTATTGGCAGAGAATGTAAGTGCAGAATTAAACTATCGCGAGGAAAGTGCTACCTTTGTTGAGCAACTGCATTTTTACAACGTAAGAGGTGAACTATGTTTGAAGGTATTACTTTGGTATTCATGCAAAATACCTAAACTAGGTACGTCCACTCCTTACCCGCGGTCCCGGGGTGTCGACCCATTACCGGGTCCATGGTTAATTTGAAATACCCGTCGCTGGCACGTCAAGTTATAAAAAAAAACCGGCCAAGTGCGAGTTGGACTCGCGCACGAAGGGCTGCGTACCATTATTTATAAAAACGAAATCACTTTTTTGTATGGGAGCCCCCCTTAAATATTTATTTTATTCTGTTTTTAGTATTTGTTGTTATAGCATCAACAGAAATACATAATCTGTTAAAATTTCAACTGGCTAACTATCACGGTTCATGAGATATAGCCTGGTGACAGACGGACGGACGGACGGACAGCGAAGTCTTAGTAATAGGGTCCCGTTTGACCCTTTGGGTACGGAACCCTAAAAACGAATACCTGTCTACCCACATTGCTTTCTTGTGCAACTTTTTGCGTCTTAGACTATCGCGTCTTGTACTCGTGACACATACAGTTACAGCGTAAAACTCGCTCCTTTCAGTATCATTATCAAAAAGAAAGTTAATAACTTGTGACTTTTGTAGTTCCCAGACCTTTCTAAGTAATTCAACGTTGACTCACCTGACATCTGTCTGACGAAGAATCAAGAAGATTAAGAAGACCAAGTTCAAAATGAAGAATATTCTGAACCATTTTCTGGGAACAGTTTGTAACCATGATGATATCATTGTAGAACTTTCGCGAACGATAAGTAATCGGTCAGTTCGGCGTGGTACTCGACTGATTATCGCCGACAATTTTTCTTTATCAGGTGGATTATGATATTATCAACGTGTTTTTTGTAGCGTGGTCGATTGAGTTGCCTTACTTTTAGTTTACATAGGTGTGTTCAGAGGAAAAATTGTTATTAATCTTTGTAATGTTTTGTCGATCACTTTTAAATGGAAAGTCCTGTGAGATCGACTTTCGGGGGTTTTTCTACAAACGAAAATCGATCGTCAGTACCAAAATTATTACTTATTACTTAAGGTATACCTAGCCAACAAGAACAATGTCGGGAAAGTGGGTATAACGGGAATACTCCCGCTATCTCCACTGCGATATCTCCACCAGTGAGGACAACGGGAAATCGCAAAATCGTCGTTTTGCAATGCGACCAGAAACAAGTGTAGTCTTCAAAAACCCAGGAATCAATTGAAATAAAAGTAAGCAGTTGGAAGTAGTCACGCGGTTTCATGAAAATACCCTTCATGCGCTACTCCACTTTTGATCTCAAGTACTTACGGCTCAAACGATGATCTCAAAATCATCGACAGGTGATTTTCCAAAACACCTAATCTTATCATTAACTATCTTTTGCCAGAATGCCGCATGGCACATGTACCGCAGTCCGCAAGTGTGATGTTAAGGCATGCGAAGATTGTGAAATACCTGCTACCATACTGGTCTAGTATCATTTTCTTGATAAAAATCTTTAAGATATCGATGACACACATATCGGGTAGGTATACGTAATACGGTAGTATGGCAATGACGTCTTAAAAAATCAAGTCCAGCTCAGAATAGCGCACATAGAAACGTGAAGATAAAGTTGTTGTTGTTGTGTAATTGTGTTGTTAAGGTAGAATGTAGCGGAAACCTTCAGCTATTGTATCATCTTAAACTTGTACCTACATTGTTGGCATTATAATTCTGAATCTGAATCTGTTGTATTACATCAACGCACACTACGGACTAAAATCCATTATCATCATTATTAGCGGCCCAAGCCCACTGCTGGTGTTACTATATAACATTGGCCTCTCCATTGGCACGCTATTTAGCCCCATCGTGAGCTGATACCAGCAAACTTGAGAGGATTGTTTTCACATAGCCACAGGTCGTTCTTTCCCTTATGTTTAATGTTGAGAAGCCAGCTCTACGTCTGATGCAGTTTATAAATCTATTCTAGTACTTCAAGAGAAAGCGCGTCATTGTCCACGGTTTTTGCGCAGACCGCACTAGGCACGAAATGGTTTCAATAATACGGTCGGTTTGTAAACGTGGTGGCAGTGTTGGGCATCATTTATAATAGCAAAATTATTTTACATTCTAACTTGACCGACAAACTGCAATTGAACATATTTTACACCTTTTGCTCTGTGCTGCATCCTTGGGCAGACCTTTTTTGTCTCCTAAGATGAACAGGCCTAGTTTTCTTTCTATGATTATCACAAATAAGGATTAGTCATCTAGCCATAATACCGTCATTATTGGCAGTATTTGTAAAACAGTTATTTGTTTCAATTTTGGTGTAAGTACAATAAAGTTTATTTCTGTATTCATTCTAGCTTTTTTGCAGGAGTCTTCTTATAAACAATTTAAACCAACTTAGTCGTCTTCGTCGTCTTGCTCTGTATGGTGTCGGACGTTAAGAATAGCACCATCCCTTTTATCTTCCCGTGGGTGTCGTAAGAGGCGACTAAGGGACTTGCCAGAGAATGGGCAGCAGCGTTCTCTGTGCATTTTGCAACAAACTTACTGCGATCGCCAACCTACCTGCCAAGCGTGGCGATTATGGCAAAACCCCCCCGTTGGGGGAGGCCTATGTCCAGCAGTGGACGTCTTTCGGCTGAAATGATGATGATAGTAGTCTTAGAATCAACATCGGCGTTATCTAAACTTATTGAACTATGAAATTGCATACACAAAATCATTGATCAGTGCCTATTAATAAAGTACTTCTATAGAAACATCACTAAGTTTTTTTAACAATATGGGAATATACGTGAGGCCGTCATGCCAAACCCTATCAAAGGCTTTCGAGATGTCTAAGGAGACGGCCATCCAATTTGTTTGCGCCAGATGTCCTGCCAAGGCCAGACGCACTGCATCCTATCTATAGATATTATCCTTTGATCTAGATAAAAACTACATCTGGGTATTTACAGCGTTATAAACCTGATTGTATAAAACTTCACTATTTCTCAATATTTGCTTTAGCCAATTTCAAAGGTAGCCTAAGAGAAACATAACAGTGTCGTAACAACCGTCCTTCGCTTAACAAAAAACAGCAATTTTCCCTTCCATCCTGCATTCATTGTGCTGTTATAACTGCGCACTGCAATTCTTGTAATCATTGTTGTGTGTAAATGGACGTCAGAGGGCGCAGTCGCCATTGAAGATGAATACGAGCAATATCCGGCCTCGCCCGGTTGCGATGAATTCACTGCTCCAGGAATGTGACGTTTATGTTTATGCGAATTTTCTGAATTTGTGATAATTGAATATTCTGCAGGTTGGTTGCCAAGATAAGTGTTATACTACTACTAAATATAGATAAAAGTAAGGAGGGACTGTTTACTGAGATGAAGACTAGTAGAGAAGTATGGAAAAAGAAGACTATGCTGCGGCGAACCTAAATCAAATCAATTGGGCACAGGGTAAAAGAATAGAATCTGTTTGGAATTAGTCTGAGCATCAATTTGAAACCACTACATTTTTATACTGTTGGTGAGAGAATGTATATTGTTTCCCGTCAGCATTGTCTTGGACCTTCAGGTGGTGGCAACTGGCACTGAGGCACTACTAGACACCTACTGACCTAAAGAGTGTCATAACTCATACGGAAAACAGCTAGCGATACATGGTACAAGGAGCGTTGACAGACCAACAGTAAGCATTACAGAAAAGGCAGGAAGGCCTAGGTATACTAAGCAGTGGGTGGAACAAGGATAAATGATGGAATGCAGTCAGCTGCTTTGACGCTATAAGCGTCTGAGGCTAATTGCCATTACAGAGTTTGAGAGAATCGTAACATTCCCAGACAAACGAAGACTGTTGGTCCCATAGATTGAGATTTTTCTTATGTCTATGGTTGGTCCCCAATTATCATGATTATTAGGTAAATGGCCTACTGGGATAAGAGTGATACGGATAACTTTATAGTTACCTGAGGCTGGCTCATATATGCTTGCTCAATTGTATTGCTTGGCTATGGAAAAGTTTGCATAAGTTACAGATAGGCGCGCGTGACTGTGTGCTGCAAATGAGTCATTATAACATTGATTCACACAAGTGAATGCCAGTCAGTGTCATTATACGCGGAACTATAGTAATTTTGAGACTCAGTGATGAAATATTCTGGTTTTTTGGAGTTGAAGGAAAAGTACTGGATTATCTTCTTGTTTTGATCGATAAGATTAAGAGATCGCGTCTGCAGTACTTAAATGATTGTGATGGCAAAGCTAGTGTGTAAATTGATTAGAAAATAAATTAAAAAAAGCCTTTTGATGCCAGTAACTTATGAGCTAACGATTACATTACAGATAAAATTTCAGTGATTTCATGAAAAATAATAAATTGGATTATTGAAAGAATTGGTAAATTATACATTCATTATAACTATTTGATTGTTTTGTGAACATGCAAAATGATCTCTTAACATAATATTTAAGGGAACCAAATAGAAATAATAATGTAATAAATATTAGCAAAATTCCACATAACTCGTCATAACAAATGTAATGTGAATTGATTAGCGTAAAACAAAAATAAGTGTTACCTAATTAATGCAGTAGATTATATTGATGTAGATTATTATTCAGTGCTTAATTAGGTTTTTTAAAACCCAATCTATGCGCAGGCGCAGCACCTTCGTAGCAATTAAAATTGAAATCTACTGAATCACTACAAACTAATGACTAACTAGAATACTAGATGGTAAGATTTTCAGTTTGAATTTAGTCTTACGAGACAAGTCTCGCGGCGATACATGGAGTTCTACGTACGAATAAGTGAAACATCGGCATCGTATGACATAAGCGCCGCGTTTGCAAAACTACTTTGGTCGGATGCACTCTATGATATTATATTATAATCTCTCTTGCGATATCAGAAATTCATTCACAAATGTAAGATACATTACATTATTACCGAGTGCATAGGATGTTTCCTCGACGCGAACGAAGTCGCAGGCACAAGCTAGTTTCAAATAAATAAAACAGGTTGTTGGTTTCAACGATTTATTTCCATCATTTCATGCATTGTTTATTGTTGGTACAGAACTGTTACTGTATATATACTTTATGATTAATTAAATAATGTGGTCGTTTGTATTCTTCCATTTGTATATAAAGGCCACTTGTTCTGGATATCCCTGGAAATAAAATAAAGAGTTTTTGTGCAAGATAGTATAACTGATAAATTAATGTTTTTATGTGGCTAATTACTTTCCATGAAATATATAGGTAGGAGTATGATATGAGTCGAATAAAGTAGGTTTATGAGTCAAAACGAAAAACAGACGAAAATCTCTCGTAAACTGACAAAGTAAATTTACGTTTTATTTAATTTAATCAAAGACAATATACATTAACCTTTTTTCTTTGCTATAAAAACGAAAAATGTCATGTAAAACGCGGGAGTTTTTGTTAGTACCCACTGTAGGCTGGAGCTATCAGACTCGAGTGTAATGAACTGATGACAATGTTAGTGTTAGCTCACTAGCTTGTAGCAAAATGTAAGTACATAGTATATAATCTAACAAAGTTATAAGGATTACCTGAACGATTTCGCAATCAAGCTTGATGGAGGCGAAGGGTGACAGCGGGGTGGCGGGAGTAGAGGGAGGGGCGGGTGACTCCCGCGCAGACATGCGACACCCCAACCTTATTGTGGACATCGATTAGCGAGATCGAAACGGCATTGTAGCTTAAACCTTTTTTTGGGAGTCACCTGGAGAGAAATAAAAAAAAAAGCATGTCTATGGTAAAAAAAATCACAAACAAGTGGAAAACTAATAAAATATTATATTTGTACCTTTTTAATAAACTTTCCGAACTTGGTGTATATTGTGGCTTGATCGGTTCACTTTTATTGCCACCAACTTTTTTTTTAATGACGTTACTCTTTTTTGTTATATAATAGTTGCTTATTTTACCCTTTTTAGCCGTGGTACCTAAAAAGGGTAAAATAAAGCAAGATCATCTAGTGTAACAGGAGTCCTAACTACCTACCAGGCATGCTAAAAACTTCTTTATTTATTTTTATATTTATTATTTTTTGGGAGGCGCTAAAAAAAACCTGCACAAACCGAAATGTATTTCTAAAAGGTTGTAATACAGGTTGGTGCCTACAATACGACTACTGTCGTATATATTCGAATGATTATACGCAGTTTAATTTACTAATTAAACTGCGTATAATCATTCGAATATATCCAGTAGTTTAGTCACAGGACATTATTTTAGGGTTCCGTACCGAAAGGTTCAAACGGGACCCTGTTACTGAGACTTCGCTGTCTGTCCGTCCGTCCGTCTGTCACCAGGCTGTATCTTATGGTGATAGTTAGACAGTTGAAATTTCTACAGATTATGTATTTCTGTTGCCGCTACAACAACAAATACTAAAAACCGAATAAAATAAATATTTAAGGGGGGCTCCCATAGCCTCTTGGCCGGATTGCCGCCATGGGATCTAGAGGCGATAGTCCTCGCGTGCCTGCACGAATGGCGCGCGGAGGCACTACGCCGGGGGGAAACTCCGCTGCCGCGGCAAATTGTCGCTCAGCGGACAGACCTCCGGTGCGATCTCATGGCGTCATGGAGAGAGCGACTGTCACAACCCCGTGCAGGGCACGCCACAATAGTGGCGATAGTGGCTCTTTGAGGAGTGGCTAGAGAGGTGCCACGGCGCCCTCACCTTCCGCCTGACGCAGGTCCTGACCGGATACGGTTGTTTCGGGAGGTTCCTGCACCGAATCGGGCGGGAGGAAACGCCCGGGTGTCACCACTGCGAGGATCGGCCGGAGGACACGGTGGAGCACACTGTGGAGCTATGCCCCGCTTGGGCTGAGCACCGCCGTGTCCTCGTAGCGGCGATTGGCGGCGGCGACCTCTCGCGTCCGGCCCTGGTTCAATCCATGGTCCGGAGCGAGAGGGAATGGGAAGCAGAGGTGGCGGAACGTGAGAGGGAGAGAACCTCACGTCCCAGCCGCCGCGGGAGACGCCCCGGGCGTCGGGGGCAACCAGTGGCCCCCGGCCACCGTAGGCGCGGGCCTGTGGACGGTAAGTAATGGGCTAGCTCACCGTCCGTCCGTCTTATGACGACAGACCGTGCCGACGGCGCGTTCGTGTTCCACGCGCGCCTCAAGGAGATGTCAGCAAATCGGAAGGGGTCCGAGAGGGCCGATGCCTGCCAGGGCTGCGGGTTGTTCGAAAGAGATACCGTGCCCCTGGAACGCAAAGGGCTAAGAAGGAACATGGATGGGTTTTAGTCAGTACAAGTCTGACACTCCCTTCCGCTCCGCCCAGAGCGGAAGAAGTCATTTGATGATTTCCCATCCTAAAAAAGAAAAAAAGGGGGGCTCCCATACAAAAAAGTGTTTTTTTTTTCTCGTTTGTATGAATAATGGTACGGAACCGTTCGTGCGCGAGTCCGACTCGCACTTAGCCGATTTTTCATTTTCAGCATTTGCTTAAGACTCGCTACATAAAAACCTTTGCGAAATTCGTTCCTTAATTATTATGTTTTTTTGTTTTTTATTAGATTTTTGGATTTATTGACCTATCTACGATTGTTACACTGTTTATCTTAATAATACAAGAAATGTGATACAAGTATAGAGCACAATATGCTGCGATAGACACAGCATGCATTTATTTGATAGAGTAGCAAAAAAATATAAGTATGAACACTAGTAATACCCTACCAGTGTTTTCATTTATAGTCGTATTGTTGGCGCCACCTTGTATAAAACAGCCGAAAGAGGGGGTTTAAATGAATGAATTGTAATTAAAAAAATGTGGTCCAAGCGGAGCTAGCGGTGGTTAGGTCTCCAGAGAGAGGGACCTCCTAACAATGCGGACCATGTCGATGACTACCGCCTTCTGAATCAGACCCTTGATCCAACCGCCTACCGAATGTCTCGGCAGAGGTTGTTTTTTTTATTATTATGAGCCTGTTGTGCCCCACTGCTGGACGAAAGCCTCCCTTCCTCAACATCTTTCTATTTTCTCTCCTTCCTCCTTTCCTTTGCGTAGGAGTTTTCGGCATGACGCCATTTTGTTCATCCTCGTAGTTTGCAAAGACAAAAATCTGAAACAAATATTTGTATTAATGTAGCTTCACTTATGTAAATTTGAGGTACTTACATGAAAAGTAAAGCTAACATCTTTAACTAGTAAAGATTTAAAAAAAATCCTTACGAAACAAAGCTAGTGAAGGTATCCCAAGTGAGATTTTTAAGTTTAGGACTAGTCAAGTTCTACGAATTTTTTTTGTTGGAATTTCGACTGGTACATACCACACTGTATTAAAAGGAGAGTGCCTAATTCACTATTCAAATATTATTTAAATCAGAAACTGGCAGTTAGATAAGCTTTCACAAATATTGAAAGTTGAACTTTGAAAATAGACCTTTATTTTTATTATTTAAAAGGTTAAAGAAACCCTTGTTGGGCTAATCCGACTCGCTCCTGGCCAGTTTTTAGGAACAATGTAAGTTGGGAAACTAAAATTTTGTTAAGAGGTAAATGTAATATTTGTATGATTGGTAAAATATCCAAGGAATTGTAGGTTTGCTTTCAAGTGCAAGTTTGTTGTCAAGGAATTGTTGTCTTCTATTGCCATTCGGTGTAATTAACACCGAACGGCAATAGAAGACATAAAGATCATCATTACAAGTACAGAAACAACAAAAGAATAGATAGATCTGTCCCTGTGTATTTATAAGAGAGCAATTTGTATAATTTCGCGTTGATTGTTTGCCTAACAATCACTTCCCACATTAGCATAGCTGGTTGTTCGTCACGTGACCGGTGCACTGTAATAGGCGCGCGAGTGACTCAGCCACCAGGCGCGCGGCCGTTGACCCCGCTGCACTCACGCGCACTCGACTACCAAGACTAACCAAGTGTCCAATATACGTCCGAAAATACAGATATTAAACTGCCGATTTAAAGGCCTCACATTCATGTCTGCAGGGAGAGTTTCATGCTGCGTTGCTAGCCAGGCTTCATGACACAAATGATTGACCAGTTCAAAACTCATAGAATCTATTTCAAATAAACCATTTACTGGAATTTCAGGAGTTTTATGACAAATAATTTGTTAAACGTCCCAAAAAATCGATCTCCATAAAAAGAAGAACAAGAAACTCCATTTACAAAGTTAATTTTTGAGTAATTAAAGTTACGCAATAATTAAAAAATCCTGGGTGTAGCGGGGTCTGACCCAAATAAAATAGGTACCTTGATCAACATATAAAAGCAACATGGCTGTAAAAATTGGGGAAGTAGATAATAGGTACTTGTAACACACAAGCCTCGGGTTTTAAGCCAAAAAGGAGAACCTTACTAAATCCAAGAAGCAAGGATAAGATTAGAGTCAATTATATTGTGAAGTTACTCTCCGAACTGTTAAATTAGTGCTTATTGATGAAAACTTGGCAGATCGAAGCGTTGATTTACTCTAAGTTTCGTCTCTGCACCACACCCTTTGGACAAACCCTGGGAAGGTAATAGATGATGCTCTCAGACCGACTCAGATGGTAAGCCTATAGTCGCAATAAAATAATATACCTTCTAAACAACAACTCGATGATTAGAAAAATTCCAAGAACGATAAACGGTCCATAGTGACAGGTTGTCCACTTAACACTTATCAGTGGGCACAACAAGGTGTATCCAAGTACCTAAAGGGGCTTGCTTGATAGATGATAACAAATGCTGGATGATAACCGTGAAGAATTTTCAGTGGCTTGTCATCAATTCGTATAGGTTTATATGTCTTCTTACATGTCATGTCCGCTTAGTCCTCGAAGTTTTTCGGCCATACTTGGATATGCTAAACAACAACAACAACAACCACTCTTGAAAGCCATCAAAGTAGCCGAAATCAGCTAGATGGCATCGTCATCATCATGTCTTTTTTCAATGGTTTTAATGATGCTGTTGGTGATATAAATTAATCCATGCTCATATACGTACATAATATTATAAATGCCAAAGTGACTCTGTCTACTGGTCTGAATTTTGATGACCGGAACTAAGATACTTTATTACCAAGTATTACTACGTTCCTGTGGTATAATATAAGACCGCAAAGCTATACTGTCGAAAAAAGAATTTATCTAAAAGACTAAAAACCTCAATAGGTGACCACAATACTAATTATTATGATAACGATTTTTTATGTTTCGATAACGCATGTCCTTGTGATGCTTGCCATCAAATCGATGGCAACTTTTGAATTCAGAGGCCCGGCCGGCGCATTATGAGCAAGCCCCATACAAAGCCGTCTCAAAACCGTTTCAAGTGAAAGTCGTTGTTATGGAATAGAAAAAATAAATGAATATAGTCTAATTGATAAGCTTTCATTACTCTATTTTTTTGTTTATTTTTGTAAGCGAACTCATGTTCAATAACTTAATTTTGACGCTATACAATTTAACGCCATATTACTCGAAAGTTTTTGACATAAATGGACAAGTATTGTACATTTTTGGAATGCTTATAATCTCCTTATACCGTTTAATAATTAATATTATGTATTTGGTGTAATAAAATAAAATTAACCAATATAGTTTAAGATGGTATGTTTTTAGAGTTTTTTTTTTAACGAGACGTTTACCCTTTAGCGCTGCTTGCCGCTGTCGAGATATTTGTTGTATTAAGAAACATTAGTTTACGCAAAGAGAAAAAAAAACCAAAAACATATTGCGAGATATTAAATTATATACTTTTTAGGGTTCCGTACCCAAAGGGTCAAACGGGACCCTATTACTGAGACTTCGCTGTCCGTCCGTCCGTCCGTCTGTCACCAGGCTGTATCTCATAAACGGTGATAGTTAGCCGGTTGAAATTTCTACAGATTATGTATTTTTGTTGATACTCTATCAACAAATACTAAAAACAGAATAAAATAACTATTTAAGGGGGGCTCCCTTACAAAAAAGTGTTTTTTTTGGTCGTTTTAGAAATAATGGTACGGAACCCTTCGTGCGCGAGTCCGACTCGCACTTGGCCGGTTTTTTCAATTTCTTTTTATTTCTCATAAATACATTTGTTATCTAATAAGGTCAAATTGATAACAAAATCATTGTAATGATGCGTACCTATTATTAATAGTTCTTTGTGGTTTTGATAGTTTTGACCACCTTCCTTGATAAAATATGGTCAATTTGTCTACTAGGGTCGAATTGGGGAAGAGTGCACATTGCTAGTTTCTTATCTTTTGCACATAGCACTACATCATGGACATTCACAGTTGTTGGTCATACATTGAAGTGGCCTAAAAAGCAGTTAACACGTTTTTTTCTATATTGTTAGAATTTGTCAAAGAAACTCCTGAAACCGCGTCTGTTCTGGCTGATATCAACAATCAAATACAAAATATGTTTCCTTCCCTGATAAATAAGAATGGTGAGGTAATCGAAATTACTTATGACCTATTTTTAACCATGATTGATGGTAAAGTGGCAGCGTAGATGTATCACACCAAAATATTTGGAAACCCCGTTGCTAGATCCCTACAGAGATATAATCTCATAAATACCGTTAGTGCAATTGACTCACGATTTCAGTTCCTTTCCGAGAGCAACGGAGCTGCGCACACGCCGCCCAAACCGCATTCTGTTCGCCGCCATTGCTGTCAGTGAAAGTTCAAGCCTTTCACGAGTCGCCACATTTTTCGAACGATTTCTTTTCTATTACAGTCTAGGAAAATCTTTGTGCTCTATCAACGGTGACGAAATTATCTAGATTCAAGATACTAATCATAATCTCGTTGTGTCGATGATTCTTTTATGGAGCTGTGACCAGGAAATCTGCCTCGTTACCAGCTTTAGTTGTGATTTCAGTCGGATCCCTTAAAGTAGGTGTACGGGTGTATAACATACCTACAGGGTGGAAGGCACACCGACTCGCAAACGCTTACCACGTGGACAATTTACATCGAAAATTTAAGAAAAATGTTGTTTGTCTGTAAAGTCGGTTTACGGACGATAAACGTCATAACAAAACATTGATGAAATGATTGCATACTTTTATGAATAGCAAGCCGAACGCTCGAGCCGATCGTACCTTTCGCTCGCTCGTGCAGCGCTCTTGTTCCGATCGCAACGTTACAATGAGCGTAACGTTACAATGAGTCATCCTTTTTCGTGCGTGCAGCCGGCGTTCATTGATTTATTAGACGTTGTCACGTCAAAATCTACAGTTCCATTCAATTTCACCATGTAGGTAATATTGCACTTTTGTAGGGAACAGCAGATTTTATTGTTTTAAGTACCGATGAAAAAAATATGTTGTACTGAATACATGGTCTTCTTCGCTGTGTCGATAATTGACTAATTAAATTTAATAATTGTACTTGATTAGCTTCGACCCGAACTCTGCATCACATTCGCAAAGTTATCAGTAGTGGTGGACTGATCCCGCAATTAGGTTTATTCCAGAAATCTCCACCGACAAATCCCCACCAGTGAGGATCGTTATTTTTTTTTTTCCAGAAAACCCCACTAGTTATATGAACTCTGTGTAGTAAAGATAAGTAACCATCCCCACCAGGTGTGCATAAAGAGCAGGACAGGAGGCTTTAGACACGTGACCTAGGTGACACACTTTTCCAAAAATACTTATACTGATTAATTGCCAAATCCTAATATTTTTTTTACGGTACTTCGGAAAATATCAAAGCTTTTACTACAATTTTCGATTTACTTACCTTTACGCAAAACAAAATCTGTTCTATGCGTTTCTATTAGTTGACCATTTTTTTATTTCAGTGCTCATTGTATTTATATTCTCGTGAAATATTCTAAATGTAACAATCCGCAGTGGGCCCGCGTGGTAGATTACAGCCCACTACTTCTCATAGAGAGGAGGCCTGTGCCTCAGTAGGTAGTGGGAACATTATAGGCTGATGATGACGATGATTATGATCTGGGGACAGATAAGAATATCCAAACCCCTTTTATTACTTTAACATAGTGCATCACAATCACAACTTTAATAGCTGTGATAATGTTCCTAAATTAATAAAAAAACATTTTAAACATAACAGCAAAATATTTGGAGGACAGAAAAATAATCCCACAGACAAAATAATGGCCTTGACGACCAGTCTCAGAGCACACTAGCCGCGGGAGATATTATAGTGCAGGTGCAATCTCTCTTCCCTTACTCTCTCACAGTCAACAGTCGTAATTCCGTCTTGACTGTAAGAGAGTAGCGCCGAAACCATGCTAAGTCATTGGACTTAGCATGGTTTCGGCGCTAAGGGGGTATGGCACCACCAATTTCCAAAATCCGGGCTGCTACCTTTCGGCCGCCATGGCAACTGAGTTTCGCAACCAGTTGTGAAAAAGGATTTTTTATTCTTTCTTGGCAACTAGTTGCGAAGGAAGATTTTTTTTTCTTTATACGTAACCAGTTGCCAACAAAGAATACTTTGGCCGCCATTGCAACTGAGTTTCGCAACCAGTTGCATAATTGGAAGTTTTATTCCTTTTTTGGCAATCTTCGCGGTCAACCCATACCTATTTCTTGAAATACTGGCCAGGGTTATTTTTCCTAATCATCAGTCTTCCGTCATAAATCAGTTGGATATTTTGTCAACCGAAAATAGACCTGACGATTTAAATTTCAAAACTATAAAGAATAAAGAGTACAAAGCAATCGACGATAAAATTGACCATGGAGTAAATTAAAAGAAAAAAAAATGTGTAGGTCACTGCTTGGAGATCATTAGCCCTTTTGCAATTACGTTTTAAAGAAATAATGTAGTTTAATATAAGATCTGTACATAAAATTTAAGTTACACAGTCTGTACAAACTGCAACTTTTGCAGTGCGGTTGCGGTGTGCGGTTGCATCAATACGGACGCTTGATAATTGCTAAGTGTCACTAATTCACTATACTATCACGCGTTTGACAAACACGCGTTTGCATTGCTGCAAAAAGTCGCAGATATAGGCTATATAGAATTTCATTTCTATTGCCAGACCTATAATGTTTAGCGGTCATGGTCAGTCTGGTAAATAACTAAAGCCAATAGGGTCTTCGTAGTATTTCGATAGTGTTTCAATAATATAGAGAATAATGAATGACAAATATATTCTAATGAGTCATAATTGAAACACTATTTAGACTGTATTGATGGGGTGGTTATTTAGAAGGATCGGGTCCTGAGCGTACGCTTACTTTGTTAGCTTAAGTTTAAAATAAATGGACACTTAAGTACATTTATTTCTGCGGGTTGTTCGAAAGAGATACCGTGCCCCTGGAACGTAAAGGGCTAAGAAGAAACATGGATGGGTTTTAGTCAGTCAAGTCTGACACTCCCTTCCGCTCCGCCCAGAGCGGAAGAAGTCATTTGATGATTTCCCATCCGAAAAAAAAAAAAAAAAAGTACATTTATTTGTTTAAATATGGCCTGTAACTAATCGTGAAAAAGGGTGTGACGGAGCGGTCCATTAAATTGAAACTAACTAATGATTTGCTTTAAAAAACATTTATTTTATTAGATGAGGTCTATATTACCATATTATGGTAGCGTAAGAAGGAAAGGAATTCTCCTATTTGAAACTAGCGTTTTTGAAAAATTCTTTGTTGGCAACTGGTTACGTATAAAGAAAAAAAAATCTTCCTTCGCAACTAGTTGCCAAGAAAGAATAAAAAATCCTTTTTCACAACTGGTTGCGAAACTCAGTTGCCATGGCGGCCGAAAGGGGCTGCTACTAATTAATTTCAAATGGTAAAACCCAATAATACTCCCGGATCAGGGAATTCAACCAGAAGCTACGCTCAGTAGAAGCGTTTGCGACGACCAGACCAACGAACCACTTTACAATATTTAGAGAATAAAGCGATTGTGAAGTCAATCATCGGAACTGTTGACGTTTGACGTATCGGGCCGTGCCCCTATTGGCTGTGGGCCGGAGCGCTTGCGTCACTGGCTGCCCAAGTACTGATGGTATGCGCACGCGCCTCTCAACAACAGAATGTTGTTTACTGCCACAGTAGCTTCGCTTGGCACTCTATTTATGGATACTAGGTTCTGCCCGCGGCTTCGCCAGTCTGGAGATCGGAAGTCAAAAAATATTCATCAATTCTTAAATCATTCTTCCAGTCATCCATCGCAATATTTAGTTTTAGCGTAGATTACGTAGGTACATGTTTTTTGTTGCGTGTTCTTTCCATGGGAAGTTAATATTTAAATCCAAGCAATAGTCGTCTACGTACGAGGATAATGTGCTAATTTGGTAAGGTAACCTGTCTGTTACCATACCAAAATATGTGTTTATCAATTCAATCAAGAAACACAAATAGTAAATTTCAAGCTGATCAGACCATTTTTGGTATGCTAATGTTAACACACCTTTTCTCCCGTTTGGGGCTGAATTTCCAAATACGACGAATTACGTATTCATTTATTTTTGCTCAGACATTTCAATATTTATTTTCATTTATCTTACTACAAAAATGACAGATTCCGCATATAAACTTTCAACCAAACCTAACCTCACCCTCTTAGGGGGTAATTTTCAAAAACGTTAAAATACGTATTTATTCATTTCTAACCAGAATCTTGTAGTTATATAAATGTTCATGTTTCTAACTTTAAAAATGACTGATTTCTATACATCATCACCCCCTATACTCCCTTATGGGTTGAATTTCAAAAAATACTTCATTATTCCTAGTCTACATTATAAAGGGAACCTCTGTGCCAAATTTCAGCTTTTTAGTTCCTAGGGTTCGGGCTGGGCGTTGATGAGTCAGTCAGTCAGGACTTTGAATTTTATATATGTATAGATATAGAGATAGATGCGTTTATTTTTTCTATTCAAACCGCCTAAAAATAGAATTTGTTGTCAAGAGAAGTTAACTATTTTTAGGGGTATGAGGAACAGGGTGTAAAGTTCTTCAGTACTCCATTGAAAAGGGAGGATCCTCCGACCAGACAGGTGTTGTGTCTGTGGGCAACTGCCCTACAGTTGTTGTCGGGTTTCTCTATATAGTCTTAGGTCGATGTAAACTTTGCTTGCGCGATGTAGGAAATTGATGTTAGTTTTTCCGTCGTGTTATAGATGGCGCTGTAGTACTTTTTGTAGTAAGTGGCTTTTTGTAGGTCGCTACATATAAAAAAAAAAACTAGGTGTTATTTCTTGGTGTGAAGAATTCTTTTTAACGAAAAGGTTTGACCGAATTGAAGCAAGACCAATCAGAGCCTTTATTTTAAGAAAGTAAACATTGTATCTATGTGCTAAGTACGTTTATAGATCTCGTCAAGAGAGATTAAACACTTATATAATGTTCTGGTAAAACCTGATCAGTGTCAAATAATTTCCAAAAACAAAAATACCTGTTTCTCTACAGGAAGAATAATAATTTAATTCATAGTAGTACGTAGTATTTGTTTTCTATTTTACCTTATATACCGCAGTCTGTGAGACGCTGTGGAGATCACGTACGCCATAAAATCAGCTGTTTTCTACAAAAGTACAATACTCATACTTTTTGATGTACTGAGTACATGGTTACCGTTTTCACGTCGGTTTCCTTTCACTCTGTGTTAAATTCGAAAAAAAAACCGAGTAGAAATTCAAAATTTGGTAGTTTATAGCGGAAATAAGTTATTGGTTTCCGTTTCGAGTCGACTGAGAAATTCCGAACGGAAATCCCAAAAAAAAGTGCTCTACCTGGGAATCGTCGCACTTGAGAACAGTACACTTATGAAGCAGTAATAAAAAAAAAACTGGCCAAGAGCAAGTCAAGCTCGCACAAATTGAGTTCCAAACTGAACTACACTACGCAGTCCATCGAACGGTCGCTATATACTGTATTGTCTAAAAGCCCAGTCCTAGAAAATTGACAGCCCGTCGAACTATTCGCGCAGGTTGAAGTTGTCGAGAACGTGGAATCCAGTGATACGTATGCTAAAAAGAAACAGCCGGCGGAAATATAAGGAGTCCGCAAAACTTGTGATATTTTGAGTGTATTTTGCCGTGACTTTGTATCGAGTGCTAATAGTGCGGGTAGTACTTACAAAGAAAGAGGGTAGACAGATGTGTGTTCTTAACTATTTACTTATCATCCATCCACATTCTTTCGTCATTCCGCGATGATGGCGCTTGCAACAGTGGCGAAATATCGGGAGCTCACGGTAACTGACAGTATAAGTTTGGACAGATTTATTTTCTTTCTTTCATACTTACGAATACTAACGGGTTGCCGGCAGCGGTTCGTGCGGCAGTGGTTTGGGAACCACTGGTTTCTCCTTCCCTGGCTCCGTAGGTGACTCTGCGATTGGTAGGTAGCCCCTACCAGAGATAAAAAAAAAAACAAAATAAAACCATTAAAAAAACATGTTTCTTGGGAAACTTAGCAGCTGACTGAAGGTAGACATTCTTATTTTTAACCACCGACCAAAAAAGAGGGGTGTTATAAGTTTGACGTGTGTAGTGTATCTGTGTATTTGTCTGTGGCATCGTAGCTCCTAAACGGATGAACCGATTTTGCTAAAATTGGTTTCGTTTGAAAGGTATTTTAATCGAGAGTGTTCTTAGTTATGTTTCGAGAAAATCTGCTCAGCCGTTTGAAGATCATCACCTCTTTTCTAGTTGATGAAGGGATTTAAACTACTTCCACAGGTCTAATCGATTTGAAATTTGAAATCTTGTCACTTGTCACCACGGGAATTGCTGAGGGGGGGAGGCTGCACCACCAAAATAATCATATTTTTTTAATTTACAACTTTCCTTGTCTGCATTAATTAGCGAGAAGAGGCGCAACACCGAGAAAATTGGAAGGAATGGGGGAAGCCTATGCCCAGGAGTGGGACAGTCAAGGCTAAGAAAAAATAATATAAGTTTAAAAAGCATAAAAAAATTAAATTAAGAATTAAAAAACCCCCGACACAGAAAACCTCTAAAAAGCCAAAAATAAATGAATCCAAGCGTCGTCGTAGCGTCGGGGGACGGCTAATAGGGGGTTTTTAATTTTTTTTTTTTTTTGTAGAACCTGCCGAGTCCTCCTATAACCTGTTTTCTCTAACGCTAATGCAAGTTTACACAGCGCTATTGAATTGCCAGTTGTATGCGATAACTCGAAGCAACAATACAAGTTTTAGCATCCACCTGCGTTCTTTGACAATTTGAGCAATATTAACAGCAGGATTGCACTTATCAGCCTCTGGATTTCGGAGAAAAGACCGTAAAACGAACGTAGACGAAGGTAAAAATCGAGCAGGATAGTGCGAAGGCGCAAAGTCCGCCTTCGCACTATCCTGCTCGATTTTAAGGTTCGTCTGCATTCAAATAATTGTTGGGCAAAAAATATCGAGTGCCTGGATTCGGGTGAAATCTTTCGAGCACCCGAATACGGGCTAACTACCAAATACTACAAAAAACAAGATGGCTGCGTGCGCGACTAAATCCACGAGCTAAAAGAATAATGCAGTAACATACTAATAATCCCGGTTGATTGCAATAGCGAGCCTATTGCAATCAACCGGAATTATTAGTATGTTTTCCCCCATTACATGGGGCTTATACATAACTGCCGAAATGTGGGTGTACTATTAGGTACAACTCTGACCTTGGGGGTTTACAGGCACGATGCTTTGTGTGTTATATTAATAATAATTGTGCCGATAGCCATATCAGCCAATGGCCTAATTGCCAAGAGCCTCGACCAATTCCCGATGAGGCTCTCGTTAGGCAGCTGGATCAAGGGCTTGATTCAGAAAGCGGTACTCCTGGACACGGCTCGTATTGTTAGGCGTTTCTCTGGAGCCCTGACCGGCCGGTAGCTTGGACCCTGTTCCCGATACCGGTGGGCTACTATTTTTATATTTTTAAATGTTTTTTTTTTAAATATAATTTTGTAAAAATATTTAAGATGTAAATAATATGTATGTAAATGAATAAACGGACTATATTGAGTAAAACAGAGATAGTTTTTAATTTCTATAAATATTGCACAGCGCTTGTAACTTTTCCTTGGAAAGTGCAATAAATAAATATTTGTTTGGCTGTCTTGCACCGGCTGAGTAAGCAATGCATAGGTGCCTAGGTACTGTTTACTGTGTAGTTAGCAGCTAGACTATATCTTTCGAGTCTTCACTTGAAAACCTAAAGTAGTGCGTTAATGGAGGAAACCAGATCAGTGCCGTAACATGTGTACAGTCAACCTCACTAGGATTTCTCATTACATTGTCGACAATCATTGTTTACTTACACAATTTAGGATTAGCAAGTCAAGCAATAATGTACCTATGTCGTTTGTGTTTTTATTTATTTTTTCCGCATTAATTTGTTTCATATCAGCAGTGCAGGTAAATCATGTAATACGAGTACAAATAAATGTAGATAGGTTTCGGACAATGACATTAGCGTAGATTTGTCCTGTACAAGGAAATACCGCAAAAATACTTCGATTTGTTATTCAAAATAGGTATAAGCAGTTGGTGACACCAGTTTTTTTAGCTGTAACGATTCCATTACAAATATCAGAAAATTCGGTAAAACACATCATTCCTTAAAGGTAGGTTATTGGCCGAAAGGAAAAAATCTGGGTTTTGGAGAAGATTCTGCACAGCACGTAAATCTTATCAATGCGCCTTTGCCAGGGAGAGGAGCCTTAGCGGAGCTCGTGGCTAAATAAAAACAAACTCTCGGGTCGATCTCCAAGACCGTGCTTTTCTAGAGTGGTCCGTGGATGGATGACCACCCATTACGTACGAGTTACCTCTTTGCCTCGGAAAGCACGCTAAGCCGTTGGTCCCGGCTGTCATTTCTAGATCTTTAACAGTCGTTAAGGGTAGTCATTGGAACGAAAATTTGACAGCTAGTCTTCCCAAAGGAACGTATAATCCAATCAATCAATCATTACCCAGTACTAACTGGATTGTGAAGGTCAGTCTTATGCAGTCGCTGCATGATGTTGTAATCGTTTTGTATTCTATGAAATGCAAACAAATATCGAATTAAAAAAATGCAACATGCCTCATAGTAAGCGAGCTGACTGATAATATTAGATTTCGTAATATGATATTGACTTTGAACTTGACTTTGACCGTCGGACAAGCAGACGGTGTTTGTATATTTGATTCATCCATGTGAATGTATGAAGTGGCATGTTTTTCAGTACCTACGTATGATATTGCATCAATGTACGTTTTGCTAGTTTTATTCCATCTTTTAGAATAGGTGTTGTCTTTCAAGATTGCGGAGTTTTAATGAAAGATGAATTCTAAAACATATATCTGGGAGCTGATCTTTTTGCGGCCACTTGTATTTTAATTATCATGATAATGACAGCTATGTTTGATGATCAAATTGTATAGCTTATCCAATTGCCCGTTCCTATGACACTAGGTATAATTTATGATCAGGGACCGCATATCGACCAAAAAACCCAATCTCATAAATGTAAAAGTCACAGAATGAAGCCTAAAAAAGGTAAAATTTTTGATCTCATCATTTCTGTAATACAATTTTTAACATAGAACATATCACGTGATTATCATCCTGAAGTCTGCTGATGCATTGCTTTGTATTAATCGAAGAACTGATTTAGGTGTCGCCGTGTCGGCACTGTGGAAGACGGAAGGCAACCATCGGCCGTTGACACGTATGTGATTTTCACCCAGGGCGTTCAGAGCAGTTTAGACCTTTTTTATTATACTTATGAAAGTGGTGAACTTGCATTTTATTTCGCTACACTACCTACACTAAGCGAATGAAACTGTACTTACCAAAGTAACGTCAATAATTTCACTAATAAGCGGTTCGCTAGTAACTGAATTAACACTTCGACAGTGCGTGCTAACATACGAACAGACAGGCTACGCTAAATGCGAAATATTGTTACTAGGTTTGCTGACACGATCTAGTCATGTAAAATGAAACTTTAAAAACGAAGAAATGAAGTCTCATTCCAATTGTAACAATCGATTTCTCAATTAACTGCTGTTGTAGAAGAAGGTCCCAGTTGTACTCATAAAGTAAAATTGGTATCTGCAGTAGCTACAACAGATTTCAAATTCAGTTATCGAGGTCACAGGAATATGTTTATGCTTCCAAAGCCAAATACCTACGCTAAAACAACGCGATACGACATTGAGTTTCCTTTGTTTGTTGACAAGGAAACTGCAAAGGCTGTAAAAACTGAACAGCGTGATGTAGGTCAGAAATAAAACGACGCAAACGCAGCAACGATTATAGATAACCATGTACAATTTAATACCAATATCAACCCTACTTAATAACTGCTAATAAGAACTGTAAAATACTTCAAAAAAAAAAACGTAGGCTCCTCTAAAAATAAACACTCGGTTCATAAAAACGGCCAGCCACAATTATTGCAATAGTTTTATAAAAAAGTTTAGTACTTTAAAAATGATATCTGCTGGCTTACCATGACGTCTTAAAGCAGTATTGTTTTACTCTTATTCCAGTGTGTGAAAGAGACCAAGCTATACAGGATGTCTAGCGCCATCTCTTTCCCACACTGGAAAAGGGGTAAAACAAGACGTCATGGTAGGCGACCTGATCAAAAGTTACCATCTGGTACTTGGTGGTCCCAAATATTCCGAAAGGTACCTTAAGCTATTGATAGAAGCTATTAAAAAGTAACATCCTCATGATGAACATATTCTTCATCGACTTCCTCTATAGGCGGGTCTTCCCTTTTTGGCGGGTCTTCCTCTATAGGTGGGTCTTCCCTTTTTGGCGGGTCTTCCTCTATAGGCGGGTCTTCCTTTATAGGCGGGTCTTCTTCAGGCGGGTCTACCTTTCTAGGCGCGTCTTCCTCTTTAGGCGGGTCTTCCTTTTTAGGCGGGTCTTCCTTTTTAGGCGGGTCTTCCTTTTTAGGCGGGTCTTCCTTTTTAGGCGGGTCGTCCTTTTTAGGCAGGTCATCCTTTTTAGGCGGGTCTTCCTTTTTAGGCTGGTCTTCCTTTTGAGGCAGGTCTTCTTCACGCGGGTCAACTGGCTCTTCTTCAGACGTGGTTGAAGAGTCGAGGTTGCAAGAGTTAGACTTGGAGTCACAAGGTGTTCTTCGGCAATAACACTTGTTGTAATGTTTTTCGCAGTGGTTTAATGAAAGCCTGTGAATGCAAAGTTAGGTTAAAAATTAGCTGGAAGAAATTTGGTATCAAACGTTTGGTAGAAAAAAACGAAAAATAATCACCAAGGTATGATTTATATAATAAAAAAAAACATACCTTTAAAATAATGCTGTATGAAGTTTGGTGGCAAAAGTATTGATGGATAGAAAAAGAAAACTAAAAATCACCAAGCTTTGGATAAAAAAAAACTTACTTTGAAAAACATGATAGCTGAGTGCAATAAGACAAAAAAATTTCCAAAGGTAGACGTTTTTATTGAGTTCCTAGAGCGGTAGAGAAATAAAAAAAATTACGCCGACGAGTTTTTTTTTTTAAATTTCATCGGAATACTTTTTTTCGTTTTTTATTCTTTGATTCTATTTAATCATCAATTTGTACACACAGTGAGTTCCATACAAACATTTTGAATAAAATTGTCTTCATTAACATGGACGATTTTCTGATATTTACGAATGAATTATTTTTTTTCTACACTCATAAATATCTTGAACATAGTCCTGACCAGTTATCTGTGAAAAAGTCTAAGTTAGATTAGGTATCAATGATAAAAAAAAATACGTTCTAAAAATTTGATATAAAAGAATTGAACCAAAAAGGGAATTTTCTAAAGAAAAACTTGAAGTGTAGGTATCCGTTTCGTCGACAACAATGAACAAGGAAACAGGCCAAATTGGCGTTTAATAGATGCACACATTGGTCACAATATTACGCCATAAAGGTAAAACGGAAAAAAAATAGAAAGGTAGCGAGGGCGATATTTAAAAAAAAACTTCTGCACATCTTTAGGAACTTACTCAAAAAAGTCCCAGGAAAGCGAACCACTATTAATTTCGTTCCGCCTTAGTGTCTAATTGCATTCGATTATGAGACAGCAAAAAAAAATACGAATGCCAATGTTTATTTGTTTATTGATAGAATAGCATTGAGAAAGATAGAAATATAACGTTGTTTACTCCGTACAGTGATATATAATGCGAGTTTAAATGCCAAACGGAATTATTATTGGCATTGTAGAAGCAATAATGTTACCGCGGTTGGGCTAGCAACAATCAGCTGATTTTAATGTCCTAATAATAACTTTGGAGTGTATCCAAGCTTTCAAGAAATTATTTCCACGATACTACTGATATTATAAAACGGTACTAGGAATAAAAAGCGGGAAAATTTCCGCTTCCGCAAATAAACTTTGTCAACAACAGCTGGTGATAAATAAAAAAAAAGTTTAAGTCGGTTAAAAAATAATTGATACATATATTTCAAGAACGTTCTAGAAATATTTAAAATTATAGATCGCACTATTCGTCGAACTTTTAATATTGACTTATAATGTGGCAAGTCGCAACAAAATGTAGTTTTTTTTTTTTACCAACTGTTAAATTAGGCTACTTTTCGTTTTTTTTAACAAGTTTTTTATCTAATACTCAAGAATCCATAAAAAATGTATAACATCGGTTGACTGGCAGAGAATGCCTAGTGGCATTAAGTCCGCCTATGTACCACTATTGTACATGAAGTTTAAAAAAAAAAAAAAAACTTCGCCGTGAGAAATCGAATACTTAGCAGTTTTCAGGTACAGATTGCCATTTCAACTGGACCACACCATACATAATTTATGTCATATTAAATGATAATACCGAAAATATTGGGCAGACCCTAAACCATAGCATAGCACATTTGCGATCTAGATTTGTAGCTCTTACTATGTCCCGACTTTACAGTTGTGTACAAAGTTAAGATATTACCAGTTCTAGAATGTATCGGTTCCTATTGTACGGATAAATTCTTGTACTGGTGCCAGCGTAGGTAGGTCCCACTGTTCCCGTCGTATTTACAGAATATCGTAATAATGAAATATTTAAATCTAACAATAACAATATTTTTATCCACAAACGCTTGGACAGCTTACTAACTACTTTTGACAATCTACCTTCAGACTTGCAACAGCTCAGTAATCTATTGAAGGTGGTCTTGTACTAGAAAAAGCGAACTAGCTGATTGGTCTCGATATGCTTACGATTTTTTTGAATATTCGAAAACTCATTTTATGTGAGTTAGGTATTGACATCGACACCTCCATGCAATGTATCTTAACAATTTGTTTTTTCATAAATTGCGTTACAATGATTTACTTTTTTTTTTTTCTATTCGGTCATTATAATTCTGCTCCCATTCATTTTTTAAATAAACAAATGTCAAAGTATAACATAACAAAAAGTATTTTCTTAAATCTTAAATTCTGTCTCCTCTACAAAGACAAAAAATATTTCGATTTTATTGCATGGAGGTGAGCTGTTGATATTATTATGAGATTTCATCAGCTCTATCCACACACATAGTCAACAAAACATGCAAGCGATCAGTGAATGAATATGGTAGCAGTCACATGCGCAATTTAAAACGATTAAGAGATTTATGCGTTATATCGCACCATGCGCAGGAGTGGCAGGAGTCGCGGGCCCATTCGTACGCTACCGGACGTGCGCCGGCGATTCATCACGTACCGTGCCATTTATTACAATATACGAGTACGGATGCATTAAACGTTAGATAACATCGCAACGGTCCAAGGCGAAGATGGCGAGACGAGCTTGACTCCGCACGAAAGACCGAATTGTGTGGAGAAGAATAGCGAAATAGGCTAGTAAGGTTAGGAGTACGGAAACACCTGTTAGGGTGATTGTGGAGAATGCAATTGTGTCCTCGCACCCTTGCCAGCAGTGACGAGGAGGAACACAGTGTGGTTCTATAGTCAGTAGTAATCTGACAGACACCCACTGCAGAGGACAACCATAGAGGATTACCACAAGAAAACAAAAATAAAAGGATTCCGAAAGCGTTTTGCAAATCCACAGTATTCTTCGGGAAGAAGCGAGAGAAATGGCGCTAGAATTGTTTAGCTATCCTGATTCATTCTCATTTACTGTTTCTTATTGTAAATTGACAACTCAGTGACCAAAACCATTTAATATCAAACTCAAAGCATTTATTTCAATTAGACCAATACAGGCACTTTTCAAATTCAAAAAATAAAAAAAAAACGCGATGCTCCAGTCCCAGGCACAAGGCATAATAACTTGTGAAACTACTGTAGTTGCCCATTCCAAAGCGTAGATCTCTCTGGAGAAGAATGGGCAAGATATCAGATGAAGGATTTATTCCCGAACAACCACTGACATGATAGCTCTTCAAAAATAAGAGCAGCAAATCAGCAACTACAGTAGATATGTATTATTTTCAGTAGAAAGGAAAAGCTTGCAAAATAATATTGAACATGTGAAATTCATACTGGAAAGTACGAAAATTTCACAGATGCACCATAGAGATATTTACTACGATGTTGAAGATTTTGAAGGCCCAAAAAAGCTTTTTTTGACAACAGCCAACAGCCGCCACAGCGTTTTTGGCTAACACTCGTCAGTCAGCTCAGTCGTCGTCCAAAAATTCTACGCGATAAAAATTGGAAGAGGCAAAGACAATAAACTCAGTATTCCTCTACCCGTCTTGGCTATAGGCCAGTTAACCGCCATAGGATCTTTGATGTCAGATCTATATTCAAATCGTAACTCTAAAAACAAGTGTTATATTTTCAAACAGTTTATTGGCTTTCGTTACAGTTACCTAGAGAAATAGTTTTATTTATTCTAATGGGCAACCATCTTGCGTCAGCTGATTGGCTTCCAATTTCAAATGGTACCTACAAAGAAGTGTTACTCCAGTACCTATACTTTTTTTTGGTGTGTCGTTTTTAGTAAATGCTGTCTGTTAGTGGCCAGTGTTTTATTCAAAGTACTTAGATTGGACCCTTTTGTGTTAATGTCAAGGGTTTAAGGATTGCGGTAGTACTAAATATGTCTGTGGTGACGAATACTTGTCAATGTCATATCATTTTTGGTTTGTTGTGTCCAAAAAATACCCAATCGATAATCTGTATGAGCTAGAGCTAGTAATTGAAAAACGAATCAACCATAGAGTCGTTATCATCGTCTGCCTCGCCTTTTACCAACTATGTTGGGGTATACTTCCAGTCTAACCAGATGCAGCTGTATACCAGAGCGACTGTCTATCTGACCTCCACAGAGTTTACCACAGAGTCACAGACACGAAATAAGGAGAATAGTTGTGTTTCTCTTTAAAAATAATCAACAACAATTTCTATTCGAAAAACATGTAGTTCCAAGATATAGAAGCTTATTGGACAGTAAGAACCAAAGGAAAGGTAAATTGGCAAAGGAAACCTAATAATGTCAAACCGCTCTAAACCTAATATCGAAGATTAGGTTTCTGTACGGACATTTTTTGTTGGAATGTTGTTATTGAATTACACTTTGTAATTAAAAAAAAAAACTTAGAATGTAGCACGCGTTGTGACATTAAGGTAGGAACGTCCATTTTGAACCGAAAATACAATTATCCTAAAGCATTTTAGTAAAATTGTTTGCAACAAGCATAATCAGCATCACACATAAATATGAAAAAAATATGAAAATTATATTTGTGAAACGAATATGTATTTCTCATTTTAAAATCGAGGTACAATTTACGTAACTTAAAACGTCAAACCTCGTGCTAGAGCCTCGGGGGCTTAAAAAATACAAAATTCCTTACTTAAAAAGTACTACGAAGTAAAAACTGTATTTTCAGGCACCTTCTGAAGGTTATGGGCTCAAAGTTGCCTGGGTACTGCGAAAATAAAATATCAACCAACCCAGCCCCTGATTGATATTTTCTATAGGTAAAAATAAATAAACGGACTCTGTTCCTAGATGCATAATGCTATTATACAAACAAACGATAATTCTCCATATGGCATTTAATAACTCGCATAATGAAATTCAATCTTGATTCCACATTTCCTGCGCAGACGCATTTAATACATTTACGAGCTGTTACATGTACATACTTAGTAACAGATTGCAGTCTAGTTAATAACTGGGTAATCTGAGTAGGCCCTGCTATTTAACAAATGGATACTTAGTTATTTTAATGCTGAAATCTTAGTCTATCTAAAACAATCTAGGAAGCTCGGTACTACATGAGGAACAGCTCCTCGCTTTAGAACCATGAAAAGCTGAGAGTCTAGATTTGTGTCCCGTTGATGACAATAGGTCATTAAGATTTATGTCTGTTGATAGGTCAGAGCCTATTGTGTGGTAAATTTGGGTGTTATTATGGGACACCTCTGCTTCGATGTAGGAGAGGGTGCTTCTGAATTTCACCAAGACGCAAATCTTTTCCTCTATCAACTCCATAATAGGGTACAAGTCTCTAAAGTACAGTTTCATATTGAGCCAGAAGATATGAAGCGACTAAAAGCTTACAAGAACAAAACTGATGGCAAAGACCATTACTAATATAGACACTCCTACTAAGGATCCAGGAAGGGACAACACCGAAAGATTTATCTAGCGTATAGCAGACACTAAACTTGTCTCCCCTACGGCGAAGTGTCATGGCGTCTGCATCTATTCCGCTTGTCGCTCGTCTATTTGCGTGTGCGTCGCCGGCACGTTCGGCGCGCAAGTGCAACAACCCCGGGTAAAGTCGCCATGTTGGACGTGGTTAGCGGGATTTGGAATTATTTTTGATAGATGCTAAACGATTTTTAAATGACTGCATCGTTGGTTTAGCGGTCGCAAACGTGACTGCTGAGGGTATGAGGTTCTTGGTTCGATTTCCACGTCGGGCAAAGTGTTATTGGGTTTTTCCATCAGGAATTTCTCGGTAGCAGCCACGGAGTTCGGATTTTTGCCAGGTTGTTGGCAATAGGCTCTTCCCTTTCTACATGGGACTAAAACATAACTGACGAAATGTACTTGTGGGAATACCTGCCAAACCCTTCTAGGATTACAGTCATTTACATATTTAAACGTGATTGTAACTCTGTCGTCTACATATTTAAACAAGATTCTAACTCTGTAATCTACATATTTAAACAAGATTCTAACTCTGTCATCTACATATTTAAACGAGATTGTAACTCTGTCATCTACATATTCAAACAAGATTGTAACTCTGTCATCTACATATTTAAACGAGATTGTAATTCTGTCATCTACATATTTAAACGAGATTGTAACTCTGTCATCTACATATTTAAACAAGATTGTAACTCTGTAATCTACATATTTAAACAAGATTGTAACTCTGTCATCTACATATTTACACAAGATTGTAACTCTGTAATTTACATATTTAAACGAGATTGTAACTCTGTCATCTACATATTTAAACAAGATTGTAACTCTGTTATCTACATATTTAAACAAGATTCTAACTCTGTAATCTACATATTTAAACAAGATTCTAACTCTGTCATCTACATATTTAAACGAGATTGTAACTCTGTCATCTACATATTCAAACAAGATTGTAACTCTGTCATATACATATTTAAACGAGATTGTAATTCTGTCATCTACATATTTAAACGAGATTGTAACTCTGTCATCTACATATTTAAACAAGATTGTAACTCTGTAATCTACATATTTAAACATGATTGTAACACTGTCATCTACATATTTACACAAGATTGTAACTCTGTAATCTACATATTTAAACGAGATTGTAACTGTGTCATCTACATATTTAAACAAGATTGTAACTCTGTTATCTACATATTTAAACAAGATTGTAACTCTGTCATCTACATATTTAAACAAGATTGTTATTCTGTCATCTACATATTTAAACAAGATTGTAACTCTGTCATCTACATACGAGTATTTTGATTGACAGAACCAGAATTATGTTCTAAATAAGCATTAAACGTATTTAGTGAATTTTGATGACAGTGAGCACTAGGATTTTATTGAATAGGAACAGGCCCCAACTAAATGGAGAAAGAATTTTAACACGTTTTTGAGATCAAGAATTTTTATAAAAATCATTCGGCTTGTTGGCTAAGTGTGTTAGTCATTTTCCTTGTCTTTCCAAATCATTATGAAAGGAAAGATCTGAAGGACCAAAAGAATAAAGCTGACAAGCTGACTGACTGGCTGGTAATCTGGCTGGCAAGCTGTTTGGCAAGCTGTCTAGCTGGGTGGTTTAGCAAACGAAACGTCTTATAAAACACTACACATGTTAAAAAGAAAGTACTAAATCATTAATATCACCAATGATAACATTAAAAGTATTACGACTTTCAGTGAATGTAAAACATATTCTAATGCTTTTATCGATCCTATCGAACCTGGCCAAATTGTAGCTTTTAATTGATTACAATCTATTTTAGTTGTTAGTCGAAGATAAGTAATTATATTATTAAAACACGAGCAGTAACTACACTCAAATCACGGCTATTTTTAAAAGAACTTGTGCGTCATAAAACAAATCGTAAGGTACTTATGCCTCAAAACAAATAATTACAAGAAAAGTGAATAACTACTCATAAAACAGTCATAAGATTTAAATGAAACTTTGTCACATACAGCTTATGGAGGAGCTCGTGGCTAAGTAATAACAGCCGCACGGGTCGATCTTTAAGGTTAAGCCGTGCTTGCCGAGGTTGGTCCGTGGATGGGTGACCATTATTACGTACCGAGTTTCCTCCGTGCCTCGGAAAGCACGTTAAGCCGTTGGTCCCGGCTGTCATTTGTAGATCTTTGACTGTCGTTACGAGTAGTCAGAAGGCAAGAGTCTGACATCCAGTCTTACCAAGGGGTATCGTGTTACCCAGTTACTGGGTTGTGGAGGTCAGATAGGCAGTCGCTTCATGTAAAGTACTGGTACTCAGCTGCATCCGGTCAGACTGGAAGCCGACCCCAAGATAGTTTGGGAAAAGGCTAGGCAGATGATGATGAGTCACATACAGCTTATACATCAATAAAAACAGAGGTTACCAATTTTCATTCCGTCAATATGAATATGTGTTTCAGTTAAAACCCTTATTAAGTCAAATGGCGTGATCTCTATTAAAAATATTTTGTTTGAGAATGCCTCAATAATTACCTAGAATTACTACAACACGATGTTTTTCAAAGGGTCACAAAAAAAACCCAACAGCCTAATGAGTTTCTAAGTTAATGTTGGTTATTGTTAAAATAGTTTTCACTGGTCAAAGTAGTTTTGACTAAATAACAGTTTTGTGTGACATGCGTGCATTAAATGGCGGCATGAACATTAAGAACCACTCTAATATATAAGCCGACGTAAAATGACAAAACATGCCGATCGTTAAGTAAGAAGATAACATACATTTGGTAGAATGCCGTGTTGACAAGCATGACGCCAAATACATTACTGAACGCAAAATGAACTTGAAAATATAACAAGATGCATGACAAAAATTCTCAATCGACAACCTTCGCTTTGAGAGATCAGAGACTTATTTGTATAATTACTAGCTAGCCCGCGACTTTATTCGCGTGGAAATTTTGATGTGTTTGTGTCAGAGAATGAAGAAAGCCTATGTCCTTCCCCAGGATATAATCTATCTCCTTGAAAAAATTCATTACGATCCGATCAGCCGTTTAGTCGTAAAAAGGTAACAAACAAACAGAGTTATTTTCGCATTTATAATACTTGCTGCTGCCCGCGAATTCGTCTGCGTGGAAATTTTGATGTGTGTTTTCAGTCACAGATTATACATAGAAACCTGCCTCTTGAATCAGTCTGTTGATTGGTGAAACAACATCAAAATCAGTTGCGTAGTTTAAAAGATCTAAACGTATAGACGACGGGAAGGGACTTTGTTTTATATAATGATAATGATTAGAATGGAATAGATAGTATGGACACTATCATTTAATGGAAGTCCTACAAAGTTGCAAACATTTGGCTGCACTGCCAGCATCCGACATGCAACACATTTACTACAAGTGCTCCGGCACTAACCTATCCCACTACGCATATGTCGACGTCTGCATCATTAATAGTCTGGCGGTATATCATTGCGCCAATATTACTGAGGGAATAGCGAAAGTTTAGGTTTACCATTCGACAGTTTCCATGTTTTAGGTGGTATGGTCATCATCTACATCGTTTTAACAACTTTGTAGGAGGCGACTTACAATCTAACTAGATGAAGCTAAATATCCGGTGGACCGATGACCTGGTGAAGGTTGCAGGAATCCGCTGGATGCGAGGCGCACGGGACCGGTCAATGTGGCGTCACTTGGGGGAGGCCTATGTCCAGCAGTGGACGTCTTTCGGCTGAAATGATGATGATGATGATGACATGGAGATCCCGTAGCGAAACATCATAACCTTGTAAGATCCAGGGTAGCACGTAGGTACTTACCGCTTTTTTGACATGTGGAAAGCCTCAGGGGTCTGTCAGATTTACTGACTAAAACCGTACGGTGGGCTTCGATTGCCTTTGATCGGGGTTAGAATACTTGCGCAGTCCGTAACGCTCCCCAAGCTAGTTATTGGCCCTCCCTGAGTTTCAAGCGAAACCCATCGGCCATTATAATAGTCATAATGGTTGGTTGCCTGTACAATGGAAAAATCTATTGTTTGCCAGACGATGTAAAATGTAACAATCGGACTCGCGACTACGAAAAGACCTCGATAGACAATCATAGACCAACGAGCTGAGTACCTACTTCTATGTTTATGTCGTTACGATATTAATAATGTATCATATCATATCCTTTGCGATGCCAATGACGTCATTATCAGTGTGAGTCATCTTGCACTGCAATGAGTTCTAATGGATTTTAATTAGATATGAATTAAAATACGGGCCAGCGCGTCGTTCTTGGAAAACAAACATGAAAAATCTTCCACTGTCTATTAATTTGTAAAATTTGGAATAAAGTAACTCGAGTTTCGAGTATGGATGGCTTTATTTAAGTAGAGGAAGACATCAAAAAAAATGAATGGACTCTAGGAAAGATGACATATCTATGTATGTCCAGAGAAGAGAGGACTACTGACTTCACGGCTAATAGAGAAGTAAAATAGAAGAAGAGATTCCATGCTACGCTGCATATTCTGAATAAGTTAATTGAGATGAGGTCAGAATAACGATGTGCAATAAACAAAATGTGTGTGTGTGATGTGATGTGTGTGAATAAGAATTAACAATGCATCTGTAATTTTATAAATAACGGCAAAGACAGGGTTCTTTAGGATACACGAATGCAATTTTAAAGATTGTCGTGGGCGGAATTGAAGTGAATTTCCAATGAAAACATAAGAAAGAATACGTAGGCCATTGTGTCCAAACTATAAAATAAAAACACGGTAAGTATCAAGAAAAGAACTCCCACATTTGAACAACCTCCAACAACTTTCAATTTAAATTCCGAGACGCAAACCAACCCTCAATGCTCTTACAAATGACAAATCCGATATAAAATTCCGGCTAACACAAAGTGCAATTATCGTAAAGCGAAAGAAGGGTTTATCGTGCCACATACCTCAGTGATTAGGATCAAAGCTGCGCCTGCGTCTACTGGAATTCGCGTTGTACTCCGTGTACTGTGAATAATAGCCAGTGAACGAAATAGCCGGTATCGGCGCGCCCAGGAGTTTGCGTTTTGTAAATCAGTATAACTGCTTTCAGAAGATCAATACGCAAAATATGATCGGCAAACTAAAGCGGAACTAAACTGAACAAAGTCATGGAGTCGCGTTATTGCGTATCGAAGATTTTGATCTAAACTACATAATAATATGGGACACTCAGAAAGTTTTGCGAAACTAAAAAAAATTGTTCTATACGTACATATATTTTTATTAAATCTTTTCAAAGTACTTTCCACCAGCCTCTATACAAAGATTCATGCGCCTAAACCAGTTTTCAAAACACTTTTTCCAGTCCGCCGCAGACACCTCGTTTACAGCCTGCTCGAACCCAGCCAGCGCATCTTCCGGCGACGAAAATTGTATCCCTTTGAGCTGATTTTTTATTTTTGGGAATAAAAAGAAGTCACACGGTGCTAGATCAGGGCTGTAAGGAGGGTGACCCAGGAGTTTGACTGGCGTGCTGTCCAGGAAGTCCCTCGTTTTGAGTGCGGTGTGCGCAGGTGCATTGTCGTGGTGGAGCAGTAGCCCGCGGAGCCCTGTGTTTGGTCGCTTGTTGCTTATAACAGAGAAAACTTCTGGCAAACATTTGGAAGTATACCATTCGGCATTAATGCTTCTTTGATCCCGTAAGGGAATTGATACCAAGTGGCCAGTCAAATTAAAAAAGCTAGCGATCAAAATCTTACCCCCGCTTCTAGATCGCTTCACTTTGGTAGGCGTTGGCTCATTTTGAAACACCCAAACAGTCGACTGGCGCTTGGTTTCTGGGTCGTATTGATAAATCCAGGACTCATCACCTGTAACGATGTCGTAAACACGCCGAGACGAGCCTGCTTCAAATTTGTTAAGCATATCACGGCACCATTCCACCCGGGCCTGCTTCTGAGCATCGGTGAGGTTGTGCGGCACCCAGCGTGATACTATCCTCCTCACGCGAAGATGGCTGTGTAGAATCTCGTGAACGCTTCCCGATCCAATCTTCAATATGTGTTGAATCTCCTGATATGTAATTCGCCTATTGTCTTGGATTAAATTTTTCACTGCTAGCACGTTTTCTTCGGTAACAGCCGTCAAAGGGCGACCGCTTCTTTCGTCATCCCCCAAAGTTGGTCGACCGCGCTTGAATTCGTTATACCAACGATACACGGTTGCCTTGGAAGGGCCTTCATCCATGAATGCCATTTGAAGTCTATCGTACGATTCATCCGGTTTCAGGCGACACTTGAAATCGTATAAAATCATAGCTCTAAAATGTTCCCGGCGCAGATCCATATTTCAGTGAGACACAATACTTTGAATTAACTCGCAAAAAATGTGGAGGGAAATTTTGAAATTGGAACTTACTTATTTTTACTTATAAATAATCATATTTTCGAAAAACATAATAACTGGCCAGTCTCCCATATATAAAAACTTTTTTTCGCAATACTTTCTGAGGGGCCTGGTATTATAAAAAGGAAAGATTTGATTGTTTGTTTGAATTGAATAGGCTCCGAAACTACAGGTCCGATTTGAAAAAATCTTTCAGTGTTAGATACCCCATTTATCGAGGAAGGCTATAAGCTATAAACCATCACGCTACGACCAATAGGAGTGGAGCAGCAATGAAAAATGTTGCGTAAACGGGGAAAATATGACACAAACGAAGTTGCGCCGGACAGCTAGTAATTTATAATTTTATGTGGCAGTTCAACAATTGTATAAGATCCTAACGCGCTCGCTTGGCGTCTAATTCAACGTTACCATATGATATCAATAGATTAACAAGCTTATACATTGCACACAAGGAGTGCACCTGTAACAATATCACGTGATACAGATCGATTCCTAGCTCGGGAAAAGTGCTATTTAGATTTTTCTATCAGAGATTTCTCAGTAGCAGTCACGAAGTCTGGATTTGTGCTGGGTTGATAGCAATAGGCTCGCTCCTTATTACATGGGACTTAACACAATACCAGCATAATGTAGGTTTACTAATAGCTACATTTCTGACCAACCCTTCGGGGATTACTGGCTTGATGTGACGTTGTGGATCTTCTGTCCACTCCATAGTGTGATTGGATTTTGTAGTAAATCAGTAACGGAGGGGCCTAACGAGTACATTATGCGCATTTGTAACGATATCCGCCCACAGTGCGCAGACAACGGGATGGATGCATTCTGCAACCATTCTGGGATCACTTGAAAAGCTCCCGATTTATTAATTCCATTCCAGTTTCAAAGGGAATGTTTGTTATTAATCGGAGTTAATTGGTACCTAGTGAAAATTGGGTTACAGTTTTCAATGATTTACCAAAGCCCGTGTAGTCAGTGGTGGGGACATGCAATTCTTAAATTGTGAGTTAGTGTTATTGAAGTGAAACTTCTTATGCGACTTCCAACAAGGTTGCGTTAAACGTTTAACGCAACCATGGAGGGTATGAAAGCACTGTTGCGTTAAGTTTCACTTCTTCCGCGCGGAGGGACTCCACGCACTATTTTTTGATATAGTGGGACTTGGCACCATCCAATTCACGAATAACCCAATAGACCACAACACAGATCACATTTCGTACATATCAGTCTTTAGTACTTAGCTCCATTTGAAGAAGCCTGACGTCTAATGTTTAGACCGATTAGACTATTACTTTACTATAGCTGGGGGGTTACCATGTCGTCTGAAAGCAGTTTTATTATAATGACACTCCAGTGTGGGAAAGTGACGGAGCTGTAGAGGACGTCTAGAGCCATCTCTTTTCCACTCTGGAATAAGATTGCAACCAGAACATTCTTAGAGAACTAATAGTTATTTCTGGTAGATAACTTCAGCGAGAGAGATAAACCAGGACCGCCGAATTGATGTAAGCTAATTTCGTAAAATCTTCTAAAACACAGGAATAGCCCAGGGTTATTGTATTTGCAAGAATAATGAAGCAGGCGGGAAGCAGCGATTTGTCGCGCCGCGCGGCGGGACAGACGCGTCTTCCAAATGATATACATTCGCTGTACCCACTCGTACGCCCTCGCCGGCCAAGATAATTGGATCCTGACTCCGCACGGCTTAGTGGGAGACCTTACTAAGCCCCTAATTATTATTAGACAGGAAATTAACCTTAGTTTAGTTGGTGAACCAAGCAGATTAATGCGTCTGAAAATATACAAAATCAATACTGTGCTGCTCTGTAAGTTATAGTATTTGAAGGAACCGAACTGCCTTAAAATAGAAAGAAAATATAATATGAGAATAAAAAATACAATCTAGCGGGGCTTACTTTATGACAACACTAGCTTTCGTGCGCAACTTCGTCTACGTCACATTTTCCCCGTTTTCGCAAATTTTTCATTGCTGCTCCGCTCCTATTTGTCGTAGCGTGATGATATATAGCCTATAGCCTTCCACGATAAATGAGTTATCTAACGCTGAAATATTTTTTCAAATCGGACCAGTAGTTCCTGAGTTAGCGCGGGCAAACAAACAAACTCTCCAGCTTTATAATATTGTTATAGATTGATAGAGTAAATTGAATACACTACATACAGGCATTTATATTCTCAAAACTATTCTCAACATATATTTTTTAGAATGTATTTTTAAAATAAAGACCCACTGTAAACACAGAAACGCTAATGGGAATTGTGAACGTCAAACGTGACAGCTTGGAAGCAAAACAAGAAGTAGTAATGGCGTTCTGGGGACTGGCAGCTAAGGGCGCTGACATAACAATACCAATATTGAAATATTTCACAGTATACAGTGTAGAGAGTTTTATGCCGCCCATGGGCCTTGACTTAACATGACGTCGAGGAATATCTCTCAGGCATGTTTAGATTCCTCACGATGTTTCCCTTCATTAAAACTAGTGATAATTATAGAATACGCACATTAATCCGAAAAATCAGAGGTGCGTTCCTTGGGTTCGAACTCGTGACTTATGCTTTGACAGTCCGACGGCCATACCGCTAGGCTATCACTGCTCCTGCTGCTTTTTAGTATTTAGTGAGATAAAGAGAGAGAGAGAGAGAGAGAGAGAGAGAGAGAGAGAGAGAGAGTAACAAATAACAATAGTTCAATAAGAGAACATGGTCAGGTTCAAAGCCCAGCGAATAGTTTCTACTATTTTACGACTATTTTACTGTGAAAAGGTGGGATAACATATCAACATTCCACAATTCATACAGCTTAAAACCAACGTAGTACGACACTGACATGTGATCACAAAAATAATACTGTCAAAAATCGTTATGAAAATGAAGCCAAACGAATACGAAATAAACATAAATACTGCACACACAACAGTGTCTTACTAAAATCTACAACACAATTTGGAAACTTAAGTCCGAATCTGAACACAATATTCAGTAGATTGTCAGATTCCAGCTAATCTGGCCACAGCTTTAGCTGTCTCCGGCTTAATTCCGATGTACAGGAAATTGTATAACGTAGGGCCGGGGTTGCACGCCATCAGCGTTAATGTTATCTGCAGTTGTCCGCATGATTGGAACATCGCAGGAAATCGACTTCATTTGCGACGAAGACAAGCGTTTATTCAGTTAACACGTCGGTTAAGGGAAGTTTTGAATCTGTTCTTGGCTAATTGTGATTGGATACTTTTAGTGTCACTGTCATAATTGATGTAGGAAATTAACAAAATATCTGGAATAAACTAGATCATCATCATTCTCTTGCCCTTATCCCAATTCATTTGGGGTCGGCGCAGTACGTCTTCTTCTTCCATACCTCTCTATTACTTGTCATCTCATGGGATACCTCCTTTCTTGCCATATCATTCTTCACACAGTCCATCCATCGTTTCTTTGGTCTTCCTTTACCCTTATACCCATCCACATTCATAATCAAAACTTTCCTCACGACATTTTCCTCATTCCTCCGCATCACATACCCATACCACGACAACCTATTTCCACGCATCTTTTCAGTCACCGCCGCCACTTTCAGACTTCCTCTAATGTACTCATTCCTTATTCTATCCATTCGCGTAACACCACACATCCCCCTTAGCATTCTCATCTCAGCCACATGCAAATGCCTTAATAAGCTAGATACTGATGTAAAATCCGGTCTTAGTACATTTGTCTCTATGGAAACAAATGGAAAAGTTACTAACAATAAACTCTGTCTCTCATATTATCTAGGAAACATTAATTCTCGTGACAGTACAATGAAATAATCGATCCAAGGTGTTACAATACAAATAGAATAATCGATGAAATCGGTGCCTCGAGTCTACGAGGTGGTACGACCGTCCACCGCTTCACAACTAATGCTTGCATGTCTAGAATTTATTAGTTAGTAAACAATTCTTTAAGAATTTTTGCTCACGGAAATTTTTATCGGATTTCAATTAAAATAACGGCACAAATATTTAAGCTTTTTTGCCTCTGGCTTCGCGCGTGGATTTCGGAAAATATCCCAAGCTTACTGCCGGAATGAAAATATCCTATGTCCTAATCCAGGGCTACCTATATGGCAAGTGTCATCCAGATCCATTCATCTGCTAAAGCCTAAAAACGTTACAGACAGTATTACTTTCGCATTTATAATATTAGCGGGTCCAAAGGTCTACAAACAATCCAATTAGGCTGATTGACGTAAGAAAATATTTTCGACATCGAAACACGGGGCAGTTAAAAAAGAATTGTTCGAAATATGAAACATTTGGCTCTAGCAGTGAAGTGTGACAGACGGCGTGACGAATGGATGTTCACTAGTATCAGTGGTTGTTACTGTCGTTCAATGACGTCATTTGTCACGAGACGACTCTGCATGTCGTTAGCAGCGTCACGGAACGAATTACCTGATAATATTTGTGTTTCATTTACAATGGTTCAACAATGTCTGTTGCAAAGTCTGCGGTTATATTGGTTTCTGGCGATACAATTTGTAAGAACATGTGTACCTTTTTATTAAGGATTTAACTATTAAGGAATTCTTGAGAGGTATACGCTTAATGCCATTTGTTACGGCAGTTTGTTACTGATGTGGCCTATGAGCATAATAAATCGGTTCTCTGCTCAATTGTCTCTTGCAATTTGAAAACGGTAAACATCTCTTGCTAGAATCTCTTACTAACGAAATTGTAACAAAATTACCACTTTAACTTATGATAATAGTTAAATTTGGATATAAGGATCTACTGATCACCTGAAACATTGAAATCAGGAAATCCAGTCAAAGCTGCTTGCAACCACAGAGTAGGAAGTAGCTAAACCAGTTAATATAGAGATCACTTACTCAATAGATCGTAATAAAACTTCAAAGCCACCGAATGGTCACACTCACAAAGAGACGCAAAAAGACATGGGAGATTAAAGCAACGATAGTCCAAAATAGTTAAGTTCATCATACTCGAGAACTGCTAGGCCAAGCGTCCCGTTACCGAGCAATGTTAAAATTACCAGGCCCTGGGTGGAGACAAAGAGATCTGAATCTATATCGGGTGTGGCCATGTATGGGCTCAGTGGGGAAGCGTATGTCCCGGAATAGGTGGTGCTTCCAAACAGGGCTTGCAACGATAGAAATCAAGAGGATAGTGGCAAAATTATGGGAACGGAAGTATTGGCGAAAATAATACGATCTGCACTTAGGATACGAATGTAAATGTGAAAATTGATGAAAAATTTAGATCACCACAGCGGTGATCTAAATTTTTCATCAATTTTCACATTTAGCTCCTCATGGTAAAGTTTGGTTAAGATGGAAATGAAACACAAGCTAAAACCAAAATTAATAGTTAGACCAAAGATGGTGATGATGAGACTAAGGTGAAATAAGATGTATCTATAGAAGAAGAAGATTGTGAAGAGGAAGAATTACAGGTGCGTGGTAAGACTAGATAAATAATAGGTAAGTATAAACCAAAAAGAGTCAAGAAACCAAAAGAGATTGCAGAAGTGTTTTAACTTATTCTCAGCTCTAAAATATTAGAGAATAACAAGCACCATCCCGTTTCAGTAATAAAAGTCTATTGAGTGTTGTTATGGTGTTCCTAGGCAATGAATCGGCTAGAATGGCCGTCGTAAAAGTAATGACAGGTACTTGCGCGATATTGATCTGAAAACTCCGTGCTTTATCATCAGCATTACAATGATTTCCGTAAGTTGTTAAACTCAATGGAGGGTATGACGATTGTTGGCGATGAATCGAATGAGTAGAATGATAATCAAGGTTGTTTAGCTGAACCAATTTTGGAATTTATTTATATTGGTTTGTTTTTTTTTTATTTTGTGAATGATATTTCGCTTGTCAACCTAACAGGTTGTCGTCCGCTTAACCTGATGTCCTATGGAATTCCCCCTAGTCCCAAGCATGCGAGTGCGAAGGCCGATGAAGACGGACCGGATGAGCTTAGACCGATTGCAATTTCGGTAGCAAAGCGCAAAATAATAAAAATACGGCGTTGCCGTTATGCCTTGCCACCAGCCAGTGGCAAAAACATTCAAACCGAGCGATTTCACGCTAAGGGCACTCCCTGTGGGGTACGAGCCTCGGCTTAGAGCGTCGCTGGGGGAGGACAGCAAGGGACACGTTGGATCGGAACGATATTGGAACCAATTGATCAGATTTGCCAAATGAATGCAGGACGCATTGCTCACACATCGGTTGATCGATGGGGTGGAAAATTTTTGGAATGTTGACCGCCTACCGGAAGACGCAGCTTTGGAAAGCCTCCCTGTGAAGGCAGTGAGTATCCATTGAATGCGAGAAACACAGGACAAGTCGATGTAACGATGCTTGGGGGGTCTACGTCCACTAGTTGACGTCTTCCTTCTAGAATAATGACGATCGAATGCCATGATAGAAAGAGAGGGAGAGACTTTACGCTCAACAAGACTCTGACGTAGTACATTCATTGATTCCATTACGCATATGATCGATTGGATTGAACTAAATTGACGTTATGGCAATAACAATCAGTAAGCATGCTGCCGATCAGATAAAACGCACACGGTTAAATACTACCTGTAGAGCTGTATGAAGCACCAACAGTAATAGGTATTCTTAAGGCACAAAATCTATGCTTTTCAACAAATTATATAATTTCCTTCGCACCAGCCCTGATGCACAACGTCCAATGCAAATAAAGTTAAACATGGCGGACGCGGGCGCTGCGTGCGCGTATTTAGAACGTACCGCGCCGCCTCAAAATTAACTACAAAACATTTGCTGTTGCCATGCGCGTGTCAACGCTTAGATATGCCCATTAGTTTGAAGAAAATAGCTTTCGCTATCTCTTCGCTCGGGGGAAACGAGAACATTTTATTTTTGGAAGATACATGAAAGTAACTAGGTACATACTATCGGTGCTATTCAAGCGTATTGAAGACCCTGAATATAGAATCTCTTGCAAGAGTGGTCTCCTTGGAAGGTAGCTGGCCACCAAGGTTTTAAGGTCAGAACGTAACGAACTGTGTTGTCTGATGATTAAATTAAAGAAAAAACATCAAATTACTGATAAAAAACCAGGATGAGGCTGGCACAGGAACGTGAATAATGGCTTAAATAAGAGAGGTAGACTATAAGTTAGTGAATTCAGGCTATAGACGTTGATGTTAGTTTTCATTAATTTCATTCAGTTAGTTCTTGGAACAGCTTTCATACACTATCCAATTATTTTACCAGGGACGATCGCTCCTACAAACAAAGAAGTTTTCGCGCAGATGGTGCGATCCCATATGATTCTGACATGTGGTGGACACTGATTACCCTCTACTCCGGACAATGACGCACTGCAGGCCTATTACTTGCAAGGTTAGCTAATGGCTACACAAAGCATTCGACGAACTGATTCAATGAAGTTAATATTGATTTTTCTTTCATTTGATACGACTTTCATAAATTCTCAAAAGACTAAAAGGAGTTCTAAAAGGAGCGCAATCAATTTATTTTCATCATCATCATCAGCCTATAATTTCCCCACTGCTGGGACACAAGCCTCCTCTCTATGAGAGGGATTGGGCTGTAGTCCACCACGCGGGCCCGGTGGTGGTTGGTAGATGTCACATGTCTTCGAATTTTTAGTTCTAGGACAAGCAGGTTTCTTCACGATGTTTTCCTTCACCGTATTTCAGAGCAGCGGTGATGAAATAAATTACGCAAAGTAATGCACCTCCCTGGGTTCGAACCCACGGCTTACTGCTCGTAAGTCTGGGCTACCACCACTGGTCCACCGCTGCTCGGCTGTTTTTGAGAAATTGCCTTCAGCGAGCCGTACAAAATTATAGCTCTAACCTTTATAAAGGTTGGGGTATAACATGGTGCTTAGGTAAAATGTGGGTTTAGTATAGGCACACCCTACATCCCTTCAGGGCAAAAAGGCATCTCGTTACAAAATATTTATAACACCAAACCGTGTAAAGTCCTGAAATCAATCCTCGTCAAAGACCGAACTACGCATAACGCGACACGACACGATCAATTTCCCCAGGCTTCAACTAACAAGCATGATTGATTGGCGTACAAAGGTCCCTCCGTCACGGTGCACGACCTTTCCCACGTTATCAAGGACGGTATACTGAGGGATGTCATTTAATATGAACTTGACATTATATAAGTTTTATTTTATTATGTCAAGTGATGAATATGAATGTGGATGGATGGAGAGGGAGAGGAAAACCAAAGAAAAGATTGATGGATTGTGTAAAAAATGATATGAAGGAAAAAGGAGTAAATGATAGCATGACGAACGATAGAGGAGAATGGAGGAAAGAAACGTGTTGCGCCGACCCCAAATAAAATGGGACAAGGACAGGAAGATGATTTTATTATGTCAAGTAGTATTTATTCAATAAGCAGTGATAGTGTAGCGGTGTGTCCGTCGGACGGCCAAGTCAAAAGTCTCAAGTTCGAAGCAAAGACACGCACCTCTAATTTTTTGGATCATGTGCGTATTTTATAATTACCACTTGCTTCGGTGAAGGAAAGCATCATGAGGAAACCAGCATGCCTGGGAGATATAAAAAAAGTTCTAGGATTTTGCATTTGTCTTTTGAAATGTTTTCAGAATGTTTATCTGGATTAAACTGGGAGTGTGGCTATTGGTACAAGCACAGAAAGGCCTTGTTTTAAGTAGGGTGATGATGAAATTTGTGAATATTAGCTACTAGCCTTAAGCCGAGGCTTCATCCCCGTGGATGGCAAAAAAATGTCGCATGGGAACATACACAACCGGGATAAAATATATCATAATTATGTCCTCCTCCGGGTTACCAGCTGTTGAGGCGAGAAATGGTAAAAGACAGACAGAGTTTGGTACCTTCGCATTTATAACAATAGTTGATAATAATAGGAGCAGAACTTAAAAGAGACTGGCGCAGGAAAGCTCAAGCTGTAGGTGATGAAGACAATGATGAAACGATTAGGAAAACCGATGAAGATGAATCTATTATTTATTCAGATAAAGATAATTTCAGAGACGTATAATAGCAAAAAGAAGAATAGTAGATCGTATAGATAAGATTGAATGACCTTGAAGCACTCTGCAATCTGATACTGTTGGTATTGGACGGAAATAAACGTTTAATGATCAAGATGCATTTATCAATGTTAGCATCAATTGGAATTGACATCTATAATTAAATAGGGATTGTACACAACGCGACGGAGCGTCTGTCTAGAGAGAATCTATAAATAAATAAATTGATTGGGATCAAAGAGTAGAAAATGTCAATAGAATAGGTGGAGACAGTACCTACTCGTAAAATAGAAGATAACACATGAAAAGATTCGATGTGGATGGCGTAAAATCAATAGGAAACTTGTCAAAAACACAAGAAGAAGAATAAATTACTAGAAGGAACTGTTAGGATACAGAAAATATAGCCCAGTGTTAACGGCACTGAGTTACGTGGCGTAAGTTGTGGGTTTGGAGTCCAACAGACACTTGACTTTCATCACCAATGCTCGCGAAACTGGAAACCAACGAGAGAAGCCGCCACGTGAGGAATCCATTAAGACCAAGAACTCAAAAATTAGTGAAAACATGGCACAAAGACATGTGAAATTAACCAACTAGAGCTGTGCCCGCGTGGTGGATAACGGCCCAGTCCATCTCACAGACTCATAGGGACAAGGTCCTCATCCTAGCAGTGGAAACACTACGTGCAGATTTTGCTTTAGGAATGTTTAAAAATTCAACATCCGCCTAAACTTTTCCCAACTATCTTGGGACCGGTTTCCAGGTTAACCGGATGCAGCTGAATACCAGTATTTTACACAGAACGGCTGCCTATCTGAACTTCACATACCGCTTACGATACCCTTTGGTAAGACTGGTTGTCAGACTTTCGGGACACTGACAGCTTGTAACGACTGTCTAAGATCTACAAATGACAGAGGGGACCAATTGTTTAACGTGTTTTTTGAGGCATGGAAGAAACTCGGTATGTAATGGGTCGTCACCCATCCGCGGACCAACCTAGGCAAGTACCCGAGCGGCTGTTATTATTTTAGCCAAGAGCTCCTCTGGGATATTTAACGATTGAAAATTCATTATTCCAATTCACAGTTCACCAGCCCTAAATATATAACAACAATTCAAGCCAAACATTATGCTATACAGAACGCTTGCCAATGAACTTATTACCTAATGGAGGACAATGCGCGATAAACTTGCTACGTAACATAGTATTTACTATTCAAGGGCACAATGATACGAAGGTTGGCATACGTTTGATACGATACGGCTTGTGCGAACGATATAATGAACTGTATTTTATCAATATTCACTATGGAAGATAAATCGTACCGCAAACTTTCAGGGTCCTTGCGCACTATGCGGTCACGATCACGACTTGTCGCAAGGTTAACCAATGCGTAGCCCGGCTTCATGACCGGCTGCTATTTTGGACAAAACTGGTCGGACGCCCGGTTGTGCGACCAAACTTTCTTCCTGCAAGCGTAGCATGACCACTGAGGAAACGAGTTTTGTCAACGGAAGAATCGACATAATGACAGGCAGACAATGCCAATGTCTTCTGTCGACATAGCCCGTTTCTACAGTGGTGCTAAGCGTGCTGGTTTCGACCAAAAGTTGCTTCTGCAGCCAAAAGTTGTGGTCATGGTCCCGTAGTGCGCGAAGTCCCTTAAGGTCTCCAACTCATGGATTCAGTTCATTTATTTAGTTAAACCAACAATAGCAGTAATAATAGCACACACTGTTAAAAAAACTGTTGTTTCGTACACTATGACCGTGTTGGTATAATATTTTTTATTTTATAAAAGAGGAATATCTACAATGCCAGGGGTCTAGATCTATAATCATGTAAGTAATAGAAGCTTACGTATGTTAATATACAGTAAAATAATTTAAAAAATATGATCGAAGAAGTGACGAACATTGATGATGTTTTACGACGATTACGAGGCCTAGTCAGCTATTACACTGTCATTATGTACTCGTACAACATGATGACAGAGTAATATTTATACACTAGACTATATTATTATTACACTACTCTGTCTAGTTTATACTACAGGTACAGGACTGCAGTTTATAGTTTTTAGTCATATATATTACTTTTTAGTCACAACATACGCATGTGTAGTAAGGTGCACTGTAACGACAGAAATCATTATAGCATGTTAAGTATTTTAACTATTAGAGTTCCAGTTCACCATCATTGACACTGAAAATGCGATATTTATCATGTTTACTATTTGTCTGCTCATAAACACCTACCCGCAATAACTTCAGTGTATCCGTAATCATGGGGCTTGCAACAGCGCCGAAATATCAGTACCTAAACATGGTAAACATCCCGTTTTCAGTGTTAATGATAGTGTTAGAGACCATGTCAGGTTAAAAACTTATTGTAGAACTTACTATTTAATACATATTTACATTCGACGTGTATCTCAGTCAGTGACTTTATCATAAAAACTCCAAATATTTATATGTATAGGTTCCTATCGAGGTTGGCACTACAGAACGCTACCTGATACGATTCTTCTCTTAGTCTGTCCAAGCTCATGGACATTGTATGTGGTCCAAGTAATTATTTCTACAATCATCATCTGCCTTGGGGTCGGCTTCCAGTCTAACCGGATCTAGCTGAGTGCCAGTATTTTACATGAAGCGACTGGCTATCTGACCTCCACGACCCAGTAACTGGGTAATACGATACCCCTTGGTAAGACTAGATGTCAGACTTTTGGCTTCTGAATTATTTCTACAATAAAGACGTTAAATTATTGACTGCAACAGAATTCCTCCCGCATATCACTCAAATAACCCATTAAATTGAAGAACAGTGCGCCCGTATCCGTTGAATTGGCCGTCCCGAACCCGTCGGCCATGGCTTCATCGTCCCGTTAATCAAATAATTCAATTGTGACGGTATTAGTGAGTTTGCACGTATTAATTTAATTACCAAACGGATCGGTTCGGTCTAGGTCAGAGAACGAGTGCCAATTTGGCCAGTCTTCACTGGATTTAATGAAGTCTTGCGAGTTATGAGGCAATTGGCAGAATAACGTTGTTTCTTTTGTGTGTGCTTCGGATTTAGTGTCTCATAGGTTTAGGTCTCATTATTTAGTTAGAATGGTCCACCAGGAGGAGCTCGTGGCTAAATAATAACAGCCGCACGGGTCGATCTTTAAGCTTATCGAGCTTTCGGCTTGCCGAGGTTGTTCCGTGGATGGGTGACCATGATTACATACTGAGTTTGGTCCTTGCCTCGGAAAGCACGTTAAACCGTTAGTCCCGGCTGTCATTTGTAGATCTTTGACAGTCGTAACGAGTAGTCAGAAGCCAAAAAGCCTGTCATCCAGTCTTACCAAGAGATATCGTATTACCCAGTTACTGGGTTGAGGAGGTCAGATAGGCAGTCGCTTCATATAAAACTCAGCTGCATCCGGTTAGACTGGAAGCCGACCCCAAGATAGTTTGGGAAAAGGGTAGGCAGCTGAGATGGTCCACCTGGTTATTCTAGAAGAATCATCTCTTACAGGAGTTTCTGTATCAGCAATGTCGGTCTTGCTTCTAAAAGTAACTTTTTTCATAGTATTTTCTTCATCATCATGACATTCCGGCTCTTGTTCCATATTACTTGGGGACAGCCCAGTAAAAAATCGATATAAAAGAAAAAATTACTTACAATAAAAAACACGATATTAAAAGACAAATTAAAAGTCAACATGAAGATCAGTGAAGCGTTACTTATTGTACCACAAATAAAATGAAAATCTAACGTTTTAATAACGAAAATAAATACGCTTATCCCAATAGGTAAATTAGACTGATTGTTTCCAGACTCAGGGAAAATAGTAGCATATTTTGTAGTGGTAGAAAAATTTACCTACGATTAGATCCAGCAGCCGCACGTATGACGCTCGACAAAACCTACAGAACACAATGATTGTTAGTGAGATGACAATGACTCATAATCATAGCTCTCGGTTCAAGGCTATGCTGGGGAAAACACTCGGTTAGTTGCACACACGAAATATCGTAATATTGTTTTGCAATATTTACCTATATTTTTGGCGAGATAGTGTTTTGATATTGATTAGATTTGGGACAAGAGACAGCGTTCAATAGTTCAAGATGTACACAGCAGGTTACGCGGTGATGATGACGAAGGTCGTACATACATTCAATACAAACTGCAGTTTCGACTTCAAGAAAATTCACTCTGTCAGAGACTAGGCTAATCCTTAGAGAATTTACCGGTCTAGAGTCAAAGACATTCAATTAAATAAAGTATGAAAAGAGCCAAAACAGTGACAAGAATCTAAAATTCTCAATTGTTTCAAGGTCGCTTTGTGAAATACGATCGTTCTGCCGCACACTGAACAAAGTAAGAACCGTTGTAATAGCAATTGTCACAGTTAAGCCTTACATGGCTTCAGGGATTACCTAGTGTCTATTTAAAGCGCCCACGAGGGTGAAAAGGTCAAAGCCACATATAAACATAAATACACACTCAGAAAATTTGAATTCGCACGAATGAATAACTAAACAGACAGTTATACAAATAAAATGGGCATTTCGTATAAATGAGTATACCTCCCAATTGGAGCATTTAGGGGCGTTGGAGGGCTTTTAATCAGGGTGACGGGTTACCCCATATGAAAACGTTATTTGAATATAATGCAGGGATCACAGGATTTAAGCCTGTTCACTAACTCTGATAGAATCTGATAGGATCGATCCAAACTAAATAGTATTATTAGTCAAGATCAACGAATCCAAGTAGGTGCTGATCCCATTTTAGGCTCCACTTAACTTTTTATTGGCGGCTACTGACAAATTAGATGAAGCCCTGCACAAACAGGACGACGATCGTACAATTACAAACGAAATTAAAACTCCAGGAAACGAATCTTCTACTCAAGTTGAACATACAGAATTGATAAAATCAAGATTTGACGGGACAGACATTTATAGTAGGTCAAAGTCGTTACATTTTTTTTTTAAATATTCTTAAATCTCAAACAATCATCATCATTCTATTCGGGGTCGATGCAGTACATCTCCTTTTATATAGTTTCTCTATTACTCGTCTCCTCCTTTCTAGCCAAATCATCCTTCATAAAAGGCCGTTCATTGTTTTTATAATAATATGAATTAACCAAATAAAAAATGATGAAATAGTGTGTGAGATTTCTCTCACGGAAATTTGGAAAAAATATTATTTTTGAAATTTGAAAATGAATTGCATCACGTCAATCAATAGGCTATTGTTATTTTCCATCTAACAATCTTGTATACAGTCCTCAGTTCGGACCAGTTTGCCGTCTGTCTGTCTCGATTGGTTCAACACGCATCCTGTGCCCTGACTCATGTCCTGTCCTGCTTCCTGTCTTAGGGGTCACTGAGAGGCGAGGCAGACATTGCAAATCTGATTAAGATTTTTTGTTGTGAATAATGTATTGTATTAGGGACTTCCACTTTCAATAGTGTATGCACTGTTGAGGAGTAATTTCTTTTAAATAATATTATTCATGATCATCGTTCCTGCGTACTTTGTATAAATGACATTAGGAGATATGATAGTCATAAGATTAGTAAGTAAATACGCCTCAACTGTGTAGGAGTCGGCTTCCAGTCTAAGTATGAAGCTGAGTAGGTACCAGTATTTTACATGGAGCGGCTACCACGATATCTTTTGGTAAGTCTCGTCAGACTTACTAGTTTCTGAACAGCCTTGCTTAAAGACGACTATATTGGTCATGCATGAAATTGTGAGGAAATATGACCTTTATTCAATTTACTGTGGTTTCAAAGCCCATAAATCCTACTCAATTTTACTGATAAGCAGGAAAATAAAGAATTTTCTTATACATTGCGTCAATTACGTGGCCAGCGAACTATTTACGCGTGAACTTGTTTGGCGTAAATTATTAGAAGCCAGTGGAGTGTGAACTGTTATAATTTAAAGAGCAAAGGGCAATTCACATGATGAGTCACAACGGCTATTAAATAAGATCAAAACAAAAACATATACGTTGAAATTAAGGATTACCTATGAAAAAAGTTTTAAAAGATGGTAGAAATGATCAGACTACTGAAATAAGCATTACCAGAATACTCGATAATGGTTAATCAGCAAAAGAAGGAGGCTTTTACTCAGCCGTGGGGCAGTATCGGCTAAAAGAGAAAAATAAATATATTATTATATTATTTTTCACAGATAGACACAAACCACTATTTGTCTGTGTATCACCCTAGGGTTGACTGGTAGAAAATGCCTATGGCATTAAGTCCGCCTCTGTACATTGTACTTGACGTGTTAAATAAATTATTCTTATTGAAGCTTGGAGCTGAGAAAACATTTAAAATGAAACACAGGAAATAATAATGTGCTCGTGACGTGTTTGCCTAGCCACAGATTAGCGGTCAGCTCCACACATACTTGAAATTGCCACCTGCAACAGTTATTTTGGAACTGCCAAATAAACAAAATTATAGATTTTGGAGCTATATCTCAAAAACTCAAAGACTGGTTCCTGTATTTTCGATTGCTATTGGATCCACGCCCGCCAGATATCTAAAACTAACCAAATATAAAACTTTTGAATCTATCCAGACACTCATCATCTGCCAATATTTTTTCCCAAGGTGTCAGTTTCCAGTCAAACTGGATACATCTGAATACTTACAAAAAGTGACTGCTTATCTGACCTTCAAAACGAAGTTACTGGTTTACACGAAAGTCTTTGGAAAAACTGTTTGTCTGACTTACGGCCTTCAAAGATCTACAAATGGCAGCCGGGACCCCCGGTACTACTTGTAAGGAGCTTTTCGAGCCACGAAAGTGTCTCGGACTCTTGGTATGCTAGGAGATGATCACTAGTCTATCCACCAAAACAGAGCATTGCGAAAAATGACGGCTAAAATTCCAAGGAGTCAATTTGGTTGGCGTGGAATGCATCTCCTAATGGGTGTATCCGCTTTAGTTGCTCGCATCGCTCTGCTCTGAGTCACAGCTATGTGAATAACTACTGTTATCTGAGTGTCGGCCTGTCTAGATATTATCTTCGTTTGAAGGGTTTATCAGCGGGATTGCAGACTGTCGATAACTGTCTGAGAGCAAATGATCGGAATTATATATAGCTCCCTCGCAGTATTGAAGATTCGATCTATTTTTTTTGGATATTACCTAGTTTCAATTGTTATGGAAAAAGATTATTACGAACTTATAAGTAGTTAAGTTTAATAATTGTCTGTATGGAAAAGCGCACTTTTTTGAAGCAGTATTAGAATGCTGCTGCCAATTAGAAATGATATTTGTATCGTTTCAAATTGGACTCAAGGAATGTGATAGATATATGTACCTATATCTCTCTAAAAGATAACAAAACATTTTGATTTCATTCATATCGTATCGATAACAACTTGAGGAGTTTTATCAATCTCCTAACAGGCCCAGATCAACGTGTTTACGCCAATAAATAAATTAGAGTGAACGTACATAAATATTTTGATGTGGTTAACGCAGAAGCAATCCAACGTTCTGGGCCTCCAGTAAATATTTACATAAAAAAGAACGAATGGAAATGATGATTGAAATACATAAAGTACTTGATATATTTTTCCTGTGTGAACCGCACCAATATAACTTCCGAGACGTAAATAGTTCTATTCATTCCATGCACAACTCAAACGGAATTTCGTATAATCGTAAAGAGCAGGTAAAATGGTGAAATTGATGTGGAGGAACGAGAAACCGGTGAAGGAAAACATCGTGAGGGTTTCTTCACGATTTTTTCTTTCACCGACTTAGAACGCATGTCCTAGAACAAAAAATTCGAAGACTTGTGACATCTAAAAACTCGCACTGGGTCCGAGTTGTGGATTTCAGCTCACTCCCTCTCACAGAGCGGACGCCTGTGTCCCAGCAGAAGGAACATTATAGGCTGATTGGAAAGAAGAATGCAAGTTACCGACATAGCTTAAAGTGTAAGCTGAAGAGGCAATTGGCTGGCCATGTTTATCGAAGGACTGATGGCTGATTGAGAAAGAGTCCTGGAGTGTAGACTGCGAATCTTCAAGCGTAACATAGGTCGCCTTTCAGCTAGAAGGAACGCCGTCGTTGATAAGTTGGCTGAGATAGACTGGATGCGGATTATGGAGGACAGGCGCGGACTGGGAAAGGACTATGTCTAGCAGTGTACTGCAATACGCTGATCCTGAGTTGGTTGATACATTTCTATCGTGGTCAGACTTTGGTGAGATGTTATAATGAACTATATTAGCTATAAGCTGAGCTATCTAATACAACACAGCATGAGCTATATTTGTGTGTAGGTCTGTGTTACATGAAGTCGGGGCTGGATATAAATCTGTGTTGAGTGGACGGCACACCGTCCAAACTTCTAAACACTGTAAACAGCGAGGTATTGTGTCCATTGTACTGTCAGTCACGATAATTCTACAGGATATAATACATTAGAAGATTTGAAAGAATGATACGGTTTGAAAGGGACTGCTAAAATTTATTTATTTATTATTTATTTATTTATTATTAACTCGTCATCACTATCATTACAGGAATGTCCTAATTCAATAGTGTGGCCATTAATACAATTTCATTATTCACCGTAACATATTCTGTGCATCGTGATTTTTGTGAACTCACTCAGAGAACAAGTAAAAAGATCTATGCTGTCTGCTACGTCATTAAGTACACGCAAGGTACGCGATATAGGGGCTTTACTCAGTAGATTGGTCCTACTGCGGGGAATCGCCAATAGACGTGGCCGTCTCCTTCGCAATACATAATTGTCGGGCACACTCAGGTTTATTTCTTTTAATATACCTGGGTTTGAAGTCTTGCCACGCAATAATTTAAACATATAGGTAGCAAGAGCTATGTCCCTCAAAAAAAAAAAAAAAATGATAAAATGATGGTAGGTGTACAGGCAAAAGGGGTAAGAAGATTTTTGTATCAAGGCAGGCCTGCATAACTTCGGCTGAAGAAGCCTCGCATTAAACCTGTATTAATAAAATAAATATTGTATGAGACAAAATCTTCTAAAGCGTCTCGTTTTTGAGAAGTAAGCTATCAAAGTCAAGCCCTATTCACTAAGGGCGCCATCACGTACCACTTTGATTTTATTAGCCGCCATCTATAAGTATATTTTTATAAAGCTGAATAGTTTGTTTCGTTGGTTGAAAGCGCTAATCTCAGGAACTACTGGTTCAAATTTAAAATTCTTTTATAGTCTGTTTTTTAATCCCGGAGACCGAATTGACACATGTAAATGTCAAATTTAAGAATAATATTTCCAGCTGTTTTGTGCAGTGTTGTACGAAATCAGTTTGTTGAATCTTAACTTTATAATGCTGAGTACATATTATGTGCAACGCCACATGCAATTATAATTTATTAAAAGAAATTAAAAGACAACGCAGTTCTTGTAATAGATAATGCTCCATATCACACCAGAAAACTGGAATCGTTTCCTACTTCTAGTTGGCGCAAAGGGCAAATTCTGACGACCAGTCACAACTGGGTTGATAACGTCAGACAGGGAGTCACTCTATGTCAATACTGGTATTCAGACGGAAACCGACCCCTACATAGTCGGCTAGGCAGATGATGTTGAGGTTCCTGGTGGCTGAACAGCCAAAATTAAAAATTGTCGTCCAACATTGGATACGAGTTCGTCAATAAAACAAATACCCGTTCGTTTTGGCACCAGCTGGTGTTGTCTTTATAATTCTGTTATTATTATAAAGGCAGTGGCCTTTGTGGGTTTTAAGGGAGACACAGTTAGAAAGAGAGACTATTTATGATAATAAAATATAATCTCAAAAAAAACATTCACTGGAGAAATACACGAACAAAGTGAAAATACACATAGAGATGATGATTGATACAACACATGAACACATGATTGCAAATTATAGGTACCCAGTACCAAACGAGCGATGAAGAAAATATGACAGGTCCTTGGTATGCTCAGGATGGGACAAGGGCAGGAAGATGATGATGATGATGATGATGAGTACGCGCAAGAAGAAATCAATAATATTGGTATATACCTTATAATAATTAATAATTGTTTAAATTATACTATAAGTATAATAGTTATGAGAGCTGGATGCTGGAGTGGCCGAGGATCGTGCTCAGTGGCGTGTCAGTGGTGTGGCATGGGAGAGGCCTATGCCCAGCAGTGGACGAGTACAGGCTGATGATGATGATGATGATGACATTATTATATTACATAATTATTTTTAATCTGGCATTTTATCACTGGAACCGACATAGGTAATAATTTTGACATGAATTTAATTAATTTGTTCCTTATGCATAAGATCTCATTTGTTGTTGGTGTTTTTTTAACCCCCGACCAAAAAAGAGGGGTGTTATAAGTTTGACGTGTGTATCTGTGTATCTGTGTATTTGTGTATCTGTGTATCTGTGTGTCTGTCTGTGGCATCGTAGCTCCTAAACGGATGAACCGATTTTGATAAAAGTGGTTTCCTTTGAAAGGTATTTTAATCGAGAGTGTTTTTAGCTATGTGTCGAGAAAATCTGCTCAGCCGTTTGAAGATAATCACCTCTTTTCTAGATGATGAAGGGATATAAACAACTTTCACAGGTAGTCGATTTGAAATGTTGTCGCTTGTCACCATGGGCATTGCTGAGTGGGGGGGTGCACCACCCCTCCTCCTAAAATTTACTTTTTTTTAATTTATGTCTTTCCTTGGTTTCGTTAATTAGCGAGAAGAGACGCAATACTGAGAAATTGAAATGAAAGGGGGGAGGCCTATGGCCAGCAATGGGACAGTCAGGGCTAAGAAAAAATAATATAAGTTTAAAAAGAACGAAAAAAAATTAAATTAAAAATTTAAAAAACCCCCGACACCAAAAAACCTCTAAAAAGCCAAAAATAAATTAATCCAAACGTCGTAGCGTCGGGGGACCGCTAAGAAGACCGCTTAGTACAAGCACAGAACGAAGCGGACCCCCGACGCTACGACGCTTGGATTAATTTATTTTTGGCTTTTAAAGGTTTTTTATGTCGGGGGTTTTTAAATTTTTAATTTAATTTTTTTTACAATTTTTTTTAAAATGTCCTTCATTAAAATAATACCGTGTGGCAGGATAACATTAAATATTTGCATACCATATGTAATGGTAGAATGTAAAGGGACCATTATTGTTTTAAGACATCACACATTGTAAACCTACATACTGGCAAATAAATTATGATTTGAAATTTTATGAGCTGCTGACTACTAGTGTATAAAAGAGCTCGGGGTTGATCATATGATCGCTTACCATGCTCGGTATACAATACAACTGATAATCCGAGTTCCGAACGTCGTAATACGAAAACGTACAAAGGATATCTACATAATTATATTGAAAATGGCCCTATGGAACTCAAATGTATTTAGGTCGTGATAGGTGTATCAAGACCTGCAAGGCGCAATGATTGCAGGTCGAGTGACGCTCTAACTCAGCGGCAAGGACTGGGAAAACAATTCTGGTCGTTGGATGGTGAAAGGGGCAGATGAAATTGTTGTAATTGCGATTAAACCCTGGATGAGGTCGGCACAGGAACGTGGAGATCGGCACAAGGGACCAAAGAGAGGCCTATAAGCAGCAGTGGGTTCATTTGGGCTGCAAATGATGATAAATTATATCACCGCGTTGAACAAAGCACTTTTGGACTATGTCATCTTCATCAGTGGGTACTTGTCTCCCTCCAGACAAAGAGGTAATTTACCACGAAAACCACCTTCACAGTCCACGGCAACTAATCAGTTAGCAAAAACAATAGTTAGACTAGCAAAAACACGGACAAAACCTTACTCATTATCTAATAATTAACGATTCAACGCAGCGTATCGTGCAAGGACGCTTGTTTTTATGCAAATCGCTCGTGTTATAAGTTGTCATAGGCTTTTGTATGGCAGTATAAAGAAACGAATTGTGTGCATATGAGCATTCCTTCCAGTTGAGAAGATATGAAAGAATGAAAATCCAAAAGTTTCAGAGAATCTTTTTGGACTTCGACATGCAAAATATTCAAAAGATCAACAACGAAATGGAATCAAACTGAATCCACCGAACACCTTGGAGTTATTGGTCTTGATTAGGAATTACTTTACAACCAATAACATCATCATCTGCCTGCCTTTTCCCAAACTTTGTTGGGGTCGGCTTCTAGTCTAACCGGAATGCCGGATGCAGCTGAGTATCAGTATTTTACATGAAGCGACTCTTCATCTGACCTTCACAACCCAGTAACTGGGTAATACGACGCCCCTTAGTAAGACGGGATGTCAGACTTTTGTCTTCTGATTACTAGTAACGACTATACACCCAATAACATAATAGAAGATAAAAAAGAGGTAGATAAACACAGATATAACAAAGACGGGACAGCTAGGCTAATAAATACAGGCGACAATAATCAACAAAATGATAGAACATGAAGAATTGGAAAATAGAACAATATTATGTAGTATGTTATCAATACCATACTACCGACAAGTAACTAACGCACGTAATATCAAATGACTAAGTGCAAAAGTCTGAAATAATAATAACAACTGTTTCACAGGCCAATCTAATGTAATATCATCCCGTATTGGCACGTATCCTGATGAGAACTATCATGACAAAATAGAGTCGAAGCCAGACAGTGCGGACTCCTTGGCATTCAATCGCCAATTGAGATACGAAATATAGATGTTACAGAAAAGCCACGAACTTTGCACATTTTCAGTATCAGCCTATATCATCGACAAATAGTCAATCCGTTTGTTTTGTGCCTGACCTCTCTCCAGTCTTGTCGAATTGCCGACACAATAGACTATATGAGGGAAGAGAGAATACATCTGTGCTCGCTGTAACATTTCCTGCACTGCATAGGTAACTTGCCTCTGCTGGCTCTAATCTTATTTTAGCATGGACAAATCTCTTGCCATTGCCATTTAACTTGGTCCTTGGCTATTCTCATCTCTCATCTATCTCCCTACCAGCCATCCTGCGATATCTCAGTTCCTTATAGGTTACTTCTCCATTTTGGTTCACTAATGTTCTCTGATGTGATGCCATCACTGTTTCACCATAGGTAACATTGCTTAAGAAGTGGTCCTTTTGTAGATATATCTCTATTTTGTGATAGCATCGTTTGTAATATATTTATAGCGAGACACGTAATTATGTCTCGAATATTATTCATGTTCAGACGAGACTTGTTGACAGTCTCTACACTATCGATTTCCTTGCATGCTGATGACAAACAGCAAACAAACAAATTAATACTATCAATAACACTAGTAACGGGATATTTACCATTTTTATTATTTGTTATGAGTTCCCGATATTTCGGCGCTGTTGCAAACGCCATGATCACGGATAAACTGAAGTTATTGCGGGTGGATGTTTATGAGCAGAACAAGAAAGAGGGTAGACCGTTTTGTCTGCTCATAAACGTCCACCCGCAATAACTTCAGTTTATCCGTGATCATGTAAATATCCCGTTACTAGTGTTATTGATAGTGACCATGTCAGTTTAAAAACTTAAAGTAATGTTCCGACAATTGATGCCAGCATACAAGAATAAATCTTAAAAAGTCGTATTTGCAGTAGAATTGGGAGTGAATCTTGCCCTTTGTTTTCTGATCTGCCATCAATGGAGTTCAACCATGTCAGTATTTTTTATAGAACATCGAAGTCTTCAGTGATGCATCAGTTCATGGTTTGAAATGATTCTGGTCTGGTCTATTGCTACTTTAAATCACCAATTCACGTAATACAGTACACCCGAGTATTACAATCTAGTCTCAGAGAAACCTGTCCAGATAGTCTACAATGTCTTACTACTCGCCACCATTTTAGATTTCTTAGAAAATATCATAGGCTAAGATCCCGCTATACAACGACCTTCACCGAGCTGGTTAATGGATGAAACTTATTTTATATTAAATTTAATATGTCAATAAATATATTCCATATGGGTTTGCCTAAAAAAATTCAGTCCAGGATATGATTAATAAATACACACATCAAAAGTGTCTAGGGATCAAGCATTTTTATGCGGATTTCTTGAGATTGAGATGTGGCTTTGTAATAAATTTATGATTTTATAAATTTATATGGATCCTTTTTGGTGCATTTCATAATTTGAATCAGGAACTGTGAATCAAATTCGAGTAAAAGATGAAAATCAGCTGTCAATATTTTCCCTATAAAAACATACAACGCATTGAAGACATTATTAGTGCTACTGTTTCCCTACTACTGATTAAAACCAACGTTATTATGGAGCGGCGACGTCATTTAAGCAGGGAAGAAATGCTCAGAGCCGTGGGCAACGTACTATGGCTTTAGCTCTGAATACAAGTCAGAGTGTTATCAGTCGACTTTGGACACGTTACCGAAGCACTGGTACCGTGGCTGAGCGCCATGGAGGACGGTATCGCTGCACCACACGGAGACAAGACCGATACATTCAAATCTTAACTCGAAGAGCTCCAACAATAACCGCCATGATGTTAGCCGTGAGGCTTCATCACTCTTCAGGGAACTTAATTAGCGACCAAACAGTCAGAAACCGCTTGCATGAAGTGAACCTTCATTCCCGAAGACCGCTACGGGTACCACCTATAGCAATGCACAATCGTACGATTCGATATCAATGGGCTCTTGAACACAGAAATTGGGCAGATGAACAATGGCGTTTCGTGTGCTTTTCTGATGAGTCTCGTTTTGGTATGAGACCGGATACAAGACGTATACGACACTGGAGAACCCCTGGACGCCAACAGCGATTAAAATCCTGCCAGGAAGTCCATCCTTATAGTGGTGGAACCATCATGGTATGGGCAGGTATTTGGATCGGCGGAAGAACTGAGTTGATTTGGATCAGAGGCAACCTCAACGCTCAAATTTATGCTGAGACGATTGTATCAGACGTCATCGTTCCTCTACAAGTGCAAATCGGTCCCTTATTTCAGTTAATGCATGATAATGCACGACCGCACACCGCAAGAGTTGTAAGACAGACTCTCGCCGCAGCTAACATCAATGTCCTGCCCTGGCCTGCTCAGTCGCCAGACTTGAACCCGATTGAGCATGCATGGGATATGCTACAGAGAAGAGCTCTGCCGAATATGGAGGGTATCCAGTCGCAAGAAGACCTTTTTTTGTTGTTGCAACGAACATGGGCGGCCATTCCACAGCGTGATTTGGATGAACTCATTTTGAGTATGCCAAACCGATGTTCTTGTGTTGTTAGTGTTCGCGGTAGAAACTGTTATTTCAGTCTTTTTTTCGAACTTTAATGTTAGTGGTTCAAATGTCAAAAATCCCTTTATTAGAAAATGGCAAATTTCTTTATTAATGCAAAGGTGACTTGGTTTATCGTTACTGTGACAAACGAAAACACTTTATTTGATGAATCCTTAAAGAAAATTTTAATTAATATCAATCAGGAAAAAAGTTATTGCAAAAATATATGTTGATCCCTAGACACTTTTGATGTGTGTAATTAAAAAAAAATTTATTTGTAACATTTCACCGGTTCGGTTAATAAAAAAATTCCATACCAATCGAAAGTATAAAGCCTATAAAATAAGCAAACGTTAGGTCGCCTTTTTTATTCATTATTCAGACCGATGCAAGTCACTAGTATCGATTTACGTGTTTATACCTGCCTACCCCAGAGTTGTGACGGGGAAAGAAAAGGCAACCTAACGTTTGCATACTTTAAAGGCTTACTTTCGATTGGTATGGAATTTGTCTATTAACCAAACTGGGGAAATGTTTAAAAAAAAACATTACTGACTGAAATTTTTTAGGCAACCTTAAATTTAATATAGCAATAAATACATATATTGCATATATATGTATTTATTGACATATTAAATTTAATACAAAATAAGTTACATCCATTAACCAGCTCGGTGAAGGTCGTTGTATAGCGGGATCCTATACTATCAATGTAATAGCAGTTTTTACAATGACTTTCACGTTATCTGAGGTCAAGAATTTCAAGTGCTGTATAGATGTGCAAACCGCATGTTTTATGTTCAATTTAAATGAGTCCCACTCAATTTAGTGTAACAAACAATTACTGGCGTCACTCGATGTAGCCATTACAATAAGACTGTATCCCAAGTTTATAGGAAACGGCGGTTTTAAGGAACTTATTTGGTTGAACAAGGACAGATTCCTAATCAAATCTTTTATTTTTTCTTTTGTTTTTATTTTATTGATAACACCTACTCGTATAGTCCGGGGAATTTACGCAGAATATTATGCCAACCTTGCATTAATTAAAAACAGCTAGTTTTTAATGTGTAGGGTATAGACAGGGGAGTGTATTAAGCTGTATCCCGCCAAAAGTTCACCTCCGCGTATACGTTTTTTTTAAGAAAACGTCTAATATATTTTTAACTTGGTGGAAAAAAAATTAACCGGTATGTTTGTATGGAGTATTTGCAGAACTTGCCAGAGAATGGGCAGCAGCGTTCTCTTTGCTTTTGTAACAACCGTACTGCGATCGCCAACCCGTCTGCCAAGCGTGGCGATTATGGCAAAACCCCCCTTATGTCATTGTGGCGTTGGGGGAGGCCTATGTCCAGCAGTGGACGTCTTTCGGCTGAAACGATGATGATGAACGATTTGTAGAAGAGATTGAGTACTACAAGTAGGTCAGTAAATTAAACATTTCTTGTTCACGGAACAATCCTTTTTTTTAAGAATTTTATTTGTTGACTTTGTTATTCAAGCAAAAATATTATCAGGACAAAAATAATGCCAAAATGTTTTTTTTTAACATAATTAACTATTATTATGAAAGTTAAACAAAAAATCTTAAATACTACTTTAGGTAAAACGTAACAGGACTGTAATTCATTAGAGCGTTAACTAATATTGTAAAACTAAAAATTCAATTACTTACAATTTTTTTTCAAGATTTGCTTTGATAATTTTCGTGTAAATTGGTTAGAAATAGTCTTTAGATGAAAGTAAAACTAAATTAAACCCTGTTTCCTTTTTGCCCCAACCGCTATTGTAAAAAAAAACTAAAAATAATAACTTCTGTTAGTACAATTTGTTTAATGGCGGTTTAATATATTAATTTAAATTATTTTATGTAAAAAAAAACGCTGTTTATATTTTTGCCTGTAGTACAATCCAAAAATTTCGTAAATGTTTTTTTTTCGTTATTTCCGTGGACGAAAATATTTAATTCTTAAAAAATATATTAATGTCACCAATTCTTTACCTAAAGTACCTAAATGTGTCCTGTTATCTATTTTGCCCATGCTTTTATTCTCAAAAAAGCGTTTTCGTCTATTTCACCTTGATCCGGTGTTGAAAAATGTTTAATTTTTTATTTGGAGAGCCAAGGTCAAGTACACGATTCAAGAAAACAAACATATTTAATTCAAGGTTCAAATCTAAAAGCCCTGGACTACTAATGGTGTTAGTAATAAAAAAATACCCAGAACTAACTGGGTTGTGGAGGTCAGATAGGCAGTCGCTCTAGTTAAAATTCTGGTATTCAGCTGCATCCGGTTAGACTAGAAGCCGACCCCAATTGGGAAAAGGCAGGCAGATGATAATGATGAATTACTAAGAAATGGTCTGATCTTCCTCTAGATACGTCCAAAGGTGTATTGAGCGGTATGAACTCTCTAAACTATACCTAATCGGTTCTCGCACTCTGCCAAGCTTGATCCATACATTTGGCGAAGTCCTCATATCTTGTTATCTTGAAAAAAAACAGGTGTGCAACTCACACGTGGTAGAAGTGAAACCTTAAAAAATTTTGGCTTCAAGATAATGAGACGAATGTAAAATTTCGGGAAGAGGATAATTGTAGGTTTTAGTAATGATCATAATGATAAAAGTAAAGTGAAAAGTAAAGTTTGATAATTAGTTATATTTTATTCGTATATATTACATTACATAGATTTACCAGGCCCCTCAGAAAGTATTGCGAAAAAAAGTTTTTATATATGGGAGACTGGCCAGTTATTATGTTTTTCGAAAATATGATTATTTATAAGTAAAAATAAGTAAGTTCCAATTTCAAAATTTCCCTCCACATTTTTTGCGAGTTAATTCAAAGTATTGTGTCTCACTGAAATATGGATCTGCGCCGGGAACATTTTAGAGCTATGATTTTATACGATTTCAAGTGTCGCCTGAAACCGGATGAATCGTACGATAGACTTCAAATGGCATTCATGGATGAAGGCCCTTCCAAGGCAACCGTGTATCGTTGGTATAACGAATTCAAGCGCGGTCGACCAACTTTGGGGGATGACGAAAGAAGCGGTCGCCCTTTGACGGCTGTTACCGAAGAAAACGTGCTAGCAGTGAAAAATTTAATCCAAGACAATAGGCGAATTACATATCAGGAGATTCAACACATATTGAAGATTGGATCGGGAAGCGTTCACGAGATTCTACACAGCCATCTTCGCGTGAGGAGGATAGTATCACGCTGGGTGCCGCACAACCTCACCGATGCTCAGAAGCAGGCCCGGGTGGAATGGTGCCGTGATATGCTTAACAAATTTGAAGCAGGCTCGTCTCGGCGTGTTTACGACATCGTTACAGGTGATGAGTCCTGGATTTATCAATACGACCCAGAAACCAAGCGCCAGTCGACTGTTTGGGTGTTTCAAAATGAGCCAACGCCTACCAAAGTGAAGCGATCTAGAAGCGGGGGTAAGATTTTGATCGCTAGCTTTTTTAATTTGACTGGCCACTTGGTATCAATTCCCTTACGGGATCAAAGAAGCATTAATGCCGAATGGTATACTTCCAAATGTTTGCCAGAAGTTTTCTCTGTTATAAGCAACAAGCGACCAAACACAGGGCTCCGCGGGCTACTGCTCCACCACGACAATGCACCTGCGCACACCGCACTCAAAACGAGGGACTTCCTGGACAGCACGCCAGTCAAACTCCTGGGTCACCCTCCTTACAGCCCTGATCTAGCACCGTGTGACTTCTTTTTATTCCCAAAAATAAAAAATCAGCTCAAAGGGATACAATTTTCGTCGCCGGAAGATGCGCTGGCTGGGTTCGAGCAGGCTGTAAACGAGGTGTCTGCGGCGGACTGGAAAAAGTGTTTTGAAAACTGGTTTAGGCGCATGAATCTTTGTATAGAGGCTGGTGGAAAGTACTTTGAAAAGATTTAATAAAAATATATGTACGTATAGAACAATTTTTTTTAGTTTCGCAAAACTTTCTGAGTGTCCCACGTATTCAGACTCAAAGCTTATATTTTCGATAAATACCTTGGCTACCGTTGCTTTACGTTGATCACCCATTCACATACTGACCTCGCCTACCGTTGCTTAACCTTGATGACCCATCCACATACTGACCTCGGCTACCGTTGATTTACGTTGATCACCCATCCACATACTGACCTCGGCTACCGTTGCTTAACCTTGATCACCCATCAACATACTGACCTGGGGAACAGTCGCTTAAACCTTGATCACCCATCCACATACTGACCTCGGTTACCGTTGCTTAACCTTGATCAACCATCCACACACGGACCTGGGCAACCGTCGCTTAACCTTGATCACCCTTCCACATACTGACCCTCGGCTACCGTTGATTTACTTTGATCACCGATCCACATTTTCACCTGGGCAACCGTCGCTTAACCTTGATCACCCATCCGAAAAATATAATTTAGGATTTTAGGCTGTAGCAAAAAGAGAACCACGAGTCCACGAACATACGATACACTGTATAATGCTTTCTATCTCATTTTCTCCCACGTTAAAATGTGCCTGTCTCTTTTTCTGTCGCTTTTTCGTTTCATCGAGTTTCAAATCACAACGATGCTAAAAAAGTTTTCACTTCAAAAAACTCTAAATTCAGGTTATCTAAATATCAACGCTTCCTCTCATAACTTCTACTACACGCAATCGCCAATAACTCTAGTACGAGCGCATTCTAAAGCTAACTATTAGTCGTTATCGTAAACACTGGCAGGCTCGCCGCCTCTGCTTCCCCTGGAGCAGCGCCAGAGAGATTTTAATGTGTATAGACGACAAGACTCAGCTCTGGTAGTACTTGTTTTGTAGTCTGTATACCTAGCATACCTCCTGCGTGGTTTTATCTTTTGTGATAGGAATGGTTTTCGAAATCAGTCATCATCATCATCATCATTTCAGCCCACAAGACATCCACTGCTGGACATAGGCCTCCCCCAAGTGTCGCCACATTGAAATTTTGGGGGGTTTTGCCATAATCACCACGCTTGGCAGGCGGGTAGGCGATCGCAGTTCGGTTGTTACAAAAGCACAAAAAACGCTGCTGCCCATTCTCTGGCAAAATCGAAATCATTAGGATAAGAAGCTTAGTAGAAGAAGAAGAAGCTAAGAAGCTCTAGAAGCTTTTATTTACTAGTATCGATTTCATTGAATTTTATCGCTTATTGTTGCTTGTTTCATAGTCTTTATAATATTTGAAGATTATATAACGGACTTCTTACGATCGCCGGAGATATTTTAATGTGCATTGGCGGCTAGACTAGCCCTGGTTGTGCTTGTTTTGTAGTCTGTTCTTAGCATAGATTTTTGCAGTCTTTACGGTCTTATATGTATGCATTTTGATGACCGATAAGTTTTTTTTTGTTTTTAAATAGCTCCAGTGAATTAATTTTACATTGGGATAATATCAGCAAAACCCCGTTTGAAGCTCGTATTTTGCGTGCGAAAAAATCCGACTGGCCGTGTCAGTAATTGTGTTTCTGTATTATAATGGCGGGAGAGCGATCTCTAGTTAGATGTTTTTATCGTTTGTAGAAGTATCAATTGCTTTGCAATCACGCTAAAAATAGAATAATTAGGCTTCTCCAAAAGAACTACAAATGCCGTCTGTGGAAATCAAGTTTTTGAGGCACATGTTTCCACTTGAAGCGTGGAAATCTACTATCCAAAACGAATAAACTGAACAATAATAAAAACGAATGACTACGTCATTATCCGCCGTTGTTTATCAGGCACATTTCCAAGATGGTTTCAAGATCGGTACATCCAATGATCATTTTGTAAACACGACTTCAAGACCTCGTGATAGAAACCAAAATAAAACCAACTGCAGAAAAAAAAGTGCTGAACCATAGTAGGAAAATACATAACCTGTAACTCCCAAAGTGTAAGGCATATGTGGACCTCATAGAAGACCCACATTTTGCCAGTTATGTTAAAGTCCCATGTTAATAGGGAGCCTATTGCCATCAACCGGGCACAAATCCAGACTCTGCGGTTAGTGGCAAGATGACACGCCATAACCTCTACCCAGGCGACGGGACCATAAACGAATATACATATACAATCATAAAAAGCACAAAATACTCCACAAGCTCGTAGAACCTCAGCTTCATTATTCCGCACTTAGTACTTGTATATTTGACCTAGATTCGTGCGTGGAGCGCGCAGGCGCGGGTTGCATAACTCGTAACGACCCAGGAAACAAGTTCAGTCCACATCTAGGTTCGTACAGGCTGCAGAAGGTCGCTATCGATCCCGGTTGCGTAACTCAGCGGTTGGGGCCGATAGCGGTCCTATGTACTAGGTACTGGACAAATACATAGGATTGAATTACCTGCATGTATAGATACTTCAGCTTAAAGAAAACTCAGGAATCAACGATAAGTCAACCCTGCATGTAAGCGATAATGCTAGGCTAGTACCTATGATGACGAGTTATTCTAAGCCTTGGGACTAGGTCTTTAAAGATCATCCTGATCCAGGGCGGAAGGGACTTGGGAAAGGGATGTACTGGATACGTACCTACTCACCATTTTTGCGTCGGTGTCCCTTGGAAAATTCATAGGAGATGTAGATAACATGCTGTTAGCCACTCGACACCTTAAAAATATTCCATAATTTGTTGTTAGCAAAGCAGGCATTACTTGGTTATCAAATACTGTGTAGTTAGTCCGTTTAGTGCGACTTCGCATTTAACAACCAACCGTTTTTAGCGACGTAAGTATAGGCATATGTTTGGTTTTAATATGAGCCACCATGAAAGTAGGTACATCCGTTTATTACGAATTCGCTTACAACGACCGACCGGTTTTAGCGACGGAATTTAAAACATAATTGTCCGGTTACAACGACGAGCGTTGACGTGTTTAAGTACAAATAAATCGTAGGTAAGAAGCTATCTAGGCGGTATCTCCGCCTAGATAGCTTCTTACCTACGATTTATTTGACCTTGTCTGCACATCGCTTACTGAAATGCGACTGTTTATTTTACGACAGTACTTAATTTGCAGGTATCGAGTGAGTACGCGTACAAAAACGGCTTCTACAAATGTTTCTCTATTGAAGAAAAAAAAGCTGTTCGTTTAGTACGGCGTCCGGTTAGTACGACGTAATATCACCGGTCCCTTGGCCGTCGTTATAACCGGATTCTACTGTATTCTAAGACATGTACCTACATCCACCAACCCTAACTGGACCCATTTTGGGGTATTGCAGTCCACTCTCTCGCACAGAGAGGTCTGTATACCAGCAGTGGGAACATTAAAAGCCAATTATGCTTGGTAATCCACCATAAACTTTACAGAACATAAAGAAACGTTCAAGAGTACACAAACGTTATACTGATAAACTGCTGATGCCAACAACTCCGTACCTTTCGAAAAACGGTCTAAAATGTCAGGGTTGAAAGCATTACGTAAAAGGGGGTGGTTGGGTGATGCTACGTAGCAAAACGTTATAGTAGTATGCAAATCGACTGAAGATAGGAACGGCAGATATAGTTACTGAACTACAAAACATTATAGTTCAGAATTAACTACCATAGTATTTCATAGTGGGCTCTGCATGTTACTTATTTCCGAATTATCAATGGAATTCAAAGACTTTCTTTGTTGTTACGAAATGCTTTACATTCGAGCGGCAATAAATTTTGTTAGAGTTTATTGACTTGCTATAAATTATCGTCATTCAGGACTAAGGAATGGTTTACATGAACGAATTGGAACGAATGCGACGTAAAGAATGAGTGTATACTGGAAGGTACTTAGGTACAATGGTGTGTTTAATGTTTTACTGAACTAAATAAACAACATGGTGGCTATTGTAGTTGATTGCTTACTGTAAACTAACATAAGTACATAACTTATGTTAGTTTTATTGAACAATGAGTACCTACACGCCGAGTATAGTGTGGATTGTGTGGAATGACGCAGTTTCAAAGATAAATTGGTTTTGTCTTCAACTTAGGAGATATGGGGTTTTCACTTTGGATGGACCAGCATGTACCTGTGCTTAATAGTAGTTGACTATAGTTCATCATTATCTGCCTAGCCTTTTCCCAAACTATCTTGGGATCGGCTTTCAGTCCAACCGGATGCAGCTGAGTACCCGTATTTACCATGAAGCGACTGCCTATCTGACCTCCACAACCCAGTAACTGGATAAATACGATACCCCTTGGTAAGATGTCAGACTTTTGTCTTCTGACTACTCGTAACGACTGTCAAAGATCTACAAATGACAGCCGGGACCAACGGCTTAAAGTGCTTTCCGAGGCACGGAGGAAACTCGGTATGTAATTATGGTCCCCCATCCACGAACCAACCTCAGCAAGCACAGCTTAACCTTAATGGTCGACCCGTGCGGCTGTTACTAGAGTACTTTCACAAGTTATTATGCCTTGTTTCTGGGATTGTAGCTTTGCGTTTGTTGTTCTGTTTTTTTGATTCTCAAAAGTGCCTGTAATGGTCTAATTGTAATAAACGGTTTGAGTTTATTATTTAGCCACGAGCACTTACTCCTCGAGTAGTTGACTATAGTTGCCTGAAGATTAATGGTACAGTGACAAATAATGTAGAAAGTAGGTATTACAAAATGGATGTAAAAAAGACCCTTCACGAAACCGAAGTCCGAAAGGCACTTGTTCTCCCGATCATTGCGATCATTTTTATGTTCTGTACCAACCCTGGGAAGTTTTCCAAAAGTTTAAAATATTTTTTCTTTTCCCAGCAATGATTTTTGCGTAGAGTTGTTTAGTTTGATTTCTTTCCAACAACTCCAACTCTCGGTGTGTTGCCTTCTCTGCCCAAACATTCAAAAACTTAGAAATGAAAATCGATGAGAAAATAAACCTAATGCCATGGCCATGGAAGACATTGTACATCGTAAAAACTGGTATTTCAGTAAGGTTAGCCCATTTGAGGGAGTATTCGTGTTTCAGTACAAATTTTGTTAGCATATAATAGGTCTTTACCTATGAAATTGCCGTATTGCAGTACAGACTTTTTCAAACAAAAAAAAGTTTTGATTGGCTATGAGTTCTAAATTCAAATTAATTTTGTTTTAAAAATATGACATTCTATTTACAAAATCAGTCTTTTGTTTATTGATTAGCGTTGTATTTTCATTACATTTTAACATTTTTCCTCATAATGGATACTTTGAAATTTCGTGTAATTATGGAATATGAGTTCCGTCGTGGCACCAACGTGGCACAAACGACCCGTAACATCAACGACGTTTACGGAGAGAACTGTACAAACGAACGCACAACCCGTTATTGGTTTGCTCGGTTCCGTTCTGGGAATTTTGACTTGAAAAATGAACCTCGTGGTCGTCCGGAAACTTTGGTCAACAATGATGAATTAAAGGTGATTGTTGAAGCTGATGAAACTCAATCTACAGCTGAGCTGGCAGCAGCTTTTGATGTTAGCATTAAAACAATATTGGTCCATTTGCGACAGATTGGCAAGATAAAAAAGCTTGATAGATGGGTGCCCCACGAACTTAACGATCGCCAGCGCAACGTACGCGTCGAGACTTGCCTTGCGCTGCTTAACAGGCACAGAAATGAAGGAATTTTGAACCGAATTGTTACGTGCGACGAAAAATGGATTCTTTTTGACAATCGAAAGCGCTCAGCAAGTTGGTTAGATCCTGGTTCGGTACCAAAGCAATGTGCAAAACGAAAAATGACCCCTAGAAAGGTGATGGTCACAGTTTGGTGGTCTAGTGCTGGTGTGATTCATCATAGCTTTTTACAAAACGGCGAGAGCATTACTGCAGACGTGTACATTGAAGAACTGACCACAATGATGGCGAAACTCGCACGTCTGCAACCAGCTTTGGTCAATCGGTCGTCTCCACTGCTACTTCACGACAACGCGCGGCCCCATACTGCACAACAGACCGTCTCTAAGCTGCATGAGTTGGGTTTGGAAGCTCTCCCTCATCCGCCATACTCACCAAATCTTGCGCCTTCCAACTATTACTTTTTCCAAAATTTGGACAACTTTTTAGCGGGAAAAAAATTCAATTCCCGAGAGGCAGTACAAAACGCCTTTGAAGAGTTTGTTGTCTCCCGTCCAGCTGATTTTTTCAAGAAGGGCATCCATAAACTGCCACAGCGTTGGCAAAGATGCATTGATTGCAGGGGTGATTACTTTGAATAAAAGAAATAAATAAGTTCGAAAAAAAAAATACTTTAACTTTTTTCAAACAAAACGGCAATTTCATAGGTAAAGACCTAAAAACCGCAAAACGTAAGTAAGTAACCAATTAGACTTTTCACACTTAAACGGCTAAGCGAATTTCAATGAAATAATGGTAAACAGAAGACCATGACTGGAGTTAGGACCTATTATGGTCTTTTTATTTCAATAGTAGGTAGAGATTCCTACGGAATTATTTTGTTTAATTATTTTCGCTTGGGCGCAGCCGCGGGTTTAAGCTAGTATATCATAATTTTAGCACTCATTGTTCCTTACAATATTATGAAATACTCTATGCAAATTTAAAAGATTTAAAACAAAATAGTTAAACAGACTGGCACCATTGGCACGATAAAAATCGATTTCTTCAAAGTCACTAAAGTTAAAGGCGTGGGAATATCTGCAGCTGAATTAATAATATTTCTTTCAATGCCAGTGCAGTTAAAAACGATTAACTTACCTATACTACCTTTACCAACCTATATCTATGAAATCAATAACAGGTAATTGCCGCTTAATTTTGCAAAGCATCTCAGACATTTGAAACACCGCGTGACAATATATTCTTCTTTCTTTCAAAGATAGAACTTAATGAATACCCTAAGTGAACTAACATGAAAAAATATAACTTCGGTAGTTTCTGCCAACTCCCTCGGGATAAGGCGAGAAGGTAGGTACCTACTTATTTCTAACACCGAATAAACACTAAGACAATAGACCACAATAGCTATGTTTTTGACCACGTTGGTCTTGGTACATCGTCACATCTAATTGAAGCGCAAAAATAAAGTAAATACTTCAGAAACCATGAAATACTCTCTGATATTTTGAAAATTATTCTTCAAAGCATAACGTTATTAAAAATCATTTAGACCCAACCAAAACGCACAGGTATGATGTGCCTGATTAATTTAAAAGTTACCACGTAGTAAACAAATTTTCATCCGGGTAGGGGGCTTAAAACCCGCAGTGTTGAAATGTCGGGTCCCCAAGCCCCCAACTTCGACGGGGGTGTGGGGGTGTTACATAACATGACCTACATGGACGGGCCAGCTGGAAATGATGTTGGAAAGCACTTGTATTTCTGAAGAAGTTATGGTTGTTAGCTTAGTGAATTTTTGCTGTTCACTAGGTCAATTTTCTTTTGGATAAGTGAAGACTGTTGTTTCTGGAAACCAGATTAAAATAGCGTATTTCTGTTTTAAAAAATACTGGAAGCCGCTGGTAGGATACCTGGATGCCCTTCCTTGAGAATTGGAAGGATTTGTTAATGCGTAGTTTCGTGACCGATGGAAAGTTTGGAACCCTTTGAGCCCAGAATATTAGGTATATTCTTCTTAGCGTGTCGATGGCAATCTAAATTATATTGTAGCAGATAAATAATGCATAGAACCGATTTTGTATGAAACGATCTGCTACACAGCGTGCACCACAAAGGTGTGGTCAAATTTCAGAGTGTGATTCAGACCATCAAACTGAGAATCTTTCTACATGGCAAATTATGAAAATAAAATCAGTTTTCGTAGTACAAAACTTCAATACCTACTCGACCAAAATGTATGGGACAGCTGATTGTATTTTTGCGATTTTGATGGTGGTACCCTAAAGAAGGTTATTCAGTATGATGGTCTCAATCAGACCCTGAAATATGACCATACCGCTACATGCTGTATAGGTTTACCAAAAGAGCAGTTAGTATAAAACTGTTGTCAAGTTGAAACGGAGTCACGATTTTCAGCAGTGAGATAGCGATTCATCATCATCATCATCATTTCAGCCCAATGACGTCCACTGCTGGACAAAGGCCTCCCCCAAGTCACATTGACATTTTGGGGAGTTTTGCCATAATCGCCACGCTTGGCAGGCGGGTTGGCGATCGCAGTACGGTTGTTACAAAAAGCACAGAGAACGCTGCTGCCCATTCTCTGGCAAGTCCCTTAGTCGCCTCTTACGACACCCACGGGAAGATATGGGATGGTGCTATTCTTTACGTCCGACACCATACAGAGCAGATAGCAATTGAGAAGACGGTATTAAATTACAAAATGTTTTCACAACAAATTAACCACAATTCTTACAAAATTAATATCCAAGCGAGTATATACATATATAACAAGTCAACGACAGACTCCTACCAGACGGTTAGAGCTAAAAATAATCGAAGACACACACATGGTGTCGACATGATGCTAATAGGTAGGTAGGTAAGTAACACAACAGATCAAGCCATACGTTACTAGTATGAGCTAACCTCGCATTGTATAGGCTTTCCGTATAATGAGAGAACAACATAAACTGGAATGTATGCTTGAGATGTCGCTAGACTTACATGATACCATATGGACTGTGAAACAGATTAGCGACGCGACCGAGTAATTAAGTGTAATAATGAATTTAATTATTATGTTAAAGTTTTTATAATGGTGCTTATAGGTTTGCTCGTTTTAGATCCTAAATATACATAGTAAAGTACATACAAAAACGAGCATTGGGCAATCTCTATTTTATCTAAGTAGAATTATGATTTTTATGAATAAACTTATTAAAAAAAGTAGGAAGACATTTTATAACGGTTGTACCAAACTGGTAAAATAGTTGGCTGATCGTACCTATATATAAGCGTCAGAAAGACAATCATAATAAAAAACAAATAGTCATAATTAAAAAATAATAGTTATCAACCTACCTATAGTCAAGACAGTTACCAATTAGGTAGTAGCTACTAAAAGATATAATAAAAAAAGATGCACTCACCTTATGTAGTTGTAGGCGATGAAGATGTACCACAGTGTGAACACGATAATGCCCTGGGGACCTCCCTCGCCTGCAGCGCCGGCCATGCTGTCAGTTTACAAACTAAGCCTCCAGAGTAGCTGCTATTGCCCACAGATGGCAATGCCTCTGGCAACACTAACAGTGCCACCTTAGATGCCTTTGGTAACAGTGACGATATCACAAGCGATCCCACCAGAAATAATGTCAAAGTCACTAACGGTGCCACCAGTTATGCTACCAATGATGTTATAAATGGAGAAGCTACTTACGCTACAAACTACACTGCTAATGTCAGCTGTGATGTCGCTGGCAAAATTGCTGATGCTACTAAAGTTAGCATTGGTGTCTAGTTTACCGAGATCGCTACTAGCTAAGCTTTTAAAGCTACCAGATTTGCGCTAGCACTACGTTAGAATCCTTTAGTGCAACTAGAGTTGCCGCCGAAGAAACTGCTAATATCACCTGAGTTACACCTGGTGAAACCGTTAGTGCTTTCAAAGATGCTACTGGTAAAATCGCTAGTGTTAAAGTAGCCTGCAGCTATACTGCTAACGTCACTGATAACACTGCTTCTGTTGCGAGATTTGGCACTAAAACCGCGGCCACTCTAGCTGGTACGGTGGTAGCTGTTTTCAAAGTAGTTGCTATGGCTTCCAATAAAGGTTTTATTCGCTTCTTGAAGTAGGTCGTGGTACCGGTATGTGAATCTTGGACTGGTAAATGTTTTTTTTCTACTTGAATGTCTTCTAGTGCGGGGAAGCCACGTCTGTAAAAGTGTGTTTTTAAATAAGTAAGATATTTAGTTATACTCTAAGGTGAAAATCGGTCGAGTAGTTTTTGAGTTTATTCGTTACATACAAAAATACAAATCTTTCCTCTTTATAATATTAGTAACGTTATTAATAGACGAGTAACTACCAGTACCTACGTATTCGTTATTAATATATATCTCTCAGATTTGTCCACGTTTATCGATTAGGGTAATAAATAGTAGGGAAATTATTTATACATCCTATTGAAAGAAGTGCGGAAAGTAGTTCATTTTTTTTTTGAGACAAGCTACGCACACTTTTCCCAAACCATTCTGGAACTCTTGTGAGGCAGAATCAACAGTGGCGGCCACCAGAAAAGCGCCCAGACGATGCTAGACGAAGTCCCAGCAGCAGAAAGCAGAAAAACAAATCTTTTCGCACGAATAGGTACGTCTCTCTCATCTCATCTGATACTCTGATAATAATGTCTAGTGTCTAGTAATATTCCCAAAATGTGTCTTAAGTCACAACAATTGCGCAGTGGCAAAGCCTGGCAATCGCAAAGATATTGTTAAATGGGCAAGGGACGCAATGAACCAGGAAGTGTGGCAGAAGAAAGGTGAGGCCTGAACCCAGCAGCGGCTGATTCGGGGCTGAAATGAGGATGATGATACGGGCAAAGTCTGGCTAAAATATCGAACTAAGAGTTGTTTCAAGTCTGATTAGTCATGATGATAGAAATAAAAACAAGACAGTGTGTGGAATCTCCAACTCGTTGGCAGGAGTACCGTGCATATACATAACATCAAGCCTGTAATCTCTGAAGGGTTAGGCAGAGGTGCCTATAATAGTACACCCACACATTTCGCCAGTGACCTATATTTAAGTCCCATGTAATAGGGGGCGAGCATATTGCCATTAATCAGGCACAAATCCGTGGCTTCGTGGCTGCTACTGAAAAATCAAACTAGAAAGATAGAATAGCTTAGGTATATCTCAATTTATAGTCGCATTATTATTCTATTGTAAATTAAGTCACAATTATTTGTTAGCTCCAAATAATTCTAACAGATGGCGGTATCTGTTGAATGGATTGAGGAAGTATTCAATAGATGGCGCTGTATATGAGTCATAGCAGCACTCAACAGGCGAGACCACTAGACAGGCAGGAAGTCAATCAGTATCGGAGTTTCGTGCCTATAAAAAATAAGTTAGCTACCTGCTTACCTAAACTACTAGATTTTGCTTGAAAAGACCGGAACTGGTTTGATATTCATTATTGCTTTTACTTCGAAGCTTAAATGAGAAAATTTCGTCATCTTAAATTAAATACTGAAAATCTCGGTGATATTTTCGTCATGGCTTTTTGATTTTTGTTGAAAGGTATTGTATTTATAAAATTGACAATATGGCACTTAGACACTGTCTATGGAGTTTTTATGCTATTCAATGAGTCTTTATTAAAGTGAAAAAGTCTGGATAATTTAAAAAAAGACAGCCATGCGGCTGTTGTTGTTAGTGCCTTTAGAGATAAGTCCCGCTCTATCACGTAATGCACGCAGGCGGGCCTGCCCAGGAATGTGTTGTGCGGTACCCATATCCTCCAGACCTGTTGACTAACCCCCCCCCCCTGCACCCTGCCTGTCACACATTTTAGCTATGGAAGATGCATGGGCACCGGTAGCAGGGTGCAAGGGGGTGCGCTCGCACCCCGTCGGGAAAGAAAATACATACGACAGATTTAGATTTAAAGACTAAATTAGGTACTTTCTGAATAAAAACTATAGCGTTATATGTTACTGTCCAAATTCGTTCAAAACCTTGTCAATAAATTTAATGTCGGCCTCTAGTCTTTTCCTTGAACACAGCAAGCACAGGCCACATAGGTATGCCTCGCGTCTCACATTGCCAGGGCCGTAGACAGGGAGATGATGCGAAATCTCAGGCAACTATAGACAACCAAACCTATCCGAGCCAGAAAGCAAAAATTTCCGAGCTCGCATCGCTCGATCAAACATACGTCCTGTGCGTTCATAAGCTTTTCTACATAAATAGGCAGAAATAGCCCTATTTCTATAATACACTACACAAGAAAACCTGTTCCATTCGAGGTCGAGTACAAAAAATTTCGAGATGTTTTCATAGAACTGAAATGCACCCCCTTGGAAGTAATCCTACCGACGCCCACGGGAGGATGATGAACTTTCTACCTAGTCTATCTACCATTATTGGAACGCCCATGGTGGCTTGTAAATACCTAGGTCCTCACGTACTTACTTACCTAGCGCGCCGCGCTGTTTGACCGCATCACGGACTGTCCGTTGAAGCCGTTCATTCTAGCGGTAATGCGGCAATAAACTTCTAAATAAAGGAAATAATACAAAAATAGTGACTTACTTATTGCACCGATGAATTTAAATAAAACGCTCGTGTTTGACATAATTATTGAAAAGAAATCTATTTGGCTATGTATGTAAAGACACTTCATTCAAGCAACGATGATACGGGTGATTGATTATGATTTTACAAGCTTTCCACCGTGGCTTCGCTTGCGTGATACTGGGAAACTATCGGGGACAGCAGCGGTGGCCCAGTAGTGGCAGCCCACGACTTACGAGCAGTAAACCGTGGGTTCGAACCCAGGCAGACGCACTACTTTGTGTAATTTATTTCACCACCGCTGCCCTCAAAAACGGTGAAGGAAAACATCGTGAGGAAACCGGCATGTTCTAGAACTAAAAATTCGAAGACATGTGACATCTACCAACCGGCTCTAGGCCCGCGTGGTGGATTACAGCCCACTCCCTCTCATAGAGAGGAGTAGTGGTACCTAACATTAAAGGCTGATGATGATGATGATCGGGGACAATGTAGTTTCCCATCAGTTAAAGATTTCGAAGTTGCAGTATTTCCGAAGAATACCTACCCCACTACTTTTCCTTATTATATTTTAGTAGAGATAGACAATGACGTCTGACAGGGGAAAATGGAAGAAAATGTGTGTAGAATGGGATAAGGGCAAGAAAATAATGATGATGAATTGATGATGAGTAGAGCTAGACAATATTGTTGTGTCACAACATAATAAAAATGCGAATACACTGAATGCATTTATATTACTACTAGCTGACTCGCGTAACTTCGTCTGCGTCACATTATTCCCGTTTTTGGAAAAAAAAACATTTATGTTTAGGGGTATGAGGAACAGGGCGTATAGTTCCTCATCCCCCGAGGAAAAGAGGATCTCCCGACCAGACAGGTATTAGGTCTCGTGCCGGTGCCCGACAGTTGTTTTCGGGTTTCTCTATATAGTCTTCTTGGTCTTCTCAGACCATAATAGTTCTTCAGTTTTATCATAGATGGCGCTGTAGTACTTTTTGTTGTACTTAAGTTGCTTTTTGTAGATCGCTACAAGGCTAAAAAAACAAATCGGACTATTCATACTAATTGTGTCAGGCAAGCCAATGCGAAAGAATTTAAGCCATTTAAGATGCCGTAATCAACGTGGCCAACATTGATCTTAAATGGCTTGAATTCTATATGTAATCAAAGGTATAAACCAGCAGTTAGACACACTCCTCCAAGTTGGTTATGGTCTAAGGACTATAATTCTTAACCTTACCTCATCACATAGGTACCGATGACAATGCTATCTTTTCATCATCACATTCAGCCTATAATGTTCCCACTGGGACACAGGCCTCCCCTTTATGAGAGGGAATGGGCTGCAATCCAACACGCGGGCCCACTGTGATTTGGTAGATGTCACATGTCTACGATATTTTTGTTCTAGTATTTCCTCACTATGTTTTCCTTTTGTGAGCCGGGTTTTGAGAGCTGCGGTGATGAAATAAATCAAACAAAGTAATGCGCCTGCCTGTGTTTGATCCCACGACTAACTGCTCGTAAGTCGGGGCTGCCACCACTGAGCCACCGGTGATCTTTAATCACGTTGAATATGTACACGGGGCATGTAATGTGAGTACTTTTAATAAATAAACAATGACAACAGTCCAAGCTTTCTTAGTATGAGATCAGAAAAATACCCACTTTTTAACAATATTTTATTATAACATATGTAGATGTATATCAAAAACACAGCTTTATATAAAATCTATTATTAATACGAGTACATACAATTATTACATAGAGTAAATTACGGATAAAGAATATTAATTATAATATACAAAATATATTCATATCACTTTTATTCATTGATATTTTGGCATTTAAGACTACATACCAAGCTATAACTTTTACCGTTGCTGCAAGTTTTCATTATGCTTGTTTTGAGCAAACTTTGCTTTTTTCAAGTGTGTTACCTTTAATTAAAATTAATATATATAGGTATAACGGCTATACGGGTGAAAAGTGATCGTTAGTGAACTTGGTAGTACATACTTAAAAAAAAATGTATATGGACATACTTGATGCAGAATATTTGAGTTTCAAAAATGGAAGGTTTTATGAAATGTTTCGTTTAGTTTTGCTACTTTTAAAATATTATAATGGCAACAGACACTTGCATGGTTCTATAAAATAAACATTGGTGGATAAAAACCTACTGATGATGCGTAATCATTATATTTACGTTTTGAATGCACATTTGCATTTGACTGGAATAATAATAATATCACATTACTGGTTTTTAGCGGTTTTAGTTTACCGTTTTATCTCATTACAATAAAAACGATATGGCGGGAATCGGCTTGTATTATATTAGTCATTGAATAGAAAACAAATGGAGTGCTTTTATTTATTTTTGCTTTGACTAATGCATTCTGAAAAAAGTAGGTTAGCTTTCTGAGAGAGATCTTTCGGTGCTTCAGTGAACAGGACAGGAAATTATCAATTTCACAGATGTTTACTAAAGATGTCTGTTTTTGTGTTGTTTAGTGAAACTGTGGTAGTTCAGATTTTGCCACGCGTCATAGACATATATCCTTGTTATGTAGTTCTAGCAGTAGATTCAAATAAATCTTTTTGATTAACATAATGATTACAGAAGGACTGACCGACTTCCAGAACACCACGTAGCTTTAACAAACTCTAAATACAACAAAACAGGATCTCTTATCTACCCCACACATTCTTCACACATCATTTGCTCTCTACTCCATTTTTAACATCTAGCAAGCAGTGACAGTGAAGCCTTTCTCCAGTTTCTCGACGTATTGCTTGCGAGCGTCCATGTTGTCCGCCGGACGGTTATGCGGCAACCACACGGGCTCTCCGATGAAGAAGCGTTTCGCTTTTATGTAGTTCTGGAATTAAAAATAATGAGAATCAGTGTTGATGATTTTACTACTCTACATTATAAACACTTTTTTAGACATACAATTTCGTTATAATAGCAAGGCGCTGAAAGATGAGGCGTTGGCGGAGGCTGCTATGTATACCATGGACCACAGGAGATCAAATGAGTCCATACTGGAAGAGCTCAACGTCAACAAACGACTTTTCACAATCTGCCTACAACATGCCCTCAGCTTTATTGGACATATTATGCATTAGTCAAGGCATTGTCTGAAAAGAATAATGATACTGGGCAGGGTAGAAGGTAACCGCGCGTAAGGTACAGCACCGGTAAGATGGTCAGATCCGATCAAGAACCAGATCGCATGGCTTGGAGACGTGCCATAATATGTGGACGCGATTCTCAGCAGTAAAGGAAAAACGAAGAAGACGTTGCCAAAAGACACTGCGACGATTCTCCATACATTTACTACTCTATGTTTGATCAAACACAGCAACGCGGGGGTTCACAGCAAGACTTCAAGCGATGCATCATCATCATCAGCCTATAATGTTCCCACTGCTGGGATACAGGCCTCCTCTCTATGAGAGGGAGTGGGCTATAATCCACCACGCAGGCCCAGTGCGAGTTGATAGATGTCACATGTCTTCGATTTTTTAGTTCTACGACATGCTGGTTACGTCACGATGTTTTCTTTCACCGTTTTTGAGGGCAGCGGTGATGAAATAAATTACAAAAAGTAATGCGCCTGCCTGGGTTCGAACCAACGGCTTTCAAGCGATGCGACTTGCGTTAAGTAACACGCGCGTGCATCTTAGTTCTCTCCACATGAGTACCGTCGCATCATTAGCAGCATTGTGGAAACACATGGAGTGTTCTAAACAAATTCTCGTTTGTTTTGTGCACAAGTGCTACAAAGTGTAGATCGTTGCTAAGCAGTACAAGCGAAGGGTATACTAACATTAGTGTCAAGTGTGAACCGGTGGTAGATGCCACTGGGGATGACGATCATGTCTCCACCGCTGACAGCGATGCGGATCCACTGGTCGTCACCGTCGCGCACGTCGAAGTAACCGGAACCGTCCAGTATAAACCTGGAACATTTGGAAAAAAAATATCCCAATTTATTAGGGGCAGATGCAACATGTCTTTTGCCATCTTTAACACATTCTTTTTCCCCACCTTAAGATGCCTCTAAAGCTATACAAAATACATTATTTACAAGAAAGGCAACTGATGCAGCCATTGGTTGTATCTCCAAATCAAAAAGCATTATTGGAATTTTGAAATTATCAAAACAATTAATTGACATAGAACTAAATGATTCACAGTTCAGTTTATAAAGAACTAGCGTGCCACCCAGGCTTCACACAGATGCAATTAATTAATAAGATATTTTCATACAAATTGCAAAACAAAAAAGAGCCAAATCGGTCAAACCATCCTCTGAAAAAATCTAATGTGTTGGTCAAATGTATGGATATGTTTTGCTTTAAGATTAGCGATAAAAAGCTTCTACATGGGGTTCTGTTACAGAATTATGTACTAAATATGTGCAAACCGACTGTGCATGTGTGTCTCTTCCACCATGTATACATCATACATCATCAACAACAAGGAACAAGCTGGAAGCACAAACAAGAGGAATTTCTCATTTCTCAGTAGAAGCCCAGGAGGTGGATTTGTCCTCTGTTTATTTATTTATTTAGAACAGTATAATAGAGGACTTACAACTAATAAAAACAAACAAAGGGATCAATAGTCACCAGAGAGCCAATTACAAATCCTCATGTATAGACATAAAATACAAATTTTAGGTGTGAGCACAGAAACAAAAAAACACACCGCTTTAATTGAAGTAAAGTTAAAAGCACTATACATAATTGATTTGAAATTATAACTAAAATAATAGAGAAAATAATAAAAACAAAAGCATACAACATAATCTACTCCTACTTGAAAAATTTGAGGCTTAAGCACCGTCTGGCCAAATTCACACTAATTGTGTTTGGATCTAAATCAAATTCCTTGCATATATCATTGAAATTTCTGCTTTCACACACAATCTAACTGTTCTGCCTATAATTCCAAGATGTATGAAGTACACATCGCACGCCCAGAACAACACTGAACTAAGTCAAAATAGCTCATTTTTCAGAATCGACCAAAAACCATTATCTCATGTTATGTCACAGTTATTGCGAATGTCCTGCACATTGCATGTGAAGAATCCAATGCGCATCAGTATTATTTAGTTCAGTTGATTCAAAACGCATTATTAAAGCAAAAAACGGTTATTTTTTACTTAATTCACTGTTGTGGAATGACTGAATGAAATAAAAAATAATTATTTCGAGTTACGTGGTTTTTACTGATTGATTCTGAAATAATGCACTATTTTTCTACCATTTTTTAATCAGATTCAATAAAAAAAGAATGACTCATTTGTTTTGTTTTCAGGATTAGACCAATTAAAGAATTAAATAAAAGACAAAATTGTATTATAATCAGTAGGTACTTATATTTTGAACATAAACTAGTACTCATTTTTGACCCATAGTGTTAATTTTAATATTTAAATCACATAAAACAAAAAAATAACTTAAAAAATACTCTGTTAATCAAAAATAGGAAATAAAAACCGGCCAAGTGCGAGTCAGACTCTTGCACGAAGGGTTCCGTACCATTATTTATAAAAACGGAGCAAAATAATCACTTTTTTGCATGGGAACAAAAAACAGAATAATATAAATATTTAAGGGGGGCTCCCTTAAATATTTATTTTATTCTGTTTTTAGTATTTGTTGTTAAAGCGGCAACAGAAATACATAATCTGCAGAAATTTCAACTGGCTAACTATCACGGTTCATGAGATACAGCCTGGTGACAGACGGATGGACAGCTAAATCTCAGTACTTAATAGGGTCCCGTTTGACCATTTAGGTACTCGCATATTTAGGTAAGCCGAATTCAAAGCCCTCAATTTTTGAGAAGTGATGTACCTATACTTCGGTTTAATTTCTTGTATATGCCTTAATAAGTATTCTCTTTGCGTCTCCAAATCGCCCAGCTGCCAAAACTGTTTTAAAATGTCTTGTCTTACCATTTCGTCTATTTTAGCTCTGCAATTCAACCTGCATTTGTCGCCACAAGGTGGAAGTATTTGACGCTCAGCGATCAGTTTTGTAGAATTTGTTAAAGAAATATGCTCTTTTCCTGTATTCCGCAATGTCTTAAGCTTTCAGCCAGCAGGGTTTCGTATTCTCTTTCTTATTAACTTAGGCTCGCTCACAGATGGAGTAGTGTCAATAGCAGAAAAAATTGAAGGTGCGTTTGTCGCAGTAGAATTGGAATCGCTTTGGATATTCGCTGTAGAAGGATCCGGCCTATCGGATTCATCATCAGATGAACTACTTTAACTCCTGGAGCTTGACGATGAGGAGCTGGAGCCTGACGAGGAGCTTGAGGAGGAAGGAGAAGATATCTTCTATGGATTACGAGAGGCCGCGATAGTCCTTTAACAGGTACAACAGAAGTAGGATCCGTATCTGAATCATCTATAAAATGTTCTTCATCGCCATGATCAGATAAAACAGTAACTGGTACCTCCCTATCTGATCTTTCATCGGTTGATGCCACCTTCGCTGACGTCCTATCTATTGATGCCATCTTCGCTGACGTCCCATCGGCTGATGCTGCCATCGCTGACGTCCCTTCGGTTGATGCTGCCGTCGCTGACGTCCCGTCCCCGTCGTTAGTGCTGCAACGGATGTATTTACGACGTCCTTTGCCACGCTGATTTGTTGAACAGAAGGTCTGGTTTATTCTGTGGTTGCTTCCATTGCCTTTTTAAGTAACAGGAGACCACAACCTCTCATCATCTGCCAAATAATAATTACAAATTTGATTAATTCAACAATAGTGCATTATCTCAAAAAAAAATATTAATCATCTTGTAAATTAAGAAAAATACAAATTGTAAATATATTTCTTTTAAATAATAATGTAAGTAGCTATTACAAGTATTAAAAATATTTATTATCATTGTTTAACAAAACTAGGACATAATTTATATCTACCATCAATAGTGTATCATTTAACTAATTTTCACCTTTTACGAACAATACTGAACTATTTTGAAATAATATAAAAAATCAAACATACCTTCGTCAACAACAGAGAACTATTTCGAAATAGTATCAAACACGTTGTATAAGCACAGTCACCAACACTGAATTAAAACGAAATAATTCGGAGTATTATTGATGCTACATTCAACAACAACGCATTATCACAAAATAATATGCTGTTGCGTAAAGTAACTGCGTGCTGTTCCCTAAGGGGACAAGTTGCAACTAGAAATAGTTTTGTGTTGGCGGTATGACTCTTGCAGTGCGTCTTCAACAATAGAGAGTTAGCACGCCATCTGTTGAACATTTTTGTAAATATAAATACGCCTGTCTTCGTGGTATGCGCGGACAATTTTTGGCTATTCAAATCTATAAAAAAGTCGATTTTAAGATTTTCCGACATAATACAGTGTTGTTCTGGGTGTGCGACATATGGGTGGATTAAACTGAAATATTTTACTTGGCTCCTAGAACTGTGTCCCAGCAGTGGGAACATTATAGGCTGATGATGATGATGAAAAAAAAGGGTTAAAAATATTGTTACTGTTGATGGCAATTGGTTCACCTCTTGGCAATTAAATAACTAGCAAAGTGTGGACATGTATTATACACCTTCATAAACAGTTGTGACTGATATACCTTATCTCCTCATCAGTGTGCAGGTGTTCAGTGAAGAATGACTTCAATTTCTCCTCATAGTTGGGTAGGCAGTCCTTAGAGCAGGTCATCTCATCCTCATACGTGTATCCACGTTCATTCTTCAACTTGTCCAGAACTCCATCTGTTGTGTATGTGTCTACGTTCAGCTGTAATTAAAGTTATTTATCTGTTTTAGTAATTATTTACGAAATTTGTAAAGGTATGGTTTATAATGAAGTTGATTTATCAAAAATGACACAAATCATCGTTCTTGTGTTAATATGCCCAATGTTTTACAAGTCATTGATTTCAATTACAAGATTCAAGTTTTACTGTTACTTAATATTGAATATTGACACATTAGCAGTGTACAGTGATCAGCACAAGCCTGAAAATCAATGTCCCACAATACTCCATTCCACAGAGTATTATAAAATTCAGTATCTGTATTTTGGAGAACAGATATGCAGTCACTACATGTAAAATAGTGGCCTATAGCTGCATCTGGTTAGACTGAAAGCCAAGCTGAAAAGGCTAAGCAGTTAATGATGTTTTAAGAGGGGAAACTTAAAGGAAGCCAGCAAAATGTCAAACACACCAGTGATTATAAACTTGCTGTGTTAACAAAAAACTTATTGTTATGTCTTAAAATCGTAATAAAATTGATGTGGGATGATGTAATTAATATCTACCAACCAAGACACTACTATAAAAAACAATATGATTTGCATTTTCTGCCTTAGCATCATAGGCCACTTTTAGCAACTAAGACAGATAATTAGCGTTATCATAAAATTGTTTTAAAATAAAAATAAAATTGTTGATAACAAAGCTATTAAAGTTGTAGAGCTACGCAAAAAACTTAAACTCACTTTGAAATATTCCACACCAGTTTTCTTAAACAAATCTTCGAGGGAAATGTATTGTGGTGGGTTCCTATGGTGCTCCAAGCGCTGGTCGGTCTTCTCTTCATCCATAAACCACGCTTGAACCATGTTTTAATGTTATTTTGATAATTTACTGATGTAATTATCGCAGCAAGTATAGTTCCACTTGTCTCGCCCGCTGTTGATCAATCAAGTGTCAGTGTTGTTATGTCATGTCAAAGTCAAAATCACAGAACATAATAATAATTATGTCAAAATAACACAGCAAGTGAGCTGTCTTTCTGTTTTATTAGTTAACATTCCGTTTGACACAAAGCGATCATCAGTATCAATATAATAATAGAAATCAGTATAATAATAGTGAAAAAAGTATTAATGGAACTGGCTATATAGTGGCTGGCCGCAACACTACATGCGCTGCCTGCCGCGTTGAACGCTGCACTTCTCGAAAGAAAATCGTATCTCTGTAAACGCTCTCATACAGTCATACATCGCCCTAATGTTTCAATTTATCTCCATGACTTCTGTACTATTAAATTCATCCATCAGCCCAATGTTTTGAGTACTTACGTTACGTTGAGCGCTACCGTAAACCTAAGAAAAACCGCAAAAAGTTGTTTTCCGGCAATTTTTTTTTGCGCAGACTTTCGTACTTTGATGTAAATACGTTGACGGCTTCGTGAAGGGTCCGTTTAGACTTATTATTCTAAAGTTGACACTCTCTAAATACTGCTAAGGTCCTTAATTGACGTTATCGTGATGTGAATCGGTTGGCGAAGATCATGGACTGCCACGAGAACTCATGATTCATCCTAGAATTGCCCAACATCACCAAACGGTTATCCACAATTTACCACTAGGAACGCATAATTTGGAGACATGTTGTAGGCGTTCGCGATCCTCAGCATTGGGGTAACAGCGAAGAAGCAGAGGAAGATATTCTGAATTATTTGGATAGAAAATCTCATTCAGACTAGATACAGATGGATTTTATTATTATTTATTTATTTATCAAACAATTTTATTACAAACTTTCATTTAAAAACTATGCCCCACAAAACCGTTTCCACGGTTTGTCTGTGGGAACATTTATTTTAAAGATAATGTTAATGTAAATCTAAAAATATCTAATCTCATAATCTATTCTAAAATATTAATATAATCTTATATAAATTTCCCCAAACAATCTGCAAACCACCTTTTTAAAAAATATGGTTTATAGACTCCTGAGAAAGAATAGTTTAAGCGATTTGGCAAACTTACTTTTTATTTTCTGACTTCTTATATCAGCAGGCAATCGGTTGAGAAGGTATGGTACTCTTTTATCAAGCGTTCGGTCCCCATTACTTATTTTAGGTACATCAAACTTGCCTGCTGATATTGACCTAGTAGCATGGTTATGGGTAACAAGCGAGTGGCGCCCCCAGCTGCCATGACTATTAACTAGAAGTAGGTATTTGTGTTTTAAGGTGATAGGAAGAATTTTGCAAATTTTAAATAACCTATTATAATTGTTTTTACATTTGTTTTTAGTTTTCTTATTGACTAACAATTTTAAAAATCTAATTTGCAGTGCTTCCAATTTATCTAAATTAGTTTTGAATGTGAGTCCATAGCAGTCGAGAGCGTAACTTAATATGGGGTCAACGAGTTGTAAATAAATGGATGGCATAGGGTTATGCGAAGCACTCACTAGGATTTAACACTCATTGAATTCATCGGTGCAGCTCTATCTAATTTTAATGTAGTCAGTACATGAGCTCCTTGTAAATAGTAATAAACTATTTGAAAAACTTAATTCAATGTGTCCTTCCATTAGTATAAGCAGGTAGTCTTAATGAAACAAAAAACAGTGTTCCAAGTAAAAATATATTTAATGATACTAAAGTATTACTATATTTTGGCTTATAAACCAATTACACATATCTGTGATCTACATAAATTGGGGGTTCTTACGTTTCTTTCTACTGACATAAAAATCTCCTAGCACCTTGTACCGGGAACTTTTAACACATGAAGGTCAGGCCGAATAGAACGCAGATCAGAGGGTTTTTTGATCTCATTCAATAATTAACTCAATAATTGTTACAAAACGTTGAAAATCGATATATAATCGTGTGATGTTCTCTGTCTCATAAGACACTAATAAGGTTTATTATTGAATGTAATCCCGAAAGCCTCTGCACTGCGTACTTTTCGGACTACGCTAAACCTTAAATTATCTTCCGCATTAAAAAAAGACAAATTAGTTATCTATGGCATCTATCTATTATAAGTACAGGTTTCTATGGGTAGTTTCAAAAACTATTAAAAATATGTATCTCACAACACACCAGAATTATTTAAAAATTAAAGTACATTCATATTTTTACTTACAAGGAAAATCGTTCTGGTAGTTCCAATGCCAGGCTTGCTATATTATACAAGCATTCCATCAAGTATTTTTTTATTAAATTTTGTAGACAATACCACTGGCTTTCAATTCATGATTTTAGGTAAATAGTACAATTATATTCGCGTAGTCCATCAATCATTTTTTTTTTGTTTTGTTTTCAGCGATCGGAATTACCAGAGTAAATAATTTTAAATATATTATTAGGACTTCTTGAATTCACACAACATTTATATTTATTACACACACATCAGAAATATTTATTTACAGATAATATTTGATACGACTGACGATGAAAAATTAATAAGTCGCTAATTTGTGGAACTGAACGCGATCACCAACCTTTATGAGCTGGCAGTCGTTATTGTTATAGAATTTTTGAAATTAGACAACTCTTGAACGCGGTTTAGATATATCCTAATCGCGCTCAGTTTCAGTGTGAAATGTGCCTATAATGTTTTATACAATATTACTAAAATTCTGATTATTTCATGGGTGTTTAAAACATAGCCATTAATAAAAATTAATAAACAAACAAATCTCAATCAATGGACGGACATAGAATCACAATAATTAAAATATTCATAAAACAAAGAAGAATGAGTGAAGAGTTTAAATCATGTCAACGTAATATTATGCATTAAATTAAATTACATAAATTTCTTCATATTTATTCTGGAATGACATGTTAAAATGACATAAATAGATAAAAAGGTTTTTAAAGTATCCACGGAATATTAAAATGTAGAAAGACTCTGTTTATAATTATATTGAAGGAAGGGAACTCGTTCAAAAATACATATGCAGTCCGTATACTTGTAATGTATGTTTACAGATCATAGAAATGAAATAAAAATGGAAACTTTAAAGCTATCACACACATAGACATACCACGCTTATTTAAAAATGATATATTGAGATCACATCCTTATTTCTAAAGCCACCCATTCACGGTAAGACAAATCCTACATAATGTCTCATGGTATTTTTCACAAAATACGCATAATTACATTTGTTTTTTTAGACTGTATTAACGTGAATGGGGCTTATGAACTATTTTACATGAATATTGATGGTGGAATTTTATTTGGAAAAATGTTAAAGAATAGTAATCTTCAATCTTAGAATCTACAAGTTTAGTACAAACTACTGTATTAGGAATTTAGAAAATAGCCACAATACCCAAAAAGATAACTAGCTAAATCAATTTGCCGTTTATCTTTCAAGATATTACTTACTTTTTCACAAAGACTTAATACAGTGTTTTGTTTAAACTTCACACAAAGGGAATATTACAAAAATATCAAATTTACACATACATGTATAATCTACTGGGACAAGGTGTTCGGGTATTGCGATTAAAACGTCGCAATAAAAATAGTCCAATATTTTCTGCAACATTTTTGTCGCAACGCCTGAATTTTTGTTTATTCAGTCGTTTCTAGCATTTTCTCTTTGACATTTGACCTTACTTTTTAGGGCAAGAACTTCTTGATTTTAAATTATCTTAAAATCATATTTAGATCCAGTAGGAACATACAGATATGGTACCCACATACTGTAAACAATGTTTTGAAACTTGAAAGGTTACCATATTCAGAGCAAATGCTAAAAACCACTGCATTTCATCTAAAAACAAACTTCTAACGAAAATTATCACAACAATTATTATGTATTTACAATTATATGATAAAAACATAGATTAAAATCTAATATAAATTAAAAACTACAAGTAGGTATGTATTTATTAAAAATATTAATTATTTTATCTTACTTTAAGAGTGTATCGTAGGTTACTAGTTAAAATTTACACTCAATCAAAATGTAGAAAAGTCGTTTTCTTGTCATTTCTCAATTCAGTAGATACATTTTTTACCTACCCTTTGTCATTTCTGTTTAACCCTTTCATCAACAGTTTATATACGTAGCTTTCAAAACACTAAAGAAAAATACAATTAGAAATTAGAAGTAAGACTACCAGCGCCACCTGTTTGTCAGAAGATTAATTATTGCTATAAAAACATAACAGGCAGCACTTAAATCTACTTCTAAATAAACCTCACGAAAAATTTTTTTTTAATTGGGACCAGGAATTAAAAATAATAAAGCAAAATTTATCTGTTCCTTGAAATAAGTTCGTTATAAACTGCTGATAAAAAATTGATCTTATATGTGACAGCTAGTCAAAACAATCATAGGATTCAGGGGATGTTTAGACATAGCTAATCACTTCTGAGTTAGAGTAAAATTTATATTAATTTGTCATGCTCAAGTCGGGGTCATCATTCAAGTCCTATTTTCCTAATTTCATCAACGCTAGGCCTATTTGAGGGTTTGTCGTTCTTGCTTTCACTAAATCTGTCATTTCTACAGAAGTCTTTATCGGATTTTTTAGTCTGTCTTCGATCAAAATAATTTCAACGCTAAAGATGTCCTCTAAAATTTTGTCATGTTATGATTTTATAATTTTGTCTTTCACAATAAATTCGCATCTAAATAAGCATTCTTTTTTAAACAAAAAAGAATTTAATCTATTTATTTGGAACAATCACAAAAAAACATACAACAAACTTAATTGTTCAAACAAAATGTCATGTCGTCATCTTTTTAATAATTTAAATAAGTATGTCAAATCAATCAGATCATCTTCTACACAAATATTCATCTTTAGCCAATATAAACCTCTGATATTAAATGTATCGATTTATTAAAAGTCATGTCAATTCCTTGCTAATCTTTGACAGAACATATCAGTTTTATTCCATCAAGTCTTGATCACGTCACTAGTCCTGATACAGCTGAACATTTTGAATTCAGAATCAATTTCTTCTCTATGGAAGGCCTGTCAAAACTCATTTTAGATGGCGCGGCGATAGCTAGATCCCAATCTGACAAATGGGGTCAAACTATTATGAAATATAATATGAATATTTTGAATCAATGATGTTTGGAAACTAGCTACAATAGCGCCATCAGTGTCACAGTTGTCAACCCCATTCCTAAACGATTAGGATGACCACTGTAGAAACGAGTTTTGTCTACGGAAGAATCGACATAATGACAGATAGACAATGACTAATTGTCATTTTGTCGATTCTTCCGTAGACAAAACTTGTTTCTACAGTGGTCATGTTACGCGTGCTAGTCGACAGTAGGTAAAGGTACATTTGGTTCAGTTCGATCGTCATCTCGCGTGTAAATGACGTCATATTCTGTCACGTGATCACAGTTTGGTGTGCTTGACGGTGTCCGTCCAGTAGTTTTGGATGGTCATCGCCTCCAGAGAGTTCAGGAACGAATCGTTGTCCAAGCTGTACATCTCTTCGGAGTTGTCCTGGAATTGAGATAAGGAATATGTTAGAGGAATCCAGAAAAGTAGGACACAAGTTCAACTTAATATGGTCACACCTAGTAGTGAATGGGGTACTGGGGCTGCTGCTACTGAGGTATACATTTGGCTATTTGTACAGACAGCCTCAGTATGTGCTAACCCCTCTACAGTCCGGCCGAGTACGCCAGGGGGGTTACTACTTAATAACGCTGTCTGTACCTACATGCCTATCCTTTAGCGTTTGATTTATTTTTTTATCACAAGCACTGTTACATTACAGGACATTCTTAATGCGGTTACGTGGTGCTTAGATGAGAGCAGTGGTGATGAATGCGATGATGCAAATTTTCCAACTGAATATACCTGACTGGGACCAAAATAAAAGAAGTAATACTCACTCTTATAGTACTGTCATCAAGATATCCGCTCGAATCAGGATTCGAGCATTTGTCATTGAGAGTCTGTGGCTTGTTCAGGTACCTCCGCCGGTAAAGGACGAACGCCGTGCTACCAGCCAAGGCCGCGAGCACCAGCGCACCAAACGATATCCCAGCTATCGCTCCAGTATCCATCCCTCCTTCCCCCTGGTCTATCACCCTTCTAGAAGACTCCACGTTCGGTGGTATTCGCGTCTGCAGGAAAGTCGTCTCTAATGACAAAGGTTTCTCTGTCACTATCCTGCTTTCTGCCACGTTCCCACCGCCATCTTTTATGAAGTCTGGCCTAGTCAGATTCCGTTTTTTAGGCACAAACGTCGTGTTTTGCGTTTCCGTCAGATTCGTGAACGGTGCAACTGTTACGTTTGCGTTTGGGGCTTGAGTTGTGTTTGTCATATCTGTGATATTGACGACCGTCCACTGTATCGACGGGTGGACTTCTTCTGTCTGATTAGTTTCTGTTGTGTTTGTTACTGGGATTGTTTCCGGTGGTCTGTCTGTTTGGTTTTCTGTAGTGTTGGAGGTCTGTGTGGTGACTTGTGTCTTCGTGAAGTACATGGCTCGGCCCTGCCGTTCTGGGAGTCGTCGGTCCAGCTCAGTATCGGAGTTGATGTGCTGCAGTTCTTCTGACTGGGGCGCCGCGAAGCTTCGCCCGCTGCTCGCTGAAAAAGATAACAAGTCATTGAGTCAAGTGATACAATTATTTCTAGTCAAGATTAAAATTGTTGAAGATAATAAAATCAATAGATAACACAATGTGTCTTTGTTTGTATTGTAAATCATCCGATTGTGTTACGTGTATCACGAAACGTAAAAGTGATGAAACAAACGTAATTATTTGACCTTAAATATAATTGCTGTAGAAAACGATATTTAAGTATATGAAGAGTCTACTACGTAGAATAACCCTCTTGTAATTTGTTAGTTTAGACAGGCTTTGTTCTAGACCCTCGCCGTTCTACGGAACACCAGAAAACGCCAAAGAAAGATGGTCGTTAGCGTAAAAAAGGAATGTTTTAGCAGAAACGGCTGAAATTAGTGAAGGTGGCTATTTACATAAACGTAGGCACTGTAGTCGCCGGCTAAGTACACAGTGCTGAACAAACTCAAATGTCTCACACACAGAATTTTAACAAGGCTACTTGGTAATTTGATGGACCGTATAATGACGGTGTGTTTTTTTTTACATAAAAGTTTGTAGCAACCTACAAAAAGCAACTAACAACAAAAAGTACTACAGTGCCATCTAAGACACGACGGAAGAACTAACATCAATTTCCTACAAGTCGCAAGCAAAGTTTGCATCTCCTTAAGACAATATAGAAAAATCCGACAACAACTGTCTGGCAGTTGCCACCAGACATAACACCCGTCTGGTCGGAGGATCCTCCCTTTACCTCGGGGGATGAGGAACTATACACCCTGTTCTTCATACCCTAAACATTAAGTTTTTCTACGCCACGAGGCCTTCAGACTATGTGGCAGGATCTGATCCTATGCTTTCAGTATTCAGTCTCTATGATGGTTTAACAAGATTGGTTGATTTTCATAAGCATGAAATATTCTATTGACCTTATTAACAACCAATGATTGGTAGACAAATAGCCCAAGACTTTGAATATAAAGATCTAGACAACCTTGTAGAGGCTTTAAAAGCAGATAGGTAATGCCTTTCTGCTACTTTCGGTACCTGCAAATAAAAAGGTACGAGAGGGTTTCAAGAAAATAAACAGATCGCTTTAAAAGCAATTTAACTACTCGTGTATCGTTCTATTGTAGTCGGAATGCTTTTACAGAACATGTTTCAGTCGGCTAAAAGCTGAGAGGCCTAAAATTAAATGTGCATATTTGTAGTAAATTTTCAAATGTGAGATATTCTGATGTGGCTTTAAAATGAGCGATAAAAAAAAAAACAAATAAATAGATATTTATTTAAAAATCTAATTGGTACAATACAACATTAGTTAGACATTAAAAATAATTTAGGTAATACAAAATCAAAGTATACCTAGCCATAAAGACCAAAAAAAGTAGTGTCAAAGATGAAACAATAAAAAAAAAACTTAGCTACGATCACCTCGTTGAGTTCAACCTACAATTTCTTGTTTATTCCTTTTAATTTTCTGAATTATTGATCTTATCAAACCCTTGTAACCTTCAATTCCCAAAAAGGCTCAAAAAAGCGTCGTTGATTTCACACTATGTCTGGATATCGATATTCAGCGCTGCCAGTGTCGTATATTTTATAGCCAAGCTCGAAGCTCCATACAAAGTAAGTGTCGGATTCGATTAAGATTCGTCAGCCGAATGCCGACTTCGTAGATACAAGGAGATAGGTAGGCACGTCGGTACACACTGGCGGAAATTAAAAGTTAACGACTTTGTAACTAAATAGAACTAAAGCGGAGATGATTTATTTTATTGGCGGATGTTTGGAGTTGAACAGACTGTTTGTTTGTATAATATTTTGTAGATAGAAGGTGCATACAATTCACTTCATGTAAGTCCTTTGAACTTTAGAGTTAACTTCTATAAAAGTGGACTGGAGCGGCCGGTTTGTGTGAGGAATGATATGAAAGGGAAAGGAGTCTGACAGAGAAGAATGGAACTCATTTGGGGTCGCGCAGCATGTCTTCTTTTTCCATACTTCTCTATTACTCGTCATCTCATCAGACACCTCCTTTCTTGCCATATCATCCTTCACACAGTCCATCCATCGTTTCTTTGGTCTTCCTTTAATCTTATATCCATCCACATTCATACTAAAAACTTTCCGCACGACATTCTCCTCATACTGCAGTAAAAAAAGAAGCAATTTAACATACTTCATAAGAACGACCTAAGTTTTCGCCCTGTATAGAAACTTCGCATTCACAATACCAGCTACTCCAACATTTGTGAAATTGAAATAGTGACATTTCGAAATTAAGGTTAGGTTAACTAGCCAAACGAGTTGTAAATAGGTTATTAGTATATGGCGGAAAGAGACAAAATATTAATACTATGATGTTAGAAGAGGACGGAAGACCTAGCCTTTGCAAGGGGCTTGGAGTTTGCCGTGGTCTGAAATGCCAAGTGTTTGTAAGTCAGCCTCCGAGTGACCTCTTTACCTCTTCCGTGTGAAGCTAGCCCACGACTTAGACTGTACTGTTGTGTCAATAAATGTAAATGGCATTTTAGGGTTCAAATGATAATGCAGTTGTGCCATAAATTATTACTATTACTGTCGACTGTACATGTACAACTCATGTACAGTCGACATCACATCGATCAACATTTGATCATCATCGTCAAATGTTGATCATTCAAATGGCTGAAGTATTTGTCTAAACTACTGCACAACAAACGTAATGCTTTCTCTTTGACTATCTTCCAAAGAATTTACGTTGTCGTAAAAGGTGATTTAGATGGCATTTTATTGGTTTGTTTGTTTTCTACACTTATTAATGGGATACTAGAGGGATGAATAAAATTGATTATTTGATTTGAATCAACGTCAGTCGATGCCATTTGCGTCTAGAGACACTCGGTTCCTTCGCGTGAGTACCGGATGCGTCGCGGTATGCCCTAAGTAATTTCTATCACTTGTTATCTCCGCAGTCGCTGTACCAACGCGAGTCGCTTGACCGTGAAGCTCGTGGTTAGATAAGGAAGAATAATGCAAAAAAAAACTTAAAAAAGTCGCTTTTATTGAAATGAAAAGAAGAAAATTAGGTTAATCTATCAATATTGTGCATGTACATATACTAAGTTTCGTGTACGTGCTATTAACCATTGAAGATTTCTCTCGTGAGCAGGCGAATCTGGCTGCAGGATCAAGTGATGTCTGTCATAAAATGTATTGTCACCAAAAACGAAAGGCTTGTGCGAAATTACAGTTCAATCAGTAGGGGGAAGCTTGTGTGAAATCAGGCGCAAGATTTGACCAATACATACATACTAACGAAGTAACTATTAACCTGCACTGACCGTGGAACCCATATGGGTTAGTTACATCATCCGCCGTGAAGACCCCGAGGAACCCAAATGGGTTACACTCATACAGGCAAACTTAAACTCTAATCGTACGTGAAGTAGGGATCAATGACGTCAGCGATCATGTAATGCGCGATGCCCAAAAGGGGCCCTCAAACGGGACCAAAGGATTCGGATGGGGTTAATAAGGTTAAGGCAAGTTAAATAGTAGCTTAAAAATAAGAAAATTCTTTATTTGAAAGCTCTGTAACAAATCTTTATCAATTCCAATACTAAAGTTCGTTAAACTTTACTATCACCGAATGAGAGAGAGGCCTTGTGCTGTGCTTTTAATGCGAGATTGGGTCACAACAGGTCGAGGACAAAGGTCTATACAAAATGTACAAAAAACGTCTATTCAAAGTATTAACCCAATTCTGGGTTAAGCTAGCCGTGGTACATAAGCTATACATTATTTGTGTGTATATCTTTTAATTGTATGTCCAATAAAGAATAAGAATGAGAAAAAGAATATTATTTAATATTTAGGTAGAACAACTTGTCAGATACAAATTCTGAACGAGGGACTAACTCTCCAGGCCCAGAAACTATGTAGACCAAAACTCGAACATAATGACAACCCTAAGCTGCAAACATAATACAATTTGCCGAACTTTGGACCTTTCCTAAGTCCCTAATATCGAATCCTAAACAACTTATCAGACGAACGACCCTCGGGGATCTAAATAACGTTCCAAAATTTTCTTTATCGACTACAAAACTGTCTCTCATTACTCTTTTATCATATAAAAAAGAAAAAGCTGAATAAATTGATCAGTATCGAATAGACGTTTTTTGTACATTTTGTATAGACCTTTGTCCTCGACCTGTTGTAAAAGCTGAAGAGTTTGTTTATTTTTTGGTTGGACGCGCCAATCGCAAGAACGACTGGTTTGAATTGAAAGGAAGTAAGGCTATAGGCTAACATAACACCAACGCTACGACCAATAGGATCGGAGAACTAATGAAAATGTTGCAAAAACGGGGAAAATGTGACGCAGAGGAAGTTGGGTCAGCTAGTCCAAACTAATATTATAAAGAGGAAGGATTTGATTGTTTGTTTGTTTGCATTGAATAGGCTCTGAAACTAATGGTCCGATTTGAAAAAATATTTCAGTGTTAGATAGCCCATTTATCGAGGAAGGCTATAGGCTATATATCATCACGCTACGACCAATAGGAGCGGAGAACCAATGAAAAATGTTGCAAAACCGGGGAAATTGTGACGCAAAGGAAGTTGGGTCAGCTAGTATTTTATAAAAGAAAAATAAAGAAACTACGAGATGAAAGTTTCTCGTACGGTATTTGCCAAGTTTTTTTTTTCGTAGTGTGCCACCCCTATTGTAGCAAATAGTTAAGGTTTTCTTTCGTGATTTGTTAGATCCTTTGATAAACACAACAAAACTTCTAAACTAATAAAGATACTGAAAGGTAAATGTATGTGCGACTTCGGGATTTATTTATTTTATTACTACGAAGTATTGCTTTATCTTTTTTTCGAGTTGGGCTAGCTACAGTAAAACCTTTGTACGTAATTTATGGTTATACAATAGATAGAGCCTTTATTCTACTTATATCAATAAACATTTCATGGAAAGATTGTTTATTTTATTTATGTTCTCTTTTTATAAAAGGGCCTATTTAATAAATATATTATTATCTGTGTCGTTTCTGGAGTTCTTGGAACTGTAGAGGTATTTTCTTTTTGTTAAGTTTTATTATTTCATCTTATCGGGCGTAGGCTCAAATACAGGCTCTCGGGTACAATTATCATATTGTGAATTTATCTCAGCAAGGAATTAAATTCAACTTGTATAGGCTGGTAGAAAATTATGAACAGTTAATACATTACTGATTAAATATCATCATCTGCCTAGCGTTTTCCAAACTATGTTGGGGTCGTGGAAGCGATCCCCAACATAACCTAACATAGTCTAACCAGATGCGGCTGAATACCAGTATTTTACATGGAGCAACTGCCTATCTGATCTCCACAATCCAGCTAGTACTGGGTAATACGACAGCCACCCCTTGCTAAGACTGGTGGTCAGATTTTCGGGCTACTGACAACATGTAACGACTGTCAAAGATCTACAAATGACAGCCGGCACCTACAGCTTAAGAGTGGACTCTACGCCCGAGGAATTTAAAAAATTGGTATTTAAAGAAACTATTGCCGTCGCGCTGCGCCCGACCTAGCCCCTGTAAAGGGCGAAAGGGACAACTATAGCTCAGGCTGATTTTACCTACAAAAATCTTGACGACGTTTTGTATTCCGCTGTTTTCTTCTTCAAAACTAAACTGCTCTTCATAGTTCTTATATGAAAATTTAGAGGAAAAGTATATCTATGCTTCTATTATTTTCTTTTTTGTTAAAAACTTAACTAATTTGTTTGATAGTCGTCTGAACATGGCCGTAAAAACGGGCTTTTGTTCGGGTTTTTGGATTGTCATAATTCTTTTAGTGATTGTTTTGAAAAAAAAAGAAATGTTATGGGCATGTATTAAAAAAACCTAGATTTTTTGGAAAAAAATCACTGCTCTAGACGTATTATCAACGAAGAAAACAGCGGAATACATTTTTATGGATAAAGGCCCTCTAGAGTCCCCTCTTAACGTTCTTTCCGAAGACACGGAGGAAACTCGGTATGTAATGGGTGGTCACCCATCCACGGATCAACCTAGACAACCGCGGCTTAACCTAAAGATCGACCCGAACTGCTGCTATTATTTGGCAATTATAGACTAAAGCGGAATTAACCAAACATTTATCAATTTACTCAACACAGCTCCAGTCTGCCGGTGTTTGCACGTTAGGGTCACCCACAAATTGCTGCGGACGCAATTATAACTAAGTTTAAACTAAACAAGCCGTCAGGGCTCTGTGGCCGCGTTTAATTATTTTAGAGGACATCACTTTAGTGTGGGATGGTTTGAATGAAACTTTTGGGTATGATAAGGAGCTAGTTTAGTAGTAAGGATCACAATGATATCTCCATACAAATACTTGTAGAAGTATCTGTCCGTGTCCACAATTTGTCTGTAAATTTTTATTTTTGATCTTTAAAAGAAATTAGTAACAATCTATAAGGTTATGGAAGGACGCGAGTGTGCTTGTTAAGGCCAATTTTTTTTTTCGGGTGGTTAATCATCATATAATCCCTCCCGCTCTGGGCGGAGCGGAAGGGAGTGTCAGACTTGCACTGACTAAAACCCATCCATGTTCCTTCTAAGCCCTTTGTGTTCCAGGGCCACGGTATCTCTTTCGAACAGTCCCGCAGCCTTGTTAAGGCCCTTGGTTTGTTTCCGTGATGAAGTAAAACGGGCCGAATTATTTTAAGGTCCTGACTGCCTGGTTGGTCTAGTGGCCGTAAGCGCGAATGCTGAACATGATAAAGCTGTACTAAATTATTGCGTAAGTTTTTTTTGTAATTTTAGGTTGTTGGCTTGCTGCACGCTTTGGTGCAAACTGTAAGTGCAGCAAGTATTTGTATAAATAAATAATTGAGGTCCTGGGTGCGATTACCAGGTCGGGCAAAGTGTTATTGCGTTTTTCCATCAGGAATTTCGCAGTAGCAGCCACGGAAATTAGATTTGTGCCCGGTTGCTGGCAATAGACTTGCCCGCTATTACATGGGACTTAAACATAACTGGCAAAATGTGGGTTTACTGTTAGATACAACTCTGCCAAACCCTTCGGGGATTGCAGCCGTGATGTTGTTGTATAACAACTGGAAGTCACTGGGAGAGGCCTTTTCCCAGCAGTGGGATGATATATTATAAGTAAACCACTGCTACTCTACTAAAGTACGTTTTTACTGCTGAATAAATAGTCGTTCTTAGTTACTAGGTATATGTAATGTTGTAATGTAACCCATTTTTTTCATAGAATGTGCTTTGGCAACCTCATTTCAAAACGTTACAAAAGCATTCAAATAGACTAGTATTTACAGTCTATTTTTACGGTATACGTCAACAAAAAGCTGAGGTATTTAAAAAGTGCCCTAGAAAACCTAATACACTTGAGTGCATGTGTGAGAACATACGGACTAGGAACACGGACGGTGACGTTTGTCTAACTAACGCATAATAAAAACAATGTCTTTTGCCATACGCGCTCCACGAAATTACTTACAGCATAAATCCTTAAAGATTGGATTGTGTGAGAAATGATATGAAAGAGAAAGGAGTAACTGATGCCATGACGTCTGTTAGGAGATAATGGAAGAAGAAAACGTGTTGCGCTGACCCCAAGTAGAATGGGACAAGGGAAAGAAGATGAGGATAAATCCTAAAAGTTCTGAATGGATGTTCCAAACCGTACTACTTAAGGCAGTTTAATAGATTTTTTCTGTGAAACGCTCGCGTTGATCGACGGTAAACAGTTAATTTATGTAGACCGTAGTTGCAGATTAGCATTAACTTAGAACTAAGTTTTTAAACTGACAACTGTTTCAATTGTTAATATACTTGAGACAACAGTTATAATGTGGTTAAATTGTGTTAAACTTATATTGTGGTTGAATTTTCAAATCATCGACGGCTTTGAAAAACTCAGAAAAATCTAATTTAAAAAAAAATAGGCAATGCATCGAGTACCTACAGCTAATAAATAAATAAAGCTGAAGACACTTGTCTGTGTGGGCTGAAGTCATATGCAACAGACGTCACGCTTGACGTAACCCTTTTATACTCAGCTATGTAGTAACGAGATTAATTACATGTCCATAGTTATATCTTGTAGCCGGGGATATGCGCATAATATGCATGTAATGTAACCTAAGCCTATCATTACACATGCTGATTATATATGCTGTAAGAGGTTTACAGTTGGGCATTATGATATAACTTTAATTATAGATGTAGTGTTGTGTTCTCATGTTATAATAGACAGTAACAACGCATCTGTTTACCCATGACGCCATCTCTATAATATGGCACACAAAACCACACATCCTAATTATAACTTCCTGACTATAATATTATAAATGCGAAAGTAAGTTTGTTTGTTTGTTACCTCTTCATGCCTAAACCACTGAACCACCTCCTCATTCTTTCATTTTTCATTTCACTTGTTTGTTTCATCCTGAAATTTTGCATAAACGTTGTCAGGTGCAGGGACTTAAAAACACCTTCATCAAGGTTACAGAATTTTATTATAAGTGTTACATATTCAATTGGTAACAGAATCAAATATGTAACACTTTTAAATGTGTTTTCAACCGTAACATATCTGTAACAGTATGTTACGATGTATATAAAAGTGTTAACAGTGTTAATAAGTGTAGCAGATAAACGCAGCGTACTAAAGCTATAATTGATTATTTCAGTTACATAAATTAACACATATAAAAGGTTACAGTTTGATTCGGTAACATTATTGTATCTGTTACATTTAAAAGTGTTTTTCTGTTATAACTGTTTTTAAAAAAAGTGTTAAAAACACTTATTAGGTACGGTCACAGTTCGAGTCCCTGGTCAGGTGTACAGAAACGGACAAAAAGTACCTTTAATCTAAAAAAAAGTACTGTTCCCGAGGAAAACGACAATAACGTTCTTATGATGATAGATGGCGCCACGTGTCCGAGACGGTTATTGTCAAATTCTAAATTTACGCGAGCGAAGCCGCGGGCAAAAGCTAGTTAAGCTATACATTTCCAGTATAACATGGGCTTCGCTTCGTAAAGATTTTCCGTACAATGAGAGATCCGCATAAACTGGTTTTGTATAGCTTGATAGGTCACCGTGCGTGCCCTTTTTAACCCCCGACCAAAAAAGAGGGGTGTTATAAGTTTGACGTGTGTATCTGTGTATCTGTGTATCTGTGTGTCTGTCTGTGGCATCGTAGCTCCTAAACGGATGAACCGATTTGGATAAAAGTGGTGTCGTTTGAAAGGTATTTTAATCGAGAGTGTTCTTAGCTATGTTGCATGAAAATCTGCTCAGCCGTTTGAAGATCATCACGTCTTTTCTAGTTGATGTAGGGATTTAAAAACTTTCACAGGTAGTCTATTTGAAATGTTGTCGCTTGTCACCATGGGCATTGCTGAGGGGGGGGGGGTGCACCCCCCCCCCAATTTATATTTTGTTTAATTTATATCTTTCCTTGGTTTCGTTAACCAGGAGTAGGAAAGTCAAGGCTAGGCAAAAATAAAATAAGTTTAAAAAGCATGAAAAAAATTAAATTAAAAATTTAAAAAACCCCCGACACAAAAAACCTCTAAAAAGCCAAAAATAAATTAATCCAAGCGTCGTAGCGTCGGGGGACCGCTAAGAAGACCGCTTAGTACAAGCACAGAACAAAGCGGACCCCCGACGCTACGACGCTTGGATTAATTTATTTTTGGCTTTTTAGAGGTTTTTTGTGTCGGGGGTTTTTTAAATTTTTAATTTAATTTTTTAAAAAGCAGTTTAGTATTTTGTAGTATTATGGTCAATGAGTTTCCAAGTGTCACTGTCATTATGATTCAGACTAAATTCATGAGGAAATGAGTTTTCGCTTAGTCACCGTACTAGTCATGAAAAGTTGGTTTTGCCCAGGTGTAACAATGATGCAGATTTATGTTCCTCTTTCAGAATAATGGCGTTCCCGTTCATATTTGTGGCTTGCGTATATTTCCACATAATTCTAGCAAGAACTGGATCACTAACAAGATTAAAATGTGTGTGAACACAAAAATAGATTTCTTCGTTTGTTTAACCATAAGGGTTCCTCCTCATCTGGGAACGCAACGCAGGGTTTTTTCCAGAATGTGATCCTTAATAGCGACGCTTTTGAATGGTGTAATCCAATACGTGTGATCTTTTTCCAAAATCAACGAGTATTATTTTTTTAAAAATCTTATGATGCAGTTTTATTTTTATGAAAATTGGGCTCGAGACTCCTTTGAGTATTTTTCGCTATTCCTGATAGTTTCGGATGTGGCCAATACAAGCCCTCTTAAAAAAAAAACACCCTTTTTAAGACCATATGGGTTGACATATACGAGTAGGATCGAAGTTACTGAAGTATATTATTTTGGAAATAATAATATGGACACCAACAATATAAGCTAGGTTTGGTAAAAACTTAATCTTTTATTGCCAAATCTCATAAAAATTGCGAACGAATGCATGATTTACATTTACAAAACGCTGGATTACGCGAACGTTACGTGTTTCATGTACACTCATGTAATTAAATCTAAGATGAGTCGTTTATCTTGTAATTAATCCATTTATATGTCGAATTGCAACACAAAGAGGGTAAACAAACTAATAAAACGTGACGTCATATTGTCACTTTCACTTTTAATGGCAAATATGTGTATGCATGCAAATATGTAAAGAGAATTGCTCGACTTTTAGTGATAACATCAAGCCTGTAATCTCCGAAGGGTTACGCAGAGGTGTAGGTACTTAATAGTACTGCCACATTTCGGCAGTTATGTTTAAGTCCCATGTGATAGGGGATGAACCAATTGTCATTCAGGGCACGAATCCCGACTCCGTGACGACTTCTGTAAAATTCCTGATCAAAAACCCAATAACAATTCGCCCGACCCGGGACTCGAACCCAGGACCAGATACTTAGCAGTCGCGATTGCCACCAACAGACCAACGAGGCGTTTATTAATATGGATTGTAAATCGTAATGATCGATCAATAGACTAAAGAAAAATAATAAAAAATAATGAATTAGTCAATTGATCCCGCGGGTCCCAAATGAGCGGGATCAGTTGACTAAAGAGCCATACCATCTCATTGCAAAACAAAAGCTATCTCCTTCCTTTCAGTGTTAAGACAGACCAATAACTTGATTGTGTGGATCTCGTAATAGATTAGACCTACATATCCTACGTTTTGTAAAAGGAAATACAGTGGTTCATTTATTAAACTTTTTAAGTTAAAGTAAGTACAAAAATCTATGATTAAGCAGACATCATCATCTGCCTAGCCTTTTCCTAAATATATTGGGGTCGGCTTCCAGTCTAACCGGATGCAGCTGAATACCGATTACATTAAGCAAACTTAACTTAACTTTAAGCACAGTTTATAAATAAACCCAAAGTGTGTGTTTCAGTATAAGTGACGAAAATATATTTATTACATTAGACTTGGTGGGTGTACTATTAGGTACACCTCTGCCTAAACCGTCAGGGCTTACAGCCGTGATGTTAAGTTATGTGTATGTGTGCGTAACTTTCGTTAGCAAAAACATGAAAACGGGCTTGTGGGAAATACATAAGTACAGTCATCATCATCATTTCAGCCCAAAAGACGTCCACTGCTGGACATAGGCCTCCCCCAAGTCACATTTTGTGGGGTTTTGCCATAATCGCCACGCTTGGCAGGCGGATTGGCGATTGAGTTCGGTTGTTACAAAAAGCACAGAGAACGCTGCTGCCCATTTCTCTGGCAAGTCCCTTAGTCGCCTATTACGACACCCACGGGAAGATATGGGATGGTGCTATTCTTTACGTCCGACACCATACAGAGCTAAAACACATAGCATAAGAACAGAGAACAGAGACTTCTGCACAGAGCATAAGTACAGTAGCTGTCATGTTTTTGTGTTTTCCTCATAAAAAAATATCACAAAACATATTGTTTGTACATTTTGATACCCTTTCCTTAATAATGTAAGGCTTAAGGCATACACGTCAAATATGATCAGTCATATGACGTTGACAGACGTGTTCTCCCCGCCCACGTCATTCAGCTTGTTTCTGCAAGTGTCAAAACATATTTCCTTCCAGACTCCATGGCTGCTACTACTAAATTTCTGATGCAAAAACCTGATAACACTGCCCGACCCGGGAATCGAACTGAGGCCCTCATACACAGAGGTCACGCTTGCGTCACGAGGCAGTCAACGAAATGAACGCGGCTCCGAAATTAATGAACAAAGAAACACTGTTTAAAACCTTTGGCGGTCGTTAAATTGGATCTACTGTCACTATCGCTTGGTATGTCGCAATACGTTTTGGATACACACTACTGTTAGCAATACCCCTATACTTTTAAGTACACTGATTCCCGTATTGAAATCGAGTGATTAACGCTGTTAATGGATGTTGCACAATTTCGCGGTTACTATGTTGTTGTTTTTGCACTTGTTTTTTTTAGCCAACATGCACCTACTTTAAATAAAATTGCATTTTCAGCTGTCAAATAACATCATCTTTCTTTTGTTTAATAGAATGTACTAATCCTAGGTACCAGCTCGGAGCCTGCTCGGAGTATGTTTGTCCGGTTGATGGTAATTGGCCCACTCCCTATTTCTTGGGATTACGAGTATCTACTACAGGCGTGATGTTAATGATGTTATGTGTAGAATTTGGCTTGTTATCAGAGCCAAGGTGCTGCTGGCAGTGGCGTGCCTAAGGGCCAACAATATGGGAAGCAAATTGCTTAGAAATCCTAAAAATCTTGAATAGTAGTAAGCTATAAAGGCGAGCCAAGCTTGTAAGCTTGTATGCACCGCCACTAGCTGCTAGCAATTCTTATAGGAGCATGAGCTATGTATTTGTAAAGCTCATGTTACACGATAAAATACTGTCTATCCTCAAGTTGACGTTTCCATCTGTGTCTTACACAGTTAACCTTAAAATCGTTATGACTGACACTCGAATAAGACTGCCCACTCCTGGGAAATAAACGTGATGATACAACACTTTACATGGAAATTTCGTGAAAAACATCGTAACGCATTAATATTCATTGCGAATGTCACTGGCTTATGGATGTTCCATTTACAGGAGATATGAAAGAGAGTAGAAAATGTGCTTGTGTGAATATGAGAGCTGCTAAATAAATTGAATGAACATCATCAAAATATGATACGCAATTGAATTTGAATGTAGAAGGGATCGCAAAATCGCAACATAACATGCCATGAAAGATAAAACCACAAAGGTTTGGAGGATTGATAGAACATATCCTTATGACGCCATACGAGGATGTAGGTATAGTGCGGAGGAATGAGGAAAATTTTGAGCATTTTTGAGCATGTGGCTATAAGAGTAGAGAAGAGAGAGAGCACCAAAGAAACGATGGATGGACTGTGAAGAACGATATTGCTAGAAAGGAGGTGACGGCTGAGATGAGGAGTAATAGCGAAGCATGGAAGAAGACTTGCTGCGCCGAACCCAAATAAATTGAAATAAAGGGCAAGAGAATGATGACCAGATGGCTCACCATGACGTCTTAAAACATTATTGTTTTACTCCTTTTCCAGTGTGGGAAAGAGAAGGCGCTAGACATCCTGTATAGCTCCGTCTCTTTCCCACACTGGAATAAGAGTAAAACAATACATCTTTAAGACGTCATGGTAGGCCAGCAGGACATATAGTTTTCTGAAGGATTAATTTAAACCACCAACCAATTTAACCTAACGGGTTAAATTGGGATACTTACACAAGTACACAAGATCAGAATTTAAGAACTGCACCATAATGTGGCTAGAAATATAATTGCACAAATATAATGAAAGACAGGAGATGGAGGATTCTTATTAAAACCTAACTTTACAGCACAAGCACTATAACTATAAAGCCGTAGAAACAGACTAATCACCAACAAACCCCGCTAGATTGTACCTCAATTTACCTGTCTTTCAGCAAACATCATTAAGTCCCCCAATATGCCTATTAGGCAAAGGTAAACTCGTTTAAACCTTAATGGCCGCCGAGCTCGGCCGCCCATTACACTATCACTGCAGAGGTGATTGGCCTAATCACTGAGCTTAACCAATAATCAAGGGGGTTGCAAAAGTCCTGAGAGGAAAATGGCGGCGCGTGCCTTCTAAATTGTTTTTGGCAGCATAGAATTAAATGAACGATGTTTTGAGGAACTATTTCGAAAATTTATCATAACTGATAGATAAGCTACAGGTCTCTCGACTCGTAGTGGTTACAGAGCAAAAGATTGAAGTTACAGTTATGTATGCTTTTAAAGTCCCAAGCTCTGTCAGGTGGATCTGCCAAATCCCCATACCATAGAAAGGACATTATGTAGGTCGCTTATAGTACTCAAACTGCTGGACAATCTTAACGATTGTAACCAAAGAGATAAAAAAGCAAACACGACAAAATAAAATACCCACAGAGTACTCCTATCACACTTTATCAAATAAAATAAATTAATGATTAATAAATTAATTTAAAAAAAATGGATAGTGTAAATCATTAAATAACACCACAATTCAAAACAATAAAATGAAATAAAAATCATAAAATACGTAAGTAACAAAGTCAAGATTCATGTCAAAATCATTAAATGTCATAATGTAAAAAGAAAGGAACAAATAATAAACATAGTCTCTTTTAAGGTCCAGACATAATCTTGGTCAACTAACATGAGGACTATGAATATAAGTGTCTGAGATGGTCTTTTGAAGAAATAACCACACAGATTTGAGTGGACCTGTCCAGCCAGTGCAAGCATTTGTCAGTTATCGTGTAGCTCGACTCATAACTCAAGGAGCTCATCATTACGACGAAAAATACCAAAGAAAGGAAATTTGTGTAGGTCGCATAAATGGATTACCCAAACTGACAGGCAATCGTTAAAACCAAAGGGGGACAAAACAAACAACAACAAAAAATAACCCAGACGGTGTTCACATTCACACTAATTAAATTAAATTATTAAAAACTATACATCACTTTCTGGCACACATCAATTGGGCCGGTGTAGACGTGTAGTGTATTATATTTGGTCCCTAACACAGAGGAGCAGACGAAGCCTATAGGGTCCTCTGGCAGTGGAAACGTTATTAGCTGATTACGGCATCATCTGCCTAGCCTTATCCCAACTATTTTGGGGTCAGCTTCCAGTCTGACTGGATGCAGCTGAATACCAATATTTTACATGGAGCGACTGCCTATCTGACCTCCACAGCCCAGTGAATACTGGGTAATGCGATACCGAGCGTTTGTGAATACGGGGGTAGGTTTTCATAGTGATACGTCATTTCAGTAGTTATGATTCTACCAGGAACATTAAACAGTGTTGGGCGAGATAGTCTCGTTTACATATAGATTAAAAACTCTTCGCTTTTAATTTCGAATAAGGTTTATGTTGGCAAAATGTCAGTGTTTTTCAGCAAGGCGTTAATTGCTTTTGCTGGTTGAATGGGTAACTGCGCAGCAATGTCAGCCCGAGCCCTATATACCTTTTGTCTAAGTATGAAGTAGAGGCTTTTCATTTTAAAGTGATAAAACTTTATTTAATTACTACTAAAACCGTTTGAGAATACCACGATTGCTTTTGAACCCTTCAATGGTTCTATATGTCGGCGGAGGAGGGTAGTCTTCAATTTCATGTGCGTCGGACATGATGGAAATATCAAAATAACACTCGGTTGTTGTTCAGAACACTGTTTTTTATTGGTAATCTAACTTTCGTTACCAAATAATAAGGGATGCTCTCAATATTTAACGATTAAAATCAAAACAAAAACCCCATGGAATGTAGTGAAGTTTATAGTTTTAAACCAACCGATCGTTAGCTCCGTCCGCCATGGAATACCCCGTTGCCAAGTCTCTAAGTCGAGGAGCTGTCATCTGTCATACGTTATCTGTCATCGGTCGTTGATAGTCACCGCCAAACACACTCAAGCAATAATAAAATGTTTGAACTAAACGACAAAAATTGGTTGACATTACATTATATTCCACCTTCAGAAACTGCGTTCTGCGACATTTATAAAGGTGTCAAATCCTGTCTAATTGTATGTACATGATAATCCAATTTACCGATCTACACACATTAAATTAATCAGAGTTACAAATCTATCAAGCCAAGGATACACTAGGGGACAAAACTATCATGTCATGTCACTAAATTACTGAAGTTTTCTCTAGTTACCCACAACAAAAAAGTAAAAAAATATTTTTGTTAAATATAGTCTCCCTTTATTTCGATCGTTTTTTGTTGGATATTAAAATCCTTAGTTTAATAGTTGAAGCCGGAAACTTTTGGCCTTTATTGAATATACAATATGGTGAAACACGCTGTTAAATCTACTAGCATATGTCCGCATGGAACTCGGAAATCTATACCTATATTACTATATAATAACGCGTCACGTTGTTTGTCCGGGATGGACTCCTAAACTACTTAACCGATTTTAATCAAATTTGCACACCGTGTGCAGTTTGATCCAACTTGAAAGATAGGATGGCTTACATCTCAATTTATAGTCTATATATATAAATTAAGCGTTACGTTATTTGTCCGGGATAGACTCCTAAACTACTTAACCGATTTTAATCAAATTTGCACACCGTTTGCAGTTTGATCCAACTTGAAAGATAGGATAGCTTACATCTCAATTTATAGTCTATATATATAAATTAAGCGTTATGTTGTTTGTCCGGGATGGACTCCTAAACTACTTAACCGATTTTGATCAAATTTGCGCACCGTGTGCAGTTTGATCCAACTTGAAAGATAGGATAGCTTACATCTCAATTTACAGTCTATATATATATATAAATTACGCGTTACGTTGTTTGTCCGGGATGGACTCCTAAACTACTTAACCGATTTTAATCAAATTTGCACACCGTGTGCAGTTTGATCCAACTTGAAAGATAGGATAGCTTACATCTCAATTTATAGTCTATATATATAAATTAAGCGTTACGTTGTTTGTCCGGGATGGACTCCTAAACTACTTAACCGATTTTAATCAAATTTGCGCACTGTGTGCAGTTTGATCCAACTTGAAAGATAGGATAGCTTACATCTCAATTTATAGTCGCAGGGCAAAATGTGACGCAGACGAAGTTGCTCGGGACAGCTAGTTATATTATATAGAATTATAACCGTATCCTGTCCTAGTCCAGGGCATGGTCTACTTGTGTGCTCTTCGAAATGCATTCAGTCGTAAAACCATGAAAAGGTGTAAGACAAAGTGAGTGTTTCGCATCATGTGTAATTTTAGTATACATATGACGACAAAACCATGATTATCTCACAGACTCATAAATCTGTCGATGACGCGAAATCTAAGCCCATTGATAGTAAGTAATCACTGATAGATGAGCTGATACCGCTCCATACCAAGTAATTTTATGGTGATACTTTACATTGACGTCAATGCAGGCTTATAATTGGTGCAAACTGTGAAGCCCTTTCAGATAGATGCAAATACGCAGCGATTTGTATGAGAATTCAAGATTTAAATATCTACGAGTAAGAAACAGAAATGACGTTAGCAAATCGCTCCGTCCATTAGACCATAAAAAAATAAAAATGTTTATATTTATTGACTTACCTTTTGGATCAGTTTGAGTTTACCTTGAAATTTGACTTTTAACTTAGTAATAACATGATACTATCTCTCATGCACTCTCGCTGCACCTCATTATGGCATAACCAAAAGTTTTATCGTGTTACACCATCCCGATAAAAATTCAGTTATAGAAACATCCGATATTAACCTACTATCTACTATTATTACAATCTACATAATATATCCTCACAATCTCGACAAGACAAGGATTATTCTTGATCAGTATCATGTCATAACAAATTGCCTACATAAAGTCGCTGTCAGTGTCAACTGCTTATTGAATTGCTGACAATTGCTCTTTGTATTGCATTGTCGTAACATGCGAAGATGAAACATGAGGGGTGCTACACAGTCATACATTTGTATGAGTCAACACATTTGATACAACAGTATTTTTTAACAACAAAGCTAAGCATAAGTCATACACAAACACTTTACACATTATTCGATTCGATTCGGGCTTGACCAACTGCGTTGGGCATCTACCATCGCCGAATTTTGTTCGGGTTGGCTTGTTGCAATTCTAACTAAGCCGAGTAGCTTGCCCAAAAGCATCATTATTTGCCTTTTTCTCAAGATAGTTCGAGTCGGCTTCCACTCTAACTGGATACAGCTGAATACCACTAACTTCGATTGCCTGTGTATCTGACATCCACAACTCAACTTAATTTGTACCTTGCCATTATAATGTATATTACACGGTACCCTCAGTTTTTCCCGAAAGCTTATCTAAATAGTCATGCCGGTCCGAACAAGTGTGAGGCATCCCTGAAGCATCCGTCCTCGGCACGTCTCAATGGCTATAAGATCAACGAACGCCGCAGATTGATTCGTTGACACATTGCGTGTAGAGATAGTGTAGAAACATCTGTTGTCTCAAGAGAAATTGACACCTGAATGTCGCCGTCATAGATTATGAAAAAGATGGGACATAAGGAAAAACATCGCAAGAATATGCCCAGAATTTGCATAGTACGGGAATCTGCTGGAGTTGGGCAGTACAGTATTAGTCGTAAACATTTTTGTTCCGTCCTGTGTGTACTTTTATTTTTTTTCTTTGGTTGTACCTATGTTTCTTGTTTTATTTGTGTAACTTTGTATGCACGTCATGTCCCTGCGACAAAAATATTTTTTCTTTCTTTTCTTTCGTAGTAGCGATGCTTCGGGAGGCCTAAGTATAGCTGTGACGTGATTCGACAAACGATTGGGATGATTCATAGATAAAGTAAAGTTTTAGTAGTATGCGAGCATAAAGCTGACAAACACACCAATATCAATGACTGTCAATGATACTGTTACCCTAATCCTGAACCTGACCGCAAAGTTGAGCTTTCCATATCAAATTCCTAATCCACATCAGACCACAATTAGTCCAACAGCATCAAGTTTAGACCTTTGCTTAGGAAAAGGCTACAGAAAGAATAACATTAGGAACGAGTTCTTGGAAAGATTAAGCAGCGGTGTTTCACGAAGTCTTGAAGGAAAAAAAAAATACGACACCACCAGTAGTGCGGTTTAGTAGTGTAGAAGGGAAGGAGGGGTATTCGTCAGTTATATTTATGTCCCATGTGATAGGGGGCGAGCCTATTGGCAGCAACCGGGCAAAAGTACACATTTCGTGTTGCTTCAGGGACATTCTTAAAACTCAATTATAAAGTGGTTTTAGCAACTCATCTTTGTTAATTAAACAATGTCACATCTCTATTAATTCTCGGTTCTAAGTGGACAATGCACAAGTCTATTAGTTTATAAATAAACATTAAACAACAAGTGACTTGGAGCGGGCGTGAGCAAGCAACGAGCGGAGCATTGACCTACACGACAGACTGCACAAAATTATCTTGGCTCTTAGCAGTAGCTAAGCACAGAGTTAATGGTCACCCACTGGCTGGAATAAAAAGATAAAATGGCGGAAATGTGGCAAAAAAGTGCTTAGTTTTTGTTATAATCTTTTATATTTTGTGTTTATTCATCTAGACTTGAACTGTTTAGTGATAATGTCAAGAACGTTTACAGTGACTCACGGTTTCAAGTAACTGGATGCATTAGATACAGGATATACAGACAACCGCAAAATTGCAACCGGCGTGCGTGTATGTAAGTGATGTATGAACGAGGACGAAGCAAAAGGACCGTAGTACATAAGGACCGTAATAGATTAATTTCTTCTTACTAAATGGAAAAAAATTGAAGAAGGATTGCCAAACTTAAGTTCCACATTGCTCGCAGAACGGATGGGCGATGGGGCCGAAAAGTTCTGGAATGGCGACCGCGAACTGGAAGACGATGCGTTGGAAAGCCTCCCACTAGGTGGACCGATGACCTGGTGAAGGTTGCGGGGGATCCGCTGGATGCGAGGCGCACGGGACCGGTCAATGTGGCGTCACTTGGGGGAGGCCTATGTCCAGCAGTGGACGTCTTTCGGATGAAATTATGATGATGATATGGAAAAAGGCGTGTGTTTGTACATCTATGTATAAACAGAAAATTTTGCTACTTCACTAAAAGGTGGTGAATGAAGGAATCAGTATAGAACAGTGATGCCTTCTAGTTTTAAAGGCCACGTCTTGAGGTCGTGGTTTGTAGAGCTTGAAGTGAGACCGACGTATGCGCATTGTTTACGGCGCAATACATACTAGAGCATTGACTTCGTGATTTAATTAGTTACAAGGAGGTAAGTTAACAAAAAAGTATCAAGAATTTGTATTTTTTAAATGCACATCCAGCGCATTCCAGATTTCTAAATTTTCGTTTTAACTTGCTGACGGGATCATATCTACCAAGAGATATTCTCAAAATAAATCGAACTATTCATCTAGTGAAGGGAACTAAGGATGAAAACAAACACAAAATCGCTCTGGATCTAATACGACACTGTCTAAGTGAAGACTATCATATAAATACTTAAAACCTTTTATATCCCACACGTGTTACTGTTACGTAAATTATAAAAAACCTTCCTTTTCAGGTGACTACAATAATCGGAACATAATATTACCAGTGTGAAGTGCCCTTATCAGTCGACGTAAGCGCGAAGCCCTACTCACTAATCTATCATTACGCTGACGCACACGTTTCGTATAGACAGGTAACTCCTGGCCAAGGTCAGGTCATAGAGTGTGACAGTTTATTGCATTATGGTATTGGAATCGATTTTAATGTTTCTGTGAAACCGATAAGTAGTCATTCATTGACTTTCTTTCAAGAACATTATTTTTTTTCATTAGCAAATCAGTCTATACTCTTGAAGTCTCCTACTCTTTGGAGAACTCTCGTCTCAAACTCTTACTCGTTGAAGTTGGATTCTAATGTTACTAGATCGTAATTTCTCAAAACTCAGTTGCGATAAAAACAATATTCCAAGGTTAAACTGATCAGACTTTCAAGTTTTTTAGCAACTTGAAATAATAAGGGTGAAAGATTATGTACCTCCTTTTCCCCTTGAAGTCCGATTCTAATGTTACCAGATCGTAATTTCTGAAAGGTCTGTAGCGATAAAAACAATATTCCAAGATTAAACTGATCAGACTTTCAAGGTTTTAGCAACTTCAAATAATATAGGCTAAGATCCCGCTATACAACGACTTTCACCGAGCTTGTTAATGGATGAAACTTATTTTATATTAAATTTAATATGTCAATAAATATATTGCATATGGGTTGCCTAAAAAATTTAAGTGCGGACATTTTTTTTTTGAAACTTTTCACCGGTTTGTTTAATAGACAAATACCATACCAATCGAAAGTATAAAGCCCATAGAATATGCAAATTATGTACCTTCTTTTCCCCATTAATACGTTGAAGACCGATTCTAACATTACTAGATCGTAATTTCACAAAACTCAGTTGCGATAAAAACAATATTCCAAGATTAAACTGATCAGGCTTTCAAGATTTTTAGCAACTTGAAATAATACGGGTGAAAGATTATGTACCTCCTTTTCCCCATTAATAAGTAGGTACGTTGAAGTTCGATTCTAATGTTACTAGATCGTAATTTATCAAAGGTCAGTTGCCATAAAAACAATATTCAAAGATTAAACTGATCAGACTTTCAAGTTTTTTAGCAACTTGAAATAATACGGGTGAAAGATTATGTACCTCCTTTTCCCTATTAATAAGTAGGTACGTTGAAGTTCGATTCTAATGTTACTAGATCGTAATTTATGAAAGGTCAGTTGCAATAAAAACAATATTCAAAGATTAAACTGATCAGACTTTCAAGTTTTTTAGCAACTTGAAATAATACGGATGAAAGATTATGTACCTACTGCCTACGTATTTAAGTAGGAAATGAGTTCTATAAGGTTAAATTTAATTAGCTAGCGATACTCCGGTCTTTGTTTACTTATACGGGGAGTAAGGGACATTGACGCGAAAACGGTTACCACGTACTAAGCACATCATTCTGAACCCCCCCCCCCCTACTTAGATTTCGCGTCGGTGGCCCTTCCATTCTGTATTGTTTGACTGATAATTCATCTTAAAGTCTTCGAGACCTGTCATGATACTGACTGCCCAATATATGATCAACGTAACTACTTAAAAAATGTCTAACTTGAAGGCTTTTAAAATGCACCCTGGCTTTAAAATCAAAATATTTTATTTTACATAGGCCTACATGGGCACTTATAAAACGTCGACAAAAGAGGCACGGTTCGGGTTGGTCGTTTCCTATGGAGAAGAACCGGCAAGAAACTCCATGGTTACCCTTTTGAAATCATTTGGTTCTACAATATTTGAATGTTACAGCAAGTTAGTACTCAAGTATGGGAGGACAGCGTTGGCCCGACAATAAGTCGTTGCTTACTACAAAAGGTAGAAAAAGATAAGAGTAAAAAAATACTTTACTAATACAAGGTGTTGTTTTGCATCCTCGTCAAATTCAAGGAGATAACTACGCTAATGATTCTCGTCCCGAATCAATAACGGGTAAGTTATTTTTTTTCTTATTTTCTGAAATCGGTAACTTCGAACCACCCGTGTTTTAAACGCGGCCCGTCTGATTCTCACCATAAACACAACAAAAAAACGAACGTTTATTCGATAATTTCTTATTCCCTAAACCACGTTAAGGGGGTTATTCTGAAATACTGACAAACTTAAACATCCAAAAAAAAACCGGCGTTTATTAGTAATTAACTAGGTACCGTAATTTTAATTGATTATTTATACCTTTCGGTACAACCTGAATTTTATCGAGGATGCAAAACAACACCTTTTATTACCAATACATTAACTGACATAAAACAAAAGTGAAACCTTCCACAGTAATATAATTTCACCGCGTTACGCGGCTTTTCAGGCTAGCGGTACCAAGGTCGAAGCTGTTAGCTAAAATATAGGGTAAAGGTAATTTATTGGTTTTCCTTCTATTTATACAGGTATCGGTATCGGTTTACAGCGAGTGGTAATAGGTATCGATCGGTGTGTGGGTGTCTGTTCGTCCCGGCCACAACCTTAGACGATGAGACTTGTGTCAAGTTTGTAGTAGAATAGTGTCACTGACTAAAAAGTTGTATGGCTTACTAGGCAACGGTAGTCATTGTATGGACTGAGGAAAATTACGTGAGGAATGTCTCATCATCATCAACAGCCCATATTGTTCCCACTGCTGGAACACAAGCCTCCTCTCTATGAGAGGGAGTGGGATGCAATCCATCACGCGGGCCCAGTGCGGGTTGGTAGATGTCACATGACTTCGAATTTTTAGTTCTAGGACATGCCGGTTTCCTCACGATGTTTTCCTTCACTGTTTCACCGAGGAAAGTCTATAATGAAATATGAATGTGGATGTCTATGAGTAGAAGACCAACGAAACGATGGATAGACTGTGTGAAAGATGTTATTGTAGAAAGATAATAGGCTAAAAAGAGGGTGACTAGAAGTATGGAAGAAGACACGCTGCCTCGACACCAAATAAATTGGGATAAGGGTAGTAGAATGACGACATTATAATAGTACAGACAGCGTTACTATGTGCAAATCCCTCAACACGCCGGACGAGTAGGCCGGGGGGTAACTACTTAATGGAGCTCTGTGTACATTCGTCGAAACTCGCATCGTGGTGACTAGTGAAATGAAGCAATTTCTTCTACTTGTTTTCTCCACAGTGGCTGTCGCAACACGCGTGTCGTTTGGGATTAAATAAACTAAAAGGGTTTTATTGATGGTTTTAATGATTAAAACTCTGTAAAGTCACATTTGTTGAGTTGTAACTCGTGGCCGAGAGTTTATGTCGCTGTTTGAACTTGCGGTCATTGATATTTTGTTTGTGTTGTAGAGGTTGGTACTATCATTGGATTTATTGTTGTTGGTAGAAAAGGGTTTTTGTTTCACAACTTTGAACTTTGTACCTACGTAATAGCTGATAGATTACAAAGCTTTCAATGAATGACTGAAACTGGGACTGTTGGCTCTGCTGTTCTTGAAAAGGAAGCTGGCACTGAATGGATGTGGCCGACAGGCAGTTTCTGGCGCAGCTTAGGACAGGCCTATGTTCATCAGAGGGTTCGTTATCACTTTCTGTGCTAAGCACCCAGTATATGGGTAACAATAATTCGTGCGTGTGCGCACAACCCGCCTAACGAGTCGTCGTTTTACGTAGCAATATATGATTTGTACATACAAATAAAATTAATTATTTGAATTTAGCAGTGGATGTTTTAACTGTGATACCTATCCCTACAATAGGCGCTAGTCTAAGAAGGTATTGTAGCTATTGCTATCACAACACCAACCCACAAACACAAACAGCCAGAGGTTTTGTGCCCTTTCAATGGCAATAGTCTCGCCCCCTATTACATGGGTCTACACTACAGCATGACTGGTGAAATGTAAGTGTTAGTACCACTATGTATATACAAGGTGTTGTTTTGCATCCTCGTCAAAATTCAGGATGTTGTCACAAAAGACATAAATAATCAATATAAATTACGGTACCTAGTAAATTATTAAAAAACACTGCGTTTTTTTGTTGTTTAAATTTGTCAATATTTCAGAATAACCCCCTTAACGTGGTGTAGGGATTATGAAATTATCGAAAAAACGTTTGAGGTTTTTTATTTGTGTGTAAGCGACGTTATAAGGCGGGAATCAGACGGCCCGTGTTTAAAACACGGATGGTTCACAGTTACCGATTTCAGTAAATAAATAAAAAAAAGAAAATGACCTACTCATTTTATTATTGATTCGGGTCGAGAATCATTAGCATAGTTACCTCCTAGAATTTGACGAGGTTGCAAAACAACACCTTGTATACCTCTGCTTAACCTTACGGGGATTAGGAGCGTAATGTAATGTTACTTGGTTTATAATAGGTATGTATAGAATTATTGGAGTGTACAACGTTATTGGTAACATTAATAACTCATGTGTGGCAAGCCGTTCCCCCATTAATGTCAATGCATGACCGCTCAGCAATGTCTTGGTTATAATACTGTAATCGGATCAGATGCTAAGATTTATTTATAATGGAAGCTCAAAATACTGTTAAGCGTTAATAATGAGTTGAACAGAGTTTTTAAGATCTTTTGTACCTACGGTTGCAAAAAAAAATACAAAATATTTTTTTTCACATAGGCCTACACGGGCACTTATAAAACGTCGACAAAAAGGTGATCGGTTCGGGTTGCATTAAATGATTTACCTTTCCAAGTTATTTAAATGCAAATAGGTCTTTGTCAACTTGAAATTGGTCAGTTGATAACTTAAGACAATTTTTTCCTATTTGAGGCCAAATTAAATCATTCGAATAATTGTTTGTTTATAAGATGAAAGCACTCATCCACTCTACGTAGGTATACATAAAGAACCTCCTCTAACAAAGTCACGACTCACGATTAATTGTGTAAGTGAAGATCTAAACTTTACTTAGTTGCAACATGTAGTACTTAACGAACTTATTACAATATGACTAGGGATCCTCAATAGTACTTGAAACATAAATACACTACAGTACTCAATAATTCCATGCTTGGGATATACTCTTAGAATACAGGCTGGCTAGATGTAACATTTAAAAATCGAATCAACGCAACGTTCAAATAATATGGAACGTCCAGGAAAACAATATGGAGTCGTCGCATATCCTGCAATGATGGACAAATGCACGTCATTGAAATTATAGTGGACTACATATATTCCTTATTACGCTGGGATTTTCACAATTGCAAGGACTTTCCTTCATTTGACGACTGACTGAATTTTAGTTTAAAGCTTTAAGGAAAGTATGTGCATAAATTAACAACGAACGCCTCTGCGACTGTGTACCACAACCGCTGACATTATAACAGTACCTATCATTTTAGACTTCAGAATAGCTCTGTTTCTTTCCTACAGTAATTTAATATGGGAACTATATTTCTTGTCACCAAAATTTATATTTGTCATCAAAGTTGTATCACCTAGTAAATAGATCTATCGCCACGAAATATTTTCGTTCTCAGATAAACAAAAAGTGTTCCCAGGTATGAATTATCAAATAAATGTTGATACATGTGTGAAATAAGAGATGGATTACCAATAAAATTGTAGTGCATTAGATGAATATAAACTTCGTTCTTATAATAATAGTTTTATTACTTAAATAATAGCTTTGTGCTCGGAATGGTAGATCTGTCACCAAATAAATAGATCAGTTCCTTATTTCTATGAAGAAATGCTTTATACGAGACATTGGGCACACCGACTCGGACAGGTTAGGTTCGAAGAGGATGGCGGGTCTAGTGAGCGAGCGGAGCGAGCGAACTAAGACCCCGACATCCCCTTCGTGTTAGGTTACTGTAAACCCTGCAGACAGAAATAGGAGCCCCGCGTAGCGGGGCTACGTCGACAACGCCTTAGTTTGGACCTGTGGTTTGGTGATCTCTTTAAATTAGTTTGCTTAAATACTTATTAGGACACACCTATTATAATACATACAAAAACATTTATTTGGTACTAGACCTTATATCTCAGGATTTTAGGTGATTTATTGTGGAACTGATTTTGCATTGTTTGGTGACTACATTTTGGTGACAGATCTACTATTTTGAGGACAAACCCTATTATTTAAGAAACACAAAACTAATTAAATTGGTGATAGCTTAAATGATACCCATTTAATATTACAATAAAGGTAGTAGACACCATGATTCCTCGTCAAAATTGGGTCAGAAAATACATAAATAATCAATTTAAATTACGGTAAGTACCTAGTTAATTATTAATAAACGCTGATTTTTGTTGTTGTTTACATTTGTCAACATTTCAGAATAACCCCTTTAACGTAGTTTAGGGAATAAGAAATTATCGCATAAACATTTGAGATTGTATGTGTGAAAGCGTGGTTATAGGGCGAGGATCCGTAAATAAGGGGCGAGAATCATTACCATAGTTACCTTCTTGAATTTGACGAGGATGCTAAACGGCCTGTATTATTATATGTGTGTTGCATTTCATATACCTACATATAAACAAAAATATGCATGACTAGACACAGTATCCAGAGATACTAGTTAGTTTGACGACAAAACTTAGCACTTAGGCTGTGAATAACGACAACGGTGTTGGAAGTTTAATTTAATTAAACTGTGGGTTTAGGATACGTTTGCACGTTGAGGTCTCGTTTACATTAACACGGTTAGATAGTAAGTGAAGGTAGAAACTTCTATTAAAGCATGACACTCTCATTATATAGCAGCCACCGAGTCAGGATTTGCCTAACCCTTCAGGAATTACAGGCGTGATGTTATGTTATTTTAAACTTTAATATGCAGACCATAAGGCCTATCATGACGACTTAAAACATTATTGTTTTACTCCTTTTCCAGTGTGGGAAAGAGATGGCTCTAGATATCCTGTATAGCTCCGTCTTTTTCCCACACTGGAATAAGAGTAAAACAATACTGCTTTAAGACGTCATGGTAGAACAGCAGGTTTAGACAAACTAACACAGCGATGACGGTGATGGAAATGTCAAAAAAATATTGGATTGTGTAATGCTACCAAAAAACGTATGATCAAAGTCGGAAAAGGTATGTCAGGAATCAGGATTGACATGCGTTTTTGCTGAAAAATACGAAACGCTTTAAAGGCTCATCGCCGTAATGCTTCCTGCTTGTCGGTCTTCTACAGGCTGTGACTTCGGTGAGTATGCCCAAGAACTCCACTACCTCATCCCACCGACCCCCTTCTACCATCGGACATCTAGACGCACTGCAAGTTACCATCCCTACCTAATTGCTATTCCACCAATTCGCACTAAGCATTTTCAAACTGGTTGGGTTGTGGTTGGTTTTTAGGGTTCCGTAGCCGAATGGCAAAAAACGGAACCCTTATAGATTCGTCATGTCTGTCTGTCTGTCTGTCTGTCTGTCTGTCCGTCCGTATGTCACAGCCACTTTTTTCCGAAACTATAAGAACTATACTGTTGAAACTTGGTAAGTAGATGTATTATGTGAACCGCATTTAGATTTTTATACAAAAATACAAAAAAAGCAATAAATTTTGGGGGTCCCCATACTTAGAACTGAAAACCAAATAATTTTTTTTCATCAAACCCATACGTGTGGGGTATCTATGGATAGGTCTTCAAAAATGATATTGAGGTTTCTAATATCATTTTTTTTAAACTGAATAGTTTGCGCTAGAGCCACTTCCAAAGTGGTAAAATGTGTGTCCCCCCCCCTCTAATTTCTAAAGTAAGAGGAGGAAAATTCTGAAAATATTTAAGATTGTAGAGCGTAAAAAAAACTATCAACGAAAATTGGTTTCAATAAGATATGATTTTCAGTTTTTGAGATATGGGACTTTTTCATAAAACTGCAGCAGTAACTTTGTTTTTCATAAAACATACTATGAAAAACAAATTTAGTTTTGCGGTTGAGTGGAAGTTTACTAACTAAAACTACTAACTAATGAATGACAGTTCAAAATATTGTTATTATATTGTTTGGGGCTATGGAACCCTGTGTGCGAGTAAGACTCGCACTTGGCCGGTTTTTTTCATAATGCGCACAGCAAAGGAGTGGAACTCTCTGCCTGCGTCTGTGTTTCCGAACACTTACAACCCTAATCTCTTCAAAGTTAAATCAACAGGCCTCTTCTGGATAAGTTCGTACCATCGTCGACTTTGTCTCTGACCTAGACTAGAGTCAATACAAAACCCATCGCCAAAAAAAATTGTGTCTTGGGTAGGACCTCACCTGTTTCATGCAATTTTTTGCGATACCAACGAAACACGCAGGTCGGGGTTTGGGGTTCTTCGAAGGTTTATAATCGTATCGTCCATGTTATTTCTAATTTAGATTTACGACTGTGTGTTCATTGACACTTAAACAATCACGAAAATACTTTAACCGCCGATATGTCCGAGCTACTATGGTAGCCCAAAATTAAATGTCCAAGGTCACCATGGCTACCCCGCTCACCTGCCCGCGCGCACTCGGAAGTTTTTGCCGCGCAAGAACCCCGCGCCACTTCCCATTTAAAGCTTATTTTCTCGTAAACTACTGCAGCTACACCAAAACAAAAAATACGTGTGTATAGCTGAAAATATACAGAATCTAACTACGTTAAAACTCATTACGACAACTAGATATAAGAATTAAAAAAAAATGAAAACTTGAGAATTTGCGTTAAATTTTAGTTTCTCCAATAAGAATGAAAGTTTTTCCAATTAGAATTGTAATTCGTATCAATAAAACCTATTTATTTAAACTAGACTATATAAGCTTTGTTTTAATACCCATATGTCCTTACTTTGGCACTTTCTTAGTAGCCAAGTTAACCAAACCAATCAACCCCTGCTCTGATCGATTCGATACCTACTGATTTTGTCGTGTTTTCGTAAAAAAATCGCTAACACTTCGTTTTTTTTTACTGTTTTATATTGCGGAGACACTAATAATTACTTAATTGAACTAATTTTCATAACACGAGCACTATTTTAACTATTTTTGCAATAAATTCTAAAAAAACATTATCAAAATACCACGCTCGACATGGCGCCACTTTTACATTTCGATATGGTCGTATTGGTCGTTTCAACAGACTTTTAACCTACGATGTTTTTAGATATTCGTAAGATGATAGAAGCTTTTATTTCACCGAAAATCTCGGCACCAATTTAAAGTGAATTTTTTTTTTTTTTTTCCATTATGTTGTAACCGAATGGTTACCTCATAATAATTACAATCTAGCCTTGAGGCTAATAAGTAATTTAAATTTAACTTAATTTACTAATAAATTTAGATATTCGTAAGATGATAGAAGCTTTTATTTCACCGAAAATCTCGGCATCAATTTAAAGTGACATAAACCAAGAGTTTTTTAATCTCCTTGAAAACGGAAATTAAAAGCGATAAAATTCCAAGAAGAAAGTGCTTGTTATTTTCAGCAAGAATTTAATAAACAAGACCGACATTTATTATTCAACAATAAAGGACCTTTTTCAGATAGCGTTGGACGCGCCTGTGAAAGACTTTGGAGTATGGCTTTTAACGTAAGTACTGGAAGGGACAGAGGGTGTCAGAGAGGCTAATGGTTCTTTGTATATCGATGTAGGGTTGCTAAGCTGTTGAGTGGTGTATACACAGATATAGACTTACCTAGATAACGCAAGTATCACGATCCGTGAAAACCAAGCGTGCCGTTTTTACTTAGTTAATATACAAACAGGTTATAAAATAGACTATGTTTCTGTTTTCAAATGACTAGAATTGAGTTCTTGTAATGTTGTTGTGTTAAAGAAATCAGCTTGTTAAATGCTTAAGCCGGGCACGCGAAGTGGGTGCTCTTGGGTCATCGAAGTTTGTCTAAATCTGTGGCATTTCCCTTCGGGAATAACATGTGTGGTTTTATGCTATGTTATACATATAGTAATTTATTTGTACGTATGTTTGTGACAGAATTTGTCAAAATGGAAAGTATTTAAACAAATATTCATAGGTCTCTCCAAGAGGAACTGGGGGCCTAAGCCACGGACCCAAGTGCTTGGTATCCCAGTAAAATCTTTTTAATTTTCAGCCTATATCGGTATTACACCTGAAAAATGTATGTTTCCCTGTCTGAAAGAGGTACCGAGCCGTAATCTACCGCACGGGTAGATCGTGTTGGTATTTGAATAGTAAGATTGGTTACTTGAAATAGTTACATTTTTCAAAGAAAATCACGAATGCGCTCTTTAGCATAAACAAAGTGGGTGTTTCAAAGGATCCGCACTTTCATACAAATTGCGTTGGCCTCTCTAAGAACAGTAGCTACCAATAAAAAGAACGTGTATTCTTCCTACTTTAACATTATCACAAAGTAAATAATAGTTTTCCTTTTGTAAGAAACACAGATATTGATTGTTGCCAAGAAAAAGATGACACAAATGTCTCTGTAAGGCTTTTATAAAGGACACATTATATAGCGTTGGGCGAAAGAAAACTAGTCTGAAAGCAAACGAGGGATTATTGTATCAAAACTGTTCTAAGGTTTTAAAGGAAACTTCAGGACAATTTATAATTGAGTTGTAGCAAATGAAAAATTTGTTTGGAACGAAAAGTAGCAAAAACTACAATTTGTAAAGCTTTAAGTTCTTAATTGACACTCAGGTAGTATGTATTAAAGAGTAATGAATTATTGGACAGACTTAAATTATTTCCTTTTTTGTTCATTGAGAAATTGCCGTGTCGATGGCGGGTTCGTGTTCCACGCGCGCCTCAAGGAGATGTCAGCAAATCGTAAGGGGTCCGAGAAGGCCGATGCCTGCCAGGGCTGCGGGACTGTTCGAAAGAGATACCGTAGCCCTGCTACATAAAGGGCTAAGAAGGAACATGGATGGGTTTTAGTCAGTACAAGTCTGACACTCCCTTCCGCTCCGCCCAGAGCCGGATCATTTGATGATTTCCCAAACGTAAAAAAGGGGTTCTACTGAAAACGGAGAATCCTCCGACCGGACAGTTGTTATGTCTGGTGGGCAACTGCACTATGGTTGCGATCGGGCCGTTCTAAATATTCTAATCTCTTGGATAACTCTGAATGCGTGATACAGGATTTTGCGTGAGGTCAGGTGCGATACGTTGTTTGTTTGTGGTTTTATAGATGTAGAGATACCTATGTGTGATGTTTCTAGGCAAGATGTTACATAAAGAGCCAGCACAATTACCAAAATTCCCCTGAAAAAATATTATTAAATCCACAAAAACTGAAGACGAGCCAAAACCAACACCATACAACGCCAAAGATCTATAGACAGATAATGGTCAAACACTTAGAGCTGAGTTAAACAATACTCATCTGTTGGCATTTACAGCCATCTTAAATTGCATGTTAAATCTGGTAATGTTTGAAGTTTCCTTATTGTTCGCGAACGTATAATGAATAATTTGCGTAGTATTGGATAAGTGAGCCTTGACCCAATTGCTTGGAAACGGCTTGTCTTTGTGAGCAGTTTAGTTAGTATAGTTGAACCCTTTGGTTTTGTTTGGCTGATGGTTGTTTAAGTAAGATAAAATGAATTAAGAAAAATTGTATGGGGTTTGGATATCATAGTTGGAGCATGGCCGTTAATTCACAAATCGCCAACGGTTTAGTAGTCTGTCAAAATGTCTGATTTTGACATAATTTGTATGCCAAATCTGTCCAAACTCACAATCGAGAAATTGGAGAACTGTTTTAAAATTAGTAGAACCTGGTTTTCTGTTTATTTCGTGATATTTCTAGAAAAAAGAAGCCCGCTCTATATTACTTCCTAACATATGTTTTAAAAGGTCATGTTCTGCGTTCCAAGTTTTAAAAGTTTTGCGGGATGGAAAGAGCTCGTGCCAACTTTTCTTTATAAATCAGGCTTGCTAAGTTAATTTTCTTGTTGTTAGGATCTACTTTTACTGACATGCGGTTTGAAATGTCTGAATTTCATTTATACTCTAAAGCTACGTAAATGTTCTATTATTTTATATATGTAAAGTAACCCATTCCTGCAACGATCGTCACTCACTGGACGCCTATCGGAGGAAATTGCAGCCGAGGAAGACTGCGGTGAAAGTGGTGAAACCATCAGATCTTGTTTGCGGGGCAAACATGGCCAGAAATTGCACAGGACAGACAGGATTGGATAGAGAAAGAGGAGGCCTTTGCCCAGCAGTGGGACAATCAATAGGCTAATATAAATATATAAAAAAACCCGTTCCTACAATATTATGTAGTTCCTTAACGCTGAAGCAAGAAGAAGGAACTTTGATCCGTATAGTATTACTTCGTAAAACTCTCCCTGGACCTATTGCATTTACGACATTATGTAGATTCTGCCACAGCTACAGCCCACAGGCATAGTTCAAAGTTTTATAACTTCTTTTATAAGTCCCTGTATCTATTAAGTTGGAAAGTTCTACCTGTCGCCATCTTCTGGCAATTTGCCACGATCGAATTCTTCCCTGAATCGACAAACGAAACGAAATGGCTCCAGTGACTTTGCGATATTGCCAATAGATACTTGTAAGTGAATGTTAGTGGAGCCTAGAACTATTGCAGACATCAATCTTCAGCCAGACAGCTTTAGCACTTTGTTGATGAGTTTAAGTTACATTGAAAGGGGTGTAATGTTTTAAAAATAGAACATCGATGTTTTGGCGCATTTTTATCTATGATCGGATGGACCTACAAAGAAGGTTGTGATGCGGAAGGTGCGAGGACAGGGAAATGCGGAGCTTTGGAGAGGCATATGTCCAGCAGTGGACTACGATAGACTGACTACTAGCCGACTGACACCTAACAGGTGGGTGACCCTACCTATCAATCCATAAAAGAATCAAACAATTTTAACATTCAAATCTATTTTGAATAGCAAACAATACTAGCACATGAAATGCTTCAACTGTTAGATATTCAACATACGGTCTTCGAAACAAAAAAATGAAAAGTTTCTATTTTTTAACATATCAAGATACTTTAGAAATATACCAAGACGGCTATACTCGTAACAACGGCACACATTTTCATCACCATATACAAATAATTGACAAGGGTGGAAAACCCTGTTAAGAATTCGAATATGGTGTACAAGATGATATCGTAAGAAAGTAATACCTAATGCATACTTGAAAGTTCAAAGTTATGGCAAGAAAGTTGGCTCTTTACTAAACATTTTGTTCCAGAATGTCAACGAAAATATAGCGGAAACAACATGCAGTACGCGGAAGTTTTATATTGTAGCTGAGAAAACAAGTATATTGTAGATGTTTTTCTTCTGTAGTTAAAATAGAAACAGTTAAAGGGAAATTCAAAAGCGAGGAGGACGAGTGATGAAGTAGAGATTTCGGATTGCGGCAGCCCACATAATTTATTATAACTGAATACTGAGTAAATCCTTGTCTAAGCAAGAACAAAACTACAGTATCACAGAGAGACAAACACTGGCTGTACTAGTGGCACTGGAACATTGGCGCTGTTACCTAGAAAATGGCATCAAATTCACAGTGTTCACAGACCATTCTGCACTAAAGTGGTTTCTCAAACTACAAAACCCATCTGGACGATTGGCGCGCTGGGGAGTAAGATTGTCGGCCTAAATACTCAGTACATCATTCTGAATTAAAAATAATCTGTTGCATACTTTTGACGTTCTTTTTTAATTATCGATGAAAAATTTCCATGTGGAGGTGTTTAAGATGATGTACTGAGTATGTGGTATGCGTTTTCGCGTATCCCTTACACCCTGTATAATTCTAATTTAAATGATATCCCTCTTTATGCAAACTCTACAGATATACCCTGGGATGTATTTTTTTTCGTTTTTTACAATTGCATCTCGCAGTTCAGCCTCTGAGGCTGGCTACTGCTTAACCGGGCAAACCGGTGGATGCCTTGAATTTAAGGCCTCCAGCCAGGCAAAAAGCTTATAAACTAAGCGGCAACGCTAAGGGCACCCCCTGTGGGGTACGAGCCTCGGTTTAGGGCGTCGCTGGGGGAGGGCAGCAAAGGGACAGGCTGGATCTGATTTCCATTATTTAGTGGCTGATTTATTACTAATGGCTCAACTTCGCGGGCTGGCTCGAGCAAGGGTCGGGGTAGTGAACAGGGACGTCGCGACGGGCCTCGACGGCGAGGCTGGAAAGACGGCGGTTTGTGTCTGTGTTTTTTACGTTTTAACGTGCTGGTTTCCCTACTGCTCTCTTGTAAAAGGGTAATACGGTAATCGGGAGTGACTAGGTTATGCCGAGGAAGGCGAATCTTACTAATACGCAATGGTACGTATCGGGCGGCCGATGCGATTAGGGGGTTGCGGTGCTTAACCGCTGAGTCAAAGAAACGCTTGGGGTATAATGCAACAGAAAAATAAATATTTTCGGGTACTCAGCCTCATTGGCCATCAATTAAGTGCGCAGTCTCTTAAATATTTTTAACAACGATAGACACTTTTCTGCTCATCGAAAAACTTTATCGATTAGTTATTTAAGGGCTCAACGCTGAAACAAGACTAACGAGCCTGGCATGAAGACTCGGTTATAAGTGAAGAGGTTTAGTGGAAGCACGCGAACCTTGACCTTTGGGAAAAATTCAATTATGAAGAGGATGAAGTACCCTTCATCGGTTCAGCTGATTGAAGAGGCTTAGAAAGGGCTTACCCAAGTAATATTATGAAAGAAGATTTTCTGTGGAGTTTCTTTGGCCGTAACTAAGTTTTTTGTACGAAAATATTATATTATCTACAAGAATTTTTGTACTCGATGTTTTAAAGGATATAATACATGTCTGAAATATTAATACCGTTTACGAATTTAAAATTCATAGACTTTATCATGAACATCAGATCAGGAATCAGGATAAAGTCGCTATGGATCCATATGATGGAGTTCTTAGACGCATATATCAGGATCTAGATGATCGGGAGTTCCTAGAGGCAGGAATACTTTTATGGATTTCTGTGGAAACATCATTGGTTTAGTTTAAAATATCTACAAATGATTAGCTTACCGTGGATGGTGAGCAGTGCCGTCACCCAGAACCAGTGCATCCACCAGTGTAGTGTCATGACGACAGTTTGATACGATATTCTGACTTTTCCGACCTGCAACAAAGACAACGCAATATTTATATTTTATTCAAAGTAGAGTAACATAAAAATCATCGCGAAGTCATCATCTGCCTAGCCTTTTCCCAAACTATCTTGGGGTCGGCTTCCAGTCTAACCGGATGCAGCTGAGTACCAGTATTTCACATGAAGCGACTGCCTATCTGACCTCCACAACCCAGTAACTGGGTAATACGATACCCCTTGGTAAGACTGGATGTCAGACTTTTAGCTTCTGACTACTCGTAACGACTGTCAACGATCTACAAATGACAGCCGGGACCAACGGCTTAACGTGCTTTCCGAGGCACGGAGGAAACTCGATATGTAATTATGGTCACCCATCCACAGACCAACCTCGGCAAGCACGGCTTAACCTTAAAGATCGACCTGGGCGGCTGTTATTATTTAGCCAGGAGCTCCTCAAAAAAAAATCATCGCGAAGTATTATTATTTATTGGTAAGTAACAGTAGACAACCAATTACAGTCACCGCACATTTCAAAAACGGTAATATTTTCAGGAAATACCACATTTGCTTAAAATACCGAAAATCCAATTTTCCTTCCCCCAATTACCCAAATATGCATTTTAAATCAATTTAAAAATACATCACCGATATACGAACCGCAGCTAAACGTCCAAAAAAAAACAGAATACAAGCTTCATATTAATTCCACATTTGGTGTTTGCAACTGAAACCCTAAATGGATTTCAGTAAAGCGTTCGCGGAACAGACTGGTATATACAAAATGTATTTGTGTATATGTATGGTAAGTATATGCGGATGTCGTCTATAACAAAGGGTATTAACCATCCGGCACATCCCCGCGTTCCCGCGAATTCTGGCTCATTAATGAAAGCAATGTGTTAAGTTGTGAGCGGTGGAGTTTTGACGTTTACGCCTTCATTTAAAAACAATGTTTTATTCTAGGTGTTGGTCCTCTAAGATAGCTAGAATTTCATTAAGAAGTAACATTTTAAAGCTTGATGTGTCCACAGCTGTGATAAAGGCCACCTCTCCTCTGTAGTTCTTACCGCGGGTCCAGCGTGGTGAGCTTTCGAATGTTTGGTTCTAAAACTCGACGGATTCCTGAAGATGTTTTCCTTTATCTTTTCTAGAGCAATGGCGACAAAATCGATTACACCAGTGTCCGGCTGGGTTTGAACCCACAGCTAATTATGCGTAAGTAACCAAGACAAGTCCAGAGGAACGGCCCCGATTTACTTGGCTATCGCAGCTATGAAGAAAAAGTAATGCAGGAGAATCAATTAGTGTTTTGAGTTAAAACCAAAAATAGCACTAAACAAATAGCGAATAACACAAACATTTTGACGTGCCTTTGTGAGTTTTTAAACAAACAATATGACAACATCCAAAGTTTCACCAGTTTTTGCAACAATTGTACAAGTCATTATCTTAGCAAAGATTACAAATTGCTCCATGTTCAACAAAAAATGTCTCCTTAATCTAGTGATTTTATTGCAACCTTGAGACGAACAAAAAGATCGTTACGACGCAGAAACGTATTTAGCTACTGTTTTGAAACTACGCGAATGTTGGGTACAGAACTACAGATTGAAAGTAATAAAGAAAAAATATTTATTTGACGCTGGAACATGACGTGGATACAAAAAAAAAACATACAGAGTTTTTACAAATATAATTATATAAATATATACACAAAAGGACGGAACAAAAAAGTTGAGAGCTTGCATTCGTGACTGTGACACGCAGGTTACCAGTCGGCATGATGCTGTGCTATGACGGGCCCACAGCACAGGGCTGGTTTTCAGTGATCACCTAAAAAAACATTGGTGAAACGTATCATGAAATGTAACAAATATAAGCTTCATCAGCTTATAGCGTTCCCACTGCTGGGACACAGACCTTCTTTCTATGAGAGAGAATGGGCTATAAATCTACCACGCGGGCTTAGTGCGGGTACGTAGATGTCACATGCCTTCGAATTTTCGTTTCTAGGACATGTCGTTTCCTCATGATGTTTTCCTTTGCCGTTTTGTGAGTTGTTGCGTTGTTGTGAAACTGGATAGCGATGACACATAACCGTCAAAAGTGGAGAAATTTGGAAGAGACCTACACTTAGCATTGGGTGGCCAAGGGTTGAAGAAGAAGAAGAGTTGTTGCATTACATTTATGTTGCTTTGCATAAGTCTGGCGGGCTTGTCTGTGTTACATTTCATATTACGTTTTACCAACGTGTACTCGGCAGAATGTTAAATACCCCGTCGCTTGTACCCGTAACTTACAGAAAGGGATTTGCACAGAACTGAGCAATTTATGTTACCTGAGTTTTTGCTCGTAAATTTTCGTTCATTAGAGAGATGGAGACTATTCGGCATTGCCACGGCAACTTTCTAGGGATTTAATTAAAAATTTTGCAAAGTTATTGTTGGACAGAACTTTTTATGAAATGGATTTAATCCTTTTGTGGATGTTTGAAAAGTGCGTAACTGTATACGTTTTCCGCCTTTTTGTAATTTTATGAAATTAATTTCCTCTTTTCTCGGAGGAATGTACCTGTACTTTAACTTTCCCAAGTTAAATTTTCCTCTACTCTGCTTATTCAAACTTTTGGCGTTATTCCATTAATTGTAGATGGTAGTATTTTTGCTAGAGCCCCATAAAACATCATTTTCCTATTTTAACTTTTTTTCATACATACAAATTTTTAAAACTTCATCACAGCGACAACTTACACTTTCCGCCATCTTGCACATATGGTGACAAATGATCGTTAGCACAGCATATACAGAGCCAAAGCAAGCTTCGTTACCCCCCATTTGCAGCAACAGCTCGTGATTACTCCCTCTGAAGGTAATTTGAGGGAATACGGCGGAAAATTACTGTCTTTAGAGTCGGTAGGTGGTGGCAGCGTTGTGCACTTCGACGCTTCAGTACAAAGACTTGTTTTGTACTGAACCTGACGGTCACGTGTCCTGACGCTAGTTTAACATTTTTTACCCATCACAAAAGTGCACAACGTAAGAAGTTTTCACTTCAAAAATAAGAGTGTCCTTCGATACGGAAAAATGGTTTTTGCTTAGTTTTTGCATTCTATGATGACCTTAAAAATCTGATTTTTATGTTCCGTAGAGAAATAAAGTTTTCTTTCAACTACGCAGTAATGTCATTAATCACTACAAAACCGATCACAAAGGATGTCTTTTATGCTTAGAACCAAAACAGTGCAGAAAAGTTATATGAAATCTCATTATTGCACTGTTTTTCATTACTGCACTGTTTTAAATTTTAAATTTGAAATTAAATTTACTACAGAGGTGTAATGTCTCCTATTAAGTTAATAAAATGTATGCATTAGATCAAAATATTACTGACTGAAAGTAAAAATCGGCTGAATAAAACTGACTTGGTGAAAAAAAAAAACAAATAGCGCGCATTTTGTGCCATTGTAAAACTTTGATACTTCTTTACTAAACAAAAAGGTTAAAAATCATGGAAATTGACAGCGATAGCGATATGAATTCAACTCCAGAAAATATAAAACAGCTGCAAATGAAGTTTTTAGTAACCTTTAATAACTGCACTTTTAATAATTGTATGTTTGAAGGGAAGATGAATTAAACTTTGTTTCATTAACTTGAGTTTTATTTTGAGTAGGTATATTTTGTCAGGGTAGTTGAAAGAAAAGCAGATTACGCACCTCGATAAAGTGAGTAATTAATGCACTCGTGATAATTTAGTGCCCTCGCATGCGCTCGGGCACCAACATAACACTCGTGCATTAATGACTCACTTTGCGCTCGGTGCAACAATCTACTATTTATGTTTTCTTTTTCCATAGTAATTGCAAGAAGTAATGCTAAGCCAAGACTCGTATTATGTAGTGTTGAAGTGAATGAAGCCAGGAAAAAGTGTATTTTGACATGGTAGGCGACGTGCACTTAGACGCCTTTGTACGAAGATAAGGTTTGTTAGAGGAAAGACAGGGGTGACCTTGGGTACTAGGAAATATATCGTGTTTTCATTCCGTTATGTCCCTACGCTGGATTATTTCCACTTATGTGACGGTATTCAGTAAAGTCTCGTAAGGCAAACATAAAACTTTTTTATTTTGAGTTAGGTTCCCTAACTAGAAGTTATCAGAACTTTCTTTTGTAGTTCCAGAAAATCAATTACACAGAAATCTCATCGGAAATATACTAAACAGAGGTAAGACCGCAAAAATCTTATTATTAAATATACCTCCTAGCTGTTTACTGGTTCCTATCACATTAAGTAGGCTCCCCTAAGCAACCATAACAAAGTACCGCGATAAATAATAACCCATCGTACTTTTGACACACTTTCCAACAGCAAAAAAAAGTTTTAACTTTTAAAACGGCTAACGACAGTTTTTTGTTTCAATAAAGTTTTTTTCCGCAGTTAAAAGTTGTGGGGGAACTGCTTTCGACTGGGGAGGCTTTATTTAAAGAACACAGTTTTACGAAACAACATTTTTTATTGCTGCTCCTCTCCTATTGGTCGTAACGTGATGATATATAGCCTATAGCCTTCCTCGATACCTAACACTGAAAGAATTTTCCCGAGATTAGCGCGTTCAAGCAAACAAACAAAGTCTTCAGCTTTATTATTAGTAAGTATAGTATATATTATTATAATATATTAATAGTAGATTAGATACATAACATAAAATCACGTCTTGTAATCTCCGAAGGGTTGAGCTATATTTCGCGGGTATGTTTAAGTCCCATGTAATAGGGGCGAGTCTATTCCCATCAACTGGGCACAAATCCTGACTCCTTAGCTGCTGAGGAATTCCTGATGGAAAAACCCAATAATACTGCTCGGCCCAGGAATCGAACCCAGGACTAGATAAACGAGGCAGTATATAAAAGGTATGAGGGCAATAAGACGAAAATGCGAGTTGATATTATCAATATTCAGTCGAGGGACTTCGACTCCAACAGGCAGAGGACCTAGGCCTCCCTAAAATAGCACCAAATAGTACCGGTCCTGTGCTTTACAAGTAGAATAGATGTAAAAAAAAAACTCTACGAGGTAAAACACCTATAAATGCAAGCATGTAGCTGATCCACATTGTGTTATTTTTGTAAGGTTATCAAAAAGACATTATCTAGCTAAGCTTGCTAGAGCATCCACAATTTATCCTCAGATAACTTTAACGACATTCCAAAAAAGATAGCCTTTGATTTACTATGCCGTTATCAAGTATAACCTTTTCTTTAATCGGATTAACTTCTTGCCAATCCGACGCCCAATTTATAGTTACCACAATTCAAACGTTATACCAGATATAATCCAAGCCGTAAGAAATGCCTACAAAAGTTTGATTCCATCATTCATCTTTTGGAAGACCTAGATATCAAGATTCAAAATATATTTAGCCCCTTTCATTACAAAAGTGTACGATAAGTGTCAAAGAATGGGCGACCTAAGTAAGCGAATAACAAACAAGGGAGAATACAGCTTCATCATGGAGAATAACTGTCACGAAAATCACGAAAGATATCCCGTATATCTTCCGTGATTTTCTATTATTGTGAGATCCCGATATTTTTTAAAAATCACGGATTATATCTCGTACGTGACAGCGAAAGCTTTGTTATCAACAGTGACATCTTAAAACACTGTTTTAATTATGTTTGTTCTGTAAATTGATTTTAAAAAACCCTTTTAAACGTCAGTATTTTTGAAGTGAAAACTTCTTTAGCGGCTCTAAATTCGTAAGACGGATTGACATTAGGTTACGAAAGAATTTGAACTTTATGACATCTGTCATTGAGTTTGGGTTTCCAAAACTGAATAATTATCTTATGCACAAACAAAACCTTCGGTTTCTCGTAAAATTCGTAAGATGGATTGTAATAGTTCTGAAGTGTTAAATTTTTAATGTAATATAAATTGTCATGTTTGTGTACGATAGCGCAATAAATGAATATTGTATTTTACCACATTAATGATAGTACTTTGATACTGATAATTAAAGCAGTTCGTGCAAAATGATTCCCTAACCATTCCAAAATATCAAAAATGCACAATGTTAATATTCAAGTTTTCACTTCTGCCGGCACTCCCGGAGCGCAACCCGTTTTTTAAAAAAATATATAAATACTAGACGAGCCTCTCATATGTCAAGTCACAGACAGTAAACAACCATCGACCAAATAGTTATAAATTTAAGAAGGTGGTGATCACGAAGACAAGTATCTTTAAAAGCAATCAACGTGCTCACACGCTGCTCCTTGAATAATAGATAAACATGGAGTGCTTCGCCGTAAGCTTCTTATCGCCCCTCTACACGTACAAGCGGATACTAAGTTGCAGGGGTTAGCTCCGCAACACTTTTATTTTGTCCTTGTAGAAATTGTATTGGAAAATAAATAGGTAAGTGACCCACAAAGAACGGAACCGTATTTGTCCATTAGATTAGGTTTTAAAACTGAAGATATACTAATGCCCGTGTACAGTAATGTTTGTTATTGAAAACGGGAATAAGAGGCTGCAGCTGAATGAGGCAAAGCTTGTGTATCGGCTTAGCATTGAATCTTTCTAATGTTTTATACATGACTAGCACTTCGTCCGCGAAAATTGTGATAAATAACATAGGCTATATGCCTATGTTACTCGGTAAAGATGTAGCTTTCTAATGGTGAAAGAATTGTAATTCGGCCGAGTAGTTTTTGAGTTAAATCGTAACGAATAAACAAACAATAAAATTTTTCGTCTTTATAATATTATTGGTTTAGAAGAAGAAGTAGAAAGGACAATGTGCAAAATCGTATTCCAAATCGAAAATCTGATTATTAATAATATGTACTTCCGTGATTATTCATAATTCTGGGCTCCCGATATTTCTATGCTGTTGCAAGCGCCATGATCGCAGGATTGCCCCGTCCCGTGCCGTCATGGCACTTGCAGTGTTAGTTTAGATATAAACCGTGAAAGCTTAAATCGCATTAAACTCGAAAGAAGCGAATCGATACAGTCAGTAAAAATGTACCAATGTGTTAAATTGGCGGTTATGTATTATGTCATGTTGTGTTAAGCTTTTCAGACTTGAAACCTCTTTTACATAATCTTTATTCTGATAGGTTCTTACGCTATAGTATCTTAAAACTCTCTGAAAAGAAGTAAAAAATATTACTGGTCACACAATTCGTACAGTCTGCAGATAACTGTTGCTCGGGTGTTTGTACTAGTGAGATTTGTCTCTGCAACATTCGCACTGCCGAATAAATCTTATTGCATCGTTACAACGAGGTTTACAAAGGCGGAATAATGTAATCCTTCTGTGTTCTTTGATAGCGCTTCTCTCAAGAGAGACTGTCAGAGATACTAATAACTTAGCCACGACCTACTTGATTAAGCGACACTCCTTTTCTGACGGCGACTGTGGACAAAACGAATGAAGGAAATTGGCCAGAGCTTACGTTCAGTTACCACGATGTGGCGCTACTCACGGGAAGGAAACAGACGCTTGACGCATCACCCGAGGTCATGAACGGTGCGTAAAATATAATACCGATTGAAATATGTATAACCAGGATTTATGGATTATTCACGGCAGTTCTCACGTAACCGGATACCGTTCGTCCGGCAACTTTTTCACGAGAATAAATACGAGGCTTGTGGTACCGTGAACGAGTATACAACGATCCTGGAAAATTTACGTTGCGGATTCGGCAAGGATGAACGTGAATCACCCTTTACACGCGGTTGGGTTTAGAGTAAGCACAAATGTGTTGTGTATGGGATTTCGTGGATAAAGGTGCTTTTTTGTGACGTCAGCGTGGGTGGCTGAGTCAGCACGTTGTTAATTCTTCTGTGAGGATTTTAACGCGTGTTTGCTTTAATTAAATTGATTGTAATTAAAAACAAACGAAGCAACCTAATATTCGAACTGACCTGATCATAGCGTACTGTACCTACCGACGCGCGACGATGCTAAAAAGTCAGGATCAAAAGCTTTTCGTTAAAAGTTCGACGTCTTACGATACGCTTTTCTAATTCAATTGTGCAGAACGTGAAACAAAAGAAACAGACCAGATCTACAACGGTATAAACGCCAGAAATATGTAGATGGGTATATAAAATCCCGATTTGAATCAATATGCAGTCCTTGTTGGCCATTAAAACATTAATTGTCCCGCTGTGAATGGAAACACCGACCCTGAGCGCAGCAGGTGGGTCTACAAGCTACAACGTACTACCACTGTCATTCATTTTCTATTTTATACTATTTTAGGGGTATGAGGAACAGGGTGTAAAGTTCCTCGATACTTCTAAGAAAAGGGAGGATCCTCCGGCCAGACAGGTGTTATGTCTGGCGGGCAACTGCCCGACAGTTGTAGTCGGGTTTTTCTATATACTCTTAAGTCGATGTAAACTTTGCATGTGAGATGTAGGAAATTGATGTTAGTTCTTCCGCCGTGTCATAGATGGCGCTGTAGTACTTTTTGTAGTAAGTTGCTTTTTGTTGGACGCTACATCACTCCCCACCGGAGACCGGAGGTCGATAGTCGAATGAGTCTTGAAGTATTTTGCCATGCCAGTTTTAAGCTCGTTGCCGCATTGTTCACGGTGAGTCGGAACAGTCTGCGGTGGTGAGGCGAACCCCAGTGAGTCGGGGCCGGCGCTGCGTTTGCTCCAGTGAGTCGGACGTGGTGCAGCGCCGCGATGTGGCAGACAGCTAGAGAGGTGTCAACCGGGAGGTAGAAGCTCTCGACCGGCCGAAAGTGCAGTGTGCTGTGCCATGGTCGCTTGAAGAGAGGCTGAGGGTGCTGGCCAGGAATGCGCTTCCGCTGCATGCTGGTGGACAGGAATACCCATTGGCTGGCTGGCTGTGAGACTCGCTGCTCGAAAGCTTGAGGAAGTGATGTTGATGATTATGACGTCACGTTGCTCGAAGGCTGCGCTGACGTCCATTTCGGGGTCACCAGTTTAGGGGTATGAGGAACAGGGTGTAAAGTTCCTCGATACTTCTAAGAAAAGGGAGGATCCTCCGGCCAGACAGGTGTTATGTCTGGCGGGCAACTGCCCGACAATTGTAGTCGGGTTTTTCTATATACTCTTAAGTCGATGTAAACTTTGCATGTGAGATGTAGGAAATTGATGTTAGTTCTTCCGCCGTGTCATAGATGGCGCTGTAGTACTTTTTGTAGTAAGTTGCTTTTTGTTGGACGCTACACTATCTACATTTAAACGCCTATAAGTAATCCCCCAAGTTTAAGGCAACCCCGACTTACGAGCAGTAAGCCGTGGGTTGAACCCAGGTCGGCCCATTACTTTGTGCAATTTATTTCATCACCGCTGCCCTCCAACACGGTGAAGGAAAACATCGTGAGGAAGCCGGCATGTCCTAGAACTAAAAATTCGAAGACATATGACATCTACCAACCCCCACTGGGTTCGGGTGGTGGATTTCAGCTCACTCCCTCTCATAGAGAGGAGGCCTGTGTCCCAGCAGTGGAAACATTATAGGCTGATGATGATGTTGATGAAGTTTAAGGCAAAGGTGTACTTTACACTCACCTTTCAGGCAAAGGTATGTTTTAGTTCCAAATAAACCCGCTTACAACCGGACACAAATCCAAAATCCATGGCTGCTGCTAAAAAAATCTGTTAGAAATCACAAAATACTTTGCTCGACCCGGGAATCGAACTCATGCTTAGCAGTAGCACTTGCGATCACTAGACCAACGAGACAGTCATCAACATTTAAATAACACTGGCTATTCATTATGTTTTCATACTTCCCAATGATTTCATTGAGACAAAATTGTATGAGCCTACAGTGAATAGGACGCTTCATTCTTGCTCTTTTAACCTTAAACGTCTTCAGAACATTTTCTATTCAAAGCACTTTATAAGACATCTTTATAAAACGGTGGTCTTTAGAGCTGAGGTAATTGAAAGTGTAACCTTTTAGTATAATACCTGTTGAGTAGACAATGGAGAAATTATCTTAAAAGGTCTTTTAATGTTGCGATATTAACTGAGACAGTTACAATTTGTGAAGTTAATGATATTTTCGTGTTCGTGCCTGAAAATTAAACGCTTAATAACATGTTAGAGCATTTATAGGTGAATCTAGTGAATGCAATATATTTGTTGCAAACAAAAGATCCTTAGATTACATTCGATTCGTCATTCCATCTTACAAAGTACATCATAAGTGATAGTAGCTACAACTACTTTCAATATTACAACAAGGTCCAAAAAAGCATCCAAATAACTCGAAAAAAAAAACAGAATAATGAATCCAAAAGATGCAAAAAGATGGCCAGGACATAAAAACAATGTCAATGAAAACACACACCAAAATTAAAAACTGTCAAGTTTTCAGCTGAGAAAAGGTAAGATCACTTTAATGATGGATGATGATCAACTCAAACATAAATAAGAACAAAGGGTAAATAGCCTCTATTACAATAAAGCACACACTGTACACAATAAGACACCAATCGAGTTCACAATTACAGTGCATTTGTCTGAGGGTATAGACCGTGAAGTGATTATCTTTTTGGGTGTACCTACTCTTACGACATGGCTCGATACGCATGACCTAGCTCGAGAGATGCTTAACCTAACAGCAGGCTAGATTGTAGACGCCAATTGTCTTGGCAAAAAAAACAAATGCCCCTTATCACATGTCACTGAAACATAACTGGCGTACGACAGGTACACTGCGAGATAAAAGACACGAAGTTAAAACAGAAGTAAAAAGAAAGGAAGTTAAAAGATATGAAGTATAATCAAAACGAGATGGTATTGCTAAGGAATGAGGACCCTGAGATGACGGCTAATAGAGATTTATGAAGAAACTAGCTGTCCGGCGCAACTTCGTTTGCGTCACATTTTCCCGGTTTTCGCAACATTTTTCATTGCTGCTCCACTCCTATTTGTCGTAGCGTGATGATATATAGCCTATAGCCTTCCTCGATAAATGGGCTATCTAACACTGAAAGAATTTTTCAAATCGGACCAGTAGTTTCGGAGCCTATTCAATGCAAACAAACAAACAATCAAATCTTTCCTCTTTATAATATTAGTTTAGATGAATTACGTCGACCCAAATAAAATGGGATAAGGGACGACAGAATATAAACAAGATTATGTTGAGCATTGATTTTGCCAAATAACTGTTCTATATTTTATTAAATCGTACCTATCGAAGAAACAAGATAACTGTGATTTCGCTTTGGCTTTAATTTCCATGACCTTATCACTGCCTTGCTAAACAGCCAAGAATTGTAGACCCAAACTTTCTAGTAATAATATAACGTAGGAAACGGATTTAATTTTTATAAATAAGTACCAAATAATGACCTTCATCGTACTAGACAATATCCACATGTTAGATGTAATCAAGTTCTGTCTTAGATATCCCATTTTGCTTTAGCTATGCCTCGATACGCATGACCTGGTCTAAGAAAACCGGCCTAACTAGCTGCCAGTCTAGACGTCAATTATCTAGCAAAAAAGTTAGAACTGACTTGTTTGGAGAATCGATTGATTTCGACCAAGAAGGTGCTGTATTTCTCTTCGAATGATTCGTTTTTTTCTGTAAGTGCTCGGTCAAATTACATCTATTCACTATTCATTCAACATCTTAGTCTTGAATTGCGGCAAATGTAACCAAAATTGTACCCTTCAATAGTGTTCGAACCACGTTCTTAATTTATGGTTCCTAGTAATATGCTCTAATTCTGCCCGTAGCTATAAGTTACCAGCAATAATTGCTCCCAGCTTAATATTACATCGTGCCCGGAATTACAAGCAGTGGGGTGCTATTGTAATTATCATAAATCCTATCTCTAATATTCTCAAATTACTACACCAGGCTCTACAATAATGGCAGTCGAATTTCGTGTGGGTCGAAGTTAGCTAGAGGATTTTTGCACGTAAAAAAACCTATATACAATATTGGGGTCTGGTATAGGTATCGGCAAAATTGATTCTAGGTATACGTTCGGGGAAAACCCTTTTGGCTTGGCTCGAACTATGCAGAGACGACCAGAACATGATTCAGAGAACATAGATATCAGATGCTGAACGGAGTTTGCAATCGGCATGAGCCGATTGAAAAGCTGAATTTCTGTAGGAATTATTTGAGATCTACGTTGCTTTTCAACAAATCCTGTCGAATAGAAAGTTCCGAGCTGAAGCAGTACATTTTACGCTATCAAAACTCGACATGTTTGTAGGTATTGTTCGCCCGTGAGGAGAAACTCCACCACTATGCCGTAGACTCATCAAAGGTAAGAGCTGCAGAAATAGGCGCACTCCACCAGACCGTGAGGCTAGCAAATACAGTGGAAGCGAGGCCCTCAATCTTGTCTTTGAAGCCATGCGGGTGTATACGACTCTAAATAGGAGTTTTCTTACTACTACCCAAACTCGACAAAAAGTTTTTTTTTTTGTTTTTTCTGCGTTTTGTTTTGATATAAACACTTTTGTTGAGCAACCGTTCAGATTACTGGAAGATCTATTACGGGATACATGATATCTCCTTAGTCACAACAAAAATAAGTGGCCTTCGATCTTTAGTATTGCATTACGCCAAACCAGCTACAGCATATCATTATGCACTGGTGCAAATCAATGCCAACAATGCCCCGTAACTGATCCGTTGGTCTCATGGTCGCAAGCGCGACTGTTGAGCGTGGGGTCTTGGTTTCGATTCCCGGGTCGGGCAAAAAGTGTTATTGGGTTTTTCCATTAGTAATTTCTCAGTAGTTGCCCGGAGTTCGAAAGTTGGCGGTATGATATCCCCGTGCCTCAGAAAGCACGTTAAGCCGTTGGACCTGCGCCTGATATCTCTCCGGTCGTGTCGGATTGCCGTCCAATCGGACTATGAGAGTGAGGGAATAGAGAGTGCACCTGTGTCTGCGCACACAATTGTGCACTATAATATCTCCCACGCCGATGGCTAATCTCCGCCAAGATTTGCCGCCGTGACCGAAAAACGGTCAGGATGACTATATTGCAACAGTTTAATTTGCAACAGTCTGAACAAAGGAACAGCCAACAGAGATTTTGAGTATTTGCAAAATCTTTATCTTCATCATCATAATTATAAACATATGCAAGCTTGTTTCAGCTACTGCTGAGTAAGGTGATCCTGTCTTGATCTGTGCGAGTTTAATTCGAGTCTAAGTAAACCTTTTTGAAATGGACAAATTCTTATTATATTATTTAACTTTATGTACAGCAGTGGTGGGCGGACTTAATGCTACAAGGCACAAGGCGTTTTCTACCATTCAATCTTTGTTAATATTATTCTTCAGTTCAACTCGTTCCAGTGAGTTCGTCCAACGGTAAGGGACGTCTTTTGTTTGTCCAAGTAGTTTCTGCGGCTGTCGTCGCGCTATGATAACGCCCGGAGCATGAAGATGTGCCGAATATAAGTTCACCAAGAAAGCGTATTGTTGTGTGCCGTGTTTCTTTATACAGGTGGCTTGGAAGCAAAGTATTGTTCTGGCTGTCATGTACTTTTGCTGGCTTTGTTGAACGTGTTTTAGTTAATGAAATAGTAGAATCGACACTTGGCTCTGGTATTGTAAAAAAATGATGGAGTAGGATAGCATAGATAAATGCAGGTGAACGCCAAAACTGTCTTGTAGCATATTCAAAGGGCCTTGAGTTCTTGACAAAGTGATATCAGCGATAGCGATTTTAGAAAACTTAAACTGAATTCGATTGATATGCTAACGAAAATCTTATGACAATCCTGTTGAAATGTTGTGTAAACAATCTGTCAATCAATTGAGGCTCTCAGAGTTTTGATTTGCCTGCTGCATACTACAACGTGCCGCTGATTGAATGCTAAGTAAGAATATTTACTTATTCCTTGCTTATTTGGTCCGTAACCCCGACTCTTTCGAGTGTTAGGACCTCAATCTAAACCAACTTAAGTTCCACTTATCCAAACGACGAAAAAGGTCGTCGAAATGAGAAAAGGGATTGCGTCCTAATCCGTAAAGCGGCAAGAAAATATATTTACTCTATTACTAAACTTAGGATTACATCACCGCAATTATACGAAACTAGAGGGTAGATCGAAAATCCTCTTAGCTCTTATGTCATTGGCGCGTCCTTCAAATGAGGACGGTCCCGCTGGGGTTCTGTCGTAATTAATCCCGGTATTTTCCATCGTTCTAGTTACTAGTTAAAGGCTGGTAATTAGTTTGCTAAGGTCTGCTGAAGCTCTATTTAACTTGGGTAGATTAAGTTCTTCTGTTATTAGTCCCTTTGTGAGACGACTTCTAGAATGCCGATGATTACTGGCTTGCGACATAAGACCCCATTCAAGACCTCGAGCGATACGACTTGCGACTCTTCTCATAACTACCGTCGCTCCTTGAGGTGCCTAGACATTTAACTTAGGTAGATTAGTTTATTCTGTTATATCATCATTAATCCCTTCCGGATCAACGTCTAAATTACTTTTCGCTCGGTTCTTCTAACACGTCTATTTCCTACGTTCCAAATCTTCCCGATATATTTCTGAGAAACGTTTATCATTAGGAATTAAAGGCGTGTCAGTAACATGTTAATCCCTAACCGATCCGAATTAAATCACATTTTCTGGAACATGTCCAAGAGTCTAGTGGCAACGAACTGCTATGGGATTATATGGAAGCTTTTAGAACATGCATGTACAGTTAACCTGTACTCCTCGGATGTCCTCGAACTGGCCAAGAGTGGAACGAAGTTTTAATAGAATAACAGGTCAGCTCAAATTGGATTGGTTACCACTGACTTCATTCAACTGAACTTGGATACTAAAAATGCTTAAGAAAAGATTATCGAAATTAAGGTCAGTTATTTGGCATAGCAAATACTAGTCTCTAATATAATATACTACTACTTAATCTAAAATTGGGTTCGAAATAATGTGGAAGATATTTTCAGCTTCTGTCTGGGAATTGAAATGTATTCACCTTGGGAGTCTCTTATCATTTTGGACCTAAATCTGTCATCGGCGGAGTGTGAGTGTTAGGTACCTGCGTACCTTGATTTTATGTCTGAAATACTTGCTGAGATATTGATCTAGTTGAATAACTTAAGAAGAGATGACGTGTTCAGTCTTTTGTCATAGTTACAGTTTTCTGAGAGTTTTCTTGTGTATTGAGCTGTTTTAAGAAATCTTTTTCAAAATCTTTTGAAAACTCTCTTTGAATACATCAATTAACGACCCCGACTCATTATAAACGTCATCGTCAGTCCATCGAGTTGCGGGGCGTCCCACCGTAGCTTGCCGGAAAACGGTCTCAACTTCAGGACTCATATGCTTTCGTTTGTTTGTAAGGAAGAGGACAGGCTGTCATGGAACATCTTGGAGGACGCTTATGCCCAGCAGTGGACTGTGATAATCACAGTTGATTGAGGAACTGAAAATGATATTCTCTTTTGTCTTATTAATACCAGGAAACGTATTAAACAAAGCATAAATCAAGAAGATACACAAGTACTCACCGACTACAATCGGCCGAGCCCCTTACCGCACGATCATGTAGCTGTATCGGAGATGTTCACACCTATAACAAAGAGCACAGCTCATTAATATGCAAAGTGGACTTTAAGGTCTGCTCGTTGCGTGATGAGAAGGTGGACGTGCTTCACGCGATGTTTTGAGTTGTTTGTTAGGTTTAGTTTTGCGTGGCGTAGTGTAAAATGTTATGGAGTTTTACTAGCAGTATCTGTCTCTTAGGGCCTTATGCTAGAGAAGGTCCGACCTTCGACGTTATCAATATTTTGTTTACTTTTAATTATTTGCTATTTAAGCAGTAATGTTATGAACGATTTTATACAGTGTAACCGTTTTTGCCCTCCACGCGGGTGAATCTGCGGGTTCATACTTACAAGTAAGTACCTATTATCAATGGCTAGACAAAATACTCTTTATTATATCTATATATTCTCGTGTATGATAAGATTGATAAGGTTGCTTGTTTATTATACCAAGCATTATTTTGAGCCTGCCGTAATTAAACAAAATTTGTACAGGACTCCCAAAGGGCCAAATTTTGTTACGGTACTTAACGCGCGGAGCGTCGTAAGAATAAATTCTATGCCCTAACATTTTCTTATGTAAAGTATATCATAAATATACTATAGGTATTTAATCTACCGTTTCGTTGAAGTACAAACGAGTCACAAACAAAGTAACTTGTGTTTGAATTAAGTAGTAAGTTTGTTTAAAAGGCAAGACTGACTGACTTTGTTGTATAGTCAGCAAAAAAAGTTGCTTCATCATTTCAGCCCAAAAGACGTCCACTGCTGGACATAGGCCTCCCCCAAGTATCGCCATATTGACATTTTGGGGGGTGTTGCCATAATCGTCACGCTTGGCAGGCGGGTTGGCGATCGCAGTACGGATGTTACAAAAGCACAGAGAACGCTGCTGCCCATTCTCTGGCAATCCCTTAGTCGCCTCATACGACACCCACGGGAGGCTTTGGGATGGTGCTATTCTTTACGTCCGACACCACACAGAACAAAAAAGTTGCTTAACATAATTTAATGAATGAAAATGTAATTTTTATTTTGAGTTGTGTTGGACTTTCACTTTTGGTATGTGCCAAATAAAACTATTTTTTTTCAAAATATGCAGCGAGGATATTTGTTGATCAAAGTTAAGTAGGTAAAGCAAAATCTTATAACTTACGGGAATCTACATAGACTAGTTTCTTCGTAAAGATTATGCAAAGCATTTTTTTGCCGACGGTTTTCTTAAAAGGTCAACGACTCAACAAACAACCTTGTGTAGATGTTAAATAAATAATTAAATATGTGTTTACTTTTAATATTAATTTCATGAATAACTTAATCAACTGTTATGTGAATAAAAACGAAGGTTTAATATGAGTTCGTGACTGCTATCGCTATATCGAGGGTGGCAAATCTTTATGAAGTACTGTCGACTGCACGCCAAACATCATACCTTTATTTCTCTGAAGGTTTATGGAGATGTAGACATAGCACACCCACGTGACGCCAGTTATGTTTAAGTAACATCGAACAAGGGTTGTACCTATTGGCATTACCCAAGCAAAAATAGATGAACTACTACTGCAACTTGTTCTTTTTTTTGCTTTTTTGTTCTCCCTTTTGTAGAAAGCAAGGACTTATTGTCGGGCTTAGCTGTCCTCCCATACTTAAGTACTAACCTTGTAACATTTAAATATTATAAAACTAAATGATTTTAAAGGAGTAACCATGGGAGTTTCTTGCCGGTTTTCCTCCATAGGAAACGACCAACCCGAACCGTGCACCTTTTTTTCGAAGTTTTATAAGTGCCCATGTAGGCCTAAGTGAAATAAAATATTTTGATTATGACTGCAAAAATCCTGATAGGTATTCCCTCAATAATATTTCGCCCGAACTGCAAATGGAATCCAGGACCTTGCTCAGCGATAACCCTTGCAACCACTTCACCGACAAGGCAGTCAAGGCACGTCATTGGTAACAAAACCAAAACAAGGAAGCGTTGTGTGTAGGTACGCTGTTTCCATGAAATAAGAGGCCAGCTCTTATTTTATGGAAACAGCGTACCTACGCAGGACGCGACGACTAATCAAGCTATACAAAACCAGTTCATGCAGATGTCTCATTGTACGGGAAATCTATACAAACCGAGGCCATCGTATACTGGAAATGTATAGGTTGATGTGTCGCCGAGCTACTACGCCAGGGCGGCAAGGTGGAAGTGTTTCATAACGCAGTACTCGACTGTACTTGTAATAAAATGGTGAACGAAACGGGTCATTAATTATGAATGTTTGACATTATTGAATGGGCTTTATGATTCCAAATGATCGTTAAACTTTTATAGGTATTGAGGTAGGTCATTTCAGTGCTAAATCTATTGTTAGGATTCATTGCGTTGCTGAGGTTATATTGATAACTATTGAGACACCAATCACAGTAAAAAAAATAGATGACAAAGAAAACTCATCACTAACTTAGAACTTACATCACTAGTGAAGAAAGAATCGCTTAAATGGGACCAATAATCCTAATCACAGCGAAATTGGTAAACATACATGGAAAAAAAATGCGGGTAGAAACCATAATTACCTTCTCCTTTTTTAGGAGTCGGTTAAAAATTACGAAACACTCTACCAATACTGACATTTTTACTAAATGACACAAGCTGGCAAGCCTCGCTCCACCTCATTGGCCATCGGTGTCCCGTCCTTGATTGAGACGACTCAATTCAATTATAAACTATTGTAACAGTAACTGACAAAATGAAACAATAAATAATTATGTTTAGCAACTGCTAACAAAATTAGTTATGGCAGATTTGAAAATCTTGTTGTTACTAAACGGATTTCAATTTGAAGTTTTCAGTTTGCGTTTTGTTGTCTTTTCATTGGTTACGGTTGGTTAGTAGATTGTGTTACAATTGTACGAGCATTGATAAATCTTTGAACGTGTAAGTACAGAAAAGAACTTAGTCTATTCGCGTTCAATACCTACTTGAAGTAAAACAAATTTAATTTGTATTTGGATGGGAAATCATCAAATTACCCCTCCCGCTCTGAGCGGAGCGGAAGGGAGTGTCAGACTTGTACTGACTAAAACCCATCCATGTTACTTCTTAGCCCTTTGTGTTCCAGGGCCACGGTATCTCTTTCGAACAGTCCCGCAGCCCTGGCAGGCATCGGCCCTCTCGGACCCCTTACGATTTGCTGACATCACCTTAGGGCGCGCGTGGAACACGGACGCGCCGTCGGCACGGCCTGTCGTCATAACATGGTCGAACGGTCAGTAGCCCTTCAGACACAAATCCCGTCTAGTTGGACAATCCTCTCTTTTCTAAGGACGATTAGAAAGTTTCCACCTAGTTCCTCATTCCTTTATTTGTGTTTGCATGTGTTGTTTTTAATTTGTACCTAAAGTGTAATCATCTATAAGATGAAGGCCAAAGAAAAGATGGATGAATTGTGGGAGGAATGCTATGAAAGAGAAAGGAGTACATGATGCCATGACGTCTGACAGGGGAGAATCTGCTGCGCCGACCCCAAGTAGAATGGGACAGGCAGGAAGATGATGATTAAGCTATAAGTATTGGGGCACAGAACTTCGTCTCTTCATTTATTAATACAAAGACTACGTTGCCTCACGGTATTTTCCTTTACAGTTTTAAGAGCAATGGTGATGAAATGTGTATTTTGCATATGTATATGTACCAAGGGTCAATTTTTTTTTCTATTATCTTTTTCTACCTGTTGTACTAAGCAACGAATTATTGTCGGGCCTACGCTGTCCTCTCATACTTAAGTACTAACGCTGTAACATAGAAATATTGTAAATTAAATGATTTTAAAAGAGTAACCATGGAGTTTCTTGTCGGTTCATCTCCATAGGAAACGACCAACCCGAACCGAGCACCTTTTTGTCGACGTTTTATAACTGCCCGTGTAGGCCCATTTAAAACAAAAATATTTTGATTTTGACTTCGTCTCTTCATTTATGAAATCCAAAGACTACGTTGCCTCACGGTATTTTCCTTTACAGTTTTAAGAGGAGTGGTGATGAAATGTGTATTTTGTATATGTATACCAATGGTCAATAACCACATGCGTAGTTTTAAATTTGCGATTTTTTCAATGAACTATTTTGAATAGCTGTGAAAAATATGCTACAGTCAAATTCCGTTCATAACACAAGGAGAGGTAATATTTTACGAGGCACCAACAAAAAGTGACCATCAAAGTATAGTATATTTCATTGCGAGTGCGGAAAGCCTGTCATTGCAAAGAGTTCCGACAAATGTCTACCCGAGCCGAGGCGCAGCCGAAGGTGAGGGTTGACAGTCGGAACAAGTTGCAATGACGGTTCCGCACGTGTACTGAACAACTATTTTTAATACAGTTGCGAAAAAATGAAGCAATTTAATAAAGCACATTTTTAGAAAATGGCTCCAACCGTAAAAGAATAGAAGCAGAGTTTTTTTTTGTTTTCTTCACCCATTCTGGGTAGGCAAAGGGAACTATGCCCGTACAGCCAAGTCTTCAGTAGATTTTTTTTATTGATATGAAATGAAAATGAAATGAAACCTAACCTAACTCATTGAATTAAATCGTTAAATCTGACATTGAAACAAATTAGTAGCTTCTTTTTATAAATATTTACATGAATCATAAAAACTTCTATGATATTTTTTAGTAAAACTCCGTGGTTGGTTTTTTTTCTTTTTAATAGACATTATTTTGACAGTTGGGAAAGAAAACGCACGAGTTCGGAAAAGGTAAAGAAAAAGCTCGAGTGTGTAATAGCCCACATCCCGAACGCTATACGTCCCTGTAATACGCCACTTATTGAGCAACTGTATTAAAAATACATTTTCGTGACGTCAGTCTTAGTTTGCAAAACAAAATAGCCATGTTTTTAGACGTCAGTTTAGCAAATAACAGGCTCATTTATTATTTACTGAAGAATAATCTGTACTGAAATATGGTAAATAGGCTCGCCCCCTATTACATGGGGCTTAAAACATAACTGGTTATATGTGGATGTACTATTAGGTACACCTCTGCCCGTATGTATGTATAAAGTATAAATATAAGTAAAAGTCATATATAAATCATACAGCGGTCTTTTGTCATAGAAATTGTGTTTAGAGTTGGTACCAAACTACTTCTTGGTCATAATATCCCAAAACATTTAGAGTTTTAAATTATTTATAACAAGCTGTCCGGCGCAACTTCGTTTGCGTCACATTTTCCCCGTTTTCGCAACATTTTTCATTGCTGCTCCACTCCTATTGGTCGTAGCGTGATGATATATAGCCTATAGCCTTCCTCGATAAATGGGCTATCTAACACTGAAAGAATTTTTCAAATCGGACCAGTAGTTTCGGAGCCTATACAATGCAAACAAACAAACAATCAAATCTTTCCTCTTTATAATATTAGTTAAGATTTTAAGAAAATAAACTGGTTAAAGACAAATAATAAAGGATTGAATTAAATTCTATTTAAACGTTTATAAATGACCAATTGCAGGAACATGGATAAAGCAAAATAAGTATGTAAGTACGTAAATGGCGTTTTCGCAGTTTTTGCCTCTCCCCCACGGATAAAACCTTGACTTTATGTATGAAGTATTTAAACAAGTCCATATAGCACACAGTTTTGTCTACATAAATAACAAAAATGTCGCAGTAACAAAAGTTTATGAGAAAAAATAATACCAGACAAAAAATCAGACAAAACAAAAACGGTTTAACGCCATAATCCAGACCATTCCCTGTGGACTTGCGACCGATCTACAAACACAATGCCCAATACATACTGAACCACGGATAACTTGTGTGTATAATAGCTAGGATATTAACAGTCAAATTATTTACAGAAGGTTCACTGAAAAATTGTTTGGATAAGTAATTAATAGTTCAAGGCTGGATGAGAAACCATGGCAGTGAAGCATCGAAATCTTTCACATCATCATCTGCCTAAGCTTATCCCAAACTATACTGACTACTCGTAACGACTGTCAAAGATCTACAAATGACACCCGGCCAACGGCTTAACGTGCTTTCCGAGTCACGGAGGAAACTTGTTATGTAATCATGGTCACCCATCCATGGACCAACCTCGGCAAGCACAGCTTAACCTTAAAGATCGACCCGTGCGGCTGGTATTATTTAGCCATGAGCTCCTCATTGAAATCTTTCACAACATCATATTATTTTGACAATAATTTCGTTGCTAGCGAATACTAGCGATTATATTTTTCAACAAGAAATCATTTCTTGAACAAGCAACGTCTAAATTGGGTTGCCTATAAGCCTGCATTCAGAGGCACCATGCATCTCTTGTTCTTTAAAGTCGAATAAGCGACATTTCGTCAGTTGACGCAAGATGGCAGAATGCATTACTTTGTATTCTGACCAGACCTTGTGCATTTTTCTGTACAATGACCTAACCAAGAAACACAAGGAGAGCTCTTCAAACACTGTTGTTTGACCGCTAGGCGGGCAAGGCAATCCACACACAGGTTTCGGTTCAATCCCTGGGCAACCGACAATTGTTTACTTACAGTATACGTCACGAATACGTGCTATTTCCGTGAATACACTCGATTACTGTCCCGACAGTAAAAAGGATTCTTTTTCTTCGTTGTCTCAATGATTCTTATCATCATCACCTTCCTGCCTTTGTCCTATGTTACTTCGGCTTAAGCATCGAAGTTAAAACATCGAGTTACTTGAGCCACATTGACATCTTTAGAAGGAAGGATTAGTGGAAGATCGGAAGCAGCGCTAAACTGCAAATTTATGGCACCGTGTTTAGATGAATTGCATAGCTTAGTAGCTAGATTAATGCTAAGCTCCTCGCTTAGTTGCATGGCTATATCTATCTGTCTTTCCTCATCAATAGTTTGAAATTTTCTGTGACTATCATCATCATCTTCCTCCCCTTGTCCAAATTTATTTGGGGTCGGTGCTTCCATACTTACACTGTACTGGTCATCTATACTAGCCATATCCTGGCCATATCATCCATCACACAGTCCATCCATCGTTTCTTTGGTCTTCCTTTACTCTTATATCCATCCACATTCATATTCATGCTCTGTATGGTGTCGGACGTAAAGAATAGCACCATCCCATATCTTCCCGTGGGTGTCGTAAGAGGCGACTAAGGTACTTGCCAGAGAATGGGCAGCAGCGTTCTCTGTGCCTTTGTAACAACCGTACTGCGATCGCCAACCCGCCTGCCAAGCGTGGCGATTGTGGTAAAACCCCCCAAAATGTCAATGTGACTTGGGGGAGGCCTATGTCCAGCAGTGGACGTCTTTTGGGCTAAAATTATGAATGATGATGATGATTCATACTCAAAACTTTCCTCAAGACATCAAGGTGGATAATATGGCTTATTCCCACATGGTCCAAAAAAACAAAACAGCATCACATAAAAGCGGCTACGTCCCGTCTGGTTCTTTCCCATTTCGTCAACTACAGCAAATAGGTACCATTGCAAAAGTTTCGTAACTGTTTTGATTTTCATGCATTGAGTCTCGTTTCGTCAACTTTTGAGTTTGCGTGTATTCATTCCCGTTTAGTAAACTTTTTTTTGGCTAGTAAGGTTAGGACTCAGGAGAACCACTAAAAAAATACCACAATTAATAATAATCTGTAAGCTCTTATTGCTCTGTATGGTGTCGGGCTCTGTATGGTGTCGGACGTAAAGAATAGCACCATCCCATATCTTCCCGTGGGTGTCGTAAGAGGCGACTAAGGGACTTGCCAGAGAATGGGCAGCAGCGTTCTCTGTGCTTTTGTAACAACCGTACTGCGATCGCTAACCCGATTTATGCAATGCGATTATGGCAAAACCCCCCAAAATGTCAATGTGGCGACACTTGGGGGAGGCAAATGTCCAGCAGTGGACGTCTTTTGGGCTGAAATGATGATGATGAATGAAGCTCTTATTTATTCTTCACTTTGTGCTAGTTTTATTTCGCGCTTACATTACACCTTGCACAATCGCTTATAGATACTGTGTGATTCACTGATGTGGTCACTGTGATCTCATATAAGAACACACTCGCCATCTAACATGTCATAACCATTTAAGGTCTTACTCCACTAACTATATGTACAGTGTATCTTATGCATGACTATCGCATCTGTTTACAATCATTAGCACTCACGAAAAAACTGATCATGGTGTATTTAAGCATCCATTTTGGTGAGATATTTGTCACTTAATGTGATTTTTTTAAGACAGTTCCATGGCGTTTCTTGCCTGTTCTGCTCCATAGGAATCTTTTATGCTTTGATATGGGCAACGAGACATGTGACGTCTACCAAACCGCACTGGGCCCGCGTGGTGGATTACAGCCCACTCCCTCTTGTAGAGAGGAGGAGTGTGTCCCAGCAGTGGGAACATTATAGGCTGATGATGATGATGGGCAACTAGCACCATTCATCTTGTTGACAGTCCTTGAATGACTGTAAATGAGTTTATTGAAGTAAATGCTTTAAGTTCTCCTGCCTCTAGTGGTTGCAAGCGCGACTGTTGACCATGAGGTCCAGGGTTCGATTCCCAGGTCGGGCAGTGTTATTGGGTTTATCCATTGAGAATTTCTCAGTAGCAGCCACGGGAGTCTGGATTTGTGCCCGGTTGCAATGGGCTCGCCCCCTACTACATGGGACTTTAACATAACTGGCGAAATGTGGGTCTGCCTAACCCTTCGCGGATTACAGGCGTGATGTTGTTATGCTTTGCGTTTGAGTATGTTTTGTTTCATAGGGGACATTGTACAGTTAGACAGCTAATAATAAACTCATCATCATATAATGTTCCCACTGCTGGGACACAGGCTTCCTCTCTATGAGAGGGAGTGGGCAGTAATCATGCGGGTTGGTAGATAACCCATGTCTTCAAATTTTTATTTCTTGTTTGATTTTGATTTTCTCACGATGTTTTCCTTCACCGTTTCTGAGTGCAGCGGTGATGAAATAAATTACACATTATGCACCTGTCTGGGTTCGAACCCACGGCTTACTCTTCATAAGTCGGGGCTGCCACCACTGGGCCACCGCTGCTCTCTCATAATTAACCCATTGAACAGTTAAACAGACAGCTGCATATCAACAGTCTAATTATTTGTTGGACTAACGCCGCGTCACCCGTCATAATAAAGCTCCCAAGTATGTTGCAGTACAATTACGTCATTGCGTAGGCAGTGAGTCTAAAGTAAACATTGAAGTACAGCGTTCAATATATCAGTATTTGTTCTATGTACATAAATGGCGACACATCACGCTATAAAAGTCCAGTATAACATGTCCGCTCCTTGTATAGATTTCCAATTTAATGAGAGATCCGCATAAACTGGTTTTGTATAGCTTAACTGGTCACTGCGTGTAACTACGAACCTAATTACCTGCCAGGTTAAGGCCGTGTTAGTTTATTAGGTGCTATATTGTTTTTAGTGGATGAATACTTGTTTAGTTACGAGTGATGGTTGTGTGATGTGATTTATGTTACTTGTATGGGTTTGTCACCAACTCGACACGAGAGACTGGACACACTTGTGTCGAGTTGGTGAAACTCAAAATTTGTATCATGTAAGGGAGACCGTTCTGTATGGTGTCGGACGTAATAATAGCACCATCCCATATCTCCCCGTGGGTGTCGTAAGAAGCGACTAAGGGACTTGCCAGAGAATGGGCAGCAGCGTTCTCTGTGCTTTTGTAACAACCGTACTGCGATCGCCAACCCGCCTGCCAAGCGTGGCGATTATGGCAACACCCCCCAAAAAGTCAGTGGCGACACTTAGGGGAGGCTTATGTCCAGCAGTGGACGTCTTTTGGGCAAAAATAATAAGGGAGATCGCCGCGAAAATGCTTACCGCGTACTCAGTACATCATTCTGAACCCCCCCACATAGAAATTTCTCCTCGGTAATTTAAAAAAAAGTCAGCTGTTCCATACATTTTGACCGTGTAGGTATTGCACTTTTGTAAATAGCACATTTTTTTTTTCTTTCCCATGAAATTTTCTATGCAAGGGGCGTTCAGAATAATGTACTCAGTATATAGTAAGCGTTTTCACGTCCCTACACCCCGTATATAATTTCGTCACCCGGACACGCCAAGATTTTTACGCGTGTTCACATAGTGATACCTAAATTAAATCACTTTTATTATGTTTTCGCCAAGGACACAGACAGTCACGCAGATAAATTGTGTTGTGTCAAAATCATCATCGGCCACTAAACGTCCCACTGCACTGTCCCACTCCTGGGATTTTGTATGTTGTTGTAAAATAGTATTGTAATTATGTAGTTGAAAGTTCACATGTATTTGAGTTAAAGACTCCATGTAGCGACCGGTTACAAGGACCATAAAGCCTAAGAAGCTTAAGTGATCTATTAACCCCAATAAATTGAAGTAATAACCCTCTGAAGCTGAACTACAATACGTCCTCCAATAATATAATAACTTTACTTCTATTAATCCTAAAACATGAACGTCTGCATTGTAAAACTGATTGAAAAAGAAATGAACTGCGAGAATGGCCGGGCGAGGACGCCTTACAAAATAAACACTCACCATATTGGTGAAGTCCTTCAAAAAGTCAGGTGCGGACACCGTGAAGTGACCGTGTGTACTTACTCACTTACATCCGTCACGCAAGTGTCTTTGATGGTACAAAACGTAAGGATCGTCCTGCGTGGCTATTCAGTTTTTGTACGATTTTGAATGATACGAAACAAATAGGTTTGAATGCAAAAAGTTGATTTAATTTGCAAAGACGAAATTGTTCGCCATTCAGCTCTTGATAATCATCAATTTACCACTAGCAGTAAAAGTAAACATAAAAAATTCAATCAAATAAATTCTAATTAATTTCGATATAATTAGCTGACTAGTCAAGCAGTAAAATAAACCCAAGCTTTTTCTCATTGATGTACAGACTAAAGATCACCAAGTCTTGACTATTTCCCTTCCATACAAATTTTGTTTCTTCCATACACCGTCTGGCTACTATGATCTCTTTAAAGTTCCGCGTACGCGTATGAACACAATTAAGTATTCATAACACGGCTGTTTTCAAACTCTGAAAGACAATGACATGCCATAATAAATGACGTAAGGCAATACTGGACCTCGCTGCGAAATTAATCTTCACAGAGAGTAGTGAATCAGCAACAGTGAGTCACACGGATTCGGTTTCATGTATGAAGGATTACCTGCTAGTGTCATTTTAGTATCTTATTGCATAGCCTAGCCTTTTCCCTATGTTGGGGTCGGCTTCCAGTCTAACCAGATGCAGCTGAATACCAGTTTTTCTCACGGAGCAACTGACTTATCACTACATAGTTTAAAACAAAGTCGCTTCCCGCTGTCTGTCCCTATGTATGCTTAGATCTTTAAAACTACGCAACGGATTTTGATGCGGTTTTTTTTAATAGTTAGAGTGATTCAAGAGAAAGGTTAATAGGTATAATATATGCATAACATAGCAGAGAAACACTGATAATTTTAGAGGGATCCAATGTGATGTCGAAGACATTCTGTAGTATATTTAGTATTAGCATTGCACCCGTGCGAAGCCGGGGCGGGTCGCTAGTTGCCTTATAAGAAAGACAAATAAAGGAATGAGGAACAGGGTGGAAATTTTCTAATCCATTTTTGGAAAGAGGATTCTCCATGTGTCTGAAGGACAACTGACTGACGCTTGCTGTCAGACTTAAATCAATCGATTACGATGAATACATTCATCCTTATGTCACGGATAACACTTGCGAGATGCGGGATTTTCGCGCGGCACCCTGGTGTTTTGTGTTGTTCGTTAGGGCGTTTTAGATGCTGCTACAGAGAAATAGGTACAGACAGCGTCAGTATATGCTAACCCCTCTACAGTCCAGCCGAGTACGCCAGGGGGGTAACTACTTAATCACGCAGTACCACTGTACCTACTGGAATTTCAAACAAGTTGCACGTGCCAAATCGTGGAATCAGAACAAAAGAAACAAAACTTAGATTTGGCTTAGACTGGAGGAGAAAGTTATAGGTTAAAATGCCAGGTTGCGTTTGAATGTTGCCAAAACAGTCTAAAAGGTGTCTCATAAATTGTGGCATAGCTGACCTTTTACAAATAGAGAGCTAAGCAGTGGCCAGATGATATGAAACATATGCGTACCTTAGAAATGAAAGTTGTCTAACGTCTAACTTAACTGTGACAAATCTCCTTCGGTCGATGGTGAATAAGTCACTTACTTTGCGTTCTCACGCGAAACCTTCACATAAAAACATTTTGTCTCATGAATTAAAAATTTTCAACTAAAAGAAGAGACAGAGAAACAGAGATTTCAAAATGTTTCATCAGCATAGGCACAGTCAGACGCTTTTATTCCTCAAATCAAGGCTACCGTTACTAGCGGGCTTGTGGACGGTGAGTAATGGGCTAGCTCACCGTCCGTCAGTCTTATGACGACAGGCCGTGTCGCCGGCGCGTTCGTGTTCCACGTGCGCCTCAAGGAGATGTCAGCAAATCGGAAGGGGTCCAAGAGGGACGATGCCTGCCAGGGCTGCGGGACTGTTCGAAAGGGATACCGTGGCCCTGGAACACAAAGGGCTAAGAAGGAACGTGGATGGGTTTTAGTCAATACAAGTCTGACACTCCCTTCCGCTCCGCCTAGAGCGGAAGGGGTTATTTGATGATTTCTCATTCGTAAAAAAAGGCTACCGTGACTTTAGTAAGTAACGAAGCAAAGGACCTCGCCTAGCTTACCTTAACTGAGACAAACGTGCCAAGACAGCCTCGGTATTTGATCAAGAGATTACTTGAGTACATTTAAGTTAAATGTCCGGGGCTAGTCGGCGAGAAACTTGATTATTTACTATCCCACGGGAATCCTACGAGCTTCAGTAGTAGGAAAAGAAAAGAAAAAATAGGAAAAGAAGCCTAATTAGCTAAATGTTGGAGATGTTAAAATTCTGTTTTTAGGAGGTAATTCTAGCTCTAAGTAGTTTCGATTCGAGTTTGGGTTTTATTCCCCGAACGAGCAAATCGTAATTGTGTATTTATTTATCTCAATATCAGTCCGAAATCTTGATTTGTGGCAGGTTGATGGCAAATGGCCAGCTCATTTTTAAATGTTACTACGACTTAACTGGCATATTGTGGTGGGTGTTCCATAGGAACTTTTCTAACCTTTTGGGCATTATATGCATGAAGTTATGAGCCAATAAACACAAGATTTTTTCTTTCTTTTATTTTAGTTAACCAATGTAAAGATATAAGCATGTCTTTCTAGATAAAATACGGGAACTGACACCAAGATTGGTGGAGGCACCGCAATAAATCTGAATGAATATGCATCTGGCTTTGAAGCGGATGTTTTGTGAAGCAATTCTTTCGTATCTCTCTCCGTTTACTCGTGCCAGTAACAGTGTAAGAATGGTGTTTATATACTCAACTGATAATATTAAATAAAGTCTGTAACATATTGGAATTTTGAATTTAAACAATAACAATATTTTAAGCTATTTAACTATAATAGCTAAATTTAAAGCGTATTTTTTTTGTATCCTCATTGATATATAAAATCCTATGGTAATCTACATGAAAACCGTGCTGAATATTCGAAATCAGTTTTTGGTCAATAAGTTTTCTATATTATCCTAATTGATTTACAAAACAGGTTGGCTCAATTAAACTTCTTTTTAATCTCCCAAGGTCCTCCTATGAAGCATACTAATGGCCTTTTTGTCGACAAATTATACGCATCATGACTAGAAAAACATTTCTTAATGTACAAGAAAGTGCGAAAGAAAATTATACTGATTTTTTTTAACGCTGAAGACTTGTAGGTGACTGATGTAGCTGAGTTAGACCCATTACTTCTTACAAGAGACGTGGTACGACTTTGTGTGTTAGACCTTACAACCCTTCTGTTTTTCCATTGGCCATAAAAATGGCTCGTCTACCTATAACCTATTAACTACAACATATAATGATTATGATATAATACACATTAGTAGACTAAACCTCGTTTGCAATAATTTATTTCCAAATAAGGCTTTTTGTAATCTCAAAAAAGTACTGAAAGATGTTTCACTGAAGAGAATAAATTGAAGTGTGGATACAAAAGTTGCATTCGTACTATTTAATTATCCCTCATTAGTCATAGAAAAACATTCTAAATAGAGCTAGATCTGCCATCCATTTACAACATCAAAGTATAGAATGTTGTTAATTTTCAATTTCTGAAGCTTGGCTACATTTGGATTTTATAAAGCAAGAATAGGGTTGGGATCTTTCGGGTTCTCATTAAAAAATACCACCGCTTTTTCCGATCATACATTAATGAAAAGCGTATATATACGAACCTGTGGTATAGTCCTTATTTATAGCCAGTTTCACCAGCTCTGGCTAAGTTTCCTTGAAATTATGTAGCAAACAATTTCATAAGCAATACGTGAGGGACTCGTGGCTAAATAACATCAGTTGCATGGTTCGATTTTCAAGGTTAAACAATGTTTGTCGTGGTCGGGGTCGCGCCGACGCGACTTTAGGGTTGGTCAATCACCGTCCCTAACGTACCGAAGCCGGAAACCATCCGAGCTTCGGACCTGGTAATCGTTGTTCATTCTTTGACAGTCATTTAGTCGACAAAAGTCTGAAGAAGTCTGGCAAACAATCTCACCGAGAGGTGTTTTTTATGTACATAGTGGGTTGTGGAGGTCAGATCGCTTCACGTAAGTGTACAGCTGCATCGGGATAGACTGGAAACAGTCCTCAAAATAGTTGGGAAAAAGCTAAGTAGATTGATTGATATTAATTTCTATGGTGTTTGGAGTGGCCAACGATCTTTTTCGATGTTATGTTGTCCAAAATGATATGTACGAGCCATGACTCACGATAACGTGCGACAATCACAACATGGAGTTTCCACGCAAACCAAGAGTTAGAACAATTGTTGAGTTCAGTATTCAGACACGCAATGTACTCAATTTCATAGAAATGCTTACGGAAATTCTTTGGTAATGATACAATGGACGCTTTGATCGCTTCTTAGAGAGTTATGGTGGTGGCTATACAAGTGTTATAGCTATCTATTCGTATTGTAAAACCAAATGATTTTAAAAGAGTAACCATGGAGTTTCTTGCCGGTTCTTCTCCATAGGAAACGACCAACCCGAACCGAGCACCTTTTTGCCGACGTTTTATAAGTGCCCCTATAGGCCTATGTAAAATAAAAATATTTTGATTTGATTTGATTAGTAAACTCAATGGTCGGAATGATTGTGAATGATATTTGTGGATGAATCGTATGGATGAGCATCAATTCATCATTTAGTCCTAACTTGGTGTAAACCAGAACGGAAGAGTGTTAAGTTCGGCTATATAAGTTGATTTGAGATTTACTAGTAACATAGACAAACATAGGTTAACACATTTTTCCCTTCATTCTCGCACACTATCGTCTACACATTTTTTTCATTTTTCCTTTCGCTGGGCTGCTGGCAGAAATTTCGTATGAAATACGAAACAGTACCTTTGTACTCAATTATTATATATATTTTCCTGTGTTTTCTAGTGTGTGTACTTAAATAGTAAAATACAAAATATATAAACTTAATAGAAAATCGTAATTAAAAAAAATATTCTAACGCAAGCTGAATTTTGTCCGGATGAAAAGTATATTTAAAAAAAAAAACATGGGTTAAAAATTTTTGTTTACTTACATGTTCGGAAACTAAATTGCAAACGCAAGATTTATTTGAGACAACTTTATGGACCTTAATCCTCTCAAAGATCCAGTATCAATGGACCGTAAAACTGAAAGTATCGGCCTTCGAGCAATTTGTAAGTAATGGCTACCGGGGACATTCGACTACAGGCTATATTTGAACTGAGTTATTACTTACTGGGCTATGATTAAACGTATTTTGTTTCTAACCATATCTGGTAACACTCAAAATTAATACTCTAATTTCCTGCAAAATTGCTTTGAAATACCAAAGGAGCTTGCAATTAGTCAGCTGGCAGGTTGGTTGAATAAAGTGCGTTGATATTGAGAGTAATTATTAAAAGATTATTTAATAAGGTGTCTGTTAGGTTTACCTTTGCGTGACAATAATTTTGAAGTAATAATGATTGTTTTCGTTCATCAAAATTTAAAAGCAGACATGGTAATAGGTAGAACCTTTCTTGCATAACACAGACTATAAACAAATATTTCCAAATTTCATTTGATTTCATTCACAAAAAAAAACTTCTAACATAAAACGGGTATATTTTCTCAAAAGATTACATAAGTATTGGAACTTACAAAACCTCATCTCTCTTTCACGAGAGCAACGAGCTCTAAAAAGATATTTGAATTTTATATGAACGCCTTCGAGGATTACCTTCAAGTTTTTCACAGATAGCTATGTACCTACATCATTTTGCAGAATAGGTGGCCTAAATCTTAGGATTCGCATACCTGACTTGTCTTTCACTGAAGCATATAATTCCGGATCCATAAACTACCATACCACAGGCACAAATAACAGTAGGAACAGTAGTTGCGTTACGGGTACAGAAGATATAACGAACAACCCATGTCAATTAAAAAAAGGAAGATAAAAAGATTATAAAATGCGTGTCCTTTAAAGCGAAACCACGTAAGAAATAAATTAAACCAGCTTCCTTGGAAAAGAAAAAGATAATGAATGAGATACACTGGATACAAAAACGCAAAACCACGCACTAACCACTTCGTCAGCTATACTACCTCACGTTCCTTTAGGATATTCTTAGAAACTGGTAACAATATAAAGATGACGAAGGAATGGCAGAACAATTTATAAGTTAAGAGAAACGATTGCGTAAATACAGCTCGAGATATAGATTTTTTTAAACCAGGACTTAAAACATAACTGGCGAAACGTGAACGTATTTTAGGTCTACATTACCCTTCGGGAATTACAGGCGTGATATTATATCCATACAGATTTAAAAAAGATAGAATTTAGATAAGTCGGAGTTAGACAGGATACGGATACAAGTTGTCAGAAAACAAGTCTCAGGCCGGCAGGATGTTAGCCAACATGCAGGTTTGTATCGAGAAGTTTGAAAAACATAACTTATCTGCAACAGCTTAAGCTTTCGCAAATCTACAATATTTATGAAACGACAGTCTGTATCCATACTAAATGCAAAAATCTGTTACCTTTTCACGTCATAAAGGCTGAACTTCGAAATTGTTTAACCGGTAGTATATTCCCGTATGATACATAATTTCCGAACTCAACGCGGGCGACGTCGACGGCGCTAATAAATAGCTAGTAAATAATATACTAGGCATACGTTATTATAATTTTCAATTAATATCAGTATGAGAGAAAAGAGGCTTCTGCAATCCAATTATCTCCCTCATAATAGCCTATTCAATTTTAACATCAAACGATATTAACCTACGTCCAAAATTGGTACCTACTTGTTATAAAATCAAACGGGCCTTTAATATAGTTTGCTCGATATTTTCAAGTCAATGGCTTTGCTCTTTGCAAGAGAATTCTTTTGTTGTCCACAAAGGGCTCCTAACTGCGTAATGGTGTTCCAACTTCTACAATAGAAATATTTAACGTAATCGCATTTTCGATGAACGTTTCCGAGCCTTTGCAAGCTTTGGTATATTTTGATTTGTCTCAAAATTGTAGTGTCATTTTGGCATCATTGTCAAAGGTATCTTGGGCATCTTTATATCTGCCTGGGACGTAGTATCCACAGTCTAAGTCGTGTATTTTGGCCTTTAACATACATAGTTTGCCCGATATTCAGAAGTGAATGGGTTTGCTCTTTATAAGAAAATTCTTTTGGTGTAGGGTAAAGTCGTCATTTTCACAATATTGAAGTCTGCCTAGGGTTAATTATTTACAGTCCAATTCTTGGGATTAACGTGCGTCTGAACCGTTTGCTAGAGATGATTTCGTATCATTATTATGAAGTCATATTTTACTTTCTCTCAGAGACCGCTTCATACGAAGAAAGTGAAGTTATGCGTTTAATTACAGATCTCCATGTTTCTCAATACACTGTTCTACTTCCTTTCCATCGTATGCCTTCGACATAGTGACCTTGATCTGAAACTCGAGCGTTTTGTTTAAAAGAACACTGCGATTGCATTGTTACAGTTAGTTTTGACTCCACAATGTGTGGTTACAACTGCTCGTATTGCAACCAGCTATCGCATGGCAGCACAACTACGATAACTGGCTTGACGAGTACAACACACTCTTCACTTCACTTCCAAACAACTAACCAAGGAATTTCCAACTCTATTCTGTTTCAGACAAGGTTGGGCAAGATTAATTTTGTGTGCGAGGTAGTTAGCGAGGAAGGTCCTCCGTAGCTGTTGAGGGAGCGGTGTCTATGACAGCTTCAAGAACATCCATTGTGTTAAACATAATAATGGTAGTTTCGTTTCGACATGATCATTAATGTGTATAGGTTGACGTAAACAGTGTAATTGGGTATAACAAATACCTCGTTTGGTGTAATTTGGCATGTAGCGAAACTAAAACATTTGTTAGTAGAAGTGGCTTTAGAATTTGCAAACAGTGCTTATTTGGTTTGGCAAGATTATGTGGAACGGTTCTGGTCATGTTTGTGTTCCAAAATATTTTTCTGGTACAATTATTACGCTACGTACAACTTGTTAAAACAAAAGATCTATTGTCACAAATGTACTGTTATTAAGCTTTTCAATTTTGTGAATGAGAATCAGAACCCTGTCTTTGTTTTCGGGACTATGATTGACATACATTTTGTTGTCACAGACTGGTTCATTGAATTTGATTCAGTTACTATGCTAATTTGAATAGCATCAGTTATGGACAGCTGTAGTAACGGTATATCTTTCGTATATTATCTTCCAAATCCTTCCCAACAGTTAATTTTCTTGAATGATGAGCAGTATTTCCCTTTTCTTTTTTTCTGTAAATATTTTTTCTTTCTATCGTCATTTGCATATTTAAATAAATGTCTTCATCAAGTGACTTATAAACTGTTGCTATGGTGAATGGTGACTTCATTTTCAACTTACCACATTCAATTCTACTCTTTTAACGCGGCTACATAAAAAAAAAATGCTAAAATAAGCCTTATTTGTTTACACAAACACCCACGGGTGTGTCGATGACACACAATGATGCAACTTGCCCAATTGGCGGTCACGTCACAAAGTTTACTGCTAGGACTACATTACGTTTTTATACCGGCGAACTTTTTGCGTAAAACTCCGCATTCAAGTCGTGTTTGATCGTGACTCGTGTTAGAATATGTTCTGTTCTTTTCTTGTGCTTGTGAGTCATTGTAAAGTAGCTAGATTTAGTTCTGCATGGGGTGGTGTTCTAAGAATAAATCAAGCTGTGTCACCGTCGATGTAGTCAGTGGCACCTAATAAAACATTGGCTTGAGGAAATTCGTTAGGGTTTTATTCTAGGATTTGTATGAGTCAAGGGTACCGATGTGGAGAAGAGATATTTTGGTAGAATCAATGTAGTGATGATAGTGCTTTCATGTGGCAAACAATATTGAACTCTGTTCTGCGGTGTCAAAACTAAGAATTCTAAAGACAAACATATATCCCATGGCCATTAAAGATTTCGCCAAAACGTTGGCAAACTTTAATTACTTTTTCTCAATTGAAAGCAACATTAACACCTTGCTTTCGGTACTTCAACACGAAACACATTACCCTCCTTTTACGATAAAGTGGAGTAACAACAAACGATAGAGAGTTTGCGTGCTCACTGACAATTGATACGAATCGCGTGCTAAGAAATATAAAGTAAGTAGTATGGAGACAATCGTATGTGCTATCGACCCTGATCGTACAGGGACGGTGAGCGTAGTATGTGCGTCATTTATACTACAACATCCAGTCACCCCTTTGGCTATAAAAGACGAACGAATTAGGCGTAGTAAAGGTAGCTGTGACTTATTTAGGGGGCAGGTGTATTCAAATGGATTGTAAATTATAAAAATTACAAGCCTATTATGTCCGATTGCATTTCCCATCAGAGAAAATTGCAAACTTCCCTGCCAACTATCATTCAGAGGATGAATTTTCAAAATTTCTTCCTTGTGGAAATCCTGAGGAAACCTTGGGCTAATACCCTCGTGCAGACTTATATCTAGAAGCATGAATTTGCAGACAACGGCATGCTTCTAGACACAGCATGAATTTAGGATTTTAATTAAGTAGAAGATTGTTAACTGCCAATAAGCAAGTTTATGCAATTGGCGAAGTTGATTTTAAATTGGCTTGATCAACTGTCAGTAATTGTAAAGTACTGCGTAGGCATCGAGTCCGTATGCATTTCCGTTCCACGGAGATACAGTTTCTACATCCTTGTATAATTGAAAGTTGCGTGTATTTTTGTCTCCATGAAGGTCATATACAAAACAAAAGATAAGCATTAATATAGTCGTTAATATCGAAAGCAATAAATGCTTTGAGATCATTAAATTCAACGAGCAAGATTCAGGCACGTTTTGAAAAAAGCGTTTCTTATTTTTCTTCAATTTAACGAGCCCCCATTCTAATTATTAAGAAATATTATCCTAATAGACTCTCATTAATATCGTTTATAAGGCGAACTTAATATTTCAGATCCATCACTTTCCTCCTCCTAATTTGGAGAGCGCGAAGTAATTAAGGCACCATTTTTTTTAGCTCACATTAATTAAAGCTGTGTCAACGAGCGAAGTTCTTTAAGCTAGTACAAACTACTTGGGTTACCCTCTTATTAAATGTTTGACCTAGATTTGGGTGTTCTTCAAAGGCGCATGTTTGGATCCAGGTAAGTGTGAATGAAGATACTCTTGAGCCAAAAGCAATTAAAATTGAAGCGAAGGCGGTTTCGTTCGGAGTTTTGCTCGAGTCCTTATACTTCGTTGGTGTTATTATTGAATAGGCGTCTTGACTTGACTCAGTATTTCCTTTAGATGTTGCTCGAGGTCGAGGCTTATATAGGGTGGAAGGGACGTCGTCGCAAAAAGGTTACCACGCGTTCAGTACGTCATACCCAAGCCTATACTTTGCATGCAGGGATATTATTTATTTTTCCATCGGTAATTTTATAAAACATCTGCTATTTCCTACAAAAGTGCAATACCTACACGGTCAAAATGTAGCGACAAGCTGTTTTTTTTTTTTGATATAATTCTCGATGAATTTTTTTATGTTTCACTTGGTATTTCATCTTCTGACATTAAATTCGATCACATCTTTGAGCATTTGCCTCTTTGGACTAAAACGCTGTGACTGAAACTGTAGCTTTCTAGTTACGCTATAGTTTTTTGTGGCTCAGGTGTATTCTCGTACCCTCAATACTGGAAAATGCAAAGCAATTAAGGCGCCATTTTTTCAGGTCTGCCATTAATTAAACTCGGTATTCTTTGCCAAGCCGCGTGCAAATTGCTTTACATATACCCTCACATGCTGACCCACATACGTCAAATATTTTCTATAGACCTTGGCTTAGCGTCAAAGGCTTAATTTTGAAGTGTGTTTGACAGGAATCCTTATAAGGGAGGATGAAGTTTGAGTAGCGGAATCATTGGATTATACCTTAGTGTAATATATTTTTTGGAATTTGAGCTGGTGTAAGGACGCAGTCAGTCTGGTCACTTTATTGTTTTGAAATCGATGGATATTATGATCAAATATTATGTCAAGTTAAAATCACAGTATCTGTGGTCTTTGCTTGTCATTTTAGTCCGTACCAAACCATACTCAAGAATGTCAAAGGCCTTAGCCGAATCCAAAACGCAATTTTCGAAAAAAAAATATCTCAAGTACAATTAAATCCAACATGAAAACGAACTACACAGTTTTCTGTGTAATTTCTTAAATAAATTAAAATCATAACGTGTAATCTTTTGTAATTACTAGTTCGACTAATCTTAATTATAAATCAAAATGAATCATTGCATGTTTCTTTATTAGTTCAACTTCAAAATTAATAGAAGTAATATTTCTGCACTGTCAAACACTAATTTGATTGATCACCTGCTAACCTAATGTTGTGTTGTTAATGAAGAAAATCTCGTAAAGATATTTTAGGTGTTTTTAACATGGAACAGAACGCTGCGCGTGAATTTTATTTATGTTCTGGTAAACTGAGTCATTATGAAGTTTTATAACACCGAAAATAATTGGAACGTATTTCATTCGTTGAAGGTTCTTGTCATGTATGTAAGTAAAAGAGTAATGAATATAAATATGTAGGGACACAGAGAGAGAGAGGACCTGGGATAAGATGGACGGAGAGAGTGCCGAGAGGAATGATATAAAAGGGAGTGAAATTAAGAGGTACCGAGGAGTATAGCGCCTTGCACTGGAGTAACAGTAACAGAGTTGCACAGGGAACAAAGGAAGGACGATAATAATAATATTGTAGTTGTCTATCATATAAACATTCATTAGTATCTCAAAGTGCTATATTTATATCTACAGTAGAAACAAACAACAACGATTCCATCTTCTTGTTTACCAATGTAACTCAGCATTACGTTTTCTAATGGATCATTCCCACGAGTCCTACTAAACAGTTCTACGGTACAACTACTAGAAATATTTTTTCCCACTCATCATTCATCATCATTTCAGCCCAAAAGACGTCCACTGCTGGACATGGGCCTCCCCCAAGTGTCGCCACATTGACATTTTGGGGGGTTTTGCCATAATCGCCACGCTTGGCAGGCGGATTGGCGATCGCAGTACGGTTGTTACAAAAGCACAGAGAACGCTGCTGCCCATTCTCTGGCAAGTCCCTTAGTCGCCTCTTACGACACCCACGGGAAGATATGGGATGGTGCTATTCTTTACGTCCGACACCATACAGAGCTTTTTTTCCCACTAGTCCTACGAAATAAGGTGGTACAAAATCGCAGAACTAGTGGGTTAGAAAAGTACCATTAGTTCTGCCTGATCTATTACACAATTCTACTTTAAAACGAATGCAGTTTTTGTTCTCACTAGTACTTCGATTTGGCGTAGGTCGTACATTCACACTATGCAAAACTCGCACTAATGCGAATTTACCCCGTATCGGATTTGCTAGTAGTATTTTGTCACGAATAACCTCTGAATACTGTGCGAGTTTACACTCGAAGATTGCGTAGTAGGAAATTAACAATTCTGGCCTCCTCCTCCTCCTGGTAGTTTGTGAGACTTTACTATCCTTGTTGCTAATTTCCTACTTGTCTTTGCCGATTTTCCACTAAACTAATCTACGAATAAAAAAACTGTTTAGTAGAACTAGTGGGAATGATCCTTTCTTGTTTGCTATTCTAGCTCATTCATTTACGAAAACAGCTGTTACAGCTAATGGCGCATTAGTTAATATTATAATAGTCGTTGATTTGTTATGTTGATAACGTTCAAGGCCAATGTGTTCTCGTTACTAAAAATAAATAATTCATCGGGGATTAGTCCTGACCTCAGCCAAGGTTTCTACGCGTTGATACTTCAAATTTATCATTGTATAAGGTTAGCCTGTTTAGACAAAGGTGATTATCTAGTCATGAATTTTTAACGGTAGATGAATTCGTGGTATTGCCTCGCCTTTAGAACTAGTATTTTGTTTGACCGTTGGATATTATTGTCTTGAAAAGCATGCAAATCAAAAAAATATGGTGTAAACAAAACAGACAACGAACTTATGAATAAGGAGAAAAAATCTTGATTCGCAACTGGTTGTGAACAAGGAATAAAAATTCTTTATTCGCAACTGGTTGCGAAAACTGTCGGATGGTTCTGAACTTTCTTCATTCTTAAGATAGGTAGGAGTTTTATCCTTTCCAAAATCGTGGTCACGTTCTTCAACTTCAACATTCTCAAGAAGAGGAATTCTCAAGAGTTTAAAAACAGACCAGTGAATTCTCAAAATCGAAAAACTTGAACAGCGTTTAAAAAATGTTTCAGAGTTAATGATCGTCCAAATTATTTACGCGGGAATGAACATGTCGAAATAACCAATCACGACAAGCTTATTAATATTTCATAAGTTCACATGTGAATCTTTCCGTATCCGTATTATTGCTTGTTAACACAAACATGTAACAGGACTGAATGAATAAAATATAACAACCATGTACAGTAGCGTTGCTTGTTTCCCCTCGTAAAAACAGGTTTCCCTAGGGTCTCCGTCGTATCTGCTCGGGATGATGCTCCGCGTTCAACGTCAATAGAATCTGTAGGTAATATTTACTTGATCTGTTTAGTTTCTGGTAAGGTGTGTTATTATTTTGTGAAAGGAAATTTTCACAGGTTTAAAAAGTACCACTTTATGTTTCTTTATGAGTCGCCAATTCATCTAGGTTGCGTTTTCCTGAACCTTAAAGAACAGGGCAAGACTGCAGAATATTTATTATCATAGCGCTCTAAGAGCGTTTACACCTTACGGCATTTTTCATACAAACTTTCAAATCCGAAATGACTGAATCGATTTTAATGAAACTTCATACGCATAGGCAGGATGCAGTGTCTGTACCTAAGTCTTGGTGACCAAGGGACGCCCAGAATAGGTAACACATCATCTGATTGATATCAGTATGTTGGTTATGTCTAGTACCGCTTTTACACAATGCCCTAAGCCATTTTTCGCGTGCTACCCTATAATGATATTGTGCGACACTGGCCAACGTAACCTAATATCAAACGCGCTTCTTACACGCAATGTTGTCAGTTATGAAACGCTTATATACACACCATAGTAGTTTTTGAAAACTAAATAAATATTGACGTTTGGCACAAAAGAAATTGTTTACATTTAAGCTTGGAGCTTAGTTATAATTTTACCCATCAAAACAGAATTTGAATTGTTAAGTTTCTGTTATGCTTTCGTATATGTTATTGTTTTGGCTGAATGTTTAGTGATTACAAACTTTGTTGTTACTCAAGAATTGGACAATGAAACCTTCACATTTCTTCAACCATTTGTTTGAACATCGACTCAGAACTGTTTAAAACAAATATACATATACAGTTGTGCCAACATAGCGAACGGAGGTGCTAAGTTAATATTTAACGTTCAATAAAAACTCGTGAACTATCGTTTAAAGTTAATTTGCAATGCTAATCCTCGAGGCACGTCGTTAAGAAGACGTAGTGTAGCGATAAGCGTATTGATGCATCGTCGTCGGTTAGTTTTAATTAAGATCGCGACACTTGTAAGAAATTGCTCTAGGAGAGCCTTATAAATTAAAGGCAAGCTATTTAAATTATAAAATGATAGGTATTGATTAATTCAATCCTTTTTTTAAACCATCATCATTAGCCTACACTGTTAAAAATTTTCAGGGAATTTTACATAATTTTAGGGCAACTTTCGTTGCCCTAACATTTCTGTATTTTTCCATAATTATGTAATTTTACAAGGCGTATGTAATTTTACATATCGACCTGATTTCATTATTATGGAATTTTACATTTATGTAATTTTACATAATCAAACTAATTGACGGTTATGTTATAATCTGTAAAATCTTACTTCTGTAATTTTACATAATCTGTAAAATCTCACTTCTGTAATTTTACATAATCTGTAAAATTTCATGTATGTAATTTTACATATCCGTAAATTTTCAATTATGTATTTTTACATTTTTTTCAGTAATATTACTGAGTAATTATGTGTTTTGTTACAAATTTCGAATGTAAAAATACATAAAGTTTGTGTATTATTCATGAAATTTTATGTATATTTACATTTTATTCAATAATTTTACCGAATGATTATGTATTTTGTTACAGATTTCGCCTGTAAAATTACACAAACATTCTGTATTATTCATGTTTTTTTTAGTATTTTTACTTTTTATTCGGTAATATTACACAATCATTATGTATTTTGTTACAGATTTCGTATGTAAAAATACATAAAGTTTTTGCATTATTAATGATATTTTATGTATACTTCCATTATATTCGGTAATATTACACAATTATTGTGTGTTTTGTTACAGATTTCTTATGTAAAAATACATAAAAGTTTGTGTATTATTAATTATATTTTATGTACATGTACACTGTATTCGGTAATATTACAGAATTATTATGTGTTTAATTACAGATTTCGTATGTGAATTTACCACAAAATTTATGTGTTTTTACATAAGAAAACTGTGATTTTAAATATGGGCACGGTAAAATTACTTGTTGTTTGTGTATTATTTACCTGTAAAATTAGGTAAGATTACATGTTATTATGGGATATTTTTCTGTAAAATTCAATATTAATTCTGCACATTTACATGCTTTCGGTAATTCTCCGGATTTAGTTATTAGCCATAGTTTTTCTTATGTATTTTAATTAATGCAGCCGTATTAATGAAGACATGAAAAAATCACTTGGAAATAAGTCAATAACCGATCTAATGTATATACACTGGCTGCACCTGTATTAGTAACAATCCACCCAATATTACATTTATTAGGGGTAATATATTCATCATTAAATGGTGTGACCTCAAAGCAAATTAAAAACCCAAAACTTAATTGTTATTAAATAATTTGCCTACACTGCACACATTTCACAAATACTATATTACTCCTGTAATATTAGGCGCACAGTTATATTATTCAGATGTGACGAGAGATTATACCCAGATCGGTTAGACTGATGTTTCCTTATGATTTCCACACAAGTATTTTGATTAATACGACTTCATATATTAAAATACATAAGAAAAAAACAAACAACTTGCCAATAGCAAAATCCTGAGAATTATCGATAGCATGTAAATGTACAAGATTTGTATTGAATTCTTTAGATAACATTATCGCCTAATTACATGTAAAATGAACTAATTTTATAAGTCATAATATACAAACAACAAGCAGTTTACAGTTTGGAGGTTATATAATAAAAAAAAACAAATTCAAAAAAACAACAATTTATTGATTTTCGTACAGGTAAAGGATATGCTTAAATGAATAATTAAATGCTTAGCTTATACCTTCTTTTGAAGTGACTTCTTATTCTTATAATCACAAGGATTTACTTAGATGAATCACAAGTTGAATTGTACATGAACAAGACCTATGCACAGTAGTAATAGTATAATGTGAAGTTTACTCATTAATGACAACAAACTTTATTCAGCGTGCGTCTTAAAAACATACCTTTGTATAAATTCTAATGTGTTTTGATAACAGGATATTCCATATTATTCAAATTGAAGTAAGCCGCCATCAATAGTTGTAACGACGTAGACAGACTCGCAGTTTCGCTAACAATCGTTTTTTCTACCAGCAAGTAATATATGTTTTCATTATCTGTGGGCAAAAACAGAATGGTTAAAACAGGCAATATAGGCTCCCAAAATTTATAATAACGTACTTTAAAAACCGGGACCTCACAAACTGATCACTAGACTAGATAATTAAAATAATAAAATATTACCGGTAATGGTTATACATGCATTTCAGTCTCAATTTAAATGTATCATAAAGATTAATTATAAATTATACGAAACATACAGTGTTATGTTTCGCAGATAAGGCATTTTATCATTGTAATAAAAATAAAAATTAAGTCTTACCTAAAAATACAATGTTAGGCGCAGCTGCTTTGGATAGTTCTGTTGCAACTTGAACCCTAGTTAATGGTTCCTGAAAAAGTAAGATTAGTAAATGGAACTACTATGTTTGGCATGGATCCACCATCTGGAAGATTTTTTCAAAAGTGTATCTAAGAGGAATAATTCGATAATGAAACTTTGCACATACAATGACATGATATATATACAGGGTGTAACGGAAAGGGTATATACATACTTAAGGGTGTGCTACAGACAATCAAACTGAACATGTTTCTCCACAAACAAACATCGTAATAACGAAAAAATTATCTGCTGCCCCATACAAAATTTTAATACCTAATCGACCCAAATGTATGGGGCAGCTGATATTTTTTTCGCTATAACGATGTTTCTCTGTTGAGAAATATGTTCAGTTTGATGGTCTGTAGCACACCCTTAAGTATGTATATACCCTTTCCGTTACACCCTGTATAGGTCTATAATTAGTTTATATTGCTCCAGTTAATAGAACAAAAGAAATAGAGCAAAAACATATTATGTATGAAAAACTTAAACTTGCTGTATTTTTTCAACTATGGTATTTGAAGTTACTTAAACTACTTACATAGATATACCTTATCCTATTGTAAGTACAAAGTTTAAGAGCAAACTAGCAACTCGTTTTAAAATGAGAGTTTAACTAAGTTTGTATGGAGAACCGAGCTTACCGAGAACCCTTAGAGCAATCTGTGTAGTAAAAATCAGCTAAACTTATTGATAATGGTTAATAACCTTTACATGAAACCATGAAATTCAAACGTTGTTACCGATCACTAATAATATGTTTAACAAATTTCTGTACGTAGTTGTGACTTTTCAAGTTAGCGCTATGTGGTACAATGGTAATTAAATGTATGCTTAATACTTCCATTCAGGTATATCAAGTTTGTATGTATTTAAATAGATGTATATCTGCACAAATACATTTAATTATGTGACAGAAAATAGTATATACAATCTACCTATCTAATTGGATACTGTTTAGCAAAAATTTTGCAATACTTATGTCAACTGTAACCATCTAATTTTTTAATTGACGTCATAATGCACCAAATGTGGTTTGTCAGCACATTATTGCTTATCAGTATCCAAGTGTACTCTACAATCTATTTAAACTAGAAAGATTTCATTACCAAAAGTCAAAATTAATTTAGATTTACCTGATTGTATTACATTTTCCACAGTTAGTTCCAATATTGGCACAGCTTTCTTTACTTTTTGGTCTGCCGACCAAATTTTCACGACGGGCATGTTTTACTGTGAAAGAATAACAAAATTTATTAGCGTTATTGACTAAGTATTTGCGTAGCAGTTTTAATAAAAAAAATGTCATCGCTTTTAGCGTAAGGCACGTCTGTCATTTCATGAAACAATTGTTTGCCCGCCACAACCAAACGTTTTTGAAAATGGAACACACAACGAATCGGTTAAGTTATTAACCAACAAAAATCAAATTACGGCTTGGACTATTTTAAACTACGATGTACATAACTAGTACGCGGGTAAGTACTTACGTTTATTTAATGGCAAACGACTTCAACAAGATCATTCGTCCACCCTGGATGTGAACTGAACGTGAATCAACTGCAAGCTGCTTCCACAATCCACAAGTTCTTTCTAAAACAATCATATTACGTAACGCTTTACGGTCTAATGCAGATTTCACTAGATTTTTGATGCAAGAAACTAAAAGTATATCTATTACTCACCATAATAGTACTAGGTACGGTGTGGTGTGAGCACAAACACTGCAGGTTAAAACTTGTTCATGTTCAAGGTTCTTGGCACTGGGGCGGCAAGTAGTCTCAACACGTGGCAGCGTGGGGTCTAGGTACCCACCCACGTACCACGTGTGGATGAGAGGCACAGACGGCAGTGGCGGCCGTGTGGACAGTGCGCGTGTCAGCCTCGCTCGCCGGCAGGTAGGCATAGTAGCCCTAAACTTGGAGTGTAATCCAAGACTGGAACCCTGGAATCAGCGCGTGGCGGGTGCATCCGTAAGCGTTGTGCCAGAACACAGCAAGCCTCCGTCGATGGGTGCGTCTCCCAGCCGTAAGCCCAAAGCAAGGTGGATGGAGGAAGACTTCCCGTCGTGGCGGCTTACAATTAGAGGTTATGCTCGCACATGCCCACAGGCTTCTCAAAGGTTCCTCGCCGCGTAGTCAAGCGATTTAAGCGAGCAGCTAGGCGATGCGCGGCGGGGCAAGCATGGTGCAGGGCGAAGCATGTGAGCGCATTCACAGTGAGGAGCAAGGTGGCAGGTGAAGTGGCAAGGGCCAACTATGTACATAGCCTTTCTCGACAGTCATAGCGAGGCTGCCGAGAAGTTTAAATGGCTGCCGGACTGCGCCGACAGAAAACATAGGTAACGAATGTGATCCATCAGGAACCAAATAAGAATTACAATCACACTGAGCTCTTACCCGTTTTTAGTAGCCTCAGCCTGGGATGGAGTTGAGAAAAAAGCCGCGCCCGCGCCCACGGAATGACCTGCGTCGGTTTATTTATGACGTGCAGTGTTGCCAACAGAGAAACAAACTCTCCACCAGATTCAACTCCTAAAAAGCCACCAGAAAACCACGAACAAAATTCGGATTTACTCCAAAAATTTGGAAAAATCGCTTAATTTCCACTAAACAAATTTTTGGTTTTTATGAAAGAAAACAGTAAGTAGCTGTATTACTAAAAAACCGTTCTTTATTATTACGTAATAAAATATTTAAAATCAGTAAATCAACAAACAATATTGTTAGTAAATAATCAACAAGTCAAGATGAGGAACATAAAAATTATTTGATAACAACAATAACTATAAAAATAAAGTGATATTCTAAAAATCCAAAAATGATTTTTTGCCTTCCACACCGTCTGTTTCACGTTTATATGATTGTTTGGTCCCAATTTGTTTTATAACTTTTATTGTAATTTCATAATCTTTGCAGCATTTTCCTTCCAATCTTAAACCACAGCGTATTCTTAATATAGCAGTTAAAATATTCAACTTCATTCTGTTCCTCTGCTTGTTTTTTATAACATTCATACAGCTAAATTGCCTCTCAAAATCGGCATTAGAATGAAGCAGTATTAAGAGAGTAAGCTCAAAAGTTGCTAATTCCTCAAATCTAGATTCCCCTTGAGCATCTTTGAAATGCAATATTTCATTACAAAAATTTTTGGTATATATATGGTATATTTCGTAACGTTTTAGAGGCTTAGTGGTTGAGTGATAGCATTTTCAGTTATTGAAAGTAGACCACTAGAAAAAACCACCAGCCACTAAAAGCAATATTTCGCCACTAAAAGGGGTCGAAACCACCAGTTTTAGTGGAAAATCCACTGAGTTGGTAACACTGCTGACGTGTTCGTATTTGGAAGATTTAGGGACGTCACTCGTAACTAGTGATGTACGTTTCAGTCGGTTTTACTACAATCTAACTGTTCTACAACAATCGAATACTTATGCCATAATATGCATCGGTTTGTGTTTATTCTATTCTATTAAATTAATACGTATGATACCAGTGTTGTAGGGGTGGGTAACTCCGGACTCCGGTGGTACTGAATACTGATACAAACAAAGGTGCCGGTTCCGAACGCGGATACGTAACTAAATAATAAACCTTAATAATTCTGTGGTGTCAAGTTAAAAGGGTATGGTAGGGTAATGAGTCTGATTTTTTGAAAAATTAGTTAATTACACAGATGGATAAAACATATTCTAAAGTATTACGGTAAAAAGGAGCTGAGTCAATATAATGTATTTTTATTACGTGAGTCTAAAATTTCAAATACGAGTCTAGTCATAAATAGCAAAAATTAAAAAGTAAAAAGGGGTTATGTCTAGTCATCTTCTTATGACATACGTAATTCTTTACTTATAAAATTATGCATAATGAGATAAGTCGACTCGTGCCTAAATTCGTATTCGTCGTTCCGCGTTAGTTGCCTTTCGCGGGCGAACTTGACGTGTTTTGACCTATATAAAAAACCTTTTTGTTTTTTTACGGATGGGAAATCATCAAATTACCCGCTTTACCGATTATGCTCTGGGCGGAGAGGAAAGGAGTGTCAGACTTGTACTGACTATTACCCATCTATGTTCCTTCTAAGCCCTTTGTGATCCAGGGCTACGGTATCGGTATCTCTTTCTAACAGTCCCGCAGCCCTGGTAGGCATCGGCCCTCTCGGACCCCTTCCGATTTGCTGACATCTCTTTGAGGCGAAATTGACGTCATTAGTACATTTGTTAAACAAATGAACCCACACAGCTAACTACTAGGTTTCCTTGCACAGCGGTAGGTTTCCGCCTTAAATGATGATAAATTGTAAAGGAAATTCTTTCCATAGCAACGAGGAAGTATCTAATATATATTCCCTGTCTCCCTGAATCTTACGATAATATTACGTTTAGTTAACCAACAAAAGTTGTCAATTGCACGAGTTTTTAATTTTTCGCGGGCGGGGTAGTGTTGCTGCATCCTGGATCCAGGCCTAAATCGTTTTCGCTAAATTAAACCTAAAAATTTTACATAACATTTCAACCTTTTGAACGGAACTCAACGCAACCACGAAACGTATTTCTCGTATTAAGATTTTTATCTGTGGCGGAGTGTGGCGGACTCAGATGACATGTTGGATTGTTTACGAACAAAGTAAACTTGATAATAATAATGAAACATCCTATTACGCTGTTTGTTTTGTTAATTTTCGCATACTCACAATGCAAAAATAAACAGCAAGACCAAGAAAAAGAGGTCAGCGTACACTCAGTTTAAGAAAATGAGTTCCTTGTGTGAAATTTTTAATAGTAAGTGTCTCTATATCATTTTAATCTTGTAACAATGTGAAATAAGTTTAAGTGATTTTCAAAGCAACAGAATAATACAGTTGATACAGGCATAGGCCTCTGCTTTGTTCTAAAAATATGTTGAAATAATAGTCTTATTCGTTTCAGGATATCAATCGTAGCCTTCGGCAGAGGAATGGTCTGGCAGATAAATGAGACGACGCCGACGATTCAGCTATGTACAATATTTATTTACATAAAATAATTTCAGATAATGTTAGCTCTTGTATTAGTTACAGCTTGTAGATAAGCCGTCTCAGGCACATGAGCATATCTAATTGGTGTCTTGAGCCAAGGCTCCAAAGCATAGGCTGAATTCGCCTGCAAATCAATGATAAATAATTTTTTTGTTTATGTTACATTGGCAACTAACAATATTAACTATATTTTGTGTTTGCGTTTCAGATTACAATGAATGAGGATTCAGAAGAATGAAAATATGGGCCCCAAATATTGAATTTATTTACATTACAATTGAATGTCTCACTGTTGGGCAAAGGCCTTTTAATACATATAAATAATAAACAAAAAACTAATATATTATAACTGTTATTATTTTAAATGATATTGTTCAATGTAGCCTTTGGACATTGACTCAGCACTCGGCCTGGCTCATGCGCGGCCCAGTTAATACAATGATTTGGTTGCATCTTACACACATAGGACACATAAAGATTGTTTAAGTTTTTTTTAGAGTATGTTGAGACAAAGTAGTATATAAGCAGAAAATTTTGTAAATAAATTAAATTTGAATTTTATATTATTGTCTCATTATCCCCCCTCTTGTCAAGACAACTTTAGCCATCTCTGATCAGTCTCGTGAGTCTGCGGGACTGGCAGTTAGTGTACCCTTCCCGAACCTGGTATTCCTGTCTACTATACGTCTGTAACCCTAGGTCGCATGGTGCAAACATCCTGAACTTATTTATATGATAGATTAGGGCTTAGAGTCGTAGGGAATGTTATGCTTGTGGGTCTTTGTGGGTTCTTTTAACTTATCATATATTTTCATGTTCCGTCACACCTTTGACGGTATTGCGGCCTTACATGACGTTTCTTAAGGGTGGATGTACAGACATACTTCGTTTTTATGACTTGTACTATATCATGACGTCTTACCTAGTAGTAAATTGTTATTTACTACTAGGTAAGACATATTACTACAGGTAAATTTTGGATTCATGTAGTCTGCATAGGTCTGTTTTAATGATAGAACCACTAAAAATAAATTGGTCATGAAACCCTGCCTGGAAAATTTGCATTCAGATTTGATGATTCAAGTATTCTGCCCTCAGCATCTGCAATCTAGAAGTAATAGACTTGATCTTTGGCAATATCCTGTAAGCAGGATTTTCATCAAACAAAGAACCTGTAAATTATCAGACATTGTAACTATGGTTATGGTACCTAGATTGAACTAACTTTAACGAAAACAGGCAGACCCTGAGATGTGCTAGGAGACAGATGCTCGATCAGCTAGCCTGGCACAAATACTGCACCATCTCTTTGCGAATTTGTAGGTAAGGAATTCTTTTTTAAGGGAAATCGAAAGCCCTAGTTAACGCTCGTACAGCAATCCTTTCGGCCTTCCTTTCATTCTTTCCGGCATACAAACTGAGGAGATGGCGACGGTAGGTGCCCAAAATGTTTTTGTAAAATCACCTAAGCTCAAGAAACACAAATAATAGCTAGATTCTTTACAATAAAAAGAATATTTTCTAGGTCCGATGTGATGAAGACTATTTTGACATTTGTCAGAAGTAATGTTTCTACACCCAAGTGTCAAAAGTAGAGAAAATATGGTCGTCATGCTCGACGTTTTAAACCTAAGTAGACTGAAGAATATAAACATTCCTTTTCTACATTCATAACATCGCCATGCTTAGGACGATATAAAACTTTCTACAATCTGTCATTTTGTCGATTCTTCCGTAGAAATAGCCCGTTTCTACGGCGGTCATGCTACGCGTGCTGGAAATCAAACGTTCTCTACACCTTAATCCCACTCGTGTTGCTTCAAATAACTTTATTATGCATGCAATATCTTGAACTTGCAAAGTTGCAATTGCGACTGAGAAGGAAATACACGGCTAAACGTTCCGATTTACGCTACACAGTGCTTTGTAACGTGGTTGAATGATCTTTAGTCGCTAAAGGCGGTTTAGACCTTACTTTGGTTGAGCCCCCTTGTCGATGTCGGGTCGGGCGGTGTTTGGCCGGTCAAATACATAATGGCTGCTACACACGTTACGTAAAATCGTTACGATCGGACGGTACAATTCAAACTGCAACGATAAATCTACATGTGTCATCATCATCATCATCATTTCAGCCGAAAGACGTCCACTGCTGGACATAGGCCTCCCCCAACGCCACATTGACATAAAGGGGGTTTTGCCATAATCGCCACGCTTGGCAGGCGGGTTGGCGATCGCAGTACCTACGGTTGTTACAAAAGCACAGAGAACGCTGCTGCCCATTCTCTGGCAAGTCCCTTAGTCGCCTCTTACGACACCCACGGGAAGATATGGGATGGTGCTATTCTTTACGTCCGACACCATACAGAGCTACATGTGTGTATGAAAAAACTGTACAGTTTGTCCGATTTTCTAGAACTCTACAGTTGAACGGAACAGTATGAAATTTTGGATAGATAAATCGGAATCGGAAGAAACTGTGCCGATAATCGTAACGTGTGTGCCAGTCGTTTCAGTTTCCGGTCCGAATGGTTGTGCGTGCGTTTCATAATAATACCTAAAATTTTGCCAATCTTTAGGAAATACCGTTATTTTCGTCAATAAATTAACATGGGAATGAGCTTGTCTTTTCATTAGTCATTCTTTACACCAAATACGTGTTTTCTTTTCCTTGCTTTTGCTTTTTATGGCGAATAATAAACCTGCTGCTGCAACCTGCTAACGCGTCGTCAGTATAAGCCATCTCAACGAATGAATAATCGTTTTAAAAGTATTTGTTCCAAACATTACATGTAATTTTACAGATTTTATGTAAATTTCGATCACTTAGTGATTATTACATATGAATTACGAAAAAAGACCATTCAAAGAGTAAATTCTACAGAATACATGTAAAATTAAAGAAATGTTGGGAAAATTCATTTTTTTTTTGTAAGTTTACTGACATTCTATGAAATATTACATAAGACGTGAGTAACTTTACATAAAAATGTAATTTTCAGAAAATTAGGTAAAAATATGAGATTTTTATGTAAAATACCCGTTTTAATTGATAAAAACACATCAAAAAAAATATTTGTCCCAAAGGTTCCATGTAATTTTACATATTTTATGTACACTTAGTGATTATTACATATTTATAATGTAAAAAGTCACATTTAAATAGAAAAAATACAGAAAATATGTAAAATTTAAGAAATGTTTGGAAATTTCATATTGTTGTTTGTATTTTCTACTGAATTTTCCGGAATATTACATTAGACGTAAGTAAATTTACATAAAAATGTATTTTTCAAAAACATTGGTAAAATTATGAGATGTTTATGTAAAATTCCCGTATTTTAATTGTTAAAAACACATAAAAAAAGTATTTGTCCCAAACATTCCATGTAATTTTACAGATTTTATGTAAACTTCCATCTCTTAGTGATTATCACATATTTATTATGTAAAAAGACCATTTCAATAGCAAATTCATAAGAATATATGTAAAATTAAAGAAATGTTGGGAAACTTCACTATGTTTTTTGTAATTTTACTGCTATTTTTCGGAATATTACATGAGACGTAAGAAAATTTACATAAAAATGTATTTTTCAAAAACATTGGTAAAATTACGAGATTTTTCTGTAAAATTCCCGTTTTAATTGCTAAAAACACATTAAAGAAAGTATTTGTCCCAAACGTTCTATGTAATTTTACAGATTTTATGTAAACTTCCATCTCTTTGTGATTTTACATGTTAATTATGTACAAAGACCATTTAAACAGTAAATTCAACAGAATATATGTAAAATTAAAGAAATGTTGGGAAATTTCCATATGTTTTATGTAATTTTACTGTCATGTTTCGGAATATTTCATAAGATATTAGTAAATTTACATAAAAATGTGTTTTTCACTAAAATAGGTAAAATTACGAGATTTCTATATAAAGTTCCCTTTTCCATCGTAAAAAATACATACGAAAATGTATTTATCCCAATAATCCATGTAATTTTACAGATTTTTTGTAAATATCCATGGCTTAGTGATAATTACATAAATTTTATGTAAAACTACTTAAAAATTGTTGATTTTAACGAAAAAATGTAAAATTGACGAAATTTATGTAAAATTTCATATTTTTTCCAGAGTTTTCGGGAATTTTACAGGATTATGTAATTTTTTTGCATGTAAAATTACATAATTTTTAACAGTGTATAGTGTTCTCACTGCTGGGACACAGAACTCTTCTCTATGAGAAGGAGTGGTCTGTAATCCGCCACGCGGGCCCAGTGCGGGTTGGTAGATGCCACATGTCTTCGAATTTTTAGTTCCAGGACAAGCCGGTTTCCTCATATTTTCCTTCACAGTGTTTGAGCCCTCAAACACTGTGGTGATGAAACAAATTACACTAAGTAGGTAATGCGCCTGCCTGGGTTCGAATCCACGGCTTCCTGCTCTTAAGTCGGGGCTGCCACCACCGGGCCACCGCTGCTCTTTTTTATATGTATTTTTTATATATATAGATGAAGGAAAATAAGAAATTCAGATTCAAACACAACTGGCGAAATGTAAGTGTACTGTGATAGGTAAACCACTGCCTAACCTTACTGGGAATGCATGCTGAACAGGGAAACAGGAAAAATAAGGTTTTGCCATAATCGCCACGCTTGGCAGGCGGATGGCGATCGCAGTACGGTTGTTGCTAAAGCACAGAGAACGCTGCTGCCCATTCTATGGAAGTAAGTCCCTTAGTCGCCTCTTACGACACCCACGGGAAGATATGGGATGGTGCTATTCTTTACGTCCGACACTTTAAAGTGCGAAATATTACCTTTCTAAAAATATGCAGCCATGTTTGAAGGCTCATAACAAAGTACAATTTTACAAAAATCAATGCTGCTAAGGTTGTCCTGGAAGATATCGCTATCGCCGTTGTTATCATAAGATTAGCAGTTTTGTAAGCCCGGGTTTTTTCATTTTTGTTTCTATCTATTCTATTCTAACATAGCTACCAAAAACAAGCAAAACAAACCAGGGATCCTGTTTCTACCCATACCCAAGATTTCTACAAGCCGCAATTTATTTGATCGCGGGATCAATGCTATTCAAAGGCCACAGGGGACATAGCAACGAGAAGTTTTATAACCTAACCATTGGAAACCGAATCAAAAGACGGACTCCGAACGACCTGTCTTGAATGTGACACCGTTGCAGCAGTCCCAGAGGAACGATAGAAACGAAAATATTTTAAACAAACCTCCTGTAAAACCTTCTTCAACACTTATTTGAATAGCAAGTTAATATCACTCTTATTGTAATGTAAAGTTGTTTGTTGGAGAAGCTATTTCGTCTGAAAACAGGCTTTGAAAAGGGCAATCGAATTGAAAATTGTGTGCTTTAAATTTTAAAATGCTGCTCCGTAACTATGGGGTGAAAATAGAATAGATCTGATGGGAAATTCAACGCATGTGTTCGTAATTACTTAGTTAATAGTTAGTTTGAAATAGGCAGAGATAAAATAATAGAGTATCTTATATCCACCCGTGTATCTAACCTATGATTATAATAGAATAATTACATACCGAGTTTCCTCCGTGCCTCGGAAAGCACGTTAAGCCGTTGGTCCCGGCTGTCATTTGTAGATCTTTGACAGTCGTTACGAGTAGTCAGAAGCCAAAAGTCTGATATCCAGTCTTACCAAGGGATATCGTATTACCCAGTTACTAGGTAATGGAGGTCAGATAGGCAGTCGCTTCATGTAAAATACTTGTACTCTGTTGCATCCGGTTAGACTGGAACGACCCCAAGATAGTTTGGGAAAAGGCTAGGCAGATGATGAATTTGTTCTACTTACTGAATTTTGATACACCACTTACCTAAAACAATTAGAGGAATTCATAATAATGGGTGCTGATTAGAACAGTATGATATATTATTATATGATTGTAACAGTATCTATGCGTATGATTTTTGTACGAAATACGCGAATTTGTGGCGAAAATTTTCTGCTGAAGTCTCGAATCATTTATTGTATCCATGGTAACAGTGTTTACGTCGATGTCTAAAATAACCATGTCTAAAACGGATAAATAGCTGCAACGGACTAAGACAAAGGGAAAAGAGGCGACAGCTCCAGAAGGTACCGGGTTCATTAGGGACTAGGGTACTAGGCTATCTATCTAAACTAATATCATAAAGAGGAATGATTTGATTGTTTGTTTGTTTGTTACGATTTAACTCGAAAACTACTCGACCGATTTTAAAAATTTTTGCACAATTAGAAAGCTACATCTTTACCGAGTAACATATGCATTATATAACACAATTTTCGAGGACGAAGTCGCGGGCGAAGTGCTTGTACAACAATAAAGATAAAATAAGGGAATCATAAAAACAGTGATAGCCTTAGTGGTATAACCCTCGGACTGCCAAGTCATAGGTCATGAGTTCGAACCTAAGGCACGATTTCACCTCTGATTTTTCGGATTAATGTGCTTGTTGTATAATTATCACTAGCTTCGATGAAGGAAAACATCGTGAGGAAATCAAACATGCCTAAGAAATATCTCTCGACGGCATGTTAAGCCAATGCACGGCATAAAAACTCTGACACTGAAGAAGAAGGGTATCACAGAAGAGAAGAAGCAAAAAGATATGAAACAGGACGAATAAACCAAGAAGCTTCAATGATACCAACAATTTTAGCCTTTTGAACGCCATTGTCACATATACGTGACAAGCAAGCGCGTGCCCTGTACGCCAACGACGCAAATATGTAACAAAAAATGTGGTGCACTATAACACGAAATAAGCAATTATTAATTTATTACTTTTGTGTGTGTTTATTTATTTATCTTTGAAATGGTATATAGATAACTTAAATATTAAATGTCTTAATAATTTAACAATACTTTGGCAATCCCTTTTTTTATTTGTAAGTATTTGCGGTGAATTTTAGGCTTGGCGTGAAGGGCTCGCGCGTGTGTTTATGCTCTGGCGTTCAAAAGGTTAACCATAATTGAAGACCTCTCTAACACGCCGATTGCAAACTTACGGGTATGTACCTTAGTCACTTACCCAAGTTTAGGTTATAATGTAACATGCTACCAAGCACAAAACGGATCTTACGGGCTCCGTCCTACAATCCAGGAGTTACGCAAAGAGCTGGCGCATTAATACGTAAACTTTACTCCATAAATACGGTTTCACGGTGGAAACAGTCACAACTTTAGGGTTTCATATGCATTAATTAGAACCAGGGACTGGCAGGCAGGCAGGCATTCGTACGCACGGCGACCAATCGAGCTATAAAAACCAGTTTATGTGGATCTCACTTAGTACGGGAAATCTATACAAAGCGAGGCCATGTGATACTGGAATAGCTTGAAGTGTCGCCGTGTGTACATGCGGTATATATACCTGAAGTAGGTACATATTTGCGTGTAAAGGTCACGGTCGTTTTTGTAGTGAAGTGGACAGTGGGTAGATATATATATTGTAAAGCATGGACATCTAAAAGCTTTATCTGTGGTCCAGTGGCACGAACGCTTTAGTTTACTGCGACGATTTTTTTTATTTTTATGTGTTTTGTTTCAACTTGTGTACCTATCAGGGCCTTTACCAACCATTTTTAATCTTGAAGAAATGGAGCTATACCGTCCTGCATTGCTTCATCTCTTTCACTCACTGAAGTAAGATTTAAGTTATCTTCCTATCGCTGTCCCATATTACTTGGGGTCAGCCCTTTCTCACCATTAGCCGTCACGTTATCATGTACCTACTTCGTATCATAATATCATGCCATTTTTCTTTAACCTCGCTCTACCTCTCCATAAAAAGGCTGAAATGGAAATGGGCAGGCCACTTAACCACTATGCCCGACAAGATTTTGACACATGACACATCAGCTGAATCGGCGGGTTGATGCGAATTGTCATGAATTTCACGAAATTTTCACCAACTTTCAGCGTTCGATTTTATTGTGAAAAATATGTCACGGGATCTGTTACATACGATAAATTTGAGGTTAATATCTTCAGTATCGTGTTGAGATCGGTAAAAGGGAGTCAGTCTATTGCCAAATATGCGTAAAATACATATTACTACACCCTTCCAAAAAGTAGGTGCCTTATATGCGCGGGAAATAATGTACATAGGCATGCTTCTTGTTTGCTAAAACAATTCGGAAGGGCAAAATAAAAACAGTAACATTCTATCTGCATTCTTAGTTTTGCCATTATTCACACACAATTTCTTAAAAAAACCCAATCAAAGTCTAGACAAATATTACTGAAAACTATGTTGTAACATAACACTTCTTAGTGCTGACCGAAAACCCGGGTTTCTTATTTACGATTAATTAGTTGCATTCAGCCTAATCGATAATCGCAATTAAATCGAGATTTAAAAAAAAAAGTTGAGACTGAATAAAAACTCATAAGTATAATTTTAAATAATTATTTAATTTTGAAATTAGTCATAATAACCATCTTTTTTAATAATTTCATTAAGTAATTCTTAGATCAAAAGCATCTTATAATTAATTAATGAACGTTGACTTCATGGGAAGGAGATTTATTACTAAGTAATAAGAACGACAGAAGACCGTAATCCCAAAAAAAAACAAGTCAACATTTGAATGATTAGGCTTAATTCCCGCCGATATTTTTCGATTTCAAAATTTAAATAAAGAATGCGCTCGCAATTCTCATTATTTAAAATAAGTATTTTAATTTTACGAGATAACATTTTTAGATTTTTTTTGTGTAATATTCGGATATTACACAATAAAATTCTTCTTCATTTCTTTGGTTAAAGTTGGTTAAAGAATGCCCAAGATCTTGGAAGGCATAGTAAATAATTATTATGATCTAACAAGATAAATTATATTTATTCTTCCAAGATTGTGTATCGTATGATGGGGTTATTGTTATGTTACAGCTAGTCAGTGGCCCCAAAGTATGACAGCCAGTCTTACCAAAGGGTATCGTACTACCCCATACTAACTGGTTTGAGGAGTTCAGATAGGCAGTCGCAGGTCGCTCTATTTAAAATACGGTTATGCAGCTGTATCTGGGTAGACTGGAAGCCGACCCCAACAGTTGATGATGATGGTTGACGATCGGCAATTCATAAGCCGTTTCAAGGAACATTAGTTTATTGTTTCAAAGCGGTTCACTGTCCAGTCTAAAAAGGTTTTTGAAGTGATAACTTCTTATGGGAGGGTTAACCGCTTCGTAACGTAACGCGTTACGGCACCACTTTGTGTGGCTTCCCTTTCTCTCACGCATACGGCAGCAGGCTTAGATTAGTTTAAGTTATCACTTCTGTCGAGCCTCCCGAGACGCACACGTTTTTTTTAAATCTGCCATTTTTAGGTTATCCATCAAAGGCGAAGGGCCGAGTCACTTGAATGAAGCCATGAACAGATATGAACCAGACCCATCAAGAGTCTACAAAATATACGAGTAAGACTCTTACTCGAGAGTCTTACCGTATACTTTGGATAGTTTTGTTTAAAATGGTTTTTTTTTCATTTTTGGGGTAGCTATCCCTAAACCTAGCCTATCTAAGTAGGTGTAAAAAAATATTGTCGATTAAAAGTATTGGACGGTGTAGGCAAAAGATAAACTAAATTGGAAAGACATGGGCAGGCCTTTACCCGCAGTGGGACAGAACAGGCTGATTAATAAAGTAAAGAGTAAATATCCATTAACCAACCCAACGTCCTAACCATAATCAAACTACATAATTCTTTTCTAATATTCCTACCGAGATCCTGTGCATTCTACCAATCTTCAGATAGTTCAAAACAAAATTCACAATAAATTATCTATAATAGTAAATTTGAATGCCTACAATATAAATTGGAACAGCGAACGATTTCCAAATTTAATTTTGAGATGGAAATAAAATTGGCGCGAATTTAGTCATAATATCAGTCCGTGCTGTTTATTGTTGGGTCGGAATGTACGAAAAACAATTAAGATTACTATTATAAGAGCCTAAAAAACAATATAATAAATATTTACTGTATTTTACGGTTAAAATAAATTTATTTTAATTTTCATCAATCGATTTCTTAAATTTCTCAATTTAATTACTCGAGTTGATCGAAGATTACGAAAAAATAATCGATTGGAATAATCGCTTTCACACATCACAATAATTTAAAAAAAAAATGGTCGACTATTTCAAAATACTTATTGAGCGGTGGTAATGAATATTATGTGTTATTGGTCCCGTATTCGTAAATAACGCTAAGATCTGGGCATTTTCATGCGGTTTATAATATTTGGAATGATATTTGTCATGTTTGTTACCGAATCTATACGCGTGTGTGTGTTATATGTGAAAAATAAAAATGTAAACACGCACGATTGGCGCGAAACTTCGACTTTAGATTTCAAAATTCATTATTACCACTGCTTATTTAAATTGAACTATGGATGAATTAGCCGCATAATTAAATGACGAGTTGATTATTGTCCATATAGTGGAGCTCGAATGTTCGAAAACCACAATTTTTATGATTTTTAGCCTCGACCAGCACAGCCGTCAAAATGGCGATGACCGTATTTATGCACTTGAATTTTATAAGGGTAAATTAAGATACTTGCGCGCTATTTACAGAAGTTTTAATGGCGTTGATATATGAAATTTTTATTCAACTTTCTTAATTAACGCACACTCATAGTATTTGATAATCAGAAAATTAAATATTTGCATAAATTATGAGGATGACGAATGACTTAATTGCTAGCCCCTTTCGGGGCCGATACCAACCCAGCGGAGGTTTGTTCGTCGAGCCCCTTCGGGGGCCCGTACCGAACTATATGGTTAATTAGAGACAAAAAGGAGAAATGGGCTAAATTAGTAGCCGAATGGTATCCAAGGGAAGGAAAAAGGAAGAGAGGACGCCCGATACGAAGGTGGGACGACGATCTCAAAGCGACAGCAGGGTCATTGTGGAAAAGGGAAACCCGAGACCGGGAAAATTGGAAGAATATGGAGGAGGCCTATGCTAAAGCAAAACGATCTTCGGAAACCGATGTCTGAAAATATTTGTAATGTGTAACTAGATTGTAAGATTGTTAATAAAGGCTATTATTATTATTACCTCTCCATCCATAGAAATTCTTTTCTTCACTATTAAAAGTAAACCTGCCCTTATAGGAAGAGGTAGGCCTTCTAGGCTATGACTTACCTACTTATCTATGGTAAAGTAGAACTGAAGCTTTTTGTTTTATGTACTTATAAAATTGTTCTACAGTTGTTTCAGTTGTTGTTGTTGTGTTGTTTGTGTGTTGTGTTGTTGTTCTGTATGGTGTCGGACGTGAAGAATAGCACCATCCCATATGTTCCCGTGGGTGTCGTAAGAGGCGACTAAGGGACTTGCCAGAGAATGGACAGCAGCGTTCTTTGTGTTTTTGTAACAACCGTACTGCGATCGCCAACCCGCCAGCCAAGCGTGGCGATTATGGCAAAACCCCCCAAAATATCAATGTGGCGACACTTGGGGGAGGCCTATGTCCAGCAGTGGACGTCTTTTGGGCTGAAACGATAATGATCATGACTTGTAAAATTACGAACGGTAAACGTCAACTGTAAAGGGCCAGTTGGAAGCGAAAAGTACATCATAATTAAGCCGTACTATTCGATGTCGTCTGACCCCAATGACTCAGCGGTCTACGGAGATACTATTGCTGTGGCGAGGTAGAGCATCCTTACCTAACCCATTCGTTCCACCTGTTGAGAGTCGGACCTGGACATGGGTTGCCATGGCTGACCTGGAAGGCTTTAAATAGACTTCGGACCCAGGTCGGTTGCAGATTACAGCAAGGAAAACCTGCTCAGGTGGAGATTCATTAATGACTCTGCCCTGGAGTGTAAATGTCGTGGTGTTCCACAAATCATGCGGCACTTAATATAGTGTCCTGCGTTTCCTGCTGTTTGTTCATTACAGGAACTGATGGACGTTACAGAGGGCGCCATACTAGTGGCTCAGTTCGGGCACGACACAATTTAGATTGCCATCGACACGGTAAGATGAAGAAGAATGACTGAATGCCGAAATAATATCTTTGACACTCTTATTTCTTTTTGTTGCAACGGCAATGCCACAAACCGGGTGTCACAATTGTGGCAGTCTCTGAAGTCATTAATGATTTATGATTAATCGTCCAGCAAAACTTAACTAGAGAAACTACCGACACCTACGTTCAAAACGTTAGATATGGTAATATAACTTAGCATAGGAACCAAACGTTCGTACGGTGACTTATCTATCTAAACTAATATTATAAAGAGGAAAGATTTGATTGTTTGTTTGTTTGTTTGCATTGAAAAGGCTCCGAACCTACTGGTCCGACTTGAAAAATTATTTCAGTGGTATATAGCCCATTTATTGAGGAAGGCTATAGGCTATATATCATCACGCTACAACCAATAGGAGTGGAGCAGCAATGAAAAATGTTGCGAAAACGGGGAAAATGTGACGCAAACAAAGTTGCGCCGGACAGCTAGTAGTTAATAACCAACTAACCACAGCCAAGGGATATCAGTCCGACAACGTAGAAAAAAAAAACAAACAAGAAGGTTTTACTCAAAAACTGCAAACAAGTACAAGGTAAGTAAACTTTTACCTGGCCAGATAACAATAGGTTGACATTGAGTCACAACTAACAACAGACGTTATCGAAGGAAATCGTTAGTCCCACCCTTGAATTTTAAGGTATTATTCGCGAAAACAATTGTGTAATATGCGTCGGAAGGCTAGTGTTATTTAATCTGTGTGTCAACTGGCCTTAGTTATAAAACCCAGTTTCTATTGCAAGCGGAGCGAGCTCCGTACGGACTCCGTTTGACTGGATACAAGTATCAAAATACAAAAGGGTCACCGACGCTAAAACGGTTATCACGTATTCAGCACTCTATTAGTTCCATAAAAAAAATCTGCTGTTCCATTTTTTTTTTATGAATAGCATCTTGCAGTTCAACCTAGGAGGTTGTCGTCTGCTTAACCGGACCATCCTGTGGGTGCCTTAAGAGTAAGGCCTCCAGCCAGGGCATAAAAACTTACAAACTAAGCGACTACACGCTAAGAGCACCCCCTGTGGGGTACGAGCCTTGGCTTAGGGCGTCGCTGGGGGAGGACTGCATGGGGACAGGCTGGATCTGAATGATATCATTATTTAGGTGCTGATTTAAATCTACTGGCATAGCATCTCGGGCTGGCTCGAGCGAGGGTCGGGGAGGGCATGGACCGGGACGTCGCGACGGACCTCGACGGCGAGGTCGGAAAGTGTTTTACGTACATTTCGACCTTGCGGTTTTGTAGCCAACAGCTGTTTTGGTTTTTGGTTCAGAATGATGTACTGTAGGTACACGAGGTAACCGTTTTTCGTCGGTATCCTTTCCACCCTGTATGGCAGCCACCGGGAAAGAGATATATGCAGCTGACAAAACGAGTAAAAATAGGCAAAAACACTGCGAAAAAAACCAAAACCAAATTATTTTATTTCACATAGACCTACTTGGGCACTTATAAAACTTCGACAAAAGGTGCACGGTTCGGGTTGGTCGTTACCTAACCTTTTTCAGCGGTGACAGGACTTTAAAGCGCAGTAAAGCAGAGACGATCGGGGCAGAGCGAGGATGTGCAAGATTCAACCAACCACATGAAAGTAGACGCGAAGCACAAAAAACGTGATTGTTCGATTCCCGCCGTCCCTTCTTAATAACAGAACGGAGATGAGCTGACTCCACTCGTTCCGCTTTGGTTAAGACCGGGCCTAAGAGTAAGAAGTTGTGTGTGACCTAGTTAAAAAAGGGTAAAGTAATTCTGTGGTCATGAAGCGAGCATTGGCATTGTGTCTAATGTTTCCATGTTCATTGATCTAGTTGCCAAGTCTGAACACTTTAAGCACTCTAGACTTTGGATCTGCCTAGCTTTTTCCCAAACTATCTTGGGGTCGGCAACCAGTCTAACCGGATGCAGCTGAGTACCGTATTTTAGAAAAAGCGACTGCCTATCTGACCTCCACAACCCAGTAACTGGATAATACGATACGCCCTGGTAAGACTGGATGTCAGACTTTTGGCTTCTGACTATTCGTAACGACTGCCAAAGATCAACAAACGACAGCCGGGACCAACGGCTTAACGTACTTTCCGAGGCACGCAGGAAACTTGGTATGTAATTATGGTCACTCATCTACGGACCAACCTCGGCAAGCACGGATTAACCTTAAAGATCGACCTGTGCGGCTGTTATTACTGAGCCACGAGCTCCACTAAACACTTTCGACTAAAGTGTCTTTATTCTTCTCCACATCGGGAGCAGATACTATCATCAACGATCATAAACCCAAGGTTAAACAAAGAAGTGCTTCAGTCAAACGCAGATGTGACGACAGCCTAAAAACGCAAACGCGAAACTTGCACACAAAAGAATTTTAAAATGATCATCAAAAGAAAAGAGACACTAAACACTCCACATTAACGTAACAATTTCAATAACAGAAATCGTTTAAACCTAATGGAGCATCCGATTTGACATTCTTTTGTACGTTTATTTCCGAACGTTTTCAAATGAGAAGATTTGCACAATACTGTTGTTTTTGGACGACTTATTCTGCCAGTGCTATTAATGTCATTGACACGGTGAAATGAATGGGCAGTGCGTTGAACTGGCTGCGTAGGAGTTTGAAATTGACGTGTGCTTGGATTTGTTAGCAAAATTAGTTCCTTATTTAAATTAGTACGGTTATGTCAATGCTTGTTTGTTCATAGTAGGAAATGCTGTTGATTATTTAGTAGTCGATACGGGCAACGTTCTACTTTGTAGTACTTTGCACTATTTACACGATTAGCTTAGTTGCCATACAAAACACGTTGGTGAAACCTGTTTTGAGAAAGAATACAAATGTTAACATACTAACATGGTGATTGTTGATACTGCGCATATTATTTTAGTATGGAATGCGTCATTTTGCGGTAAAGGTAAGGTCTCTTGGAGAATGTCAAATTTAAAAGGAAGAAAAAATATTAAATTAACAATGAAATGAGTAATCAAGTGGAGGTTATCGGCATCTCAGTAATTCATTATTTGTATGATCAAGCGTTGGCAGCATAACAACCACTTTGGTTTCTGTTTCAAATAAATTCAAGGAAAAAGGAAGGTAAAGGAATGAACCAAGGGAAAATAGAAAAAAAATAAAAACGCAAATCATAAGTAACTTAAGTACTTACATCACGCCTATTATCCCCGAAGGGTTAGGCAGAGTTGTACTTAATAGTACACGCAGATTGCGCCATTTATGTATAAGTCCCATGTAATACGGGCGAGCCTATTACCATCAACCGGGCACAAATCCAGACTTCGTGTCTGCTACTGAAAAATTCCTGATGGAAAAACCCAATAACAATTTGCCCGACCCGGAAATCGAAACCCCAGGACCTCATGCCCAGCAATCGCGATTGTAACCACTAGACCAACGGTGCTGTCATCATAAGTAACAAACCTACAAAAAGTCAAAAACCAATACCTAAGATAAATCATGATACGCAGTCCCTTTCAATCAACGTAGACATTTACGTCACTAATACGCTTTCAGCGAATTAGCGATAAACCTAACTACAATAGCAAAGCGCTTTACAGCGATAAGCTTTACAGAATTGTCTATAACATAATCGGTATAATATACGAACTATTGTTCGAAGCTAACGTATAATTAAGTTGATAAAGGCAGTTAATCAATTTAATCTTTGTATTCTTAACAATGAAATATGGGACGAAAATTGGTAAGCTTGCCTAGAATATAAAGGATATTTTCAATTAGAAGGGTTTTAAGTAACCAGAGAGATCAAGAGGAAGAATAATCAGCATATATAGAATGGGAGGGAGACACCAACGCACAAACGGTTACAATTTATTATTTGAATTTGTATATGATAATGGATATTCGTTTATTTATAATGAATATTTTGCAACCCAAATACACCACGGACTAAATATGAGATTTACGTAAGTCTAAGATTATTTTCAATTTCGAAAATTTTATTCCCTGTCCTCTCAGATTTTTTATAAGTAAAGAGCAATTCTTGAGTAAATGGACAGAATCAACCACCTCAATACATAAATAATTATCTATGTATGTAGGATCTGGGCGAGCAGACGTTGACTAACCATCAATTGTTTCTATTATGAATAAGTTACAACACATTTTGTTAATTCATACATCTGGTGCATGCACTCTAATCTACATACATAGCGTATATATTTTTTCAGTCTCTTATTTAAAGAAGGTACTGTGCATTAAATATGCATTAGCTTAACCATGTCAATATTCAACAAAGACAAAACTCTTGCATTCCATTGCACAGTTTTCTTAGCATTGAAACTGCGCATTCTGAAGGTCAAAGAAAACATATATCTATTACATAAATTTCATTAGATCTGCGAAAAAAAATAATGACATACTACTATTGCGTTTGAAAAGAAACTATCATTCAATATCATTATAGAACTAGACTAGACTAGACTAGACTATGAAATAAAGAAAACAATGCGACTTAAAAAGCAATAAATTTGTTACAACTTGTATTTATTAACGTAACAAACAGTTTGTAACCAAACAAAATCTCGCACATAATTGTCTTTTGCCGAACAGATTTACGTATCCTCCAGTTCAAACATAACAAGATTAAAAATGTATAAGTGCCAATACCAATAAATCAAAACACAAACAAAGATAATAATAGAAAATAAAAACAATAAAAAAGCAATTTTGCCGAACAAGGGCTATAATTATTGAATAAATCAATTCGGGCCATCCCATTGATTACAAATGTCGCAATACATTTTAATTATGGAAAATGTCAACTTCCAATATTGATTATGACTATAATAATGAAAATTCAATCAAATCAAGTCAAATTAAAACAGATCTGAGAGCATTTATACATGTATTGGTCTTTCTCTATCTCTTAAATAACGTACTCTTAGACATAAGAACAGTATCTTCTTGTAATATAGGGAACTCAAAACAAATAGTAAGCATGGTAAATATCCCGTTTCTAATATTATTGAAAGTTTATTCTTCATCAATATTACAATTCTCAAATCAATTTCTTAACGAGGAACATCTAACGGGTTTCTCTTTCAATTTTTACTTGCAATACTTTTACAGCAAAGATTTCAATAACCAGTCTCGCTTGGACACGGAAGCTTACCAGATAAGTAGTTTTAAAACTCAAGCCCCGCAACTAACGAACTTCATTAAACTAGGTTTAAGTAGCGAGTTAAAGTAGTTTACAAACTTCTTGGAAATACTTTTAAAGTAGCATCAGTAAGTTGGTGGTTCAGATCCCGCATTTAGATTGTAAGAAAGACTGTTGGCGCTGAGGTTTTAGAAAACTCTGATGTGACTGTGCGAGATGAAACAGTTCATATATGTCGTTTCCTAGTTGCGTGGGAGTAGATACTACTCCAGTTAAGTGATGTTGGAGATAGAATTTCTTTTGGTGAAAAGGATACTGCTACAGACTAAGCCTAAGCTAAAGACGTAAAGAATACTAGGGATAGAAAGAGATTGGTAGAAACTAAAATTAGGATGAACAATCCCTTTCATGATAAAAAACAGATTGAAAAATAAAAACAGACCCGTACAGTTCACTTGTATGTTCGTCATTTCAACTGCTACGTTCGTGAATACTACAAAATCCAACTATTGCAACAAAAACTCCAAGCAAATCGTGTACATCTGTATGTATGACTGTATTGTTGGCAATGACACAGTCTGAATACTAGGCTAACACGACATGAACGATTGTCGCTGCTTTTTCTTTTACACTATAGAGGTCGCGGGAGACGTGATGTGTTGCCGGGAATCTATTATCTTGTCAGGTCAATGCACCGAGACGTTTCTGAACTCCTGATTCATATAATTGCAGGTTTGTTCGTGATTTAACCTTAACGTTTTATCGAAGAAAAGTGTTTAGCCCTTTAAATGCATCTGAGTTCAGGCTTGCATACTGGTCCAATGGCGTAGAAAGGAAAGTAACGGACGTGTAACACACAGGCAGACGGATGAACCCATATACTGAGCTACTTATTCGGTAAATATTGCGATAATGCATGGTAGGCAGGAAGCTATAATATTAAGTACTCGTATCGATTCCATACCATTTTTTTATCTTTACAGTCGATTTCCAATCTTAATATAAATTAAAAATGTTAAGACGGTTATAATTTTACGTTAATTTTTGTGTCTTCGTAACATTGACATAGTAAATTAGCGAAAATAACACGCCATAGGGCCTAGACCTACACCAAGAGACAGACCAACGATAATGAAGTAAAAAATTAATTGACATAAGCCAGGTACTGAAAAGCTTGTGTCCCGTTAAAATTTGTTGTAGTTATACAAAAGGCTTTGGAAGCGAATGCCGCTTGCCCTAGGCCCTCAGATGATGACAATAATAAAGACAGCAAACAAATTGATTCGATTTTACATCCAATTCTTGCCGGGTATACCAGTTTACACTAAGACAATGGCGTCAATAATGCTATACGGACGGAAACGTGTATCAAATCGATAGCCGAAAGCTATTCCGCGATTGTGAACCAAATTACCGTTTACGCCCGCCTACGTCTAGTCCTTACGCCTACCATTCTCTAGAAAGGTTCTATATTTGGGTAATTGGCAATCCCACTCCAAATGCCTTTACGTCTTACATCCCCAAATACTCATTTCCATGGTAATTTGAAGGACACCTTTTTAACGAAATGAGATGTTCCGAAATTGCCATCGAAGTCATTTTTCGCCACGGTAACAAAATAATTTTCAAAACCATTACACATCTCTAAAGCCAACAGATTAAATGGAGAAGTACCGTATATTTGGACAGGATCCCTAAAAATACCGCTACATTTTTGGTTTTAATTTAAGGTTTTCGGGCAACACCCACGTAATGTCACACACTGTGGTTTTCCCAATTTTGGATCGTATTTCTTCTGTGCAAAAGCTATTTTCTTTTGATGTGGTTATTCATTAATCTTGGAAACGGTATCAGAGGCATAAAAAATGTATTTTTCGTAAGAACCGAAAAGTCATCAAGAACTGGCGTTTATAGGAAATTTTGGCAGATATTGGGACTCCGTTTCTTATACATACGAGGGTAACATTTTTAACGCATTATACAGTGAATGTACATATGACTTAATTTCTGGCTAATTTCTGTCTCTATGAGGAAAATTATCGACAATAATTAGCGACATGCGGTCGCTAATACGTGCGTTGTACCTAGTACTAGCTTAGTTTATGTCACGTGTTTGAGAAGATAATCCTTTCCACGCAGTTATTGTAGCTTATGACATAATTCATTCGTAAGAGCCGGCAAATAACTGCCACGAAGTATAGAAGATCAGTTTTCTATTAATTGTCATAACGAAGATACTGAAGACAATATCTTAACAAACCACAACTAATGTTAAAGTATTAAGAACAGAAATAGATTATTATTTATGAGTGACATACATATTTGACATTCATAGACTAGAAGCAATAGTTGTACTAGATCAAAAAGTGTCTCAAGGTAGCACCAAACAGGTGTCCAGAAAATATATACCTAGATCAGGTATTAGACGTCTATTGTTGATTAATTTCTACACTTTAGAACCCGATCCCGTGATGATTTTGGTAATGACATAAGTACTATGTGGATACCGTCATTTGCCTTGTTGAAGATGGGTAGTGCTGAGGGTAGGGTATTTTTCCCGAATTCTGGGTCCCGAAAAAGCTTTAGGAACCCGAAAACAGATAAAAAGAGCTGTTTCCAAAAACACCTCAGTTTTATTACTGCGGACTCTCGAAAAGGAAAATCACAATGCAAACGCGGGTACATAAAACCAAGCACTTTTTTTAAAGGTCTGTTTAAAATCCATTAAAACAAAGAGTCCAATCCTGTAAGTGATATTGAAGTAACAAAAATATAAATGATAATTTCTTTTAGATGTTTATACATATTTACGTAGTGGATCGACCTTTGGATTTAAGAAATCCGTATCGATTAGAATGTAAGTGAACGGAGAGATTCTTGATACACAACAAAACAACAATTGTTTGCCTTTGATAGTCGGACGTGAAGATTGGAATTGTTTTTTATTATTGAAAGCGAGAACGAAACCTTCATTCAACAATTTAGAGCGTTTATTTGTTGGGAATACTTTTATCCATGAGAATCTCGGGATTAAAGAATACGGTTGACCTGAGAAAAGTAAGGGCGACACAACAGGTCGTGAGTCGTGAGTTCGTGACGCAGATTAAGGATGAGCACATACGTTAAGCAAAAGCCCGAGAAATCAGTGATTCATTCGAAAATACTCATGTGAATTGCCCTGAGGAACCTCCAATTAAATGATCTTAAGAGCGTTTACACTTCACGGCATTTCATACAAACTTTCAAGTCCTTATGATACGTAAACGTAGGTCTAAAAAGTTACTAGAAAACATTCTCTAACTCTAATAATAACAATAAGTTTAAAGAAAATAACTACTAATTCGATATAAGTGATATAACCAACAACCACAAAACCATCAAAATTACTGTACGTGATAATAATGAGAAGACACAAACAAATTACGCCTCACAATAATCTACGTGCTCAATGAATTATGACAACCTTTCCACAATATATTACAAATTCTTGAGCTATACCTTCCGACTTAGAAAAACATAAACACAGGTATCTAAAGGGGCATAAAGTTCACATTCACCACGGCAAGGTAACGTGCCCTTAGCCAGAGAAGGGTTCGACTTGAATGTTAAGAAGTTATTCAAGTTTTTTTCTCTCCCTTCCAAAGTGCCCACGTTTCTCGAAACATCCCTTTCGGTAAGGTCGACGAACGAATAGTCTCACGTTTTTTTGTTCATGTTTTAATATCTCCCGAGACCGGAATAGAGGAATAATAAAAACAGGAATTTAATATAAGAGGTATCTAGACGATTTGGATGTTGGCCTTCAAGGATTTGATGTGGGTTTAACGGATATGGCTTTCGGTATTTAGTCCTGTTTTTTTGACGCTGGCCATAAGCATCGTCGGACTTATAAATTCTAGTAGCATTGTGTAAAATATATTTTTAAAATCAAAAGCCTCGCTATTAGTTTCTAATTACAAAACCACAATTAGTTCTACCTCAAAAGTAGCCGCTACTACAAAAAATACAGCAATAATAAATACCTTTCAACTTTTACGTGAAAAGCCAATTATGTCGACACGCGAATCAGTCAAATCCAATTCACTAATATTGTAATCATTCACACAACACAAAACTCAATCCATATTTTCTAATACCGCGTAGCGATGTGAAATACAGCGGCACAATCCACACGTCCGTTCGGTTTGCGCGCCAAACCGCGACTGGCAGGCTGTGCTTCCAGCAGATCCGCGCCGACAAGCCTTCACCAATGAACCGCGTCTATTTACCATAGATTATGATAATCCGCATGCATTGCTAATTTATTACATGCAGCAACTCCATTGCGCTTTACGGAAACGGTAATGTGTTATGCATAAAACTAAATCGTTAATTTATTCAATGTACAGAACAAAATTTAATGGGTTTGCCGATTGGTTAACACTTTAATGACAATGAGGAAGAACTAGTTTCACGGGGACTTGAAATTATCGTTTTATCTAGATGACATAATAGTTTCCATAGAACAATGGGGCAAGCCCGTTAATGACTTCTATCTTAGAAAATCTTTTAACAATAGCGTATTAAAGCTTAGATCTCGGCACGAATGAATAGTTAAGAAAAAAATATTATTAAGGATTTCCCATAACAAGAATCTCATTGAATACGGAAACTGGGTATGAGTTCGACAGCATTTTGCACAATGCCATTTCAACCGAAGTGAAATTGGACTGTCATTAGAAACTTGAAACTGCAATAGAAATAAAATACCACATTGCGTGGTTGTCTGTATTTCTGTAAGAACCGTATCGTGTTCGAACACTAGAGTAAAAGTGTTTTGGCGCTAACTCTATGCGGTGTCCCTGACCCGGTTGTAGAGCCTTCGTGTTTTATGTGTGCCTAGTACTTGACTATGCGGACTGAACCTGAATGATATTATGAACAAGGCATGGAAAGTCATTATTATGAGAAATGGGTACAATATAAAGAAGCCTATAATTTCGCCTGTCCATGAAGACTGACCCGCAATTATTAACCCAGTGATCAAAACAGACAATAACCAATAATTTAGACAAATAGTATTGTAATTTGGACAGGAAATAATATTGTATAAATCAAATTTAATATATCAATATTTTTTTTAGGTTAGTTTTTGGTTCATTGATTTTGGCAGATTATTTGGGAGATTTTCTGCTCAATGACGAGCCACAAATATTTGCCATAATTCATGTAATGGATGAACATGAAACCAACTATGTAACGTTACCCATAGACTTGAGTATGACGTCAAAGGCACCTAATCCGTTCACCCACTGTCAAATTCTAAAACCGAGGCTATAAACACAAGCGAAGCGATTACTGAATCGAGGACACTGGGAGAGCTGTTTTAACCAGATGACAAGCTTTGTGGATTTGCTTCACGAATGAACCTTTGTGGAAATGTAATGTCATCGTCTGGCTATAACTGCAGACACAATGCGACTTGGAGTACCGGTCAGGGTAAACTCTAGCGGACGATGACTGGCAGTAAGCCCATACCGCAATGTTGCGGTAGGGCTTGTCCAGCGGTCACTTACCCGCTCATCCAAAGCTGTGGCTTCGAGCTTTGCCTCGTGACTAAATAATAACAAGCCGCTCGGATCGATCTTTAGGTTCAACCGCGCTTGCCTAGGTTGCTCCGTGGATAGGTGACCACCCATTACATACCGAGTTTCGTTCGTGCCGCGGAAAGCACCTTAAAGCTGTTGGTCCTCGCTGTCATTTGTAGATCTTTGACAGTCGTTAGTCAGTGGCCCGAAAGTTTGAAAACCAGTCTTACAAAAAGTATCGTATTACCCAGTACTGTGTTGTGGAGGTCAGATATGCAGTTGCTCTATGTAAAATACTGGTAGCTGAGCATCCGGCTAGACTGAAAGCCGACCCCAACATCGTTGGGAAAAGGCCAGGCAGATGATGTGCAAAAGAAGGCAAAAGAAATAGACAGGAAGGCTTCTAACTCCTGTATGGCTGCATGGTAAAAGCTTTAATGGTAAAACGTTTTATTCATTATTTACCTGTTTGTATTTACATTCGAAGGTTTCTACCATTATGACTATTCCACAAATCTATTCTAAATATATGTTGGGCTCTGCGGTTTTCCTTGAGGACAGCCTGTATTTTGAAGGATATATATGTAACAATTTTCAGGAAATTGCTTACAAGTATAAACAGAGGCTGTATTTTAGCAAGTACATTCCATTTACAGTCCATTTCTCGCAACGTCATGGTAGACTAAACACCTGATTCTCGGTAAGTGCTTTTATCAATTTCAGTACATAATAACAGTTTATTAGGTACACAAACACCACATTCAGCCGGTTTCTTGTTGGTAACTTCATCAGTGTAATTCGAATAAGGAAAGTTTTAGTCCTCTCACCAAATTCGTCTCTCACAAGATAAAGCTCTTGTAATTTTATGCGAGCCTCGAATGTTCAGTACGGAATATGTAATTTGTTAAAGTTGCTTTGCAATTTTGTTTTGAAACAGAGTTTTCCCAGTATAAGGTCGAAATACAGATATGCGGTGACAGTCATCTCTGCCTATACAAATTCAAATAATTAATCTTTTCTCCCACTTAACTAACCTCTGCTTCACAAAGGGTATTCTCCCTGCGCCTCTTAAGCAGTCCATCATCATTCCGGTACACAAGGGCGGGGACAGAGATGATGTCAACAACTACAGGCCCATATCCATTTTACCAGCTATATCTAAAATAATAGAAAAACTTATAAATAATAGACTCGTAAAATATCTACACAAACTGAATACCCTAAGTAACACACAATTTGGATTTAGACAGGGTAGGTCAACCGAAGATGCGGTTGCGGCCCTCAGCTCTCTAATAGCTGATAATCTGGATAGGGGCAGTAAATGCCTGACTTTGTTTCTAGATTTAAAAAAGGCGTTTGACACCGTGTCTGTTCCCATCCTAATAAACAAATTGGAAACTGCAGGGGTGAGAGGAATTCCGCTCAAACTTTTTAGAGACTACCTTTCGAACAGGAAGCAGAGGGTTAAAGTGGGAGAACATGTAAGCTTCGACGCGGATGTCACATTCGGAGTCCCTCAGGGAAGTGTGCTAGGGCCTACGCTTTTCCTGCTCTATATCAATGACCTCTGCAATCTCAAGATCAATAATTCAACAGTATTTTCTTATGCCGACGACACTGCTGTCGTCTTTACCGGGAATACCTGGCGTGAGGTTGCCTTAAGTGCTGAAGCTGGTATGACCCAAATAGCTAGTTGGCTTACGACTAACCTACTCACATTAAACACAGCTAAAACAAATTACATATGCTTTAGTATATCAAATCGTACTCAACCAAGTACAGATTTCAGTATAAGAGTGCATACGTGTGATGATGCACATAATTGTTTATGTCCAACACTAGACAGAGTATCACAGACCAAATATTTGGGTGTTGACCATAGACTATCCTGGTACCCCCAGCTTGAACAAGTCACAAATAGAATTAGAAAACTGAGCTGGATCTTCAAGACTCTGAGGCATATTGTACCTAAAAATGTTCCCACAAATACTAAAACCTCCAGACATCTCCTCAACGAAATATACTTGGCTTTGGTACAATCTGTCTTAGTGTACTGCATCCCTATATGGGGAGGAGCGGCTAAGACTAAATTTATTAACCTTGAGCGGGCACAACGTTCTCTACTAAAAGTAATGTATTTTAAGAAGATTAGATATCCTACCCAAAGTCTTTTTCAAATTAGCGACTTACTCTCGGCGAGAAAATTATACATTTTTAAAATTATTCTAAAGATACACAAGACCCTATCTTATGTCCCTGGCCAAACCTTGAAAAGAAGAAAAGACATAATAGCAGAAGTTCCCCAAACGAAAACCAAGTTCGCCAGCATGCAATATAAAAAACGCTCAGCTCAGCTGTACAATAGATTTAATAGAGAGATTTATGTACATAACAAGAAACAACATGAATGTAAAAAAATTCTAACTAGTTGGATTAAACCACTTACCTACGAGGACACGGAGGCGCTGCTAAAATAAAACACAAACCGAGATCATTTTCTATTCCACTCACGCAACCAAAAGCACACCATACACAGTACACACCCTTTTACACACCCACGCTTTTATTCTCAACACTCACTCACTCATCCACTCACCCTACCCCCCATACACTCACTCACACTTAATCATTCCCCACACACCGTTTGACAAGCACATTCACTTTCACACTTTTATTTTTTTATGTCTTAATTTTGTATTTTTCTTTTTCTAATTTATTTTTCGGAGATAAGTATTTAAAAAAAAAAAAAACAAGTTTGTTATTGTTAATAAGTTATGGAAGAGTGGAGTTTCCTAACACAGGCTTTAGACGCCTAAAAGGAAGCTCCAATCACTAGTTGGTAAGAAAAAACTTGGCAAAAACAATAAATCATTTTTCATTTTCATTTTTTTTTCTGCTTTCTTTTGTTGCATTAACTTCGAATAAAAGTCAAAGCAATCTATAAAATGTAACCATTGTTTATATCTTCGTTCCACTTAAGTGGTCCTCATAGATCGGTAGCTTCCAGTCTTCTACTACGATTAATTAAGCATTCGGCGACGCTCCAACGGACTCCTGAAACCGTTTGTTTATCGGAGCGGGCGAAAGTTATGCCTGTCTTGTTTTTATGCCTTCCTGGTACCAGCGGCCGTGTGGATGCTTGTGAGTTAACAGTACTCTCAATCATACTTCCGAAGACATTTATGCTATTTCTAATAATAATTATTTAACTCGCTAGCTAGGTACTTGGAAAACTTTTCTTCAGTAGCTGTTCCAATTACTCAAAGTAATTACCAACAAATATTGCAGGTTGATTGATCGTCCACTGCTGGACATTGGCCTCCCCCAACGCCACATTGACATAAGGGGGTTTTGCCATTATCTCCACGCTTGGCAGGCGGGTTGGCGATCGCAGTACGGTTGTTACAAAAGCACAGAGAACGCTGTTGCCCATTCTCTGGCAAGTCCCTTAGTCGCCTCTTACGGCACCCGCGGGAAGATATGGGATGGTTGCTATTCTTTACGTCCGACACCATACAGACAATCCGTCAATCAGTATTTCGGAAATCCTGTAGTTGACCAGGATATGATTACATGATACAGGAAAGGAAATATTTAGTCAAACGTTCCGTGGTAGGAAGGCAATACTTACTGTATCGATAATACTTCCTTTAAATCTTGTTAGAAACCAAACAAACCAACCAACTAAAACCAACTACCAAACCAAATTACTACATTACTTACTAGGAAAAACAAGAAAAAGCGACAAAAGTCACTCTTCTTATTCGTATTCCACAGCTGGGTAAAAGGCCTGCCTCAATCCCTCAATCTGAGCAACAACATATCTTCTAACGTTTATCGGTGTGCTTCTTGTCTTCCAGTCCAGTCCAGATACTTTTTAAGTATGTCGGTAAAAATATTAACATGGCCTGCTCACTGCAACTCCAGTTTGAAGACACTAACAGATGACAAGACGATTGGTGAATGTTGTGAGAAGTTACCCACTGAGATGAACTTTGCCAAAATGAAGAGCTGCTCATCTCAAAACTAAATTGATCATTGTCCTCCTAGTGCAAGCAAAAACGTAAAAATTCAACTCCTCGAGTATTTAAGACGACCTTGAGACTATTTCTAACGTAAACAACTCAAACTTTAGTCTCCATCTAAAACCGGTATCGTCTGCGATGCATAAAATCGACGATGCGTGATGATCAAACGTATTGCATACATGAATATTTTGTCAGTCCAGTGAAAACCGCTCGTTACTTCTTCCAGTAAAAATGAAACTACAATTTTGCTTTGAAAAATTCGGCTTGGCTGTTGAATTTTATAGCGGGATGTTTATTTTGGAATTTTGTTTTTGCTGCAGCTTTTTTTTTGATATTCGAAGCAGTGAAACGTTATTTTACGATGAAACTATTTTTTTTTATTGTTGTTATCAGATTTGACTGAAATATCCTCTATTTTGGAAGGCACATGACAAGATGAAAGACCATGTGTGTTTACAAAAACATCCTGAGGTTCTCGCAGTAGACCGTGCGCTTCCACATCATCATAACATCACGCACCCACGATTCACCACTAGTAGGTATATCCTTTATAATAGGGGCAAGCCTATTGCCACAGGAATATAGATGTCCTGGCTGCAAATGAGAAATCCTTGTGGGATACCCTAATAGCACTGTACCTGATCTGAGAAATGAGCCCAAAGCCTTAGGTTCATTAGTGCTTGCTTGTCTTGTGACCGCTAGACCAACGATTTGAGATTACAAGTGTACAAGGTTTTGTTTTGCATCCTCGTCAAAATTCAGGATGTTGTCACAAAAAACATAAATGATCAATATAAATTACGGTACCTAGTTTTACTAAAAAACACTGTTTTTTTTTGGTTCTTAAAATTTGTCTCAGAATAACCTCCTTGAAATGAGAAATTATCGAATAAACATTTGAGATTTTGTGTATGTGTGTAAGCGAGGTCATAAGGCTAGGTTCAGCCGGGCCGCGTTTAAAACACGGGTGGTTAGCACACAACGAATTCCGGGAATAAGAAAAATAAAATACCTACCCATGTTATTATTGGTTCGGGTAGCATAGTTACCTCATTGAATTTGACGAGGATGTAAAACAACACCTTGTATCAAAACCCTCCATTAACCTCATGTCTGTATGGTGTCGGACGTAAAGAATAGCACCATCCCATATCTTCCCGTGGGTGTCGTAAGAGCCGACTAAGGGACTTGCCAGAGAATGGGCAGCAGCGTTCTCTGTGCTTTTGTTACAACCGTACTGCGATCGCCAACCCGCCAGCCAAGCGTGGCAATTATGGCAAAACCCCCCAAATGTTAATGTGAAGACACTTGGGGGAGGCCTATGTCCAGCAGTGGACGTCTTTCAGTTGAAGTGATGTACCTCATGTCAAAGCACTTCCTCCCCCACTTGGTAAACATGACAATTGACATCAGTTAATGTCTATTAGCGACCTATCTAAATTATTCAGAGCCCCGGTCCCTCGCGAATGGAGCCCTGACACAGTTGCTACTACGACACTGCGGAAACGACCTAGTTCTCACTATCACATCCACGTGTACTAACATTTCTAGAATATTCTTTCCGAATGTGCTACTTTGAGGATATTGCTTGATGTATATTTTATTTTTATGTTGACATTTCCAGCTTGCTAGGTTTAAACTGCGCCGGGGTACTGGAGTGTACATGACTAGATGTGCTTTCAGCTGTGTTTATGTAAATATAATTAAGGCAGAGAACATTTTCATGAATTAAAAACTTTGTAAAATGGATGGTACTCGTGTTTTAAGAGCATTAATATGCAGTCGGAGAGAGATGTTGTGACTTGTGTTTCATAAGTTATGAAACACAAGTCACAACATAATGAATAGAGTAGATTGATTTTTGGTACTTGTATCATAAATGCACACTGAAAGTATAACATGGATAAGCCATTTTTCCGGAAAATAATTCCGGTATTTCCGGATTCAATTAAATGTTGTTCATGTTGGTAGTGATATTATTACAACTCAATTCAAAATTTAAAGGAAGGTATCAAAACTAAATTAATTTATTATTTATCTGTTGAATAATAAAAGCAATCGAATTCCGATCGAAGTATTTTTTTTTTACTTTTAGCCTTTTTATAAATCGTTGCACTTAAATTTCAATCATATCAACCAATTCCGAAGGAATGTCCATATTAATATATACGTTTCCGATCAATGACCCCAATTAAATCTACGTACTCCGATCTATGATCATAACACATAAAAACACTCCTGTAATCCCCGAAGAAGTAGGCAGAGGTGTACCTAAGAGTAAGCCCACATTTCGCCAGCTACGTTGTAAGTCCAATGTAATAAGGGGCGAGCTTTTTGCTATCAACCGGACACACATCCAGACTCCGTGGCTGCTACTGAGAAATTTCTGATGGAAAAACCCAATAACACTTTGCACGACCCGGTAATCGAACCCGGACCTCATGCTCAGTAGACGCGCTTGCTACTATTCGACCAACGAGGCAGTCCCGAGGCACTTGTGTTTCATAGATGCGTATAAACGTATGGGCCGACAACTCGTGGAGACGACTAAAATAAAAAGTGGTGGCTTGTAGTTTTTTTCTGTAAACATAATGTTTCCGAACTAGTTTCAATCAGCTGTCGCTCTTAATAGTATTAATATTGCACCTGTGGTTTTGTATTGAAAATAACGATAAACAATTAACGGAGTACGCTTGTGTACCTACTACGAACTACGAATTTGACCACCTTGGTCTAAACGTGCCCGCACCTGAAGAGATCTTTTATTTGTTATGGGGTGTATAAAAACAGACAGCTGACATCTCAGCTGTCATCATTCAACTTAGCTCACATACTGCGCTATAACGCAAAATGTAAACTTTACTTGGATTGAAAGCTTGTCCATTCAATGTATAGGGAAAAAACATAATATAGTATACGAAATCTTTAAGAGAAAGATGTTCTGATTTGTTTCACGCAAATGTAAAAGCATGAAATTGATTCGATCCGAGCATTTCACGTCGTTTCAACACGAGTGAAGATATCGATCAGAAGTATCGAATACTGGCTACATAGAATCACGTGTTTCATAGAAAGATCTAGAAAAGGAACAAGCTAGCGATAAATGAAAGGTGACTAACTAAAGGTATATTATTATGGCAGATGTCCTTGAAGGGCATGCACTGTTTTTATTGGTGGTGTTTTACAAAAGGGTCAAGAGTGTAGCACTCGCAGTCGTCGGCGAGTATGACCAATCTATGAACGTAGACTAAAAAAATAATTATGTCAGGATCGTAGAAAGCTTGATTTTACGTATGTTTATGTTGCTAGAGAATGGGCAGCAGCGTTCTCTGTGCTTTTGTAATAATCGTACTGCGATCGCCAACCCGCCTGCCAAGCGTGGCGATTATGGCAAAACCCCCCAAAATGGCAATGTGGCGACACTTGGGAGAGGCCTATGTCCAGCAGTGGACGTTTTTGGGCTGAAATGATGAATGATGATGATGTTGCTAGAGAAACAGGTTGCCACTTTTATCGATGTTTAAAAAAACTCTGGTTAAAATCATAGTCATGCTCATTTAGAAAGATAAGTTTCCGTATTTGATAATTTCGAACCAAAAATTCGGAGAAAAACTTGAACATGATTCATTGGCAGACTGCCTACGCAAAACTCGGTCAAAAAAGTTGTATCAAAATAGTTTAGTTAATAAAATATCGATCGCCTGGCTCAGTGCCAAGAATATGAGTGAAGAATCCATATCATCCAAATCAATCTTCTACTGACAGGCAGTTTTCAATCAAACTTGGCAGCAGTAGATATTTTAAATAGAATTGTATTTAACAAATAATCAAGTACTTGAGATAACATCACACTTTTATTCTTCGAAGATAAATAAGCAGAGTTGTTTCTGTAAATTTTAATAAACCGTTTGTTTTTTTTCGGATGGGAAATCATCAAATGACTCCGCCCGCTCTGGGCGGAGCGGAAGGGAGTGTCAGACTTGACTGACTAAAACCCATCCAATCCATGTTCCTTCTTTGCCCTTTGTGTTCCAGAGCCACGGTATCTCTTTCGAACAGTCCCGCAGCCCTGGCAGGCATCAATTTTAATACACCTCTCTTTCGTCTGCATGCGTGTACTTTTGTGTGTTTCACGGTGGTTTTGTTAGTTCAATGTATCAAGAATGTGTCTATGCTATTATTTCTTAAAGAGTCCTATAGTTATTGGGAAATGGCCTTTCCAAGCCTTGCCTTTCTCGCGTCTCCTCCCGTCGCCTCGGGACGTTTCCCGTTGTCGTGTACCATTAACGGGGAAGAAATCTAGACTCTGATTTTATCTACCAAGAATTTCTTAATGCAATACCCAAATATACTTTAATAGCTGCAAATATAATAATATTATTACATCAGGCCTGTAATCTCGAAGGGTTAGGTAATAGTGTACCTATTACCTTATGTCATAGGCCATAGGCTATTGCCATTAGCCGGGCACAAATCCAGGTTCTTTGGCTGATACTGAGAAATTATTGATGAAAAAACGCAATAACAATTTGCTCGAACCGGGAATCACACCAAGGACCTCATATGAGCTCGATTGTGACCACTAAACAAAGGAGAAAGTACTAAAAAAACACCTAAAAATCATTCAAAAAGTTCATAATACTTCGTTAACTCAAAAAGGCAGCTCCTTCATACACCGTCGAGTCTACTAATACTAGTGGCTATCAATCGTAGGTAACTATCGAATACTGACATCGATAATTACGTGTCTAGCTCTAATGCACAACGCGGTAATGTTAGCTCATTTGCTCGATCTTATGTGTGTTGCATTGTTTGCAATGCGAGTAAGAACTCTAGCAAAAAATCCGGGCGTATGCCAGTCGAAGTTGCACACGAATGGTTCTGTATCATCGTACAATATTGATCACTACCTAATTTTGAAAAATAGTTTGGTGAAAATGTGACTTGCTCTTGCTACTTACTACCATTCTTATAGTAGTAAGTAACACGGACAAAAAAATAAAGCAAAACATTACAAATAGTGATGATAATATAACACATCTAAAAGACAATTTAGTAAAAATAAAAATAAATCAAAATAACCCAGCAAAAGTACTAGGTTAGCATGAGTTGTAAGTTTTTGTAACAGTGTATATTAAGAGTTCTGGGTAGTTCAGTAGAACTTAAACGATATCATCCAACAAAGTAGTAAGAATGGTAGTAGCACGGGCAAGTCAAGAAATAAAAAACACGTTTCTCGTTGTTTTGGAGACCATGGTAATAACATTCCGTAAAAATTTCAAGTTTATTACGTTGCCTCGTTGGTCTGGAATTGTGCATGGTTGATGGCAATAGGCTAGCCTCCTATTACATGGGACTTAATGATTTATAAGAGTAACCGTTGAGTTTCTTGCCGGTTCTTCTCGATAGTAAACGACTAACTCGAACCGTGCACATTTTGTCGACAATTTTTAAGTGCCCAAGATTAAAAAAAAATACAAAATATTTAGTTGTACTATGTAAAATAAAATATTTTGTAATTTTTTTTTAATCTTATCTGTCGATATGCGAGTGTACTATTAAGTTCACTTCGGCCTAAACCTACAGGGATTACCTACAGGCATGTTACTTGTTACGTTCAAAAGATACTGCCCTGTGACATACGGACGGATGGACAGACCGCGGAGTAGGTTTTCACCATTTGGTTCGTTGCGGAACCCTAAAATAACGATAAGCAATCGATTAAGGCAGTAGGTTACTAAACATTCATTGTGTTGTTTGCGTTCAACTTTTTTCACAAATCAATTCTCATAGCCGTTCCATAATGGGTCTAATTAAAGTAGTGTAAATTCCAAACGATTACAAACAGATAAAAATAATGAGTAGTTTGTTTTTCTGTGAAATATTTACTGAGGAAATTAATTGTGTTCAATTCTCCTTTTAGCAGATAAAAGGTGAGAATGGCATCAATGGGTGAATAACTCAGTTATTTAAACATATCAACCGATAAAAACCTGACAACATTTTAAATTCTTGTTCCAAGGAAACAGATTGTTATGCAGCAGTATACAAAAAAAAATAGTACATTTCATTGCGAGTGCGGAACGCCTGTCATTGCAAAGAGTTCCGACAAATGTCTACCCGAGCCGAGGCGCAGCCGAAGGTGAGGGTTGACAGTCGGAACAAGTTGCAATGACGGTTCCGCACGTGTACTGAACAACTATTTTTAATACAGTTGCGAAAAAATGAAGCAATTTAATGAAGAACATTTTTGGAAAATGGCGCCAACCGTAAAAAAAAAAGCAGAGATTTTTTTTTGTTTTCTTCATCCCGTCTGGGTTGGCAAAGGGAACTATGCCCATACAGCCAAGTCTTCAGTAGATTTGTTTTATTGATATGAAATGAAAATGAAATGAAACCTAACCTAACTCATTGAATCAAATCATTAAATCTGATATTGAAACAAATTAGTAGCTTCTTTTTAGAAATATTTGCATGAATCATAAAAACTTCTATAATTTTTTTTTAGTAAAAACTCCGTGGTTGGTTTTTTTTCTTTTTAATAGACATTATTTTGACAGTTGGGAAAGAGAACGCACGAGTTCGGGAAAGGTAAAGAAAAAGCTCGAGTGTGTAATAGCCCACATCCCGAACGCTATACGTCCCTGCAATACGCCACTTTTTGAGCAACTGTATTAAAAAACTTCTTTTAAGAACTAGTGGATTTTAGATTGTCATCATAGTTAAAGGAAATTAGTCAGTCAGCTTGTGTCTTGTTGTTTGCTCATTACAGGAATTAATCGAAACTACTTGAGGCGCAAAATGGGTAACCAAGTTCTGAGACCACTAGAAAAAGAAGCATTAGTAATCCAGCTTAATAGCAGTTTTATCTACCTACTTATCACTCAATGCCCATTCCACCAATACCGGCCAGTGTGCACGCTACAAGAATCATCAGTTTCCCTTTTCGCCGTACTTTCCACAGTAAATTCAGGCGTTTAGCGCATCAACGCCACAGTAGAAAATAAAACGCACATAAAAGTGAAAGAGGCGTGTTATTTGTAGAACGAAACAATCAGAGCAGAGTTTGTAAACTTGATTAAGGCGCTCTTCTAGGCGACTTTCATGCTTTTGAGGGGGTGAAGCAGATGAAGAGGGGCGTCGAGTAGTCCCTTTAGTCCCGCCTACTGGCGGGGTGCCCCGCTTGAATCACGTCGATGTGCGACGTCAATAAATGTATAGAAGCTTAATTTCAAAACTCATTATAAAAGTACGAATAGCCCAGCGCGCCGCTAGCCTACATCGCACATTGCTTCCGCGGTGATCTCTAGGTTCGAACCTCTATACACGCAATTCTTTTTTATCTTATTTTTTTAATATAAGGTATGTACCTACATTTCAATATCGCATTTTTTTAAAAATATGTTTATATTTTTGTTTTCTTATTTTTTCCTAATAAGTTATAGGTTGATTGTTATTTTGGATTGTTTGGTTGTTAGGATTGTTATTTTATAGAAAAGGTTATCGAAATATTATCGAATAAGTAGATTCGTCAAACGAATAATAAATAATTCAAAGCAGCCTCATGGACAACCAAGGGCATTAAAGTCGGCAGTAAGAGGTTGAGGAATCTCCGACTTGCCGACGACATGGTCCTTTTTGCCCACACAGCCCTGGAACTACAGACTATGCTCCAAAAACTGCACGCGTAGCATGACCGCCGTAGAAACGGGCTATGTCGACGGAAAAATCGACAAAGTGCCACATTGTCATTGTCTATCTGTCATTATGTCGATTATTCCGTAGACAAAACTCGTTTCTACAGTGGTCTTGCTACGCGTGCAGTTTTATTTTTAATAAAGAAGTAAATTTAAAATTTATTGTTCGATTAAATTTTGAATTTGTCAATAGGACGTGGCGCCATCTATTGTGATAAGAAATTTATTGTTGTTTTCCTTCGGATCAGTACTTTTTGTCGGGATGAAAGGTATCCTATGGCCGTTTGTGTACACCTTATAACGTACATGCAGAATTTGAGGATGATCACTTCATTGGTTTAGGCGTGAAGAGGTAACAAACAAATTTTTAATATAAATTTTTTCGCATTTATAATATAATAACTAACTGCGCGCGACTTCGTTCGCGCGGACTTTTTTTATGTGTATAAATAAAATAGATTTTGGACGATTCTCAGACCTACCCGATATGCACACAATTTCATACAAATCGGTTCAGCCGTTTCGGAGGAGTATGGTAACTAACACTGTGACACGAGAATTTTATATAAGATATAAGTATAACATATAAATATATATTTAAAGAAATATTTATTTATGTAAAAATATAAAATTAGGCTCAAGATAGAGAAATTAACTTGTAGCGGTTCGATATTAGTTCAATGCTAGCTCAGTGGATAAGACCGTGCGCCTCACACACGAGGAGTTGAAAGAATATTCACAGGAAAGAGACAGACGGAAAGTAGTCGCCGTCAAGAATTGGCAAGTTCCGAAAGACAGGACACAGGTCAGAGTATTTTTGGGTTTTTGCTCCTACTACCGACGGTTCGCAAAGAATTTTGCTGACATTGCGAAACCTCTACACAAACTCACTGAGGAAAAGCGACAATTCTGTTGGGACAAGAGCTGCGATGTCGCATTTCAGGAATTAAAGAAACGTCTGTGCAAAACACCTATTTTTAAACAAACCAAACCGGAAAGAAATCATTGCGTTACTCGACGGGTACTGCCGTTGTAAAGACATTGCAGCATTTCAGTAAATAAACTCTTTTGCAAAAAAAAAAAAACGGGCACCATAGATTTTTTCTCTATTTCAATGAAAAATAACAAGAAAGAGGTTTTATTCATTTGACAATGTATTGGCATGTCATTTGAAGCATCCTGGCATGATTCTTTACGTTCCAAATTTAAATTTTGAAATGAGCAAAAGAAAAATATTGATTATTGTAAAATTGCTCTACTTATGGCGCGAATTGCTGAAACGATATTTTTACTGATTACTAAAATTTTAAAACTCTTTGCAAATTAAACAATTTAATTTTTCTTTTTACATTAAATACCAGTTTTTGATATGAGTTAAAAGCGATAAGGGCCGGTAAAATTATAGCCCTACTTGAAGAAGGTCGTTCGCAAACTTACGTGTCTCAGCGGCTAAATGTGAGTCGTTCAACTGTCCAGAGGACTTGGCAACGGTATCAAGAGACCGCTTCGGTCAAAAGAAGATCTGGTTCGGGAAGAAAACGATGCACAGAACCAAGAGACCGCTTTTTGGTGAGTCAGGCGTTGCGGAATAGTAAAGCATCAAGTGTGGACCTGAAGAAGAGCCTTGAAGAAGAGGAGTAGAAGTTAGCTTGTGGACGTTCAGGAGGAGGCTTTGGCTGCCATTATCAGGAGTTACCGCCCGGCTCGGGGTCCTAATTTACTCCGTGAGCACCGTGTTGCTCGACTTTAGTTTACTCGAAACTGTGCTTCATGGACTCTGGAGGACTGGAATAAAGTATTGTTTTCTGATGAAGCTAGAATCTCTTTGTGCGGAGAGGACCGACGCCGACGAGTGCTACGAAGACCACGGGAACGCTATGCGGAAGTGTGTTTCGAAGAAATCACTCCTTATGGCTGAAGCTCCGTTTTGTTTTGGGCAACAATTAATTCGACGCAGCGTACGGAGTTAGTTTTCATAGAAAATGGAACATTAAAAGCACACCGGTACATAATGGAATTCCTAATTCCATATGCACAACCTGCATTGACTGTACTTGGGGAAGATTCCATTTTTATGGACGACAATGCTCGCCCACACCGTTCTGACGACGTGGAAGCGTACATGCAAGAAGTTGGGATCCGTCGTTTAGATTGGTCAGATCGAACTCATGACCTCAATCCAATTGAGCATGTCTGGGATGTTCTAAAGAGACGGGTAAGATGAGTGCAACCTGCTCCACAAAACATCAGGGAGCTAAAACGAGTCATTGCAGAAGAGTGGGAACGTATTCCTCAAAACGTTATTAAAAACATCGTGGAAAGCATACCCAGAAGGATTCAAGTTGTGATTTTGGCAAGAGGAGGTCACACTCGTTATTAGGTTTTTACATTTGTAACTTTATTTAATCAAAAAAAGTAAAAAAATCTTCTTGTCTTTATGCCGACCACTTCTTATTGTTTGGCCGTGTACATCCGTTTGAAAGAATTGATCGACTTTTAAAAAAAAATATTGCCGAAGTTCACTTCACGCGTATTAATTTACACGATTATAAGTATACAGAGTACGTCAAATAATTAAATTTCATGGCAAGAGAACGATGATAATTCAAATCGTCCTTAGAACGTAATTTCCTTAGGTGCCCGTTTTTTTTTGCAAAAGAGTGTATTTGCTGGGACGAAAGTTCCAGCTGCGAACTGACCATGCTGCATTGAAGTGGCTATTACAGTTCAAAAATCCGGAGGGACAAGTGGCGACATGGATTGTGATGATGGTGGATTGAACTACTGCAAGAGTTCGACTGCATAACTGAACATCGCACTGGGAGAACTCACGGTAACGCAGACGCCTTGTCAAGAAGACCTTGTCCTGAAGATTTTAAGCACTGTGCCAGGCAAGAGACTAAGGAGGTAGCAACCGTGAGGGTGCTTAGAACGAATCTCAGTGATGAATGGAAGGAAACCCTACAGTAGGCTCAGCAAAATGACTCAGAGATCAAACCGATCTTCGAGTAGATCAAAGCTGGTGCTCCTAAACCCAAGTGGAGTGATGTGGCAGCGATGAATTCCATCACGAAGAGTTATTGGGCCCAATGGAACAGCTTAGTTATCCAGGATGGAGTCTTGTGCCGTAAATGGGAAAACGCTCGAGGGGACAGGTGTCATCTACAAATGGTTGTCCCTAAAGCCAAAGTACCGGATGTTCTACGGCTCTACCATGATGTATGTTCAGGAGGACATATGGGGGTAAAAAGGACTCAAATGAAGATCCGAGAGCGATTTTACTGGATCCACTGTCGAGAAGATGTGGAGGACTGTTGTCGTAAATGTATCACTTGTGCGGCTGTGAAAAGACCCCAAACACGCAGCAGAGGTGCATTAAAAGTGTACAACGTTGGAGCCTCCTGGGAATGGTGAGCCATTCTCAGAGAGTGAAAGTGGGAACAAGTACTTAATAGTTGTCATGGATTATTTCCACAAAGTGGCCAGAAGCTACAACTGTCGCAGATAAATTGGTTCAGGAAGTTTGGAGTACCCTTAGAAATTCACAGTGATCAAGGAAGGAATTTTGAATCACAAGTATTTCAGGAGACTTGCCGAATGATGGGTACCCACAAAACAAGAACCACTTCTTACCACCCACAATCTGATGGAATGGTGGGACGCTTTAACCAAATGTTGTAGATAAATCTGCCAAAAGTCGTAGCAAGCAGGCAAAAGGATTGGGACAAGCACATACAGCCGTTTCTTCTGTCCTACCGTAGTGCAGTCCACGAAAGTACGGCTGTGACACCAGCCTTCGTGAACTTTGGAAAGGAATTACGGTTGCCCGCAGATTCAATCACTGGAACTGCCCCCGATGCACCACGCAGTGTTACAGATTATGCAAATGACTTGCGTAACAAGTTGAACGATGTCTATGAGCATATCTGACAATTCGGCCAAGATGTCTGAGAAGATGAAGACCCGTTATGACCAGAAGACGAACAGAAGAGGTTTCGACGAGAATTCACTGGTGTGGTTGCATAACCCAGTGCGTAGCAAAGGTAAGTCTCCGAAATTGCAAGCAAAACCATACCATATGGGATGGACCATACTGAGTCGTGACCAGGATTGTCCAGGGTCAACGATGTCACCTACCGAATACAGAAGGGTCCACGAGGTGCGCCTAAGATCGTACATGTAGATCGATTAGCGCGATACTACGGGACTAACGATGCTCGGGACGAGCATGTCTAAGGAGGGGCAGTGTTACGTTGCCTGCTTTACGAGAACATTCTAGGATTACGTTCGAGTCTAGAATGATCCAGTATGTCTAGAAGATTCGAGAATAATCCTAGAATGTTCCACAATGGAAATGTCTAGAAACTTTGAGAAAGTTCTGGACCTTTCTAGAACTTTCTAGAAGGATTGGTTCCACTATAAAGCTATTTGGAAGGTTCAAGAAGGTTGTAGAACTTTCTCGAAGGATGGGTTTCCCCTAAGGAACTACCTAGAGATTCACGGAAGTTGTGGAAGTTTCTCGAACATGAGTCGGCCATATAAATAAGCGACGGGTGCGGAAGTGAGTTAGTCATGCATTCTGACTCACGCGACGAAGGAGCGGCGCAGACCAGCTATTCATTCGCTTACATGGGCGGCGTTACACAGTACATTGCCGCTCAAATTCAAACACTACGGCCCCTAGTCTGGAGCACGATCGGCTAGCTCTGAGAGCGTCTGCAGACGGGGGCCAGCATCCTCAGCGGTAGGATGCGCCAACAAAGTCACCTCCGTCACAGGTCGTCATCCGCTGGGCCTCCTCCGGGCAACCGGAGGTCTCACCTGGCGGTGACAGACCGCCGAGGTGGCGTAAAGAAAGCGGCGCTCGCTACGGTAACGTTTCACCGTAGCTAAGCGCGCAGCGCCCAGCGCCGCTGGCGACTCCTACCGGACAAAATGATAATTACACACTGGCGTAGGCGTTTACTGGCGTGGTACGTTGCAGGGTTTTTCAAAGAGGAACCTCCTAACAATACGCGCCTTGTCCAGAATTACTGCTTTCTGAATCAAGCCCTTGATCCAGCTGCGAAACGAAAGACTCCTCAGATGTTGGTCGAGGTTTCTAAGCCAGTTAGCAGTACGCGGACCTTCCTATCACGAAACTTGTTTCCGCCTGACAAAAGACTGCTTAGCATCTTATTCAGGCGGCCAAAGGAGCGTTCCCTCAACGATTGTTTCATGTCAGCAGTATTGATGCCTAATGCTTCTGACATTCCCAAATACTTGTAGGTTTCTGTTGAGAAGAGGAATCGGATCGGAGATTCTGGAATCCCATGGATTCCATAATCTCGCTTCACATGCATGACTGCGCATTTGTCAACAAGTTTCTGTAACCATCAGTAGCTTCATCAGTTGCAAATTGTTGGGGGCAAAGAGTTTCATATCAATCATTTACATGGTTGGAAGGCAAGGTATGACCACCTCTCCTCAACCGAAAGCCCAGACCTGAACCCCTCAGTAGCATGCTAAGAGGGTTTAAGGCTAGGCAAAACCACAGGGCCTCCCTGTGGTCTTGCCTAGCACTGGGTGACTTAGCTCAGACTATCACCCTATCTACAATAAACTTTAAAAGGTCTAAAGATAGCCACTCAGAAACTGTATCATTAATGGCTTTTAAGTGTCTTCGCAGTCTTGATATAACTAAAAGTTTTTCCGAATTATACTATAGCTGAGCTAGTGTTTGTGAGGGAATCCCCGAAAAAGACAGCTGTGCTAGCTACATATTATTATTTTTCTTAATGTTTGTATTTTGTTCTTGAAGTTGTGAGGCCCTCCTCTGCCCTCCCCCCCCCCTTTCTGCTAGGTTACTGGACAGACGGGTGCGTGGATAGACGAATGAAAGGGTGGACATACGGACGGGGCGGATGGAGATATGCATGAAGAGGTGAACGAACAGTAAGAATACACTAAATTAAAACAATCTAAGTCTAAATAAATTTTATTTCTTTTTTTGATGATTTTAGCAAAATCTAAATATATAAATTCTACACGACACAATTCTTCAAAATGTTGTCTTCTAACATAAGACGTTTTCATATATGGTATCTCTCGCGCTTTTTAGTTGACTTATTTACATATGATAAATCACTTTTATTTTGTTTATGGTTTTATTTTATTCTTGACAATTTACAAAATAGATGAAGTTGGCGCTTACGAAATTTTTCGATATTTTTATCATTGGTGTCATTTTTGTAGTTTTAGGGGTCGCTGATAACGAAGATTTGGTAAAAAAAAACTTTAAGATGGTGCGGATGAAATTTTCAGTTTTTTCGTCATGGGGGTCATTTTCTTGGTTTTCGGGATCGCTGAAAACGGGAATGACGAATAAACAAAATTACATTATTTAAGTTTTCGGATTCCCTTTGCAGAACTTTGACCCTTCGCCACTGAGGTTCCCCACCCACAATTTTGACTCTTCGCCACTGATGATCACTAATTTTTTATTTACACATTTTATGACTAAAATCGAACAAAAATTTACGCGAACGGAAAACTAATCATAAAATAAAATATAATAAACAGCTTTCAACAACAAACAGATCGAAATTTAATTGAAAAAATCTGAGCGGCGAGCGGAAAAAAGTGACATACGTCCATCTAGCAGCGCGCCTCAGCGGTCACTGTCACTCTGCGTAGAAATAAAAGAGATGCGACAAGACGCCGCGAATGGCGTGATGTTTCGTTCGACTTGTTCGAATAATTATCATTAAAAACATGAATCCTTACAAATATAGTAAATAAAACGAAAAAAAAAACCGACAGTTCCCTTTATTATTTTATATTACATCACTGTTATTAATTTAGTCAAGATTAGTTGAGCAGTTATACAGTTACACTTGCTTGAAAATCAGAACTTCTCGATTTTTTTTTATCAGGTTTTTTTTCCAAAAACGTGTTTTGGGCCCGAAGGTTCCCTCATAAATATGGTCAAGAGTAACATATATTTTTTTTTTTGCTCTAAAATGTATACATTTGGCTAAAAAACTGTTCAAAGTTGCCTGTTTTGACGAGGCACAGCGTCTTAAATGTATGTGGTTACCGTGAACGGTAAACGCAAACGGGATTATGGTAGATTAGGTAGATTGTTTTGTTTTAAAGATTTTTTTGGTCCTGAGTAAGGTTTTTTTTATCCTGTTCTACCTTTTGTAATAAGCAACGACTTATTGTCGGGCCTACGCTACACTCTCGTACTAACGCTGTTACCACCAAATGATTTTAAAAGGGTAACCATGGAGTTTCTTGCCGGTTCTACTCCATACGACCAACCCGAACCCGGTGCCTCTTGTCGACGTTTTATAAGTGCCCATGTAGGCCTATGTAAAATAAAATATTTTGATTTTGGTGCAGGAACAATAAAGTACGGCCTCGGGTCGACAAATGAGTAAAGTAAACACATCTAAACTGCGTTCACGAGTTGTCAGTGACATTACAGTTATTGAATATTGACGGGGACGTTCCTATAAATAAATTAACAAAAACCAACGTCATTCTCATCAACTTCATCGTTATCGTGCTTTCATCTTAATTTATTTGGGCTCGACGCAGCATTGTCTTCTTCGTCCATATTTCTCTATTACTCGTCATCTCAGCTGTCAGTCACATCCAAACAAAAAACACGGATCTTAAATACTTAAGTCACGTACGGAACTTATATCCATAAGGTCTACCATCTTTCTTTGGAGAACTGTCAATATTAGTATGCTTAGAAGCGCAGAAGAAGACACTAAAAAAGGAGCCTATTCTTGTTAAAACTTTGTGCTTCCTTATACTGTAACATTACACATGCGATCATAATTAGATGAATACTGTATTTATATTCGGAAGAGCTCGTGGCTGAATAGTTACAGCCGCACGGGTCGATCTTTAGGTTAAGCCGTGCTTGCCGAGGTTGGTCCGTGGATGGGTGACCGAATTACATATGGAGTTTTCTCCGTGCCTCGGAAAGCACGTTAAGCCATTGGTTCCGGCTGTCATTTGTATATCTTTGACAGTCGTTACGAGTAGTCAGTCTTACCGGCAGTCTCTAGGAAGTCGCGTCATGTAAAATAATAGTATTCAGCTGCATCCGGTTAGACTGGAAGCCGACCCCAAGATAGTTTGGTAAAAGGCTAGGCAGATCATGATGATGATTTATAATAAAAACGTAATATGCATGTTCGTATGTAATGTTTGCGTCGCCTACATCCGAGAACTAAATGTTTTGTTACGAGTTCATTTCAATTGTCTGCAGGGCTATTAACCGTTTCTATTGTTGCAGTTTTAATTAGTATATTGCGAGGAACATTAGGTACGTTGTAATGCCAGTATTAGACTTTTTGTGTGTTAGGTACTTTTTATTCTAGAGCCAACTATTACCATGTTTTAAAGGGATGACGACTGTTTTTGTAGGTCACTGCTAATTAACACGAGGGCTGAAAAAGATCTAGCACTATTCCAAAATTCTATTGTCATCATCATCATCATTTCAGCCCAAAAGACGTCCACTGCTGGACATAGGCCTCCCTCAAGTGTCGCCACATTGACGTTTTGGGGGGTTTTGCCATAATCGCCACGCTTGGCAGGCGGGTTGGCGATCGCAGTACGGTTGTTACAAAAGCACAGAGAACGCTGCTGCCCATTCTCTGGCAAATCCCTTAGTCGCCTCTTACGACACCCACGGGAAGCTATGGGATGAAGATATGGAAATTCTATTGTACATAACAAATATAAAGCTATTTAGCAAATTATTGCGTCAAAAAAAGGTTTGCAAAGGTTAGACATGTTGGCCACATCCCTGATCAGATCTGCCGCAGTATTCACAAACACTCGGATTCGATTTCGATTCGATAAGTTGTATGTCTATATTGTTTTTGCAATACGAAAGCGAGCAAGATAGACATACGACTTTCCGAATCAAAATCGAATCCGAGCGTTTGTGTATCCATGGGGCTGATCCAGCGCCGATGAGAGAGATCTAACTATTTTCGTGCCTTCGTCTATAATGTTCTCCTCTAATCTATGTTCCACTTCCTATCCTACTCTCTGTGTCCAAAATCATTCAGCCTGACCCCTTCGCTGCTATCGACGAGGCCAGAAAACTGTCGATGCTTTGAGCCGGCAAAGTTTGAAGTATGTGCTAAAATAATTTGCTTTTAAGGAAAAAAGGCAAAGATTACACAACAAACACCTACTTACGACCTACGCATGTGCTACATACGTAATCAAACATGGAATGTCAAACAAATGTCTTCCATCATCACGTACTTAACACAATCATTCAAATTACCGTAAATTAGAAGTTGGATACTAATGTGACCTCTAAACATAACATTTAGTACAGTTAGTCTCTTGAGAGCCATTAGTTGTAGTTGTAACTAGTCGTAGTTAGTCATAAACCACTAAGGACCAATAGGACTTGCCAGATTAATATGCTCGCAGTTCTAGCAAGTTACTGCATAGCTGGAATCAGGGCAAGTGTTGGATGCGACTCTGATGCAATCTACAGCCGTAGAAAACGGAGTCGCAGAGAATCTAGGATCATCAGTATGTGTCCAGATTTTTTCTTTTCTAGCCTTGTTACAAAATGCAGTCAGCAGTTGCATAACCTGTCCATACGGTTCACAACCCTCGATCTGGTCGTCCATTATCTGCTAAGCCTTTTCTCTGTTGGCGTCGACTTACAGATTAATTGATGGATGTAGCTGAATGTCAGTATTTTACCTGGCCCCCTATTCACAAACGCTTGGATTCGATTTCGATTCGGAAAGTCGTACGACTATCTCGCTCGCCAAAACAAGATACACATACGACTTATCAAATCGAAGCGTTTGTGAATACGGGGGCTGAAGTGACTGCCTATCTGACCAGCTACTTGGTTACACGATAACAAGGAAACCGTTTTTCGATATTCTGCCTTTAGCCACGCCCTTTGCGGGCTTCAGGCGTGACGACAATGTATGCCATGTTAACGGTTTGACACCAGACGTGTCAACTTCTGTCCGTAACAGTTACCAAGAGTGTTACGTTACTGAAACAATATGTGAAAATGTGTTGCAATATGTGTTATTACCGTGTTAGTGGATACGGTGTTGCAAATAACTGGTTATGGTATGCGAATGGTGTTAAATTGGAATGATGTATGTTTTGTTCATTTTATGCAACAATGATTGATAAGGCCAATAAATGAGGTGGCAACTTGCAAATGATATACCAGCCAGATGTGTGAAAGAAAAAGACTTTTTGCGACACCATCAAAAAATCCACTTTCAGAAGCAGATCTCATTACTGAAAAGTTTTTTATCTCCCACCTGATCGATGGAGTATAAAAAGCCCCGAAGTAAATCGTCCGTCCGGAATGAAATATTGTTTTATGTGGAAATAGAGTCAAAAGTGGGTTAACGGTTTCCATTAATAGAACGAACTATATTTTATCAGCATTCACTCAATTTCTTTGTGCTAGACAGATATTTTATTTTCAGTAAATCATTTCATCGCTACAGCTCTGAAAATGGCGAAAGAAACATCGTGAGGAAACGAGCATGTCTGAGAACCAAAACTTCGAAGACATGTGAGCGTGATGGATTCCACTCACTCACTCACAGAGAAGACTGACTCCCAGCAGGAGGAACATAGTGTTTTACATGGAGGTACTGCCTATCTGACATCCACAACCCAGTTAGTACTGGGTAATACGATACCCCTTGGTAAGACAGGTTCACAGATTTTCGGGCCACTGACTACCTATAACTCTCAGATCTATTCCTTATTCCTTAATCTTTATTGAACACAAAAAAAAAAGAAAATTTGCATACAAATTGCAATATAAAAACTAATGTACAACGGCGGGCTTAACCCAGAATCTACAACCGACCGCTGGGACTAACGGCTTTACATGTTATCTAAGGCACGGAGGAAACTTGATATGTAGTGGGTGGTCACCCATCCACGGACCAAACTGGGCAAGCGCGGCTTAAACTGAAGATAAACGGATTATGCCCAACTCTCTTACAAACTGAAATAGCTAAAAGTTTGTGTAAAACACACATCGCTGACGCAACATCTCGTATCGTATCAAACCGCGTATGCTTTTTTTTCAGTGTTAGGTTAGCAAACTGTTTACATTTTCGCTTTGCATAATATTAGCTGTATTCGATACTGTTGGTAATAACTATCAAATTTTTGTTATTTCGGTGTTGTCAGCGTTTAATAACAATGGCGTTCGATTAATCTAGTTTGGTAACAGTTTTTATGGGGAAAGTTGTTTTGTTATGTTATTCTTGTTCAAGGTTATCTATATGATAATAGACCATATTAATGTTAGTCTATTATAATTTGCAATGTAAAGCAATGATTTTCCAGTACTGTAAAACATACAGTATCGCCTCTCTTATAGTGATAATAAATAAATAAACAAACGAGATCAGAAGAGGGATTCCCGAGGACATCCGCATTTTAATCTTAGATTTAATCTTTCAAAAATACTTCTAATTTGCCTACATCTTTGACTTGTTCTTGACATTGATCGTCTGAGATGAGATTGCGACTAAATATTGAATGTTTTTAATTACGGGAATTGACCTTCAGGTTTCGCCAGCCTAGGTACTTGAACATCTAATCCCGCTGAAGATACACTTCAATAAATTACACTCCCACTTTCAGTAAAACTCCTGAGAGCAATTTTATTAAGTACCGAATTCTGACGTTTCGCGCCAAGCTTCAACATAACAGCTTTCTGAGCCAAAGATTTAATTCCTTAGATTCACGTCAAAAACTTATTACGTTTCTGTTTCGTTGACAATGACATTTGAATATGATTGTCTCACTTGGTTTGGTTCTATCGTATCACCCATAAACTGGGTTGTGGAGGTCAGACAGGCAGTCGATTCAAGTTAAATGCTGGTATTCAGGTACGGTACGTACAGGTTAGACTGGAAGGCGATCCTAACATAGTTGGGAAGAGGAAAGGCAGAAGATAACTCACTCGTAATGAATATCGTATCTATCGCTCCATGTCGGATGTGGGAGTTCACTCCTCAGTATCCTTCTTCGTATCGATTGCACGTCAATTTTTATATTGTGTTAGCCCAGAACTTCGCCACTTCCACCGCGTCGTCGGTGGCAGCGCAAAGGTCACTTCGGCTGCATGTTTTTGGGCTAAATAGTCCGGGGAATTTACGCCGAATATTAGGCTAACTTTGCATTAATTAAAAACAGCGATTTTTTTCATTGAATGTGTAGGGTATGGACAGGAGAGTATATTAAGCTGTATCCCGCGAAAAGTTCACCTCCGCGTATATGTTTTTTTTGAAGAAAACGTCTAATATGTATTTAACTTGGTGGAAAAATAAAAAAAAGGAATGTGTTTTTGGAGTATTTGTAGAACAGATTGAGTACTACAAGTAGGTCAGAAAATTAATTAATTAATTAATTAAAAATATTAACAGGACAAAAATAGTGCTAAAATGATTTATATCACCATGTCTAACTATTATTATGAAAATTAAACGAATTCTGCTCCGGACTTCACAGAAAATCAAGAAAATCATAAAATCTTAAATACTACTTACGGCAAAAATGTAACAGGATTTAAATTCATTTAGTAATGATAAATATATAAATCCAAACCTTAATCCCCCAAAATTAAACAAATTAGAGCGATAATTAATATTGTCAAAGTAAAAATTAAATTACGATGCACGGTGTCAGCGCTAAGCAGCTTGCGGCGTACGGCGTGTGCTAGTGTGCGTAAACAAGATAAACGCTGCGTTCATTGTGTGCGTATGACTGTGTTGTTGTTTGAGTCAGTGTTTTATTGAGTTACGCGATTGTACACCTTATTTCTATTTCGGAAAGATCAAATTCCTATAAAAGTGTTGCGCCAAATACAAAAATAAAGCTTGCAGACGTATTTTACGTAAACATTAATTGCTTTTTTTTTTCACGATTTGCTTTAAAGTGTTTAATTTTCATGTAAATAGGTTAGAAATAGCCTTTAGATGAAAGTTAAACTAAATTAAACCCTGTTACCTTTTTGCCTCAACCGCTATTGTAAAAAACTGGTAATAATAACTTCCGGTAGTACAATATGTTTAATTTTGTTTATTGGCTGTGTAATATATTAATTTAAGTTATTTTATGTAAAAAAAACCGCTGTTTATATTTTTGCCTTAAGTACAATCCAAAAATTTCGTAAATGTTTTTTTACCGTAATTTCCGTGGACGAAAATGATTAATTCTGAAAAAATATATTACTGTCAGCAATTCTTTACCTAAAGTAACTAAATTTGTCCTGTTAACATTTTTTCCATGTTTTTATTCACAAAAACGCGTTTTCGTCTTTTTCAGCTTGATCCGGTCTCGGAACATGTTTAATTTTAGTTTTTTTTTTATTATTTGAGGACCTAAGGTCAAGTACACGATTCAAGAAAAAAATCGCTGTTTATATTTAATGCAGGGTTCAAATCTAAAAGCCCCGGACTATAAAGGGGCAGAATAGGAGGTGGAGCATAGTTTGCGACACAGCTCCATACGCACCCCGCACCCTGCTGCTGTTTCATTGAGGTAGCTCCGCTTATCGAGGATGGGTTTGCATCTTCTCACTTGAGTCCGGAGACGGTTCAAGGACTTCCAGGTGGACCACGGGAGGTTAGACCCTGCAGGAAGACGTTCATTTGGTGGTAAGTAGTGACTGGGACGGGGACAGCTATTTTGCCACAGCTTACATCGGGCGACGTTCGGGCGGGATCAGACTTCTCAGTGTGAACACTGTTTCGCGCAAACCAAGTACAGTGACTCATATCTAACGATTCAAATCTTTGTTCTGTACCAAATTAAATAGCCCGTGCCTTCAATTTGGGTTAATTACAACAACGAACCGAGTAAAAGTAAATCACATGTAGATACTCGTACCTTATCACTTTCATCAAACACGCATGCGTACCATACATTTCTCCTTCTAATGCATTATTAATTGATGTCGCCTAAATAAACGATGAAATGGAAAGCGTCGGTGTGAATTGGGTCGTCTTTGTAATATTGTGTCGTGTTTATGTTATGGGCGAGGGTGACGTAAGCCTATTGTGATTGTGAACGGGATGGGTAGAGATGTGAACAAAAGAGGTGAATGTAATGGATTGGGTAGGGTGGTCTGAATGTAAAAAAAAATACGTGGCTCTGTGGTTTACTTTTTGGCTCGTGTTTATAGAAAAAAAAAACTGGCTTTCAGCAGGGTTATTTGGATTTGTTTAATTAAAGGAAATAATTATCTCACTCTACATCTGTAAGGTGTTGATGTTCAGAACGGGTTCCAATCTAACCGGATGCAGCTGACTAACCAGTAATTTACATGGAGCGACCGCCTATCAAACTACCCACACCATTTTTATAAGTACAGATATGACAATACGCGATTATGGTTGAAGGAAATAGAGAGGGTTACCATGACAAAAGGGGCTTTGTCATTCCTTCAGACGCGAGAAGACACAGGCTGACCTTTTCTCATTCATGCTTAATGCTTCACAGTCATCCATATTCCCCTTTACCGACTTGAATAAAAGGATCTAAGACTACTGATCTAGTTACTAATACAATAGAACAAAAGTACTTACCGTCTATTATGCTAGGTGATTGTTCCACCTGTAACAAGAAATACATCTTTAGTGATACGTATACAGAAGTGCAATAATAACTTGAATAAAAGATAGAAACAATGGGTAAGAAAATATGGATTCTGCTAGATGTGTCCGGCCCGCGTTTAGATTTCACAGTCCACCAGCGGTAGCTACAGTGAATTATTTTAATAATGATTCTCACTGGCCAACCCCCGGGGACGGAGGGAATTATTTTTAAAAGTTGTGACACTGTCCACCCGGGGTGGACAGCGGTAATAATCGGATTCGAGGTTATGCCGCTACCGTTACGAAGTTTATGACTCCGTGTCCGTTGCAGTATGGAGTTTCGTAGCAACAATCCCGAACAGTGCTGTTAACTGCGCGTGAACCTTAAAATTGTATGTATGTAACATGCAACTTATGCATAAAGAGATGCATAAATCAACATTAGGCATAATAATTGTGTGGAAAGCATGAATGTTTAAAGGAAAATCCATTGATAGAAAATCCAGACACAGTCACGAAATACAATAAATCCTCAAAATCAGTTATTTATTTGTTTATGATAATAATAAAACATAGCACTTTACAGAAAGACGAGAGATTAATATTATCAGTGGATCAGTTAAATATGATACGGTCCCGTAGGTACGGTAATGACCGGAGATGTAGAAACTAGATCTACGCTACGAAGCGGCGTATCCTTTGTTGCGAAATGGTACTAAGCCAGGGAGGAAACATAATAAATTATATCTAGTTTGTCGCCGTTCCGGACAGAACCAAACGATTCATTGGAATGAGCGAACTTAATGACTATTAGATGGAATTTCACAAGATGACAAGACATGTTGGTCCTATAGAATTTGAATTTGTAGGCGGAAAAGTAGCGGAACTGCGGAGCCGATCCCGGACACATGCTGGACATCGACAAATATTGTTCCAGCCAGACGAATCCTCAACAACTGTGGTATGCTTCCGTACCTTTACTTTTATTAATGGGGAACGCCGCGTACGCAGTCCCCCACTACGAAATACAACACGTTATCCACATTTGCGATAATCACAGGGGTCAACAACCAAACCCCATCTAAGATTTGCCATCACACTGTGCTGAATCTCATTCAGTAGATGAAATAATCTACCATTAATTAATGTGAATGGCACGATCAGATTAGAATGGAATTAGTAATGTTAAAATTGACTAAGACTTAATTACTCACAGTATCGTGCGATTGTCGTTCAACGGCGGAGAATCATTCAGAAAACGGTACAACGCCATCTAGTGACGTTTTTGCAACTAAACGTATCGACCGATCGGTTTCAAACGTATCGGTTGTAATAACGTAAGAGGTAAAGTGTTGATACTTAAGAACGGAGTAAAAAGAAAAACTTTGTTTAAATATTCATTTCACAATTCATACGACGAGGTTTTCTATCATTCATATTTTCGGGCACGTTGTTTCTGTGTTTTAACATAAATAATATGTAGGATTAATAACTAAGCATGTTACGTTAAGGGATTCAATTAAGCTGGTATCCTTTTTAAATTCAATTTGCGGGCAGCGGGCAAAGCTAATCTCAAGAGGGACTTAGAAATTAATTTATGAACTAGAGTGGGGTTCGACCTTTCTTTAAAATATCTTTATTGAATTACCTACTAGAGAATTTAGCAGACCAACATTACTAGCTTTGTTTTGTATCAAATAGCTAAGATTAAAATCAAACGGTCAGATTGGAAGGCGAAGACAACATTTCCACCAAAATCAGCTTTTGTTCCACAGGATACAATTTTCAGTCAAGTACCACAGAAAAACCATTGCGAAGTTGTCTCTGAAATGAATATGAAAAGCAATGCAGACTTAAAAATATAAACAAAAGCCAAAAACCAATGGAAATACAAAAGCGTGAACCGACAATATTACGAAACTAACCTTTATTAAATAAAGATGAATAATAGCAGAGATTATTGTCGAAAGAGGATCATCACGCTTTCGCGAAACATGCAGCCAAATCACGATTACACGATGTTCGAATCACGCCCGCATTGCAGCGTGGATCATGATGATCGACAGTTTTATGAAGTTCCAGTAATTTGGAATTTCAGTGGGGCAATTTCGTAACATACTCAACACCAATGCTGTTTATACTATTTGACAGTTCAATAATATTCCAATGGTAATTGCGTTGTTTATTATGTTGTCGAGCAGGAAAACATTACAAACATAATATGAATTAAAAATTACATTCGAAATCCTTCGTTTAAATATATTTTTAAACTGACATGGTCACTAACCTTAAAACGGGTTATTAACCATGATTACTATTTTTTTGAGGTCCCGATATTTGATAGCACCGAAATATCGACAACTCAAAACAAATAGTAAATATCCCGTTTTCACAGTTAATTATATTGTTTTACTCAATTGTGGTGCAGGTTTCATTTGTGTTAAAGATGTAGAATCGATTGCTACACTATGTGACGGTGCAGATCAGCAGAGAAACTACCTGGTTGAGGAGAAGTAAGTTATGTTGGAAATCATTAAAGATATTGATTGGATTAGTTAGAAAGAAACAAATTAGACGGTCACTAAAGAGTCGCCCCGATGACTAACTAGTGACCTTGTGATCGTAGAAAAGGTCACACTCGCCGCCTGACCGCCGTCGCGTACGGACGTGCCGCTACCTGCTCGCATTCCCGCTCGCTATCAGTGTGTGTCATCGGTTCGTCGCTTCCCAGTGTCGTGACGTCATCAGTAGTCCCTTGACTACACCCCCGAACAATTGTTGTCTTTTTATTAAGACAGTACTTGCTCATTTTGCTTCGGATATTATACCGATTTAACTTCCTTTGCCCCATCAGGGAAAAGTCCTCAGTTTCGAGGTTCTTGGTGGGAAACCTAACGGTGCCAACGAAACCAAGAGACGGTGACCCAATCCGCCCGCCTAACCCCTTCAGGGTCTAGGTGAAAAATTGGGCTCCGTCGTCCGTCCGCCGATATACTGTGCTAGTGTTTCCCGTTTCAACAAGTTCCTGAAAGCAAAGATCCCTGGACTGGAGTTGGAGTTGCTACTGGTTGTGGTTGCTGCTCGGACTGTGGCTGCGGGAAGGTTGAAACGGGTGACTCAGTAAATTTCCTACATAATTGTTCAGGGAATTAGGTTGTAAGGCTGTTTAGGCGCGGAGCTTCACTCAATGTCCGTCAACTTTTAACCGTCAAAATGTCGTCCCTAGACGATAGGATGCAAACCTTGCAGAACCGGTTCTTACGTAGAGTCACGGGAGCCCCTTTTTATGTCCGTAATGACCGTCTACACGTAGACCTTAGAATGCCCACCGTCCTTCAGTTTATGAAACGTCTTTCGAAGCGTTTCTTCGATAAACACCGTAATCCCCTGATCGCAGCGGCCACCCGTTACGAACCCTCGCGCATTAGTACAGTAAGCCGTCCTCGGCATACCCTCGTCACTCCCGATGATGCTATCACCCTCCTCCAGGAGAGTAGCAAAGAGACTAGCACTCTTAAAAAGTTCAGACACAAACCGCCGTCTTTCCGACCTCGCCGTCGAGGTCCGTCGCGACGTCCCGGTCCATGCCCTCCCCGACTCTCGCTCGAGCCAGCCCGCGATGCTGTGCCAGTAGTTTTAAATCAGCCCCTAAATAATGATATCATTTAGATCCAGCCTGTCCCCATGCAGTCCTCCCCAAGCGACGCCCTAAGCCGAGGCTCGTACCCCACAGGGGGTGCCCTTAGCGTGTAGTCGCTTAGTTTGTAAGTTTTTATGCCCTGGCTGGAGGCCTTACTCTTAAGGCACCCACAGGATAGTCCGGTTAAGCAGACGACAACCTCCTAGGCTGAACTGCGAGATGCCATTAAAAAAAAAAAAAAACGTAGAAAAGGTATTGATAAAGGTACGGTCTTCATTAGTGTAACATCATGAGAAATGGAAGAAGAAATATATATACCCTTATAGCAATATTTTTTATGAAATTCTTATAAACTAAGGCACTTAGGTCTCACTTAGCAATTTGTTAAAAGTCTTAAATAAAAACTTTTACTGTAGTAGCTCAAGTATTTATTCCAAACGATGTTAGATTGGAAAAGTTGGCATAATGTTTGAAGTGTTTTGAATGGTTTCGACTTTCCTCGGAATAAGTTCAAATATTTTTGAGTTCTTTATGATCTGTTCTAGATAATGAGTGGAGACTGGAATCACAACAGAACTTAGTCTCCTTATAACGACAACTTAAATAAACCTTGTCCGATAGACCACGATTGTTGTTACTGATAACAAGATAGACATTTTGTTATCAGAAAAATAATAAAATGACAAGGATTTTTTGTTTCTCAGGGCCTGGGAGCATGTAAGGGTCGTATCAGGACAGGAAGAATCGTTTTGTAGTTTTTGTCTAGCGCCAAGGGAAAAACATGTAAGTTATTGAATGAAGCCTAATTTGATAGGTGAAACCGATTTGGTTTTTTTTTACTGTTACCCTAATAAAGATCCTAAATACACCAAAAACACTCCACACGTGCAAACTCCTACAATATCGAATGAACCAAACGCAAAACCCTTTGTCGATACACGACACCATACATACAGATAAAGAGAAGACAACAAAGTGGATCAAACGGATATTACACTTTTAGTCATTCAACACGACGTCGAAGCCGGTCCACAAGAGCTCTATAAACAACACGATGTTAATAAAAGGGTGGCTCCAGTTAAACTGGTGGAGTAAGCCAATGTCAAGGCAACGTACGCAAAGCTTCGAATATCGTATTTCTGCTTTTAGAGAGTGAGACGGGTGTAAACAGATTAACTTCAATCCAATTAAGGAGTATTTATAATATAACACAATTTGTTTGCTTTATAAATTGAAAGTCAAATGAATGCAGTATGTGTTTAGAATGGAAGCAGGATAAACTGTGACATAATAATATAGGTGGTTTAAAATTTTCATTAAAGAAAACATAAGCAATCATATTAGTACCCAGAAATCTCGAAATGGGGGAGCCGTGACAGACCTCGAATGAGATGGTGGAGCGAGTTGGATCTCTCTCTGAGGAATCGGTAAGAACTGACCGGAAGAAAAAATGGAGGCTAGCTAAAATACATATTTTGAGAACTAATTTAGTACATTAAGATTATATTGGTATGATTTCGTTAATTAAAACACGGATGCAACAGTCATTGATCTACCAAGAATATAACACAAGGTGCTAGTCAAAACGTTTTCTCTTGAAACGGTAAAAAAGGCTTCGTTGAATCACAACTAATCAATCTAATTGTATTACCGAAGGGGCATTAAACTAACAAACCGAATGAATTGACTTCACGATAAACGATGTGAAACTCGATTCTTCCGTAATCAGTCACGCGATTATCAATTCGCAAATAGGACCTAGTTCACGAAATTGTACCGTAACAGTGCCATTAAGAATCGTTCCCATTGTGTATGTAATTCCGTGGTGTGTTAAGAGTATTTGCAATTTTACTGAGTGCAATAATTACCCATTACGGTGTCCCAATTGGGCCTAGTCTTGTGTAATCCATGTTTTGTTTTTCTTGCTCTACCATTTTTGTCTATCTGTCTGTAATACTCATAATTTGTACAATAATTGCATTAATGGTGATGTCAGAGGATTTTAATTGCGTTATCGAAAACGAATTTGCGCTCATTCGAGCGATGATAATTAACTCGGTACAGACAAACGGAACTCACTTCGGGTTTTTCTGTTTTGTTCTAGTGCCATCTATGAACCAACTTGAGAATTAATTAAAACTAATTAAGCTAATAAACAAAAGTGTTTGTTTAACGAACTTGGTTATAAATCAGTATTTCGTATTGAACTTTTTCTGGCTGAATGATTTCGAATTGCAAATGCTTTGCTAATTGTTGCAACGAAAATGTTTTTGAGGCTACAACTAGAAGCGGTAACTATTTACATTGTCTGGTATCTTTAAGTAGCAGTACAATGCTCAGATAAAACAACAAGAATATGGAAAAGACAACTAACAGCGCTTACTACACAAAACAGAAATTACATCGAGAAATTGATCTGATTGGTCATGAAACTGAACTAAGTCTGGGCGCATAAACTTTAATCGGCATTATATGCCAAAGACAAGACTGCCGACTAGTGTTTAATCAAGGAACCAAAGGAAGTAAGTAAAGGTACTACGTTCAGACACATCATCAGACGAAGCCTCTGGCACTTTCAATCAAACAGGAAATGCCTTTGGAGAATGGTATAATTTAAAAACAAGACACTGATATTTTCAAAGCGTAAATGAGGTTGAAAACCTCTCGAGGAAATAACGTTGAAAAACAATTTATTTTATACTACACCTGCTCGGAAAGTACCTTGATACTTTATCAAATTTACGGTAGAAAGTACGTCATTGCATATCGAACAAATATGCGGCGAGAAAACGCATCTGAGCGGGAGAGAAAAGTGTATGAAAATCCATTTCTTACGTGGTTTTTCTTTTTTAATTTTGGGTAAGACTATGCGCTGGTAACCTAAATATCAAAAGCCAAAAAGTTTTACAGTGAGTTTTTATCTCCAAGTTCGCAAAATGACACTGGCCACTAGCTGTGTGTTGGATGGTGTCAAACAATTTGAAAAAAGAACATGTGAAAATTGCAGACGCCATTGGCGCCATTTTCAATTTGTGTGTTGTTTGAGGATTCAGTTTTCGTAGAAAAGTAAAATAAAACTCTCAAAATGATAAGTAGTGATAGTGATGATGAAGATTTTTGAACTCCGCCGCAGTTGAAGGAAACAGCAAAAATACTGATTGATAACCTTTTACCACAGAAATCAATTAAAAAATATAATAAAAATTATGACGATTTTTTGCAATGGAAAAGTGAAAAAAATGCGGCATCTTTTTCTGAAACTGTTTTGCTAGCTTATTTCAGTGAAAAAGCGCAAAAATACAAACCAAGTACGTTCTCTATGTATGTATCTCGTCTATGTACTCAATGTTGAAAAGTACTATATTGACAAGAAACGACATAAATATTCAAGAATACAAAAAACTTACAGCATTTCTGAAAAGAAAGTCGGAGGGATTCCGTACGAATAAGTACTGTGCCAAGAGAAATAGTTTCCTACCTTAATTTACTCAATCCACTAGAATACACTGGCCACTGCTTTCGCAGAACTTCAGCGACTATTCTTGCCGATACTGGTGCTGATTTAACAACAATAAAACGTCACGGTGCCGCGGTGGTTAGAAATCGTCCGCTGTTGCAGAAAGCTACATAGAGAATTCCGTAGAAAACAAAACACGAATAAATAACCAAATATCGGGATCGATTAATGTGCATCAAGACTCATCTCCTCAACCATCAACGAGCGCGGCGATGCCAGATGCCCCTCAGCAGCCAGTTGCCCCTTTGGCACCACAGCCTTCTACGAGCGCAGTGCCAACTGCACAGCCAGTTATTCCTCCTACATTGTCGCAAACATCTCAAACAAACATTAATGGAAAAAGTGTTACATTAAGCTGCAACAATTTCAATATAAATTTCAATTAGTAAAGATTTAGTTTTTTATTTTCCTCGTAGGTGTAGTATAAAGCATTATGTATCACTCGAGAGAAAGTGCGATTCCCGATCTCGGGTGTTTTAAAGCCCTCGCCTACGGCTCGGGCTTCAAACGACACCCTCGACGGTAATCGGTCACTTTCTCCTCTCGGTGAACAATGTACTATTTGGCCACTGTGCCTTGCAGCACAATTAATTTGGAAGAGGTGAACACGCATGTCTTACAACTTATATCGTCGAAATAAAATCTGCGGAAGATGTTGAACTTGCTAGAATGAGAATGCGAGTAAGTTAGGGCTAATTTCCACAATATGAACTGAATGATCTTGTTCAGTTTCATTGGTAAGTAAAATTCGTCCTTAGATACTTACAGTGACTTTGCATTCTGAGGTCTATAAACCAATGTTGCCTATTAAAAGAAATGCCTTACGGGACTATAACGTCTTCTGAAATGCATTTGAGAGAATCTTTTAATTATAATTCACTTCGAGGAGGCAGCGGATCATTAATTTTGATCTTCCATTCTTCTGAGTAGATTGTACTAAGTGAAATTTATTGGACCGTGGCGTCTCCGTGGAACTAACTGATTCTTTTAATTAACACCCGGTTGTTTTACGAAGGTTTTTATTATCGTTAAACGGAAGAGTAGCTTCCTTTCTATTTGTTACTTCTTGACCTTTTTGTAAGCAAGCACGACTGAAACACTTGTGTTTTGATAAGGTTGACACGTTATTCTATTAAAAAGCTTGCCTTGATTGGATCCAAGTTTTATGGTCGCAAGGTCTTGTGTTATAAATTCTGAATTTGCCAGGATGAGAATCCTGGCATCTTAAGTTTACTTACTGAATAATGACCTCGCGCGGAAGCATCAACATTTTTGCGGTGGTTGTGTATTTTATGCAAGGTTAGTTTTTATAATCCCAGACAAAGTTCCTATAAATAAATTCCACATTTTAAATCACACGACATCAATCATTTTTTTTAAAAGCCCTTACGCAAATGAAGCGTTTTTCCGATATCCTGTCTGGGTCACATTTACATGCTGAGTGACGGCGGCATTGTTCCGTCTGTTTATGACGTAATAAATGGCTGAGGAGGTTATTTACAAACTGATGACAGCCACTGGTCAGGGACTAGGTAGGTACTTGATTTTTAAACAGAGATATGAAGTGGCATGTAAATGTAATGTGAATGTCATGCAAAACAATTAGTTAATATCGTGTCCGCGAAAATAAATATGATAAAGATTTAGTGCGCACGTTTTTTCGCGGAATATTTAGCATAACATTTAAGGTCATAGGTCACATAGGTCAAGGTCATAAATGAAAAATGAGGTATGAAAAAATGAAAAAAGAAACGAGGAACACGTGACTAAATTATAACAGCCGCACGGGTCGATCTTTAAGGTTAGGCCGTGCTTGCCGAGGTTGGTCCGTGGATGGATGACCATAATTACATAGGTACCGAGTTTCCTCCGTGCCTTGGAAAGCACGTTAAGCCGTTGGTACCGGCTGTCATTTGTAGATATTTGAAAATCGTTACGAGTAGTCAGAAGCCAAACGTTTGACATCCAGTCTTACCAAGGGGTATCGTATTACCCAGTTACTGGGTTGTGGACGTCAGATAGGGAGTCGCTTCATGTAAAATACTGGTACTCAGCTGCATCCGGTTAAACTGGAAGCCGACCCCAAGATAGTTTGGGAAAAGGCTAGGCAGATGATTTAAGGTCATGAATAATTGTATTTAACTTGTGTATCGACGTTTGCCTGGCACATAGGTCTATAGATAGAATTAACTCGATTTCGCCACCTATGATCTAAATCAGCAGATACATTACATATATACGTCATGTCACCAGAATTTCATTATGCATCATTCTTGGAGCACCAAAACATTTTTTGTTCAAATCCCATCGAAGTTGTTTAAGGAAAAAAACCTCTAAAATGTGATGAATCCATGACTAATGTTGGCTAATTCGTAATCAAGAGGCGAGATTCTTCCGATCACGCCTCATCGATTAGCCAGTCAAGGGCGTGCGTTGAAAGCTGTGGGTAACTTGGAATCTGTATAACCAAGGCTTTATTTATAGATATAGGGGGAAATAGTATCATTTTAGTCAGGGTTGTGTGACCTTTGATGGAGATTCTGGCAACATTTATCAAAGCTAGGCCTGCAAAAGCTTGCTGTCTGTTAAGACAGACCACATCACCAATTTTTTCGGAACATTTAACACGATGTTATGTTTTGAGTTGATCCAAACGTGGGCATGTAGTGTGTTAAGGAAATGTGGATACTTTCGCCAATGTTTATCTTAAAACGGTTAGATTTCATAAGCAATTTCCTCACATCAATCCCAGAAATGCTATACATATATTAGTGTTATGATTTTGCTTACAACGGAACGCACGTTTCATTCCGTTCTGAGCAAAACCACAAAACTTGACGATTCAATGACATAATAATTAATTGATGAATGCATTTACAAATGTTAAATTAGGAAGTAACAAGCCAGTTTGGTTACGTAATATTAAACACAGCACATGTTGTATTTAATTGACTCAGCAAGCATCAATACTGCGCATAACCGGTGCAATATATTCCTGATCCAATTTGGCATGAAATGCAACGTACAATTTAACTGCTATTGCATTTGTTGCTACAAATGCAATAGCAGTTAAATTATAAGTTGCATACACTCCACAGATGCTTCTGTGGCGTGTATTAAAATTGAACTGTTATAAGGCTAATGGATTTGCAGGGGGCTAAGAATTTATGATTGCAAAAGCTTGTCAGCGCAGCTACTCACAGAAAGGAATGGAATTTTATACTACACTACAAACCCACACTTAGAGCTTACGGATGGCATCTTTTTAAGTGGGGAAATTTCAAAACATTGAGAGCATCTGTGTTACACCGAAGTTAAATACTAAGGTAGGTATTATACAAATACCCACTCATCTAATTATTTGTAAGAACCGCATCAAAATTGGAAGATCTATAGACGGGCACAAAGACGGACACGGAATTTAGAAATGCAGGGTTGTAGATAATGACAGACGTACCAAACGCATTGGTGTTATACGGTATACAAGACGTCACACGAAGCAGTCATAGGATGTACTATCATTGAACTGGGTATCTGAGCATGGTAAGGACTATCATTGCTTGCAGCGTCCGGCCGCTATAGAAGCGCTTAATTACGCTCATTTACTAATAGCATCGCAGCATCTGTTTTGTTTATTTTTTTATTAGATTTATCTTTTTTAACCGTAACACTTTATGCTTCGAATTGTAAACGATTCATCCGAATATAAAAATGTTTCTGTGGTCAAGCATCTGGGATCATTAACAGAGCCTGAATTTTTTTTAAAACAGCACATATTTTAAAAAATGGTTGCGTATTTTTCGGTGTTTTTAGGGTTCCGTAGCCGAATGGCAAAAAACGGAACCCTTATAGATTCGTCATGTCTGTCTGTCTGTCTGTCTGTCTGTCTGTCTGTCTGTCCGTCCGTATGTCACAGCCACTTTGTTCCGAAACTATAAGAGCTATACTTTTGAAACTTGGTAATTAGATGTATTCTGTGAACCGCATTAAGATTTTCACACAAAAATAGAAAAAAAACTTTTATTTTTGGGTTTCCCCATACATAGAACTAAAAACCAAAATCTTTTTTTTCATCTGTCCCATTCGTGTGGGGTATCTATGAATAGGTCTTCTAAAATGATATTGAGGTTTCTAATATCATTTTTTTCTAAACTGAATAGTTTGCGCTAGAGCCACTTCCAAAGTGGTAAAATGTGTGTCCCCCCCCCTCTAATTTCTAAAGTAATAGGAGGAAAATCCTGAAAATATTTAAGTTTGTAGAACCTTAAAAAAAACTATCAACGAAAATTGGTTTCAATAAGATGTGATGTTTAGTTTTTGAGATATGGGACTTTTTCATCAAACTGCAGCAGTAACTTTGTTTTTCGTTAACATACTATGAAAAACCAATTTAGTTTTGCGGTTTAGTGGAAGTTTACAACTAATACTACTAACTAATGAATGACAGTTCAAAATATTGTTTGGGGCTATGGAACCCTGTGTGCGAGTAAGACTCGCACTTGGCCGGTTTTTTTTGTTTTACTACTATTGGTCCGCAAACTTTTTGTGCGGACCACTACTCAAGATATTGTTTAAAAACTGAGTTTATTCCAACTTGTCTGACTGTACTATCGCAAAAGTGCCAATAGGTACACTTTTCAAACCAAATCCCGTGCACTCGAAGACCACATCTGTTTAACACCCTTACAGCTATTGGTCCGCAACTCCGCACAAATAGTTTGCGGACCAATAAACACGACCCTTTTTAGGGTTCCGTAGCCGAATGGCAAAAAACGGAACCCTTATAGATTCGTCATGTCTGTCTGTCTGTCTGTCTGTCCGTCCGTATGTCACAGCCACTTTTCTCAGAAACTATAAGGACTATACTGTTGAAACTTGGTAAGTAGATGTATTCTGTGAACCGCATTAAGATTTTCACACAAAAATAGAAAAAAAAAACATAAATTTTGGGGTTCCCCATACATAGAACTGAAAACCAAAATTTTTTTTTTCTTCATACCCATACTTGTGGGGTATCTATGGATAGGTCTTCAAAAATGATATTGAGGTTTCTAAAATCATTTTTTTCTAAACTGAATAGTTTGCGCTAGAGCCACTTCCAAAGTGGTAAAATGTGTGTCCCCCCCCCTCTAATTTCTAAAGTAAAAGGAGGAGAATTCTGAAAATATTTAGGATCGTAGAAGGTAAAAAAAAACTATCAACGAAAATTGGTTTCAATAAGTTATGATGTTTAGTTTTTGAGATATGGGACTTTTTCATCAAAGTGCAGCAGTAACTTTGTTTTTCATTAAAATACTATGAAAAACCAATTTAGTTTTGCGGTTGAGTGGAAGTTTACTAACTAATACTACTAACTAATGAATGACAGTTCAAAATATTGTTTGGGGCTATGGAACCCTGTGTGCGAGTAAGACTCGCACTTGGCCGGTTTTTTAAATAACTTTTGTTTAAAAAAAAATCTTAGTCTCTGTTAATGATCCCAGATGTTTGACCACCGTTTTTCGACCAATAGGAATAAAACAAAAAAAGGGACAAAGAAATAGAAAGTTTTTAACTGTTTTAACGCTGGAAGCAAGGATAGTCCTTACGGGGGTCCGATACTGAATTTGTTGACTGTACATAGGTGCATGAAGAAATGTTGACTGCTGAGATGACGAGTAATAGAGAAATGAGAAAGAAGAAGACATGCTGCGCCGACCACAAACGAATTAATAGAGAAGTGAGAAAGAAGAAGACATGCTGCGCCGACCACAAACGAATTAATAGAGAAGTGAGAGAGAAGAAGACATGCTGCGCCAACCACAAACGAATTGGTTTAAGAGCGTTTATACCAAATAATATAAAAAAATAGTAACTTTTTAGACCTACGTATTGTAACAAACTAGCTTAATCCTTGATGAGTGAGGAGGAAATCAGCTAATTTGTACATTAAAATAGTAAGTTAAAAAGGGAAAATGATTATATTATGGATGAGATATGATTACAAATTATTATTTAAAAAAATAAAACACTTAAAACCCACACTTAACGTCTCTAAAAGGCAAAATCGATTGCTGAGGATGACGATTCAGGACCCGCAGGTTGGTTCCCGATGGACATCAGCTACAGACAGCAGCAGCTCCTCAGCAGTTGATAATAGCAGACAAGGCAGCCTCCGAAGTAGTATGAAAGGTCCCAGGAGTCCGTAGTGAGATCTCCTGGGCAGTGACCAAATCAGTTAGATTCAGGAATAAGCCTGACTGTGCTTTATTTCCTCTCTCCAGTGTCGTCCGAAAAAGACTTTTGACTTCACTCAGGTATATGCTGGTGATCACTTCAATCTCTCTGCCTCCACTCTGCTCCTCAGTTTTTCGTCAGTCCTTTTCCAATTTATTTCTTTTCAGATTCAAATTGTTGCGCTCGCAACTTGCCAGTATTCAAAACAGCCAGCAACAATCGGTCTAAAACCTTGCCCATAATCTACACTAATATTATAAAGAGGAAAGATTTGTATTTTTGTATGTAACGAATAAACTCAAAAACTACTCGACCGATTTAAAAAATTCTTTCACCATTAAAAAGCTACATTTTTACCGAGTAACATAGGCTATATATTATCGCGCTAATAACTTAGGGGGATGAGCAATATTGCATTAAGTCCACATTTCTCAACTGTTTGACAACTGACAACTGTCATGACAAGCTTTAAAATAAACCGGCTATTTTAAACCATCTGTCATCAAAGTAAGTAGCCTGGCGGTTCTATGACCGCTCCGCCAAGCAAAAGGTTTCAAGTTCGTATCCGCAGTCAGTATACTCTTTTTGTGGTAATTTTTTAATGCTGTAAGTTTTCCAAAACAACGCGAGTTCGATCCCCAACCGGTGTTCACTTTTTGTGACTAGGTATTTTTTTTATATTAATGCTTTATGATTTTCAAATCATTACAAAATAGTTTTTGTTTCTTTAACCATTCAAAATAAATATTGATTAAAGAACGAGTGGGTCATAAACAAAACGAAATTTAAGACATGATCGTCGGCGATTTTAAAGTATACATCCGTAGACACTGTGATGGCTAATGACGGTAGTCCTGCACACCCCATTGAATTTTTCAACTCCCTGGAGATAACGGGCGTACCGTTCCCATAAGATGAAGCTTAAATTTGGCGTTTTAGTTCTGCTGATGCGAAACTTTGATGTACCCAGACTGTGCAACGGTACCAGGCTTCGTATCACAAAGCTTAGTAGCAGTAATATTATAAAAGCCACTGTGGCGACCTACAAAAAGCAACTAACTACAAAAAGTACTACAGCGCCATCTATGACGCGATGGAAGAACTAACATCAATTGCCTACATCTCGCAAGCAAAGTTTCAATCGACTTAAGACTAAAGTCTTAATTCGATTCGGGTTTTCAGGTTTCTCTATACAACATGTAACATAATTAAGGCACATCCTGAAAGTTGTTTGTTCAGAATCGTTTACTGAATCGATTTCTATCATTTTTAATATAGGTTATTTTTTATCCCAAAAATAATTAAAACTACGTAAATTACTGACACACTACCCCTGTACAGTCAAACCAACTAAAATAGACCGTAACTCAAGACAATAAGACTTTAAAAGTTCAGTTTCATTTGTATTAATACAAATTCCGTCTTTTAATATAAAATAAAGAAAAATCAAACTTATTTTAAGGAAATTAAAGTCTTTACTAATCAATGTCTATACATGTTTAACTAAAATTTCAGAGTATGTATTATGATTATAATATAATACTGCAATTGGGGTTTTTGAGGGTGTGCGTTTATTACGTTACATGTTGTATATAGAGAAACCCGACAACAACTGTCGGGCAGTTGCCCACAAGACACAACCCCTGTCTGATTGGAGGATCCTCCCTTTTCAATGGAGTATTGAGGAACTTTACACCCTGTTCCTCATACCCCTAAACCACCATTATTTCAGGAGTTGCTAAAGGAGAGAGCGTTTTAATTCGACGCATGCCAAATATTCCAAATAACTTGCCATTCCAATTTTAATTAACAGGTAGTAATTTCCCTTAAAATAAGCTTTAGCAATGACGATCATCAAATGTCAGGGCCATACCTAAAAAGTGGCAGGCATTCTTTTGGGTACCTACTCCATGCTTCTCAGACGGTCAATTATTTGTTGATGGTTCACGTGTTTCATGAAGCCAATACTTGCACGTGGTGACGGTCATTGTTACGACATTTTTTTTTTTATACGAAACCATTGGAAAATATAAATAAATAGTGCCCAACAATGCGCCGCATTGTTCACTTAAAAAAAAAATGTTCCAGCTTTTAAGCCATATTTATAGTGTCGCTTCAACGCCTTTTTGTTTCGGACCTCTGCCGCCCAGAATTACACCACCCTAAAGCACGCCCTTTATCATCACCCACATAATCACATTACGATCAGACCGTCAGTTCTCACACATAACAACAAAACATCACGCCTGTAATTCCCGAAGGTGTACTTAATCGTACATCCACATTTTGCCAATTATGTTGAAGCTCTATGTTATAGGGGGCGAGCCCCATCAACCGGGCCCGACATTAAATCCAGACTTCGTGGCTGCTACTGAGAAATTCCTGATGGAATAACCCAATAACACTTTGCCCGATCCGAGAATCGAACCCGGGACCTCAAGCTCAGCACTCGTGCTTGCGACCAATCGACCAACGAGGCAATCTCACACATAAACCTTAAAATTTCCGCGCGAACGAAGTCGCGGGTATCAGCTAGTATTTTTATAAATATGTAGGATCCGGTCATTAGTACGGACAGAAAATGAATCGGCAAGCGCACCAAAGGTAGCACGCGACCTACTTACCAGTCTACCCACACCTAAGCGCGCTTCTACAGAGTCGTGATGTTTCGAGCTCGCTGTGAGGCGGACAGTTTGTGTCTGACCGCGGCGGAGTCAAGACGTCCCGAAACTGTTCCCCGACTCATGGTGCCTAGTTTTATTGTGTTGGATTGTAATTTCAAGTAATTTGTAAGTAGTAAGTGAATTCGACAAAAGCAGTGTACCTCGTGTAGTGTGTGTTTTCATAGCACTGAACCCATGTTCTGCCCACATGATGACCGTGTCTAACGGAATAAATCAAGACAACTGCGACAAATATAACTTAGAATATCTTTACACAGCAAATATTCGTAATTATTTATAAAATACAACAATTGAACTCACGTATTGGTGATAATCAGTTTAGTAATATAAAATCTAAATGAAACCTTCATAGAGAATTTGGCTGGTAACAAATAAAATTAAAAAGTAAATGGCAGCAGACAAGTTGGATGTAACAAATGTTAACATAACAATGGACCTACAGAAAGTATTTATAAAAATTGAAACGATTGGTAAAATGTTAATGAAAAACCAATAAAAGTATGAATATGGATGATAAGTGTGAGTATAAAGTGTCTGTAGTAAGCCAATACTATAGTAAACTGCTTAGGAAGTTTCATTAAAATCGGTTCAGTCATTTCGGAAAATAACGACTTGAAAGTTTGTATGAAATGCCGTAGGGTATAAACGCTCTTACGGGCAGGACAATGATAATGAAGAACGGTAGTAAAGGTGGGGCAAGAAAAAGTTTTACGTTGAACACTCGAGAATTCTAGACGAAGAAAATAGAGTGAACAAATACCTAGGTAATAAAGATGGGTAATTGTTTAGCTTTGAAGAACAAGTCACTTGTAGAAGCACAAAGTAGGTAGGACTGCCTACAATTTTAATTAAGTAACTTCGCCTAGACAAATGATGTTGTCGAAACACTTGGGCGACCAACTTTTACAATAAGACCTCATTCTTTGGTAGAGTTAGAAAAGGTTCCATTGGAAAAGTTTTGGGTATGCCCGCCCAAAAACAAGCTGAGGTTACCTTATATTTACTTACAGAATATTTTGTTCGAGTAAAGGAAAGGACATTATTTATTTGTTTAGGAGTGCTTTCTAATCTAACTGAAATTATTATAAGTAGCTATCGACGTAACAGCCATACCTGAAATATCTCTGGGAGGTATATGAGAATAGTTCGGGGTTTTGAAGCTTAATTTAACCGAGCATGTTGTAACGAAGTTATTTATATCGGCGAAACCCGAAAATACGTTTATTATTATACAAACTTATTTATAATGGCTAAACCCTAAAATAACTTCATTAGCCGCAGCTAATTAAACCGATTTGCGTATGTTAGTATACAAAGGCTCTTTCGAAACATCTAAAATTGGACTCATGCTTTTAAAGAACTAGTTTTAACCCATCGCAAATATTGGTTACCAGAATATCATCAATATAATTCATTGCACAATTTGGATTGCATCAATCAGGATTTCAATCATGCAAATAAAACCAGCTTCGCGATTTCTTATGATCATAGATCGGAGTAGGTAGATTGAATTGGGGTCATTGATCTGAAAGGTATATATTAATATGGAAATACCTCCGGAATTGGTTGATTTGATTGAAATTTAACTGCAACATTGTAAAAAAAGTTGTAGCCATAAAAAGGCTAAAAATAAAAAATATTATTAATACTACGATCAGAATTCGATTGTTTTTATTATTCAACAGATAAATAATAAATTAATTGAGTTTTGATACCTTCCTTTAAATTTTGAATTGAGTAGTAATAATATCACTACCAACATTAACAATATTTAATTGAATCCGGAAATACCGGAATTACTTTCCGGAAAAATGGCTTATCCATGTTAATCTTTCTGTGTGCATTTGTGATAAAAGTACCAAAAATCAATCTACCTACTCCGATCTATGCTTATGATCCTCCGGACCTTCTTATTTAAATGGAAATCTTTAAAAGCGTTACCAAAGTTTTTATTTAAAAGTTTAAGAAGAATGGGAATTTGAAAGAAGCGCTTGTGAAACTCATTAAAGTAAACAATATTTTGTATCGTGTATCTCGCGGGCTACCGCGAACGTCATGGCATTGTGTTGAAATCGCTGATTAAGCGTTTCACCAATCTCAGATTAGTTCCAGATTTAAACCTTTGGTTAACTCGTGTAAAAAAATTATGGCCGTTTCAGCTACGGACCAGATTTCTCTACAAACTACTTTTATTTTTTGAGCGATTTTTACATAATTACGTACCTAAGTTTTTGCTTGTTCTTGGTGTTTGGTATTTTTATACCTGCACTTTTTCAAATAAGTTTCAATTTTAAGGGTCTATAATAAAGTTCTAGCAAGCATCATAATGTTTCCAATGGGAGCCATAATTCTGTTCACTTTTGATCCGGAAATATTTGATCTGAAGATTTATGTTTGAAGTGCTTCTGGAATACGGAATACGGGATACGGAATCAATATATGCACGTAGTTGAAAAGTTACAGAGAGATGAATTTTTCTATAGATATGTACGTACCTATAATTTGAAACTGCAGTTTCAATATTATAGGTACTTAGAAACATCATAGAAGTACGATTTGACAGGGAGTCCTATGCCTAACAGTGAACGTGTTATGGCTGATATTATGATGACATTGAGAAGACTGTTTTCTAACGAAATATTTATGTTACCTAGTTGGTCTAGTGGCCGGAAACGCGACTTGCTGAACACGAGGACCTGGGCTCGATTCCCAGGTACTCAGGTCGGGCAGTGTGCTAGGGTGTTTCCATTAGAAATTTCCCAGTAGCAGCCGCGGAGTCTGGATCCAACCTCTATTGATGGCAATAGACTCGCCCCCTATTACATGGGACCTAAATATAACTGGCGAAATGTAGGTGTGCCTTAAACTACCTCTGCCTAAAACTTCGGAAAATATAGGCGAACATGCACATGATATTTCACCGAAACAACAAAGGCCATAGAACATAGCCTAGCAACAGTCAAAGCAACGACAGCGATTACGTCACCCGGTTCCACAACCGTTTTCAATAACATCAACATTGGTTAGTATTTTGTGAAACTAGGCAGTTGAGGCAGTTACTTCAGATTTAGTTATAGTGACGCAACAAATCGTTTATTGTTGGAAATAGGACAGAAAATAGAGGAGTCGCTCCACCATGGTATTGAAATAGGCTAGTCAATAGAACGCACAGATTTGTAACCCACGATGATCATGGAACGAAGTACCGAAGAAAGGCGGAGTTCTATGAAGAAAAAAAAAACAAATTGAAGAGAGTTTATTTCTAGTAGTAAACGATTTTAAGTCAGATCATAATGATGATGACCAGATGTTGGACTACAAAAGGGATGAATGAAAGTCATTTGAATATGGCTGAAATGAGAATGCTTTGGAAATGAGTACATAAGACGAAGTCCGAAAGTGGCGCCGCCGGTGACTGAAAAGTTGTGTGGTGATCGGTTGGCTTGGTATGGACATAATTATGATGCGGCGGAATGAGGATAATGTCGAGAGGAAAGTCTTGAGTTTAAATTTGGATAGGTATAAGAGTAAAGGAAGACCAAAGAAACGATGGAAGGATGGATGTAAATGATGATATAGCAAGAAAGGAAGTAAATGTTGCGATGATGAGTAAAAGAGAAGAATTAGAAAATAAATTGGGAAAAGCGCAGGAGAATGATGATGATGGTCATAACAAAGATTAATTAAAATAAACATAATAAAAAAAAATTACAATTCTTATGTGCGTTGAATAACACAATATTAAGTATCAACAGAATGGAATTGTAAGGTATTGGCTAACTTAAAATAAAGCGTATAATAACTTATAAAGTGGACAGAATCAGACAGTCTCAGACAATGTCGATAGGTAGTGGAAATCGTAAGATTCTGGGAACTTTTAAACTGTCAAATTATTATTGTAATAGCTAGAAAAGAGAAAGAAAGTATTCCCCACTAAAGGGGACCCGGGTAGTGGGGACGGCGGGAACTTTTTTACATTATTTTAATCAATGCACGCTGTCCTACCAATGAGGGGGGGGGGGGTGATACGGGCAGTGGGGACCACAGAAACACACGAAATGAAAGACTCGGAACACTGTATTTTTTCTTTAATAAGCGGAAAAAAAGGTTCAATTAACGTTTAATTGATTTACACATAGAAAACGCAATGTTGTGAATTATGATACTGATGATCATTAAGCAATCACTGTTTATGCGCTAAGGAAATCCTGCCATAAAACTTTCAAGTTATAACCATTTATGGCTCAGACTACGTCCTTATAACTCAATAGTAGCTACGGACGGTACTATGAACGGATACTTTTATTTGTGAAAAGGCTTCCTGGCAAAACCTTCGATTTACTCATAATAATATGTCGGATTTTCAAAACGCTAAGCACCGAGTTTGGAATTATGCTTAAGCATTCATTTAGGTGTCTACAGTTAATGAAAACAATGAAGAGTGCCTTTTTTTTTTTTTTTTTTTTAGGATGGGAAATCATCGAATGACTTCTTCCGCTCTGGGCGGAGCGGAAGGGAGTGTCAGACTTGACTGACTAAAACCCATCCATGTTCCTTCTTAACCCTTTGCGTTCCAGGGGCACGGTATCTCTTTCGAACAACCCGCAGCCCTGGCAGGCATCGGCCCTCTCGGACCCCTTCCGATTTGCTGACATCTCCTTGAGGCGCGCGTGGAACACGAACGCGCCGTCGGCACGGTCTGTCGTCATAAGACGGACGGACGGTGAGCTAGCCCATTAGTCACCGTCCACAGGCCCGCGCCTACGGGGGCCACTGGTTGCCCCCCAACGCCCGGGGCGCCGCGGCGGCTGGGACGTGAGGTTCTCTCCCTCTCACGTTCCGCCACCTCCTTCGCTAGCATGACTGCTTCGCAGAAGGAGGCGACGGCTTCCCATTCCCTCTCGCTCCGGACCATGGATTGAACCAGGGCCGGACGCGAGAGGTCGCCGCCGCCAATCGCCGCTAAGAGGGCACGGCGGTGCTCAGCCCAAGCGGGGCATAGCTCCACAGTGTGCTCCACCGTGTCCTCCGGCCGATCCTCGCAGTGGTGACACCCGGGCGTTTCCTCCCGCCCGATTCGGTGCAGGAACCTCCCGAAACAACCGTGTCCGGTGAGGACCTGCGTCAGGCGGAAGGTGAGGGCGCCGTGGCACCTCTCTAGCCACTCCTCAAAGAGGGGACTTATCGCCACTATTGTGGCGTGCCCTGCACGGGGTTGCGACAGTCGCTCTCTCCATGTCGCCATGAGATCGCGCCGGAGGTCTGTCCGCTGAGCGACAATTTGCCGCGGCAGCGGAGTTTCCCCCCGGCGTAGTGCCTCCGCGCGCCATTCGTGCAGGCACGCGAGGACTATCGCCTCCAGATCCCATGGCGGCAATCCGGCCAAGAGGCTCGCCGCCTCGCCGGAGATCGTGCGGTACCCCCGGATCAGCCTTACGGCTACCACCTTCTGGGGCGCGTTCAGGTAATGGGCGGCTCGCCGCCTCAGAGAACGCGCCCACACCGGGGCCCCGTAAAGGGCCATGGACCGCACGACCCCCGCGTAGAGCCTGCGGCAGGAGGCGTTTGGACCCCCCAGGTTGGGCAAGAGCCGCTTGAACGCAGCCCCTGCCCGTTCCAGTTTGGGGGCCAAACGTCGGAAATGCTCCACGAAGTTCCACCGGCTGTCGAGGACAAGCCCTAGGTACCTCAGCGTCGACTCGACGCCGATGGGAACCCCTCCTACCGTCAGTATGGATCCCGACGGTGGCGCATTCCGAGGCCCATGAAAGCACATGGCCTCGGACTTGTGCAATGCCACCTCGAGACCCAGTTGCCGGATTCTCTCCACGACTATCGCAACCCCGCGTGTCATAAGTTCGGCCGCCGCCTCGTGCGACCTCCCTTGTGCCAGCACCAGCGTGTCGTCAGCGTAGCAAACTACGCTGACACCGCTAGGGAGGTCGGCGCGCAGCACCCAGTCGTAGCCGATGTTCCACAAGGGCGGCCCCAGAACCGATCCCTGTGGAACACCGCACGACATCTCTCGCCGGTTCCATTCTCCGGTGCGACCGGGGTAGATGACGGCCCTATCCGTCAGGTAGTCCCCGACCACACGACGAAGGTAGGTCGGCACCCGGTGATACCGGAGTGCCTCCCTAATGCAGCTCCAGGGCATGGTGTTGAAGGCGTTGGCGATGTCAAGAGACACCGCCAAGACAACCCCACCCCTGGACACCGCATCCCCCGTCGTGAGAGCCCTTACGCGCATGATGGCGTCCACCGTCGAGCGCCCTCTGCGGAAACCAAACTGGTGTTCCGCCAGATCCGGCCCCATCCCCACAAGGTGCCCGGCGAGGCGGTTAGCAATGACTCTTTCGAAGAGCTTGCCCACCTCGTCGAGCAACACAATGGGCCGGTATGCGGACGGAGAGTCCGCAGGGCGCCCCGGCTTCCGGATGAGGACCAGCTTCCCCGTCTTCCAACGAAGCGGGAACTGGCCTCTCTCCAAGCATGCGCTTAAGAGCCCTTCCAGTCGGGGCCCGAGAGCCTCCGAGGCCAGGACCCAGGCTTTGCCAGGCAAGCCATCGGGTCCCGGGGCGGTATTTTTGGCTTTAAGCCTGCCTACCGCCGCTCTCAGGTCTACCCCGGTCACTTCCGGAATGTCGTCATCGTCCTCGATGTGGTCCGCTTCCGGCACCGCAAGCGGCGGAGCCATAGGCGGGGGAGGATGTTCCCCTCGCAGAGGGAACAGAGCGCTCACCACGTCCTCCACGAGCTGAGGGCGGAGACTCTGCGTCAGCGGGGGGGCCCAGGTGCGGAGTTTGTCCCGCACCATCTTGTAAGGGCGCCCCCACGGATCTCTGTCGAGAGTCTCCAGCATCTCCTCGCGGCCCAGGTCTCTGGCCCGCTGGACAGCCTCCTGGAGGGCGGTCTTCGCTTCTCTGTATCCCTCGATGCTCTGTATCCCTCGATAGAATGAAGATGAAGATGAAGAGTGCCTTACATCAATTCCAAACACACTATTTAAATATATTTTATGACATCTTTAAAGGGAAGGCTAATTATGATAAATGGAATATCATCAGTTCATACGAAAATAATTAACGTAGTCAATACCTACCGTATCTTAATTAAAACAGAAGTCAAAACCGTACAAATGTGGAACACATTCATTTTAAAACATTAATTTGATACTCGATTAGGATAAGAGCTGATTGAAATCTCTCAAGCGGGACATAGAAATCAATTAAAAGTTATTGATGAAAACATAACAAATTCTGACATGATGTCGGTCCCTACTTCCCTTGTCGTTCTGATTATACAAATTTTTGTTTTGCATCCTCATTAAAATTCAAGAGGTTGTCACAAAAGACATGAATCATAATCAATTTAAATTACGGTACCTAGTTATTTCCCTTTATTTATTTACTTACATACTAATTACATTTTAAAATATTTTTACGAAGTTATATAAAACAAACATTTAAAAATATAAAAAATAGTAGCCCACCAGCAGTGGGAACAGGGTCCGAGCTACCGGTGGTCAGGGCTCTTGAGAGAGGAACCTCCTAACAATACGCGCCGTGTCCAGAAGTACTGCTTTCTGAATCAAGCCCTTGATCCAGCTGTCAAGCGAAAGCCTACTAAGATGTTGGTCGAGGCTTTTGGCTATTAAGCCATTAGCCGACACGACTATCGGCACAATGACTGCTGTATTCACATCCCACATGTCGACAACCTCGCGAGCCAGATCTAGATATTTGAATTGCTTATCTTTCTCTGCTTTCACGAGGAAATTACGGTACCTAGTTAATTATTAATAAACGCTGTTTTTTTTTCGTTGTTTAAATTTTTCAGTATTTCAGAATTACCCCCTTGACGTGGTTCAGGGAAAAGAAATTATCGAATAAACGTTAGAAATTGTTTACATTTGTCAAAGCGAGATTATAAGGCCAGGACCAGGCGGACCGTGTTTACACTTACCGATTTCGGTAAATAAGAAAAAAAAATTAAAATTACCGACCCATTTTATTATTGATTCGGGTCGAGAATCATTAGCATAATTACCTCCTTGAATTTGACAATGTTGCAAAACAACAAAACAACACCTTGTTTTATTGGATCTTATATATTATGTTTATTATATCTCGACTTATCTCGGTTATTATCAATAATTAATTTTCAGTTCTTTTGAAATTTAAAGGGCGAGAAGTTTACACAGTTTGGACAAGGATCACGCAAAGTGTGTAAACACTTTGAATTAATCTGTCAAAACCAGTTACTTAACGGCATACAATATATCCTTAGACCATTATCAATTTAGCTTGGTTTCATTAATTATTAGGGACGTGATAAGATATCTCAATAGAGATGATAGATGTAGGTAACACTTATTTTTAGGGTTCCGTACCCAAAGGGTCAAACGGGACCCTATTATGAGACTTCGCTGTCCGTCCGTCTGTCTGTATACTGGAGAAATTATAAAATTTTATACCAGAGCATAAAAATGCATGGCATATTGGCTTTCTAGAAAAATGTTGACATATTTTTTATAAAGATGGCATTTGGCATGTAAAATTTCGTTTCATAACGGTTTGCCTTTAAAGGTGCGAAATCAGTTCAATAACTTTGTAGAAAATACTAGGCGCAATGAACTAAGGAGGCTACTCAAACATTGATAGTCCTATGTTCCCAGAGCAAATTTGTCAACGGTAATTGATTCTGGAGGGTTCTCCAATTGTAGGTATACCCTTTGGAGTTGATAGTATAAAGCGATGCAATGAATTACGACCTTGAATGTTCACGCATACTTAAGGTTAAAATTAATATCTTGGGAAAAACCACGGTACAAAAAATTGCGATTTATTGTTGGAAAGGACATTGAATGTAAATGTCAAGTAATTTTAGGTTTGCCCTTATCAACATACAGCAAACAGCAACGATATAAAAATCCTGTAGAACTTGTAGAAAAGAAACTCGTGTTTGAAGAGTTAGTCCAACTTTACCCACCTGATAAAAGGAACGAAAAACAAGTTGCGAACTTCGAAGCTACAGCCAACTAGAAGAATGGGCAGAGGCAGACAAGAATGTTCCAATAGTAACCTAGAACCTCGCTTACCAAGAATTCGATACACTGCTTTGCTCTTGAATTCGACTAAGAGGATTCCTTAGCGTTTCATAATATTATTAAAACGGCGCTTTGCACTTAAAACTTTCTAACAGCGTTCCTTATTAGATTGTCTGGTTTATGATTATGATTCTGGGTGTTTGTGCACATGTACAAATTGATCGACAGGAGAGTTAACGTAACCTGTGCCTAATCTTCGGGAACATAAAGGCGTAATTATTGTTTATGTAGATATGCACGAAGAATTTTGCCTCAATTTTCTCTCAATAAAAATTCTCTTATCAGCAGCGTTACATAGACTTTTAATCTTAAAACTACGCGAAGAGAGACAAGGTTGAACGGAAGTTTGCATCCGGACCGGTATGACCCGACTTGCCCGCCCGGTAATGGGCTACTTCGTTTTCCGCTTCTTTCTATGGACTGAGGGCTCCTTCGATGTGGTTATATACTTCATCTAATATAATGTTTTTCTAGTGAAATAATGGAGGGATAGTTATCACCATTCCACGTTTTAAGGTCCTGAGATACCTAGTGATTTTTTTCCCTGAATAATTTGGTTTAAATTCATTAGTTACTTTATTTATTCTATGTACAATAATGGTATGCAGGCGGGCTTAATGCTACAAGACAACTGTCATCATCATCAATCACTCAACCCTACTTTCACGTATCTAAAAATATTTTCTGGGTACTACTGCCAATTTTATTGAGGCCTTTAATAAAACCTTATTATTTCTAGGCTTATTATCACATTCTCATTATTTCCTAGTCGAGCAATATTCTTGCAATAAACCCCAGCAGGGAGGATTCATAGTCAGCTGTCTCGTTGTTTATTACGTCACAAGATGGCTGCCTGCGATGGAACTGAAACGATGCGTGTAATCGAAACTCTATGGGCAATGGGAATGCAACTGACATTTTGATAGCATCCGGAAGTCAATTGTACTGTGACATTTTTCAAGTTCAATGAAATGGAACAGTGGGAATGTTTAAACGAATTAAACGGTAGTTACATGTAATTGTGTAGGATGTGGAGATTTATCATGGCCAACGTTTGTTGATAAGACTTCATCTATTGGGGATCTATACGTCCAATTTCTAAAGAAAATAAATTTTTAAAACAAATAAAATCAGACTGAACACCTTTTTACCAATAAAACGATTAGTTAATATACTAGTCTTTCTTTTATAAACACACAGGAACTCTATAAGATTGGCTGACGCAGAATCAGCAACACAAAAAACACCATGGTTTTTCCTCCCATCAGAACAAACTTACCTCATCCAACAAAAAAAGTGTACGACACAAATTAAGCAGTAGATACCATAAAATGTGTGCAACAGTCGGCTTTAGTTAATTATTACGCAGTTACAAGGTGGTTATGAATAAATTAACCATAATTGGCTTGTTAGCGGCATGAGAGGAAACCAAATACATATAGTGCCGACCAACCGCACACGGAATATGAGATATTAGTGCGAAAACATAATTAAGAAAATTTGGTTACGGTCACTTTGGCAAATGAAACTTCCATCAGTCACGAAATGGTAAAGGGATTAGCAAACAGATACCAGTACCCTAATTGCGTGATGTCATTCCAAACCAATCTGTAGGGTTTCGAAGGAAGCTAAGCTTGCTATACCTCTAACGCCAAGCAGCTCCAATTTGGTAATAAGTATGGGAACAGAAACTGAATGCCTTCGAAAGATCTAGAAATATTCCCAGACATTTGGTTTTCCTATCGAGATTCCCAGCAACCAACTGTGTCAAATCAAGAACTGCATCCTCAGTCGACACACCTGAACGGAAACCATACTTATCTAGCAAGCATATAAAATGTTTCCTATGGGGAGCCATTACTCTAACTCACTTTTGATCTGAAATATTTGATCTGAAGATTTATGCTTCAAGTGCTTCTGGAATACGGGATACGGAATCAATATAAAAATAAAGAAATTAATATGGTAAATACGTAGTTCATTACTTCGAAATTGAAAAGTTCGTCTGCTAGACACCCTTAATAGTGCATTCAATGTTGTTGATTTTTGGAAATGATGTATAGCATTGCCCCGTAGGTCTACAAATGCCTTCCTAAAGCGCCAACTTCACAAGAACGTAGCAACGAAGCAATTACATAAGGCAAGTGGATGAAAATTTAACTATGGATAGATTCTGTCGAACATAATTTGATTAGGAAGGACATGAACACTGAGATGACGGCTGATAAAGACGTATGGGAGAAAAACACGTCCCTTTCCGATCACAAATAAATTCGGCCTTACGAGTAGATATGGCACGAGGATGAACAGAAATCTCAAAAAGATATCGAAGGCATATAACGTAGAATACTGTTACTAGTTAGAAAATAAATTATTTTTAATTTTTCAAACAGAAAGCGTGGCCATGGTTTTTGTCTACGACAAGACTACAATAAGAATAAACAGATATAATTTGATAAACATTATTTGTGTCAAGAAACACCCGAGCTTTGGGCCTAAAATAAACCAGTTTTTGTCCGTGGGTGTCTTAATGGATAACTTATTACACAACATGAGTAGGCAGCATCAATTAGCAGAATAATATCAAACACAGAGAGGATCTCATAAAATTATACAACGAAAAACTCGTTACGGAAAGGACCTGGGGTTACGTAGGTGGCAGAGAAGATACCAATTTAAAAGCCAACTGTGGCGGGTGGCCACAAATAGAATTTCCTTTTTTTATACAATTGTATAACAATGATATCGTTATGTAAAGTTAGGCCGTGGGTAGGCGCTAGGTCCCCGAGAAGGATATCTTTTTCGTAAAAAAAGGTTTTATTTGAATATTTTGTGTACCTAGATGGTTATGATGTTATTTTTAGAGGTAACTCGATTTAATTAAACTTTCATCAAGTGAGTTTGCTACTCAACTACGAGATGGAACCATCATCTGCCTAGCCTTTTCCCCACTATGTTTGGGTCGGCTTCCAGTCTAACCGGATCCAGCTGAGTACCATTATTGTATAGACGCCAGCAGGAGGTACCTACCCGAAACTGTCCAATTTTCCCAATCAACCTTGAATCTAATTCTTTAACCATTTAAGTTTAAAATCTATTAAAGAAATTTGACAGATTGTTCTAGGCTGATGTGCTGGCGTCTGAACAGAGAGCGACTGCCTACGAATTAAATGGAATACGAATAGATAAATATTTCGAAGAATGTCGATGTTTAATAATTATTAGAGGTTCTGAGTTTTCTCTCAATCTTAAAGACACTTCCAGACATCTATACAACCTTGTAATGGATGAACCTTTAGAAGGCGATTTTGACTTTCAAGTCGATTCTTAAAGTGCTTCCAGACTACTGTTCGTAGCTCTATATGGCTAGGCAGCGATAGCCTAGTGGTATAACCGTACGACTACCAAGTCACAGGTCACGAGTTCGAACCCAAGGCACGCACCTCTGATTTTTCGGCTAGCTTCGGTGAAGACAAACATTGTGAGGAAACGAAACACGCCTGAGAGATATTCCACGACGGCTGTTAAGCCAAGACAGAGGTCCATGGGCGGCATAAAATCTGACACTTGATGGCCTACCATGACGTCTTAAAGCAGTATTGTTTTACTTTTATTGCAGTGTGGGAAAGAGACGGAGCTATACAGGATGACTAGCACCACCTCTTTTCCACACTGGAAAAGGAGTAAAACAATAATGTTTTAAGTTGTCATGGTAGGCCACCTGCTCCCGTATCGACAAACGCTCGGATTCAATTTCGATTCGGAAAGTAGCATGTTTACCTCGCTCGCTTTCGTAATACCAAAACAAGATAGACATACGACTTATCGAATCGAAATCGAATCCGAGTTTGTGAATAGGGGGCCAGGTTACGCACTAACCACACGAAAGAAGGAGATAAACTGGCAATGACAAAACCATCTGTACAAGCTGTTACACAAATAAAAGCTACATTGACGACAAAATAACGATGTTGCGAGTAACATCTGCAATAATAACAATACGAGTCGTTTTTACAAAGTAATTGCTATCGTGTCTAAATAAAATAGTCTATAATGTTTATTTGATTGGCAGTCTGTCTCTAATGCGCATTAAAAACACACAACATAGACCAAGTCTTAATCGTAAGTTATTATCATAAGTATTAAGAATGTGTTGGCAAATGGAAATCTACAGCAAGACCAAAGAAACGTTCGGCTGATTTCTTTTTCCGAAACGGTAGGGTTGGATTTAAGTTTTAGTGTATATATTGGTAGTACTCAAAAGATACATGTTTTAGCTTTACTCTATCTTTTGTTTTTTTTGGCAACACTGTGTTGTTTGTTCACACTCCTGTTTTATAACAGGCTTCTTGGAGGTTATGTATTCGACCAGCATCTTTTTTTTGAAGTGAAAACTTCTTTAGCGGCGTTGAGCACTTTTGTGATGGGTAAAAAATGTTAAACTCGGGTCAGGACACGTGACCGTTAGGTCACGTTCCTCCAAAGAGGTAAAATTCGTAAGACGGAATAGTTCTGAAGTGTTAAATTTTTAATGTAATATAAATTGTCATGTTTGTGTACGATAGCGCAATAAATGAATATTGTATTTTATCACATAAATGATAGTACTTTTGTACTGATAATTAAAGCAATTCGGGCAAAATTATTCCATAACTATTCCAAAATATCAAAAATGCATTACGTTAATATTCAAGTTTTCACTTCTGCCGGCACTCCCGGAGTGCAACCCGTTTTTGTTTCTATTTCCATGTTTGTACACCTTTTCCTCCGCAATCACTGGTCCGATTTAGGTGATTCTTTTGTCATTTGGTAGAGGAAGGTCGCGTGGTGGTCCCACATGAATTTTATTAACTTTGGTACTTTTTGAGTTATCCTCTATATTACGCATTTTTCTTTTTTCGTATGTATGTCTGACGTGCTGGTGTTTAGATACAATGTATACCTCATATACAATTGATACTTGACTAGGATTTATGTGAGATATCACAACTAAAAAGGGTAAAATGAACCGACTTCAAAAAAAAAACATGAAGTGGAAAATAACTTCACTTTCGGAAGTCCGGGCAAAAAGTCAATGAAACAAACAAGTAACCGAGTGCACACAGTAGTGAGTCAAATCCATTTTTAGGGTTCCGTAGCCGAATGGCAAAAAACGGAACCCTTATAGATTCGTCATGTCTGTCTGTCTGTCTGTCTGTCCGTCTGTATGTCACAGCCACTTTTTTCCGAAACTATAAGAACTATACTGTTGAAACTTGGTAAGTAGATGTATTCTGTGAACCGCATTAAGATTTTCACACAAAAATAGAAAAAAAAACATAAATTTTGGGGTTCCCCATACATAGAACTGAAAACCAAAATTTTTTTTTTCATCATACCCATACTTGTGGGGTATCTATGGATAGGTCTTCAAAAATGATATTTAGGTTTCTAATATCATTTTTTTCTAAACTGAATAGTTTGCGCAAGAGCCACTTCCAAAGTGGTAAAATGTGTGTCCCCCCCCCTCTAATTTCTAAAGTAAGAGGAGGAAAATTCTGAAAATATTCAGAATTGTAGAACGTAAAAAAAACTATCAACGAAAATTGGTTTCAATAAGATATAATGTTTAGTTTTTGAGATATGGGACTTTTTCATCAAACTGCAGCAGTAACTTTGTTTTTGATTAACATACTATGAAAAACCAATTTAGTTTTGCGGTTGACTTGAAGTTTACTAACTAATACTACTAACTAATGAATGACAGTTCAAAATATTGTTTGGGGCTATGGAACCCTGTGTGTGAGTCAGACTCGCACTTGGCCGGTTTTTTTATTTCTTTTGGTTAGCTGTAAGTCTTCCATAGATGATAAATAAACAAAACTGTCATCAGCAAGAAGGTGGCCTACTGAGATCTTCGCTTCATCGGCTCGATACACACACAACACACATGTAAATAGCTGTCAATGTGTATTTACTACAAAATCTGTATAATTAAGTTCAATATTGTAATAATTCAGTCATCAAGTTGGAGTCGAGTGTGATTATTTCCTATACTTCCTCTCACTGTGGCCAAGACACCTTTAGCCATCATCGGTCTTATGAGTCTATGGGATCGGCAGTGAGCAAACCATTTCCTGTGTACATTGCACGACGTACACAAACCCCTATTCCTACCCAAGTTCCGTCTGTTACCGTAGGTCTTGTAACAGACTTCCCTCACGGTAAAACCAACGTAACCACGTTTGGTATGGTTTGTATGGTAGGCTAGGGCGTTAGGTAGGGTCCTATATAGGTAATTACTGTAGGGCTAGGATAACTAGACTGCTAGGTAACTACTGTAGGGCTAGGTTTGTAGTCAGTAGGGTCTTAGGTAGTAGACCAGGCTCGATTGTCTCAAACGTAGTCACATCGTACGCGCTTGGAATAACGGCCGTACTAAGCTGTTATTCCCGGTTCGTACAGGCACTATACAACTATGAAAGAAAACAGCGTGTGGAAACTATCACCTCCTAGATCCAAAAAAAAAACTGGAATCTTAAGACATTTAACAAGCCAGTGTGCGAAAACCGTTCACGTCACCAACTACGTCACCGAAAGCGTCCCTTCTAAGAAAAACATTAAAACGCCGCCGTCTCGACCATGACTAGCATATGATGCATAGCAATGAACGTTAAACAGTGCGTGACGACCCGGCTTCCTTCCTCTTGTTGACATACCAAATTGTGTGGGACGTAGCTCCGAGGAACTAGTAATGAAACTAGAGAGGATACAGGATCTGTAGCTATATCTGTATAAGGCTTTGCCTTCACTGTAGGAGTTTTGGGCTGGAGGCCTTAAATTCGAGGCATCCACAGGTTTGTCCGGTTAAGCAGTATCCAGCCTCAGAGGCAGAACTGCGAGATGCCATTCAAAAAACAAAAAAATGTAGGAGTTTGACATTTATCTACGTTGTGTGATGAATGGAAACGGAGACACGTGGAAAGGATTTGCGGGTTTCGTCAAGCGTACAGCCTACTGTGCGCTTGCTCACGTCAATTCAATAAGTCCAGTATAATCTAGCTTCTTATTCTTGTCTTCCTTTACGCGACTTATTCTATTGAAATTCCATAATACGCTAGGAAATCTTATGGCCAAAGAGTTAGGCACTTGGGACCACTGACTTGTGGTAGATTGTACACACAGCGACATGCAACAAGACAGTACATGAAGACATCAAGACTTGGCATCAAGCTATTCGTTTCTAGTATAACATGGCCTTACTTTATTTACTTTTCCCGTACAATGAGGGATCCGTATAAACTGGTTTTGTGTAGCTTGATTGGTCGCTGTGCGGTGAAAATAAATACACTTGTTAAAAATACAATTTCTTTGATCCGACAAATTATTAGAGTTCGCATCGAAGGGAGACCTTTGAACTGTAGGAAAAAACCTTCGATAAAGAATTTCTTAGATTCAGGATTAGCGCAAAAAAAGACTAAAAGCAGCAGGCCACAATTTGTTGGGAATTCTTGATTAAAGGTAGTGTAGACTGTAGTACAGTCTGCAAAGGAGATCAGTAACCAGATTCTCATACTACTAGTATGAGAAACTGACTACTTATCTCCTTTGCAGACTGTCCATACTTTTCTATCGCTCTTCACGTTAAAAGTATGTACTACAGCAAACACCTACATTTCGCCAGTTATGTTGAAAAGCCATCAACCATTTGAACATTATTTCCCGAAAAATATTCTAGAGTGTGTTCTCCGTATGTACTCCTAAGGAACCACTTATCTCGCCTGCAATGCGTACAAGAGAATAAAAGTGAATGATACATGCATATTTAAAACAACGAACATTGTGAGGACGTCGAACCGCAAATGTGGAAAGAAAAGAGCGGGCTAATCTAGAACTCTGAAGACTGGTGTTACTTATTGTCTTTGGTAAAAAAATATATTGAGACTGTACATATGTCACGTTGAATCCCGTTGGAGTCTTTCTTGGTTTCAGAGACCGGACAGAAAACTTTTAAAAAATTGTTCATACATATGAATGATTCAAAGTTTAGACTTTTTGAGACTACCTTGGATATCATATTGAGAGCAGCGGTGGCCCAATGGTGCGAGCCCCGAGCAGTAATCCGTGGGCTCGAACCAAGGCAGGCGCAATACTTTGTGTAATTTATTTCATAATCGCTGCTCTCAAAAACGTTGAAGGAAAACATCGTGAAGAAACCGGCATGTCCTAGAACTAAAAATTCGCAGACATGTGACTTGCACTGGGCCCGCGTGGTGGATTATAGCCTACTCCCTCTCATAGGGAGAAGGCCTGTGTCCCAGCAGTGGGAACATTATAGGCTGATGATGATAATTGGATATCACTGTAATGGCATTTACTATAAGCTGTGCCTGTAAGTAACCATCGATCAGCTTTCAGTCTAGCCGGACGCAGCTGACTAACAGTAATTTTACAAGAAGTTGCCTGTTTCCATAGTCCAGACCAGATTGGAGGTGTGGTGGCAAATAATGGAGAATGTAAACAAATACCAAATCCCAGAAATTCAAAGAAATGTTACTAGAGTACCTACCCTATATAAAATACGGATCCAGACCGCACGAATTGATTAGCTGACCTATTTCTCTTCGAAGTATGGAGATAACATTCAAATGAAACGAAAGCTCTGGCTACGTCTGACTTTCCCCGGCAACGAATTAACTTGATTGCTAACAAAGTTATTCAATACGTTTATGGAAGAGCCAGCTTTGTTGCAGCCAATCATGCACCATTACAATCAGAATAATAATTATAATAAAAGACGCCTACGTCTTTAAGAACGGTCATTGCATGAAGATGAATGCAATATATTTCCGAAGCTTGGCTAAATTGGGTTTCCCATATCTGTAAAGCTGGCTTTTCAATATTTAGATAAGAAGATGCAGCTTCTGTTTATAGTCATATCAATAAGACTTGTATTAAACAATTTGTTTGCCAAGCCATCCAATATATCATGTCATTCTTAACAGTATTCAGACAGCGATTCTTACTCACAAGAGCTACAACATTCCGTCTGCCAAGCGTGTCTTGTATCATCTTTCATAGCAATCGGATTTGGACTAAAATGTTGTTTGAATACAAGCGGTCTCTGCTTTGTGTCTGGTTCTGATGTTATATTATTTGCAACTGCAACTGGAAAATATATCTCAGTCATGTATGGTATGGCAGCTAAATAAATTTGTTTGAAAGGCATACGGATATGGTCTATCCGTTCCGTCCGACCTGAAGTAGGTAAGGATATTACTTAGGATCTTTTATCATGGTAGAACGTTACCGTGGGATAATTTTCGCCATCGACGCGTGTGAAGCTGCGGGCGAAAGCTCGTCAGTTAATATAATATCTTAGCTATCTCGTACTACATTTCTCATAAAACAACAAAGTTATAATATAGCTCTACAAGTACTTCTAAAGTACCTCGACCTTAGCATCCGGGCATCGGTACTGGACCAGTTTCTAATCCATAACACGTTACGGTAATTTTACGGTAGTTCGCCCCCAATAAATCAATGATGTTATCGTTACCGCATAGAACAAAGACTGCTTTAAAATTACCGTTTTACATGATCCAGAGAGGGATAAGACTGTAGCGGATTTATTGTACTTGTGGATTTGTTGTCCTTATTTTTATGGAGAACACCATAAAAACAAGGGAACAAATAGGGAGCTAATTCCCTAATTGTATATAAGAAAAGAAACTGCTGTGCCAGCCACAAATAAATTAGGAATAGGGCAAGAGCATGATGATCATACAACCAAAAGATCACCAAAAAGTCCTACATTTTGAGACAAGTCTATTGCTAATTTATGGTAGTCATCATCAAACCACTTCTTTCATGGACACCTGCAAAAAACAAAAGAAATGTTCAGAAAACAACAAAATCATTAATTGCAGATGACTGCAAGTCATCTGCAATTAATGATGCTGTGGCTTGTTCCATAATTGTCTGTATATACAACAGCAAAATCATCGATCAGAGGGACTTCAAAGTTACCAAGAGCTATCACGTAGCCTTGGCACTTCTGAGAAGCTGGATGTTAAATGCTGCTTTTGTCGTATCTAATCTACCAGTATCTTCAATAGCAAAGACACAAAGCTTAGGTAAGACCTCATGATTCGCAGCCACGCTTTCAGTTTCAGCTATCTACCTAATAAGTCTTTCCTTAGCTTCCTACTCAATATAACTTTTATAATGCTCTTAGTAATGATTTCGCACGGATATTGCCGTGGGAGGCATTATCTATTCACTATTGGATGAATCTGCTAGTGACTTAAGATTACTTACAATGTCGAGATCATTGTTTTCGTTATTGACAACTACAACACTATATTTCTTAAAAAGATGAACCGTTGTTAGATAGTTGGCTTTTTTTTCCTTTGAAGTATATGTGGTGATATGAATAATTTAGAGGTTCTTCAACTTTGATCTATTTGGTGCATTGTCATTTTCTTGGCAATGTATACCGTTTTTTTTTTATGATGAAACTGTTCGGTCTGTGATTTATGAAAAACTTTGTTTTTTATGACATCGTTGTCACAAATCCTAATGCAAAAGGATCGTCCCCAAATTGAAATTTGTCGACGCTGCGAAGCGGATTACCGGCTCAATTACACAGTGTATTTCGATACGCGTTCTGAATTGGAATGATAATCCCTTTCATGCACACAAAAGCGAATCTATACGAATGTTCACAATAGCTTTATTCAGTCTAGAAATATTTTCCCTTTCAATTCCCAGTCTGACTGTTTGTTCCGACTAATCTCCAAAACGGCTTTACGGATTTTGACCGGATTTTATTGGCAGATAACTGATGTTAAAGTAGTAGTAGTAAGTAGACTAAGTTACTCCTTGTAGGAGTAACTTAGCCTACTTTTCTTTGAAAAAGGATAAGGATTCCGTGGGAAAAAAATTAAACCCTTTGAAGTTTTAAACAAAATTCGATTCACATAGGTCATATTGTTGTTTTTTTTTTTTGTACAGCCGTGAGTCACACAATATATTGTGTGTACTTGTGGCAAGTACCAATAAACGTTTTTTCTTTATTTTCTTTCTTTCTTTATAAATTTCACGCGGACGGAGGTCGGGGGGCACAACTATTATTATAATAAGACTAACCGGTGCGAACAGACATAAACTTTTAATTGGACAGGGAAAAGATCGAGATATTCCTTAACCCTCGCTTTGAGAGATTTTGAAGGAAAGGACGTTTTATTTTTGGATAAGGACATCGGTTTCGCTGGTGAAGGTTTTTCCGAGGATTAATTTAATCAGGAACAGAGTGAATGGCGAGTGATATTGATGTAGACGGATAACGAAAAGGGTCACGTTCAAAAATAAAACACCAGAGCCAATTTGTAATTTAATCCTATGTTACCGAGGGACAAAGTCAAGAACTCAATAACCCACAGGTTTTAATGAGACTGTTCTACTTAAGCATAGAGCCACACAACATATTAGCAACAACGTATTCGGGTAATACTTGAAACCTCAAACCATTAATATTTCTTGTGGTTACGTATGTAAAATTGGGTACTACATACCTTTAACTAAGGATATGTTCTGATTACAAGAAGAGCGGAAAATTTTGGACCTTGAACTAAGGTTCTTGCCCTACTTGCCTGTTATTGATTCAATCTATGTGGATATCGGCCATCCGCTTAAACGTTAATGTTATTTAATAAGTATTGTTAGCTTCGTGGAAACACTTTATTAAGTACACAATATTAAAATCATTTGAAATTGTAGTGGCATTACAAAACATACAACAACAACAAAGTACAAAAAGTACTACAGCACCATCTATGTCACAAATGCAGAACTAATATCAAAATTCTAAATCGCGCCGCTAAAGTTATTGGCGATTTAAGAGTATTAGAAAACCCGCCAAAACTGTCAGGCAATAGACCACCAGACACAACACCCGACTGGTCGGAGGCTCCTCCTTTTACTATTGGAGATGAAGAACTTCACATCTTGCTATTCAACACCTAAAAATCCACTACAGGCGGACAGGAGAAATCTTCTGATTTCAGAAAATTTCGAATGTTTCTTCTACAATTTTCACATTTGAGGATTCACCTGGATGAGGCAGGCACAAAAAAGGAAGGCTAGCAATCGGCGATTCCGGACTAATAAAAAATTGGTTGTCTGTAAAGTCGGTTTACGGACGATAGTTTAACGTGACAACGTCATAACAAAACATTGATGAAGTGATTGCAATGTTTTTATGAATAGCATGCCGAACGCTCAAGCCGATCGTGCCTTTCGCTCGCTCGTGCAGCGCTCTCGCTCCGATCGTAACGTTACAATGAGCGTAACAATAAAATGAGTCATCATTTTTCGTGCGTGAAGCCGGCGTGTATGGACTTATTAGACGTTGTCAAGTCAAAAAAAAAGATTTCTCATATCAGGTTTTTAAAAGCTTCTTTCTCTGTCTCTTATCGCTTGCGCTCCTACTCAGTGCACACCTTTACCTCACAGAACGGTAGGCATATTCTGCCAGGCGACAATTTATTTGCGGCTAGACAACAATACATTTATGTCAGATTCAGTGTCAAGTATCAGTATTTGTTCGGCTTTCAGACGTAGTAAATGGCACTGAAGAAAGAATAATATTTCTGTTTATTTTTTTATCTAAAATCTGTTTGTGAAATGGAATGTTTTAAGTGCTCATGTCCCTGACGATATAAACAGTAGATAGAAAGAGATACAGTAGATCTCTAAATAAAAAAAGACACATTAGAAGTAATTACAACCAAATATTCAGCAAATGTTCAGCTCAATCGGACATCGGGAAGTGGTTCTAATTTAGCTTCCGCGATTCTACCCGAACAAACATACATACATATCATCATCATCATCCTAAACTTTTCCCAAACTATCTTGGGGTCGGCTTCCAGTCCAACCGGATGCGTCTGAGTAGGTACCAGTATTTTACATGAAGCGACTGCCTATCTGATCTCCACAACCCAGTAACTGGTTAATACGATACCCCTTAGTAAGACTGGCATACATAATACATTGCAAGTTAAATAAAACCTTGTAATAAAACAGTTCCTTTTATCCGAAAACTAGCAAGGACCTCAGATTCGAATACCTATCTCCAAACTTAATTGAATTCGTATCGCGGAACGACGTGATCAATTTTTAGAGGAATACTGATGGCTATTGACTGGAATCTTGAAGTTATCTTTTGCTGGAGTAGTCCTGATGGCAATCTTTTAGATTGGTAAGCTTTAATCTCCTTCTGAAGTACTCTAGAAGATTACCTGCTCCTCCTGGAACGGAGACCGGGTGGGTCAAGCGAAGTGTTTAACACCAGCCAGCTATATGAACCGAACCATCCTTAAAAGCGTTGCTGGGTCAGACTGGATGCAAAAGGCGATGGAAGGCGGTATTGCGGCGCAGCTAAGGATAACTCCATGTCCACCAGTGGATTGTGATAGGCAGACTTGATTAAGGTGAAAGCTACCAGGTAGCCCACAAAATTAAAATTGTCTTATGTTTTAGCAATTTGCATGTCAATGTCGGTTTTTATGTTGATTAAAATATGATACGCGAGTACGCGACTGTAACAAAACCAGACCGTTTACACCTTACGGCATTTCTTACAAACTTTCAAGTCCTTATTTTCCTTAATTACTGAACCGATTTTAATGATACTTAATACGCATAAGCAGGATACATAGGTCTAAAAAGTTACTAAAACATTTTCGAAATGTCTTACAAAAAAAAAAGATACTTGTAAATTTCTGTTTCTATAGATGATTTATAATCGACCTAATTTAACTGTAACACTATTTTTCGAAAATGTTTTTAGTAACTTTGTAGAGCTATGTATCCTGCTTATGCGTACCTATGAAGAGTATGAAATTTCATTAAAGTCGGTTCAGTAATTAAAGAAAATAAGGACTTGAAAGTTCATATGAAATGTCGTAAGATGTAAACGCTCTTATAAACGCTTAAGAAAACCCGATAATTTGCGATTGATTTTACGAGATTTTAAAGTCTACGATATTAAAAAGATGGACATATCATAATCCTTCCGCAAATGCGCTTACGCAGTGCAAACCAACAAAAAACCCCACGTAAGTTATTATTAAAAGAAAAACTAGGAAACAGCGCAGGCACGTTACTAATCAATTTGGTAACATCAATCATAATCGTGACACGCGATCCGCTTTCATGTAACCAGTTACCGCCAACGTTGGTCAGCAAACATTGGGAAATACTTCCATTGCTGGTTATATAGCTAGGCTTTTGAACTTCTAGGCTACAAACGCAGCATTGGATGGGCAATCGTGCTGGTTTTATTGTTGGCTAGTGTTGGCGGGTTGGTGTAAAGGATGCGTGTAACTGATTAGCCATAACATTTACTCGATAGTGTATTAGAAATATATTAATAGATGGATGTAGCTTAAACATATTACTGTTATCATTGGTTGGTTTATAATTCATTATGGGGTGTAAAATGATTTTTTTTGCGATGTGTTTGCTCTTGATTCCAGTCTATGTCAGAAATGACAGAGAAAAAGTAGACGACGGTACGATCTTACGCAGAAGAAGCCTGTTCACTCTAACTTTGATGAGATGAGAGTAGTACACGTTCGGAAACACAGACGCAGGTAGAGAATTGCACTCCTTTGCTGCGCGCATTATGGAAGACGTTTTCTAACTTATATTATATTTTTTTTAAATTGTTTTTTATTAAATTTAAAGGGTCCAAGATAAGTTCGGTTTTCAAAACATTTTAGGCTTTATTCTTGTTTCGTTTTGCAATAAGGAAATTGAGAAGCAGAAGGAACGAATTGGATGCCTTCTATTTTATTTAACACTAGCACTTCAGTCGCGACTTCGTCCGTAAAAATTGTGATTTAATATAGCCTATGTCACTCGGTAAAGATGTAGCTTTCTAATGGTGAAAGAATTTTAAAAATCGGGCGAGTAGTTTTTGATTTAAATAATACCAAACAATTAAATTTTGCCTCTTTATAATACAAGTTTAGATGAACGTGCTTTCAGGGAACTATTACCTCATAATCATGAGATAATCAACATACATATTATGGGTGTTTGGTGCATCGTGTGCCAAATTGAAATGGTCGACTGGGGGGGTCATCTACTGTCCTTTCAAACCTCTAAACAATTCTCATACCCTGTGGATTTTTTTTCATCGACTTTTTGTTGTTTTATTAAAAAAATACCCAAATTTTACATTCAAATGCAAATTTTAAAAAAAAGTACAAGTCGTAGACTCTGAATTTTAATTTTATTTAGATGTGTATTGTATTCCATTATTTTTAAATTCATAATTAGTGACATTAGCCATCTAGTTTTTTTTTTAATTTACTCGCAAAGTTTCGGACTCAATTAAAGCTGTCCATGTTGCAGCTATTTACATGGGTATAAAAAAAAAACCAAAAGCAACCGGGATCTTCCAACTTCCTCAAAAATTCTCTAGTCTATCTTCTTGCTAGTGATGTGCCACATGCCATAAAAATCTTTTTACAACTTTGTGAATTCGCTAGAATTGTGAATCGAGTCACGAAATATTAAATTCCAAATTATGATTTAAAAAAAATGTTTGCTTAAATGATACCTGAAAAACTTATTAAATATGTTATCTCACTCTTATAAGGTAAAATCGGTCTCGTATCTCTCTTTTACGGAGAAAGGGGGTTCTAAAAATAAAAATAAATTGCATTTTTGACATTTATTTAATAATTATGTTTGACGATGTGTTGAGGAGCTCGTGGCTAAATAATAACAGCCGCAGGGGTCGATCTTTTAAGTTAAGCCGTGCTTGCCGAGGTTGGTCGTGGATGGGTGACCATAATTTCATACCGAGTTCGCTTCGTGCCTCGGAAAGCACGTTAAGTCGTTGGTCCTGGCTGTCATTTGTAGATCTTAGACAGTCGTTAAGAGTAGTCAGAAGCCAAAAGTCTGACATCCAGTCTTACCAATGGGTATCGTATTACCCAGTTACTGGGTTGTGAAGGTCAGATAGGCAGTCGCTTCATGTGAAATACTGGTACTCAGCTGCATCCGGTTAGACTGGAAGCCAACCCCAAGAAAGTTTAGGAAAAGGCTAGGCAGATGATGATGTTTGACGATGTGTTCCCCAATGCCTGGATTGGTCGCGATGGTCCTATTGAAGTAGTACCTCCCTAGTCGGAACCTCCGTGGCGTATACCACCTCTTTGGCACGTCTCCAGACATAAAAGTCTAGCGGAGTTAGGTCTGGGGAACGTGCCGGCCATGAAATGGGCTATCACGACCAATCCACGCATTGGGGAACACCACATCGTCACACAAAATTATTAAATAAATGTTAAAAATGCATTTTTATATTTCTAGAACCCTCCTTCCCCCCAAAAGCGAGATACGAGACAGATTTTACCTTATAAGAGTGAGATAACAGATTTAATAAGTTTTTCAGGTATTACTTAATCAAAAATATGTTTTGAAATCATAATTTGGAATTTAATATTTTGTGACTCGATTCACAATTCTAGCGAATTCACAAAGTTGTAAAAAGATTTTTATGGCATGTGGCACATCACTAGCAAGAGGATAGACTAGAGAATTTTTGAGGAAGTTGGAAGATCCCGGTTGCTTTTGGTTTTTTTTTTATACCCATGTAAATAGCTGCAACATGGACAGCTTTAATTGAGTCCGAAATTTGCGAGTAAATTAAAAAAAAACTAGATGACTAATGTCACTTATTTTGAATTTAAAAGTACTTGAATACAATACACATCTAAATAAAATTAAAATTCAGAGTCTACGACTTATACTTTTTTTAAATTTGTATTTGAATGTAAAATTTGGGTATTTATTTATAAAACAATAAAAAGTCGATGAAAAGAAATCCACAGGGGCTGAGAATTGTTTAGGGGTCTGAAAGGATAGCAGATGATCCCCCCAGTCGACCATTTCAGTTTGGCACACGATGCACCAAACACCCTGTATTACCACCGTCTCCAAAAGTTTCCAAAACCCATCAAAATCAAACGTCTCGATCTTACCTCTTACTAAAAACTTAAACGACAGTCACAACCTTCTTTTTCCGAATCGTTATGTGGAAAGACAATGATTAATAACACACAAAGCGACCTAACGTCTCTTGAACTCACTAATGCCCCTATTTCAATCACAACCAGTCCATACCGCACCGATTTACTACAAAATGTACCACAGTTATTTATGAAACTAAATTGCCGAGTCATTTGTGTGGTGTGCTTTGGGATTTTAGAGATAGGTACGTAAATAAAACAAACTTTTTGTATTGCATAACATAATACAACATCACGCCTGTAATTCCCGAAGGGATAGCCAGAGCTGTACCTAATAGCCCTTCGCCAGTTATGTCCCAGTCCCATGTAAATAGGGGGCGAGCCTATTGCCAGCAACAAATTCATACCCCGTTGAATTTTATTCAAGCAGAAATTACATCTACAATATTATAATATCTTAGTAAAATAAGAAGGTATTAAAAAATGCTTTTTATTGACTCATGGTTTTATCGAAGACGATGCGTTTTGAGTTTGCGTTCCGTTTCACCAAAAACAGGCTACTTACATAAAATTATAAATTGTAAAATAAGTGATGGATTAAAAATTTAAACAAGTGTACCAAATAGTTTCTTATGGTCCAGTGCCGTATATTTAAAATTTAAAGGAGTTTTGAATTACTGGCATATTTACTATTGGTAAAAATAAAGTAACTTTAATAGATCTCGAAATCAGAATATTGTTACCAAGTGGAATTTCTACATTTTCAGCTTCAATTACACTCCTAAAACATTGACGATAGCTACGGATCCCACCTACCTGGAGTTCGTCTGTTTTTACATCAAATTACACCTTATTTTCGTAATGCCTCCTAATGACCCATTGTCTAGGGACCACGGACGTTACCCGCAATCTGTCAGCATCGTGTTTTCTTGAGAACTTCTTTGTTTTACAACAGATTTCAGCAAACAGTTTGTGTTAAATCACGGTTGATTCATTGCAATGGTAGATTTAAATGTGATTAATATGATAGGGATCTTAAATTTTAAGATCTTGTAGCTGTTACGAAATATTGATAATGGACTGTTGGACGCTTGGGAATAGGGTAGGTATTATACTGGGTAAAGAAAACGAAATTTTATATTGTCCGTCAGACAGGTAATACAAAAATATTAGACACGTATTTTTTGTTTTATCAAAATATACGGGTAATAAAATTACTTAGAGTTAAAACTCATTAAAGTTGGAGAGTGGGGGCTCACTACTAGTGATGGGCGGAGGATAAATTCTCGGAAGATAATTACTCGAGTATTTATCCGAAATGGATAAATACTCGTTTTTATCCATTTTTATCGGATATTTACTCAAAATGATGGATATTTATTTTTGGTTGCGAATCGGATGGTTATTTTTTAAAATTTTATGACTAGCATTGTTATTTGGGCTTTCCAAAATACTACACTATTACATTATTACTTTTGATGTCAAAACGAAACAACGTGGTTCTTACTATACCCTATCCCGGCCACCTATTGTCCCGTTTCTTTTGTTTTGCTTATCTTGCCCTCCACCCCCTTCCGCATAGTGTTCGTGCAGTGCCCAGGTTTGCGTCATAAAGAGCGCACGCGTATGTAAGTTTTACAACAACCCGATAACTATGTACGGCAAGCCTATCCCTTGGGAGTAGCAAGCCAAGTACTTAAAAGTTCTTCTCGACAACCACCTGTCTTTCGCGGCGCACATCAAAGCAGCTCGCGACCGAGCTGCCTTTGCTTTGGGTAGGCTTCATTTCATGATTTCGGCAAAAAGCAAGTTGTCAGCTAGTTGCACCTTTATACCACGGTGATCCGCCCCATTATGGCGTACGCTTGAGTCGTGTACGCATACACCAAGCCTAAGTACATCCATAGGATGCAAACCTTGCAGAACCGGTTCTTACGTAGAGTCACGGGAGCCCCTTTTTATGTCCGTAATTTTGTGATTAATAACTTTAACACAAATTAATAACATTATCTAACTTAGGCAGTGCTTGACGATAATATCCATCATTGAGTATTACAGGCTTTTTGTTATTATTAAAGTGATTAATAAAGCATGGTACAAATCTGTATTTCCGATTTTTATTTATTTCAATCCTTTTGCTTGTAAAATAAAAAAACCGGCCAAGTGCGAGTCTTACTCGCACACAGGGTTCCATAGCTCCAAACAATATAATAACAATATTTAGAACTGTCATTCATTAGTTAGTAGTATTAGTTAGTAAACTTCCACACAACCGCAAAACTAAATTTGTTTTTCATAGTATGTTTATGAAAAACAAAGTTACTGCTGCAGTTTGATGAAAAAGTCCCATATCTCAAAAACTAAACATCATTTCTTATTGAAACCAATTTTCGTTGATAGTTTTTTTTACGTTCTACAATCCTAAATATTTTCAGAATTTTCCTCCTCTTACTTTAGAAATTAGAGGGGGGGGGGACACACATTTTACCACTTTGGAAGTGGCTCTAGCGCAAACTATTCAGTTTAGAAAAAAATGATATTAGAAACATCAATATCATTTTTGAAGACCTATCCATAGATACTCCACACGTATGGGTTTGATGAATTTTTTTTTTTTTGTTTTCAGTTGTATGTATGGGGACCCCCTTAATTTATTGTTTTTTTTTCTATTTTTGTGTGAAAATCCTAATGCGGTTTACAGAATACATCTACTTACCAAGTTTCAACAGTATAGTTCTTATAGTTTCGGAAATAAGTGGCTGTGACATACAGACGGACGGACAGACAGACAGACAGACAGACAGACAGACAGACAGACAGACATGACGAATCTATAAGGGTTCCGTTTTTTGCCATTCGGCTACGGAACCCTAAAAAATCACGTAAGATAACTTAAGTAAAACTATAGGTAGTATTTATCCGCTTTTTGGATAAATACTCGAGTAAAAACGGACATTTATTGAGTATTTATCCATTTTGAGTATTTATCCGGATAAAATCCCAACACTACTCACTACGTCACAAGTAGGCATAAAAATTACCTACATGTGACGTCTTGCGCTATTTCAACTCAATATTTCTCCGTAATTTTATGGCCACGTGAAAAAAGAAAAAATACGTGTCCAATACTTTTCAATAATGTACCCCTGTCGGGTAGATTATACAAAGAAAAAAATAGTGATCATCCCCTATATTGTGGCTAGACAACCGTCTTTCGCCAAGCATGTTCCCATCATGTTGGGGTCGGCTTCTAATACCAGTAATTTACACGAAGCGACTGCCTATCTGAGCTCATCACATCTGAGTCACTGAGTAATACTATACTACTTGTAAAGATTGACCAAACATTCGGCTTCTTTCTGTCCACCCGTAACGACTGCTAAAGATATAAATGACCGCCGGGATCGTGCTGAGGCATGGAAGTCATCATCATCATCATTCTCTTGCCCTTATCCCAATTCATTTGGGGTCGGCGCAGCATGTCTTCTTCTTCCATACATCTCTATTATTCGTCATCTCATTCGACACCTTCTTTTTTGCCATAACATCCTTCACACACTTCATCCATCGTTCCTTTGATCTTCCACTACTCTCTCTGCTGAGGCACGGAATTGCGGCCTGAGAACGTCTTCTGTCTCCAAACAACAGTATCGTACCATACCATACCGTCGTTTTCATGTTTTATTTTTCAGAAAAAACGGCACCAAATGGCCACCGAAAAGGCCAATAACTTTAACATCCTCAACAGAATGAAATAAATACAACTAAGTACGTATTCACCGCTAAAGAATTCAGTCACGTTATTATTACTCGTGTCTAAGAATTTGTTACGGTTTGATAAGAAAGAAAACTAGTTACATTTAGAATACTTAGGTCCCAGTCAACTACATAAAAACTTTGCAAGGAGAATGAGGTTGCGACAGATCGAAATATTTTTTGCCATTGACACTGGGAAAACCGTTTAAAAGAAAATTGTTGCGTCACGAAAATTGTGCGCCATAGGATGGCTAAAACGTGAGCAAAAAACATTGCATTAACACGGGTTCATTGATTGTAAAAAGAACTGCTTAGATTTAAATATTAATCATCAACATCAAAACATATTCCTTTTAAAAATAACTTTCTCACACTAAAAAAGAAATGAACGAACTCGCAATAAAAGATATATGCTCAACGCTACCTGAACGCGCGAGGTAATGCATTTAACAGCTACCATTATCTGATTTAACTTCCAGCCACCAGGATCGAGAGAGACAGAAATACACACTGAAAGAAGGTTAAAAAGAGACGAAACCCGCAAATTAGTCCCCTAACACCGGACGCGACTTGTTTCTCGGAGGATACACATCGTGATTCTGCTGACAAAAAGTGCACTGATGGCGTTCTGATTGCTTAGGATGAAGCTGATGCGAGATTAGTTTTTTAATCACTTCCTCTTGCTAACCATACCGAAGCAAAAACTGAGTAAATCCTATAATCAACTTTAAGAAACTAGGAAGCTAAAGAGATAATTTGCCTTCAATTCCGAAGTTGGAACGCGAGTATAAATGAAATTTTCCTTTTATAAGGAAAAGTTGGCGCAAACTAACAGCCCTGAACAAATTGAATGATACAAGAAAAGTTTCTCGTGAACGACCCCGCCTGTTGAGTGAACTAGCTGAGCATAATCCCGCAGCGAATGAGCTAAGCCAGCAAAATATAAAATTCTTACTACGCAAACCATTTTCAATTACCATAACTTTAATGAAAAATTTCTGTCTGGAAATTTGAAAACATATAAGAATATGCATTAGCAGGAATCCTTGACCGCAACAAAGCCGAGCAGGTTACCAAATAAACAAAAAACTGGGTCAAACTCAGTTCGCTAATGTATACGTAGACGAACGTATGTGAGAATTCACAGCAGCCGAAACCGACTGGGGTCTCTGAACCAAACGCGGCTGCAATCACCGAGTCCCGAACTAAGTTAATTCCCCTAACGAATTTCAGTTTTTAATTGGAGTCTGCAATTCATATTTTGTTTATTTAGGATTTAGGCCCTTGGAGTTCGCTTGTTTTAATTTAAAATGTAAAAGGAAATACGATGTTCGGTAACATTTTAAAAACTGCCCGAATTCTTTCTAGATATTTTAAATGACAAAGAATAGCGTTTGTACTTGTTAACAATACTATTTGCTTGATTATTTTGTACATAGCAGCAAAAAATATCAAACAACAATTCTCGGCAAAGACAAAAGAGAAGGAATTGTTATGAGATTCCTTGTTTGTGCAAATATTGCTGGCATTTGTTGATTGTTTCATTGCTCGGCTCGCAATATACGCGCTTGTGGATTTAGGTTGTGTTTAAATTGTAGTTTCTGCAAAGTTTAATGGTTTATTTGTGTTATTTGATTTTAATAATAGGCTGGAGGGAGAGAGAATCGTGCCTCTCGCCAATACTAATGTCATTGTGAATGCGAATAACGCCGTCATCCATTCAGAACTGTGCATATCCCCAAACTGTCCAAACGCAAAACTATTGACTTATCTTTCTTATTCAATGGGAAAGTTTTGATATATGGTAGATTATCAAGTCGATTAACCGTCAGAAAAAAAAAACAATTCAAAAGATACCATTCAGCTGTTCTCGAGTATCGTAATATCAAGATCTTAAGCCAACGAAGTGTTACAAATAATAACCTAGCACAGTTAGCTCCAGGTCTTGAGTTAATGTCAGTTCATTCAAGTCTAGAATAATTTAACCGTAAAAGAAAATGATCGGCACAGTAATGGTAAAAGAAAAAATATGAAATCGAGAGGGAGACGTCTAAATGATACTAAAGTTGAAGAAAAAATATATTTGGCACAGAAATGCGGAAAAAGATTCCCGCCAAGTAGAAATTTTAATAAATTATTGCTCAGAAATTCGCAGGGTATTGTATTTTAGATGTATCACGTTTACCAAAACCTTATAAAAACCTAATGAGATTTTTCTGCCAGATGATGATTCTTTGATTTTACGATGTTTTATTGTAGTTGCTTTAATATTATATAGACCAGCAAATAGCCAGAAGATTGAAACGTCTTCTAGCGAATAACTAAATTACGTTTTAAATTAGCTATCGGAATTACCGCGTGATTTGTTCAAATTGGTGTTGCTCTCAGCATTTAAGCGTAGCCCAAACATTAATTTTTTAAAATTCCTGGATAATAAATCCCTTGGTAATTTCTGAAGTTCCCGGAATCTTAAATGGAACACTAATTTCCTATCTAAACAATATTATAATACAGTTCTTGGAACGAAGAACAAAACAAGCCTCCTGAAATTAATTAATTTTCGAGGTTTCTGTTTAGTATTTATTTAGTAACTAGCTTTTTCACGCGGTTGTGTACACCTGGTTATCGCCAAATCGACGAGGAAGTATTCAAAATCGGGATAAAAGTATCCTATCACCTAACCGAGGGCATGGTATTTCCGTGAGCCAAATTATATTTTATTTTTATTTTACTGTCCGAATCAATCAAAGCTATACAAATTCCAATAACCACATTATTGGAATTTAAATTTAAATTATACAATTTCCAATTACAGAATTGGATCGTTTGCGTCCGTTAGGGGTCACGCAGAAATGTCAACTTGTAACCGTTTGTGACCACAGGCTGGTGAGCGGAATTCGAAACGGGCCACAAAGTGTACACATGTACGAATTGTACATGGCTCTGTTGTGGTGGATCGTTACATTGTCAAATTCCAGCTGAATTAACGTGCATTGGATCGAATGTTCGCCTTGTTAGATATGTTAGTTAACTGGTGGTATGTTCATGGAATATGCGGCTAAATGCCACAAAAAAATGAAATTGAGTTTTGGTAGGTACGTAATGCGTTTTTTGGTCAACGCTAGTAAAATTTTGAATTCTAAATAGTGGCAAGGAGTAAGCTCGATAATTTACTGGTAAAATTGTGACCTCGAAATGTTAAGAACGGCAAAGAAATTTAATCACTGCAGTACTTTCTGTCGCACGAAGAAATTGGCAAGAAAAAATATTTTCGCGTCTACCCGTTCCAGTTACTACAAATTGCTTTAACATAATAATACGATATTCAAATACCCAAAACTTTCCCCAGTTATAACTTCAAACAGTTGCAAACGAGAACCTCTGGATCCTTCAAAGTTTCTGCTCGAACTAAGTCGATATTGCTGCGAACATTCTAGACCTATTCCGGTAATAATTTGCCACAAGTACGGTGTTGTATGGAGGTTCAAGGACCGTTAGTGGCCCCATACCAGTTTATCCAGTGCAGCACTTAGAACAGCCAGTGTAGTCCAGCTGCCGGGTATCGGAAAGGTTCGCCAGATGCTACATAAGTATTAGGACTTTCCTAACTATTGAAACCAGCCTCCTTATTAACTAAAGCTCGGATTCGATTTCGATTCGATAAGTCGTCTGTCTATCTTGTTATGGCATTACGAACGCGAGCGAGATAGACATTCTTCTTCAGACTTTCCAAATCGAAATCGAATCCGAGCGTTTGTGAATATGTTTGTGAATGCCAGAAGTTTTTTTTAACGTATTGATTAAATTCGATGACATTTTGAAGAACTACTTGAGACATTTTACAGGTTAATTGTAGCAGTAACCTTGTCAAATGTTACAAAGGGTTCTAAGTGTCTGCTCACCAAAACGGTGGTAATAAAAACTTCACGACCAACGGATAAATTCTTTGTTAGTAGTAATAAAATTCGATCAGCAAAGTCAGAAATGAGAACTGTTCAAAATGGCCCTATACTATTGCAGTTTGTTCTAAAGTTTTCTATTGCATCTTTGTCTATTGATAGGGAGTTACAAAGGAATGCTTTCAATAGGACACCAGAGCCATTCTATGCGTTTGATTGAAAATTTGCTATTTTACGTTCGGAAAGGGAAAGGGCCCTTTACCGTTATTTTGTCATTACGACTTTGTATGCATGGAAGTCGGAAGGAAGTTGTGCCTTTTATGTTCAACTAGCTATCGGACTTGTATACAGAACTGCGAATCGGCGCGCCGCAAATTCGCAATGCAGAAGAAACTGTAACTGTTTGTACTGTTTGAGCTCGTAGATTTTTACTATGCGACGTCGCATCGCAGTCTTGTGTACAAGCCCTTTGACCGTAGTTTCTTACGCATGAATGTCGGAATTATCTCAGTGCAACGTATTACCAGGATAAAGATGATTGGCTAACAATAAATCAATAGTCTATTCATCCAAACATTAAGAATAAACGCGAATGTTTCTTCTCATTGAGTTTTATTTAATTTTTCTGCGATGAGTATGATATCTCTTTCTGTCGGACTGCTTGTGAATGAATTAAAACTTCTTATTCATAAGTGTTTATGTAACAGTAAGGAATGAAATTCCATATGCACATAATGTTCTTGAAATTACTTCTACCGAAAGAAATTGAGTCTTACGAAGTTAAATTAACAGAGAAATAGTAGGGATGTAAGTGAATAATACATGAACTAGTTACAATACACCGTTAAATACATTCCGCAGTAATACTGACGAAGCAAAATGGTTTAACCAATATACTGTTAATTGACTTAAATTCCTCTGTGGATCAGACACACAATACTGTTATTGTAAATATAATATAATAATACATGGAATTGGTAAGATAAAAATTCGGCTTGAAATAAAAAATTAAGGATTATCCAAACAAAAATGGATTGACATAAAGGGAGACTATATAGAACAGCAGCGGTGGCCCAGTGGTGGCAGCCCCGACTTAGACTAAGCCGTGGGTTCGAACCCAGACATGACGCATTACTTTGTGTAATTTATTTCATGACCGCTGCCCTCAAAAACGGTGAAGGAAAACATCGTGAGGAAACCGGCATGTCCTAGAACTAAACATTCGAAGACATGTGACATCTACCAAATCGCACTGGGCCCGCGTGGTGGATTACAGCCCACTCCCTCTCATAGAGAGAAAGCCTGTGTTCCAGCAGTGGGAACATTATAGGCTGATGATGTTGATGATGATATTGAACAAAAATATTACCTTTTTACTGTGGGTAACTCGAGGAAACTTCAGTTAAATGATATGATAGATTTGTTGAACTCTGATTAATCTAATGTGTGTAGGCCGACAACTTTTGGACCTAACTGATACTTCATTCTTTCAGATATTTAAGGTTTTTAGGGTTCCGTACCTCGACAGGAAAAAAACGGAACCCTTATAGGACCACTTTGTTGTCCGTCCGTCCGTCTGTCTGTTTGTCAAGACCCTTTTTCTCAGGAACGCGTGGAGGTACTTGGAATTTATATCAAGTACTCAGGTCTACTGTCCCTTGGAGCTGTAAAAAAATCAAACTTCTAAGCCAACGCAATCAAAAGATACAGCCGTTTATGCCGCATATTTCCGCAAATTTTCGACACGAGTGTCGAAAATTTATTATTTTTTTTTTTTTTTGTTTTTTTTTTTTTTTATTTTTTATTTGTTTTTATTCCCCTGCGAGCAGGGGAATAAAAACCTACAGGGTACTTCCCGTGAAATCAGAATCTTGAAATTTGATACAAAGCAACGTCTAATAGCACAGATAAAGGAAAAATTGCGAAAACCGTAAATTTTTAGTAAAATCATTTAATAAAAAATTTTTATACAGGTTTGTCCGGAACCCTCGGTGCGCGAGTCCGACTCGCACTTGGCCGGTTTTTTTGTGTTCACGGGCAGTGAGAATAAATAATTTACCTACATAGTGTATCCACCCTTTGTCCACACAAATATTGATAAACGAAACGGCATATTTTGAAATAGACGATACTAGCTGGAAAATCACTTTATGTGTAAGAAACAATATCTATAACAACCCGGATTGGAGTAAAATGCGAGGAAAGGCCTCCTTGCTTGTTGATTGCTTGCTTGATACTTGTCCTCTTCTACAAAAATGTACTCATAACGTAGAACAGTTTGTCCTGCAGTGAGTTAATAAGTGCTATAAGAAAACGCATGGTCACCCTACCATCTAATGACGTCTCGAGAAGGTAATAACTGAAAGCTAAATAAATAGTTACAATAAAATCTACATCGAGCTCTTTAAATTGTCTGCAAGTTTATCGTAACTTATGTATTACGCTGGTACACACGGCGACAACGATAACTTTGCCACGCTTTGTGAAGATTTCCCGTGCTACGCGAGATCCCCAGAAACTGGTTTTGTATAGCCTGATAGGTCGCCGTGCGTACTAACTTTACTTATGTCAAGTTGTGTCTTAACATGACTGCAAATGGCTACGGCATTCGTTCTGTAATCTACGCGAATTTATCTAGTTAAAATGAGTTTTAGTTAAGTCACTTTATGCTCGTTTTCAGTCACACTGAATAACAGTTAAATTAATGTTAAGCAATTTTATTGGTCTGTTAGAATTTCAACTTTCGATGTTGAACCGAGCGTTGATAATTGTACAGTGTTCTGTTATTGAGGCATTTATTAGGTGTAAGCACGGGGTGTAAGAGTGTTAATGAATCTTATTTGGTTCGTACTTGGCATTTTTGTAAGGCATAGAAGTGCCCTTTCAGAATCATTGGGTGACAAAAGTTTCTTTTGACCAGAGTATTCTCTTCTTGATACAGTATCTACATAACATAACATCATTTTTATAAGACATAGAAGTGCCCTTTCAGAATCATTGGGTGACAAAAGTTTCTTTTGACCAGAGTACAGCATATACATAACATAAGATCACGTCTGCAGTCCGCGAAGGGTTATGCTGAGTTATGCCTGTGGATGGTGAGTAATGGGCTAGCTCACCGTCCCTTCATCTTATGACAACAGGCCATGTCGACTACGCGTTTGTGTTCCACGCGCGCCTCAAAGATATGTCAGCAAATCAGAAAGGATTCGAGAGGGCCGATGCCTGCCAGGGCTGCTGGACTGATCGAAAGAGATACCGCGGCCCTGGAACACAAAGGGCTAAGAAGGGGACGCACGGACAGCGCAGTCTCCCGAACGGTTCGAACGGTCCCGTTTGACCCTTTGGGTACGGAACACTAAAAAAGTGTTCTTTCTTTGACATTTAACCTCACAGCAGTTTTCGTTTCCGAAAATAGAAGTGGTTGTAAGTTCCTAGTTCAAATAATTCCCACGATATGCCGACCTGATAAGGTCTGATAACAGCGGATGTGTACCTTCATATTTTATTTTGATTCTCTTGCTATGATAGCAGCCATGACACGTGTGAGACATGTGTGTCATACTGTGGAATGTAGATTATAATGATAGATATTTAAGCTAGAAAAAGGCATGAATAGAAACTAAGTTATTTACGATTTTAAACACATGGAATGCCAACAATAGCTAACAATTGCTTGTTTATTTATTTTCAAGATAATAATCGCACATAGTTATCGCTACTTCTAAATAAGTTCCTCTATTTGTTTAGATAAAAATTATTTAAAAAAATTAAGTATTATTAATAGCAAAGGCATATTATCAATGGGCAGTAGGACTATAAAGCTTGCAATAGAATTTTGACATACATAACTAAGAATATCTTTTATGTTTTTGAACAACAATAGTCTTGCATATTTTATTTCTTGTTGAATATTATCAAGTTTTTTTTTTTATCAGCATCGTCATCCATGCGTTTTTCCAACTACGTTGATGTAGGCTTCCCATCTAAGCAGATGCAGATGTATACCAGTATTTTACATGGATTGACTGCCTACCTGACCTCCACAACCCAGTTAGTACTGTATTTTTTCTTCATCATCTGAACTAATATTATAAAGAGGAAAGATTTGATTGTTTGTTTGTTTGCATTGAATAGGCTCCGAAACTACTGGTCCAATTTGAAAAATTCTTTCAGTGGTATATAGCCCATTTATCGAAGAAGGCTATAGGCTATATATCATCACGCTACGACCAATAGGAGTGGAGCAGCAATGAAAAATGTTGCGAAAACGGGGAAAATGTGACGCAAACGAAGTTGCGCCGGACAGCTAGTATTATAATAAATTGGTAAAAGCGAGTTTCCATACCACCACAATAAAAACATACCATTGCATAATGCTTGTTCTACTTGAACAACACCACTAGCAAAATAATCGAGCTAAACTACAAGATCCTGCATTCAACAAATTACATTAATCTAACGTTATAAAGTGTAAATTGCCCGCATTACACACACTGCACATTAAATCAATATCATAACATAACACCTTCATTTCCCTGTAGTGTTCAGCAGGAGTGTACAAATAGTACACTCACAATTAGCCAGCTGGTTTTTTATAAGTCGTACTAGCTGACCGGCGCAACTTCGTTTGCGTCACATTTTCCCCGTTTTCGCAACATTTTTCATTGCTGTTCCACTGCCATTGGTCGAAGCGTGATGATATATAGCCTATAGCTTTCCTCGATAAATGGGCTATCTAACACAAAAATAATTATCCAAATCGGACCAGCAGTTTCGGAGCCTATTCAATGCAAACAAACATACAAACAAACAATTAAATCTTTCCTCTTAATAATATTAGTTAAGATGAAATAGAATTGAATACCGGATGGCAACTGAGAAATTCCTGGCATTCCAAATATCACTTTACTCAAGCCTGGAATCCTCCAGGACCTCAGGCTCAGCATTAGCCTGTGCAACTACTAGACCAATTAGGGAGTACAGTAATAATATCAGTCTCATGCTGTATAGGGGATGAGATGTATGATGTGAATTGTATTATTGTGGAATTTGTTACGGTTATAATTAATTTAATGTTAATAACTTAATTTAATAATTGTTTTGATTAATCTAATTTTGATAATTTGGCTCTGTATGGTGTCGGATGTAAAGAATAGCACCATCTCATATCTTCCCTTGGGTGTCGTAAGAGGCGGCTAAGGGATTTGCCAGAGAATGGGCAGCAGCGTTCTCTGTGCTTTTGTAACAACCGTACTGCGATCGCCAACCCGCCTGCCAAGCGTGGCGATTATGGCAAAACCCCCCAAAATGTCAATGTGGCGACACTTGGGGGAGACCTATGTCCAGCAGTGGACGTCTTATGGGCTGAAATGATGATGATGAATTTTGATAAGTAATTTTAAATCTTATTAAATTGCATTTTTTGATGATTTTTTGTACTGTTTAAATTAATTTTAGTTTGACAATTTTAATATTGCTGACATTGTATTTATTTTCTTTTTTGTGCGAATTTTGGTCTACTTCATCTTATTTTTGACAAATTTAATTTGCTGACATTGTATTTTATGAGGATTTTGTACTTTTATAATTAATTTAAATTTGATAATATTGACTTTAGCGACACTATACCGTCATTATTTTGTATGCCTTTCGGCGGAACATAGGATGGACCAAAAATTTTCATACAACATCATTTTTGTACCCTGTGTTCACAAAATTAATAAATGTAATGAAATGATGAAAGGACTATCAAAGATTGTAGTAAGTGAAGTACTGTAGACCTGTACTATCAGAAAAGTGGGAATACGCTCATTTTTCAAACAAAATCCCGTGGACACAATGGCCACATCTGTTTAACAACCTTACTACTATTGGTCCGCACAAATAGTTTGCGGACCAATAGACGTGAACCTTTTTTTAATGTTTTGTTTTAAAAAAAATCTCAGTCTCTGTTAATGATCCCAGATGTTTGACCATCGGTTTTGTATAGCGGGCTGGTTTCCGCAACTCCACGTCTAAAGCGCGTATTTTGCGTACGGACCATCGGTTTTTGACCAATAGGAATAAAACAAAAAAGGACCAAGGAAAAGAAAGTTTTAACTGTTTTAACGCTGGAAGCAAGGATAGTCCTTAAAGTGCTCCGATACCCAGTTATTTTATTACCCATGGGATAAAAGCATTTATGCCTGTGTGCGTAAAGTATAAATTGCCTACATTACCCACACTGCCCATCAATCAATATTATTGATGTTTTGCTATCTAAATGTAATAGGTATTGATAACACTGGTAGTGCTGTAAATAATAACATTAAGATAGCAAACATATCAGTTTCAATTACTCATGTTTCTTGGTGATAAGGTTGGGTGTTAGGGATTAATAAAATTAAGTAGGATTTTGTTTTAAGGGTTATTTTATGACTTCCTTGTTTAAGATTGTGATGATTTTTATTAGTAATCTGTTTGCTAAAACAATCCTTGATAACCAATAGAACCGCTTCTCTTCTGATGATCATCTCAGATTTTGAACCATATCACATTTTAGTGAATTATGATCTACTCCTCCTCAACAAGCATGTGCCCCAGCAGTGGGAACAGTCTGATAACAACCTAAATTTACAATTAAAGTTTGATTTATTTATTTAATTTTTTAAGCACACAATTGCCGGTACAATTGTGTATATAGATTTAATGCCCTATGCATTTTCTACCAATCAATCTTTAAGGGCTTTTAAAGATGCTGTGTAAGCCTTTTATCTACTACGTCAAAGTAAGTTTTTACTTAAGCAATTATTAGGGAGCTTTGTGATCTATAATTTGATTGATATTGTTTGTTTAGTGAGTATGGTCTGATTAACTATGTTTCTATTTTTATACTGTGTGACTATGCAAATTTACTAAAGTATTTGCAATACTTTTTAATTGATAGGTACAGGTGAACCATATTCCTAAAAGATTAAGATAAGATTCCAACTGTATATTTTTATTGATATAGTCTGAACTTAAAAATAAGTGTTTAGCTATGTGGCTTACATTATACGGAACCAGTTGTGGTTCATGGTGTATTTTAAACTTTGAATATTCGTTCCGGTGCCATGCTGCGTTGGAACAAATTCAAATTTCAAACGTTTGTGTTCAACGATGCGTAAATCTTTATTTGATAACACAATATTTTATTCTTCGAGCGTTTGTATTCAATCACGTAATACACTACTTCCTTTTAGAAGGGCAAACAACACAAAAACAGTTAGACCCTGAATGAATTACACAAATGAAAACAAAAAATACTTACCGATATACGTTGTCCGCTTTCTTGTAAATATCCAACACTGGCCTCCACAAAACTTTGGGAATAATCTCACTAACCACTCACACTGTATGTTTGTCCAGTTTTATAGTATATTTCATTCAAAAATGCAAGGATAATCACGACAAAGGAAGATTTTTGAAACGATACACACATTACACACTGCCTTCTGTTTGTTGATTTGACATTGGGTTTGACAACTACTGGCTGACATTGACAATAACAAATTGACTGCTGACGTTTGATTTGATCCTAACTTCACAAACAACTTGGTCGGTAAAACTGGAGTAAAATGTTTTGTTTTAGCATAATTTCAATTAACGTTGGCAAAATAACTTAGTTAATTCTTACTAATATTTAAGATTACAAACTAGAATTCAGTTTTTGTGTGCCTTTTGATTAAAAATTGTCTTTAATTGAATTAAACAATTACGAGTGTGTTGTTTACTTCATGTTTGTAAAGTTAGTTTTTATAAATCCTAGATGGCGTAAAAAGCGCTACAAGAATTAGTTTTACGAATAAACAAAAGATGTCACTAAACGCTGAAATTCATTTGTAAAAATACGAAGTACAAAACGATTTCATTACTTTAGTTTTATCTATTTCCTCCACGTTTTTGCTTTATGTGGGTTGGTTCTTACTTATCTACCTTAAACTTTATAAATGATTATTTTATGTTTTCCCGTCCGACCAATATTTGAAACAAGGCAAGCAAAATTATTATCCTGTCGCTAACATTTAATTTGTCCACATCACGATATGCATGCTACAAACAAAACTTAAAAAGTATCAAATTGCTCACTTATTTAAATTGAATTACCTTTTTTAATGACTTATTTTTACTGTATGGGTATTTATTTTAAAAAAAAATCATATCTAAAAGACGAGGTAACGTTTATGGTGTATTACCGTGTAGGTAAACATACGTAGATATGGTACACAATTTGGTTGCAGGTACCTACCTAAGTACTTCTCTATAGGGAGGTAATCCCTACCCAGGATTGGTGCGCATTGTTGGTTGGGATACCATTCCTACCTACATGTGTTACTCTGGCCTTCTTCATATGCAACTTGAACTTCTGTAGTTATGAGTTATACATTCTTTACCGGTGGTTTCCTTTTGCGTGTAGTAGAACCAGGTACCTACTACGAGTCGATCCCGTCTTCCACAAAGCACTGATATAGGCAGAGCAGCCCCAGGCCCTTTTCAATTTTTTTGGAGTAAATACCATTCACCTAAAAAGAAATACAGCACGTCGGTTATTTGTTCTGTTCGATCAAAGTTTATAAATGTGTATTAATTTTTGCAACAGATTTTGTTTATTAGGAACCGAATTTTCGAAATATATTCATTCCATACTCAACCTGCATTTGCTTATGATTTTCATACCCTGCGTATCCAACAGTGGCGACCAAGGAAGGGGGAGGGTGGTGGTGAGTAAGGGTTGCTGCTACATGAGGTAAGAACCTAATTCTGTGAGAAGGTAGCCTAGTGGGTTACATAGGAGAAGTATTAAAGTCTGACTTATTTAAGGTTTGAAAGGCTGGGGTTAAAACTTAGTACCTACCTGCCTATAGTGCTCTAAAAAAATATTGGTAAGTAGGTATGTGTTTGAAACATAGATACTCGTGGTCATGGTCTTTGAAAGCGCTAGAAGAGCATCTTCTTAGCTTGTCGCTTGCAATCTAAATTGTGTTGTCCAGTTCCTGTAATTAACAAGCAACAGGACACGCATAGCACGATATTTAGTGCCCCATCTTTTGTGGAACAGCACCACATTTACACTCCATGAAGAAGACCAAGACCAGAAGCTAATTGATTTACTAAAGCCTCATTAAGTGTCTTTTATTCAAACCGTGATTTTAACCGACGTTTCCATGATCGTCATTCATTTGTGTATTTCCATATTTTCCCCAATTTACAAAGCTTGCAGCTATAACTTCTTCAAAGTCAGAGTACAATACATACCCAACCCTACATTTGTAGCTGCCGAAAGCTACAAAAATCAATGACACGAGAATTCAATAGAGGAAAGTCACCAAATATGGAATACTATTTTGTTTTTGGGATATAAAAAAAAAACTTCATATAAATTAAAACAGTTTAATGTTTTTACTAATCAGTCATACATTTATATGTAGTAATTAACAGCCTTTAATCAAATATATTAGTTATCAAATTAAAATCTAACATAAAAAACAAAATCACAAATGAGTAACCAAATATGGAATAGGTACCCATATATGGAATATAAGCATAAATCCACATAACAATAACAAAAATGGACATTAATATCTTTGAGATCAATTAAATAAATATAACATATTGTGATAAATGAAAGAAGTTACATAATTACTTGCAAAAGTCACAGATCCAAGTATCAAACTCTGGACCAGCACAATCATAATGTGCCCAGAGCCCACACATCAAGCATTTAATCCAGCTTTCTCCACTTTTATCCATGGAAAAAAGTCTTGAACAGAACATACATTCTGCATCAGCAGAGTCAGGAGGTACTTGGTCCACCGACACCGACGACTGTCCATATTTGGATTTTTATACTAGTTCAAACTCTTCTAAATATTTTTTTAAGTCACAATATTTTGAAATTAAAAGATCACAAAATGGTGAAATAAACATAATACCGATATACTAAATAGTATAACACTTATGTATTCAAACATATCAGCTGGTAATACTCATTTATTACTTACCTTTAAAATTTTCCGCACGACAACAAAACAAAACACGCCTGCCACAAGTGAAGTGTTCGCGCAACTGACTCGATGGTGTGAGTGCGATAGTTAGTAGACCGAATGGAACAGAAGATGGTCGAGTGTTGCGTTTCATACTTATAGTCTTAGAGAAATGAAGGTATTCCATATTAGGATACTATTTCATATTTGGTGACTTTCCTCTACCCGAAAATGTGTTACCAAGCAACGTGAAAACGGAACAGTCTATATATCTAAGCGTAACGCACTGTATCTAATATAAATCACATGTTCTGTATGTATGTGTTGTTGTCAGGGGAATAAAGACATAAATCACGAAAGGTCAGTACCGTATACCTAGTTAGTTATATAGTAAATTGCTTTGATAGTGTACTATGTACGGTTTGGCGCTTGGTCGATTTTTCCAACGTGTTCGGGGAAAGGTGCTTTGTAATCTTTGTGATTGAAAACGTGATTGAAATGGGTTGTGTAGGGTTAATTATTATTATAGAAAAGGATGTTTGTAGTGGAATATAAGAAAGATTCTATTGAGAATTTAGAATGCTTTGTTAAATTGGTTTTGTAGAGGTAGAGAATGGGTTTGGCGAAAATATTGACCAAATAAAAGGGCGTCATTCTATGGCCCTTCTCATAATAAGGTGTTTGAAAGATTTATTTTTGTATGACCTATAAATCCATAGGGACCTATTCCACACTTTTATTTTTATTTTTATTCTACTAAGTATCTACTTATTCTTTGCATTGGCAGTTTGAATCACAAACAGCTTCTCGAATCCTCTCGATGTGACGATCGTTTCTCAGTAAGTCTTTAAAGGTTTTGAATGTGATACCTTTTTAGAATTCCATTTATGCAATCTGAAATAAAAACCATGTTCTCCATTCTGTACTATTTGCCTTCAGATAGAGAGGTATCTGCAAAAGAAAAATCATGTTAACAAACAATTACGTATTACTAAATTGATTAAATCAGTATCTTACTTCTAATTGTTCTGAAATAAGTTGGTGGAGGCACAAACACCCAAATTTATTAATTTGCAAGTAAGCAAAACTTTTTATAACACAAAAACATTGACAGAAGCGTAATTTCTTATCCTCTGTGGATAACTCAGTACCTACGCAGGTTTATACACACGGAGATAATATATTTCCAGTACAGGTAACATACTTAGTATAAGCTTCGCTTTGCTTAGATTTTCGTACAATGAAAGATCCGCATCCGCAGAAACTGGTTTGGCATAGCTTGGTTGGTCACCATGTTTGTAACTATTTCAATTCCGTTTCTACTGCGCTATTGCCGGAGACCGTATCCTTCAGTTCTTTTTTTTTTGTTAGTTAGATTATCCTGTGGGGTGCCTTGAGTGTACGGCCTCCAGCCAGGGCATAAAACTACTTACAAACTAAGCGACTACACGCTAAGGGTGCTGTGTGGTCCAAGCCTAGGCTTAGGGCGTCGCTGGGGTAGGACAGCATGGGGACAGGCTGGATCTGAATGATAATTATGTATCATTATTTAGGTGCTGATTTAAAAGTATGGCACAGAATCGCGGGTTGGCTCGAGCGAGGGTCGGGGAGGGCAAGGACCGGGACGTCGCGACGGACCTCCACGGCGAGGTCGGAAAGACGGTGGTATGCGTCTGAACTTTTTAAGAGTGCTAGTCTCTTTGCTACTCTCCTGGAGGAGGGCGGTAGCATCATCGGGAGTGACAAGGGTATGCCCCGGACGGCGTACGGAACTAATGCGCGAGGGTTCGTAACGGTTGGCTTTTCCTTCAGTCTACCCTCAGTTTTATACCCCAATGCTTCATAGAGATAGATTTATGGGCTGGGGCCCATAAATCTATCATAGAACCCCCCATAAAATTCCCAAAACGTTTAAAAACTATACCAAAATCATTTTATTTGATAACGTACCTATGGGGACGTCGCGTGCCATACCCAGTCATACGAATTTCCATGTAAATGTGGTCATGCATGGCTCATACGTGCATTGATAGCATCAGTAACTGATAAAACGGTTATTTAAATAAAATAACCGTTTTTATCGTTATTTAACCTGTACCGTTATATAAAACAATATTTTACGTAACCATCGATAAGCAGATGGTTAAATACCTATTTATGTTTACGTATTTGAACGTTAATGACCCTTTAGTTTTGTCTATGGGTACTTCATTTTCGGGGAACCCTTCTCAAAATGTTGATAGTAAATCAGAAGTTCCGTGTTTTATGGTAATTAGGCAAGTCACAGTCGGTTTAGGCACGTGTAACGTGAATTGATCTACAACCACTGCTTTAACTTGATAATTCATTGAATATCCTGGTAATACCATTGATCAAGTTTTAAACCCTTTGCTTTATAGATTTATGTAGGGACCTAAGGTAGGCAACGTTTTGGAATAATGTTTACATTTACAACAGTTTATATGCTCTTGGAACTTTTGTGTATTAATTTGCTTCCACTTTCTTAGCTACGTACCCAAATATGATTTTGAACTAAATATGATCCATACCAATCTTATATCATCATCATCTAATTAGCATGACGGCAACTAAAAGATTAAATTAATTTTTTGACACCCATAAGTTAGGTAACATACAAACATAGAAAAACAATGAGCAAAGTTTTAAGAGTAAAAAAGCAGAATTAGCCGTGGGAAGCAAACTTGGCACACCCTGAATCTTCGTGGTCCAGATATTGGCCCTCATGCTGCACACATACTGTTTTATTACATGAAGGTAGTTCTGACAGCAAATCTGCCTGCGAGGCTACGAATGACCCCATTCTTTCATGTCCTTCATTGAATATAAGTAGAAATAAAATCCGTTTTTGAACACCCCGCGCTTCAGAGAGGCTCACGGCATACATAACATGGCAAGTTTATGTCCCATCTGCTGCTATTGCGTGATTTCTTACTCTTTGACTGACACCGCTGCACAGCCGTATTTTAACGGCCTATCGAAGTTGAAAATCAAAAGAAATGAAGCTTAAAAACACGTAAAATATAAGCAAGTGCAATATTTTGACAGATATGGGACAGTTTATGGGGAAAAGAATGAAGTTAATGGGAATAAGGGTCGGTTTACAGCAAAAAGAATTGAAATAATGGGCCTCTAACAGGTAAATGACTTTAAAAGATGCATAAAAATGTCTTTCTGGTATAGGCAACTAGGTAGATACTAACAATCCATTGGATGAATAAAAACGGAAAGAACATTTTTGAGGTTGGGACAGTTGTCAAAAGATTTGTTCTATAAACACATTTTGGTACTCGGTGGTATGTAAGGCATGTAGGCTCTTCTTTCTGTCTAAGGAATATCTGTGGAAATATATACCTCTTATGGAAGCGTAGTAGCTAGTGTTTTTCATAATATGGCGAACGGTATTTTGTCATGTCATACATAAGTTATATTTGGGACACATAAATCAGGAGCAACATATCCGATTTTCCGCATACAAACCCAAAATTACCTACGCACATGAAAAAACTTTCTCTAATATGAAGGAAAACGAAGACCTATTTTACGTGAACTTTTTGTCATATGTCATGCGTCGGTGCCTGTTCTATTTTCAAAATGAAATTATAAGCGACGAATAGCGTGTTGCCAGACTACCGACATCGATAAAATGGATTGCAGAGTGACTTTAATGCTGGCTGTATATTACTCCTTCCTTGTGTTTGAAAGATTGGACTTATGATGCATGCCGTTAGTCATTTGTTCTACTATCCGGTTGTTCGAATTTTGAAAAGTTTAGGAATGATTGGAGTTTTATAAGTTTTCATGCGAAAGGTTGAGTGATTTGTTTTGAAATAAAAGCTAATCGCAGTCACTCTGGTTTTGTGTGAAAATTTATAAGTATTTCATAATCAAGTCGGAAACTTATTATGTTGGGATTTTGGTGACTCTTTTCTAAAGGAATATAAAATTAAATAAGGGTTTGACCTATTTGTCAGAGATTAACGTTCCAGATTCCTAATTTCAAGCAGAATTCGGTTATTCTTTCGAGATTTCAACGACATGAAATCCTTCGACACTCTATTCAAGTAAAAAAGCAAACTCAAGACTGATTTAACAACACAATTCACTTCTTATAAGGTTCTTACTGGGGAAAAGTATGCATTTTTTCAGAACCAAAAACAACGATACTGTATTCCTTATCAACCCAACCACCACCACATCCAAAATTCTCAAGGTACATACGTCCACGTAACACGTCGATCCAACTTTATCTACGTCGGCGTCGGTACTAATGGCAGCACCAAGAAACTTGGTAATTAAGCATTGTATCGGCCTGGTAATCGGCAGTCGACGGTGCCTCGTACCAACTATTTGAACTGGGGTAGCACGTTACTCCACAGCTATGCATTATCATTACTAACGGCTTGGCCATAAGATACAAACCCAAGCGACAAGCGTGAAGCGTCAGCAACTTTACCTTTTTTGTTTGCCTATGGCAGTAAGTAATGACTACAAACGCCACCTGTGACAATACGATCCTTATACTCTTCGCTCTTCGATCTTTTTTTCGTTTTCGTCCGCGTGGCAACATCAGGCATACCTACTACCATTGTGGTTATAATAAAATGATTGATTAATTGATTGTGGGTATAGCTAGAGTGGAGTTACCTGCTTGAGCTTTTGCCACGACACGCGTTTTAGGACAGCCATAGCGAAAAAAGCAAAAGAAAGAAGCTGCTAAGATCATGCCACGAGTGAAGGCGACTCGACCTGCTGAATGTCGGTTACTCACGCAAAATGAACATGCGACACACGCCCTTGTTGCTTGACGCTTGTCGCATCGCTTGTGGTCGTGGACCGGGCGTTAATGGGGACGAGGAATCCGTGGTCGGTATGCTAAAAGCTAAGTTAAACGATTTCATGTGTTGAAAGTTATTTTCTTTTTGGATTCCTTAGAGAAAAACTGTTTCTGATTAAGCTAGGAAATTGAAGGTTTTCATATCTTCCACTTATGAGATGCTTATTGTCCAGCAATGGATTCACTTGTCTGATTGAGACAAGCTGAGGAGATGATTTCCTATGGCCTGTGACATGTGCTTAGATTGTTAAATAAATAAATGAGCCAATTGGGCGCTTTCGTTCGAGCACGTTGCTAAATAATAACAGCCGCATAGTCCGATCTTTAAGGTTAAGCCGTGGTTGCCGAGGTTGGTCCGTGGAGGGGTGAGCAAAATTACATACAGAGTTTCCTCCGTGCCTCGGAAAGCACGTTTAGCCGTTGGTCCCGGCTGTCATCTGTAGATCTTTGAAAGTCGTTACGTGGAGTCTGAAGCCAAAAGTCTGACATCCAGTCTTATCAAGGGGTATCGTATTACCCAGTTACTGGGTTGTGGAGGTCAGATAGGCAGTCGCTTCATGTAAAATACTGGTACTCAGCTGCATCCGTCTAGACTGGAAGGCGACCATAAGATATTTTAGGAAAAGGCTAGGCAGATGATGATAGGCGCTTACGTTTATTGAGCAGTGTAGCTGAAGCGCATGAAAATTTAAGAACTTTCTTGTCCCCTTCCCCCCTGCCGGAAGGGTTAGTTTTTTTTATGAATTTTTTAAAGTTTTCATTCAAAATTTTACCAGTTTTATTTATTATCACGCACTGAAAATTTAAGAATATAAACAATAAACGTATATGTGATGATGATGTACAAAAGGTACCGATTTGTTAACATTTCGGGAATCACAGGCATAGTTACACAAAACTTATAGGTACCTACGCGCAACTTGCCAACCTAACCAAGACAGGTTAAAAAAACTTTTTTGGGAACGAACATAGTTATTATGAAACCGCCTTTTCCAGTATCAAAAACTGTATTTCTAAACTAGTACACATAAACAGAATACAAAACTTGGTGCTTATATCAGTAGAAAGCTTAATATACCACCCAATATGTAATTAACAAAGTTTAATTCCCCAAGCAAAACCTTTTAGTTTTCCCTCCAAAAAAAGTCTGCCGTTTTGGCGGGAACCGTAAAAATCCAACATTCTTTTTTTTTTTGACTCCAATATTTAACCAAAGAGTTTTTATAAACTCTTTGCTCATATCAAATACATCAATCTAAATCACAACAAATCTTATTATTATTTTATGAAATCATGACAGACTAAATTGTTAATTTCTCATTATTTTTAAATTTTCCACAGATTATGACAAGCAAGCAAGCCACAGACAATGGTAAGCAGATCAGCATGGCAGCCAGTGCCATAGCTCTTCGAGGAGTGCGCATATTCCTGTCAGCCGGCAGGCATGCGGCGGAGCGCCCGCAGGCCCAGGGCGCCGTCCCTGCCCCCAGACCGAAGCCCAAAGGGAAAAAGCCAGTGGTGGGAGGCAAGTTGGCGCAGAAGGTCCTCGAAGTACTGGTTAAGACTACAAGATTCACCAAGTAAGTTCGTGTAATAAGCATATTAGTTTGATGGGGTTACTTAAACCACTGGTTAACTAACCCTTTCTTCTATTCCATCCTGAATTTATATCAATAGATAGAGCTTTTTATTTTGAAGTAAATATTGAATGAAAACTTGGGTTTAAAATTCTTGGATTTATCTTACGCAACAGTAACAAAGACTTTAAAAAGGCATCTACCAGAATAAAATTATTCAACACACTGGTTCGCCCAATACTGGAATATGGCAGCCCGGTTTGGAATCCTCACTACGACATATACATCAAACACCTGGAAAGTGTCCAAAGGCGCTTCCTGTATCATCTTTGTTACAAAGATCGACTAACCAAAAGAGTAACTAGCTACAAAGATAGACTAGGGCACTACAAAATGGTCTCACTTGCAGACAGGCGAAAAACGGCTGATCTAATACTACTCCACAAAATATTCAATGGAGTCATAGACTGTAGCGAATTACTAGGTAAGCTACAAAAGAACGCGCCATCTCGCCTGCCGCGGAAAAGTAGCTACAATTTGTTTTATGCCTCAGGTTCCAAAACCAATCTCGGACATTTCGCCGCTCTCTCAAGACTCTGTAGGGAATTTAATGAAGTGTCAAAGCAATCTAACTTGGACATTACCTTTCCATTTTATACAAACATAATTTGACCACTGCAATAAATGTTAAATAATAATTATAATTTTATGTGAAACAATTTCGATATATGATTTTTTATAATTTCTTGTCATCAAATGCTTTTTATTATGTTGGTTCTTATTTCTATTTTGAGTTTGTTTTTCGATTTCCTTTTGTTATTATTTTTCCCTTTAAGTTAAATATTTTTATTTTTTCTAATCTCTCTGTATACACCTAGATATATGTGCATGCTGTGGTCTCCTATAATTGAAGGAACACACGTACCAGGCCCCTCAGAAAGTATTGCGAAAAAAAGTTTTTATATATGGGAGACTGGCCAGTTATTATGTTTTTCGAAAATATGATTATTTATAAGTAAAAATAAGTAAGTTCCAATTTCAAAATTTCCCTCCACATTTTTTGCGAGTTAATTCAAAGTATTGTGTCTCACTGAAATATGGATCTGCGCCGGGAACATTTTAGAGCTATGATTTTATACGATTTCAAGTGTCGCCTGAAACCGGATGAATCGTACGATAGACTTCAAATGGCATTCATGGATGAAGGCCCTTCCAAGGCAACCGTGTATCGTTGGTATAACGAATTCAAGCGCGGTCGACCAACTTTGGGGGATGACGAAAGAAGCGGTCGCCCTTTGACGGCTGTTACCGAAGAAAACGTGCTAGCAGTGAAAAATTTAATCCAAGACAATAGGCGAATTACATATCAGGAGATTCAACACATATTGAAGATTGGATCGGGAAGCGTTCACGAGATTCTACACAGCCATCTTCGCGTGAGGAGGATAGTATCACGCTGGGTGCCGCACAACCTCACCGATGCTCAGAAGCAGGCCCGGGTGGAATGGTGCCGTGATATGCTTAACAAATTTGAAGCAGGCTCGTCTCGGCGTGTTTACGACATCGTTACAGGTGATGAGTCCTGGATTTATCAATACGACCCAGAAACCAAGCGCCAGTCGACTGTTTGGGTGTTTCAAAATGAGCCAACGCCTACCAAAGTGAAGCGATCTAGAAGCGGGGGTAAGATTTTGATCGCTAGCTTTTTTAATTTGACTGGCCACTTGGTATCAATTCCCTTACGGGATCAAAGAAGCATTAATGCCGAATGGTATACTTCCAAATGTTTGCCAGAAGTTTTCTCTGTTATAAGCAACAAGCGACCAAACACAGGGCTCCGCGGGCTACTGCTCCACCACGACAATGCACCTGCGCACACCGCACTCAAAACGAGGGACTTCCTGGACAGCACGCCAGTCAAACTCCTGGGTCACCCTCCTTACAGCCCTGATCTAGCACCGTGTGACTTCTTTTTATTCCCAAAAATAAAAAATCAGCTCAAAGGGATACAATTTTCGTCGCCGGAAGATGCGCTGGCTGGGTTCGAGCAGGCTGTAAACGAGGTGTCTGCGGCGGACTGGAAAAAGTGTTTTGAAAACTGGTTTAGGCGCATGAATCTTTGTATAGAGGCTGGTGGAAAGTACTTTGAAAAGATTTAATAAAAATATATGTACGTATAGAACAATTTTTTTTAGTTTCGCAAAACTTTCTGAGTGTCCCACGTAAAAGAACCGTTTTTATGATTGTGACCTACATTGTATATGTGTATTCTTTGTTCGAGATCCAAATAAATAAATAAATAAAACTAATTTTATTTATTTCGTTTTTATTTATTTATTATTTTTCTGCAAGAATAAAAAACAATCAAAATTTAGGCATAAATCGCTCGACCGATTTCGATAAAACTTCATTCGCATAAGCACACATTCATATATGGATACATAGGTCCAAAAAGTTACTAAAAACTTTTTCGAAAAATTGTGTTACAGCAAAATTAGACCGATTTAAAATTATATAAGAAACAGAAATTTACAATTATCTTTTTTTTTTGTAGACATTTCGAAAATGTTTTAGGTAACTTTTTAGACCGATGTATCATGCTTATGCGTAAGAAGTTTCATTAAAATCGGTTCGGTCATTTCGGAAAATAAGGACTTGAAAGTTTGTATGAAATGTCGTAAGATGTAAACGCTCAATCTCTCAAACGAAATCACAGAAATCTGAATTGATCTAATCCCTCGATTGTCATTTGTTTCGAATGAAGTGAAGTCGGCAGGTTCTAAGTTGTTAAGGTGTATGTTGATGAGTAGAGAGAGGTGTGACACGTGATTGACGTGCTATAAGGCGGGAATACAACGCGAGTTGGTAACATAGGTTGAAAGAGTGCTGATTAGATGCGAAAGGAGGTATGGGTGATATTTTGACAAGGTCTAACCGGATGCAACTGAATACCAGTATTTTAAATGGAACGACTGCCTATCTGACCTCCACAACCCAGTTAGGACTGGGTAATACGACACCCGTTGGTAAGACTGGTTGTCAGACTTTCAGGCCACTGACTTCCTGTAACGACTGTCAAAGATCTACAAATGACAGCCTGTGCCACGGACCAGAGACACGGTGATTTTGACACGGTTATAAGAAACTAGCTGTCCGGCGCAACTTCATTTGCGTCACATTTTCCCCGTTTTCGCAACATTTTTACTACTCCACTCCTATTGGTCGTAGCGTGATGGTATATAGCCTATAGCCTTCCTCGATAATTGGGCTATCTAACACTGAAAGAATTTTTCAAATCGGACCAGTAGTTTCGGAGCCTATTCAATGCAAACAAACAAACAATCAAATCTTTCCCCTTTATAATATTAGTTTAGATGAGTGACATACAACGTACAACTTTAATATATCATTTATATTATTTATTTTGCAAAGAAATTACTTTATTAACAATAGTAAGTGTAAAATATGCACAATTATCTACACTAATAGTTGACTCGCCAACACGCCACCGCACAGGCCGACAGTTCGACAACGACTGCCCGCCCCACTACTCGGACCGGTATTTATAAACGTGCGACGTGCGCGCCCGAGGCAACGTCACAGTACTGTAATCGGTTTGTAGTGCGATGTAATGATATCTACATACACTACATCCCTTCCTTGTTTTAACAAGTTTTATGTAACCAAAACCATAAGACATTGAGCATCTCTGGCACAACAAAATCACAGCACAATAATATTTAGTAAATCATTATACTAAGATTTAGTTTAAAGTTTCCTTTTACCCTTCCTCTTCTTCTATTTCATTTTCTGATTCATTTATATCTTCTCCTATGTTAATTTCTTTATTTTGGTCACTTATAACTTCCCATTAGCCTTCAACTTTCTTCAAATGAACTACATTTCTTCGTGATCTCTTCCCAGTTATATCGTTTCGAACACTCATATCTCCACCTTTACTCTTTTCTACAGTATGGGAAGTTGGGTCATAATTTAGGCTAAGTTTATCTTTGACCATATTCTTAACGTAAACTTTATCCCCAGGCACTAGTTGACATTCACGAGCTCTTCTTTTCTTATCTGTATATTCTTTCCCAGTTTCTTTCTTTTCTTGGTCTCTGTCTCTGACATCTGAATCTTCTGGTTTATGTGTATGTGTGATGTCTCCTGCCATAGGTATATTGTCACGGTATTGCAGTTTGAAAAATAATTCTGTAGGAGTTTTACCTGTAACACTATGCGGGGTACTGTTATACATAGCCAGATACTGTAACAAAGCTTCTTGCCAGTTTTTTCGCTCAACTGGCAAATTTTTTCCGCATGTCTCGGTTCTGACGTTCCACTTCTCCGTTCTGTTGAGGCCACTATGGTATCGTATTATGCAAAACTATATTCCTTTCAGTACAGAATTTTTTTGAAGTCCTCGCTGCAGAACTGTCTGCCATTATCAGCTGTTATCGTCATCGGGTTACCAAGTCTGCAAAAATCTCTTTTAGAGATTTTATTATGTCGCCACTGGTAATATTACGACAAATCTTTACCTCCTTGTATCGACTGAAATAATCAACGATTACTAATATGTAATCGCTGCGTAGTAAAGGGCCCAACAAATCAATACAAGTATCTACCCAAGGTTCACATGGTAATGCCCGTCGTTTCAATGGGTTTGGAGGTTTTGCAGCTGATACTAATGTACAGCCTTTGCAGCATTTGACCAAATTCTCGGTTTCCTTGTCATGTCTAGGCCACCATACTGTGGTTCTTAGTCTCACCTTCATTAGGACTATTCCTGGGTGTTCTTCGTGACCAGCTGTCAGAACCTGACTGCGCAATGTTTTTTGGAATAACAATTCTAGTGCCTCTCAATAAAACTCCGTCGTAAAAGCATAATTCGTTTTGGAAGATTTTGTAATTTTTTTACCTCTTCATCCCATTTGTTGTTATAAAGGCCTTCACTTACTTTTAATATTTCCTTGTCTTGTTTTGATGCCTCCATAATTTCTTTCAGTGAAACTGCTATTAGCCTGCTTCCTTCAACAACTTGGTGTATATAGTTTTTAGACTTGTCCTGTGACGTTTTACTTAATTTACACAATCTTGATAAACTATCTGCTATATTTTCTTTGCCAGGCTTGTATATTACTTTAAATGCATATGCTTGAAGGCGTAGTATCCACCTTTCTATCCTTGCACATGGTTTTGATTTAGGACCGAATATAACCTCTAGTGGTTTATGGTCGGTCACCTATTCAAACTCTTTTCCAAACATAAAAACAAAAATGTTCCACAGCCCAGACCAGAGCTAAGGCATCTTTTTCTGTCTGGCAATATCGCCTTTCAGTCTGTTTGTGTCCGGTGACCATACGCAATAATGCGAGGTTCATGATCATTAATTTGAACTAATACTGCTCCTAGTCCTAACGGACTAGCATCTGCTATTACTATAGTCCGATCTTTGACGTCATGGTATCCTAGAGTAGGAATATTAGAAAAGGCCAATTTTAATTCGTTAAATGCAAATTCCTGTTTACTGCCCCAAAGACTTTAATTCTGTGGTTTTGGTCTGTTTCTTCTTATGCAGTTCTTTTAATGGTTTTGTAGTTGTGGCCAAATTAGGGATCCATTTTCCAACATAGTTGATTAATCCCAAGAAGCTCTGAAGCTCACCTATATTCATAGGTGGACGAAATTCTTGACTAGTTGTCACGTACTTATCTAATGGTTTTACACCTCTGTGATAATTCGTATCCTAAAAATTGAACCTTTTCTTCTATAAAATGCACTTGTCCTTTCTCAGTACCACATTATTTTCTTCTAGAGTTTTAATTACTTATTCTTATCTTCGATCATGTTCTTCAAATCTTTTCCATATACCAAAATGTCATCTATAAAATTAATAGTGCCATTACATCCCTCCCAATAACATTCGTTCTAGGGTTTTTATAAAAAATTCCGGGGCACAGGATATTCCAAACATTAGCCTTTTGTATCTGAACAGGCCTTTACTTGTAATAAAGGTTGTAATGTGTCTAGAGTCGGGATGTAATTCAATCTGTTGAAAAGCATCTTTTATGTCCAGTTTTGAAAAGTACTTCGCACTTTAAATTTTTAGATGCTTGTCCATATTGGGCAATGGGTGATTTTCAGGTAGAATTGCTTTATTTGTCCCGCCTCATATCTATGCAAATGCGAACATCTCCAGTATTTTTCAAAACCGGCACTATTGGTGATACCCAACTTGAGGATCCTTGAACTTCCTCAATAATGTCTTTCTCCAACAGTACTTATTTTTTTTTTTTTTATTTCCTCTTTTTCTTCCAGTGGTATGGGGGGATCCTTCTTAATGGTTGAGAAACTGGTTGTACTTTCTCATCGGTTGGTACCTCCACTAAAACATCCTTGAATTTGGGAAACTCTGTCTTAGTTTCCATTTGGTCGATTTCTAATCCAATTTTAAGAAAACCATAGCCATGGTAGTTTCTTTCCCAAGCAGATCTCTGGTTCCATCAGCGATGACGTAAAAAGTTGCATTTTCTGATCTACCAGCGGTTTTTATATTTGCGTCAAATGATCCTTTTAGGTCAAGGGCTTCTTACTTCCATAACCATAAAAAGTCTTATTGCAACTGTTTGGTTACGTTACCTTATTTTGTTTCATATTGTCCCAGGTTTTGTTTGTGATCAAGTTGCATTTACACCCAGAGTCTTCTAACATTTTAACCTTCATTCCGCCAATATGGCAATCTAATACACTGTCATCATCGATTTTGAACACATATTGTATGTCTTCGGGCTCTGTTTGATCTATCTGGTTTGTGTCGTTTCTTTTGTTATCTCTTTTCATTTTTTTTTTTTTTTTTTTTTTCATTTTATTTGTTGTTGTTTCCCTCATATTTCCTTTTATTCGTTCTGTCTCGTGTCATTGTCCTGCAGAATTGTCCAAAATGTCCCTTAGGCCCACATTTGTGGCAATCTTTTTCTTTTGCTAGGCATTTGCTGTCTTGAGACGCGTATCCTGAGCTCCCACATCTTCCACATCCTGTGTTTCTTTTCCACTTCTTATCTTGTTTTCCTGTTATTCACTCTGTTTATGTTTTCAGTTGATGTGCTGCTTTCTCCGAATTCTTCTATTTGTCGACTTACAGATTCAAGAGTATTTGCTTCGACAATTGTATTTGTTAGTGTTATTGCGTCTCCTGTTTGTATAATTCTCTTTCTAAGCTCTTTAGAGGAACACTTTTCTGTAATTTGATCGATTATATGATCGTCTTTGTCCTTAAACTGACATTTGTCAGCTTATTGCCAAAGCCGTACTAGGAATTTTTCAAAATTTTCGTTTGCCTCTTGTTTTATCAATCTAAAAAGGTGACGTTCATAGATCTTACTTTGTTTAGGTAGAAAGTATGCGTCGAGTTTGGTTATAGCCACTCCGAAGACATCCTCTTCATCTGCTGGTGATACATTTGCATCTGGTATAGTATAGAATATTTCCTGCAATTATAGTCCACCAAAATGTAGCAGCGAAGCACGTTCCTTCGCACTACTCTCAATTCCAGTAGCTTCCAGGTAGATCAATAGTGCCCGCTTCCAGCGTTCCCGTCTCGTTCCTACTGTTGAAGGTTCACCCTCACAATCAAATTTCTCTAACGTGAGTTGAGAACTCATGTTATTAATAAATAACCTGGAACCATTATATAAAGGGTTTGCACTAATCTGCCCAGTTAAAATATTTGGCAATTTAATGACCAGTATGTACATCCAAAGTACCACTACTGTTGACACAAATGTTCTTTGATGGTTTGTCAATTTAATGACCAGTATGTACATCCAAAGTACCACTACTGTTGACCAAATTTTCTTTGATGGTTTGTTAATTTAATGACCAGTAGGTATATTCTCCTGCTGTTAGTCATTCTCTTTTGACTTGTCAATTTAATGACCAGTAGGTATATTCTCCTGCTGTTAGTCATTCTCTGATGACTGTCAATTTAATGACCTGTAGGTATATTCTCCTGCTGTTAGTCATTCTCTGATGACTGTCAATTTAATGACCAGTAGATATATTCTACTGCTATTTGATTTACTAATCATGTAGCACAAATCAAATAACTAAACATGAGGTCCCAGTTTCGACTCCCAGGTCAGGCAGTGTCACTGAGTTTCTCCATAAGGAACCTCCCTGGCGTCCGGTTAATGGTAACAGGCATGCTCAATGTAATTGGTGAAACGTGGTTGCATCACACATCTCTGATTACCCCCTTGGGGAACACAAGCATGATGTTATGTTGCAAAACAATACATTAACGAACCACTTTTTGTTTCAGCCTTCACAAAATTATTTATTTACTGTTAATAAGTCCAATGAAAGATTCTAATGTATTAATATTTTGAATATTTCTTTCCGAAATACAATTAATTATCTACCTGTAGGAGACTACCTTTCCTTTTTTTTTTTTTTTATAAAAATATAAAACTTACGGTTTTCTCCTCGTCGCCAATGTAAAATATGCACAATTATCTACACTAATAGTTGACTCGCCAACACGCCACCGCACAGGCCGACAGTTCGACAACGACTGCCCGCCCCACTACTCGGACCGGTATTTATAAACGTGCGACGTGCGCGCCCGAGGCAACGTCACAGTACTGTAATCGGTTTGTAGTGCGATGTAATGATATCTACATACACTACAGTAAGTATTATGGAAGGATTTTTTTCTTCATCTTCTTTAATAAAAAAATTAAATATGTGGGAGGAAATAATTTGCATAAAGGTCCTGATTTTTGTCGTTAGCTTGCCTTGTGCAACATCTTAGTTCAGTCTTTTTTTTCAAACCTTTTACAGTTAGCAACGTAATTTCGTCTTTTAAATTATTCATAATTCTGTTTTTACTGGGCATAATCATAAAAGGATTCCCGCAACCCATAATCAACCTTTCGATGAGCAATAAAAAAATTACAACTCCATAAAACGATGTTTTACATAACATAATCAAAAACCACGTATGTCTATTGACACGTGTTTAACCCTAAATGAACACATTGTATTGGTAAGCTATAAACGATCGAAGGTAACTATTCAACCCTCTGCTGCTCGTGGCTCAGTAGGGCGGCTATAGGCGGCCCGGGCAGGTCGCTTCGGTCATAAAATAGTACTGGCTCGGTAGTATGAAACACGTGCGATGGCGCCTCATAAGAAACTAAAGGAAAAACATCTTGATGCGTTGTATAGACTCACTCATTTTAACAAGTGAGTGCGGTTTAGTGTCAAAAGTTGTTTTTGAGTGTTTCGAAATGTTGTGAAAAGTTTGGAGTTTTTAATTTTTTGACTGAAAATAAGATGTCGCTAAAGTTTTCAGTTTTATTTTTTTACTTAAGTAATTTGTTATGTTCATTTAGTCAAGAACTTTTAAGTTTACAAAAACTACCGTGTGTCTGTCTCCGTTTCAAACGATTTTTTATTTATTTTTCTATCTGCGGTATCATCAGTTACTACCGTCGTCTGCTACCTATTAGTAACTAAACAAAATCATAAAAAACTTTCGAGTTTTCAAAGATTTTTTCCCCTTTTGAAACGTTTTGTTAATATTTTTTTTCGGCGTCATCTGTTGTATTACTTGTCTTTTGAAGCTCGCTGTTGTATTTTCTTTAGCTCCTTATTTTCGACGAACATTTTTCCTATTGCGTGTACCTTTATGTTTCATAGAGAATAAACACTAGGTCACCAGTTCTAGGTCCTAAGTTATACAATAAAGTGCGTGATAGCTATCTCGTAGTTTACGAGGGAACTCGTTTTGTTATGTACGAGTAGGTACAGTTGTAAAACGGACAAATTATTGTGTCTCACTCTGAGATAGGCACAGCCATGTTTTTTACGAGTATTTGTACTTTTATTGAGGTGTTATTTTTCTTGGCTACCTACTATACTAGAAGGTAGTGTGAAGGGGTATCGAAAATCTACATGTATTTTAGACTATCATAGTGTGAGTTAAGATTAAAACGAGCTTTGAGACTTCGAGAAATGTGAAATGTAAAATGATACATTAACTGTCAAAAGAGTTAAACGCATCAAAACGTTTTGTCTGATTCTGGTTGCCTGAACATTTTATTTGTCTAATACCAATTAATTGCTTCTAGGCAAAATTAGAAGAATGCAAAATTATATTATGAGTAAATTACTGATATTATAAGTAAATTATGATTGGCTAATGGTGGCTTGGTGGAAACGGTTGCGATTTACTGGCCTCCAGTTCGGTTCAAATCCAGAGAAGCACTATAAAACTACGTAAGACAACAGGCATGTCTACAGTCAAAAAATTAAGACAATGGTGGATCACTCGCGACTTTTATCACGGCCCACTTCGTTTTAGAGAGTACGCTTGTGGAAAAAATCTGGTGTCCGCAACTCCAAGTCCAAGCGCGTATTTTTGTAGCGAACGCTAAACTAAAAACTCTATACTTTTGCTAAGTCGGTTTATGAGAGAACTTCCTTCTTCCAGGGCTGAGATCGAAGCCTTGTACAACATGTATCGTCGGCTAGTGATCACCGCGCAAGCTGCGGCACCGGCCACTGTTATCGGACATCCACCCAAAATTGATGTGAGTATTGTAAAATAGCTTACTTAGTTCTTTTATTCTAAAGTATATGAATATAGATCAAATGTTCTATCTCAACCGGAGAGGTGATCTGTACCTCAAGCCCTTCCTAATTCAGACATCTTTCTCTATAAAAGACTGTGCATGTGTGAACCAGCGCCGGTATTTTCTGAAGTCAAAATAAATAAAGACTTATGATAAATGATTATGCCGCGGGCATTTAAAAAATAGCGATTAGAAAGTACTAGAGTAGCTGATGGAATTTATAGAATCTTTCTCTTTCTATTTATCTAGGTATGTCAATACAAGTATTAGTGTTTTCTGTATAAACTTCTAATCATTTAGGGCACTTCTATGTAGTAGATGTCCTAAAGCATCATCATCATGTGTTATGGGCCTCAGGCCTGCTAGTTTTGAAAACCTGTGTATTTCCAGCATGAGTATATCTTGTAAAGTTTCACTAAGCCTCACAGACAGTCTTGCAAATGCTGCCTGACAAAATCTTCTGTTGAGAGTTTTGCTGCAATCAATAAAACATAAATCAGTTTGTAAAGCAATACATTTGCTGCACCTCCCTAATTATATCAATCAATATCGTTAGTGCTTTAACTCAACTTAAACCATTAACCATAATAAGTGTCGATACAAAGAAATAATACAACAACTCAACTTGAAGCAATATTCATAAAACTTCACAATCTCACTTTTCAAATCTAACTATCTACTTTTCAACCTCAACTATCAATAACAATAAATACATCAAATATAGTTTGAATAAAAATTGAGGGGGTTGGTTCACGAGCACTATAAAGGCTTCTTCGGCAAGCGCGACGCGACGCGGCTCGCGGCAACAAAACCTACGTAGAAAAATTTCCATGAAAACGCGCGCGACTGTTCACACAGGCGCGACGCGACGCGTTTCTGGGTTTGTTCGCCGCGACACACTCCGCAACAAGAAACTCAAGCATCAGCTCGTTGATAGATAACTCGATCCTAACATATCGAAAAGAAATCGAAAATTTCGAAATTTGTTTTGTTTATAATTACGTTAATTATAATTTACTTGAAAATCTACTGTTTTATTTGTATAGATATTTTATTCATTTTGATTTTGAAAGTTAGAGTAAGGCATAAAAATGATTATCCAAAAAGATTTAAGTCCATAGGACGCGGAACCAACGCTATGCTGCGTCGCGCTTTCGGATCGCGTCTGTCTGAAGGAACCCTTATTCTTTATTGGCAATAACATCAAGGTTTAACCGCTGGGTACACGGCAGGGAGGCAATCTTTCTTCGGGTGTATCCATCGCGTGCGTTCATATGGTTAGGGCAGGAATTAGGCCGCGACTGGTTGTTCTATTATGAAGTTGTAATGGGGTTATCTATGTGAATAGGGGGTGTAGCCGTATAGACGTATGTGATTTTCATGTGAAAACACTAAACGTAGTTTAGTGAACTAAATACTATCCTTGTACTTACTTACTTGGTTTGAAAAATGATATAAATTGCCCAATTCATAGCAACAAATACTTACTATACTCCTCCGTGTTAGTTTACCATTTTCCACAGAAAGGATTTTTAGCGGTATTAGCATATTTTGTTAATTCTACAGATATTCGTTCATAATACATTAATAACATAGTGCATGATATTTCATTAAATAAGTGCCTATCATTAATTTTGATTTCCCTCTGCAATATTCACGGAAATGAAAATGACATTTTAGACAAATTACCTTCACATTTAACTTAATTAAGGTTCAATTTACTATGACATTGACGTTAATTTTGCTGTGGCATGAAAACCGGGAAACGCGGAAGTAAAATTCTGATAGAATTTTGGACAAAACCAGTTTTAAATTACAGAATAGGGGAGTAAGTAAACAAATGTAAGTTTAAATAGAAAATAGTTAGAGAAAACTTGCAAAGCGGTGCTGGGACATAGACTCTCAAACCGTTATTATTCTTTATCGTTTGGTCTGCTGGCCTACCATGACGTCTTAAAGCAGAATTGTTTTACTCTTATTCCAGTGTGGGAAAGAGACGGAGTTATACAGGATGTCTAGCGCCATCTCTTTCGCACACTGGAAAAGGAGTAAAACAAAAATGTTTTAAGATGTCATGGTAGGCCACCGGGTGTCAGAGTTGTTATGCAGCTCATGGGCCTCTGACTTGGATTTACATGCCATCGAGAAATATCTCTCAAGCATGCTGGTTTCCTCACGATGTTTTCGTTCACCGAAGCAAGTGATAATTATACAATACTAGCAGCCCGCCCCGGCTTCGCACGGGTATTTAACAATACACAAACATAAAAAAACCCTTCTATTTTGCGTCAGGTAACCTTCCCGTGGGTGTCGTAAGAGGCGACTAAGGGACTTGCCAGAGAATGGGCAGCAGCGTTCTGTGGGCTATAGTAACAACTTTACTGCGATCGCCAACCTTCCTGCCAAGCGTGGCGATTATGTCAAAACCCCCTTATGTCAATGGCGACACTTGGGGGAGGTCTATGTCCTGCAGTGGACGTCTTTTGGCTGAAATGATGAATGATGATGAACTAAAAAAAAATTATAAACAAAGTTTGAATATTCCCCTCCCGTACGGCCCGTACCCCAGTGACGCCTACATCGTATAAGGTGATGCCCAGCCAGCTGAGCAGGGTGAGCGGCGACCACGCAACTTTTTTCTAATACTTACATTTTTAAACTCCTGATATCTTTCGAATGGAATGTCCGAATTGAATAATTCAAAAAGTTATATAAAGGTATTGAAGCAGTCTTGAATATGAAGTAATTTATTTTGATAAGGATTAATACCAAGATACAAATACAGAGTCTTTTCTAACGGCGGCATTAAAATATATTATTTTAAATAAAAGAACAGTTATTGTGGCATAAATATAATAGTTAGACATATGCTGTCCCAACACTTTTTGTAAATAATGATGTGTTCTGCAAAGTCGTAATACATTATTTTATTCTATCATCAATAGTTTTCGCAGCGCACGCGATGTAAAGAATATTTTAGGTAATTTTTATACACCTTGGGTTACATAATTGCAGTTTTAGTAAGGATCCCTAATTTTTTTGAAAATATAATATAGCCTATGTCACCCGCGGATAGTGTAGCTTCCCAACAGTGAAAGAATTTTTCAAATCGGTTCAGTAGTTTCGGAGCCTATTCAATGCAAACAAACAAACAAACAAACAATCAAATCTTTCCTCTTTATAATATTATAGTTTAGATAGATACACATGAATCCGAAAAATCTGAGGTGCGTGTCATGGGTTCGAACTCGAGACCTATGACTTGGTAGTCAGAAGGGACTGTATTACGTTACTCCGAAGTTCAAAACACCGATGTACGGTATACATAAAGTTCGTTAGTACGAATTACGTCAGTCAGAAAGTACACTATGACGAATTTCATCTAAACTAATATTATAAAGAGGAAAGATTTGATTGTTTGTTTGTTTGTTTGCATTGAATAGGCTCCGAAACTACTGGTCCCATTTGAAAAATTCTTTCAGTGTTAGATAGCCTATTTATCGAAGAAAGCTATAGGCTATATATCACCACGCTACGACCAATAGGAGTGGAGCAGCAATGAAAAATGTTGCGAAAACGGGGAAAATGTGACGCAAACGAAGTTGCGCCGGACAGCTAGTTACTCATAATGTTCGTCACTCCGATGTACGTTACTCCGAAAGTTTGCTACGACGAATTACGTTATTCCAAAAGTTCATCATCGCAATGTACGGTACTCCGAAAACTTGCTAGGACGAATTACTTAATCGAGAATGTTCATAATCGACATTCAGAGAGAGTATTTAGTTTTTATGTAGGTATATTGTTGTACCTAAGGATATATCACTGGTTCAGTTACCATGAATCATTATGATTCAAGACCTCCCAATGTCAAAAGGAGTGAAACAATAATGTTTTAAGACGTCATGGTAGGCCACCTAAGTCTAGCCAGTCTTCCAATAAGTTATGGTACCGTGAACACCGAAACATAATATTTGAATTTAAGTATAACTAATATGCGTAAGTTGGCTATAACACATTTACAAAGTTTTGCTTGATTTCCTCAGAAAATGATTAATTATGCTGAAACTTTACTACCTTGAAATACTCGTGCTTACCTAGTCGTGGCTTATTTATTACTAGCTGTCCGGCGCAACTTCGTTTGCGTCAAATTTTCCCCGTATTCGCAACATTTTTCATTGCTCCTCCACTCCTATTGGTCGTAGCGTGATGACATATAGCCTATATCCTTCTTCGATAAATGGGGTATCTAACACTAAAAGAACTTTTCAAATCGGACCAGTAGTTTCGGAGCCTATTCAATGCAAACAAACAATCAAATCTTTCCTCTTTTAATATTTATTTTTATATGCACCGCACAATAAGAAGGTACCTATAATGTGTTTCTTGGGCAAAAACCTTATCATATTCTGATTTCGTAAAGTTTATTCAGCACATTTTCTTTGATAATGCCTCGTTGGACTAGTGGACGCAATCGCGACTGCTGAGCATAAGGTCCTGGCTTCGATTCCCGGGTCAGGCAAAGTGTTATTGTGATTTGTCATCATAAATTTCTCAGTAGCAGCCACGGAGTCTGGATTTGTACCCGGTTAATAGCAATAGGTTCGCCCTCTATTATATGGGGACTTTCAACAAAACTGGCGAAATGTGGGTTTACTATTAGGCAGTATTTGGTACTCCTCTGCCTAACCCTTTGGGTACTAGAGGCGTGGTGTTATGTCTTCTCATATCTCTCTCTATATATATATATTTGATAATGAAGTGCGAGTAAAAGATTTCGCTGAACGGTCGAAAAACAAAATGTCAAAACAAACCCAACATGAAATTCCTTACATCCATTATAAATCCTCAGGGTATAGACCAAAGCACCTTCCGAGACGTGATGCACAACACCTTCGACCTGGTAACCGAGGAAGCCATCCTTGAGCGCATGTGGATGACCTGGGAGCGGGGAGCTGCAGGTGGTGAGGGGTCCTTGCGGTTCGAGTCCTGGGTGAAAGGCCTCAGTGTGCTGCTAAGGGGCAACATGGAAGAACGGATCGGATACTGTTTTAAGGTGTACGACCTGAATAATGATGGGTTTATAACGAGGGAAGAGATGTTTTTGTTGCTTAGGTAAGGATATGTTTGATAAAAATTTATACCCCCCCCCCCTCTTGCTACTTATACATAACTGGCAAAATGTTAAAAGCACCGTTTTCAAATATAATCTCAGGTTTTTTAAACGCCCTGAGCCAGGTAGTATAGCCCGCTCGGTATCGGTTGATTATTGGACCTTAGCAGCTTACATATTTTTAGGAACTCCTTACTAAAACAGCCTGGTGACGAGGATCCCGACGAAGGAGTACGAGAGCTGGTGGAACTGGTGCTCAGGAAGTTGGACGTTGACAAGGATGGGACCGTGTCGTTGGATGACTATAGGTAAGGCTCATAATAATTTTGAATTTAACCCTAAAGCCTCCTCTCCTCTCCTCTTTATACGCGCCTTGCTTAAAATGCAAGGTTTCGTTTGCGCGTCAACTGTGTCTCCCTTAAACAGCGCATATTCACGAGACGATAGCACACCAACGGTATTTATTATGAAGGCACTGTTTGTTGTCTTTTTAAGAATTTTGTTAACAAGAATTACTCTACGGTGTACGGTACACCTTTGTGCCTCTTCAGTGGATTGACTCTGCCGGCTAACAAGCATACCTACCTACTAGTTCCATGATCACATCGTTAGCAAAAAAGAGAACACTGATGCGGCATTGAGACATAGATATTTGGTATGTATACCGACACGTTGTCAGCAAGCTCAAATAGTCCGGCTAAGCAGTCAGCAACTAGAGTTAGCTAGCTCAAGCACCTGAAACAGAGAGAGAACCCAACACGGAACGCGATCAGGTTGTTTCCTCCCTCTGTAGCCCCATAGAATGAGAGCATGAAGTTTTCGTCGATGGCTTTTGTCCATCGCATGCGCTGCATACTTCCGCCTGGAACTGGGGCCCTATCAGAAGCCGGTGGGCCTCGAGGTCCTAAGCCGTACGGCGGGCGGCGTCGCCCCGTCCACGAGCAGTGGCGTCGTGGGCGGAGAAAAGTAGGCACCTACTCGTTGCTCGAGCTCGAACGATGTCCAATGTCACAGCACTCACGGTGAGGCTGGGTTCGCGGTGCTTTATAATTTTGATCTGGTTTTTGTTACAGACAAGCTGTTGAGCAAGAGCCGCTTCTTTTGGAAGCGTTTGGACAGTGCCTGCCCACGAAAAGACATACCACCACCTTCCTCAAGACCCTTACTAATAAGACATAGAAACATACTATAAGAATACCTACTAAAAAAATATACGATAAGTCAAAAAAAAATCTATGGTTGAGATCCGTAAACTTACCGTGCTGACTTAGATAGGTCTCTATCTTGCACTTCTTGTTTGTCATGTTATGTTAAGTAACATTTATAGACCTAAGACTAAAGAGTTCATTATAGTTCTAAGATACAATGTGAATAGTTTTTACCCTGTAAGTTGTTAACTTCACAGTTGTTAGTTTGTAAGATATTGTGTTATTTAGTTGATTACGGTATTTTTTATTTGATTTGTTCCTATTATAGTGCCTAAACATAGTGACAATGTTTAGCGATAATAGTGATAGAAAAGGCGAACATATTTTACAATTGAAAGTCGTTATAACATAAGAACAAAACGGAGGAATGTGGGAAGACAACCGATTAGGTGGACAGACGATCTCATTGAAGTGGCCGGAAGAAACTGGAAAGCCATGACATATAACTGCCAAAAGTGGAGAGATTTGGAAGAGACCTACACTCAGCATTGGGTGGCCAAAGGTTGAAGAAGAGTGAGAAGAGAAGATAACATAAGTAAGACTTTGGAAGCAATTACCAAATCTAGGAGCCCTAAACTTCAAGCAGGAATCAAAATGAAAAAATCATAAACGTTGCGGCGAAATAAATAATAAGTAATACCACTGTATACCAACAACGTTTTTATTTATTTACAAATGCGTTATGTCATGTTTAGTTGTACTTATTTACAATAATGCCCTCGTCTAACAGTAACTTAATCGTGGGGATCCAGTCCGGTTCCGATGAAGTCGGTCAATATCTTGGCAGCGGATGGAGGGAACAGGTTGAAGAGCTGAAACGAAAGACAAAGTTGGTTAGACTGGCAGAATGTTAATTAATCACTGGGTGTAACAATTGCATCACTTTTAGAAATTTTACAGTAGCCGCTGCAATCAAAGTTTCATAAAAAGGTATGGTATTTTGAAGAGACTTAATACCGTGGTTTTTGGCAAATCACAACAAATGCAATTGAGTCGATATGTCTCCCGATGTAAATAGTCTTTCAGCAAAGACATATTTAGTATTTTATAATATATTTTTTTTTAGTGTTTAATACGTCATTGTTGCACCAAATGAGCGAATATTGAATACAGACTTACTAATAGTAAGAAGGGTTAACTGAGCTTCATGAAAAATGTAACCTAGTAGAAGCCAGTATCAAGTGAATAAGTAGCAGTTGCCTCAAAATGCCTACTTAAAAAACATCAAACATTAAATGCGTCGATTTCTGAATCTGTCTGCATGATAGCGACAATTGCCATAACACCATGTTGTGCCAATTTGTTTTTTTGACTTCCGCATTTTCTTGTTTCCCGATGTATTTAGACACTAAATCGTAATCCTAGAATTTCTTTGCGGCAATCGGGCAGATTTTCGAATAAGGTACTTCCTCTAGCTAGCTATCATTGTCGGCTCAGGCGCAAAATGTCGCTTTCGCAAAATGTCAAACCCATAGTTGCATTCTGCTTCAATCAATGCTATGGATCTCATTTGTCACATTAATCAATGTTAAAGATGTATAAAACCGGCGCACCATGATTTCGTTTATTAAAATGACATTTTTTATAAGCTGTAATCGAATATTTATATTCTGTGGTTTAACATTGATTTTAGATTGGATAATTATAAGAATAATTACGTAAGTGTTATTTTACAATAATCTGCACGCCCATAATGAAGACCAGCGAACAACGGATCGACATGTGATCTATAAACCGCTCGAAAATCCGATATATATAATTAACAGTTTTCCGGTAGTTCAATTTTGACAGATGAAAAGTAGGCGTTTATATGTCAATTTATAAACAAACAGGGCGAAATATAGGCGTGGCTACTCCGACTTTAGTTCAGTTCATGACTAAGAATACCAGTGTATCTATACTAATATTATAAAACTAAAGAGTTTGTTCGTTTGTTTGCTTGAACGCGCTAATCTCAGGAACTAATGGATTTGAAAAATTCTTACAGTGTTTGATATCCTATTTATCGAGGAAGGCTATAGGCTATATCATTACGCTACGACAAATAGGAGCGGATCAGTAATGAATAATGTTTCAAAATCGGGGAAAATGTGACGCAGACGAAGTTGCGCGGGTCAGCTAGTATCCTAATAAAATCGAGCATTTTACCATCCATTGTTCTGTACGGTGTCGGACGTAAAGAATAGCACCATCCCATATCTTCTCGTGGGTGTCGTAAGAGCCGACTAAGGGACTAGCCAGAGGATGGGCAGCAGCGTTCTCTGTGCTTTTGTAACAACCGAATTGCGATCGCCAACCCGCCTGCCAAGCGTGGCGATTATGGCAAAACCCCCCATATGTCAATGTGGCGTTGGGCGAGGCCTATGTCCAGCAGTGGACGTCTTTCGGCTGAAATGATGATGATGATGATGATTTTACCAGCAAACACAATTAAGTTACAGTCTTACCTTGTTAGAATAATACATATCACTAGGGATGGTGATCTCGTGGTACTCTCTGCGGATAGCGTCCACGATCTTGTCAGCAGCATCGCCGGGCTCCACGGTCTTCATGAGTCCTTCGAACCGGATGCGCGGATTGTGGCACAGGCCGGTGTTTACGATGTACGGGAAGATTGTTGTGAACTTGATCTGGAATGAAGTAACCAAAGTGTTACTGGACGTCAGATTGGCAGTCACCCCTTGTAAAATACTGTGGTACAGGTGTATCCATTGAGATTAGAAGCCAAGCTGATCCAATTGTAGTTAGATAGAAATAAATAAGGCAGATGTTATCATTGGTGGTTTTCAGTTTTTCGGTAGCTGTCATAGGAATTTGTGCATCAAACAGTTGGTCATGAAACTTGTGTAATTGGGATTTCATACTTTCAAATGTCAAATTGCCAACATCTGCCCTGAACTTAGTGACATTATGAACAAATATATAGGTTGGTGATTTAATCAACTGCATCTGTCAAGGAGGGCGCTCTACCTGTGATACATGGAGATCATCAAAATTCATATCATTGCAAGAGTTGTTTAATATGGTTATTATTGATAGAATCAGATCCCATTGACGCTCGTAAGTTTCCGTGGACTTAAAAACCCTAGTCAGCTATAAAACATAGGTATTAAGGTAATACATACCCCATTAGTATCCCTAGGGTCTTCATGCAGCTCAACAGCAAGCGACTCCATGATGCCCTTCACTGCATACTTGGTGCCGCAGTAAGGCACCAGGTTCCGCAGACCCATCTTACCGGCCATGGAGGATATGGCGACGATGTGACCGTTGTTACGCTCCAACATCGCTGGGAGGAAGGCTTGGATCATCTGGAAGAAGAAAACAATTGTATGTTAGTATTATGGTTGGAGTTATTGAGTTTTTAGAGTAGGAATTTCTCAGTAGCCGTAGATGAATGAATGGGCACTTAATATGTGTCCTGTTGTTTGTTCATTACAGGGACTGATGGACGCTACAGAGGACGGGAGTGGCTCAGTTCTGGGCCGACACAATTAAGATGGCCAACGAAATGCTAAGATGAAGAAACCCTAACGGTCCTTCGTATCTTCAGGAACGCTTCGAATATCTGGCACCTAGAGGTAAACCTTGTCGCTCATCATCATCTCTTCTCCTTCGTTTTCCTCCCCACTCTTCAAGTCGGTACGATGGATCTTTTACTGTTCGTGCTGTGCGCCTTTGGAATTCACTTCCACACTCCTTGCGGGATAGCCTTTCGTTAGACGTGTTCAAGAAAGGAATAAGAGAACATTTCTTGTCAACATGTTATTACTATGTATATAGTATTTTATATGTATGTTTATTTTTATATATGTTTTGTATGTATTAGTAGTAGTTAATTTAAGTTTTGAATGTACTGTTTTTGCACATAATCGTAAGTTTATCCTCTTTTGCAAATCTCGCAATCGAAAAATGGTTTGCTGTAAGAAAACCCAATTCTGGGTTAAGCTCGCCGTTGTACATAAGTTTTTATATTGCAATTTGTGTGTATTTTTTTTTGTGTTCAATAAAGAATAAGAATATGAATGAAGAAGTAGCCGCCCAGATTTGTGCCTGGTTAATGGCTATTGGTTCTTCTCTTATTATAAGAGAATTAAAAAAACTGATGAAATGTGGGTGTACCATAATTATGTAGGTATACATATCCCTAATCCTTCGGGGTTAGATACGTGATGTTAATTCTACCTTTAGAACCATGGGCATGGACTGTGACCCCTTTTACGTATGTATGTATTATCTCCTGATAATATCGTTAAATAATGCATTTGGTTTCCAAGGGTTTATATGTCGAAGCAGGTGTGTGATGACTATCCGGATATTTTACAAAAGGTCCTTAAGATGAAGTCATTACCCATGACATTGACTGCAGTATGCATATTAAAAACTGAGTTGTCATTTACAGTGCAATAAACAACCTAATTGTGAGGAGATAAAGGTTGTTGTCAAAGTAGATAAAGGTGTTTATTGTACGGAGAACATTTACTGGTTAACACACAGGGTTAACTTACATGGACATTTTTAAATGCATTTGTTTGGCATTTTATGCTTGCCTCTACTGGAATTTTGACAACCTGTTTGCCGCAGAAGGCATCGAGTATTAATTTTGTTGAGATTCAGATTTTATTTCTGTAATCGCCCGGATTATGTGTAAGTAGATATATTATATTTATACGTTTTCTGTATATAAGTATTAAAAGCAGAGATGAAACGGATATCCGGTAACTATCTGGTATTTGGCCTATCCAGCCTAAAATTACTATCCGTCCGGATACCGGATAACAAACGGCAATCCCGCCGGATACCGAAATTAAAAAGAATACGAAATATCAAATATTGTTGAGTACCTACTTTATTTATGGCACCTAACAAAAGTATAATCAATAATCGTACTCGTCCTGCACTAACGGCAAATTATGGTGAATAAGTACTAATTCTCTGCACTGAGAGGTAACAAGCAGTTTCGCTTATTTTCACAAACAAGACCAGCTTAAGAAAAAAGTCTTTCGCTGTACACACTGCTGCAGGGTGCTAAAACATACTAGTGCCACCTTAGCGAGTTCGTTTCTTGCGATGCACCAAACGGCAATGTTTGGCAGGATATCTAGCAGCCGGATATCCGGCTATCCGGTTAAAAGACTGGCCGAATACCCAGTTTTCGGTTAAACAGCTATCCATGTCATCTCAAAAAAAATGCTACTAATTTTACAGTAGACTGTTCTCGTTAACCTATGTAATGACACCTCTGTAAATAACTCAATAATAAGTAGTTCAGGAGTACAAAATCTCTTTAAAAACGTCGCTTTTGTGGCGAAGAAGGAAAAAACAAATACAATGTAGGGCCTGTATACCTAAAATGATGATTAATTTGTGAAAAATCCTTGAACTTTTGGATTGATTTCAAGTTCACGTAATTATTTCTCAAAAATTTGCCTTTAACTCTTTATCGTTTTCCTCATTTACTCGAATGGGTGCCAAATTACAAAGGTTAGTTGTACGTATAACAATCAGAATTTATCTTGCTCGGGTATGGCAAATACCATCTACTGGTTGAACTTGAAAAACTTTAATAATTATGCTCTCAAGTCTTATTTACTTACATAATTACAGCTGAATGTCAATAAACAAGTGACAAACCAAGCCTTTTGGTGATTCATGCTTAAAGATGTTTTTCGAAAATCCGTATACAATACTTAAATAGAATTTGTTTTTAGACTATAGTTGAGATAAATGATTTAGTTGGCAACACTCCCAAGAGAGTTAAACTCACTTCAATTCAGTTACACTTTAATAATACCTACTTAAAATACCCCTATTCTTAAAATTAACTTTTAAAGTTAATTATTTTACCACAAAGTAATTCCGTTAATTACTTCGTCTATTTAATCTAACTTTATATGAGGTGTTAAAAATTAACTGCAACAAAAAGGAGTCATTGTACTCAAGCATATAGCAAAAAAAAGTCGTATCCCAGCAATAATTGTTGCGTAGGGTTACTTACTTTGATGTACAAAATTCTTGATTTATAATATAATAATTTTAACAGCTTCGTGAAGTGTATGTTTACACCTCGTATTATCTTTTTTTGTAGTAGTAAAAATTAAAACTTTATCTTTTCTTAGTCTCATAATTTGCTTAAATACTAATTTTATACGTGTTCATACAAAAATGCACTTCAGGATGCATGACATGTCAATGGGTCACCATTGGCATGTCATGCATCCTGAAGTGCACCCTTTGCTCTTCTGCTGGCCGTAGCTTAGTCCAGAGTTACCATACAAGTGGCCAGCTTATTGTACTGGGTACCGTATAAAGGATAATCGACATCTACACTAATATTAAAAATCGTGTTCGTACAGACAGCGTTAGTATGTGCTAACCCCTCTACAGTCCGGCCGAGTACGCCAGGGGGGTTACTACTTAATGACGCTGTCTGTACAAAAATGGACTTCAGGATGCATGACATGCGAGTGGTGACCCTTTGCTCTTCTGCTGGCCGTAGCTTAGCGTAGCTTAGCTTAGTCCAGAGTTACCATACAAGAGGCCAGCTTTTTTTACTGTTTTACCGTACAAATGATAATCTACATCAACACTAATATAAAAAAAAATTGTAAAGTTTGGATTTAAGATACAGTCCGATACTACTTATCTGGTACCGAGTGCCATAGGATATAATGCTTCGACGGCAGACGAAGTTGCAGGCAAAGGCAAGTACATCAACCTACAAAAATCTGTCAAATTTCTTTAATGAATTTTCCACTTTATCGTTGAAAGTTTAGGTTCAATATTGATTGGGAATATTTGACAGTTTCGTTCGGGTATTTTGATACATCTTAACTAATATTATAAAGAGGAAAGATTTGATTGCTTGTTTGCATTGAATAGGCTCCGAAACTAATGGTCCGATTTGAAAAATTCTTTCAGTGTTAGATAGCCCATTTATCGAGGAAGGCTATAGGCTATATATCATCACGCTACGACTAATAGGAGTGGAGCAGCAATGAAAAATGCTGCGAAAACGGGAAAATTTTACGCAAACTAAGTTGCGCCGGACAGCTTATAGTACTACATAATATAACACTCACCCAAAGATTTCCATTGACATTGATATCCATAAGCGTCGTGATCTCCTTCTCGCTATGCTTCAACACTGGCTTGCAGGGCATGATGCCAGCGTTATTGATGAGGATGGTCACTACTCCTACTTCTTTCTCCACCTTCTCTGCCAGGGCGAAGACTGCTGCTCTGTTTGTGACGTCACACCTGGAAGAGGGACAAAGTACTTAGTTATCATGATCATCACCTGCTGCGCCGGGTGTTGGGATATACCAACTCCAACATGGAGTAAGTAGATCTGACCTCCAAAACTCAGTTAGTGATGGATAATACGAGACCCCTTGGTAAGACTGGTTGTCATACTCTCGGGCCACTGACTACCCGTAACGACTGTCAAAGACCTACAAATGACAGCCGGGACCAACAGCTTAAAAGTGCTTTTCGAAGCACGGAGGAAATTCGGTAGGTACCTATGTAGTGGGTGGACAAACTGCTTAAAGTGCTTGCCGAAGCACGGAAGAAACTTGGTATGTAATGGTTGGCCATCCAACCCATCCAGGGACCAGCCCTGGCCAGCGCGGCTTAACTTGAAGAACGAGCCGAGTGGCTGTTTTTTTTAGCCATGAGCTCGACAGCTCAGTAACTGGTATGTCGGTTATTAGGTTTCAGTACGTTGTGATTTTACAAACTTTAACTCTAGTCTTTATTTTTCTAGACCCAAGTGTTGAAAATTGAAGCCAGTAATTAAAAAAAATACATGCAAAAGAGCATGATCTACACGGTTACGTGGGATGTTTAAAACAGCTGCTTTTGTTTACCAAGGGTTCTTTTCATATTAGTTCTACGAAATAATATTTTGGTTAGATTCGTACTTTATGGGTTTGGTACTACATTCGCGATTCCGTGAGAAATATGCAGATTATCGTCGAGAAAAAAATAAGATTTATTGCTTTATGTAAATTTAACCAAGATAATCGCATATATTATTGGAAGACAAGTCCGCTTTATTATGGAAAAATGGAAAAAAAGCGGTGAACATCACACTACAAAAATAAAAACTACCTAACTAGATAAGATTATATTTTGTTATAGGAAATTATTTACAGGATCTAGACTCAACTTCCGTATTTATTTTATAATAATATGTATAGTATATCTAAATCAAAAGTTTCGATAACATCTACACTTCTACCCTCATTTAAAAATAGGTTAAGTTACTGAGTTTGTAAGTTTGGGTGTAGAGAGAGAGGGTATTCTTGGGAACTACTGATCTGATTTCGAAAATTCCTTCACTAACGGGAAGCTACATTATCTCCGAAACTTATGAACAGCTTCCGTGTGACAGTTTCCAACCGTAACACGAGCGAAGCCGTCGCCAAGTGCCAGTTGTAACATATCTTCTATATCTACACTAATAATCTTTACTAATAGGTAATAAAGCTGAAGAGTTTGTTTGTTTGTTTGCTTGAACGCGCTAATCTCAGGAACTACTGATCCAATTTGAAAAATTCTTCAGTGTTAGATAGCCCATTTATCGAGGAAGGCTATAGGCTATATATTATTACGCTACGTCAAATAGGAGCAGATCAGCAATGAATAATGTTTAAAAAATCCCGCGCAACTTCGTCTGCGTCACAGTTTCCCCGAAACTGTGACGCAGACGAAGTTGCGCGGGACAGCTAGTTTACTATAAACACAGTTGATTTTCTTCACTTGGCTTCTTCAAAGTCAAACAAAGGAAGTACTTACAAATAAGGGTAAGCCTTCCCCTTTTCCTGCTTGATCAAGGTAACGGTTTCCTCATTGCCCTTGGGGTTGATGTCAACGCAAACCACCTTGGCTCCTAATCTGGCGAGCCTCTGCGCCACCTCCCTGCCCATGCCATGACCAGCACCGGTTATCTGTGGAAGAAAAATTTTAGTAACATCATTTAATTTGCAAGAAAGAAAAAGTATTTATCTGTCAGGACAAAAAAAAAATACCGAAAAAGTAAATATAAGTAAAAAAATGACGAAATTGGTCCTGTATGTACGAGGCCAAAACGATGTCTCAGCAAGGTGCTGTGATATCCATCATCGCTCCACGATGAGACGTGACCACTCTCCGAGCTTCCGTGGACGACTGAATTTTCGACCGGGTGTACGTTGGGTATGACAAAATATAGCGCGTCAATTAGAAAAAAAAAAAAACTAAAATAACCAAGCGACATTTCGAAAATGTTAAAACAACAAATTGTAGTATGATTATATGAGATTAATATGAATTGAAGTTTATGAAAATATTCAAGAGTAGTACTATCAAAATTCAACGAAACACGAGCATGCTATTTTAAGATTTTTGTCCAACTTTACGTATTTTTATTTATTAAACTAAACAATATTTTTTTATTTTTGCCAACCACCCTGCCACGCTGGCAGACGAGTTTGCTTAATTAAACTTTACGGAATGACCAGTGTGTGATATCGACATGGAGTGGGTTTGAGCCGATTACGTATTAATTAATCAATATTTGTTCGGCGCGGACCGGAATCAGGCAAATGACGTCTTTTTCGCTGTCTTTGCATAGACATAAAGCTATTTCTGACCGGCTCTAGCTTCCGCGTCGATAGTGTGTTAGCTCCCTATAATAGTCTCAACAAGGTGGTCTTTAACATCGTCTTATTCAAAGAATGATGCAGTGGTAGCACAGTGAGAGCCGACTCCGGCTTACGAGGGCGAAGTTTGAACCACAGGCAAAGACACTGCTCTCAAAAAACTGAAAAATTGAACATCATGAGGAAACAAGTATGTCCCAAAGGACCAGAAAGCCTACGTGGGGACAGACTAACAAAAATGTATGACATGACTGACATTAGCTACCGATAATGCGCTTATGTTAATGAAAATCGTCGAAGAATTACGAAACGCTGTGAACGCGATTGACACTAACCCCTCAGAAGTGAAAAAATATGGTGGATGAGTTTTTGGAATTCAACATTTTAGTAGGTTTGAAAGAAACATTCACATAGTTGCTTAGATTCCAGTGTTATCCTTATCAACCTTCTGTCATATCGTGATGACGAGGAACGAAAAATCAATAATTCATTGCACTATCATCGTAACGATTTCATTACGGTAGTCCAAACGAGCTCGAAGTCCGTGTGTCCTAATTAAGCTGGAGATAAGATATTGCGGCAATAATCGGTATCTGTGAGTACCTATTACATAAACGAGAAATATTATAGACTGACGCATTTAGCATTACATCTGGGGTTCACAGGATTTTGAAATCATTTCAGTAGTAAACGGTGGTAGCTGAAGTGAAGTGGATCAATGTCACCGAGAACGAGGGGTAAAAGACCAAGGGCGTACCGGCAACCCTAGCAACAGCAGTATTTCTTTAATTTCACTTCAATCTGGTAAAAGACGGAACTATAAAGGATCTAACTAATATTATAAACAGGAAAGATTTGATTGTTTGTTTGCATTGAATAGGCTCCGAAACTACTGGTCCGATTTGAAAAATTCTTTCAGTGTTAGATAGCCCATTTATTGAGGAAGGCTATCAACATTATATCATCACGCTACGACCAATAGGAGTGGAGCAGCAATGAAAAATGTTGCGAAAACGGGGAAAATGTGACGCAAACGAAGTTGCACCGGACAGCTAGTATCTTATAATTAGATTTTCATAAATGTATGTAAAAGTTTATCTTAATAAATACTTATATTGCTGTGCTCTAACAGGGTCCATAACGTTTTTCTTAGCTTTAAGCCTTTTATAACACCTGTATAACATTGTGGAACGCAATTAAATGAATATGAATATGACCTGAACACTGAATTAAGATTAAAGCAAAAGACTGCTAGACAAAGTTACGGAAGGCCACCAGTTTTAACTTATAATTTTCCTTCAGGATGCCTCCCTGTGATAAGGAATAAAGACTGGTTTGAATCAAAATGATTCGTGGTCATTCGAATTTAAAAGAGAACACAGCTGCTGTTTAATCTTCTCCAAATTAATGTTAACACAATCATTATTAAAAATAAAGTCGACGATAGATATGACGGACGTAAACATGCTTGATACTTAATTTATTAGAATGTGTTATCCAGTGGCCAATTAATTCCACTAATTTATTACCCTTTTTTATAAACCGTTCAAAAGTCAATGAAATCAGGTTCATATTGTCGTTGGCGAATAAACAAGGATATAAGTCTTTGACATTGTCCTTCAAAGTATTAAATCATGATAGAAAAAAACCGGTTTTTTACATTTATCACGATATCGTTCACAATTACAATATCACTTCATGTGAAGTTATGAGGACTTTAATTGCTGAAAAAACGTTTTTGTTACGATCGCTATGTAACAGGCATAATAATAACAATGAGTCAAATTAAAATCAAATTAAGTAATTCTAATCTGTCAAAAAAATGTCGGGAATGAGTTTATGGATTTGATTGGCACTACTGTTTTCCATTTTGGCGCGGAGTTTGAGTTGCATCTGTTATTTACATTAACTGAAGTGCTGTTTTTAGTAATATCATATCTAGGGTGTATTGCGAATTTCATAATGGACAAAACATAGAACAAAGAGTTTGTCTTAAATTTTGTGTTAGGAGTCCCTGAAAATGTTACAACAGGCTTGCGGTGAATCGACTTTATCAAAAACACGTGCTCATGAGTGGTACAAAGCGTTCAAAAACGGTCGAGATGTGATGGAAGTTTTGTCTAGCTCTGGTAGGCCATCAACGTCTTCAACTGAAGTTAACATCGCAAAAGTGAAGGAAATAGTGACTGAAAATCCTCATTCAACTTTGAGAGATAGCCGCTGAACTCTCACGAGTCGATCCGTAGGTCCAATTTTAAATAATCACTTGGGTATGAAACATGTTGCCGCTCGGCTAGTCCCAAAAGACCTGACTCCAAAAACTCAATCGTATAGAGTCGCTGAGGACATGCTAGAACGAGTCAATTCCGACCCAACATTCCTGAAACGTATTGTTTCTGGTGACGAGACGTGGGTTTACGAGTTTGACATGCAAACTAGTCAACAAGCTTCGGAGTGGCACCTGCCAACTGAACCTAAACCGAAAAAATCGCCATAATCGATCAAAAGTCAAAGTCATGTTGACCGTTTTCTTTGACTATCGCGATGTTGTGCACTCGGAATTCTTGCCGGAAGGTCAAAAAATAAATAAAGAATATGTGGTGTTATGCGGCGTTTAAGAGAGCAAATTCGACGAAAAAGTACCGATTTGTCGAGAGAAGATTCTTGGATTTTGCATCACGATAATGCAGGTCGCACAAGGCCATCACAGAGAACGAATTTTTGACAAAAAACTTGTTCCACAGATATGGCTCCAGCCGACTTCTTTCTTTTCCCTAAACTCAAGTTACCACATCGTGGCACCCGTTTTCATTCGGTAGAAGATACAAAGGAGAATTCGCGGAGAGAACTGAACTCAATTCCGGTAAGGGTGAAGGCGATTATGGAAAGTTAACAATATTTTCTAAAATCAAAATGCTAATACTGACATACGAAAAGCTTCGAAAGCGATTGCTATTTGTCTTGGTCCTCATGTCAAAAAGTCCATAAAATTAATATGGTACATAAATCTAGAAGTTGCTTAGTGTTACAAAGCTTTTTCTGGTATTGACTGCTGATCAAACATACTGTTTATGAATTATTGCTTATCATTATTTGGTCTCCCCACATATAGCCAGTTAAGTTTAAGTCTTGTGTAATAGGGGGTGACCCTTTCCTGACCTGGGAATTGAAACCGGGACCTCATTCTTACTAGTTGCGTTTGCTACCACTAGACCAACAGAGATAAGTACTTTTTTCTAGGTTATGAAAATCAATGTTAAAAGACCAATTATTAGTAGCTAGGTATTATGTAAACGAAACAACTTTATCACAGATTAATATGACTATCAGCTACTTATCCAAACTACGCAATATCCTTATTAAATTACTTCCATTATAAAATAAAATATTTTTAAAGCAAAAAAGGTGTTATACTAAATATTTGGAATTATTTTACCCCATTGAGTTACTTTACCAACGTATATTTGTTTGCGAAATTTTTCTCAACAGACAGTTTCCAAAATACGAGTATGTGTATCTATGATTTTTGCACTTACAGTCTTGGCCATAAGACACTTAGTAACTTTTACAACGCAGTATAATTAGACGTATGAATAAGAAACAAGAAACCACCAGAATAAGCCACATAAAGAACATACCAGGATTAACAGACAATTTAACTATTTATTTACAATTCTCGTTATTGAAGAATTTGCGAATATTTACAAATTCCGTGAGTAGCCAAATTAGCCATTTAACATTTTGGTTAAATTGATGATGATAAATTGAAGTCTCAATCTGTCAAAGATACTTTTATAGGTACCTACATTTTTACAAGTTATTGATTCGCTGACATGAGTTCGCAAAAGCATTTAAATGCAAAAGTGTCAAACTTTGCTTTTAGTTGAATAAGTGGGTTATAATTACTACAAACTTAATTGAAATTATTATATTATGATATACGTACCCACAATATAGAAAAATATCAACCAAAATGTCTACTGGTATCGGATCACATTTCAAATTTGGATTACATCTCTTTATGACGCGACTCGATCTATCGCGACTAGATTTTCAACAACTGCAATTACCACCAAGACATTATCACCAAGCAGAATTATAAACAACAACTTACCAATACAATATCGTCTGTGACATCCTTAGGGTCTGGTGGCAGCGCGAATCTGAAGATTGACTTCACTATCTCGAAGTCAAGGCGAAGGATCATCCATACTATTTCGAAGATAATTCTAATCGCGTAAATAATTTGTGGTTCTTCTGCCCTGGAAGTTTTCATATTGTTTTAGTACAGTTCGTTCTCTCGTTCACTCAGTTTCGTTCCAAAATTAAATACTAGTTCACTAAAATAAATTTAAAATTGGCACACGGCCAGCGTTAACAAGATCTTAAAAAGAATACAGATTTCGTTTAATATGGTTTCGAATATGATATAGGGCGCGTTCAGATTGAGAATGTTTATAAAATAATATTCTACCAAATCTGGATCTGTTCTACAATATAGAATTAAGCTCACAGTATTGGAGATGACATTGCATGCAGCAGAGATGAAAATGTTGAGATTGATTTGTGGACTGACTAAAATGGATAAAGTTGGAAATGATCAATTACGAGCGGAGATTTGAAAGTGGCGCCTGTTGCAGAAAAGATAAAAGGGAGTCGTCTGTCTTGGTATGGTTAGTGATGAGGAGTGATATAATCTAAATGTAGATGAATGCAGAGGGAGAGGAAGACCCAAGAAAAGATGAATGGATTGTGTGAGAAATTATATAAGGAAAAATAATTAAATGATATCATGACGAATGACAGGGGAAATAAAAAGAACCGTGCTGCGCCGACCCCAAATAACATCGGACAAGGGTCAGGAAGATGATGACTATCGGAGATGACTGAAGAAAAGAAAAAGATGATGACTATCGGAGATGACTGAAGAAAAGAAAAAGAAAAAAGTAGAAGGAAAAAATGGTAAGAGAAGAAGAAAAGAAAGGGGCTGCTGATCATGACTTAAAGAGAAGCATGGAAGAAAGATAATGTAGCGACTTGAAATAAATTTGGATAACGGAAGGATTATGTTGATTGTTGACTATGTTCTTTACTATAGGTTCATTCTGTAATGTTCAAATAAAACATCTTTAGTGAATAGCTCACCATGTGCAGTTTCAAACCCAAATTACAAGTTTTGTTGCGCTTTGTATGGGTCATATTAAATAGCAACAGTTTAAAAATATATTTTAGATAAAGCATTGTGATATCACTGATAACCATCAAATAGGTAGTATCATAATAATTACGACCAAAATCACAGTCCGTGACGAAAAATTGTGTGTCCGTAAATAAAATACTTAATGGAATTTTAGGTTCTGAATAGCAACTGAAAACAGGCCTGTGATAAAACTATTGATTAAACTAATGTGTTATTGATTGGTTTTATCTATCTAGTAATTAGTCAATAATTGTAATAATCCTTACAAGAATTTAAAAAAAGACTGTAGAAACTATTATCTTTTAATATCTAGTGCTATAATCTTCCCACGCGTACTAAACATGATTTCATGACTCAGTTTATTTGCACTTTTTACATAAATACATACTAGAATAAACTTACGCCTTTTCCCCTTGGGGTAGGCAGAATGTACAGAAGGCCACCTCAATTTACTTTAAGGAATATTTTCTTAATCTGAAGCATTGCTACTTTTGTATGAACGAGGCCTTATTCAAGTATTTGCCCGTTTGACTGGCGTATGACGTCGCGGAACCTTCATACAATCATTTCAATCAAAATCAAGCTTAACTGGTTCGGGCTCCTTGAATAGATACATTATTTCTAAATTCAATATAAGCATTATAAAAAAGACATGTTAACCAAGTTGATTTCTAATATGAATAAAAATGAAATGTTGTTGGTTTATAGAGGATCGGTGGAAAGGTTTGTTTTTTTGGCCATAATAGTCCCGAATAATGCTTTTAGGGAAAAAAAATATTTGGAAAAGTGGCCCGGAAAATTGGAAATTAAAAAACAAACAAGTTTTAAACTAATGCTCAAAATAAAAACCTGCATTGTCTTTTCTTATTTATTACCTGTAAGGATTTATAGCTTACATCAAACTTTAAATTAGGCAGCCTGTACATAGCTGCTTTCGGGTTCTTAAAAGATTTTGAATATAGAATAAAAGAAAATAATAGATTTTTCTGATGGCATGGATGTCAGTTGTGTTTTATTCTTGAAATAGTGTGGTCCATTTCTAAAATATATAAAGTCACTGAAAGCCCTTTTATTTCAAGTAGCGTGTCTGCTCATTACAGTTCTTAATTAACTAAAATAAATACCAGTTTTTTAAGGAAGCAGTCATTCCTATAACTACCGACAGAAATGATTTATTGATGCTCACGTAGATGGGTGTAGTATGTTAAAATAAATTATTATATTTTTTGACTAGACTTTTGACTACGTTAGTGACTTTTTTATACTCAGCTTACAAATGTTGTGGTTGTAACAACCTACTATATACCTCTCCATTTACTTTCAGGGAATGCGGGTGTCATTGTTTATATGATAAAAATTATCGACTGTTAAAAGCGTTTTAGTTTTCTCAAACCAAATCTCTTGCTTCTTTCTCTCAATATGTTATAAATAAATTCTTTCTAAATCAGTCTATACAGCCACTGAGACAGTGGCCAGTATTGTTTGTATTGTGTACCTACATAATAAAGGATATTCTATCCTATTCTGGAGAACATTGGTACACGTTTACAAACAAACATAATAACATGAATAAATGCAGCTGCATTATTAAAAAAGAACCATTTGAGTATTTATGAAAAATATAATAATCATAACTCACAATTCTTATTATCAACACTAAATGAATATGGAGGTTTTTAATATTCTCCTTCATTATGAACATAAATCTATGTCAGATCAGTCTAAAATCTAGGCAAGGTGAGCTCCATGGTCAAGCTTAAAAACCACGTTATATTTAATAATATCGTTAAGTTTAGAAATCCTTGAAAATGCGTGATAAAGTGTTAAAGCTTAGTGCAATGTGTAATCTATCCTCGGAATAATAATGGCGACCTAGATACCTATAAACCTGTTAATCAAACTTTGTTTTACCTATATTAATTCTAAGGCTGTGTTTCAGGTGGTTCCCAAACATTATTCTGCCATGGCCCGGTAAATGTCACACTGGCCCTTAGTGACCCACTCAATACTTTAAAACCTCTTCCCCCGCTGATTATAGATCAGTATCGCCTATTTTGTGCGAATGGAGCAATTTTTTCTAAGGTGAGGACTGGTAAAATTTCCCAAGGCATTAAACCCACCTATAGACAGTTTTTTTTACTTGCATTAAGTTTTAATAGATAAATTAATATTTTATAAAACAAGGCAGAATTTCTGCGACCCGGTATTTTATTTTAATGGCCCAGTACCGGGTCGCGACCCACCATTTGGGAAACGCTGTACTAAGGTTTATTTTATACATATTTTACTAGTGTAAAATTTTACTTAATTAGTAAAAGTGACACTTACGTACAAACACGTGCGTAGGTGTCCGTTCCATTATGTAAGCACTAGTGCTTTCTTTATACCTTTTAACTACTTCTGATAATGTTCTCGACTACTCTGGTCTAAAAAATGAATCATACTTGTATTGACGTTATTTCAGACAAGTATGGAAGAAGAAAACATGCTGGGCCGAGCACAAATAAATTGGGATAAGGGCAAGAGAATGGTGATGACGATGTTTAAGACATGCTATGTTAACATTTCTTTTAACCTTTCTACATAATTTTGTTTTCAAGTACCTAGTCATAACAATTTGTTTTAAGTGGAAACTCAAACAAATCTAGTGGACCCAACATTGAAGACTTTGGTGTAAACAAGTTTGGTTAGATAATTTTTTCTGATCTTCCACACATATCATGTATCGTGTCGGTTACAGCCGTCGATAAAATAATTAGCGTTCATAGGGGCGCAACGATGACATGTAGTGAGGAAAATGTTGAGAATGAATGTACATGGCTATAAGAGTAGAGGAAGACCAAAGATGCTGGTCTTGTGAAGGATGATTTGGCTAGAAAGGAGGTGAGTACTGAGATGACGAGTTATAGAGAAGTATGGAAGAAGACATGCTGCACTGACCCCAAATATATTGGGATAGGGGCAGATGAAATGCACTGAGGGAAGCAAAAAGAAGGAGATGAAATCAAATCAAGCAAATGATATCGAATTGTTATACGAGTAGCATAAAGTGTGGTGTTAATGAACGGGATTCTGAATGCATATCTATTTGTTGGTAGATAGGTTAGTAGGTAGATAGGTCGACTGTAAGTGATAAAAGAATCAGTATTAGCCGAGTCTTGACTCAGTTAAACACTAACCCAGTTCAAGGTCAAAGTGTTACGGTAAATAAAGCACAGCCGACCTCACGTTGATCACACAATAAGTTCCTATATTCAGTTCACAAAGTCATTTTTTACTAACATAATAATTAACTTTAGGACCTAGACCATATTTATACTATATAATATAAACAAGACTACAACCACGAGAGTAAAATATGTACCTACGAGAGTATGTAATCACTTAGCCAAGTTCAAAGATTATTTTTCAGATTTTGAGATAAGGCCTATTTCATAGTAGCAACTGTATCAAGGGTTCACAAGATTCTATCCTCGCTGCCCCATTTCCAATCACTACTTTAAGAGAAAACAGTAACAGTATCCTTGTGTAAAAAACACACAATGATCGAGACTGTACACATAGACATTAATGATAAAAATAGTTAAGTAGTCTAAAAATATCTTATCAACAAACGAATAAGAATTTAAAAACTTACATGTTGTTGCTTCGTGGTCTCTGTTGCTACTAAGCAAAATGTTATTAAACTCTTTAACAGTTGTGTTGATAACGGCTGATAAGGTTTGGTGTATGCTTGATTAGAGGGCTGACAGACTAAACACGTGCGACTAAACGGTGAGTAGGTAATTGCGATTAAACGAGGAACTGCGTTTGAATGTAATATTTTAGGTTAGATTTATTTTTCTGTATTTTTTCCTCAATGTGCTTCTGGAATTTATAGGTACTTACTACCTACTAATATTATAAAAGCGAATGTTTGTGGGGGTGCATAGATGTTTGTAATTCTTTCATGCAAAAACTACTGAATGGATCTGAATGAAATTTGGCACTGGGATAAATAATAGTCTGGTATAACACATAGGATACTTTTTATCCCGGTAGTACGATCCCGTGGGACAAGTTACTGAACAAAACGCGGGTGGAGCCGTGGGCATGCTAGTCTTAAACTAATATTTTAAAAAGGAAAGATTTGATTGTTTGTTTGTTTGTTTGTTTGTTTGGTATAGTAATAGGCTCCGAAACTACTGCTCCTATTTGAAAAATTCTTTCAGTTTTAGATAGCCCATTTACCGAGGAAGGCTATAGGCATACATTATATCATCACGCTACGACCAATAGAAATGGAGCAGCAATGAAAAATGTTGCGAAAACGGGGAAAATGTGACGCAAACGAAGTTGCGCCGGACAGCTAGTAAAGTTCAGGACATGTATTGCACCTACCCGATATTTGTGTATTTATTTGCAGTATCACGCCTATTTATGCAATTACGAATATTTTAGGGACAATAAATCAATATTTTAATATTGTGCTTAAATCATAAAACAGAGTTTATTTGTGTACCTAATACACAGCTTTGATTACTTTATTTGGTACACACAGTTTACTTTGATAAAATCATTTCGTTTATAAAATTGATGTAGGTACCAAAATAATGTTTATTTTGATGCTACCTGTAATAAAAGAATCTACACATAATGCAAAATTAATTTAACATACTAACTACTACTACTGCTAAACATTTACTTATTTTAAGCCGAACTTTCAATCACAAAATAGAATAGAACATAGAATTAACATATTTTTACCATAGGTTCAAGTATGTCTATGTATGTGTGGGTAGTCGGTTTTTTGTTTAGCGATCTCTTGACTCTAAAGTTGAAGTCTAGGTTCGAGATGACAGAGACAAAGTCGAGGATGGTACATACGAGCTTACCCAGAAAAAAGCCTGTTCACTTCAACTTGAAGAGATTAGGGTTGTAAGCGTTCGGAAACACAGACAGGCAGAAAGTTCCACTCCTTTGCTGAGCGCATTATGAAAGACGTTTGAAAACGCTTAAATAATAATAAAATAAAATAAATAAAATACATTTATTTCGAGCAATTAAAAACTCATATGTGAGGTACACACAAATATATAAATACACAAATGAATAAGAAATAACACCAAAGGACAAAAACACTTAAATATCTAACCGGCCCTGCTGACGGCCACATGCCTATCACAGCAGTGCCGTATGTAAGGGCAGTCCATTCGAACCGCGATCATCGCCAGGACAGCATTGGTGCTGCCCCACACCCTACGCACCAGCGACGCGCTCCGCTTGCGCATGGTCGCGTAGAAGCAATCAGTGCGCGCCTCTGCGAACATACCTGATGCGCTGCAGTAGCGAGGCAGCCCCAATACAGCCCTGAGCGCGTTGTTGAACTGGACGCGGAGGGCCCCGTATGATGCACGCGTGTACCTCGCCCACAGGCTACACGTGTAGAGGGATGTGCAGTACGCCCTGAAGAGCGTTATCTTCACCTCCCTCGAACATCGCGCAAACCTACGTGCGAGCATGTTCGCCCGCACCGACAGGGCCCTCCGTTCCCGCTCCATGTAAGCATTGTCCTTGAGGTCGGTCGTAACTAAATGCCCTAAGTACTTAAATTGATCCACCCTTTCGAGTGGAACACCGTTTAGAAAAACTGGTGGACAATTTTGCGAACGTTTTGTACCGGCCTCAAAGACCATGCATTGACTTTTGGTCACATTGTACTTTAACCCATGACCAAGGGCATACTCCTCACAGGTCCGTACCAGCTTTCTGAGGCCACAGACCGACGCGCTCAGCAGCACCATGTCGTCAGCGTAACTGAGATTGTTGACACAGACTCCACCGACATGGCAGCCAACATGCTGGCTACTGAGCGCGACGATCAAGGCATTCATGCATAGGTTAAAGAGGGAGGGGGAAGTTAACCCCCCCTGTCTCACCCCACACTGTAGCTGATACGGCTCCGACATTGTGCCCGCCCACTTAACGCTGTTGACCTGATGACTGTACCAGTATCTATTTAAAAACGTTCACCAGTCTACGCGGCAGATTTATTTCCTCGAGTTTAGCCCACAGGATGTCGTATGACACCAGGTCAAAAGCTTTGGACAGGTCGAGGAAGCAGGCATGCACTGGAGTCTTACGATCCGTGTAATATCTGACGGTATGCTTAAGACACAGTATTGCACTCTCAGTAGATAGTCGGGGTCGAAACCCAAACTGATTATCGTGCAGATCCATGTACTTGTCTAACTGTGTACTAAGCAAACCGTCAAAAACTTTTGCTATGATCGTTGCAAGAGAAATCGGCCTGTAGTTACTTTTGTCAGCAACATCTCCCGTTTTATTTTTCACTACCGGGACTACTACGGTTTTCATGAAATCAGGTGGTAGGTATGAATGGCTCACGCATAGTGAGTAAAACATTGCCAATATTCTATGTACATGTGGCCCAGCGTGAACTAGGTGCTCGATGCTAAGGCCATCGTGGCCAGGGGACTTGCCCTTAGATATAACTTTTATAGCCTGAGCGACATCTTTGGCAACAAAGCAAGACCCCACGTCCCCGTCTGGCATCTCAACATCGAGCACCGTCCTCGCTGGTCCCAGTGGCGACAGTACACGAAAATGGTCCCTAAAAATATTAGCAACATCCTTAGGGTCACTCACACCCTCGATACTCACCGGTAAACCAGGTCGAACGTTTACTTTGTTGGTGCCCTTCCAAAAACTACGAAAATGCCCCCTCTTATGTTTTTCAGCAAGGGCATCCATTTTGATTTGCTCCTGATGGTTTTGGCACCATTTAAGTCTAGACTTAAATATTTTGCGACTTTGGTACATTTCGTTATACACACACCCAGACCTTGGCTTACCACACATCACCCACTCTAGAAACTTCGACCTAGCCACCCGGTGAGCCTCGCTAACATGCTTATTCCACCCGGCAATGCGTGGGAAATGGTGCTTAGTGCGAATTGGTGGAACAGCAATAAGGTAAGGTAAGGATAACTTTGGTACGCCTTCTTGTTACATAATTGTTACACTTAACTACCGGTTAGTCTTCTTATATTATTTCAACACTACATTTTTCTTAGGAAGCTTAGATATATTTGTTTAAAGTAGTAGAAAAAACCGGCCAAGTGCGAGTCTTACTCGCACACAGGGTTCCATAGCCCAAACAAATATTAAAACAATATTTTTAACTGTCATTCATTAGTTCGTAGTATTAGTTAGTAAACTTCCACTCAACCGCAAAACTAAATTTGTTTTTTATAGTATGTTAATGAAAAACAAAGTTACTGCTGCAGTTTGATGAAAAAGTCCCATATCTCAAAAACTAAACATCATATAAACCAATTATCGTTGATAGTTTTTTTTCTTTCTACTATTCTGAATATTTTCAGAATTTTCCTCCTCTTACTTTAGAAATTAGAGGGGGGGGGGGACACACATTTTAGCACTTTGGAAGTGGCTCTAGCGCAAACTATTCAGTTTAGAAAAAAATTATATAAGAAACCTCAATATCATTTTTGAAGACCTATCCATAGATACCCCACACGTATGGGATTAATGAAAACAATTTTTTTGGTTTTCATTTCTATCTAGGGGACCCCCCAAAAGTAATTGTTTTTTTTTTTCTATTTTTGTATAAAAATCTTAATGCGGTTCACAGAATACATCTATTTACCAAGTTTCAACAGTATAGTTCGTACAGACAGACAGACAGACATGACGAATGGCAAAAAACGGAACCCTTATGGTTCCGTTTTTTGCCATTCGGCTACGGAACCCTAAAAAGTTTATGGTAACGAGTTTGTTTTTACTGTACAATACCATTAAACCAAAGATTGGCATTTTTGTTAATTAAATTGTGCTAACTATTTTGATTGTGCATATCAACCAACCATCAGACCTAGGAGTCCATTAAAACGATTTTTAGGGTTCCGTTGCCAAATGGCAAAAAACTGAACTCTTAAGGTGGAGATTGACTTGTACCGTTTGTTTGTAATGTGTCATTCGAGGCGATCTTGTTACAATACGGCCACACAGACTGACTTGTAACGTGTGCTTGTAATGTGTCATTCGAACTCTTGGCTCAATCAAAGCGAAAATACCGACAGTCGCGTGGAGCACGCGGCGCTCGCCGCGTGTGATACATTACAAACTTACGTTACAAGTCAGTCTTTGGTTTTTGTTATACGAACGCGCTACATTACACCAAAATGTTACAAGTCAATCTCCACCTTTATAGATACGTCCTGTGCTTCCGTCCGTAAGTCACAGCTATTTCACTCCCCAGACTGATGGCACTACACACGCAGTTAAAATTTGGATAGCGAATGTCTTCTATGAACTGTTTACGTCCACTCTGCTTGTTCGTGCGCGGCCCACAGGTCAAACGTTAACCTTTGCCTTTCGCGAGGAAGAAGGATGAGATAAAATTGTCTTGTTATTATAATTACACGGATGTCGGAGATCTAAAGGTTATGTTTTAGAATAACCCAATATCCTCTTTTTATAATAAAACATAATTTATCATCAAACCTGTAATAAAAAAAAATACTGTTAAGCATAGAATACCCACAATTCGCCACTTATGTTTAAGTCGTTGGATAAGAATATGCTTGCTTAAAATGGTAAGCAAGCCTATTCTTATCCACTTTCACAAAGGTTCCGTAGGCTGCAGTTTGGTAAAAAGTCCCATATCTCAAAAACTAAACAAACCACTAAAACAACAAACAACCATCTTATTCAAATCAATTTTCTTTGTTTTTTTTTTACGTACTTCAAATGTTTTTTTTTCAGAATTACTCCTCCTTTAGAAATTAGAGGGGACACGTTTTATCACTTTGGCAGTGTTCTTTTTTCAAACGATCGACTTTGAGAGAACCTTGTTTAGGAACCTCAATGTCATTTTTAAAGACCTACCTAAAGTTACTCCGCACGGATAGGTTTCATGTTTTGTTTTTATTTTCATTTCTATGTATGTGGACTTGTGGACACTTAATCTTTTTTTTTTGTATTAAAATCGTAAAGCGTTTCATAAAATACTCAATACAATGTCTTAATAGTTTCGGAATAAAGTGGCGGTGACATTCGGACGGACAGACAGTCTTACATGACGAATTTATAAGGGTTCCGTTTTTTTGCAATTCGGCTACGGAACCCCTAAAAATCAAAAAACACATCATCAGCCCGACGTAAACATAATATCAATGTAGGGTAGGAATTGAACCACTAAAAACACGTGTAATCAGTAAAAGTAGTTTGTTTCGATTTGTCGTAGCACAGCCGTTTAGTCGCAAGTGTGTGTCCGCTTAAAGATATCAAACAGACTCCAAAAGCGTTATTTAGAATGGCTAAAGTCATAGTACAAAGACCAAATGATACATAGATTAGGTGTAAAGGCCAAGAAATCAGAACTGTTGTCGTCTGGTATGCCTTTAGATAAGGAAAGATTTTATAGCAGGTAATTATGACGAAAATGGAAATTAGAGAATATAAAGTAAGAATGATTTTTAAGTGATGGTGAATGTGTTATGTATTAGAACATATGAAATAGTACCATAACAGTTTTTTTTATACCCTTCACAGATATGGTCAATAACATGAAAAGTATTTTTTTTTTATTGTTGCACCCAAAACTTAGAAGTTATATCACAGTCTTACCTGTTTCGAAATCGTCGGAGCAACATTGATGCAAATCCAATAAAATACACGTAAACGTTAAAAAACATCACTTCACAAAACACCTATTAAAATCATAATAACAACAAAAAACCCAAAAAAAAAATAAACAATTGCAAACTTTTTTATACCTTTTCGCGCGATACATTTGAAAGTGGAACTACACGCATCTGAGATTCTCGTCTCGTCATCACAGGCCGTATACTGACTTGCTGAGTCAAACCAGCCAGTATAATTTTGGGGCTCTGTATTAGGTAATTGATTAACTATTTGAATGGTACTTTCATTTTAGTAGCGTGACAGAGAAGTATTTTGGCCAATTAAAAATTGGAATGTTTATTTAACTGGCACGTTTAACTGTTGCAATAGTAAATCGTTGGGTCTTTAACGCCACAAAATGCCTATCTGGCACAGCTCGTGCTGATAGATATTTTCATAAATCTTTTAAACGGTGTAAATCTTTATGGTCACTAGTTCACTACTTGTCTTTTTCTTCTACCTACATATTATTATAACTCCAATGCAAAAACACTGAATTAATTAGTAGGTATCGGTGACACGGCCTAATTTAACTTGCTTCGCTGGAAACCTTCCTTTTGTTTTCTTATTTCATTTCATTTATTTATATTATTTTCAGACACAATGATCCATAATTTTGCTAGAATAGTTTGAATTACTAACATTATTTTTAAGGGTACTTAACTAACACTACAAAATAATGTTAATAATTCAAAAATCAGAGACACCACACCATACTATACTATACTATTATAAAGGAGATGTTCCAGAAATGTATGGAGCCTGGGCTAGCACTATGTATACTATATGTAAATATTGTTAAATAAAACAAAAACTGTTTTTATTATCAATTATCAAATTTCATTTAGTTTCAATGTTCATACAAATTAACTTGGTCAGAGAGAGCAACACAACATCAAAATTAAACATGGTGGATCAGATCAGCACGTGATCACTAAGCGAAAAATGTCATTTTGACAATGACATTTGATTGACGTGTATCGTACAACTGCTTTAGTAAACAAAACAAATCGAATTTCGAAAATCTCCGGTTTTGGTTTGGTTGAACAAAACAACAAGTAAATAAATGGGTAGGAGACATACCTGAAAATTAACTTGTTATTGAAAAATAATACACGACGGAATCCAAATCACAGGCGAATCAGAAACCATATAACAAAAAAGCCCCCCGGATTTGTTATATGGTTTCTGATTTGCCTCTTTCTGGTTCTCAACAGAGAAGCAATCAATTAAAGTCCGTAGTAGTAAACTGGGTCGAAAAACACAAACAATCACTAAAAACCTCCTTCTTCAAATTTTTTGTTTTAGTATTTTTATGATATTTCTCGATTTTTTTCCTATTTATCTATGTAGTGTACATAATGGTAGCCCAAAATCAAACATCTCCTTTACAATCAGAATAATATATAAAAATTAGTTAACACAATAATTTTTCATGTCCAATAAAATGTAAACTGTTCACAATTAACATTAAAAGTTAAATAAAAACTTAAAAAAAATCTTAAGAAGTCCTTATAAATCCTTATATTAAAAAAAAGAAATTAAACACACCACTACTAGTCACTCTGGGGGCACAAACAGAGGCTAAACTGTAAATAAATAAGTAAGTACATTGTCTTGTGCTTAATTACACGGAGGTCGGAGATAACGCGGAGATAATCGTGTTTGTTATTTAACGACAGAACACACAAACTGACACGGACAGTTTTCTAAAAATACACAATACATTTTCAGGTGTTTCACTGTGTTCGTGGTGCATCGTGCAGATTCGTGCATGTGAGAAATCATACGGGGTTATGGTACCAAGATGACGGAACCTTGTGCAAACCGGCTGTCTGTGGAATTCACTGCCGGCTTATTTTGTTCCCTGATTATTTTAATCTGGATCTCTTTAAAGTTCGAGTGAATCGGTTTCTTTTAGGCAAGCGTGCTCCATCCTAGACCGTGTAATTGCTTCACATCAGGCGACTTGCGGCCAAACATAAGCTTATTTAGCATGAAAAAAGTCTTCTTAGTACCATAGGCCTCATAACCAAAAGAATAACCTCTAATTTTGAGGATCGCGACTTGTACGTTTACTTTTCGGAGCGTAGACCATAATAGCGAGAAGAACCATAGGGTTTTCTTCGGAAAGAGTTCGGAATAACGCTGCGTTTTTCCCAAAAGGAGAATATCCACAAGATTAAGATTTTTTTATAAAACTACTACGGACCAGGTGGCATACCATGACGTCTTAAAACATTATTGTTTTACTCCTTTTCCAGTGTGGGAATGAGATGGCGCTAGACATCCTGTATAGCTCAGTCTCTTTCCCACACTGGAAAAAGAGTTAAAAAAACTGCTTTAAGACGTCATGGTAGGCCAGCAGCACTGTTAAATAGAAGATGTTTCTTTTTCCATGCAAAAAAAGGAAAATGCACGAAGTGGGTCAAAAGGTGTGAAAAAATAGCAACACGTGTATCGTTACGTTTTGTGTTGAACACTTTATACTTAGCTGCATAATTTCCACATGATAATTACTATGTAATTGCGCTAACTAGATCCCTGATATTAAACCTGAGCAATCATTATAATAGTTTTTGTAACGAAGTCATGCCTTGATGTCGTCAGTCTAATAAAACAATCATGAGTCAAATATTTAAAGGCATCATGACTAAAAAGTTTTGAGTAATTAATGCAATTGGTTGATTTTGTGACTACGTCCCCATCAACATCATGCTGCATCGCGTTTGTGTCTCGCATAACGGTATTTGCTTTGTGGCGAGGTTGGTCGGCGACCGGCATATCACAACACAATCAGTCTATCGCTATCAACTGCTAGTGGGACACATTACACAGGCCTCCGTATGCTTCTCGCATAGGAAGCTCTGTGTGATGTGTCTATAAGTGAGCCAGAATCCATCCAGTGTGGGTTGGTCGATGGCGGTCTTTGAATTTTGGATTCTAGGATATTCCTCCCGAGGTATATCAATACTGATCTCGCTTTTTAACCTTGCGTGGTATTTCGTTTCAGGAGTAGTATGGTCTCAATGCAATGTCTGATGCTAAAGGAAAGACTAACAGAGCTCAGTCCTTAAAATGGCTTACAAGCGTTGACATAATTATTCATTCAGAGTTAAGTTCACTCAGTACTATCTCAGTTACTTACTTACTCAGCTTACTCAGTGGCAATACAGTTATCATTTGTCATGAAATATGTTAAAAGACGCACCATCTAAATGAATCACGGCGTTGTTACAACGTGTCTATTTGTGTGTCCCAGACATTATCAAAATCTGAAAAACTCTGATCTAGTGCTGTCATTAACACAGAAAACGGGGTAATTATTAACAATGTTTACTATTTGTTTTAGGTTCCTGATCCGGGAGTCTAAAATGGCTGCTTTAGCAGAATCATAATAAGATAACCATATTTATAAATCACGTTAAAATTCTTAAAATTATCACAGACGCAGATAATATTATGAATTGTCACTTTGTGACTATTTTACGAATTGTAACGTAATTCACATTATTATCCTAATAAAATTCTACGGAAGCGGCCGTTTTAGGCCCTGGGTGGCAAGTAAAACCATATTTTCTGGATTTAATTCAATACTAAGGTGGAAGACTAAAAAGCGCCTTTCTCAGAGTTTACAGCATGTTGATAGCTTGCGACACCACTACAGAGGCATTTAAAAAAATTCTATTTTGTATCAGTGTGAAACCAAGCTATTCAAATTTATCAGGCGGTATTTTTAACTATGCATTTTTAACTATGTGGATGGGTATAAGGGTAGAGGAAGACCAAAGAAACGATGGATGGACTGTGTGAAGAATGATATGGCAAGAAAGGAGGTATCCCATGAGATGACAAGTAATAGAGACGTATGGATGAAGAAGATGTACTGCGCCGACCCCAAATGAATTGGGATAAGGGCAAGAAAATGATGATGATATTTTTAACTATGTATTTCGATGATCATGCCTTGATTTACATAAGCGATAACGATATGGTAAAGACATAAATATATGGGATTGACACATATTAGGGTGCAGTTAAACATAGCACATAGCTAATTGTCACCGGTCTTTGACAGATATTCAGTAAACTAGCTCGTGGCTAAGAGATAATAACAGCCGCTCGCGTACCGCTCACGCGTGTAGGTACCAAATCTCCTCCGTGGCTCAGAACCCACGTTAAGCCGTTGGTCCCAGCTGTCATTTGTAGATTTTTGGCAGTCGTTATAGCTAGTCAGTGGCCCGAAAGTCTGACAACCAGACTTAACAAGGGGTTCGTATTACCCAGTACTAACTGGGTTGTGGAGTTGTTATATAATATTATATTATTTTAATATTAGGACCAGAATTGTTAACAATTCAACATATTCGTTTATAGACCATACCTGCCCCCGTATTCACAAACGCTCGGATTCGATTTCGATTCGATAAGTCGTATGTCTATCTTGTTTTGGCAATACGAAAGTGAACGTGATAGACATAGGACTTTCCGAATCGAAATCGAATTCGAGCGTTTGTGAATAGGGCGCCAGATAGGCAGTCGCTTTTCCAGGGCTGCGGGACTGTTCGAAAGAGATTCCGTGGCCCTGGAACACAAAGGGCTAAGAAGGAACATGGGTTGATTTTAGTCAGTCAAGTCTGATACTCTCTTCTGCCGTCCGCCCAGAGCGGGAGGAGTCATTTGATGATTACCCATCAGAAAAAAAATATTAGGTCTTCACCTATGAAATTGCCGTTTTGTTTGAAAAAAGTTAAAGTATTTTTTTTTCGAACTTATTTATTTCTTTTATTCAAAGTAATCACCCCTGCAATCAATGCATCTTTGCCAACGCTGTGTTAGTTTATGGATGCCCTTCTTGAAAAAATCAGCTGGACGGGAGACAACAAACTCTTCAAAGGCGTTTTGTACTGCCTCTCGGGAATTGAATTTTTTTCCCGCTAAAAAGTTGTCCAAATTTTGGAAAAAGTAATAGTCGGAAGGCGCAAGATCTGGTGAATATGGCGGATGAGGGAGAGCTTCCAAACCCAACTCATGCAGCTTAGAGACGGTCTGTTGTGCAGTATGGGGCCGCGCGTTGTCGTGAAGTAGCAGTGGAGACGACCGATTGACCAAAGCTGGTTGCAGACGTGCGAGTTTCGCCATCATTGTGGTCAGTTCTTCAATGTACACATCTGCAGTAATGCTCTCGCCGTTTTGTAAAAAGCTATGATGAATCACACCAGCACTAGACCACCAAACTGTGACCATCACCTTTCTAGGGGTCATTTTTCGTTTTGCACATTGCTTTGGTACCGAACCAGGATCTAACCAACTTGCTGAGCGCTTTCGATTGTCAAAAAGAATCCATTTTTCGTCGCACGTAACAATTCGGTTCAAAATTCCTTCATTTCTGTGCCTGTTAAGCAGCGCAAGGCAAGTCTCGACGCGTACGTTGCGCTGGCGATCGTTAAGTTCGTGGGGCACCCATCTATCAAGCTTTTTTATCTTGCCAATCTGTCGCAAATGGACCAATATTGTTTTAATGCTAACATCAAAAGCTGCTGCCAGCTCAGCTGTAGATGGAGTTTCATCAGCTTCAACAATCACCTTTAATTCATCATTTTTGACCAAAGTTTCCGGACGACCACGAGGTTCATTTTTCAAGTCAAAATTCCCAGAACGGAACCGAGCAAACCAATAACGGGTTGAGCGTTCGTTTGTACAGTTCTCTCCGTAAACGTCGTTGATGTTACGGGTCGTTTGTGCCGCGTTGGTGCCACGACGGAACTCATATTCCATAATTACACGAAATTTCAAAGTATCCATTATGAGGAAAAATTTTGAAATGTAATGAAAATACAACGCTAATCAATAAACAAAAGACTGATTTTGTAAATAGAATGTCATATTTTTAAAACAAAATTAATTTGAATTTAGAACTCATAGCCAATCAAAACTTTTTTTTGTTTGAAAAAGTCTGTACTGCAATACGGCAATTTCATAGGTAAAGACCTATTATATAAGCAGTCGCTCCATGTAAAATATATCTATCAGGCATCTAGTAACTTCTAATTGATTTGGGCGAATTAAGAAGAATTAAGAATTAAGAAGTCAGATGGCACAATTTCCTTACGCAGTTTAGTGGAGTTACCGTCATTATACATGATCAAAAGGTACGTATAATGGCAGTTTGGTAATATTACTCCTATCCTGCGACGACTCCGCCGACTCATAATCGTAGTTAATATCCGATATAAAATGTTGTTGTGAGTAATTTTGTATTTGTTCACGATTTCATTGTTTTATAATTTATCTTCAAGTGTTCTGTGAATTGTATTTATGGCAAGGGATCAATGTCCGTGTTCTAGAACAATTAAATACTTAATCAACCTAAAGTGTGCGAAAAGGCGAAGTAACTAAGTATTTACACGACAAACGGTTTCTTGAAATAGGGATAAAGGGAATAAACAAGTGACAGCGTTTCATATTTCCACAACGAATTTGAACCCGGATTGACAGAGGCTTGTAAGATGCTTATGTCAATTAATCCAATACAACTTTAACCAACAAATCTGTTGAGGCTTAAATGTCCCAAGTTTGACATAACAATGCATTTTTTTTCTCGACAAGCAACACCATCTCGAACTTCACACTTACCCCGGCTCCACACGTTAGTCCCAACGGTGGTACAGTGGGCTGCATCAATTACCTCCTTGAAAGCATCTACGTTTGAACCGGGGGTACCCAATTGTTGCAGCCCACTGTACCAACGTTGGTCGGTTAAGTTAGTGAAGCGTCCACACGTTGGCTTATTAAATATTAGTTCTGTCTCGTCAGAGCCAATGTAATGACTTCCGATACAGAAATCGAAATTGCTCTAAGCGCTTTTACAGTAGTGAGTGCATATTATTATTTAAAAATTTTGCTGAAAAAAAAAAGAAAAAGCCACGTCAAAGAACATGGAGGATGACGTCACCATCATCATAAACGAGCATAATTTTGGTTTAAATTTAATCTTCAATTGAGTAAATCATCATTCCCATTTATTTTGTTGAATGGTGCGCTATGCGTAAGCCAATTATTTTTTTATTGTTATGAGCCTTCCCAGTTTTATAAATTCAATTACTTTTTCATTTGTTCATGTGCGTGACGTTTTTGTGGATGAGGATGACATTCTCGCTTGACGTACGCACTCGATGCGTCTTGCAACAGAACTGAGCCAATCACCAATATGTGGACGGAACGCCAGTGATGGCACAGATTCCTTTGAGTAAACCGACACGCGCCGGCCAACTACCACCGCTTGCCTCAACGTTGGGGCCAATGCTATTTTCTTGATCCACACATTGGACGAGTGGCGTTGGGGCCAACATTGGGACAACGTGTGGAGCCGGCCTTAAAGTGGTTCTTATCGTTTAAATCATCGGTATTTCTGATAGATTCCGTGTACTCGATTCCTTTTATTTAAGATGCTATGGTATGTAGGAAAAAATAATCCTTATCTATCTATATCTTTGAAAGGAGTTCAAATAAAAAAAATGTTCTCTTTTTTCAGTAAAACTATCTATACCAAATATTTAAGGTACCTACACGTGGATTTACGATAGTGGCACATCATTAAGAATTGCAAAAAACAGCAACCCAGGTAATGTCAGTTTTGTCCACGGAATTAAAAAACAGACTACATTATAACTACGTTTTTTTCTCCATATCATTTATAAAAATACATGTCTTGTTTAAAAAAAACGTTTGGATAAAACGAAAATAAACAAACAAACAAAAAATAACCAAAAACTACATTTCTCGTAAAGGACCTTGATACAGATTTAAATCGCAGTACTAAAAGTAGTCGGGGAGCAACACTGGTACCTGCATGTAACATACATGGTGTACACTTATACAGTGGTTCACCTTGCACTCGTTAGCCGGCTCTAAGTGCGCGTTATGTAAGCGAAGAATTATAATTTATTATGTATGTAGATGGACTTTGACTGTATCTATGTGGACTCTAAATAAATATGGCTAACTAAGGTGACTCAGTTGTAATTTTATCTGTCAATCTTCGATTGTTACTTAATCTGGCTTGATCCAAGATCTTGTTCTAGAAGATTTTGAATTGCCACTGAATATTTAAGACCTTTATTTTTATCACTAGCTTTTGACCATATCTTTGCTCACTTTATAAGCGGAAATTATTCTAAACTAGCTGTCCCGCGCAACTTCGTCTGTGCGTCATATTTTCCCCGTTTTCGCAACATTTTTCATTGCTGCCTCGCTCCTGTTGCTTGTAGCGTGATGATATATAACCTATAGCCTTTGTCGATAAATGTACTATCTGACACTGAAAGAATTTTTCAAATCGGACCAGTAGTTCCTGAGATTACCGCGTACAAGCAAACAAACAAACTTACTCTTCAGCTTTATTATTAGTAGAAGATACATACTCATCACCTGCCTGGCCTTTTCCCAACTATGTTGGGGTCGGCTTCCAGTCTAACCGGATTCAGCTGAATACCAGTATTTTACATGGAGCGACTGCCATCTAATCATCGTCATCTTCCTGGTCCTTGTGCCATTCTACTTGGGGTCGGCGCAACACGTTTTCTTCTTCCATTCTCCTCCGTTAGACGTCTCAACTGCCTATATAAATATAAATGATAAAATAATAATTATATTTTTTAATTATTACTTGCTGTCCCGCGCAACTTCGTCTGCGTCACCTTTTTCTCCTGCAACTATAAATTGAGATGTAAGCTATCCTATCTTTCAAGTTGGATCAAACTGCACACGGTGTGCTTATTTCATTAAAATCGGTTAAGTAGTTTAGGAGTCCATCCCGGACAGATAACGTGACGCGTAATTTATATATTTATGTATAGATTTTATCTGACCTCCACAACCCAGTTAGTGCTGGGTAAAACTCTATCTCTTGGTAAAACTGGTTGCCTTGCTTTTGGGCCCCTGACTACTTGTTACCACTGTCAACGATCTATTTTTTTTTTTTTTTTTAAAAACGTTGCCCAACACTAGGAATTTCTCCTGTATCGTGGGTGCGTTTACAAACATTTAAACTTACATACACAAACAGCCGATACAGGAGAAATTCCTAGTGTGGGGCAACGTTTTTTTTTTGTTTTTTTTTTTTTAAAAAAAAAAAAAAAAACGATCTATTAATGATCCTAAATGAACGTACTACTGGGGCGAAAAGTATCTGTTTCATTAACCTAGGTCATGGTCGGGAGAGCGGGACCACTGCACTGTGTCAATTAGTCAAAATCTATTCAGCCTTTTAGTTGTGAAAATGTCTGTTACCTTTAATATAAGATAGACAAAGTTTTTATAATGTGAGTATGGAATGTATGGATTCGTTTTTAGTTTAAAAACCGAATGATAAATGTACATTTAATTATGCCACTGGCCAGCTTTTAAGAGTGTTTCCGCCATAATAAATTTCATACAAAGTTTCAACTCCTTATTTTCCAAAATTACTGAACAGATTTTAATTAAACTTAAAACGCATAAGCAGGATCATTGGTCTAAAAAGTTACTAAATACATGTTTTTTAGTGAAAATGAAATGTTGATACAAATGCCGTAAGGTGTAACTGCTTTTAAGTGACCACAAAAACTCTTTCAGGGCCAAAATTTGGTTCAATAAACAGCAGATTGGTTGCCACATACATTGGTGGCTACAGTGAATTATTTTAATAATGATTCTCACTGGCCACCCCCCTGGGGACAGTGGGAATTATTTTTAAAAGTTGTGACACTGTCCACCTGGGTGGACAAGCAGGGGGTGGACAACGGTAATAATCGAGATTGCACGATTCCTACTACGGGAGTGAGCTTATTATTTCTGCCATGGTACGAAATTCCTACCAGTCTTCGTAAGCCCAACAGTGTTGTTTTGCCATAACGTTACGCACACACAGCCTATGCAACAAACTATTGATCAAATCACTTCGAACGATGCTAACACTCGTGGCCCCACACGTGATCACGATCAGTCACCAGCGATGGTGCTCTCATAACAAATGGAAGAAATGGCTCCATTAAAATGTTAATTTGCTTTAAAATATCGGCAAGTACTTTTTATGAATTCTTAATTATTAAACCGGTTTGAATTGAAGGTAGAAAGGTGACATGAAGAGGCTCGGTCCAAGAAGGACCGACACTTCCGCTGAAGTGTGAACAAGTAAAGTGCTAACATGGTCAGCATGATTTATTTGCAAATCTGTTAGTTTATAAAGCATTTTAATGGGTCATTGTTGTTATGAACTTGGAAAACAGTCGCAGGAGTGTACTAGATTCGGGCGACGCCGGTATGGCCTTTGTGGGATTCCTCCTTGCAACTGGACTCTATCCAGCAGTAGGTACCTCCGCCAAAAAAATCTGCTAGTTTGTTGTGTTGCGACATAGCTTAGTCTTTTCTTCGCGTGTCGAGGCACTAGAAGAAAACGCTAAATTAGTGATCATAAGCTGCTAGAGAGAAGAGAGAAGAGAAAAAGAGAGAGAGAGAAAGACAGAAGTATGGAAGAAGAAGACATGCTGCGCCGACCCCAAATAAATTGGGATAAGGGCAAGAGAATGATGATGATGATGAAGCTGCCATGGCAGGTACTTTTCGATCCCCAATATTGAAAACATTTATTTGATAACGCAACTGCAGGACCACTCCTAATTCTATTGAATGAATCAGGGTCAAAGCCCGGTGGTGGTGGTTTATGAAGTAATTCAATGCCTAATGGCGCCAACTTGACTAGAAATGGCGCAAACGCATCTCACGTGTGAGTTTAGTAACGCAGATCAACGTTTATATCTAACGTCACGTGTTCGTATTGGTTTGAGTGAGGTATGGGATTGGTAAGGCAAGTCGTGGTCTACGGAAGGCCTGACGACGTACCATTTTATTGGAGATTACGATAGTGAAAAGCTCTTAATTTGAAGGAAATGGAAACTCTAAGAAAAACATTTTTCAAAAACTCTGAACAGTAGACAGACAAAATGTTGCACACAGGTTAGACTAGTAGGTATGTTACAACATAAATTCGTCGAGTTACAAGTTATTCTAAAGCGAAAAAAGTTACGCAAAGGAAAACTTAAAAAATAATAATCGTGGATTGGATTTTTCTTGTAAGTCTCATGAAAATCCGACCACTACCTACATACTTTGCTCCACTTTTTTATCTAAGTAATTGTATCTATTCGGCTAATATCTAGTAGTGTAAATTATAGTAGTATCAATTATACGGGGCCCCCAGGCCACGGGGGCCCCTGACGTGCGTAAGCAAAAGTTATTAAAAACTTTAGAAAAACTAAAGTCATCATCAGCTATAAATGATTTAATAAATCAGTTTGCCGAAAAAATCGGCAAAGAGAGTGTAATATTTAATTTGAATTGTTTGTAAAAATTTTGGAAAAAGTGACCGATAGATAATTATAATGAATAAATATTTCTTTTAATTTTATGGAAACATTTTTTTTTCTTTTGTGTGAAATCTTTACCCTTCACAAGGGCCCCCCAAACAAAATTTTATACGGGGCCCCCGCCAAGGCACGCTACGCCACTGCCACAGGTCATTGTCTACATTTCTAGTCACGTGTAATTGTTGTGAGTTTGGTAAGGTTAGTCTGCGCCTGCACAAGTGAACACTCGTAACTCGTGCAATTAAACAAGGCGTTGTTTTGCATCCTCGTCAAAATTCAGGATTTTGTCACAGAAGACATAAATAATCAATATAAATTACGATACCTAGTTCATTATAAAAAACACTGCTTTCTTGTTGTCAGTATTTCAGAACAACCCCCTTAACACGTTTTAGGGAATAAGAAATTATCGAATGAACGTTTGAGATTTTTTCGTATGTGTGTAAGCGAGGTTGTAAAGCAAGGATCAGACAGGCCGCGTTTAAAACACGGGTGTTTTTTTACAGAATACGTAAATAAGAAAAAAATACCTACCTGTTTTACTATTGATTCGGATACGCGGATGGAGAATCATTAGCATAGTTACCTTCTTGAATTTGACGAGGATGCAAAACAACACCTTGTAGATTGTTTGTCCATATTGTAAAGTTGGAGAGAGTTGGCATAAAATAACTTTTAAATTTTCGCCACGTCCCGTTTTAAGAGCATATTTGAATTATGTGCAATTAACGAATGGTGTATAAATGTTTTTTCAAGGGATGGATTTCGGGGATGGTAGATATTATAACTCTCTCTCGCTCTGTATGGAGTCGGACGTAAAGAATAGCACCATCCCATATCTTCCCGTGGTTGTCGTAAGTGGCGACTAAGGGACTTGCCAGAGAATAGGCAGCAGCGTTCTCTGTGCTTTTGTAACAACCGTACTGCGATCGCCAACTCGCCTGCCAAGCGTGGCGATTATGGCAAAAATCCCCAAAATGTCAATGTAGCGACCCTTGGGGGATGCCTATGTCCAGCAGTGGACGTCTTTTGGGCTGAAATGAATGAATGAATGAGATATTATAAATGAAATTACTCAGGTTCCTTCTTGTTATTACTTTATATCGTGTGATTACTGCATAACTTGGTGTCAGAGTTTTTATGCCACCCATTGGTCTCTGACTTGGCTATACAGGATGTCAAGAAATATTAAAAAAATACTAATTCCAATCCTAAAAGATATTAAATATTTATCATTACATTTTTACATTATTTACAAACTACAAATATATCTAAAATAATAATAAAATATGTACAAATATCAAAATTACAGGGCGTCAAAAATATATAAATAAAAAAAAAAACAAAAATGATTATTAATCATCACTAAAACCTGCATTATGGGGGCTTTGCACTAGCCATGACTAATTAATCCATACTAATATTATAAATGCGAAAGTCACTCTGTTTGTTTGTTTGTATGTTCGTTTGTTACCTTTTCACGACTAAACGGCTGATCGGATCTTAATGAAATTTGGCAAGAAGATAGATTTCAACCTGGGGAAAGACATAGGCTATATATCAGCACGCTACGACCAATAGGAGCGGAGCAGCAATGAAAAATGATGCGAAAACGGGGAAAATGTGACGCAGACGAAGTTGCGCGGGACAGCTAGTAATTTATATTTCATTCATCCGCCGAATTAGGCTCAATGTTTGACGAAATTGTGAAAAACTATGTCTCAATCAAAACATTATGTGTATTAATTCATTTGTATAGAATCCAAGCGCCACTTCACAGCAGTGCTGCTATAGTTGATACTTACAAATTAATATGGCTGACCTTGGACTAGAAAGCCGCGTGGATTTCGCCGCTATGTCTAAAGGTGAATGCTCACTGTTTCTCAGATATTAAACTTAACGGAAATATTAGAGATAGTGTGTGAGAAACAGCAAGGTACTTAATATTCAAGGTTGTAATGCATTACAACCTCAAGCATGCCCCTTACTTTTTTTTGTATGTCATCTCGCAGTTCAACCTAAGAGGTTGTCGTCTGCTTAACCGGACTATCCTGTGGGTGCCTTGAGAGTAAGGCCTCCAGCCAGGGCTTAAAACTACTAACAAACTAAGCAACTACGCGCTAAGGGCACGCCCTATGTATTACCAGCCTCGGCTTAGGGCGTCGCTGGCGGATGACAGCATGGGGACAGCCTGGATCTGAATGTGCTAGCCATGCAATTATCCTTCTTCTTTTAAGCATCTTGTTGGGTTACGTTAGGGTTGTGATTGGATAGCAAAGAAGCTATGCGGGGGGGGCATAGCTTCTTTGCTATCCAATCACAATCCCTCCCTTAGTGCCTAGACAAGGTGGTTTCAAAGCGTTTCGGTATTCTAGAACGATTTTCAACAGGATTGATTTAAGCTAAATTAGTTCCATACAATGAGACTGTTTCGTCATCATTATCGGTCATAGAGTGTCACTTGGTTTAGGTCCTCAGCTGGCCTACCATGACGTCTTAAAACATTATTGTTTTACTCCTTTTCCAGTGTGCGAAAGAGATGGCACTAGACATCCTTTATAGCTCCGTCTCTTTCCCACGCTGTAATAAGAGTAAAATAATACTGCTGTTAGAGGTCATGGTAGACCAGCTGGTGTTAAGCGTAAAGGTGGAAGCACAAGGGTAGTCCGCGAAATCCAAATTTTGATAAGTTTCTGCATTTTCGCGGGCAATGTCAAGTTGTATATTGAACAAAATATGATTCCAAGCACGTATGTTGTTTGTAATCCCATTAATTGACTATTTTAATTAAAAGTCATTCAATGCCATATTTGTTACGGTCGCAAATCATACTATTGGATTGAACATTCTTCTTTTTAATAGCATGTCGATGGCAATCTAAATTGTGTCGGCCCAGAATTGAGCCACTAGTTTGGCGCCTTCGGTAGCCATCAGTTAAAACAACAGGATACGCAAGGCACGATATGACGTGCCCTTAGTTTGGGGAACAGTGCCACATTTACACCCCAGGGCTGTCATCAATGAATAAACTTGAGCAGCTTTTCCTTGCTGCGACCAACCTGGGTCCGGAATCTCTTTAAAGACTTCCAGGTTAGCTATAGTAACTTATGTCCAGGTATTTCAGAAATCACAATTGATAACATCAAGCCTGTAATCCCTGAAGGGTCAGGCAGAGGAGTACCTAATAGTACAGCAACATTTCGCTAGTTATGTTTAAGTCCCATGTAATAGGAGGCGAGCCTATTGCCGTCGACCGGGCACAAATTCAAACTCCGTAAGACGTAGGTGCTATTAAGAAATGCCTGATTGAAAAACCCAACAACACTTTACCCAACCTGGGAATCGAACCTAGACCCTCATACTCAGCAGTCGCGTTTGCGACCACTTGACTCTACAGTCGAGGGGTAGTGCTAGTAATTTGAAATTAGACGACACGGTTCGCGTAGTGGCTGAGCGATCGACTGCTGCGCTGCGTGTCGCGGTTTCGATTCCCGCACGGAACAAATATTGGTATGACCTACAGATAGTTGTTTCGGGTCTGGCTGTTTGTGTATGGTCACAGTCATAGTCATAGTCATCATTTATTGCATTCACGTAGTTTACAAGTTGTTACAAGTACAGTCAGTGAGCAGCATTACCTGACCCATTTGCCTCTTTTTTGCTTTGTGAGATGGGTCAGGTAATGGTGAAGGGCACTGTACCAACAAGTACCCGAGTTTAAATGTTTGCAAACGCACCCACGATACAGGAAAAAAATACTACTGTGGGACAAAGTTTAAAAAAATAAAAAATAACAAACACTTAATTAAAACGTAGTTCCACCCACTGTGTATAACCCTTAACAATCCACACATACTTTTAGGCAATTTCGTGCACATTCTCCGCGAAGGTCGCTGCAAGCGTCTCAATGAGCCATGCAAGTTGCTCTTGCAGACACTTGCCGCTATATTTAACAGTTTTGAGCGAATTTAACTGTTAGCGCAACACTTGCACAAGCACTTTGGACCAAATGCTTACAATTTACGGGTTTATTATTTGTAATGTGTGAATGGCACGGGGTCATTTCAATGAGAGTTTTGAAGTTTAATTTAATTGAGCCTACCGCTGGTCTTATAATAAGACATGAGTCTAAAAACTTTAAGCTTATTGTTTATTTCCCTTCAACTAGAAAAGTGGTGATGACCTTCAAACGGCTGAGCAGATTTTCCCGAAACATAGCTAAGAACATTATCGATTAAAACACCTTTCAAACGAAACCAATTTTATCAAAATCGGTTCATTCGTTTAGGAGGTACGATGCCAAAGACAGCCACAGGCCACAGATACACACGTCAAACTTACAACACCCCTCTTTTGTGGTCGGGGGTTAAAAATAGCCCACACCACTGAAGTTATAAACATGAAAATATGCTTTGGACAAAAAAGCCTAGTTTATCAAAATTCATAGAATTAAAAATAATTGCTGGTGAAGTTTTAAAAACTAAAGTCGCGTGCAATCAGCTGAGCACAACGAGGTGATGAGGTCAGTCAACTCGTCAGACTGATAATATTAATTACGTACTGACCACAAATACCGCAGTTGCATACATGATAATACTGTTGCCTGCCACAAAACCTGCTTGTAAAGGTTTGTTACAAACACTCCTTTGAACACTCCTTTGTGGTGATGATGATTCATCGTCTTCATCAATATGCATTGACAAAAAAGGGGTAAGTCAAGCGTTCCTGGCGAAATATGGGTGTTCGTTGATACAAATCTACCTAACTCTTTGGAAAAATTCAGCGTGATGTTGTGGTAAATCAAGAAACAGAAAAAGAATAAATTTATTAAACCATAGTTACAGTCATTTTCTTAGTCTAATATCATTAAGGATATCGTTAGCAAGTTTTAGTTTGACAAAATGAGAAAACAGTGGTCCCCAAATTAGGCTGCGCCTGTATCTGGGGGCCGGAGTTGCGATAACTTTAAACGTCCTATCCTATCTGCTTGAACGTCCATAAATACTAATATAGTATGTATGGAAGTTCAAGCGTGTAAATAACAAAAAAAAATTATAAATTAGAGCGGATGAAGAGGAGTGGTAGTACTAACGGGAATTCACAGTGTTAGCAGTTCACTATTACAAAACCAATTTTGGCACCACGCCAAAAAGCCACGCGCATGTTTAGTTCAGTTAATCTTGGATTTCGTTTTATGTTGACGGAAAATTTTGTGAGTAAATCTGAACTGAGTAGCCTGAAATCTTGAAGACGTAATTATGAGAACCTAAGTAAGTCTAACAGAAGGCGGATGAAGTGGTGTGGTAGTACTAACGGGAATTCACAGTGTTAGTAGTTAACTATTACAAAACCAATTTTGGCAACACGCCAAAAAGCCACGCGCATGTTTAGCTCAGTTAATCTTGGATTCGTTTTATGTTGACGGAAAATTTTGTGAGAAAATCTGAACTGAGTAGCCTGAAATCTTGAAGACGTAATTATGAGAACCTAAGTATAATTCAAGAACGTTTGTTTCTTACCAGGATTATGAGAGAAAGACCTTGTACATACCTTGTCCAAGAGGTCAATCGTCGAATCCGACTCGGCTGGGCAGCGTTCGGGAAGCTGCGTGGTATCTTCTCGTCCAACTTACCGCAGTGTCTCAAGACGAAAGTCTATGACCAGTGTGTGTTGCCAGTGATTACATACGGGACGTTACCGACGTAGCCCGAAGAATTCCAAACTTAAGTGACAATGGGCAGGGCACATTGCTCGCAGAACGAAATGCCGATGGGGCCGAAAAGTTCTGGAATGGCGACCGCGAACCGGAAGACGATGCGTTGGAAGGCCTTCCACTAGGTGGACCGATGACCTGGTGAAGGTTGCGGGGATCCGCTGGATGCGAGGCGCACGGGACCGGTCAATGTGGCGTCACTTGGGGGAGGCCTATGCCGTGGTATGCAGTGGACGTCTTTCGGCTTAAATGATGATGATGATGACCTTGTACAGATAGAAGAATTACTATTATTATTTAGTTAAAGAACTAGATGTGACTACCTATAGCCTAACAGCCTTTCTTGTTTATTAGTACACAACTATCTTTGTTTATTGTTGTAGTTACATTATTTATCTTCACACTCACAAACAGCAAAATAATAAAGAATTAATAACAGCAATGTGGCAACACATCATTGAAACAACACATCTTATCAAAAAGCTGGTAGTTAGTTCTGTGGCATAATGCATGTCCGAGATCGTTGACATTTGTTCTAGGGTTGGCAACACAAGGACGAGAGAAAATTGTACCTTAAAACGGGATGAATAGAAACGCAGGGGGGACGGGTCTACGGGACTGCTCGAAAGAGATACCGCGGCCCTGGAACCCCTTTGGGTTCCTGCTAACAAGGAACATGGATGGGTTTTAGTCAGCACAAGTCTGACACTCCTTTCCGCTCCGCCCAGAGCAGGAGGCATCATCTGATGATTTCCCAATCGTAAAAAAAGGTTTGGCGGATGAATTGAGACAAAACTTTACACATGTTTGAAAGGCAGAAGACATACTGACATACCCAATTTGCCGAACTGAAGAACTTGGTAAACAAATGGTAAGGTTTTAGGACCTATATCAAGCAATTTAATGATTGTGTTAGTAAAGTAGGTTTTAGTTGGTGTAGGTACGGAATTTAGAAATTTCTTAGCAGCAGCTACGGAGTCTGGATTCGTGCTCGGTTGATAGCAACAGGCTTGCCCCTTATTACATGGGACTTAAAACATAACTGAAATGTGGGTGTGCTATTAGGTACACCTCTGCCTGACCATTCCGGGATTATAGGCGTGATGTTATGGTTTTTACGGGTTTTAATAATATTTCATTGGAGTAGATGTCGTTAATAATATGAGAAAATGAGGAGATGATAATGATAACTGACCTGAGATCAGGTATTTGGCATTTATTGTATATTGCGGAAATGAAACAGCTAGTTTTTATGTGCATTTTTTGGTAAGACAGGAAGTCAACTGCCATACAGTAAAGAAAAGATCAGCTACAGTTGATCGCTACTGACGTATTAAAGACGTAGGTAGTGATGTGAATCATTATGTCTTTCAATAAGTACTCAAATTTCCTGTTACCTTCTTTGAGAAAATTTTTAAAAACCTGCCTAAGGATTTTGATTAAAATGAGATTCTGACTTTGTAAATATGTCTTACTTTGATTATTTTTTAATCAAGTGTCCATGATCCAGATATCATTCTTTGTCCACAGATAGACTAAGTTGACATCCAGGGTAAAGCAAAAACCGGCCTAGTGCGATTCGGACTCGCTCACGAAGGGCTCCGTACCATTATTTATAAAAACGAGCAAAAACACACTTTCTTGCAAGGGAGCCCCCTTAAATATTTATTTTATTCCGTTTTTAGTATTTGTTGTTTTAGCGGCAACAGAAATACATAATCTGTAGAAATTTCAACTGGCTAACTATCACGGTTCATGAGATACAGTCTGGTGACAGACGGACGGACGGACGGACGGACAGCGAAGTCTCAGTAATAAGGTCCCGTTTGACCCTTTGGGTACGGAACCCTAAAAAGTGTGTCTCATCAGCCAACAAATAGTGTTATTGGGTTTTGTACCTGGAATTTCCCAGTAGTCAAGGCTCTAAGGCCTGAGTTTAACTATTTATCAGAAATTCCTGATGCTCCACACTCTAGGCCCCAGACACAGGATCGCGCCCGACCCATGGCCATAGGCTCGTCTCGCCGCCTCGAAATAGCTAAGATAGGTAGTAACATACACCTCTGCCGACACCTTCAGAAATTACAGGTGTGATGTTATGATTGTTATGTGTAAGTCAAAGTTTGATATTTTAGTGTAAAAGCCACGAATGTGGCAACCCTAAGAATAGAGCAGCGTTCTCAATTAGCGATAAGCCGGCGACCTAATTTAGAACGCATCGCAAACTAACGAGTGAGTTCACATGTAGCTTGTAATAATATTGTATTTAGAACTTTGGGCTCTCCTTAACACCACTTATACTTGTCTCCAGTTTTACACATTTCTGATTAAAATCGAACGGCCACTTTGCGTTGGAATATTCTCGTATAAGCTGTTTAAAACTTTTCTTTTCATCGCTTTTTTCTTCATCCATGCTTGAATAAAGCAAACTCTTTGGTTTGGTAATAGTAGTAAGTATTTTATTTAATTATCTCAAAGAAGGATGATCAACAGGCCTTAAACTGAGTAAATGAAACTGCAGGGGTGTAGGAAAATACTCCACAGGATCCTTTGGTCACCTGATTCACTCAAATTGCTTCACAAGTGCCCTACAGATCAAAATATCGTAATATTACTGTCTGTGAGATGTTAAGTCACGCTTCTCTTCTCCATTAATTATATTAATGTTTCACAAAAAGAGGGCAGCCCCGTTAAGATTTTTGTCAAAGGAATTAAATCAGAAAGTTGAAGTCGAAACAATATTGTTAAAAAATTCATTGAATATGTACGTGCAAAAAAGTTGGTGCCTAAATATCAGTGGCGGGTTATTTTTAAATTAGCAATTAAATACAATTCAATTGTTTGGAAGTTATTTACCAAACAATTTTTAAATGCTTGATGTTTAATGACAATGAGAAGTACCTAACTAAGTAGGTACATAAATAACAATATCAAACTGAAAACAGTATTAAACAAAAACAATTGACTTAAACTAAATCAAACAAACTTTTAATTAATTCTATGTCGCTCGGCATTTATGAACTTGCCGTTTGGCCCAGACTGACTGAACGTGAGTTACTCTAGTCTCTCGCGACATCCGACCAAGAGCGGACGCGGCCGCCATTGCGAATTATTTCCCGCCTAATTTTGACAGTTGTCTGTGATCGAACTTATATTTTCAATTTACAAAATTGAGGTAATGTAAGTAGTTTTGTTTTGATTATGTTTTAATTGTTCTTTAGCAGGGATAATTATGTGATGGAATAAATATTTAATGAAATTATATAATTTGAAGGTAGTGGTGATTGACAAAAAGGAATCGAGGGCCAATGTTAATACACACTCTGTAATAGTAAACCAATAACTAAACGTATTTTCTAACAAGAATACAGAAATAAAGAAAAAAATTATATAAATAAAGAAAATAAAGGCTGTAAATAGAGCCTTAACCAAAACGAAAGGCACTTGTTCTCCCCGTGATTGCGATAATTATTTTTTCTGGACCTTACCTGGGAACCTTAAAACGTGATTTAGTTAGTACACAATGGACAATTGAAAAGCACGCTAAGCTCTTTAAATAGATCAAGACATTGAAGACATTTTACATAAGACTAGAATTGAAGCAGTGTTAAGTTATGTTAAATAGTGGAAAGTAATTAAAAACAATGTTGCTGTTATTAACATTACAAGAATAATAATAAAAATTAAAGAAAAATACCTTAGGTACAGGTAGGTTACACCGAGTTTGAAATCGATAGTAGTTTAAGTTTTTTTATTAAATCTATCAAGTATTTTACATTCGCCTACATAAAGCCAAAGAGGTATACAAAGTTATTCCTTTTCTCAAACATGTTGTTTGGCGCGTAAACAGATTTCGATAAAGTGGTTTACACGGGTAGGTACATTGGCACAGCTGTTAATGAAATAATGATAAGGAGGCTATAAATAACATGGAAACGAATAAATAAAACTGAGACAAAACACTAAAAGAAGCATGCTATAAAACACTTTCTACATAGCTGCAAATACTAAAAAGTGACGAATTACCTACTTCGGAAAATCGCGTTTTGATACATTTGAAGTTTATTAATTTTATTATAGTTTTATGATTTTTGTTATGAAACATCATCATCATCATCATCATTTCAGCCCTTTTAACGTCCACTGCTGGACATAGGCCTCCCCCAAGTGTCGCCACATTGACATAACATGGGGGGTTTTGCCATAATCGCCACGCTTGGCAGGCGGGTTGGCGATCGCAGTACGATTGTTACAAAAGCACAGAGAACGCTGCTGCCCATTCTCTGGCAAGTCCCTTAGTCGCCTCTTACGACACCCACGGGAAGATATGGGATGGTGCTATTCTTTACGTCCGACACCATACAGAACAAGACAGACAGATTTGTTATGAAACAAATCCTATTAATTAGATTTATTATTAGAAATGTGTAAATTTAAATAATGTCATGTTAAGATAAGCGTTTGTTATGTGCAATATGCATAGTATATCCTTATCTAATTTGCCGCCCACGCTGATATCCATACAACAACGATGAATGTAAAATAATCGACAATTGTGACAATTAAATAGAGATAATTAAACAAAACACTGAAATAATTCAGTGTATTTGTTTAATTATCAACGATTGTCCCTAATATTAGTACTATTATTGATCGAAGTATTAGGTATAACACTTTTATGTTCCTGCGGTCTAGCTACTTAAAAATCGTTAAAATATATTCTTCTTGGGTAACAGGAAAATTTCTAAAGGTCAAAGATTATTGACCACAGCATTTAGAGCCTTGGCCTATTAAGCCCACGAATTTGTTGTTTCAATTACTTGTATTAGAAGTTTTCATCACATCCCCAGTGATGGATTTTTATGTTGCTAAAGATTAAATACTGTCACGCGGCATAGATGTAAATTAGCAAACTAACCACCTACGTCGACTTATACTATAAATATAACTACTTATTTCATGTTGCTGGCAGAATAGTACACATGGGCTTATTTGCCAAAGAGGAAAAAAAAATACATCATTTCATAGACATTGTCAAAGGACTTCTTAGGTTCGTAGGTAGGAATTTGTTTAAATCAACTAATGTTTCTTACCTCACATCTTCAGTGATTGACGCTGTATGTTGTCTTAACAATCATTCAGAAATCTGTTTTAAAAATTGTGCCATAAATGCCATAATACGTTGGAATCTTTTAGAAATATCTTCTAGATTAGCACAGAAACAGATGGTGCAAAGACGCCTATAGACATTTGATGACGGCCTTGACTCCTTTGAGCGTTGGGTCATCAGCATCACAATCTCGATGTTTTGCCTCGAGCTTAATCTTGAATTAATTTATTGCAAACATAGCTGTCAGGCAGGCATCTATTATCCAAATACCTATCAATGATTTTGAATCTAAAAGGTATTCAAAGGTTTATTTAAAGTTGTACTATTCAAAGGTGAGTATTAGTTAAGTAATACATAAACATAACATTACTTCTCCTTATAATTTTAAGTAGGTACCAGGTAAGCCACAGGGCCATTCCTACACTAATTAACATAATTATTATGGCATAGACACATAATTATAGTCTTGGACAGATATATATAATTATTTGAAACAAAATAGCCGGTTAGTAACACTAACTCAATGCCACCTTTTTTTCCCGTTAAATAACCCACCGATTGTATGTGTGTACAACAGGCAATGTTACTTTTGCTACCAGGATAATTTGGATGATAACCTAACCTCAAAACATTTTATATTCGCCTAAAAAGTGTAGTCGACGTAGCCACGCTGCGTGGGCTCCTTTTTCTGTCTGCAGGGTTTACAGTAACCTAACACGAAGTGGATGTCGGGGTCTTAGTTCTCTCCGCTCGCTCACTAGACCCCACCATCCCCTTCGAATCGAACCTGTCCGAGTCGGTGTGACCCAAGCCCAGAGCTCACTCTTCGCTCGCTCTTGCATCCAAATTCTCCTGGTAGCAGAAGTAACATTGCTTATTGTACACACATACAATCTGTGGGTTATTTAACGGAAAAAAAAACGTGGCATTGAGTTACAGTGTTAATAACCGGCAATTTTATCCAATGGGTAAAGCCAAGGATACACTAGGGGACAAATGTGCCACGACATTTCGGGCGACATGTCAAGCGAAGCCGGCCGATGTCGCTGACAAATATGGCGACAGGGCCATTCCTACACTAATTAACATAATTTCTAAAAAATATCTTATAATTAAGTTTCAACAATTTCTTTAAAATAACATAGAGTTGTTTAAAATATTTACCATTTTTTCAATGAAAATGAAAAATAATGGCTGAACAGATGGCAGGCCACAGAAAAAAAAAATTGATGAATTCGCTAAAGAAAAAAATTTTTTTCTTTAGCGAATTCATGAGTTTATTTTTACCTTCCTTGAATTCGTAATGAAAAGCACAGTGTTTACCTCGGGTTAAAGACTTATTTAGTCCCTCGAATTATTGGCGGCCTAACTCTCGGAACTAAATAAGTTACTTTCTCCCGTGGGAGAACAATGTTTCGTAATTCCAGGCGCATTTTACCAATGAACGTGATCACCTCAAGACCACGCTCAAGAGCTGTCAAATTAAACGGAATGTTGATCTCGTTCATTTTCATGGGTGGAATTCGTTCGCCCTTAATTATATTATTTAAGTTTACTTGGCCTTCAACATCATAACTGGTGTTATATACCTAAATAAAACTGTCATACAAACCGCATAACACACACTTTTGCCCATCTTGAAGATTACAGATATTAGCATAAATTTTGTTTGAAAATACCTTCCTGCTTACACAAGATTCCTATCAATGTTATGTTCGATTGATTCATGAAATATATAAATTGTTTAAAGTGGGCATTTTATGCCATCATAACTACTTAGGTGACACCTGGCTATTACTGTCGTTGTACGTAAACCGTTCCATAATGCCTGTAATCATAAATTAAACAACCATTATTATATCTACTTGTAACTTGTACCTAATCATATACCTACTAAGCTACTAGTATTTCTAGATATATGGCGTTGACTAGTTAGTAACCCATTGTTTTGCAACTGCTTTTATTTATTGTATTTCTGGTGTTCCTCGTAGTTACTTTTTCAAATTCAAGAGTGACGTTGCCGAATAAAAAAAAATGTTTTATCTATTTATCGGTGGTTTAATATGTTCCTAGCTTTGAGTAGAGGAAGACCAAAGAAACGACTGTGTGAAGGATGATATGGCAAGAAAGGAGGTGTCTGATGAGATGACGAGTAATAGAGAAGTATGGAAGAAGAAGACATGCTGCGCCGACCTCTAAATAAATTTGGAAAAGAGAAAGATGATGAATGTGTTCCCAGCTAGACAATACTATGGCTATCTGCTACCTAGGCATTATGGAATTATTGCATCCTTCAAATATGGCAGTGTTTGTCTTATTTGTGAAAGGAGGAGTTAGTCTTCTTGATCCCAAACATAACTGGCAAAATGTGGGTGCAGTAGGCACACCTCTGCCTCACCCATCGGAGAATTTAAGCGTAATGCTACGTAGTAAAATACCCATCATCATCAACATCATCATCAGCTTATAATGCCCACTGCTGGGACACAGGCCTCCTCTCTATGAGAGGGAGTGGGCTGTAATCCACCACGCGGACCCAGTACGGGTTGGTACTCGAAGGTGTCACATGTCTTCGAATTTTAATTTCTCGGATATGCCTATATATGTTTCTTCACGATGTTTTCCTTCACCGTTTTTGAGGGCAGCAGTGATGAACACAAAGTAATGCGCCTGCCTGGGTGCGAACTCACGGCTTCCTGCTCGTAAGTCGGGGCTGCCACCACTGGGCCACTGCTGATCTCAATAATAATAGACCCAAAAGTGATTTTTAGTATTATAACAATAGCTACATAATTATGTTGACCTCTGACTGATATCAGCAACAATGACAACAATACCAAACCGAATCTCATAAATATTTAAATTTCCTTTTTATTCAGCAGAGGTCTTGCAAGTTCATTGAATATTTAAGATGAATCTTGACCTGCGCATCTCGTGTTACATGCGTCAGGTCAACCATATAAAAGATGAATACTTTACCAAACCGGCCAAGTGCGAGTCGGAGTCGCGCACGGGGTTCCGTAGCATTATTTAAAAAAACGAGCAAAAAAAACACTTTTTTGTATGGTAGCCCCCTTAGATATTTATTTTATTCTGTTTTTAGTATTTGTTGTTATAGCGGCAACAGAAATACATAATCTGTAGAAATTTAAACTGGCTAACTATCACGGTTCACGAGACAGCCTGGTGACAGACGGACGGACGACAGCGAAGTCTTGGGGTCTCGTATGACCCTTTGGGTAAGGAACGCTAACAAGTCTTGAGAAAGTATTTTTTCAGAAATATCGGGAAATTATTATATAAACTGTTCTTTGCCTCTTCATCATTACTGTCAAAGAAGAGATGAATAATCAATAAATAATGTGAGGAATGAATGGAATTATGTGATAGTAAAGAACATCGAGTGTCTGACAGATGACTGAGAGAGAAGTGAGAATGGAAAAAAAAAGTGTAGCTCAGGAGGCCTACCATGACGTCTTAAAACATTGTTTTACTCCTTTTCCAGTGTGGGAAAGAGATGGCGCTAGACATCCTGTATTGCTCCGTCTCTTTCCTACACTGAAATAAGAGTAAAACAATACTGTTTTAAGAGGTCATGATAGGCCAGCTGATCCCAACATAGAAATAGGACAAGAGCGGGGAGTTAATAAATAAATAATAATAGTAAATCTTTATTCAGAACCAAAAATGGGTCAAATACAAAAATAATCTTATTTAAACAATGTAGGTCACACAATGTTCGATGCCTGTACTAGGATAATCCTGTATCACAGGCGGAGATAATGATGTTGATGAGGAAAAAAAGGTGCGTTTCGAGTAGAATTTACTAATTATTTATCATAATATTGTTAGTTCTGCCGTCTCACGCACACTGTCTGCTGTCAATGTAAAGCTGTCTGTGCAATCAAAATCGTATAACAATGTGCTAAGTTATTTAGCACACATACAATTGAATTTTGATAGAGTGCAAATAGTAACTACTTGACATTGAGTACCTATTTGTGGTACACATGGCAACACATCAACCTATACTTATCCAGTATAACATGTCCACGCTTCGTATATAATGCCCGTACAGTGAGAGATCCGCATAAACTGGTTTTGTATAGCTTGATTGGTCGCTGGGCACACTTGTAATCGTTTGTATTATTATTTTTAGTCGTGACTACCGTAAAGTGTGAAATAGTTAAGGCCCTAAACAATATTTGCTATCTATTTCTAGGATTTGTTGTCTATGGACTGTTCATCTTTTCTTCGTTGAGAAACCCATATTAATAATTCTTATATGGGCTTAAATTACCGATCAGCAACGGCTTAATACGATTATTCTGAATATGTATTACGACTGCTCAGCCTTCAAGGGATTACAATGTTGTCATTGACTATCTCTGAAACACACACACACACACTCACACACACACACACACATACAGATACAGACACAGAAACACACACATGATACAGTAGTACGAAAATATAGCATGATCTCTATTGACATGGTCCATGGTGGTTAAAAACTATCGAGTTTCGGTGTAAATTGTATTTTCAAGCTTCCTTTTACCAGCCAATGTATAAGGGTTTAAACACCCTTGAGAGCACCGGGTGGCCCAGTGGTGGGAGCCCGAGAGCAGCGGTGGCCCACTGGTGGGAACCCCGATTTGCTAGTAAGCCGGAGGTTCGAATCCAGGCAGGCGCATTACTTTGTGTAAATTATTTCATCACGGCTGCCCTCAAAAACGGTGAAGGAAAACATCGTGAGGAAACCGGCATGTCCTAGAACTAAAAATTCGAAGCGATGTGACGACTACCAACCCGCACTGGACCCGCGTGGTGGATTACAGCCCACTCCCTCTCATAGAGAGGAGGCTTGTGTCCCAGCAGTGGGAAAATTATAGGCTGATGATGATGACGATGAAACACCCTTAACGATCCATCCATCATTGCGACATAAGATCTGGAAAATTATAGTTTCGGAGATATCGAACTTCAAAGTTTTGACTTTTTCACAAGTTTTTTTTCAAATATTGTAACTTTAGTGTGAGTAGTAAATTTCTTCAGCTAATTTTATGTTCAAATTCAAATATGTTTATTCGGGACACATTGGTAATAGTAAGTACATGGTGTTATAAATAATGTTATGTCTCACTAATACTATGTGCTGCCATGCAAGGCGTACAAAATTATAAATAATGTTTACACATTAATAGTAGTTTTTTGAGTATAGAAAACTACTGTTATTACAGCTAATTACTTAATATTAAATCTTTAATAAAATATACAATAAACAAAAACTAATTTAAAACAATACAAAAAAAGTAAATAATAAAAGTAGTAACTATCTTACGAACTAATAATAAGGGAATAAAAGTATTAAAAACTACCTGTCCGGCGCAACTTCAATTGCGTCACATTTTCCCCGTTTTCGCAACGTTTTCCACTGCTGCTCCACTCAAATTGGTCGTAGCGTGATGATATATAGCCTATAGCCTTCCTCGATAAATGGGCTATCTAACACTGAAAGATTTTTTCAAATCGGACCAGTACTTTCGGAGCCTATTCAATGCAAACAAACAATTAAATCTTTCCTCTTTATAATATTAGTTTAGATATAAAATAAAACAGTTTGGCTTGCTGCACGCTTTGGTGCAAACTGTAAGTGCTGCAAGTATTTGTATAAATAAACAATTAAGTGCTAACGTAAACACACATTTAATTTAATTTTGAGGTACATGATGCTTGGCTGACAGGTCCTGTTTACACTACATACTGTATAGTATTCACCAACCCACACTGGGCTCGTAGTGGACTACAGCCCACTCCCTCGCAAAGAGAGACTTCTGTCTGTCTGTAGCATTGGGAACTTTATTAGCTAATAAACTTGCTACAGGAGAATCTGATCGAGAATAATACAGACCGCATTCTCTTCAAAATTTAAGATACAAATTATTGTGACATACGCCATTGCAATGAATAAACATCACAAACATGCTTCACCGGTCCCAATTGAAACTTTAAAAATATTCCATAGCTATTTGCGAACGAAGGAAATATACCAGATGTGTGTCCAGTTGTTATGTCACATTATGACATTACATTCCATACGAGTTACGAAGATACTTTAATAACTACATGAGTGTCCTACCGATATAAATTCCGTTTCTACGATTTTCGAACTAACTTACTAAAGGATAGGGTTCGTAATTATCAAGATAATTATTATCTTTGTCAATTATAAATAAAGCGTTAGGTATTACAAAAATAAAAAAGATCAAGTTATCAATTAGCATGGAAAATTATTAGAACAAACCGGCTAGGTGCGAGTCGGACTCGCGCACGAAGGGTACCGTACCACTTTGTATAAAAAACTAGCAAAAAAACACTTTTTTGTATGGGAGCCCCCCTTAAATATTTATGTTATTCTGTTTTTAGTATTTGTTGTTATAGCATCAACAGAAATACATAATCTGAGAAAATTTCAACTGGCTAATTAACACGGTTCATGTGATACAGCCTGATGACGGACGGACAGCGAAGTCTCAGTAATAGGGTCCCGTTTGACCCTTTGGGTACGGAACCCTAAAAAGAATCATGTAAATCGGACCAGGAATATACGGAGTTTGAGGTAACAAACATTATAAACAAAATAGCCGAGTTGAGAACTGCCCCCAGTCTGTTTAGAACTCGGTTAAAAAGAAATACATATAAGAATCTCACTATCGCTCTTGTTAGTGTGTCAAGGGCAATAAAAATCTGTTGTGCATTAAACACTCTTTGTGATTGGAGCTAGGCTTCTGAAATGTAATGCCTGCGAAGCTAGTTATCATTTTTAAATGCATAAATATCCAGCCTCGTCAATATGAACACTTACAGAATAGTTTAAGCCTGTCTGGAAATGGCCATCGTGCAATAATGTCATCCCCGTACTCGGCCCTCTTTTATTGATTAGCTTTAAAAATGATATTGGTAACTGCTATCGCAACTAAATTTTTTTGTTATATGCAGATTAGCTTAAGGTAACCAGACCTATTCGAACCATACGTGATTGTCATCTTCTCCAAGAGGACCTGGACAGACTGACGGACTATTGTTAATCAAGTAATCTTCTTCTAAGCATCCCCAAGTGCAACTTTATAAATTACTAGCTGTTCGGCACAAATTCGTTTGCGTCACATTTTTCATTGCTGCTCCACTCCTATTGGTCATAGCGTGATGATGTATAGCCTATAGCCTTCCTCGATAAATTGGTTATCTAACACTGAAATAATTTTTCAAATCGGACCAATAGTTTCGGAACCTATTCAATGCAAACAAACAAACAAACATACAAACAAACAATCAAATCTTTCCTCTTTATAATATTAGTTTAGACACCCTAAATAAAAACATTATTAGGTTTGCATATTCTTTGTGTAATACCTCACTAAACAAAGTAAACTCGGACGTGATTTGGGCATATTGCTCGATTCTATACTCTGCCTGGATTTGTCGAACAAATCATGAATAAGGCATACAAGATGTGATTTTAAACTGACCTCTTCGTACCGCTGCCTGTATCAAACTCTATTCCGCCAGTCCGAATACGCCGTACCCATCCAGAACCCGTACAATAAGAAGTATATTGAGATGTTAGAAAATATACAACGCAGATTTCTTCGCGCAATGCACTACAGATGTCACAGAACATATCTGCCGTATAACCAGTTGCTCAATAGATATAAACTTTTGACACTCAGCTTCAGATGCAAACAATTAGAAGCAACATTATCATCATCATCATCATTTCAGCCGAAAGACGTCCACTGCTGGACATAGGCCTCCTCAAGTGACGCCACATTGACCGGTCCCGTGCGCCTCGCATCCAGTGGATCCCCGCAACCTTCACCAGGTCATCGGTCCACCTAGTGGGAGGCCTTCCAACGCATCGTCTTCCGGTTCGCGGTCGCCATTCCAGAACTTTTCGGCCCCATCGGCCATCCGTTCTGCGAGCAATGTGCCCTGCCCATCGCCACTTAAGTTTGGCAATTCTTCGGGCTACGTCGGTGACCTTGGTTCTCTTGCGGATGTCCTCATTTCTGATTCGACCACGCAAGGAAACTCCGAGCATAGCCCTCTCCATCGCCCTTTGGGTGACTTTAAGCCTTCTGATGAGACCCATTGTGAGCGACCACGTTTCGGTCCCGTATGTAATCACTGGCAACACACACTGATCATAGACTTTTGTCTTGAGACACTGCGGAGCAATGACCTTGTATAATATTGTTAACAGCAATTTTTACTGTATCGACCTGAATAATGTAGTTTTTTATTCGGTCCCCAGAACTGTTCATAGCCGGCTGGTGCGTGCAGGCACATCACTATTTGCCTTAGGTACCTCGCGATCTAATACTGGCCAACAATCACCAATTCGGCGAATAGCAGTATCATACACTAAATAATTCGAACACATCGATATACATATTTACATGCTCCATGAAACAGTTTCGAAGCCTTTGTATGAGGCACTTGAGCTCTTGTATTCAATATTTTTATTTTGTCATTTTATTTTAAGTATAAGACTTTCGTTCTCTTTTTGTATTTATGTTAAGTGATTAAACTATCATTCATGTCCTAGCAGTTTAAAGTTTATTTATTATTGGTAATCTGTGAACAGCGCTGTGGGCTACATTATTATTTAAGGACGCTGTTACATTTTCGACAAGCTCAAATTTAGGTATCTAAAGTCGCACACAGCAACATCACTCTTAGGCAGATTTTGAGCGCTCGATTTTATGCATCACTTAAATCATCTTGGTCCTTGATATTATTTTTTTAATTTGATTGTAATTTTTTCCGGAAGGTTACTTGGAACTTTGAAAATGCATTTGCTGTTAGTCAGTACCGTCGCCGTGATAAGTAGGATAATATTTTTAACCGACTTTAAAATAAATGTTCTCTATTCGCCCCGTATATATCCACGATTTTCTCAAAAACTACTAATCCGATTTTCATGGAGTTTTCGTTGATAAATGCATGTTTTACGGGATTCGGGAAGGTTTTATTGTATAACTAGCCGTCCCGCGCAACTTCGTCTGCGTCACATTTTCCCCGTTTTCACAACATTTTTCATTGCTGCTCCGCTCGTATTTGACGTAGCGTAATGATATATAGCCTATAGCTTTCCTCGATAAATGGGCTATCTAACACTGAAAGAATTTTTCAAATCGTATCTGCAGTTCTTGAGATTAGCGCGTTCAAACAAACAAACAAACTCTTCAGCTTTATAATATTTGTATAGATAGTATAGATAATCATTGAAATCGAATGATGCAAAGGGCAATTTTGTTTTACATTAAATATTTGTGATGGATAACGTATTTATTTGGATAAAGAATAATATCATGTTTATAAAAACACCTTCAAAAATAATGCATTATGTTTTAAACAAATTTGGTTAGCATAAAAAGGTTATAGTGAGTCAACCTTAAAAGATAGACATTATGCTGTCGCGGACTTTTTTTAGATCTTTTAAAGGGAAACAAGTCTGTCATACATGATTTTTGCGAAACTTTAACCGTTTACGCAGCGCACGCAGCGGAAGCTCTCAAAAGGAAAATAAAGCCCCCGATTTTTAAAAATTTTTATTGCTGCTCCGCTCCTATTTGTCGTAGCGTAATGATATATAGCCTATAGCCTTTCTCGATAAATGGGCTATCTAACACTGAAATAACTTTTCAAATCGGATCTGTAATTCCTGGGATTAGCGCGTTCAAGTAAACAAACAAAGAAACTCTTCAGCTTTATAATATTAGTATAGATATAATACTAGTATAAATTAGGGTCTGAGATCTTCGGAGATGGAGGATGGAACTCTTCAATAACAAACATTTGCTATTACATGGAACATATAAAATATTATTATCTAAAATTTTACTAGTATTACCTACATAATGAGCTAATAACATACTAGCCTGGTAACTTAGTAAAAAAATTTAATATAAATTAAAAAATTAAAAAACCCCCGCCACAAAAAACCTCTAAAAAACCAAAAATAAATTAATCCAAGCGTCGTAGCGTCGGGGGCCGCTTTGTTCTGTGCTTGTACTAAGCGGTCTTCTTAGCGGTCCCCCGACGCTACGACGCTTGGATTAATTTATTTTTGGCTTTTTAGAGGTTTTTTGTGGCGGGGGTTTTTTAAATTTTTAATTAAATTTTTTTTCGTGCTTTTTAAACTTATATTATTTTTCTTAGCCTTGACTGTCCTACTCCTGGGCATAGGCCTGCCCCCTTTCCTTCCAATTTTCTCGATGTTGCGTCTCTTCTCGCTAATTAACGAAACCAAGGAAAGATATAAATTTAAAAAAAAAATAACATTTTGGGGGGAGGGGGGTTATAATAATAATAATAATAATAATAATTTTATTATCAGGCAACTAAGGCCCATACATAAAATACACAAAATAATATTATAAAATAACAAATAAACTAATACATATTAAAAACCTTAAACTATAACTAAACACGTAATGTTGACGGCGTCGTGTTCCGCTGCGTGGTGTCGCGTAACCGTCCACGGAAACGTCGAAATACGACACCTTTCGGCCAAAAGTCCTCTCTCACGCAGGTCTGTAGATGTTGCGTTGGAACTCGTACCACGAACGACTTAAAGTTAATGTTGTGGCGCGATTCCAACCTTTCTACCCGCAGAGTCCAGTTGGTCTTCACTTTCACGTACTGCACGACATCCTCAACCGTCGTGGAGTGATGCAGACGCGAAATGTACAGCTGCGTCGTAGGCACAGCAGGACGCAGCAGCATGTTGGGTCCACTCGGTGCGGTACCGCACTGGTTTCGCGAACAGGGCTTCTTCTTCTTCCTTTCCACTTTCGTGAAACCCTCTTCATCAACTTGGCCCATTCTTGGCAAGGAGGTCTGGACCGCGGACAGGGCAGGTTGAGCAGCCTTTTTCTGTTTTTCCCCTGTTTTGTTTTGTCGCTTAGGCTGCGACGCAACTGATTTGCCGGTGGCAATAGCAGCGTAGGCACGTTGTGGGGTCGACGTACCTACGTGTGACGTTTCCGCAGCCGGTGTTGAGGTGCGGGCGACGGGGGCGGCGGGCGGCGCTTGGTCAGCAATATCGGCAGCTGGTGACGCACTTGTGTTCGCCGACTCAAAACTGCCGATTGATGCATTTTGCGCCCCTCGACGTGTGTTCACCTTAGAGGCCTCAGGCGACCCAATTACTGAACCCACTTTGCGCAATAATGCTATTTCCGCACGTAGTTCAGTATTGGTTTTTTCCGAAACCTCCATTCGGGACTGCATCTTGGTCACCTCCACTTTCAAGGTAGTGATGTCCTTTAGCAGCCGTGTAACGTCGACGTGATCGAACGTGACGGGAGGCAGCTTACCCAGCTCCTTCGCCACGAAATCTGGCACGTCGTTCGGGTCAGTCTTCTTCAACATATCAAGAATATCTTGAAGACTCTTCTCCGTTCCATCTCTGCGGCGAGACGGCATCTGGTCCAGCTTTCCAAGTGACTGGAACAGTAACAGTTTTCCACTGCTGATCTCGTCCTCCTTGAAATTGGAGCGGCAAATCTGCAGGATGCTCACCTCGTCCATGTAGTCGATGGCATGGACTAGGAATGCCAGCAATTCATTGACTATGAGTGGTTTGGAACTCATAGTGATAGTACGGGCAGCGGCTAGGGCCGCGCAACACGCGAATAAAATTCGTTCCGTGCACAGTGGAAACACGTCCGTATTCGACCGCGCATCGCACTGCACTGATATACCCCCCCCCCCTCAGCAATGCCCATGTTGACAAGCGACAACATTTCAAATAGCCTACCTGTGAAAGTTGTTTATATCCCTTCATCAACAGAAAAGAGGTGATGATCTTCAAACGGCTGAGCAGATTTTCTCGAAACATAGCTAAGAACACTCTCGATTAAAATACCTTTCAAACGACACCACTTTTGTCAAAATCGGTCCATCCGTTTAGGAGCTACGATGCCACAGACAGACACACAGATACACAGATACACACGTCAAACTTATAACACCCCTCTTTTTTGGTCGGGGGTTAAAAATAAATCTCGACTCCCGAATTATCTTCTATAAGACTGTGGTGAAAGTTTAACATTTTTGATAAAATTTAAAAGGCACGGAAGTAGTAAAAATCTATAATATATTAAATAAAAGCATGTTACAAAAATACACCGACAGTAGTGCTATTTACAACCTGAGCTATTATGCATTTTTTTTTTGCGTATGTGAGAGCTATGGTCCCTTAGGTCCATAGACACATTCATTCATTAGGTACATTCATTATTCACCACATTTTGCAAGTAAGTTCAAATTTAGAATGCAGGCCATATCTTTTTTCTTTATTTATCATTACTGCTTCACACCGCAATCCAAAAGAAAAGTGTGGCTTCCTATTTGGATTATCTGCTCACAGAGGTAATCTAATTCAACGATTCTCTTGCCTTTTGTCTTAAAATGTACTGAGCATTCCTTGTCCTGATAATAAAACGCGACTAGTATAATAGAGTGGATTTAAGATTTTAAAAAAATAAACAAATAATGAATAAACTTTGAAAAAACACTCAATTGAAATTTCATACTGCTTGTATTACTGCATCATGATCTAACGAGACATCTAAGCTGCTCTCCCTGGTAAATAATACAGGGTAAAATTAAGTAAACCATGAAAATTACACTCCTGACGAAACGTTATCAAATCTTCGTCGGCGCCCTCTTGAATTTTGGTTTTGACCCCATATTCGTTATTAGCTACCCCAAAAACCATGAAAATGACACCCATGACGTAAAGATGTTAAATTTTCGTCGGCGCCATCTTGGATTTTGGTTTTGATCCTATGCCCGTTATTAGCGATCCTAAAAACTATGAAAATGACACCCATGACGAAAAGTTGTCGCAAGTGTGTTTTATCGGCGCCATCTTGGATTTTGGTTTTGACCCCCTAATGATCATAATATACATACGCACCGACTAAAATTATAACACTCCTCCCGCCCACCCACTTTCGAACCTCACCACAGACAGCTTGGCCTTACGCATCCAAATCCTGACCTTACTAATAGCTTCTTAAAACCACCCATCCTTTTTTCAACCTTGTCAACAACTGTATAACCCCACCCATCCCAAACCTGATCTTACCCAACATAATTTCTAAATCACATTCTAATGAAGTATGAAACTCGTCCTTGCTTTTATTTCTGTCCGAAAAAGTATCAACTCCTTTCGATCGCGATAGACGACGACAAAGGTACTCACACGCATGCACACTACAATCTTTTCTATTACTTTTATCGTATTTATTTTTTGCAAGAAAGCGATACACCCGTCCTTCCATGAGCGCTTCTGAGCGCGGAATGATGAACCGAGAGTGCAAAATGTATGAAGAAATTGACAAGTGTTTTTATTTTAGCTAATAATTGAAAAATATGATGATTTAGATACAAAATAATTAGCTTAACGTTTAAAGGACTATATAAACCGCAATTAAATATAATTTTGAAGATAAAATATACTGTAAATTTACCTAAAATGGTACCTGTTCGGACCCTACTTTTTTTAGTTTTCTGCGATTATTGTGATGGGAAAAACGTATTTGTTAGCAAATTTTGTATGACGCCTTACATTTTTTTTTATTCCAATCAGGAGATGAATATATTATCTATAAATTAAGACCATGATATCTTCACATTTTTGATTCCATGTATATCAAAATGGTACCGGAAAACCACTGTTATTTGTAGAAAAATGTAAAAGCGTCCTTAAGTTACTTGTGATAACAAGTTTTTAATATCGCATAATGTAGCTGTTTGTTGTTCCCATTTGATAAAATGAAATAAACTGCACATTATGGTACACGCTCATTGGCTGATCAGTTTTCCACGTTCATTCAAAATACATTTACGGTTAATAATTTTGATATCATTTAAAACTACAAATTGGGTACAAACAATTGTAGACGTAATTATAATAAACGGGTTAAAGGTCGTGAGCCTCGTTGGCCGAGTGGTCGCAAGCGCGACTGCTGAACATGAGGTCCTGGGATCGATTCCCGGGTCGGGCAAAGAGTTATTGGATTTTACCTTCAGAAATTTCTCAGTAGCAGCGATGGAGTCCGGATTTTTACCCGGTTGAAGGCAATAGTGAGCCTTATGACATGGTGCTTAAACGTATCCGGCGAAACGTGGGTGTGCTCTTAGGTACGGTCAGCAATGAAAGTCGCTATACATATTCGAAATGATAAGACATCTTAGTTTTAGAACGATCCATACTAAAAGACTGAAGTAAACATTAATTTTATCCGGTGGTGGACATTTGACTGTATTTGGTTTTGGGCTACCATAGTAGCGTGGACATTTCAACGGCTCAATGGTTACACAAATTCGCAAAACAATATCATCAGATCACACTGATCAGCACAAAACTTTGTGTAATATTGATTAACCGACTTCTGATGCTGACTGTGGCGAATTTGGGACCAAATTATTTCTACTCAATGACCTTCGTGCTGTCAATGACACAACACCTAACAACCGCAACATAATGAATAGTTATCTAATTGTATTATTTTTATAGATGTTGCCAATAGTCGGCGAAAAGTCGGTAAAGACCGCCGACTATCTTCTTACCTACTTTGTATATATTTTTCTGTTCTTTTTTTTTCAGTAGTCAACATGGCAACAGCAACGACGTTGGAAAGTAATAACAAGAATGGGACCGCACAGAATCTGATGGAGAAAGCGCCATGGTAAGTTCTTATATCGATATTTAAACAAGCGGTATATAGAGGAACCGCCAGAATAGCCCCCGAAATAAATTTTTTCTAATGTTTTTTTGCAATTTACCGGCCAGTGTCAGGTTTTGTAATATTCTTACCAAAACCACCAAATTCACCAAATTTTATGACAGTTTTGAAAGAGTTTAGTTTGGAAAGAGGCTAGGCAGATGTGCGGATGTGAGTCGATAATTTTGAATGGTAAACCATGGCTCGGTAATAGTCAGTCGACATTTGGTGATATTGTGTGCGTAAAATCGAAACAGGCCGAAATAAAATAATCCATACATACATACGTAAATTATTATAGATACTAACATCTACAATATTAGAATGGATTATTTTATTTCCCTCAATAAAATTTAAGATTTCTTTTTACTATTGCCTTTAAGTATTTAACTAAAAAAAAAAACAAAACAAAATTTGGAACCATAAACAAATCACTCATACCTACCCGATACTTTTTTTACTGAATGTATTAATAATAGCACGTACGAATTTGTACGACTTTGAAAGACAAAACAAAACATAGAGATCTCTGAACTTTATATAGCAAATAAAAAATGTTGTCTTTGAATTAAGCTCTTAAATAAACAAAGGTCAAATAACTGAATGTATAATCGCAATAAAATGAAATTGCAAGAACGAACCTGTATTGGTTTAACGTCATTAAATCTGGTTAATCTTATTTGCAAAGACGCAGTTTATGGTAATTCATATAAGTTTTTTTTTCCGACGAACATTCAAAGTTAGGGTATTAAGTCACCATGTTGCGTTCATCTTTGATTCATCATCATCATCATTTCAGCCCAAAAGACGTCCACTGCTGGACATAGGCCTCCCCCAAGTGTCGCCATATTGACATTTTGCGGGGTTTTGCCATAATCGCCACGCTTGGCAGGCGGGTTGGCGATCGCAGTACGGTTGTTACAAAAGCACAGAGAACGCTGCTGCCTATTCTCTGGCAAGTCCCTTAGTCGCCTCTTACGACACCCACGGGAAGATATGGGATATGGGCATCTTTGATTATGCTAGTTTAAAAACGGTAATTACTGTTTTCAAAAGAATTTATCATTATTCAGTACGAACTGCCTTGAAAAGGCAGGATACGCGATACGAGCCTCTCTTTGCTTGTGCCAAGCTCCATTCCAGCACTCCCTCATCATCAGGATATTCCCGCGATGGCAACAAGGTCATCAGCTCATCTCGCCGCTGGACGACCAACACTTCTCTCTCCAGTATTGGACGCCACCCGGTTACAGCTTTACTCCACCTGCCATCACCACGCATTGCTAGATCATCATCATTAGCCTATAATGTTCCCACTGCTGGGACACAGGCCTCCTCTCTATGAGATGGCTGTAATTCACCACGCGCGCCCAGTGCGGGTTAGTAGATGTCACAAGTCTTCAAATTTTTAGTTTTAGGACATGCCGGTTTCCTCACGATGTTTTTCTTCACCATTTTTGAGGGAAGCGGTGATGAAATAAAATTACACAAAGTAATGCGTCTGCCTGGGTTCGAACCCACGGCTTAGTACTTATCGTAACTCGGGGCTCCCACCACTGGGCCACCGCTGCTCTCAGATTTCTAGATAGAACTTGGTTAAAATCCTAGATTTTTGTCTAGAAACTTCGCTTATGCGATATCAGTTTCTACTAAGTTAGCTCACCCAATTACGCAACCACAACATCTACAGCAAAGGAAGGAAACCTTCAGATCCACGGACCGGCCAGGTCCGAGTTAGTTAGGGCAATTTGTTTGTTCGCGCATGCGCTGTTACACAAGCTGCGCGGGCGTCGCATCACGCCGTCACGCGCCGACCATTGACCTTATACGTGACGGTGTGCGTGACATTGACTTTCGAGCTTATGGGAGATTTTCAAGGTCGAGCGGATGTTCGATAAGGGTTTTTAGGTTTGGATTAAGTCATTTTCATTTGGCTTTTATTGCTAGAACAGATAAATGTGGCTAAAACAAATAAAATCGTACTTAAATATTTATTTATCTCGACATCAAGAACAACAAGCATTAGCTGAATGCACAAAATGTGTCTGAAGTTGGAAGGCCCTGAAGTACAGATAAATATGACAATTAATTAACTTTAGTAATAGTGGTCGCAAGCGCGACTGCTGAGCACGAGGCTTTGAATTTGAATCCCGAGTCGGGCAAAGTGTTATTGGGTTTTTCAAACAGGAATTTCTCAGTAGCAGCCATGGAGTCTGAAGTTGTGCCGGGTTGATGACAAAAGTTCGCTATAACATGGGACTTTAACAATCTAACCGGATGCCACTGAATAGCGATGTTTTACATGGAGCGACTGCCTGTAACAACAAAGTATGAAACAGGAGGAGAATTGACACCAATCCAAAAAAAACTTATTAAGACCAATAAACACTTCCAAATCACTCACTTTGGAAATCTAGGTATACGAACTTAATACATTCAATAGTCTCACTGTTTTTTTTGTGGCTAATTAAGTATGTAGTTACCACCTAAAAGTGGCGTCTGTATTTTATTGTTTCATTAATTTGGAAACTTATTTCCATATGGATTTGTCATTCAAATATTTTTTAAACCATTGATATAAACAGAACCAGCAAAACGACTTATAAAACATTTTAATCGGTGAACAATATAAAAACTTGCTTGCATGCAGACGAGGAAGTTGTTTTCAAAACCAGTTCTAAAAACAGGGGCCCCGCGCATTCATAGCTATGTGTGTGTATATTAATACCCATAATTATGTTATTGCTAAGTTCGAGGCTAAATAATAACAGCCACACGGTAACAGTAACAGTCGTTCTTCAAGGTTAAGAGGTTCTGTGGTGGGTGACCATCCATTACATACCGAGATTCCTCTGTGCCTCACAGAGGAATCACGGTAGTCACAGATAGCCACAGATAGCCCACTGTGCAGAGCCTGCATGGAGGAGGACGAGACAGCAGCCCACGTGCTTCTACACTGCCCAGAGGTTGCAACATACAGGGCAAAGTACTTAGGTAACCCAGGTACTCTCCGCGAGATCGTCAGCAACACCAAGGAGCTGCTGGCCTTTCTCGGGGAGCTGGGGTGGTTGGAGTAATGTTCCCACCCGTACGCAAAATACGCGCTTTAGACGTGGAGTTGCGGAAACCAGACCGCTATACAATACAATTCCTCTGTGCCGGCTGTCCGGAAAGCACCGTTAAGCTGGTCTGTGGTCTCGGCTGTCATTTGTATATCTTTGACTATGGTAAAATGAAGTCAGTGGCCCGAAAGTCTGGTAACAGTACTAACTGTGTTGGGGATGTCAGATAGCCAGTCTCTCCATGTAAATAAAATTCGTATATTCAGCCGCATCCGGTTAGACTAAAAGCCGACCCCAACATAGGAAAACGCTAAGCAGATTATGATGTTTTGATACTGTTTGGATTGTGCCTCAAATTCTAATAAAATCACTAGAAAGACATGCTAATAATTTGCAAAGCGTGATGCATTTCCACAGTGACTTTCAACAGCACTGACATAAATTGATCCTCAATTTTAGATTTTGCCATCGCGTTTACTTATAGAAGATGTCACTTCAAATATTTGTATGCCATTCTATGGCAAAACATGTAAGTTCACAACCCTATTTATAAGACCTAAATGTACCATGTTTTTACGCAAATAAAAATTATTCTATTCTATTCTATTCTATTCATGGCTTTGCCTATACCTCAGTGGGATTAAAAGAGTCAAGATATCAGCTAATTTCCTCTGCAAGATAATATGAGAATCTCTTTAAGAGCGTTTACACCTTACGGCATTTCAAGTCCATAAGAAACTGATTATAAATTATTTAAAAAAAGATAATTGGAAATTTCTGTTTCTATAAGTAATTTATCTGTATTTATCTGTGGTCTAATTTAGCTGTAACATTATTTAAAATATATTTTTTGTAACTTTAAGACTTATGTATCCTGCTTATGCGTATGAAGTTTCATTAAAATCGGTTCAGTCCTTTTGGAAAATAAGGACTTGAAAGTTTGTATGAAATGTCTTAAGGTGTAAACGCTCTTAAGGTTTCTCTTGAAAAGTCTTAGTCAGAAGGAGTCTACGATTGCGTCGAAGGTTTCCTTTATCATTACAGAGGCCACAAAACCACGTAAAGGATCGGATACTCGTCGTCACAAAAGCGTGGTCGAAGGAACTGATGAAGCACTCGTTATCAAGCGTATTTCCTCACTAACCGGTTCTAGAATACGGCAGTGTCACTATAAGTATAAAGTAACTAAACCGATTATGTTTACTAAAGAGCAGTTTTTTATATCTTTTGCGTTCGCTCGCGTGAATATATTAAAAAATCACTAGCTTTCCGCTTGCCCGCGGCTTCGCTCGCGTTACTTTAGAATTTGACAATAATCGGCTCGGTCACGTGGCGCCATCCATGATCATAACCGTTTGCTGTTCATTAAATTAGATCAGATCTAAACCAAATGTTCAAGGTCAACATGGCTACCCTGGCTCACATGCCCGCGCGCACTCGGAAGTTTTTGCCGCGCAAGACCCCCTCGCCACTTCCCATTTAAAGCTTATTTTCTCGTAAACTACTACAAAATATACGTGTGTATAGCTGAAAATATACAGAATCTAATTACGTTAAAACTAATTACAACAACTAGATATAAGTATTTCAAAAAAAATTAAAACTTGAGAATTTGCGTTGAATTTCAGTTTTTCCAACAAGAATGAAAGTTTTTCCAAATAGAATTGTAATTCGTATCAATAAAACCTATGTATAATTAAACTAGACTATATAAGCTTTGTTTTAATACCCATTTGTCCTTACTTTAGCACTTTATTAGTAGCCAAATTAACCAAACCAAACAACCCCTGCTCTGATCAATTCTATACCGTACGTTATTGTTGTTTTCCTCGTGAACAGTACTTTTTTTTGAAAGGTACTGTATGTCCGTCTCTGTACACCTGACAACGTAGGTACATGCAAAATTTCAGGATGATCGGTTCAGTGGTTTAGGCGTTAAAAGGTAACAAACAAACAAACTTACTTTCGCATTAAGAATATTAGTTAGGAAGTTAGGATAATATTAGTTAGAATTACTTCACTATTTAAATCAGATTTTGTAATTCAAGGTTTTTAATATTTTTACACGAAATCCTAATTCCGTTTCTAAAATTAGTCCAAGTTAATCCTTATAACATCTGCCTGTAAAAGCCGAAGTAAAAAATAGATATGATATAATTAATGCAGATGTTCTGCAAATTATATACAATATTATTCTTCAAAAAAAAAGTTGATCTTTTGAAACATGCTACGAAATAACTCTCCATCGTTAAAAATAAACAGCCGCAATCAGAAACTGCAAGGTTAAGAGAAAACTTGTAAATCGCCATAAATATCGAATTTCGTAAATTCTAGACGCTAATAAATTTTATTGTATCGTCGTGAAGCAATCGTGACATGTTTAATTCATTGAGAAATTAGCTCAATTTACCTGAGTATCCGATAAAAGATTTAAGTACCTAGATATATTTATTTGCTAGCAGAACAGAATTTATCACTTCTGACTTGACCCATTCATTCATTTATTTAAAAAAAAAAACAGACCGCGGAACCTATTATTCTAAAGCGAGGTGTGAGACAGGGAGACGTCATATCTCCTAAACTGTTCATCGCTGCACTGGAAGATGTCTTCAGGGTTCTGTACTGGAGAGGGCCAGGCATCAACGTCTATGGCGAGTACATCTCTCACCTTCGATATACCGACGATATAGTGGTTATGGCTGAGACCATGGAGGACCTCAGTACAATGCTCGATGACCTCATTACAGCTTCAGAAAGAGTGGGTCTTAAAATGAACATGGACAAAACCAAAGTCACTCCTGAAATTGTAGACGGTTATGTCTACCTGGGACAAACGGTCCAGTTGGGTAGGTCTAACTTCGAGAATGAGGTCAATCGTCGAATCCGACTCGACTGGGCAGCGTTCGGGAAGTTGCGTGGTATCTTCTCGTCCAACTTACCCCAGTGTCTCAAGACGAAAGTCTGTGGCCAGTGTGTGTTGCCCGTGATTACATAGTAAATTTTATTTGTTGAAACATGGTGTACATGAAACATTGCATGCAAGATAATTATGGGATCCAGAAAAGTTCTAACATGTTCAGCCGCTTAACGTGGTGTACAAATTGGTAAGAAGAGATAAAAGAAAAGAAAAGTTTCATTTCATCATTATTCATTAAAGATTAGGTACAATTACAATTAAATAAGCATATTTTTTTGATACAATTCATTTTCAAATTAGTCATTAAATAAATTGGTCAACGAAAATAATTATGAATAACTGTCATTAAAAATGACAATTTCAAATTACAATTATTCCAAAAAATACAATAGATTACAATAACATGTCAAAAAATACAACATTGTCATATTAAAAACGATGAAAATTGTCCTCTTTCATAAACTCTGTTATACCTACTGTAATATGCTCTTTCAGTTAGTAAATTCTCTCTTCAATTTACTTTTTATATCTTATCTTTTCCATGATTTGGGCAATTTATTAAAAATGGTTGGAGCCATGCAAAAGATGCTTTTTAAACGACTTCAAAAAAAGGAGGAGGTTCTCAATTCGGAGATTTGCAATTGAAATTGGACAAGCGGTTTTTGAAAAATCAACAAAAATCTAAAATTTATCTAAATTGTCTACATTAACGATCTTTTCGTTTACATTGCGTATTTCGTTCGTTATTAACTCCGTCATTTACGAACCGAAAATTACTTTTTTTTTTTTTCTTTTTTATTTATAGCCTATGCTTTCCAGTTGATCTCATAGCCACCAAGTCGGGATCTGATGATGGAATCTTAGCGAAATCGAGGAACTCTTAAAATTTTAGCAATTTTGGTATTTTCTACAACAAGTGAAGTATTTGCGTTCAATTCCATTCAGGAACCATTCTACCATCAGATCTGATGATGAATCCAAGAGACAGGCACTGGAACTCCATAATAAGACAATGTTTCTTAGCTGTGTTTGGGCTTGTTGGAATTCTAACAGTAACGGTATGTACTTTGCAGGTCTACCACTAACTTCTTGACTTTCCTTATTCAATCTACGTAACATGTAGGTCCTCTGCTTTGACAGTCTGTTTTCGCGGGTTATGGGACATCTCGCCCACACGAAAACTGGTCCGCGGGCCAGTCGCACTGGTCAGGGTTCTCATTCGAAATGCGTTGAGCATTTCTTTCCCTAATTTCTTTTAATCGTTTTCCTTTTCAATTATCAGTTTCAATTCGACGCCGTTTTCTCATACGAGAAGTATCTTTACTAGGCCTACCCATATTTTATTATTTGATTAAAAATATGTCACTAAAAATTCACGAATGATTTTTTTTTTGAAAACAAAACCTACTTCATAAAACCCTAAAAGAACTAAAATGATAAAATTAATACTATAACCTACCTATATTAATAAACCTAACCTAACCTACGATTAACCTACAGTAAAAAGTTAACAATTTTTTGGAGTCTCTGCCAAGCAATATAATTTGACTATATACCTACAGACTACGGCTATAAAAACAAAACATAAATCTTACAGCTTCTAAATGTTAATTCATTAATTAATTCAAATTTTATTGCTTGGCACCGACTCCAAAAAATGGTTAAATTTTATTAAAGGTTGATCGTAGGTTAGGTTAGTTTTATTAATATAGGTAGGATAAAGTATTATTTTTTGGAGGAGCTCGTGGCTAAAATAATAACAGCCGCCCAGGTCGATCTTTAAGGTTAAGCCGTGCTTGCCGAGGTTGGTCTGTGGATGGGTGACCATAATTGCATATCGAGTTTCGGAAAACACGTTAAGCCACGTTAACTGGCTGCTGTCATTTGTAGATCTTTGACAGTCGTTACGAGTAGTCAGAAACTAAAAGTTTGACATCCAGTCTTACCAAGGGGTATCGTATTACCCAGTTACTGGGTTTTGGAGGTCAGATAGGCAGTCGCTTCATGTAAAATACTGGTACTCAGCTGCATCCGGTTAGACTGGAAGCCGACCCCAAGATAGTTTGGGAAAAGGCTAGGCAGATGATGATGCAGATGATCAAAGTATTATTTTTAACTTTTTAGTGCTTCTAAGGTTCTTAGAAATTGGTCTTTTCTTGCAAAAAAATATTTATATGCATAAGAGTTGCTTTAGCGCCGTGAACACAGAGTTTGAAATTATCGCGTCTATTCCTAGGGATAGCAACAGACAAACGCTGAAATAAATGGGAATTTTATTTAATGAACATGACTATTTCCAGGATGTATATTGAGGGCAATGTTAATATCTTATGTTCTATAAAATAAGATTTACAGCTGTCGGTTATTTGCAGTCTAAACATCGATCTAATGCACCTTTTCTGTGCCCGAAACGTTATTTCATTGTCCGTGCTATTCCCCCAAAAGATGATTCTATATCTAAGAATTGATTCGGCTAGTCCATAGTAAGCAGTAATTAGCGCATCTGTGTTGAGAACCACAGCAAGCTGTTTCAGAGCGTAGGCTGCACTACTCAATTTTTTAGTAAGCGGCTCTATTTGAGGTTTCCATTCCAATTTAGAATCTATTACTAGTCCAAGAAATTTTGTTGTGTCAGCTTCATTGATATTAGTGAATTATTAGTGTCATGTTCTTATGTATGTATGTCATGTTCAGTCGACGTCTTTCAGCTGAAATGATGATGATAATGAAAGAAAAAAAAACAATTAAAAGTCCTTACTTCTAGCACTTAATTATTTTGGTGCAGCATACCCTAAGAACCAGTCTGAACCAAGGCGTATCGTATTAACTAGTACTAACTGGTTGTGTAGGTCACATGAGCAGTAGCAGTAAAAAATTTAAAAAAATACTAAAAAAAACTAAAATACTGGTATTCAGTTGCATGCGGTTAGACTGGAAGCCGACACCAACATACTTGAAAAGGCAAGGCATATGATGATGATACCTTAGGAACCCACTCTCTCTCTTGGGGTAATTTTTAAGATCCTTATATAAACCTCATAATTATTACTGTACCCTGTTACCCTGTAGTAAATAATAAAATTGTCTTTATATTTAAGTAATTGGTTAGTACCCATATGACCTAAAGGGGGTAAATAACGAGGGGGCGGGGGGTAACGAAGAGGAATTGGCACTTACTCTCTCCGTCATTGGGATTGTTTTATTGTTCTACACCATACCTGGGAACCTTCTATAATTACGGAGATTTTAAAGTTACGGAGATATTGGAGGTCAAAGTACCTTCTTTTCCACAAGTTGTTTTTTTAAATTGTTACCAGTTTTTAATGATAAAACTTTACTTTAAATACCTAAATGACCCGTTAACTATTCAATGCATTTAGCAGCACAATGTATTGAGTGCGTTACATTGAGTTTTACCGTAAAACGTGATTTTTCACCCAAAAAAAGTCGTTTCCCAGCAATAATTTTTGCGTACGGTTACATTATTTGATGAACGAGTAGTCAGAAGCCAAAGTCTGACATCCAGTCTTACCAAGGGGTATCGTATTACCCAGTTACTGGGTTGTGGAGGTCTGATAGGCAGTCGCTTCATGTAAAATACTGGTACTCAGCTGCATCCGGTTAGACTGGAAGTCGACCCCAAGATAGTTTGGGAAAAGGCTAGGCATTCGTCCACAAATTTTTTTGTTAAATTTAATAAAGCAGATAGAAAACAAAACAATTATTTTCTTTATGCATCTATATACAGGTTGCTCTATATGGTGTCGGACGTAAAGAATAGCACCATGCCATATCTTCCCGTGGGTGTCGTAAGAGGCGACTAAGGGACCTGTTAGAGAACGGGCAGCAGCGTTCTCTGTGCTTTTGTTACAACCACACTGCGATCGCCAAACCGCCTGCCAAGCGTGGCGATTATGGCAAAACCCCCCAAAATGTCAATGTGGCGACACTTGGGGGAGGCCTAAGTCCAGCAGTGGACGTCTTTTGGTCTGAAATGAATGAAATGATACAGGGTGTAACGGAAAGGGTATATAAACTTAAGGGTGTGCTACAGACCATCACACTGAACATGTTTCTCCACAAACAAACATCGTAATAACGAAAAAATTAACTGCTGCCCCATAGAAAATTTCAATAACTATTTGAACAGGTGTATGAGGCCAGCTGATATTTTTTTACTATGACGTTGTTGGTCCTATGGAGAAACATGTTCAGTTTGATGGTCTGTAGCACACCCTTAAGTATGTATATGTTACCGGCCAAACCCGATTTCAGGCCAAACTAGTTTGTCCTAGGCCAAACCGGTTGACTGGTTTATCGTGTCAGGATATACTAACCCAAACAAAAAACTTACAATGCGCCCAACTTGGATGTGGCATCGCTCGCTACGCTACGCTCGCTCAGCTCGCGCGTTTATGGTCACAGTTCTAACCTAACCTAACCCATTTAGATGGGGTGCAGAGTCCTTTTGATTTAGTTTGGCCTAGGACAAACTAGTTTAGCCGGAAATCGGGTTTAGCCGGTAACCCTTTCCGTTACAACCTGTATTATATCCATAAAGAAAATTAATTGTTTGTTGTCTATCTACTTACTGCTCTGTGTATTTACTCAGAGCTGCAACTAAAATCAACATTACATAACATGGCCATCTACGGCCGGATAAAACCGGTTCTCCACTAGATACGGAAACCACAGATTTTAGTTTTACAAGAACATAATCTGACGATAACCACAGTTAATAAAAACGACCTTTAAAACTTTTTGCGACATTATTAATTCATAATTTTTACATTTACATCAAGGTCGGAGTAATAAAGCGAGTTTCTTCGATATTCTGGAACAACCTAATCACTCGGCCTCCATACACAGACTGCACGAACGGGGTACTTAGTACAAGTACACACTGCGTGAATAAACGCAGGATGTGTCGCAGGATGCACCTCTATTGTGTATTATGCTGATTTTCGAAACGTTTCCTCTAATTATTATGCAATTGCACTTCACTGCAACTGCAGCTCGCATACTAGTGAAAGTCGTGTTGAGTGCACACCGTATTACAACTAACGGTTAAATTTTATCCAATAAATTCTGTGTTTATAAAATAAATGGTACAACGTCCCTCAATTTCACTTATGCTTTAAGTGATTTTTATGATCGGACTGACCGGGTTTGATATTGTCTGTGTACTATGTGGTTCGATGTTTCGTTCGTTGGAAAGAACGGGGGCAAACAGAACCTTCTTTTTTTCGAGTGAGTACCTACTGAATATCCTTGCTTTATAGGTCATCATCATCTGCCTAGCCTTTTCCCAGACTATCTTGGGGTCGGCTTCCAGTCTAACACGATGCAGCTGAGTACCAGTATTTCACATGAAGCGACTCCCTATCTGATCTCCACAACCCAGTAACTGGGCAAAACCATACCCCTTGCTAAGACTGGATGTCAGACTTTTGGCCGCTGACTACTCGTACCGACTTGGTTTATTGGTCGTGGTGTCGACAGAGCGCTTCGACAGTGAATTTGAGCGGTTATAGGCCTCGCAATCAATTATTCATGGATTGTCTACGGACTGATGACCTTGTATAATGGGAACCTATGTAGATTAAAGGACGATAATATGCGTAAAATATCTGCGTGGTCATTATGAACAACTTTTACTATGAGACCAAACCCGAAATCGTGAAAAACAAAATCAGCTGTTCCCTACATTTTGACGAGTTATGTGAACATAAAGTACGGAACCGGTACAGGTTCGGTCCCATAGTAACTGTTGTTCATAATGATGAGTTGAATGACCTCTTAAGAGGTTGTTGGTGTTTTTCCAATAACCCTGTGTAATCTCTCAGTACAAGTTTATTACGTACACTACTATTACTATGTATGTATATTAGTCTCATCATCGTCATCTATGTTAGTCTATGTTTTACTGTCGCACATATTTACCAAAGGCCGATAGAAAAAAACAACTGCCTATTATTTTTTTCAACTGGTCATAATAACCTCTCGACTGTTTAAATAACAGTTAGAAAAATTTGTTCCCATAAAAAAATACTTTTCTGTACAAAAAACAGCTCACAGAATACCATAACACAATAGTGTACGTAATAAACTTATCATCATAAAACGTTTATTGCAGTAATAACTTTAAAAAATAATAAGCTAGCGTAGTTCGTACACACAAAAACCAGCAGGTACGTATTATTGTTTTTTTCTATACAATTCGAGTTTTTTTTTCTCTTTATTTATTTAAAGGAGTTTTTATCCATACGGATATGCCAACCCTATCGTACCTTATAAACTATTATACACTTCGAAAATCTTACTATGCTAATACATCAATCAATAATGCATAATCCTTGTAATAAAGGAGAATCATTGATTAGGTCTTTTCACCAAGCTACACAGTCTCTTTGCAATCATTGATTTTGGATTTGCTAAAATGTTCTGGATTAGCCCAAACGTCCAGAATGTTCATTTTAAATTCTCTTATCAATGATTCCCTTTCATTCTTGCTCCTTATACACTCCATCAGCAAATGTTGCACATCTTCAATTTTGTTGCATATGTCACAATTAGGTGATGCGGTCTTTCTTTACAATTCGAGTTGCTAAGGATAATTAAATTAAATATAATAATGCAAATGCAACGGTGAATAAAGAAAAAAATATTGAGAGGCATTAAGTTTTTTCATCAGCAATTAAAAAAAACACCTGTTTCATACTTTTTTTTTTGTGTAATGTTTAGCACTTTAGTAGGAAATAACAGATTTTTTAAATTACCAACTTTTTTATTTTATTTAGGGGAGTTCAATATGATGTAGGTACTGAATACGTGTACCTTCCACTCTGAATATCCCGCCCTATATTCTAAAAACCTTGACAAACAAACCAGCTTTCCTCTTTTATTAAAACAATTACATAATGAATGATCATTGAAGGCGATAATTGGCTTCATACCGAAGGCCTTGCTAGGTTTCTTATCAATTAACGCAATTAGTGATTTCCTATGTGGTGTTTATTGATCCGTCTGGTCGACAAAAAGATATTTTGGCATCCTTGGCCTGGTAAAATACCGCTTTACTTGAATGAATTGATTTATCTCTCTCTCTGGGGTCGGTCCCTCATGTCTGAGGATTGTGGTCAGCCTGGGGGTTGCATCTGGAGCGGATTATCTGCCTCCATGGGTTTCTGTCCATCGCGAGTCTTACGAACGTGTACAATTTGGAGGACGACGAGACTTAGACTTGATCAGTCCTTCTTGTTGGTGAGCGACCGCATTGATTGATATACCAGTTGAAAACTTCTAATTTAGTTCTGTTCAAAATATCTGCATCAAAAATTCCTTTCACACATTGACGGTGAATATCTTAATTGAAAATGTAAACAGTTGAATTAACCCTACCTCGGCAACGTGTCTGTTTTGTAGACCGTGACATAAAGTAGTACTACTTAGTCAATCTGGTTTCCTAGTATTTGTTTTATCCTTGGCGAAGGTAGATGATAATATAACATACCTTCGCCAAGGTTATCAAGTTGCCACCGTTCAAAAGAACACCTTTTATTGTACCTATCCTTGAAACGAGTTCTAGTCCGTGTAGAGAAATCAAGTTCTTGCATTGTATACGACTAGCATATTTCCAGCAAAAAGGAGAAAATGAAGTTAAGACATTGTTTACCCATTTTTGTTTTTAAGGTTTCGAGCTGTGTACCAATAAAACCTCTTTTTCTTCGTCTGTTCATCATCATCATTTCAGCCGAAAGACGTCCACTGCAGGACATAGGCCTCCCCCAAGTGTCGCCACATTGACATATGGGGGGTTTTGCCATTATCGCCACGCTTGGCAGGCGGGTTGGCGATCGCAGTACGGTTGTTACAAAAGCACAGAGAACGCTGTTGCCCATTCTCTGGAAAGTCCCTTAGTCGCCTCTTACGACACCCACGGGAAGATATGGGATGGTGCTATTCTTTACGTTAGTTAGACTGTTAGTTTGCTTTAATTCATATTTTCTTGATTCCCAGGTAAAAGCGACATTGAGTTTCTAAATATATCAAAAGTAGCTCGCCGGGGTCTGAATTTGTTCCCGGTTAATGGCAATTCGCTCGCCCCTATTACATTGGCGTAATGTTGGCGTGCGAGAGGAACACGGCTGCCTAACCCTTCGGGGATTACAGGCGTAAAGATATGTTATATTCTTAAAGACGTCTCCAACAATGATTTCAAATAAATTGGCTTTACAACGTTTGGCTTTACAAATGTTTAAATCTGAAAGGATGTGAACTAAGACGGCTAAGTAGGTAGGTGCATAATCTTTTCAGCTTTATACATTTCATACTACCATTTTATATTCCAAAGTCAACATAACCTTTTCATAAGAGGACGCTAACAAAATCTGTCAGAGCAAACATATCCAAATCACAGTGGTTCATCTCGCAACTCGTGCGCATGTCAAGAGTCGTTGGCGCAAAGTTGGTGACGCAAGCCAACGTTGGCGAAACGTGATGCAAACGACGGTTTATGTCGTTTATATTATTACTTACCTTATATTACTTACGTTATATTATTACTTACCAGTTACTTGGTGATTGTTTAATTAGTATTTAATGGGTTTAGTAGCAGCTGTTAAGTTTTTATAACTTTTGGTGGGCTGAATGGCGCCAACTACGAATTGTACTGGATTGATCATTGGGGAATTGTGCGAAATAGTAGATACAGAGGTGTAGTGTAGGTATTCGACTGCCCTAACTTAAGATGGTAGAAAAGTATACCCAAGAACCAGTGACCAAGCATGGTGCCAAAGTCAATATCCTTCCTCTAAGCGTATCGATGACAATCTAAATTGTGTCGGCCCTGAACTGACTATTTAGCCTTCAGTAGCGTCCATCAGTTCCTGTGGTGAACAAACAACAGGACACGCAGGACACGATATTAAATACCCCATCGTTTGTGGAACAAGTAATACAAATTCATTATCTGTATGATACGAGGCCATTGCACTGCACTAGTACTATATAAAACCTTAGTATGAATCTCTACAAGTTCTACGATACGTCGATACCTACCTAACAAAGAAGCCTCTATACCAAATTATACAGAGTGAAATTGAAGTCATGGGCATTATTTGAACCTAAGGCACTACTCATGATACTGATTACTGTAGGGCTATTAATACGCAAATCAAAAAAATAAAAACCTTAAAAATGTAGCACGTCATATTGCACAACACTTATTATTGCAAATAAACACATAAAGTAATTAAAACGAACTACTTCATTAACGTCAATAAGTTTTGAAGTATCAAAACCATAAAGCCCAGTACAGCGCGGAACGATAGGTAAACACATCAAATAATACGAATTCCGTACTTGCATTAATAATATGTTTGATTTGCGTATTAATAGCCCTAAAGCAATCAGTATCGTGAGTAGTGCATTAGGTTAAAATAATGCCCATGACTTCAATTTCACCCTGTAGACGCAAAAGGAACTGTCCGTCGTAGAATGTTCGCAGAATACCGCTTATGTGGCTCTAGCATAAAAGGTTATTAGACGTCATTTTGCTGCCCGAAATCACTGTCAGGTTTCTCTATATACTCTAAAATCGATGTAAACTTTGCTTGCGAGATTCAGACCATATTAGTTCTTCAGTGTTATCATAGATGGCGCTGTAGTACTTCTTATTATAAGCTTTTTGTAGGGCGCTACAGATGATTTAGTTAGACCTCCTGTATAGCTCCATCTCTTTCCCACAACCCGCCAACGCGTGGCCCTAGCATTACAGTTTACATACCTTCACAGCTCAGCGGATTGCAATTAAATATATACAGTAGAGGTTAGGATATCGGATACTTTTCATCACGGAAGTACATTCCTGTGGGATTTTTTCCGACATAACCTAGCACAAAAGCTAATTAATTGAGCTGATTCTGAACCTCTGCAGATAACGCTCCCTATCGAAGTGGCTTCCATCACAAACAAGTAGGTAAACCAATCATTTACCGTACCGGCTCAAACGACCATTAAATTACAGTGTGTGGTATCACTGCCACACATAAACCAGCTCGTGTCATGAGTGACTTGCGTCAGTTAACCTCGAACTTGAACAACCGCTGTACCGTGTCGCCGGTTTGTTTGCACAACCATTGCCGGTTGCTGCAAACTTGCTGTCGTGAACCATCACGAATACGTTGTGAAAAATATTTGGGAAATATTCCTTATTAAGTATACATATTATAATGTAACAACAAACTTGTTTAAAGCTTGGAAAAAATATTTTTAAAGAAATATATATTTGTGGTCTGGTTTGACATGGGCTGCCCCAAACCAAGTTTATAAATTTTTAGTTGCTGTCTTTGCCATGGTTGGGTTTCTGTTCTAAACATTTTTGTTCCAAATATTTATTTATTTAACAATTTATGTCCCTATTAAACACAGAAAATTAGAAAGGAACAGAAAATAGGTACAAAGGTAATGCTTTTTTTTTAGAAATCATCATACGTGTGTAAAAGAAGGAGAAAATGGAATTCATAAAACACATCACTATTTAAAATATAAAATACAATATATGAACATACTAAATAATTAATTATTATCTATAGTATTCAAAGAACATTTTATTCATTACTTTGTACATTATATACAAACTACAAATATTTATAAAATTATAATAAAATTTAAACAAAAAATAAATTTAAAATTAAAAAAACGGGGTTTTTGTGTCAGTTTACACAAAAACCTCTAAAAAACCAAAAATAAATTAATCCAAGCGTCGTAGCGTCGGGGGTCCGCTTTGTTCTGTGCTTGTACTAAACGTTTTTCTTAGTGGTCCCCCCGACGCTACGACGCTTGGATTAATTTATTTTTGGTTTTTTAGAGGTTTTTGTGTCGGGGGTTTTTTTTCTTAGCCTTGATATCCCACTCCTGGGAGGCTTTCCCCCTTTCCTTCCAATTTTCACAGTGTTGCGCCTCATCTCGCTATTAACGAAAACAAGGCAAGCTATAAATTAAAAAAAGTACGATAACTTTGGGGGGAGGTGGTGCAGCCTTCCCCCTCTCGGCAATGCCCATGGTGACAAGTGACAAGATTTTAAATTTCAAATCGACTAGACCTGTGGAAAGTTGATTATATCCCGTCATCAACTATAAAAGAAGTGATGCTCTTCAAACGGCTGAGCAGATTTTCCCGAAACATCGCTAAGAACACTCTCGATTAAAATACCTTTCAAACGTAACCAATTTTATCAAAATCGGTTCATCCGTTTAGAAGCTACGATGCCACAGACAGACACACAGATACACACGTCAAACTTATAACACCCTCTTTTTAAAAAAGAGGGGTGTTATTTAGTCAGGGTTAAAAATACCACGATGACCTTATTAAACCAAAAATGATTCACTTGTCTATAGCTCATCGTGTAGAGCTAAATATGAATACTCGTTGGTGGACTTGCTGACCGTATTTAGGTTGCGTGTTGGCAATGAAATTGCTTATTGGGTCTGACCAATAAATGAATTGAAACCGATGAATTGTTTATTTTAGTAGCTAGTAAGAATCTTCCTTTTAGCACATCGAATGCCATTTGATCTTATGTGACAATTGTGATATAACATAATTAACATAGGGTTAATGAACCCGCAGGTAGTTGTTTTATTATTCATCACCAACTATACAATGGAAGGAAGATTTTTTTTTCTGAATAGTTTTATTATTACTTTAGTTTTCATGTAGCAAAGAATAGTCTACTTAAAAATGACGGGCTTTTCTTTCATCGACTTTCTTCTTTCGGGAGACTGCCGTCTGTGCACCCTGTGGGGTCCCTGTGGTTAAATTGTTGATTTCACGTGAAAATGAAATAGTGTTAAGTTAATTTTTAAATACAGGGTGAAAGGAACACAGACGCACAAACGGTAACCACATAATCAGTGCTTTTGGTAAGCTGTTCGACGTACCCAAATCGAAGCGGGTGCCCATAAACCTAAAGCGTCGCATGTTCGAGTAGTGTGTCCTCCCAGTCATGACGAACGGGGCTGAAACTTGGACGCTCACCAAACACATGCATGCAAGTTACTCAGAGAGCTATGGAACGAGCCATGTTGGGCATCTACCTCCATGACCGGGTGAAAAATACCGAAATTCGGAAACGAAGGAGACTCACGGACATAGCGGAAGTGATAGAAAAAAAAAGTGGAAGTGAGCGGGCCATATATGCCGTAGACTGGATGAAAGAGGGGGGAAGAAAATGCTGGAGTGGAGACCACGGACGGAACGGAGGAATGTGGGAAGACAACCGACTAGGTGGACAGACGATCTCATTAAAGTGGCCAGAAGAAACTGGATAGCCATGACACATAACCGCCAAAAGTGGAGAGATTTGGAAGAGACCTACACTCAGCATTGGGTGGTGGAAATGGTTGAAGAAGAAGAAGAAGAAGGAAACAGTAGATTGATGTGGTGAGGTTTAGAATGATGTACCTTCTGAAAACATGGTAATGTACGTCGGTGTCCCTTTCACCTTGTTTGCATATCATCATGAGGTAGGTAGGCATTTCAAATGACATAATGACAAACTTCCTTTTGCGCTCAACCTAGCAATTAAAACTAGACATTTATCAGTGATATCTAATTACATAAATGCCTAGACAGGCATACAATACAACCATTAATCTGTGTTTCCCACAAATAAAATAAAATTGTATGTATTATTCATAATAACTGAGGCGAAAAAATATGTACATAACATTCAATTTTAACATAGAATTTATGTGATTCAATTTTCGAGTTGAATTCAATTTTCCTCGTAAATCCACCGTCTAAGTGCCGTAAGGCCAAAGAGAGGCAAACTCAACAACTCAAATAAAGAATTATTTTTTTGTGAGTTTGTACACAGTGGGGTTAATCTCTGGAACTATACTGACACAATGCCGAAAATTCTAATCATTAATGGAAAGCTACATTAACCCAAGTGAGGCAAGCGAACCGCGAGCAGTATAGCAAGTTGCTTATATTTTTATTATCACATGATCCGTCTTTAACGTTCACAAATGATCTTTAAATTAATAAAACAAAACAATTTCAAGTTCATTTAATAAGGAAGTTAACATTTAAAACTAGTATTGACGACATTATATGTTTAGTTCAATATTATTTTTCAAATTATTCCACCGAGCTGGGAATTATTTAAACTTTACATACAAATGAAAAAAGACCACAAGAACAGGTAATGAAATAGCATTAACAGTAGACAATAATATAAAATAAAGACCACAGTTACATAACTGTGTTGTTTTTCCCATTGTCATATTATTTTTCTTACGTTTATTGCAATTTGTTGGTCAGTGTCAGTTTTTATGTTATAAAAAAATGATACGCTGGCGTAACTAATTTGGCTTTACTGACTTATGAACATTAAAGTCATTAAGAGCGTTTATACCCTACGGCATTTCATACAAACTTTCAAGTCGTTATTTTCCGAAATGACTGAACAGATTTTAATGAAACTTCCGACGCATAAGCAGTATAAATAGGTCTAAAAAGTTACTAAAAATATTTTCCAAAAATAACTAATATTTGTTTGATTCTGATTTTACTTTTCTTTTTATTTTTTATTATTCCTTTATTCTTTGAGTCACAGTCACATGTTACAGCTAAATTAGAAAGATTTTTAATTATCTATAGAAACAGAAATTTCCAATTATGTTCATTTTTAAAAGACATTTCGAAAATGTTTTGTTGTAACTTTTTAGACTTATGTATACTGCTTATGCGTAGGAAGTTTCATTAAAATCTGTTCAGTCATTTCGGAAAATAACGACTTGAAAGTTTGTATGAAATGCCGTAGGGTATAAACGCTCTTAATACAACCTCTTTAAGTTCATTTAACCCCATCGAATGACTTTTTCATAAAATTGACATTCATTGGGATTAAATGAAATTAAAGGGGTTGTATTGATGATTTTAATGACTATAGTTATGTAAATACGTACGTTTTACGGCCGCTTATCATTTTTATTCAACGTACAACCTGACATTGACCGATAAATTGTAAAAAACGTAAGAAAAAATGAATTTCCCGGGCCACCCCGTTGGTTCCACCTTAAGCATAGCTGGCAAAATGTTGATGTATTATTATTATACTCCTGCCTTACCCTTCGGGGATTACAGCCGTGTTACTACCACTACTATAACAAAACCTCTTGTCCTCAGGACCGACGAGCAAGGCATAGCGATGAAGGTGTACAACGGCATCGCACTCGCACTTGAGATCCTGGTGCTGTACATCAAGATGACAGCCACCTTCCTCCACTGCATCTACCAGTTCTTCGTGCCGCCGGAGCCTAAGAGTGTCAATGGAGAGATTGTGCTGGTGAGTAACTTGAAGTGTTGTGGATTCTCATCATCATCATCATCATCATTTCAGCCCAAAAGACGTCCACTGCTGGACATAGGCCTCCCCCAAGGGTACATTGACATTTTGGGGGGTTTTGCTATAATCGCCACGCTTGGCAGGCGGGTTGGCGATCGCAGTACGGTTGTTACAAAAACACAGAGAACGCTGCTGCCCATTCTCTGGATTCAAGATGATGGATTCATGGATGTTGTGGATTATCGGAGGGCGAGAAACCACAACAAGGGGAAGAGTAAGGGAAGTCCGCGAAAAATATCAAATTATCTTAGGTTCTTTGCAATTTAATCCCATTTAATTTTTCCCATTTCATGAAAAAGTCATTCATAAATTAGGGATTAAATGAACTTACGAAGGTTGTATTGATGATTTTAATGATCTCAGTAAGACCATATTTGATACGGTATAGTGAATCATATTTTAATCAACATACAACCCTATAATGACGTGCAAATGGCAAAAAAACTAAGAATATTTGAATTTTGCGGGCTACACTGCCGCTTTCACCTACAAGGCGTTTATGTTGGGATGAAGCTAAATATTCACTACTAAGTTATTGTTAAAAAAACATCCCTCTTGAAAAGGTAACCTTAGGTACCCCTCTCCCTGCCTTTGCAGCAAACGTGGATGTACTATAGTACAACCAAATTTAACCTCTTCCTAATTGAAAAACTTAATATCACTAGCAAGAGGTTTTGGGTTAAATTCTCGAATCAGACCATGATTCGAGAATTTAACCCAAAACCTCTTGCTTAGCGGAAGGTCTTGCGACCAACGAACGAGACAGTTGTTATTAGAATAGAATAGAATAGAATAAAACTTTATTGTACACCAAAAATGAAATATAACGGGCTTACAAAACTGCTAATCTTATGGTTACAACGGCGGTCTTATCGCTGATAGCGATATCTTCCAGACAACCTTTGGATGGACATTATGGAATATAAATAAAAAAGGGGGTAGTCACTGGTGTACTTATTACACAAAAATATTAAATAACAAAAGTGAAGTTATCACTTCATATATGTACATATACATGTATAATATAAATATAATACATAAATAAATATATATATATATATATATATATAGATATTTGTGTTTTTAATATTATATGGCAAAAATAAAACTAGAAAGGTGACTTTTGACTGAATGCAATTACAGAGACTGAAAATGGTTTGTAACTAAGCTTTTAAAAGCAACGAGCGACTGTGCTTGTCTTACCGACACCGGCAATTCGTTCCACAAACGGACAGCCTGGACCGTGAAGGACTGGTCATAAAATTTGGTGGAATGTGCTGGCATCAATTATTATTATTATTATATTAAAATATGCTAATTCCGGCGAAGGCGGATAGGCAAGCATTTGAGTTTAACGCGAAACTCTGAGACATGATCATATTTAATACAAAAAGCGCAAACCAAATATAAATCTGATACAAAAATTTTGGAGTCGCTCAAGCTTATCTAGCTGCACTACAGTGAGATCTGGATAACAGGCATCAGCATAGTCGAGGATTGGGAGAAGAAGAGATTGAGCAAGCGCAGTTTTAGTGGCAGTTGGAAGAAAATTGCGCAATCTGCGTAAAGACCCCGCAGACGCAAACAGTTTGCGGCCCACTTCTTGCAACTGGGGAACCCAGGACAAGTCTTTGTCAATGTAAATTCCCAGGTCTTTTACCACATCGCTATATGGAATTGTGGCACCATCAAAAACAATGTGAGGAAGCTTCGTCCAGTCAATTCTTGAACGCAGCCTAGGGCTGCCGACAACAATGACTTGAGTCTTCGCAGGGTTAACCTTCAAACCAAGAGCCAAACTCCATTGAGAAATACGTGCCAAATCCTTATTCACCAAATTCACTGCCTCAGACAATTCGTCTACGGGAGCCTGTGAATAAATTTGCAGGTCGTCAGCATAAAGGTGGTAGGATGAGAGAAGTTCATTGGAAATAGAATTTATAAAAATAGCGAAAAGAAGAGGTAATAGAAAGCCCCCCTGTGGTACGCCGGCAGAGGTATTGCACCATGAAGAAGACGAACCTTCAATGCAAATACGTTGTCGGCGGCCACATAGGTAACTACGAAACCAATCAATTGCTGTTGGAGGTATGTTAAGAGAGCAGAGTATACCGAGTAAGATATCGAAATCGACTGTGTTAAAAGCATTACTGAAGTCTAATAAGGAAAGGACCGTCAGATTCCCATTCTCCATTCCTAATCGTATATCGTCCGTAATGTTAACAAGAGCTGTGGTAGTGCTATGACCTGGACGAAAACCGGATTGGTAAAAATTAAGGAGACTTTGTTTTTACAAAGGAAAGCACTAAGCTGATTATGGATAAGGCGTTCTAGGACTTTGGATAAGAACGGTAATATGGAGATCGGACGGAATTCAGAAAAAGAAATAGGATTACTTTTTTTTGGGAGAGGGGTAATTTGGGCTTCTTTCCAACAAGATGGAAAAGCATCCACGTTATTGTAAGAACCTGTAGAAAATCTGGGTGATAAAAAAAAATTAGTATTTTTAATTACATATTTTGAAAATCATCCTGCGAATCCCATTGCATGGCTTGTCAATCCACCAACCAAACGTCTAACTATTGCCAATCATTACAACTCTTGAAAAATATGAAAGGGTCATCTCATCATTGAACTGTTCAAGAGATAATAAGTGCAATCCGTTTGCAAACAGATGCTGCAGAGTATCCAAATTACTCCAAAATCACCAAAGAGAACAAACCCTCTTGCTAAAACATCTTCTATTCTTCTTCTAGATAACAGGCGCAGGTCACGGCATGGGTCGGGAGACGGCGCTCCGGTTCGGCAAGCTGGGCGGCATCATCGTCTGCGTGGACATCAACCCCACTGGCAACCAGGAGACCGTCGACCTCATCAAGGAGCAGAAGGGGAAGGCTCATCGATATGAGTAAGTAGGCAGAACTGGCATCATGTAGCATTTGAAGACACGGTTGGCGCAGTGGCTGAACGATCGACTGCTGCGCTGCGTGTCGCGGGTTCGATCCCCGCACGGAACAAATATTTGTATGGCCCACAGGTAATTGTTCCGGGTCTGGCTGTTTGTGTATGTGAGTTTAAATCTTGTAAGCACTTACGATACAGGAGTAATTCCTAGTGAGGGGCAACGTTAAAAAAAAAGATATTAGGCCATTTTAAATAACACTAGCCACAAAGGTAATTAAATGCCTAAATAAAAGCGCGTTATTCAGCTGCATTTGGTTAGACAGGAAGCCGACCGCAATATAGTTGGGAAAAGGCTAGGCAGATGATGAGTAAAAGCGCGTTATTGGATTTTGAGGTTTCGGACCAGCTAGATGGAATAAAAGGAATAAAATGGGGGTCCGGGGTTTTGTAGATCAGGTTGGGACTGGCCTATGTCCAGCCGTGGACTTTGATAGGCGTTGCGTTGATTGTGTTTTGCTCGCAGCGAAACTTGAAAATAACGGTGATATTTACTTACTACCGCCAAATTGTCATATCGTAAGAGAAAACCCGCAAAAATACTATCTCTGACCTGGCGTTGTCAACTAAATATGAAGTCCCTATTTCTTTGAGTATTTTTTTCTAAATGGTCTTATCAATTCATTAATTCTAACTTCCTAACTTAATATTATAAATACCAAAAGTAACCAATTAACTATTTAACTGATCATCCTGAAATTTTTCATAATATACGTTGTCAGGTGTACAGAAACGGATATAGGGTAATTTTCATCCCAAAAAAAGTACTTTTCCCGAGGAAAACAACAATAACGTTCTTATGACAATGAGCCGGTTATTGTCAAATTCTAAAATAACGCGAGCGAAGCCGCGAGCTGAAGTTAGTTTTAATATTTCGGTTTTATAGGTGTGTACCCAACGGTATTTCTATACCTTCCATAGAAGACAACAGCTTCAGAGCATCAAAAGATTAACAAGTTCCATAATATAAAGATTTGTGTGCAATAAACTATGTTGAATTAAATTTCACCAACAATTCACGAAATATTTTAGTGTTTATGGAACGATATTTTTAGTTTATGAGTCATTGTGCTCAGTAAACAAACAATGTAGGTATATTGTTTATCACGTCTCTCGTCTGTTGATAACTTGTTATCCGGCTATATAAAAGCTGACCTCTTATTAGCGGTCAACCGGATAACGAGTTATTAACAGACGTGAGACGTGCTATTGTACATTATGTATTTTACATGTTTTTATCACGACACCTGGCATGTGGGGACGTGACCCGAGTTCATGGCCACATTAAATTGTTTTTTTATTACTTAGCTGCCATCAAACAGTTAGGTACCGATGTTTTGGGATCAGACATATTTTATTATATCTCCCATAATGTAAATATTTGTGAGCTTCAAATTTATACCATTACTAGTTGTCCAGCCCAACTTCGTCTGCGTCACATTTTCCCCGTTTTCGCAACATTTTTCATTGCTGCTTCACTCCTATTGGTCGTAGCGTCATGATATATAGCCTAAAGCCTTCCTCGATAAATGGGCTATCTAACACTGAAATAATTTTTCTAATCGGATCAGTAGTTCCTGAGATTAGCGCGTTCAAGCAAACAAACAAACTCTTCAGCTTTATAATATTAACAAAGTATAGATTAGTATATAGATTACTAAGTTACCTCTACATTAATGACTACCTAAATATTAATGCCCTGTTTGAATGGCCACTCTGTGCGCTGAGCAGACCGTTTGGTAATCCAACAATGATGTTATTAAGGCATTCATAAGATGTTTTCTAGTGTTTGTGAAAGAGGAGGACCCCACCTGAGATTTCTTTCTCTTTTTAAGTCAGTGATTTTATTTACCTGCCTGAAATAATGATGTTGAGATACATAAAGATTTACTATCATTAGGGTTGTGATGAAATTGTATTAATAAGTTATTTTAAGTTTCTAATCCTTTATTATGAAAATTATACGTGTCATAAAAGAAACTTGTTTATTACCGATTCAGCGGCAGTTTTTGACAAAGACTGATGCATCGCTGACATAATATTGTTTGAATTTATCGATTTTAATGGACTAGCAAATAAATAAGTACCATAATTAATTATTGTGTTACCCAGTTACTGGGTTGTGGAGGTCAGATAGGCAGTCGCTTCATGTAAAATACTGGTACTCAGCTGCATCCGGTTAGACTGGAAGCCAACCCCAAGATAGTTTGGGAAGAGGCTAGGCAGATGATGATGAATTGATTATTGTGTTTCAAAAAGTCGATATAATTATAATTATTTATATAATTGAATTTACCTACGCCTGAGTCTTTTAAATCGCAAAATTATCAGGCGTAATATTCCTATTAACAGTAAAATGACGAACGTAAGTAGTTTTGATAGGTAAGTATGTACTTCTGATCTGATCACCCTTGAAGTTCTTAAAGACAATACATTGGCAGTTGATGCGCATACGATTAACGTTCAAATACTAAAGTTTGCAAACACGGACCTGCACGGATCTTTGTGATGTTTTTTGTGTATATATCCTTATAATCTATACTTATCTTCTAAGGAAGCAAGGGTACCTACCTAGATTATGACAACATCAATAAATGACATAAATGTTGTGTGACAATTCGTTGAGATAAAAATAATCAAAAAGTTAAATTAAAATTTAAAAAATCCAAAAAAAAACTCTAAAAAGCCAAAAATAAATTAATCCAAGTGGCGTAGCGTCGGGAGTCCGCTTTGTTCTGTGCTTGTACTAAGTGGTCTTTTTTTACCCTTCTTTTTTGGTCGGGGGTTAATAAACAACCCGAAACGTTTATTATATTATCCCCTCTTACACCTAGGCTCGGTATTCTGTTTTCTTAATAATGTGTTTAGATAAGTTATAGATAAGATAAGTATCAAAAAAAAATATCCTATCCTTTTTATTTCTTTATGTTACTATTTATGTACACACAGTAGACAACTCAGGAAAAAACATAAAATATTTTAGTACAATGGTACTGCGTATTTTAAAAGAAATTTCTGCCAGCGGACCTGCGAAAGGAGATATGAAGATGAAATCTTGACAATAGTGTGTTCCTTCTAGGAAGAGAATAATGTGCATATGTGCCTTATAGTCCGGGGAATTTACGCCAAATATTAGGCTAACTTTGCATTAATTAAAAACAGCGATTTTTTTCATTGAATGTGTAGGGTGTATGGACAGGAGAGTATATTAAGCTGTATCCCGCGAAAAGTTTACCTCCGCGTATATGTTTTTTTTAAGAAAACGTCTATTATGTATTTAACTTGGTAGAAAAAAATATAAACAGGTATGTTTATTTGGAGTATTTGTAGAACGGATTGAGTACTACAAGTAGGTCACAAAATTAAACATTTTCGTCCACGGAACATTCGTTTTTTTTAAAAAATCTTATAATTTGACTTTGTACTTAAGGCAAAAATATTAACAGGACAAAAATAGTGCTAAAATGATTTATATCACCATGTCTAACTATTATTATGAAAATTAAACAAATTCTGCTCCGGACTTCACAGAAAATCAAGAAAATCAAAAAATCTTAAATACTACTTACGGCAAAAATGTAACAGGATTTAAATTCATTTAGTAATGAGAAATATATAAATCCAAACCTTAATCCCCCAAAATTAAACAAATTAGAGCGATAATTAATATTGACAAAGTAAAAATTAAATTACGATGCACGGTGTCAGCGCTAAGCAGCGTGCGGCGAACGGCGTGTGCTAGTGTGCGTAAACAAGATAAGCGCTGCGTTCATTGTGTGCGTATGACTGTGTTGTTGTTTGAGTCGGTGTTTTATTGAGTTACGCGATTGTACATATAGGAATTTGATTTTTCCGAAATAGAAATAAGGTTATTTCTATTTCGGAAAGATCAAATTCCTATGAAAGTGCTGCGCCAAATACAAGAATAAAGCTTGCAGACGTATTTTACGTAAACATTAATTGTATTTTTTTCACGATTTGCCTTTAAGTGTTTAATTTTCGTGTAAATAGGTTAGAAATATCCTTTAGATGAAAGTTAAACTAAATTAAACCCTGTTACCTTTTTGCCCCAACCGCTATTGTAAAAAAACTGGTAATAATAACTTCCGGTAGTACAATATGTTTAATTTTGTTTATTGGCGGTGTAATATATTAATTTAAGTTATTTTATGTAAAAAAAACCGTTGTTTATATTTTGCCTTAAGTACAATCCAAAAATTTCGTAAATGTTTTTTTACCGTAATTTCCGTGGACGAAAATGTTTAATTCTGAAAAAATATATTACTGTCACCAATTCTTTACTTATAGTAACTAAATTTGTCCTGTTAACTTTTTTTCCCATGTTTTTATTCACAAAAACGCGTTTTCGTCTTTTTCAGCTTGAGCCGGTCTCGGAAAATGTTTAATTTTTTTTATTATTTGAAGAGCTCAGGTCAAGTACACGATTCAAGAAAAAAATCGCTGTTTATATTTAATGCAGGGTTCAAATCTAAAAGCCCCGGACTATTACCTAACTTAACTTTTACTATTACCTAAATATAAATACATAATGCTAAGTTATATAAACAATAAAAATATATATGTAGTACATATACAAGGTGTAAGGGACACCGACGCGAAAACGCTTACCACGTGCTCAGTGCGTCATTTTGAACTCCACCACATAGAAATTTTTATTTGTTTATTTTTAAAATATCTGTTTCCTACTGTCAAATAGTATGGGACAGCTGTTTTTTTTTCTATTTGTGAGGATTTAGAATTATGTAGGTACTGAGTTTAACGTCGGTGTCCCTTACACCCGGTGTAAGGCAAAAAACAGCTGTCCCATACTATTTGACAGTAGGAAACTTTTTTTTTTAAATAAACAAATAAAAATGTTTATCATCAACAAACAAATGAAAATTTATATTCATGTCCCTTACAACGGGTGTAAGGGACACCGACGCTAAACTCAGTACCTACATAATTCTAAATCCTCACACATAGAAAAAAAAAAAAAAAACAGCTGTATATGAATCAGAATTAAGAGGAAAGGTCTCTTTCACTCTCCTTATTTCACAAAGCTGTAGTTTAATTTTTTATTAGTTTAAATGTTCGACGGATACAGTCAGATTGCGAACGCGGCTCCGAACACTGGGCTCCTGACAGATCTGTACTGAAGTATGTATCTACCATTGTCCGGTGTCCTCAATCTGTGTGAACCCGTTTGACCAAAATAAAGTTCAACATGAAGTCCTCGGTTCGATTTTAAATTGTTATTGAGTTTTCCTTCAGGAATTTCTCAGTAGGCTGCTACTGACGGCGCCTGGATTTTTGCCCGGTTGATGGCAATAGGCTCGCCCCCTATTTCATGGGATTTAAACATAACTTTCTACTAGGTACACCTCTGCCTAACCCTTCGGGAGTTACAAGCGTGATGTTATGTGAAGTCCAACCGTGTTTTCTTGAATATACCAAGACAATTACCTACCGTTTTTTTTTGTTCTAATCTCGAACTCATCCTCTCAGATGCGACGTAACTGACCGAGAAGCTATAAACGCCCTCGCAGAAAAGATTCGCCGGGAGGTCGGTGAGGTGACCATGTTGGTAAACAACGCAGGCATAATGCCCTGCAAGCCGCTGCTGAAGACCTCTGAGAAGGAGATCCGGAGCGCCTTCGAGATTAATATCATCGCTCATTTATGGGTAAGTGGGAATGAAGACAGTACTTGCAGCGTCCTTGTTAAATTGAACTGTTTCTGAAGGGAAGAAGGTCTAAGGTCTACTGGCAACTGCGCCGATTTTCTAAGCGTTTTATTTGAATGGTCCTAAAATTAAGCAAAGACTTTGGCACTTCAGTAGGGTCTATCAGTTTCGATAAACAGCCTAAGAACCAGGAAATAGTTTTATTAGTTAAAGTACTGCCACGGTCAGTCCATGGATAGCAGACCCTATTTTAAACTGAGACTCCTCCGGGTCCGAGTCTTGGACAGCACGTTACGCCAACAGTTATTTCTGTCATTCGTCGACTGTTGTTACGAGAAGTTAGAAGCCCGACGAAAGTGTACCACCAAGAGTTATCGTGTTACTCAATATCTGGCTTGTAGTAGCTAAATTGGGAAGGCAATCAACAACTGGTAGTCAGGTGCGTCTGGTAAGACTGGAAGTTCCCAAAATAGTTGGGAAGCGGTTAGGCAGCCCTGTCTTACATCATAACCAACTATTTCTTCTTCCAGCTACTTCAAGCTTTCCTACCCTCAATGATGGAACGCAACCACGGCCACATCGTCGCCATGTCCTCAATGGCAGGTGTGGTGGGACTTCGTAACCTGGTTCCCTACTGCGCAACCAAGTTTGCAGTCCGAGGACTGATGGAGGCCCTGCATGAAGAACTGAGAGAGGATAAGGAGAAAGACTACAGTGGTGTAAGTATAGATTGCGAAATCAATTGTCTTTGGAGCCTATCTTTCGAGTTTTATTAGTAAGCACTCAGATTATACAGGGTGTAACGAAAAGGGCATATACATACCTAAGGGTGTGCTACAGACCATCAAACTGAACATGTTTCTCCATCGGACAAACATCGTAATAGCGAAAAAAACATCAGCTGCCCCATACATTTGGGTCGAATAGGTATTGAAATTTTGTATGGGGAGCAGATAAGTTTTTCGATAATACAACGCACGACTCAATATAACGCACTCATAACATTGTCAAATCAGAATCAGAATCTTTATTTGTTAAACATAGGTATTTACATAAAGGTGTTAGGTTAACATATTTCAGCGCTATGTTTTGCCGCGAAGGCATACAAATTTTAAATAAAATGTAATTAAAATACAAAAATACTTGAGATAAAACTAAATAAAACAAACAATAAAGTCAAAACGAAGCACAAACTAAAACATATTATAAATTATCATTTATAAAATCTGGAACAGTACCTATAATAACCTTTTTCTAATAATAGAGAGGAGAGAGCTTTCTTAAATTTTGATAGGGGCAATGTTCTTATACTATCGGGTATTTTATTATAAATTTCTGAAGCCATTCCAAATTTTTTTTTGCATCCATGTGGTTTTGCATTTTAAAATAAAGTTTTAATTTTGAAAACTAGTATTAAAAAAAACTTGGTTTTGAGGATGGTATGAAATAAATACAGAAATAGTGAGAAGGCACAATCATTACATTTATAATGTTTCGAGGCCGCCGGATGCGTGCGCGCCGTTATTAGTCGGCAATACAGACCGGTCGAATACGTTTATGTCGTGATCGCGTCTCGAAACATTATAAATGTAATGATTCTGCCTTTTCGAAGAGCTCGTGGCTAAATAATAACAGCCACCCAGGTCGATCTTTAAGGTAAAGCCGTGCTTGCCGAGGTTGGTCTGTGGATGGGTGACCATAATTACATATCGAGTTTCCTCCGTTCCTCGGAAAGCACGTTAAGCCGTTGGTCCCGGCTGTCATCTGTAGATCTTTGACAGTCGTTACGAGTAGTCAGAAGTAAAAGTCTGACATCCAGTCTTACCAAGGGGTATCGTATTACCCAGTTACTGGGTTGTGGAGGTCAGATAGGCAGTCGCTTCATGTAAAATACTGGTACTCAGCTGCATCCGGTTAGACTGGAAGCCGACCCCAAGATAGTTTGGGATAAGGCTAGGCAGATGATGAATACCAAGAACAAGTTGAAGAGTATTTATTTCATACCATCCACAACACTTGTGAAAGTGTTGGAACTTTGACCTCCAATATCTCAGTAACTAGAAGGTTCCCAGGTATGGTGTAGAACAAAAAAAATATCGCAATGGCGGGGATAACAAGTGCCTTTCGGCTTCATCAAGGGTCTATTTACACCCTGTATGAATTTGAAGCATGCTTCACCACCGTTTGCGTCCGTCTGTACCATGACGCTTAAAACATTATTGTTCTATTCCTTTTCCAGAGTGGGAAAGAGATGGAGCTAGACGACCTATACAGCAAGATTTTTTAAGCACCGTCCAAATTTTTTCTAGGCATTATGTATCATTTTCTAACCCCATTTTTGAAAAAAAAACGACGTGTGAAATTTTCATATTTTCATATGAAATCATTTTCTCGAAAAAATTATCCGCTCTGCCTGGTCACTAAGATAAACGTTAAAAATACTACACTTGCCGCGCAAACATTCAATGGAAAGGGGGCGGCCAGCCCGCGTAGTTACCCAGCGTGTGCCTACGCACGTTGCGGCGGTGTCCATGATATCTCAATATTTTTGTATTGAGTGATACTAAAAGAAAAAACATGTATTCAATGGTTTTCGCCAAAAATTAAAAAGTCTAAATTTTGACGGTGACTAAAAAATCATGCTGTATAGCTCCGTCTCTTTTTCACTTTGGACACTGATTAGTTTTATCACAATTCATGTATGATTAGCACTTAAAACGAGATATTGACCAAGTTTATTAATTGTTTTAAGTTTCCGCTTCCAACTTCCTCATTGGTCTAGTGGTCGCAAGCGCGACTGCTGAGTATGATGAGGTCCTCGCTCGCCCCCTATTACATGGGATTTAGACATAACTGGCAAAATGTGGGTGTACTTTTAGGTATGATACTAACCATGATGTTGTTGTTGATGTTATGTGTTTCTATATTTCGGCACTGTTGCAAGCGAGTCTTTATCCGTAATCATATTTAAAAGCTTTTATTCATGCGTGAGTTTTATATTAACAGAGTGTTCGTAAGTGTTACGTAGATCACGTTTCAATCTTTGAACCTAAAAAATAACGTCATGTTCAAAGTTCAAAATGACATAAACATTGTTTGTACACTTGCATTTTATGGATTTGAAAAGCCTAGGAAAAACTTTGTTTTGAAAATATCATCATGACATATTGGCACATTTAAATGATTGGGTGGATTTAGAGTGATCTATATATTTACGAACACATATACATGGTGTAACGGAAAGGGTATATACACACTGAAGGGTGTGCTACAGACCATCGAACAGAACATGTTTCTCCATCGGACAAACATCGTAATAGCGAAAAAAATATTTGTTGCCCCATACAAATTTTCGCTATTACGATGTTTGTCCGATGGAGAAACATGTTCTGTTCGATGGTCTGTAGCACACCCTTCAGTGTGTATATACCCTTTCCGTTACACCCTGTAGAAAGATGAAGATACATGGAGCTTCATTAAAATCAGTTTAGCTCTCCAAACGCTGGCTTACTGCATAGATGGCTTGGCGATGATGTTGGATAATCGATATTAATTATTCTGATTTAAACTTTTTAATATCCAAAGGGAAACCTACATATGTTTATAACATTTAACTCATAATCTTCGCACCACCTCTTAGGGTGCTGATTCAAACCAAAAAACAAGATAACACGGCCTAAGGAAAAAAGGTCGAAAAAAGAATCTGATGTCAAAATTAAATAATGAAAAAAAAAAACTCCATATTCTTTTTCCAGATAAAATTCACAGTAATCTGCCCGTACATCGTGGACACGGGGCTGTGCAAGAACCCCAAGATCAAGTTCCCCTCGCTGATGAAGATCCTGACGCCGCAGGAGGCGGCCGACAGCATCGTCGACGCCGTGAGGAGGAACTACCAGGAGATCACCATACCCAGCTCGCTCTACTACATCAACATGGTGAGATTATCTTATCTTGTTCTTTATCGAGTGGTTAGTGCATAACCTGGAGTCAGAGCTTTTATGCCGCCCGGGACTCTGACTTGGCTTTAAATATACGATTGACGATATTTAAATAATTATTTTGTTAAGGTAGCTACAGAGTAAAATAAAATATCCAAAAACTCGACTACACAAAAGCAAAAAGATGGAAACAAAATTAAGTAGAAAATTTAAATAACTGAAAGATGTCTTCTTATCTCTTCAAGCATGCCTCCTTTCATACTGAAGAAAAATAACTAAGACCACATTTATTCATTATGTAATTTGCAAAAAAACAAGTTTTATACTGTTATAAATGTGGTTTCTTATTTTGAAGATCATATAAAATTTATAAATTACTTATCTAACTTGTAAATACATAATTTACAAACAATGAACAAACTTAAGTAAATAATATAATTAACAATTACGGATAGGTACTCGTATAATTAGTTTTTCATATTATTTCAAGACTATTAAACGCCTTTGTGTACGGCTAAGTCAAATATTCCGTAAATTTCTTTAAAGTCATAAAAAAATATTATCTCCAAAAAAACACATCATACAATCACTGATATCTTTAAGCATGATGTTGTCTACATGTTTTTTATGTATGTGTTATGTTAGTGTTTTCTTTGGGAGCCATTGTCCATAAGTATATTTTAAGCAGTTTTTTTTTCTTCCGCAATTTTAAATAAATGTTTTTAATTTACAGATCTGCAGAACTTTCCCGAGAGCAGTGCCCCTATATCTGAAGGACTTCTTAGATTCAGGATTAGAAGCCCATTCTTAAATTATACGAAAATGTCTTTCTAACATTCTGTCCTTAGATACTTAATTATCACCCTGACAAAGTTAGGCAAAGATTCGGCTCAAGTCGCAAGGACCAAAAATTATTTTAGCCAATATTTAAACAAGTTATTGCTACAAGAATTTCTAAAAACTTGGATCTTTCATAAATATTGATATTTCGATACTGAATCAGCTATAAAATATATTCTTTTATATACTTACGCATACAAAAGGGTCCAATAAATATTGACAAAAGAACAGACTGAAAGTTTTTTCGCACTCTGGTTATAAACCAAATATTGGGATAACTTAAATATAAAGCAGATTTTTTACAACTAGGAAATAAGTGTCCATTAGAAATGATATTTTGAAGGGTTTGTACGCTTTTCTTAAATACGTACATTATTAACGACACACACACACAATGCGTGTTTGCCGTACAGATGTATGAATATAAATTTAAGATAAAAATATCAGGAATATAATTTTCTTATAATTATTTTATTCGATTTTTGACGACTCTTTATCTTTTCTATTTGTTACCTAAGCAAAAATTACCTAGATACAGGTTTTTTTCTACAATATTATTGCATGTTTTTTTATACGTTATGTTGGTTTTCTGGGCAATTTTAATACTGAAAATGCTTAAACTATTTACCTCTTACTAAGTACAATAATAAGAATAAAAACAAGTGTGTAAATTTTTCAAGTCCTGTTTTTTTAATACTGTAATGTCATTGTTGAAATTATTAAAACTAAGCAACTCCAATTTTATTTTTTCGTGTCGTAAATTAATTGCCCATTAGACTTTATGTACTGAAATATGCTTAATTTTATAATAAATATCTAGTTTAACATTTTTAGATTAGGATATTATTTAAGTGTAAAAGTCAGACAATATGCAAATAAGTGATATGCAGTGCCTAGATGATACTAGTATGAGTGAATATATTATTTTAGAAATCTTGCCTTTTAAAAGATATATTCAACAACAATATATTATACTACATATACTATTTTTTGAATTAGTATATATGTAATATATTATATTATGTTATACTGTATATAAATGTATATTTTTATTTTATATACTTACGTATAATAACTAATATCGTGTTATTAAATGTTTCTCATTATTATAGATTAACAGTAATTTTGTGAAAATATAATATAATTATAACCGACAATAAGATTACCTACTTAAATATTGCAAAACCTGTATTTTTTCAGGTTTAACTTTTAGTATTAGTTACAATACTGTCAGTGGTTAACAATTACTGTTACATATTGTGTTACTGAATTTTTAAGTGCCATCATAAGTAAAATACATTGGATTTAAAACATGATATTATGTATTCTTCGTATAATTTATTGAGGTCATGGTTTGTCAACTTTGTTTCATAATTATATAACGTTCACGTTTATTATAACCCATTACATGAGTTAAGCGTTAAACAAATTTAAAAAAAATCTGTCTTTGTTTTTCTCACGATTAGCGGGATCAAAAAAAAAAGTTAAAAAGTTTTAATTACGTTTGGCACTAAACCCAGTCAGTACTTTACGGTGTCAGCGGCCTTAAACAATGCCTTTCAAAACGGCTGTTTTTTTTACAGTTTTATCTTTAGGTATGAATTTAAAATCTGCCATTGGAACTGTACTTACTTCAAAGTTTCACATTGGTCTTTTTTTTGTTTTAAAATGTAAATTTTATTATTTATTTTTTCTCTTGTCTCATTTTTATATATCTGTTTTTTTTAATTATATTTTCAAGCAAAGTTGGTGACTGTGACCTACAGTTATCTATATCTATTAAGCTTTTGAAGTGTTTATTGTGTGTTGATCATGTTTGTCAATTTTGAATAAGGTTGTGATGACAATTGTTTGTGATGTTTTAGTTGAATGTGGTACTAAATACATGGATCATAATTTGAATAAAAGTTGTTTTTTTTTTTACAATAGGTAATAGTTCAAAATAATTTGAACTTTAAAACCCGTAACATGACCGTACCTTATGCCTGAAGGCTTACCGCTAAGGCTGAGGTGTGTGTAGTAAACTCACATTCTGGGAGGTAAGTCCCATGTAAGAGGAAGCAAGCTTATGTCATCAACTGGTTTCAAATCTACAGGGAGTAACGGAAAGGGTATATACATACTTAAGAGTGTGCTACAGACCATCAAACTGAACATGTTTCTCCATCGGACAAACAACGTAAAAGCGAAAAAATTATCTACTGCCCCATACAAAATTTCAATTCCTATTTGACCCAAATGTATTGGGCAGCTGATTTTTTTTCGCTATTACGATGTTTGTCCGATGGGGAAATATATTCAGTTTGAAGGTCTGTAGCACACCCTTAAGTATGTATATACCCTTTCCGTTACACCCTGTAGAGTCCGACTAAAGTCTGATTAGTTCCTGATGGTAAAACCCAAAGACTGTATGAGTCCCACCCCGCGGGGTACGGCGTTGGTGGTCAGCGCCAGAAATGTGGGGGGTTGGAGGGCGCGGTTTGACCAACTGAGGAGATAGAATAACACTGCCCACCCTGAAATCGATCCCAATAGGTACGCACGACGATCAATCAAGCTGTACAAAACCAGTTTATTCGGATCTCTCATTATACGGAAAATCTATACAAAGCGAGGTCATGTTATAATGGAAGGTATCGCTTGATGTGTCGCCGTGTGTACCACATGCTCAGCAATAGCGCTTTTGACCTAGACAAACGACACAAATGAAATGCCAAAATAAATTCTCAATCTATTTATTTCAAGTTTACATTTTGATTATTCACATTTAAAATGTACAGGTTCAGCTACATACACATAGTACTACTGACATATTTGGCGTATAATCACCTTATTTGGAACGATGCTAACTTTACCTTACCTATACGATATAAAAGCAAAGAACAACTGCTTTAAAAGAATTATAAAAAAAATAAAAAAAATGTTGGAAGTCTGAAACCAGTCCTCTGTAGTAACTATTTTTAAAAGCAGGTGTTGTTAGAATTATAAAATCTTTTTTTAAATTATCAGATGGAAGGTATATTTCATTTATTATTATTGAATAAAATTAACATACTTATAATCTTTTTCAAATAACATATAAATTAAATTTCTACGTTTAAATAGTCTTTATACAAAGACAAATAGAATTTTATTGCTTTTTCCCTTAGTCATGCAAATAAAAATAAGAATGTGCGTATTTACTGTTATTTTTAAAGTATTTTTAAGGTGATAATAATTCTTTATTAACTAGTTGACCTCTCAATTGAAAATCGGTTTTCTTAACAATGGAACCATAGAAATAAGATTTTTATTATTTATATAAATATTTAAAAAATCTCGCATTTTTTTCTCAACTCGCTTCTTGACTTTTACGTATCATCGATTTTTTTTTTAATATCATGAAGAGACACGAATTTTACTAAATTAAATGACAACTTATCTAATTCAATAGGTCTACTACTTCGAATAACAAGGAATTAACGGATAATGTTCTAAGCATACTAGCAATCAATTTTCACAAACTTATTTATATAATATCAATTTTTTTTACAGCATTAAATGCTCAATTCAGCGATAACAACAAATTTTAATACAATACTTACTTTTATAAATAATCATTTATTAATTTTACACGTTATCTCTAACACAGACCTAATCATTATCATGACAATAAAAATCTTTAATACCTACTGACTTCATGATGTATATATGTTTAAGACTTTATAATTATACTTTACATTTAGCGTTATGGTATTCGTAAACAATACAATACAATTCGTAAATAAAAATGTTGATAAATTAAAAAGGTAAGAACTTAATACATTTTTATAACATTTGTTTTTTGTTGAAAGTCTCAGTGTTAATTAAATAAAAAATATAGATAACTTACTGTTTTAATAAAAAATATACCAAGTAGTTAAAAATATCATAATAAAAGCATTTTTTCTAAATGTTTAAAGTACTTACTCGTAAACTACATTTAATTAATAAAGTATATATATACTTACTCAGATTTTTTAATTAAAATTATAGGTAGTTCTTACTTTATTATACAAAGTGTTTTAAATGTCATAATAAAAGTATTTTTTATTAAGTGTTGAAATAATATTATGTCAGTTTGTGTTGTAAGTCTACGTTGGATTGTGTTAAAAATTGCAACATACAAGTTACACATACTTGCAAGTTTTAACAACTACAGTCATATTACAAGGTCTACTACTAAACGCAAATATTGTGCCAGAAGGGACAAGAATGGGGATGGTAACTGTGAAACTAATGGCGCCAGCATTGCTGGTCTGATAATGTCACAATACCTTGACCTCATTGGTCAAATTGACACCTAGCTATGGTCGCGCCATCTACAATTAGCTTTGAACTGTCTTACCCATACATGACCATTATAATTCTAATTATGAATTCTAATCCCCGAAAAAGACAGCTGTGCTAGAGTTTTTTTTTTTAATGTTTGTATTATGTTCTGGAAGTTGTCAACGGGTGTCGCCCCCACCACCCCCCCTTGCTACGCCACAGGTAATACGGTCGTATTTTCGGGCCCTATAACGACTTGTTACAGGATTCACATAAGCTCTCTGGTAGCTTGTGCATCAGTATTCAAAACCTACTTTTTTTACTTTTCTATCCTCATAATCCCTAGTACAGTGTCATTTTGTCTAAGCCCTCTGATTGTTTCCATTGACATTGACAAGATTTTCAATTGATTTTGGTATATTAGTGGTTGGCTTACGACCATTTATGTAAGGCTATGAACACACTGACAACACACACTGGCTTGATTTGCGCCTAGATACATGTTATTTCTATACACGACGCCAAGTGCACTGTGCGGCCAGTTGCGAAGATTTTAAAATGTTCGCTTCACTCCGTTACTTGCTAGGTGACTTGCTAGTCGCTAGCCACCAGGCGCTTAGCAAGCAACATAGCCTAACGGTTTGATTAATAAAATTCAATTTTGACCTTTAAAGGTACTATGTTACAAGGTCCCTTATGGCACACACATACTAAGTAGATAAGCACATATATAGACACAATTATCTACAGAGCAATTTTTAACTAATAATTGACTTCACTCTCTTAATACATTGGAAGCAAAGTTAAAGAATCTCACAAAGATTACACACAGGCATACTCATAACAATAAGTACAAATTAACATATTTTTCCTATAACCTTCTTAATGCTGAATGTTGGTAAACTTACTTAAGTAATATTAACTTTAGTACAGTTAAACATAATGAAAGCTTTTTTTTTTGTTTATTATTCTTTGGTAAATACTACATGCATTTACACAGTTTTATTTTATTCAAAGTAGGTAGTATTAATTTATAATTCATGAATATATTATGTCCGATTATCGCTACCTACCGAGTCAAAGATAGACATGTTTTTAACATTCAGGCCCAAGAATAGGATCAAAAGCTTGACGTACTACCAGGCACGTCATGTTAGTAGATCTTTAATTTCACAAAAACATAACATCAAGCCTGTCATCCCCAAAGGGTTAGGCAGAGGTGTACCTAATAGTACACTCACATTTAAGAGTACACCCACATTTAATAGTACACTCACATTTCGCCAGTTATGTTTAAGTCCCATGTAATTGGGGACGAGCCTGTCATTAACCGGACACAAATCGTGGCTGCTACTGAGAAATGCCTGATGTAAAACCCAATAACACTTTGACTGATCCGGGAGTCGAACCCAGGACCTCATGGTCAGCAGTCGCGCTTGTGACCACTGGACCAACGAGGCAGTCAAAGGCAAAGGACCAAAAAACTGTCAAAACATTTGTCTAACCCCGACAATCTGTCTTTTCTACCCTAAGTTATCATTCCTAACGTAACGTCACGATCGAAAATATTAATCTTTCTCCATTAATAAATTAACTCCATTCCATTCTGGTCCACTACTTTATATTCTTATTTTATACTTCATTTCTTTAAGTTCATTATATTATAATCTCAAATTCACTGTATGCTTTGATATAATTTTTATTTACATTTCTTACTTGCGGCCAACATCGCCTCCGAATATTTTTTTTAATTAAATAAAATTATTTAAAAAAATAATAAAAATGAGATCGATAGTCAAATTTTTAAATAAGTGCAAAGTTTATTAAAATTATACAAATTATTTACTATGTTTATCAAATATTGGATTGAATAGAAAAATAATATATTTTTAAAAGCGTGTGTGGCCATTTCCTAAAAGCCACAGCGTTATCGAAAGTGAGATGTCATAATTATAGATTCTATTACCATCTATAGCATATTTGTAGGTATCTAATACAGTAAACTAATTAGGAACATCCTGTAAATTATACTTTGGCACAAAAATATTCTCATGCTTCTTTTGCAATTATAGATATAACATAATAATACAAAAATGAGAGCTTTTTCTCTTCCCCTAGATCCCTAGATCTACCTAACTTTCGACAGAATGTTCTATTTTTAAAAATGAATGTTCAAAATTGGATTAAATAAATTTTTGCAGGCATGAATGTAAGTTTTATCCATACATTTTGATCATTGGCTTTTGTCTGGTAGTAAGAATTTATTAAATACAGCAAAAAGAAAAATAAATTGTTGGAAACTTTTTCTATTCATATCTAGTCAACAAGTTTGTACGTATAGAGTATGGGCAGAGTCAGACATACCTAGAACCTAGAGGTAGGTAGATTAAAATATGTCGATGTCCTTCAAGTGTTGATAGTTGCGGTCCCAGTAACCGCCATTGTACAGCCAGTCTTCCTGTTTTGTATAAGGATTTGTACCTTGGCTGAACCACCTGCAAAAGAAATAAAAATGGCTTGAATTCTCTAGTTCCATTACTTGGCTCTAAGGAACGGCAAACTAAATATATTGCTTGTTGCTATTCTACCAATTCGTACGTTTTCAAACTTCTTTCATAATGCGCACAGCAAAGGAGTGGAACTCTCTTCCTGCGTCTGTGTTTCCAAACGCTTATAACCCTAAGCTCTTCAAAGTAAGAGTGAACAGCCTTCTTCTGGGTAAGCTCGTACCATCGTCGACTTTTTCTCTGTCATCTCTGACCTAGACTAGAGTCAAAGGCAAACCCATCTCAAATAATATTTCGTAGAATATAGCAGAATATGAGGGTTTTTCAAGAGTTGACTCCGAACAGGAGCTGATATTTGAACCATATGATATTAATAAGACTCATAAATTTTCTGACGTTACAAAAGCCAGATGGTATTATGAAGTTACCACAACAATTCTTAGAAACTTTTTAAAGGCACAAGTATCTTTAAGTTTAGTATTTAGTCCGGAAAACAAAATGTGAGCAATCGTCAAAAAAACTGCAAGTATGAATATCAAAAGAGTTACGAGTACGTAACGATACTTTCAAATTCAAAATATTGCTTATACTTTCTCTACTAATACTTTACAGCATCATCAACATTCTTCTACCCTTATCCCAATTTATTTGGGGTCAGCGCAACATGTCTTATAGCGATGGCACTTTTGTGATGGTATTTTGTTTAGTTGGCGAATCAGAAAGTTACCAAACGGAATGTATTTAAAATTTGCGACACTAAAACCACATGGTTAACTTGTGAATACTGGCAAAACACCTCGGTTTAAAAACATTTTAACAGTGTTACCTCGGCTGCCAAGCCTCAGGCGACTTCTTCAGCAGCTTCCTAGCAGTCCTCTGCTTCTCCTCAAGCCTGGTCTTTTCAGTGGCTGCAGCATCGATGTCCCCTTGCTCCAGCAGCCTGATGTCAGGCCTAAGTCGGCTGTCCGTGGGACAGAGCTGCCCTTTCATGTCCCTTTCCATCTCGTTCAAGGACATCGCGAATTCAGTGAATTGGTAGTACTGGAAATTGGAGACAGGTATGGTATGGTGATAAAATCTCAGCAATATTCCTTATTAATATTCGTTATTTACACCTTGTATATTGATGCTGGCGGCTCATGTACCCACAATATCAATAAAAGAAAGTGGAAATGATGATCACTTTATCCGGCAACAAGCTACGAAGATAGACTAGTACGGGTAATATTACCTGTGCGCTAGTAGTAGGCCGCGGTCTCGCCTCCCACAGCGTGGTGGACCCGGCGATCTCAATGTTGTTAGTATCATCAGACTTGGGAACATCTTCCGAGTTCTCTGCATCGTCTGACTGGAATAGACAAACACAGTTTTAGTTATGAGAAGATCCAAGTTGTGACGTGTGTACTCACGAAGAATCAACTAGTTTAGTACTCACGTCCTGTATAGACATGGACCGCAACGCGCCGACCTTGAAGCTGTTCAACTTGGCGAGCATCTTCTTAGGCGTGTGCGCGGGGGTCTGTGCCGAGGCCTCCTCGCCGCGCTCCTTGGCCCACTGCTCGTACGCCGCGGCGCTGCAGCATTTGATGTACTCCGTCCACTTGCCATACAGGAACTTCACGCGCTTCTTGCTGGAATGTAAGAAGAGAAACGTGTGAGGAGTTTTTACTTCACTTGGCGAGCAACACGCACAGGCAACACGCGTCTTTCAAACAAATGTAGGTAGTTATTAAATGCATGTCACGAGTCACCGCGATGAGACTTGCAAAGCGCTGTACTTTAGAAGGTTAGTCGGCGATCTTCACAATGTGGCTGATATCAGCTGGATGGAGAGTTGCCGAAAATCGAGTAGTCGAATAGCGTGCGATTGGGGAGACCTCTGTGTAGCAGTGTAGCAGTAGACTGTTGTAGTACTTACTTAGCATCAACAATGAACCCGTCAACCCGATGCAGGTCTCTGTTATTGAAGCCAGCGGGCTTGAACACCAGGTTGGCCTTCAACCCAGCGCCGCCATGACAGGTCACTTCCATGGCTCCGAACTGCTCGATCCACAGCTTGCCCACGATCACGTTGTGAACGCAGCAGTTCACGTTGCTCCAGGTGTAGGCTTCACCCCATCTGGAGAATAAGGGGCTTAACGTGGTGTTGATAACTACTTGCCTGACAGTATATTAAAAAAATAAAAGTAAAGGTAACATAAAGGAATAGTCTAAGAGCTAGTGTAGTTGTATTTATCTAGTATCTAATAGTAGTAGTATTCACTGACCGGGCGCCTGGCTGCTCAGCGATAGTAATGATAGTATGGCATATTAACTAGAAAGGTTAGCTCTATAAATTGTAAAGGTATTTCCGTACCCTAGTTCAATAAATTGAGATACGTCTATGCTGTTGGCAACACCAACACAAATATTATTATTTTTTGTTTTTGGCAACACCACTCTCTTCCATTTCTCCATGGCGTGCGCTGCCGTACTCCTAGTGGTTTAAAATATATAAAATAATAGTAAAAAACAGTTTCCTTAGTGCCTAAAATAAAAAACAAAAAAATAAAAACGTAAACGTGTTAAATATAACGCTGTACTGTGTGTGTGTGGTGAGCAAATAAACTGTGCCCCTCAAGTATTATGCCTTCCACTGTCTGAGGAAGACCACCAGCTCCTAAGCTATCCCCGAGCAGCACATCGAGCAAATTATACATTGGTCCTTCGAACGCGCGATTTCTTCGTCAGGCGGGCAAGGAGTGCTTGGAAAAAGGCGCAGCGATATCTATTGCGAACTGCACGTGGCGCAATATCACACTGTGCGGCGATTTCATCCACACTACAAGGGACAACGCAGCACTGCGAGCGAAGGCACTACACATAAAAAGAGCTGTCTACTACTACAAACGGCGCGCGCTCAAAAAAACACGTAAAGGAGTTGTTCCCAGCTGTCCTTCAGAAATCTTTGACGGCTGTTCCGGAAACATTTCGGAAAGATAAGACAGGAATTATTGATGTTAGGAAGATAATGATGGTAGGTACGATGCACACGCTAGGGTAGTCTCATCATCATCTGCCTAGCCTTTTACCAAACTATCTTGGGGTCGGCTTCCAGTCTAACCGGATAAAGCTGAGTACCAGTATTTTACATGAAGCGACTGCCTATCTGACCTCCACACCCAATAACTGGGTAATACGATACCCCTTGATAAGACTGGATGTCAGACTTTTGGCTTCTGACTACTCGTAACGACTGTCGATCTACAAATGACAGCCGGGACCAACGGCTTAACGTGCTTTCCGAGACACGGAGGAAACTCAGTATGTAATTATGGTCACCCCTCCACGGACCAACCTCGGCAACCACGGCTTAATCTTAAACATCGACCCGTGCAGCAAATATTTAGCCACGAGCTCCTCCTAAGGTAGCAAATCCTTAACAATTTGTTGACCATTCACTAGTCCAAGGACAATACAAGAGTATGTTTAGAGGCATATTATCTCTACCAACAACAAATAACGATATTTTTGAATTTAGTCTAAGTCGAGTCCCAGCTGAATCCCGTGACTTCGTTCGCGTGGTAATTTTTATGTGTTTTGGAGGGATAAATTATAAATATAAACACTCCTCTTGAATCATTCTGTCTATTGATGACTACCGCATCAAAATACGTTGCGTAGTTTAAAAGATCTAAGCATACAGACGGTGGGTAGTAGACTTTGTTTTAGACTATGTAAAGTTTGGCGTTCGATTAGCTTCTATCCAAAACAGAATTTGTCGAAGATAAGAAAGCTAACGCTGACGTTGGCTAGTAGTCAAACGTCCGGTTAGTTCGCTAGTGCGTAAAAGGATTGGCAAACATCCGATCCCGGCCGGATGTGACAACTGTCTAGTAGCTGTGTCGAGATAGATAGATATCCGGTCTAACATGTTCTCGGAAACCTTTTTCAGTTGAAGTGATTTTATCATTTAGCCTGCCTGAAATAGGATTTGGTAAATTGAAGTGTCTGTTTGTAATTTCAAAATGTCAGATTTTTACTGAAAGCTTAAAAAGTATATCCGGTAATTATATTTTTTTTAAGTAAAGTGTTAAACGTTGTATCTTTGTTTCCTTCTGTATCTGTTTGTTCCGTGCTAATCTCCAAAACTGGGCGAACGATTTTAAGAGGGGACTCTACGGCCGATGAATTTGAAGAATAGGTATTTGAAGAAACTATTGCCGTCGCGTTGCACCCGACCAAGCCCACGTAAAGTGCGACAGGGACAACAACAGCTCAGGCTAATTTTACCTAGAAAAATCTTGACCAAAAGACGTTTTGTATTCCGCTGCTTTCTTCTTCAAAACTAAACTGAACTTCGCGTTTTTGGATTGTTATAATTCTTTTAGTGATTATCTTTTGAAAAAAATAAATGATAGGGGCATGTATCAATACCACCTATATTTTTTGGAAAAAAAACGTTGCTCTACGCATTATGCATTACCCACGAAGAAAACAACGGAATACGTTTGTATGCAGAAATACCGACTAGAGTCCCCCTCTTAACGGGAATTTCCGACATGACTAAACCGATTTTAATGAAATTTCATACGCATAAGCAGGATACATAAAACATGGTCTAAATCAATTTGAAAAATCATTAAAAAAGATAATTGGATATTTCTGTTTCTATAGATAATTTATAATCGGTCTAATTTAGTTGTAAAACTATTTTTCGAAAATGTTTTTAGTAAATATTTAGGCCTATGTATCCTGCATGCGTATGAAGATTTATTATACCTATCGGTTGAGTCATTTCGGAAAAATCTTCTTGAAAAATCTAAATCTAATCTAACCTAATATTGATTTTTTTTTTGAAATGTCGGTTGGCTTAAACGCTCTTAACGAACGTTGTTAGTACTACTCGTTTTGTTTATTTATTTCTTTCTATTATTGTACACATGTGCACCCTGGAGGTATAAAAACTTTTTTAACTTAACACCTTAATTGGTTATCCACCAACAACAACAGTATACTAATAATTAATCTATTCTTTTAAATACCGATGATTCTTATCTCACTGACTAAGCAAACAAAGAGGATATCAATCATTGCCAGTTATTAGTCAACCAGGGTTGAAACTTTTCGTAAACCTCTTAAATCGATGCGCGTAAATGGGACTCGGAAACAAAAATATTCTGTGGATTTTAGTCCTTCATTGTATATTGTATAATGGTGATCAATCTTGATTAATGTAACGAAATGTACGGGCTTATAAATCAAGGTAACTAATCTATGTTAAAGAGAAAAAAAATCCTTTTTGGATGACTCCTTCACGGAAATTAGGTAAGTATTTATTTACATAATTATTACAAGAGACGAATTGCGGAAACTATCTATGCTAAATTAAGTAAGTTAAACGTTAGCTTGAATTAAAAATAAACTATCTACCATAATATCGAAAATTGGTAAGGTTACATCCGAAACTATACTCATACGATTTCAAAATAATTCTCTCTTCACTTTTACCAGTATACGCGGTGACACAACGTGCCATATATTTCCAGTATAAAATGGCCTCACTTTGTAAAGATTTCCTGTACAATGAGAAATCGGCATAAACTGGTTTTGTATAGCTTGAGTGGTCGTCGTGCGTACCATAGGATATTTTGTTCGACGCGGACGAGGCCACGGGCAGAAGCTAGTCAAATAATAATTTGAAACTCATTTTCGAAATAAACGTGACATATTAAAATGGGTATGATTTTATCAATACCCTAATAAATGCATTTTCATTGACCTAATAAATAATATTTGTTCCCAAAATAGTAGATCTGTCACCTAAATTGAATCATCAAATAATATCAAAACGATTACGTAAATATTAATTAAGAATTACTTGGAAATAATATCAATCATCAAGTAATTTTATTACGTTTAAAAATAATAAAAGTGTCACGAAAATTGAATCATCAAACAATGTAAAAATGTTTACATAAAAACTCCAAACCACAGGTCCAAACTAAGGCGTTGTCGACGTAGCCCCGCTAGGCGGGGCTCCTATTTCTGTCTGCAGGGTTTACAGTAACCTAACACGAAGGGGATGTCGAGGTCTTAGTTCGCTCGCTCCGCTCGCTCACTAGACCCCGCCATCCTCTTCGAACCTAACCTGTCCGAGTCGGTGTGCCCAATGTCTCGTATAAAGCATTTCTTCATAGAAATAAGGAACTGATCTATTTATTTGGTGACAGATCTACCATTCCGAGCACAAAGCTATTTAAGCTAATTTAAGTAATAAAACTATTATTATAAGAACGAAGTTTATATTCATCTAATGCACTACAAATTTATTTGTAATCCATCTCTTATTTTACACATGTATCAACATTAATTTGATAATTCATACCTGGGAACACTTTTGTATATCTGAGTACGATAATACTTCGTGGCGATAGATCTATTTATTAGGTGATACAACTTTGATGACAAATATAAATATTGGTGACAAGAAATATAGTTCCCTATTAAAATGTCTCTATTATTGGTCGCTAAGCCACGTCTGTATTCTAAAGCAGGAACTGAATTACCCAAAAATAAAGGTACTCGTTCCGTTAATTTCAGTATGACGTCATACCATTAAATAAGGATTACCAAAACATTTCGATACCGTTCATTTTTACAGTAGCGGAATTTTGAGGTTGGAAATACATACCGGTATATTTCGGTGGAAGTACTATAACCTTTATAAATGTTTCTTAACCTAACTCCTATTTTTGAGGTATCTTAACCTTTAACCGAAACCGCTTTCAGTCCCAGTGTTCCAAAGAAATATAAATCGTAATTCCAAACTCAAATAATGGTCCAATCGTACTGAAACGACTGTCGTTTGTTAACCAGCGAGTAGCAATTTACTCTGCAAATATTTGCGTAATTTTTCAATTTAAAATCTAGATGTAACATACGCGATCCATTTTCATATTTTATATCTGAAAAAAGAAACGAGGGATTGGATTGGTTTATTAGAAAATCCAGTTCTTTTGTCTCATAATTTTGGTGAAGAAAAGAAAGCATGAAATGATGCAGCTGAATACTAGTATTTTACAAGTCGTTGACTGTCGATCTGACCTCCACAACCCAGGTAGTACTGAGTAATACATGTCGTATTACCAGTCCAGTACTAAACCCTTGGTAAGATTGGTTGTCAGAATTTTGGGCCGCTTACTACCTAATCACTGGCACAAATGATAGCCGTGGTCAACCATCCACGGACCAACCTAGGCAAGCGCAGCTTAACATGGAGGTCGATCCGAGAAGCTGTTAATATTTAGCCACACTACCAGCCAGTAATGGTTAGTGTTGAGACACAGAAAAATAAAATATACATACATACATTTAATAAAAAAATAACAGGTCGTCCCTGAGAGAGAGAGAGCCAGAATCCACCAAGTAGGTTTTAGGACATGCCGTTTCCTCATAGTGTTACCGATTTGAGTGCCACTGATGAAATAATTTACACAAACTAAAGTGGCCTTTTTTACGGATGGGAAATCATCAAATGACCCCCCCCCCCTCCCGCTCTGGGCGGAGTGGAAGGGAGTGTCAGACTTGTACTGACTAAAACCCATCGTTCCCCTTAAACTAAAGTGGCTGCATGATTGAGACCGAAAAACTGAAACAAACTATCTCATCAACTGGAAATCTCATAAAGTCTTTCTTTCTTCATTGTGTGCCTACTATATTGTCAGAGTTTTTATGCCATCCAAGGGTTTCTGGCTTGCCTTTACATGCTGTCGAGTAATACTCTCAAACATGCTGGTTTCCTCACGATGCAAATGTTTCCCCGATCTCATAAAATTGGAGAGATCTACAAAAACTCATCAAGTCTACGTAGATACTAACCACATACGTAGGTGACCCTTGCAGTATGTTCACTAACCTCGGCAGCTCGACGGTGACGTGACCCTTAGGCTGTATCTCGACACTCTTGCCGCAGAACTTCAGCTTGGGGTGCACCGAACCGTGGAAGACGAAGTGGGGGCTGTCCGCGTGGAACGCTGACACAGGGGGGTGATGCGACACCTAGAAAAGGGGGATTATTTGCTTATAAGGAGCATTACACTTGGGCACCAACAGAATAGTCCGGTTAACCAGGAACCAGCCACAAAGGTTAACCTACGAAATTTCCTGCGAGAAGTTATTATTAAATAAAAGATGTGGGAGACCTTAATATATTGGTGCCTAAGAATATGGTTCCATTCCATGGTTACCGGACAGTAATCTTTTTAATTGTTTTCTTCCAATGGCTCATAAGAAATTGAACTCCAGGACTTCCCTGTCTCGTGACCTGTTCATGGTGATTGTATCCAGCTTGGTTGCTTCTTTAATATTTAGACCTGTACCTAAAATACATTATATTTGTCTCAACAGAGAAAACTTCGGGTCTTGAAATTCGGCGGATCTTAAAAGCACGGGGCCCGTTAAAAACGTTGAATCGGTAGTAGATAAGTATATCGCAGAAAATTCTCGTTTACTTATGTGTTTTTGACGGCACTTCGACGGCACTTCGGCACTTTTGACGTGACTGATACACGGGATATACGTCATATCCCGTATATCAGTCACATATACGTGGGACACTCAGAAAGTTTTGCGAAACTAAAAAAAATTGTTCTATACGTACATATATTTTTATTAAATCTTTTCAAAGTACTTTCCACCAGCCTCTATACAAAGATTCATGCGCCTAAACCAGTTTTCAAAACACTTTTTCCAGTCCGCCGCAGACACCTCGTTTACAGCCTGCTCGAACCCAGCCAGCGCATCTTCCGGCGACGAAAATTGTATCCCTTTGAGCTGATTTTTTATTTTTGGGAATAAAAAGAAGTCACACGGTGCTAGATCAGGGCTGTAAGGAGGGTGACCCAGGAGTTTGACTGGCGTGCTGTCCAGGAAGTCCCTCGTTTTGAGTGCGGTGTGCGCAGGTGCATTGTCGTGGTGGAGCAGTAGCCCGCGGAGCCCTGTGTTTGGTCGCTTGTTGCTTATAACAGAGAAAACTTCTGGCAAACATTTGGAAGTATACCATTCGGCATTAATGCTTCTTTGATCCCGTAAGGGAATTGATACCAAGTGGCCAGTCAAATTAAAAAAGCTAGCGATCAAAATCTTACCCCCGCTTCTAGATCGCTTCACTTTGGTAGGCGTTGGCTCATTTTGAAACACCCAAACAGTCGACTGGCGCTTGGTTTCTGGGTCGTATTGATAAATCCAGGACTCATCACCTGTAACGATGTCGTAAACACGCCGAGACGAGCCTGCTTCAAATTTGTTAAGCATATCACGGCACCATTCCACCCGGGCCTGCTTCTGAGCATCGGTGAGGTTGTGCGGCACCCAGCGTGATACTATCCTCCTCACGCGAAGATGGCTGTGTAGAATCTCGTGAACGCTTCCCGATCCAATCTTCAATATGTGTTGAATCTCCTGATATGTAATTCGCCTATTGTCTTGGATTAAATTTTTCACTGCTAGCACGTTTTCTTCGGTAACAGCCGTCAAAGGGCGACCGCTTCTTTCGTCATCCCCCAAAGTTGGTCGACCGCGCTTGAATTCGTTATACCAACGATACACGGTTGCCTTGGAAGGGCCTTCATCCATGAATGCCATTTGAAGTCTATCGTACGATTCATCCGGTTTCAGGCGACACTTGAAATCGTATAAAATCATAGCTCTAAAATGTTCCCGGCGCAGATCCATATTTCAGTGAGACACAATACTTTGAATTAACTCGCAAAAAATGTGGAGGGAAATTTTGAAATTGGAACTTACTTATTTTTACTTATAAATAATCATATTTTCGAAAAACATAATAACTGGCCAGTCTCCCATATATAAAAACTTTTTTTCGCAATACTTTCTGAGGGGCCTGGTATAACATTCAATTCAATACATGATACTATGTATACTACCTACTTCCGTTCGGTACATTTATGAAGAGTCTTTTTAATAGAAAGCTCTCATTGTTCGTGTTCAGCGAGGGATGCTCAGCGATACAGAAAAATGAAAGTGAAGCACGGCCGATGTCTAGATCAAGTTTATATGAGATGTGCTTTTGTTCAAATAATAAAGTGGCAAGAGTACTGGCGAACACGTGAAGCCTGGGAGTCTGATTTAACTAACTGCGTCCAAACTTTAACATACAGACGTGGAATTATATCAAATCAAATCATTTATTTAACTGATCATGAAATTCAATTACATATTAATTAGATTTCATGATCTGTTAAATAAATGATTTGATTTCGACGACAGATTTTCTTTTAACATTTGGATCTTTTTTGATCAAATGAGCAAATCCCCATTCAACCAAAATATTTTTATGAAAACAGGTATAGACCATTCTTTTGTTGGTCTACCCATGCTCAAATATCGAAATTATCAAGAAAATTATGTTCTTGTTCTGGTTAAACCCACTTATGGTAAGCCTTTATATGTGATTTCGGAACTCCAAAGTACCCAAATTCACAGCATCTGCCTAATCTTTTAACTTATTCTAAAGCCGACTACCACTTAAACTTTAGTGAGATAGCTTTTAGAAACTACTTACCTGTTCGCAAACGGCCCTGAACTCGGGTCGCTCAAGTTCGTACGTTTCTCCAAGCAGAGGGTTGAACGGCTTGCCCAGACGTTCCCAATTTGATGCCAACGCACTCACGGCGAATGCTAGAAACAAAATAAAAAGGATAAGTTTTAGTTTAATTTGGAAATGGTTTAGGCTTTACATGGAGTTCGTTTTCATACTTTGCTCCTTTCTTAGTGTTCTACGATTCAGAAATTTGGAAGTATGTAATAGGTTGGAGGGCAACTATCCTTGCATCACCATCATCTGCCCATCCTTTTCCCAAATTATTTTGGGGTCGGCTTCCAGTCTAACCGGATGCAGTTGAGTACCAGTATTTTACATGAAGCAACTGCCTATCTGACCTTTACAATCCAGTAACTGGGTAATACGATACGCCTTGGTAAGACTGGATTTCAGACTTTTGGCTTCAGACTATACGTAACGACTGTCAAAGATCTACAAATGGTAGCCGGGACCAACGGCTTAACGTGCTTTCCAAGGCACGGAGGAAACTCGGTATGTAATTATGGTCACCCATCCACGGACCAACCTCGGCAAGCACGGCTTAACCTTAAAGATCGATCCGTGCGGCTGTTATTATCTAGCCACGAGCTCCTCATTATCCCTATCATCACTATTCACAGTTATTATGTCTGTGGCTGGACGGTAGGTAGCTTATTTTTGACTTTTGCAAAAGTGCCTATCACGGATCTATTAAAACATAATGCTTTGAGTTTTAGTTTGTAGAAGTACCATAACATATTTACTTATTTAACAATTCAAACTTAACTTTCAGGTCTCCCTAAGTTAAGCAGCTGCCTGACTTTATTTAACATGTGAAGTCAACATGTTATCGGGAAATTATTATAACTTTGCGTTCGCATCGGCGAAACATTTACACGAAAACATGTTGAAATCTCTATTTCTGTCTTCTCTTAGTTGAAATGTTTATATCTACCTGGCAAAATATCTATATCAGAAACAAGAAAGGCAAAGACGGTAGCCTAATCACATACCTCAGATTAAATCAACAGCTGACATACAACATACTATCAGAAATTATTCCCCACTAATATTATGAACAGAAAAGCCGTCATAATTCAATTCTATAGATAGGACTATCCTACGAAAACCTTACTCAAAATAATCTTGTTTATCTCAAATAATGGAAGAGCAAAGTATAGTCAACTGCACGTACATTGTTAAAATGTTAGGTTTATTTTTACATACAGCGTCTTGATTTTGTAAAGGTTCGGTTAAAATGCCACGGACAATTTGTGGAACAACTTCTACTAAAGTCTATGTCTCAGGTTCCCATCCGCAATTTATCTCTGCCAGTTTGACAGTTTCTTTACAGTTGGTCTGGCTTGTAGTTATCATATTTCAAGTATGACTTCTGTGTGCGTTTGACTGTACATGCAATTCGGGTTGGGGCACTAAAATATAACAAGAGGTTTCGGTTTCATTGGCCAAAACATTGGCTTATTGTTGCAAAATATTTGTGCAGACGGAAATTGTCTTGACAAAGGGTGTTGAAATTGTATTCATTAGTATAAGAAGGTTGTCTGAAGTGGCAAGGAATTGGTCGGAAGGAAAATTGGAGAGTAAGGTTATCGAATTTATGTGAAAATTATGAGCAAGTTATTTGAGGAGTTTGTTGCCATAATTAATTTAGATTATGGCTGGAAAAGGACTTATCCTAAATTACTCTAAATTGATGATTAGCATCACGTAGGTATCCCCTTTAGCTTACGTAATGCTGGTTACACTATTTCGCTAATTAAGTCCCACGTCACTGGGAGGAAGCTATTGTCACCAATAGGGGGACAAATGTATGCACCAATAGTTTCTAAAAACCAAATACCCAAAGCCTGTCTGAGTGAATATCTGAACCCCAACTACGCATTTAGTGTCTATGACCTCCCTTAATTGGTCTTCAAGTTAAACAACAAAAATCTAACTTAAGAGGTCAAACCAAAGTTCAACATCCAATCCCCTGACATCAAGCAACATAATTAACAAAAGAAAACAGCTCCGTTATGAAAACAAACTTAGTAAATTAAGAATGAAAAATTCCACGCCGAAATCCTTCTACATTATTAAAATAAAACTCGATGTTTTCTTTCAGAAGCACTTTACACTTTAGAGCTCTATTCCGACTCGCATATATTTCAAGCTTTTTCAGTTTTTTTGTTATTCATGGCTCCTACATTTAAGTGCTCTCCATATTTCAGCGACGTAGAGGAACATAAGTGGCAACTTGTGGACTTGATTTAATTTCAAAATGCTGGGAAATTGAGAGGGAAGATGCAAGTATCTCGTGATTAGTTTTGCTCGGCTGGAATGTTGGTTGTATGTACTTGAGTAAGTTGTTGGAATAATTTCAGAGTAAGTTTGTATAGTAGAAGAGGTTTTTAGAACGAGTTCGTATTGAAGTGGTGAATTTATTTATAATATTTTAGAACGTGGAAACGTAGTCACTGAAAAACTTTCTCGTTGGTCAAGTGGTCGCAAAGTAGGTGGCGCTCTCAAAGCCCACATCAATGGCTTGTTTTTTCTATATTTTTTGGCCAGATCAGCAGGATTTAAATAAGATGTGAAACAAAAGCTTGATGTTACCTATTGTCAATCCAGGTTGATATAAATATTCCATATGCTTATTACGACAACATTGTAGTATCTTTGGGTATTTTATATTTTTTCTAAAAGCTTTTTGCTGACTAACTGTGACAAAAGTGCAATCAATAGCAACGGTATCAATCAATATCGGTTTCTTCTAGGTAAGCGTGCTCCACTCACTTCACATAAGGCGAGTTGCAGCCAAACGCAAGACTATTTTGAATTTAAAAGAAAAAAAAAAATGCTAAATCTTCCTCACCAGCAATATACTCCATCCGCGCCACAGGGTCGGTCTGCTCCGAGGCCATCCGCAGCAGATGCGCATACTCCAGATACTCCAGCATCCTCTGCAGGAACGACAGCGGCTCGTTGAACACCACCGGCATGGTGATCTTGGACAGCTCCTTGCCGACGCAGTTCTTTAGCACAGACCACAGGGAGAAGTCGCCGCGGCTGAATTGAGCCACTGGGAGGGAGGTTCTGTGGACAAAGAGAATTTTATAAGTGGCGAATTCATTAGACGGATTGTATGTTTAACATAAGAGTACCTGGGTGACCGAGCTCTGCTTGAGAAAATGAATTTTCCTAAATATGAGACCTCGCTAAATCGACTTTTCGCCCCCGTGAACTTCTATGTTGCAACTTTAATCGAAATCATTAGAGCCATTTTCGAGAACGTGATTACAAATATATATCAAATTTTGCTCATTCAATAATTTAAGGGGGTAGAATAAGTAGACGCCATGGAAATTTCGACACTTCCAGGCCAGTTTTGGGCCAATTAAATATAAAATACTGTCGTGCCCGCGACACGAGGAAAAAATCAAAATTTTTTATTGTGGACATATTATGTTAGCTACAGGTCTAAACAATAAATTAAAGTTTCAATATGTCCTGCCTAATAGGCATACAATAATTAAGTAGTGGAGTTAAAAAGAAAATGAAGATCATGGTCGTTTGAGTATCTGATTATATAGATCTAGATTATATCCGCTTTTGACGGCAGGCTAAGGTCAACGTATTATAAATTAGGGAAATATGTATTCTAGGGATTAGTTTGGTAGTAGTAATTAGTTTGGGGAAGATTTGTCGGTAACCTTATATAAGATACTTAATTAAAATTACCCATAAAATAATATTGTTTATGAATTGTACTGTAGTGGGCATCGCAAGTTTTTCAATACATCACTATAACAAAAGCCATTTTACTTAGCTACTATGTCGTAAAAACTGTTTTGTTTCTTTCCTTATACTTAAAAGTCTTAGTTTAGATATCTTAGTTAACTTTCCTATTATTACAGCCAGTTCCCACTTAAATTAAAAGCAAACAATAAAGCCGATCGCAAGCTCGTTAACGGCGCCGTTCCCAACTATCGACAAAGCTGTTATGAACAGCTTTTTATATTTTTGCCATCCCCAGAACATGGAGTTACCGCACCAGCTTATAGACAGGACTAATAAAATTCCTATGTCGGGCAAATTGTTATTGGGTTTTTCCATCCGGGATTTCTTAGTAGTTGCCTCGGAATTTGGATTTGTGCCCGTTTGATGGCGATAGGCTCGCCCCCTATTACATGGGACTTAAACATAACTGGTGAAATGTCGGTGTACTATAGGGTACACCTCTGACCAACCCTTCAGGAGTTACAGGCGTTATGTTATGGTCGAGAAACATTTATGTCATTTTCCAAGCTCTGTGCCAGCGTCTCTGTAGACTATGTATATCGTCGACATTATTAAGAGCGTTTATACCCTACGGCATTTCATATAAAATTTCAAGTCGTTATTTTCCGAAATGAATGATCAGATTTTAATGAAACTTCCTACGCATAAGCAGTATACATGGGTCTAAAAAGTTACTAAAAAAAATAACGACAATAATAATGTTTCTATGAAATGCCGTAAGGTATAAACGCGCTTAAGTCAGCCTGTAGGCTCCCACAGTGATGGAAAATACCCTATTAATCCTATTAGAATTCACGGCTCGTTTGTTACGGCGGTAATTACGCTTCTTCTTGTAAAAAAAGGTCTTGTTGGAATGGCGTTATGGTCTTTATTGCGTTCTCGCTCATAAAACTTTGTTTGATGAAAGTGTGGATTTGAGACGCGTTCGTGGCTTTCTTTAATGGGCTGTTTTTAGGTCAGACGGGTGAGGCAAAAGAAGGAACAATGGTGAACTGTTCCAGAATTGTTTCGCAAGCTTATTACTTTTTTAGGGTTCCGTGCCCAAAGGGTCAAACGGGACCCTATTACTGAGACTTCGCTGTCCGTCCGTCCGTCCGTCTGTCCGTCCGTCTGTCACCAGGCTGTATCTCATGAACCGTGATAGTTAGCCAGTTGAAATTTTCACAGATTATGTATTTCTGTTGATGCTATAACAACAAATACTAAAACAGAATAAAATAATTATTTAAGGGGGGCTCCCATACAAAAAAGGGTTTTTATTTTTCGTTTTTATAAATAATGGTACGGAACCCTTCGTGCGCGAGTCCGACTCGCACTTGGCCAGTTTTTTAAATTAATTGTGTAACCAATAATAAAAAATAAAACATCTGAAACTACATTTATGATGAACTCTGAAACCACGTAAAATACAACTGCTGTACTTATCATATATTTTTATAGGTATGTGTTGCAGACATAAAAATCAGCACTCAGGCTTTAAGAAAAGTGAGTAATATTTTTAAGTATAGTTAGCACCTGGCATCTGAAAATTGACCACCGACACAATTTAGCAGGTATGCGTACATGCATCAAGTAGTGTACTACTTGGTCCCCCAAACATTTTATAAATCAGAAAATAAGTAAGGTCTTGGGATCTTGGACCAGTTTTAGTGACTGAAACTTACAGGCGTTATTGTATTCATCGTCATTTTACCATGGGACCAGTTCCGATATCAATCAAAGAATCAGCTGCTTAGTATATTTTTTGAACACTCATTAGTGTTCACCAACATCGAAAAAATATATGATAAGTACAGCAGTTGTATTTTACGTGGTTTCAGATGTTTTATTTTATAGTATTGGTTACACAATTAACTTAAAAAAAATAATAAATTTGCGAAAAAGTACTGGAACAGTTCACCATTGTTCCTTCTTTTTCCTCACCCGTCTGACCTAAAAACAGCCCATTAAAGAAAGAACCGAACTTTCATCCAGCAAAGTTTTATGAGCGAGAACGTAATAAAGACCATAATGCCATTCAAACAAGACCTTTTTACAAGAAGAAGCGTAATTACCGCCGTAACAGACGAGCCGAGAATTTTAATAGGATTAATAGGGTATTTTGCATCACTGTGGGAGCCTCGAGGCGACTTAATAACGTCTACAGACGGTGGCACAGAGCTTGGAAAATTACATAAATGTTGCTGGTGCTATGGCACATACCATACCATCACGCCTGTAACTCCTGAAGGGTCAGGCAGAGATGTACCCAATAGTACACCCACATTTCACCAGTTATGTTTAAGTCCCACGTAATAGGGGGGGGTATCAACCCGGTACAAATCCAGACCCCGTGGATGCTAGTGAGCAACTGATGGCGGTGGGGACCTATGGCGATGGACCGAAAGCCAGTAAACATGATGTTGCTGGCCTTTCTTAAGGAACAAGTATTGTATGAACAAAATAGAATATTATAAAAAATGCATAACCAATGCCAGTAATTTGCATTACTCATTAATACATGCTTATTGTGTATTCAGGTTGTTAAAATTCTGAAAAAGTGAGTTCAAAAGGCAAAATAGTTAAGTAGTGAATGTAATTATGGACTTGCTTTCGTATCCCTACATATTAATTTATCTAATCTTGCTTACCTCGGCGGTGGTACCAAAACTGCTAGATTGATGGAGATCAGGAGATTAATACGTCGGCGACGAAGGTCAGCCGTCTGTCTCTACTACGTAATATTAAAAACATGTACACGTACATTAAGGCTCAAGTTTTAAAAATATGTAATCATCTTCTGTCTAGCCTTTCCCGAACTACATGTTGATGTTGGGGACTACTTTAAGTCCAACTGGTATGGCAGCTGAATACCATTTATTTACATGGAGTGACTGGCTGTCTTCCTTCCTCAACCCATTTATTTAAACCACAACAATTTTGAACCCAGGTTGGTCGCAGCAAGGAAAACCTGCTCAGGTGAAGATTTATTAATGACCCTGCCTTGGAGTGTATATGTGGTAATGGTCCACAAACGATTAGGCACTTAATATCATGTTGCGCGTGTCCTGCTGTTTGTTCATTACAGGAACTGATGGACGCTACAGAGGGCACCTAACTAGTGGCTCATTCTGGGCCGACACAATTTAGATTGCCATAGACACGCTAAAAAGAAGAACCCGTTTATTGGGCAACCTGACAACCCTTAGTAGGACTGGAGAAGAAACATTTATAAAATTATATTCTATACCTAAAGAATGCTAAGCTGAAACAAACGAGTACTAATTAAGTAAAAACGATATTTCCACTAACTTTTAATTAGTGCCTTAATAAATTAAGTAACTTTACTTATCTTTTGACAAGAACGAAGTTTTGGGTTAGCAAAAGTTTCTCGGCCAAAACCCCAGGTTCATTATTTTTGTCAGGAAACATTACTTTGACGTGACCAAAGTTCGAAATACTTTCCCTAATGTTTTTTGTTATTTAAAAACTTGTCGTTTTCGATACGAAGTTGGCTCTGAATACCAAATGTAGCTGTTGTTGAACTTATTAGTTGTGGGAATGGATTTCATGGTTTCAGTTTTAATGGGCTCTCTTTTGTAATAATAGGAAACTTAACTAGGGATTGACCACACCTCATCATCATCATCATTCTCTTGCCCTTATCCCAATTTATTTGGGGTCGGGCAGCATGTCTTCTTCTTCCATACTTCTCTATTACTTGTCATCTCATGAGATACCTCCTTTCTTGCCATTTCATCCCCTTCACACAGTCCATTCATCGTTTCTTTGGTCGTCCTCTACTCTTATTCCATCCACATTTGTACTCAAAACTTCCCTCACTACAATTTCCTCAAAAAAAAAAAAATAAAAAAAAAAACAAAATACTTTTACTTCACATAGTAGGCCTATATTACAGACAGGCAGTGTATGTGCACTATATGGTGCACATATAGTGCACATATGTGCACTATATAGTGCACGTACACTTGTTTTTGACCGGCTCTAGCTGAATTCGCGTAGTGTACTGTGTACTATAGTCACATACATTTGTATGTGACTACACATACATATAGTACACACTACACTATGTGTGTATGTGATCCACTGGCCGTGCCTGCTCACAATGAGGTGGCATACCTCGTCATCTTATCACGTTCCAGTAGTGGGTATATTATAAGCTGATTATTAAGATATAGAAGAATAATCTTAGATAAGGATTGAACTCACTGGGAGCTAAACTTATAATAGAAGTACCAGGCAAACAGCGCTCGTGGAGAGTAGTTCACAGACTGATGAACTAAAACAACAGCTGAGTTTAAGTGCTTTATTCCATAAACGTCTGCTGTATACGAGCTGCCAAACTGTCACTTTGTTGAAGGTCAACTTTGAAACTGCTGCTATTATAGCAAGAAAGTGACGTAATGACACAATCTTTTAACAACAATTCAGTATTTGATTATAGACCTTCCAGCGTAGATTTGTTTTAACAATCTGCTAAGTTCAAATAATTATTTTTTACTTGTATGCACAAGTCATCTAAGCAAAGCTACGTATTACGATGACTCTGGAGGCGGGCTGTGGGCACACGAACGAATTATTGTTAAACGGTAATTTATAATATACGCAGAATCTGTATAATCAAAAAAACGCAATATTTATTAGTCTGGTGGCTTCAGGGTCTACCTGTACGAATTAGCAGTTTTTTTTAAATAACTGACAATCAATTAATTTAGGACTCATGTACTGATCTTTGAATCCTTGGTAACAGTTTGAATCTATGTATTCCTTACACTGTCGTATACAGCTCTTCTTTACACAGCTGAATAGGCATTCAGTGCAGAACAAAGGTTCCCTATGTAATGTCTACGCACATAAATCATAAAGAATTCCGTTTTAGCCCGTATTCAGCTTTAATTACGCCTCCGAGTAAATTTCAACGCTATAAATTAACACAAACACGCACGCCGAATTTAGCGTAGTCATTCATAAGCTTTAACGTGATGTTTGCTACCCTTTTCAACACATATACGTCACAAAAGCTTCATCTCACTCTTTCAAAAATGAGCCTATGTTAACATTAATTTAAGTAAGTATATGAAACTAAATCTACACCCAAGAATGTACTTAGACTTACCCTTGACGTCTGTGGAAACAAACTGAGCCGGCTGCCCCCAAGCCTTAGCTAACCCCCAAACGGGGCACGATAAATTCGTAGGTACTATCGACCCACGGAACTGGGCCAAGGGCGGCTTAGCACGGAGTCGCTTAACCCAGCATTTGTTGCGTGCTGCTCTTAAGATTTGGTGTGAAACGAAAAGTCGGTCGAAATTAGAAGTAAGTGTCGGCGCGTGGCACGCAGAGGGTTAGGCTGCAGCTAAAGCTTGCTCCGGAAATGCTGTTATTAGCTAATAATGGTGGGTTGTAGCAGTAAATCTTGTTTTAAATTGTTGGTTTTGTTCTTTAACCTAAAATATTAAAGGAACATCCGGAAAAGAAATACTACGCTACTGCTGAGCTAATCGGACCCAAGACATGAGGTCTTGTTCTCGATTCCCAAGTCGCGAAAGTGTCATTGGGTTTCTCCATCTGTAATATCTCAGTAGCAGCTCGGAATTTGGATATATTGTGTGAGGTTGATGGCAGTAAGCTGAACCCTATTGCTTGGGCCTTAAACATAACTGGCATTGTAGGTGTACTACCTATGGGTACACCTGTACCTAATGGTCTGGGGAGTAGAGGTGTTATGTTGACGAAAGTATAACAATAGGGTATCATCGCTTCACATCCGGCGAGTTGTAGCCAAACACAAGCCTATTTAGTGTTAAAACAAACTTTGATCCCAAATTCAATGATAAATGTAAAAGCAAACAATAGCTAGGATTAAACAAAAGAGCCCATCTTATCAAAGCCAATAACCCGCAGATCACGTAACAAGAAATAATGAATGAATTCTAAAGCAATTATAACTTCCGAAGATGAAACTTGAGCGGCATACCGAAAATCTAATTTACTCGCATTTAGTAAAGCTGTTTCTCATTTTATTTTTGCCCTCAAGGCTAATACGATTATGGCAGGATAACGGCGAGATATAGAAGTTTTGATCCCGAAGTCTTTGCGGACCACTGTGGGCCTAACACCAATGGACGCAGTAAACGTTACGTTCGAAAGATTTTAAAATGTAAAATACTCGTTTCATCATGATCTGCGTAGCCTTTTCTCAGCTTTGTTGGATTCGGATTTCAGTCTCACCTTATGCTGCTGAATACCAGTATTTTACATGGAGCGACTGGTTATCTGACCTCCACAACTCAGTACAAGGTAATACGATACCCATTAGTAAGACTGGTTGTCAGACTTTTGGGACTGACTGTTTGTAACGATTGAAAAAAATGGTTATTAAGTTTGATGAGTTTATTCATAAATAAAGGAGATGCGTTTTTGGTTATCGATAAAAAAATAAAGTTACCAAAGTGTATTATCGATTTAAAAAATCGTTTGAATATAAGTACGCGCGTTTGTGATAGGGCTTCTGAATGATGAACGGAGAGTGCGACATAGGGTGTCCCCACTTCCCAAGGTCGACGGGACCCGATCAATATGGCGGCGGGCCCGAACCCCAGCTGTTTGCATTCAGCAAACGGTTCAAAATACATATATTTTATAAAATATTAATCTCTTGATTGCTGTTTGATTGTTAAACTTCTCTCATTAGTGTAGGAGTGAGGATACTGATGAGTTTTAAGTTTAGAACTTGTAACATTTTGCTCATAAAGTATATTTTTAAGAATAGTAACTTACTGCTACATAAATACCGGTAAAAAAGTAGGTTTCTAAGAAAAAATGCTCTTGTTAAACTTTACTTTAGCATTATAGTTTGAATTTCGAATGAATCACATAATAATACTGGTAAAGTAGAGTCGGACACCCATATCTATCAAGCTTAAGTAATTACTTTAGTGTAAGTAATTATTTGGGCAATTTTTTTATGAAATAAACAAGAAATTAAACGAAGACGGTCTGAAGACGGTTTTGACGGTTCTTACCGTCAAAGAAACCAAAGCTAAGAATACTAACTTTTGTCAGTTAACTTTAGTCGCTACAGAATTAAAATCGTATCTTTAATAATTACTTTTACTCAAGTAATCACTTTCACTTGTTTATGAATACGGGTTTTAACCCCCATATTTGAATTGAGAATTTGAAGTTCTTGTGAAACTTTACTGAAGCATTATAATTTGAATATTGAAGGAATCACGTATACTGCGCACGTATTTTAGGAAAAACCAGTCTTACCCACGCATATGTTTTGCCAGTATTTTATGTTGACGCTACCTTCGTCGACGAAGGTGTGACTGCTGACAAGGGACGGCTTAAGTAACATACACCAGTACCCTTTCCAGGTGTTCGATTTAGACAGCTGTGAAGTAACATCCCCAAAGGGTTTCCAAGGTAAGCAACATACCTAAAGAAACTGCCGTACCGTGAGTAAGTTTAAAAAATGTGACTTACATTTTAGTTAGTTGTTCTGGACTAAACGTGAGCCTTTCAATCATAAATAATTACTTCTTTACTGTGAAAAGACACTAAATTTTATTCACTTTGACTGCAATAAGCGACATATAATTAAAAGCCTTAATAACGGTGCAGTGTTTGAGTTTTAACATTTGACTCTGCACAAATTCCGAATTCTTCAATGTCGTAAACCGTAGATTCAAATAAACATTTTGTAACAAGAAAACTTAAGCAAAAAGAGTCCTTGCGATATCAAAGTCTCTTTGCTGTAAAAGGTAATTTAAATCTTTAAAAACGTCAGAACAAGAAACCTGAATTAAACGACTTGGTCGGTTGTTGAATATTCATAAACAGTCAAGAATTAAAGGAAACAGAAGTAAAGAACAGTTCCCGTGTTTAAAAAACCTTATATTTCAAGTCGCAATCTTATTTCAGAAAGAAGCTCATGGCTAAAGCGTAACAGCCGCAAGAGTCGATTGTCAAGGTTAAACAGTGCTTGCCTAGGTCGGTTCGTGGTTCGATGGGTGACCATTGTTACATACCTAGTTTCCTCTGAGTCTCGGAAAATACGTTAAGCCGTTGATCCCGGCTGTCATTTGTAGACCTTTGACAGTCGTTACGAGTAGTCAGAATCCCGAAACTCTGTATAATTACAACCAGTATAACCAAGAGATATATATCAAATTACCCAGTTACTGGGATGTGGAGATCAGATAGGCAGTCGCTCCATATAAAATACTGATATTTAGCTGGTTAGACAGTTTATTAATCTTATTTCAGAGTCAATTAGTATAAAAACTTGTAAAAAATGCAGGTAAATTGCGCCTCTGATCGCAGGACCATATTTATTTATTTCAATAAATTCAATTAACAAAAGAAACTTGAGGCACACACCGCTGCAAAGTCCTTCGTTTTTAATTAAGTAAGAATTCAATCTGGTCTTAACAATAGACGCTTGAGAGGTCGACTTGCTTGATAATTAATAGAGTTAAAACTAGAAAAAAAATCTTTCATAAAATGAGATGATTATTACTTGTTTAGGTGAAGGATATTAGGAAGGATTATGAGGAAACCAGCATGCCTGAGAGACATTTCTCGGGCATGCTGGTCTCAGCATGTTAAAACAAAGTCAGACCAGTCCAGTCAGTCAGATCAGTCCAGATCAGTCGAGAGTGTTTTTACCACCCATGGGCGGTTGAAACACTCTCGACACGAGGTAAGGCAATAACCTCACGTATAGAAAGAAGAAGATAATAAGATCTGTTTTAAATAAGGTACCTTTGTAATGGTTAAAAACGAACGACAAACTCATATACGTTTTATTATCAAGCATATAAAGCATCAAATCAAATAAAAAAAAGATACATAGGCCTACACGAGCACTTATAAAACGTCGACAAAAAGGTGCTCGGTTCGGATTGGTCGTTTCCTATGGAGAAAAGCCGGCAAGAAACTACATGATTACTCTTTTAAAATCATTTGGTTTTACAATATTTCTATGTTACAGCGTTAGTACTTAAGTATGGGAGTAACATCGTAGGTCCGACAATAAGTCGTTGCTTACTACAAAACGTAGAACGAGATAAAAAGTTACCAAGGATATAGGAATCTATAAGGCCTACAATGTCCACACATTTACAAACAATCGGTAAATAAGAAAAAGATTCTATACAACAACAAACAAAAAAGCAATGGATACCATATTTTCTTCATAATCTTTTGGATTGTGATACAAAAGTTAGTTACGTTATTGCCGACGGACAGTTATACGTTTGTCAGTGATGCGCACGGCTGTCGGCGTTGGCTCGACCACTGTCTTGTGACTAGTGCCGCACGGCTGTCTGTGTCCGCGGCCTCTGTTTTATATAATACCTATTGGTCTGATCATTGCCCTGTGTCTATACTATGTAATTTTAATTTAATTAAACCAAAGATTTGTAAACCTACTGTTTGTATAAATAGTATAGTCTGGGGTGAACGTGACTCGACGCAGATAGCGAAATTTAAAAATGTATGTCACTCTAGACTTCGTGAAATTGATTTTCCCTCGGAATTAAGAAACTGTTCTGATAATATGTGTCCTAACAAAGGCCATAAAATCCTGTTAGATAACATGTATGATGAGATTATTTGTATACTGTCGGAGGCCGCTACATGCAGTTATAATGTTACAGAAAAGCGTAGAGGTAAATACATTACCGGGTGGAACAGGCACGTCCGCGGCGCTCATGGGAGGGCTCGGCTATGTTTTCAGGCTTGGTTGTATGGGGGTAAGCCCGGGGCTGGCCGTCTTTATGATGATATGTGTGAAACTAGGCGCGCTTTTAAATCAAAACTGAAGTGGTGTCAAAATAATGAACAACAAATTAAAATGGATATTTTGGCTGAACTTCACTCGAACAAGAAATTCGGTCAGTTCTGGAAAAACACCAATAAGATGAATCATAAGCCGGGCGTCCCCGTCAGCGTGGCGGGAGTGCACGAGCCTAGCGAGATTGCCACTTTGTTCTCTCACCATTTCAGGGTGGACTCTCCGCTAGGGTTAACGTGGCAGGGGCCCGATGCTGAGGAAAGTAGTGAGCGTAGTGTTCATTTTACTGCGAAGGAAGTGTGTGCGGTGATCAAAGGTATGGTGAGGGGTAAATCCCCGGGACACGACAGCCTTAGCATCGAGCACCTGCAGCACGCAGGTGAACACCTACCCAGAGTGCTTTCAATGTTTTTTACCCTGTGTTTGGGCCACTCCCATCTGCCCGATAATTTGATTCGTACTATAGTTGTACCAATCATCAAAAATAAAACTGGTGATACATCAGATGTAAACAACTATAGACCGATCTCTCTAGCCACAGTGGTCGCTAAAGTACTGGACAGTCTGCTTGGTCAGCACCTGGATAAACACGTCTCGCTAAGCGACGCGCAGTTCGGCTTTAGGCCGGGGCTTTCCACCGAGAGTGCTATTCTCTGCCTCAAGCAGACTGTGCAGTATTATACGAGTAGAAAAACCCCAGTCTATGCATGTTACCTAGATTTATCAAAAGCTTTCGATCTTGTATCGTACAACATTTTATGGAATAAATTAAGAGATGAAACTTGTCTACCTAGGGAAATTATACTATTGTTTATGCATTGGTATAAAAATCAAAAGAATTTTGTAAGATGGGCAGGCTCTTTCTCGGGGGAGTATGGGCTGGAGTGCGGGGTGAGGCAGGGGGGGCTGACCTCTCCCACGCTCTTCAACCTGTACGTCAACCGACTAGTCGATGAGCTCAGCAGTACCGGCATCGGGTGTCATATAGATGGAGTGTGCGTGAATAACATCAGTTACGCGGACGATATGGTGCTGCTGAGCCCCTCGATTGGTGCCTTACGAAGGCTCCTGAAAATTTGTGAGTCCTATGCGGTGGCTCATGGGCTCAAATACAACGCGAAAAAGAGTGAAATAATGATTTTCAGGCCGGACAACAATCGATACACATACGTTCCGAATTTCACCTTATGTGGTACAACTCTAAACAAAGTCGAGCAATTTAAGTATTTGGGCCACTGGGTCACCGAGGATCTTAAGGACAGTGTAGATATTGAAAGGGAGCGCAGAGCACTGTCTGTCCGATGCAACATGTTGACCCGCAGGTTTTCACGGTGCACGGGGACTGTCAAAGTTGCACTTTTTAAAGCGTACTGTCAGTCCTTTTACACCTGCAGCCTGTGGGTTAACTATACACAGCGGACATACAGTGATCTGCGCGTTCAATACAATAACGCGTTCCGGGTGTTGGTGGGACTGCCGCGCTACTGCAGCGCCTCCGCGATGTTTGCGGCGGCTGACACAGATGGCTTTGCGGCCATCATGCGCAAACGGTGCGCTTCTATCATGCGCCGCATGCGCGACAGTCCCAACACCATCCTGCGCGCGCTGGCGAACCGTTGGGACTCGCCGATGCTGGCTCGCTGGATACGGCTGCATGCAGTCGTATAGGGATTTGCCACCATCATCGGTTAGTCCACCCGGACCACTGCCCGTTTTTATTTAAGTTTGTTAACGATTATTTTATTTATTTTATTTTATTGAATTATTATAATTTTTTATGTTTTAATTTCATTGTTACTAACACTAGTTTGTAAGCTCGCTATTGTACTAACAAATATGGATGTAATCTTCTACCGTGGATGAATCTGAAATAAATGATTTATTATTATTATTATTCCCTTTATTCATTTATATGTACAAATTTGCTACATTTTTAAATATTCCTTATAAATAATAAAAAAACATTTAAAAATATAAAAAATTGTAGCCCACCGGTATCGGGAACAGGGTCCAAGCTACCGGCGGTCAGGGCTCCAGAGAGAGGAACCTCCTAACAATACGAGCCGTGTCCAGGAGTACCGCTTTCTGAATCAAGCCCTTGATCCAGCTGCCTAACGAGAGCCTCATCAGATATTGGTCGAGGCTCTTGGCAATTAGGCCATTGGCTGATACGACTATCGGCACAATGATCGCTGAGTCAACAGGCCACATGTCGACAACCTCGCGAGCCAAGTCAATATACTTGATTTGTTTATCTTTCTCGGCCTTCACGAGGTTCTCGTCATGTGGAACCGTTATGTCAACAATCATTGCGCGCCGCTCTGATCGATCCACCACCACTATATCAGGCTTATTGGCTACAATAGTCCTGTCAGTGATGATGGATTGATCCCAATACAGTGTGATATTGCCATTTTCGAGAACTGGGTCGGGCACATACCTATAGTACGGCACTTCCGATTCCACAAGGCTGTATTTCAGAGCAAGTTGCTGATGGATAATCCTGGCTACAAGGTTGTGTCTATGCAAGTATTCTCCGTTAGCTAGACGAGAACACCCGGAGATAATGTGACGGATCGATTCGCCCGGACGGTGGCATGCCCGACATATGTCAACCGTGCCATCCTTCACAATAAATTTCCGGTAGTTATTCGTCATCATAACTTCATCCATAATTGCACAAACAAAACCTTCGGTTTCTCCAAAGAGTTCCCCGGAACGTAGCCAGGCTACGGACGCTGCATGGTCTACATCAGGCCCATGCAGGGCACTGAAGTAGCGTCCGTGAAGCTCCTTACTCTGCCATACTTCCCTGCGGTCATTAGTGTCAAGCACTGCAGGTTTGCGCCAGTTCTCTTTAGCCAAGGAGAGCGGGGTGAGGGCCTTGTCCATCGCGACCACATCTCGATGCATCCCCACGTCGGCTTCTAGGAAATATTCCCTGAGACTGCATATCTCGCGATTGTGGAGAGTCTTGGCGTTTAAAAAGCCTCGACCTCCACAACTCCGCGGGATATACAGTCTCATAACCGAAGAACGTGGGTGATGCATTCGATATGCCGTCAACAATGTACGGACCTTCCTATCCAGGGTGTCTAGTTCTGTTTGAGTCCATTTGAGTACGCCGAAAGAGTACATCAAAACCGGCATGACCCAACCATTGAAGGCACGCACCTTATTTCCGCCTGATAAAAGACTATTAAATACTTTTCTCAGGCGGCCAAAGAAGCGCTCCTTCAACGATTGCTTCACGTCAACAGCATTGATGCCCAGCGCTTCCGACATACCCAAATACTTATAGGTTTCGGTTGCTGAGAGGGATCTAAGATTTATGGAAACTGAGAGCTGGGTTCCCGCAGATTCCACAATCCTCCCTCGCTTTACATGCATGACCGCACATTTGTCCACACCAAATTCCATCCTGATGGCGCTACTGAAAGTTTCTGTTACCTTCAGTAGCTCCATCAGTTGCAAATTGTTGGGGGCAAAGAGTTTCAGGTCATCCATGTAAAGAAGGTGAGATATAACCTGACCACCTCTCCTCAACCGAAAGCCCAGACCTGAATCCTCCAGCAGCGTGCTTAGAGGATTCAAGACTAAGCAAAACCAAAGCGGACTCAAACTATCGCCCTGAAAAATACCTCGCTCTATCCTTATCGGTTCGCTGTTCCCTTGGATATGCCGACATCCTGGATAGCGAAGGACTGTCCTCCATTGCCCCATACACGACATCAGGAAGGTGCGCAGAGTTGCATCAACTTTATACAATTCTAGCACCCTCATGAGCCATGTATGTGGCACCGAGTCGTAGGCCTTCTTATAGTCTATCCAACATGTCGACAGATCCCTTCGGGAACGCCGAACCTGCTGGTTAATGGCCATATCAATGAGGAGCAGCTCCTTAGTACCGCGGGACCCGTTCCTACATCCATTTTGAGAAGCGGACACGATCGAATTGTCATCAATGTGTTTGCTAATTTTAGCTCTCAAAATGGATGTAAGAACTTTATACACTGTCGGGAGACAGGTTATCGGTCTATAGTTTTTGGGCTCCGCAGTACTACCCGATTTATGGAGCAGGTGAGTTATTCCAGTAGTCAAGAATTCGGGCAGCGACCCTGACTCTAAGGCTGACTGGAATAGGGCCGCCAAGCGAGCGTGCGACCTTTGGATCCACTTAATCCAAAAGTTGTGCAGCCCGTCCGGCCCTGGAGATTTCCAGTTAGGTAACGGACGGACTGCACGAGCTACGTCTTGGGGGCTGATAGTGATAGCCCCCATTTCTGGAACTGGGTCGCACACTCGCTCGACCACCCGAGTCCATTCACCCTCGGTGTGGCTGACAGGCACCGACCAGATACTGCGCCAGAATGAGCACATGGCGTCATCATCCGGTAAGCGCGTGTCAGACACACCTTGGTCCGGACGCTCCCAAGTCCTATAAACCCACCTTTCATCTCTTTGGAATGTGCGATTCAGAGTGTATCGTTCCACCCGCCGCTTATACCTACGGATACGGTTTGCCCATGCATACACTTTCTGCTTCAGGAAGTCGATGCGCTCTGTGATACGGGACATATAGTCTCGAGGACTAATATCAGTACCCGCAAATGCCCGCCTCACAAAGCGCATCACTCGAGGGCGATTGTTGCCCTCCCTGAAGCAGATCAGTTTGCCGATGAGTGTTCTGGCCCCACTAATACGTCGCTCAATTCTGCATTGCCAAGCCGGTACGGCAGGTTTAGGTCGTGTAGCTCTGTCATCAGAAAATTTGACATGAGCTACACGACATGCCGCTACAGCCGCACAATACAGGATTGAGTGAGCATCAGTGAGGTCTTCGCAGCTATCAAAATAGTTTGATAACTGCGAATCCAGAACAGCCACCAGCGCCCTATTTCTGTTATGCATGGGCAAACGAGGTAAGCGTGGTCTAAGTTCAGGCGACATGTACCGATATTCTCGAATCGCACCTTCCAAAGCACTCCTCATTTCCTCACTGCATTGGATACTTACATTAGTAACCATGTCACTACTCACGTCGTTAGTACTATTTTGTGTTGTGTTAGGTTGTGGTGGTACCACAGCCTGCACCGACGGAGTAGTGACATGGCTACTCTGTATTTCAGTTCGCAGGCGATCAAGTACAGTGTCGTCCAACATATGATTACGCTGGATAACCCGCACCTGATCCGATAATCGTTGCGCCGACACGTTGACAGCTGGCTCAAGCACCTGAAACAGAGAGAGCATCCGAACACGGTACGCGGTCAGGTTGTTTCCTCCCTCTGTAGCCCCATAGTATGAGCGCATGACGTTCTCGTTGATGGCTTGAGTCCATCGCATGCGCTGCACACTTCCGCCGGGAGCTGGGACCCTATCAGAAGCCGGTGGGCCTCGAGGTCCTAAGCAGTCCGGTGGCCGGCGTCCTCCCCGTCGACGAACAGGTGGTGGCGTCGTGGGCGGTGAGAAGTACTCGTCGCTGTCGCTCGACGCAACTGCCACGGCCGGCGTCACAGCACTCACGGTGAGGCTGGGTTCCGGCGGCGGCGAGGCGGAGCGAGGCGACGAGTCCGGAGGTGGTATGAGTGCTCTTCGAGCTGCCGCTCTGGTCAACATGGTCTTCAATTCATTTTATTGTATTGAGATTTTCTTATATGACACATATGTCATATGTCATTTTTTGTTCCAGTTTTTCTTTTCTATATTTCAAGGAGCTTTCTTGCATTTTATGGTGCGATTTAAGATGGATAGTTATATAATTGATTTTAGTATTAAAATCGGGTATCAGAATTATAAAAGAAACTGTTTAAAAATTAAAATTTAATGAAAAATAAGTAATGAAATTGAAAGACGTTTTGACTTTTTTTTATTATTATTATTATTATTATTCGGACGAAAAGATAACTTAATATAGAGCGGACATTGGGAATATTATTTTTCTTAAAATCATCCCGAACATTTTCGATTTTGAGACAGGAATGCTACCTGACAAGTGGGCGTACCTATGACACTAGACAGACCGACTTGATACAAAGTAGGAACAAGTATTAGGTTCCGAATTTCTTCGTCTTGTCCCGTCTATCAGTCGATGTTTTTATCCGGGTGCAACTGCCCCAAAAGAAACAGGATAAAGAATGAGACGAAGAATATTACTAAAACTATGCAACTACTTTTTCTTACGACGTTATCTATCAATTTTGAATCAAGTCTTCTGTAAAATCCGACAAAGTCAACGATAAAGGAATTTCCAAACAAATGTAAAGGAAACTAAGTTTATTCGGTTGTTATCTAGTTTCCTATTGTTCCAAACAAATCGACGAATATACTTGTATTATTGTGTGTGTGTCGAGCGCCCGAAGAGAGTGTAACAGTATGGAATAAATGTATGATGTAAACACAGTACGTGGATGGGATCAAATGGAATGTTCTATTGAAGGCGATCGGCTTTCGTTGTGCGATTGATAAAATATTGGCATGAAAAGCGGAGCAGTGGTGGCAGCCCCGACTTACGAGCAGTAAGTCGTAGGTTCGAACTCAGGCAGGTGCATTACTTTGTGTAATTTATTTCATCACCGCTGCTCTCAAAACGGTGAAGGAAAACATCGTGAGGAAACCGGCATGACATAGAACTAAAAATTCGAAGACATGTGACACCTACTAACCCGCACTGGGCTCGCGTGGTGGATTACAGCCCACTCCCTCTCATAGAGAGGAGGCCTGTGTTCCAGCTGTGGGGACTTATCGCCATTATTGTGGCTTGCCCAGTTCAGGAAACCCTTCCAATGACTTTAGTAGAAACTAAACAATTCTTTAGACTACGTCGTTCTAAGGAAAGTTCCACTTGAAAATCAGAGAAGAAAACTCGGTAAACAATGAATAACTTCAACCGCAATTCAATTTGAAAGGCTTTAGAATGAAATATGAAACGTCAATACATCATTTTTTCTTTTTTTTTTTAAATACGTTGCCCCACACTAGGAATTTCTCCTGTATCGTGGGTGCGTTGACAAACTTTTAAACTCACATACACAAACAGCCAGACCCGGAACAACTATCTATAGGCCATACAAATATTTGTTCCGTGCGGGGTTCGAACCCGCGACACGCAGCGCAGCAGTCGATCGCTCAGCCACTGCGCCAACCGTTCCGACATGCTCAGTTGGTGTGAGGTACCTCGAGCTCTAGCACGAACCAATGACGTATACGGATTAATTAACCGAAAATACACATCTTGAAGCTTTTTGTCAACATTTTTGCGACAATCGTACAATACGTTTATATAATTACTGTACACGTTGGAGCTAGGCCCATTTATTTGTATTCAGTACCAAACAGCTAAAACAATGTTGGTTAATTACTCTCGCAGCAGTTCCCAAGTAATTCTGACACACAAAAGGCGCAAATTACATAAAATGGGTACAGTTAACCGCACGTTCTGTCAACAATCTGGCATTGACAGCATTTCTATGTACATAGTTGGTTTTCGTGGTTCGTTTGTTAAAATGGCATGCGGTTGATTATACGTTCTATCAAACTATATTTACACAACAGGTAACGTTGTGTAAATATCAATCAGGAGTTAATTCGGCATCTTCTCTGTATGACTTGGTTTACGGCCTTGGCCATACCTCGGGTGATGCGACTTGTTTCCTTTGCGTAAGTATCGTCGCGTGCCGGAGACTTGTGGCATGCTCTTTTAGGGGTATAGATCCTCGCCCGTTGATAAGTGAAGACCCTCTGTTCAGACGAGTTATGTCTCTGATGGTCTATTACCCGTCCGGCAGTTGTACTCTGATTTTTCTATATTTCTTATTTTCGGTAAACTCTAATTTCGTGACGCTCTATTTTGACTTTTAGTTCTTCATTTGCGTCATAGTTATCGCCAATATTCGATTTCTCGCTTTTCATTTGCTTCCCCCGCAGTCGCTGTCCCAAAACGAGTGTCACTTGATCGCGTTATTCGTGGCCAAGGGGTATAAATATACATAGTGTATTCATAAATTAAAGTAGACGGGGACTGACAAGGGTTTATCCGGGTAAATCGGACCGGATACCGCTCGGAAAAGGACTGTCCGGACTTATCGGGCGAAATCACGGAGTTCTTACGCTGAGATTTTTATTTTGATCTCAGTACGCAATAAAGTAACTGTTTAGGTAGGTACTTGTGGAAAATATGGAGGATTTTGAAAGTTGATGTTTGTTTTTGTTTCAAACACATGAAACCTGTGACATTTTTGTACTGAAAAACAATATTATTCAAGCCAGTTTTAATATTAAAATTTTACACAGGATTTTTACACGGTTTTCGGTAGCTCATACCATACAGTAATGACTTTTATATCCACATTAGCACTGATAGAGCGTAACTTTCATTAGGCTTCCTGTTGTAGCTCACAAAGAGGACAGCTATGCAAATCAAAACAAGCCATAAGCCTAATTCTTAGCGTTCTTATTCTGTTAAACGGGTACGGGAAAATTGCGGATGCGCCGGACATGGGATTCTGACAGAAACAATTCTTAAGGATCTGCGGATGTCCACAGGCATCCATCATTTGTTAACCTTACTCTTCTTCTTACTTCCTTTTTCTTCTTTTTTTGTTTTTGTATAGACACTTTTTTTATTTACCGATTGTTTGTAAATGTGTGGACATTGCAGGCATTATAGATTCATAGATCCTAGGTAACTTTTTATCTCGTTCTACGTTTCGTAGTAAGCAACGACTTATTTTCGGGCCTACGATGTCCTCCCATACTTAAGTATTAACGCTGTAACAAAAATACTGTAAAACCAAATGATTTTAAAAGAGTAACCATGGAGTTTCTTGCCGGTTGTTCTCCGTAGGAAACGACCAACCCGAACCGAGCACCTTATTGTCGACGTTTTATAAGTGCCCCTGTAGGCCTATGTAAAATAAAAATATTTTGATTTGATTGATTGACTTCTATCACTAAGCCATAAATTCCGCTCGAAATATCACCCTAAACACCACGTAATCCGGTATACTTGCCAGTGATGTGTAAACACCCGATCAATTGATTCATAGCCACGACCTCGAGCCACGAGGCTCAAATGGCTCGATATCTCGTTGGCTCGATAGCTCGAAGGCTTGATGTGCGACGCCGAGAAAATTTAGTTTTCAAGCCCGGTGAGCCAATTTACCCGTTTATAATTGAATTTCATGAAGGTATCGGAAATTAATATTAATTTTGACGCCTGCCCCCGTATTCACAAACGCTCGGTTTCGATTTCGATTCGGAAAGTTGTATGTTTATCTCGCTCGCTTTTGTAATGCCAAAACAAGATAGACATACGACTTACCGAATCGAAATCGAAACCGAGCGTTTGTGAATAAGGGGCCAGGTGGCGAACTGAAGGTTTTTCAAATTTTTAGTATGTTCGGGAATTTCACAGCTCTGAGAATGAGTAGTTTCTTTTATGTTGGTGACAACAGTTTTCAGTTTTTTAATGGAAGCTCACCTCTAAACTAACCTTTCGTGAAAGTAAGCCTCATGTTATATTTTCTATGAGACGTTATGTGACAAAATGCCTATAATAGTTAGTTAACGCATGTTCCTTATTTACAGGCACAGTAATAAATTGTAAAGTCATCATCTGCCTAGCCTTTTCCCAAACTATCTTGGGGTCGGCTTCCAGTCCAACCGGATGCAGCTGAGTACCAGTATTTTACATGAAGCGACTGCTTATCTGACCTCCACAACCCAGTAACTGGGTAATACGATACCCCTTGGTAAGACTGGATGTCAGACTTTTAGCTTCTGACTACTCGTACGTAACGACTGTCAAAGATCTACAAATGACAGAGGAAACTCTATATGTAATTATGGTCACCCATCCACAGACCAACCTCGGCAAGCACGGCTTAACTTTAAAGATCGACCTAGGCGGCTCTTATAATTTAGCCACGAGCTCCTCTATATCTATAAATTATCTAGCTATCTATAAATTGTAAAGTATTTTGTTATTAATCGACTCAACCAAAGTCTATACAACTAGTACCCTCATAAATAATGACGTACACTATAGTAAACACAAATATATGCTTTACAAGATTGTGTTTGTTTGATATTCGCTCAACCATCCATGATACAGAACTCCCTAAGGCCAATTTTGATAATTATCTTGAATTAATTCATATATCTCTACAATACAGATGACTGACTTTACTCAAGAAGCAGCTTGTTTAAAGTAGAATAAATTAAGCTATCCACGTCTGCCGTATGGCCATTAAGCTATGGGCCAAAACTGTCACTATCCGGAATCCAAACCATCCAGAAGGCATCGCAGCATACCTTGGAGTTGGCGAGAGCTAGACATGACCAACGAAAAGTTGTTCACATTAACGACTGCGGGGTTGAGGTCCTGGTTTCGATTCACAGGTTGGGCAGTGTCATTGGGTTTTTCCATCAGGAATTTCTCAGTAGCAGCCACTGTTGGGAATCGCACCCAACTACCACGCAGTCGGCACGCGCAGGCGACACGCGCAAGCGACGTGACCGACCTACGCGTCATCGTCAACATCATCGGCGAGCAAGGGGAGCTGCGGGCGGCGGCGCCGGCCAGCCTGCGGACACTCGCTTCCTCGGACACCACCGCGACGGACGACCCTCTCAAACGCCTTACTAAATCAATTCATGTTTGTCCGGGACAGTTCAATATTGTAATTTAATCGGCCATACACCAAGCCTTTTCCTATTATACAGTCCACTTTTATTTCTTCCAACGAGCTTATTAAACAGCCACGGAGTCTGGATTTGTGCCCGGTTGATGGCTATAGGCTCGCCCCTTATTACCTGGGACATAAAAACATAACTGGCTAAATGTGGGTGTACTAATAGGTACACCTCTGTTTTACCCTTCAGGGATTACAGGCGTGATGTTATGATGATGATGAGAAGAATGCCTTACCTCTGCAGTTGGATGATGAAGAATCAGTAAATACATATAGGACAACTAGCTGTCCCACGCAACTTCGTCTGCTTCACATTTTCCCCGTTTTCGCAATATTTTTCACTGCTGCTCCGCTCCTATACAGCGCCATCTATTGAATACTCACTCAATCCAGTCAACAGATACCGCCATCTGTTAGAATCGTTTGGAGCTAATAGATAATTGTGACTTAATTTGCAATAAAATAATATTGCGACTATAAATTAAGCTAATAATTAAGCTATCCTATCTTTCAAGTTGGATCAAACTGCACACGGTGTGCAAATTTGATTAAAATCGGTTAAGTAATTTAGGAGTCCATCCCCGACAAACAACGTGACACGTAATTTATGTATATATATATTATGATAAAACAGGCCTCATTAATCTACGGGAATGTCAAAGACTGGTACCTGTAGAAGGCTAATGCCAAAATCAATACGTTTGCTAGACTATGTAACAGATCCACCAGTTCGCGGAGTATTTGCATGAATAATTTGGATTTTACATGACGTTAATTTCCAGTTGGAAACTTCCACTGTAGACACAGTACTGTTATGTTCTAAAATATCTGTTACGGAACCAAAGAAAGACTCGCAGAGACTTCAGCTTTATACTTTAATTTAGTCTCTATTTTTCTGCATAACTTTGAAAAACAACTATCATTCTTTTAGTAAATCGTTGAATTCCAGAATAATTTAAATAGCTGAATGTGGCTAGGTTTATTAATAAACCAGCCTGCCTAATTTAAGGTTGGCGGGGGGGGGGGAGGTAATGGCTGATCTTTGCGTTATGCTTGTGAACGGGTGCTTGTGGTGACTGGTCGTCTTTTCACCAGGTTTTTCTGTTTCGTTCAGTGGCTTCTATATGGTCAGACGTAAAGAATAGCACTATCCCATATCTTCCCGTGGGTGTCGTAAGAGGTGACTAAGGGACTTACTAGAGCAGCGTTCTCTGTGCTTTTGTAACAACCGTACTGCGATCGCCAACCCACCTGCCAAGCGTGGCGATCATGTCAATGTGGCGTTGGGGGAGGCCTGTGTCCAGCAGTGTCTTTCGGCTGAAATGATGAACGGCTTAACGTGCTTTCCTAGGCACAGACAAAACCAACAGGTTGCCACCCATCCACGGACCAATCCAGGCAAGCGCGGCTTAACCTGATGATCGACCTGAGTGGCTAGGTACCTACCTAATTACTTAGGTACCGACCTAAGTACCTAAATAGGTAAATCAAAACTCAAATGTTTAATTCAAAACAATACAATGTATTAAAAATGGATTATTCATGTATGCTGCTGGCAATATCCCCGCATCATGTTCTATTCTGCGTTCAGAACTACATGGTAACTAAGGTTTTATTACACTGTTAACCAGCATCCTAGAATTGTGCTCATTTTGCATTCTTAAACTTCTTCATTTCATTTATACTGATATTATAAACGCGATAGAAACTCTATCTGTCTGTTTCCTTTCGTACACGGTTGAACGGATGTCGAGTCGGGCAAACACGTAGTATTTGGAATATAACATGATACTAGGATAAATTTTACCGGAAGAGCTCGTGGCTGCGGATCAATCTTTAGGTTAAGCCGCGCTTGCCTAGGTTGGTCGGTGGATGGGTCACCACCTATTACATACCGAGTTTCCTCCGTTTCTCGGAAAACACGTTCAGCCGTTGGTAGTGTAGATCTTTGACAGTCGTTACAGGCAGTCCGTGGCACGAAAATTTGAAGGGATACTGTGTTACCCAGTACTAACTGGGTTGTGGAGGTCAGATACGCAGTCGCTCCATGTAAAATACAGGTATTTAGCTGCATCCGGTTTTAGGCTGGAAGGTGACCTCAACATAGTTGGGAAAAAGGCTAGGTAGACGACGAGATACCTTTTATCCCATAAAATTATTTCCGGCTTTCAAGCAGGCTAAGCCGCAGTTACAAAGCTTTTAGTATATAATCTGAATATTGATTTACTGGGTTTCGTTCTAGAGAAAGTGCTTTTTGGGAAAATTTTAAATCAAATGGCACTGCAAGTTACCATCCTTACCCTATTGCTTTTCCACCAATTCGCACTAAGCGTTTTCAAACGTCTTTCAAAATGCGCACAGCAAAGGAGTGGAACTCTCTGCCTGCGTCTGTGTTTCCGAACGCTTACAACCCTAATCTCTTCAAAGTTAGAGTGAACAGGCTTTTTCTGGGTAAGCTCGTACCATCGTCAACTTTGTCTCAAGAGTCAACCAATCGCAAGTAAAAATAAAAATGGTAGAATCATGAATAATGTAGTAAGAACAATGGTTCTATTGGAAACTCATTAATATTGGATTTGATGGTAATACACAGTATATACCCACCGTTTTTTAGGGTTCCGTAGCCGGATGGCAAAAAACTTAGGGTTCCGTAGCCGAATGGCAAAAAACGGAACCCTTATAGATTCGTCATGTCTGTCTGTCTGTCTGTCTGTCCGTCTGTATGTCACAGCCACTTATTTCCGAAACTATAAGAACTATACTGTTGAAACTTGGTAAGTAGATGTATTTTGTAAACCGCATTAGGATTTTCACACAGAAATAGAAAAAAAAACAATAAATTAAGGGGGTCCCCATACTTAGAACTGAAAACCAAAAAAAAATTTTTCATCAAACCCATACGTGTGGGGTATCTATGGATAGGTCTTCAAAAATGATATTGATGTTTCTAATATCATTTTTTTCTAAACTGAATAGTTTGCGCTAGAGCCACTTCCAAAGTGGTAAAATGTGTGTCCCCCCCCCTCTAATTTCTAAAGTAAGAGGAGGAAAATTCTGAAAATATTTAGGATTGTAGAACGTAAAAAAAACTATCAACGAAAATTGGTTTCAATAAGATATGATGTTCAGTTTTTGAGATATGGGACTTTTTCATCAAACTGCAGCAGTAACTTTGTTTTTCATAAACATACTATGAAAAACAAATTTAGTTTTGCGGTTGTGTGGAAGTTTACTAATTCTACTAACTAATGAATGACAGTTCAAAATATTGTTATTATATTGTTTGGAGCTATGGAACCCTGTGTGCGAGTAAGACTCGCACTTGGCCGGTTTTTCTTCTTTGTAATAACAGTAGTACACCCACATTTCGCCAGTTATGTTTAAGTCCCATGTAATAGGGGGCGAGGCTATTATCATCAACCGGGTACAAATGCAGACTCCGTGGCTGTTACTGAGTAATTCCCGATGGAAAAAACCCAATAACACTTTACCCGACCCGGGAAACGAACCCAAGCCCCCTTGCTCAGCTGTCACGCTTACGTCCACTAGACCAACGAGGTAGTCACACCAGCATAAGATGGCCTTATTCTATTGTTTCGTACTACGATACGGTAGGCCAGCTCAACGTCAAAGTGTGTCCACCGACGCCCAGTCGACTGTACGTCGATCAGGCACGAATTTTCCTAAATAAATAAAATAACACAGAAAATCTATAAATGTCAATAATACAAAACCTCGTACAATGTGTAAAACCTTTGTGGGACAATCTGTTTATGACCCGCATAACCTTTCTTATAACTGCCAAGTCACAATACAGGCTATTATTCACGATCTTTTTTCTTCACAAATGCCTGTCATAATATATTATGTAGAAACAGGCATCAAAGTTTTAAATCGTTAGGCTCACTTGGTCAAAATCTAATCTGTCGTTCCAAACGGGATGTGTGAGCTCGCTCTCAGTAGTGAATACTTTTAACGCGTCCTAATTACATCTAACTTTTTGATTCTTTTGCGTGCGTTACAATGTGATTTTTTGTTTTTTTTTTTTTTGTTTTATGAGTCCAAAACCATTTTCGCATTATTGCCTTTCTAATGAAACCAGTTTGGCGCACATCGGTTGGATTCTTATTTTTATTCTTTATTGCACAAAAAATTTAGAAATATACATACAAATTGCAATATAAAAACTTATGTACAACGGGGAGCTTAACCCAGAATTGGGTTTTCTTACAGCAAACCATTTCACAATTTTCAAATTTTTAGGTTGGTTTCAAAGTCTAACGAACATAGGTAGGTAGGTAAATATTTTTTTTGTGTTTTATAAATCCGTATAGATATCGTATTCAGTGTCATATACAATATCATACTCCTACCAACTATAGAATCAAGGATTAATATCCAAACAAAAATGGATTAAAATAAAGCAAGACTATTTTGAACAAAACCATTTTACGGTAGGTAACTAGAGAAAACTTCCAGTAATTTAGTGACATGATAGTTTTGTATCTCTGTTTCATCGAATGTGTTTAGGCCGGGGACTTTTGGACCTGCGTGATATCGTATTACAGGCTATAGGCTCCAAAGTTAATTATTTTTCCCAAAATTATCTTTATAAAATACCATCAGCAAGGCAGCCTCCGACTCCTTATTACATGCTTAATTTAAAGCTAGTTAAGCTGCAGACAGGCTGGTTAGACGGCAGACGGTGAATCTAATTTACAGACTAATCAAATGCCCTGGAGTCTGCCCGGAGGTAAGACACAGATTAGAGATAGGCAAATGTAATATGTGAGTCGGAATTACCACTCAAGGCTCAAGGAAAGTGTGTGTGGTTTTAAGTCTCTTTTGTAATCTTTGTTCAGTTATGGAATAGTCTTGTGCAAAAAACCAAGAAGCTTAGCAATATATGCAACGATAAAAAAAAACATACACAAAATGAGATTTACGCATGAACATCGTTCAATGATGTTCACATATTATATTCTATTTTATTTCACAAAAAAGAAACTGTCATAGGTTTATAAGTAGATATTTAAACAACTTAGATTTTGTTAGGTACAAAGTTTAGTTCAGCAAATAACCAATTTGTGTTAATATTGAATAACAGCCAAAATCCCAATAAATCACCCTATAACTTAGTAATCCGTTAAAAACCCTCTATGCCCGAACACCTCTGAATAATGTAACATATTTTAATTATTATTAACTCAGCAGACCGTCCCTTCAAGGGTACCTACAATATTGGGATCAATACGGTTGAACCGACCTTGAAACGGGACCCTTTCACCGACGAAAAATAGGCTGTCAACCTCCTTCTATGTATTAAAAACGTAAAAGCTTGGCCACAAACTATACGCTTTTAGGGATATGAGGAACAGGGTGTAAAGTTCCTCGATACTCCTAAGAAAAGACCAGACAGGTGTTGTGTCTGGCGGGCAACTGCCCGACAGTTGTAGTCGGGTTTTTCTATATACTCTTAAGTCGATGTAAATTTTGCATGTGAGATGTAGGAAATTGATGTTAGTTCTTCCGCCGTGTCATAGATGGCGCTGTAGTACGTTTTGTTGTTTCAAGCAACTTTTCAAGTTGCTATTTGTAGGTCGCTACACGCTTAAAGCCGGTCATAGGCGATAGGTTATGCATGACAGTTTTAAATGTATATGCAAAACGATCATGACAAAACGAGTTCCATAGAGGACACACACGTAACTGCAAGCCTGTCGGTTGGCTCATTTGCAAGTATGCTATCACTGGTAAGACACGACAATATAGTTGCTTTAGTAGGTTTATTTACTTCGGTTTCGTTATATTCGAATTACAAAATTGTCAGCGGTTTCATTATGATATCCATAACGACACAAGTTGCATTATGCGAATCGTCATAAATTCTAAAACACAAGCATAGACATTCTGAACATACAGCCAGGTACCTATAATATTACTTCGTAATCGAGACAAAGTAAATGATGTTTTTAAAAATGGAACAAGTTTAGAACAAAAGTATCGTATTTTTTTTTCGGTACGCGCTACGCTTGTACCTAAAAATGGCACTCGTATTAAAAGACCGTCCATAACGTAACAGTTGCATAAATAGCTTTTATTACTTGTTATAAAAAAGAACTGAATGCTGTGCATGCGACCTGCAACGTACACTAGGTCCAGACGTAACCGCAGTCGTACCGCATCTCTAGGTTGCGTGTACAGGCCAGGATAACTGTACAGTTTTCTGCTACACAAGTTCATGCATGCCAACACCATGCCAGTTTGACTACACAGTCAATAACTGCACATGCATAGCCCATCGTCTACAGCCGGCTTAAGCGACAGGCGTGTAGCGCCAACCACGACAAACAAATGACAGAGATAGCTGATAGTTTTCATGTTTCCCTGATGATTGCTTGAAGCAAGTCGCGTCGCAAGTCGCATATCCTATGGCCGTGTAAGGGCCGTAAAGGAGGTTTTAGTTCAACAAAAGACTAGATGATAGATCGTGTTGAGACCCGGGAAGTTCAGGCGGAATGTTTCAGAATATTTGTTCAGTGCGTGGGTGTTGTGAAAGCCCTGTTTTTTCGGGGTCGACAAAATATGTACCCATATTTCACATCAATTTTTGTAACTGACACGAGAAAAAGGGGACAATGTTTTAAAATTGTTGGAATACGACACATTCGTAGATCAGTCGGCAGATGTAAAGACAGCGTCAGTATGTGCTTACCCCTCAAGTTTTAAAATGTTACACTGCTACAACATTGAATTCGTTGCAAATAATAATCTAAAGAATACTTCAAAAAGGGTTTAATGTATCGACTTGGATTCGAACCATCGCATCGCCAAACTTCGTTAGACTTATTAGCCAGCGAGCCTATGGGAATGTCGATCAAATTGTTTCTACTATCGTCCGAGTTACTTTATTTTTTTAAGTCTCTGTCTAATCGATAGATGTTAAAATTTGAGGGTATGGTCCATTAATTTTACTTGCTTAATTCATAAAATTAATACATACCCTCAAGTTATTATATAACGTTAGCTTTTAATGTCGATCTAAAATAATTTCGCACTTCTTATTTTATCGTTTACTTTATCAGGGTGTCACTTGTCTAGGGACCCGTTTGTGTCAGTAGGCAAAATTTAAGTATATTATGACAAATGTAAATTATCATATCAAATAGTAAAATATAAATCTTTGTGGTAAAATAAGATCAAAGTTTTGTTAAATAATAGCAATACATAAGTATTTTCTTTTTCTTAAATATTACTAAAACAAAATAGAAAAATACTTTATTATGGAAAAGATAAAATAACATAACGAAAAGCACATGTCGGCCCTGAGATTCGAACGTGCAATCTCATGCTCGTCAGTAGTGTATTATTGGGGGTTCTGCATCACTTGCTCTCGCTTCGCTCGAGCGCGTTATGCAGAACGCCCCAATAATACACTACTACTATGGTCTGCCTCAAATTTGCAATACGGGCTGAATATTTTTATTTCATTCAACGGTGCGATGTCGAACATTGGAATAAATAATAGCGCGTTATGCAGAATGCCTCAATCAACGGTGCGATGTGTACTAAAAATTTATAAACAACCATATCAAGTTCGACTCGTTTGATCAACTTATGTCCCTATATTTTATATTACTTGACGAAAGTGTGATGCTTTTAAAGTAGTTAGGTAAAACAATGTAGAGTGCATCAATTAGTAGTTCAAGAATTTACTTGCATTTTATCTATTTTATTCTTTGGTCTAGCGATTTTAATTTTGCAATTGTTGAGCATGAGGAACCCAGTTTGATTTCCAAGGTCCAGTGTTATTTTATTTTCTATAACGTAATTCTTAATAGCGAGTAGTTTGGATCTGCACCCGATAAATTCCAGCAGGTTCATTAGGCACATGGGAACCGACGTTACACTTTATGCTATTAAAAAATAATAGATATCAACAGACTATTAGCACAAAGCCAAGAATAAAACGATACGATCCTAAGATTTCTTTCGTTGACAGACATACATTTTACAGACAGCCAGACCCGGAGCTAGTTGTAGATCATACAAATATTTGCTGTGTGGGAATTGAACCCACGACACGTAGGGCAGAAGTCAATCTAACCACTGCACCAATCGTACCTCCTTACCATTAAGTAAGTACCTAAAGAATGTTTTGAGCCAGGCTCATACTTGCTCATTTTTCAGAGTATTATTATTATTAAATTAAATAATGGTAAAAATAAAACATGAAAACAAAATCCAGACCGGAACAAATACTTATTTGTTCCGTGCGGGAATCGAACCCGCGACACTTGGGACATTTAGTAGCAGCACGTTTATAAACTAATATTTACATTGTGATGCAGCGAGACGAGCTCTTAAGCAATGCGCCATACGTGTCGTCGAAAAATGTGACAAAATACTGGATCGCTTTGAAGATTGGGAGATTTACGATAATCCTTGAATGTAAAATGCCATACATTTTCCTAAATGTAATGTCTAGGCTTAACTTATTTTGGTAAGTGTTTACAAAACCTCTTGCTACCATTTTAATGTGAGACTTCATAGACCGATATTGAATGGTCAAGGTACATGCAACTTCCTTTTTAGATTTTCGTCTCAGATTGCTGCGACAGAGTGTCGCCACCGCCCCAAAAATGGAATTGTAGGCTGTGTGCATAGTGTCTAATAAAGAACAAATGATTATAGACCTTATTTAAGGAGTGATGAAAATATAATTTACAAGTCAAATATTAGTGAAACATTAAAACAATAGTTGCAAATATTAATATAATCGCTACCTTACGTAAAAGTGTTATAAATAAGTCCCTTCAATGACGCATCCATCAATCATAATCAGTTATTTGTGAATTGTTGGTGTTCTTGTGTTGGTGACGAGTTCCATCATCTTCAGTGATTAAGTGTGCAAATTTATATCTTCCACAACAAGTATGTACGTATCACATTATTTTTTTGTATAACTTACTGCACTTGCAATTTAGTGATGGTAAATGCAATAATCGAAAGTTAAGTCTAGGGTTCGATTCCCAATTTTAAGTATTGTTTATTTACGGGTTTAAACTTACTAGTAACTCAGTGATGATGTAGACTACAAGTATAACTGCTGAACGTAAAATCTTTGGCTCGACTCCAAGGTATAAATATTTAATGTGTTAATTGTTTTTATTTCTTACGTTCCCTGTAGCCCATTCAACATCAGTGTCACCGTCGAATGCAAAGTTTTGGGTTCGATTCCAGATCTAATTAAAATTTATTATTGAGTTATTTTGTTTGCTTCTCGTGCAGTGGTTTAATAACCGTTACTACCATTTCACAACATGAAGTATTGACGCTGAGTTCTAGAACCAAATAACGACTTATTCAATTTTCTAAGTATTCAAGGATCGATTTCCAGATAGAGAAAATTGTTATAGAGAGTGTTCTATTACTCTGTCTATCCTTTTAGGAATCGTTCATTTGTATAACTTCTTATATACTATTTCTTTTTATTTTAGGTCGACATTTGTGAATCCATTTGAATCCGATGTAGAGTCGCATCCCAACGAGCCCTCTACATCGTTTAAACCAAAAAGAAATACAAAGCCGAAAATAAAAGTGGCTAAAGGCAAAGGCAAATCGAAGAAAGTAGCTGCGGCCTCAACTCCACCTGTAAAAGAATTATTTGGCAGTGAGTCTGATTCCGAAACCGATACTTCACCAAAGAGGCCTAAGAAAATCAAGCGGATTTGTGTGGCTGATTCCTCGGTGAGTAAAAAAAATATATATTTCATCAAACATGTGTTTAAGATTTATAATTACCTATAGGATTTCAATCTGACGGCTTGTTCCCACTGCTGGGACACAGGCCTCTCCGTGAGAGGGAGTGGGCCCGGGTGGCGGATACATGGGCCCTGTGCACATATCTTAAAATGTTTGGTTCTAGGACATGCCGGTTTCCTCACGATGTTTCCCTTCACCGTTTTGAGAGCAGTGGTGACGAAATAATTTACTCAAAGTAAATCGCTAGCCTGGGTTCGAACCCACAACCTACAATTTGTAAGTCACGGTCGTTACCACTGGGTCACCACTGCTCTCCTCTGCTCCTCTCAAATATGTTTATCTAATGCTATTTTATAACAATGTTTACAGGAGGAAGAGGGAGATCTTGAACCGGTGAGGGCAGCTGCACTGCGATCGTCCCTGTCCAGAAGAACAGCTTCTGGAAACTCCTATCAGCAGGACCTAACACGGAGCGGTGATTATTATATCGAGCTCCGTATTTATAACCATAGGGACGCTGAAAAATTCGGAAAGGACCGATGGAAGCAAGCGCTCCTCACGTATAGGGCCTCTGTATACTCCGATTCAGCGACTTGGCGCGCCACTAATAATCTTGTATCTGCAGCGAAAGCAGAATTTAAGGGCGTGCAGCCTGTTCTGTATCCAAATAATATTATTTGATGGAATAAAATAATATTATTGTGATACCTATTTTACTCATATACTCTTCTTTATACTTATATTAAAACATTACTTATTAAACGAATGTAATCCACAATATTATTTACATTAGGTATTAAATTGTGATTTATTTACAGGAAGCTCAAATATATGAAACATTAAAAATCTAAATACTCGACACTAAGAATACTCGATACTATTTCAATAATAATATTCGATTTGTAATTTGTTTGTAACTTTCATCCACTTTAAAATATCATATTTAGAATACTCGATACTGACTTATACTAAAACATTACTTATTAAACAAATGTAATCCATATAATATACTTATTAATATTATTTTCATTATATTATTAATTGTGATTTATTTACAGGAAGCTCAAATATATGAAATATTAAAAATCTAAATACTCGATACTAAAAATACTCGATACCAAGAAAACTCGATACTTAGAATACTCGATACTAAGAAAACTCGATACTAAGAATACTCGATACTAAGAAAACTCGATACTAAGTATACTCGATACTAAGAATACTCGATCTGAGAAAAATTCAACAATGAGAAAACTCGATACTATTTTAATAATAATATTCGATTTGTAATTTGTTTGTAACTTTCATCCACTTTAAAATATCATATTTAGAATACTCGATACTGACTTATACTAAAACATTACTTATTAAACAAATGTAATCCATATAATATACTTATTAATATTATTTTCATTATATTATTAATTGTGATTTATTTACAGGAAGCTCAAATATATGAAATATTAAAAATCTAAATACTCGATACTAAAAATACTCGATACCAAGAAAACTCGATACTTAGAATACTCGATACTAAGAAAACTCGATACTAAGAATACTCGATACTAAGAAAACTCGATACTAAGTATACTCGATACTAAGAATACTCGATCTGAGAAAAATTCAACAATGAGAAAACTCGATACTATTTTAATAATAATATTCGATTTGTAATTTGTTTTACATTTAAACTTTCATCCACTTTAAAATTCATACAAAAAATACTCGATACTAAAAATACTCGATACCAAGAAAACTCGATACTAAGAATACTCGATACTAAGAATACTCGATACTAAGAAAACTCGATACTAAGAAACAGAATACTCGATATTAAAAATACTCGATTCTGAGAAATCTCAACATTGAGAATACTCGATATTATTTTAATTATAATATTCGATTTGTAATTTGTTTTACATTTAAACTTTATCCACTTTAAATTTCGTTTTTTAATAATAATTTACAGGAAATTAATATCCGAAATCCAGAATATTTAAATACTTTAAGATAGTTTTTGCAATTACATTTATCTAAATATGTTTTTCTGTGAAGTCTGTAACGTTTCAGTTCCGAAATATTCTGCACACAAAAAAACTAATGTACACAAATCGAATTGCTTATTACAGACACGTTTTGATAATGTTCATATAATAGCAACAGCTTTTAGAAATCGGATAATCAGTTATAGAGTGAATCCTAGAATGGTTAACGTTTCACTTGAATTATTTTTAACACAAATTTCTGAAACGATTTGTTACCTTATCAAAGACCAGATGAAAAAACATAAATCGGTAAAAGTTAATTTTGAACTATTTGTTTGGTATATATTACCAAAAAATTATGAAAAATCTTTAAAGTCATTTAACACAAAGTATAATGTAGTCGTGCAAAACACAGATATTTTGTCCTTATATAAATCATTTTGTGGTAAACTTATTTGTAAATGTTCCGAATTTGAACTGTCTGAGTCAGGTTGGACAATTGAGTCTATCAGTCATTTAGAAATTAATATCGTAAAATATAATCCTTTGCGAGGTGGTTCTTATTTACCATTGCCTAAACGTATTGTCAATACTAAATCATGCCTAAACATAAAAAATGAAGATCAACATTGTTTTCTTTGGTGTATTGTAGCTGATATGTTTCCGGCAAAGACCAATCCAAACAGAACTTCTTCATATCCACATTATTCCGAATTATTTAATATTTCTGACATGAGTTTTCCCCCTAGTTTCAATGACATTAAGCGCTTTGAAATAAACAATTCTAATATCAGTATCAATATATACGGTTTAGATAATAATGTTACAGTTACAGGTCCCTTATATAAAACAAAATCACGTCGTTTATACCATGTCAATTTGCTTTACATTAGCAACAATAGAAAGAGTCATTTCTGTTTAATTAAAAGCTTTGAAAAACTTGTACACAAGCAATTGACCCAACATAAAAGTAAAATATATTTATGTGATGAATGTTTTATTTACTTTCACACTGAAGAGAAATTGAATTGTCACGAATGTGCCGGAATACAAACCATATTACCTGAGAAGGGTACTGAAATAAGTTTCATAAATTATGAAAGAACTCAAAGAGTACCAATAGTGATTTATGGTGATTTTGAAAGTTTATTGCGTGAATATTCTGACAAACATAAATCAACACATGTAGAAAATATTCAAGTTCATGAGGCTACGTGTTTTGCTTACTATATTTGTTGTAATTCAAATCCCGAATTAAATGATTTCGTATCTTACCGAGGGCCAGATTGTTCTAAGAAATTTGTCAAATCTTTGACTAATGATGTAAAACGATTATATAAAGTATTATTAGAGAGTGAAAATATGATACCGCTTACTGAGGATGAACATAGATGTTTTATCAACAGCACTGAGTGCCATATTTGTAAAAATAAGTTTTCGTGTAATGATAATATTGTTAAGGACCATGATCACTTTACTGGAAAATATAGAGGACCTGCGCATGATATATGCAATTTAAATGCAAAGCAATGCACTTTTATACCCATAGTGTTTCATAACTTATCCGGTTATGACAGTCATTTATTTATTAATGAACTTTCAAAGATAAACGGTCGAATTCATCTCATACCGAGAACTAAAGAGAAATATATTTCATTTACAAAATTCATAACCATCAATGCAACAAATGTTGTAAAATTGAAATTTATTGACTCATATAATTTTTTAAGCTCAAGTATGGACAAATTGGTTAAGACTATGAACCCTGAAGATTTCAAACATTTAAAATCTTTTTTTAATAATAATACTTTATTTGATATTGTTCGAAGAAAAGGCATTTATTGTTACGATTACATAGATTCCTGGGAACGATATGATGAGAATAAATTACCAGAACCGTCAAAATTTTTCAACAAACTTACATCTGAATCTATATCTGATAAAGACTATGAGCATGCCTTAAATGTTTGGAAAACTTTTGATATAAAAAATTTGGGTGAATATACCGATTTGTATCTTAAATGTGACGTTTTACTTCTGTGCGATGTTTTTGAAAAATTTAGGAAAATGAGTTTAAATAATTATGGTCTGGATCCTTGCTATTACGTTTCATCACCATCCTTAAGTTGGGATGCTATGTTATTGTATACTAAAATCAAGTTAGATCTAATCTCTGACTTAGAAATATATCAAATGATAGAAAAGGGTATAAGAGGAGGACTTGCTCAATGTTCACTCAGATATGCTAAGGCAAATAATGAATATCTTACCGACTATAATAGTGAAGAACCTGATAGTTTTCTAATTTATCTTGATTGTGTTAATTTATATGGATATGCTATGATGCAAAAGCTTCCAGTAGGAGGATTTAGGTTTCTCCTTCAGAAGGAAATATTAAATTTTGATGTTATGAGCTTATCATCTGATTCTGATATTGGATTTATATTAGAAGTAGATCTTCATTACCCTGACTACTTGCATGATAACCATTCCGATTTACCATTTGCGCCCGAAAAATTTGTTCCGTTCTGTAGTCGAAATGCTAAACTTATTGCTAATCTTTTCAATAAACATAGATATGTTATTCATTATATTCATTTAAAAGAATGCTTAAATAATGGTTTACAACTGTTAAAAATATATAGAATATTAGCATTTCACCAAAGTAAATTCTTAGAATCATATATTTCTTTAAATACTGGGCTGAGGCAAAATGCAACTTCTGATTTTGAAAGAGATTTTTTTTAAAAACAAAATAATTCTATATTTGGAAAAACCATAGAGAATAAAAGAAAACAAGTTGATGTTAAGCTCGTAAATATATGGAGAGACAAATCTAATCGAACTAAAAAGTTTTACGGGGCTGAAAAATATGTTAGCGCACCTAATTTCAATAACTTTTCTGTTATTTCAGAATCTCTTGTAACAATTCAAATGAACCAAACAAAAATAGTTTTAGATCGTCCAATCTATATCGGATTTAGTATTTTAGAAATTGCAAAATGTCACTTATATAAATTCCACTATTCGGTCATGAAAAGAATTTACGAAAATAAATTAAAGCTTTGCTATACAGACACTGACAGTCTGCTATATTTAATACAGACAAAGGATTTTTACGAAGACTTAAAAGCACATTTAAAATATTTTGATACTAGCAACTTTGAAAAAGATAATGTATTTAATATACCAATGGTTAATGCTAAAACACCTGGTTACTTCAAAGATGAGATGGGTGGTGAAATTATATCAGAATTTGTAGGTTTGGGAGCAAAATTATACTGTATAGATTCTAAAATTTCCACTTTAAAGAAAGCTAAAGGTGTTAAGAAATGTGTTACAAAAAAGCTGAATATAGAAAAATATAAAAAGGTTTTACTGAACAATGAAATACTCAGAGATGATATGTGTATTATTAGATCTAAGAATCATAGAATTTTTACTCAAAAGATAAATAAAGTAATTTTGTCAAACAGCGATGATAAACGACAAATAATGGCTGATAAGATAACAACCTTACCATGGGGTCATCATAAAACAATATTTTAAATGAAAACAAATTATTGATTTTTTCGAATATTATTTATTGCATGTATTTGAGCATCTTGTATTAATAATACCTAACTTGAATTGTTAGTTTGTAGTTTAAGTACTAATAATTATATATTTTAATATAATATGTGAAATAAATAAATTATGTAATCTTACAGCAGTTGTTTGATTTATTCATACTGTCTTATTATACAGGTATAACATGAACCCGATTAATTTAAACATTTCTTTTTGATTTAACAATAATACATTCAAATAATAATTAAATTCACTTTTACAATAATAACAATAACAAACATTACACATTAGATTTGCTTAACTTTTGTACTATTTTACTAACTAAATGATCAGTTTTGTCAACAATATCGTCATAATCACTTGTCACTAAATACTGCACATTCACACTCGCATTATCAGTTTCAGTGTCTATTTCTTCCATATCACGGCCTTCCAAATCAAAAACCATAATTTTTATTAACTGGCGAACACGTCCTTGCTCCTTACGCATGATAAAAGAAGAGTTTTTAAAAGATTTACTTTTTTTCTTCTTGAATCTTCGTTCCTCTATTTTTTTCTTTCGACTCTCCTCACATGTTTTAGCTGCTACTTCCGCATACCAGCTCTCCCCATCTTGAGCATAGTAAAACGGATTGGTGACAGGGTCTGAGTCTTCTATCGCATTCTGAAAGAATACTAAGAATATTATAACTAAACAGCATGAACTATGGATTTAATGTTTGATTTAAGATAATCTTATTAGTTACATACCGCTAAATTTTGCGGGGCGGTCATATCTACAACGGGGCTGTACGATGGTGAGTGTGACATAATTCTGTAAAAAAAAAGGGATGCATTACATACTTATTATTATTAGTTTAAATAATTAATTAATTAAATTAAAAAAAAAACCTTACCTTGAAAATATAAAATCGTTAACAAAACGACCTCCTTATGCATAGAACACCAGCTGTGAAGTGATCGCTTATTTTTATAACACGTGCAAAAATTATTTGATTTGCGATGAGTAATATGGATCATTACGTAGCTCTTAAATATACATACCTATCTTGTAAGATGAGACTAGAACCATTCCTGTTGGGACAAGTCTAAAGATAGCCCCAAATAAAGTATATATGTTTATGTTAGTTAATAATTAAATTAATTGACAAGATGAAGTTGATCAAACAACCCATATCACTTAACGTTAAAAATATAAATCTTGGTGAGTCTCCTAAAGAGATTAGACATAGCGCTTTGTTGCCAAATACGATTCGTTGTATAATTTGCGGCCCCTCAAATTGTGGTAAAACAAACGTTGTGATCAGTTTGTTACTGCATGAAAATGGGCTCAAATTTCAAAACCTTTACCTTTACTCGAAGACTAATTTTCAACCAAAATATTGTTTTTTACGGGAAGTATTAAAAAGAGTGCCTCAGATAAAATTTCATGAGTTCAATGACGATAAAGATGTCATATCTCCGAGTGAAGCTTTACCAAATTCTGTATTTATATTTGATGATGTTGTATGTGAAAATCAAACAAATATCCGCAATTATTTCTGTATGGGTAGACATAAGCTAATTGATTGCTTTTATTTATCGCAAACCTACTCAAAAATCCCGAAACAGTTGTTACGCGATAATGCTAACTTTCTTATAATATTTAAACAAGATGATGTGAACTTAAAGCACATCTATGAAGAACATGTCAACTCTGATGTACCGTGGAATCAGTTCAAAGATATTTGTAAAAGTGTTTGGAGTAACCCTTACAACTTTCTTCTTATTAACAAAGACTCATCATTAAATAATGGAAGGTACAGACAGAATTTTGATTTTTTTTTTAAATTTGAATGAAAGCAAATACATGTACATATAAATGAATTGTATACAAAAAACATTGCTAGTGTTATTCCTTTCTTAGTTGAATACAGTTGTGGTTACATAATATGGAGAAAAATATTAAAATGGAATTAATGAAGTCTGTTGACTCCATAAAAAATAAAATAAAACATATGAAAAATCAGGAACATGCAATGAACTTGTCACTTGATAAAATGCTAAAACCGGTGACAGATCCTCTTCAGACTTTAGTTAATTCTAATAAATCTGCAGAAAAAAATAATAAAAATGAAAATACAACTCTAAAAAATTCCGAAGGAATCGAATCCGATGAAAATAATGCTAGTTCATCTATAAAGTTCAATGACTATTACGATCCAAAAATAAAATCTACCCAATTAGTCGAACAAAATGCTAAAAAGGAATCGATTGATAATTTAGAAATTTCATTAGAAGGTGATGACATCTTTGGTATTTATGATGGTATTAGTATACCGTTTGGAATCAGAAGTGAAAACAATACTTTATTCATGGGTAATTCAACAGTATCATTTTCTAAAGTTGATAGTTTGAATAACGAAAGTACCATTTTAATTAAAATCGGTGACAAAGCTTACAATTTAACTGCTGGTCTAAAAGAACTTTTACTCCGAAGAAAACCTGATTTAAAGTTAATATCGAGCGAAGATAAACTTGTCTATAAGGATATGTTACATTATACAAATGCACATAAAAGAGATTTTAATCCTAAAGGTCAAATAAGAGGTGACAAAGGTATAAAATATTGTAAAATAATCAAACACCTATTTTCCGAATCGTCAAACGATGATAAACTTGTTCACACTAAATTTGGAGGAAACTTGCCAAAGTTAAAGAAGTACAAAAACAACACCGACTTGATATATTGGGATGATCCCAATGAATTGGTTGAGAGATTAAAATTATTAGTAGCTTCGAGAGATGCTGGCAATACCAATCATGATAATGAAATTTTATCGATAGTTGAAGAATTAAAAGAAGCTGACATAATTCAATAATAAATAGTGGAGATACTATGGTTTTTATTCAGTATCAATGGTGGGTTCAAGACAAATGTTGATATACTGAATTAAAGATATGAGTAAAGCCGACGTAGTAAACGAAATTCATAAAAATGCGAGGGTAAACTTTCCGCGAAGACATGTTATTATGAAAGATATAGATGATTTATGGCAAGCGGACTTAATTGATATGCAATCAATTTCTAAAGACAATAAAAATTTTCGATTTATTCTTGCTGTTATTGACACATTTTCAAAATATGCATGGATCTTTCCTTTGAAAAGTAAGACCAAAGATGTTGTATGCAATTCTTTCAAGATTTTATTGGAAAAAGGGCGTATGCCTAAAAATCTGCAAACTGATAATGGGGCAGAGTTTTATAATGATAAATTTAAAAAACTTGTGAGATCTTATCATATTAATCATTATTCAACCTTCTCAACAAAAAAAGCTTCAATTGTTGAGCGATTCATCAGAACATTGAAGTCTAAACTTTATAAAGAATTTAGTCTAAAAGGAAGCTATAACTGGATCGATAATACTCTTAATAAAGTTATTTATGAATACAATCACACCTATCATCGCACAATTGATGAAATTCCCGCAAACGTGGACAATAATAATAAACAACGCATATTACAAAGATATTTCAGGCTGGTAAAAACCGATAGCATAAAAAGCAAGTTTAAAGAGGGTGATTATGTACGCATTAGTAAGTATAAGGGGACATTTGAAAAAGGATATACTCCCAACTGGTCGACAGAAATATTTAAAATTCGAAAAATTCAAAAAACAACCCCTATCACCTATTTAATTGAAGATGCAATCAGGGGCCAGCCCATTCTAGGTGCATTTTATGTACAAGAGCTTCAAAAGACAAAAAATCCTCATGTATATTTGGTTGAAAAAGTTCTTAGAAGGAAAGGAAACAGGGTTTTGGTAAAATGGTTAGGCTTGCCTTCTTCTGAAAACAGTTGGATTGATAAATCGAATATTTATTAAGTGTTCAGTCCAAATGTTTCAGTCTTATGATGGGTATTGAAGAGAGTAGTCTTCTCAATTGGATTATAAATCATTTACCATTTGAGTTACATTTACCGGGATACAATTATTGCGGGCCTGGCACTAAATTAATTAAAAGGCTTACGCGTGGAGATAAAGGTGTTAATAAATTAGACGAATATTGCAAACAACACGACATTGCCTATCACAAGTCTTCAAACCTAAAGGATCGCCACAAGGCAGATTTAGTTTTGTTAAATATGGCTAAAGAGCGAGCACTTGCCTCAGATGCGACTGTAGGAGAAAAACTGTCAGCACGCTTAGTAAGCAGCGCTATGGCAACAAAAATCAAAACTGGTTTTGGCCTAAAAAAAGAAAGCAAAAAGTGTTCTCCCAAAATTAAACCTGAAAAAGCATTAAAAAACAAATTTAAAAATGTTATTAGAAAAACGAAAAGACATATCAAAAAATTAAAACCGAAATGCAAGAAAGTGGCAATAGAATTAGCTATGGCTGCTGCCAGAAAATTAGCTGATGATTCATCCGTTAAACTTCCTCGTATTATTCCTATACCAAAAACTGGTGGAGTATTGCCTTTGATTCCGATTTTTGCGGGCTTATCTGCGGTGGGAGCTTTAGCAGGCGGTGCAGCTGGTATTGCTAAAACCATAAATGAATTCAAGATGGCAAAAAAATTATTCATAGAATCGAGGAGACACAATGAAAAAATGGAAGCTCTCTGCATCGGAAAAGGACTACACCTTAAACCATATAAAGGTGGACTCGGAATTTTTGTATCGAAAGAAAAAAACTAAGATATCGGCTACCCAATCGAGCCTTGAGTAATTTAGACATTTTGAAGTATGGGAATAATATTCCCTATTTCAGAGGCGTCTTTATGAGAGATAAGCTCCCTAAACACCCTTTTAAAAAAGAATGCGGTGTTATAAATTTAGATAGCTCTAAAAATCTTGGTTCTCATTGGGTAGCCTATGCAAAATACAATGATTATATTGAATATTTTGATAGTTATGGAAATCTTAAGCCTCCAAAGGAATTTATAAAATACTTGGGATCCAAAGTTCATTATAATTATGATAATATTCAGCGTGATCACCCTTATAATTGTGGACATCTTTGTTTAAACTTTTTGAACAATTTTTGGTGTAGTGGAAGAATAAAATAAACAGGATCTGCCGAAAGAAGTCAGTATAGAAGCATGTCTACTACGGTTACCATCTCTGGACATAAATCGGAATTGGTTTCATACTTTCAACCACCGCTGCATTTGTCAGATCAATATGAGTGCGGTTTGATATACTTTTCAGTATTACAATCAACACCAAATAACCCCATTATTAACAGAGGTCTGTCTGTAATCAAAATCGAATGTGATCTTGTTCACAGTTCGTATTGCAACGGATTACCAACTCATTTTATTCACGAATTCGTGTCTGATACTACTCCAGGCCATCAGTGTGTTGAAATACCGCAAAATGTTATTTACTTTCCAGTAAACAAAAATATAATTTCATCAATATCGGCTAAGATTGTAGATCAATTTGGCCACTGTGTTAACTTTGGAGAGAAACAAATTCAGTTACGACTTCATTTAAGAAAAACAAAATGATAGTATATTATAAAAACACTCAAGCGAATGAAAAACGTCTTAGTTCTTCTGCGATTGCTAAGGTGCAAAGACGCAAGAAAAAAGTTAAGAAATTGACTAAAGTAAATAAAGATTTTCTTAAAGCTCTAGGATTTAAAATATGAATATACTACAGATTGCTGAATTACCGCACTTTGACACTTCGATCGAAAGTTATGAAGTCCATTCATACAATCCCTACAATAGCAGCTTTAGAGAAAACGATGAAATCAGAATTCCCCTCCACCAGCAAGACATATACGTGCTACCATCAGCCAGTTCAATTTACATCGAAGGACAGGCGAAGTTCTTCGGTAAAGATGGGAATCCAATCAAGAAAAATGTTACGTTCACTAACAACCCTGTTATGTTTTTGTTTCAAGACATTAGATACGAAATGAATGGTATTGAAATAGACCGCATAAAAAATTCTGGAATAACGTCAACAATAAAATCATACATCTCATTAAATGAAGCAGAAAATAAAGTTGCTGCCCTATGGGGTTGGTGTTTAGAGGGATTTCAAAGTGATGGGCATTTTAGTGCTGTGATACCACTAAATAAAGTTTTAGGGTTTGCAGAGGATTACAATAAAATAGTGATAAATTGTAAACATGAACTTATACTGAACAGAAGTAACACTAATTTAAATAGCATTATCCTTACTGATGATATTGCTAATTTTCAAATAGATGTGCAAAGAGTTCAGTGGAGGGTGCCACACATAAAAGTATCAGACCGAGAACGACTGTCACTTTTAAAACATTTAGAAAAAGATAAACCTATTCAGATGGCGTATAGAAATTGGGATTTATATGAGTATCCATTACTACCTAAAACAACAAAGCATTCTTGGTCTATTAAAACTGCTTCACAATTAGAAAAACCCAGATATGTAATTTTTTGTTTACAAACTAATCGAAAAAATAATAAAACTAAAGATAGTTCAGTATTCGATCATTGTGAAGTAACAAACGTTACGCTCTTTTTGAATTCACAATATTATCCTTATGAACCTTTAGGTTTAAAGTTTTCTGAGAACAAATATAGTATATTATACGAAATGTTTGTGAAATTTCGTCAGTCGTATTACAACTATCCAGTAGACCCGTTGCTTGACCTAAAGGAATTCAAAGAAAAAGCCCCTCTCTTTATCTTAGACTGTTCAAGACAAAACGATAGCCTGAAAACTGGTCCAGTGGACGTGAGGTTGGAAATTGAATGTTCTACAGCAATACCAGATAAGACGACTGCATATTGTTTGATTATAAACGATCGACTTGTAGAATACAAACCTCTCAGCAACATCGTGCGCAGGTTATCATGATTGCTATTGTGGATATTCAAGGCTTTAAAACAGAAACAAATGAATTTATAATAAAAGAAATCGCCATATTGTATAATAAAACATTACAAATATTTTTAATTAAGCCACCATTTCCATTTTCAAAATTAACGAAGCAAGAAAAAAAACAAGTAAGTTGGATTGAACGTAACAGAAAGATACGCTGGCGTGAAGGATTTGTTCCCTATTCTAATTATCAGAATTTGGTTATAGATATTTTAAGAGATAAATGTATCTACGTTAAGGGTTTAGAAAAAGTGTTGTGGTTAAAGCATATTTTAGGAAATAGTCATTGTAATATATTCAATTTAGAAGATAAAGGATGTTCAAGTTTGATAAGCTTATACGATCAATATAAATATTCTCAAGATTTATATAACTGTATTTATCATGACTCTGTATGTGCTTTAAAAAATGTATTGTGTTTAAATAAGTGGTGTGTTGACAATAAAATTCTAAAATAAATATTTTATTGTTTTTATTTCTGTAGTTAGGTGAAATGCATCTTAGTTTTCTTCCCCTTCCTCCTACTTCTGTCCAGTCTTTATATGTTGCTGACAAAAGCTGGACCATACCATTATACATTTGTACCTAATTGAATTAGAAAGTCAATAAAACATGTCTCAAAATGAATACAAGCCTCGATATGACATGTATAACACATTTAAAATGCGTGAATTTTCATTTAATTATTACTGGGGGACACTTAATAAAAAGAAAAGATTAGTGATGGAAATGGCTGACGCAGGATTCTTTTATTATGGAAATAGTATAAATGATATTGCAGCATGTTTCTCATGTGGAGGTGTTATTGAAGATTGGGAGATTTATGATGATCCTTGGACGCAACATGCCATACATTTTCCTAAATGTTTTTATTTAAACGCTGTGAAGGGCACAAACTATATTACAAAAAAGTGTTTGGAATACTTACCCTATTAAAGTGTATATGTATAGGATGTCACATTGCACTTAAAAATGAGTCAATTTATGGGTATATATTACATAGGCGTCGTGCATCACAGCAATTTAACTTTGAATATTACAGTGCAAAGGTTCAATATTAAATTTATTTCTTAAATAAATAATTACATTTATTGATGTTATTTATAATGTTTCACTCAGTGAAATCTAATTTAGATGGCATTCGTAAAATGATTTTCAAGAATGCTAGGGGTGAGATAATACATATTCAAGATATGCACCCTAAAAAAAAAATATCGGACGTAGGTGAATTAAAACACCAGGATAATGTTAAAACACAAACAGAAGATTTATTTTACCAGAAGTTGGAAGATCCAGAGAAATCTAAATTGAAAAATACTAAGTATCTTATACTCAAAAGCGAGTCTGGTGAGCTTCTTCGCACATTCGTTAATGTTATCAACAAACAGGTTGATAATGAAAAATCGATTGCGAGTTCGTCAAAGACTAGTGGGAGTAGTATATCGACAGCAACAGCAGATTTATTTCATCAGGAGAGTGATACAGCCCGTGCGTTAGTTTTACCTGCATTAGAAGATATTGATTGCTACCAGATACTGCCAGGGAATGAAATTTGTTTCACATAAATTGTGTCAAAATTTGAGGCAGACCATAGTAGTAGTGTATTATTGGGGCGTTCTGCATAACGCGCTCGAGCGAAGCGAGAGCAAGTGATGCAGAACCCCCAATAATACACTACTCTCGTCAAGCGGTCTTGAAACCTATTACAAGGGGTCGTTCAACTACTGATGCAGGTGTTGAACTTTTAGGCCACATTTATAATGCATGGGAGGACAAATGCGATGCTTTGGGCATCTTTTGCGATTTGTCTAAGGCTTTCGATTGCGTTCTTCATGAAACATTAATCAGAAAACTACACCACTACGGAATCCGTAACGCCTCTCTGGATCTTCTTACTTCATATTTGAGTGATAGGATTCAGAGAGTTGATGTTAATGGAAAAAGATCTCCCGGATCCGTTGTAAGAATGGGGGTACCCCAGGGCTCAATTCTTGGCCCATTTTTGTTTCTTATTTATATAAATGACTTGCCTTACCTCATAAAGGATAATCATGACATAGTATTGTTTGCAGATGACACTTCTCTTTTATTTAAACTCAAACGTCAGCAGATAGTTACGGACGAGGTTAATAGCGCCCTGGCAAAAGTCGTTAATTGGTTTAATGTTAATAATCTACTCCTAAATGAGAAAAAAACCAAATGTATTAAGTTTACGATGCCCCATGTAAGACAAGTAGAAACTAGAGTACTAATCAAGGATGAAGAGTTGAAACCGGAAGATAGCACAGTGTTCTTAGGCATAACTCTGGATGCCAAGCTTCAGTGGGGCCCGCATATAGACAAATTGTCAAAAAAACTTAGCTCTGCAGCATACGCCGTTAGAAAAATTCGTGATTTAACTGATTTAGAGACAGCCCGTTTAGTTTACTTTAGTTATTTCCACAGCGTGATGTCGTACGGTATTCTCTTGTGGGGCAATGCCGCCGATATTCAGACAATATTTGTTTTGCAAAAAAGGGCAATTCGTTCAATTTATAAATTAAGTCCCAGATACTCCCTCAGAGAAAAATTTAAAGAGATTAATATTCTTACTGTGCCCTCTCAGTTTATTTATGAAAACCTTTTGTACGCCCATAAAAATATCAATTTGTTTAAAAAATACAGTGATATCCACAACATAAATACGAGGAACAAACACAAATTTGTTGTTCCTGCAACGAGGCTCAAAAAAGTAGGGGGTACGTTCAGATGCCAATGTATACGTTTTTACAATAAGCTTCCGAGCCATATTCAAGCACTAAACTTAAATAAATTCAAATCGTTTATAAAAAAGAAGCTATGCTTGAAAGCCTACTATCGTGTAAATTACTATCTCGAAGATAAAAAGGCTTGGGATTAAACTGCTCCAATGAAATTTGCTTTGTGAATGTCGAAATTTCGGACTTCGCTTGTTTATTGTTGATTCCTTTGTTTATTGTTTATTCCTTTATTTTATTTTATACACTGTGATATTTTTTATTTTATTTTTACCTTATTTTTTATTATTTTAGGTGACATTTACCGATTTGACATGAATACTTTTCTCAGTATTTGATTATTTTTTTTACTTTACTTTTTATTATTTTGATGTGACATTTACTGATTTTACATTTATTGATTTGACATAAATATTTACTTTTTTTTATTATTATTGTGACATTTATCGACGTTAATTATTATTAATTACATTTGATTATTGTGAATGTGAGGACCATGTAGGTCACATTTTATTTTTTCGTAATTTATTGATCTTCTCCCACCACTATCTGGCAGTTTGAGTACTTTAAGCGACCTACCCAAATGTCCTTTCTTTGGTATTGTTCGTCGTTTCGTTGAGCTCCTTGAGTTATAAGTCGAGCTACACGATAACTGACAAATGCTTGCACTGACTGGACAGGTCCACTCAAATCTGTGTGGTTCTTTCTTCAAAAGACCATTTCAGACACGTATCTGCATAGTCCTCATGTGAGTTTGCCAAGATTTTGTCTGGACCTTAAAAGAGACTGTGACCTCTGAGTTTGTTTCGGCTGTTTCTTCTCAGAGTAGTCAGGTACGAAACACCGGCCCCATCTAGTTTAAAAAAAATGACGTGTAAAAGTGTTTGTAAAAACCTACTTGCAAAATAAACATCATTTATCATTCATTTATCATTTATATTGTCCAATAATATACCCAATAATAAAAGACCTAACGTTTTAATAAAAAAAATTTAAAACAGACTTTTATAGAATAAATATTAACTTAAAGTTATTTATTCACTAAAACAATAAATTAATAAATAGAATAAAATGTTTTTGCAAAATACAAAAACCAACTAGGCCCAATATAGATTTGAACGCACGTCTTTTGGGGGGCTAAGCACTTAATAGAGCCGTTTGTACCTAACACAGACATACAAATTGTGTTTGATGAATAATACTACCTTCATTTTACTGCGTTTAGGAATATCATAATGTAGGAAACAAAGGATGAGACTATCAGTAATAGTGAGAAGACAATACACTTGATGAAATAATTAGCTTTTTTTTCAGACTCCATTTTCTTTTACAATATTATCTTTCCAGACAAAAGAGCACTTTTTATTCCACACTATATTGCAATCAAGCCACAGTTTGATAGGTAATTAAGATTCCTCTAGATAGCGCGTTTAAGGTAATGGTGTATTAGAGGAAACCATTAAATATAACGGACAATGGAAAGTTACGCGCTGTCCGGATAAGCCAACAGGTAGGGAGATATATGATAGACTTTATACAGAACGTTATATAAGGAAAAGTTTCGATCTCTTTTATGTCATGATTGATGGGTTATTTAATGTGAGGAAATAGGTTGCCAAATCGTTTACTGTTAACATTTTGTAGCCGTGATAGTAGCATAGACGAAGCTACGCCGTAGCATAGTGTGAGCTACGGCGTAGCTTGATCCGCAGGACATCGTTTCTTCTAATATATTTTGTATTTTATAAAGTAGGTGTTTAAAATAAATAATCCTATAGTTAGCGGAATTAAAAAGAGGTTGAAAGAAATCCTTGAACTTCTTATTCTCCACGAGGTGATTAATCAAAAGCATAATTATAAATGACATGACATGATAAAGGTACATAAGATGATATTATGTTCCTAACAAATAGCGTTTAATAACGCACGTCGCTAGAATAAACGAAAGAAAAGATAACAAGACGAAGTACTCATTACATCTGAGATCTTCTTACAATTTCATAACATCATTTCGTTCGTGTTTGTTGGTAAATTAAAGGAAAACACTCATCATAGAGACTCTACTGCCTCTGCCCACACAAATTGTGTACATAATTGAATGAAAGAGTAAATCTCTTTTCGTGTGGGCGTTACTTGGTACCTATTATTTCGAAACGTTATGTACTTGAGTCATGTTTACAAGGGTTCGGTAAGATGATGGTTTTACAAATAAAGTATATATTACTCAAATGTCTTTAACAATATTTTATCTATTCAAAACAGAACATGATTATCATTTTGCCCACAGGCCAGTTCTATTATTAAATTCGTTCGTGGTGGCTTTTGCAGATATTAAGTAAGAAAATTATGCTAAATAGCTGGTAAGTTACGTCATACTATAATGCGACTTTTTATATTAAATAAGGGCTAGTATGACGATTCACATCCTTCACTGCCAGACACTTTGTGTGGTGGTAACTCCCGCCAACCTTTGAGTATGTTTAATTAAACATACTGTAAGTGAACTTAAGTAATTTTAAGAAATCTGAATTATATACTTGTTACTTGGGCAACTATTGCAGCAGTTTGCCAGCCACCGCCAGGAGTTACTTAGGCAAAGCTGGCCGGGGAGAGCAAACTTTATATTCCTACTTAGTACGTGTTTTTCTATTTCAGGTCGCTGATTATTTAGTTCAACTGAAATCGTAAACATCGGCTTAACTTTTTCCCAACTATAATGAAGTCGGCTTTCATTCTAACCAGATGCAGCTGAGTACCAGTCTTGGAATGATTGCCTATCAGACCACAACCCAGTTACTGGGTAACACGGTATCCTTTGGTAAGACTATTTGTCAGACTTCAACTAGTTTAGCCACGTTTTGTAAAAAGTTGTCTTATTTCCGTTCCGTTAGACACAAGTTACCTCTAACATTCTTCTTTGTAGCTGATTTATATTATAATCAACTTTTACGCTGACGCTTGCTAGGATGAAGTTCAGCTGAGTTAATCAAATTAACATGTTCCCATGCCCATAGTTACATACTTAGCCTGTTTTACACAAGAACTACTTTGTGGGCTCTTTGAAACAAGAACTAGGAGTTTCTGTGAGAAAACCACAAGTTGATCAAGGAACATACGTGTTGGTAAGTTGAAAAAAGAAAGAAAGTTGAAAAAAGAAAGAAAGTATAAAAAAAGTATTTGGCGCAGGGAATACATACATGTCATGAATGTATTCAGAATAACAAATAATTGACCGAATGGTGGCCAAGGTTGGGACTAAGAAACCAGGGCCGTCAAGATCGCGGGACAAGGATGGATAAGGGACGCACAGAACAAAAAAACGACAAAAGAAAGAAGACGCCTATAACCATCATGATGCAAATAGCTGACTTGCCACAGTGACATACGACGTACCGCTAAGGATTGGACTGACTGCCGGTGTCTGTGTTTCCCGATTATAGATACAATCTAGGGGTCTTTAACTCAAGAGTGAATAGGTTTCTTCTAGGCAAGCGTGCTTCACCGTCGACCACATCATTGCTTACCATCAAGTGAGATAGTGTACAAGCGCGAGCCTAAAGATAGTAAAAAAAAAACATCAAAACTAATCATTGATGAATTGGTATGCAAGTCTTTACTTTTATAAAATTTACTGGCACATGTATTACTAGAATAACCTGTTTTAATATAACAAGTAATCAAAACTGTTTCAAATCGTATTTCACGTTTCCGAAATAGTTCATAATTCCTTAAAACACACTGATATTTTAGACTCTATTTCAAAACGCATAGCGACTAGAGTTACTAATAAACTGTTTAATTTCAGATTGGCGTTGCGAGTATTTGGCTTTCATAAATGTGGGTTAGGATTTAATGCTAGTTTCAAATGTGACTGTGCATAATACGTTTGGTAATATGATATTCGTTGGCCAAATAGAGCTTATTTCGACGCAAATATGCAATTATTCTATGTAATTTCGTTAAGTGGGTTAAGTCGGGCTTACCAAGGGTATCGTGTTACCCAGCTATTGTGGAGGTTACATAACTATAGTCCTCCTGACTGGTTTTAGTCAGGGCAGCTAATCTCAGTGGGGCGAGGTCATCAAAATCAAAATATTTTACTTTACATAGGCCTACATGGGCACTTAGAAAACGTCGAGAAAAGGAGCACGGTTCAGGTTGGTCGTTTCCTATGGAGAAGAACCGGCAAGAAACTACATGGTTACTCTTTTAAAATCATTTGCTTTTACAATATTTGAATGGTACATCGTTAGTACTATTAGTACTTAAGTATGGGAGATCAGCGTAGGCCCGACAATAAGTCGTTGCTTACTACAAAAGGTAGAACAAAACACAAAAAAAATAATATATGGGAGCACAAATACAGGCGCATTCTCTTTGACGTCTCTCATCGGATCTCTGTTCGATGGGGCGGCGAACCGTCAAGACTGGAGAGAGAGGGTTACCATACCGCCAACTTCTAAACTCCAGGCTGTTTAGGAGATATTCCTAAAGGAACAACCCAATTACAATTTTGCCTGATCTGTGAATCGAACCCAAGATCAGAAGTAGTCGGTAGTTATATTACGTTACGTGTTTTCTTTGCCTTGTTGGTCCACTGGTCTCACTACTGCAGGATTGATAAACAGTTCTAGTAACAGTATTAACCATAATACGATACCCCATAATAAGACTGGTTTTCAAACTTTTGGGCCACTGACTAGTCAAAGATCTACAACTGATATCGGACCAACGGCTTAACGTGCTTTCCGAGGCCCGGATCAAACTCGGTATATAAAGGGTGGTCACCCATCTATGGACAAACCTAGGCAAGCGCGGCTTAACCTAAAGGTCGACCCGTGAGGCTGTTTCTATTTAGCCACGAGCTCCGTAATAATATTACAGTAACATAGACTGTATAATATTCTCATTTACATCAGTACCTATTTATTCAAATTCAATATTTATTCAGAGAGTTCACTTGGTATCCATACAAGCAAAGTTACACAGAATTTCATATGTAGGTAAACAAAGAACATGTTTGTTTGTATGCTTAGGAACATATTGTGATAGGCAATAGTTGCTTCATTCCCTGGATATTTATAGTAGATAAAGAAAACACATTTACATAACATCTTAGAGGTCTGCCTCTGTGATGTTGTTTTATATATTTTGGTTGAGGTGTGCCTGTGTGAATAGTACACCCAAATTTCACTAGTTATGTTATAGTCTGGCATCGAGTCTAGTTTGTGCTGCTACTGAGAAATTCCTGATGGAAAAACCCAATAACACTTTGCCTGACCTACAAATCGAACCCAGGGTCTCGTTCAAAGCATCGCTTGCGGCCACTAGACCAACGAAGCACCCTACAAAGAGGCATCTCTACAGATAAGGAAATTAAGCTTTGTACTGCATAAAAGGTATGCATATTAATAAAATGCTGCATGCTGAATGCATTGAAGCTCGAACTCAAGTTTCAATTTTTTTTATAATTTTGCTACTCAAAAATATTTAATAAAAGAGATATAAATGCATGAAATATAATTTAAAATAGGCTTTTGAAACAGTGAACTTTGGAATCACTGAACAACATGACATAATTGGCTCCAGAGTGAAGTATTAAGCCAAACACATTTATGCCAGCATCGATATAAAACCGTGTGCCAACACAGAGACACGTTTTTTGTTTTATAATCTTAATGGTTTGGATGACAGGATACTGCATTATGTAGGTATTTATTCTACATTTTCGGAAAACCTTTGGTAGCGCTGGTTTGATATACTATCGATATTGTTTTATTTGACAGTAGAATAGATACTTATACAAAAAAAATACAAATAAAAAAATCATGATGGTCGATGGTTCATACGGATATATATCTAACAGATCACCTCATAAACCACTTGTAACATATACGATCATCCATCCAACCCATGTTTGTCACACACATAATTATCTCTCTCTCGCAAACGTCTCTTTTTTTTATTCAAAGCCTTCCATTTATTCCTGTATTTGCGTCGTCTTTGATTGTTCCAATCCAATCTCCTTGCAAACTTCAACACGTGTCTGGCGAGCTAGTCAATTAGTTAGTGTAGGTACACTCGACGACACATCAAGCTATTTAGGGGACTGATAATTAGTGACCAATACATAAACACGTGATTATACTCATGATAACAAACAACTTTCCCAAACTAAGAAGCTGATAGACCACCGGCGCGCGCGCGCGAGTTTCATACAGCTGTTGTATTATTGAGATAAAATTGAATGATTATAAAAAATGTTTCTTCGGGGGTCATGAGTATAATAATGTGTTTAGGTATCGGTCACTAATTACCAGTTACCATATATATTCCAGTATAACATGGCTTCGCATTGTATAGATTTCCCGTACAATGCGAGATCTGAATGTTATATAGTTTGATTGGTGGTCATGCGTACATCAAAACACTCTCATCAAAACGTCTACCCTCAAAGTCCGTCAACGAAAATACAAGTCCATCCGTAACTAGCTTTATACCTCGAAATTAACCCTACTACCTAATATTTTTGGATTCATGAGTTTTGAAAACACATAGGGAGTAAAGACAACTGTCCAATCGTGATGTAATTCATTTATAGTTCGGGCCCTATAACGTAGCCCAGTGGTGTTACCGTCGGACTACCAAATCATAGGTTACGAGTTCGAACCCGTGACACGATCACAGATTTTTCGGATTCATGTGCGTATTGTATAATTATCACTTGCTTTGGTAAAGGAAAACAACGTCAGGAAATCAAACCAGCAGGCCTGATAGATATTTATCGACGGCATGTAAACCCAAGCCCAAGTTGCTGGTACTAATCCAATATATTTCATCACGTTTTTGAGTCATTATTAAATAATTTTATACATCAAACTGTACTTTTCTTCGCCAAAGTCTTTTTCGGTAGTCGCGTCGACTAGCTGTGAAATAAAATTCCACTTACCTATATTTACACTGCCTGTCAGCATTATCTTCCATCTTACACCTCCACTCCACTCCGTTGGCTTCGGCTTCGTCCGAACTGTCCCGAAGTTGCACGAGCGCGTACGAAGTCGAAGGTCGGTTGGAGTTCAAACACTGGGCACTATTTACTATTAAACTGTTTTAAACACTATTTGATTTCCATTATTGATTTAGAAGTCACTGATTTTTATCAATTATTTTGTGTTATTGTCTTGGTTAGTTTTTAAGAAAAACAATTAAGGAAATTACTCATCAATCAAAATTTTAGGTTGAGATGTACTGGCGACTATATCCTTGACTTGTTTCAGTCTTCGAATGATGAAGAGTTGTCAGCAAAAAAAAAAATCATTTATAATTTCAAATTAATATAAAACTTAGATCAAAAACCTTTACAGCTAATTAAAGTTCTTTAACTAAAAATATTTAGAGCATTTTCTTTATTTAAGTTTTTCTTTTAAGACTATTAACATCACATGTTTGTTCATTTTACTGTTCCTTTGCCATACTAACAACACGGTTCGTAGTTAATTTGCTTTAATATTTGGCGGACAAACTATAATCTTGTGGATTCAGGCCCTAATGACTTATGTACACAAAGTCACGCTCCCGAGAAGCGGAGTGGTGAATTACTAAATTACATTACTTAATGGACGTCTGCTTGCATGAACTTGAGAAGGCTTACAAAGTAATTAGTAAATGTTACTCATTAATTTAGGAAAAGTCAATGTAGAAGAAGTATCTGACTGTCATAAGTTTCTTATCCGGTGGTAATTACTCAGTAGCACATTGTGTTTGGACGACCCCACGCTTCTCAGCTGAATATTGGAAACAAAACGAAATGTATTAAAAACATACTGTATTTATAACCTGAAGTAAACTAGTTAAATGGCTACCAAATTATTTTATTTCCCTGATCTTTTCACCTTACGGTCATCCTTTCCATCCAATATTGCCATAGAACAAACTCCCTAAGTATCAACACCAATCTAACTCCTAAGATAAGAAATTATTCCCCAACTGCTACGAAAACGCTACGCACGTAGCAACTGTATCTTCACTGCTACGACATCGCTACGGCGCGCATAGCGACTGGTAAAATTAAGTTGTTAAAAGTGAACAATATTGTTCACGATATTGAATGACACTTTGTCGTCGATGATAAAAAATGTTTTATCACACCTACTGATCCCAGAATGAGTTGCAATGCACTTTTAAGGGTATGACGAACAGGGTGTAAAGTTCCTCAATACTCCATTGAAAAGGGAGGATCCTCCGAACAGACAGGTATTGTGTCTGGCGGGCAACTGCCCAACTGTTGTAGTCGGGTTTTTCTATATTATACCAACTCTTAATGTAAACTTTGCATGTGAGATGTAGGAAATTGATGTTAGTTCTTCCGTCGTGTCATAGATGGCGCTGTAGTACTTTTTGTAGTAAGTTGCTTTTTGTTGGTCGCTACACACTTGTTTTTGTTACTATACGGTATATACTATACGGTACTTGTTTACTTACTACCTACAACAAAATAATATCCTATAATAATATTCGCAATGCATTTGTTTTGCATTGTCAACAATACATGTCATGGTAATAGGCTTATCCATCATCATTTCATCAAAAAATGGAACTTAACATACCTAACTATCGAAATGTGGTTATACTGTACACATAGTTCACATGTGATGATGATTACCAGGCACAGATAACTGAATTGCGTTAGAAAATATAATCAGTTGCATGTCCACTCATACAAATATAGTTTGAGTGGACATTTAACTAAAACAATGCATGTGCCTTTAAAATTTGAGGGTTGCCCTCGATTACCCTAGGATCCCATCATCAGATTCTAACTGGTTGACAATGTGACCACGATAAGAGGATTTCGAATACTTTTTTTTTTTGATTCGGTCAATATTTGGCGGAGATATCGATAAACATACATTAAAAACATACATACAGTCGAACAGAGAACCTCCTGCTTTTGTAACTCGGTTAAAAAATAAAATTTCACTTGCAACAACAACTCGCGACAACCTTGTATAAACTAATATTATAAAGAGGAAAGATTTGATTGTTTGTTTGTTTGCATTGAATAGGCTCCGAAACTACTGGTCCGATTTAAAAAAAATCTTTCAGTGTTAGATAGCCCATTTATCGAGGAAGGCTATAGGCTATATGTCATCACGCTACGACCAATAGGAATGGAGCAGCAATGAAAAATGTAGCTAAAACGGGGAAAACTAGCTGTCCGGCCGGCGCAACTTCGTTTGCGTTACAGCAAACGAAGTTGCGCCGGACAGCTAGTTTATAAATAAAGACATTTATTAGACTTGAAGGCTCTCATCCGCGGCATCGGAATTACTTATGATATGTGGCACTAGATTTAATTAAATTAGGAAAACAGACGTCGGCGATCCGTCAACGACTTGCTACGCGCCACCTTCCTTGACAACTACCCAAGTCAATATGGCTACCCGCAACGACTTGACGTTCCGCCAGAGAGAATTGTAGACCCCTTCTCTCTCGTCTGTGGTCACAGATTAGTTTGCAACGTGAATAATATGAAGCCTTTTTGCAAAGGCGCCGACACGGCCAGACTGACATACGACCGTCCTCGGGCGTTATTGTATTCCTGGAACAAACAATGTCTAATCACCAAGACATCCGCTCGTCCACCCTGACATGAGCCAGTGCCTCTTACTTTAGGTCACAGCCTATTTCGAACTCACTCTCGCAACTCGCACCGCTCTGTGTCCTCATACGATGCGTAGCCCGGACAAATGCGTCCCTTCGACTTGCCCCAAGTGTAAGACCGGACAACACCGTCCCTTCGACTAGCCATCGGCTCACTCATGATGCGTAGCCCGGACAAATGCGTCCCTTCGACTTGCCCCAAGTGCAAGACCGGACAACACCGTCCCTTCGACTAGCCATCGGCTCACTCATGATGCGTAGCCCGGACAAATGCGTCCCTTCGACTTGCCCCAAGTGCAAGACCGGACAACACCGTCCCTTCGACTAGCCATCGTCTCACTCATGATGCGTAGCCCGGACAAATGCGTCCCTTCGACTTGCCCCAAGTGTAAGACCGGACAACACCGTCCCTTCGACTCGCCATCACTCACGTCAACGAACTAGATTCGTACGTCCCTTCGACCAGCACCGCTAAGCCCGGACAATACAATCCATTCGTGACACACAGACGCATGCGTCCCTACGAACCCGCTAGCACTCTAGTCAGGACCGGACAACATCTCGTCTTTGGGTTTGCGTCCTTTCGAGTTACCAACCAACGGGCAAAACCGGACAACATCACATAATCTGAACGTACCTTAGGTTCTGAACATTATGCTCGGTGGACGTCTACTTCTACGTCAAAGGTCCAGGGTCCCTCATCTTCCGAATCAGCACTAGCTGTTTCAGCCCCTAAAACGACCCACTGACCCAGAAGGGGCCGCAAGCAGTCAGAGTAGCGGAATCTGCAGTCAAGGTGTCAACACTGCGAGCCGACATAGTCTTAAAATCAGCATCAATAATGCCTTCTGACTGCATATCTACCGCCTTCACGGCTTCCTCGTCATTCATAATGCCTTCAGCTAATTCCATTAAGCCCTCGTGATGTCGTAGTTGTCATGATTTATTTTGTTAGACTCGGTCATCATGTGGGCAGAACATGGGTTTCGTGCTATGAAAATACACACTACACGCGGTACACTGCTTTTGTCGAACTCACAAATTACTTGAAATTACAATCCAACACAATAAACTCTAGGCACCATGAATCGGGGAACAGTGACATTTCGACTGAACACACTTTCTTTTCGACTGAAACTTGTGGACGAGACAAGCGCTTACTCCAAACGCCGAAGAACTTTTACGAATAACGCCAGCATCTAATAATTCCTGAACTTATTGGCCGACAACCTATTTTATCAAAATATCGTCTATTTTAATGGTACTGGAAATCTCCACCGTGCATTTTAAATCATAACCTGATGCCTGATGATAACCTAACTAAGGTTTACTGATTATGATGTCACCCATAAACCAATTAAACAAGCCATGTTTAAGCAATGAGTCAAATAACCCACTTATCGAAAAGAAAAGAAACGGTCTCACCCGATGATGTTGTGAGGGTACCCTCTTGATGATTTGTGCTCGCAGGTTTAAACGCTTTCCTTGTTGCTTGAAAAATTCATTGGTTATGTTCCTCACTTGGCTTTACTTTCGTGGAAGGCGCGATTCTTTATCCCACTTCTGATGAAGGCTCTTATCCGCGGCATCGGAATTACTTATGATATGTGGCACTAGATTTAATTAAATTAGGAAAACAGACGTCGGCGATCCGTCAACGACTTGCTACGCGCCACCTTCCTTGACAACTACCCAAGTCAATATGGCTACCCGCAACGACTTGACGTTCCGCCAGAGAGAATTGTAGACCCCTTCTCTCTCGTCTGTGGTCACAGATTAGTTTGCAACGTGAATCATATGAAGCCTTTTTGCAAAGGCGCCGACAGACTTATGACCAAAGTTTTTGTTTTTTTTTTTAAATATTATTAAATTTAACCCTTTTTCAAATCAGGTGCTTAAGGTAAACATTGAAAATAAAATGCATAGCTTGAAAATGTTCACTTTTCAATTAAAGTCATATTTTACACAACACAAGTACGAAGACAGTTTTACGAAGACCTAAAAACTCACAGAACACTCAATATTCCCCATTAGCCTTTTCGACAAACAGAGTGGACCCTTTTTACTCCAACGGGTTGAAAATTAAAATGGCTCATATTACCTCTTTGATATAGGAGTGTGAACTTCTAAAAGGTGTGAACAATTTTGAGGGTTGTCGCGTGTAATCTAGCAAGCCCTATATTTGTGCACTGGATTTCTGTTCACCTAAGCGGAAACAAAAAATGACAAAAGAATGTATGTTATTTTCTAGGACTACGGGTACCTATACATACCTCAATGTTTTATTTTGTTTTTGAATTATTTTATTGTCATTTATTTATTGATGATTTTTATGGATTATTTTATTTTTATGAATGAGTTTTATATGTTTTAAGATTTTGATGGTTTTATAATTTTGATGATATTAATGATTTTGATGGCTTTTAATGATTTTGATGATATTAATGTTTTATTTTTTAATGATTTTGATAATTTTATGATTTTTAAAGATACTTATATGATTTCTTTACTGTTCTCACTATTATATTTGTCTTTAATTGTTGTATATGGATATTTTGCCTGAAATAAAACACAATTTATTTATTTATTTTATTTTATTAGCCGAGTTCAGGGAAAAGTCTGTGAGCAGTGAATATTTCTTTTGAAAATGCATTTTTTAAACCAGTTTTATTTTCATTATGTTGAAAATGGACTGTGTTTGAAAGAAGGAGTTGCTAAAAGGTTTTAAAGTTTTTTGGAGTGACTTCGTAAGACGGTGGTGAAGGAAAACTTGTGATCAAGAAACATTAGATCAGATCAGATGGTCTACCATGACGATGATTTTTCCAGTGTGGGAAAGAGACGGAGCTATACATGATGTCTAGCGCCATCTCTTTCCCACACTGGAAAAGGAATAAAACAATAACGTTTTAAGACTTCATGGTAGACCACCTGGGCCACAAGTCTGCTATTTTTATAAACATCGTCATTCCAACACGATCCCATTGTCATTTTGCTAAAAGTTCGTAATCTGCTAAGTTCATAATGGTCAAATTATATGCCATTTTTTTTTCAATCGAGTTTCAGTGGTTGATTGTTGTGAAGTCATAATGACGCCATTATAATAAGTAGATTACTAAACTTGTCAAAATCAAAAATTATGAAATCAATGATAGGCCATTCTGACACTATTCTAATAGCAGACTTGAGGCCCTGAAAGGTGCCACACTAGTGGCAATCACTTTCAAAGGGTTTCGAGTTTCTTTTATTTTCTTATATTTTTTTGATGAACTACAACATTGATGATAATCTATTTTGTGGAAGAATCTGCTAGCCACCATAAACAATCTTATATAAATATTTGTCGGCGCCTTTGCAAAAAGGCTTCATATGATTCACGTTGCAAACTAAACTGTGACCACAGACGAGAGAGAAGCGGTCTACAATACTCTCTGGTGGAACGTCAAGTCGTTGCGGGTAGCCATATTGACTTGGGTGGTTGTCAAGGAAGGAATCGCCGACGTCTGTTTTCTTAATCTAATTAAATCTGGTGCCACATATCATAAGTAATTCCGATGTTGCGGGTAAGAGCCTTTATATTCAAACTAAATATTTACATAGACTTCAAGTGTATATTGGGTTTATTGATACCAATCAGCTTTTCAGTAGCCTAAGTCAGTCCTCACACACACATTTATGATTTTCTCCAACCTCTGTCAAGGTAGATTGTTAATTATTTGTGTAAACCCTCGAGATCTCTACACGCTAACTGTACTATAATCATTATTTACCTGTTTGCAAACTGGGAGCTAATAATTACTGAATATGAATTCTTATTACGAACTCACTGAACTGATTGTATTCAGTTCAGTGAATACGTGTATCATTCATTTTAAAATCAATAACTGAGTACGTATTATACCAGTGTATTCATGACCTACGCGGACAAGACTTCGTAGTTTGCTTTAATAGGTTTTTAAATATTTATAAGTCTATTTTATTTGCATACCAGGCCCCTCAGAAAGTATTGCGAAAAAAAGTTTTTATATATGGGAGACTGGCCAGTTATTATGTTTTTCGAAAATATGATTATTTATAAGTAAAAATAAGTAAGTTCCAATTTCAAAATTTCCCTCCACATTTTTTGCGAGTTAATTCAAAGTATTGTGTCTCACTGAAATATGGATCTGCGCCGGGAACATTTTAGAGCTATGATTTTATACGATTTCAAGTGTCGCCTGAAACCGGATGAATCGTACGATAGACTTCAAATGGCATTCATGGATGAAGGCCCTTCCAAGGCAACCGTGTATCGTTGGTATAACGAATTCAAGCGCGGTCGACCAACTTTGGGGGATGACGAAAGAAGCGGTCGCCCTTTGACGGCTGTTACCGAAGAAAACGTGCTAGCAGTGAAAAATTTAATCCAAGACAATAGGCGAATTACATATCAGGAGATTCAACACATATTGAAGATTGGATCGGGAAGCGTTCACGAGATTCTACACAGCCATCTTCGCGTGAGGAGGATAGTATCACGCTGGGTGCCGCACAACCTCACCGATGCTCAGAAGCAGGCCCGGGTGGAATGGTGCCGTGATATGCTTAACAAATTTGAAGCAGGCTCGTCTCGGCGTGTTTACGACATCGTTACAGGTGATGAGTCCTGGATTTATCAATACGACCCAGAAACCAAGCGCCAGTCGACTGTTTGGGTGTTTCAAAATGAGCCAACGCCTACCAAAGTGAAGCGATCTAGAAGCGGGGGTAAGATTTTGATCGCTAGCTTTTTTAATTTGACTGGCCACTTGGTATCAATTCCCTTACGGGATCAAAGAAGCATTAATGCCGAATGGTATACTTCCAAATGTTTGCCAGAAGTTTTCTCTGTTATAAGCAACAAGCGACCAAACACAGGGCTCCGCGGGCTACTGCTCCACCACGACAATGCACCTGCGCACACCGCACTCAAAACGAGGGACTTCCTGGACAGCACGCCAGTCAAACTCCTGGGTCACCCTCCTTACAGCCCTGATCTAGCACCGTGTGACTTCTTTTTATTCCCAAAAATAAAAAATCAGCTCAAAGGGATACAATTTTCGTCGCCGGAAGATGCGCTGGCTGGGTTCGAGCAGGCTGTAAACGAGGTGTCTGCGGCGGACTGGAAAAAGTGTTTTGAAAACTGGTTTAGGCGCATGAATCTTTGTATAGAGGCTGGTGGAAAGTACTTTGAAAAGATTTAATAAAAATATATGTACGTATAGAACAATTTTTTTTAGTTTCGCAAAACTTTCTGAGTGTCCCACGTATGTGTATTAGTCTATGCAAGTTTGTAAATTTTTGTAAAAAGTAGTTGTTTTTACTTAATATTTTGTGTCGTGTCACAATGTTGTCGTATTTAGAGGCATTAAATCCGCCTATGAACCACAATGATACCTGAAGTTTAAATAAAAATAAAATAGTTCTTATTTATGGTGTAAGCAGGCGTTGTACTGTAGGTACGATTCTCGCAGATGGGTGAGGTGGCGTATACTTTGAACAGTGACTTTTCAACTTATTGTCACTTAGATATTAATATACTCGAACGTATGCAAAGTATGACTTCCTACAGATAACAGAACTTATTCTTAACATGACAAAACTTAGTTCAAAGCAACCGACTTTTAACTGATTACAACTCTGAACACGCAAATTGAGACAAACCACCTAGCCGTACTATACCTAGAATTATTTGTGGGCTCCATTGCGAAGGCAGCCATTTGCAAAACAGTTAGGAGGTAAAGTAATAAATAAGTTAGCAAACAAATGTTTTGTTAGTTTACCCTTCCTTATACTCTATTAGGTAAATTAAACTACGTCATAATAATATTAGTTTATCTTATGATTATTATGAGGTTTCTGAACCCGTAATTTGGGTTTCTAATTGTGAAACTCATTTACCCTAATAAAGAGCTACAGTTTCTGTTTGTTGTCTTGATAGCTGGTTTAAGCTCGATTTAAGACTAAGATATTTAGAACTAACTGCCGAGATAGAAAGCATCTTATGTCTAAGACATAAGATGCTTTTTAACTTTGTACCTGGGGTAAGCGCCAGGTAAAAAGTTAATGGGACTGTGGATAAAATAATGTTTGAGGGTGCCCTACTCGAAATCGAATGACGTTAGATCGAATAACACTTGCTCGAAAACGTTAGCTCGATAATACTGGAAATCGATAAATTATGCGCGACAGTTCACTACCTCGATGCATCAATATCTCGAATAACTTTAAGCTTGAATCATCGGCAGCGCGATCCCATTATCTTGAAACATTACTCGACCGACCATCTAGCAATAGTTTTAAGGATTTTATTTTTATTTCACTACCTACAATATAATGAAACTATGCATGCGTAAAAATCAACTATATTATTATTAGCAAGTAAGCAATCCTAGCAGTTTTATGACTGTATCTCGAAAACAAAGTGGTTCGCATCAATATACAGATTACCATTCCAACGCCCATAAATATCAAAAATTCTGAGCAAAAATAACAATTTATAAAACTCAATTTTTACTTGGCGTATTTTCATATTATTCGAGGTGTTATTAATCTTGTAACACAGCACATTTTTAGGCAAATATTTTGTTAAAAAATTGTTTAAAGACAAGTTACGTACTTTTCACACGCGTGGTTTTCGTATAACCGCGCCCGCCGTCCCGTCAGTGTTATATCGCGATGTATTGATTGGTAAACGTGCTGGGAATATCTCGGTTTCGATTGCGATACGTCTGGCTACTGTATCTGTTTCATGGACATTTATTGAGACTGAATAATTTGATCACCTGCGTGGAAATTGGATATGTTTGTTTTTTACTTTTATTGCATGTGCGTTTCGAGATTATAGATTATGTAGGTGTTTAGCGTGATAAGGTTCACTTAAGGTTAGCACAGAAATTGTAATGATTAAGACGTGTGTTTGCTTTAACGATTTATTTCCTACTACTTATACTAATATGACATGCTCCTAGTTAACCGATAAACACTAGTATAACACATAACTATGTACAGGTATAATCCTCCCTAGCAGTAGGTTTGGTTAAGGGACTTAGATATGAATTTTTCACTAACTTTAAAAGAATAATATCTAATCTATTCGTTTCTATGAATTTGCATGCCGTAAGGTAGAATGTAGCGGTAACCATCAGCTATTGTATCATCTGATACATATACCTAGTCTACCTACATTGTTAGCAAATAAATAAATCTGAATCTGAAGACTCCTATTCCTTTTTTTTACCCCCGACCAAAAAAGAGGGGTGTTATAAGTTTGACGTGTGTATCTGTGTATTTGTGTATCTGTCTGTCTGTGGCATCGTAGCTCTTAAACGGATGAACCAATTTTGATAAAAGTGTCGTTTGAAAGGTATTTTAATCGAGAGTGTTCTTAGCTATGTTTCGAGAAAATCTGCTCAGCCGTTTGAAGATCATCACCTCTTTTTTAGTTGATGAAGGGATATAAACAACTTTCACAGGTAGTCTATTTGAAATTTGAAATGTTGTCGCTTGTCACCAAGGGCATTGCTTTTTTTTAAATTTAAATCTTTCCTTGGTTCGTTAACTAGCGAGAAGAAACACAACACCGAGAAAATTGGAAGGAAAGGGGTGAGGCCTATGCCAGGAGTAGGACAGTCAAGGCTATGAAAATATAATATAAGTATAAAAAGCACGAAAAAAAAAGAAAAAGCCCTCGGCACAAAAAACCTCTAAAAAGTCAAAAATAAATTAATCCAAGCGTCGTAGCGTCGGGGGACCGCTAAGAAGACCGCTTAGTACAAGCACAGAACAAAGCGGACCCCCTTTTTTTTCATGCTTTTTAAACTTATATTATTTTGTTTACGTTTGGGAAATCATCAAATGACCCCTCCTGCTCTGGGCGGAGCGGAAGGGATTGTCTGACTTGTACTGACTAAAACCTATTCATTATCCTTCTTAGCCCTTTGTGTTCCAGGGCCACGGTATCTCTTTCGAACAGTCCCGCAGCCCTGGCACGCATCGGCCCTCTCGGACCCCTTCCGATTTGCTGACATCTCCTTGAGGCGCGCGTGGAACACGAACGCGCCGTCGGCACGGCCTGTCGTCATAAGAAGGACGGACGGTGAGCTAACCCATACCGTCTACAAGACTCCTACTTCTCCGCTATACTTTTCTGATTCATTTCTTTGTGTTAACTTGTTTCTCTGGAACTTAGTGGAGCTGTTGATTCTGGCTTTTATGAGTTGCAGTGGTTTAGAAATACTAGGGCGGGATTGTTTAACTAACTAAATGCCTTAATAAAAGCGCACTGTCGTTCTGTTAAGCGCGTTAGATAAAGCGAGCATTAGGTATCTACTACCCAAAAGATGCATAGAATCAGGGTAGGTAGGTATCGTTACCATCTTTATTTACTTAATTATTTATCTTTACTAGCGGAGTCTCCATAACTCTCCATAACATCTTTTATCATCGATTCTTTGATACCATGAAGAAGAAATAAATACTGACCTAATTCTCTAAGCCAACAAACTGAACCTAACGAGTACAGCGCAAACTTATTCAAGGAAATTAAAAATACTGAATATTTTCTACTTCTAAAAAAAAGACTACTACTAACTATCCTTCCAAGTCTTCAAAGAAAAAAGGAATTTAATAATTTTACGAATTCAACCATTTCTTAAATAACACAAAAATCCACGTCTTTTTATTCCATGAAAATTTTCTAGAATATTATTCTGTTACCAAGAAAACATGAATAAGTGAGATGTACACCTAAGGAATACAGCAATTTTCTACAAATTACATGGCAAGACAAACGTATCGTTGGAATGAATTTGAGGAACAGTAGTAGAAATAATTTATTTTTCCTGCATTCTGTAGAGAATCTTGTTTGCAGAATAAATTGTTTGTTCTTGACATATTCACGAAGGTAGTATATATTTCCTCGTGTCTACAGAAACAATCTCTGCACAGGGATCGCAAGTTGAATGGCAGACAAAGAGCAGCCTAAAGTAATGGGTCTACAGAAGCCCGTAAGTCTGACAACCAGTCTAACCAAGGGGTATCGTGTTATCCTGTAATTGGGTTGTGGAGGTCAGATAGGCAGTCGCTCTATGTATAATATTGGTATTAAGCTGCATCCGGTTAGACTGAAAGCCGAACCTAACATAGTTGGGAAAAGGCTAGGCAGTGCGAAAGAGTTCCATAAACATTAATCCTCGAAGTAAGCGCACAAAACCGCAAAAATTTTCGTTCTTATTTGTAGTATGATTGAGGTCAAAATCCCTCCCTACAGTTGCGTCGGTGACCAATCTAGATAGATACTTTACACATTGTTCAACTAAATCGGTATCGCATTTCAGATAGGTCTAGTCGAGTGCCGGTATCCGATGCCGAACGGTTAACAGTGAAGCTCCACAACATTCGTATAAATCAGTGGGAAATACCGATTGATTAGTGTTAGTCTGACGGTTTTGATGAATACAAATTGATTTATCACAGTTTTTTTTGCTATACAGTTTGATTTTTATCACCAGCGCTCTCAAAACGGTGAATAAAAATCGTGAGGGGTCTGGCATTATTAAAACCCAAATTTCGAAGACATGTGTCATCTGTGCATAATGGATTACAACCCATTTCCTGACCGAGGAGAGACCTAGATGTTGGCCAATTTTCAGACCTACCCGATATGCACACAAAATTTCATACAAATCGGTTCGGCCGTTTCGGAGGACTATGGTAACAAACATTGCGACACAAGAATTTTATATATAAGATTTATGCTTTGGCTACTTTGCATTTCTTTCCTAAACAAATTCATTCTACCAGTATACCAGTATTTTATTTGGAGTGACTGCGTATCTGATCTCCACAACCCAGCTAGTACTGTGTAATACGATACCCCTTGGCAAAACTGGTTGTTAGACTTTCGAGGCACTGACTTGAACAACTTCATTCGTGAATAAACAAGAAGCTCTGCATACAAACACATTAAGGCGCTGTTTGTGTCGTAGTCAGTGCGGTGTAATTGGCCTACATTTAACTTCCCTTTTCCAGTTTCAATTTTGGCACAGCTTTACTCTTTAAAAAATAAATAAAGCTAGTACAAGTACCTTTTCTCGCCTGAGGTCGTTTTTTGTCGAAATTATTTAATGAATAAAGAGTTGGTACCTGTGATATAAATCATGATATGTGCGCCAGCCTGAAGTCTTTAAGATTATGTTCTTTTTTTTTTGACTTTCAAAAGTGCCTGTAATTGTCTAATTGAAATAAATGCTTTGAATTTGAGTTTGAGTCTGAAGGTAAAAAAAAAATGTTTTATGAGCCTTAGGTCCTGGGTTCGATTCCCAGGTCAGGTAAAGTGTTATGTGCGTGGTATATGCTTGGGACTTAGACATAACTGGAGAAATGTGGCTGCACTATTGGGTACACCTCTGCCTAAACCCTTCGAGAGTACAGGCGTGATGTTATGCCTGATAAATTATTTACGCTGCGAACAGTGAATTTACACATCCCATATGAAACGACAGATACGATTTTCAGGACGATTAAGCAATTTTATTCAAGAAAAACTTGCATCATTTTTACATTTATCGAACGCGAAAAACGGTTAACCGGTTAAACGGTTTATTAAGGCGAAGTCGCATGATAAATATGTGCGAACCACCTAGAAACATAATTCTATTCATATGTATATCAACCTGTCGCCTTAAGCCCCTCATGGCAAGAACAAACAGTGATGACATAAGAGCCACTCCCCAAGGTAAGACAAACAAACATACTCCACCGCTTCACTAGTGCTAACGCGTTATAAATTCATGACGGTTCTTGTTCGCAGTGTGAGCTGAAGTGCTGAATTTCAAGCGGTCACTAACATGGTAGGGCCCAAATTTTCCGGCTTCAATTAAGAATTAATATCCAAACAAAAATGGATTGAAATAAAGGGAGACTTTATTGAACAGTTTTTTTTTATCGTGGCTTATTAGAGAAAACTCCACCACATTGATAAACAAAGAGACAAAACAGAGATAAACGTTATTTTCTGACAAATGCGTTGCTTGGTTAACCTCCACATTCAAGCCAGAATAAAGATGTTATCAATTGACTGTTACGCTCCGTTCACGTCCTCAACCAATACAACGACGGCACGCTTGGTGCAGTGGCTGAGCGATTAGCTGCTACGTTGCGTGTCGCGGGTTCGATTTTCGCACGGAATCATTATTTGTATGACCTACAGGTAGTTGTTCCTGGTCTGGGCTGTTTGTGTCATCATCATCATCAGCCTAAAATGTTCCCACTGCTGGAACACAGGCCTCCTCTCAATGAGAGGGAGTGGGCTTTAATACACCACGCGGGCCCAGTGCCGGTTGGTAGATGTCACATGTCTTCGAATTTTTATATGCCGGTTTCCTCACGATGTTTTCCTTCACCGTTTTGAGGGTAGCGGTGATGAAGTCAATTACACAAAGTTATATGCCTGCCCGGGTTCGAACCTACGACTTACTGCTCTTAAATCGGGGCAGCCACCACTGGGCCACCGCTGCTCTCAGGCTGTTCGTGTATGTGAGTTTAAACGATTGCGACATTTTTTTTTAAAGAAAATAGTTTTGCAGGCAAGCGATAATAGCGTTCTTCACTCGTTTTCTTCGTATCAGTGCCCTCGCACCGTAAATAGCGCTGCAGTGCCTCGTACATGCTCTAAACAAGTTTTATTTGTTTTTCTGTAGTTACTCGACTCGTGGCAAAGAATTAAAGTGCATCAATATCAATAAAGGTTGCGCTATACGAAGCTTCAAATAAAGCCAGTTTGAAACTTAGTTCTCGTCAATCATGAGAGTGAGGTCGTTAGTGTTCTTGCAGATGGTTGTAGAGTGATAGAACTTCGAAGAGTTAGTGATAGATGATGATTTACTTTGTGTTTTATTGTAAGTTTTAGATGAGTAGGTAAAACTAAGACCAACTAAACTAAAACCAAACTAACATAGTCTGATATTCGTTGAGTGTTTAAGTGAGATCTATCAGTAACTATCACGGAGGTGACTATTAACTCAAAATTTTAAAAACTTCCAGGTTGCTATGCAAAACCTTTCAAGTCCATCAAAATGAACTATTATCGACCAAATCAAAAATAGATTTGGCTCTGTAGACCAGTCCTGTTAGGTTAGTCCAGTTTGCCAACAAAATTAACGCCCTTTGAAATAACAATTCATTTCTGCTCCGACCCCAGAGACCGGACACTTTACAACCTTATCCAATCTACCATTATTTAACCCCTTTTAGATATCTACTGGACAGTTGATTAATTAAATTATATTTTACACTTAAGCAATCGAATCAAACATTCTTTATGTAGAATATAATATCCAACATACAGAAGCTTTCAATAAGTTGACCTTATATTGTTGCGTAACGAAAATTTATGTGTGAACTGCCAAATTCGCAAAAGATCTTTAGGCACTTGGCCATTGTCGAATTTAACGCCGCCATCTTTTTTTCAATATAATTGCCACAGATAATTTCAAAAATTACATCTGAAAAGCAGCGCACTCCTGGCAAGCACCAAATGAACCAAACTGCACCGTAGAAGATGATCTAATCCTCGGCATAAGAAACAATATACCTACTGTTCCACTACGAAAGCGTTCCCCATAAGGTGGAAGGAACAAACATCGTCCAAAGTAAACGTTATTGTCGACATAGTCGAGTTCTTGACACGAGTGTTTGTGATAGCTGCGAGGAATTGGCTTTATTTTCTTTACTTGTGCCATTTACTAGCTCGTTTTTCTTTATTTTCTTAGAGCTCTCGTTTCATCTTACTGCATATTTGAAGTTATAAAATGTTTCCATGAACTTGTAAAAAGCTGAAACACTTAGTTGATAATTTCAATGTTGGTGAAATTAATTTATAACCTGTAAGCCTGGTTTTATCGTTACATAAATGTCAATGTGTGTCAATTTGTTTTCCCCGAAATTTAGTGGATCGACGTCAAAAAGGTCTGATGTAATTATGTTCAGTCTTTCACTGGCACTTTGATCGAGAACACAATTTTGGGAAACGCCTGATCTTCTCCAAGTTAATTTATTATGGGGAACGACATGAATTATGATCGGTTACATGTGCCTAACTTAAGTTAGGTTACTGCTAATTATAGTAACATTGAGTGAATCTCACTACACGTTAGACTCAATTATAATTAAGTAGTACATTACTAATAACATTTCATTACCAATTCAGTTTGCTTAACGTACCATTTAATAATAATTATGTGCTAGAGAATGATAAACAATTCAGGTATCTAGATCTGGCTCGCGAGGTTGTCAACATGTGGGACGTGAGTACAGTAGTCACTGTGCCGATAGTCATATCGGCCAATGGTTTAATAGCCAAAAGCTTCGACCAACATCTGACGAGTCTTTCGCTTGGCAGCTGGATCAAGAACTTGATTCAGAAAGCAGTACTTCTGGACACGACACGTATTGATAAGAGGTTCCTCTCTCAAGAGCCCTAACCACCGGTAGCGCAGACCCTGTTCCCGATGCCAGTGGGCTAATATTTTTTTAAATAATTTTGTAAAAATATTTAAAAATGTAAATAATATTTATATAGATGAATAAACGGGATAATTATGTGGTACAACGTTGGAATATATAAGGCCTTCAAACTGAGCTAAACCGTTGCCAAAATCTGTAAGCAGCATAGCTACAAATTAGGCTATTGCTAAATAACTGATGATCACACACGAATGATACTTAACCACAACCATCTATGAACATCAATACATCATAAAATTACATCACGCTTAGAATCCTCAAAGATTTAGAGGCAGAGCGTCCCTTTACTACACCATAATAACTATAATTAGAATTTCCTGATGGAAAAACCTGTATTAAAAAGTAAAATCAAAGTGATTAATTACCAACAAAATCAAAAACAGTCACAAATCTACCAGTCAGTGAATCAGATGACCGTTTGGCAGGTCGCCAGCGCCGCCGGTCGATACAGCCGCGACGACCCGTCTAGTCTAGCCTACGTACCGATGACTGGTGTTTCCACCCTACTGGCGACCCCATTCGGTGTTTGTACCCCAGTTGGAGTTTACTGGCAGTTAAATATGTTATTGCTTAGGTGGTGTTATCCTTTTGTATTAGATACGTTGTTCATAAAGAAAAGAAAGAAAATAGTTCTTATTACATATTGACTTGTAATGGAAAACTTATTCGTTACATCATATAACTAATCTGTTCATTACCTAATCCTGGGAAAATCCGATTAGCGTAGGGGCTAAGTGTTTGGCTTTCTGAGGGTAACGGGTAGCCTCGTCGATCGTTTTAACCACTAAATATAACTATGTATTTAAATTGTTATTTTCATGTGTGTTTTGTTTTTATTGCCCTTAACCTAATTTTGGTTTCGGTGCAGCGTATCTCCTTCTTGAATACTTATCTTTTAATTGTCATCTTAGTAACTAAGCAATCTATCATTTACGTCCAAAAATTAAATATACACAAACACAAATAGATTTCGGATTTGCAAGTACGGGCAATAATTATATTCCACTGTTTTTCCGAAATGTGTTGCCATTCGCGATGCCGCTCGAATTGCAAAGTTGATCGAGTCATTAGATACCTGCAACGTCGCACGGGTTAGCTTCAAACAACGTTTGGGCGTTCGGTTGGTGGGACCTTTGACATTTTGAATGAAAACGTTATGCGTGAGTTTTTCAATTTTAAGTTTTTCTGAACAAAATTCCGACTACTGAAACGGATTTACTGACTTATAAGTACCTAAATTGAATCTAGTACGTGACTAGTTTTTCTGACAATTGTACAACGCGTTTAGGAGCTTTCCGTGTTAGCTATGGAACTTTGTCACTGTATTACTTTTGATTTTTAAGTTATTTTTGTATAAAATATTTATTAGTTAATGGTTATTGTTTTTATATTTGTTGGCGCCTTTGCAAAAAGGCTTCATATGATTCACGTTGCAAACTAAACTGTTACCACAGAAGAGAGAGAAGCGGTCTAAAATACTCTCTGGCGGAACGTCAAGTCGTTGCGGGTAGCCATATTGACTTGGGCAGTTGTCAAGGAAGGTGGCGCGTAACAAGACGTTGACGGATCGCCGACGTCTGTTTGCTTAATCTAATTAAATCTGGTGCCACATATCAAAAGTAATTCCGATGCAGCGGGTAAGAGCCTTTATATTTATATAATGTATTGTAATTTATGGGCTTTAGTTGCCTGAAACAAAGGATATTGTATTGTAGTACAAAAGTAATACAGCAAAAAGTACAAAAAGTACTACAGCGCCATCTATGACACAAATGAAAAAATATCTAAATCGCTCTATTAAAGTTAGCCGCGATCAAAGTAACTAAAATATTTACGAGCAATAGACGAAACAAGACGGAGAAAATCGTAATTCAATGCTTGTTTTTACTTAGGAACAAATCGGTCTGTTAAGTGTCATACCCCGCTTGTCAGGTGGCATTTGTGTGTCTCTTATAGAAGACTCCGACCCTCAACTGTCGGGCAGTAGCCTACCAGACACAACACCTGTCTGGTCGGAAGATCCTCCAATTTCTATGCAGTCATCATCTGCCTAGTCTTTCCAAAACTTTGTTGGGGTCGGCTTCCAGGCTAAACCGGATGCAGCTGAGTATCACTATTTAAAAAAAACATTTAATTAAGTTACAACTAAATTAAGTTTCATAGTGTAATGATGTTTAATGATATCGATATGTAGTTTTTTTTTTGGCAATACAAAAAAATAAGAATTTAACTTAGTGGCGCTGGCATTTGATCCCTGAGAAGAAATACCGAAACAAACTCGGAGGTCATGATTCCTTTTGAAGTCCAAACATTATTTTATAAAGATATTATGTCAATAGACAACCACTTTCTTAACAACGAAGGTAGACACAGCGGACTGGTTGGCCCGCTGGCTGGCTTTCTTCACTCTCTTAGAAACAACGACACATAGTCGCCAGCTTTTACCTACCAGCCACGCTCTTATGGTTATTAGAAATACAAAACCTATACCCACACGGCATAAAATGCCATACTAAAAGCTTACGACCATTTGCTATTATCGTAACCAAGCCAAATGCCCTTAAGTTGTCAAGAACGTTTGCTTCAGAAACTCATTTCTAGAGAAACCGATGAAATAACCACTAAACAGCGAAAAATCTTGGAAAATTCTCGCAAAAGGAGGTCTTCTGTTCATATAGAAAAAAAAAACTTTCAATTTATTTGCCTCAAGTTAATTTGTCTCAGCAGTTAATGTATTTTGCACGCTGTATTTTCAATTATAAAATAAATAAGATTTTTAGGCGTAGACGTAGTAAGTAAGTTATTTTTTTCAACGAAGTATTTTTAATAAAGCTTTGATTTTGTGATATTTTTATTTATAAGTACCTAAATTTCGTAAGTGTCTTAATATTAAGTAGGTACAGAATTATTAAGTTATTTATTTTTTGTTTTGATCAAGCCAGTATCCCACCCCCTCAAAGTTTTTTTTTAATATTAAGGGCTACAACAGTAGGGGAAGACCAAAGAAATAATGTCTGGACTGAGTAGAAAGGGACTCATGAGATGACGGCTAATGGAGAAGTATGGAAGAAGACACGCTGCGTCGACCTCAAATAAATTGTTAAGGTAATGGAATGTAGTATACAAGGTGTTGTTTTGAATCCTCGTCAAAATTCAGGATGTTGTCACAAAAGACATAAATATTCAATATAAATTACGGTACCTAGTAAATTATTAAAAAACACTGCATTTTTTTGTTGTTTAAATTTGTCAATATTTCAGAATAACCCCCATAGCGTGGTTTAGGGATTATAAAATTATCGAATAAACGTTTGAGGTTTTTTGTTTGTGTGTAAGCGACGTTATAAGGCAGGGATCAGACGGCCCGTGTTTAAAACACGGGTGGTTCACAGTTACCGATTTCAGTAAATAAATAAAAAAAAGAAAATTACCTACTCATTTTATTATTGATTCGGGTCGAGAATCATTAGCATAGTTACCTCCTAGAATTTGACGAGGTTGCAAAACAACACCTTGTATATAGCACGTACTTCAAACAATGGGTACATATAAACCTCGGTTCCTCTAATGTAACTATTTCGCTATAAATATTCCAACAGACCGTTTTGAAACATTTACCAAACTATTTGTAACCTTACGTCAGTTATTCAAACTACTTCCAAGTCCATAACGACATCACAGCATAATTTAGATGAATATCGTCCACCATTTTGGCTTGAACGCGGCCCGTTTATGGTCGAGAATTACCTCTTAAACTAGCCGAAGAGCCCAAATAGGCTGTGAACATAGTTTAAGTTAAGAGACTAACTTGGCGTGGTGAAATTATTAGTAGTTTCAAGTTAGTCCTTTATAATGTTATCCATCTGGTGAGAATTTAACTTGGGTAAGATTGGTATTTAACAGGTCAGGATTGCTTGTTACAGATTTTTCTATTTTTTTTAAATTTAAGTTTAGGTACTGGAAAAAATAAAAAGACGCCTTTTGCTTGTCGCGACCGTATGTGTGTTGATCGAAAGGCTTTTCCTTGTTATTGAATATTTACTATGTATATTATAATTCTCCAAAAATGATATTCTCCAAACATACTCATTTTTTTGTTGTTGTATAGACTATTTTTCTTATTTACCGATTGTTTGTAAATGTGTGGACATTGTAGGCATTATAAATTCCTAGATCACACAGAAATATTGTAAAACCAAATGATTTTAAAAGAGTAACCATGGAGTTTCTTGCCGGTTCTTCTCTATAGGAAACGACCAACCCGTACCGAGCACCTTTTTGTCGACGTTTTATAAGTGCCCCTGTAGGCCTATGTAAAATATTTTTTTTTTTTGATACAGGAATATGAAGCAATAGGAAAAAAAGAAAATACATTTATTTGGCACATGCCACAAGTGCACACTATATATAATACAATATAAAACAAATAAAATAATAAACAAAAAAAAAAACGTAATTTAAACAAGAAATATAACATTGTGTATCGCTGCGGCTGCACCGCACAGGCCCAGTTCAGCATCAAACGCGGGGCAACTAGTGCCCGACGCTGGTTATTAACTGGATATTGTCTAGCGATTTCTGTATCCTACTTTAATCTTTAGTTCCACCTTTTTTTTAGTTTACATTCCTATTAAAACTTTTTCTATATATATATATATATATATATATATATATATATATATATTTCAATAGCACGAATACATACAAAAATAGTGAATAATTACTATCTAACAGTTTTTACATTTTAACGTCTACAGAAACCGTGCCAGCATGACATAATACCCATAAAGGTAAAGAAACTAAGGCTACTGCAAAAATAGAAAGACTCCATTAACATAATCACAGGCAACCTTCATTTTACTTAAGCATTTCGCACATCTGACGCTGTCATGGCAGCCGGTCTTCCTATCCCTTCCTTTGTATCAGAATGATCTTTATTCTCAATGCCAGAAGGTTTATATCAGACTTTAAATATCTGTGAAAGGACTGTACGGTCAATACATTGGGGTCAGGCGACACGTGTGCCAGTGAAGACATAAAACTACGCATCCTTTAGCAACCAGTGTGGGCTGAGGTGTAATGATGTGTGAAAGTGTGGATCGCCTTTTATAATTTGTGATAGTTTTGTTGGAAATCACTGTCATATGGCTCAATTGCTGCAAAGACCGAATGATAAGATGTAGGTACCGAAGTATGTTTGAAGTGAAAACTTCTTTAGCGGCGTTGTGCACTTTTGGGATGGGTAAAAAATGAGCCTCGAAAATTCGTAAGACGGATTGACATTAGGTTACGAAGGAATTTGAACTTTATGACAACCCGTTTTTTTGAGAATTATTTTAATCTTGTGAAACTTGTTAGCTATTCTTGGAAACGATTTAAAAATTACTGATTTTATTTAATGCGAATGACCGGTTTTAATAGCCCTTACTGCCCCATCTCAGAATTCCACCCTGTATATGTGCTAATTATAAATATTGAAAACCACTGTCCTCTATCAGTTATCGTAAACATTTTATTTGATAGGATTCGAAAACAGACTCAAAAATGTTATTCTCATTATTAATATGAAAATTATTAAACAAAACCTAATTTAATAAGCGAGACAAAATTATATAAAAGAGTCTGAAGAAAATCCGTCCTTCGCATAAAATAAAATCTGTAATTTTCAAACCGATTCTAAGAATAGCTAACAGAAGAATAAGAAAGAAAGAAAGAAAACACATTTATTTGGCACATGCCACAAATGCACACAACAAAAAATAAAAGCTAAAACTAAACAGAAAAAGAAAAATAAAAAAAAAATGATTTATAAAATGATTTTCAAAAATTTATTGGTTACCTACATCTCCCGAATATTTCAAGCGCAATTCAAGTGAAAGGGTTCTCTCGTTATACCAGTTTCACGCACGAGCGATTTTGAAAGGTTCGTTTCGGGAACAGTTTGTTATATTGATTGACAACGTTTTGTTCTCAGACTAATAGTTACAATGCCGAAGGCAGATCACAAACCGCAATGATAGACCTTAGGGGCACTATAGGTCTATCTATACAATATGTTTAAAGAAACCATGTCCGATCCAAAAGCGGCAAATAGGTATACCAATGACATTACCAAATAAAATAAGAAACATTAAATATTCCTGCAAGTGAACATATTAATGAATATTAAAACACAGATTTTTGTGCCCAAACCATGTCCCTGAAATCTAACAAACTTTTAAAACAAGACAACACCACTTTCGGCATTAGTATGTTTCATCGTCAATTGTTTTTTTATGACGACACTACCTGAGAAGCGACCGGAGTGTTGTCCTGTGTTGCCATCTGAGTCTCCTCATTTTAGTACATTTTATTTAATTTTAGACGGGGTATTTTTTTACTTGTTATCCAAAAATTACTTCATAAATAGAATCTTATCCTCGCGGATAGGAAAGATTTTTTACCATACTATATACCTGATTCAAAACAAAAGTTCTGGTGCTCAAAACTCTTGTCAAACAAAGTCACCATAAATGGTTTATACTAGAACTCATATATCGATAAAGATCAACTTTACACAGGCGGTTACCAAACGTCTTTACTTAAAAACAATATTTTAACCATGGGTCCTATTATATATAATAAAATACCGATACAATTAAAAGAGTTACCCATCAAAGTTTTTAAAAAAAAGCTAACAAAGCTGCTACTGGACAAGTGTTATTACGCAATTAAAGATTTTGTTAATGACAAAACTTTCTGTTAAATGGGGGGTGTATGCTGCTTCCGTGCGATTTAATTTAGTGACATTTCGATCTTTACTTTTTGTTGCAATTCTAATGTTATTTCTTTTTTTTTTTTGCTATATTTTCTATTATTGATATTTGTAATTGAATTTATTATTTGAATGTTCTGACATTTAAAACTTAATCTGTTGACATTTTTGTAGTTTAATTTATTGTTTTTTTTTATTATTATTTAATTTATTGACATTTGTACTTAGTTTTCTGTTATCGACATTTGTGTTTGATATTTCTGCCATTTTTTAAATTTTAATTTATTGAAATTTGTGTTTGATATTTCTGCCATTCTTTATTTTAATTCATTGAAATTTGTATTTGATGTTTCTGGCATTTTTTATTTAATTCATTGACATTTGTAAAAACTTGATTTTTGTGCCATTTTCTAATTTAATTTATTGATATTTTGTATTTGAATTTTCTGCCATTTGTCAATTTAATTTATTGACATCTGATAATTTTGCATGCCGTAAGGCAAAATGTATTGGGACGCTCATCAAAATTACCATCATATTCTGTATAACCTACATTATTGGCAAATAAACGATTTCTTTCTTTCTTTCTTTCTTTCATATTCATTGTCGCCTTTGCTGCGGCGGTAGCAGTTCCACCCGCAGACGCCATGCTATTAGAGCAGCACTAGCTGTAACTAAGGCTACAAATTATGACGGTTGTATACTGAGATGTGGCTTGCTTAGTTCCTATAGCCAAGCGAGTCGCCTTGAGAACTGAGTGAAACGAACGTTCTTTAATCTTTGGTACTCGCAAGATCACTCGTTGGGCTCTAGACACTAAGCACTGGTGGCCTACCATGACGTCTTAAAGCAGTATTGTTTTATTCTTCACTGGCAGAATTGTGGCCCTATCTCCACAAAAGCCATTTATCAAGAATTGAATTGAATTCTTATTTCAGAGTGGGAAAGAGACAGAGCTCTACTACTACTCTAGATTAAGAATAAAACAATACTGCTCTAAAAAGTCATAGTAACCCCCCTGTCAGTGTGTTGTAGCATAACAGAACAATAAGATGCGTTCTTTTTGTTCGTTAAATGCCTATCGTGAAAATGAATTTAAAAAAAACCGCTACCGTCGGAGCTGGTTTGCATTGTCGCTTACGGTTATTACCAACTGCAATACTGCTGCGGTTTATTCGCCTTCGAAATTGTACCAGAAACCACTTACAACTTGAGTCTTCTCAGACTGAAAAATAGACTTTTGAAAAGACGTCAACTGTCGTCAATTCCTTCTCAATTGTTTTCAAAACTAGTCATTCAAACTTGGAGGCCCTTTATAAGTTCCGTTGAAAGTTTTGACTCGAATTTATCGCTCAACTGGTAATTGAATCATTCCTGTAGATTAAAAGAATTTAACTTTATTGGAAGGGGCTGATGAACTCGTTTTACTCTTTGCCAAAGTTTAGATATCAATTAATCAAATTAATTAAATGCAAAATATTTTTTTTACATAGGCCTACATGGGCACTTATAAAACGTCGACAAAAGGTGCACGGTTCGGGTTGGTCGTTTTCTATGGAAAACAACCAGCAATAAACTCCATGGTTACTCTTTTAAAATCAGAATAACATCAGAAATATAGGGCTTGTCCAACCTTTGGCAAACTGTTCCCAAACCACTGCAACTCCTGAAAACCAGAATAAATAGTGGCGACCACCAGAAAAGCGCCGAGGCAATGAAGCTCAACAAAGTCTTAGAGAAACAATTTGACTGTCTTGGGTCGCGCAATGAAATTAATCAGAAAATAATAGCGGAGGAGTAGGAAAAACGTAACATTTTCACTTTTCCCTTTATATCAGGCACAAAAGGATGTTTACAACTGAGGTAAGCCCAGTAGTCAGTTACCAAAGGCTTTGATAATTAAATAACAAACTTAAAGATTAGATTTGAAAAGGCCGTATGTGTTGTAGAAAATCATGAAATTCAAGATTCGAACACCCTTACAGATACATAGTGTAAGACGGGAAGATCTAGTTTTCATCATCGCATCTTCATGCATTCAACCTTGTCCATCGCCATCAAATGGAGATCAAAATATAAACTAAATGTTTGAATGTCGTGGTGTTAATGCAGTGACTACTTTGCTAAAAGGTTTAATATTGTCCCCTGTGTTTAAACTTACCAAAGTGTTTTCCTACGCTCGTTACTGGAAAATATCATAGTGCTTCAACTATTAAAACCAAGATAAAAAATAACTTTAGCACAAAAATTCAATGTCACGACAAAAATTATAAATGAAATACGATCCAAAGTAAATATTTTTTCTGAATAACCTTTTACGAAAGAAAATTTTTTAGTGGTGCTCCTGAAGATGTTATATTTTTAAAAAAGACAAAACCAAGGAAGCCTTATTTCTTCATAATAAAAATTCGCTCAACGTTCGACAAAATTAGACCCTCTACATTGTGCGTAACTATGTAAGATGTTATATTTTTAAAAAAGACAAAACCAAGGAAGCCTTATTTCTTCATAATAAAAATTCGCTCAACGTTCGACAAAATTAGACCCTCTACATTGTGCGTAACTATGTGGCTAGCACAAAAATTCAATGTCACGACAAAAATAAATAAAATACGATCCAAAGTAAATATTTTTCCTGACTAACCTTTTACGAAAAAAATAACTTATAGTGGTGCTCGTGATCAAATGTTATATTTTTAACAAAGACAAAACCAAGGAGGCCTTATATTATCTTCATAATAAAAATTCGCTCAACGTTCGACAAAATTAGACCCTCTACATTGTGCGTAACTATGTGGAAACCATTCACGTTCCATCGCAGGCGATAGAAATTCATGCTACGTTCAAAGTGCTACGACGCTACGCCGTAGCAGCTACGAGCTACGACGCTACGCCCTTTTACTTGTGCAGAAAATAGGTCAAGGGTGACGACTGAACAGAATGTGGGTTCTGTTATTTTGTTAAGATGAAATTAAATTAAACTTGTTTGTTAGATTAGATTGGTTCTGACATTGTTTGGAAACAGGTTGGGTCTGATGTGACAAGGGCAGATCTCCAAAGTCAATTAACAGTTTATTAAAAGAATATAATTTAAAAAATGGCAAACTTTTTTATTTTCTATTTAAAACTTTCTTATTTTGTCCTAAAATCCTTTCAGTATCATTTACCATTTCACTCAAAATAATAAAAATACTTTAACAAATAATTTCACATCAAAAGTAAACTGTATTTTAAAATAGGTTATGAAGCATAAAAATGGTAATATACCGCCTCGAGATATAATTTCGAATAGCACTTTTATGGTTGCGTCGTTTCAGTTATTGCTCGGAGCTATATTACTCAGGTTGTAGTCATGAATAAATAAATACATTTGACTGAAAACCTGTGGAATGGTTATGTAATAAGTCCATTAATTTGTCTTATTTTACTTTGAAAAGAGAAGATTTTAGATCTTACTTAGCGCGTGCTTGTGCATGACCTCATTTCTGTCTTGCACGTGTAGTTTGAGACAGTTTTGCGATAACAGCAGGAATTAAGCTCAACCGAAGTTCGTTGAAGTGCATGCTCAAAGTTCCTGAAAGGCAGATTAATGGTCGTAAGCTTTTAATATATCCCTAGGCACACCAAATCGAATTTGTATAAAAGCAAAATACATAATAATACAAAGATACATAACATCACGCCTGTAATACCCAAAGGGTTTGGCAGAGGTTGACCTAATAGTACATCCACATCTCGTATAAGTCCCATGTAATAGGGGGCGAGAATATTACCCTCAACCATGCACAAATCCAGACTCCGTGCCTACTAATGAGAAATTCCTTATGAAAAAACCCAATAACACTGAACCCGACCCGAGAATCGAAACCAGAACCATGTTCGCAGAGAGTACAAAATAATATCCGTTCAAATAACAAGGTTTTTAAAAGAGAATTTATAAATACTCTCTTCCAGTATATCAATGAGAACCCCATGCAAACGACTACATTCAAAATAACGACTTCACTTCACTGCTAAATTAAATTCCTACCCTCACCCTTTCGCGTAATCAAGTAAAAAGGAACGGTCGACCAGTAATACTTATGCAAACTCAACCCTCAACAAACAAAAGAATAAAAGGTTTTCTTCAATAGAAGCGGCAATCAATCACTTGAAAGAAACTACCTTCTATAATATTACTTTTGGTAAAATTTGGGAAATTTCTACAAAGGAAATGGGGGTAGAATTTGTGATTATTTCTGATTAATAGGTGTTTTCCAACTTCTTACTACTAAACCAGAGGTAATATCTTCAAATCATCATCATCAGCCTATAATGTCCCCACTGCTGGGACACAGGCCTCCTCTCTATGAGAGGGAGTGGGCTGTAATCCACCACGCGGGCCCAGTGCGGGTTGGTATATCTTCAAATATAAGTATGTAACATTAAAACTATTGAGCGATTATATAATCACGACCCGAGATGCGCGGTGTATTAAAAGCAGAGTCCTTTTTGAGAAAATTGCTGATAAACGGACTAGACTTAATACTTTTACTAAATCATTTAACCTTCTAACAAGTGAGCCGAATTTATAAAATTAATCCGTCACGATTCTTATATCCAACTTAGTTCAAAAACTAATACCAACCCAAGTATTTTCTATTTAACTTCAACGGATTAAAGCTATAGAGCAACTGTGGTGAATATTTACGGAGAAGAATGGAGAAGAGAAGTGAAAATAACAAGAAAGTTTGGAGACGAGTGATCTGTGTGCATTGCAAATTGTTTTTTTTTGTGTTTTCTTAATGCTGATTTGTGTTACTCCGGAAAGTACGACTGAATCTTGATATTGCTTGAACAGTTATATTGTTATCAGCATTTTGTTTTACTAATACTTTATGGAGGCCTGGATCTAGCAAAAGACGTATTTTGGTTGAAAGGATGATGATAGGAAGGCAAACAATCAAATTTTCACAATATTAGAAAGTGCTATTCGGAAGATCCTAATAGCACTTTCTAATATTGCGAAATATTGCTGCTCTAATGACATAGACTGATTTTTTTTTAAAAAATTGTATTAAAGAAACAAAATAGCAACGTTTGTTCCGAATTCGGCCACGCGTCGAAAGATACAAATATCTATACTTATAATAAAAAGCTGAAGAGTGTGTTTCTTAGGTTGAACGCACCAACCAAATGAGTGCGTTCAAACGAATTGAAAAATTCTTTTAGTGTTTGATAGCCCATTTTTGAGACAGGCTAAAGGCTAAATAACAATATGCTACGACCAATAGGAGCGGAGCATCAATGAAAAGTGTTGCAAAAACGGGAAAAATGTGACTTAGACTAGTGTTTATATAAATTTATAGTCTACCTGACCAAAATTACTTCGGCTGACTACAGTACCTACTTAAACATATCCAAGAATTTATCCTAACTGGTTTCGCCTAAGAACACTTTCGTGTATTCAAATCACTAGTCTAAATTATTCATAACTCACGTCCCTTCAAAAGAAGTGACAGTACGCTCACTTAAACAACCTTAAATATTGAACAAGTTTAAAAGTCGGATAAAAAACCGCTTTGAAAGCAAAATTGTTGCGAAAAGTTTCCCAAATCTTGAGAATAAATTAAATACCTGTCATCTTTCATACAAAACGGTAAAAATGAGCACAAATTAAAGTGGTTTTTCGTGTCTATGTCTATGTGACCACCTGTTTCTTCTAAACTGCGCTACTGATTTACATGTGGTTTTACACATCAAAAAGCACTGTACGATCTTTGTGTACATCCAGCCAGGCTGCTCGTGTAAAATGAAGTACAGTACGCTCGAAAGAGAGTGACTTTGACTGGACGTGAGCATCGTGCAACCCTGCGAACCTAACTAAAAATGCCCTCCGCTCACGTTCAATGTCATCATCGTATTTAAGGTCAGGGGCGATTTATGACGAAGGTATTTTTAACTTTTGGACACTCTGCAAAGGCGTGGCATACAATAGTACAGTAGGCGTTCTGTAAGGGACCACAGATTTTTTACAATTATGCGCCAAACCATGTACTTTGGCGTACGCTTCACACTGGGCAACCAATTTTCTCAGGCTACAGGCTGACGCACTCACCAGCACCATGTCATCAACATAACTGATTTTATTGACACAGATACCGTCCACGTAGCATCCTACCCTGGTACTGCTGGGCTCGGCAATCAGTTCGTTTATATAAAGGTTAAAGAGCGTAGGTGAGCTCAACCCACCCTGCCTCACCCCACACTCCAACCCGTATTGACGAGACAACGATCCACCCCATCGTAAAGTGTTAATCTGATTTCCATACCAAAACTTATAAATATTTAAAAGTTCTGTGGGTAAATTAAGCTGTTCTAACTTACTCCATAACACATCATAAGAAGCCAGATCAAAAGCCTTAGATAGGTCCAGGAAGCAGGCATAAATAAGCGTCTCACGCTTTGCATAGTATGTGACAGCTTGCTTAAGACACAATCCCGGGCCTAACATCGGGCACCGACCGAGATGTGCCTAACGGAAATTTTACAAAAAAATGCCTCTTTAAAAAGATTGGCAATGTTCGATCTTATGGCTTACTCATGCCACCGACGCTCACAGGAATGCCCGGTCTGGCTTTCAGTTTATTTGTATATTTCCAAAAATTACGAAAACATTTAGAAATTTTGAACAATCATTAGTATATTACTTTTTAGGGTTCCGTACCCAAAGGGTCAAACGGGACCCTATTACTGAGACTTCGCTGTCCGTCCGTCCGTCTGTCCGTCTGTCACCAGGCTGTATCTCATAAACCGTGATAGTTAGCCAGTTGAAATTTCTACTGATTATGTATTCCTGTTGATGCTATAACAACAAATACTAAAAACAGTATAAAATAAATATAAAAAAAAACACTTTTTTGTATGGGAGCCCCCATACAAAAGTGTTTTTTTTTTTATAATGGTACGGAACCCTTCGTGCGCGAGTCCGACTCGCACTTGGCCGGTTTTTTTATTAAACTTATGTACAATAAACATATTATTATCCTCAATGTTTTCACATATCACAAAATTTGTGCAAATCAGAGACGAGTCACTATTAAATTTACAAGTCTTGATAGTCTACACATTTTACCGAATTTAGCAACACCTCTACATACTCTCTTTAATAACCTCTGGAAACAAGCCAAAACCAACACCAGACCAGACACGGCCTGTAAATAATGTACCTATAAAATCTAATTTGGGGGCGTAAGTCCATACATTAAGAAATGGTAATGTCTTAGCCAGCCACCCCCGAATTTTCCACGGAATATTTTCAAGAAGTGATTCATGCAAGCCTCATCAATTTTATGACCAACATAAGCCAACTTATGGCTTACAATTTAAGTGGATATCAAGTTAGGAAATAGAGGAGGATTTCTAGAACTATTCCAGTTTATTTCAATTGTTTTGCTTTCAACATAGAGTTAGTAGTCTCAGGATGTTTCGGGTTGTTCTCTTGTTTGAGCAGCATGACATATTTATTTTGGCTCAAAGGTAAAAGCTCGGAAAATGTGCTACGCAAAAATTTAATAATTTACCTATCTACCTACCAAAAATCCGACACAAAGTTTATCTGATTTGATAGTAGGCGTAGCTAAAATAGAACCAAGATAAGTTAAAAATATCAAAAACTCGACATCAAAAACCCTATAATACCTACAACCAAAAAGCCAAAGGTCAAGTTAGTAAATCGAACTGTATTTCAGTAAAAACATGTCATGTTACTAAAGTCCAACGTATATAAAAATAAACCCTTTACGTAACGTTGCCACATGACAAAAACAAAAAAAAAAAAAACAAAACGAATGTTTCGCCTCCAGTCACGAAGAGAATTCAGGATTAAGAAAAAATGGCTGTCCAGATCACAATGGAAGGCTATTGTCTCTCTCGGGAAGATATTTGTCACAGGCGAGCCGAGATAAATGCAGCGAGACGGAATAAATGATGCTGTTTCCTTTTCCCATCATTACTGCGGGTGTATTATGTGGCTTTCTGTATTTGCGAAGAAGCAAACCGGAGATAAATGATAATTTTGCAAAGGTTTTTCATACACTTTTACACGTCATTTTAACTATATGTGGCGTGCGTTTCGTACCTGACTACTCTGAGAAGAAACAAACTCAGAGGTCATATTCTCTTTTAAAGTCCAGACATAATCTTAGCCAACTTACATGCGATCTATGTAGGTGCTTAGCAAACAAAATAACATAATATTATGGTATGTAGGTAAAAAGGTCTTGTAAAAGGCGATAAACTTATCACCTACGTAGACTCATATTTTAAAGCTACGAGTAAACCAACTCAAACAATCCGTTTATCCTAATTAAATCTCTCGAGTAATCTGTTGCCGAACATAACCAATTGTGATTGGCAAGCCCAAATAATTAAATGATGTCCAGGAAATTCGAATTTCCTGGCATGAAAACGTAACGAGAGATTTGAAATTAAAAGGGTTCTAGATCCCGGGTGTTAAAATGAGGTAGGGATTTCCATCCGTTAGGGTAGGATCGAAAACAATTTGCCAGTGTCCAATCACGAATTGTTTCGATGCTGCTTTACGCAATTTTTATTCGATTGCAGGTAAATTGAACCAATCCTATTTTATCCGACCATAGCGGAGCTCAAAAGGAGGGTAATGTTGTTAACTGTTTGATGTAACAGAAACACTTTTCACCATATTGTTTGGAATCAACTTATGTGAAAGACAATAAAAGAGATTATGCCACTAACCTACTTAGCTTCGAATGGTAATGACACACTTAATACAAACGGCGATAGACGATTTTTATTGGCGAGATTACTACAACTACCTACTTCTCATAAGTATAAGTAGATTCTGTGAGTAAAAGCCGCCGAGTCAGTTTCTTTGCACTTGAAATATATTGAAGTAGGAAAGCGGAGCTTATATCAATATTCTATCACAGTGAAAATACATATTGGTGTTAAAAAAGATAATAATATGTATGTATCTAGGTATTCGAGCTAAAAAATACATATCTACTACAACTGCTGAAGAAAACAGTACTGAAACTACCTTAAAACCCAACAAAGATGATGTAAAATTGAGCAAACAAACATTCAGTACAAGCTTATCACAAAAATTTGGTAGGCTGAAAATAGATATTACAAACAGGCTCTTCTGTTCGAGATTTATGAATTAGAGTGCATTTATGTTGGTACTTAGTTCAGAGTATTATTCACTAAAATTAATGCACTTACCTTACTCCGTGGAGAATGTATTAACTTGCACCAATAATCATATTCTCTAAGCTCCACTTCGCACACCATAGCTACTATAAAAGCTTTTAACTGCATGTTGACGCAGCGTAATCTAATCTATTCCTTTTCTATCAGTATCAGAAAATGGATAACATTATACAGGAAATATGAGATGTTTATTGGTGATTATTCTGGTGATAAAAATGTATTCCACAATGTGGAACAATAACCTGTGGATAAAAAAACCTTGTGAAGGGCGCAAGATAGAAAAACACAGAATCGGTCGATGTGGCGAGCCTTTGGCGAGGCCTGTGTTCAGCTCGTGAATAAAAGGGCTACTTTTATCCGAAGTTGGGGGAAAGGATTATATCATGACCGTGTATCCTTTGTGACCATAAATGAGCTTTTTACAAACTAAAATTGCAAGCTAAACAATGAGTGTCTCAGGGTATTGGCGAGATCGGCTGCCATGGCCATGTGTTTGCTCGATGAATGATTTCTAAACCATGTCAAAACAACCTGCTGGATAATTGTGTGTAACATAAAAACAATAGTCATTGCATACGACGTACGACGAATTTTTAAAATCACCAAACATAAATCAATGGATTTTACTTCAAAATACGTACCGAATGGTGCAGATTCCAATTAAAACTCTGGCATATAAACCCAATGTCAGATTCAGACTCCCGAAAGCTAGACGTAGCTACACATAACATCACACAACCTCCACAACAAAAGCTGAAAGCTAATAGTTCATAAAGACATCAGCTTATTTATACTTCCGTAGCTCAAAAAGAAAGTTCCCGTATAATAATTTCACGATACAGTGTATGGTTATTAGGCTAGTATCGTAGGATCCGACAGTAGACCAGTGAGCCGAGCTAAGCTGTCTGCACAAAGCCGAGCCGGCCGTAAAGCTTTCAGCAAAAGGCGCCTTGGTTCGCGATACTAAAGGAACAAAAAAGCAACACTTTATTGCGACTTTAAACTTGACTGTGATAATAAAGTAATCCGGTTATTATGAAGGAAGATAAGGTTCGCATGATGATGTTGAACAGCTGAAGTTCGCACTGGCAAAGATTTTCCAATTTTTACCCGCTTATATACGCTTCAAACCGTGTGAGCTAAAATTAACCCTAGAAGTTATATATGGATAAATTCTTCCGCATAGATCTCCAGTCCGAAATTACAGACGCATTCGAGTTGCTATTTAAAAAGAAAAAAAAAGAAACATGATAACCTAGGCGTCGACTGCTCAAGTAAAACCAACAAAAAACCGATTGAGAGAAATGAAACAAAAGAGCACAAGGTATAAACCTTCGTCACCAGCTGGCCCCAATTACCAACACTGTACTCTACAGAAAATGTGACTATAAATCCAGGTGTTATCAAAGCTGCTGATTTCCCTTTGTCGTCCGAGACCCTAAAACAGTGTAATATTTCGAATACCTTCAATTTCACCTGATTAATTTGGTCCCGCCCTCGAGTTTCAAAGGTCTAATGTTTCCCAAAGGACATCCAAGCTTTGATTTATTAGCGAAATGTCGTTATAGATCGGGGCTACTTTGTTTGGTATTTAGCTGATATTATTATCACAAATTTTTAGGAGAACGATTTAATTGAGACTCACGACCAACCTACACGAAGTTGGGGCCGTAACCACTTGGCTACACCGGCAGTGGCAGGCACCTTACTTAGAAAAATGTTATCCATCATCACTGGCCACAAAACGTGAAGGAAAATATCGAGATCAACCAAAAAATCAAAGACATGACATGGACTGGGCCCGCGTGATGGTATTATGGCCTTTTTCCTCTCACAAGGAAAATCGTCACCACCGTTGTAGGCTAACTGAATATGCTTTATGCTTGATATATTCTATCTTTTTCTACGATATGCCGCATTTCAAGATTCACAGAAAGCCTTCAACAGTATGCTATAACTAAGTAGTTCGTAAAACTTGTACTAGAAGCGTATCAACAATTCTACAGTGTACTAGAATCGCAGATCACGTTTTTAATTAAAAGGAGATCCCTATGTAAGATTTGCTTTAAAAGTTGTACAAGTTTCTGCAATAAACCCTTTTTTTTGTTCCTTTTTTATTTTCTCTATAGGTACTCATCATGCGGTTTTAACCACCAAACCACAGATTACCAAACGGTACGATGAACTCCTGCGTTTATAGTCCTTAAGGAAACCACGTACGGCATAAAACGTACACTATAAAATTCACAGACCCATAACTACCTACGCTTCTCATCGAATCCTAAGAATCGTTATAAGCAGTTCATAAAATGACAATTTAATCTCGGCAAGCCATCCCTTTTACGATGAAAATCGGTAATCGAATTGGCTGGGGGAAAACGATTTTGTTCCGAATATAATATCGAATCGAATAAGGTTTTCTTGTTAAACCGATTGATGTATCGATATGAGTTTCATGGATAACGGAAAGGTGGGATTAATGAAACTGGGAGGGGAATGACGAACGGAATTTTAAAATGATTTTGATGGATCTGTCACATCCCGTCAGAACGGATAGAGAAACCAAAACCTATTATTATTAAACCAGACCCTTTTGTTAAATTAATAATTATATTTCCACTGCTTGTGGTCCTAGAATTGCTAACGGATTGCTTTTACGACTACCTACGTTCCAGTTATTATACTCGTAATTACGACCTGTAGTGTACAAGTGCTTGATGAGGGATGGGCAGCGACTATCAATCACTAAATGACGTATCGGCCTATGTAAACACATTAGCAGCAGGCTGTGTCATAGAACTGATTGAATGTTTGATAACGAATATCTAACAGCTAGCCGGATACATGTTAGAATAAAGAGAACAGCTTTCATCATAAATTATAAAGACTGAAAAAAAACCAATCAATTTGTAGACTAAGGGCGCTTGCATCGAAAATAACTCAATATATACCTTCCTTTAGCAACTAACACATTTAAACGTATTTTTTTCTTTGTCCAAACTATTGACAGAAATATAACCATGCTTGAACCATGATTTTAAGCCGTTTGTGCTGCAAACGAATTTAAATATAATTTTTGTTGGTCAGAATATTTCAGATAATTTCCAGACTATTGTAGCGACCGTGCTATGTAGCCATTAGTGATCCCAGATCTGGAATTTCCGGACATTTGTGCTGTCTGGACATTCGTTAACATCCCAAGAGTATGATCTTGTTTTCGGGGTGATTCAATAGCGAGAATAAAGCCCCAAAGCTCAGAGGTACAAGGGTAAGTAAGCTTGCGGCAAAGCCGCACATTGCAAGGTCATTTAAAAACATGTTTATTCAACATCTAATATGGGTAGTTGTTCTACTAATATGGACTACTAAAGGTGCTTATTTATCCATCCGATTAGATGAACTAAGAAATGTCGCCGAATCATCTAACTACTAGTTTTTAAATGCGGCTACTAAGACCAAACCTACCAACTTAACTTTAGAAATTGTATTTCAAAAGTTCAATGTATTAGAAAGTCTGCAGTGACTATAAAGGCCATGCCAAAAAGTAGGTTTATCTGAAAACTAGTTAACACATTTATGGTTCAAACTTCAAATGCAGTGTTTCGGTGCAAACCCATGAATATTAAATCCGTAGAAATAAATAGAAACGAAATAAAGTAACCGTTATGTTTAAATTATTGAGATAGGTTAAATTTACTATCTGACATTGAATGCAATCCGGCGTGACAGCCAATCGATGCAGGTTAGCGCGCAGTACATCTCAACAGCTAATATCATAGAAAAACATCTGACAGATATATGTAAGTATGCATATAACATCAATAATAAGTAACAATTATGTAACCGCAGACCACTCACGATCAAACCGGTGTCTAGGTCATGTGTGGGCGAAGTGTGCACGAATCGCGGGCGCTATGCAGACGTGTGCGCGCGGCAAACGCTGCGGCGCAACTAGCAATTATGAGCCGGGTGAGACTGGGTGGCGCCCCCCTCCCGCGCCCCGCACGCATCCCGCGCCGCCGCAAAGGTATGTTGGCGCACAAGTGGGACCTCGGACACTGTTGCGGCTACCCAAATGTTTGCATGTTTCCTTTGCTCTAAGTAGACTTTTAATGAAAGAAATAAATATGTTCAAAAAGTATTCGTAAGGGTTATGTTTTAATAGCGCACACCAAAGGGTTGAAAATATTTTTTGTATCCATTTTTTGTAAACATCTGTAGGTACATAAACAACAGAAAGGTTATTTTATAGCTCCCTCCACGGAAAAAACATGTCTGTTATTCGGGTACCCGTGAATTGAAAGCCAACATTTCGTAAGAAACTACCTTCCCTTCGGAAGTTATTGAATATCAATCGGGAATGTTCAGCAAAAATGTTTCATTTTGCTTTCAAAGGAAAAAGCGAAGCATAAAATGATAAATTACACTCATTTTTTCATCCGTAGTCGTGGAAGCAGAAATACAAATAACAGATAATCTCGTCTCGTAAATAATGCTTCGTTCGTAAGTATTATGACGTATATTTGAGGAGTGACATATGGGCAAATAAGCCTCGGTTAGGAAATACTATCATACCGTCTCTTGAATGTCGCAAGACATGGAAAAAGAGAAAATTTAAATATTTATCCCCGATTTATTTATTAAAACCCGTTAACACCTATCTGTTTCCTTTTCACGCCTCAACGGCCGAACGGAATTTCATGAAACGCACAAAGGTGGACCATGTGTAGTAAGTACCCGTGGGATAATTTTCGACCTCAACTCACAAAACCAGTGACCAACCAATTTGGAGTCAGACGAAGCATGTGTGCTTCGTCTTCGTCAAGCGATTAAAAAATTACCTAAACGTATCTAAGTAAGAAGAGAACGCTGAGGATGATTTTGTAAACTCATAACTGCTTACGCATTAGGCGCACAATGCCATCATCATCTGCCTAGCCTTTTCCCAAATTATCTTGGGGTCGGCTTCCAGTCTAACCGGATGCAGCTGAGTACCAGTATTTTACATGAAGCGACTGCCTACCTGACCTCCACAACCCAGTAACAATGGATAATACGATACCCCTTGGTAAGACTGGATATCAGACTTTTAGCTTCTGACTACTCGTAACGACTGTCAAAGATCTACAAATGACAGCCGGGACCAACGGCTTAACGTGCTTTCCGAGGCACGGAGGAAACTTGATATTTAATTATGGTCACCCATCCACAGACCAACCTCGGCAAGCACGGCTTAACCTTAAAGATCGACCTGGGCGGCTGTTATTATTTGGCCACGAGCTCAATGCCATATTCGCAAAATAACATTGTGACACAAAATGCCACACGAACAACATGACACATTCTCAAAAAATCACATCACATAATGTGCCACTTTAATGACAAAAAGATTATTAGTCTCTATTTGAGTTGGCCCATGACATATGAATAAAAAAAATATTATAAATGTAAACTGAAATAATAAATGCCGCTGAGAATGTTTCACATAAACAATAACGAAATATTGTACCTATTTTTTTTCAAAAAAGCTAATTTTTTTATCTACATTTAAAAAAAAGATAAGATAAGAATTTAGCAATGATTTTGTAGCACAAAGGCCAGCTGTATGTTGTAATTTATTTAGTATGATTTAACCTATAAAATAGCTATTTGTAGAAAAATAACTTTACGCAGAAATTCTTCTAGTGACAGCTAGATTCATAAATAGTATACGATCATTACGAGTGCGGAAAGCCTGTCATTGCAAAGAGTTCCAACAAATGTCTACCCGAGCCGAGGAGCAGCCGAAGGTGAGGGTTGACAGTCGGAACAAGTTGCAATGACGGTTCCGCACGTGTACTGAACAACAATTTTTAAAACAGTTGCGAAAAAATGAAGCAATTTAATAAAATAATAAAAAACACAATAAACTCAACTAACTAATCATTTATTTCTTATAAAAGTTATAATTCACATATACATTGAAATTGGTATAGTTTTTTATATTTACTGGGGAAGTTTTAGGTTGCATATTTACTGTTTGAGACAAACTTTTATTAATTTCGTATGATTGTTCATGTGTTTTTGTCAAAGGTGTTATACAATGGCGTTTGCTAGTTGATGGATTGGATCTGATGATTTATCAATAACAACGAAGGTAGATGGACGAACGTTCTCTTCAATATTGTCATGTGAAGGAGACGAACTGGACTTTAAATTAATGGATTGTGTGATTTTTGTCCCAGTTTCTAGTTTGTTGTTTAATGAATCAGCAATATAGCCTTCTGCAACTTTGTCTGATTTCCAACCTCCTAGTCGCTTTAAGGACGTCAAATTGGCTCCTGAATCTGCCAATAATGTAGCAGAGGTCTTTCTGAAGCTGTGCCCAGTATAATATTCAGCATCCGGCTGACCAAGAAACGTAGCAATTTCTTTTGGCATATTACCAAATTTGTTTATCCCGATTGCTTGAGCTGTACACTTCCCTTTTTGAGAATTTTGGAAAAAAACGGTCGGTTTTTGCTTTTTGGGACCGCTGATTCATATATTTTTGCACTATTCTAAGAAAAAATCTCCTTCAACAACAAAGCTTCTCGGTATCTTATTTTATGTATTCGGAATCTTGATTAGTACCATTTTTCCAAGGGCTTCAATATCTTTTAAAGTAATATTGGCTAACTCCTCTCTGCGGCAAGCTCCAACAACGCCAAAAATCAGCGCAACCTACAAAAAAAGGGATTTGGTTAATATATTGACTGTATTTTACGATTTCGTAAACTGAATACTAAAGAAAAATATAAGTATTTATGAATAAATTACCTTTGTGGCTAAATAACGATCATCGGGAGCTTCGTTCAAAAACCTTTCCATTTCATTCGATGTTAATATTTTTGACTTTTTAAGAAAGCATTTAGATTTGGGTATTCACTTATACCTTTCCACGTTGTTCCTTATTCTCAGCATACTTTTTACCATCGAAAACCTCGACCTTGACGTAGAAGGTTTTAATTTTGCTGAGAGTTCGGAAAAGTATGCCAACATAACATTTTCTGAAAAACTATTTGTTAGGGTTCCGTACCCAAAGGGTCAAACGGGACCCTATTACTGAGACTTCGCTGTCCGTCCGTCCGTCCGTCTGTCACCAGGCTGTATCTCATGAACCGTGATAGTTAGCGAGTTGAAATTTCTACAGATTATGTATTTCGGTTGCTGTTATAACAACAAATAATAAAAACAGAAAAAAAAAAAATTTAAGGGGTGCTCCCATACAAAAAAGTTTTTTTTTTCGTTTTTATAAGTAATGGTACGGAACCCTTCGTGCGCGAGTCCAACTCGCACTTGGCCGGTTTTTAGGGTTCCGTAGCCAAATGGCAAAAAACGGAACCCTTATAGATTCGTCATGTCTGTCTGTCTGTCCGTCCGTCCGTATGTCACAGCCACTTTTTTCCGAAACTATAAGAACTATATTGTTGAAACTTGGTAAGTAGATGTATTCTCTGAACCGCATTAAGATTTTTACACAAAAATAGACAAAAAAAAAAACATAAATTTTGGGGTTCCCCATACATAGAACTGAAAACCAAAAATTTTTTTTTAATCATTCCCCTACGTGTGGGGTAGCTATGGATAGGTCTTCAAAAATGATATTGAGGTTTCCAATTTCATTTTTATCTAAACTGAATAGTTTGCGCTAGAGCGACTTCCAAAGTGGTAAAATGTGTGTCCCGCCCCCTCTAATTTCTAAAGTAAGAGGAGGAAAATTCTGAAAATATTTAGGATTGTAGAACGTAAAACAAAACTATCAACGAAAATTGGTTTCAATAAGATATGATGTTTAGTTTTTGAGATATGGGACTTTTTCATGAAACTGCAGCAGTAACTTTGTTTTTGATTAACATACTATGAAAAACCAATTTAGTTTTGCGGTTGAGTGGAAGTTTACCAACTAAAACAAAAGAAAAATACAACTGTATTAAAAAACAAATTAACAACCAAATAAAAAAATGAACGTGTCAGAAGCATCATTTTGAGAATTTGACATTATGCGAAAATGGCATTTTACTATTACGACGTTTTGCTATGTAGCGTTTTGAGAATATGTCAATTTGAGAATATGACATTTTGCGAAGTTCCATTATGTCATTTTGCGAATGTGGCATTGTGCGCCTAATCCTGCCACCTGCTCACTAGATTACAGAGTTATGTTTCATGTACTCAGACTGATCTCACTAGTGGCTGTAAAATTTTACGACCTAAGATATGCCACTCGTCCATGTCAAACTGAGGTCGTAAATAATGCCAGTACGTTCCCCTTAGACATCCGTCAGGGCGAGAGTAAACTCGGGTTTTGCTAGAATCCTCTAGGCAGTAGGCGACACATCAAGCTAAACATTTCCAGTATAAAATGGCCTCGCTTTGTATAGATTTTCCGTACAACGAGAGATCGGCATATACTGGTTTTGTATAGGTTGATTCGTCGTCCTATACTAGGGAGGCAACGTAATATATGCTACCAACACTTTGTATCCTTTCTACGCATTAATCACTCAGTCTTCTTTGAGAGGAGCCTTTGGTGCAAGATACGTTGTGATTACCGGGTGATCCGGTGAGTGGAAGCGTAGAGTGGCTTGAGCCGATATTGCCGTTACGGTTACGTAATTAATTACCTTTGACGATGTCATACAATCACAAACATGCGTATTTTATAGTAACAGTATTGTAGTGGGAGCTGCGGTGGCCCAGTGGTGGCAGCCGCGACTCACCAGCAGTAAGCCGTGGGTTCGAACCCAGGCAGACGCATTGTTTTGTGTAATTTATTCCATCACCGCTGCTCTCAAAAACGGTGAAGGAAAATATCGTGAGGAAACCGGCATGTACTAGAACAAAAAATTCGAAGACATGTGACATCTACCAACCCGCACTGGGCCCGCGTGGTCAATAACGAGTACAACTCACTTCCTCCCATAGAGAGGAGGCCTGTGTCCCAGCAGTGAGAACATTATAGGCTGATGATGATGATTGTAGCTTTTATAAATTGCCTTCCAAAAGTTTCCGTGCAAATCATTGCAAGAACGTTTTTTCAACGCGCTTTATAAAAGCGCTCTAATAAAATAAATGGGGTACGGTACCAATGTTGCCAGATTTTGAAAAAAAACCACCCCAGAAATCCAACCCTAAGACGACCCACTGACCCAGATTTTTTATACAACCTATGGCGACGTTGAAATGTCGCCGTGAATTAGTGTGAAAGATATTCATGTCCGTATGTCCGTTAGAGAGTTCAAAAATCCGTAGATCTACGGACAAACACGTAAGTGTGGGCAGGCTGTCCTGTCTCCAAATAGCGCCTTATTAACCTTGAACCAGACCTCGCTCTCGTGATGTAAATATAATAAACCACTACTATTAGAAATGCAAATCTTTGTGAGGATGTATGGCAGTTTGTAACTCTTTCACGCAGAAACTACTAAACTGATTTGGAGGAAATTTGGCACACGGATTGTTTATAAACTGGATTAGCATTTAATTTACTTTTTATCCCGATAGTGCGATCCCTTGGGACATTACCGAACCCCACGCGGGCGAAACCGCGGAAAGAAGCTAATTAAGCATAAGTATTTTGTCGTTCTATCCTCTCTGCCATTCTCTTTAGTATCCAAAGCCTCCTACACAATCTAGTAAAAGGTATAACGACGACACGCTTGCTTCCTTTCTAGGTCATGCTAAGACGCGCATCCCGGGATTCGACCACGTGGGCTACCATGACGTCTTATTCCAGTGTGGGAAAGAGACGGAGCTATACAGGATGTCTAGCGCCATCTCTTTCACACACTGGAAAAGGAGTAAAACAATACCGTAATGTTTTAAGAGTAAAACAATACTGCTTTAGGACGTCATGGTACTCATGGTAGACTACCAGGTCCAGAACTGAAGATAGTAGCATAGTTAATCTGGATAAACACGATTTAATGTATTGTTAACGCTTAATTTTCTGGAAGGAGTGGTAGTCAAAGTTGTAGTTGACGAGTAATGTGTAGAATGGTTTGATGTTGCATTCATTATGCAAGTTGATAGTTCATGACGTCATCTACCTCTTTTAGTCGTTCTACGTATTCATTTAAGAGGGTATGTCCGATGTTCAGTAAAAATAGCTAGTCGTACACACCTTCACAAGAATTGGGTGGGTACAATATGGCAAAGAATATTATTTGTGGATTTGCCGAAATTTTCTGTAGGTTTAGCAACTTAAACAGAGTAAAGAGACTACTGGCGTACGTTCTTTAATCTAATATTTAAAATTCTCGTGTCGCGGTGTTTGTTACCAAACTCCTCCGAAACGGCTGTACCGATTTGTATGAAATTTTGTGTGCATATCGGGTAGGTCTGAAAATCGGTCAACATCTATTTTTCATACTCCTAAAACCTAACAAAAATGTCCACGCGAAAGAGGTCAGGGGCAGCAGTTAGTCATCTAATAAAATAACATGGTAAAGAAAGCAAAACAATAAAAATCAAACGAACAAAGTAATATAAAATAATACATTTATTGTTAAAAAATAAATACAGGTCAAATATTGAGCTTAAAATAATATAAACTAAAACATTATATCACAATTTATTTGCACTTTAAACCAATTGTGTCAGGTACCATTTAAATACAAAATAAAATATAATCATAAATACATTTTGTCTGAGCATAATAGGTAATATAATTATTTATTAAAATTAAATATGGCTTGATTTTTGGTAATAGGATACGCGTGTTTGGAGTAGGTTGATCAATTCAAAAAGTGAGATTAGCTAGGAAATATTCCCCTACGACTAGGTGATCTATCTTTGTTTGCGGAATGAATACAAAAACATTATCATATAAATAAGTTCTATAATTTGTAAGCTATAGTCGCGCTGTAGCAAAGTCTATACATTACAGCACATGGCATGTTTACAATATACATAATAATGCACGATATACGTGATTCTAGCTAGATCCACCACCGTTTAGATTTTTCGTCGGCTGATGGAAAAATATCTAACCTGGCGGGTTGAGAATCATGTGCGGAAGTCATAGTAAACAGTGGCTTTCACGGTGTACATCACATTTATTTCCCATTTCTTTCTGCACATTGACGTGCATCGTCTAAGTCTATTATTTAGTGCGATATTACCGTAGCATTTTGTGCAATTTGTCCATATTGTGCAAAACTATGTGTTCAACGTTCACTCTTTAGCTAGGGCTAAGTTTGCCGAGGTAATAACTGAGCTTCCATACTGACCAGTATTAATACTCTAAAGGGACCACTGAGAACTGAAACAAAAAAAACAAATAAAATAAAAAATAAAGAAAAAATATATTTTTGCTACGTAAAAGGTTCTAGTTAAAAAGGAGCAAGAACATATTTAAAATCAATCATATTTTTCACCAAAATGTGGCGATAAATACCTTAAACTCTAAGATGGATTATAGGATTAAATCGAGGAGGGATTAAATAAGCCTTTATAAATAACCGACATCTTTATCCTTATTAGAACAGTTATCCGACAGTCCAGATTTATTTTATTAAAAAGTTAGGGTGATATCTATGAAAAAATAAAATACCGCATTATATGCGCAACGCCTATTGTGATCGATATCCGTTTCTTAAACTACGTGTTATTCTGTGTTAAGCTCGCTTTTGGACATAGTCTATACTTATAATATTTAAAACAACGTCAAAAGAATAAATAATAATAAGCTTTATAAGAAACGCAGCTTATTAGGTTTATAAGTTTTTTTTTATATTTAAAAGTGTAATTAATTTGTATAGAAATATATAAAGGAACAAGGAAAGCTTTATAAATGCATTATGGTTAATAATAAGTAATTTCAGCGTCACGACATTAATGCAATAAACAAAATATGGCGATGATGCGCCAATGGCGTGAACATTTCAGATTGCAAAATAAAACGCGCGAGCCGCGCAATCAAGGCCACCTAGGTCTGTTTGCATGTGCTCCGCGATGTCAATACTTCACTTGAAACGTCCGGTGTCGGACACCTTTTTCCGGCAGTCGGAATGAAACTCGTGCTATAATTTAAATTGACTTGCCACGACCATTTCCTGTTTCTTTAAACGGGACGGTAAATCTAAATGGTGTAATGGAATCGTGCCGTAATGCAGGCAAATTATCATGATTAAGAAAGTTAATTTATTATTCCTTTTAGTTAAGCAATTAATGGCTGATAAGGGTTTTTATTTTTAGATATATTTTTTCCGCAGTTCTTGGGTTCTATTCGAAATGGTGGTGTAACCCTATTTTTTTTTTAAGTAAATTAAGTCAGCGGCTCAGAAATTAGCTGTCAAATCCCATTAAATCTTTTAATGCGACTTCTTTTTTAGGGTTCCGTAGCCGAATGGCAAAAAATGGAACCCTTATAGATACGTCATGTCTGTCTGTCTGTCCGTCCGTATGTCACAGCCACTTTTTTCCGAAACTATAAGAACTATACTGTTGGAACTTGATAAGTAGATGTATTCTATGAACCGCATTAAGATTTTCACACAAAAATAGAAATAAAACAATTAATTTCCCCATACATAGAACTGAAAACAATTTTTTTTTTCATCAAACCCATACGTGTGGGGTATCTATAGATAGGTATTCAAAAATGATATTGAGGTTTCCAATATCATTTTTATCTAAACTGAATAGTTTGCGCTAGAGCTACTTCCAAAGTGGTAAAATGTGTGTCGCCCCCTCTAATTTCTAAAGTAAGAGGATGAAAATTCTGATAATATTTAGAATTATAGAACGTAAAAAAAACTATCAACGAAAATTGGTTTCAATAAGATATGATGTTTAGTTTTTGAGATATGGGACTTTTTCATCAAACTGCAGCAGTAACTTTTAGTTTTGCGGTTGAGTGGAAGTTTACAACTAATACTACTAACTAATGAATTACAGTTCAAAATATTGTTTGGGGCTATGGAACCCTGTGTGCGAGTAAGACTCGCACTTGGCCGGTTTTTTTACTCTTCAGATGATTTGATATTCGACAGCAGCTTTCATGACATTTGACAGTCTGTGAAATTACCAATCATAAAAGTTAAAAGATTAAATCGAGTAACCTTTCGAAATTGAGGGGTTAATCCAGTTTCTGCCAACGACCTTTTAACGTCACCTAAGGGGCTAATCCAATTGGGTAAGGCAAACTTGAACTTAAATAAAAAAAAAAAAAAAAAATTCGTTTATTTCAGGTCATTGACCCATATTGGTTTACACAACAATACAAATAAAAATGACAATGTTCATGCAATAAAAAAAAGTAATAATTAAAATAAAACAAAACAAAATAAAACATAACAATTAATTTAAATTAAGTAATGAAGTTATGTCAGCAGTAAATAATAAAATGTCTTTATGATATGAAATTATAATGTCAAAAGGCACAGAGCAAAATAAAATAAAAATAAAACAGAATTAGATGGCCAATAAATTAAATTATGGAATTAAGTTATGTCAGAATTAAAAACTATAATATCCAAAAGACATGAAATCTATATAAAAATTACAAATCAAGCACTAACAATATGCCTGCCACAACAATGCCTTACGTAGGGGCAATCCAGTCGCTGAGCAACCATCGCCAGGACAGTGTTGGAGCTAGCCCGCACCCTGCGCACCAAGGACGCGCACCGCTTGCGCATGGTGGCGTGGAAACAGTCGGTGCGCGCTTCCGCAAACATGCCTGATGCGCTGCAGAAGCGGGGTAGCCCCAACACAGCCCTGAACGCATTGTTGTATTGGACACGAAGAGCACTGTAAGCAGCTTGTGAGTAAGATGCCCATAGGCTGCATGTGTATAAGGAGGTACAGAAAGCTTTAAAAAGTATGATTTTAACCTGATTTGAACATCGTGCAAACCTACGGGCTATCATATTTGCTCTCTTAGACAGTGCCCTCCGCTCCCGCTCAATGTCAACATGGTCTTTCAGATCAGATGTTACCCAATGCCCCAAGTATTTAAATTGGTCCACCCGTTCCAACGGTACACCATTCAAGCGAATTGGCGGTACTTGCTGTGGGCATTTGGCGCCTCCCTGAAATACCATGAATTGGCTTTTCGCGACATTATACTTAAGGCCATGGCTGACCGCGTACTCCTGACAGACTTGTAATAGCTTGCGTAATCCACAAACCGACGCGCTCAGCAGCACCATGTCATCTGCATAACTCAGATTGTTCACACATACATCATCAACATGGCAGCCCACATGCCGACTACTGAGCGCGACGATGAGTGCATCCATGTAGAGATTGAAAAGTGTGGGTGAAGTTAACCCACCTTGTCTCACCCCACATTCAAGCCTGTATGGCTCCGATAATGAACCCGCCCATCTGACATTGTTAACCTGGTGTTCGTACCAATACTTGAAGATGTTAACAAGTTCATGCGGCATGTTTATGCCCTCGAGTTTTTGCCACAACACATCATACGAAACCAGGTCAAAGGCCTTGGACAGGTCGAGGAAGCACGCGTACACTGGTGTTTTACGATCCGTGTAGTATCTGACGGTATGCTTGAGACACAGTATTGCACTATCAGTAGACAATTTAGGTCTAAACCCAAACTGATTATCATGCAGAGACACAAGTTTATTTAACCGTGTATCAAGCAAACCGTCAAACACCTTTGCTATAACAGTAGCAAGAGATATAGGCCTGTAGTTAGTTTTATCAGCTAGATCACCAGTTTTATTCTTCACCACAGGCACTACTACCGTTCTCATGAAGTCGTACGGCAGGTATGAATGGCTCAGACATAGCGAGTAAAACATAGCTAAAACCCTAGACACATGCGGGCCGGCACACTGTAAGTGTTCAATACTTAGGCCATCATGGCCAGGAGATTTGCCTCTGGTCATATATTTTATGATTTTCCCCACCTCACTGGCCAAAATCCTCGTCTCCATAACACCCATCAGCTCATCATCATTGACCTCAGCAATCTGCCTTCCTAACTGAGGCTTTACAGAAAAGTAAGACTTAAATAGACTCGCAATACCTTCCGCTTCGCTAACCCCGTCAACGCTCACTGGTAGGCCAGGGCCCACGTTTACCTTTTTGGTACCCTTCCAAAAACCACGAAAGTCACCGTTCGAGTGCTTCATGGCAAGGGAATCCATTTTCAATTGGTCTTGATGATCTTGGGACCACTTAAGCCTAGATTTGAATACCCTTCTGGTTTCGCACATTCCGCGATATACTTCCCCGCATCTAGGCTTGCCGCAAAATACCCATTCAATAAACTTAGTTCTGGCCACCCGATGAGCCTGCTTGACGTTATTGTTCCACCCTACTACACGCGAGCCACCCATACCCGACCCCCCGCTTCCACGACCCGCCAAAGACGCGTCACGAAGAGCAGACACAATATCAGAGTACAGTCCGTCAATGGCACGCCTATGACCACGGTCGCGGCAATAAGAGTCAGCACAGTGAATACACTCAACAGGAAAGTCAACAAGTCTGAGCCTCTCGTTACACTCACTAGTATACAAGGCAACCTGTTCCCCCGTACGTACACCCCACACTACCCCCTTATCCAACATAACACTGTGATGTACCGTCTGCGGAATCAGATTTAATTTACACTCGATAATAAGTGGAAAGTGATCTGACCATACCGTGTCATAATTCACATACGCGTTAGTAACAGATTGTCCTGCAGACTGAGTTACCAAGCAGTGGTCCAGCCAGCTGCACGACCCGTACACGTCACTGATAAAAGTGAACGTATCCGAGTCAATACCTAGCATTTCCACATCAACACATATCCAATACTGCTCAGCACAATAGCTTACAAGCTCGTTGTAAAATAGGCCATACGGTGTAGCATTAAAATCGCCTAAGATATACACAGATTCAATGCCGTACTCCTCAATTATTGCGCTTACCATACTAAGACAATCCGTGAACTCAGCTAAATTGGCCGCCGCGTTCGTAGGCATATATACGCTAAGCACTATCACTGGCCGGTCGCCGGTTATTATTTTAATGGCACATATACGCTCACTATCACTACGCAGCACAGACACTGCACACACACACACACACACACACACTTACCTACTTACTTATTTCTTCGTAAGATTTTTATCAAACACGCCGAAACTCTTGGGAGACGTCGGAAAACCCTTACTTAAAAGTATTCGAGTAACAAAAATATTGTATTCATTTTTATATTCATTTAATAAAGTAGATTAGTAAAACTTTTAGCTCTGTGTTTGAAGGTCCCGGAGCTATGGACCTGCCATTTTATTTAAATTTAATTTGGACAGCCACAGAACTAGTAGCTTTCGACAGGCCCAACTGTCGATATTAGGGCTTATACCAAATACCTTGCTTTATGCTTACGAATGGGAAGTGGGACTGGACTGGCCACGTCTGCCGCATGCCCAATGATCTGAGGGCCAAAATAACCACTTTCTGGAGCCCTGACACAGCCAGAAGGCGTCGTGGTAAACCTCGTAGAAGATGGCGGGACGAGCTAGACAAGACCAGCGACTTGTTGTCCACAGTGGCCCTGGATCGAGACAATTGGAAGTCACGGGGAGAGGCCTTTGCCCAGCAGTGGGATGACGCAGGCTAACAGTATCAAGTATGCTTACGAATATACAGGGTGGAAAAGACACCGACGCTAAAACGGTTACCACGTAATCAGCCCCCGTATTCACAAACCCGTTCGATTCGATGTCGATCGACAAGTCGTATCGTCTTTTTTTTTGGCGCACGAAATCTAGTGAGATAGACGTGATAGACATAGGACTTGTCGATAGACGTCGAATCGAACGGGTTTGTGAATACGGGGGCAGTACATCATTCTGAACCATCATCTGCCTAGCCTTTTCCCAAAACTACCTTGGGGTCGGCTTCCAGCCTAACCGGATGCAGCTGAGTACCAGTATTTTAGACGAAGCGACTGCCTATCTGACCTCCACAACCCAATAACTGGATAATACGATACTGGTAAGACTGGATGTCAGACTTTTTGCTTCTGACTACTCGTAACGACTGTCAAAGATCTACAAATGACAGCCCTGACCGACGGCTTAACGTGCTTTTCGGGGCACGGAGGAAACTCGGTATGTAATTATGGTCACCCATCTACAGACCAACCTCGGCAAGCACGGCTTAACATTAAAGATCGACCCGGCTGGTATTACTTAGACACGAGCTCCTCATCAATAGTCATCAGTACATCATTCAGAAGCACCCCTCGTATAAATTTTTCATCGGTTATTTAAAAAAAATCAGCAGTTGGTTCAGAATGATACGTCAGTGCCTTCCAGCCTGTATTATTCCTGTGTTTATGGAACAAATTGATCACATACTTCGTGTCTGCAGCTTGAGGAACGAACGTCTCTTGATTTGGCTGCGACAGTTTACTGCCAAAGACGTTTCTATCGCTACAAGTAAACACTGCAGCGAGACATCACACCGTAACCCTTAACCTAAGAGTATCTGGTCCTAAAGAACCTTGTATCGATGCTTCGACCTTCTGGATCACTTACCTACAATTATTACGTCCTGCAAACCTCAGATAAGCCGAATTGCGATAAGGCTACGCGACTCTAATTCAACAGACATAAGGTTGAAAGTGCTGTGGACTACATACCTCGGATGAGCAGATTTGCGATAAGACCGCGCGTTCCGGTACACATGTCCGCCGACTCCGCCCTGAGAGACGAGCATGCCGGTCGAGCTGGCCGCGCTCATTGCCGTGTGGAGCGACACCGGTGTCAAGCGACTCAAACGCAACAGACGTAAGGTTGAAAGTGCTGTGAACTACATACCTTGGATGAGCAGACTTGCGATAAGGCCGCGCGTTCCGGTACACATGTCCGCCCTGAGAGACGAGAGTGCCGCGCGAGCTGGCCGCGCTCACGGCCGTGTGGAGCGACACCGGTGACCCGGATGATCCGGATAGACGCCGGATGTAACGCTCTTCTTGTTCCTCGTTTGTTGGTGTTTTGTCTCCTATTGAAAAAGTTTTTGTCATAGTATAGGATCCCGCTATACAACGACCTTCACCGAGCTGGTTAATGGATGAAACTTATTTAAAATTTATTTTATATTAAATTGAATATGTCAATATATATATATCATACGGGTTGCCTAAAAAATTTCAGTCAGGACATTTTTTTTTGAAATTTGAAACTATTCACCGGTCTGGTCAATAGACAAATTCCATACCAATCGAAAGTATAAAGCCCATAGAATATGTTACGTTAGGTTGCCTTTTCTTTTCCCGTCACAACTCACGGGTAGGCGGGTATAAACAGGTAAATCGATATTAATAACTTACTCCGGTCTGGTTAATGAATTAAAAAAGGCAACCTAACGTTTGCATATTTTATGGGCTTTACACTTTCGATTGGTATGGAATTTGTTTATGAACCAAACCGGTGAAATGTTTCAATTTTTTTTTATTATTATTAATTATTAATCATATCCTGGACTGAATTTTTTTAGACAACCCATATGCAATATATTTATTGACATATCAAATCTATATATCTATCTATATATTATAAAAATGAAACCTGTTTTCCTTGGTCACGGCATCACGCGTGAATGGCTGGACCGATTTCATTAATTCTTTTTTTGTTGTTAATATTAGGAGAAGGTTCTTACGGAAAAAAATATTAAGAAAATCTCTCAGAAATATTGAAAAATATACATTTAATTTTGCATATTTAAAAAAACGCGCGTAACGAATGTCAATGTCATTCACAGCCATAGACTATATTGAAAGAGCATTGTTTGTTCGGAAACGTGACTCATACCTAAGATAGGTCAGCTATACAAAATAAAGTAGTGCATCATTGCTACTCTAAGGCGGTACGAAGTTCGCCGGGTCAGCTAGTTTAATATAAAATAAGTTTCATCCATTAACCAGCTCGGTGAAGGTCCTTGTATGGCGGGATCTTAGGCCATCACTGTTATTCCTACTACTATTACCTATATCTGCGAAAGTTTGTGAGGGTGTAGGGATTTGGATTTTTGTTACTCTGCATGCAAAAACTTCTGAATGGATCTAGATAAAATTTGGCATAGGGATAAATAATAATCTGGAATAGCTCTTAGGATATTTTTCAGGAGACTTTTTATCCCGGCAGTACGTTCTCTTGAGACAATTATCGAAATAAACTCGGGCGACATCGTGAGCATAAGCTAGTTATGTGATATATTTTTAAAGACGAACGCCATCATTGAGACAGGTTTAGGAAGCGCTGACATGACGACTTGGATTAATTCATGAAGAATTAGCTAAAGAAGGAATTAGAAAGATATACAAGCTTCATTTTAAATAACCTTAAACCTTTTAATACTTATAGTTTCATACATTTGTGTTCATCGTCAAAATATAGGGAACATTTATTAGGGTTCCGTACCCTAACGGGACCCTATTACTGAGACTTCGTCATCCGTCCGTTCGTCCGTCCGTCTGTCACCAGGCTGTATCTCATGAACCGTGATAATTAGCCTGTTGAAATTTCTACAGATTATGTATTTCTGTTGATGCTATAACAACAAATACTAAAAACAGAATAAAATAAATATTAAGGGGGGGGTCCCATACAAAAAAGTGATTTTTTTGTTCGTTTTTATATATAATGGTACGGAACCCTTCGTGCGCGAGTCCGCTTCGCACTTGGCCGGTTTTTATTATCGATTTCAGGATTCGTCCCATTTTCTTAGCTTATTTTGGCCCACTGCTGGGCGAAGGCCTGCCCGTAGCGTTCCACTCTACTTTCTGTGCGGCTTTCTACAGGCCAATCTCTCATAAACACCTCTAAGTCGTCTCGCCAGCGTTATCTAGGCGTTCCTCTGCGACGACTTGATAACTTCATAAAATAGTAAACTTTTTTTGACTCAACAACTAAATAGTACCATCAAGTAGTCTAGTAAATAAATATTACCATCAAGGCTGCCTATAGGTGTTCGTCTCGTCAGGTCGGGACTGCTGCCCCAAGGACTCAACGCGCCCAGCGGACTAGAGAGACCTGCCGTCACCAATGTGTCGTCCTCGTCTTCAGACTCTAAGGGAAGAAATCATCATCATCATCATCTGCCTGCCTTTCTAATTATTTTGGGGTCGGCTTCCAGTCTAACCAGATGCAGCTGCGTACCAGTACTTTACATGAAGCGGTTGCCTATCTGACCTCCAGAACCCATTCGGTACTGGGTATTATGATACTCCTTGGTAAGACTTGTTGTCAGACTTTCGAGCCAGTGACTAAATAAAAAATAAATATTGCGGAAAAGTTTTTATTGAATCCTACCTTCGAAAACGTCAAAAAAGTTTTCCTTTGAATCATTCAGTGTTGACGACGACTTCGACTTTTTCTTTCTTTTGCTCTGAAACAACACGAGTAATAGTACATTACATCACGCTTATAATCCCCGAAGGGTTAGGCAGAGGTGTAGCTAATAGTACAACCACATTTCGTCACGCCAAATTACATGGAACTTAAAGAACATAACGATGTTCTTTAAGTTCCATTAATAGGAGGCGAGCCTATTGTCAAACCGGGTACAAATCCAGGCACCGTGGTTGCTACTGAGAAATTCCTGATGGAAATACCAAAAACACTTTGCTCGACTCGGGAATCGGACCTCGCAGTGTCTAGACCAACGAGACCATCTATAATACCTATGTAGGTCAGTACTATGTACCTATTTCTAGAGTTCTAGACAATTGTTTGAAAAAACTAAAAATATACATTGTTATTCAAATATCGACTAAATGATCATGGTCCTTAAGTTCAAAATGAAATCATGGACCTTAAGTTCAAAATTAAAACCCGTACCTTAGTAAGTTCTTCTGCTACTGACATCTCTAGAGCGTGGTGCGTCCTCGCCAACGCAGCCAGTGCCTCTTCTAACACACGGTTACGTTCTATCTGTTAAAGAAAACGAATGTTCATCAAATAAGTATTTTGTTTACTGGTATTCTTAAGCTGAGATGATTTTAATCTTTAGATTATGTAAAAAAAAAATTGAATTCGGCGGGACGAACTGGACAGGTTCCATCACAACTGGAAGGAGAACGCGCGCGTTCTCATGAAATGGAAAAAATAGAAAAATGGAAACAGGGGGAACAGTGGAGGGAGGCCTTTCCCACTTCTGAGCAAAGGCCTCCCGCCTTTGCTCAGAAGTGGGACAGAGTAAGAAAAAAAGTATTCAAATGTCTTTTTCATGCTCACTTCTTTATACGTCCGTGCAGTATCACACATCCTGCTCGGAAGTATATGGAGGCGAACCCTCATTCTTTTTTTGCGAAGCTTTCATTTATTGATTTAAACCTGTAGTCAGCCGATGGATTAGGTGGCAGTTACCTCTCTGTTAAGCTTGGCGGTGTCGGAGTCCCGCGCCTGCGCCACCAGCGCGGCGCAGTGGCGCAGCGCGGACAGCGCCTCGGAGCCCGTGCCGCACGCGTGCTGGAAGCGCTGGACGATACATTGGAATTATTGTTCATTATTATCTGTCTGAAAGTGGCGCCGGTCACTGAAAACTTGTAATTTTACATAAAAATCAATTTTAAGTACTTTACGATAGGGCGGAAATTAGTTTAACAGAAATAATAATACAAATAAGGTTATATAAAATCACGTTTCAACCAAAAGGAACGGAGGTTACCTATCATAAGCTCGAAAAATATTTGACCGAATTTCATTACACCACTTTACTTACTTTACTTTTCAACTATTTTCTTTTTGTTTTTTTTTACTCCATCAAAATCACGTCTAATCAGCGAGCTTATCGTCGCAGATGGTATTAAAGCTCACCACCACACCTTCGGCTTGCTACAGCCTCAGCCGCGGCGGCGCTTCTCAAGCCACCTGCTCCTCAGCTGGCGGGCCGCCCCCCCCCCCCCACCACCGCGCCTACGCGGGCTTAAATAAAACTCTAGGGGTAGGGCAGACAAGACTACGTGGAGTCGGTTTAGCAGCAATTCGTTTCTGTCACTAAACTTTTGTAGCACAACATATTGACTTTTTATGAAACTATTTTAATTTAATATTCAGAGTGCTACCAAGTGACCGGCTATATACTAGAGACCAAATAATATTCCGTAAAATGTTGTTTCGGTGTGGTTAAAATATGGCAAATAAAACATTTGGCAAATGAAAAAGATCAAAAGAGCTGGCTTCGGCCAATAGTAAAAAGTTTTTTTTGTAAATCGGCGAAAGATAGTTCGGTAAAATAATATCTATGACACATGATACTTCGATGATCTAAAAATATGTCAAATAATGAATAAAATTTTATTCATTTTCGGTAAAATGAAAATTCGAACAAAAGAAATTCGGAAAAGTGATCGGCTCCCGAAAATTAAAATGTGACGCAGACGAAGTTGCCCGGGTCAGATATTATGGATCTCGAGATATTGTTCATACCATATACGCAGAATGATGCAGCGAGTTCCCAACATTGACACTCTTATCCAAAGCTGCGACAATGGCGGAGCATTCGCGTAGCTGTGTATCCAGTAAAGCGAGACTGTTCGTCGCTGCTGTTAACGCATCTTGCATTGAACCTGAAACAAACGGAAATAATTATTGTCTTGTGTATTTCTTTGCCTAAAAACATTTATTAAGAAGAAAGATTTATGAATTGAGGATTTATTTTGGAGGAGCTCGTGGCTATATAATAACAGCCGCCCAGGTCGATATTTAAGGTTAAGCCGTGCTTGCCGAGGTTGGTCTGTGGATGGGTGACCATAATTACATACCGAGTTTCCTCCGTGCCTCGGAAAGCACGTTAAGCCGTTGGTCCCGGCTGTCATTTGTAGATCTTTGACAGTCGTTACGAGTAGTCAGAAGCTAAAAAGTCTGATATCCAGTCTTTCCAAGGGGTACCGTATTACCTAGTTACTGGGTTGTGGAAGTAAGATAGGCAGTCGCTTCATGTAAACTACTGGTAGTCAGCTGCATCCGGTTAGACTGGAAGCCGACCCCAAGATAGTTTGGGAAAAGGCTAGGCAGATGATGAAAGATTTATGAATTGAACTGAATTTTCTCATTGGCATGCTGGTTTCCTCTAGATTTTTCCTTCACTGAAGCGAGTGATAATTATACAATACGCACATGAAGTTTTGTAGATGTTGTAGGTGGTAATTTTAAACGATATAGTAGCTTATAAAACATTTTGGTTAAGACACGGATACATTTACAAATCGAGGAAAATACATACAAGCGCACCCGCTTGCAGTGCTCGCGCTGACTAAACTGCCGGCGTCTTGTATGGGGATCCAGTGGCTCATAATTATATTAATTATCTATACTTACGAGTACATAGGTTATAAATAATCTCATTTCTACTTGCTAACTATGAACCTAAAGAACATGAACGCGTCGCTAACACGTGTCTTGGGTTCGAACATGAGACCTGTGAATTGAGACCGATCACTGCTTGTGACAAGGCTATTAAAACATTTAAACTCACAACGTGAATCTGAATTTAGCTTTTTTTGAATAGCTCATTTTATTTAAAACCGGCCAAGTGCGAGTCGGACTCGCGCACGAAGGGTTCCGTACCATTATTTATAAAAACGAGAAAAAAAATCACTTCGTTGTATGTGAGCCCCCCTTAAATATTTATTCTGTTTTTAGTATTTGTTGTTATTGTAGCAATAGTAATACATAATCTGTAGAAATTTCAACTAGCCAGCTATCACGGTTCATGAGATACAGCCTGGTGACAGACGGACGGACGGACGGACGGACGGACGGACAGCGAAGTCTCAGTAATAGGGTCCCGTTTGACCCTTTGGGTACGGAACCCTAAAAACCACTTCAAGTGAACCTGCCCTCAAAAACGGTGAAGGAAAACATCGTGCGGAAACCGGCATGTTCTACAACTAAAAATTCGAAGACATGTGGCATGTGGCCCGCACTGGGCCCGCGTGGTGGATTACAGCCCACTCCCTCTCATAGAGAGAATGCCTGTGGTGCAGCAGTGGGAACATTATAGGCTGATGATGATGATGATGATGATGAAGTGAACCTTACCGAACGCCCATGCAAGATTCATCAAAATAGCTTTCTTTAGTATCTCACCTAGCGGTTTGCATTCGTCTTCCAAATCCTCGGTGGCTTCCCTCGCAGAGTCTGGCGAGGCGCCCGCCCACAGGTAGTGACCGGAGTACGCTATGTGCTCGTTCATTGCTGTTACCCATTGCTGCAACAACATAAACATAACATCACGCCTGTTATCCTCAAAGGGTTAGTAGCAGATGCGCATTTCGCAATTTATGTGTTTCAAGTCCCGTGTAATAGGGGGCTAGCCTATTGCCTTCAACCTGCTCCTCTCACCTCTTGCTCAGTAGTAGCGCTTGCGACTCTAGACCAACGAGGTAGTCAAAAATTTGTTGTTTATTTATAATTGTAGTAGATCTCAAATTATTTAACTTTTTAGATTCATTTAATTAAATTTTAAAATTTGATTGTGGTCATTTTATTTGACATTAGAAATGCTTGTATTAATTTTAATTTTTATAAATTTGTTATTTTGATGCTTTAGTCGTAATGTGACGTGTTTCTGTCTATGATTATTTAATTACTAACATAATTTTAAGTGTACCAACTAACCAAATTATGGATAGTTGAGTCTGAATTAAATGAATTGAATTGAATTAAATTGAAAAAGAAATCCACAAAACAATTTTTCCATTTGTTGCCATTTTAATAGCACATGGTTGTTGACTGTACAGATAATATGATTCTAGAAGCGTTTTTGCCAAGATTTGTTCAAAACAAACTTTGAAGCACGCTTGTTTGATCTAGTCTTTTTGTGAAATTTTGGTTTTTGTTTTTGTATAGACTCTTTTTCTTATTTACCGATCGTTTGTAAATGTGTGGACATTTTAGGGCTTATAAATTCCTAGATCCTTGGTAATTTTTATCTCGTTCTACGTTTTGTAGTAAGCAACGACTTATTGTCGGGCCTACGATGTCCTCACATACTTAGGTACTAACGCTGTAACACAAATAAACCAAATGATTTTAAAAGAGTCACCACGGAGTTTCTGGCCGGTTCTTCTCCATAGGAAACGACCAACCCGAACCGTGCACCTTTTTGTAAACAAAAAAGAAAGAAAGAAAAAACGTTTATTGGCGCCATCGCCACAAGTACACACAATATTAAAGAAATAAAAACAAATATAAAAATAAAAAACTTAATACTAAACAAGAAATCGACGTTTTATAAGTGCCCGTGTAGGCCCTATGTAAAATAAAACTATTTGATTTTGATAAGAATGGACCGCCATGTTAGCAATAAATGTTTCAAAACACTTATTTGAAAACATGTTTTGAAACTTTTGATCCGTCCTTACGTTTGCTTGGAGAAAATTTTTTCACCAAACTAAAATGGGCCTTATGGACAACTCAATAAGGTAAAGTATTTGAAAGGCCCAGTTTCCACAAAAGCGGTGTCGAGCGGAGCGAAAAGGAAGCGCGAGAATCAAGCAATCATAGCGGTTGAAATTCATATCACGTCTTTCATCTCTCCTGTGATTGGTCGGTTCTTGCACGTCTCCTTCCCGCCCTGCTCGTCTCTGCTTGGTGGAAAACGGATCAAGTTTTTTTTTCACTTTGCTCTACGGCGAGTCGTCACTAAGGGACTATATGTCTTAGTGACATCATAAGGAGTACAACTGACCTGCATACAGGCCGCCACGTCCTTCTCCCCCTGCACAGCCAGGCGGTGCGTGTCGCCGTCACTGGAACGCAGCACTATAAGTGGGACTATATGTCTTAGTGACATAGACATAAGGTGTACAACTGACCTGCATACAGGCCGCCACGTCCTTCTCCCCCTGCACAGCCAGGCGGTGCGTGTCGCCGTCACTGGAACGCAGCACTATAAGTGGGACTATATGTCTTAGTGACATAGACATAAGGTGTACAACTGACCTGCCTACAGGCCGCCACGTCCTTCTCCCCCTGCACAGCCAGGCGGTGCGTGTCGCCGTCGCTGAAGCGCAGCACTATAAGTGGGACTATATGTCTTAGTGACATAGACATAAGGTGTACAACTGACCTGCCTACAGGCCGCCACGTCCTTCTCCCCCTGCACATCCAGGCGGTGCGTGTCGCCGTCGCTGAAGCGCAGCACTATAAGTGGGACTATATGTCTTAGTGACATAGACATAAGGTGTACAACTGACCTGCCTACAGGCCGCCACGTCCTTCTCCCCCTGCACATCCAGGCGGTGCGTGTCGCCGTCGCTGAAGCGCAGCACTATAAGTGGGACTATATGTCTTAGTGACATAGACATAAGGTGTACAACTGACCTGCCTACAGGCCGCCACGTCCTTCTCCCCCTGCACATCCAGGCGGTGCGTGTCGCCGTCGCTGAAGCGCAGCACTATAAGTGGGACTATATGTCTTAGTGACATAGACATAAGGTGTACAACTGACCTGCCTACAGGCCGCCACGTCCTTCTCCCCCTGCACAGCCAGGCGGTGCGTGTCGCCGTCGCTGAAGCGCAGCACTATAAGTGGGACTATATGTCTTAGTGACATAGACATAAGGTGTATAACTGACCTGCCTACAGGCCGCCACGTCCTTCTCCCCCTGCACAGCCAGGCGGTGCGTATCGCCGTCGCTGAAGCGCAGCACTATAAGTGGGACTATACGTCTTAGTGACATAGACATAATAGTCCGGGGCTTTTAGATTTGAACCCTGCATTAAATATAAACAGCGATTTTTTTCTTGAATCGTGTACTTGACCTTAGCTCTTCAAATAATAAAAAAAAATTAAACATTTTCCGAGACCGGATCAAGCTGAAAAAGACGAAAACACGTTTTTGTGAATAAAAACATGGGAAAAAAAGTTAACAGGACAAATTTAGTTACTTTAGGTAAAGAATTGGTGACAGTAATATATTTTTTCAGAATTAAACATTTTCGTCCACGGAAATTACGGTAAAAAAACATTTACGAAATTTTTGGATTGTACTTAAGGCAAAAATATAAACAGCGATTTTTTTACATAAAATAACTTAAATTAATATATTACACCGCCAATTAACAAAATTAAACATATTGTACTACCGGAAGTTATTATTACCAGTTTTTTTACAATAGCGGTTGAGGCAAAAAGGTAACAGGGTTTAATTTAGTTTAACTTTCATCTAAAGGCTATTTCTAACCTATTTACACGAAAATTAAACACCTTAAAGCAAATCGTGAAAAAAAAATCAATTAATGTTTACGTAAAATACGTCTGCAAGCTTTATTCTTGTATTTGGCGCAGCACTTTCATAGGAATTTGATCTTTCCGTAATATAAATAAGGTGTACAATCGCGTAACTCAATAAAACACCGACTCAAACAACAACACAGTCATACTCACACAATGAACGCAGCGCTTATCTTGTTTACGCACACTAGCACACGCCGTACGCCGCACGCTGCTTAGCGCTAACACCTTGCATCGTAATTTAATTTTTACTTTGACAATATTAATTATCGCTCTAATTTGTTTAATTTTGGGGGATTAAGGTTTGGATTTATATATTTCTCATTATTAAATGAATTTAAATCCTGTTACATTTTTGCCGTAAGTAGTATTTAAGATTTTTTGATTTTCTTGATTTTCTGTGAAATCCGGAGCAGAATTTGTTTAATTTTCATAATAATAGTTAGACATGGTGATATAAATCATTTTAGCGCTATTTTTGTCCTGTTAATATTTTTGCCTTAAGTACGAAGTCAAATTATAAGATTTTTTTTTTAAAAAACGAGTGTTCCGTGGACGAAAATGTTTAATTTTCTGCCCTACTTGTAGTACTCAATCTGTTCTACAAATACTCCAAATAAACATACCTGTTTATATTTTTTTCCACCAAGTTATATACATAGTAGACGTTTTCTTAAAAAAAACATACACGCGGAGGTGAACTTTTCGCGGGATACAGCTTAATATACTCTCCTGTCCATACCCTACACATTCAATGAAAAAAATCGCTGTTTTTAATTAATGCAAAGTTAGCCTAATATTCGGCGTAAATTCCCCGGACTATAATGTGTACAACTGACCTGCCTACAGGCCGCCACGTCCTTCTCCCCCTGCACAGCCAGGCGGTGCGTGTCGCCGTCGCTGAAGCGCAGCACTATAAGTGGGACTATATGTCTTAGTGACATAGACATAAGGTGTACAACTGACCTGCCTACAGGCCGCCACGTCCTTCTCCCCCTGCACAGCCAGGCGGTGCGTGTCGCCGTCGCTGAAGCGCAGCACTATAAGTGGGACTATATGTCTTAGTGACATAGACATAAGGTGTACAACTGACCTGCCTACAGGCCACCACGTCCTTCTCCCCCTGCACAGCCAGGCGGTGCGTGTCGCCGTCGCTGAAGCGCAGCACTATAAGTGGGACTATATGTCTTAGTGACATAGACATAAGGTGTACAACTGACCTGCCTACAGGCCGCCACGTCCTTCTCCCCCTGCACAGCCAGGCGGTGCGTGTCGCCGTCGCTGAAGCGCAGCACTATAAGTGGGACTATATGTCTTAGTGACATAGACATAAGGTGTACAACTGACCTGCCTACAGGCCGCCACGTCCTTCTCCCCCTGCACAGCCAGGCGGTGCGTGTCGCCGTCGCTGAAGCGCAGCACTATAAGTGGGACTATATGTCTTAGTGACATAGACATAAGGTGTACAACTGACCTGCCTACAGGCCGCCACATCCTTCTCCCCCTGCACAGCCAGGCGGTGCGTGTCGCCGTCACTGAAGCGCAGCACTATAAGTGGGACTATATGTCTTAGTGACATAGACATAAGGTGTACAACTGACCTGCCTACAGGCCGCCACATCCTTCTCCCCCTGCACAGCCAGGCGGTGCGTGTCGCCGTCACTGAAGCGCAGCACGATGAGCGCGGGCTCGCTGGGTGCGGCGGAGAGCGCGGCGGCGTCGAGGTACTTGCGGCCGCGCCAGTGCGTGCCGCCGCGTGCCGCCTCCGCGCGGGACCCGTAGTACAGCAGCACGCCGCGCTGAAGGACCGCCTGGGGAAGCAAATACTCTAAATCATTCATCATCATCATCATTTCAGCCCAAAAGACGTCCACTGCTGGACATAGGCCAGTGTCGCCACATTGACATTTTGGAGGGTTTTGCCATAATCGCCACGTTTGGCAGGCGGGTTGGCGATCGCAGTACGGTTGTTACAAAAGCACAGAGAACGCTGCTGCCCATTCTCTGGCCCACCCTTAATCTACCCTTAATCGCCTCTTACGACACCCACGGGAAGATATGGGATGGTGCTATTCTTTATACTCTAAATGTGTACCAAAATCTATTAGGAATAAGTAGCGGATGCCCGACGTATGCTAGTACGCTTAAAAAAGAAATACATTGGACCCAACTTTTAAAATTATGATGTGCCTTAGTAAATAATACACCTCCTGCTAGCGTTTGATATCCTGGTACCGAATAGTACATTGTGTATTAAGGGCGGTAAGTAAGGAATTACGGTCGAGGCCCTAGTAGAAGCCCGAAGTCGAAGACTGAGGGCTTTCTGAGTCGAGGTTCGTAATTCCCGTACCGCCCGTGAAACATACAATGTTTTTCATCACATTTGCGAGTAAATAATTATGAATTATAGCCTTAATACACAAATCAGGATAACTATTATTACGAAATACGTGACCTTTTTTTTAAGCGGGTGGCGGTTTTTGCCCACACCACAGATTATACAAATGTTTCGTTCAGAAACGTTAAGGGCAACTGTTACTTATGTAGGTATACAGCCATGACGGAGTGTAAAAAAATAAAATAATTTTGAAAAATAAAAAGTTTTGATACAAAAACTATTATTAAGAACATTAGTTGAGTATTTAAGTAACATCTAGCGAGATTGCAATGAAATTCGTATTTAGATAACATTTTAAGACAATTTTTCAATTGCGTGTAAACTCCTTGCTTGAACTTGCAAGACCTGTGTGCTGTGATAAATTAAAAAAAAAATACTTACCGATCGTGGCTTTCACGACAAAAAGAAAGCTCGAGGGTTTTATATGGGGCATTACGGCAAAGTTAACCTGTATGTTTAGATACTGTTTACGTGCAAGTGTGATGAAAAAGACTTTACGAAGTGCCCTGACTGACTTAACCCTTCTAGCGTATGATATCCTGGTACTGAAAATACGTTTAAAAAGTTTGTATTTACTTTGTTTTTGTTAACGTTTGTATAATAAGTTAGTTTGTATATTAAGTATAAACCAATTACAGTAAGATAATCTACAGAGAGATGTCACATTTTAAAATCGGTAAGGGTAACCCATAATCAATAGAAAAAAAATTATTGACGCGTAAAAATTAAACGCACATCAAGTGTGAAGTTCCAGAAACTGGGCATAAGTCTTATTGGTGTAAAAGGTAAGAAAATCAAATTCTAATAAGCAATCAATACAAAACTCCTGAGAAACGTCGACGCTAGTTTGACATCAATTGAAATTCAACTTTAGAAACGTTTACATAAGGCTGAAATTAAGTTAATCTCTCAAGAAATTTTCAGCAATGATTTAAACAATGCAAAAATCATAGCAATGTCTGCTTACCCAAACTGGTCTCCAGCCCAAGAACCGCGACCTCTTTAACAGTGGCCCTTCGAACCTGGCAGCTGTTCTCTGTAACCGCTGCACCGGTCTTACGCTCAACACTTCGCGCATATCGGTGTCCTTCGCCATGTCGATTGCTAACTGACCTGCAAATGTTTAAACATGTTTAAATCAAATAAGAGAAAAGCAACAGAGAAAAAACAGCCTAACTAAAGTGGGAATAGGCTGGCCACGTAGCACGAATGCACCCGGAAAGGTGGGCAAAGATCGTCACTCACTAGACGCCTGACGGAGGCAATCGCCGTCGAGGTAGACCGCGGCGAAGGTGGTGTGACGATCTGCCCCCGTATTCACAAACGCTCGGTTTCGATTCGGAAAGTCTTATGTCTATCTCGCTCGCTTTCGTAATGCCAAAACAAGATAGACATACGACTTATCGAATCGAAATAGAATCCAAGCGTTTGTGAATAGGAGGCCTTATCTTGTTTGCCGGGCGATCGTCGCCAGATACCGCACAAGATAGAGATGTTTGGAAGGAGGGGCCTTTTCCCAACAGTGGGACACATTAGAGGCTAACAAAAAAAAAACAAATAAGTGCAGTAAGTTGTATGACAAACATGGTAACATAATCGGATAGTAGCTTAGATCGAGTTGTGCCAAACCATTTGCCGATCGGCAATTCGGCACGAGCCAACAAAAAGCCGAAATATGTGTAGCCATTATTTCACACCGTTTAAACCTTGGCTGCAGTGCTGCCGAGCACAACAAAACAATGACAGATTTGTATAGCATTTGTGGCCTCTTTCCAAGCACCGCATTCATTATAACCAGATTTGATTCGATACGGCTAAAAAACAACAAAATTGTGCTTAGTTATACAATGTGTTGTTTTGCATTCTCGTCAAATTCAAGGAGGTAATTACGCTAATGATTCTCGACCCAAATCAACAATAAAATAGGTAGGTGTTTTTTTATTTTTTTTTTCTTATTTACGGAAATCCGTAAGTGTGAACCAGCCGTATTAAAACGCGGCCCGTCTGTTACCGCGCTTACACGCACACAAAGAAACGCTAACAATACATACACAACGCAAACGCAACGAACATACGATAATTTCATAGGTACCTATTCCCTACCAAGCACGGCGCGGGTATGCCAGCGGGGTGCGCGGGCGCACTCTTCGCTCGCGCGCCTATCCACCCCCCGCCGTCCCGGAACCAAACAGTGTGTTTAATGCCGCCGACGCGTGCACGTGCGTTGCGAATTCCGCTCCTAGGTACATCGTTGAGACGTAGGTGCAAAGTGCAAGATGACGGACAATTACTCAAACGTCGAGTTGGTAGAGATGGTCCGCATGTATGCCATCAGTGGAGACAGCCTACGTGGAGCAGTACGGTGTTTCCCCTCAATATGGTCGGCATGTACGCGAGTACTTAACCGAAAGGTTTGGTGACCATTGGGTGGGTCGCGGAGGACCTGTGGCCTGGCCCGTTCTCCGGACCTGACGTTTCTAAACTTTTATTTGTGGGGAGACGTTAAAAGGTTAGTTTACTCGGAGAAAGTGGCAAGTGTTACAGAATTACGTGAAAAGATAATTAGTGCTTTCGACACTTTAAAAAGGAATGTGATAGTGCTACGTAAGCTGAAGGAAAACCAGCTACGTCGTTGTCGACTGTGCCAAGAATGTGGTGGTGGCAACTTTGAACATACCTCCGGATAACTTAAGTAGGTAATTTATTTATTTGTACAAAGACTATTATTTTGTAAATACGTTGTTAGCTTAATCAATTTTATTAGTGTAAATAAGTTGATTTCAAACTTTTAACTACGCCAATAATACCTAACAGTCGAAAGTATTTCTACATACCTACTTAGCTAGCACATCTTTCCAATTCCAACAAACGTAAAAAACAATTTTAGACTTAGTAAATTGGTACACCAACTAAGGTACTAACCACCAATAAATTCAATTCACAAATAAAAACAAAATCATTAAGAAAACTTTAGGCTGAATTTACCTACGTACAATGTTCAGAGTGTTAGTTTAGATAGCAATAAAGCAAGCCATTTTATTAATCATCTGATAACTACCGAACTTAGGTAAGTACAGGTCAGTGAACTTTTCTTTGGCACACTAGTATTGTAACTGTTGTCGTTAGTAAGATTTCCGTATTCCAATGATGCTTAAAAATTAGTTTAGTATCAAGCGAAATTTATGACAATAATGTAGGTGATTTTCGAAATAAAATTAGGCAAAATTGCTAGGTACCGGTCGCCGTAGGTCAACGCACGGTCGCAACACTGTTGCATTTCGTAGGTAAGACGTCGACTGTCGACTCTCACGCACACAGAGCAGCTGCATTGTCGCTGTGTGCGTAGTTGGGTGATTCTGTTTTAAGTGTTTTGGATCAAGGGTTTTATTCTGAAATACTGTTAAATTTCAACAATAAAAAAAGCAACGCTTATTAATTATAGACCGGTACCGACCTTTAAATTGATTATTTATGTGTTTTATGACAACCTCCTGAAATTTGACGAGGATGCAAAACAACACATTGTATGTATAGTCGAAAATAGACATTTTACCTCTATCCGCTTTGACCCTCGCGCTCTGTTGCACTTTGCCAGATGAGTACTTACGAAAGGTTTTTAAATACGTCCGCCTACTTAGACAGCGAATATTTGCACAAGTTTAAGACACCCATCGAAATATTTTGCTATAGGTACCAGAACTGGGACTATGTGTGATAGTCGTGCTTTTGTGAGTCAAATTAAATTAGCTAGCGAAATCTAAATACGACAAAACAATAACAAAAACTGTTTTTAACCGACTCCTAAAAAATGAGTATTAATGATATTCTTCAGGAAAGTCAGGTACATAGTACCCGCAACCGGCTCGTGTATAGGATCAGATGAATTCTGCATTTTCTGTTACCTATTTTACAATGAAGAGCTGTCTAGAGAGAACAACCCATTTTGTTACATACCACTATTATTCCTTAGTGTAGTATCGACTCCATTTTGTAGTAGTAGGACAGCGAGCCTTGTGTGTCCTCTGTAAGCGGCACAGTGGAGGCACGTGTTCCCTTGTGCGTCTACGCAGTTTATGTTGGGAGAGTTTGGACTGCTTAGCTGTAAGAATGCAGAAATTATTTAGTTACCCTGATGGTGAGAGCAACCAAAACGAGATGACCTTAAAGCTAGACCACCTACAGCTATACCCCACACAGCTATACCCCACAATGTCGTCCATGGTGGTCTAACATGTCACACACTCTTTGTGCTCGGAGTTTATCGGTCTAAGTTATAGGTGTGCTAGCCACTTTTTTTATTATCTATAGGCTCGCGCTTAACCACTATCTCACTTGATGGTAAGCGATGATGTGGTCGACGGTGAACCACGCTTGCCTAGAAGAAACCTATTCACTCTTGACTTAAAGACCCCTAGATTGTAGCTATCGGGAAACACAGACTCAGGCAGGGAATCTCACTCCTTAGCGGTACGCATTATAAAAGTATTCCCACTTGAGAGCAAATGAAAGAGCAGCACACCAAAGCTCACAACAACCAGTTTAGAAAGTCATCGAATGCAGTCGCTGTGGTCGAAATCGGCTAGATGGCATAATGATGCCACCGTCAGTGCAACTGACAGATTTTGGTGACAGAAAAACATGCAATGAAAATGATTTCCATATTTTCCTTATTAACAAAACGTGATTTATTCAATGTCGCTTTGAGGAGATGGTTGAAATTTAAACTGATCATCATCATTCTCTTGTCCTTGTCTCGATGTATTTGGGGCTGGCGCAGCAACTTCCCTATTACTCATCATCTCATGAGATACCGCCTTTCTTGCCATATCATTCCTCACACAGTCCATCCATCGTTTCTTAGGTCTTGCTCTACTCTTATATTCATCCAAATTATTTAAATTGATACATCCGGTTAATTTCCGTAGCAGCTGAACATATTTTTATTGCTCTCACTTTGATAATACAACTGTAGTCTTCTTGATATATTTTGCTATGCTTGAGAAATTGGGAGGGATCTGTTCAATAACAAATTCAATCACAAGTTTGTTACGCAATTAGGTAGCTCGTCCTACCATAAAGTTTCCTTATTGCATTAGTGATTAGACCGCATCATCGATAGTCTCGGGTCATGGCGTTGCTTTTTGATTCAATTACAAAACGTCACACTGCATACCATAATCCAAAACTATAAGGCTACGTAAAGTGATGCTGTTCCACAAACGATGCGGCACTTAATAGCGTGTCCTGCTGTTTGTTCATTACAGGAACTGATGGACGCTACAGAGGGCGCCAAACTAGTGGCCCAGTTCTGGGCCGACACAATTTAGATTGCCATCGACACGCTAAGAAGAAGAAGGCTACGTAGGTATAGGCACTGCCAGGGCTGCGGGACTGTTCGAAAGAGATACCGTGGCCCTGAACACAAATGGCTAAGAAGGAACATGGATGGGTTTTAGTCAGTACAAGTCTGACACTCCCTTCCGCTCCGCCCAGAGCGGGAGGGGTTATTTGATGATTTCCCATACGAAAAAAAAAGGCTACGTAGGTATTTACAGGTGGCTTGCTTAGTGCCTAGAGCTCAGCGAGTAGCGAAGTGAAACGAACGTTATAGATTTTTGCACCCGGCAACCAGATGTTATGTAGAGCCTAGTGAGGCTCTAGGCGTTCAGCAAGGCACCTGTCAGTTTATACGTTACCTAACAATAATGACCGTTTTTGCTAAGACTATGACACACCTCACCTCACCTCACCAAAAGCGCACTTTATTTATTTCTGAAAGAAAACCAGAGTTGACGACAAAGCTCACAGAATACGTAAGCTGAAGTGGCAATGGGCCGGCCATATTAGCCGTAGAACCGATGACCGTTGGGGTAGACGTGTTCTTGAGTGGAAACCGTGAATCGGCAAGCATTAGGTGGGACAACGTCAGGCTCGGTGGAGTGTCAATCTTCGCAGGTTGGCTAGTAGCAACTAGATGAGAGTTGCCGAGACTCGGGTTAAGTGGCGAGCGATTGGAAAGGCCTATGTCGAGCAGTGGATTGTTGTAGGCTTATGATGTATTCCTTAAAGTGTTGCTTACTATATATACAAGGTGTTGTTTTGCATCCTCGTCAAAATTCAGGAGGTTGTGACAAAAGACATAAATAATCAATTAAAATTACGATACCTAGTTAATTATTAATAAACACAGATTTTTTGCTTGTTTAAGTTTTTAAGTTTTTTTTTCAGTATTTCAGAATAACCCCCTTGTCGTGGTCTAGGGAATAAGAAATTTTCGAATAAACGTTTGGAATTGTTTATGTGTGGAAGCGCGGTTATAGGGCGACAATCAGACGGCCCGCGTTTAAAACACTGGTGGTTCACACTTACCGATATCAGCAAATAAGAAAAAAAATACTTAACCCATTTTATTATTGATTCGGGACGAGAATCATTGGCATAGTTACCTCCTTGAATTTGACGAGAATGCAAAACAACACCTTGTATAAGGTAAGTTTCACTGTACTTACCAACTCCTGTATATCTTCAATCCTGCCATCCTTAGCGGCGGTAAGCAGTCGAAGCTCCCGTTCATGTCTCTCCGCTCTCCCAGCCGCCTCTAGCAGTCTTTGGACGTCTCTTGTCTTTGACATGTCACACGGTGTTCGACCTTCACCGTTCATTATATTGACGTCGGCTTTGTGTTTGAGAAGAAGGATTACTAGTTCCTGTGGGAGAGAAAGAGATGGATAGATTTACATATTTGCGTGGGCTGTGTGTTCGAGTGGTAATTAAATGTGCTTAGTGCACACCGCAACACATTAAGGTAAACTATTCCAGTATGACATGGCCTCGCTTTGCACTAAACTTTAACTGGTTTTCTTTAAACTGGTTTTGTACAGCTTGATTGAAAGGAACCTCCTAACGATACGAGCCGTGTCCAGGAGTACCACTTTCTGAATCAAGCCCTTGATCCAGCTGCCTAACGAGAGCCTCATGAGAAATTGGTCGAGGCTCTTGGCAAATAGGCCATTGGCTGTTACGACTATCGGCACAATGATCGCTGAGTAAAAATTCCACATGTCAATAACCTCGCGAGCCAAGTCAAGATACTTGATTTGCTTATCTTTCTCGGCTTTCACGAGGTTCTCGTCATGTGGAACCGTTATGTCAACAATCATTGCGCGCCGCTCTGATCGATCCACCACCACTATATCAGGCTTATTGGCAACAATAGTCCTGTCAGTGATGATGGATTGATCCCAACACAGTGTGATATTGCCATTTTCGAGAACTGGGTCGGGCACATACTTATAGTACGGCACTTCCGATTCCACAAGGCTGTATTTCAGAGCAAGTTGCTGATAGATAATCCTGGCTACAAGGTTGTGTCTATGCAAGTATACTCCGTTAGCCAGACGAGAACACCCGGAGATAATGTGACGGATCGATTCGCCCGGACGGTGGCATGCTCGACATACGTCAACCGTGCCATCCTTCACAATAAATTTCCGGTAGTTATTCGTCATCATAACTTCATCCATAATTGCACAAACAATTTAAAACCTTCGGTTTCTCCAAAGAGTTCCCCGGAACGTAGCCAGGGACGCTGCATGGTCTACATCAGGTCCATGCAGGGCACTGAAGAAGCGTCCGTGAAGCTCCTTACTCTGCCATACTTCCCGGCGGTCATTAGTGTCAAGCACTGCAGGTTTGCGCCAGTTCACTTTAGCCAAGGAGAGCGTGCGCGGGACGGGCGCCCGCTTTCTATGTGATTTTGGCTTAAATAAAAGCTGTTGACTTGACCAATAAAGCAGTCATTAAAATCTATTTAAACCTGCTACATAAACTCTAAATGTTCTACAAGCCCTTAAAGGTTGTCAGAAAGAAGAAACAAAATAAAGGGTCCTTACCTCATTTCCAATAAAGGAGGCCTTATGCAGTGCCGAGTCTCCAGTGTCATTGACTTCGTCAACACTGGCACCTGCTTCCAATAAAGCCTCCACCACATCTGTGTGCCCAAAGTATGTAGCCAGGTGCAGCGGTGTCCAGCCTAGGTTGGTTTTGCTCTTGCCTGAAAAAATAAAATATTTTATATGTTTCAGAATAATAAAAGGAGTTTTCTTTCAAAGCAGAAAACTTTAATTTGTATTAAAACACATAAGAATGGTTTTAATATGGATCGATAAAATATTGGCTACATGCCCAAAATCATATTCGAATATAAAAAACCGGCCAAGTGCGAGTCGGACTCGCGCACGAAGGGTTCCGTACCATTATTTGTAAAAACGATAATAAAAAAAAAAACACTTTTTTGTATGGGAGCCCCCTTAAATATTTATTTTATTCTTTTTTTATTTTTTGTTATAGAGGCAACAGAAATAAAATAATCTGCTGGTTATCAAGATTCATGAGATTATAGCCTGGTAACGAAGTCTCAATAGGGTCCCGTTTGACACTTTGGGTATGGAACCCTAAAAATGATCAGTCAAATAAAGCCAATTTTATGGATATCAGATATTACTTTCTCTGTTTTATTTCAATTTAAAGTTCTCTGGAAACAAACATGGCATTTGATCGCAAAAGAGAGAGTGGTTTGGAAGGAGAAAGGGACGGCCTTTGCTCAGCATTGGGAAACTTGAAAGGCTAGCAAAAAAAAAAAAAAAAAATCACTATCTCTAAAAAAAATAACAGTTTTTTTTTGCCTCACACTCGGAATTTCTTCTGTATTGTGGGTGCATTTACAAACATTTAAACTCACTTACACAAACAGCCAGATAACTACTTATTAAATCAAAATAGAAGAATAACAATGTAATGACTCTGAATCAAGTGATGACCATAGCAATTAAAAACCTATCATAAAAAACACTTAAACTTGTTCAAAGTTCAACATTACTTTTTCCAGCTAGCCAATACAAGAAATGTTATAAACTTATAGTGCATAAGTATATGCACAAAAAGAACTGCATAGTCTCTTCCTTCACTGTGATAACCTGATTGGATGCCAGGACCAACAGCTTCCATGCAACATTCAAGTCTAATATCATAACATTTCACCAAAGAGATACAGACAAAGTAGTACTAATGTTAAAAAAAAAATGAATTTGAAGAAAAACTAGTTATTTTGTTGTATCAACATTCTCTGAAATTGTTTATGTTTTGAAACTCTCCGCCGGTCTTGCCACAAGGTATTGTGTTAAACAGTTACTATTACTGAGTTAAGTTGGTCAGAAAGGCAGTTGCTACTTTTAATTTTTATGTGCCATAATTTCTATGCCTGTCTGTCTTCTGGTGTACAGAGACTCATGAATTCTGACAGATTCCGCTGACCAGATGCAGCTGAATCAGTACTCGACTCACAAATATATTTTTTTATATAACATTTTTTTACTAGACTGAGTAAAATAACAAAATAAATTGGGGAAAGGATAGACAGATGATGAAGTAAAGGTCTTTATTAGAACCCTTAAGTATGCCCAGAATGTTGATCACATCAAGTGTAATGTAATGTACTGCAATACACATTAAACTTGAACTTACCAAATGATTTATTTATTTAACTACAGCTTGACGAACTGGATGTATTCCTTGATAATTGGAAAGAAGCAGCACAGAATCGTGCCCGTTGGAAAGAATGGAGGGAGGCCTTTGCCCAGCAGAGGGACAATACAGGCTAGTTAAAATAATATAATATAATAATACAGCTTACTGATGTCTTCATAACACACTTTCGTCAATGCAATAGGCTTTTACAGGAGAAAAAATGTGTGGAGTGTTTGCCAAAACTTCTTACAACAGCCAGAAATACATTAAAGCATTTATAGCAACAGTTTACCCAACATTTTTTGGTCAGTGGGTCATCTTAGGGGCGGATTTAACAATCTTACCTTTGCAATTTATATCCAAGGTAAGTTTCCCTTCATTCTTCGCTTCCAGCATTGCCTTGACCACCGATAGTTCTCCATGTCTGGCAGAATATAACAGGGATTCCTGTGCCTCACTCCCGAAATTATTTTCCTTAGACATTCTGGTTATTGGTACCGTTCAGTAAAACAAAGCACTAGTATGAAGAAAATCAAGGTTTAATACTAAACCAAGCTCTACAGCGTCACTTGTCGCTTCTAAATACGTCAAAATACATCGTTTCGTTATTTTATTTTAGATTATTCACAATTTAAAGTCCGGTTTAGATAATTTGAATAACGTCGCGTTTAACGCTCGCGGCTGTACACAGGATAAAACTAGAACGATATAATAACGAGCCCGATTTGTAATTAATTCGCAAATCTCGATTGGAGGACCTACCCACCTCAAGGCTATCAAGGAATTGTCAAAACATGAATGTCAGATGTCAGTTAGACCGAGACCAACAGACGGCTGGGCAATCGCAGTGCAGATTTAGAACTTTGGTTCCGTACAAAAAAAAAAATAAAGAATGAAACGTAAGAATTAGAAGAACAATTAGAAGATCAAACAGAGTGCACATTTGAGAGTTTCGAAATACAACGTGCCCAGAAGGCACGCAGCATCACCACCATCATTGTTGAATGGCAATGCTGATTCTTTGGCCAAGAAATAGGTCAGTCACGAGAATGGTCGATCAACCGCTTGGCGATAGCCCGAAATACGAGGTAGGCACTTGGAAGCCATGGTCCTAGTGTTTCAATACCAATGGGCTCAGAAAACAATTAGTACCAATTAGGTTATATTGTATTTGTGCCGTTTGAGGTTTTAGCACATAAATCAGCTATCCCAGGACAGCCCACCGTGCTAGGAAGTTGGGATGGTGCAAAGCTGTCGACACATCTTGCATCTCACACCAAAGGCCTACCCAACTTCCAAGGCATTATGGTTATACCGTCTGGTTTGTTCCCATCGTCCCGTGCTATGTCGTTGGATCCTAAAACGACTGATAAGAACCTCAGCGGTGGCCAGAGCATGACGGATGATGTCCTTAACCCTGGCGTTCCGTGCTATTCGATCTAACCTGCACGAAAGGTGCATGGTGTCCTAGGCAGTCCACTGCTTCGCCACATTGTCAGTGATGTGGGATCCCGCAACAAGCGCCCAAGCCGAAGAGTTTAAACGTGGTGTCACCCAGCATAGTGCATATGTGGGGTTGGATGGTGCCTGAAGCCCCTCTGGCTTCAGGCACCAACCCAACTATCATTCTCCTACAAGCGAATGGAATGTCTATCAAAGTTTGTACATCCATAGTTGAGACGATAGCACCTTACTTAGCTTTAATTTTTAATTTGTGTGTGGACCAAGGAGTTTTCCCTGATTTAATGAAATACAGTAAAGTCATCCCTCTTTTCAAATCCGGAGATAGTAAAGATACTAATAATTATAGACCTGTATCCGTGTTGCCAGTTTTTAGCAAGGTGTTTGAAAAGGTAATGCTTAATCAAATGCTCAATCATTTTAACACCAACAAAATTTTGCACGATCAACAGTATGGTTTCACCAAGGGACGTTGTACGACTGACGCCGGTGTAACCTTATTCAAGCACATATTTACAGCGTGGGAAGAGTCCCAAGACGCCATAGGAATATTTTGTGACCTCTCGAAAGCATTTGATTGTGTAAATCACGACACATTACTTTTGAAACTTGAGCATTACGGACTAGGTAAACTTGCACTTAGTTTGGTAAAATCTTATTTGAGTGAAAGGCAACAGCAAGTTCAAATAAATGGTGTTAATTCACAGGGTTTAAAAGTAAAAATGGGGGTTCCGCAAGGGTCTATATTAGGTCCTTCCCTCTTTCTAGTATATATTAACGATCTACCATATTTATTAAAAAATCAACCTCAAAATATGGTGTTATTTGCTGATGATACCTCCTTAATTTTTAAGATAAATAGACGGGCCCAAAATCTAGATAACGTTAACAATGCCCTACTTCAGGTCCATAATTGGTTCACAGCAAACAATTTAGTATTAAATGAAAAAAAAACTAAATGCATAAGATTTTCATTACCAAATGTTAAAAGTAGTGATTGTAATATAATATTGAATAATGAGAAACTAGAATTTGTCGATAATACAGTGTTCCTGGGGATTACGCTTGATTCAAGGCTGCAGTGGGGTTCTCATTTAACATCTCTTGCGGGGCGGCTAAGTTCAGCAGCATATGCTGTTAGAAAAATCCGTCAATATACCGATGTAGATACCGCGAGATTGGTCTATTTTAGTTACTTTCACAGTATAATGTCTTACGGCATTTTGTTATGGGGACGGGCTGCAGACATCGAGTCTATTTTTATTCTGCAAAAAAGAGCCATCAAAGCCATATATAATCTCCGTAGTCGCGATTCTCTAAGGGAACTGTTTAAGGACATTAACATCATGATGGTACATTGTCAATACATTTATGAAAACATAATGTACGTTAGAAAAAATTTGCATCTTTTTGGTAAAAGAGGTGACAGACATAATTACAGTACTAGAAATAGGGACCAATTAGTTCAGCCAGGCTTCAGACTCGCTAAAGTAGACTCATCTTTCATGGGGTACTGTTTAAGATGCTATAATAAAATTCCACAAAGTATTCTTGAACTGAGTGAGATGAAATTTAAAACATGCATTAAACGCACACTATGTAAGCAAGCTTATTACAAATTGGACGATTATATCGCTGATAATAATGCTTGGCTCAATGCCGGTCCTGCTCCACAAAGACAGGGGCGCATGAATTGATAGCATTAAATAGTATTGTTGGAGCTGCTGAAGATTGTATAAACTAACTTTGCATTGTATAAATTCAATTAATTTAGTATTCTATAGTCGCACAGCCCATATTGTGTGAGCACTATGTACTAGAAAGCTATCATTTACTGGAAACCTACGTCTTTTATTGACTTCAATGTGCCCTGGCGGTTAAGAGTATGTCATGCTCACTTAAATGTCACGCTGATGGTGGCGCGTGTGTCGGGTCATTTAGTTCCCTTCAAAATGGTTGAGTTGAATGATGGCTGATCCATGCGTGATGTTCGTGAACGGGCGCTGTCAGTTGTGCCTGGTCATCTCTTAGTTGCCACGGCTTATTTCGAACTATTTATTTTATTTTTGAATTGTCTTTTTTTTGTTTTTACTGTGGACACTTTTAACGTGCACGTCTTGCTACATCGTTCTCACATAATTTACCATCTCAACATGAATGATGTAACCAAGATTTTTGTAACAAGCTATTAATTTAAAAGAGTGTCCATGGAGTTTCTTGCCCATTCTTCTCCATAGAGATCTACGCTTTGGAATGGGCAACTACAGTACTTTCACAGTTATTATGTCTAGTGACTGGGACTGTAGCTTAATATGTTATTGTTGTTTGACTATTCAAAAGTGCCTGTAACTGGCCTACTTGAAATAAATGATTTTGATTTGATTTGAGCGGGCATGCTTAGCCGTGGTTTTCGTTGCCGTGGACGGAGAACAGGAAAGCTGATACGAGTAATTTTGTGGAAAACACTACTAAAAACGGATGGGTAATGTGGCTTGAAGCCTGGCTCGGTTGTCTAAATGGGTGTTAGAGTGCTGCGAATAAACAATAAAATACTTGAATTTAACATTTCTATATTATGTTTTGTATCATTTATACATTATTCAGCATAATCGTGAATTTTTTTCCTTGCTTAACGGATTCCTAATTTCAACGACCTTGACCTCGTAGCCTGATAGTTTACTCTTCGTTCCTAAACTGTAAATAATGACAGAGTTTTATCATTTGGTTGAAGACACAAATCTTTCTACCTATAAGACTGATAAAAGGATAATATGGTATTACCAAGAAAATCGTTTAAATATTTCTAATTATTTAAAAATAACAACAAATTATAGCAGAAACACGATTTTGGACGATGTACTAAATGTCACAATTAATTATTTGTTGATTTTCTGCTGTCACCTCATCCTTTCAAAAGTTCAAGATAAAGCGGTGTTACTCTGTTAAAGTAAATAAATCCCGATTGTAAATAAGGAATATGTGCGATGACCTCCCAAATTGTTGCCGCATATGTTTGGACGTCGAGTCGGACCATGTCTCCATACTCGGAGACCCTACCATCAGCCTACACATGAAAGCTTGCCTGTCAGTTACTGTATCCTCAAATGACCATCTTCCAAAGACAGTTTGCTTGTCCTGTGTATCATTATTAAACCAATTCTATAACTTCCTACTAAACGCTCGTTGTTCACAAGACTGGCTTGAGTCTTCAGTGCAGGAGAAGACTAAGAAATCAACTGAAAACAAAATGGTGATACAACCTTTACCTGACTCAGAATACAACTCGGATTCGCTTCTAGAATTTCTAAACAACACTGCGAATATAGAAGAGTACTTGAACAATCTTGGTAAGGAAGATATACCTTGTATTGTAAATATGTTGGACAAAAATGAACATTCTTTTGAAATAAGTAAGATTCACAATAAGACTATTAAAGTACCAAGTCCTAAAAAAAAAGACATAGCAAAGAAATTCAAAACAGACAGAGATGTGATGGACACAGACTCCCAGTTAAAAAATATACTATCAGCAGATGCAAAAATCAAAGTAAACCAAGTAAAAACAGAAAATCATGCCTTCATATGTTTTGGCTGTAAAATAAAATATGACACAGTACAAAAATTATTGCAGCACTTAAGTATTTGTGATTTAGCACTGCGAACTTGCGTACACTGTGACATGCTATTCAATTCTAAACAACAGATGCAACAGCATTCAATCACACATAATACTCCTGGCATCTTCACTTGTAACTGCGGTTTAGAGTTCCCGTCTAAGGAGAGGCTGATTCAGCACCACAAAACTTGCCACACGGACTACGCAGCAACAGTAGGCTGCGTGTACCGATGTAAGGGATGCGGAGATACATTCCGAGAAAGGTTTCAGTTATACAAACATGCAAAGGAACACATCTTGAAGGTTGAGGAGAGAGTGTGTGATATTTGCGGTCACACTTTTCATGGCAGTGATGTGTTGAATAAACATAAAAAGGAGGAACATGAGAAACCTGAGAATGTTATGTACAGGTAAGAATTTTGATTAAAGAAACATTGTTTTAAGCAATATGGAGGATTTAGGCTAATGACATGAGAACAGTTTTGACTATGAATGTAGATGGATATACAGATAAGATATTAGACTAAAAGAAATTATGATCTGTGTGACAGATGTAAGCTAGAAAGGGAATTATGGAAGACTAGCTGTTGCCAGCAACTTTGTTTTTTTAATAATTTTGATGTGCATGTACCACATACACATCAACATAATTATTATTACATGAAAAAGAAAAAAAAAACTATGACAAAAAGAAAAAAAACAAAAGTAGCCTATGTGTTACTCCAGGCCATAATCTATAATCGGTTCTGCCATTCTGGCATTATTGAGTAAGAATGATCCAAACTTTCGCATTTTAATAGTAGTAAAAAGACAAGAAGACATGCCGCACTGACAGCAAATAAGACAAGGCCAAGAGGATGATGATGATAATATGCAATAACTTTCAACCTGCTGTATAAAATTCACCTTAAGATTTAACCATTCCTAGGCTAGGCAGGTGTGAGATGATGATCAGCATCATCTCACACCTGCCTAGCCTTTTCCCAACTGTGTTGGGGTTGTCTCCCTGAATGGAAGCCGCATCTGGTTAACTAGAACTTCCAGTCTAACCGGATGCAGCTGATTCTTTTTCTTCTTCATGGGGTTTAGGTTTCCGCACTTAGTCCTTTGAGTGGACCATTGTGCGTGAGCCATAGTGGCCGTCACTCCAACCAGCCCACCTCCCTCCAGAAGCAGATCACACTTCCCGGTCTTCTCAGGGATCCGCAAGGGATCTTGGTGTTCCCAGGGTCTCCTCGCGAATCTTGGTGACACCGGTGCACTCAAGCAGCACATGCGCCACCGTCTCCTCCGCAACCAGGCATGCTCTGCACAGGGGACTATCAGTGATTCCTAGAGTGTGGAAGTGTTTATTCAGTGAACAGTGTCCAGTGATGGTCCCCGCCACCAGACGCAGGCCATCCCTGTCCAGACGCAGAAGGCGCCTGGTCAGCTTTGTGTCAAGGGACGGCATAGCCTCCTTGGACTGCCTGCACCCTGGTGTCGAGGTCCACCATTTTTCCGCTTGTGTTCGAGTGTGATTCTTTAGCCAGTTACTTAGCTGCTTAAAAGGAATGGGCACAATGGGTTCGGGTCCGTATGGTTTTGTGCTGGATCCTCTTCTGGCAAGTTCATCCGCCGCATCGTTCCCTAGGGATCCACTGTGTCCTCTAATCCATTGTAGTGTTACCATGTTGTGGTTTAGTACAGAGATTCGTTCTAGTGCATTATGACATTCTAGTATTAGTCTCGACGTGATCTGATTACTGTTTAGGGATTGGAGAACCGAGGCACTGTCGGAGAGTATTCGAATATTGGTATTCATAACCTCTCTGGCCTCTATAGCGTGTGCCGCTTGGATAATACCTACACACTCTGCCTGGTAAACAGAGTTGAGCATACCAAGTGGTTTGGATATTTTTATATTTAGGTCGTCGGAGAACACCCCGACACCTGTCCCGTCGTTGGTTTTTGATCCATCAGTGTAGATTCTTAGCTCTTTTGTACCTGAGTAGTCACACAACTTCGCTGTGAGTTCGATGCTATAGTGCCTTTGAAAGCAGTGGGTCTTCAGGGTTCTGTCGATAGGTGATGCCATCATAGGCTGTTCTTTAATGGCATCCTCTCTGATGTGTGTGTGTTTGATTCTGGAATCTTTGCATAAAGTGCGGGATACTTCGAGTCTGAAGGTCGCTTTGGCCACCTCCTCTCTCTCCTCTGCGTTGATGCTATGGAAGATGGTTTTGTCAAAAGCGCCTTCTATATCAATGAAGACAGCTAGTGAAGAGCCTTTGTGGTCCACTGCACACTCGATCTTGGAGATCACACTGTGTAGTGCTGATTCTGTTGATTTTCCTGTGGAATACGCGTGTTGTTGTTTGTGGAGTGGCCGCTCCCGAAGAGGTCCGTCCCGAATATGTCGGTCACAGAGTCTCTCGATGGTTGCAGATGATGCTTAATACCGTATTTGGGAAACTCTCCCAATCTCAAAGCCGAGATAAAACCTGCGGTGCTCGAGGCCATAAAAAGGCTTTTTGAGCTTGTTAAAGAGTCGGAGCGTGACAAGGCCGCTGCCGCACCCGAAGCCGTACCAGCACCCGCGCCCACTGCTGACTGTCGTCCCCAGTCCAACTCTGAGATTCTCGTTGGCCAGATTGAGCTCGTAGAGAAGATGAAGGAGCACATATCCTTAATAAAGGAACACTCCGAAGAATTAGTCAAACTACGGGACAGTCTGGCTAGCAGGGAGAGTGTTGGGGAGAACACCTACGCAAGTGTAGCGGCCGTCAGTAAAAGCCACACCGGGGCACAAGCCCTGGAGCGAACGACGCTGCACTCCGTAGTGGTCACCTCGACACAGGAGATGGACACGGTGGACGAAGTCCTCGAAAGAGTTCGAAAAGCGGTGGATGCAAAGGAGGGCTGGGTGAGCGTTGAGCGGGTCAGGAACGCCAAGGATCAAAAGATCATTATGGGGTGTGCAATGCAGGAGGAGAGACGCAAATTAAAAACTAGATTGGTTGTTTGGATTGGATTGGAGAGAACCTCGTCGTCGAATACGTGAAAAATCGGGACCCGCTCCTGATCCTTAAGGACGTCTTATTGATTCACAATCACGAAGAATTGAAGAGAGCCCTTAAGAATCAGAATCGGGAGATATTTCACGGGCTCGACGATGAGGACCATAGGATTATTGTTAAGTACAGGCGAAAAACAAGCAACCCGTACGCGAATCACGTTGTGCTTGGTGTGTCCCCTACGGTCTAGAGGAGGACGATTGAGGTAGGAACACTTCGCATCGACCTCCAAACAGTTCGCGTCGAGGACCAGGCAGTGCACCCGCCGATGCTTGGCTTTCGGGCACGGCAAGTGCCTATGCACGGAGCCAGCCGATCTGTGTAGCCACTGCGGTGGGTCTTACCCCAGGGCAGACTATCCAGATATGCAAATCGGCAAAGCATCGGGTTGCGTGAACTGCACCAGAGCAAAACTAGGGCCCACCGAGCACAACGCATTCAGTAACGATGCTTCGTGCGAAGGAAATGGGACGCATTCGCAAGAACTTCGATAGCATATTGCTAAAGTTGGCGATACGACTTCTTCCGGCCACAGTTCTGCAAAACCGAAAACCAGGCGCGTTGAGTATGTTTCATGAGAAACTGTCTCGAGTTATTGTGGAACAGGTGCCGACCCCAGTGGGTGGATTATGTTGTGTTTTGTTAGCCGATATGAGATTCCAAAACATAAAAGTTAATATTATAATAAACATATGATATTTAAAAATATATTGAATATGTTATTTAGCTTCGATATCATAAGAATACATACAAAATAATAACAAAATAAAACATAAAAAGTTTGAAACAAATAAAATAAGTGTAGAAAAAAGTAAAAGGAATTACAATATCTAGGCTAATTAGTGTAAACAGTAAGAACGTGTAGTAAAATAAAAATTTGTGTATTTGTACATAATATTAAATATATGTCGGAGTCGATTTTAGTCACTAGTACGGATACAAAACAAATTGAATCGAAAGCGGGACAAAGGAGGCATCAAGCGACCTACTTATCAGTCTACCCACACCTAAGCGCGCTTACCACAGAGTCGTGATGTTTCGAGCTCGCGGCGAGTAGGACAGTCAGTGTCTGATCGCGGCGGAGTCAAGACGTCCCAGAATTGTAACCCGATTCATGGTGGCCAGTGTTATTGTGTTGGATTGTAATTTCAAGTTATTTGTTAGTTAGATAAAAGCAGTGTACCGTATGTGTGTGTGTTTTCATTGCACGAAACCCATGTTCTGCCCACATGATGACCGTGTCTAACGAAATAAATCATCAAACTGCGACATATATTAGATAGAAGTGAATCGTAATCGTAATAATATAGTAAATTTTAAATAGCTGTAATACATACAAATTAAGCATCAATAAATAGTAAATAAAAACAATTGTAGAAAAAAATAAAGCGTGTGAAACAAAAGTAAAATAAACAAAGTAAATAACATCGCAATGACAGAGGGCTCTCCGGCCTCTCGAAGCGTTAATAAATTAAATATTCGTAAAAAGGGCTCTGGTCCCCATGTCAGAGGGACACTGAGCAGGCAGGAGTGGTTTTTAGCCGGTTCGAGTCAGGCACTACCTCGACTGTCTTACAAGTCGTGAGATAGTCGAGGTGTCTGTGGGGACTTCCACTCCTGCCAATAACTAAAAAAACCCGTATTTGTCTTGGAGGAACGGCCTATCTGACCTCCACAATCATTCCTTCCTAGCTCATCAGACCAACAAAAATTACAGTAAAACTTTACTTACTATTTAATCTTTTAACTGTCTATTTAATCTAGAAACATTCATAGGCATAAAAAAGATCATGTTCATAAATCTTTGTTCCAGATGCAAAATATGCAACATAACATCAGCGGACCGCAAAGAAATGTACCTCCACGTAAAAAAGCACACCGCAAAACCTGAGCCATCCCGTCACTTATGTGAATCCTGTGGCCGTAGCTTTGCAACGAGAACTTCTTTGCTGCGACACTCTTTGTTACATGGAAGTAATAGAACCATTTGTCACATTTGTAATAAGCAGGTGACGGATACAAAGTTACTAGAGCAACATATCAAGGAGCATATCGAAATGGCGATTTGTGAGAAATGCGGACAAAGTGTGAACAGATATAAGCTTGGAATGCACTGTTGTGTGTAGAATCATATGCAAGAACTATATTTTTTCTACTATTATTTTATTTTTATGTTGATTGTTTGCACTGGATTTCGAACCATGCATATTAATGAGAACACACACTAATATTATAAAGATGTAAAGTTTGTGTGGGGGATAATCTCCGGAACAACAAGTTCGAAGTCGAGAATTGTTTCACAAATATGAAGCTTGATTATCCCTGAGCCTCATAGGCTGTTATTTGATATTTTCCCGTGGAATAACTTCCGATCCTAACGCGAGCGCTGCTCTGACAGAATATTACGAAAACAGTATAAATGTGTTGAACCGATTTGTTTTAAGAAAATGTCTGTGAGAAAAATTTGCAGCCAAAGAACACAAAGACACTCACTAACAGCGACACCTAAATGAATGCCTAAATACATAATTGAGCTGTTGGAATCTCAACTCTGTTCAAACCTGATCTAGAGCTCTTTTTTCAACTAGTCAAAAAGGGTGTAGGTTGTAGGTATTTGTTCAATATTTATCTTTTTTCAATATTTATCATGTATTGATCGTCTTTTTGTGGACTCAAAAATGTAGATTAACGGTTCCACAATGTAAGGACTTAAGTATTATTATTGTTCACTGAATATTGGATTTGTCTGTCCACCACCAGCCGATTGTAAGTTTTTAAGATGTCCTTCAGACATACCTTAACATTATGAGATCAGAACTGAATAAAATTTTAAATATTTTCAGAATTTGTTTGTTCTAAATAAAACCCAAGTATAAAAATTCATGATTTATTCAAATAATTACCTAAGGGTGAACTACACCAATAAAACTAAAAATAAACCGTATTTAACAGTATGGTCAAGTGTCAAAATTGCACAACAAAGATGACACTGACAGCCTTTGAACGCGGTTTATACGTGCTGATCGCGTTCACATTAAGTGGTGAAATTCTCTCAAGTCCAGTTAAATCATGATTGTAAAAAGTATACAAGACGGATACTATCTATAATCCGTTACAGCTAAAAAATCACAAGTATAAAATTATTAAAAACACTACAATTTTCTTTCAATATCAAGTTTCAAACTCATTGCGAGAAAATCTCTTTGTTTGCGGACACTATTTAAGATTAAAGCCGATATCAGACGGTTCACTCGAGTTTTTCTATTCCTTGTTCGACACAAAATTACATATGAATAAACGATCAACTGCACCTTTCGTTTATTTTTCGATCGTTAACTGACGGGTGAAAGTGCCAAAGCAAATATACTTAGTTGTAAAACTTATTATTATTTATTAAATTATTTTTTGTCTTTTTATATATTTATAACATACTTAAATAAACGGAGATGATATGCTCAGGCGTTCATATCGAGTGCATAAAGATCGCGAATTAAACTAGTGCCTTTCATTCGGCAATGCATAGAAAGTGTAGCGTCTAATATCGGTTTTTAAAGGTCCCACCTACTTGATATTGAATAATGTATGGTCGAAAAACACTTGATCAAAAACGTTAACACAGCCTACCTCAAGACCGCAGGGGACTGACTCGTGGGCCTTGTAGTCAAGGTACTGGGTTCGTCCTGGGTCAGGAAAAGCGTTTATTTAGTTTTTCCATCTGGAATTTCTCAGTAGCAGCCACAAGTTTGGATCTGTGCCCGGTTTATGACAAAAAGATCCTATTACATGAGACTGCAACATAACTGGCGAAGTGTGGGTGTACTATTAGGTAAACCTCTGGCTAATCCTTCGGGAATTAAAGGTGAAATGTGTATATGTATGTTAATACTATATCTAATACTTCGACATCAATACATTTTAAGCGCGACCGTTCTCTGCCTCGATGCATGATCGAAGAACTAAGTTCGAAATTTCGAATCATCGGTAGCGCGAAGCTCCTATATAATAATGATAAATTTTAATGATGTTTATTTTGCAATATGTTTTTACAAACACGTCGTCTTTTTTTTTAAACTAGATGATATTTCGTACCTGACTACTCTGAGAAGAAACAGCCGATACAAACTCAGAGGTCACTGTCTCTTTTAAAGTCTAGACATTGTTCAAGTCATTTGAGGACCATGCCGATAATTTCATTACATAATTTTCTGGAACTACCACCAAATCGAATTTACAGAAGAGTTATTGCCTATAAACAATCTGTGTTGAACTACCCACGTATATTTATTTGATCCGAAGACATAATCAGGGTAGTTCTACACGATAATGAGAACAATATAAACGCAGAGTATTTGTACAGAGTAGCTAATATTTGATGTTTTATTATATTCTTGATGTATAAAGTTGGTTTATATTTCTAGTCGTAAACTTGACATTTCATTATATTGTTCTCAAATAAAACTCCATTGTACTAACTATTCTAGTTAATTCGATGTGGTGATTGTTTGATCGTTCAAGAAATCAGATTTCAAGATGAGGTTTTGAGCTGTTGGCAATCCCAGATTATAGTAGGTATAAGGTATCTGATATTACGATGCATCGAAGCAATAAACTGTCGCGCTTTTAATTTATGAATTGCATTATTGAAATTAACGTTTTCGAGCAAATCTTATTAGATCTCACGTTATTCGATTTCAAGTAGGGTATCCAAATCGTTAAGTCGGTGGTAACGCTTAAAGCTGCCCGCCCACTTCTGATAATCGGCGACCGATTTTTTGTAGGAAAAAATAGAACACACTGATAGCAATAGTGCAACGCACACGTCCTACAAAAAGTTGGTCAGAAATCGAGGAAAATAATCTGAGGAAAAATAATCGGCCCGATTATGTCCTACAAAAAGTCTGACGTGGGCGGGCAGCCTAAACATCGAACTGGCCTAGCGTACAGCGGAGTTTCAAAATAATAAGAGGCCAGCTTATACTAGTTATAACCACAGACGTGCGCCCTACTGAACCTACTATCTAAAATACTTTAAAGCTAATAAACACGAATACAAAAAGTAAACATAACAGATGAAATTCTGGTATCCCCTCTGCTACATCTTCGAGGTTAAAAGGTGATTATATGTGAGTTACTTAATACACAAGAAATTTAGACAAATTAATTATCAGTGACCAATCTTGGAGATATCTCTCCCTATGAGAAAAAATCTCTTATCAGTGAGAATTTGCGTCTCTACAATTGTTTAATCAGCATCTTCATAACTCACTTGAAGCTAAATTTACAAAGCACACGCAGTCTATTTGTAGTGAAGTATTCATTCAACAACAATTAATTTGTGAATAAACAATGCACAACAGCATATCTAGCTACTGATACGAGCTACTGATATCGAGTAATTTTTGGCGCATTTTCTCACGAGGTGTTCATGTTACCAGAAACGTTTACTTATTTTAAAGTTCTAAGCATTCCATCTTATTATTCTTGAGAGCATTAAAGCTCTTGCTTATATCCGTATAGGATAGTAAGGCTTAAAAATTAGCCGAGAATCACCAAGGATCTCCCTCAGCAGAAACAAAACCATCCCCTATGACGGATGTTGAAGAAATCAGTAAAAATAACTCTTATTCTGTACGGCATAAGGTTGTTCAGTTCAATCAGGAACTTCATGAATGAAGGTATACTGATATTTCGATGGTTCTTGCGTATCCCTGAAAAAGAAGAAGAAAGCTATATCAAAAGTTCAGAATAAACGGAAATTAAGTTAAGTGATTTACTGAATGAACCGAAAATAAGTAAATACCGCCAATGTTACTAAAGTTTTTTAGTTAGGGTCAAGATCGTGCACGATAAAGAAGCATCGATGAATCGGGCAAACCATACACGCGGGCACGGCCCGAAATAGTCTGAATACCACCTCGAAAAACCTGAAGTGAGCACTGCATTTATCATTCAAACCTGCGGATCCCGAGGACAAGATAATGCATATCGCTACCTCGAGGAGAAATCCGCACAGGTTGTCAACGCAAGCAGCCTACTGATTTTTTGCGAAACCGGTAAGCACCGACATCGATGGGCTCCGATTTTCTACCTTAATGCGGCCTCACAAGGAGGCTTTTCATCCCGCAGACGCATTCAAAAGAACGATAGCGGAAAACCTTGGCAAAGTAACTGTCACAGTCATACCTTCAATAATAGTCTTGGCAGCGTCTTTAGCGGTGATCTCGGAGTACCACGACGTAAACCGATGTGTAGGCATAGGATACATGCCGGTGGCAACAGTTCCTAGGTATACGGAAGTCGTGTGAATGTTCTTTGTCCAAGTATCCAGCCGAAGCTCCTCCGTTATCGAGTCCATCAGCCCTGGTCAAAAAGTTCAAGTCTTGGTATTTAGCAGATGATTATGACTTTGCAACCCCTGAGATTATTTGACAGATATAGAACCTATTATTCGTAAAATTCAATCTACCGTTGTCTAGCGTTAAATACGGGGTGTCAATCACCTCATCACGAAGCCGTCAACCAAGCATTCAGTACATGAAACTAAGTAACTTTTTTTGGGGGGTGTAAAATCATGTTTTGTGGTAGAACTCAATGTAACGCACTCAAAACATTGTGCTGATGGACGGATTGAATAGTACGGGGGTCGTGGAGGTGTTTAAAGTAAAAATCTTCCATTAAAACTTGTATTTAAAAAAATACTTGTCAAAAAGTTGGAACTTTGACCCCTAATATCTCCGTAACTAGAAGGTTCCCAGCTATGGTGTAGAACAAAAAATTGATCGCAATGACAGGGAGAACCAGTGCCTTTCGGCTTCGTTAAGAGGTGTTTTACACCCTTTATACCTTTACTGGTATCCTCACCTTTAAGTCCAAACTTTGCTGCACAATACGGAATCATATCGGCACACGGCATTAGTCCTGCGGTCGAGTTGATAGCCACTATATGTCCATGCCGCCTTTCCATCATGCTTGGCAAGAAGGCTTGGATTACCTGGTAAGAAAACAGCAATTAGGACCAGCGCACACCGGGGACGACACTCACGACTCGGCAGGGCATTTTAACCTAACGTAAATTCATACGTAGCTAGTCGTTACAAGATTCAGATTCCAACGGTCCATCAGCAGCTGCATCAGAAATGATCGAAAACCGGCAAGAAATAATTTGAATTCTATTAAATGCTTGGATAGGTAAAGACTAGAACATAGAAATTAACAGCAACGAAATTTTGGTAGCTCGACTGACATTCATTTTGAAAACCAAAACTCAATGTGAAGATTGTGGAGAAGTAGGTACCTACATAAAGTCAGTACACAGTCAATAGCTACCCAAAAGTGTGCAAGCAGGTTGGTGTCAATGAGCCTCAATATGGCTTCTTGCCGGAGGTGGCTGATGGGTGCATAGGTCAGCACTCCCGCGTTGCTCACAACCATGGACACGTCAGACAGTTGCCGTCGCATGCGCATCGCTATTGCTACCACTTGGTCGCGAGACGTCACGTCTATCGTGTAGCCGTAACACTGCGAAAAAATTAAAAATTAAGGGTTGGTCAGTGTAATAAATTGTAGTGGTGTTATCGTTCAGTTGATGCGTTAGTGCTTGACTGCTGGCTGGAATTCTTATATTTCTTGTTCTCGTGTTGATAACTTCTATTATGTTCGACCAGCTCAATGCGACTTGAGGCTATTTGGTAGCATATAGCAATCAAATGCATTTGATTTTCTTTGGCTTTGGCAATAATTTGTTTTTTTTTTTTGGCTTGGAAAGAGTTTTTGGCATGGCAAGAGTTTTATCTAGGCCCTCGAACGGTTTTGTCCTTTGCTTCATTGAAGTCCTGGAGTCATTTCATTTACGGCCGACACAAGGCTTTTTGTTTTTAAGTAGTAACAACACCTTCATTGTATTTGTAATCCGGTTTGTAATGCTGTTTACTTATTCCAAAAGAATGCAACTAATCAAGTTTTTTTTCTTAATTCATAAAAATCGTATTAGAGAGAATGTACCTCTCCATCTTTACGGCGAATTTCATCCACGACGGCGTTATTTCGCCTAGTGTCGTTGTCCCAGCAAATCACAGTGGCTCCGAGCTCCGCAAACTGAATGGCCAGCTCCCGGCCGATGCCGTGGCCTGCGCCGGTCACCTGTTCCAAAGTTATTCGAGTTAAAGACAATGAATACAGGACAGTGATAGAGGCAACTTGTTTAAGCTTAGATCTTGCTCTACCGACGGCGACGCCCGAATGGTTTTAGATCTTTGGATAGATTATCGCGTTATTCATATTGGAATTATTCTGGTGATCTTGATATCGCTCTCAGCGTTAAGACCGCCGTTGTAACCATAAAATTAGCAGTTTCTTAAGCTCGTTATGTTTCATTTTTGGTGTACAATAAAGTTTTATTCTATTCTACTTGCATGTTATTCTCAACCAGTGAGCAAAGGATTTTTAACTCATCACTTACCAAAACAGTCTCTCCATTCAGACTCTTCATAGTCGCCGGGATGAAAACTCTTGCAACAGCCACAGTACAGGTGGAACACAGCTTGACAATCAGCACCAGAGTATCTAGGGTCCACAGCGGCAAAGCAGCTAACCCCCCACTGCCCCACCACGGCAGTATCCATACTTCTTGCAAAACCCTGAACTTCCGAGCCACAGTTGCCACACAACTCACGAATACGTTTTTCCTATGCATAAAGGTAAAATAAACCTAAAAATATACTGACAGATAAGATTCTATTGACAGGTCCGTTGTTGTTTTTATAGAAATGGCCAGTTCATTAAGCATGAAGGATGGAAGTGTAGGGTGCAAAAATGTTGCTGAAAATACTAAGTATCTATTGGGTTCTGCGATGGCTGTTACGTGCGGCCTTATAGACTTTAGAGTAAAGATAACAATTTTGACCGTATCATAATATATTTTCAACCATATCTCTTATATGCGTACGGTGGATTTTAGGGAGAGGAAAAACCTTTTTATCGCGTCCCTACTTTTTTCGTCGAATATACCTACAATGTCAGTTTTGACATTAACTATATAGATCAAAGTGGAGTCCATAAAACACTATAAATTTAACTATAAATACTATTGATTTATAATATAAAAAATGGCAAAACCTTTGCAAAAAGAGCGGGAGAACCGGTCTGCGGAGAAGAAAGACTTGACGTTCCATGCGTATACTATATCTCCAGAACGTGCACACACATCCATTGTATTGCTAGAGTCAGCAGAACCGGAGATACTATGTCAGGTACGATTCGAGTATTTGGCTAGTAAATTGTCATCATTCTGCTGTCCCTATCGTGCGCTATGCGACCATCACTTTTTTAACTAGCACACAGCATTGCTTATTAGAAGTAGGTTGTAGTGATCGTAGTCTTCATCGGACGCAAATCTGGTGAAGTCTACCATCATTCATCACAAAGAAATCATCATCCTTCACTAAGAAATCACTACATACAACAGTTGATCTCATGTCTGCCTATAGTCACACTGACCTTGAGTGACCTAGCGCTCGCACGGCGACCATTCAAGCTACACAAAACCAGTTTATGCAGGTCTCTCATTGTACGAGAAATCTATCCAAAGCGAGGCCATTTATACTGGACATGTTTAGCTGGATGTGTTGCCATGTGTGCGAAATTACAAAAGACCCGCCTTTGCCTACTGGTTTTATCACCACTGACAAGAAACGACGTGATATGTCCTTATTTTCTTTTTGTCAGACCCTCAGAGCAATAACAAAGTTCTCGGCACAAGATATGCAGAATCGCGTAGTGCTATTCAACCTCGATGCGATCAAGTACATCCTGCTCCATGTGGAACATCCAGAGATCAACGTTCGAAGGTTTTCGTTAAAGGCTTTGGCACAACTCTGTCAGTTGCCAAGAGGACCAGAGCAGGTGCTCGAAAACCCACAGAATGTGAGAAAGATTGCTCAAATGCTTGCTAAGGTGGGTACTTTGGAATTAAAGTGTTCAGAAGTACTAAGGGATTGTGTGATACCTTCATCTGCACTTAATGAAGGTATCACACAGTCCCTTAAAGGTGTGGTGTTGAACAAAAAAGATAATATGAATGTACTCCTCACTATAAGACAAGTGAGGTGCCGTGCCGGTTCGTATGCGTTGAAAACGGCCAAGAGTTACAACAACACGTTTAAGCAACAGGTTTCTTGCGATGTCAAAACGACAGCGGAGAAATCAAATGAAAGGAATTGCTTAGAAGTTAGAACATGCCAGTTGTAAACGCGACGCGACGACGGTACTCACGCGAATTAAACAAGTGCGACACACGTGTCGTTTGTCGCGAGTCGTATCGCTTGAGGTCGTGTCCGCGATCGGAGCGCAGGGTTTGGGACTCTGTGATACGATACGCCAACTTTTGCTGGGTTCAAAGTGGATAAGTTGCTATGCCAACGAGGCTTAGGTAACCTTCGCAAATTAATTCCATAACACTAATCCTCTCCTGAAACCTTGTCCCCTTCAGATGGAAGACGTCTTCGTTCTAGAATTTGCATCCTTAGTCCTGTCTGAATTAACAAGAGAACCTTTAGGATGCGAACAGCTTGTTTCCGCTAATATATTGAGCACATTATTTGCCAGAATGAAGAACAGCTTGGATCCCGATGTTCAGAAGAATTGTCTTCAGGTAAACCTTCTAGCAACATCCACTTGTTATTTTCTTCTTCAGGCCGTTTTTGTTGCGTTCTGAAGTGACATTAGCGGTCAATAACTCATCTAATCGGCTGGCCGGGAGCTGTGGTCAAACGACACCGGTGACGCAGTAGAGAATACGGAAACAATTTGAAGAAATTAGTACCTAAAGAGAGCATGCCGCGAGACACCGTGACACGACTTGCGATGACACTACTCACGCGAAGGAAACGCGTGAAACGCGCGTGGCGTTACAAGCAAGTTGTGAGGTGAACGGAGCCTACGAACCCACATTCATTAACAGGTTCAAAAACAGAGACAAACTCTGTTGACGTCGCGAACTCAGACAAACATTGAGACGTCCAACATTTTTTTTAAATCACTTACGATAGTTTATTATTCGTGCTCCTGTGTACCTACTTACTTATGATTAAATAACACATTCTTTCATCACAAGATTCTTAGCAATCTCCTCGACGATCCAATATGCGCGGCAGAGGTGACGAAGAACTCCCAGTTCAGCTGGCCATCTCTTCTGGCATTGATGCAGAGCAAGTTCCTAGCCATTCAGCATGCAGCTCTGAGGACCGTGGATCAGCTGATCTGTAGGTATAAAGACATCGTTGTGCAGAAGACTTTTAGAGCTTCGACTGGGGTTCTGGACCTTTGTGATATACTTGAGGTGAGCTTAGAATTTCGTTCTGCAAAGTTTTGGTCAAAAAGGATTCTCAATCCTATAGGTTTCAAATTGATAATTAAAATAAGATTCTGTGTATGTTCTCTTTCCGTATAGACCAGGTGTTGTAGAACCAGTAAGAAATACAACGAAATAAAACTAGCACGGAACCGTGATTATTTTTTCACAGACAGATCTTTGTCCTATGCTAAAAGAGGTATAAGTCCAGCGGTGTGCGAATCTGACTGTGGATTCTGAAAGACTCGGCGTCGTCGCATATAACAGAATAATTGGTAAAGAATGTATCTGTGACCACCATGCATCAATCAGGCAAAGTAAACACTCTCTTTAACTAATTTGCTATAAAAAGTACAAACCCTAAAAATTCTAACAGTTCCAACTTCTGACAGTTCTAACTTCTAACTTATACAGTTCTAACTTCTACAGTTTTAACTTCAAACAGTTCTTACTTCTAAGAGTTCTAATTCACGCAGTCCTATGAATTCCGCGATGTCCACACCCAAGTTCTGGGCGTCCTTCGCAACTACGTGGAAACAGAAGAGAATGGTCTCCATCTGTACCAGTCGGGGTGCATACTGAGGCTTTTAGCTTACCTTGAGATGGCATTGCCGGCTATGAAACCTCACTGTCTAGCTGTGCTGACGAAGATGTCTTTCACTGCTAATGGGAGAGATGTGAGTGAGAATTTATACAGTTGCCCATTAGATCAGGGCCCCTATTCACAAACGCTCGGATTCATTTTCGATTCGATAAGTCGTATGTCTATCTTCTTTTGGCATTACGAAAGCGAGCGAGATAGACATACGACTTTCCGAAACGAAATCGAATCCGAGCGTTTGTGAATGCGGGGCAGATAAGTTTACGTATGCACGCACTGACTTTTATTTACTTGGTCATTAGCCCAACTTCAGTCAAGTTTTAGAACGACACCACAGAAAATTGATGCTGGAAAACGTTGATGGATAATCTTGTCCAGAGATTCGAACCATTCGAAGACATCGTTCATTTATAATTTTGCCGTGAGCCACAGTGGGTAGTTGACACCAATAATTTAATCACCCACTTTATTTTAGGCCTTCTCATCCGTTTATTCAAGCGTTTAACAAAAAAAACATGATTTTTAATTGCTTCTTAAATAATTTGGGCAATGAGTTGTCTAATTAGTGATGTCACAAGTAGCTATGGGGGGAATCTTTTCACAGCTCGTAAAGAAGTAGGCGACCAATCGAGCTATACAAAACCAGTTTATACAGATGTTTCATTGTACAGGAAATCCACCATAAACCATCCACAAACCATTTAATACTGGCATTGTATAAATAGATGTGATTTCATTTCCAGGCATTATTCGCGACGGATACGGACCTGGTCTTCTGCCACCAACTTCTCAGCTCAAACGTAGAACTTCTGGCTGACGCAGCGATGGGTGTTGCCAACATGACGAAACTACTGTCTTCAGCCGTGCGCATGTCTGATACCAATATTATAGAAGCTTTGTGTGGTAAGTTTCACATCAAAATAAATGAGTTTGAATTAGATTTTTGGAGTAGAAATTATCTTCATAGCCATCACCTGACCCTTTTGCCATCTAGTCTGACCAGATGCAGCAATACCAGTACTTTACATAAAGAGAATGCCTATCTGGTTCCACAACCCAGTTACTAACACAATACCATAAACGATTGTCAATGATTTACAATTGACTTTCGGGGACCAATGGATTCAAGTTCTTAGCACAGAGGGAACTGGTTATATAATAGATACTAGTGCTGCTCGCGACTTCGTTCGCGGGGGTTTTTTTATGGATATGAAAAATAGATGTTGGCCGATTCTCAGACCTACCCGATTTATTTATTTATCTTACCGCATTTTTTTTTTTTATGATGTGTAATCATCAAATGACTTCTCCCGCTCTGGGCGGAGCGGAAGGGAGTGTCAGACTTGACTGACTAAAACCCATCCATGTTCCTTCTTAGCCCTTTGTGTTCCAGGGCCACGGTATCTCTTTCGAACAACCCGCAGCCATCTTTATTTATCCCTTACATTTAGTTTGTATCTAATATCTAATGTGTTGTGTACTTATTTATTTGTTAGTGATGTTAGTGTTTGTACCGTACTTAAGATAAGATTATTATTGTTAGGTGTAAGGGCCGCCTTTTGCGGTGAAAGCCTCCTCCAAACTGTTCCAGCTGACTCGTCTTTTGCCAGTCTGGGCCATAAGTTTCCAGCTGTTTCTACGATGTTGTCATTCTGTCTTTTACATGGTCTACCCTTCCTTCTTTTTTGCTTATTGGATACCAATTTGTAATACTTTGTGACCATCTTTCATCCGTAACTCTCTGAACATGGCCTGACCATTTCCATTTCAGTGTCAGGACCTGTTTGACCACATCTTTTGCCTTTGTTTTTTTCCATAGCAGTGAACTTTTGACCACCTATCTACCTACCGACTACCAGATATACACACAAAATTTCATACAAATCGGTTCAGCTGTTTCGGAGGAGTATGGTAACTAGCATTGTGACACGAAAATTTTATATATAAGATTTATCCATCCACGGATGGACTTGGGCAAGCACTGTTTAACATTGATGATCGACCCGTGTGACTGTTACTCCTCTTCTTGATTTTCAGTAATTTTAGTTTAATTTATTTGTAGCTATCCTGGGGGACGACGCGGCGGTCTGGTTCCACGTCAGGAAGAACGCGCTCCAAGCACTCGCAGAGCTCTGCCGCATCATTCCAAAGGCTGCCTTCAGTCTTGTCGAGCCGAAGACGTTCGCATCACTCAGGGCTATTAATAAGAAATGTAAGAATTGACACACCTTTTATTCCTTCGTCAGTTTTCAAATTCTTTCCTTCATCAAGTCAGACAAGATAATAACGAAATTGTGAAAGTGAGGATGAAAAATATTGGTTTACTTTGTAATTATATACTGCATCAAACTGTTTTGTGTTGCCACAGATAACCTTGCCTAGACAGATCAGTATTGTTTTTATTTAACCTCTGAAATTGTATAAGTTTCAAAATTACAATGATCTTCTTCTTCTTCTTCATTTTCGAGACAATGACCTTTATTTCCGATGCTGGGCCGTCGCTGCTGCTGTCAGTAGTATGTAAAATAACGGCCTGGCCTTGTTTATGATAAAATGTTTGTCAACAGTCAAAGACACGCCGATCGAAGCTCAGCGCCTCGCGGTGCAATGTTATATCAACCTACAGAACTACCACGTCAGCAAGAGGGCCATGCTCAACGGTGATTTTATGGCTGAGCTGCTCAGTATAATGCAGGTGAAACAAAAAGATACATTGCTGGCAAATAAATCATAACCAGGGTATAATTTAGGTCCTTTTGACTTTGCCGTAGTTGTGTAAAAAGCGGTCTGGTGGTCGCATCTACTAATAAGTAGCTAAGTACGCTACGCTATGTTCTGTACGGGAACCTGCATCACGAATCTTTCGATATTTGAGTTCCTTTTTTCTGACGTCTAGAAATGATCTCCCTTACTCAATTTAATCCTTTAAACATCACAAGAAATAATAAATATCTTTCATCATCATCATCATTTCAGCCGAAAGACCTCCCCCAAGTGACGCCACATTGACCGGTCCCGTACGCCTCGCATCCAGTGGATCCCCGCAACCTTCACCAGGTCATCGGTCCACCTAGTGGGAGGCCTCCCAACGCCTGGTCTTCCGGTTCGCGGTCGCCATTCCAGAACTTTTCGGCCCCATCGGCCATCCGTTCTGCGAGCAATGTGCCCTGCCCATTGCCACTTAAGTTTGGCAATTCTTCGGGCTACGTCATTAACCTTGGTTCTCTCGCGAATGTCCTCATTTCTGATTCGATCACGCAAGGAAACTCCGAGCATAGCCCTCTCCATTGCCCCTTGGGTGACTTTAAGCCTTCTGATGAGGCCCACTGGCAACACACACTGGTCATAGACTTTCGTCTTGAGACACTGCGGTAAGTTGGACGAGAAGATACCACGCAGCTTCCCGAACGCTGCCCAGCGAGTCGGATAAATATATTTTATGTCCCAAAAATTCAGATAATTGTATGTAGTTTACAATTTTGAATTAATGCACTTACGTTAAACATTTATGCTGCTGCTTCATAAGTCACAATAGTACTTAGTACACAATAGATTAAACTATGTCTTTTAAACTAGGTTATCCTGTATCTTAAGAGACAGTGTAAATAAGGTAAAGAGATGTAACTTCTGCCTGCCTCCGTGATAAAAGACGTGGCGTATTTAAAAGTAAAAATTATATACGGTACCTATAATAACAAGAGATGGAACTGGAACTTATAGGTACTCAAAGCAAATGTTTACATGGGCTCAAATGCAACGCATACCATACCTAAATACCTACCGCTCTATTTATTTGTACCTAAAATCAATTTCCTAGAGCATCTGTTCCAAGATTGTCTGCCCTCTGCATCGAGCCAATGTAACAACTACATACTTCCATAATGTTATTTTCCAGCGCATCGACATCAACTTGAAGATAATGACTTGCACTGTGCTGATCGGGCTCATGACGGAGGAAGTAGGGGGAGACTTGTTCACACTCAAGAAAGGCGAAGAGGTACGCATCGGAGCGACTCATCATCTCCTCTTCTAAGACAAGCGTAATTAGCCAGTACCGTTCCCACTGCCGCCGGGACATGGTACCAGGACATTTGTCCAAAAGTCCTTTCGCGCAAAAGCATCGCATCGAGCGAGCAAACTTCTTTTCGCCAAATTGGGTTCGCGCAAGTGCCCTTCGCGCAAATGTCCTAAATCCGCGGGTCGGATCTAATCCTAAAACTTAGGTCTAATTGCCTTTACGGAACCCTTGGTGCGCGAGTCCGACTCGCACTTGGCCGGTTTTTTTTTAATTGTCGCGGGCAAAAACTATACTGGTTAAATTTGACTGCCTCGCTAGTCTAGGGTTGTAAGAGCGAATGCTAAACACGAGGTCCTGAATGCAATTGCCAGGACGGGCAAACTGTTATTGGGGTTTTCCATCAGGAATTTCTCAGTAGCAGCCACGGATCCTAAATTTGTGTCCGGTTGATGGAAATAGATTGTTCCCCGATGGGGCTTGAACGTAACGGGTATAACGTGGGTGTACTATTAGGTACATCTCTCCTGCTATCCCTCAGGATAATGCAATTACAGACGTGATGATAATTGTGTTAAGTATCAAACTATGCATTCACCAGGTGGTGTCCAATAACTTGATGATCGAGCACATCGGTCTGCGCACCGCACTGTGCACGTTGATCGCGGCTAGTGTCAGCAATGAGGGAGCAGACGTGTATCTGGACCTCGGGACTATACACTAGTGAGTATTGTTTTTTTAAAGTACTTTTGGCTAAGTGCACACTTCATTTGTAACAGTATTTGTTGAGTAACAAAACCGACTCGAAGCAAAGCTGCATATAATCGGCTCATGCCGATCGACAAACTTTATTAGGCATCTATTAAAATCATGTCGATCGGCAGAAATAATTTTCTGAATTATTTTCGGGATTGGCTCGGCAGAATAATTAATATTTAAGCCGAGCGGCTTTCTGCCGATTTGTCAGTGTATTTCATTTTGCGGACCGGATAAACTGAGAACACTGAGTAGCGGTGACCCAGTGGTGGCAGCCCCGACTTACGAGCAGTAAGCCGTGGGTTCGAACCCAGGCAGGCGCATTACTTTCTGTAATTTATTTCATCACCGCTGCCTTCAAAAACGGTGAAGGAAAACATAATAGGAAACCCACATATCCTAGAACTAAAAAATTCGAAGACATTATGTGACATCTACCAAACCGCACTGGGCCCGCGTGACATGATGATAAACTGAAAACATGCCAAACTTCTGTGGATACAGAATTAAGACGCTCAATATTACAGTCTAGGGTTCATGTAGTGTCTTGTCCGAGTTACTAGTGAGAAGTTCCTGCATTGCATAGAAACGCGCTATCCAACACATCACACGTATTTTTGCTAAGGCCCAAACCCGTAGGTCACTGATACTGACAGTATTTAAACTCTTCATTACTTCACAGTATGGTAGAGAACAAGCAAGCAAGATACGTAGTTGGCGCATGGGAGCCGGCGTTGGAAGCCATCTTCCGTCACCATCCGTCTGCTAAACTGGCGTACACTGGCAGGCTCGACATCAACGACTACACTCAGGTAACAAAGAACCAAAAACCTGGTTCTAGTAGTTGGCATTTTTCCAAATGTTGTTTACAGTGCTATCATGTGTTGGCTTGAGTTCTTGAATTGCAGTCATGATATAGCCAAATTAAATATACCTACATTTTGGCAACCATACATAAAAACGCTGCGACTTCAGAAAGGGAATTTTCAGCAAATAGGAAGGGGTCCGAGAGAGCCGATGCCTGCCAGGGCAGCGGGACTGGTCGGAAGAGATACCGGCCTGGACACAAAGGGCAAGTCTGTTCTCCTGCCCTTATCCTAATATTTCCAAGGGCGGGGAGATACATGTAGCATGTTCTCTCCTTCCATACTTCTCTCTTAGTCGTCATCTTATGATCTCATGACTGACCGCCTTTCTAGCCGTTTCATTTTTACAGTCGCCATTAATTCCGGTATATTTTCCAGGAGGGTTTCTACTGTATAAAGTGCCTGGGCGAGCGTTTCCCCAGCATGCAGACGGTGATGGCGAAAATAAGCCGGCCCTACTCGCCCGTGTTCTTGTGCATGTTCGTACAGCCGCCCGGAGATTCCAGCTCCAAACTCGAGATCAGAAGTCCTTGTGAGTATGACCTATCTTAAGTTTGAAAGAGAGTGAGTGACAGTTTTAGAGTGAGTGAGATAGTGGTTTGATTGAGTGCTGATTATCAGCCTAATTTGAATAAATGACTTTTGATTAAATTTTATTAAAATTTTGATATGTATATTAGTCTGCCTGAAAATTTACTACAGGCATTTTACTGTACTTTCCAGTCTGTTAGAGGTAAATAACTAAGAGAGACCTGTAGGTAGTTTTAAGAGTTTCTGACTCAGAAAGGCTATTACATCGAGTAGCGATCCTATATTTTATGAAAGATCAGCCTCTATTTTGTCATTTATTTAATTTGGGTTCTCCACAATGAGTAGTTTTGTACCTACAATTGCATATACAAGTTGCAGTTTTGCAGCCTCGTCAAAATTCAGGAGGTTGTCACAAAAGACATAAATAATCAATTTAAATTACGGTTGTAGTAGTAGTAATAGTAGTAATGGAAGTTTGGATTCGAAATTTCATATTTGTAGATAATATAATGTCACTTATGTAAATCCTAAAAACAACTAACAACTTTACCAAACGTTGACGTTCCATTTCTCCCGTCAGACATCAATGCAGACGAGGGTACTGCCGGGCTGTCAGTTTCCCTGTCAGGCCGTTTGCGGCTCCCGGCCGTGCCGGATGACCACGACTTGCGGGAATATCTGCTGAAGATGAAACTGTGGTTCGGAGACCCGTTAGTAATGTTTCTACTTTCTGAAGAACATTTAACCATACAATAAACGCTACAGAAATATCTCATGATCCGAATAATATAAACGGTACTGACAGCGACACATCAAGTTATACATTACCAGTATTACATGGCCTAGCTTTGAATAGATTTCCCATACAATGAGAGACTGGTCGCCGTGCGGCCTCAAAAATTATAAGTGGACATGTGCGAACCGCCAGTCTATGGCATTCACTACCGAGTTTTCTGTTTCCCGATCATTATAATCAGGATTTCTTCGAAATTCGAGTGAAGCGGTTGCTTCTAAGGAAGTGTGCTCTACCCTAGGCAGTGTCATCGCTTCACATAGTCGAGTTGTGGCCAAAAGCAAGAGTATTTAGTGTAAAAAAAAAAAACAAAAACATTATGTTCAAAGCCACTCAGCTAAGGTAGATCGTAAAAATAAGATGCCAGATAATTTAGCGATGGTGGATGCCGATTGGCTCGAGCCGAATGAAAGCTGAATTGTGTAGTCATGGGTTCAGGCCAGCTTTGTTGTTCATCAAATACAGACGAATCTAACTCCGAACTTATCTACTTAATGTTTTCAGATCCAAGTCTCTGCATTACTTCGAGATAGAAGACGCCCATTATGAAGTAAGGTAAGACATAGTTTCTTTAAGTTTAGTTCCCCCAAAAATCAAGAACAGAAACTTCAAAATATCTGACTGATATTTTGGTGATATCAGACATAAGCAATTGACCAAATCGATCGATGTCATGGTGAAGACTTCGGGAATCCGCTAGATGCGATACAGCATAGTTCCGGTCGACGTCATGAGGATTGGGGAGCCCTACAACCAGCAGTGGACGACTTTCATCTCAAGCATTGATTGATGATGGTAGCTTCAAGCTTATCACCATTTCATCATTTCAGCCGTAAGACGTCCACTGCTGGACATAGGCCTCCCCCAAGTGTACATAAGGGGGGTTTTGCCATAATCGCCACGCTTGGCAGGCGGGTTGGCGATCGCAGTACGGTTGTTACAAACGCACCGAGAACGCTGCTGGCCATTCTCTGGCAAGTCCCTTAGTCGCTTCTTACGACACCCACGGGAAGATATGGGATGGTGCTATTCCTTACGTCCGAAACCATACAGAAAGCTTCAAGCTTATAGCACACACATAAATGGTGGAAGGGAAAGCCCTCCGCCATCTGACAGGGTGCATTCAGTTCCTTATTTTGAATCATTATCCACCGGAATTAGATGAATGCACCCTGTCAGTTTGCGGAGGGCTGTCCCTTAAACCCTGTATAAATTCTGCAGCGGGTTGTCACCTCATTTTAACAAGGTGTTCCAGATTCGAGGTTGACATCACCACGAATCTGGGTTTTTGAGAGTTTTAGCTTCTAATTGAGATGGATCCTTTGCAGTGCACCTTTTACACCTTTGAAGTTAAATGAGCTTCAATCGTTGTCTAGATACCGCAAAAAATGTGACGAAGTAGCATCATCACTGAAGGAACGAGCGCAGCTGTTGGCGGAATACGTCGCTGAACAAATGAGCGGACTATCCCAAGAGAGAGACTGTTCTATGCCTAGCGTTGACTTGCATCTGGCTGACCTGATGGTAAGTTGACACAAGAAGTAACGGTATCAGCTGAAGCAGCGAGCCCAGATGGGAGGATCAACGCAAGAGGAATTGAAGACTTCCAAGTTTAGCGTCGACTTGGTGCATAACTGGCTGGCTTGATGGTAAGTTGACGCAAAAAGAAATAATTACTGAAGGAACGGGCGTAGATGGAGCGTATTCACGCGAAAAAAAGGCTGCTCTGCACCTAGCGTCGACTTGCATCTGGCTGACCTGATAGCCACTTGAGTGGCATTTAGATTAGAAAGTCTGAGAATGTTCCTTGTTATGCTTTCGGGTCGGAAATAGTTTTGTGAGAAAAGCCACAAAAATTTCGAATTTAGAATAGAATAATGTTGGTTTTAGTTTTAGGTGGGTAATATTAACGTGGGGAACCTAATGCAATCAATCGAGTACAAATTCAGATTCCGGGCTGCTACAGATAATTTTCTGATGGTAAAACTTAATAAAACTTAGCCTGCTAAGTAAGGGCATGACCAAATAGGTAAGATTTGGTTTGACCTGTAACTAACTACAAAACTAAGTTTGTCGCAGTGCCAAATTAGGACTTCTTGATGATTCGATTGAAGACATTCTCAAATTAAGAGTTTTGAGAGCTCAATTTTGTCATGTTTTGCATTCTCCAGTCTGAGCTGTCGTCCCCAGTGATAGGGCTTGGTTACGTGAAGTGCGGCGGCGCCCTGGAGCGCGCGCTGCTGTACAAGGTGCTCGCCGACCGCATCGGTCTGCCGTGCGCGCTGTACCGCACCTCCAGCGCATATGCCTGGTGCGAGATCGCTGTGCCTGAACTGGATCCGGTTAGTAATAAAGACGTATACCATAAGTTGCCCTGCCTACATTTAGTCTGGAATAGATTGGGATTGAAAGGATTGTTAAAAGTCGGCTTCGGTAGTGACGAATATCGGACTTAAAAAACACTTTTGCTACAAAAAAACCTACTTCCAAAAAAAAAATACTATAATAATCAAAAGTTCGAAACTCGGTGGCAAAAAAGTCAATGATACAAACACAAACTCACCAACTTCCGAAAGTAATTTCTTGCTTATATATAATTTTTTTGGAAGTCTGTTATTTGGCCAAAAAGTTTTTGAAAGTTGATTAAAAAAAATATTCTGACCGAATCCGAATCCGATAACCTATTTCTTTTTTACAAGACGATTTAGAAACCGTTATTTTTGACCTACGTTTTCAAGTGGCCTTTTGTGTTGTTGAATCAAGTTCAAACTTTAATAAAAATCTTTGTTCTTTATTAGGAAGAAGAATACGACAAGGCCCAGAACTTCCCAGCCGGCCTCCTCCGTACCAACTATGTGGTAGACCTGATACAGCGCCCGGGACGTCTGATACCGCGCGGGGGGCGGGAGGCGAGGATCATCTGTGGACCTGTGTGCTCTCCGCCTTATACGGCAAGGGAGTTGCCTGACGTTTGTCGCTGTGAGAGACGAGCTTAATAATCAAGTTTTAAATTTATGCTGTAATGCTATTTGATTAACTGCCTGCACTTTGAAAAGTGGAATGGGAAAAGGCTAGACAGATGAGTTTGCTTTTTGATTAATTTATATTTTAAAAAGGTTTGAGATGCATTATCTGAGTATTTTTTTAAGGTTCACCTAGAATGTAGTAGAGTGTACGGTGCAGATTTTTAAGAGATCGAGCCGTTTTACTTTTAGAATAAATAGACACACTGCGACATATCTGGCTATACATTTCTAATATAACATAGCCAAACTTTGAGTAGATTTCCTGTACAATGACAGATCTGCGTAAACTGGTTTTGTATAGCTCGATTAGTCGCCGTGCATACAAAAACCTTTTTGGATGCACTAAAGAAATTAATCTGTGCCATTTCTATGAAATCATGTAGTAATTGCATTTTATTGTACTTAATTAAATAAAAATAAACCCATTTTCGAATTAATCATTTTATTTATTTCAAACTTTACACAGCATTATTGGTTCGATGCCATGAGAATACATTTCTATTATAAATATAATATTTAGTATCAAAATTCTTAAGACAAGGCACTATAATACTTAAGACACATTGCACAAGGTTCAAGATGGACGGACAATTACGATCACAAACATTTATGCTTATAAATTAAAAATTGTTTATAGGTGATACTGCTTATACGTTTTTAAGGCAGAAAATTGAACTGTTTTTATTCGACGGAATGGCAATCGGAATTTATGGTGGGATATCTATACCAATATTATAAAGCTGAAGAGTTTGCTTGTTTGTTTGCTTGAACGCGCTAATCTCAGGAACTACTAGTCCGATTTGAAAAATTATTTCAGTGTTAGATAGCCCATTTATCGAGAGAGGCTATATGTATAATCACGCTGCGACAAATAGGAGTGGAGCAGCAATGAAAAATGTTGCGAAAGTGGGGAAAATGTGGCGCAGACGAAGTTGCGCCGGACAGCTAGTTTCAAATATAATAATAAGGTGTGTTCACACAAGCCTTATGATAATAATGATGCATCCAAGCAAAAAGAAATCGTCATTTTTTACACGAAACACCAATGGCATTTAAAAAAAAAATTACAATGGCATTAGATTAATGTTTTGACGTTATGGTATGGGTGCAGTGTAATATGAATCTTATTTATACTACTTTAGAGTGCAGTATCAACCTTACATTAATTAAATTTACTTATTACATAAATAAAAAAGAAAATAATTTATACCTTTTAGGTAACAAAACATTGCGCTGGTGATAAAACTTACCAGTTAATAATAAACGAATCGAATTTGTTCAAATATAAACGAAAATATTCGTTGGAATAAATTTTAACCTAATTTATTTTGATTTTTGTTGATAAGAATGTAAAATACACAACCTGTATATGTAAGATAGGAGGTAAATGACTTAAAATAATTCAGTCTAAATAAAATGTGGAAATGGCATCTTAGATAGAAATTATTTATATACGTGAGTTGCAATGTTAAGAGTACGTAAGGATCGTAGAAGCTGGCATTCTGCTTTTATGCCTGCCCCAAGGGAAAAAGCACGAGATTATGTATGTATGTATATTTGCAATAGATAGCTACAAAAATAAAAGCGGCTAAGTAAAGCACGACCTTAATAAAGCGATCGTCGTGCGAATACGCGGCCGTCAGTCACGTTCGTTATGATCGGCGAACGTGGACGCGTTCGTTTTTTGACCGGGCAAGGGACCGAGCGATTCCTTTTCTTAATTCTGTTTTCAAGTATTTTTTAAGCTCATTTTTTTTTATTGTTTTGGGTTTGCTCTTGACTGTAGTCTAGGTCAGAGATTTTATGATTAGTTGCTTTAAAGCTGTATGCTATATAGGGTGACTGTTAATTAGTGACCGATACTTAAACACGTGATGATACTCATGATAATAAACAACTTTCCCTAAGAAACATATTTTTTTTTATACTCGTTCACTTTTATCACAAGCTGACAGGCCAGAGGCGTGCGCGCGAATTTCATACAGCTGTTGTATTACTGTGATAAAAGTGAATGAGAAAAAAAAACATATTTTGAAAGTTGTTTGTTATCATGAGTATAATCACCGGTTTAAATATCGGTCACTAATTACCAGTCATCCTATATAATATTAGTGTATGTGCCATATATGGGCAGAGTGGTCAGTAATTTAACTTATGTGTAGTACACTGTAGTGTTACAAGAATTCCAAGTGCTCAAAGCAGTGAAGAGCGTTAAGCATGATATTCTAACAGATATAAATCATTAAGAATACGCAAAGCGGTTGTGTTTAAACTAGTAGTTAATATTATAAAAGCTACACTTATATTTTTATAAAATGTTAAAGCTGCCTTCTAACTTTGTTACTTAATCTAAAACGTCATTATAATAGTAAAATAGTATCTTGAACATTACGGTGGTCGGGAATGTCGGAATTATATCTAAAATTACGAAGTATGTACGTCATTATGTTACTAACAAAGTTTACGTTACTTCGCAGAGTCGAGTTATAAATCTTTATAACCAACGAACCACAATAAAAATTTATTTCTAAACAGTGGTTTATCTGCTTTGTTAAAAAGGGGCCCATAAAATTAATATTTTGTTTCGTCCTGCCTTTCTTTCTTTTCTAAAACATTAAATCGCATTTCCAGCAATAAAAAAGCTTTACAGCTTGATGCTTCCAAAACATTAGTTATATAATGTACCGAGTTACTATACAGTATCTCGGGACATCTAGGCTGCCATCTTGTTTTGAAACAAAATTTTTTGTACGATAAATTCTGAATTTTCTAAAGTTACAATAAGGCACTTCGGGACACAGGCGCTCATTTATAACCGACTTAAAAAAAGGAGGTTATCCATTCGACCTGCATGTATGTAATATTGTTAGAATTGCACAGTATTTTTTTTAAACATGATTGTGATTTAATAACACGATGACTAACTATATAAAGTTAGTTTACAGCTTGTATAACTTTTCTGTAAAACTGTTACGAGATCGACGTATTTATAACTCATCTATAGTTAATGCTCTTAAATATTGTCAGCTCCTTTAGTAAAAGAAGATCACCCAGATTGGGCTATAATTTTTTGCTAGCCAACAAAACCAAACTTATCATTTCAAAAGAGAATAACATAATAAACATTCTTTATTATTACACCTTTGAAAATAGCCCAAAAATATATGAAGCTTGGGTGATCTCCTATAAATAGATTTTATTAGCCTTATGTAATCTGTTTATACAGTAGTCTGTGGCACTCCATGTACTATTTGCGTTCTGGATCTAGACCGCGGCAGAGGTTCGGGAACGCGGGACACTGAACTTTCTTTGAGAGATAGCGCTGATCCTGTCGAAGCTTCCGAAGGTGGTCGCGACGATTGAAGAGTTGCAGGTTGGCTTATCTGTGAATGAGAGGAGAATCATCATGGACAGTGAAAGGAGAAAAGTGCATGTAAAAGGAGCCGTTGGTTCATAGATGGGTAACATACCATCACATACCGAGTTTCCTCCGTGCCTCGGAAAACACGTTAAGCCGTTGGTCCCGGCTGTCAGTTGTAGATCTTTGACAATCGTTACAGGTAGTCAGTGGCCTGAAAGTCTGACAACCATTCTCATCTCACCAAGGAGTATTGTATAACCTAGTACTAACTGGGTTGTGGAGGTCAGATAGGCAGCCGCTCCATGTAAAATACTGGTATTCAGCTGCGTCTAGTTAGACTGGAAACCGACCCCAATAAAGTTGGGAAAAGGCTAGACAAATGATGACAGTACTTACAGTCCGACTTAAAGGTTGTGGCGTATGTGGTTTTTTGATCGGCACGTCTCTATATTCGTAGATATTGTCTCTGGATCGCGTGTTGTTGTCTATGCCGCTCTCTTCAACTTCCGGTACCATGAATATGTCTCCGTCGTAGTAGCGATCTGTCTCCCTGTGTGTTATAGACCGGTTATTTATATTATTTTTTAACCGTTAAGAAAAAATTGTTAAAAATATTAAGAAACCCAAACCTTTGATTATTATGACAAATATTAAAACTCAACTAAGATACGTGTACAAACGGACAACACATTTTCTACAAGCGTTTTTGTGAGACAGTTCACAATAGGTATTTAAGACTTGCAAAAGCATCATTGACTTTTTTAGGTTTAAGAACAACTTTATTTCTCATAAGAATTACATAGCTAATTCACTTACTGAGAAACATACTAAAATTTAGATTTATAATTCGAGCGCACAGATTATGTGGGTACACAGATAAAAAATAACTTAACTCGATCTTATACATATTTAACAAAACACAACATGGATGTAGGTTGATTTTTACTAGATGTGGCATTGAGGGCATAGTCTGTAATGAGCAGGTTTGTTACCATTTTGTTTTCAGTTTATTGTCTTATATATAAATTTTTTGGTACATAAATGATTTATAATATATTTTGAGTAAGTATTGTTTTTTTTGTTTTTTTTTTCTATTTTTTTTTTTTAAACTTGTTTGTATGTATTAATTGTGTGGGCTTTTAGTAAATTTTTGAGGGTGCAAACGTATGTGTCGACCATATTTTCGTTGTTTGGCTTTTATAGTTGAACCTCATCTGGCGGCACGGAATCGCACTTTTCCACGCTCCTATCCTTTTCTATTGCTCAGAACAGAGCGCGAATGCTATCGCATGCAGCAGCTTCGGCGATATGCTCGGGAGTGCCAGATGAGGTTCAACCCGAAATAAAGCAAATTTAGTTGGGCATCTACCCTCGCTGCATTTTTTTCCGTCCTGTTCTTCTTATACATATTTGCTATGTTTAATGTTTTTGTCATTTTGTATGCACATGACCCTAGTGTTAGCGTGCATTGACTTCCTGTGTACGTATTGTCATTTAATAATATCAAATAGTCTAACAAAACAGTGCTTTGACTTCCTGTTAACACATTTTAAATATTATCTGTATTAAATATCCAACTGCCGACTTCCGGTTGTCAGAATTACACCTTATCAAACAGAACTTGCCACGGAGCGCACTATCGGCTGGACCGTCGACTGGTGAGGTCGATGATTACCGTTATATACGTGTATAAGTGTAAAATGTGAACAAAAGTTGATTATTAAAATTCAGTATTAGCAAAGTGATTTGAGTTTTATTCTGTAATATACAAGTATATTACACTTAGAGCATATGAGAACGCATACGTTCCTATACTAGGAAAAAACTTCTTTTTTTCTTTCTTTGTTTTTCCCAAATAACACACATAATTCGACGGCACGGTTAGCGCACTGGCTAAGCAAATGACTGTCGCGCGTTCGATCCCCGCACGGAACAAATATTTGTAAGGCCTACAGATAGTTGTTCCGGGTCTGTCTGTTTGTGTATGTGAGTTTAAATGTTTGTAAAGCACCCACGATACAGGAGAAATTCAGTGTGGGGTACCGTTTTAAAAAACAATGTGAACTGACTCACAAGCGTCTACAAGCTTAGATTAAATGTTAGTTTCACCTACTTCACCGGTACCATTTTCCATTTCGGTGGTAAAGCCCTGTTAAAGGAATTTATAATATTGTTAGTATATGAAAATATGATAATGGTATCATTAACACTGATAACGGTACTATTTGTTTGTTTGTTTGTCGAGCGCTAAAACGAACAAGAAAGAGGGTAGACCGATTTTGGTGCTCAAACCTGATACTAACCTGATAATAACCGCTAAACTAACATGATTATTGCAAATCATGTTAGTTTAGCGGTTATTATCAGTTTATCTGTGATTATGGTGCTTGCAAACAAATAGTAAACATGGTAAATATTCCGTTTTCAGTGTTAATAATAATGTTAGTGACCATATCAGGTTAAAAACTTATATTATGATAATGTTGTTAGTTAAATTACATAACTAGGCAATTCTATTTCAAAATATGATTTTATTTCTAGAATTTAGTTAACAAAGTGCTCATCACAACAAGTTTTAATTCGAAATTATTATTAATACTGAATCCTTGTATATTTATTAATTTTGTGAAAATAAACAAAAAACTATCACTATCAACACTTTTTTTGTTAGTAACAAATGAAGATATCTAAATTCAATACAATCCTTTCACATTCATAGTCAAAATCATAATCATCTTTATTTTCAAAAAAAAAGGTCCAGAATCCAATGACAGGACTGTACTTTACTACCATCCGTTATGTTCAGTATAAAACTGTTGAAAATAGACCTTATTTACAAGGGCATAGAGCACCTACCTCTTAGCGTTCCTCCACAACATACAGCACACGACCAGCAGCACGATGAGTATGAGGCACGCGCTCGACACCGACCAGAACGCTATCTGTAAAGGCTGCTTCGGTTCCCACCAAAACTAGAAAGTAAAATATAGTGTGTCTTGGAGAATGGATGATCATTATTTTTTTTTTCTTTGTCCGTCGGGTAGATTATTGAAAAGTATTGGACACTTATTTTTTCTTTTTTCACGTGGTCATAAAATTAAGGAGATATATTGAGTTGAAATGGCGCATGACGTTTTTTTTTTTTGGAATGGCGTCTCGCAGTTCAACCTAGGAGGTTGTCGTCTGCTTAACCGGACTATCCTGTGGGTGCCTTAAGAGTAAGGCCTCCAGCCAGGGCATAAAAACTTACAAACTAAGCGACTACACGCTGAGGGCACCCCCTGTGGGGTACGAGCCTCGGCTTAGGGCGTCGCTGGGGGAGGACTGCATGGGGACAGGCTGGATCTGAATGATATCATTATTTAGAGGCTGATTTAAAACTACTGGCACAGCATCGCGGGCTGGCTCGAGCGAGGGTCGGGAAGGGCATGGACCGGGACGTCGCGACGGACCTCGACGGCGAGGTCGGAAAGCGCATGACGTCACGTGTAGGTAATTTTTATACCCACTTGTGACGTAGTGAGCCCCCACTCTCCAACTTTAATGAGTTTTAACTAAGTATTTTTTTTTTATATTTTGCTAAAACAAAAATTACGTGTCTAATATTTTTGTATTACCTGTCTGACGGACAAAAGAGAATTTCGTTTTCTTTACCCAGTATTATACCAGGCTCCTAAGGGCTCTATCTCATTACGACGCCATGGCCGCGCCACCGTGGTGTCTCGAGCTACCAAGCGAGAAACACCAAAGTAAACACCAGGATTGTCAGTTTCATAATTGACGTCTCAAAATTATTGTAGTAAAGGAAAGTTCTTGTCCTTGGTAGCGTAACTGGTGGTGGAGTACATACTACATATACATAAAAATGGTTGCGCCATCAGCGGGTGATTCGGTTGCTGGCAACCAAACTGATACCAGGTGAGGTACCCTCCATATAACTGTACTCATTTTGTTAGGGCGCGACCGGTGGTGCCGCCGTGGTGTCCTTATGAGATAGGGCCCTAAGACTAACCACGATAAGGAAGTCCGAATGATGTTTCGAGGAATTAAACGAACCATTGGATCGACAGCTAAACCAGCAATTTCAGTTAAAAAACGAATCAGTATCGTCAAAACACGTCATGTTAAAATAGTTTCTATTTATGCAACTACAATAGCTGAAGCCTGAAACGAATAGTAGTAGCACACATTATAGGCTAATATAGACGTCTTACCTCAGTTATCGGCGGGTACGTAGGCACAAGTCGTCCAATCACAGTCGGTAGATACATCGTCCAGAAGGCGAGCTCTGTCTGTCTGTAGTTCAGTTGTATGGTGGAGTTGAACGTGGTGTTCAAGTTCAGGTAGCGGAGTTGTCCAGCTTGGGCCATTTCGAAGTGCATGCCTAGGATTCGGGAGCGGGTTGGATTGCTGCAAAAAGAGGTTTTAAGTGTTATAAAGTTGTAAAGCATCAGTTTCTTTTTGGCCTGTGGAAGGCAGAAAGCTTCTGAATGTCAGAGTCGCAGTCTAGTCAAAATTCACCTTACAGCCCTTCCGAACATTTTGTATTTACGATTGCAAACTATAGGCGGGCCACAATGCATTGCGCGGCGCGTTGCGACTGTAAAAGCGTTGAACAAAAAAATAAAACATTTATTTTGGACCAAACGTTTTGTACAATTTCATAAACCCATCAAACTGCGTAACAGTTTGTCAGTGCGACGTAACAGTTTGTCAGTGGGACGTAATGGTATGTCGGTGGGACGTAACAGTTTGTCGGTGGGACGCAACAGTTTGTCGGTGGATGATGATGATGGGAGATGAAGGTGTGTTATTCAACGGTTTAAGAAGTGGTAACCGTTTGTGTGTGGTGTCCTTGCCACCAAATAATACAAACAGGTATTTTCGCTGTGATTTACAACGGGTTTGAATTAAAATGCTACAGTATTTAATACTTGAAAAGATCATGAAAGACAAGTTAATTTAACAAATAAAAGATTACTCACCCAAACCTAGCAAAATCAGCATACGCCTTCATAAAAAAGTGACTCATATTCCGATCATTGTTCGTCCACACTTGATTATCGATCCTCTGTTTATTAGGAAAGAACTCTTGGTCCATGAAGGGAGCCCCAGTTAGGAAGTAATGTTCTGTATCGTGGGCATATCGTCTCCATTCTGGCCATCTGAAGGCTTCCACAGTGGTGTTGAGGACATACATGTAGACCGGTACGTTTTGTTCTAGGAGAAGTTTTACCATTTTATCTACCGGTGCGCGGTAGAGGAAGTCTGAAAGGAGCTGTGAAAGAAAAGTAAAGTAAAGATAAGTAAGGACTGTTGTAACATGAATCAGTTTTATAAGACAGGGTTATTGATAAAACACCAACAACCTCTAAACAGGTCGTTGTACTCATCATTATGAACAACATTTACTATGGGACCAAAGCCGAAATTGCGAAAAAAAAATTAGCAGTTCCGTACTTTATGTTCACATAACTGGTAAAAATGTAGGGAACAGCAGTTTTTTTTTCCACGATTTCAGGTTTGGTCCCATAGTAAATGTTGTTCATAATGATGAGTAGAATGACCTCTTAAGAGGTTGTTAGTTTTTGCCAATAACCCTGTCTATGAGTTGGTTGTGACATGTATCAGTTGTATCGTGGGTCTCTTGTGACAAAGAATGGTTGTAACGTGATTCACTCATAAGATGAAATGATTATTCCATGGGAAGGTTGTAATATGGGTCAGATGGGACGAAGGACAGTTGTTACACGGGAAGGTTGACACTTATGGTGGATGTAACAGAGGACGATTTTAGCAGGAGACGGTTGTATTATTGGTCAGTTGTAACAGGGGGCGGTTGTAACAGGGGGCGGTTGTAACAGAGGGCGGTTGTAACAGGGGGCGGTTGTAACATTGGTCAGTTGTAACAGGGGGCGGTTGTAACATTGGTCAGTTGTAACAGGGACTGTTGAAACAGGGGGCGGTTGTAACATTGGTCAGTTGTAACAGGGGACTGTAGTAACAGGGGGGGGGTTGTAAAAGGGAACGGTTGCAACACTACTCACATGTATGTACTGGTCTCTGATAGCGCTAACATTGTGCGGCTCAGGGTGATAGGTGTACATGTAGCGGATAGCTTCGTACACTCCGCGCGGGTTTAACGTGTAGTTGTACCTTTGGACCAACTCCGACACTTTCTGGTTGAACCAGTTTTCGGAGATCTCGTAGTTAGGGGCGAGGGATTCGTTAGTATCTACAAATTAAAAATATTCGGAATTATTTTTGAAGATTGAGGACCCCGATCGATATTTTTTGTTTAGCAATGGCTTGATGTCAAGCAGTTGACAACATCACAAATACGTAGGTATGTGAATTTTTTATCACTTGGCAACTCAAGGAAATTACTTGAGGTGAATTTAGAATCTATAAGAAAGCGCTTGTCCAATGTTTCAGCGAAGGATCATTAAGTAAAGTAGGTACTTTAGGACCAAAAATGGTCTTTCTGCTTTTGACTTACAACTCAACATCAAATAGCAAATATAATACTTACACAAATAATAAGCCGCTTCTTGCGTAGTAACTCCGGTCATATACCTCAGTGAGGGATTGAACTGCCTCCTTTTGATCAGTTCCTCAGGCATCACGTCCAAGAAATGCCAGTCCCTCTCCCTCCAACCGTCGTACCATTCATCCCCAGGGAATGTGAAGTTGTTCTCTAGAACTGGACCCCATGGTATGAAACCTACGTGAGGCTGTCGGGTAAAATATCACAAAGAGTTAAAAAAGTGACTTTAAGCACTTTGTGTTTAAGTTTAATTTAGATTAAAGCCTATTATAGGCTGTTTCAGTAAAATCAATCTTAAGCTATTTGTTTTGCAAACTGGAATTATGTGTGATTTGTAGTGTTAAAGTATCTGACTGAGGCCTTTAAGTTAGTAGTAACATAAAGAACTTTTAACTTATAAAGTACACCTTTTATAATCACTTTTTTTTTCCTTTAAATACTTCCCAAGTATTTTTTACTATTATTTTTATGAACTTTTATTTAAGCCAGTCGAAACTACTACAGAGCTATTTTCTTGTACTCAATTTCCCACGTACCTGAAACTCAGCATTCCCCAGCTCATAGAAGCTCCTGCCTTGCCTGAGACAGTTGACGAGCTTCCACGATGAGTCGATCGGGCACCCGAGCAGGCGCCCGAAGACCAGCGACGTATTCTGTACCCTGAACTTGTCTTCGATCACGGCCCAGTCCGCTAGGGCTGAGCCACTCTGGGGAACAAGACGTAGAATGTTGAAGAAGTGAAACTAGAAGTGTGTGTGTGAGTGAAAGCTGATAGAGCAGATTCAGAGATGCAAGGATCATTGGCTCTTGAAGGCACTGTTGGTGGACTAGCCAAATTGTCAGCACAAACACAAATAACATTGAAAAAAAAACAAGGCTCACCACCTACCTCACAGGTAGGTGGTGAGTTCTAATTACGGCTTGGTGACAAATGTGCACTTTAACCAACTTATTTGTGCAGGCGGGAAAACACAGAACTAAAATAAATGTACCAAGTTTGATATGACGATTAACGATGAATTTTTAACCCCCGACCAAAGACAAGTAGCGCCACCTTGAAGTGTAAAATGATCATACTATATAGGATTACAAGCGTTATTGTGAGCGTTGGTCGTGAGTTGGTTTTGACGTCGCAGTATAGACACTTCGTAAATGCAGATGTTGCAGCTTCTCTGTTCGCTGATTATTATACATATTTGGATCTCTTCAAAGTTCGAGTGAATCGGTTTCTTCCAGGCAAGCGTGCTCCACCTAGGCAGCATCATCGCTTCACATCAGGTGAGACGAGACCAAACGGAAGCGTATTTAGTGTAAAAAAAGATGTGTGTTCAAAAACAATCTCGTGTTGAAGCGGCTATTGGATAGAGTATTCGTTCGGCGAACGCTGGAACAACGCCAGATGCGAAGGCAACCTAAGGGTTACGGTTACTGCCTGCCAGGGCTGCGGGATTATTCGAAAGAGATACCGTGGCCCTGGAACACAAAGGGCTAAGAAGGAACATGGATGGGTTTTAGTCACTACAAGTCTGACACTCCCTTCTGCTCCGCCCAGAGCGGGAGGGCTCATTTGATGATTTCTCATCCCTAAAAAAGGGTTACGGTTACCCCTCTTAAACTAAGAACTTACTTGAGCTATAATCCTGGAGACCATATCCCTGGTCTGCGGCGCTATGGCCAGTAGACCAGCTGATGCAGCCCCGGCGCCTGGTCCAAACAGGGTGATAGAAGACCGGTCACCGTTGAAAGGGGTGATGTTGTCGTAAACCCAGCGGAGGGCCATCGCTTGGTCGAGGATGCCGTAGTTACCAGGGGAGTTCTCATCGCCGGTTGATAGGAAACCTGTTTAGTGATGATGAATGTGTATTGTATATATGTTTTCATCAGGCATTTAAGAAAATGATTGGGTGGTACGGTACTCTTTTTTCATCACACTTGCACGTAAACAGTATCTAAACATACAAGTTAACTTGGCCGTAATGCCCCATATAAAACCCTCGGGCTTTCTTTTTACCATGAAACCCTAGGGCGGTAAGTATTTTTTTTTTAATTTTTAGTACAGCACATAGGTCATGCAAGTTCAACTAATGTTTTAATCGATAGTTTTTTGTACTAAAAAGGCGAAATTATTTTATTTATTTTTCACACTCCGTCAAGGCTGTATAAGGTATACAGCCATGACGGAGTGTAAAAAATAAGTATTTGCCCTTAACGTTTCTGAACGAAACATTTGTATAAACTGTGGTGTAGGTGGAGCCCGGCATCCGCTAAAAAAAGTTCACGTATTTCGTAATAATAGTTGTGCTGACGTGTGTAGTAAAGCTATAATTCATAATTATTTACTCGCAAATGTGATGAAAAACATTGTATGTTTCACGGGCGGTACAAGAATTACGAACCTCGACTCAGAAAGCCCTCAGTCTTCGACTTCGGGCTTCTACTAGAGCCTCGATCGTAATTCCTTACTTACCGACTTAATACACAATGTACTATTACGGCACCCGGACAATGAAATTCCCAAAAGAGATGTAGAATAATATTGATATATTTTTGTAAAATGTCAAAAAGTTACGAGACTAGTTTTTGACTTGAATTTTACAAGTGCTTTTCTCGTCAAACTCCAAACATATTTAAATAAGAAAGAACATGTGAAGCCTGAAGCGAATGCAAAACTGTATCATGGTGTAATGGAGTATACTAGAAAATAGTGCGTGGAGTCCCCCCGCGCGGAAGAAGTGAAACTTAACGCTACAGTGCTTTCATACCCCCTGCCCCTCCATGGTAGCGTTAAACGTTTAACGCAACCCTGTTGGAAGTAGCATGAGAAGTTTCACTTTAATAAAATAAGGATACCATCATATTCATTACCCTCCTTTTTGCTTCGCCGTAGTTGGTTAAAAGAAAGAAGTGTAATAGTATCCACTTCAATTCTACTTACCAAGCGCACCAAGCCTATAATTGATAGACACCACAATAACGTTGTAGAAGGCGGCCAGCATGTGACCAGGAAACAGGTTCGATGCTCCAGAGTTATACTGGCCGCCGTGGATGTAGACCATCACTGGGTACCGCTGTGCTGTGGACCCGGCGTCCGTCTGCAGGTGGAAAATTAAGAGTTGTATAGGTAATAGTATCAGGTATACATTTACATAACATCAAGCTTGTAATCCCTGAAGGATTAGGCAAAGACAAACCCAATAACACTGCCCGACCGGGGAACCAAACCCAGGCTTAGAAGTCGTGCTAGACCTACGAAGGAGTATAGTACAGCTAGCCTACCATGACCTCTTAAAGCAGTATTGTTTTACTCTTATTCCAGTGTGGGAAAGAGACGGAGCTATACAGGATGACTAGCGCCATCTCTTTCCCACACTGGAAAAGGAGCAAAACAATAATGTTTAAGACGTCATGGTAGGCCACCAGGTCGTGAAGTGCACATCTTAGCATTAAGGGCGCACCGAGGAAATTTCGAAATAATTCCGTTCGTTTGATCCCTTGCTGCATCGTTATTACTAAACCTTTAGTTAATTTGTAAGCAATTCAAGGATTCACTCTATAAATCATACACTTTAGAAACACGATTACTTGTAGTTTTCTCGATACAAAATAATGCCAAAGTAATCTCTAAAAAAGTTAATAAATCCTCAGTACGGCGTAAAACCTTCACGGAAGGTCATCAGCTTTTAAATAATAACAAAACTACATGTTTTCTATAACGTTTACATTTTTAGATTTTCAAAATGTGTATTGGTTTTAATAATATGAAGGATATGCCTAAATTAGCGCGCGTTCCGCCCATTATAACTAGAGCCGCCACTCTTCCCGGAGCGTCGCGCGCGCCTGTCTTACGCACACATACACGGAGCGTATAGATACCTACACGGTGCGCCCTTAATATAAAAGTTTTTTGACTGGCTGTTATAAGTCGTTTAGTTAAGTTGATCAATTGTTTATCTAAACTTCTAAACTAATATTATAAAGAGGAAAGATTTGATTGTTTGTTTGTTTGTTTGTTTGCATTGAATAGGCTCCGAAACTACTGGACCGATTTGAAAAATTCTTTCACTGTTGGGAAGCTACACTATCCGCGGGTGACATAGGCTATATTATATTTTCAAAAAAATTAGGGATCCTTACTAAAACTGCAATTATGTAACCCAAGGTGTTTAAAAATTACCTAAAATATTCTTTACATCGCGTGCGCTGCGAAAACTATTGATGATAGAATAAAATAATGTATTACGACTTTGTAGAACACATCATTATTTACAAAAAGTCTCGCGACAGCATATGTCTAACTATTATATTTATGGCACAATAAGTGTTCTTTTATTAAAAAAAAAATATTTTAATGCCGCCGTTAGAAAAGGCTCTGTATTTGTATCTTGGTATTAATCCTTATCAAAATAAATTACTTCATATTCAAGACTGTTTCAATACCTTTATATAACTTTTTGAATTATTCAATTCTGACATTCCATTCGAAAGATATCAGGAGTTTAAAAATGTAAGTAGTAGAAAAAAGTTGCGTGGTCGCCGCTCACTCTGCTCAGCTGGGTAGGCATCACCTAATACGATGTAGGCGTCACTAGGGTACGGGCCGTACGGGAGGGGAATATTCAAACTTTGTTTATAATTTTTTTTTTTAGTTCATCATCATTCATCATTTCAGCCAAAAGACATCCACTGCAGGACATAGACCTCCCCCAAGTGTCGCCATTGACATAAGGGGGGTTTTGACATAATCGCCACGCTTGGCAGGCGGGTTGGCGATCACAGTACAGTTGTTACAAAAGCCCACAGAACGCTGCTGCCCATTCTCTGGCAAGTCACTTAGTCGCCTCTTACGACACCCACGGGAAGATATGGAATGGTGCTATTCTTTACGTCCGACACCATACAGAACCAAAAAAAATATTTAGAATTTTTTTAGTTACCTGACGCAAATGGAAGGGTTTATTTATGTTTGTGTATTGTTAAATACCCGTGCGAAGCCGGGGCGGGCTGCTAGTTTTAAGTAAGCACGTAAGTTTAAAGAACTTCTTAACGATGTTTGACACTCAGGTTGACCATGAAGGGCAATCATGCGTGTCGTCATACAAACACGCGAGCGAAGCCGCGGGCAAAATCTAGCTAAATTAAAAAAATAATAAAAAAACCCCGACATAAAAAACCTCTACAAAACTATTCATTTTTTTTTTTTTTTTTTTTGAAAAAACTTTGCGTTTTCTAACATTTAAACTCACATACACTAACAGCCAGACTTGGAAAGGAAGAGACAATGAAAGTTCAAAAATTAATAAAATTCCGACAAGTGACAAAATTTCAAGATTTCGGGCGCTGTCAGTTGTGCCTGGTCATCTCTTAGCTGCCACGGTTTATTTTAATTATTTTATTTTTAACTTTATTTTCGAATTATTGATTTCGTCTTTTACTCTGGACGCTCTTAACTTGCCCGTATTTCTACATCGTTCTCACATACTAGTAATTCTCAACACGATTGATGTAACCAAGATGTTGTAACATATTTTGATTTAAAAGAGTGTCCATGGAGTTTCTTGCCCATTCTTCTCCATAGAGATCTACGCTTTGGAATGGGCAACTACAGTACTTTCACAAGTTATTATGTCTTGTGACTGGGACTGTAGCTTCGCGTTCTTCTTTTTTGTTCTTTGACTTTCAAAAGTGCCTGTAATGGTCTAATTGAAATAAATGCTTTGAGTTTGAGTTTGAGTTTTTCAAATTTCCAATCGACCAGACCACTGATAGTTGTTTTTATCCCTTCATTAACTAGAAAAGAGGTGATGATCTTCAAACGGCTGAGCAAATTTTCTCGAAGCATCGACTCACTCTCGATTTAACGACACCATCCACTCCACCACCTTACAAACGACTTTATCAAATCGGTTCATCCGATTAGGAGCTTCAATACCACAGACCGACACACAGATACACACATCAAACTTATAACACCCCTATTTTTGGTTGGGGTTTAAAAATAGCCTTTATTGCACTATAATAGACAATTCATTTTTTAACTTAACCTATTATAGGGTCATCAATCTCTGGATTAAGGCCTCCTCTATCAGTTTCTATCAATATCTATCTTGGGCCGTTATAGTCCACTCTAGCCAACTAAATACAGTTTAAAAATTTGCGGTCATTAGTCTTATAGAACTCAATACAACGTGTAGTTTTTACGTATGAAAATTAAAGCTGAAGCTAGTTTAATTTTTGTGCTCCGGCCAGTATTGCGCTCAACATAAAGGTGGTTAATGAAGCAATAAGCCAGCTAATTAATTCAGGACAGCCGGCGGCGACACCAATAGTCAGTTCATTTGCTAATTGAAAGAGCAACTCCTGTACAGAGTTGGGGGACTTTGGGATGCAGTGCGTGTGTTTGGATTTTGGGTATTACACAAGATGTAGTATTGCATTCTCGTCAAAATTCAGGAGGTTGTCCCAAAAGACATAAATAACCAATTTAAATTACCTAGTTAATTATTAATAAACGCTGATTTTTTTTGGTTGTTAATGTTTGTCGGTTTTCAAAATAACCCCCATAACGTGGTTTAGGGAATAAGAAATTTTATTTTTATTTTAAGTAACGTTTAAAATTGTTTGTATGTGTGAAAGTGCGGTTATAGGGCGAGAATCAGACGGGCCGCGTTTAAAACACAGGTGGTTCACACTTACCGATTTCCATAAATAAGAAAAAAAAATTAAGTACCTAACCCTTTTTATTATTGATTCGGGACGAGAATCATTAGCATAATTACCTCCTTGAGTTTGACGAGCATGCAAAACAACACCTTGTATAGTCGGACAATCGGATATCCATACTTATCCTTATATCATTTGCTATCTCAAGAGTATAAAGGTACAGGCAAAAATTAGAACTTAATATACTGGGTGTAAAGAGCCATAACGAAGCCGAAAAGGAGTTGTTCTCCCCGTCATTGCAATTTTTTTTTGTTCTGGACTATACCTGGAAACCTTCCATTTTCAGAGATATAGCATGTCAAAGTTTCAATTTTTTCAGAAGTAATTTTTTAATGTTATAACCAGAGGTCGGAATTAGGTAGAGTTATTTTTGTACTTGCATCGAAATGTTGATATTAATATGGATCTTGCCTAGCGTGTGCCCATTGGAATTTTGCAACTTCGGACATCCGATGTCGGATGTTTTAAATAGTGTAAAACTAAATAACTTATTTATTTAATAAATCACGGGATTTTTCTGCTCTTTAAAATTAATCTCGGGATTTTAGGCATATCCACTTTATTCTTTCGCTAAAATAACTCTACCTAATTCCGACCTCTGGTTATAACTTTACTTTCAATAGCTCTATGAACCCTGTACTATTCAATTCATCCGTCAGCACAATGCTTTGAGTGCAGTACAGTGTTACATTGATTCGTACAGTAAACCGTGTTTTTTTTTTTCACAAAAAAGTAATTTCACAGCAATAATATTTGCGTAGTGCCAATCAAAGGTGAAATTGTAGTGCCAATCATATGCGCAAACACAGGTATACTTTCAGTTCCTTTACTCTCATAGTACGATGGGACGATAATCCGATACGACCGGGAAGAAATCGGGCGCAGGATAAACGGTTTTTATGACACCAATAATTACGGCCACGTGTTTATGAATTACAGTAACTCCGAGTTGATTTAATTCTGCCAAACGATGTTGAAGTGCCGGTCCTGTTTCATACTGGACTTTATTTTAAGCGACATAAGATTCATCTTGTTCTACGGGCGCCGACAACAATCGTACTAATTAGAAACGATTAGTCGGTAGTTAGTGAATCATTGTCGGATGACCTCTGTGATATAACTGGTGCTGTTGCAAACAGTTATGGCGTTCGGTGAACTTAAGAGTCTGCGTGTCATGTTCTGTATGGTGTCGGACGTAAAGAATAGCACCATCCCATATCTCCCCGTGGGTGTCGTAAGAGGCGACTAAGGGACTTGCCAGAGAATGGGCAGCAGCGTTTTCTGTGCTTTTGTAACAACCGTACTGCGATCGCCAACCCGCCTGCCAAGCGTGGCGATTATGGCAAAACCCCCCTTATGTCAATACGGCGTTGGGGGAGGCCTATGTCCAGCAGTGGACGTCTTTCGGCTGAAATGATGATGATGATGTGTCATGAAGCTATATTATTTTTACTAGCTGTCCCTAGCAACTTCATCTGTGTCACATTTTCCCCGTTTTCGCTGCTTTGCTCCTATACAGCGCCATCTATTAAATACTTACTCAATCCAGTCAACAGATACTGCCATCTGTTAGAATCGTTTGGAGCTAACAGATAATTGTGACTTAATTTGTAATAAAATAATATTGCAACTATAAATTGAGATGTAAGCTATCCTATCTTTCAAGTTGGATCAAACTGCACACGGTGTGAAAATTTGATTAAAATCGTTTAAGTAGTTTAGGAGTCCATCCCGGACAAACAACGTGACGCGTAATTTATATATATATATAAGATAAGGTAAGATAAGATGTAGCTACACGGGTCGATCTTCTAGTTAAAGTGACGCTTGCCGAGGTAGGTCTGTCAAAGGGTGTGGCTGTGTACGCCTTCCCGACAAACGGTTTTAACAATTAGCACACACGGCAAAACATCAAGATACATTTCCAGTTTCACAAGGCCTCGATTTGTATAGATTTGCCGTACAATGAGATCTCTCATTAACATAAGTTGGTTTTGCATAGCTTAATTGGTCCTCCGTGCGTACAAAGAATGCAGTTAATGTGTAAGTTATTCTTGTAGTTACCATCACTTATGTCAATAGAAAAGAATAAAGTAATTTAAAGACAGACATTCTGGATCCACCCTAGCATACACACACATCATCTGCCTAGCCTTTTTCCCAGACTATCTTGGGGTCGGCTTCCAGTCTAACCGGATGCAGCTGAGTACCAGTATTTTACATGAAGCGACTACCTATCTGACCTCTACAACCCAGTAACTATACCCCTAAGTAAGACTGTATGTCAGACTTGGCTTCTGAGTACTCGTAAGGACTGTCAAAGATCTACAAATGACAGCCGGGACCAACGGCTTAACGTGCTTGCCGAGGCAAGGAGGGAAATCAGTATGTAATTATGGTCACCCATCCACGAACCAACCTCGGCAAGCACAGTTTAACCTTAAAGATCGACCCATGCGGCTCTTATTATTTAGCCACGAGCTCCTAGCACACACACACATACTAATTCAACATCATTAAATTAACATCTCTTTAAAGAGGAAATAATATGCATAATGTTTGATTTTAGCAGTGCCCAAAATAGGGACGGCTCACAATAGCGTTTAAACAAATAGCATTACTTATTGATAACAGTTATAATCCGATGTCAAATAACCCATTTAGTATCGAGTAGCGAACAAATACAATAGACCCCGAATTTGTAATGTAGTCATCGAAATAATTTAGAAGCTTAAACAATATTGATAATTATCATTTGGACAGTGTGATGTGCGTTTGTCGATATCTATTGTCGGTTCAGCGGTTGATCTGAAATGGGTTGTTTCTTGAATGAATCGTGCCAGTCCCCTTCCTTTACGTATTTAATCGATTTACAATGTAGTGTCAATCTACCAAGTATTAAATTAGTTGCATGAAGCTGCATCGTATCGCGTTTCAATTCTAAAACACGGTGATATGGGTTATTTTTTGCAATGCGATGCGGCTTGCCCAAATCTGCGTCAGCGTTTTTGTTTTCACTGTTTGGCGATAGCATTAATCATCACCTGCCTAGCCTTTTCTCAACTATGTTGGTATCGGCTTCCAGTCTAACCGGATGCAGCTGAACACCAGTTTTAAAAAACAGAATAAATGCGAACTGCCATTAAATTACTAAGTAAAGAACTTGCGCTCCTGTGGGGGGGGGGGGGGTCTACTCTTATTCTACGAAAAACGAAGTTTCAGCCGAAATTTCGAACGTTTCTTACCACGGACGGTTCCTTTCGTTTCGAAATTAAACGTCAAGAACAGTCAGTGTGACAACCATGAACCACCGATATAGAATAACTATAGCTGTCCGGCACAACTTCGTTTGCGTCACATTTTCCCCGTTTTCGCAACATTTTTCATTGTTGCTTCACTCCTATTGGTCGTAGCGTGATGATATATAGCCTATAGCGTTCCTCGATAAATGGGCTATCTAACACTGAAACAATTTTTCAAATTGGACCAGTAGTTTCGGAGCCTATTCAATGCAAACAAACAAACAAACAATCAAATATTTCCTCTTTATAATATTATTATTATTAGTTTAGATAGAGCGATAGTTTCCTATTTTGTAAATGGTTTTGAGTAAGACCTTTACCTTGTCACGCATCATGGATTCTAGTTTGCAGGTCAAACGATTCATGCGTGTTCAAGCACCTGCATTTTCCAACTATAGATTTATCTATACAAGAATTTCTGATTACATAACAGAAATGTAACACCCATTGTTCTATAAATAAAATACGTACATAATCAGATGGGCTGGCTATTCGCAACTATTCGCTAGGGACAAAGGCTATGTTTAGTAATACTATCATTATGCATCTGTCATATACCGACCTCGTTTGTGAACGCTTTTTGGTGCAAATGTAACTAACTAGCGTGCAAATTGTTCATTTGGAACGAGATAGAGCGAAACGCATGGAAAGAATCGCATGTGAATCGAATCGCAAATAAATCAAATCGCATATGACTAAAAGAGTGATGAAAATAAATGTTCTTCTCCATTAGAAGGAGAGAAAGACCAAGGAAACAATGAATGGATTGTGTGAGGAATGATATGGAAGAAGAAGGAGTAAATGATAGCGTGATGGTTGACAGAGGAGAAAGGTAGAAAAAAATATTTGCGCCAACCCCAAATAACATGGAATAAGGGCAGAAAGATGATGATGGAACGAGATAAGGCATGGTATTTGTAACTTGATCTTCACGAAAAATCTGTACCTTTTTTTACGGATGGGAAATCTTCTAATGGCCCCTCCCGCTCTGGGCGGAGCGGAAGGGAGTGTCAGACTTGACTGACTAAACCCCATCCATGTTCCTTCTTAGCCCTTTGTGTTCCAGGGCCACGGTATCTCTTTCGAACAATCCCGCAGCCCTGGCAGGCATAGGCCCTCTCGGACCCCTTCCGATTTTCTGACATCTCCTTGAGGCGCGCGTGGAACACGAACGCGCCGTTGGCACGGCCTGTCGCCATAAGACGGACGGACGGTGGGCTAACCCATTACTCACCGCCCACAGGCCCGCGCCTACGGTGGCCTACGGTGGCGTTGTACGGCGCCTACGGTGACGGTGGTGGAAATCTGTGCCTAGGGCCTGTATTTACAGAATGTCACTCAAACCTCGAGCATATAACAAAAAAAAAAACAACCAAGCAAATGGCTGGAATCTAGTTGCTTGAGAAATGCTTGAGTTCTAAGGGTTTTTTCTAACATGACCGTCGCGCTTGTATTTCCCTAGACAACCTGAGATGTTTAGTTCAAATACATGGATTGATACTAATGATAAACAATCACGCTGGCAGAGTTTTGCTACCTAGTTTAACGCGACTCTGTACAGGGTGTACCGGAAAGGGTATATTATACATACTAAAAGGTGTGCTACAGACCATCAAACTGAACATGTTTCTGCACAAAGAAACATCGTCACAGCGAAAAAAATATCTGCTGTCCCTTACATTTGGGTCGAATAGGTATTGAAATATTGTATGGGGCAGCAGATAATTTTTTCGTTATTACGATGTTGATGTTACACCCTGTATAATACTTTTTGTAAGCATAGTGCTTAGAGATGTACGAAATTGTCAGTACAATATATTTTATAGCGACGCGGGGTCTCCTTAAGTGGGGACACGACATAGCAACGTGGGCAATCCTATATGGCAGCAATGAATCACACCGCAAGTTGCTACTGTCATACTTAGCTGAGTTTCAAGTTGGCATCGCAAAAGTGCGTTTATTAAAACGAGCCTGGTGTCGAGTCTTTGATGCCTTTTTTAGGGTTCCGTACCCAAAGGGTCAAACGGGACCCTATTACTGAGACTTCGCTGTCCGTCCGTCCGTCTGTCACCAGGCTGTATCTCATCAACCGTGATAGTTAGCCAGCTGAAATTTCTACAGATTATGTATTTCTGTTGATGCTATAACAACAAATAATAAAAAAAGGAAAAAAAAATATTTCAGGGGGGCTCCCAAACAAAAAAGGTTTTTTTTTTTTTCGTTTTTATAAATAATGGTACGGAACCCTTCGTGCGCGAGTCCGACTCGCACTTGGCCGGTTTTTTTATACAAATTACTGCACGCATTAAATGCTTAACGTATTTAAAACAACATTCAGCCTCTGTCATCTTTAAAGAATTGACAGAAATATGGTACAATCACACTAGTTTCGATTGCCTATGTAATTCGCGCAAACGACCAAGTTTAATTAAACGGGGTCGAGTTCGCTCGTCTTCGGGCAATCTCGTCCCGTTTCATTGCTCGACTTAATTCGAACTGTTCGGAATGTAATAAATACATCAGGTGCCCGAATTCGTGTATAGTCTTTCGAGCACTTGCATACGGGCTAACGACTAAGTGAAATTGCACCAATAGATAGAGTTCAATTCGTTTCGGTCTGGGTGCCAACCCCAAAAGAGTTGGGAAACAGCTAGGCAGATGATGATATTCTTAAATCCTAGTAGATATAAAATGTTATGCAAAATATTTAGTTTAAATTCCTCGAAAAATCCGACGCCGCTGAAATATGTACATGGAGGAAAAGCAATAATATAATTAGAATGCCCTGCTCCCAAATCTATACTCGACAAGTATTTCGCCCTTCCACGGGTCATCCTCAGATGTTGACTCAACATTTCACGTTTGGTGCATATTTTTACATAACATTTACTGCCATGGATTTCTGCAAAGTAACGCCTGATTCTATAACTTATTCTAGAATATAGTAAAATCTACTCACATTAGGAGAGAATATGTTCAAGTAGAGGCAGTCCTCATCCATATCCCTGATGCCTTTCGTAGCGCCTGTGTACTTGACCGGTTGAGGGCATGCTGGACCCCAGTCTACTGCTTGCATCAGCTGCCAACCAGGGTGTTGTCGTGGGGGCTAGAAATGAATACTTGTTAAGATTCTGTTGTTTCTGAAGTTAGGAGGAGCGACGATCTTCACAGGGTGGCTGGTATCGGCTGAATAAGTTGCCGAGAAAATACAGTTGAATGGTGTGTGATTGGAGAGGATTATGCCAATAGTGGACTGATCATGTTGATAATGATTTTGTTTATAGGTCAACGAATACTGCTAGAGGAAGCATTCACACAAACAGGTGTTTGCCTTAATACATGGGACAACAAATACGACATTTTATTTGTAGATCATTTGTAGGATTTTCTGTTTTGGGGATTTTATAAATTAAAATGCAGCTTTTACATAACATAACATCACGCCTGTAATCACCAAAGGTTTAGGCAGACCCTGTGTACCTCATAGTGTACCCACATTTCGCCAGTAATGTTAAGAGGGGACTCTAGTGGGCCTTTCTCCATACAAACGTATTCTGCTGTTTTCTTCGTGGATAATGCGTCTAGAGCAATGATTTTTTCCAAAACATCTAGGTCTTATTAATACATGCCCCTATCATTTCTTTTTTTTTCAAAACATAATCACTAAAAGAATTATGACAATCCAAAAACCCGAAAATGTACCGTTTTTACCTCCATGTTCAGACGACTATCAGACAAATTAGATAAGATTTTAACAAAAAAGAAAATAATAGAAGCTAGATAGATAAATATACTTTTCCTCTAAATTTTGATATAAGATTTGAGAGAATTATTTAGATCAGTTTAGTTTTGAAGGAGAAAACAGCGGAATACAAAACGTCTTTTGGTCAAGATTTTTGTAGGTAAAACCAGCCTGAGCTGTAGTTGTCCCTTTCGCACTTTACGGGAGCTTGGTCGGGCACAGCGCGACGGGCAATAGTTTCTTCAAATACCTATTCTTCAAATTCCTCGGGCGTAGAGTCCCCTCTTAAAGTCGCATGTAATAGAGGCGAGTCTTATCATCATCATCATTTCAGCCGAAAAACGGGACATAGGCCTCCCCCAAGTATACATAAGGGGGGTTTTGCCTTAATCGCCACGCTTGGCAGGCGGGTTGGCGATCGCAGTACGGTTGTTACAAAAGCACAGAGAACGCCCATTCTCTGCTAAGTCCCTTAGTCGCCTCTTACGACACCCACGGGAAGACATGGGATGGTGCTATTCCTTACGTCCGGCACCATACAGAACCGAGGCGAGTCTATTGCCACCAAAACCGGGCACAAATCCAGACTCCTTATCTACTACTGAGAAATAAACCAACACACAGATCAAGCCGACCCCAGCATAGTAGGTAAAAAGCTAAACAAAATAATGATGACATTCAAACTTACCTTGAATCTCCCTTCCAAGACTGGTGGTCTAGCATATGGTATGCCTAAGAACACTGACACTTCTCCCTGTATCCTTTCAACTGGAGATAACCATGGTCTGTAGCCTGAATCTGGGTCCGGGTTATCATAAAGATAGACCTGTTGAACAGAAATATTATGAGATGTTAAATGACATGAGAGACAGAGACCAAAGAAACGATGGATGGACTGTGTGAAGTATGATATGGCTAAAAAGAGGTGTCTCATGAGATGACAAGTAATAGAGAAGTATGGAAAAAGATGACATGCTGCACCAACCCCAAATAAATTGGGATAAGGGCAAGAGAATGATGATACAACATGAGAGACATTGTGAGATGTTATGTGTTGTATTATTGTTACCTATATGGTACATTTACTACAGTTATTGCTTAATGGATGTACAACATGAGATATATGAAAGTTTTGGCAGTTACTTTCAATATTGATAACTATTGTAGAAAGTTTTAAAGTGCAATTTTGATAGACTATCTTACAAGCAGTAATGGTTCCATGTTTTCTTTTTCTTAGCAACCTTTTCATTTTGATATTTGGCATGCCTCTTGCTTGCAGCATTATTACTTGAGTTTCTCACGGTTTGCATCAGAAATTTTCAAAAAGTGGTTTGGTATCAACTTTAAAATCCCAGCAGCCCGCTTTTATTTAAGCATTCATTTAGAATATTGGGAACTGAATACAAATAATAAACATGGTAAATATCCCGTTTTCAATTTTAGTGATAGTGTTAGTGACCATGTCAGTTTAAAACGTTATATTGATTTAGATATTTATATTATGTACTAGGAGATCCCAGCGTTGCAAAGCACTTGTTCCTACCCAATACCTACCTATCTAAGAACCTTCTACAAAGTATTAGAAAACATTAAAAAAAAGATGAATGAAATTGGTTAAGTCGTTCACAAGTTATGGTGTGACCAAGAGAAATAGGGATTCATTTTTATATACATATATATACATGTTCATGACAACAGGAACACAACAACATCTTCATTGTTTTTTCGTTTTCTTCTACGTATTTGAAACAAAGGAACATTAATCTAACTGAACATAAAAAATTCTCACCTTAAACCCTTGCACCTGCCCATAATTAGTAGTAACAAAGACATCCCTCTTCAATTGTCGAGAGTCTCTTCTCTCCCTCCCTTGTAGGTCCTCCCTCCATCCTCCGAGCACACCGGGGAATAATGCATCTGGGTTGTTTGGGTCCCGGTTCTAAAATAAGAGATAAGGTTGGTATTCTACCCATAGCATGCATGTAGTCTAATTTTTTCATCAAGCCGCAGGATATACTCCATCTGTTCTGTCTTGCTAATCTTGCACAACCCCTAGCACCATTCAGGATTTCATTAAAGCTACATATCGGTCTAACAAAATTTGAGTTTCATTGATATGTGAAAAAGAAGAAATCACTCGTTGAACAGAAATAACCAACTACCCCAACCCATATAGGCCTGCATGGTAGATAAGCAATTGATTTGCCTGAAACTGTTTAGTTCACAGATCACGGAACTAAAAAGTTATCTAAAAAATATGATGGGATTGTGCGGATACATGTTCTATAGGTTAAGGTGCACTCCCTGTCTCAGAGAGAAGGCCTGTGTGACCTGTGTCTCAGCAGTGTGAATATTATAGGCAGATAATGTATTCTAGCCAAGCCTTTCGAGTCCTGGCGACTCACAATAAAGTGAGCCACAATCAAAAGGTTTTGTAAAGGGTCTCATTCGCTAAAGTTTAATAAGTTGAATTTAGACAGACTTGGCTAACAGTTTCGATTGTTTTTTTTTAAATATATGTTAGAATAACTATTTAGCAATCTTTTAAAGTTGGGGCTAAAAAGCAGGCTTATAGCATAATTGCAAAATTAGCTGCAGATGTATTAATACTATTCTTTGAATGGAATGATTAACAATGTTTACAAAACAAAGAATTTAATCTTCTGAAATCAAAACTGAGTCATAGTAAGTTGTGAAACATGCAGTAGCTAGAAAGATAAAAGTAAATGCCTGAATTTAGTAGATTCCATCTAAACAAATCAAATTATTTTATTTTACATAGGCCTATTTCCTATGGGGAAGAACCGGAAAGAAACTCCATGTTTACTCTTTTAAAATCATTTGGTTTAACAATATTTGAATGTTACAGTGTTAGTACTTAAGTATGGGAGGAGAACATAGGCCCAACAATAAGTTGTTGCTTATTACAAAAGGTAAAACAAGATAAAAAGCAATAATTGATACTCACAAGATTATAATTGAACTGGTTATCCAGAGGGTTTGTATTGATTGGGTTGTATGGAAACCCTCCAGGCTGGTTTATATTAGGGTTGTATGGGTTATACCTTGCTGGATCTGTCCCATACCTCCTGTTATTGTACACATACGTTCTGTAGTCACTGTCTCCTGGGCTAGGCAGTCTTGAGGATCGAGAAGTTTGCTCGCGAGAATTGTATAAATCACTGTTAGCTTGGCCATTATACAGGTCCTTATTCGACTGGCACTCAACGCTAGCATATAAAAACAACGTTATTAAATAGTTTTTGTACATTTTCACATCACAAAACACACTTTGAAGTTTTTAAGTACAAGTTTCCGGATGAGTCACCATAATACACTTTGTGGACAAATCTTTACAGTTTAGCTCTATTAAGAATCAATTTTATGAATGAAAACTAGTGTAATTATAAGTTAATTGATCGCGAATCCCAGTAATTAATTTATATACACTGTGACGAAGAAGATATGTGAGAAAAATAAGTGAGAACAAAGTTTCGTAAAACACAGTAGCCTAGAAAGAATGTATCACATTTTTATCTCTGAGGCCCTAGTTTCGATTTAGTACAATGTCGTGAAAGAACACAAGGGCTTATCTGTTTGTAATCAGCGAGTTATCGGTATCAAAACGTACGGCAACGCCCATTTGATCACAGTTTGTTTATTTCAACTTTTGTCGAGTGTGATTCTGATTGAGTTCAACTGATTTCGACATATTGTTAGCGCTGATATTCTCGGCTAGTCACTGAACTTAGGAATGTCTGTTTTTCCTATACTTTCTGGTTTTTGTCAATCTTATGTATCGTAAAAATAGCAAATAACTAGATACTGCATTATTCGCTGCTTTTGTATTTTTAATATAAAAAGTGGTTTGAATGAACGAAAATTTAAAAAAAATGTTCACTATCTGTGGTGTGCCGAGAATTTCAGCCGTAACGTCTTAAGGTCATTGACTTTACTTCGTTCAGAAATTGTGTTTTATGAATTAATCTTCGGAACTGGTTTACACAATCTTTTTTTTTATATTTTTAAGTTGCTGTTTCAAATTATGACCGTTGTAAAACTTGCTTATTATATCAGCCTCTGCCTCTTGTAAATAAAGTTAACCTTAGCGGTTTAAATAACGTGGATAATAATAAGATTCGCAAGTCAGTGGTAACACTTGGGTCTTGTTCCTGTTGTTAGAAATGAAAGCTAATAAGATTTTTTATGTAGGTAGGTAACTTCTTTGTGTAGAAAATAAGAGGAATAAGAGGCCAGCTTATTAATAGGTTTATTACCAATGACGTTAGGCCCGGGGATTCTGGATAATCTACGTTATGGACTGGACTAAAACATCGCTAGACCAGGACATACTACGTTAAAGTATTTAGATTCTGTCTTTGGACGTAAAATAATCATGTTGGATGACAATTAATATTTTCAATTAAACTAGGCGACCCTCTCACTAAGATTTGCTAACCTGCTAGCTGGGAAAAGACTAAGCAGATGTCTAGCCTTTTCCCAACTTTGTTGGGGTCGGCTTTCAGTCTAGTCGGATGCAGCTGAATAATAGTAATTAACATGGAGCGATTGCCTAGCTGACCTTCATAACCCAGTTAGATTGGGTTATATGGTAAACCTTGATACGAGAGGTTGTCAGACTTTCGGGCCATTGAACACCTGTAACGACTGTCAAAGATCTTGAAATGACAGCCGGGACCAATGGCTTAACGGCTCAGGCGCAAAATGTCGCTTTCGCAAAATGTCGGCTTTCAGAGACAAGCAGCAAAATCGGTATGTATTGGGTGCAATGGTCACCCATCTACGGATCAAATAATCACACAGAATCATCTGTCCAAACTAGGTAAGCGCGGCTTAACCAATAGATCGAACGGAGCGGCCGTTATTATCTAGCCACGAGCTTTCTAAGTTCTTTCATCCTGGTTTCTAAATATGCATCCTTCTTCACGTTAATGGCCAACCTACTTTGTATTCTCTATTGTCTTCTCACTTTTCTAAGGTGTTATTATGTTATTTCTAAAACAAGTTTTCAAGTATGAAACAACAATGTTTTGTCTAGTTATGCGGTTATTTGCTTGACCCAATGAAACTTATTTGCATTTCCATTACAAAGGGTTCAGCGGGCAGGCAGCGGTGACAGTAACCGGTATAAAGCGAGTGTCTCCATACTCTCCGTTACTAAAATGTTTTAGTATCTTTGTACCATCCTACGTACCTACCTATTTAATTCATGAATACAGATAGGTAGAGTTTTAGTCACCTGTATTCTTCAAGGAGGCATTGATTGTAGTGAATTGTAGCAAAGACTTCACATTTTTTTTTTAATTTACCTATCCTAAGGCAGTGTAAGGCAGTGTAACCTTGTCTATAAAAACCATTTGGTTTCCGAGAAGCATGCTCGTACGACGCATGAGAAATAGGCCAAGGTAGGTTAAAACTTCTAGGTTTTTTCTTTCTAATAAATTAATAAGAATAAGATTTGTTTTTATTCTTACCAAAATTCGCTACTGCTAAACTATTACACCGGTAAAAGATAATTAAGTTAGAAACGAATTTCCCTAAATGATACAAAGATTCAGTGGAAAAAGTCCCAATCAGTGAGTTTCTCACGAAAAAGTCGTCCAGAACATTCCACGGGGACTTTCCAGGCCTTACTCGTGATTCCAGTCACGTATGCCTTTGGTTACACTAAAAGCAGACACCTGTGAATTTTTAACAAAAATCGGTTGCAAATTGAAGCCTTTTTAGGGATGAACTCACGGATTTAAATTGTACTTACCTACTTAGTATTGAGTTGCATTATTTTCTTATTATCATCATCATCATCATTCATCATTTCAGCCGAAACACGTCCACTGCTGGACATAGGCCTCCCCCAACGCCACATTGACATAAGGGGGGTTTTGCCATAATCGCCACGCTGGACAGGCGGGTTGACGAACGCAGTACGGTTGTTACAAAAGCACAGAGAACGCTGCTGCCCATTCTCTGGCAAATCCTCTTACGACACCCACGGGAAGATATGGGGTGGTGCTATTCTTTACGTCCGACACCATACGGAATAGAATTTCTTATTATAGGTTATTTTATTAAGTAATAATACTTTATAGTATTAATACTTAGTAAATTCATATTTCGCCAGTTATGTTTTTAAGTCCTGGGGGTGAGCCTATTGCCATCAACTGGGCAAAAAACCAAATTTCATTGTTATTTAGTTAATAGAACACTTAGTCTTAGCTCGTGGCAAAATAGTAACAGACGCACTGGTCGATCTTTAAGGTTAAGCCGTGCTTGCCGAGGTTGGTCCGTGAATGGATGACCTTTACATATCGAGTTTCCTCCGTGCCTCGGAAAGCACGTTAAGCCGTTGGTCCCGGCTGTCAGTTGTAGATCTTAGATAGTCTTTACGAGTAGTCATATGCCAAAAGTCTGATATGACCCAGTTACTGGGTTGTGGAGGTCAGATAGGCAGTCGCTTCATGTAAAATGCTGGTACTCAGCTGCATCCGGTTAGACTGGAAGCCGACCCTAAGATAGTTTGGGAAAAGGCTAGGTAGATGATGGAACACTTTGTCTTACCAAGTTATACCGTGTTATCCTGTAAAAGGGTTATGGAGTTCCGAAAGGTATAGTCGCTTAATGTAAAATACTGACACTCAGCAACATCCTATTGCACTCAGAATAAAACATTAAATAAAGTAATTATGTGTAGGACATGGTTTTAACCTTTACAAGTAGTTATAGGTACGGAGATTCGTAGCTCTCGTAGCTGAATCGTAACAAAAGCATCGCACAGGCGTAGCTGGTAGAAAATAAGTAATTACTGCAATATTTTCCTTTTATTATAACTTAATAATCCTCAGAGACAAATCTAAAAATAACCTATGAACACACCTACTAAAACTTCGCGCCAATTTACCTAAGTGCACATGTTCCAAAGTCAAAACATTAACATGTAAGCGGGCACAGGCAACGAGTATGTTCTGCCTCTGCCCACAAAGTGTTCAATCTCTTAATTACTCCCCTGTGTTCGGATTATGGATAGTCTCGATAGCCAGTCTCATTTATCTAATAGTCGTAAGACGCTCGGGGATGTGTATCAAGAGAAGAATATGGCTTTATATGGAGTGGAAATAAACGTAAGTTTGAATTGAGAGATTAATAAGTCTAGTTATTCATGAAATATATTACGTATTTTAGGCACAACCGTTAAAAAATGCGATTAATTTGGAATTTTGATTTTAGCCTTTGAAAGACACATTTCTGTCGCTCATTGTGAAACGGATACATTGTGAACGCGGTTCCAGACATGGGCACGTCCATACTAATGCTTACTGAAGTTGTATTTATTGTGTAGGTATACCAACCAGCGTGGCCGAACCTTTAGTCACTCAGATCGAACGGTAAAATAAAAGCATAGCCTTTTACTGTTTGTTTCTAAAATCTCCAACGCGGGAACGTACTGGTTCATCCCTGATACGTTGCAGGGTATCCAGTTTCATTACACATGAGTTGCCCGCCGGTCAGCTAACGTTGATGTAAAAAAAACAACTCGATTGACAAAACGTGTATTTCATGGCTTACGCTATCCCCGTCATATTTTTACGAGCTAAAGGGGACTGAACATTATTTAAGAGGGTAATATTTATCAGCGAAAAATAAGCAAGTAAATAACAAGATAAACTAACAAAGAGCTTACTTAAGTAATATAAAACTTCTAAGGGTTCGCTATAATAACATACCTACAGGGTCTAATAAAAATATAGAGAAGTTTCAGAAGGGTCACCTTTTTTGATATTGCGATACTGTATTCTTCACAAAGAACTTAGAATTTTCTTTATGTGATTATGCGGAATATTTATGAAAATCATGTGTCAGTAAGTTTGTACACGCTAATCTTAGAAACCAATCGATCGAGATGAATGGGTATGTGTTCCAGCCAAAATGCATCCATTATGCATTTGCATAGTCGAAGATACAATTGCATATAATCCGATGTCTAATTACAGCGCGATGATCACAATGTTCTTAGGAAAGCTATGTGGCTTCATTTTTCACTAAGTTAGTGAACTCGGAAAATCAGAAGACTTTCATCTAAATGAGTAAGATATCTCATTGCAACGCGAAACTACTCAACTTCCAGACCGAGAAGTTGTCCCCAATCATTGTTTTTTAGTTCACTAAAAGAAGAAAGAAGGCACAGGTGGCCTGCCACGAATGAATGATTTTATTAAAATTCAAAATTCCTTAATGCTAGTTTGCCCCACAAAACTGCTTACGCAGTTTAACTGTGAGATCGTCGAGTCTCTCTTATTATCAAGTACATCTATAATCTAATATTATATATTATACTTAACTACTTAACCTTAAAATCTACTACATAGAATCTAATAAATATTTTTTTAAGTTTCTGTGCGAATTTTAATTTATTATCTTCATGACGTCTTAAAACATTGTTGTTTTACTCCTTTTCCAGTATGGGAAAGAGATGGCACTAGACATCCTGTATAGCTCCGTCTCTTTCCCACACTGGAATAAGAGTAAAACAATACTGCTTTAAGACGTCATGGGTGGGCCAGCCTGTCTTCTGTATCTAGTAGGGGCCAGGGGGCGCTACCACTCCTCTCTTGACTCGGTGAATCCTAGGGTTTTTTTATTAGCAGTGATAGCTTCATAGTGTGACCGTCAGCCTGCCAATTCTTAGGTCTCAAGTTCAAACCCTAGACACGCACCTCTGATTTTTGGATTCATGTGCTTGTATAATTATAACTTGCTTCGGTGAAGGAAAACATTGTGGGGAACCCAGCATTCCCGAGAGCCATTTCTTGATGGCATGTGCAGCCAAGTCAGGCCCAGGGACGGCAAAAGAACTCTGACACCAGCCCTCGTATTCACAAACCCGTTCGATTCGATGTCGATCGACAAGTCGTATGTCTATCTTTTTTTGGCATTATGAAAGCGAGCGAGATAGTAGATATACGACTTGTCGATCGACATTGAATCGAACGGGTTTGTGAATACGGGGGCAGGTTAGGCAATAACCACAAGTTAAAGAAAGAAAGGAACAACTCTTAGTCTATACAGAAGTACATATTTAGAATTTGTAAGAACAAACCTTCTGCAGTAAAATGTTTCTCGACGTAATAATTAATCCAAACGAGTTCTTTGTTTGACGTTTATGTCGGTTGACTGTCCATTTTAACTTGATCCTTCTTATTAAATAAAACTTTGTTCAATTAAGGCTTACATATTCTGGTTCTCTGTCTTTTAGGGAGGTTTTGTCTTATAAATGAAGGAATACTGGAACATAATGGAGTTATCAAATAGGCTTGATTATATCAATGTGAAATCGGATCTGTTCAGACATCGATTATTCATTGTTTCACCCATTTAATTGTGAAAATTTGGTAAATAATCGCATAAGTTACTGTTAAAATGGCGTTGCTTTTCCATTCGTCAGTATATTTTCTGGACCAATAGGAAATTTCCTTATGTTTCACTATGGAACAATGGTGCTTATACACAATTTTACACCAGTCCATTTAGAGATGGGTAAATAATTTTGTTCCAGGGACAGTTCGAAAACATTAGGTGTTTCTATTTTTAAACAGAACTTGATAAAACCTCTTGCACCACAAATCACAAAAACTGTGTAGCGCTAAGTAGGTATGTTTCAAACATCAATCTGTATCATTTTCATCTGTAAACAATGACTAAAACAACGACTCATTTCAGATTGGTTGTGAAAATGTAGGACCCACTATAGATACCTTAAATGTAAATACAAGGTGTTGTTTTGTATCCTCGTCAAATTCAAGGAGGTAACTATGCTAAGGATTCTCGCCCCGAATCAATAGTAAAATGGATAGGTATTTTTTTTTTTTGTTAACGGGATTCGGTAAGTTTGAACCACGTACCCGTGTTTTAAACGAGTGTGGAACCTAAGATAGAAACACGCTTGTACGATACCACTACATACAGAAAGCAAAGTTAATAGAAATAGACAGCACGTTTCGCCGAAAAATTTGTTGATAGAAAACATTGTTCGTAGATATCTCGGTCTATAGGAAGCACTGTTGACGGAAACTCGCGGCCCGCCTGTCCTCGCCCTATAACCACGCTTTCACACATACAAACAATCGCAAACGTTTATTCGATAATTTCTTATTCCCTAAACCACGATAAGGGGTTTTTTTCTGAAATACTGACAAACTAAAACAACAGAAAAAAGAAGCGTTTATTAATAACTAACAGGTACCGTAATTTAAATTTATGTCCTTTGTGACGTACTCCTGAATTTTGACGAGGATGTAAAACAACGTGGAATGTCAAAGTGTGGATGTCTCTAACTATATTCTCAATCTTATTTTTTTTCCTTTCTTTTTAATCAGATGTTTTACAATAGTTTTTTCATCCCACCATCTCGGAAAGAGTATTTTTAAACTTCAATATCTGAGTGGAAAAGCCGTTTTTATTCTCTAGAGGATAAAGTAAATTGAATTTAGAACATCGTGTGCACTAAGTTTGTGAATTAAAAAAAACATTAAACCTATTTACTGCTACCTGGTGCCGAATATATCATACAATTTTTTTTTAATTTGTTAAAAACTCAACTTCTTGGTGTTCTTTTTTCAATTTGCTTTGTACGCGGTTCTTTACGCGGCATTTTTTCACGTCATTGTTAATTATACCGTAATATTATTTTGTTATAATTTAAAGATTATTCTGTAATACTTACCTGTCATAATGTAGTAATTAATACCTAAATTGAAATAAAAGTGTACCTATCTTGTGATTGTAAACGTTTTTTTTTGCATTTAGTCATGTCCTCGCTGAAGTGGAATGAAAAGTTACGTGTTGCAGTCGAGTGCAAAGATTTTTCACCTCGTGCTCTTTTGATTCCTTCGCTTGCTCGGTCATCAAAATTGAACACGCGGTTATAAAGCAACTTTGCACTCTTGTATAACAAATACCTATTAAATCCTTACACCTTTTGTTTAGAATAGTTACAGCACGGATGACAACATTTGTGTCACTTATTTGATCTAGTATTTTTGTGATATTTTCTATTTATTTTTTGTTGTTGTATAGACTCTTTTTCTTATTTACCGATTGTTTGTAAATGTGTGGACATTGTAGCCCTTATAGATTCCTAGATCCTTGGTAACTTTTTATTTTGTTCTACGTTTTGTAGTAAGCAACGACTTATTGTCAGGCCTACGATGTCCTCCCATACTTTAGTACTAACGCTGTAACAGAAATATTGTAAAACCAAATGATTTTAAAAGAGTAACCACGGAGTTTCTTGCCGGTTCTTCTCCATAGGAAACGACCAACTCGAACGAGCACCTTTTTGTCGATGTTTTATTAGTGCCCCTGAAGGCCTATGTAAAATAAAAATATTTTCATTTTGATTTTGACACCTTGTATTTGAAATAGAAATAGCGACTGCAGGTACCTAAAATACAATGATTCCGCAATAGAAATAGATTAGTACTTAATTTTTGGATTTAAAAAGAGAATACTGTCACTTTTGCCATCCTGTCGACAGTATTTTTTTTATCAAAATGAGTTATTCTTAACTGTAAAAACCACACTATATACCTAGTAAAAACAACTTCAGAGGTGAAACACTCAAACTGTCGGTTGCGACTCAAGTACCTAACTAAAGAATCTTATAACAAACATAAAATAAGCCACAGTTCGAGTAAATAAATTCAAAAGGAAACCTCGCAACCTCGCAACACGGGAAAATACTAATTTACCAAATGCATACACAGCGATATCCTCATCTCGATGAAAATATTCAAAAGGGTAGAAAATGTTTTCATAACATATTATCCATCTGAGTTCGTACGATGAGGAAATGGCAGAAGATTAACTGGTTTTTGGTACCCAAAGGGGACCAACGGGACCCTATTACTGAGGCGCCACTGTTTGTCTGTCCGTCACCGGGCTGGTATCTTTTGGCCCGTGATAAGTAGACACTTCAAATTTTTACAGAGTGTGTATGGCAGATATCATCCCAACTATGTTGGGGTCGGGTTCCAGTCTAACAGGATATAGCTGAATACCAGTATTTTACATAGACTTTATTGCCTATCGGACCTCCACAACCCAAATAGTACTAGGTAATACGATATCCATTACCATATTAGTGACCATTATCATAATTATTTACTGTTTCTAGTCCATAAGGCTAACAATATTATTCAAATATTTTAATTAATTATTTATGATATTAAAACATGCATCGTTTATTTTATTGCTTCATTGAATATTCAAAACCAATTAAATGATTAATTTGACAGTATTGGCATTCTGTGTATTTCCATGACGAGTGCCACGCAGCTTTGAATGTGAAAAAAAAGAGCGAATGAATGAAATGTGTGTGGCGGGAAGATTTTTAAACGTGTTCGATTCATTTGTCCGTATCATTGTCACATTTTTATGATACATTTTTTTTCTTATTTTTTTATTCAGCTTTATATTCTGTGCGACCATAGTGACATGTTACAGTAACACGCTTATTCGACAGTATGCCATTCTAAAACATTCCTATTTCATTTAACTTTTCCTATTCAATAGGTATTTAAGTTACATTTCAGCACCGTATACCTTAAAGTACTGTCCTAAAGTCGACATTACTATCTCTAGATCAATTCAATTCAAGTGTCCAACAGGAATGTAACTTCCCTACCTAAAGGTAGCTGTCCTATTGCAGTAAACCCAAATCCTGTACCAAAACCATAAACAATGCTGAAACCGTAAACAATACCGAAATCTTCTACAAGACGATCATTGAAAATTCATTTTCAAAGCCGGCTGTCGGCCGTCATTCCTTGTCACACTACCCACATATCGGGTAACCCGGTAAATTATCAATAGGTCGGGTGCACCAAAGTCATTGGTAGGTGCATTCGGAATGTAAGCTATCTGGCGCATACCACTTGTATTGAAGCATACCGTAGGACAGATTGCGATCCGACTGATCCAGCATTGTTTTGGGACGGAGTTAGGAAGTTTTGGAGGAGGATTGTGGTGAATGATTGGATTGTTAAATATTGTACTTATTGCGGTGGCTCTTTGATAGATTACTGAGTAGCCGTTGAATGGATTACGTTACTGAATATCTAAACTAATATTATAAAGAGGAAAGATTTGTTTGTTTGTTTGCATTGAATAGGCTCCGAAAATGCTGGTCCGATTTGAAAAATTCTTTCAGCGGTATATAGCCAATTTATCGAGGAAGGCTATAGGCTATATATCATCTAAACTTATATTATAAAGAGGAAAGATTTGTTTGTTTGTTTGCATTGAATAGGCTCCGAAAATACTGGTCCGATTTGAAAAATTCTTTCAGCGGTATATAGCCAATTTATCGAGGAAGGCTATAGGCTATATATCATCACGCTACGACCAATAGGAGTGGACCAGCAATGAAAAATGTTGCGAAAACGGGGAAAATGTGACGCAAACGAAGTTGCGCCGGACCTAGCTGTCCGGCGCAACTTCGTTTGCGTCACATTTTCTCGTCAAATAATAATATTAAAATATTTTCCAAGCAATATATTTTTATCCATAGCGCCTGTGAAAATTATAATAGCAAATTTTGCTATAATAATTTTGACAGGCGCTAAATAGCGCGGAATAATAGATTCCATCGCAAAAGGTGGCTTTTATCATACTGTGTACCAGGTTATTTATAAATCTTGGGCAGCGCCGGCTCAGCGATCTGACATCATTGGGAGCAATATTGTAAAAATTGTGTTTATGAGGGGAATACGTTCTTCCACAATCTTGCTTCATAATCTATACTTAATATTATAAAGAGGAAGAGTTTGTTTGTTTGTTTGCTTGAACGCTTTAATCTCAGGAACTACTGATCCGATTTGAAATTCTTTCAGTGTTAGATAGCCCATTTATCGAGGAAGGCTATAGCTATATATCATCACGCTACGGCCAATAGGAGCGGAGCACCAATGAAAAATGTTGCGAAAACGGGGAAAATGTGACGCAGACGAAGTTGCGCGGGACAGCTACTTATGTATATTTGCAAACAAATAGTAAAAGTATAGAATAGAATAAAACTTTATTGTACACCAAAAATGAAACAACGGGTATGCAAGTAAGAGAGTGTGAGTCAACAATGAGTTCAGATTCAATTCCAGTTCTCTATTCATACGTTTAACAGCACTTTGCATATGCAGGTAAACAACCACTACAAAGAAATGCGTTTGCTTTATTTTCTAATAACGCTTTCTACATTGCATAAACTGTAAGATGAATGTTGAATTTTACATTGCAAGTCTAAGTTTTGATACTCCGGTGTCACTACTCAAATCATTACTAGGGAAATCGTTATATCTTCTTTTTCAAAACTCAAAACAGAGATGTTTAGCTGCTGCTCAAAAAGGCGTTTGTGTTTGTAAAGTGAAGTCACACTAAATGAATTGCTGATTGTATTTGTATACAAACTCATGTTGTGTTTTCTTGTACCACGATATAAGTGTCGACGCTTTCAGGAAATACGTAATTTCTTGTATGTAAATGCATAATATTTTCTTGGTTTGCATCGGTTTCATGTATACCGGCTGATCTCAGGCTGTTATCTTGCGACTCAACGTGTTAGGACAACTGCAGTTTGGGGTTTTAAGGTGTATAATTGAAAAATCTGATAGACTCAAAAAGATTGCACCTAAAAATATTTTATTTTAATATCAATCGTAATAAAGCCCCACCACAAAGGCCTATTTGATTGACATCAAAGCCTATTAATTTAATTTTCATTTTATGGGTAAACTGAAAATATTTGAACATCGAAAAGACCCATAAACTGTAATACAATTAACGGGGCTCCGAACAAGGAAAATGAATTTTCACCATCGTAATCAACTCATAAAAATTGTGTATTTTTATCGAAATATAGAAAACCACAGCTCTCAGAGAAAAATATTGTTGTATATTATAATAATGTAATGCTAATTTACATGGCATGTTTAAAAATTGGTGGTGCTAATAAATTATAATAAAAATAATATTTGCTCAATGTAACAACAATGTAAAAAATGACAAATATTATTTCAGAAACTTCTTTCTTTTTATTTATATTAAAATCGTTCCAAAGTTCGAAACAGTCTTCACAAAACTTTAAAAAGAGGACACCATATTTTCGAGCGAAGGGGTAGCAAACCCTCGATCTTATAAGGGTAAACAAGTTTTGCGTTATCTATGACAGATATCCTTCCCATAACATTGAAACTTGAAAGGTTCGACCTCTTTCCAACTCCTGAGTGAATGAACTTTTGATTTAGTAAAGTGTTTCGAACTGTCGTGCGTTTTTCGCATTCCAGTTCTGAACGACGATACATTGGAAGTCGGGTAAAATATATTGAGACTGCTCAGAATTGTGATAGTTATAGGAACTACCTACTTACTTTGTTTTTTTTTAGCTGTCGAGTAAGTCAGTTTCAGTTTCCGGTCAATAGTAAACCGGAGGGTCTAGGGGTCTAGATAAAGCGTCACTCTGTCAGCAAGAACAATGATGGAAACGTCAGAAATGTCTTGATTGACATAATTATGATATTGGCGCTAGCGTAGCTGGTTCGAAGCATTGTGATTGGTAGAAAATCTGGTAGTGTCATTTTATATTTCAAAATAGCTTGACTTCATTGGTCAGATTAAGACCTAGCTATGGTTGCGCCATCTACATTGAGCTTTTTAGGGCCTTCAACATATAGCTTGACCTCTTTGGTCAGATTGCACCTACCTACTTGTGGTCGCACCCTCTATAATGAGATTTTTAAAGGCCGTCCCCATTCTGTTGAAACCGTTGTAGAAATACAACGCTTTATAAGCAATTATAGTAGTACCACTTTAAGTTTGCAGTTCAAGATGGCGCTGCTTGTTAAGAAAAAATGCATTAATATGTCAACATTGGCACTTTTATTTTAGCTCTGTGTTTTTCAGCCTGTACAGATAAGTTGATTGAAGTGTAGGTACCACTTGTTTAGATCCTCTGGATGTAGAATATCTCCATGTCACCATGGGCGATTATGACATTAGGCTTACGTCATTTCCCTTTGATCACGATGTAGGCATAAGCAATTCTTCTTTCCATTCTCTTGGCATAATTTCTAGCCACATTTTGTGAAACCTACGATCAAGTTTTGACTATTTTTTATTTATTTGCCGGGATTAACAAAATGGCAATGTTTTCTAAAACCAACAATGTCAAGTTATAGGAAGACATCCTCTATTTCGTACTCTTGGTAGTATCTACCTAATTAATGCATAATGGTCCCGCATGGCGCCGCATCGCTTATTGATATAACTCCTTCTGATGTTTGTTTGTTCTAAGCTGCTTGCACACCTCCAGCAAGTCAGCCACCAACGATCTTCAGCCGATAAGTATTTCGGCCCTGGATACGCACTGATGAAAAATCTGATTAGAAAATAATGATCACTCTTTATTACTTACATTGATCAGATTGATCAGGCCAAACTAAATTATGTTCCCCAATAAATACAACGCACCCTGAAAAATAGTAAAAAAAAAGTAAAACGATTGAGCATCGTTGATTTCAATTAAATCTGTACAACGAGATTCTGAACGAATAGTTATTAATATTTAACTTCATTAAAATGGCAGGTATCAGGATTTACCTGCATACAATTAAGCCGATCATTTTATTAAGACCATGTTTTTTACAGTTTAATTTACCTAATTGGCCCTAATTAATACAAATATTTATACAGCGTAAAATACTGACTGCTTATATGCATTTATAATTAAGTATTTATTTCGATGCGACCAAAGGTACTAGTCCGTTGAGTTTGACACCTGTCATTTTAATTAAGAAAGATTGTACGAACTCTGGTTCCAGAACATTTGCGTATCATTTCATGACACTCTATGGAAGCTTAGTATAGTATAACCACTTTAAGAGTGCAGTTCAAGGTGGCGTTAATTGTCAAGAAAATTTGCATCGACACGTCAAACTTAGTACATTTACATTTTAGTTCTGTGTTTTGCCGCCTGCACAGATAAGTTGGTTGAACTGTAGGTATGGACGACGTGTGCTTTGATGCGAACTCCGACCACAGACAAGTAATACATAGGTACGTGTTGTTTGCGATCGCGTTGCATTGAGTTCAATGAAAGCAGCCGGATCGTCTCTCCGACGATATTCCATATTCTATCTCTATCAATTTGAGTGAAGACTGGATTGGGATTATCTAGTACCTAGATAGACGGATTGGATAGTGAAATTCTCCAATTTTCCCAGCAAATATTGGTTAGTATCTTTTTAGACTAGGGTTCTTGGCAAACTTTTGATTAAGTATATGGACAAGCTCGTGTGCTTAGAATGCACCACAACCTTGATATAAGCACACATTAAAAACAGAGGCAGTTGCCAGTTCGTGCCTCTGACTACCTGTAACGACTGTCAAAGATCTACAAATGCTAGGTGGGACCAACGGTTTAACGTGCTTTCCGAGGGGGAAACTCGGTATGTAATGATAGTCACCTATTCACGGACCGACCTGATCTGGAGATCGACCAGGGCGGCTGTTATTATATAACCTAATGAACTCCAACAGCAGTATTATAATAAAACTAGTTGTTCCCCGAAACTTCGTCTGCGTCACATTTTCCCAGTTTTCGTAACTTTTTCATTGCTGCTCCGCTCCTATTGGTCATAGCGTGATGATATGTAGCCTATAGCCTTCCTCGATAAATTGGCTATCTAACACTGAAATAATTTTTCAAATCGGACCAGTAGTTCCTGAGATTAGCGCGTTCAAGCAAACAATAAAAACAAACAAACTCTTCAGCTTTATTATTAGTATATACAGGATGTCACGGAAAGGGTATATACATACTCAAGGGTGTGCTTCAGACCATCAAACTGAACATGTTCCTCCATCGGACAAACATCGTAACAGCGAAAAAAATATCAGCTGCCCCATACATTTGCGTCGAATAGGTATTGAAATGTTGTATGGGGAGCTGATAATTTTTTCGCTGTTACGATGTTTGTCCGATGGAGAAACATGTTCAGTTTGATGGTCTGTAGCACACCCTTAAGTATGTATATACCCATTCCGTTACACCCTGTAGATATATAGATAATGGTATTATTTTAAGTTTCAGTAATAAAGCTGACATATAGGCAGCACAAGAATACTCAGTTCACGCCCAAGATATCAAAGCTACATCAAAGTTTAAGACGAACTTACACAAATACCCAGTAAATATCTAGAACCATCTGTATTCGACACGCTTAGTCGCGAACTGTAGTAAATGTTGCAAAAGCGATGATTTATTACTACCCGCATAAGATCGTACTTAACGTATCAGATGAGATGTCACTCAAACTCCATATAGTGACGCCTACGTGCTCGAATCTATATTAATTTTCCTTCTTAATAATACTTAGGTATGTATTTATGTCACTGTCAAAACTTTTCATTATTAAAACGTACTTTTGACCGGTTAATACTACTTTAAGAATAATAATTAACATATAAACTTGTTGAAAGGTTTTTTTTTGTTACTTTTTAAATAACGTCGTGTTGTAGTCTAGGTACCTAATTTATAACTGAGGCGTTCTCAATCGACATATTTTTAAATAGAACGCAGTTTAATTATATAAGGGTTTTACCGCCACCGGTCTTTAGTGGTTTTGTCCGATTAACGGTTTTGACTGTAACATTTAAATTATGTACATATAAATCATCGTTTTCGGCTGACGGATTAAGTGTGGGGTCAGTGAACTATCGAAATATTAACGGTGCAAAGAGGTTTATCTATGACCTTCGTTTTCGTAACGATTTTTTAAAATAGATGAAAATTAAAGTTTGTAATAATTGAGAAAAAGTTACTGAGAGTACATAAGTAAATTTTTAATTAATTTTTTTTTTTTTTTTGCGTTGCATTATATTAACTCACATAATGCAAACAGCCAGACCCGGTACAACTATCTGTAGGCCTTACAAATATTTGTTCCGTACGGGGATCGAACCCGCGACACGCAGCACAGCAGTCAATCGCTTTGCCACTGCGCCAACCGTGCCGTCAAAATGTTTTAGTAGTGAAAAGTCTGACACTTATCATGACAGGTCATCATCATTTCAGCCTGGAATCATGCATTGCTGGGTATAGGCCTTACCTTATTTCCACCACATTTCCCGGTTCTGTGCGTCCCTTATCCAGCTGTTATCATGACAGGTAAAAGATCTAAATGGCTGGAGATAACAGGAAGATTTATAAATTGTGAATAAATAAGATGACAAGGGTCAAAGGAGTTTTTATTGTGGTATCGGAGGGCCAACACCAACACACGAAGTTTAACATTATTTCGGTAAATGCGAACGAAATTAAAAAAGGAAATATAACTGTCATGTAATTTCATGGTTTGTGCTATAGGCACATAAATAGCAACCCATCATAGATGTAAATAATTGAAACTCAACAAATATAAGATGCAAAAATGTTTTTCAATTCATCATCATCATCCTATAATGTTCCCACTGCTGGGACACAGGCCTCCTCTCTATAAGAGGGAGTGGGCTGTAATCCACCACGCGGGCCCAGTGTGGGGTGGTAGATGTCACATGGCTCTGAATTTTTAGTTCAAGGACATGCCGGTTTCCTCACGATGTTTTCTTTCACCGTTTTTGAGGGCAGAGGTTTCACAATTTGTTCGAATTTATATTATTTACCTACATTTACCTGCTCCGCTCGTTAGTACCAAAGAGTGTAGGTACTTATCTAAGATACCTATACCTAGAAAAACATCTAGACAAATATTAACTTATCACTTCTCTGCATGATCATACGCAATGACTTTGCACCGAACCAATTGCAAACTTATATTATTGAAATTCCAACTGGCCAGTTCTCCCTAGTTCAAACTAATATTTCCCTAAACAAACGAGCGAAGTCGCCGGCAGAACTGAGTTTCGAATACAAACACGTCTCTTGCAAGTCGGAATTGCAAAGACATGAAGACAAAGGGGGTCATGATAGATGTTCCAAGTTTAGAGTGGCGGGTGGATCGGATACCTATTATAAGGATTTAATTACTGTCTATTGATGTTTCGGGAGACAAGAAAGGTCATTTTCGTTTAACAAGGTATTTGTCAAACTTTTAGTGATAGTTGGGACTTTATGCTATTTTTTTATCAACCAGAAAGGGAATTCTAACCTTATTGGTTCTTCAGAATCGTCAGATGCGCTTGAATTGCAACTGGCGTGCATGTATGAACGTGGGCGAGGCAAAGGAGTATGTAAGTTTATCTAAACTAATTTGATTGTTTGTTTGTTTGCATTGAATAGGCTCCGAAACTACTGGGCCGATTTGAAAAATTATTTCAGAGTTAGATAGCCCATTTATCGAGAAAGGCTATAGGCTATATATCATTACGCTACGACCAATAGGAGTGGAGCAGCAATGAAAAATGTTGCGAAAACGGGGAAAATGTGACGCAAACGAAGTTGCGCCGGACAGCTAGTGTATGTATAAGAGTTCTCAACCGTAGGTTTATAATATTTCATCTTTTGTTTTCAATTTTGTTTAATAGTTATTTATTTAGTCATACCAGTCGGAATCAGGTAGAGTTATTTTTGTACTTGCATCGAAATGTTGATATTAATATGGATCTTCCCTTGCATGTGCGCATTGGAATTTTGCAACTACGAACATCCAATGTCGGATGGTTTAAATTGTGTAAAAGTAAATAACTTTTTTATTTAATTAATCACGGGTTTTTCTGCAAAATCAAATTTGTAGCATATCCATTTTATTCTTTCGCTGTATGAAATCAGTGTAAGTACACAAATAACGCTACCTAATTCCGACCTCTGGTCATAACCTTATATTAGATACTAAGTCCAACCTCTATGCATACCCTTTCTAGATAAATCAACATTAGCAACAATGATTAATGATAAATCAACTGCTAACTTTTCTATCAATCTTGTCAGTTAATTTCGAAGGCTCCGTTGCTAGATTTACACGAATTTCCTAACTTAATTAACTTCATATTATTAACTAAACATGCCAAAATAACATGGTTAAATATACAAAGTACGCTCACTGCGGAATCACTGCGTCGGCTGGCAATGTTTAGAGACGGCAGTACTTGTAAAATTGATGGTGCCGAAAGTGTATACAGCGAACTTTTGTGGCTCAGTTACTAAAGGACTTTATTTGTATTGCCTTTATGTATACAACCTGTTTTTTTATATCCCATATGGATATGATTGAGACCATATCAAAGAATCAACTGACATGAATTATGTTTCAATCGTACTTTATTTTTGTCTTTTTCGCATTTTCTTAGCTTTAAGAATGAATTATTGGCTTGAATAAAAATATTTACTCATATTTATCAATGAAACTACTACTATTTTTAACCGACTTCTAAACAAGGAGGAGGTTCTCAATTCGGATGTTTGTATTTTTTTTTGTGTTTGTTTGCGCATAACTCCGTCGTTTGCCAACCGATTTGAAAAATTCTTTTTTTGTTTGAAAGCGTATACTTTCCAAATGGTCCTATGAAAATTTTATCGAAATCAGATAAGCCGTTTCTGAAAAAATCAACAAAAATTAAATATTTCTAACTTTTAGTTTACTCTGCATTGCGTTTTTTGTTCGCGCATAACTCAGTCATTTACGAACCGATTTGGAAAATTATTGTTTTATTCCAAAGCCTATGCTTTCCATTTGGTCCCATAGTCACAAAATGGAGATCTGATGATGGAATCTTGGCGAAATCGAGGGAACTCTTCAAGTTTTATAGGAGACGTACAGCGATTTTGGTATTTATCTACAACAAGTGAAGCATTTGCGTTCAATAAGAACCATTCTACCTAATCTGATGATCTGATGATGAAGCCAAGAGACAAGCACTGGAACTCCATAATAAGACAATGTAGCTTAGCTGTGTTTGGGCTTGTTGGAATTGTAACGGTATGCACTTTCCACGTGTACCACAGACAAACTTTTTGACTTTCATTATTCAACCTAAGTAACAAGTGCGTCCTCTGCTTTGATAGTCTGTTTTCGCGATGATCAGGGTTTTTATTCAAAATGCGTTGAACATTTCTTTCCCTTATTTCTTTTAATCGTTTTCATTTTTCTCAGTTTCAGTTCGACGCCTTTTCTCACACAAGAATCATCTTTACCTGGCCTACCCATATTTTATTATAAGATTAAAAATATGTCACTAAAAATTAACAAATAAAAATATTTTTTACAAAAAAAGAAACCGACTTCAAAAAACACTTAACACACTAAAAAGTTAAAAATAATACTACAACCTACCTATATTAATAAACCTAACCTAACCTACGATTAACCTATAATAAAATTTAATAATTCTTTGGAGTCGGTGCATATACAGACTAAGGCCAGAAAAAAGCAAAACATAAATCTTACAGCTTCTAAATATTAATTCATTCATTAATTCTAATTATATTGCTTGGCACGTACTCCAAAGAATTATTAAATTTTACTATAGGTTAATCGTAGGTTAGGTTAGGTTTATTAATATAGGTAGGTTGTAGTATTATTTTTAACTTTTTAGTGCGTTAAGTGTTTTTTGAAGTCGGTTTCTTTTTTTTTAAAAAATTTTTTTTACTACATTACTACGAAGTTTGGCAACCTCGCAAAAGTAAAGATTCGTTATACTGGTGCCAATTTTTTATCTAATTTAATTATGATTGATGATATCTCCGAAACTATGCATTTTTGGACCACCTATTCTAGGAGTTTTAGTATTATTTTTACCTACAGAATATAACCCTAGAGTTATGGGATATAAAAAAAAACAGGTTGTAAAATTCAACGCCTCTTTTAATCGTCTCCTCGCTTGTGATAGAATATGCGCTACCGACCTAATTTTATACCGTAAGCCAATACTGATACAGTCCTTTTTTCAGTGACTTCCAAAAAGTGCGTGACGATTATTCTGCTCGGTGGAAACTGACTTGTCACAAACGTCATAGTGCGAGTAATAAAACACGTGAGGTTTGTATGTCCTCATGTTGTTGCAGTGTAACAACTCACAGTAAAAAAAATGTGGAAGCTGGAATAGAGTGAGCTAATAAAAGTTGCTTGTCAATAAGTTGTGACATTAGTAACTTGGTGTAACGTAGCTAAACAACTTAAAAGATATTATTATCACACATTAAAGTTTTTTTTTTAAATTTAACGTATGTGGCCCCACTGCTGGGCAAAACCCTGTAAACCTGTTAACAATATTACTGCATAAAAAAATAATTATGCAGTGTATAATGGTGAATGTTGTGAATTGATTCACTAAAATAATGTTGAATTATTGAAATTGACTTTTTGAAACTGTAAGTTTGACGTTATAATTATATATATAATATTATTAAATTTAAAAAAAAAACTTCCCACTGTAAAGCTAAAGCTCCTCAGACAGTATGAGATATGTTAAAATCACAATTATCACCATTGGACTATGGACTAATATATGTAATGTGGGTTTGATTTAGACAAGTTGTAAAGGAAATAAATTTGCTGTTGCATACAAAAGTGCAATACTCCTACGGTCAAAATATCTATGACCTACGTAAAGTTCAAGCCCGTAGGTATACTTGGGTAAAAGTAAAAAAAAATAAAAAGAAATCGTTACCACAACGTAACCTTCTTATATACAAAACTCCAAACAAGACACCATTCTTCAGTCAAAACGTGAAGGGCGCTTGTTTATTATTAAATTAACCCTTCAGTGCCGAGGGTAATCTTAGAAGTTGGTCGGAGGGTCCTCAGTTAATCTGTCAGGTTATTGTTTGAGCGCTGCCCTTCTGAGGGTTGAGTCAAGCGAGCCTTGTTTGTTCTTGTATAGTTATGGTACTGAGGAATTCGATGACCGGGTGACTAAGTTTATAGGATTTTCTTTTAAGTTGTTTGGCTGTGACCCTTTTTTTGGGAAGAATTTTTGAATAAGAAGCGTATAATTAAATGCAGTGAAGTGATTTCTACGTACGAATGAAGGTTAATTTAATGATTTAGTTAGTGAGTGTTGTAAGTGTATCTCGTAGTCTATAATTATAAGGCACCCGCCATGTGTTGTTACGGTATCACCTTGTTTCGCAGACAGAAATTTAGAAGAATTTCGAGAATTTCGTTTCTCAGAAAATGTTTCACATAATATTTGGTCCTTGTATTTTTACTTTTATGTTTTTGTTTCAACTAGGTACTATTTTCTTGAATGAAACAAAACAAACAAACAAACAATATAATCACATTTTTTTTCATTTTTTTTTGCTCCGGTCGATATTTAAGGTTAAGCTGTGCTTGCTGAGGTTGGTCCTTTGATAGGTGACCATTGTATTGTATTGTATAGCGGGCTGGTTTCCGCAACTCCGCGTCGATCGCGTGCGATAGGTGACCATAATTACATACCGAGTTTTCTCCGAGCCTCGGAAAGCACGTTAAGCCGTTGGATCCCGCTGTCATGCATTTGAAGATCTTTGACAGTCGTTACGAGTAGTCAGAAGCCGAAAGTCTGACATCCAGTCTTACCAAGGGGTATCGTTTAACCTTGTTACTGGGTTGTGGAGGTCAGATAAGCAGTCGCTTCATGTAAAATACTAGTACTCAGCTGCATCCGGTTAGACTAAAAGCCGACCTCAACATAGTTTGGGAAAAGGCTAGGCAGATGATGATAATCACATTTTTTTATTTAACAAACTTATCAAATTAACAGTAGAATTATTTTTTAACAAATATTGTTTGTTCGATGTAAGTTTCCATGGTATTTTATTACAACGAAATTATTAAAATAAAATTAAAATATTGTCTTTAAAAGTCAATATGTTGTGCTACAAAATTTAGTGACAGAAACGAATCGCTGAAAAACCTGTACAGGCAAATCTGTCAGGTAAACCCTTAATAGCGTGTTGATTGGCCCGTTTAGTTCTTAACTGTGGTACATTTATACAATACTGTTAAAATTATTGCATAGCGGTGCGAGGCAATTGCTTATTAACTTCCTTTCTGACCCGTGGAACACCAAAGTGGTTCACCTAGGTGTTCCACGTTTAATTTTCTGTACCCTTGGTTTACCTAGGTATACCACGGTTAATCTATACCCCTGTTTCACCAAAGTGTTTCACGGTTAACTTCCTGTTACCCGTACTTCTGAATATTACCATCAATTGGATTACTCCTAAGTAGCCCTGGCTGCACAATTTATTTTTATACCTATTTTACATCTTTCCAAAAACTATCTACTAGGTTGAAGAGATAGCTGTTGTACATTGTAGAACAAACTCCTTCATAAGGAACTACTGCTTACTAACTTATGCTCTCATTCTAGAAATGTTCTACCGGCCGGTGTAGTCAAGACACTTTCATACCACTGCACTTGCAATACCATACAATATTTACTGAAACCGGATCTATTTACAAACATCGGTGTAAAATACAAACTTTGTTAGCCTCAAGTTTGGTAGAGAAGTCGAATTTTGTTGTTATATCTGCTTAACCACGAGCAGCAGTCATTTTATCTCTGATTTGGCATCGCTGTAAAAAATCAAAGTGATCTTTATCGTTATTGCAACAAAATTGGTTTTAGTTGCTACAACTGGACAAGTCTCTAACTAAACTAATTAAAATGTATATTATATTCATATTTATGATTAATTATTAGTATTCTAGAATTTTATGTTGTTGTCACTATGGTGAATGCTGCGTATACCTATAACAGGCGTACATACCAGCGCTTTTATTTAAATTTTATTGTTTTCTGTATTTCATAGTATGTATTGCTGTTCGTGTACCTAGTAAATAAATAAACTAAAAGAGATCTTTAGATTCAGTGTTTTAAGGTTACATTTGAGTTGCTGTTGTCGGCGGAAAAAGGACCGTACACGCTCACAAAAATACGCGTGTTGTGACGGCGACTTTGGAAAAAAACAAATAATTTAACTTAAAAAAGGAACCTTTTATTATAATGGAAAGAAAAAAAAATATCTATCAACATAGAAAGCGTATACAAAGTTTCGTGTCGGTGCTATTAACCGCTGAGGAGTTCTGTCTTGAAAAGGCGATCCTGGCTTCAGGATCATGTCATGTTATTTGACCATTACATACTAAATAACTAACAAAGCAATTTATGTAATTATTAAAGAAAAAAGTAAAAAATAGGAATGCTAGTAGACACCGCGACGCACCGGAGGATGGCTTTGTATGCGTTTCGGCTGCGTAGGACTCACTCGAAAGAAACAACTGACAAACGCGCGTGTTGTTTGACTTCACGTCGCAATTCGTATAGCCTGAGGTCGTGAAAGGGGCGTACAAGATATTTCATGTTCCAATACTTGAGATAAATTGAACAGACACATGCAGCAAGTTTTCTTAGGTAAATGGGTCAATGCATCGTGTCATCCTGATATTGGCTGGCTGTGATCTCAAGTTTGCGGAACTTAGGTGTCGTATGTAGGAAGGTGCATATTGCAATGTATGAAGTAAGACCCAGAGGTATTTTTGCAATGTGCAGATGAAATTAGAAAACAAGTCTTAGTTAGCATTGGTCTGTATGGTGTCGGACGTAAAGAATAGCACCATCCAATATCTTCCCGTGGGTGTCGTAAGAGGTGACTAAGGAACTTGCCAGAGAATCGGCAGCAGCTTTCTCTGAGTGTGCTTTTGTAACAACCGTACTGCGATCGCCAACCCGCCTGCCAAGCGTGGCGATTATGGCCAAAACACCCCCTTCTTGGGGGAGGCCTATGTCCAGCAGTGGACGTCTTTCGGCTGAAATGATGATGATGATGATGATAAGTTAGCATTTTGTAAGAAGAGGCTGTGGAAGACGGCAATGGTAATAATAAGTATCACCATGACCTTTTTGTGGCTTATAGATAGTTTTATTTCAAGATTCACAATAGATGGCTGTTTTAAAATACATGCGTGTTACCCCTTTATGAGCTATAATTTCATTGACATTATGAAACGGAACAGTAATGTTTTTAGTACCGGTGGCCTGCCATGACATCTTAAAGTAGTATTGTTTTAATCTTCTTCCAGATTCGAAAAGAGATGGCGGTAGACGTCATCTAAAGCTCCGTCTCTTTCCCTCACCGGAGTGACATTTAAACAATACTGCTTTAAGACGCCATGGTAACCCCACTGTACTTAGTACAAGTAAGAAATTAGTCAAGAGTGCTCAACCTTTTCAACTCAACTGTACCTAGTGTCGGAGTGGAACTATAAAATGTTTGATGTCCGACACTTGGCCTTTTTGTCAGCTCTCCCGATTTATGACCCTCAATCTCATTTCATAACAGAACCTTTATAATTCGCCCCCGTTCCTCCATTCCACTGTGACGATATTTATTTTATTGAGACACTCGAATATGTTGACATAAGGATAAGTTTTGAAGCGTGAACGCTGCGTTTTTTAACACAATTAAAATAGAATTATGTATTTTATAACTAGCTTCTGCCCGCAGATACACCACCGTGAATTCATTACAAAAAAGACAAACAGTCTCGTCTTTTTAATAGTTGTTTGCTCCCTGCAATGCTCCTTGCATCCAGAGCGGAGTGAAGGATTCAAATCTCATCACTCGAGCTTAAAATAGTGTTACTCCTGTGGTGGACTTTTTATCACGCTCTTAGATTTTCATTGGCGCCGGTGACAAATTAGATATTATCAAGTTGGCTGCTAACAGCTAACCGCACTGGACGATTCTCGATATTATGTACCCAACCTCATACACAGTCATCATCATCTGCCTAGCCTTTTCCCAAACTATCTTGGGGTCGGCTTCCAGTCTAACCGGATGCAGCTGAGTACCAGTATTTTACATGAAGAGACTGCACTGACCTCCACAACCCAGTAACTGGGTAATACGATACCCCATGGTAAGACTGGATGTCAGACATTTTTAGCTTCTGACTACTCGTAACGACTGTCAAAGATCTACAAATGACAGCCGGGACCAACGGCTTAACGTGCTTTCCGAGGCACGGAGGAAACTCGATATGTAATTATGGTCACCCATCCGCACACCAACCTCGGCAAGCACGGCTTAACCTTAAAGATCGACCTGGGCGGCTGTTATTATTTAGCCACGAGCTCCTCCAACCTCAACCTCATACACAGTGAGGAAACAAAATGTTTCAGACCCAGCAGCTTAGTTTTCCCAATTCATCATTTGCCTAGCTGTTAGGGTCGGCTATTCCAATATCACCGAATGCAGCAGAGTATCAGTATTTTACATAGAGCGACTGCCTATCTAATCTCCACAACTCAGTTTGTACTGGGTAAATACGATAAACGTTGGTAAGACTGGTTGTCAGAATTTCAGGCCACTGACTAACAAAAACGACTGTCAAAGATCTACATACGACAGTCGGGACCAAGGACTACACGGAAGAAACTCGGTATGTAATGGTTGGTCACCCATTTACCACCACCACCGTTGAACCAACGTAGGTAAGCACGGCTTTACCTAAAGATCGACCCGAGGGGTTGTGGCTATTAATCCACGAGCTTCTGTTTTCCCAATCATCATCAGCCTATAATGTTCCCACTGCTGGGACACAGGCCTCATCTCTGTGAGAGGGAGTGGGCTGTAATACACCACGCGGGCCCAGTGCGGGTTGGTAGATGTCACATGTCTTCGAATTTTTAGTTCTAGGACATGCCGGTTTCCTCACGGTGTGTCACTTCACCGTTTTTGAGGGCAGCAGCGATGAAATAAATTACACAAAGTAATGCGACTGCCTGCGTTTGAACCCACGGCTTACTGCTCGTAAGTCGGGGCTGCCACCACTGGCCCACCGCTGCTTTCTTTTCCCAATAACAGGCCAAATATAGTCATTAAAGAAATTATTTAATCATCAAAAGTGCGGTCCAGCGTGTTAACCAAATCCGTATATTCCAACCGGAAGATAATACAATGAGATGACCCTTTGGAGGATTACAAAGGTATCCCATAGAAAGTAGGCGACTGTAAGAAGTTATGTTAACTTTTAGCTCTGTTCCGACTTCATTATCATTTTGTTTTTTTATTGGACTCATGTTAAAAAGTTTTCTGGATGTGTTTTTTTTATTATTTTCTGTTTGTTTTCGGCCCCAGTATCATTGCCTGGGGTTCTAGCAAGAGTTTTTTTTGTAATATTAATTTCAAGATAGGCAACTATATTGCTAGAAAATCGTGGAGATAATGTTAGAATAGTTACAGGGGGTTAAAAAATGAAAACAGCACGGACGGTTAATACTAAGTAAAATTTCTAGCTGCGGCTGACAATTTAAGACCATGATGATTAGGTTGAGGAGCTCGTGGCTAAATAATAACAGCCGCCCAGGTCGATCTTTAAAGTTAAGCCGTGCTTGCCGAGGTTGGTCTGTGGATGGGTGACCATAATTACATATCGAGTTTCCTCCGTGCCTCGGAAAGCACGTTAAGCCGTTGGTCCCGGCTGTCATTTGTAGATCTTTGACAGTCGTTACGAGTAGTCAGAAGCTAAAAGTCTGACATCCAGTCTTACCAAGGGGTACCGTATTACCCAGTTACTGGGTTGTGGAGGTCAGATAGGCAGTCGCTTCATGTAAAATACTGGTACTCAGCTGCATCCGGTTAGACTGGAAGCCGACCCCAAGATAGTTTGGGAAAAGGCTAGGCAGATGATGATGATGATGATTAGGTTAAAAATCTTCAATTTTATAGGAATAGGGAGGAGTTTTTTAGGAGTAGTTTGCGGCTAAATAATAACAGCAGTCGCTCGCATCTATAGGTTAAGCCGGGCTTGCCTAGGCCTTACATACGGAGTTTCTTCCGTGCCTCGGAAAGCTTGTTAATCTGTTGGTCGTCGCTTCAAAAATAACATAGTAAAATACAGATGATTGGAATAATCGTGAATTGGCTAGGAAAATGCGTGAAAATGGGTGCGTCCTCCTTATACAGAATATCCTATATATTCAGTTTAAAGAAGACGAACCCATTTACATAAACATGGACGGCACGGTTGGCGCAGTGGCTAAGCGATTGACTGCTGCGCTCCATGTCGCGGGTTCGATCCCCGCACGGAACAAATATTTGTATGGCCTACAGATAGTTGTTCCGGGTCTGGATGTTTGTTATGTGACTTTAAATGTTTGTAAACGCACCCACGATACAGGAGAAATTCCTAGTGTGGGGCACCGTTTTTTTAAAAGAAAGAAAGATAAAGCTGTACAAGGATGATAAAGAGGTGGCAACCTAACACATTTTATTTTAAAGCATTTCCACGTCTTTCAGATTTCCGAGCAGAGAATTATACGGATTTAAATACGATTGACGTTGAGTTTCGGAATCCTGGCATGTTAAGTACACTCATGTCATAGACCATAAAATGAGGTAGAAATGAGGATTACTGGCTTTAGATACTTTCTTGAACTAAACCAAAGTGCTGTTGATAAGTTTTGTATGATTCGCATAGAAAGGTTTTTCCTGAAAGATGAAATGCTGATTTTGTATATCTACATACAATGCCAATAAATGATTGATTTTAGGCACATAACATCCAGCAGAACACTGTCTCCTGGAGACGTATTGCTGTGGCCAATCTGGAAACAATCTTGCCAAATGGGGCTTCATCGACTCGGCCTAATAACAGTGCTAGTGTGGAGCCCCTCTGCAGAATATCCCCATCTTCTTTATTGCCCAGCCTGAACAGCCACCTGCACCTTCTTGGATTTAAAAGAAACCAACGAAAGAGAGCTGCAGGTGGTTATATGCTGGTCGGGTATTGTTTGAGTTCATCGACACGAAAAGAAGAAGAAGGCACACACACACAAAACACACAACACACGTAACACTCACAAAATAAGGGCTTAAATTTCTAGCTTACCGTCCATCCGTCTTATGACGAAAGGCCGTGTTGACGGCGCGTTCGTGTACCACGCGCTCCTCAAGGAGATGTCAGCAAATCGGAAGGGGTTCAAGAGGGCCGATGCCTGCCAGGGCTGCGGGATTGTTTGAAAGAGATACCGTGGCTCTGGAACACAAAGGGCTAAGAAGGAACATGGATGGGTTTTAGTCAGTACAAGTCTGACACTCCCTTCCGCTCCGCCCAGAGCGGGAGGGGTCATTTGATGATCGTAAAAAAAGAGCTATAATTTCTGTCTTTACTCCCCATATTCAATAATCTATGGTCGAGTAAACGTGCGAGGTATGTGGGATAGAAGAGTGTTGAACTTAATGCATAATCAATGCATAAGGTGTTCCTGTTTTTAAATCAATGCTCTGCTTCTTTTTCTTTGCTGTTTAAAATTCAGAGCGAGAAGCGATTATGTGTGATGTCGAGAGAAAATACTTCGTAAACTGAAAAGTGGTATTGTTTGTGTTTTTTTACTTTAATAGTTCCTGGACATCTCTGGAAACCGATTTATTCGGTGTTTCCCTCAACAAGTTTAGAAGACCCGTTTCTAAGGTACGGCAGTGCACTAACTTTCCGTTAAAAACTGATTTCTTTCAATTCACTTCGTAACATGCTAGTTAACAAAAATGAAAATACTAATCTTTAGGTATCATATCTATAGTACCTTCTTAAATCATAATAATTCATATCACCTTTTTAGTTCTAGGTAAAATTAATATTTTATTGAAATTGTATGTTTTATTATTAATATTCAAGAATTTTGTGTTGTTGTTACTATAGTAAATGCAGCGTATACCTATAATAGGCATACATACAAGCGCTTTTATTTTAATTACAACACAAAAAAACCCCTTATGTGACAATCACTAAAAGACGTAAAGATATTGTTTGTCAGCACTACAGATGTAAATACTCTTTCACCAAACGGTTTCTTTGCTTCCAAGGGCCACAATTATATAATAAACTTAATAGGACATTAAGACTTTACTCTCTTTCCAATTCATCCGTCAAGAAATCGGTTACAAACTTTCTACTTACAAATAACTACCTGAATACGGAACGCCTGCTTTTCTCTGATAATAACCCAACTTAAACCCTTCCATCAAGACCCTAACACACATTATGCATCGACGCAACACACTATCACCTTTACATAAATACTCACACACAACACACACATACAGACACACACACACACATACACGAATAACCAAAAATGTCAAATAAATAAATTTAAATTCTTTTGAATTCTACAATTATGGATTTATGTTAATTTTTGTTTTAAACACTTGTCTTGTTCTGCCTGCAATTGTTTTGTGATACTAAAGTATGTTTGGGCTTGTACCACTGCCCTTAATACAAGTTATTTGATAACTTAGTAAGGGTGCTGGTTGCAACACCTTCTTGTTTTTGTTAACTAGCATTAAGTCAAGTGCACTTAATTAGATGAATTTTTTAATGTTAAGATTGTAATTTGATTATATGAATAAATTATTAAATTATTATTATTAAATTAAATTTTATTGTTTCCGGTAATTTATACTATGTATTGCTGTTGGTGTACCTAATAATAGCTATTTATGCAGCTGTTATGTTGTGGACGGTCTTTTAATACGAGTTCAATTTTTCGGTTCAAGCGTAGCGCGTACCGAAATAGGACCAATAACGTACAGTTGCATATAAGATTTTATTTACGAACACTTTTTTTAAATTTTTAATTTAGTATTTATTAGGTAAGTATAAGGCAAAGATCTTGTAGCGGCAACAGCCAAATAGTATACGAAACGTTTGTTCTAAACTTATTTCATTTTTAGGGTTCCGTAATCAACAAGGAACCCTTATAGTTTCGCCATGTCCGTCTGTCTGTCTGTCTGTCTGTCCGCGATTTAGCTCAAAAACTATTGGTACTAGAAAGTTGTAATTTGGCATGAGTATACACGTTTATGACGCCAAAAAGTGGTAAAATATAATTTTGAAAAAAAACATTATTTAGGGTACCTCCCCTACATATAAAGTGGAGACGATAATTTCTTTTTTCGTCCTTCCCGTAATGTGGGGTATCGTTGAATAGGTCTTTCAAAAATATTAGGGGTTTGTAAAACAGTTTTTTGATTAATTAAACCGTTCGAGACTTATCAAGCTTTAAAGTACCAATTTTCGTTAGGGTCAAGTGTCCCCCCTCTAAAGACTAAATGGTTGTAGTTAGAAATACAAATGTCACGGCAGTAGTACCTATATATAACGAAGTTTAAAGGAAAACCATCACACTTAAGTGGGCTTTACAAGTTTACGAGTAATAGTCGACCAATTGTATTTGACTCGAAAATTTCGAATAACTCCATAGAAATGTCGATAGATGGCGTTAAGCGTCAGTTGTATCGCGCTGTTTCATTACAAACTAAGTTTTATAAAAAAAACCAGTTGTTGTTGTTGTTTGTATAGGAAGTCAAATTAGGTAGGCAGTCATGTTTGGCTTTTAGTTAGAGCATGGTACGAAACTATCAGTCAGCAAATACGACCCTCACTTGGCTGTTATAAAAACTACGGAACCCTACACTGCGCGTGGGCCGACAAGCACTTGACCGGTTTTTTAAAAACATCATTTACATTGTCTCGACTGCGAAGTAATATTATAGGTACCTGGCTGTATGTTCAGAATGTCTTTGCTTGTGTTTTAGAATTTATGACGATTCGCATAATGCAACCCGATGTCGTTATGGGTATCATAATGAAACCGCTGTCAATTTTGTAATTCGAATATAACGAAACCGAAGTAGATAAATAAAGAAATCGTCATCGTTTTTCAGACTGCCTCGTTTGTTGAGTGGTTGCAAGCGCGACTGCTGAGCATGAGGTCTTGCCTTCGAATCCCGGGTTGTGCAAAGTGTTTTGGATTTTTCCATCAGAATTTTCTGTAGCTGCCATGGAGTCTGGAGTTGTGCCCGGTTGATGGCAATAGCCTTGCTCGCTATTACATGGGGCTAAAACATGACTAGTGAAATGTGGGTGTGGTTTTAAGTACATCTCTGCCTAATCTTTCGGGGATTATAGTCGTGATGTTGCGTTATATATGTAAGAATGGAACGTGACGGATGCATGAGATGTGTGAAAGAGACAGAGGTATGAGCGTGAGTGAGACAGGTGATGTATGCTCAAGATGACGAGAATGCTGAGAAAGAGAGAGGAACACAAATAAAATGGCAGAACTGCATAAAGATGTAAAAGACGTGGGTTTTCAAAATTAAGTTGTACGGGAGTAATAAATCTAATAAGCATAAAAACAAAAAATTGTTTGACTCAAGAACCTGATCCCACATACATATATGTATTTTATAGGGTTCCGTACCCAAAGGGTCAAACGGGACTCTATTACTGAGACTTCGCTGTCCGTCCGTCCGTCCGTCTGTCACCAGGCTGTATCTCATGAACCGTGATAGTTAGTCAGTTGAAATTTCTACAGATTACGTATTTCTGTTGATGCTATAACAACAAATACTAAAAACAGAATAAAATAAATAATTAAGGGGGGCTCCCATACACATTTTTTTTTATTGTTCTTTTTTATAAATAATGGTACGGAACCCTTTGTGCGCGAGTCCAACTCGCACTTGGCCGGTTTTTTTATTAATTATTTTTTTAAAATTATTTTAATATCAAATAATTATGTCCCTTATTAATTTGGGAGTCTGAATTCATAATCTCACCACATCAACTTGTATAACTCGTCCTGATACTAGTTATACAAGTTGATGACATTCAATAATTTAAAAAAAGAATTTATGTTTCCGTATGTCCTCTGTTTTCTACCATAATTCAAAGGTCAGTTTTTAGTATCGTTTGAGGACACAATATAAAAGATAAATGAACGCAAAGTTATGTCTACTAACTTTACTGGCGCTAAACTGAATACTAAGGGACGATGGAAAAAAATCTTAGTTAAGGCCCTTATAGACTAGAGTGTAACACAAAATGACGAAAATCTACTTTTTGTTTGTAGTCATTCTCCTGTTACTTACTATGTTCCTTGGAAAACGCCTGTATATGGTTGGTTTACGCTCTACTGGCCCCTTGAATCTTGCCCCCTATTGCCCAAGTATAATTACTCGCCCCTTTAATATTCGATACCCCAAATCGCCCCTGATTGTTAGTACGGTGAGTACAGCAAGTTTTTAAATATTTAAATAAATTATTTTTCTTAAAACTGTTATAGCGTCTTCTTGTGTTTAAATTGTGAAAATTAAAATTAAACTGCACATCGAGCTAAAAAAGTGTAATTAGGAATCTAATCACGTACATAATCTTCTTAATGTTTAACTATTATATTTTGTTACGCTTCTTGGTTTAGTATTACTCGAAGCGCACCAACTTTGAAGTGCACCAAAAGTTTTCCTCGAAATGCACCATTCGGTGCGCTAAAGAAATCAATCGTTCGTGCTTTTCGAGGAATAAAATTTTAAAATTTATAGAAAATTCAAAGAGAAGAGCACATAATCCGAATCCTTCAGATTCGTAATTAATGATACCGATAACAATACATATAGCGACTTACTACTTAGCTCAATAATTGCTCTTTGTGTTGTTTAGTGAGGTCGTTTAAGTGCCTATTTTCTGTCCTGGTTCTTTTCGAAACAACAAATGATTCATTTTCAAAACTTGTATTTTTACCATTATTGAGCTAAGTAGTAAGTCGCTTATGCACCTAGTTACACTTCATTTCTACTTTCCTGGTAGTTTTAATAAATAAACAATTAGAGTGGTTGAATTTTAAAACGTGTATCGATAATAACTTGTGTTTTGCTGTCTAACTATACCTTTTTTGGTGAAATATAAAAGGAAATGGGGCGAATCGATACACCAAAGGAATTATTTAAATGTAAATTTTCCACTCGCCGCAAGGGGTGACACTACACCAAAAATAATAGAAAACGGGGTAGGTGGAACATTTTAAACGTAAGGGGCAAGATCCAAGGGGCGAGTTAAACCTAAAGAACTAGACCTAAAGTGGTTGTTGTTTTGGACCTGTCGAAGGCATTTGAAGGATGGTTTCTTGAAACGTGTTGTTGTTTTCCAGGAGGAAACCAAAATATCCAGAGATGTGATATACTTATAAGGGTATTTGGTAATTGGTATATATGGTTAGGTTAGTTCCGACTTTATTAACGGGGGATTAGGAACAACATTGGTAATGGTGACAAACCAGTACATATTTTAACACTATTTCACTTTTTAATGGTAATGAAAATTTGTCAGTTTCGGCACCCTACAAGATATTAATCTGAAAAGAAATTCAGAGGATTAAAATAACAGCTCTAGAAGCCTTTCATACATTTTTGTTTCGAACAGTTTCTCAAGTGCATTTCACGCTCCACTACACCATCTGATACGGTTCCCACGTGTCCAAGTCTTGTACACGCGTTCTCATCGATGTGGCAACCTACTAATATTACCTTCTTATAGGCTGTTATGTGGTAATGTTATGTGGTAAAAATCTATAATCTTGTAGACATTTTTCTGATATCGTTTAATAGATTCCCTGGGATGATACAGTAACCATTAACATAGTATTATTCGCTTTAATAAACTTTCAACGTCACTATGGATCGAGGTATGGAGTAGTAACATTCGTCATGAAGTAAGCGAAAACGTAGCATTCGTAGTAAGTGGCTACGGCGTAGCCACTTGCTACGAATCTGCTACGCCTGCCTACAATACGAGCTAAATTTTCACAGATGTTTAATAACGGTTTACTCTAAGTTAACAAAATATTAATATGAAAGGGGTTGGAAGATTTTTGTATGAAGCGTGGCCTGCCTAATTTCCGCCATTTTAATATTTTCGCAAAGTTTCGGCCACGCATAAGACCTCTATTAATTAGTAGCTGGTATCAATACAAACTAGTTTTGTATCAAACAAAATCTTCTAAAGCGTCACGTTTCTGAGATATAAGTTATGAAAGTGGGAATCTATTTTCTGATGTACTATTAAATGCAACTTTAATTTTATTAACCACGCATAAAACCTGTATAAAACCTGTATAATATTCAATAAATTATATCATATAAATATAAATCGCTCACAATGGGCCTCATCAGAAGGCTTAAAGTCACCCAAAGGGCAATGGAGAGGGCTATGCTCGAAGTTTCCTTGCGTGATCGAATTAGAAATGAGGACATCCGCAGAGAACCAAGGTCACTGACGTAGCCCGAAGAATTGTCAAACTTAAGTGGCAATGACATTGCTCGCGGAACGGATGGCCGATGGGGCCGAAAAGTTCTGGAATGGCGACCGCGAACTTTAAAAGGTAACTCAAGTTGTACTAATAAAACAGAGAAATTAGCTAATCACTCGGAAACATTATTCATGTATCCAACTACACCCCAAGAAATACACAAAATAATTTTAAACTTAAAAACACCAACAGCACTACATACAGACAGAGACAGTATATCGACTAAAATTCTGAAACAAGTGCCAATTAAAATGTCCAACATTTTAAGTCACGTCATTAATCTGTCGATTCTAAATGGATACTTTCCTGATAAACTTAAATTAACAATCATTAAACCTCTATTCAAGAAAGATGATCCCTGCAATATGAATTGTTATAGGCCCATAGCACTAGTACCGGTGCTCTCTAAGGTCTATGAAAGAGTTATTTATGATAGAATAAATGACTATTTTGAAAAATTTAATTTATTTGCTAAAGAGCAGATAGGTTTTAGGAAAAATAAAACCATTAATATGGCTGTCTATGATTTTCTGACTACAGTTATGACTAGCTTAGACAATAAAATTCCGGCGTGCGCATTGTATATGGATCTCAGCAAAGCCTTTGATGACGTGGATCACCAAATTCTGTTAAATAAATTATATAAATATGGAATTCGAGGCTCTTCATTGAAGCTGATAGCTTCTTATCTTACCAACAGAAAACAATCCACATTAGTTACTAGAGTATGCACCAAAACAAGTACAGAAATTAACTACACTTCAGAATACAGAGAAATCAAACAAGGTGTCCCGCAAGGAAGTGTTTTGGGCCCTCTGCTATTCATCATTTATATAAATGACCTTCCCAAAGTAACTAATCATCCTACAATACTTTTTGCTGATGATAGTACTGTCGTTTTTACAAGTAAGGACAAATTATCCCTAGAACAAGATATAAACAGCACTCTAAATGATATTATAAAATGGCTTACTAATAACAATTTAAAAATGAACTTTGACAAAACTAAAATTATGATATTTCGAAATCGTAAAGCCCAATTTACTGACATTAAGATAGATTATATAGGAAACAAAATAAATGAAATAGCTACTACTAAATTCTTAGGCATGTCAATTGATTATAATTTGAATTGGAAGACACGGGATCCCTTCTTTTCGCATAATATGCTTTATCCTAATATACTTCGGCATAACGATTTTGGCACAATTTGTTTTGGTATAATAATACTTCAGCATAATTTTTATAGGCATACATTTTATGTTGGCATAATCATCTTAAAGACTAATTTGTTTTAGCATAAATTTGATTCGCATAACGTTAGTAGGCCTAATGACTATTAGCATAATGATATTTAGGTATAAAATTAATATAAATAACAAAATCAATTTTCATGAAAATGATTTATTATACATAACATTATGTAACTTAAACGATTTTTCAATCGTGAGATAACTTTTATCTGAAGAATATATTAGATGTTGTGAGACTTTGGGTGGAAATGGTGGTCGTGAACTTGTAGTGCCCCATACATAATTCTAATCAAACCAATTTGCTATAGTTTCTGTAACAATTAAATTATATTGTTGGTTAAAAATTTAATATGCTGTGCAACAAAAATTAGTGACAGAACCGAATCGCTGCTAAACCGACTCCACGTAGTCTTGTTTGTCCTACCCCTAGAGTGTAATTTAAAATCGCGTAGGCGCGGAGGGGCGAGGCGGCCCGGGGGCTGAGGAGCAGGCGGCTGCGAGCGAGCCGCCGCGGCTGAGGCTGGCCGGCAAAGCCGGCCAACAAGCCGAAGCTGCGGTGGTGAGCGAAAGCCATCTGCGACGATTAGCACGTGTGGGCCGCCGGAGGCCCGCAGCGCCGGAGCCGTGACAGAATCCCTGCCTGCTGCATGTTGCATGCTCGCTTGAATGCTGCATGCTGCATGCTTGCTTGCATGCTGCATGCTTGTTTGCATGCTGCATGTTTTTTTGTATTCTGCATGCTTGCTTGCATGCAGCATGCAAGCAAGCATAAAAACAAGCGTAAATAAATTTATGTTTTAGGATATTATGCTTAAAAAAGTTATGCTTTAGAACTTTATGCTTAATAAATGTATGCTTTAGAATATTATGCTTAATCATTATTATGGTAACAGAAATTATGCTTAAAAAAATTATGCGTAAGCTGTTATGCGTAATTATATTATGCGAAAATATAATTATGGCAAACAAAATAATGCTAAGTTATATTAGGTCTTAAAATTTTATGCAAATGGATAGGGAACCGGAAGACACATGTCAATACTTTAAATCAAAAACTAAACAAGCAATAATACGCCTTACATATGCTGGCAAAAACGGTAGGCACTTCTGCTGTACTTGCAGCATACCATGGCTATGTGGGATCCTTGATAAAGTATGGTATTATATTCTGGGGTAATTCCACCAATAAGGATATGGCATTCAAGGCGCAAAAGCGGTGTATAAGGGGAATGTTTAATATCAAACAGACTGATAGCTGCAGACCATATTTTATCAAACATAATATATTGACGTTGCCGTGTGTCTACATTTATGAGATTGCTAGCTTCGCAAGAACTAACAAACATATTTTTGATAGGTATAGAAGTAAGCGGCATAGTGATAAAATTTGTTGCAAATCTAGCAAGACGGCCTTATATACCAAAAGCATTTTCAGTATGGCGCCGCGTGTATACAATCATTTACCAAAGTCTATACTAGAAACCATTTCCAACGATGAATTTAAAAAGAAATTAAAAAAGTTCTTGCTATTTAAATGTTATTATAGTATTCAGGATTATTTAATAGAGGATGTAAGGACATTTTGTTCTCGGAAATAATTATTGATGTGGATATGACATGTGATTAAAGCACTATATATAATGATTAATTTTATCTATTAGTATTATTTTAACAATTATTTACAAATTTATTTTGACATTTCTCATTAATTAATACATGACATTTTACATTTTAATTATTCTAGTGACTTTATTAATTGCTAATGTTTCATTATTATATGCCACGTTGAAATTACCAAAATTATGTTATTAATTATAAATGATTGTTGCAATTAATTGTATAATAATGTTGTCGTACAGGACTCAAAACTTGAGATTTGCATGCCTCAAGGCGTAATATGGTTGAACTATGTTTTATTTTAACAACTTTATGTAATTACCCATATTAGCAAATAAATGAATTTGAATTTGAATTTGAATTTGAACCGGAAGACGATGCGTTGGAAGGCCTCCCACTAGGTGGACCGATGACCTGGTCAAGGTTGCGGGGATCCGCTGGATGCGAGGCGCACGGGACCGGTCAATGTGGCGTCACTTGGGGGAGGCCTATGTCCAGCAGTGGACGTCTTTCGGCTGAAATGATGATGTTGAATATTCAATAGGTGGCATCAATACAAATCAGATTTTTATGAGACAAAATCTTCCAAAGCTATCAAAGTCAGAATCTATTTGAGATGATATCTCGGAATGGTGACGCTTTAGAAGATTGTGCCGTATGCAAAACTAGTTTCTATTGATACAGGCTATCGATTCATATAGCTTTTAAGTGTGGCTAATAAAATTACATTTATGGCGAAATTTTACCTTTGGTAGGTTATAACTCAGAAACGTGACGCTTTAGAGGATTGTGTATTATCCAAAACTAGTTTGTATTGATACTAGCTATCTATCAATAAATGTCATATATGTGGCCGCATCTTTGAAAAATTATTTAAATGGAGGAAGTTAAGGCCATTTTCAAACCACTTTTATGTTATACTTATTGTGCACCAACCTTTAGAAGTAACATTAAGTCCCGCGGGGCGCGGGCTCTACCGTATATTTAGTATTCAGCTCAAAAGAGCGGCCGGACAAAAAAAACTTTACAAGGGAAGAACTTCTAAAAGAATAATACGAAAGGATTAAAATAAAAATAGGATGAAAAATGTTTGAAGACGCGATTGTTTTAAGGAACAATTGGTCGGAATGAAGTTGTCGAAAATTGGGCCATTGTTGTTCTGAGAGCTTTAATATTTAGATATTGCGTAATTCAAGGATTGTTCCCAAGGATTTGGAATATTTAGGGCTATTATATTCTGGTTTTTGGAAAGGGGTATCAAGTTGGAGTGAGCTTTTGATGTAGAATAATTGTAGATGACGGAAAGTTTGTCTGCGAAAGATGAATTTAAAGCCAGTCATAGGTAGCTAGTACTTATCGATATCTTACTGCAATCTTCAATAATTTTATCAGCTGTATCTACTCTCTGTGATGTGTTTCATAGTTACGAAGCCATCACTCAAAATAAGATTTCACAGCTGTTAAAAATGAAATAAAAAACCCAGTAAAGGCGGAGGCAATAATTACGCTGTTTAATCTTCTTTTTCTTTATAGTGTGGTTATTGGCTAACTTGATATCAGAGTCTCTGTTTATAATCCTTAATGGATGTAACAGAGTCTCTGTTTAATGAATTGAGGATTATTAAACCATGCTTTCAAGCTATTTCCTAGGAGGTGCTCATGGCTAAATAATAACAGTCGCACGGGTCGATCTTCAATGTTAAGCCGTGCTTGCCGAAGTCGGTCCGTACCGGGACCATAATTTCATATCGAGTTTCCTCCGTGCCTCAGAAAGCACGTTCACTTTCACAGCCGATCACGTGCAGAGTACGTCCCAGGTTGATTGTATTGTGACGCTGATCACGTTCTCAGTACGTGACTGACTTTCTTAGTGTTTGTTTTAAAACGACGTCCGTAGTCCGTGTTTGGCGTGCATTGATATAATAGTGTAGTGCTTTAGCTACGCACACATGTAAGAATAACCGTGGTGGGGCGCTTGGTGTGAGCGGAACAAGCTATCGAGTGTCGCGCTGCGCCAGTGTTCCCGCGCCGCTATTGCGAGTGCACGTACACGAATTTTGGCGCGAAATGGCGAGTTCACGGCAAAAATTTCACGACTTGAACACGCAAAAGTCCATGTTCGACTTTTTTTTTTTTTCCATAAAACCTCTTTTTTATTCTACATTTTTAAATAAAAAAAACTAATTTACGTCTGTTTTTTATTTTTATCCTAGAAATAAACAAGTCAATAGTATAAATAAAAAAATAATTATAGATTTATCATTGATAGTTCTCATTTTATAAATGTTGCAATATCGGCGAAAATCGCCGGCGAACCATGGAATCCGCGTTTTAAAATCTTCGGCTGTCAAAGTGTTAACCCGTTCGTCCCGGCTGTCATTTGTAGATCTTTGACACTCGTTACAAGTAGTCAAAAGCCGAAAGTCTGACATCCAGTCTTACCAAGGGGTTTCAAATGACCCAGTTATTGGGTTGTGGAGGTCAGATAGGCAGTCACTTCATGTAAAATACTGGTACTCAGCTGCATCCAGTTAGATTGGAAGCCTACCTCAATAAAGTTTGGGAAAAGGCTAGGCAGATGAGATGCTTTAAAGCTTGTATTTCCTAATGGAATAATTCCCATTACGTCACATTATGGTGGACGTATACCGTAGTAAGTACATTCTCGTTACGTAATAGTCCGAGAGCTAACTAACACATGTAGGCGCTAGGTGATGATGGAACCGGCCGAACTGTCGAATAATTGAACCGGAAGCGACGAAAGCCATTGCAACTCCATTAGGGAGGACCGTAGATGTCTTGTTTATGGATGTGACTTGCTTACTGGGTGAGACGACTCGACTAAATAGTGCTATACAAGCAATGACGTATTATAAATAGACGCGTCATGCATGAACATCACGGCACTCAAAAACAGCGTAAATACCTATCGGTAGCTAGACAGCTACTTAGACGCAGGACGAGAGGGAAGGAAAATTAAATTTCATCTACATAATTCCTGTTGTTAGAGAGAGATAAATATATTTTTTAAATTGCGTTGTCATTCTGTGTTCCATGCTCGGCACGTGACTTACCTCAGGTGTCAGCCGCCATTAAAGACATCGAAAAAAGTAAAATAAAATATATTTTTTCTTGCGTGTTACGTATGAAATGATCTTTTTTTATCTTTCACAGTTGCAGTTTAATTACGACATTTTCTAAAAATACAGGACGGCATTTTCTTTTGTTATTAAGAGAACTTCTTCAAGTAAGTGATTTTAGTATCACGTACAGCCGCGGCACTGGTTCGTACGTGACTAAATGACTTTCCGGCAAGTGCCTTAAGTTCATCTTGCCACTACAGAGCGCGGGCAACGTATCATTGTATACAAGGTGTTGTTTTGCATCCTCGTCAAAATTCAGGAGGTTGTCAGAAAAGTCATTAATAATCAATTTAAATTACGATACCTGGTTAATTATTAATAAACGCTGCATTTTTTTGGTTGTTTAAATTTGTCAGTATATCAGAATAACCCTCTTTAACGAGGTTTAGTTAGGGTATAAGAAATTATCGAATAAACGTTTGAGATTGTTTGTATGTGTGAACGCTCGGTTATTGGGCGAGAATCAGACGGGCCGCATTCAAAGCACGGGTCGTTCACACTTACCGATTTCCGTAAATAAGAAAAAAAATTACCTACCCATTTTATTATTGATTCAGGTCGAGAATCATTACCATAGTTACCTCCTTGAATTTGACGAGGATGCAAAACAACACCTTGTATTAATAGGCTGGTCGTATTTAAAATTGCTTTTCATAACACCTGCATTACTTGGGGTAGTAAGACTGCTCTTTTAACCCCGTAACAAAAAGGGGGATGTTAATGTTTGAAGTGCGTATCTGTGTGTCAGTGCGTCTGTCTGTGGCATCATAGCTCCTGAACGGATGAACCCATTTTGTAAGTTTTTTCGTTTGAAAGGTGTCTTAATCGAGAGTGTTCTTAGCTATGTGTTTTTTACTACGAAACACACTTTATTTATGTGTGACTAGTAGTTGCATAGTACGTGCTTGATAAATGTATTTTCTTTTTCTATAAAACTTCAAACTCTAACCAAAAAATGACAAACCAGCCAAATAGCTGATCTTAATCACAATCTTATTGTTAATAGTGAGTAAAAGAAGTACTGTAACAGAACAACCTTTATAAAATCCAATGGCCAGATCAGAGTGCAGTGGTTTCAGTGTTTTGTACTTTTACAACGACTATCTTTTAAAAGCTTTTCGATAGCATTTGTCAGTCCGATACATGTTTTTACTTTTCTTTGTCTAGCTACCCAGGTGCCATTCTCCACAATGCAGTAAGTAAATATATCTCTGATAGTTGTGAGGCAAGAGGAGCTCGTGGCTAAATAATAACAGCCGCACAGGTCGATCTTTAAGGTTAACCCGTGCTTGCCGAGGTTGGTCTGTGGATGGGTGACCATAATTATATATCGAGTTTCCTCCGTGCCTCGGAAACCACGTTAAGCCGTTGGTCCCGGCTGTCATTTGTAGATCTTTGACAGTCGTTACGAGTAGTCAGAAGCTTAAAGTCTGACATCCAGTCTTACCAAGGGGTATCGTATTACCCAGTTACTGGGTTGTGGAGGTCAGATATGCAGTCGCTTCATGTAAAATGCTGGTACTCAGCTGCATCCGGTTAGACTGGAAGCCGACCCCAAGATAGTTTTGGAAAACGTTAGGCAGATGATGATGAGTTGTGAGGCTAGACTGCCTTGTTGGTCTAGAGGTAATAAGCGCGACTGCTGTGCGTGAGGTCCTCGGTTCAATTCCCGGGTTGGCCAAAGTGTAATTGGGTTTTCCCATTATTACTTGAATTTAACTGGCAAAATGTTGGTGACCTTATTTTATTTTTTCGGATATTTGTGAGGTTTTTGAGTCAAACCATACACAAAGATTGCTATCATCAAAGGTCAAGTTGCAAACAAAATATTAGAAAACACGCTCAAAAACATAACACGGCAGAGTTATGTTTTTGAGCATTCAAAAATAACTCTTCCATATTCCATAGCTCTTTGCCCATCACTTCGATCCAGTCCACGCCAATTACGCAGGAGGGCGAGTCGATAAAATAACCAAATTATATCGCCGATCGAACCGTTAAAATTTGCTACATTCACTTATATTATGTGACCGTGCTTCCGGGGCACGGAAAGATGGAGGAGATTCTTTCTCTTTGGTTGGAAAAGGAATAATGACGAATTGAGCATAACGTCATAGCATAACGTTACGCTTGCCACTCCGAGGGATTAGGCAGAGGTTTACCTAATAGTACACACACATTTCGCCTGTTATATTTTAGTTCCATGTAAAAGAAGGCGAGCCTATTGCCATCAACCAGGCACAAATCCAGACTCCGTGGCTGGTACTGAAAATGCCCGAAGGAAAACCCTAATAACACTTTGCCCGACCTGAGAATCGAACTCTGAACCCCATGCTCAGTTGTTGCGCTTGCGACCGCTAGACCAACGAGGCAACAAACAATTAACTCATTGAGCAACGAATTGAGCAATGAATTAACTCATTGAACAACGAATTGAGCAATGAATTAACTCATTGAGCAATGAATTAACTCATTGAGCAATGAATTAACTCATTGAACAATGAATTAACTCATGTAGCAACAAATTCAGTAATGAATTAACTCATTGAACAATTAATTAACTCATGTAGCAACAAATTCCGCAATGAATTAACTCATTGAGCAATGAATTCAGCAATGAATTAAAAATTCCCTGCTCGACACGATAGATAGAATATTCTTTATAAATGTACACCACAAAAACATTATAAACCTAAAGATATTTTATACTTAGATGTCGAATTTGTTTATTTCCACCTGGTGCATGATCATCGAAGGGCGGTTGATAGCTGGGTGATGGGTGAGAGTTTCCGAGAATCGAGTTGAATGGCACGTGATTAGAGGTGCCTATCAAATGCTGTAGACTGCTCATGTTGAAACTATTTTGAAGAATTCTTATAGAATTAACTTAAATGGATGTTTGTGTTTGAATTCAGTATGCATATTTTTTACAAACTACAAATACATAAAAATCCATATGCACATAACTGTCAATAGGAAAAGTACCCAGAAGGTTCCTTATAGATGGGGTGCTGGGTCAGAAAACCTCCTCGTGAGCCCGATGGCGCTGGTCCCTCTCGATACGTCTGGAGGGAACAGTTGCTGTCGGGACGGTGCACCCTGGGCGCCGGCAGTGTCCTTCCCCGAGGAGTGGGAAGAGATTCCTATTCTCCGGGGAATGTCACTGCCGGTGGCGAATATTCTGACGTGGTGGGGTCCTTGGACCAACGCGGCGTTTCTCCGCGTGACCCTCTGAAAAGCAGAGGGCACAGCGGAGGAGCAAGGGCGGGCTTGGAGTGCACTCACCCTGCCTCCGAGCAGACAGCGAGGGACGCAGTCCTTCTCTGTCCCCGTCGTTCTCGTAATCCCATCATCGGAGTGTCGTGGATCACGTCTCGCGGCTTCGATCGGGACCGAGGGTCTTGGCTTAACCGCCTGGACCGCGAGGTAGAAAACCTCTATAAAAAGCTACCCCGAATCTCAAGCGGCGGCGCACCGTGAGGGGATGTATGGCTGACGGGTGTTCCCATGGAACAATCAGTCTTTAGTGCGACCACCGCCAGAGTACCAGCCGACCCTCTGGCGGGTTATAAATGTCCAAGGCTTATCCGGGTACAGGGGGCACTGCCCGGATGGACCTCTTATTTCCCCCACACTCGTGGGAACAAAATGGAAAAACCCTATAATAAAAATCAAGCCGGTGACGGCAAAGAGAGGGAGAGGAAGGATGCGGGGTCGGAGTCCGACGTCGCATCCAGTGAGGTGAGCGCGGGATGCTCTGAGAGCTCCCGCGTCGAGAGGACTAGGGCTGCTGCGGAGGAACCCAAGCGGTCCAGACCGGAAGGCGACCGCGAGTCGTCTTCCGAAGGGGAGCTTGCCTCGGCCCCTAAAATTTCCACCAGCAGGCGTGGTGGAATAAGGGGCACGGGGAGGGGGCTCTCGGCCTCCGAGAGATCGGGGGTGGCCGGTCGCGGGCAGGCTCGTTTGGGCACCTGTGATGACGCGGCAGGTGAAGTTGGCGGCTCCGACGTGGAGCGTAAGGCCAAGTTTCAAAAGGAGGTGGAAGCTGCGATAAGGGTCGTGGCCTTGAAGAAACTGACTTCTTCAAAACTCGGGGCCATACCTGCGGCTTCCGCCTCCATCATGGCGGCGGTGGAGGCAAGTTATCATCCACCAGGCGAAGTGGCCAAACTGCGGGCGGAGGTCGCCCGCCTGACGGTCGCAACGGAGCTTCTCCGCGAGGAGAATCTGAAGCTCCGGGCAGACCTGAGTGGTCTGCGAGAGTCCGGCTCCCGCGAGGTGCCCCAGCAGCGGCAGAGCCAGCCCGCGTCTGTGGAGAACCAGGTCCTGAACCTGGTTCGGCAGGAGCTGGCTGCCTTCCAGGCGCGGTTTTCCGTTTTGGAGGGCATTGTCTTGCGCCCCCCCCTAGCGGCAAACAAGGCGGCCCCGGGCCCGGGGGCAAGCTCGGGCCCGAATGCGGTCCCGGGCCCGGGGGTGGTCTCGGGCCCGAAGGCGGCCTCATATGCGGCTGCTGCGGCTGCGCCAGGAACAGGGCAGTCTCAGCCCTCCGGCAGGTCCAGACCGGGCCCCGGAAAGTCGGCTCCGCCAAAGCCGACAGCGGCCCAAAAGAAGGGCAAGGCGGCTCCCCAGGCAGCGACGGCGCCTCCGCCAGCAGCAAGCCAGCCGCAGCCACCGCCGCCGCCTCCCCCGCCAGCCATGGCCGAAACCGAGTGGCAGGTGGTCGGAGAAAGGAGGAAGGGGCGAAAGGCGGCCAAAAAGGCCCGAAACGAGGAGAGGAGGCGCCGGCACAAGGCGAGAAGCGTCGCGGCTAGACTCCGCGCCCCGAAGACCGCAGCTGTAGTGATTACGCTACAGCCGGAAGCGGCAAAGAGGGGCGTATCCTACTGCGACGTGCTCTCGAAGGCAAAAGCGACGGTGGATCTCGCAGAGCTGGGGATCACCGAGGGACTCCGGCTCAAAGTCACCGCGACAGGGGCTCGAGCGCTGGAGATCCCCGGAGCAAATAGCGGCCTGTCCGCTGACGCTCTGGCTGAAAAGCTCAGAGCGTCCCTAGATGCGGACGAGGTCCGAGTGTCCAGGCCCGTCAGATGCGCAGACATGCGCATCCTGGGTCTGGACGACTCAGTGACCAAGGAGGAGGTGGTTGCCGCCGTCGCCAGGACAGGTGGGTGCCCTGCCGAGCAGGTAAGGGCAGGCACTCTACGTCCGGACCACTCGGGCATGCGAACTGTTACGGTAAGCTGCCCTGTGACGGCGGCCGGAACAATTGTGGAGGCTGGAAGGCTCCTGGTGGGCTGGGTGTCGGCGCAGGTGAAGCTGCTGGAACCCCGACCTCTGAGGTGTTACCGGTGCCTCGTGGGGCAGCACGTGAGTTGTCGGTGCTCCTCGGAGGTGGACCGCAGCGGCGACTGTTTCCGTTGCGGTCAGCCCGAGCCCAGAGGCGATAGTCCTCGCGTGCCTGCACGAATGGCGCGCGGAGGCACTACGCCGGGGGGAAACTCCGTTGCCGCGGCAAATTGTCGCTCAGCGGACAGACCTCCGGCGCGATCTCATGGCGACATGGAGAGAGCGACTGTCGCAACCCCGTGCAGGGCACGCCACGATAGTGGCGATAAGTCCCCTCTTTGAGGAGTGGCTAGAGAGGCGCCACGGCGCCCTCACCTTCCGCCTGACGCAGGTCCTCACCGGACACGGTTGTTTCGGGAGGTTCCTGCACCGAATCGGGCGGGAGGAAACGCCCGGGTGTCACCACTGCGAGGATCGGCCGGAGGACACGGTGGAGCACACTGTGGAGCTATGCCCCGCTTGGGCTGAGCACCGCCGTGTCCTCGTAGCGGCGATTGGCGGCGGCGACCTCTCGCGTCCGGCCCTGGTTCAATCCATGGTCCGGAGCGAGAGGGAATGGGAAGCCGTCGCCTCCTTCTGCGAAGCAGTCATGCTAGCGAAGGAGGTGGCGGAACGTGAGAGGGAGAGAACCTCACGTCCCAGCCGCCGCGGGAGACGCCCCGGGCGTCGGGGGGCAACCAGTGGCCCCCGGCCACCGTAGGCGCGGGCCTGTGGACGGTGAGTAATGGGCTAGCTCACCGTCCGTCCGTCATATGACGACAGACCGTGCCGACGGCGCGTTCGTGTTCCACGCGCGCCTCAAGGAGATGTCAGCAAATCGGAAGGGGTCCGAGAGGGCCGATGCCTGCCAGGGCTGCGGGTTGTTCGAAAGAGATACCGTGCCCCTGGAACGCAAAGGGCTAAGAAGGAACATGGATGGGTTTTAGTCAGTCAAGTCTGACACTCCCTTCCGCTCCGCCCAGAGCGGAAGAAGTCATTTGATGATTTCCCATCCGAAAAAAAAAAAAAAAAAAAAAAAAAAAGTTCCTTATAGATTGTACTAACTGTTGGTTTCTTACTAATTACTTATCTTCGTATGAATCAGTGAATATTGTGTGCGATTATGTATTTGGATATTTTTTAAAGCATTTTTAAAGCAGGCAGATGATGGTAAGAAATGGGAAACTATTTCATAATTGTGATCTTTTACTTGTTTTACAATGTTCTATTAATATAATAGGATAATCTGGAAGTTAAAAAATACTTTTTCTTCTGTTATTTTATTTCTTCCTAAGTGTATTGAAAAACGTTGTTTGAACCACGTAGGCATTTGTCACTGCAGTTCTCGGCTCTATAACATCCGGTTCTGAAGTGAATTTGGCGGGTACATCCCAGTTGGTAACTTTCCCGTTTCGCCAACTAAATAAAATATCACCACAAAAGTTCCGATTCGTAATTATTTTGATCTTCATACATTGAGTCTCGTTTCGTAACCTTTTGAATATGCATGAATTCATTCCCGTTTGGTAACATTTTTGTTTGGCAAGTAAAGTTTGGACTCAGAAGAAATACTAAAAAAATACCACACGTAATATGCAGTGCCCTTTTTAGGCTTCCGTAGCCGAAAGGCAAAAAACGGAACCCTTATAGATTCGTCATGTCTGTCTGTCTGTCTGTCTGTCTGTCTGTCTGTCTGTCTGTCTGTCTGTCCGTCCGTATGTCACAGCCACTTATTTCCGAAACTATAAGAACTATACTGTTGAAACTTGGTAAGTAGATGTATTCTGTAAACCGCATTAGGATTTTCACACAAAAATAGAAAAAAAACAATAAATTAAGGGGGTCCCCATACTTAGAACTAAAAACCAAAAAAAAAATTTTCATCTAACCCATACGTGTGGGATATCTATGGATAGGTCTTCAAAAATGATATTGATGTTTCTAATATCATTTTTTTCTAAACTGAATAGTTTGCGCTAGAGCCACTTCCAAAGTGGTAAAATGTGTGTCCCCCCCCCTCTAATTTCTAAAGTAAGAAGAGGAAAATTCTGAAAATATTCGGGATTGTAGAACGTAAAAAAAACTATCAACGAAAATTGGTTTCAATAAGATATGATGTTTAGTTTTTGAGATATGGGACTTTTTCATCAAACTGCAGCAGTAACTTTGTTTTTCATAAACATATTATTAAAAACAAATTTAGTTTTGCGGTTGTGTGGAAGTTTACTAACTAATACTACTAACTAATGAATGACAGTTCAAAATATTGTTATTATATTGTTTGGAGCTATGGAACCCTGTGTGCGAGTAAGACTCGCACTTGGCCGGTTTTTTTACCAATTGGAGACCCTGGGCACTTTAGAATAATGAAGCTGTTGTAGGATGCAAGAACGAGCGAAGCGAGCTCAAACTTTTTTTGCATCCCGATTCTGATGGGTTAGATTTTGTTGCGACATGTTTATACGGAAATATCCAGTATCCAGAATATAAGTAGCATGGTCAAGCACATTATGCTTGTTTACTAAGGGCCCATTTTTGAACAGCCGTCTTAAATGATGATGGTGATGCAAGCCTAGTACTTTACATTGAATTCATGCAGTTCTAGTTCTTTTTGAAGTGTTTTACTTGAAAGCCGAGTTTAGCGGCACCAACATTTTCTTCATGATTTTGCTCTGCTAGTAGTTTCTGTTTAAATTCTAAATTGAGTTCTCTCGTAACAAACCTTAGGGTGCCAGAGAGAAAAAAAAAAACCACATCAATAAAAAGTTTAGTTGTTACTTTAGGAGCTGACTGTACCGTACAAAAACAGTTGAAAATTATGGGTTACGAAACGGGTCAATGTGTGAAGATTTTAATCTTCGCACATTGAGTTACGAAATGGCACTATTTTTCACTTGTTTTGCATGTCTTTTGTTTAGTTGTCGAAATGGGAAGTTACCAAACGAGATGTACCCAATTTCGCGCCGGCTGCAATGACAAAGTTTCCTCACTGTTATCATAATATATTTTTTAAACACAATGGTAAGCACACAGAACACTTCAACCCCCTACATACGCGTACATATTGACTTATGTAACAATCCACTACAACCTGCTTTAACCAATTTCCTGACACCTGATACAGTATACCTCTTATCAGCTTACATTATCCCCATGCCAATATCTAAACAGCTCTTTTCTATTCAGAACCATGTTTTCGTTTACAAACTAGTGCGATAATAGCGCTGGCTTCGCTCGCTGGGTCGATAGCATCGCTGTAAGTGTTTAGCATGGTTTATTTATAGGTGAAGCACCGGTCCCACTGATAGCGATTAGCGAGAAGCTAGTAACTAGAAACGAGTTAGCAAGCAACGTGCAGCGAGTGTGTAGATTGCATAATTTTGTCGATAGGCTACGTGGCAATGGCGGGCGATTACTCGCTTTTTCTTAGTGTGTTGGCGGCTATCTAGATTGTGTCAGCCCAGAACTGAGCCACTTGTTTGGCGCCCTCTGCAGCGTGCATCAGTTCCTGTAATGAACAAACAACAGGACACGCTTGATCGATATTAAGTGCCCCATCGTTTGTGGAACAGCACCACCATTAACAGTCCAGGGCATAGTCATTAATGAATCTCCACCTAAACAGGTTTACCTTGCTGCGACCAACCTTTATTGGATTCATAACTCGCTGGTATGCGTATAATCTAAGCGAGATTCTTTCAGCAATGTTCTGCCCTTTTGTCTTTTGCGGGTTTCGCATAACGAGTACTCTCTTTGGTAACTCTTGTCGATGCGCCAAACGAGTACTTAGAACAGTCAGCGGTCAACTATCCATATATTAGGTATGTATCTCTTTTACTTACATCTGCAAACTTGTGTACGTTTCTTATGCTAGCAGCCGTTTTGCGTGAATGTCTCTCACTTAGCTTTTTTTTTTGTTTTACTGTGTTGTCTTGTATGCGTGATGTTCAGGGCGAATAAGTATTTTTTTCTGTCTTTCTTTTGCTTCCTTGTCGGCGGTGGGACAGATGCCTAATATCGCTAGTTTCGCTCGCGGTGTCGTGTCGATAGTATCGCTTTAAGTGTTTAGTCAGGTTTATTTATAGCTAAGGGTGCTTCACCGTGTATTCTGTGGAACACTGTTGTTCACGGTTTACTATGGGTAGGGTTTTTTATAAGAAAGTTATGCAGGATGGAAGGGACACCGACGCGACATACGGTGGACACCGGGGTCAGAATCATTTGAGCCTATCACACATGCAATTTACCTTCAATAATAAAAAAAACAGCTTTTTCTTACATTTTGACAGTATAGGTATTGCACTTTTGTTAGTAACGTTTTTTATTTGAATAACCAATGAAAATTTGCGATGAATGTGGCTCAAAATGACGCACTGAACACGTAGTAACTATTTTTGCGCCATTGTCCTTACTACTCTGTATAGATTTTAGGTTACCATTCAAGGTAAGGAAGCCAGAATCATTATCTATGGAAAATAAATTGTATTTTGTGACTGACAGTGGTCAGTTAATGCATTTTGTCTTATATGAGCCGTAGTTATCTATTGAAAATCAAGATTAAAATATTTTTGCTTCACATAGGCCTACATGGGCACTTATAAAACGTCAACAAAAAGGGGTTGGTCTTTTTTTTTCTATGTAACAGCCTTAGTATTTAAGTATGGGAGGACATTGTAGACCCGACAATAAGTCGTTGCATAATCAAAAACGTAGAACAAGATAAAAAGTTACCAAGGATCTAGGAATCTACGTGGGACACTCAGAAAGTTTTGCGAAACTAAAAAAAATTGTTCTATACGTACATATATTTTTATTAAATCTTTTCAAAGTACTTTCCACCAGCCTCTATACAAAGATTCATGCGCCTAAACCAGTTTTCAAAACACTTTTTCCAGTCCGCCGCAGACACCTCGTTTACAGCCTGCTCGAACCCAGCCAGCGCATCTTCCGGCGACGAAAATTGTATCCCTTTGAGCTGATTTTTTATTTTTGGGAATAAAAAGAAGTCACACGGTGCTAGATCAGGGCTGTAAGGAGGGTGACCCAGGAGTTTGACTGGCGTGCTGTCCAGGAAGTCCCTCGTTTTGAGTGCGGTGTGCGCAGGTGCATTGTCGTGGTGGAGCAGTAGCCCGCGGAGCCCTGTGTTTGGTCGCTTGTTGCTTATAACAGAGAAAACTTCTGGCAAACATTTGGAAGTATACCATTCGGCATTAATGCTTCTTTGATCCCGTAAGGGAATTGATACCAAGTGGCCAGTCAAATTAAAAAAGCTAGCGATCAAAATCTTACCCCCGCTTCTAGATCGCTTCACTTTGGTAGGCGTTGGCTCATTTTGAAACACCCAAACAGTCGACTGGCGCTTGGTTTCTGGGTCGTATTGATAAATCCAGGACTCATCACCTGTAACGATGTCGTAAACACGCCGAGACGAGCCTGCTTCAAATTTGTTAAGCATATCACGGCACCATTCCACCCGGGCCTGCTTCTGAGCATCGGTGAGGTTGTGCGGCACCCAGCGTGATACTATCCTCCTCACGCGAAGATGGCTGTGTAGAATCTCGTGAACGCTTCCCGATCCAATCTTCAATATGTGTTGAATCTCCTGATATGTAATTCGCCTATTGTCTTGGATTAAATTTTTCACTGCTAGCACGTTTTCTTCGGTAACAGCCGTCAAAGGGCGACCGCTTCTTTCGTCATCCCCCAAAGTTGGTCGACCGCGCTTGAATTCGTTATACCAACGATACACGGTTGCCTTGGAAGGGCCTTCATCCATGAATGCCATTTGAAGTCTATCGTACGATTCATCCGGTTTCAGGCGACACTTGAAATCGTATAAAATCATAGCTCTAAAATGTTCCCGGCGCAGATCCATATTTCAGTGAGACACAATACTTTGAATTAACTCGCAAAAAATGTGGAGGGAAATTTTGAAATTGGAACTTACTTATTTTTACTTATAAATAATCATATTTTCGAAAAACATAATAACTGGCCAGTCTCCCATATATAAAAACTTTTTTTCGCAATACTTTCTGAGGGGCCTGGTATAAGGCCTACACATTTACAAACAATCTTTAAATAAGAAAAGGAGTCTATACAACAATAAAAAATATATTCAGTCTAAGAATAGACTGCTTTGTTGGTCTCGTGGTCGCTAGCGCTGCAGTACTGCTCACCTTGAGGTCCTAGGTTTGGTTCTCAGGTTAGGCAAAGGTGAATGGGGTTTTTCTGTCAGGATTTTTTGACAGCAGCCACGGAGTTTTTTCGTTTGAAGGCAAATAAGCACGCCCCCTATTACAGGTGACTTAACATAACTATCGAATTGTGGGCGCACCTACTATGGTAAAAATCTCCCTGATTCTTTAAAGAAAACAGTTACTTATGTTGCACGAAAATTGTGTAAAAAAAACATCTCCTATCAGTCAGTGAAGATAGAAAATTTCTTTACCCAAGCTGCTTCTGTGAAGAAGAATTCGCAACGTCGTATAGTGCATACCAACTCATCTGTTTATGTCGCTCTTAGTAACTAAACAGAAACAAAATAGAAGTGTTGGCTAAGTAAGCTTCAAGTGTTGTTACTTTGAGGCTAAGCTACCGATAGACGTGGTGCAAGTTTCTATACCTACTCAATTTTAAGTCACCGTTAAGTCTGATGTCGTATTTGTCACTTAAAGGTGTGTTAAAGCGACATAACTACTTTTATGGAGACATTAAGGGTTCACTATCCATTTGCATAAAATTTTAGGACCTAATATAACTTGGCATGCTTTGGTTTCTCCTAATCATATTTTCTTATGACATTATTTACGCATAACAGCTAAAGTGTATTTTTTAAGCATAATTTATCAAATCATAATAATAATGAGGAGCTTGTGCTTAAATGATAACAGCCGCATGGGTTGATTTGTAAGGTTAAACCGTGCTTGCCGAGGTTGGTCCGTGGATGGGTGACCATAATTACATACCGATTTTCCTCAGTGCCTCGGAAAGCACGTTAAGCCGATGACGGGACCATCGGCTTAACTTGTGGCTTAATAATAACAGCTTCAAGATTAGTTCTTTGATGGGTGGCCATTATTACATACTGAGTTTCCTCCGTGCCTCAGAAAGCACATTAACCCGTTGGTTCCGGCTGTCATTTGTAGATCTTTGTCAGTTGTTACAAGTAGTCAGAAGCTAAAACTCTGACATCCAGTCTTACTAAGGGGTTATCGTATTACCCAGTTACTGGGTTGTGGAGGTCAGATAGGCAGTTGCTTCATGTAAAATACTGGTACTCATCTGCTTCCGGTTAGACTACAAGCTGACCCCAAGATAGTTTGGGAAAAGGCTAGGCAGATGATGATGAATAATGATTAAACATAACATTCTAAAGCATAAATTTATTTGAGCATAATGATGTCAAAACATATTTTTATGGGCATAACAATTAATTTCTAAAATGTTTGATACTAATACACATTTTTATACAATATTGCTTAATGAAATTTTTAGGCACTTTACATTGCAGGTAGAACCAATTTTTTTTTAATAAAACTTTTATTTTGGACATAGTTGATTGTGAACATATGTGGGTTTTATCTTTGTAAAAAGCATGTATACAAGCATACACCATGCATGCAGTAGGCTTGGTTTCTGTCACGGCTCTGGCGGTCGCGCGCGAGATTATTATCGCAGATGTGTTTAACGCTCACCACTGCAGCTTTTTTTCTGTCAAAAAACTTTTGTAGCACAATATATTTAATTTTTAAGACAATACTTTAATTTTTTTCTATTTAAAATTCAAAATAAATACGTTAAAATAACTCAAATTTGTTTTCGTTATTTCTATTAATTGTATGCCTAAATACTTTTATGCTAATTGTTCATTAAGCCTAGTAATTAATATATATGTCGCAGTCTGATGATTTTATTCCGTTAGACTTGTTTATCATGTGGGCAGAACACGGGTTTCGTGCAATGAAAACACACACACACGGTACACTGCTTTTATCGAACTAACAAATTACTTGAAATTACAATCCAACACAATAACACTAGGCACCATGAATCGGGTTACAGTTTCGGGACGTCTTGACTCCGCAGCGGTCTGACACAGACTGTCCTCCCCGCAGCGAGCCAGAAACATCACGACTCTGTAGTAAGCGCGCTTAGGTGTGGGTAGACTGGTCGCTTGACTTTTGGCGCGCTTTCGATTCATAGTCCGTACTAATAATCCGTCTCCGACATATAAATGTATGCCAAAACAAATTAGCCTTCAAATTATTATGCCAACATAATCAGCATGCCAAAAAGTATATGGCAACGTATTATGGCAAAGCAAATTATACTAAAATAGTTATGCCAAAGTATATTGGGAAAAAGAACTTTATGCGAAATGAAGGGATCCCGACATTGAAGTGACTGTCTGAGGTCATAAGTTATATATAACACTACAGAAACGAGCGGCAAGTGAGGAAATTTCTAAAATCACCACGCTGGACTGACAAATTGGTGATGACAGCCAGTCAAAATTAATTATTGAACACCAAGATTTGATTCCCTTCTTCACAATCAAACACAAAGCTGGATCTATAATCAGCAACAATCCAAAATCCAATTACGGCAAACATCATTGCAGTAGCAATCAAAGTGACGTTACATTAATTGAAATTCGAAATTCAAATCATAAACCGTTCGATCGCAGAGCCAGCACGAAAGGGCTGGGAAAAATAAACAGGGCTGTACAAACACAGGTTTCAATCGACAGTTGTTTAATCTGTGCGGAGCACTTATTGATTTCACTGGCCCGTCCCTATACCGCGCGCTTTATCTGTGGCCTCTGATCGGATAGTTCCTGGTTTGGGGGTCTGTCGAGGTTTTGGTGTGTTTCGTTGTTAAATAGATACGGGGATTCTATTTGATTGATTCACTCATGGTCAAATAATAACAGCCGCACGTGTCGATCTTCAAGATTAGTTCGTGGATGGGTGGGCATTATTACATACTGAGTGTCCTCCGTGCCTCAGAAAGCACGTTAACCCGTTGGTCCCGGCTGTCATTTGTAGATCTTTCACAGTCGTTACGAAAAGTTAGAAGCCGAAAGTCTGAGATCCAGTCTTACAAAGGGGTATCGTATTACCCATTTACCGAGTTGTGGACGCCAGATAGGCAGTTGTTTCATGTAAAATACTGGTACTCAGCTGCATCTGGTTAGACTGCAAGCTGACCCCAAGATAGTTTGGGAAAAGGGTAGAAGATAGTTAGGATAGTTAGGCAGGTGATGATGAATAATGACTAAGCATAACATTCTAAAGCAAAAATTTATTTACGCATAATGATATCAAAACATATTTTTTATAGGCATTACGATGCTTCGAAAATACTGGTATTTAGCTGCAAACGGTCAGACTGGGTGCCGACACCAAGATATTTGGAAAAAGGCTAGGCAGATTATGATGATTCGGTTTGATTGACAAGGAGATTGGAGGTAGTAGGTAACCAGAGATTGAGTACGGAGTTTGCTTTTATTTGCTAGGTAAAGCAAACCGCACTCACGTATTATTTTCGTGTTTGTTATGTTTGTTGTGAATCGAGGCAAGCTTTAAATAACTTCCTTATTTTCTCCACGGTCGCTGCTACTTAAGCGAGCAACTCATAGACAGGATGACGAAATTCAGCGAACGGAGCAAAGAAGAGCAAAAAGACTATCCAAAATCTATTGGCCAAGTAAACCTACGGAACTCGTTCGTCGATCCACGATCTGCCTTGCCGACTATCGTCCAGCCGACCTCATTCCACGACAGGTAATAAATGTTTGCCGCTGTCGGACTGTTTGTAAGTCATCAGTTCTTGTTTGTGCCGCCTCAAATAGTTGAAACATTGCAATTTTCTGCCTTTACCGATGTTCAGTTTTTACAATGGTATGCCTTCTTGCTGTTGTTAAACAAAATATTGAACTGAAAATTGGTGCTGGTGTAGTTTTTGAGTGATTGGTCGTATTTTGTTTTTTTTTGACTGCCATAATATTTTACACCTTTTTGTTTGGTGGGTTATGCTTTTTTTACAATTTATAACAGAGCTAGTTTTGTTTTCACGCTTTATTTGAAAAGCAATGTGAATAATGGAGACTTAGCTTGGTTTGGCTTGGAATTTGTATGGTGTACATAATAAAGAGTATTCTATCTATTTATCTCTATCTTAGCTTACAAAAGTAACTAAACGGAACCTCACACAAGTACTTTTCTTTTGTTATGCCATTTTTAGTGCATTAAATATTTTCTTACTATCTTATTTCAACTGCCCAGCGTTTTCCCAACTATATTGGGGTCGGCTTCCAGTTTAACCGGACGCAGCTAAATACCAGTATTTTACATCGAGCGACTGCCTAGATCCGACCTCCACAATCCAATTAGTACTGGGTAATACGACATCCCTTGATAAGACTGGTTGTCAGACTTTCGGGCCACTGACTACCCGTAACGTCTGTCAAAGATCTACAAATGACAGCCGGGACCAACGACTTCACGTGCTTTTCGAGGCACGGAGGAAACTCGGTATGTAATGGGTGGTCATCCATCCATGGACCAACCTAGGCAAACGCGGCTGTTACCCGCGCAGTAGTTATTGTTTAGCCACGAGTTCCTCCTTTATACTTCTAAGTATTGCTAAAAAACGTTTCCTTTTAAAACCCAGATGATGTAGAACTGGACACTCCCATTTCCAATAAACCTTTCAGCTCTATATTAAACCGATTCTTCTCAGATATTAAACTCTATAACTCAATGGTCCATGGCCGCAAGCAAGCCATCTATCTCTATAATTGCTTTATGTAACCGATATCACATGGACTATGTACAGTCCTTACACAAATATTTAACCACGGAAAAAAAATGAAATGTTAAAATGAGGTGAACTTGTTAAGTTTACACCTTACGGCATTTCATACAAACTTTCAAGTACTTATTTTCCGAAATGACTGGACCGATTTTAATGAAACTTTATATTCATAAGCAGGATACATAGGTCTAAAAAGTTACTTAAAACATTTTCGAAATGTAAAGAAGAAGATAAAGAGTATTTCGTATTTCGAATAGGAAATAATAGAGAGTCAGCTCGAATAGCTGAATGCCAGCGGTATAAGAAGGTATTGGATTCTGTGAGTAATTATCTTATTCACGTCTTTTATTTCAGTAGCTAGACACTCAGACACCATAGACAATACCCACAGTATTGTCTGATTCCTAAAACGAAGAACAGATGTGTAACCATGCCAGTTAAATACCTTTTTTTACGAATAGGATATCATCGAATGCCACCTCCTGCTCTGTGCGCAGCGGAACGAAGAGTCAGACTTGTACTGACTAAAATCCATCCATGTTCCTTTTTAGCCCTTTGTGTTCCAGGGCCCTTCCGATTTACTGACATATCCTTGTGGCGCGCGTGGAACACGAATGCGCCACCAGTTAAATAACCTGGCACCATGTCTTCGTTTGCAAACATAACTCCGTTTTAAAATGCAGTTTTTCTCCGAAATTTTTTAATTAAAATTGACTAAAAGTTACCGAAACTTTACTTTTATTTGTAAATCGTGACGACACCTCAACGCCTAACCGCCAACTAAATTTCACACAAAAATCGTAAAGTTAGAAAAAAATCAAAAGGGTTTCATAAAACATGTAACTCAAGGCTTCTCCCCAATAATAAGGATAGATGAAGGTCTTCAGACCTTGCCCGAAGCTCTGACCCTATATTGAGTTATAGAGCCTAATATAGGAAAATAGGGAGGGTAAAGAATCATCATTATTGAAAGGATATAGACCTTGAATTCTGCTGTGTTGGCTTTGTAAGTCACAGGAGTGTGAATGAGGCTTATTGGTTGTGGATTCTATAATGAATTGGTTTTAGGCTTGTAATTTTAAGAAAAGCTTTGTTTTGGATTAATACTCGTAAACGTATAGGATTATCTATATTAGGTACCTATAATAGCTTGTAAGTGAGTAAACATCCCGAATTTACTATAATAATCAAATATTTAGAGAAGCTCAAAAAGCAAAAAAATAAAAAAAAATATCATAAAGGTTTAACTGAAGTGTTACTTTAAATACCCATAGTACACTTATATTTCGCTGGAATGTTTCAATCCGATGTAAAATGAAGACAACGCTTAGTTGCCATGAAGTGGCTAAAAATCTAGCCTCTAGTCTACTAGTGAGAAATTTCTAGTTGGAAAACTATGTCTCGTTGACTACTTCGTTGGTTACAGAAAACCACTAGAACAAAAAGGTAGTCTAGAAACCATATTTTTGATTGTTCTATAGTTTTTGTTATGAAATGAAATGAAAATGAAAAAAACCGGCAAAGTGCGAGTCGGACTCGCGCACGAAGGGTTTCGTACAATTATTTATAAAAACCGGCCAAGTGCGAGTCTTACTCGCACACAGGGTTCCATAGCCCCAAACAATATTTTGAACTGTCATTCATTAGTTAGTAGTATTAGTTGTAAACTTCCAGTCAACCGCAAAACTAAATTGGTTTTTCATAGTATGTTAATTAAAAACAAAGTTACTGCTGCAGTTTGATGAAAAAGTCCCATATCTCAAAAACTAAACATCATATCTTATTGAAACCAATTTTCGTTGATAGTTTTTTTTACGTTCTACAATCCTAAATATTTTCAGAATTTTGCTCTTCTTACTTTAGAAATTAGAGGGGGGGGGACACACATTTTACCACTTTGGAAGTAGCTCTAGCGCAAACTATTCAGTTTAGAAAAAAATGATATTAGAAACCTCAATATCATTTTTGAAGACTTATCCATAGATACCCCACACGTATGGGTTAGGTGAAAAAAAAATTTTTGGTTTTCAGTTCTTTGTATGGGGAACCCCAAAATTAATAGATTTTTTTGTGAAAGTCAAGAATCAACAGAAATACATAATCTGTGAAAATTAAACTGGCTAACTATCACGGTTCATGAGATACAGCCTGGTGACAGACGGACGGACGGACGGACGGACGGACGGACAGCGAAGTCTCAGTAATAGGGTCCCGTTTGACCCTTTGGGTACGGAACCCTAAAAATGATTTATTGTTTTAGCCAAGTTTTTTCTTACCAACTAGTGATTGGAGTCTCTTTTAGGCGTCTCAAGCCTGTGTTAGGAAACTCCTCTCTTCCCTAACTTATTAACAATAAAATGACTATATAATTATGACTGACTGCATTTCACAGTCAGTTATATACAGTCACATCAATTATCCTTTACTAATAGATGATCGTATGTTGGTATAGGTATCCATACTAATATTATAAATGCGAAAGTCACTCTGTTTGTATGTTTGTTTGTTACCTTTTCACGACTAAACGGCTGATCGGATCTTAATGAAATTTGGCAAGAAGATAGATTTTAACCTGGGGAAGGACATATGCTATATGTCATCACGCTACGACCAATAGGAGTGGAACAGCAATGAAAAATGTTGCGAAAACGGGGAAAATGTGACGCAGACGAAGTTGCGCGGGACAGCTATAGTTTATAACATACTAGCTGTCCGGCGCAACTTCGTTTGCGTCACACTTTCCCCGTTTTCGCAACATTATTCATTGCTGCTCCACTCCTATTGGTCGTAGCGTGATGATATATAGCCTATTATAGCCTTCCTCGATAAATGGGCTATCTAACACTGAAAGATTTTTTTAAATCGGACTAGTAGTTTCGGAGCCTATTCAATGCAAACAAACAAACAAACAAACAAACAATCAAATCTTTCCTCTTTATATAATATATATATATATATATATATATATAATATATTATATTAGATTTGTAATCACGTTCTCGAAAACGGCGCTAACGATTTTGATGACAGTTGTAATATATGAGTTTACGGGGGGCGGGGGGGGGGTTTGGGAATCGATCTAGCTAGGTCTTATTTGATGAAAAATCTTTTTTTCTATTTTCACCCGAGTCGAGCGGAGCTCGTTCACCCAGGTACTTAAGTTAAAGTTAAAACGACATAGGTATTGCTAAATAACTATTAGCCAACCTATCTACCTATCTCCTTCATGGAACTGACGTCACATATAAGAGGTAATCAGTTAGAACGATGATTGGTAATAGAAGCTCGAGTGCACATCATCAACTGCCTTGGTAAATGGAGATGTTCTTGAAGTATAGCCTAGGAGGCTTAGTTGGACAAGCCGACAGCTGTTTGGGTAATCTGAAGCAATGATAACAACAGATCATCACGTGTGTAGTCCTCGAAGGGATAGGCAGAAGTGTACCTTAACCTTACTAACCACAACATCCTTTTCGTCAGATATGTTGGAGTCTTAATTATAGGGGGTGACCCTATTGCCTAGTATAGTGATCTTTTTCCTAGTATACTGCTAAGCTTGGGGTCTTATCAAACCAAAGCCGCAGTGCAAAAGACAAAAGTAGTTCTGTTTTTTCACAATTTCCATCATTACAAATAGTACGATAAAACTTCTAAGCTATAGGGTTCCAATTCACCATCAAACTGTGGATGATCGACAACACACCAATCTTACCTATCGACCTACCCCTCCAAGGAACTGTCGAGACACATAAGAGGTATCTCAACCAACTTATCTGTGCAATTGAGGAAACAAAGAACTAAAATAAATGTACCAAGTTTGATATATCGATGCAAATTTTCTTGACAAGCAACGCCACTTTAAAGTGGTCACACTATAATCAGTTTAGACGATGATTGGCGATGAAAGCTCGAGTACACATCATATGAGACGTACGTCAAATATCGAGGTATATGTACTTGAAGTATAGGCAAGAGAGCTTAACTGGACAAGCCGACAGCTCTCTGATTAATCTGGAGCAATCTGTTTTGGTGTTGGGGACACGCAATATCAAATTCCGTTATCAGTCAATACTAGGAAACCGATTGATGAGGTTTACACTAGAATACAGGGCGATGATTTAAAGGGTTGTTGTACATTCGTCACAAAATATACTCACCACCGAAAAAAGTATGTGTAAATATGCCACAGCTCCATTTCATCATCATCATTCATCATTTCAGCCGAAAGACATCCACTGCTGGACATAGGCCTCCCCCAAGAAGGGTGGTTTTGCCATAATCACCACGCTTGGCAGGCGGGTTGGCGATCGCAGTACGTTTGTTACAAAAACACAGAGAACGCTGCTGCCCATTCTCTGCTAAGTCCCTTAGTCGCCTCTTACGACACCCACGGGAAGACATGGGATGGTGCTATTCTTTACGTCCGACACCATACAGAACAACAGCTCCATTTACATGAAGTAAATTCGTCACATATTAATTCGTGTAGAAAAAACAAAATCATTTACAACTGTAGACATACTATTTCGATTTTGTGTATGAGTGATTCTACCGGCCTGGTTTCACCTGCATGGGTGATGATATCCCTATATAGAATAAATTCAGAAGCCTATAAATTTATATGTTTATATTTCTGTCATATTGACTCAGTTAGATTTCTAAGAATAAGAATTAAAATAATAATAATTGGGTTTGTGCCAGGTCGAGGTACAATGGACGCCACTTTTGCACTCCGCCAATTAGGGGAGAAGTATAGACGTGCGCACAAGAACTTGCACATGGTGTTCATTGATCTAGAGAAAGCGTATGATAGGGTACCTCGGGAAGTGTTGTAGTGGGCCTTGAAAGAGAAAGGCATGCCTGGGAAGTATGTAGAGTTAATTCGTGCTATGTACAGCCAATCTTGTACCTACGTCCAGTCAGCTGCTGCCAACACCGATGAGTTCAGTGTGGCTGTAGGCTTGCATCAAGGGTCGGCTTTGAATCCTTACCTCTTCCTGTTGATTATGGACGCTTAGACGTCAGACATACAGTAGTATTAATGAAGATGGACCAGAGATCCAGAGCAGATTGGAGAAATGGCAACAGAAGCTAGAGAATGTTGGCCTGAAAATCAGCAGAACTAAAACCGAATACATGGTCTGTGATTTCTGCGGTCTCTCCAGTCCTGGAGTCATAGCGCTAATTGGTGCGATGGTTTCTTCCTGTCTGCTCCAACTTGCGGTATCTCGGTTCACTCGTGCAAAGCGACGGCCAAATATAGCATAGTGTTAAGCACAGAATAAACATTGGATGGATGAAATGGCGGCAGGTCACGGGAACTATTTGCGACTCCCGTATTCCCCTTAAACTTAAGGGGAAGATTTATAAAACAATGGTTAGACCTGCTGTCTTGTATGGATCAGAATGTTGGGCCACAAAAGGAACGAATGAAAGGCATTTCATGTGGCTGAGATGAGAATGCTAAGGGGGATGTGTGGTGTTACGCGAATGAATAGAATGAAAGTGACGCCGGTGACTGAAAAGATTTGTGGTAATCGGTTGTCCTGGTATTGGCATGTGATGCGGAGTAATGAGGAAAATGTCGTGAGGAAAGTTTTGAGTAAGCATGTGGATGGGTATGAGAATAGAGGAAGACCAAAGAAACGATGGATGGACTGTGTGAAGGATGATATGGCAAGGAAGGAGGTATCCCATGAGATGACAAGTATGGAATAGAGAAGTATGTCAATAGAGAAGTATGGAAGAAGAAGACATGCTGCGCCGACCCCAAATAAGTTGGGATAAGGTCAAGAGAATGATGATGACATTTCAAAGAATAAGATACTTATGTAAATATAATAATATGCCAGGAAAAACAGCAGAAAGAAAAGCAAGCAATTCAAAGCTTCAAAGGAGAATACAAAAAAAAGAACAGCCAGTAACAAAATTAAAAACATAATCTAAGCCCATGACGTAAGAAGTGTGCTAAATATAACCCTGTCCCACTCGTTGGGTGACCTTAAAAACGTAATAATTACGCCATCTAAAGGGTCCCAAAGACCCCTTGATATCTCAAGTTACAGAGATGTAAATGCTTTTATTTTTCACTTCCCCTTTTCCCCATTTTCAGTGAAATAATAAAGGGGGGTTAAACAAAGTTAATCTTCGTTTATAAAAGTAATGAAGAGTTTCGTTGGTAATGAAGAAAATAAAAACGTCATCCAAACGTTATGAATTCGCAACGCGCTCCTTGAAATGCGTCATGCTTATTTCTTTTAGGTGTAAACATAGGGGACTGTATTGTGAACGTTTATGTCACTGTGGTGTATTATTTTTCTGGTGAATTTATTGCTAATCGGGTGGTAAGTTCTCATAAAAGCTACAAAGTTATAGAAAACTGCAATAAACAAAATCGTAGTTTTAAAAAAGCGTTTAAAGAAACCTAACCCCTCGTTTTCACCAAAGTATAATACATGTATTTTACTAATTGTATGCAATGTTTTCGTTTCTCATATACATGTATAAAATATGTTGTATACAAAACTTGTTGAAACTGTATATACATGTACAAAACTTGTTGTAAGTATGCAAAACTTGTTGTAAGTATACAAAACTTGTATTAAACTTGTTGGTTGAAAACTAGTTGCCTACATGTTTATGATTTCATGTTTTTGTGTAGCTAAACTTGTAGGATTCAAGACAAATTCAGTCCGTGGTTTTATGTTATCTACTAATATCAAAACTGTTGTGACAATGGAAAGAGAAGATGCTGAAAAACTTTACTTCATGTGTGCAGTATACTTGTTCATGCAAACTGAAGCAAATTTTTCTATGAATTCGTATAACTTAATAAAAATTTGGTTTAATTTACAAAAAGTACAATTTTTATGACATAACTAGTAGATCCATGAAATTAGAAGCAGATTAAATAAGCAACGAATTACAATAATATTTTAAAATCCGTTGCTTCTTGTACATGCAAAAGCTCAATGACTTCTAAAGTTTGTTTCTTTGACCACTCTATTCTTCTTCCTCGTTCGTGAAATGAAAAACGCGGTTCGTCCGGTATGTTGAAAACTTTATCCAACAAGCATGGATAAAGTTTAAAACTTGTTTGTAACTAGTATTATACAGAAATTGCAATAAAATAAACAATACTTGTCTAATACACGACTGTATTTTGTAGGTGAGAACGCTGTCAATGTAGCTGACAAGTTTTAACATGTCGTAGACTTCAGTGTAAACGCAAATGTGTTTAATACTTGTATACAAACTCGTTGGCTACACAGTGTGAACGAAAGAATGTTTGAGACAGTCTCAATACATGTATAAAACAAATAATTGTGTTTTGACAAGTATTCTACAAGTTTTGTATCAAACTAGTATTTAACTTGTTTATTGGTGAAAACGAGGGGTTACAGTCTTCGTCGTGTTGTTCGTAATTTACTGCTGGCCCCTAATCGGTTATGATTTTATTTGGGAAAGTTTTCCATATAACTGGTAGACTCACCTCCTTGCAGGAGACAGGCAGGTGTCCAGAGGTTGAAAATAACGTAACTATGTGCTATGAAGTATGACCGCATTACGCGAAGCTTAATGCAATGGTTAGGGCCTATCAACGCGTTAATAATAGTTCAAAGAACAAGCTAATGGAACGGTTTGAATGTAGTCATGCATTTGATTGCTAATGTACCTATTACATGTATTTGGTGATACCCTTTGATGTGTCGTAATGTTAGATCGTCTTATATTCCTGATGGGTGTACAAAGATCCTTAATGACGCCGGAAAGCAGATGTTCTCCCCAATAATGTGATAACACGCTTGAAATCCCCGAAAGGATAGGCAGAGGTGTACCGCGTTCAGTCGCGTTTGCAACCACTGGACCAACGAGGCAATCACTCGCTAAGCATTACTGAAAATGGGCATAACTGACATAAACGACTTCCTTTTTTTTTCGAATGGAATATCATCAAATAATCCCCTCCCGTTTTAAGCGGTGCGACAGGGATTGTCAGACTTGTACTGACTAAAACCCATCCATGTTCCTTCTTAGCCCTTTGCGTTTCAGGGCTACGGTATCTCTTTCGAACAGTCCCGCAGCCCTGGCAGGCATCGGCCCTCTCGGACCCCTTCCGATTGCTGACATCTCCATCGCCGTCGGCACGGCCTGTCGTCATAAGACGGACGGAGGGTGAGCTTGCCCATTACTCACCGCCCACAGGAACACATAAACCACTTCCTTACTTGGAAAAAAATGTTCCTGTTCTGTATGTTGTCGGACGTCAAGAATAGCACCATCCCATTTCTTCCCGTGGGTGTCGTAAGAGGCGACTAAGGGACTATGCCAGAGAATGGGCAGCAGCGTTCTCTGTGCTTTTGTAACAACCGTACTGCGATCGCCAACCCGCCTGCCAAGCTTGGCGATTATGGTAAAACCCCCCTTATGTCAATATGGCGTTGGGGGAGGCCTATGTCCAGCAGTGGACGTCTTTTGGCTGAAATGATGATGAATGATGACTTGGAAAAAAATGTCTAACACAAACAACTCGAGAGTCAGGCGTAACCGCACACAATACCCTTCCTTATACAGCCCACCTATTTTATATCGCGCACCGAGCAACGTTTTACATCTGTCAAAAGTTGGGACGTGTTCACCATCTGTTCGTAAGTAGGCGCAGAATTTACGCGTACCCTGTTCTGATTCATACGCAAAGGTATATTTTGTAGGTATGTACGTACAGTACAGCTACGAGCACAAATATGTATAGACACTTAGACTTATCACGGAGAACCTTGTGACTAACTAAAATAACAGCTGCACGGGTCGATCTTCAGGTTAAGTAAGCCGCGCTCCCCTAAGTTGGGCTGGAGTTTCCTCCGTGCCTCAGAAACCCCGTTAAGCTGTTACTCCCGGCTGCCATTAGGCAGTCGTTACAGGTAGTTAGTGTCTTATGTCTGATAGATAACCATTACCAAGGGGTTTCGTATTACCCAGTACTAACTAGGATGTGGAGGTCAGATAGGCAGTCGCTTTATGTAAAGTACTGGTATTGAGCTGCATCCGGTCAGACTGGAAGCCGATCCCAACATAGTTAGGAAAAGGTAGATGACGATGACGTAGACTTCCAAGAAATCCAAAAGAGATTTTCTCGTGGATGAACGAATGTGATGTGATAAAATCTACTTAATAATTATGGGTTTCAAAGTCTTATGTTTGTTACAACAGAAAATATATATAATCATCATTCATCATCATCATTTCAGCCCAAAAGACGTCCGCTGCTGGACAAATCCCTCCCCCAAGTGTCGCCACAGTCAAGTGTTGACATTTTGGAGGATTTTGCCATAATCGCCACGCTTGGCTGGCTGATTGGCTATCGTACGGTTGTCACAAAAGCAGAGAGAACGCTGCTGCCCATTCTCTGGCAAGTCCCTTAGTCGCCTCTTACGACACCCACGGAAAGAAATGGGATGGTGCTATTCTTTACGGCCGACACCATAAAGATACAGAAATTACAATCAATAGGATGAAATCTCTTTTAACCCGTCAAACGATTAAGGTTCCGTCAGACAGGCGCGACGGAGCGTAGCGGTGTTGCCGCGTCGCGAAGCCTCGCACACAGGCGCGGTAGTGATGGATTAAGATATCTTAAAATTGGGTGGTCCTATGGACTTAAATCTTTTTGGATAGTCATTTTTATGCCTAACTCTGACTTTCAAAATGAATCAAATTAAAAAAAATTCAAAATCTATACAAATAAAGCAGTCGATACGCGACGTGTTGCGCTCTCGAAAAAAACCACAAACCCGTCGGATCCCGCGTTGCGTCGCGCCTGGCTGCAAGGGCCTCAAGTCTGCTATTTTTATAAATATCGTCATTCCAACACGATCCCATTGTCATTTTGCTAAAAGTTCGTAATCTGCTAATTCATAATGATCGATCATTGGTCGGTCAGTGGTTGGTCAGTGGTCTCGTAATAGAATGGTGTTATAATGACATTGTTGTATTGCCATTATTATAAAACCCGTTAGTAGAAATGATTTTCGAAAAACTACTACTAAATTTGAACATTTATTAATGCCAGATTTCAATTATATATATTTTTACATATTATTTATTGGTGTTATAAGCAATCTGAAGTAGTAAGAAGTTTGTAAATAGCAGAAAACATTAAATGTGAAATTGGAAAGCTCAATATTTTATCTGTTTAGCTGTCAAAGTCAAATATGACATTACTGTTTACTGTACTGACGTTTATTTGTTTTTATTATTTCTAGCGGCCGGTGGTTTGGTTTAGTTTCAAGTGTTCTAAATGATCTATAAAAGATTTATTGCAATACAAACTGGTGCTAATTGAGCAAATTTCGGCTCTAATTGACTTTTTAGAAAACCACCAAGACCTGCTTGGCCACTGCAGCCGCACCAATGAAGGGCGAAGTTTATTAAAACGATATTGGATGGAGTGCGCCCAAATTTTAAACTCGTATCGGTGGACTTCCCAGTGCCCCAATAAAACGCCGGCAGCACAGTAAGTACATAAATCAGTATAATATTCTACGCATTATAAAATGATAAATGTATCATTATTGTGATTTTTGCACTTTTTTAGTTCTACAATGAATATAAAAGTAAAATATACCTTTTTTTATAGGTAGAGACAATGCAGCTCTTGAAGCTGGTCAACCAAAGCTGGACACTATTGAAGCCAGGAATGCCGAGGCAACTTTAAAACAAGCTCAGGCCATCAACACTGGCTGCAGCCATTGATCGACTGAGCTCCACCACAGAAAAAATGGCGCACCTTATGGGACACTGTGTGCCAAAAAAGGTAATTACTGTGGATTTACAGATTATTCACTGATATGAAATGGTTTTACCCAAAAGCGGAACTTCTACTCATTGTGTGTTCAACAAACATACCCACAATAAGTATTAAGGAGCATTGAAAGCAATACAATATAAATTTTAATATAACCCCTCCAGTTAAGCTTAAAAGCTTGTGTTAGGTGTAGGCTCACATCAGTAGTAGTACATCGGCCAGAATTTGACATCTTTAAGTCTGACTAAAGTTTTCTGAAGTATGCAAGAGGTAATTTTGTCAGATTATTTAAAGATAAATGAAATCTATATTAGGAGGAGTCTATGTCAAGCAGTGGATTCCAAATGGCTGTATTGATAAATAATTAAATGAAACAATGTTTTTTAAAAAGAGTATTCATTTATTTTAAATCATATTTTGTGCAATACTGTGGATCTGTAACAGAGTTAAATCATTTTAATAATAATTAAAGCATTTTCGCACTCCACTAGAATATTGAGGTGGGTTTAAATTACATACCTACTAATTAATTTTTATGCATTTCTCCACAGTTTGTCAACAAGAGCCTGCTGCAGTGCCCAACCTTCAAGAAGATACCGATTCACCCTTCGATGGTCTTGATAATTAGGTGCTGCATAATTAATTTCCTCCTAAATTAAAAGACTGATTAGTTAAATGTAAGGTAAAATTTGATTTGTTATTCAAATGATAATTAAAATATTGAAGATCTTTTTATTTTGTATGAAGACTGATTTTGATTTGTTATTAATATTACATTAGATATTGTAACTTGGAATTGTTTTACTAGATATATGACAAAATGTCTTTTAGTTTTACGTACTATATTTACATTTCAGATTTTAAGTCAAGTTTAACATTATTAAATAAATATTTAGTTATGAGAAATAAAGAGTACCTAATTTAACTGTTGTTTTTTTAACATACTAGTATTATTTAAAATTCCAACTCCACTAAATTACAAAATAGTGGAATATAAATCACATATCTGTTGCAAGCCAAGTTATTCTGCATAAACTTCGTCAGGTGGCAATGGTGCTCTTATTCTGCATAAACTTCGTCAGGTGGCAATGGTGCTCTTGCCATGTTTGCAATATTGTGCAATATGCAACATTCATTCACAATCTTGCCTGCAGTTGTTGGACTATAATGTGAAGCACGTGCTGCAAGCAAACACCTGCAAAAAAACAATTTACTTTTATACAGCCCCATTTAACTAAACGTCTTAATTTTAATATACTTACTGTTCTTCAATTAACCCCCTTACTGAGTCCTTTCCAAGGCAAAACGTTTTTACAAATTCCGCCTCGGGAATATCAATAAAGGTATTCATTCTCGTTCTCGTCATGCGACGGGCTCGACGACGTCTTCTGCAGTTCTGCATTGTGCCAACCAATCTTCTTTCTCTAACATCCACTTCGTTGGCTAGCTCGAGACTCGAAAATATTTGCTCGTAATGAATACATAGGTATGTACCTAGTCTCCATTCAATATTCCACAAACACTTCAAACACGATACTCGTAACGAATAACTATAACCAAAGTATTTAGAAGCCGCTTGTTAGTAAACAATTCAAATTGACACTCCGAACAGTCTGAGATAAATGTGAGGGAAGCAATGACTGCACAATGGCGTTCTAATGGTAGTTCAGTGGTCAAAGGAACTGTCAAAATTTTAGCAGATTACCGCTAAAGTCAGTCATTCATTTGTCATTATGTACGAGATTACCATTCTATGCCATGTCTTTCAATGGATTGTCAGTGGTTGACCATTGGAAAGTCATAATGACGCCATTATATTAGTAGATTACCAAACTTGTCAAAATCAACAATTATGAAATCAGTGATAGGCCATTCTGACACGATTGTAATAGCAGACTTGAGGCCCAGGAACCTTTACCCGCAATCATCTCCTCGTTAGTGCTCCACGGTTTTACCGATTTTTAAATTTTATTATTATTGTCGTTTGAAGTACGTATTTCTTAAATACGCATGGCGACTAATCAAGCTATACAAAACCAGTTTATGTGGATCTCTACGGGAAATTTAGACAAAGCGAGGCGATGTTATACTAGAAATAAATATCTTGATGTCAAAATCAAAATATTTTATTTTACATAGGCTTACATGGGCACCTACAAAACTTCGACAAAAGGTACAGATGTGTCGCCGTTTGGACTATATTCGGTTCAAAGGACATCATCATCATTCATCATTTCAGCCCAAAAGACGTCCACTGCTGGACAAAGCCTCCCCCAAGTGTCGCCCATTGACATTTTGGGGGGCTTTTGCCATAATCACCACGCTTGGCAGGCGGATTGGCGATCGCAGTACGGTTGTTACAAAAGCACAGAGAACGCTGCTGCCATTCTCTGGCACAGGACATGTCGGGTTAAAAATGGCTGAGAGTATGCCATATAATATAATATAATTCTCGAGACAGTTTTCGCGAATCAACATGGAGGATGAGATGGGACTAAACCGTAGTAGGTGCTTAAATGAGAGAGTTGAGTTCATGACGAATCTATCTTGTTTTGCGTTCAAAAACAAATAGCCTTCATTTGTTTTTTAAACGCCGAATATTTTTTTTTCGTTTTGGTGTTACCTGGGTGTGGTTCTGATTCATACACGGCAGTTTATTACGTAGGCACCAGTAAATGAAAGAGTCGGCTTTACATTTATTTGGTAAAATCAATTTACAGCGCGACATATCTATTGCGCTTTGTGGGGAGGAGGAACAAATGACGGTGATGTTGAAGATTTTTTTTCCTTTTGACGATTGATGCTGGCTGTCTCGACTTTTGTTTTCTGTATCGTTTAGAGATTAATGAAGAACATTTTTTACTTTCTTTTTGTCTACATTTTTTGCATCAAATCATTGGTGGCAACCCCGCTCTAATCTATTGGGACTACCAGTTGACAGCGGTGAGGAGGAGCTTTTGTTACCATTTGTTAGTTTATTGTTTTTTTATCTATCGGTAGGAAGATAGTTGCCACCCGTTTGTGCTTATCTTACGAAAAATGTAAAGGAATTCACTTGTTTCATCAAGATTAAAGTGCACTCAAAATTACAACCTAACAAAAAAATCTCAACTATATACTGAAAATATTTTTTAAACAGAATGAGTTAACAATAAAAACAAGTTTCGCACCGACCATTGTTTTTGAAGCCCGTTTATTCCGGAGTTATTTGATCTGTGATAGTATTTCAGTATTGACCATCATTCAGTATTGGTATTTTGTGAAATATTCTGTTAACAACTTGTTCAGCGTTTTTGTTATTAAATGCTATCGCTGAACAATATTTCGATCTCATTGTCCGATTTCGAATAAATTCAGTGGGTATTTGGTTTTAAAGCGTTAAAATACGAGTATTTGTTGTCAACACTAATTTTAGAATACATTAAAATACAATAATAAAAAAACTAGTGCGTGGAGTCCCTCCGCGCGGAAGAAGTGAAACTTAACGCAACAGTGCTTTCATACCCCCACCATGGTAGCGTTAAACGTTTAACGCAACCTTGTTGGAAGTGGCATAAGAAGTTTCAATTCATTTATGTACATACCATATATCTCCTATAGCATAAGGTCTTAGAGGAAGTTGCTCCATGTACTATTATTGTATTTAACTGCACCCGGTTAGACTGGAAGCCGACCCCAACACAATTGGGAATAGGCTAAGCAAATAATGATGATGATATGTGTACTATTACGTTTACTATTACGACCTTGGTATTGTCTAGTGTCACATGATTTCCAACTTTAGTTCGTCTTAAATCACCAAACAACTTGAACTAATAAATAGAACATTCAATGTGTATTATGCTACAATACCATAAATTGTGTTTTTAAAAAGTCTGACCTATACCGGACACTGGACAGTCTCCGGACACAATCCATCGATAAATGTCCCCATCACAAGACACAGTTGTTGGAAACCTAATCATTATACCGAAGTTATGAAAATCTAAACAGGTTTACTGGAAAGAACATATGGAGGAAAAATAACAATAATGCTATAAATGCATCTAAGTCAAACTTACACTGTTATTTACGGATAGATATCTGCAAAGAGAGAGATGATTCCGTTATTATTAATTACTCTACTCTTGCGATATTTCGACTTCTAAGTTAACTCATTGTACAATTCTCGAAGAACTATCTCCCGATTTACGTGAACAGAACACAATAACTTTCAGAGCATGACAATTTTATTTGGTGTACCTACCGTCAGAGCGTCATTCAATCGCGGATAATCTTAACACCAACAATTATAAAAAAATCTAACCATTTTTCAAAATCACAAAACACATCAAACAAAAAACAAAACAAAAAAAAACAAAAAAAAAACAAAACACAAAAAAAAACAAAACTAAGAATAGACACTTTGCGAATTAAACACTCGTAAAAAGAAGTCTAAGTACCAAGTACCACGTTTATAGCTTCAAAAAACCAACTGACTTTCAAACTTTCATCCCATTTTCTTCTAGGATGAATTTTCCAAAATCATCTTGAAACTTGGTGCAAAACATACTTCTAGACACACCGGCTCTGCTGTACCTATGACAGCATATAAGAAATTATTAGGAACATACATTATTGTGATTATTCCGTAACACACTGTTACAGTAATGAGAAAGTTTCCGTTTTCGTTCACGTGTTCATAGAAGTTTCGCCATTGCGTACCAGTTGTTACATTTCATGTAAAAGCAAAGTTTTTTGTTCGGGAACTGAGACCGGTGTACATACCTACTACATGTGATGTAGGGTAGAAAATAACTTACTTATTGACGTGACTAGAATGTTTAACCATTGGGACTTGTACTTGAAGGAAAAACAATTTTGTAGTTCCCTTTTTCCGGGTTGAGAAGGTAGTGAATTATGTCGAAGGTACAAGTATAAGTTTTATGTCTCTGTCAAAATCGTCAAATTGGGATTAGTAGTTTACTTTTGGTAACATAGGAAATAGAGCAGCGGTCAGTGGTGGCAGCCAGGACTTACGAGCAGTAAGTCGTAGGTTCGAACCCAGGCAGGCGCATTACTTTGTGTAATTTATTTCATCACCGCTGCCCTCAAAAACGGTGAAGGAAAACATTGTGAGGAAACCGGGGTGTCCTACAACTAAAAATCGAAGACAGGTGACATCTACCAACACGCACTGAGACCGAGTGGTGGATTACATACCACTCCCTCTCATTGAGAGGAGGCCTGTGTTCCAGCAGTGGGAACATTATAGACTGATGATGATGATGATGAACATAGGAAAAAGCCGGTTAAGATATTTTAAGGGTCATAGCGGACAGAATATTAAAATGCATGTGGTTTGCAGCGCGAGCATTTTCTTTCTGTGTTCCGTGTCCAGTCTATGAAATAAGGCAGGGACCCCGTATACGATATATATTATGTTAACCTACTAGGTTTTGCCCATGGCTTCACCCGCGTTTAGTTTGGTAATTTTTTCACGGGATCGTACTACCGGGATAAAAAGTATCCTATGGGCTATTCCGGACCAAATTTATCCTGTGCCAAATTTCATCGAGATCCATTCAGTAGTTTTTAGGGTTCCGTACCCAAAGGGTCAAACGGGACCCTATTACTGAGACTTCGCTGTCCGTCCGTCCGTCCGTCCGTCCGTCCGTCCGTCCGTCCGTCCGTCCGTCTGTCACCAGGCTGTATCTCATGAACCGTGATAGTTAGCCAGTTGAAATTTCTACAGATTATGTATTTCTGTTGAAGCTATAACAACAAATAATGAAAACAGAAAAAAAAATATTTAAGGGGGGCTCTCATACAAAAATGTGTTTTTTTTTGTTTTTATAAATAATGGTACGGAACCCTTCGTGCGCGAGTCCGACTCGCACTTGGCCGGTTTTTTTTTGTGTGAAACAGTATCAAACATCCATACATCCTCTGAAACTTTTACATTTTTATTATTAAGTAGGATTATTAGGAATATCTTATTGTGGAAGTCAGTCTATCAAGGCACCAAACATACTACATTTATCTAAATGCATAGATGTTCACGGATTGCCGAAAACCAACGAAACAAAAACCGTTTTTTAAATTCATAATCAACTAAGATAATACCCAGTTTACGGAACTCTAAAACTGCTTGTGTTTCCGCGACAATGGTTCCGTAGTGGGTGCTTACGACGTACGTTTATGATGTTCATTTTTTAGCTGTCGCCCACATTCATATCAAGCTATTGCCGGTTTAACTGCGCATGAAAATCGGCTCGCTAGTTTTAGAGATAAGAGTCAACGGATAAACAGATTTACTAAAATGATTTGTGGGTAAAGTTCATTGGGTTTACCTACACTTTATAATTATTATATTATTTAAAGGCGGTGAGCACTCGGACCCCACGGCCCCAGAGTTTCAATCCCAAACGGCCCGAAAATATTAGTTTATATTGTTTTAAACTTCACCAAATTAATAGTGAATGAAAATGAATTTGAACTCGTTGAGAAACTTCACTTTTGGAAGTCGGTGAAAGTGTTTCTTTCATTGACTTTTTTAGTGTTTTTGCTGGAAGTCGGTTTTTTACGCAAAAAAAAATTTATTTTTTACCGTTTTTAGTTAACAAAGTTTTGTCATTTGTTAATCTTACATTGTAACCAAAAGTTAAGTCACATGGGATTAGAAGGAAAACAAAAGAAACCGATTTTGATGAAATTTCTATGGCACCAATCGGAAAGTACGTCCTTTCGCATAAAAATCGATTCATAAATAACGGAGTTATGAGGTAACCAATATAAAAATACAACCGAATTGAGAACCTACTCGTTTTTTGAAGTCTGTAAAAAAACAATTTAATTTTTGTTAAAATGTAGTTGTCTGGGAATATCCCTTAGGTTATGTATATTTTGTTATGCATGAAAATCACAGAGAAAAATAGAAAGTGATAAATTCTGATTTTCGAACAAAGTTTGTTTTTTACAAAATCTCATTTCATTATCCAATCCAATTACAGATTACTTTTCATAATTTTGTCCTATATTCTAGATACAAAAAAGAAACCGACTTCAAAAAACACTTAACGCACTAAAAAGTTAAAAATAATACTACAACCTACCTATATTAATAAACCTAACCTAACCTACGATTAACCTATAATAAAATTTAATAATTCTTTGGAGTCGGTGCCAAGCAATGTAATTAGAATTAATGAATTAATTAATATTTAGAAGCTGTAAGATTTATGTTTTGCTTTTTTCTGGCCATTGTCTGTATATAGTCATTTGGGTAGGTATCGTATATTGTTTGGCACCGACTCCAAAGAATTATTAAATTTTATTATAGGTTAATCGTAGGTTAGGTTAGGTTTATTAATATAGGTAGGTTGTAGTATTATTTTTAACTTTTTAGTGCGTTAAGTGTTTTTTGAAGTCGGTTTCTTTTTTTGCAAAAAATATTTTTATTTGTTAATTTTTAGTGACATAATTTTAATCTAATAATAAAATATGGATAGGCCTAGTAAAGATGATTCTCGTGTGATAAAAGGCGTCGAACTGCAACTGAGAAAAATGAAAACGATTAAAAGAAATAAGGGAAAGGAATCATCAACGCATTTTGAATAAGAACCCTGATCATCGCGAAAACAGACTATCAAAGCAGAGGACCCACTTGTTACTTAGGTTGAATAAGGAAAGTCAAAAAGTTAGTCTGTGGTACACGTGGAAAGTGCATACCGTTACAATTCCAACAAGCCCAAACACAGCTAAGATACATTGTCTTATTATGGAGTTCCAGTGCTTGTCTCTTGGCTTCATCATCAGATCATCAGATTAGGTAGAATGGTTCTTATTGAACGCAAATGCTTCACTTGTTGTAGAAAGTACCAAAATCGCTGTACGTTTCCTATAAAACTTGAAGAGTTCCCTCGATTTCACCAAGATTCCATCATCAGATCCCCATTTGGTGACTATGGGACCAAATGGAAAGCATAGGCTTTGGAATAAAACAATAATTTTCCAAATCGGTTCGTAAATGACTGAGTTATGCGCGAACAAAAAACGCAATGCAGAGTAGAAATATTTAATTTTTGTTGATTTTTTCAGAAACGGCTTATCTGATTTCGATAAAATTTTCATGGGACCATTTGGAAAGTATACGCTTTCAAACAAAAAAAGAATTTTTCAAATCGGTTGGCAAACGACGGAGTTATGCGCGAACAAACATAAAAAAAAAAAAATACAAACATCCGAATTGAGAACCTACTCCTTTTTTAGAAGTCGGTTAAAAATAACCTCATTCAAACTTTAAGCTTCGAACACATTCTGTACATAATTTAACCTTTTTCCCTGCTTGTTTACTCGTATGGATTTACGTGAAAAACATTACACCCATTTTAGCTTCGCCGAAGTCAGGCAAAAACTCAGTCGACTTAGAAGATTTATGACTTAGAACCAAGATAAATATGCTGGTAGTAATGTATGAAGGTGTAGATACTGTGTTTATTTAGTTCTTTTCAGGAATGTAAACAAAGGAGAGGTTTCCTTAGAGCGTATTTTGAAGTGTATTTGTGTTCTGAGGCCTGAGCATGAGAGCGCTGTGTGAAAGTAACGTTAATACGTCGATTTTACAATTAAAAATACTAAATAATAACAGCTGCACCGGGTGATCTTCAATGTGAAGCTGTGCTTGCCGAGGTTGGTCTGGGAATGGATGACCATCATTTCATAACGAGTTTCCTCCGTGCCCCAGAAAGCACGTTAAGTGTACGTCCCGCCCGGCTGTCATTTGAAGATCAATGACAAATCGTAACGAGTTCTAAGAAGTCGAAAGTTAGACATCTAGTCTTACCAAAGTGTATCGTATTACCCAGTTACTGGGTTGTGGAAGTCAGATAGGCAGTCGCTACATGTAAAATACTGGAATTCAGCTCCATTTGCTTAGACTGGAACGACCCTCACACAGTTTGAGAAAAAGCTAGGCAGAGATGATGAGTGTTTTAATAAACTATTTCCCAAGTAAAACTGCACTGCAAACCCACCGTACCTATTGCCGTACCCTTGGTGTTACGGTGGGTATTTTAAAATGAACCACTGTATAAAGTGATTGTAGTGTTGTACTGATGACTGACTAGGCGGACAGGAAATTATATTATGACTACGAGATTCAACATGGTTTTGAGAACGTGGAATCTGAATCTGATGGTAAAGTACTAATGGGAAAAAATATTAAATACTGAGAAACATATCTGTAATAAGCGTAATTGCTGAACGCCATAGAACGACCAACATTTTAGAGAAGTTCCCCTCCAAAATTAATAAACGTCTCGACAAGAATACTGTGACATTGATGCGATTACTCAAAGTATTGGAGCCTATTCATACATTGGAGATGATTCCAAAAAAAGAAGAAAGGATCTAATCATCAATGACGACTTCATTACTAACGTACAGTTTCAAATTATAAATAAAGAAATTTCAATTGGTCACGGATTAGAAAAGTTATGCACATATACCTAACTTCTTCCTAAGTTGACGAATAAATAGATAAATAAATCAGCTAGTTTAATTAATAAATACAACATAAAATGCCTTGTCATAGTGTTTTATTTCTAAAAAACCCCTACGACTCTGATGATAGTGGTAGTTATGTAGATAATGCTAGTGTTAATTAAAAAATTATATTAAGGAAAAACACTGTTGTTGACTATTGTTAAACTGACTTCTTTAATATTGCATAACTCTGAACTGACTAAGATTTTAAACTTGGCGTCATAGTGACTATTGCGCAGCTAAAAAATACCTATCCAACAATATACAGGGTGTTTGGTGCATCGTGTGCCAAATTGAAATGGTCGACTGGGGGGGTCACCTGCTATCCTTTCAGCCTCCTAAACAATTCTCATGCCCTGTGGATTATTTTTCATCAACTTTTTATTGTTTTATTAAAAGAATACCCAAATTTTACATTCAAATACAAATTTAAAAAGAAGTATAAGTCGTAGACTCTGAATTTTAATTTTATTTAGATGTGTATTGTATTCCAGTACTTTTGAATTCAAAATTAGTGACATTAAATACCTGGTTTTTTTTTTTAATTTACTCGCAAAGTTTCGGACTTCAATTAACGCTGTCCATGTTACAGCTATTTACATGGCTATAAAAAAAATACTAAAAGCGACCGGGATCTTCCAACTCCCTCAAAAATTCTCTAGTCTATCCTCTAGCTAGTGATGTGCCACATGCCATAAAAATCTTTTTACAACTTTGTGAATTCGCTAGAATTGTGAATCAAGTCACAAAAAATTAAATTCCAAATTATGATTTAGAAAAATATTTTTGCTTTAATGATACCTGAAAAACTTATTAAATCTGTTATCTCACTCTTATAAGGTAAAATCTGTCTCGTATCTCTCTTTTGGGGGAGAAAGGGGGGTTTTAGAAATAAAAAAAAGCATTTTAAACATTTCATAATTTTGTGTGACGATGTGTTCCCCAATGCGTGGATTGGTTGCCCTATTGCATGGCCGGCACGTTACCCACACCTAACTCCGCTAGACTTTTATGTCTGGAGACGTGCCAAAGAGCTGGTATACGCCACGGAGGTTCCGACTAGGAAGGTACTACTTCATTAGGGCCATCGCGACCAATCCATGCATTGGGGAACACAACGTCAAACAAAATTATTAAATAAATTTAAAAAATGTATTTTTTTATTTTTAAAACCCCCCTTTTTCTCCTTTTTTTTACTCTTATGAGTGAGATAACAGATTTTATAAGATTTTCAGGTATCATTTAATCAAAAATATTTTTCTAAACCATAATTTGGAATTTAATTTTTTGTAACTTGATTCACAATTCTAGCGAATTCACAAAGTTGTAAAAAGATTTTTATGGCATGTGGCACATCGTCAGCAAGAGGATAGACTAGAGAATTTTTGAGGGAGTTGGAAGATCCCGGTCGCTTTTAGTTCTTTTTTTATAGCCATGTAAATAGCTGTAACATGGACAGCGTTAATTGAAGTCCGAAACTTTGCGAATAAATTAAAAATAAACTAGGTGGCTAATGTCATTAATTTTGAATTAAAAAGTACTGGAATACAATACACATCTAAATCAAACTAAAATTCAGAGTCTACGACCTAAACTTTTTTTAAAATTTGTATTTGAATGTAAAATTTGGGTATTTTGTTAATAAAACAATAAAAAGTCGATGAAAAAAAAATCCACAGGGTATGAGAATTGTTTAGGGGTCTGAGAGGGTAGCAGATGACTCCCCCAGTCGACCATTTCAATTTGGCACACGATGCACCAAACACCCTGTATAACATATAGCTATAATATCTGGAGAAGGACCAGAGTTCATACAAATCCTGCCATCGTCCTTTAATTATTGTTTTCAAAAGTGTTTTTAACTAGTGATACAACACCATTACCTGATGGTATGGTTTAACTTTAAAATACCCACCGTACCACCAGGGGTACGGCGGGTCTGCAGTGGTAAAACTGCAAGCAATTTAAACTTAAAAAAACCATTTAGTACCAGGTTTAACAGTTGTTCAAACAAGCGTCTAGTTCAAATAAGATACGGCACGGAATAATTGATCAACTACTGAGTACGTTTCAATTATTAACGAGACTGGCGTTAAAGAGAATTCGATAGATATAGTGATTGGAAATTAATTAGCAAAGGGTTTCTTGTTCCTCCTGTTTGTACTGAATGTGCTTGCTTTGTTGTTTTTTTTTTTTCAATGGCGACTCTTATCAACTAAATGTTAAATGTTAATGTTGATAAAAGGAGAGGGAGAAGAAAACCAAGGAAACGTTGGCCATCCATCGTTTCGTTTCGTATTGTGTCAGGAATTATTTGAAAGAAAGAGGAGTAAATGATAGCGTGACGGATGACAGAGGAGAATGGTTGAACAAGCGTGTTGCGCCGACCCCAAGTAACATGGGGAAAGGGCAGGAAGATGATGACATTATCTCATATCAACTGAGCTGGTTCTAAATATAAAGACAAAAATAACATTATATAATATTTAAATTAGCAGTCCCGCGCAACTTCGTCTGCGTCACATTTTCCCCGTTTTCGCAATATTTTTCATTGCTGTTCCGCTCCTATACAGCGCCATCTATTGATTACTTACTCAATCCAGTGAACAGATATCGCCATCTGTTAGAATCGTTTGGAGCTAACAGATAATTGTTGTTACTAAATTTGCAATAAAATAATATTGCGACTATAAATTAATATGTAAGCTATCCTATCTTTCAAGTTGGATCAAACTGCATACGGTGTGCAAATTTGATTAAAATCGGTTAAGTAGTTTAGGAGTCCATCCCGGACCAACAACGTGACGCGTAATTTAAATCGCCATATAAAAAAATGCCTGAAATGAACAAAAATTAAATACACGCCAAATTTTACTACATATCGTAGGTAACCCATTACAATTTTAATAATTATCAAAAAACTAGGTAGAAGTCAGTTACAAACATTTTGAAATATAGGTTGAGTCTAGGTTAAGGATAACAATAATCACAGTGCAGGTTTTATCCGTTTGTATCCATGTATCCATGTACACGGGGCACAAGTCCAAAACACACAACAAAGTCGTATTGAAAACAGGTCAGTTAAAGCAATTCGCAAGCGCAAAACCAAAAAACCGTCCAAGTGCGAATCTTACTCGCACACAGGGTTCCATAGCCCCAAACAATATTTTGAACTGTCATTCATTAGTTAGTAGTATAGTCATTAGTTAGTAAACCAACCACTCAACCGCAAAACTAAATTGGTTTTTCATAGTATCTTAATGAAAAACAAAGTTACTGCTGCAGTTTGATGAAAAAGTCCCGTATCTCAAAAACTAAACATCATATCTTATTGAAACCAATTTTCGTTGATAGTTTTTTTTACGTTCTATATTCCTAAATATTTTCAGAATTTTCCTCCTCTTACTTTAGAAATTAGAGGGGGGGGAACACACATTTTACCACTTTGGAAGTGGCTCTAGCGCAAACTATTCAGTTTAGAAAAAAAATTATATTAGAAACCTCAATATCATTTTTGAAGACCTATCCATAGATACCCCACACGTACGGGTAAAATTAAAATAAAAAATTTGGTTTTCAGTTCTATGTATGGGGAACCCCAAAATTTGTTTTTTTTTCTATTTTTGTGTGAAAATCTTAATGCGGTTCACAGAATACATCTACTTACCAAGTTTCAACAGTATAGTTCTTATAGTTTCGGAAAAAAGTGGCTGTGACATACGGACGGACGGACAGACAGACAAACAGACAGACAGACATGACGAATCTATAAGGGTTCCGTTTTTTGCAATTCGGCTACGGAACCCTAAAAATCAGTAAACAAACAATCGAAAATGCAGTACTTAATGTCAAACTGTCAGTAAAGGAAAGGACATATGATTCATACAGCCTACGATTAGATTTCTCTTTAAAAATAATTTGATTTTAATTAATATCAACATGCATATATTATTTGATTTATATTTATGGTACAAATAGGTCGAATTTTATTAAATTAATGATAACTGTGCACTAATTCTATAAAATAATAGGTCTTTACCTATGAAATTGCCGTATTGCAGTACAGACTTTTTCAAACAAAAAAAAGTTTTGATTGGCTATGAGTTCTAAATTCAAATTAATTTTGTTTTAAAAATATGACATTCTATTTACAAAATCAGTCTTTTGTTTATTGATTAGCGTTGTATTTTCATTACATTTCAACATTTTTCCTCATAATGGATACTTTGAAATTTCGTGTAATTATGGAATATGAGTTCCGTCGTGGCACCAATACGGCACAAACGACCCGTAACATCAACGACGTTAACGGAGAGAACTGTACAAACGAACGCACAACCCGTTATTGGTTTGCTCGGTTCCGTTCTGGGAATTTTGACTTGAAATGAACATGAAACTGAAAATGAACCTCGTGGTCGTCCGGAAACTTTGGTCAACAATGATGAATTAAAGGTGATTGTTGAAGCTGATGAAACTCAATCTACAGCTGAGCTGGCAGCAGCTTTTGATGTTAGCATTAAAACAATATTGGTCCATTTGCGACAGATTGGCAAGATAAAAAAGCTTGATAGATGGGTGCCCCACGAACTTAACGATCGCCAGCGCAACGTACGCGTCGAGACTTGCCTTGCGCTGCTTAACAGGCACAGAAATGAAGGAATTTTGAACCGAATTGTTACGTGCGACGAAAAATGGATTCTTTTTGACAATCGAAAGCGCTCAGCAAGTTGGTTAGATCCTGGTTCGGTACCAAAGCAATGTGCAAAACGAAAAATGACCCCTAGAAAGGTGATGGTCACAGTTTGGTGGTCTAGTGCTGGTGTGATTCATCATAGCTTTTTACAAAACGGCGAAAGCATTACTGCAGATGTGTACATTGAAGAACTGACCACAATGATGGCGAAACTCGCACGTCTACGCGTCTGCAACCAGCTTTGGTCAATCGGTCGTCTCCACTGCTACTTCACGACAACGCGCGGCCCCATACTGCACAACAGACCGTCTCTAAGCTGCATGAGTTGGGTTTGGAAGCTCTCCCTCATCCGCCATACTCACCAGATCTTGCGCCTTCCGACTATTACTTTTTCCAAAATTTGGACAAGTTTTAGGCGGGAAAAAAAATCAATTCCCGAGAGGCAGTACAAAACGCCTTTGAAGAGTTTGTTGTCTCCCGTCCAGCTGATTTTTTCAAGAAGGGCATCCATAAACTGCCACAGCGTTGGCAAAGATGCATTGATTGCAGGGGTGATTACTTTGAATAAAAGAAATACATAAGTTCGAAAAAAAAAATACTTTAACTTTTTTCAAACAAAACGGCAATTTCATAGGTAAAGACCTAATAGTTCGTTAGGGATTATTTGACGATTCCTGCTTGACTGAATGTCACTTACTCGTGTCAAATAAACACTGACCTCCAATAAAAATGACTTGAACGGATATCAAGTTAAATATTTTAATGATTCCTGTATTTTATACCCTACTTAAACAAACTTGAGAATTATTTCATTATACATATTTTATTTTAAATACAATTAAGGACTGTTCGTAGTTTATGTCCATTACAGTCCATTTTATGGGCATTCCCCTTTATTTCACAAGAAACAGATTTAACAAGTTTTATATATTATTTTTCATTTCTCTTGCCCTTATCCAAATTCATTTGGGGTCGGCGCAGTACGTCTTCTTCTTCCATACCTCTCTATTACTTGTCATGTCATGAGATACCTCCTTTCTTGCCATATCATTTTTCACACAGTCCATCCATCGTTTCTTTGGTCTTCTACTACCCCTAAACCCATCCTCATTCATACACAAAACTTTCCTCACGACATTTTCCTCATTCCTCCGCATCACATGCCCATTCCACGACAACCTATTTCCACGCATCTTTTCAGTCACCGGCGCCACTTTCAGACTTCCTCTAATGTAAGTACTCATTCCTTATTCTATCCATTCGCGTAACACCACACATCCCCCTTAGCATTCTCATCTCAGCCACATGCAAGTCAGCAAGCAGCTAGTCGGCTGCAGCCACCGCCGCCCCCACCACTCGCTAACCCCACCGCGGCCGAAGCCGAGTGGCAGGTGGTCGGGGAAAAGAGGAAAGGACGTAAGGCGGCCAAAAATGCCCGGAAGGAGGAGCGAAGGCGCCAGCACAAGGCGCGAAGCGTCGCGGCTCGACTCCGCGCTCCGAAGACCGCAGCTGTAGTGATCACATTACAGCCGGAAGCGGAAAAGAGGGGCGTGTCCTACCGCGACGTACTCGCGAAGGCGAAGGCGACGGTGAACCTCGGAGAGCTAGGGATCACCGGGGGACTCTGGCTCAAAGTTACCGCTACAGGGGCTCGAGCGCTGGAGATCCCGGGTGCAAATAGCGGCCCGTCCGCTGACGCTCTGGCTGAAAAACTTAGAGCGTCCCTAAATGCGGCCGAGGCCCGAGTGTCCAGACCCGTCAGATGCGCAGACCTGCGCATCCTGGGTCTGGACGACTCAGTGACCCAGGAGGAGGTGGTCGCCGCCGTCACCAGGACCGGTGGGTGTCCTGCCGAGCAGGTCAGGGCAGGCACCCTACGTCCGGACCACACGGGTATGCGAACCGTTGTGGTAAGCTGCCCTGTGACGGCGGCGAGAACAATCGTGGAGGCTGGATGGCTCCTGGTGGGATGGGTGGCAGCGCAGGTGAAGCTGCTAGAGCCCCGACCTCTGAGGTGTTACCGGTGCCTCGTGGGGCAGCACGTGAGCTGTCGGTGCTCCTCGGAGGTGGACCGCAGCGGCGACTGCTTCTGATGCGGTCAGCCCGGTCACATGGCCGCGGCTTGCTCCGCCACGCCGCACTGCACTGCATGTGCGGCGGCGGGCAAACCGGCCGATCACCGGGCAGGGGGCAAAGCCTGCGCACCACCCAACAGGACCAGGGGCAGGGGCAAGGGAAGGCCTCCAGCCACCAGCTCCACCGTCGCCACCGCCACAGCCGCCGCCACTGTCGCTGTCGCTGCCGCCACGTCTGCCGCCGCAACATCTGTTGCGGGGCCCTCACAGGGGGCCCAGGAGGGGGCTGAAATGGAGTGCCAATAATGGCCCCATTACGCCTTCTCCAGGCGAACATCAACCACTGCCGCTGTGCTCAGGATCTGTTGCTCCAGAGTATGGCGGAGTGGTTGATTAACGTCGCCGTGGTCGCTGAGCCGTACTTTGTCCCGCCCAGGGAAGACTGGGTGGAGGACCTGAGCGGCTCAGTGGTCATAATTTCGTCGGGGTACCGGCCGCCGCCGGTACCCCGACCCTTGAGAGTGTCAGGAAGGGTCAGGGCTGCGTAGCAGCACGGTTCGGGGAGATCGTCGTGGCCGGAGTCTACTTCTCCCCGAGCCGAACTCTCGCCGAGTTCCACAACTCCCTCATGGAGTTGAGTGTCGTCATCCAAAGCTATTCCCTCCCCGTGCTTGTGCTCGGGGATTTCAATGCCAAAAACTTGGCCTGGGGTTCTCGTTGCACAGATGTGCGGGGTAGGATGGTGGAGGACTGGGCTCTGGAGGCGGGCCTGGTCGTCCTAAATCGGGGTTCTGTCCCCACGTGTGTGCGGATGCGGGGCGAGTCGGTGGTGGACATCTCGTTCGCTAGCCCCGCTCTGTCACCGCGTGTCGTTGACTGGCGCGTCATGGAGGGGGTGGAGACCTATTCCGACCACCGGTACATCCGGTTTGATGTCTCCACCCCGGACTCAAGCGCGCCGGTCCTACAGGCCCCGAGTGGTCCGCGTTGGGCGCTGAAGCAGCTGGACCGGGAGCTCCTCCTGGAAGCCTCGATAGTGCAGGCCTGGGTGACATCACCGAACAGGCCTGCCGACATCAACAACGAGGTAGGGTGGTTCCAGGAGGCCATGTCTGACATCTGCGACGTGGCAATGCCCCGAGTTCGGCCAGGAAGCGCCCGGCGTCAGGTGTACTGGTGGTCGCGAGAGCTGACGTCTCTGCGCGAGGCGTGCGTAGCCGCGCGGCACCTGTACGCCAGGCATCGCAGGCTCCGCATCCGCCCTCCGGATGCGGCAGCCATTGAGGCGGAGCTGTACGAGGGATACATAGCAGCGAAGACCGCCCTCCAGGAGGCTGTCCAGCGGGCCAGAGACCTGGGCCCCGAGGAGATGCTGGAGACTCTCGACAGAGATCCGTGGGGGCGCCCTTACAAGATGGTGCGGGACAAACTCCGCACCTGGGCCCCCCCGCTGACGCAGAGTCTCCGCCCTCAACTCGTGGAGGACGTGGTAAGCGCTCTGTTCCCTCTGCGAGGGGAACATCCTCCCCCGCCTATGGCTCCGCCGCTTGCGGTGCCGGAAGCGGACCACATCGAGGACGATGACGACATTCCGGAAGTGACCGGGGTAGACCTGAGAGCGGCGGTAGGCAGGCTTAAAGCCAAAAATACCGCCCCGGGACCCGATGGCTTGCCTGGCAAAGCCTGGGTCCTGGCCTCGGAGGCTCTCGGGCCCCGACTGGAAGGGCTCTTAAGCGTATGCTTGGAGAGAGGCCAGTTCCCGCTTCGTTGGAAGACGGGGAAGCTGGTCCTCATTCGGAAGCCGGGGCGCCCTGCGGACTCTCCGTCCGCATACCGGCCCATTGTGTTGCTCAACGAGGTGGGCAAGCTCTTTGAAAGAGTCATTGCCAACCGCCTCGCCGGGCACCTTGTGGGGATGGGGCCGGATCTGGCGGAACACCAGTTTGGTTTCCGCAGAGGGCGCTCGACGGTGGACGCCATCATGCGCGTGAGGGCTCTCACGACGGGGGATGCGGTGTCCAGGGGTGGGGTTGTCTTGGCGGTGTCTCTTGACATCGCCAACGCCTTCAACACCATGCCCTGGAGCTGCATTAGGGAGGCACTCCGGTATCACCGGGTGCCGACCTACCTTCGTCGTGTGGTCGGGGACTACCTGACGGACAGGGCCGTCATCTACCCCGGTCGCACCGGAGAATGGAACCGGCGAGAGGTGTCGTGCGGTGTCCCACAGGGATCGGTTCTGGGGCCGCCCTTGTGGAACATCGGCTACGACTGGGTGCTGCGCGCCGACCTCCCTAGCGGTGTCAGTGTAGTCTGCTACGCTGACGACACGCTGGTGCTGGCACAAGGGAGGTCGCACGAGGCGGCGGCCGAACTTATGACACGCGGGGTTGCGATAGTCGTGGAGAGAATCCGGCAACTGGGTCTCGAGGTGGCATTGCACAAGTCCGAGGCCATGTGCTTTCATGGGCCTCGGAATGCACCACCGTCGGGATCCATACTGACGGTAGGAGGGGTTCCCATCGGCGTCGAGTCGACGCTGAAGTACCTAGGGCTTGTCCTCGACAGCCGGTGGAACTTCGTGGAGCATTTCCGACGTTTGGCCCCCAAACTGGAACGGGCAGGGGCTGCGTTCAAGCGGCTCTTGCCCAACCTGGGGGGTCCAAACGCCTCCTGCCGGAGGCTCTACGCGGGGGTCGTGCGGTCCATGGCCCTTTACGGGGCCCCGGTGTGGGCGCGTTCTTTGAGGCGGCGAGCCGCCCACTACCTGAACACGCCCCAGAAGGTGGTAGCCGTAAGGTTGATCCGGGGGTACCGCACGATCTCCGGCGAGGCGGCGAGCCTCTTGGCCGGATTGCCGCCATGGGATCTGGAGGCGATAGTCCTCGCGTGCCTGCACGAATGGCGCGCGGAGGCACTACGCCGGGGGGAAACTCCGCTGCCGCGGCAAATTGTCGCTCAGCGGACAGACCTCCGGCGCGATCTCATGGCGACATGGAGAGAGCGACTGTCGCAACCCCGTGCAGGGCACGCCACAATAGTGGCGATAAGTCCCCTCTTTGAGGAGTGGCTGGAGAGGCGCCACGGCGCCCTCACCTTCCGCCTGACGCAGGTCCTCACCGGACACGGTTGTTTCGGGAGGTTCCTGCACCGAATCGGGCGGGAGGAAACGCCCGGGTGTTACCACTGCGAGGATCGGCCGGAGGACACGGTGGAGCACACTGTGGAGCTGTGCCCTGCTTGGGCTGAGCACCGCCGTGTCCTCGTAGCGGCGATTGGCGGCGGCGATCTCTCGCGTCCGGCCCTGGTTCAATCCATGGTCCGGAGCGAGAGGGAATGGGAAGCCGTCGCCTCCTTCTGCGAAGCAGTCATGCTAGCGAAGGAGGTGGCGGAACGTGAGAGGGAGAGAACCTCACGTCCCAGCCGCCGCGGGAGACGCCCCAGGCGTCGGGGGGCAACCAGTGGCCCCCGGCCACCGTAGGCGCGGGCCTGTGGACGGTGAGTAATGGGCTAGCTCACCGTCCATCCGTCTTATGACGACAGACCGTGCCGACGGCGCGTTCGTGTTCCACGCGCGCCTCAAGGAGATGTCAGCAAATCGGAAGGGGTCCGAGAGGGCCGATGCCTGCCAGGGCTGCGGGTTGTTCGAAAGAGATACCGTGCCCCTGGAACGCAAAGGGCTAAGAAGGAACATGGATGGGTTTTAGTCAGTCAAGTCTGACACTCCCTTCCGCTCCGCCCAGAGCGGAAGAAGTCATTTGATGATTTCCCATCCTAAAAAAAAAAAAAAAAAAAGCCACTTGCAAGTACCTTTCATTCATCCCTTTTGTGGCCCAACATTCTGACCCATACAAGACAGCAGGTCTAACCATTGTTTTATAAATCTTCCCTTTAAGTTTAAGGGGAATGCGGGAGTCGCAGATAGTTCCCGTGACCTGCCGCCATTTCATCCATCCAATATTTATTCTGTGCTTAACACTACGATCTATTTCGCCATCGCTTTGCACGAGTGAACCGAGATACCGAAAGTCGGAGCAGACAGGAAGAAACGCGCCATCTAACGCTATAACTCCAGGACTGGAGAGACCGCTAGATATATAGACAATTTAAATGAGTTTTGGTAGGTACACAATGCAATACAATCTAAGAACTGAAATCTTTACATAAAACCCTGCCTCTCAAACTGGGTATAGACCTGTATCTTGAGAGACAGTGAATGTAATTACTAATTTTATTAGTATAATAGTAGACTGTGTCGATCTAACTAACCGACATTACCTAGAGAATTGTCATATTGTTACATAAAATAATTATATCCTGATGAACCTGATGCCAATTGTTTTATTTTGGGGGCCAAAAAGGGGGCAGGGTCAGAAACATTACTAAAGGAGAAAATTATTAAAGGATCTTAATTATTAACTGTAGTAACAACTTAATAAGAATTTAACCATTGACTGGAACACATGCCTGAACAACATGGCCGGTCATTGGTTTCGAAATCAAATATTAGCTCGTTCACCGTCGGCCTCCGACGAAGTTTCTTGAGTATCGGGTGGAACCAGGCTTGCTATTAGGGTACTGACAGGAAACGTGCCTGTCTTAAAACTATTAATTTGAATTTAAATTAGTTAAAAAATTATTAGGGTGGAAATTATAACTCGTTATCTTTTTTGTAACATAATATTTTGATTTAAAAGAGTGTCCATGGAGTTTCTTGCCCATTCTTCTCCATAGGGATCTACGATTTGGAATGGGCAACTACAGTATTTTCACGAGTTATTATGCCTTGTGACTGTAGCTTCGCGTTTTTATTTTTTTGTTTATGACTTTCAAAAGTGCCTGTAAAGGTCTAATTGGAATAAATGCTTTGAGTTTGAGTTTGATCTGCCAAGCATTTTCTCAAATTTATAAGGGTCGGCTTCCAGTCTTACCGGATTCTTTTGAATACCTGCATTTTACATGGAGCGACTGCCTATCTGACGTCCACAACCCAGTTAGTACTGAGTAATACGTTACGCCTTAGTAAGACCAGATGTCAGACTTTCGAGCCACTGACAACCTGTAACGACTGTCAAAGATGTACAAATGAAAGCTGGGTTCCTTCTCTGAGACTCTATCGACTTTCACTGTCTTTGCGCTTTTCTGGTTATCGCCATTGTTGATTCTGGGTTTCAGGATTTAGTGGTTTGGGAACAGTGTGGCAGGCTTGTTCATGTAATAACAAAATGAGAGCCGGTGCCAACGGCTTAACTGCTTTCCGAGGCGCGGAGGAAACTCGGTATGTATGGGGCGGTTACCCATCCACGAACCATCCTAAGTAAACCTGGCTTGACCTGAAAATCGTCCCGAGCGGCTGTTATTATTTAGCCACGCTCCTCCACGGCTTATATTTAATAGAAACATAAATGTATGTACTGCACTTAAAAAAAAACAGAAGTTTAAAAAAAAATGATTTAAAAAAAATGTTAACTCTCTACTCCTACTTCTAATACCGACACAAAATATTAAAAAGAAAAACAAAATATAAAGGCGAGTGTACATTATTGCTCCTGGGAAATCACCGTTCACCACGCAATAACTACGAGGGGGTAGTTAACGTTGTCATGGCAACCAACAAGTCTCTACGTCACCCTAGAACGGGGCTATCTAGGTTAGTTTAAGATATGAGGTTATAGTGAAGTAGTCTAAATCGGTTATAGGGTCGACACCAACGACAGCCGCACGGGTCGACCTTTAAGGTTAAGCCGTGCTTGCCAAAGCTGGTCTGTGTATGGGTAACCATAATTACATACCGAGTTTCCTACGTGCCTCGGAAAGCACGTTATGCCGTTGGTCCTGGTTATCAATTGTAGATCTTTGACAGTCATTACGAGTAGTCAGAAGCCAAAAGTCTGAAATCCAGTCTTACCAAGGGGTATCGTATTACCCAGTTACTGGGTTGTGGAGGTCAGATAGGCAGTCACTTCATGTAAAATACTGGTACTCAGCTATATCCGGTTAGACTGGATCGAAGCCCCAAGATAGTTTGGGAAAAGGCTAGGCAGATGATGATGCATTATATTGTGAACTATAAGATTCACGAAACATTTTCCTTGGAATGTAAAGTTTTAAACGAAAATCTTTCAGTGACACTGACCAATCGTAGTAGTAATCTTAGTTCTTGTTCTGTATGGTGTCGGACGTAAAGAATAGCACCATCCCATATCTTCCCGTGGGTGTCGTAAGAGGCGACTAAGGGACTTGCCAGAGAATGGGTAGCAGCGTTCTCTGTGCTTTTTGTAACAACCGTACTGCGATCGCCAACCCGCCTGCCAAGCGTGGCGATTATGGCAAAACCCCCCAAAATGTCAATGTGACTTGGGGGAGGCGTATGTCCAGAGTGGACGTCTTTTGGGCTGAAATGATGATGATGATGACCAATTTTAGACGGTCTGCCCAGTTTCCAAATTGTTCAGTGGTATTCTTTTCTTTAGTACCTATACCCAAAGATTCAAATTGTTAGCTGGGCATACCGCGAATATCACGATTATCTTTCGTTTGTGTCATTTGAATAGTATTGTCTCGCTCACTCATACTGAAAATTGTGTCTATGACTTCAAGTGGGGTATATACGAGGTCAGTTTTTAGGGTTCCGTAGCCTAATGGCAAAAAACGGAACCCTTATAGATTCGTCATGTCTGTCTGTCTGTCTGTCTGTCTGTCCGTCCGTCCGTATGTCACAGCCACTTTTTTCCGAAACTATAAGAACTATACTGTTGAAACTTGGTAAGTAGATGTATTCTGTGAACCGCATTAAGATTTTCACACAAAAATAGAAAAAAAACATAAATTTTGGGGTTCCCCATACATAGAACTGAAAACCAACATTTTAATATGTATCTATGGATAGGTCTTCAAAAATGATATTTAGGTTTCTAATATATTTTTTTTCTAAACTGAATAGTTTGCGCAAGAGCCACTTCCAAAGTGGTAAAATGTGTTTCCCCCCCCCTCTAATTTCTAAAGTAAGAGGAGGAAAATTCTGAAAATATTCACGATTGTAGAACGTAAAAAAAACTATCAACGAAAATTGGTTTCAATAAGATATGATGTTTAGTTTTTGAGATATGGGAATTTTTCATCAAACTGCAGCAGTAACTTTGTTTTTGATTAACATACTATGAAAAACCAATTTAGTTTTGCGGTTGACTTGAAGTTTACTAACTAATACTACTAACTAATGAATGACAGTTCAAAATATTGTTTGGGGCTATCTATGGAACCCTGTGTGTGAGTAAGACTCGCACTTGGCCGGTTTTTCAGTGTGAATACTCTTTCACGAAACCTTAGTAGTGGCGGTACTTATGCAAGCTTAAAAGCTTGGCTTGCCCTTATAACCTACTACTACTCATCATGGTTTGAGGGTTTCTGAATAGTCTGCTAGCCGTATTGTTGGCCCTGGGCACGCTCCTGGACCTAAGGTCGGTTAGTGTACATCCACTGAATCAAGTCTTCGGCTGTATCTATGAGAAGAGAGATTTCCTGGGTCATACTAAATAATAAGTCGTCATTTTATTTCTCGTATGTTTCTCAGCAAACCTTTTTATGTACAACAATAAATTAATTTGAATTTAAATTTGTTATACATGATACCCATGACGCAAATCATTGAAAAAAAAATTGTCCGCCGTCTTTGGGGGTCCGTCATAATTAAATATTTAGAATGACGTCACTTAGCTAACTATGCATTGTATCCAAAAAAATAAATTAAATTTATGCAAAGTTTCAGCTCAATTGAAAATCGCAAAGTGGTTCAGATTTAACTTCAGAGTTTTTTTTTCACATAGTTACGGGTGATGCCAATAAAAGCCCGTAAACAAAACTTCACACAGAACTCAACGTTCAGATTTCTTTACATAAACACCTCCGAAATACTAACATTTCAGTTTCGCCTTTACACTAGCAAAAACTGGAAAAAAGTCCTCTTTCAATCGGCACCGCGTACCAATCAATACACGTGTATCAATCAGTATAGCGTGTATCAATCAGAACGGTGTATCAAACTGGACAGATGGAGAGATAACGCATTGATTAATGTATCTGACTTGAGCATTCGCAGGGAAAACAATAGCTTGGAATGTACAGCGTGTAATGACTGGGGTCCAGGGGAAATTGTAGCTGATGTACCCATGTTTAGATTTTGTAAAATGTTTCATTGAATAATCTAAAATAGGTAGATGATGAGTTGTTGTTATATGTGGGGGTAAAAGGTTGGACAATCTCTCGGTAAGTAAAAAAATAAGTAAGTGAAGTTTAAAGTCAGAAACTAAAAGGTGATAAATACGATTAGCTTAAAAATTGCTTCATCATTTTTCAGTCACATTATTTTTGTTGATCACCATCTGCCTAGCACTCATGTTGAGATTGGTTTCCAACCCACTTGTTTTTTTTTCTTACAGTATGTACCTTAATACTGACACCAGTGATTTATTCCAAAGGTAAGTTCAATTGTTACATACTCTAATTTTAGTATTACTTTCAATATTATTTTTGAAATAAATACAACCCATGCCATGTATCAACAAAAGCAGCATATTGTCATAAAAAGGTAAGGAAAGATGGCGACTGAAGAAGAGCTGAAACCGGAGTTTTTTTTTTAACAATCTGTGAGTACCTAGGGGGTAAAATACAAGTGCAAAACGCCCCATAAAATATCACATAACTGTCAAGTAAGGGAACAGTGTTACGGGGTTATTTACATTTTTTATTCAGTCCCCAGTGCGACATAAGAATTGCGCTTTACGCAAGTTCCGACAAGCAAATTGTATATCTCGCCGTTCGATATAAAGTTTAGTCTGTGTATCGTTTGTTACGGATCGCAGAAGAAAACGAGATATGCTGTAAGTTTAATACTGGGTTTAAAAGTCATATTTTTAAAAGGAGAGAGAATTTAATCATCAAACTATGCTCACTGATGTCATAAGGCTATTTACCATACTAAGTAGTCAAAAAAGGGTATAAGTGTGTCCTGGAATAAACTAATAATTTAATAATTTATTCATATAATCAAATTACAATGTTAACATTAAAAATTTATCTAATTAAGTGTACTTGACTTAATGCTAGTTAACAAAAACAAGAAGGTGTTGCAACCAGCACCCTTACTAAGTTATTAAATAACTTGTATTAAGGGCAGTGGTACAAGCCCAAACATACTTTAGTATCACAAAACAATTGCAGGCAGAACAAGACAAGTGTTTAAAACAAAAATTAACATAAATCCATAATTGTAGAATTCAAAAGAATTAAAATGTATTTATTTGATATTTTTGGTTATTCGTGTATGTGTGTGTGTGTGTATGTATGTGTGTGTTGTGTGTGAGTATTTATGTAATGGTGATAGTGTGTTGCGTCGATGCATAATGTGTGTTAGGGTCTTGATGGAAGGGTTTAAGTTGGGTTGTTATCAGAGAAAAGCAGGCGTTCCGTATTCAGGTAGTTATTTGTAAGTAGAAAGTTTGTAACCGATTTCTTGACGGATGAATTGGAAAGAGAGTAAAGTCTTAATGTCCTATTAAGTTTATTATATAATTGTGGCCCTTGGAAGCAAAGAAACCGTTTGGTGAAAGAGTATTTACATCTGTAGTGCTGACAAACAATATCTTTACGTCTTTTAGTGATTGTCACATAAGGTGTTTTTTTGTGTTGTAATAGGACTGTATGAAGAACAAAGAGTTGTCTGACAGAAAGTACTCTGCAAAGTTTATATAAGTCTTCTGTTGGGAAAAGGATCGAGCGAAATGTACTCACCTTTAACACGGCTCTTTGGGCCCTCTCCAATTTCACCATAGTGGTCTTAGGAGCGCCACCCCACACGGAAACAATATGATAGGAGTGATTGACAGAGGGCAAGGTAGACCCTTTTGACAATCTGTGCTTCTGCCACATGACGAAGGGTCTTAAAGACGAAAATTAGTTTTCTAACCCTTGCGGTCAGGAGTTCTATGTGGGCTGAGAAGTTCAGATTGTGATCAAGAGTCACTCCGAGGTATTTGACTGTGGGGGTGCGGGTGAGTTTAGGGCAGGAGCAAGCTGCGGTGCCTGGACAGACGGTTGAGTGAGCAATAAGGGAGTAAGAGTTCGGTGGCTGTGTAGACTGGCGCAGGGTAAAGCAGATTATTTTTGTTTTATCCGTATTAAGGGTGAGTTGATTGTCATTAAGCCAATTTAGAACTTGATCTAGCCCTTTCTGCGCCGCGTCGAACGCTTCGTGCCAGGTATCACCAGTAAAGGTGAGTGCAGTGTAAAAAAAACTGCTTTGCTCTTATCTCTTCGACCCTCAAGTTTTTACACTAAACAAGAGGTGACGGATGTAAAGCTTTATCGGTTAACAACCAGCCCCATTAGGCACGGGTATGTAGCAAGACCTACACTGTCACACTGTCAAGACAGAACACTTCAGAATATACCCATACTAAGCTTAAAATCAGCAGCATTTGCGAAACTTCATCGGGTATTCTCGTCGTGTATTCCACAGAGCCTAAAGACCAAGGTCTTCTACCAGTACGTCCTGCCTGTTATGAGTTACGGTACGGGTTCCTTCATAAACTCAAGATCACTCAGCGAACTATGGAACGGGCTAATCTCTCTGTGGGATCGCATTTGGAACGAGGTGATCCGACAGAGAACTAGAGTTGTCGACATATCTCATGTATGCTGAAGTGGCAATGGGCCGGCCATATTAGCCGTAGAACCGATGACCGTTGAGGTAGACATAAGTAGAGACCGCGAATCGGCAAACGTAAGGTGTGATGCCCTCAGGCTCGGTGGACCTAGAATCGAGTTGAGTTGAGTGGCGTGCGACTGAAGGGGCCTATCTCTAGCAGCAGTCCATGCTGTAGGCTGATGATGATGATGAAGCTTAAAATCTATCTTTTATAAGTTATTCCAATGCCCATTTTGAGCATACCAAACCGACCAACCCAAACGATAACCCTCTCCATTCTACTCTACAATCTCGCATCCGATATAAAGTTTAGTCGGCGCCGATAAAGGGTCAACGCCAGGACTGACCCTTTTCACATTGATTGTACCGTGAGGCCCCGAATTGAGCCTGTAACAATTGCAAGGATAAATACTTAAATTTTGTTAGCTACGCTACGTGTATTGTGTGGACTAGATTGGGTCGTACGTTTTATAGTGAAGGTTGTACGGATAAAGTGATAACGTTTGGGTGATAGAGGTATGGGTGTTTTGTTGGCGTTGTGTTACTCTTTTCATGCGATTTAGAACTTTTTTTTTGATTAAAGTAACCATTATTAGACGAGGCTTATACATTTTAGACTACGGCATACTTCCACTTTTTTTACATACAGAGGTGTACCTAATAGTACACCGACATTTCGCCAGTGATCATTAAGGGTTCTGTAATAGGCCTGTATAGCCTATTGCCATCAATCGGGCACAAATCCAGATTCCGCGGCTGTTACCGAGAAATTCGTGATGCAAAATCCCAATAACACTTTACTAATCGGGAATCGAACACAGGACGTCTAACTTAGCAGTAGCGCTCGCAAACACTAGACCAAGGAGGTAGTCATTAACATACAGGGTGAAATTGAAGTCATGTGCATTATTTTAACCTAAGGCACTACTCACGATACTGATTCCATTAGGGCTATTAATACGCAAATCAAAAATATTATTACTTAATGCAAGTACGGAAAGAGTTCACGCACAAAGAGTGACAATGATGCGTACAGCGCAGCGGCGCCGCGGCGTACGGCGTAGTGTAGGTACCAAAGGCAGCATTCGCTATCGCAAATATCGCGATGCGCAACTTTTCATACTTTGCATGGTTTACTATACTTTTAAGGTTTCCGTACTTGCATTATGAATATTTTAAATTTGCGTTATAATAGCGTTAATGGAATCAGTATCGTGAGTAGTGCCTTAGGTTAAAATAATGCCCATGACTTCAATTTCACCCTGTATATTCTTGTTCCCAATTTTGGTTTCACAATTTCAATGCTCGTGGCTAAAAAAGAACAACTGCTCGGGTTGATGTTCAGGTTAAGCCGTGATTGCCTAGGTTGGTCTGTGGATGGGACCACCCATTACATAACGAGTAAACGAGTTTCCTTCGTCCCTTGGAAAGTACGTTAAGTCGTTGGTCCCAGCTGTCACTTGTAGGTTTTTAAAACTCGTTACAGGTAGTCAGTGGCCCGAATATCTGACAACCAGTTTTACTAAGGGGTATTCTCGTATTACAAAGTACTAACTGGGTTATGGAGGTCAGATAGGCAACCACTCCATCTATAATACTGGTATAAAAATTCAGCTGAATCCGATAAGACTGGAAGCTGACCTCATATATGATGATGAATTTCAGTTTTATTGACGACGTAGATACTTTCAAGCATCTATGTCGTTTACACCTTCAAGATACTTTCTTTCTTTACTCATCATCATCATCATCATCATTTCAGCCCAAAAGACGTCCACTGCTGGACATAGGCCTCCCCCAAGTGTCGCAACATAGACATTTTGGGGGGTTTTGCCATAATCGCCACGCTTGGCAGGCGGGTTGGCGATCGCAGTACGGTTGTTACCACAGGGAACGCTGCTGCCTATTCTCTGGCAAATCCCTTAGTCGCCTCTTACGACACCCACGGGAAGATAAGGGATGGTGCTATTCTTTACGTCCGACACCATACAGAGCTTACTTACTTTTTCTTTACTCACCTTTAAGATAATATTCTTTTACTTTTCATTGTTATATCTATAACCTTATTTTACTTGGCCTAGTCTCTAATAATTCCAGTCACTTAACATAACCTTAATAAAATTAGTCTACTACTTACTCAGCAGTATTTAGATATGTGCTAACAGCTAAATGGACCACAGAACAAGCCCTAATGTAATGAAGTCAACAACCCAATAATTTGAGGCTTTCCCTACGAAGCCTAGCAATTACTGGACTTGTAATACTGTAATGGCTTGTGAAGGTTTACAAATCAGCTTCCATTAATACTAATGTAGAGGACTTAACACCTGGAATCAACATATGCATACTTAAATCATATTAAATTATGTGCTTTCATAGATCTATGTATGAGCGAACTAATCATCACCATCTGCGTGGCCTTTTCGCAAACTATCTTGGAGTCGGCTTCCAGTCTTCTTCTTCCAGGATGCGGTGTAATGGAGATCAAACACAAACCTATCCCTAACCTAAAAAAATGCTGTTTTCTACCCACCACTTCACAATTTACAACCTTTACACTCATTATTACTGCCCATACTAATTCGTCAACAGATTTGCATAGAAATGGCTTTTTTAAAGCCTTTCCAACAGTTTAATGTAGGAGTGTTGTGTTCCGTAATTTATATTGACACGCACGCGATCGCTTTGGTGACTAGCTAGTGTGTAATCAAAACTTCAGCTGTAGTTACAGCGATATGCGCTACGGCGAGTTAATAGGCAATAGGGAATATGTAATTGGATAAACTTGTGTTTAGGTAGCTGTAGTAGTGGCTAATTAGCCTCAAAGTTTTCATTATTTTCTCCACAGTAAGAATCAACTAGTATGATCTGAGCAGGATTATGTCTGGACTTTAAAATAGAGTGTTTACCTTCGAGTTTGTTTCGGTGTTTCATCATCATCATCAGCGTATAATGTTCCCACTGCTGGGACACAGGCCTCTTCTCTATGAGAGGGACTGAGCTGTAATCCACCACGCGGGCCCAGTGCGGGTTGGTCGATGTCACATGTGTTCGAATTTTAAGTTCTAGTAAATGCCGGTTTCCTCACGATGTTTTCCTTCACCGTTCGGTGTTTCTGCTCAAAGTATTCCGGTTACACCGATGACAAGCTAGGTGGTTTTTGTATATACTAGATTGTTAAAAAGAAATTTCACAAACATAAGCAGCAACAGATTACTTAGTTCCTTCCAAGTCCTTCAGAAATGGAAAAGTGTGTTAAACAATTCGAATGCAGGTTAGCATCAGACCAGAGGTTTCAGAATTATCCAAAGTATAGTCACAAAAATCGTAAAACATCAACGAGCCTGTTAACATAATAAAAATTATACAATTATAACTAAAGAAGCTATAAGAAGAGAGCTCGTGGCTAAATAATAACACCCGCACAGGTCGATCTTCAAGGTTAAGCTGTGCTTGCCGAGGTTGATCCATGGATAGGTGACCATCTTTACCAACCGAGTTTCCTCCGTCTCTCGAAAAGAACCGTGCCGTGGCTAAAATCTTCATTCTATGTCGTGGTCGGGTCAGGAATCACAACACCGTATTACCCAATTACTGGGTTGTGGAGGTCAGATACGCAGTCGCATCATGTAAAATACTGGTACTCAGCTGCATCCGGTTAGACTGGAAGCCGACCCCAAGATAGTTTGGGAAAAGCATAGGCAGATGATGATGATAAGTCACTTAATTCGTAAAACACCAACGAGCCTGATGAATTATAAAAAATTATACAATTTTGGCTAAAGAAACTTTTTTACCAACACTACCCTTTCCAGTACTGTAAACAGTCATGGCCGCCGCCGGTTCGTTGACCTTATTTCCCAGGCGATCCATTTCTAATCCTTTTATTGGCTCTCATTATGCTCTTACCAGTATTATTGCATCCAATAATGTTTTAAGAAGCGTTTTATTTCCTCAATTGCTGCCTCGAGGACGTTTTGGAGTAAGCCCAAGATTTTAAATGGTAGGGAATGGGATTATTTGTTCGAAATATGGTGGCACAAACTTTACCATCAGATGGACATTCCTTGTTTTAGTCTGACTTCCACAATCATTTCAGCCCAAAAGATTTCCACTGCTGGACATAGGCCTCCCCCAAGTGTCGCCACATACATAATCGCCACGCTTGGCAGGCAGGTTGGCGATCGCAGTACGGTTGTCACAAAAGCACAGAGAACGCTGCTGAACATTCTCTGGAAAGTCCCTTAGTCAGCTCTTAAGACACCCACGGGAAGATACGGGATGGTGCTATTCTTTACGTCCGACACCATACAGAGCTTACTTCAACCAATTATTATAAAAAAATATATATATTTGTGTCTATCAATCAGGTATCGTTGGTCTAGTGGTTGGAATCGCGACTGCTGAAGATGAGGTCCTGGGTTCGGTTCCCGGGTCGATGAAAACCAATATAAGCAATTGTTATTGTATTAATTTGTTTATATTATTAGTTATTAATAATTATTATTAGTTGTCCGGCGCAACTTCGTTTGCGTCACATTTTCCCGTTTTCGCAACATGATGCTATATAGCCTATAGCCTACCTCGATAAATGGGCTATCTAACACTGAAATAATTTTTCAAATCGAACCAGTAGTTTCGGAGCCTATTCAATGCAAACAAACAAACAAACAAACAATCAAATCTTTCCTCTTTATAATATTAGTTTAGAAAGAGTAACCATGGAATTTCTTGCCGGTTCTTCTCCATAGGACCGTGCACCTCTTGTTGACGTTTTATAAGTGCCCACGAAGGCCTATGTAAAAAAAAAATGATTTTGATTACCCAGTATTAACTGGATTTTGGTTCCATGTGAAATTCTGGTATTCAGTTGCATCCGGTAAGGCTGAAAGCCAAACAAACAATCAAATCTTTCCTCTTTATAATATTAGTTTAGAAAGAGTAACCATGGAGTTTCTTGCCGGTTCTTCTCCATAGGACCGTGCACCTCATGGTGACGTTTTATAAGTGCCCACGAAGGCCTATGTAAAAAAAAAATGATTTTGATTACCCAGTATTAACTGGATTTTGGCTCCATGTGAAATGCTGGTATTCAGTTGCATCCGGTAAGGCTGAAAGCCGAGCCCAACATAGTAAAAGGCTAGGCAGATGAAGAGTTAATAAATGTGGGCACATGTCAGACCGCCTCGCTAGGTGGTCCAAATGCATCGTATGATTACATTTTCATAATAATTCATCCAATTTTAAATCAAATCAATGCTGTCTGCTCTATTTTGGTCCCACTACGCCACACGTCACTGATGTCATTATGATTTTATTTTTGAACATAGTAAAAAGGAAAGAGGCATTAGTTTAATTTGTCATCATCATCATCATTTCAGCCAAAAGACGTCCAGTGCTGGACATAGGCCTCCCCCAAGTGTACATAAGGGTGGTTTTGCCATAATCGCTAAGCTTGGCAGTCGGGTTGGCGATCGCAGTACGGTTGTTACAAAAGCACAGACTTCACAGACCTCGCTGCTGCCCTTTCTCTGGAAAGTTCCTTAGTCGCCTCTTACGACACCCACGGGAAGATATGGGATGGTGCTGTTCTTTACGTCCGACACCGTACAGAAATTCGGTTTAATTTGTATACTTTGATAATGTCACCGGTATTGTATTACCCCGTTACAGAGTTTTTGGGGATCAGATAGGCAGTCATTCCATGTAAAATTAGACGGGAAGCGCCAATCGCGACATAGTCAGGGTAAGGCTGGGTAGATTATGGCACACCTTGACTAGAAATGTACAAAAATAGTTAAGAATACTCTGCCTCTGCCTGCCCTTGCCTGCCTCTGCCTGCCTCTGCTTGCATCTGCCTGCCTCTGCCTGCCTCTGCCTGCCTCTGCCTGCCTCTGCCTGCCTCTGCCTGCCTCTGCCTGCCTCTGCCTGCCTCTGCCTGCCTCTGCCTGCCTCTGCCTACCTCTACCTGCCGGTGCCTGCCTCTGCCTGCATCTGCCTGCCTCTGTCTGCCTCTGCCTGCCTCTGCCTGCTTTTGCCTGCCTCTACCTGCCTCTGCCTGCCTCTGACTGCCTCGTTAGTCTAATAGTTGCAAGCGCGACTGCTGAGCATGAGGTCCTAGGTTCGATTCCTGGGTCGGCCAAAATATCATTGGGTTTCTCCATCAGGAATTTCTCAGTAACAGTCACGGAGTCTGGATTTGTGCCCGGTTGATGGCAATAGACACGTTCTCTTTTACATAGGACTTAAACGTAACTGGCGAAATGTGGGTGTACTATTAGGTACCCCTCTGCCTAACCCTTTGGGGATTACAGGCGTGATGTTATGTTAGCCCAGGATACCGAAGCGTACATAGATACAACAAATTACCTGAAAATATACGGTCCACGAAAACATTATACATACGGTCCACGAAAACATTATACAAGGTGTTGTTTTGCATACTTGTCAAAATTCAGTAGGTTGTCACAAAAGACATAAATAAAAATTACGATACCTAGTTAATTATTAATAAACTCTGATTTTTTTGGTTAACGTATGTCGGTATTTCAGAATAAACCCCTTAACGTGGTTTAGGGAATAAGAAATTATAGAATAAACGTTTGAGATTTTTATTTTATTTTATTTTATTTGGAACAACAAACAATTACATAAAAAGCATATAAACTAAAAACTTAAAATTAACTATTATGTAATCAACAGCGTTATTCACAGCATACAGGCAAAATAATAATAACACGCTTCAAAGAGAAGTTAAAAGTAACAAAGATATAAATTAAAAAAAAACAGTGATTTTAAAGAAAGAAGAGATTGTTTGTATGTGTGGCAATGCGGTTATAGGGCGAGAATCAGACCGCTCGCGTTTAAAACACGGGTGGTTCACACTTACCAATTTCCGTAAATAGAATAAAAATTTAAATTACCTACCTATTTTATTATTGATTCGTGATGAGAATTATTTGCATAGTTACCTCCTTGAATGTGACGAGGATGCAAAACAACACCTTGTATTGTGCAAAATTAAATAAATAAAATGTTGCACTGAAGTCTATCTACTGAGATATTTACAAATTCCTGATTCACTAATCAGTGAGTCATACCATCATACCATTTGCTGACTGCTTTGTTATATCGACACATTGTGAACCCCTTATTCTGGATGTTATCTCAAGTATCTATTCATTTTGTACCAAATCCCACGTACCTTCCAAAACACCTCTATACTATCAAGATTGGACCTCCCTTTAATAAAATGGGTCAAGCAGCACTGGGACTTAACCTAATTATAAGCAGACTGGCACACACGGTCCTGAACACACGTGCTACTATCAAGCATCGATTGATAAAACCTGTTTTGGCACCATGTTCGCTAAAATACACTGATAAAATTGCGGAATTGCCGATGCTAAAAGTAGCATGACTGCTAACACGCACGTCTGCTAACACCCTTATAGTCACTTGGGGGATGGCTAAATTGTATCGTAGGGATGTCCAAGCAAACACATGGACACTCGTATCCTAATGTTATGGCATACCTTTTGGCTTTATAAGGGGTATTTTGTTAATACTTATAGATTAGGACAGCCTTTGGGATTAGTTGAGTCTGTTGTTATTGTTATTGAGGTAGCTGAAACGATATATGACGGTGGACAAAGATATTATTATCCAATGAAAATGTTTGCGTTGTTAATTATTAATCAAGGATTTTATTATGGTATTGATAGTTTATCTCCTAAGATACAGGTCTACGTACCTACATAGTTTAGGGGAATCTGCCAATAATATTGTACTCGGTTGTACAAACTACTGCCTACATGTGTAATGGACCTTGTTTTCTTTCTTATAAACATATAAATAAATAAAAAGAATTGAGCTGTATTTAATCAACCCAGATCCTTGTTTTGGACATCGGATAATGACGGAAAATGTGCTGCGGCAGTCAATGTCCGGTGTCCGCAACCGATCTACAATCTGTTCCTAACGGTTTGAACCATTAAAACCATACGTATATTGCGACCTTATGAAAGATATGGTCGTAATGAATGACTTCATACATTTATTTTCAGCTCATGCACTTTTCTGTCAAAATTAAATTTTGTTTACAAAGTTCTAAGATACATTATTGTAATGTCCTTACTTTAACCGGAGATAGTAAGTTTAATGCATTTTCTTAAGTGCATAGGACCTGGTATGGGATATAACTTTGTAAACAAACAGGAAATTGAATCAGAATGTCACTGGTGAGAAAGGAGCCAGGGCACTTGACGACACACGCTATCTATGTTGAGAAGGAAATATTTATTTAGCGAGTTTCCGTATTAATCCTTCAAAAATTTTTGTTAGGTGTAGCAATACGAATTGTCGCAACATTTACGCATTGTATTCAAAACAATATCGGTCAAAAAACTATTGACTCTCAATGCAAACACCATTTCTACCATGACCAGGGTTTAGCAAGACGTCTTATAGCATTATGGTTTAAATCTTATTTCAGAGTGGGAAAGAGATGATGTAATACAGGACATCTAGCTCCTTGCTTGGCGTTCCAGACCAGTGGCAATCGCTTTCCAAGCGTTAGGAATTGCTACGACTTTCGACGAGATTGACCTAATCTTTTTAGCTGCAGTCGTTCGACTTTCTATTGCCGTTATTGCCAATAGAATGTGGGATAGTCTACAGTTAACAAGCCAGTAAAAAATATTTGTCCTGCAAAAATTAATTAACCCTAAAAACATATCGTCCGTATTATATTTATACTAGCTGTCCGGCGCAACTTCGTTTGCGTCACATTTTCCCCGTTTTCACAACATTTTTCATTGCTGCTCCACTCCTATTGATCGTAGCGTGATGATATATAGCCTATAGCCTTCCTCGATAAATGGGCTATCTAATACTGAAAGATTTTTTCAAATCGGACCAGTAGTTTCGGAGCCTATTCAATGCAAACAAACAAACAATCAAATCTTTCCTCTTTATAATATTAAGTTTAGAAGTTTAGATTATACATGTATATGTACATATATGAAGTAGATAACTATACTTTTGTTGTTTAAAAATTTTTGTGTAGTACACCACTGACTACCCCCTTTTTATTTTAATTCCATAATGTCCATCCAAAGGTTGTCTGGAATATATCGCTATCAGCGATAAGACCGCCGTTGTAACCATAAAATTAGCAGTTTAGTAAACCCGTTATGTTTCATTTTTGGTATGTAGTAAAGTTTTATTCTATTCTATTCTATCGTCCATCATTCACTACAAATCTGCCAAGTCATGACCGGAACAATGGACCGAAAAGATTTATCCACATGTCTATGGTACCTAGTACAAGTTGACAAGGATCATTAACTTGACGATCAGCTAACGAGCTGTGTCCATAGGTATTTGTTTAGTAATTTTATTCTTCATAAAAAATAAGCTCGAGCCTTTGCTTATGACTGTCATGTGAAGAAAGATAGTTGTTATGGGTAGTCAGAGCACCAATGTTTGACAGCCGGTTTTACAAAGGAGAATCGTGTTGCGTAGCTAACGGGCAAGCAGTCACTCTATGTTTTAAATTTGGCATTCACCTGCGTTGGAGAGCAGCGGTGGCCCAGTTGTAGCAGCCCCGACTTACGAGCAGTAAGTCGTAGGTTCGAACCCAGGCAGGCGCATTACTTTGTGTAATTTATTTCATCACCGTTGCTCTCAAAAGGGTGAAGGAAAACAAGTGAGGAAACCGGCATGTCCTAGAACAAAATATTCTAAGATATGTGACATCTACCAACCCGCACTAGGCCCGCGTGGTGGATTACAGCCCACTCCCTCTCACTCAGCGGAGGCTCGTGTCCCAGCAGTGGGAACATTATAGATCAGCCTATATGATGATGATTCACCTGCATCTGTTTAGACTGGAAGCCGACGCTAACATAGTTGGGAAACGGCTGAGCATGTAATGATGAATGTTTTTGATTAAGCTTTGGCTTTACACATTTCAAGATTTTTATTTTATGTTACTCGATGTGAGTTGAATGATTGTGGGTTGTGTCAGGTGTTAAGCTCACGATTATAAAGCTATTAATTGTAAATAGACAACAGTGAAATGTATCCCATATAATTAAAACCTGTGAATGACCGCTGCAGTAGTAATAGTTTTTTTTTTATTGCAGTAAAAACAACAGAGTACGATGTTAGAAAAGTACATGAAACTTCAGAATCCACAGTCACTCCAAAGAACCTCATTCAACTCGACCTACATAAAGCAAAAAGAAAAACGTCCTAAAGGTACAAAACACCCCACTATTTCATGGTGTTAAGTCAGCTCTAGGAAAATTATGACCGACATTCCCATTTAACCCTACAGCTGCGAACGACCTACAAGTAAAACGAAAATTCCAAAGTGAGCTTTGATTTGCATGAAAGCTATACGGGGCACTTTTGACCGGCGGAGCGTAGATTCTCGTCCCTTTGACAAGTCAGCTCGCGTAGGGTTATTTGTGTGTGCTGTGTACTGTGCAGGCGACCGAGGACGTAGGAAAAAGAAAAAGTTGAAAAATGGGATTTCTTTAATGGTTATTGGAAAGTAGGAGCATGTTTGTGCTGCTTTGTCAATCTGTGTATGTTTAAGACAGTCAGTGTGTCATGGGTCGGTGTGTAATAAAACATCACCACCTGACCTCAACCATCATCATCACCATCATCACGTGTCGTCCCCAAAGAGTTAGACAAAAGCGGCGAATATTCTAAAAAAAAAACAAATAATATTTATTGACATAAAAACATTGTAAACGGTACGAAGGATTCCTGACTTCTGCGATAGTTGAAACTGTAAAACTATAATATAAAAAAAAAACATTTGACGAGCGCGAGTATTTGTTTATGTGTATGTGTGTATGAATGCATGTGTGCTTGATTGTATGTGCGCGTGAGTGTATTTGTGCGTGTGTATGATGTGCGAGTATGTATGTGTGTATTCTAAAAACGAACACTTCGTTAGTTATGTTAGTCCTATTTAAAAGGTGGCGAGCCTATATGTATCAGGTATAAATACCGACTTCAGCTACCAGCAACACATTAACGCTATGTCCGACCTGGAAATCAAACCCAAGACATTTTCATCAGTTGCAATTATGACCAACGAAGAATAAAAAATAAGGTTATGGCTACACCAAAGAGGCAGTTCTGTAGACCACCGGGTCTAAATTAAAAAGTTCCACTGGGTCTAAAGTCTGAATTCAACCACGTCCAGACATACCAATGTGTGGAACTAGTCGAATTCTGTATGGTGTAGGTTCTCTGTGCTTTTGTAACAACCGTACTGCGATCGCCAACCCGCCTGCCAAGCGTGGCGATTATAGCAAAACCTCCCATGTTATGTCAATGTGGCGAAACTTTGACCCGGTTTATGATCTTCCCCTACCTTCTCCACCTAACCTAGGCGTAGATTCCTAGGAGGAGAGTAAATAAAAAAGGTAGGTGCAAAATAAGGAACATTTAATAAATAAAAAAGGTCTAGCTCGGTAGGTCGTGATTTAGTGGGTTAGGGCCTATACAGCGATTACGTCTCCCCCCCACTGGTCCAAAGCAAAGCGAAATAACCCGTTACAATTTGCTTAGCTACTGGCTAATTTAAAATTGTGCAACACTTACCCAAATGGGGTTTTCCAAATCACACACACAATATGATAAAATGGTCGAGGGAACGGTTGTGACGCCGTCTAAAAGATTAAATGTCGCGATGACGACCGTTTTTTACAAATCAGTCCGTATTAGAGATCGCAATAACTTATTATAAATAGACGTGCGTTCGCCTTGACACCAAGAATCAGTCTCCGCGACGTGGAACTTCGTGGAAGCATTCTGTCGTGAATGAACAGCATTAACAATGCGCCTGCGCCGAGAACGAAGGAACAGTCTCTGGGTGCCTAATATGTCGTTTATTTGAATACGAATGAGGTGATAAATTGTAGCTATGCAGAATTCTGATTTGATGCGTTCCATATTAGTTTCTTTCTGTTTAATATTAGGTCTTTACCTATGAAATTGCCGTTTTGTTTGAAAAAAGTTAAAGTATTTTTTTTTTCGAACTTATTTATTTCTTTTATTCAAAGTAATCACCCCTGCAATCAATGCATCTTTGCCAACGCTGTGGCAGTTTATGGATACCCTTCTTGAAAAAATCAGCTGGACGGGAGACAACAAACTCTTCAAAGGCGTTTTGTACTGCCTCTCGGGAATTGAATTTTTTTCCCGCTAAAAAGTTGTCCAAATTTTGGAAAAAGTAATAGTCGGAAGGCGCAAGATCTGGTGAGTATGGCGTTGTCATGAAGTAGCAGTGGAGACGACCGATTGACCAAAGCTGGTTGCAGACGTGCGAGTTTCGCCATCATTGTGGTCAGTTCTTCAATGTACACATCTGCAATAATGCTCTCGCCGTTTTGTAAAAAGCTATGATGAATCACACCAGCACTAGACCACCAAACTGTGACCATCACCTTTCTAGGGGTCATTTTTCGTTTTGTACATTGCTTTGGTACCGAACCAGGATCTAACCAACTTGCTGAGCGCTTTCGATTGTCAAAAAGAATCCATTTTTCGTCGCACGTAACAATTCGGTTCAAAATTCCTTCATTTCTGTGCCTGTTAAGCAGCGCAAGGCAAGTCTCGACGCGTACGTTGCGCTGGCGATCGTTAAGTTCGTGGGGCACCCATCTATCAAGCTTTTTTATCTTGCCAATCTGTCGCAAATGGACCAATATTGTTTTAATGCTAACATCAAAAGCTGCTGCCAGCTCAGCTGTAGATTGAGTTTCATCAGCTTCAACAATCACCTTTAATTCATCATTGTTGACCAAAGTTTCCGGACGACCACGAGGTTCATTTTTCAAGTCAAAATTCCCAGAACGGAACCGAGCAAACCAATAACGGGTTGTGCGTTCGTTTGTACAGTTCTCTCCGTAAACGTCGTTGATGTTACGGGTCGTTTGTGCCGCGTTGGTGCCACGACAGAACTCATATTCCATAATTACACGAAATTTCAAAGTATCCATTATGAGGAAAAATGTTGAAATGTAATGAAAATACAACGCTAATCAATAAACAAAAGACTGATTTTGTAAATAGAATGTCATATTTTTAAAACAAAATTAATTTGAATTTAGAACTCATAGCCAATCAAAACTTTTTTTTGTTTGAAAAAGTCTGTACTGCAATACGGCAATTTCATAGGTAAAGACCTATTATTTAATCTATAATTGTAAATAGTTACTTTTTAGTTGGTAAATAATGTAGATAAATGTTAATAATTGATTCATTTTATATTTCTTTTCTGTTTCATTAATTAAAATTAAGACATGTAGGTAATAATTCATGTTACAACTTGGGGGAGGCCTATGTCCAGCAGTGGACGTCTTTCGGCTGAAATGATGATGATGATGATGAGTCGAATTCAGAATTTTTAACTGGAACAGTTTTACGATGCTCATAATACGTGGGACACTCAGAAAGTTTTGCGAAACTAAAAAAAATTGTTCTATACGTACATATATTTTTATTAAATCTTTTCAAAGTACTTTCCACCAGCCTCTATACAAAGATTCATGCGCCTAAACCAGTTTTCAAAACACTTTTTCCAGTCCGCCGCAGACACCTCGTTTACAGCCTGCTCGAACCCAGCCAGCGCATCTTCCGGCGACGAAAATTGTATCCCTTTGAGCTGATTTTTTATTTTTGGGAATAAAAAGAAGTCACACGGTGCTAGATCAGGGCTGTAAGGAGGGTGACCCAGGAGTTTGACTGGCGTGCTGTCCAGGAAGTCCCTCGTTTTGAGTGCGGTGTGCGCAGGTGCATTGTCGTGGTGGAGCAGTAGCCCGCGGAGCCCTGTGTTTGGTCGCTTGTTGCTTATAACAGAGAAAACTTCTGGCAAACATTTGGAAGTATACCATTCGGCATTAATGCTTCTTTGATCCCGTAAGGGAATTGATACCAAGTGGCCAGTCAAATTAAAAAAGCTAGCGATCAAAATCTTACCCCCGCTTCTAGATCGCTTCACTTTGGTAGGCGTTGGCTCATTTTGAAACACCCAAACAGTCGACTGGCGCTTGGTTTCTGGGTCGTATTGATAAATCCAGGACTCATCACCTGTAACGATGTCGTAAACACGCCGAGACGAGCCTGCTTCAAATTTGTTAAGCATATCACGGCACCATTCCACCCGGGCCTGCTTCTGAGCATCGGTGAGGTTGTGCGGCACCCAGCGTGATACTATCCTCCTCACGCGAAGATGGCTGTGTAGAATCTCGTGAACGCTTCCCGATCCAATCTTCAATATGTGTTGAATCTCCTGATATGTAATTCGCCTATTGTCTTGGATTAAATTTTTCACTGCTAGCACGTTTTCTTCGGTAACAGCCGTCAAAGGGCGACCGCTTCTTTCGTCATCCCCCAAAGTTGGTCGACCGCGCTTGAATTCGTTATACCAACGATACACGGTTGCCTTGGAAGGGCCTTCATCCATGAATGCCATTTGAAGTCTATCGTACGATTCATCCGGTTTCAGGCGACACTTGAAATCGTATAAAATCATAGCTCTAAAATGTTCCCGGCGCAGATCCATATTTCAGTGAGACACAATACTTTGAATTAACTCGCAAAAAATGTGGAGGGAAATTTTGAAATTGGAACTTACTTATTTTTACTTATAAATAATCATATTTTCGAAAAACATAATAACTGGCCAGTCTCCCATATATAAAAACTTTTTTTCGCAATACTTTCTGAGGGGCCTGGTAATTCCATGTTATCAGCAAACAATCGGTAGTTCTGCCTTACAAGAAAAATGCCACTATAAACCTAATGATTTAAACATTATTTTACACTGCTTGGCTTTCCACACCCCTTAATCATACCACCACGATATAACTCACAATTTCCTGCAGAAAAAAATTGCTCAAACGTCTAGATAGCCCCAAGCACCAGACTGCCTATATAAATCTTGTTAGTAAGGCTCATAAAGTCCTTTATGTTTGCATGTAAGAACCAGGCTATTTATTGGAGCACACCACTGATTTCCCATTGGGTTACACTATTCATTGCCCGTTCCAGGTAGCCATTTTAGTTTTATTGTTGACGTGTGCGCTATCCAATTGCTTTTTTTTATTAAACTGCGGTAGGAAGCATAAAAAAATTTGTTCGTTGAAAGGTGGGTATGGAAGCTTCTTTTCGGGTTTTTGGTGAAAACGTTTAAAAGCTCGTGGCTAAATAATAACAGCCGCTTGGGTCGATCTATAAGGTTAAGCCACGCTTGCCGAGGTTGGTCCGTGGATGGGTGACCGAAATTACATACCGAGTTTCCTTCGTGCCTCGGAAAGCACATTAAGCCGTTGGTCCTTTGTTCATCTTTGACAGCCGTTACGAGTAGTCAGAAGTCAAAAGTCTGACATCCAGTCTTACTGAGGGGTATCGTTTTACCCAGTTACTGGGTTGTGGAGGTCAGATAGGCAGTTATTTCATGTAAAATACTGGTACTCAGTTGCATTTGGTTAGACTGGAAGCCGACCCCAAGATAGGGTATATAAGATAGGATATTTGGGTGAATACTAGCCCCAGTATTCACCCAAATATCCTATCTTGTGTAAGCATGCTTTATTTGACGTAGAGTTACAGTTTTAAGTACTTTAAGTCAATGTTGCATCAAGATTATTGGGATTGGAACACATGCGTGGTGAACGCAAGGATTTTCGTCAGAGCTAATTATTTGCTATGAATTAAATGTGTTATTTTGTCATTTAATTTCTTTTGTCCAGCTTCTAGTTTCCTCTTTGATAGGAATTAACTACAAAACCACTTTAAACCAATTAAAAACGATTATGGGTTTCTTTAGATGTCAGAATTCTGATACTTTCATTAAGTGAAGTTGTGACTACGCGCCTTCTATGTTTTTCCCGCGGCTCCTCCCTTGTGTAAGAAAGATTTGATCGAAATCCGTGCAGCCGTTATGGCGTGAAAAGGTAACAGCCAAACAAAGATACTTTCAAATTTGTAATAAAAGAGAAGGTCACAATTAGATTTAAAGCGTGATGACTTTAAAGCTAGGCCACTTACAGCAATGACGTCGATGAATGGTGTTCTGATAATTTTTCAAATATTTCATGATTCATTTCTCCTTTCTGCTTTTTGGCCAAAGTTGGCTATGCTAGCCACTTGAGAGCACATGAAAGAGCAGCATAACAAAGCTCTCGACAACCACACTAGAAAACCATCGGATGCTGTCATCATTCATCATCATTTTAAGCCGAAAGACGTCCACTGCTGGACATAGGCCTCCTCCAAGAAGGGGGGATTTCGCCATAATCACCACGCTTGGCAGGCGGGTTTGCGATTGCAGTACGGTTGTTACAAAAGCACAGAGAATGCTGCTGCCCATTCTCTGGTAAGTCCCTTAGTCGGCTCTTACGACACCTACGGAAAGATATGGAATGGTGCTATTCTTTATGTCCGACACTATACAGAAGAATCGGATGCAGTCGCTGTGACCAAAATCGGCTAGATGCCATCAACATCATTTAATGTGGCCTAAAACAGTGGCACCGTCATACCATGATTTACAAGATAGTCTGATCCTCATCTTGACACTCTTGTCGGTCAACCATCAATACTTGTTCAAGATTTGTTCTTCAACTTCTCACGCCAAGTATAAACTCTATAAAATTTCATTCATCCACTGCATAGTATAATTAATTTCCTCGCCCCGCCCCCATAATTACGAGGCATTCGTCTTCATTAGAGGTCGTGGTGTCGTTTCATTAGTTTCTGAGTAAACAGTTGGTAGGTAGGAGGTAGGTACTGCTTTATAAACTGTAGCTTGATGACTGGTTCTGTGTATGTGTGTGTGTGTGTGCAGATGATATATTATTTAATTATTTATGGATTAGCTGTTTATGGTTTTAATTGATGTACAACCCAAATTAACAGTGGAATGAATCTTTTTAAGTATTTATCACTTGAAAAGATCCATTAAACTTTTATCTTTGATATTATAAATGGTGGTGGAGCGACCTATAAAAAGCAACTTATAAAAAAGTACTACAGTGCCATCTATGAACAAACTGAAGTAATATGGTCCGAATCTCGCAAGCAAAGTTTACATCGACTTAAGACATAGAAAAACCCGACAACAACGTTGGGCAGTTGCCCACCAGAGATAACACCTGTCTGGTCGGAGGATCCTCCCTTTTTCTATGGGAGATGAGGAACTTTCCACCCTGTTTCTATGTTCCTATTCCTATGTCTATAACTAATACCCCTATAGTGGCTATTAGTCATAGACACGAAATATTAAGTTATTGTATTTAGCATCCTAAATTATAATGAAAACAGTCGGGATTCGTGCCTGGTTGATTAAGCTTACGACTTAGTTTCATAGGAATTAATAAAAATACCTGGCTAAATGCTAGATTGTTCGTGTATTGTTATACATTCACACCTCAGCCGTACTTTGCAGTGAATAATAGCGTGATGTTATATTATAAAATCATTCAAAATAAAGACCTGCAGATTTATTATATCTGCTAGTACTATTATAAGGCTAGTTAGCCTTATTGCAGCTTCGCACGCGTGGTGTTCGGTAAATATCCCACGGTATCGTACTATCGGGATAAACAGTATCCTATGTGTTAATCCAGGTTATCAACTACCCGTGTGCCAAATTTCATGCAAATCCGTTCAGTAGTTTTCACGTGAAAGAGTTACAAACATCCATTCACTCATCCTCGCAAACTTTCGCATTTGTAACACAACGCTAACTATAATAATAAAGAAATCGCAGTAAGGAACCTTAGACTTGGTACGACTTTGTCTAGATTTCATTTCTTTTTAGAGATAAACAAGGAGCTGTTTGTTTATCGAGACTTGGCTAGTTTTTTACAGAATGTTTTTGGTGGGATTATGTTTACTAAATCATGGCACAGGCTGTTATCCCAGGACACAATTAAAAAAAAAAAATTAAACAAGCCACTACCAAACATGAAGAATACATAAAGCAATATTTTCCGACATTGTATCATAAGAGTTGCTTTGTAAGACACCGACAGTAAACTATATTTCCGATATAACTGGACGCGGGGGAAATTATCTAAGAAACGATGCCACGTTTTATGGTAGCCAATGTCTGAGCCAATCATGTACCTGGCTGGCTCTAGATTTTAAATTATGTTTTTATAATCTAGTGGAAACTTTTGATCTAGCCAGTGGTTAGCCTAGATTGCATTTTTTGTTCTTAAGGACTTAAACATAGTGACATTCTACAGGGCGGTTGGTACTTGACTGCATTTCTTGAAATCGGTGGGACTTGACCTAATTTGTCGGGTAACCGGGTTGTTTTGGAGAAATCTAACTTTTAAAGATTTTATGATTTTTCCACCTCTCCACCATATACTGCTGATTGCGAGAAATCAGGATGGTGAACTGATACTTTTCTGAGAATAGCTTAAGAACAAATGAATCCTCCGAAAACCAATTTGTCAAAAAAGTCTTTGGAAGCCTTTGAAAATAAAGCGCCATGGTCATGTTTTGAATTTTTCTTGAAACTTTCCCTGTTTTTCGAGCCGCAGTCTCGACCCGAGTCTCGCTTCGCAATATTAGGCTTAGTATAGATAGACAAAAATGAAACGATTGTATCAAGGCCTAGGTTTGCATTGGCGGCAGCTGCACGCACTTGGGGACTATCAAAGCCACGAATGACGATAAGCGTCCTCAACTCGTCACTTAATCCCCGAACGGTCTTTAAACGTAACAAATACGCGCGTACTCGGCAAAAGTTGGATATTTGTCAGAGATTCATAGCGTTAAACAAAATGATAGCGTAATCAAGCTTACGGGTACAACGAGGTTTAAACTATAATTTGAAGTTTGACCAAGTTCCATAATTTGTGACCCACTTGCTTAGCCGGACTTTACCATCGGACTTTAACAAGAAGCTACACGCAACAGACATTCCTGATCGATCCAAACATTCGCATCTCTGGCACAATCCACATCTTCTCACCATGCTTCGATGTTATTTATCGAGGGATCAAAATTCGACATGACCAAACTATTCTGAGACTTCGCGGGTTAAATGGTTTTTATAGCTTGCATTAAAGCATGCGCTAGAGTAGATGCCTCAGAGCGCGGGGCATCCGATTCTGAAGAGGGCTGTCGTAGTGACGTGCTAGGAAATACCGGGTTTAACTCTGCAGGTATACAAGCGCGTTCAATATGTGTTTGGCTACTTCCAATATACAAAACAGCACTCGAACGAGATCGTGACTTATTATGGGTGTTATTTCGTGAAAAATATCGATGTCGCGTATGTGAGTAACCACGCGAGAGAGACCGCGACGTATCACGGGACCTTCGACGTGTACGTCAACCGTTACGCAAACGACGCTTAGCCCTACCACGCGTACGACATTTTTCAGTACTACGCTAATCCCGCCGAATTTGATCACGTGAGCCACTCCACGGTTCATTCCATTCACCACTCGAGCCAAGTTGCAAATCACTAACACTGCAGGCACGCGAATTTTTCTTAGTACTGCGCTTCACGCGTTTACCCGACCTACCTCGAGTGTGTCGCCGTTCAGGGCTACGGGATCTTGAACGCACCATTATTAAAACACAGGTACGAAAACAATTCAAATAGGTGGTTGGATAGATACTAAATCAAGCAAGCGATCGCTACACTAATAAATACCTTTTCAGCTTGATCAAGGGCTTTTTACTACTACTCTGTATGGTGTCGAACGTAAAGAATAGCACCATCCCATTTCTTCCCGTGGGTGTCGTAAGAGGCGACTAAGGGATTTTCCAGAGAATGGACAACAGCGTTTTCTGTGCTTTTGTAACAATTGTACTGCGAGCGCCAACCCGCCTGCCAAGCGTGGCGATTATTGCAAAACCCCCCAAAATGTCAATATGGCGACACTTGGGGGAGGCCTATGTCCAGTAGTGGACGTCTTTTGGGCTGAAATGATGATGAATGATGAAAGGCTTTTTACTAAGTTAGAATAGTATTAATATTATACTCTACCAAAAATAACCAAACATTGATTAATCCACCGGCCTCAAAAAGCCACATCGAACTCAAACTCTTATTTTATTATTTGATTCGACGACCAACAATTTTTTAGCGTAATCTCTTGGCGAAATTATAAAATCCGTCTGTTATCTATAACAGAGTCACATGAATGATATTTTTGAAGCGTAAAGGCAACAAAGGGCTGCGAAACGAGCCGTATCTTATTTGAATAAGTCGCGGCTTGAAAGCTTGCCCGCGCTCACTATGAAACTGGTGAGCCATAGTGCATGGACGAGCAGTAGTCCGGTAGTCACCTATTATGAAAGGTTTTGTTTGTAACTGAATTATAAAATGCAGCCATCTTGGTTTCTGTCTGGTCAGGTTGAGCATGTTTATAAATGAGATAATGAAGAACAGATTGTAAAGTTCCTCAATACTCCATTGGCAAGGATCGGAATTTTGAAATAAGTTCGTAATTTTTGTGAAAACGGCGCTGGCGCTGAAGTACTTTTTGTACTATGTTGCCGCAGTACTTTTTTTTTATTATATTGGATTTTCTCATTAGGACCCCTTTCACGCTCGCAGTTGCATCGCTCCGCAAGTCACGTTGTGTTGACTCGTGACATGTTCTAAATATTTTTTTTTACTTATCTGCAGTTACCATCGCTAGACGCATACTCGTTTGAGAGTTTAGCTCCTGGCCAAGGCGTAAGAATATCAGAGATGCAGTCTAGATTTTATCTGGGTCGATGCCAACAGGCTTGCCACCTAGCGGAATAATACTTAACTGATGATAAGTAATGATTGGAGTGGACCTTTGAACATTGTTAAAAGTACATAGGTTTCGATAATTATGTGGTTGGTCCAGTTTCATCGGCATTGTCATTTGGTGAGCCAGACGAGCAGACATCTAACCAAAAATCGAACCGTTACTCAAATATAAAGTGCAATTTCTGGAAGGCTACCCCTTTAAACTTTTGTTTGTAAAGTAATATTTTTGCGCCTATCTTGAACTCCATGCAAGTTCCAGTCGTATCTCGGGCGACATCTTTGTTTGATATCGCTCGGTTCGTTTTGCTAAGGGACCGCTCCGTCACTGTCAAACTTTTCCCATGGATAAGGCTTCCTTCCTACCTCTAGCCAGCATTCAAGAAAAAGTGCGGTAGCAACCCTGCCAATATCTGCGTGTGTGTTTGCAAAGGTGAGAATGTGTGAGTGTGTTGTGTATGTGTGTGTGTCTGTGTGTGTCTGTGGTGCGAGTGATTGTGCTTGGTGGGAACAGTGGGTACATTATGGGCTGAATATGTTTGTTATATTTTGTTCAAACAAAAGTCAGAAGGTTATTTTCAAACTTGCCCTACTCTTCACCCTCCACTACGTAAGTTCAACAGTCGTTATTATGAATTTAATTTCACGCTGACCGGCTGTAGCCATGTTTTTACATCACTCCGTGTGAATCGCGTGCCTAGGAACAAGTTATGAGAAAGCCTTTGCCTCGTGTTTAATCGAATGTCAAAGGAAAATGAGTTTCTTTGATACAACTCTGATACTAGAATGGATTGGTTTTCGTTTGAATTAGTTTTTATGTGATATTACTTTGTTGACGGGCTGTAGGATTGTATGTTGAGGTAGTGATTTGATTTTTGTCTATGACTAGTATTGGTTTAAAAAAAATATCAAAGAGAGTGTAGACAGTGGCCTATCTTTTCAAAGTAACCAATTTCACAGTGTCTAAAATTCAAAGTACCGTGGCAAAAAAGAGATCTCTATTACACGACGCTAGTTATTACGAGTTTGGATCAAACTCACTCAAGTTCTGGGCCGGCTTATTTGTTATAGATGGCCATCAAAATGCTGCGAAGAAAAAGAAAAACTTTTTGTAAATTCTTCTGCTCTAGTATCATGATCAGCGTATAATGATCCCACTGCTGGGACACAGGCCTCCTCTCTACGAGAGGGAGCGGGCTGTAATCCATCTCGAGACCCAGTGTGGGTTGGTAGATGTCATATGTCTTCGAATTTTTAATTCTAGGACACGCCGGTTTCCCCACAATGTTTTCTTCACCATTTTTGAAGGCAGTGGTGATGAAATAAATTACACAAAGTAATGCGCCTGCCTGGGTTCGAACCCACGGCTTAAATGCTAGTAAGTCGGGGTTGCCACCACTGGGCCACCGCTGCTCTAGTAACGGCGTGAAATAAATAAGATTAGTTCGTGTAGTCGTAAAAATATAGTAGTCAGCAAGGTGGAAATAGGTTTTATTGTTGTGGAACTCTTATTTTAAAGTATTATATTTTTAATTATTGTGACCTAATATTTCGACTTGGTTACAAGCGCCATGACCGCAGGATGACTGGAGGATGCGGTTGGATGGTAAATAAATAACTAGGACTACAACTAAACTAAACGAACCAAACGAAACTAGTTAGAAACCGTGAAAGCTTAAAACAGTGTATTAATTGTTGTTTAAGCTATTTAAATAGAGCGTATCAATGAAAAATCAATGGTTGTTTTAATTAAGTGAAATAGGAAAGCGCCGTGAACCTCTGTCCTAGAATTCTAACTTTTCTTCTTTGTCTTGTCGGTGATTTCTTTAGATGTGCTTCCTTATAGATCCCTCAAGGTGCAGGAGCAAGCGCAAGGAAGATCTGGAGTCACCTTTTGCTTCATCGGTGTACCCCAAATCGGAGTAGTAGTTAGTACTTGCATCCAACGCTTTCTAAAAACTATACGAATTAGGAAGATTTATGTCAACCGGTAACTTTCAAAATTAACATTCCCATAGCGCAAAGCATCCCATACTTTAACAGCTATAAACGCAAAACTCCATACAATTCATTACTTAGGGTTGCCACAAAACAATTATTTACACGGTAACGACTTACAATTTTAAATTAAAACTGACTCGTTCGCAATAAGCGCGCCGGTTTCCATTCTAAGTTTCGTTTAATGGGTTAGGGTGTGTATTTGGAACGACTTTATTTTCTATCTTTTAGACGACCTGGGCGTGAAATGTCGGAACACGTCGTTAGCCTTTCTTTCAACCGGAACTTGAGTTTAAGCGAACATTTGCAACCCTTTCCACGTGCATTTACAAAAAAAACCTTTTAAGTCATGTCAGTCTAATCTAACAGAAAATAAATTCAAAGTATAGCATAAACTTATTTTAAACACTTACCTTCCTTCGTTTTCTTCTTTTTTTATTATTATCTTACGTTCATTACAATTCATCACTTTTGATGTTCTAAATTAACTTATGTAATAAGTTCGTTTCTAACTCTCACAATATCTTTCATCATATATATTTATTATTATACCCCAGCTACAAAAATCTTCTACATTAAAAAATGTGCAACATTCGCCGCTGCTAGTAACTCGTGCATCGCACTCGGTTGCGTGCGGCGGCGCAGTGTGATGCTACGAAACGATGATGTGTTGGAAACTGCCTGGTACCGTCTTCCAAATAGTTTAAGTGGGTAGTTGTTGTTCCGCCGGTACCATTATTTTATTTTATTTTTTATAACACTAGGTACATAATAATTTCATATCGTACACAATATTCAGATAATTACTGACATCCGCACACTCACCTTTAAGGATCAGTTGCAAACCAGCGTCGGGCACTAGTTTTCCGGCATTTTCCTGAACTGGCCCTATTTGTTGCAGCCGTGAGTCATACAGTATGTGTTTAGTTTTTTTTTTAAATATTGTTTGTACTTGTGGCATGTGCCAATAAACGTATTTTCTTTCTTTTTATTTGTTGTGTTATTCGAAAATAGTCGAAAGAAGTTATATGACAAGCAAAACATAGATGATAAATAAAATAAAAACAAGAGCAGGTTTACAGAAAGGTGGTTCCGGTTCCGGGTCTGATTTTTCAACGTTCGCCACACGCTCTTCAGTATCGTCACTCGAGAAAAATTTTATAAGGAAAGAATAAAATTGAGTAAGTAAGAAGGAATTTAGAAATTGCCATTAAAAGAGCAAACGTGGGCAAGCTCTTTTAATTTAATTTCCAAAGTTACTCCAAAGGAAACGTTGTTTAACAATTATAATAGATCTTGGAATTAAAAACTCTAGCTAGAAATCAAACACAAATCACCACAACCAACCAAAACGACACTCAATATTTACTAATTGCATAATTTACTCTACAGTGTGCCGTCGCCCTTACGAACGTAATTGATCGCCGGCTGTGCGCGTTTACGACAAAGTCTTAAATTAACATAATAATTTGGTTACACTCTGTGTTAGTGGTGGGGTTGTGTACCAAAACGTTAGCTCTGAATCCAGGTGGAAAAGTATAATGATAAGGAGAAAATAATTTCAGGTCGTGAATGACATTTATCTTGGACATATCGTAACTGAAATCGGTGAAGGAAAATATCGTGAGAAAACCTGGAATATATAATTGAGGAATCACCAATCCGCTAAGAGCAAGCGTAATGATCCATACTCATACTTTCTCTGTATGAGAAGAGAGCTTTTGCCCAGCAGTGGCATAGTATATACTGGATGATATTATTTATGACTACGTTGTCCACAAATCATGTTTCTCAATCTCATTTTACTTCTATATATAATATTGTTTTTTTTTTCTGTTTTATGTTAATTTTTAATCATTTTTGTCTGTCTCGTGCGAGTCTAATAAATATTTTTTTTCTTTCTTTCAAATCACTAATCTGTTTGTAAAATATGATGATGTGAGATTGGTGTGATTGAAGGACAAGAAACGAGTTATTTAATTAGTAAAAAAACAAAGCTTGCCTTGTGTGTCTACAATGTAAATGAAAATGATTATCTGCCTGCCTTTTCCCAACTTTGTTGGGGTCGGCTTCTCTGGTAATCAACTGCATGCGGTGACACTGGTCACCGGATGCAGTTTAACACCAGTATTTAACATGGAGCGAATGCATACCTGACCTCCACAACCCAGTTAGTGCTGGTTAATACGAAACCCCTTACTAAGTTTTCGGGTCACTGACTACCTTTAACCACTTCGAAGATCTACAAATGACCGCCGGGATCATCGGGTCAACGTGCTTTCCGAAGCAACCCGAAGGAAACCCGGTATGCAATGACTAGTCACCCATCCACAGACCAACCTAGGCAAGCATAGCTTAACCTGAAGATTGACCCGACATTTGGCCACGAGCTTCTCGTCCCTGTGTTAAATGATTAACACATTGCTCATCTCTATTTCACGTTTTGTCCGCATTAAAAATAACTTTTTCGCATCCAGATTCCGTTCGCAAATAATAGCCAATTTAGATATTTCCAATCCTTATTTATGATTCCACCTTTTGCAGGATTAAAAGGGTACAGAATTAAGCTTCAAACCGACCATGTACTTAGGTAAAGAGTTTTATATATCACGACACGACTACATAAGGCATCCCGTGTGAAAACATGGAGAGTAACATATACTGTCGACAAAGTCTGCCTAGGCCAATTTCCGACCATCATCGATTCTATTTTTGGTACAATACTATTTTGGCGTTATGTATGGTGTCGGACGTAAAGAATAGCACCATTCCATGTCTTCCCATGGGTGTCGTAAGAGGCGACTAAGGGACTTAGCAGAGAATGGGCAGCAGCGTTCTCTGTGCTTTTGTAACAACCAGTACGGTTGCGATCGCCAACCCGCCTGCCAAGCGTGGCGATTATGGCAAAACCCCCCCTTCTTGGGGGAGGCCTATGTCCAACAGTGGACGTTTTTCGGCTGAAATGATGATGATGATGATGACTATTTTGGGGTCATTTGCCTAAATTGGTCCGTGGATGGGTGACCACCCATCACATACCGAGAGCACTACAATTATTGTAGATCTTTGACAGTCGTTAAGTAGTCAGTGGCTCGAGAGTCTAAGAACCAGTCTTACCAAGGGGTTTCGTATTACCCAGTAATAACTGGGTTGTGGACTATTGTGGAGGTCAGATAGATAGGCAGTCGCTCCATGTAGTATACTGTAATTCAGCTGCATCTGGTTGGTTAGACTGGAAGTCGACACCAACTTAGTCAGGAAAAGGTTAGTCGGATGACTATATTGGGGTCTATCGGTTCCGATTCAATTTTGATTCACCAGTTTTATCAACGCGGTGTCTATCTTGTCCGTTAAGTGTCGTTGGTCGATTGCTGATCATGACGTCATGGGTTCAATTCTCGGGTCGGGCAAAGTGGTATTTTGTTTTTACATCAGTAATATCTCAGTAGCAGCTTCGAAGTCTGGATTTGTGCCCGTTTGGTGACAATAGGCTCGCCCTTATTGCATGGGAATTAAACATGTTTATCGAATTCGTGGAGGCGTGATGCTAATGTTTTTCTATCTTGTCTAAGCATCTTGTATGGGTTCGGCGGTACCATTGCCATGGTGCGGTTCGTACCCATAACCTGAAAAAAAAATCGTAGATTATAAAGGTCTTTCACATTACGCATAGTAAACGCACGTGTTACGACTGCTAAGTTATTTTACAACTGCGTCGATATTTATTGCCGTTTCACGTTTTACAGTTTATTCAAATTGGTTGTTTTCATTTCGCAGATTCAATTCTATTTTGTTTTGCAGGTAAATTATGATTGGAAGAAAACTAATAAACTGACGATTGTGCAAGATACGATTATTAGTTCAAGTGGTACAGGGCAGACTTAACTTTATATTTTATCAGTATTTTTTTCTGTAATTTATCTTTAGGTACAAACATCATGGCTTCATTCATTATTAGAGATCGTCGACCAATTTAAAAAAAAAAGTGATGTGCATTCACTGCAATATCAATAGAGGCGTAAAAAAAAATTATGAAAACATTCTGCTTTTATACACATACAAAGTATTCCACAACAATCCAAGACTTCAAAAACCCAAACACCTACGTTTTACAACCTCCACTAATACTGCCGTCTCTTTCGCTCGTGTTTCCATAAATTCCCGTGTAATGTAGTGTCAGGGCTTGATAACGAGATTTACACGAAACGTGTGAGCTGACGGGCGACATTATCGTGGACGTCGGCGCGTTATTTACGTGTAGTGTGAAAAGTCCTTATCGTTTGGTCACGAGATATACTATCAAACGAAACGCGTTTGCCATGGAAAAAAAAGAAAGAAGAAAAACTACTTCTACTTCTTCGTGTCTACGTATTACAGCAGTGATAACCTAGTGGTATGACCCGTCGGACTGCCAAGTCTAGAGTTCGAACCCAAGACACGCACCACAGATTTTTCGGATTTATGTGCGTATTGTATAGTTTGGAGAAGGAAACTATTATGAGGAAACCAAACCAGCCATGGGCGTAGCTACCGCCGTATCTACGGTATCAATTATACAGGGCCATGGGGGCCCTCGACGGGCGTTAGCAAAAATTTATAAAAACTTTTGAAAAACTAAGGTCATCATCAGCTATAAATGATTTAATAAATCAGTTTGCCGAAAAAAAGGCAAGAGTCGAGTTTGCCGGGAAAAAGGAGTGTTAATATGAATTGTTTGTAAAAATTTTGGAAAAATTATGATGAATAAATATTTCTTTTAATTTTATGCAAACATTTTTTTTTCTGTGATAAATCTTTACCCTTCATAAGGGCCCGGGACGCCAATGTGGTTTCATTGGCGTAGCGTGCCTTGGCGGGGTCCCGTAAAAAATTTTGTGTGCAAGCCTAAAAGATATTTCTCGACGGCATGTAAAGCTAGAGACCCATGGGCGGCATAAAAACTCTGACACCGGGTTGAGCACTAACCACACGAAAAACTACGGTTTCTATATTTTACTGACCAAAAACTTTGCCGCTAAATTCGCGATGACGATCAAAACCAAACCAATCGAAGTAACCATGCGAAAAATAACGCACACGCGTGACGGTTGAACCAAGTCGCATCGCAAATTATGTTCCGTATCGCATCGCAAATGACGTCGCAAGTCGTGTCGCCAGTAGCATCACCTGAGGTCGTGTACGGACCGTTAGGCTGCCGATGCCGGGCGACTTAATCGAGCAGGACGTTATTTTCGTGTAGTGTGAAACGTCGTTACATTGACAGGTGTGATTTGTGTACTGTATTTGTTATGCGGCTTGGATGTTTTTCTTGTAGACTACACGAAAAAAAGTGTTTCAATGTTTTCCTTGTGAAGTACAAATATGTTAACGCATTCATCTATGATTGTATTTAGCTTAAACCTGCGACGTTACTTTTTGTTAAAGTTTTAGTCTACACTATTTTGATCTTCAAATTAAGCTGTATTACCGATATCGTCAAACCGTATCGTCGATTACCTAATGTTTATATTTTCATCACTTGCAACACCTTACTTTTGATCTACCAACCTACTCATTAAAAATGCATTAATACGTATACGTCGAGCCATGCTTTGATATAACTAAAATATTAGGTGCTATGTTAACTTCGGGAAGTCCACATTTCAAACACACTTTTTTATTCTCTGCAGCTTCAATAGTCACCACAAAACAATAGTCTTCCGCAATTTGTCAAGAATTACAGATATTATAGATTTTTGTTTGATTCCTATGAAAGGCCGGTCCCCAGCCACATTGTCTTAGCGTTCCTTTGATGCCTATCGTTTAATATTCTGCCGTGGAACATCAAATCAAGGGAGATGTGCTAACCACAATTATACTCAAGACCTAATAAAAGCTATTGCTAGAGCCCAAATGTTTGCAGACGAAATTGAGTGTTGGCGACCAAAAAAGAGGGGTGTTATAAGTTTGACGTGTGTGTCTGTCTGTGGCATCGTAGCTCCTAAACGGATGAACCGATTTCGATAAAATTGGTTTCGTTTGAAAGGTATTTTAATCGAGAGTGTTCTTAGCTATGTTTCGAAATCTGCTCAACCGTTTGAAGAACATCACCTCTTTTCTAGTTGATGAAGGGATTTAAACAACTTCCACTGGTATAGTCGATTTAAAATTTGAAATCTTGTCACTTGTCACCACGGGAATTGCCGTGGAACTTTCCTGGTTTTTTTAATTAGCGAGAAGAAGCGCAACAGCGAGAAAAATAAAAGTAATGGGGGAAAGCCTATGTCCCAGGAGTGGGACAGTCAAAGCTAAGAAAAAATAATATAAGTTTAAAAATTAAACTAACAATTTATAAAACCCCCGACACAAAAATCCTAAAATCTATTAAAAGCCAAAAATAAAATTAATCCAGGCGTCGTAGCGTCGGAGGACCGCTAAGAAGACCGTTTAGAGCTCAAAACAAAGTACAGAACAAAGCGGACCCCCGACGCTACGACGCTTGGATTCATTTAATTCGCCGGGGTTTTTTTTTATTTTTTTTTCAATTTAATTATTTTAATCTGTATTACTAACTTGCTTGTAATACTGATATAATGATTTTAAAATTATCACTTGAGAAGTCAAAATGTTACAGAAGTTAAAATGCTGGTAGTTTATAGTTATAGTTGTTAGTTAGGAATATTTTTTGTCGTTACACTGGCGCCCCACGTTGGGTACCAGTGTAACTAAGGAGTCTGCAACGCAACGCTTAAGGACTCCTAGGTGGTTCGTGGCCTGTATGCCATTAAACTATATGGCAAAACGAGTGATGAGTTTTAAGGAGAATAGTTTTTGAAATAAGTTTAGAAGAGAATAGTTTTTTTTAAATAAGTTTAGAAAAGAATCGTTTTTTTTTTTAATAAGTTTAGACGTCTCAATATGCTAAGAATAAGTGTAATTAAGTGCATTATAGAAAATGTTTATTAAACCATGTAAAATTAGGTAAACTGAAATTATATCAATAATTCATTATATCATTTCATCGTTATAATAATCAAAAATTATATCAAATGAAAATAGGTAGTATGAAAATAGGGAATGACCCATTCTTTTTATATATCATCTTATCCCCCATATTTCTACGATCGAAGTTATTCACTCTGTTTATAGATCCTTTGTTTCAACCAGAATTGTGATTTTTGTGAGGCAAAACAAAAGGCTATCGTTACATTGTCTGAGGGACATCATTAGCGGCGATATTTCTTATGTTTTGTATTGTAGACCTTTGTTATTGTATTGAGAAGGGTAACATCTACCTAATAGTACATATGATCTATACTATTTTATATTACTAATAATATAAAGCTGTTTGTTTGGTTAAAAGCGCTAATCTCAGAACTACTGGTTCGAATTGAAAAAATATTTTAGTGTTGAATAGCCCATTTATCGAGGAAGGCTATTGGGTAATATCACGCTACGACCAATAGGAGCGGAGGATCAATGAAAAATATTGCAAACACAGGGAAAATGAGACGCAGATGAAGGTGCGCGGGTCAGCTAGTGTGATTAAATAGGGATTATTGATTATTATTGGGGATTCTGTAACGAATTGTTCAACTGAGTAGTAGCTTGAAATATGATTAAGTACAGAAAATTAAGTTTTTATTTGATTGTGTTCGGATATTCCCATCACGCCTGAAGTATTGCTGACTAATTTAATTCGACCCAGTATTTTAAATAACTGTTTGTAAGATGGACCATACAAAATTCAAATAATTTCATAACTCCAAGAAGAGTAATAACATAACTTGCCGATATTTTCATTCAATTTTCCTTAACAAAAAAATAAAAATAAAGCCGTTCGAAACTCAATATCGAATTCTAACAAAAGTCTATTGATTTAATATGAAAATGATAACATTCTAACAGGGAAGAGGTTTGGAAGCAAAATATTATGTTTGGTTAGTTTACCTTTTGTTCTAGGGCTGGCTAACCGCATACATGAAATATGGTGTCAGATGGTGCCGTGATGGTCTTGTGGTCGTAATGGAGAAAACCAGATTGCCTATCCCTGGGGCACTAGACCCTTATGCATATTATACATAGCTGCACTTCTGGTGCAGCGGGAAACAGACTATTTATCATTCATCATCATTTCAGCCCAAAAGACGTCCACTGCTGGGCATAGGCCTCCCCCAAGTCACATTGACATTTCGGGGGGTTTTGCCACAATCGCCACGCTTGGCAGGCGGTTTGGCGATCGCAGTACGGTTGTTATAAAAGCACAGAGAACGCTGCTGCCCACTCTCTGGCAAGTCCCTTAGTCGCCTCTTACGACAGCCACGGGAAGATATGGGATAGTGTGATATTCTTTACGTCTGACACCATAAAGAGTCTATTTATAGGTTTACATTAATATGGAACATGTGTTCGACTTAAATAAATAATAAAAGCAGAACAAACTGTACACGCACGAAAGTTGAAAACATGTTCGGCAGCTTTGGTGTGAAGGCTACATATGCGTGACTTCTGAGCCTGGGATCCTGGGTTCGATTCCCGGGTGTAGCAAAACGTGTTTCTAGGTTTTTCCGTTAGGAGTTTCTCAGTAGCAGCCCAGAATCAGAGTGTTATAGAAGCCGACTTCACGTGCTTTCCCATCCCCGCTCCTTGGCAAGCACGTTGGTTCTGCGCCTGTTCTCTGTTGTCGTGTCAGATTGCTGTGTACTCACAAAAGGGCAGAAAAAGAAAAAAGAGGAGGGAAGAGAGAGTGCTCGTTTTCTCTGAGATTTGCCGCTTTTCTCTAACACGGTCAGGGACTATGGAAAAAGTCGTTGCAGAGCGAAGAAGTTGAAAGTAAATATTATGTCTTAGTATGAGTTCGGTTGCCGCCCCACAGATTACTCATCATAATTAGCCTATAATGTCCCACTGCTGGGACACATGCCTCCTCTCAATTAGAGGGAGTGGGCTGTTATCCACCACGCGGGCCCAATGCGGATTGGTAGATTTCACATGTCTTCGAGTTTTTAGTTCTAGGACATGCCGGTTTCGTCACGATGTTTTCCTGCACCGTTTTTGAGGGCAGTGGTGATGAAATAAATTGCACAAAGTAATGCGCGGGCCTGGGTTCGAATCCACGGCATACTGCTCGTAAGTCGGGGCTGCCACCACTGGGCCACCGCTGCGCTCACAGATTGCTCAACACTAGTTTATTTTAATGATTGATCGGCTACTTTCCTTCATGGCTGGCTTCAGATAACGTCTGAACACAGAACAGTCTATTTGATTGAAACGTTTGTAAATAGCCTTAGTATAGATAAGGCTAGAGCTGAAGTAAGGTGAATCACACTTATAGCTGTTGTTATTGTCCCTTCAAATAGTGTGCGGTATCGAAAATCTTCGTGGTATTCTTTAGGACTAAAAACTTTTCAAAATCTTTATTAACTTAATGTCAAAGTTTTCCTTTTTATTACAAAGTTCTTAGCCTATTTAAACGGTTATTGATATTAAGTAATAATGCCAAGAATAATTCTACAAAAACATATTAACCAGCACAATCAAAAAATAAATAGGCAACTCTAAAACATAATATCTCTAGGGCTGACGCGTAACGATATCATAAAATAATTTATTGCTCTCTCCGATCGACGATCGAGTTCGCATTGAATGCGCGATAACAGAATAGCTACGTTCAAAGTGAGATTTAACAATAGATTAAATTTTAACGATAAATCGAATGGCTGGTAATCATTTTAAATCGATTTCATTGCTCCTGTAATGGTAAAATGATACTAAAGTAGCACATTATGTAAATGAAGTATATAAATTATATATTTATTCAGGAGTGACCGGTTTTATGTTTACTACGAAAAGGTCTTTGGTTTTTATTATTTCATTGGCACAATAGTGCCTAGTTCAAATTTTGTTAGCGCACAGCTTCGCCATTTTGGCGGTGTCGATGGTGGTAGTGCAGAGGGCATATCGGTTGCATGTTTTGATGAAAACGGTGAAGTAAAATATTCTTTATGAAACCGGTGTGGGAATATGTAAAAATTTTAAGATATTTTTAAAAGTTTTAAAATTAAGTGTTTTTTTTTTAAATTACACCCCCACATTTCTCCAGTTATGTTTAAGTCCTATGTAATAGGGGACGAGCCTATTGCCGTCAACCGGGCCCAGATCCAAAATCCGCGGCTGCTGCTGTGAAACTCCTAATGGAAAAACCCAATAACACTTTGCCCGATCCGGGTGTTGAATTACGGATCCTTTTCACAGAAAGGAGGCCTGCAGTGTCGCTGGGACATAGCGGGAACGTTATTAACGTTAACGTTATATTTTATGATTTTCATAATCGAAGCGTAATCATTAACGTTTAACCACTGACGTTAATGATTACGCTTCGATTATGAAAATCATAAAATTAAGAAAACGGATAGAGAAATCATCATCATGCATGAAGTCTGCAAGCTGTTGCCATAATAATAACTACTGGTATATTCACAAACAAAGGATTATGGCGAATATTATTGATATGCACTATCAGTAAAGTTTTGCTGTTGGTATTATCAATTAATCTATTATGTATGGGCTACAGATTAGTCTATTATGCTAATTGATTATCTCTATACCAAACGAAATCCTTATACTTGCTAAAGATCACCCGAGGGTGTTACCAAAGAAGGTTACCCGTACGTAACGGGTAACCATCTCTGGTAACACCCTCGGGCGATACAAAGTCAATTGAAGAAAAACAAAACACGAATTATGGATATACCCTTATAACAACAACAAGAACATTACATCACGCCTGTTGTACTGTAACGGTTTGGCAGAAGTGTGTGCCTACTATAGTGCATACCTATTTATTTTGTTCAGTCATATTTTAAGCCTCATCGAAGAGCTTGTGGCTAAATAATAACAGCTGTTCTATATTATATTTATATTATACATGTATATGTACATATAAGAAGTAAATAACTTAACTTATTTTATTTTTTCTGTGTAGTACACCACTGGTTAGTACCTACTTTATTTTAATTCCATAATGTTCATCCAAAGGTTGTCTGGAAGATATCGCTATCAGCGATAAGACCGCCGTTGTAACCATAAAATTAGCAGTTTTGTAAACCCGTTATGTTTCATTTTTGGTGTACAATAAAGTTTTATTGTATTCTATTCTGCTCGGGTCGATTGAAGCAATAGGAGCGAGCTTATTACCGGGCACAAACCCAGACTCCATGGCTGCTACTGAGAACTTCCTGAAGGAAAATTTCAATAACATTATGCTCGGCCTGGAAATCGTACTTAGGACTTGATCCAAGCGTTGAAAATCACAAGTTATTGAAAGTCTAAATAAAATTATACATTCATCTACATAGATGCTGCATAGTGCCAGTCACATCGGGCCTTAGACTCATCCCACGTAAAAACTTTAATATTTATCGTTCATTCAATATTCCAACAGTCATGTCATAAACATAATCCAGACAATTCACCTCTCACAGGTTTGTGTGGGTGTCATACAAGATACTGAGGATCATGACTCTTGACGTTGGGGCTATTTATACATCGTTATTTATATCCATGTAAGACATAAATGCATTGGTAATGCCCGGCTTATATTATACGCTGGAAAACCACTAGAATAATATAAACCAATACTGGAATATTTCCATTTCAGTGAGTGATCCAGTCCAGTGACTAGATTGGCGGTTTACTTTTCAATTCAGCACGCCCATCATCATCATCATCATCATCATTTCAGTCCAAAAAACGTCCACTGCTGGACATAGGCCTCCCCAAGTGTCACCACAATGTCATTTTTTTCATAATCGCCACGCTTGGCAGGCGGGTTGGCGATCACAGTACGGTTGTTACAAAAGCACAGAGAACGCTGCTGCCCATTCTCTGGCAAATCTCTTAGTCGTCTCTTACGACACCCACGGGAAGATATGGGATGGTGCTATTCTCTACGTCCGACACCATACAGAGCTCCGACACCATACAGAACCAGCACGCCCATTCTAGTGCAACTGGAATAGTGTAGACGGCCAATCCAGTGCTGGAGAAAACGTTGAACAGGGTACACGTATTGATGGACTGGATTAACTCGCTGGACTGCTGGACTAAAATAATTTGGATCAGACATACTAATTATAAGATCATCAACCCTCTTGCCTTTTCAAAGGCAGGAGGAGGAAGAGGAAGGAGGCTTTGAGACCTAGACGACAGAATAACGTGCAGTCAGTCATCAGTTTGGCAATGACGATAAAGTCAAAAATTTATTGAATTGAGACATTATCATTCCCCCTGCCACTACCTCAATTTATCTGGAATCGGCTCAGTGTGTCTTCTTCCATACCTACTTCTATAATTTGTTGTCATTCCATGAGTCACCCCCTAATGATTGAATTGAGACATTTTACAGAGTACCGTTGTGGTAATACGAAACATTTCAGCACCAAGCAAGCCAGAAAGTGGGATCACCAGTTGTGTAGAGCTAGATCCTCTGAACAGTATGGCAGCTATGCCAACTCATCATCTGCCTAGCCTTTTCCCAAACTATCTTGGGGTCGGCTTCCAATCTAACCGGATGCACCTGAGTACCAGTATTTTACATGAGGCGACTGCCTATCTGACCTCCACAACCCAGTAACTGGTTAATATGATAACCCTTGGTAAGACTGGATGTCAGACTTTTTGCTTCTGACTACTCGTAACGACTGTCAAAGATCTACAAATGACAACGGCTTAACGTGCCTTCTGAGGCACGGAAGAAACTCGATATGTAATTATGGTCCCCCATCCACGGTCCAACCTCGGCAAGCACGGCTTAACTTTAAATAGCGAAGGCTGTTATTACTTAGCCATGAGCTCCACAGCAGCTATGCCAACTACTTACTAGAAATTGGGACATTAATGTTAGAAGGTTTCTAAAAGCTCACCGCTCATAGGACATTTTCTGAACAAACAAATAACTTAATAACTTCTCTTTACTAAAAGAACCTATGATGTTCTACTATGATGTTCCAAGTAAACTAAGGGACCTCTTCTTAATTGGCAAGCAAATACTAGGTTTTCCTCTATTTGTCTTTGGTACAGTTTGTTTATTTTCTATAAATACGAAACTCGTGAGTACACAGGTAGAGAACGGTTCTCGTTTCCCTAGAGACGGTTGTCAGAACTTCTGTCTATTGGAAGATTGTGTTTTCATTGGTAACTTGTACGGTGAATGGGCTTATATTTCTTAATTACCTACTGTAAGTTTTATCCAAGGTATGTTTAGTTTACATAACGAAATTTAATTAAGGTTTTACAGATTTTCAGAGTTTTGAAAGTATTCATTCTTAACATAGTTTAATACACACAAAATAGCTGTAAATAATGTAGGTAAATAATAAATAGCTAGCATGGTCGTTAATATTTCAAGTTCAGCTCAATTAGTGGGGCGATTAGACGGCGGTGGACTAAAGACACTGTAATGGATGCATGCGAGATAATCCCGGATTAATGGCTTAATAGTACAGGAGATTTTTGGTTGGATTAGCTTAGAGTTTAAAACGATTATGGTAAGAAAAGAAGTTATTTAGGTATAATAAAATGAAATACACCATAGTGGTCACAAACCGCGGCTGCCGACTATGTTGTCTTGGTTCCGATTCGCAGGTCGCGCAGTTTTATTGGATTTTTTCACCAGGAATTTCTAATTAAAGCCACGAAGTTTGGATTTGTGTCCAGTTGATGGCAATAGCCTTGCCCACTATTACCCATTGTAACAGGGGACGAGGCTATTGCCCAGGAGACTTTTTTTTTGTTTTGATTTTTTTCTTTTTTTTGGGGTTGGAAATCATCAAATGGCTTCTTCTGCTCTGGGCGGAGCGGAAGGGAGTGTCAGAATTGACTGACTAAAACCCATCCATGTTCCTTCTTAGCCCTTTGTGTTCCAGGGCCACGGTATCTCTTTCGAACAACCCGCAGCCCTGGCAGGCATCGGCCCTCTCGGACCCCTTCCAATTTGCTGACATCTCCTTGAGGCGCGCGTGGAACACGAACGCGCCGTCGGCACGGTCTGTCGTCATAAGACGGACGGACGGTGAGCTAGCCCATTACTCACCATCCACAGGCCCGCGTCTACGGTGGCCGGGGGCCACTGGTTGCCCCCCGACCCCCGGAGCGTCTCCCGCGGCGGCTGGGACGTGAGGTTCTCTCCCTCTCACGTTCCGCCACCTCCTTCGCTCCTTCGAGGAGACTTAACTAGTGAAACGTGGTTGTACTATTAGGTCCACCTCTGTCTAACCCTTCGGGGTAGCAGGAGTGATGTTATGTTATGTATGTATGTATGTTTGACGGCACGGTTGGCGCAGTGGTTGAGAGATCGCCAGCAGCCCTGCGTGTCGTGGGTTCGATACCCGCACGGAACATGTGTTTGTATGGCCTACTGATAGTTGTTCCGGGTCTGGCTGTTTGTGTATGTGAGTTTAAATGTTTGTAAACGCACCCACAATACAGAAGAAATTCCTAATGTGGGGCAAAAGTTAAACAAAAATGAAATGATAAGGTATGTAATGGTTCGATGGGCCGAGATTCTCAGGATAGTCATCGATCCACCTTAAGGGATCTCACAGGAATCAACTGGGTGAGGAAAGCAAGACTGGGCTATGTGGCAACGCTTGGGGAGGCTTAACTCCATCAATAAGTGATTATAACAACTAAGATATGAGAGATTATAATAATGGGCTTATAGTAGCGTGTTCGATATGGACAATCCAGTAGATAAATCCAAAAATAAAACATAGTTTGTATGAAGTTACGTAAGTAGTCTACGTCATACCTGAAATTCTGAACGTCTTAAGTGTGCGGGTGATTCCTGAACACATTAAAAAAGAAACTTAAAACACAACATAGACCACAACACAAAGATTCGGTACAGTAACTGAAACTACTCCAATCTTCACAACAGCGAACTACAGAAAAACAAAAGGCAATCTATCCAAGAATTAGTGCTCTTCATTATTTCATTATCCCCTCCTCCATCAGAAAGTTCTCGAAGCTTCTCGAAGCTTGGGAGCATACAAAACAGGCTCCTGTACAAATACAATTATGTTCGAGTCTACGGAACCCTTTTATTTGGGATACTTTAGCTAATTCGCGAACATTTCTTTTCTTTTTTGTAGCCAGTGTCTTGTTTTTATAGGTAGTAATAATGTAACTAAAAATATCAGAAACACCTTACAAAATATGTGGTGTGTGCTACGACGCTTAGCTTAATTTTTTTTTTGTTAGTTTTTTTTTAATGAACTTTTTTTTTTCATGCTTTTTAAACTTAAATGATATTTTTCTTAGTCTTGACTGTCCCACTTCTAGGTATAGCGCCCCCCCCATTCCTTCCACTCTTCTCTGTGAGCAGATTTTATTGAATCATAGCTAACTAACTACTTGATTAAGATACCTTTCAAACGAAACCAATTTTATCGAAATCGGTTCATGTGTTCAGGAGCTACGATGGCACAGACAGACACACAGATACACCCGTAAAACTTATAACACCCCTCTTTTTTGGTCGGGGGTTAAAAATATGTATCTAATGTTTCATGGTTAAATATTTGGATCAATCTAAAATCTCTCGTTTTATGAATTACGTAATTTTGTTATTATTTTTGTGCTTCAGAGGAAACTGTCTATTTAATTATTGTCACAGTTGATGTTGTTTACGGTTGTGTTATAAGCACGATTGCTGTTCATGCTACGATTGCTTTTGATTCCAGATTAAATCGCAATCTCTTTTTAACAATCCATCAATGTTTATTGGGTTATTTATTTGTAGATAATAATTTCAGATATTTTCGAACATAATATGATGCAATGAATTAGAATTTATATTGAAAGATGAATGGAACACACGCACACACTTTAAAGTGTGGTCTTTTCGACAGTTACATTAATACAAAGATACAACACTAACTTCAACAATGCAATGTAAAAATACATAGTTTGTCTTGTCTTAAAGGAATTCATGTCAAATAAAAAAAAAAATAAGAAGTATAGTAAACCTCGCAAAAACTAGGAATTGTTTAAGAAAGTCAAGACGTTCTTGGCTTTGAAATGAAAGTAATTAAAATTATAATCTGAAACAAAAGGGAGGAATAAAATGTAGGAGAGCGGTTAGTAGGTTTTTAATTATTCAACTTAATTGAAAATTTGATCTTTAAAGCAGCTGTTGCAGGCCATCTTTTATAGTATTATTACTGGGGAAGGCTTTTCGAATGTACTCAATGTACTAGCTCTTATCAGTCGTTGGGTGTAATGACTCATTCATTCTCAGACTTGATTCATTATATATTATGTGCGTAGTCATGTGCCTGCCTAGCCTTTTCCCAACTATGTTGGGATCGACTTCCAGTCTAACCGGATACAGCTGAATACCAGTATTTTACATGAAGTGACTGCCTCTCTGACCTCCACAAACCAGTTAGTACCCCAGTACTACCCATAATACGATACTCCTTGGTAAGACTGGTTGTTACGCTTATGTATATGCATAGTTTTTAATGATATTTATGAAGTTAATAAAAAGGTGCACTGAGTGGATAGCCCCGTTTAAATTTCTGAGGTTCTTTCCTGAAAAAATCATTCAGCCCCTCTAGGGAAACTCTCTATCTCTCTCTATGGGAAACTTAGCGTTTCCTATCAGACTACTCTGAGAAAAATCACGGAAACGAAGTGAGGGGAAGGTTTCAATGTCTAAATATAATATTGGTGAGGTAAACAGTCATCTAGTATTTAAAACGTAATTAATTTTAGCCCTTAAACTGTTTCGTTTTAACCTTTATACAGATAAAGGGTAGTTTACTGCGTAATTAATGTTCTATACATATTGAATCAATAAAACGAAACCTAGTTTTATCAGAAATTCAATATTTTTTGCCTGATAACTTTGAAGGCTATGGGGGAGGCCTTTGTCCTGCTGAAGTTCCCACAAGAAGTCATCACAATCAAATTTCTTATTTTCATAAAGCAACATTCATAAACCGACTTCATGTTTTTGTAAGGTTTCGTCTTGTTTTTCTTGAAGTTTCTTGGTAAAACTTCAAGAAAAACAAGACAAAACCTTACAAAAACTTAAGTTTGACTTGTAGCCCGCATGGAAGTAAAGTTAACAAACTAGGATACAGCGAAAGTAAACATATCGGTGACCGCGTTTCAGCTTGTTTATTTTAGAGATCAACAACCTATAAACATGCTGGCTGGATGTAGGGTAACACTAGCTGTAGGTATTTTATTGTTTTTTTTTTTACTTTTACATGTATTCTTACAAATTAATGAAAATTGATAAGTAGGTTGTAAACTAAAACAAAAGAATCAGAAGCAGCTACTGCTATGCTTCAAGCTTGGCAATGGCAAAAAAAAAAACGTAATTGCACAATATAGAGGTTACAAAAATTGTGTGAAGTCCCTGACTCCTGTGCTAGGTAGGATAGGCCTGAGTTTCAAGTGGCAGTGCCCTCTCCCAGGAGGCAAAGAGTGGCCTATACCCAGAAGCGGGTGAAGTCGGACTAAGGATGATGATGACTTCTAGTCAGCATGTATTAGAAAGGTCATATGTAAGGTACAGGTGGTACAGGCAATCAAACTTAACTTCTTTCTCCATGGAACTAATACAGTAATCACGAAAAAATCATCAGCTGTCCATCCATTTGAGTCGAGTAGCAACTTTGATGATAGAAAACTGAAGGATGCATTCTTTCATGAGCTATCAGAAAAGTATTAGTTTAACATCACGAACGGCGTAAATTTCTCATAATATATGGTGCAATTTATGAAAGCAAGTAAAATTATCAAAATATTTAAAAGTTCGATTTCTCCAAAACCACCTTCTGTATATGTTACCGGCCAAACCCGATTTCCGGCTAAACTAGTTTGTCCTAGGCCAAACTAGGACTCATCATAACAGGATCATATAGAGCACCCCATCTAAATGGGTTAGGTTAGGTTAGAACAGTGACCATAAATGCGCGAGCCGAGCGAGCGTAGCGAGCGATGCCACATCAAAGTTGAGCGCATTGTAAATGTTTTGTCTAGGTCAGTGTTATACCAGTAAACTGGTTTGGCCTAGGACAAACTAGTTTGGGCTGAAATCGGGTTTGCCTGGTAACATATACACGCCATCAGTAATAAATTCTCTAATTAGAGATCTCTTTAAAAAAAAAATCGCACACACAGATAGACATGAAAAGTGGCTTTGTTTAATATAATGTAAAGATAAGTACATTCTACAAAGACGCCCTAAGCTGACACGTAGGTCTCACAAACTTTGTGTAAGATTTGTAACAGAAACTTTGTCATATCTCTCGTCATGTCAAGACCACCCCAATAGAAGTTTACTCGCAGTTATAATTCAACCAACTAATCTGTACAGGCGAGAAAATACAGAACCAAAATAAATGTACCAAGTTTGACACATTGATGGAAATTTTCTTAACAAGCCGCGCCATTTTCTTTCGCGCAGTTCTAGACTGCACACTTAAAGTGGTCATAGTATACAAACCTTATGTAGTATGACTTTTTACTAAAAGGTTCCTACTGCTGGGAAACCGGTCTCTCCTATGAGTGGGACTGGGATCCTCCGATTTAAGTTCCGTACCTAACTCAAAACGCATATAGGAGTAAATGAATGATGGATATGAATGTTGAAGGTCGGAGAGGGAGAGGAAGGCCAAATAAGAGATGGATGGATTGTGTGAGGAATGATATGAAAGAGAAGAACCGTGATGTCTGACAGGCGAGAATCGAGAAAGAAAATTTGTTAAATCCAAGTAGAATGGATCAAGGGCAGGAAGATGATGCTAATGTCGCTTTCCTTAAGTATTATAATATGTTTTCCTTCACCGTTGTGAGAGCTGTAGTGAAGAAAAGTACACGCAATAAAGCGATGTTGCAGCTATAATAACATAAGTCTTCGATTTCCGATACCCCCAATCAGATTAAAGTTTGAACTCCCGTATAAAATGGAGCAGAAAATTCCTGCGGCCAGAATATCGCTTTCATTGAATTTATATTTCTTCTCAGTGTTCACAATAGAGTACTTTATGTTGATTTTTGGAATTAGGAAACTGTATAAATGGTATCGGTGGATCGGATAGCGGTTTCAATTGATTGAATACAATTTTCAATTAATTTTCCTGGAAGGTAAGTTAGATTGGAGGGAAGATGAAAAGTCATATCAGTTTTGAATCTCAAGGACAAATATTAATCAGAATAAAACTCTTTCCTCCATGAATCAAAATCAAAATATTTTATTTTACATACACCTACATGGGCACTTATAAAACGTCGACAATAGGTGCTCGGTTCGGGTTGGTTATTTCCTATGGAGAGCCAGTAAGAAACTCTACGGTAACTCTTTTAAAATCATTTGGTTTTACAATATTGAATGTTACAGCGTTAGTACTTAAGTATGGGAGGACAGCGTAGGTCCGACAATAAGTCGTTGCTTACTACAAAAAGTACAGCAAGATAAAGAAAAGAAAAAAAAAGAATACGCGTCTAGGAAAATTCATGTCTAATTTAAATATAAGTAATACTGAATAAAGTCAAATTGTATGTTTTTGTATATCCAGTTAGACCGCTTAACAGCACAATAGAGTTTGATGCAGTTTTTACCAAGAATCAGAGTATTTATTTAAACAAAGCATGTTCATATTTAACAGAGACGAAGCACAGTTTTTGTCTCCATTGCTATTGTAGCTTCACTCTTTTTTTAATGCAACGCAACGTATCAAGAACAAAAGTTTCTTAAAATAATTTAAACCAAAAAAATATGTTCGAAAAAACAGTCCCACTTAACCAATAATTTATTCCAAATCTAAATCACAAAATAGCCAAGCTAGATCTAACAGCTCCATCCAATATCTCTGAAAATCCTATTACAAAGGAGGATTTAATTAAAAAAAAACCTCTCCTGTTATCTTTTTTGAAGCATCGTCTATCGCTGCAATGTAAATCCAGCTGTTGAGGGTAGTCTGAAATTGGATTTAGAAATGGGAATCGAATGGCAAACCTCGTTCAACTCTGGCGATAATAGAGGGAGGCTGTTGAGTTATTCTATCCCGATAGTAGGCTGGGAGCTGGGAACGTATGAGATGACTTATCAGGAGGAATTTTAACGTCAATGAGGACTGTTATTATTTTTTCATTACTCATACTCCGAAAGTAGGTCTGAAGTTGCCTGAGGAGTGGGATGAAAGTAATACTTTTCATCCCTAGGGCGAATCGCTTTCAACTGACAGATGCCAATTTATAAAAAAAAAACTTGTTCTATTTTCACATTTTTATTGAACCATGTTCCAACTTGCATGCAGCCACGATGTAAAATTTAAATAACTTAAAGTTAAGCATTGATTAAGGAATATATATTTTTTAAATAACTTTATTATAATTTGGTTTCAACAATTTCTTTAAAATAACATTGAGTTGGGCAAAATATTAAAAAAAAATTCAATGATGAAAATGAAAAATAATGGCTGAATAGCTGGTTGGTCACAGAAAAAAACAAAATAGGCGCGAAAGCGGCAATCCGAAATAACATTTACTAATTTTTTCTTTAGCTAATTTATGTTTTTATTTTTACTTTCTTTGTATTTGTAATGAAAAGCACAGTGTTCATCTCGGTTTAAAGACTTATTTAGTCCCTTGAATTATTGGCGCCCTCACTTCATTCGGGCGCCAAACCCCGTCTCGGCACTAAATAAGTTTCTTTCAACCCTGATGGGGTACCTGGGGTAATGTACTCTTGTGATTAAAAATATATACCTATGTAAAACTGGTTATGACAAATGAATAATCAAACAAAGAAAGTAAAAGATCTTAGACCAACTATACCTACTTATTAACAAATTATGATATTATGATGTCGAAAAATTCCCTCGGACAGATGAAATAGTTCAAGAGATGGCAGATTTTTGCAGGTAAACTGTTTTGCTTTTAATACCCATTATTAATCGTTTATTTATTTATTTACATACTAATTACATTCTATTTTTAATTAATTTTATAAAACGATATAAAAAAAAAATGAAATATAGTAGCCCACCGGCATTAGGAACAATAATACCCATTAATAAGGAACATTTTTGTTCCTACATTCTACTGAAAAGCTTATCGTCTAGCTATTAATCTAGACTTGGCCCCATTTATTTTTACCTAATTAACAAGTGATAACGTTTCATAATACTAGAAACTAGTGTAGATGAAAGATAATAATGCTGACCAGTGGGTAATTAGACCAGATTTTGGTATCAATAGAACAGTTTACGTGCAATATTAAGGTGTTATAATTTTTGTTATCTTGATTACGTTGATAGAAACATTTGTGATTTAGATCATATTTGTATACTAATAGTTGTCCCGCGCAACTTCGTCTGCTTCACATTTTCCCCGTTTTCGCAACATTTTTCATTGCTGCTCCGCTCCTATTGGTCGTAGCGGGATGATATATAGCTGATAGCTTATATATAGCCTTCCTCGATAAATAGGCTATCTAACAATGAACGAATTTCCGTGAAAAAAAATTCTAATCGAACAGTTCCAGAGATTAGCGCGTTCAAGCAAACAAACAAACTCTTCAGTTTTATTATTAGAATATTTATAGATTTTTTTTATCGGGCCTAGAACCTACTACTTGTGGACTACAAAAATAAGGCAACTGTACCGACTAGACGGCTATGCTTAAGATCCTGTCTCCCGGCCTACTACCCAATGTAGAACCATCAGAGGCTAGGCTCCATAAGAGCCACCTATAGAATATTGACCCGCTGCACAAACCCGTACCCGAACGAGGTGTGGAAGCTTTACCTACCCACATTTGAATAATGGCGTGATGATTTCACCTTAATGCCAGCGGTTTTGGGATAAAGCGAAGAGGATTTAATTTTTTATCCCGGTTTAAATAGGTAATGTTTACATTTTTTTAGGAGTTTTATTTGATAGAGTGGCAAAGCTGACAAATTACGTAGGTAATGTCGATGTTACTACTAGTCACCAGAAACATTGAATTATAGACATTATTAGCGAGGAAAATATTGCAAAAACGTATTTATCTAAACTAATCTTATAAAGAGGAAAGATTAGATTGTTTATTTGTTTGTTTGCATTGAATAGGCTCCAAAACTACTGGTCCGATTTGAAAAATTCTTTCATTGTTAGATAGCCCATTTATCGAGGAAGGCAATAGGCTGTATATCATCACGCTACGACCAATAGGAGTGGAGCAGCAATGAATTTTATCATTTATCAACTATCTTATAAACTAATATCATAAAGAGGAAAGATTTGATTGTTTGTTTGTTACGATTTAACTCAAAAATTAATCGACCGATTTAAAAAAAAAAATTTCGCCATTAGAAAGCTACATCTTTACCGAGTAACATAGGCCATATTATATCACAATTTTCGTGGTCGAAGCTAGAGTAATACATAAATAAATAAATCACTGTAAAACGATTACGCGAGACAATAACCGAACTCCACACGCTGGCAAAGCCGCTGGCAAAACCTAGTATTTGTTTAAAGTTCTGAAAAAATACCTAAAAGTTCTTTCCAATAGTCTATTCCATATTCACTGTACAAATACTCATAGTTTGTATGCTCCAATAATGCTTTAATGTGTGCCAACAGTGCTGTTTTAATCGGATTTGCATCCATCAGATAGAAGCGCAGTGACCTTCTCAGTCTAGTCTATATAGTATAATCCTAATATTAAGCCCTCAAAAAAGGAATTAGGGCCATAAGAACCCACGTTTCTCAGACTGTTTGCTCTTATTTGGTTCGAAACACATCCTATTCCTAAACCACTGCAACTCCTGAAAGCCAGAATCAACAGTACCGATCGCTGAGGCAACGAAGCTCAACGAAGTCCCAGAGGAACAATTGAACTGTCTTGGATCCCGCAATGTAATTAACCAGAAAAGAATAGCGGGTTAGTAGGGAAAACATAATTTCCACACATAAATCAAAAGAAAATACTCGACAATCTCTCGCATAGTTTTCGTATACATTTTTAGTGTATTTTATATTAAATATTTAATAAATCATTGTATGTTACTTATCCACCTAACACACAATGATTTCTTTACAACTATGATTGATGATATCTTCGAAACTATGCATTTTTGGATCACCTATTCTTGGACTTTTTGTATTATTTTTACTTACAGAATGGAACCTTAGAGTTATGGGAAATAAAAAAAAGCACGTTGTATATCAACACAGCTACAAGCCACGTCCATCTCTATAACCGTACCAACACACACGTCCACATTCTAACACAAGTTGCGGTGTCATCGCCACATACCTGCTAGCCTGTGGCCTAGCACCTGTACAACTATGGCCAACTATGTTGAACTATGTTCCACATGTTGGATGTTGGACGAGCTTGTGGCGCCGCAAATCTGAGGTTTGTAATGTGTGGGTTGAGGTGTTATGTAAGGTGATAGTTCACGATGATATTATATGACTAGCTTTTGCTCCTGACTTCGCGCGTGTTGTGCTTATCTCACACGAACAGGTGGCCTACCATGATGATTTAAAACATTATTCTTTTACTCCTTTTCTAGTGTGGGAAAGAGATGGGGCTAGACATCCTGTATAGCTCCATCTCTTTCCCACACTAGAATAAGAGTAAAACAATACTGCTTTAAGACGTCATGGTAGGTCAGCAGGATCGGGATAAAAAGTAACAATACAATATAGGATTAAAATTTTTCTGGAGCTAATTTTAAACCGACTTTAATAGAAGAATATTCTGAATTACTGAATGTTTTTTTTTTCTCTACATAGGGCTGCGTCTGGCCACAAAATTCATCTGATATGAAGCGATGATGTGGCCTGGGGTGGAGCACGCTTGCCTAGAAGAAACATGACCTCTCATGTACACACAGCTCCATTAAGTACTTACCCCCGGCCTCCTCGGACGGAGTGTTGAGGGGTTGGCACATACTGACGCTGTCTGTACATACGTAAGTAGGGTCAGTGACATATTCGCCAATTGTTAATCGATTTCGATGATTCGTTCTTTAAAATATACTACGCTTGCGGAGTTTTCCTAAGTAATTCAATTTGACCTTGTATTAGAAATATTATTCAATTCTTTTTATTCCCAATTTTATAGTAATTAAAAAGCAATAAAACAGCAAAATAAATAGAACATCTCTGAAAAAACCCCTTAATTAAATAATAATGTAACTCATCTGCCAGCAGTGCCAGCAATAATAATTTTAAAAGAACCGTCATCCAAATAACAACCAGCAGGATACAAAACTTAATCAAACAAACTGAAGGGTTTATTAAACGCTGTTAATGTCTCCCTCTAACACCATCACGAAGGGAAAGAGTGAAAGAGACGACGGTTTCACAATGGGTGTCTAAGTGTCTGGCTATCCGTGTAGGGAATTCATGTGTCGGTGCAAAGTATTCGTTATTATCTGTGATTACAAAGGTTCTTGTTTCTGCCCGTTCTAAACCAACGTTTGGTTCATGTTATGGGATCAAATAGTAATAAAGAAAATACCACTCCATAGATTTTTTGCAAAATGCTAGTACAATGATCAAAATAAGTCTAAAATGTAGTAGATTCACAGAGCTAGCGAAAACTTTACGCCAATCCTGTTTTAATATGCGTTTAGCAAAGGAGTGGAACTCTCTGCCTGCGTCTGTGTTTCCGAACGTTTACAACCCTAATCTCTGCAAAGTTAGAGTGAACAGGCTTCTTCTGTAAGCTCGTACCATCGTCGACTTTGTCTCTGTCGTCTCTGTCCTAGCCTAGAGTCAAGAGAAAATCCAACGCACAAAAAAAAAGTTGTTGGAGAAATACAAAACCTTTTGAAAATATATCACACTTATTTAAAAACCCTTGTTTTTTTCGGTAATAGCATCTCGCAGGTCAACCGATGAGGTTGGCTTCTCCTTAACCGGACTATACTGTGGGTGCCATGAGTGTAAGGTCTCCAGCCAGGAGAATCTAGAACCCGGGCCTTGTATGATAACTTTCTGTCTGTTGAATCGTCTCCCATCTTTATGAGCCATTATTGTCATTGGCAGTAAGTTCAAAAAAAAGTAGAATGAGTATTTTTGAACATCTTTGGACACAATTAACAATCTAATCTAATCAAATCTAATATAATATTATAACTACTATTATTATACTATTTACTATTATTATTAAACTATATACTCTACTACTAATAATGAAGCTGAAGAGTTTGTTTGTTTGCTTGAACGCGGTAATCTCAGGAACTACTGGTCCTATTTGAAAATTCTTTCAGTGTTAGATAGCCCATTTATCGAGGAAGGCTATAGGCTATATATACTTACGCTTCGACCAATAGGAGTGGAGCAGCAATGCAAAATGTTGCGAAAACGGGGAAAATGTGATGCATATGAAGTTGCACGGGACAGATAGTTGAAAAAAAAAAGAAAAGGTAAATGATTATGATAAGATAGCATTGACTTTGTTTGGCGATTCCCATGTCGGGCCAAATGCTATTGGGTGTTTCCATCAGGAATTTTGCAATGACAACCAAGGAGTCTAATTTGTGCTCGGTTGATGGTAATAGGCTCGCCTTATGTTACATGGGACTTAAACATAACTGGCAAAATGTGAAAGTATTATTAGGTGCCTAAAACTCTGCCTAACCCTTCGGAGATTACGGTCGTGTTTATGTCATGTTATATAGTTTAACTCTATCTATCTAAATAACGCGAGTATTATGTACTAGTTCCGCTTCAAAACATTATATTAACTTAAAATATCTATATATACTTAATAAAACATCTTTCTTCTATCCCTCGGACCATACCCTAGACGATACAGAATCTGCCGAGCGTATGTTTAATCAGCACCCTGTGGATATTGCCTAAGCAATAAAACATGCTGTATAAGCCCTTATGGACATTCCTTGTTAAAAACACTCAAATATTTCTCATAAATAAATAGAGGTTTATTGAGGACCTCGTGGCTAAATAGTAACAGCCGCACGGGTCGATCTTTAAGGTTAATGGATGACCATAATTACATACCGAGTTTCCTCCGTGCATCGGAAAGCACGTTAAGCCGTTGGTCCCGGCTGTCATTTGCAGATCTTTGACAGTCGTTACAAGTAGTCAGAAGCCAAAAGTTTGACATTCAGTCTTACCAAGGGGTTTCGTATTACCAAGTTACTGGGTTGTGGAGTTCAGATAGCCACCGGGAAGCTTGCAATAAGCTTGCTTGCTTGAGATAAGCTTGCCATTTCAGCTTGGAAAATGATTGTCACTTGTTTGGACCTCGTTGGTCGAGTGGTGGCAATTGCGACTGTTAAGGATTAGGTCCTGGTTTCGATTCCTGGGTCAGGCAAATTGTTATTTGATTTTCCATTAGAAATTTCTCAGTAGCAGCCACGGAGTCTGGGTTTGTGATGTGTGTTGTTATGTTAATTCGTGTAAATATACTTGAAATCATTTGAGTATCATCAACGGTAGTTTTGGTGAGTAAGTCACTTTTGGAACTGCCCAAAAAGGCAATTGTAGTAAAAAAAACGTATCTTACACTTTTTAAGCCGAAAAGTATAAGATACGTTTAAATCCATACTAGTCCATAATGATGTCTGACCAGCTGTACTCGTAACCGTTACACGCTTTAACTGCTGGACGGTTTTCGAAACGTTGATTATGAAACGTGACAAACGGGTTCGCCATGACTGAGTTAAGGCATTCTTTTGATCCTCGTAGGATTGATTTCTGATTGGGTGCGCTTCATATCATATAAAGTTATTTGGTATATTTTCATTTCAATAACGTTCACAAGATATAATCAATGTGAGTTATACCAACTGTTGATATAATTTCTTAAGATATAACTTATATAACTAATTTCGTATAACGTCATCCGACATTACGTTTATTTCATCGAAAATCATTAGGCCTATCGTTTAAAATATATAATATTGATACCATCTTTATGGTTAACACCCCGATTCAAAGCAATCCCACACGGATAGGTTATATTAGGTTAAAGGGTTAAGGTGCGAGCGGAGCTGAGTGCCAGGTCCGCTCTATGTTGGTGAATCATTTGGGTTAGATTTCGTTAGAACAGTGACCATTAACGCGCGAAGGCAGCATGAAGCGAGCATGCTGCGGGAGCGGCGTGACAGAAACGAATCGCTGTCAAACCGACTCCACGTAGTCTTGTCTGCCCTACCCCTAGACTGTTATTTAAAATCGCGTAGGCGCGGAGGGGCGAGGCGGCCCGCGAGCTGAGGAGTGTGTGCTGAGGGTGGTGAGCGTGAAACACATCTGCGACGATAAGCTCGCATGGGACCGCCAGAGCCCCGCAGCGTCGGAACCGTGACAGAAACCATGCCAGTTGCATGCTTCCTTGCTTGCATATGCATGCTGCATACTTGCTTGCATGCTGCATATTTGCTTGCATGCTGCATGCTTGCTAGACAATGTTATAATGCTGAAATTTTGCTTTGTGTTTTTTACTAGGCGTTTTATCATATTAGACTAAATAGGTTTTAATGTCTTTTGCGTTGTAAATCAAACGATTTTGTATTCAATGTATGTTATGCGTATAAAATTTATTTATTTTAAAATTATTTCAATTGTCTATTATATTAACTGATAAGTAATTATTTCGAATAAAATTATAGATTCAGCTGTTATATCTTGTAAATATTAGAGATTTTGTTATTATATCATATATTACTTACCCTTTCTGATTAGCACGCTGTTGAAGACGCGGTTAAAACAAGCATGCTCATATTCTACTTTTGTTCACACAAAAGCCACCTAATTTCATCGTAGGAAACAAACCTACCTACCTGGAACACAGATACCATGTATAGAAGACTCCTAAATAAAACGTGATTTATTTGCCGTCTTGTAAGCTTACAGCCTACAACCGAACCAGGCCGCAATGCGTCAGGCTTAAAGAAACCTGTCAATTATAACTAGCAACCTTTATTTATTGGGGCACGACTAACAGTTAGTAATTGGAACACGTTAGCTGAATATTAACGACTCGTTGCTGGTAGCCTGTAGGTGTGGAATGATCAGCGAGGTCAAAGGGAAGGAGTAATGGTCAAGGGGTCAGTGGTTGGCCGGTTTATGATGGTTTGAAGATTCGACGTTAACATGATCAATTATTCTAAGCAGGCAAATGGAGTGACAAATAGGTACATGGTATATTATTTCATCTGTTTAGAATGTTTTCAGGTGATATTTATAAGGTTATTTTTTTATTTCATTTTCTTGTTTTTTAATATATTTTTTTGTATATTTTTTTTGTAGTCTACTTTAGGATATACAGGGTGTTTGGTGCATCGTGTGCCAAATTGAAATGGTCGACAGGGGGGGTCACCTGCTATCCTTTCAGCCCCCTAAACAATTCTCATCGACTTTCGACTGCTTAATGGACCTCCACAACCCGGTTAGTACTGGGTAATATGATATCCCTTGGTTATTTTTTATTATTTACGAAAATCGGTAAGTGTGAACCACCCGTGTTTTAAATGCGGCCCATCTGATCTTCGTCCTATACCCGCGCTTTCTTTTGGAGCTACTGACCACCTAAATCGACTGTCAAAGATTTACAAATGATAGTTATAAGATTAGGATCAGGTAATCACATATTCAAGATATTTTTCCTAGAAATAATTAAGATTACTTATAAGTAACAATACGAAAAAGTGTCACAAAGCAAATACTCCATCAATAATCCCAGGCCCTTCAACATTTAATAGAACACGGTGACTGATTTAGTCTACTAAAGGACTGAACTGTACCTCTGCCTTCTGGAAGAAATTCTACAAAGGCATAAGAACTTCCATGATTTGTAAGCAAAGGAAAAACAAGGAATAAACGGGCATCAGCTGCAGTTACTTGTAAAACTCGGCCAAGATGAAGGGTTATTGCTGTAAATACTCAAGTAGATTGGCTATAAATTGGTCACCTTCACTGCCATTTTATTTTGTTCCGTGCACAAGTTATAGAAGGATAGGAAAACCATGAAATACAAATTTTAAACGGGAAATAACGTAACATCAAGCCTGTTTTCCCGTGGGGTAGGTAGTGAAGTAAACCTATGTATAGCACCCCCACATTTAAAATACATTTAGGCGCCAGTCTCCCACAAATTATAATATTTTCCCTGTAGGTACACAAGGTGGGTAGGTGTTGTTTTGCATCCTCGTCAAATTCAAGGAGGTAACTATGCTAATGATTCTCGTCCCGAATGAATAATAAAATAGTTAGGTTTTTTTTTTAATTTTTTTATTTACGAGTATCGGGAAGTGTGCACCACCCGTGTTTTAAACGCGGCCCGTCTGATCTTCGTCCTATACCCGCGCTGTCACACATACAAATAATTACAAACGTTTATTCGATAATTTCTTATTCCCTGAACCACGTTTAGGTGGTTACTCTGATATACTGACAAACTTAAGAAACCAAAAAAATCAGCGTTTATTAATAATTAACTAGGTAATTTAAATTGGTTATTTATGCCTTTTGTGACCACATCCTGAATTTTGACGAAGATGCAAAACAAAACTTTGTATCAATACCACTAGTAACGGGATATTTACCATGTTTATTATTTGTTTGTGAACTTCAATCGGGAGGATGGGTTTCAACTGTCAAGAGCCTGGAATCCAGTGGTTCAACTGTGTAAAAACTGAAAGAGTGCCGTAAAAAGTTCGCGAGTGGACACAGTGAGTTTCGTGTGTCGGGAAAAGAATCGAGGTGTGAGTGGCAGTGGTAGTGGCACGGCGCGCAAAAAACGAACAAGAAAGAGGGTAGACGGTTTAGTCTGCTCATAAACATCCACCCGCAATAATTTCAGTTTATCCGTGATCATGGCGTTTGCAACAGCGCCGAAATATCGGGAACTCAAAACAAATAATAAACATGGTAAATTAACCTTTCCGTCCCGGCGTTACCGCTGATCCTCGCCGTACCGAATTCGGTACGCCGAGGATCAACGGCGCACCAGCAAACTTAAACGCTAATATAAAAAAAAGTAAATTTCTAAATCGTTCTGTCAAAATTTACCTCTATGGTCAACTAGTAGTCGATTCAAACAAAACCAATCGTTAGTAATACTAAACGGCACAACATTATTAAAAAAAATATAGAAACTCGTCTATGTCGAATGTCAAACGACAATGGCAACCCGTGTTATTATGTTCGGAAAAGTGTTGTTTTTGTGAGATATACGTTGTAAAACTTTGGTAAGTAAATGTATAGTATGTTATAAGTGTATAATGCAACTTTTTAGATAGTCATTTGCTTGAAAAAATAACAAAAAATTATGATTTGAGCCAACAAAAAATCCTTTGTTGTGAAGTTTGTTAGTCGAAATTAACAAAAATAATTTGACTCTTTAACCATGTAAAATGGTCTTGGAAACAATAGTAGCAAAGAAAAAATAGTGATAATTCATTATTTCATGTATTCGAGGCATATCTATTCATATTTATTGATATTTCAAGTATTTTCATGCTTTGAACAGCGGAATTCTAAAATGGCCGATTCTAACAAGAAGTTTGAGTTAGGATCTTATAAGAATAATGTATGAAGGACTCCTAAAAAACACTGTCATTAGATTACTTGTATATTTGTGATGTTAGATATAAATTTTCGTGTAAATTGAATGAGTAGTTTTACCAAACAAAAATAAGCAACGAAAACAGACGTATTTACTGCGACCTCTCTCATATATATGGGATATGTATAATTCTCAAGTAGTTCTAAAAGAGTTGTTTATTATTAATAAATGGCCCCGTTCATCACGAACCCGACACTGTTTACCGTTTAAGATTAGAGCTAATATAACTCGAGTTATAAGTGTTTATCTTTACGATATCGGATGACTCACGCGATGGCGTAATCAAGGGGCCCCCGAAGGGCTACACGCGGGGTTTTACTGTTCGCGCGAAAGGATAAAGAGGTTTATCCTGGTATTAGTGTTATTGATAGTGTGAGTGACCATGTCAGTTTAAAAACTTATACCTAACACTTTGTATATGTTACAACATAAGTACTGATACTGGTCTGGACTGGTCTTTTATTTGTGGAAGAGAAATAAACATTTATTTTAATTTATTTTAAAAGTTATGTTATAGTCCCTTTTCATAGCCTACTGCCATCAACCGAGTATAAATCTAGGCTCTGGGCTGCTGCTGACATCTGGAAACCTTGTTTGGACATGAGGACCTCAGTTACATTCCCAGGCCACCCAGAAATAGCACTTGTGACCACTGTACTAACACCGCATTTAATTAAATAGTATTTCAAACCTTTCAATTATTACCTCTAGCTAGATTATGAATCTATCGAAATCTCTCATTTTGAAAATATACTATTTCTCGCAATGAGTTATAGTTTGAATGTGTATATTGTAAGCAAATCCTAAACAATATAATGTAAAATCATATATTAACACTTTCTTTCTTTTTTTATTCTTGTTTTTTTATTCTTTTCACGGACCTACGACTTGGCTTTACATCATCATCAGCCTGTAATGTTCCCACTGCTGGGACACAGGCCTCCTCTCTATGAGAGGGAGTGGGCTGTACTCCACCACGCGGGCCCAGTGCGGTTTGGTAGATGTCACATGTCTTCGAATTTTAGTTCTAGGACATGCCAGTTTCCTAACGATGTTTTCCTTCACCGTTTTTGAGGGGAGCGGTGATGAAGTAAGTTACACAAAGTAATGCGCCTGTGTTCGAACCGTGGGCTTACTGCTTGTAAGTCGGGGCTGCCACCACTGGGCCACCGCCGCTCTCTGGCTTTACATGCCATCGAAAAATATCTCTCAGGGAATGCCTGATTTGGTTTGATTTCTTCACGATGTTTTCCTCAAACAAACACTATGACGTCACCGTTCAAAGTCACAAACATTTCATCACTTCACGTAAACCTGCACAATATTACTGCATGGCTTTATAATCTAATCTGTGCTAATTCCTCCAGTCTAGGCGTTTCCATACAAATCGGGATTAAAACATTAACTGCTTAGTACTTCGCACATTAATTAAAAAAACATGCGGGGATTTTACCACGTCAGTGGATTAACAGAAGATAATATCGTAAATTTCTAGAAATATACAAAAATACTGGTAAGCTCAATGTCACCTTATTGGTAACCACATTTTACAGCCTGTTCAAATAATTTTAAGCGCTCTTTGAACGTGTCAAGCTACAGCTGGTTCTGCGAATTACTATAATTACAGATGGCTTACCATTACGTCATAAAGCAGTATTGTTTTAAACTTATGCCAGAGTGGGAAAGAGATGGCGCTAGACGTCCTCTATAGCTCCGTCTCTTTCCCACACTGGAATAAGAATAAAACAATACTCCTTCAAGATGTCATACTAAACTCAAAAAACTCAAAGCATTTGTTTCAATTAGACCATTACAGGCACTTTTGAAAGTCAAAAAACAAAAAAAAAAGCGAAGCTAGTCCCAGTCACAACACATAATAACTTGTAAAAGTACTGTAGTTGCCCATTCCAAAGCGTAGATCTCTCTGCAGAAGAATGGGCAAGAAACTCCATGGACACTCTTTTAAATCAAAATATGTTACAAAATCTTGGTTACATCATTCGTGTTGACAATTACTAGTATGTGAGAACGAAGTGGAAATACGGGCAAATTAAGAGCGTCCAAAATAAAAGACGAAATCAATAATTCGAAAATAAAGTTTTAAAATAAGATAAAATAAACCGTGGCAGCTAAGAGATGTAAGTAACTCCCCAGTAACTGGATTTATAGTAAGAAATAACATGGAAATCACAATGGACGTCATTTTATCAATCAATGCATTTCACCTTTTACCGGTAATTCTCTTACATGTTTCACAAATCATAATATTCTTAAATAAAGACTTTCACTAAATAAAAAACCGGCCAAGTGCGAATCTTACTCGCACACAGGCTTCCATAGCCCCAAACAATATTTTGAACTGTCATTCATTAGTTAGTACCTAGTATTAGTTAGTAAACTTCCACTCAACCGCAAAACTAAATTGGTTTTGCATAGTATGTTAATGAAAAACAAAGTTACTGCTGCAGTTTCATGAAAAAGTCCCATATATCAAAAACTAAACATCATATCTTATTAAAACCAATTTTCGTTGATAGTTTTTTTTACGTTCTACAATCCTAAATATTTTCAGAATTTTCCTCCTCTTACTTTAGAAATTAGAGGGGGCGGGACACATTTTACCACTTGGCTCTAGCGCAAACTATTCAGTTTAGAAAAAAAAAGATATTAGAAACCTCAATAACATTTTTGTAGACCTATCCATAGATACTCCACACGTATGGGTAAGATTATAAAAAAAAAATTGGTTTTCAGTTCTATGTATGGGGAACCCCAAAATTTATGATTTTTTTTCTATTTTTGTGTGAAAATCTTAATGCGGTTCACAGAATACATCTACTTACCAAGTTTCAACAGTATAGTTCTTAGAGTTTCGGAAAAAAGTGGCTGTGACATACGAACGGACAGACAGACAGACAGACAGACAGACATGACGAATCTATAAGGGTTCCGTTTTTTGCCATTTGGCTACGGAACCCTAAAAAGGAATTAAATTATTTAAGCACATGTTCATGCTTACCTTATTTCTATTTATGTATTTAACTTACTTAGGGTCTTCTTTTTTGTATTTTGATGCACAAGTATGTTTAACGTGTAAGTAGTTGATATTCAAGCAATTTTACTATACATTATTTACATACTATAGAGATCTTTTTTTTACGGATGTGAAATCATCAAATGACCCCCTCCTGGTCTGGGCGGAGCGGCAGGGAGTGTCCGACTTGTACTGACTAAAACCCATGCATTGTCCTTCTTTGGCGTTTGTATTCCAGAGCCACTGTATCTCTTTCGAACGGTCCCGTAGCCCTGGCAGGCATCGGCCCTCTCGGACCCCTTCCGATTTGCTGACATCTCCTTGAGTACTAACAGATCTGAAATAATAATAAAACTTTTGGATTCATCGGAGTCGCCACGTAGTAATCCCATATTCAATAATCTGATTCTAGAACATTTCTTCTCAAGGGTTTATCAAGTTCATTAAGCCACTTTCAGTTTTCATCGTATTATTGTTAATCGCACAAATCATAAAGCTGAGATTAGCACAAAAATATAAATCTTATCTATTACTCATTATTTTGGTCAACCAACAGATATTGTTTTTTATATAAATACGCTAAATTACATTTCTAAATCACAGTTTGACAAAAACAAACAAACAGCAATTGTTTTGTGAAACTACCCGTAAATCATTTTCAGTGGTAAGAATTTATTTCATAAAAAATATTAAAATATAGTTTCCAATTATATTTATTCTTCCATTATACAATGTAGAAAGAAAACTTCATTCTCATGTCCTTATCCTAGAACTTTTTTTTACTATAATAAAGTATTCTTTTTTTGTGAGTTTTTTGCCAATTTACAGTTTATTGTAATAATTGTATTGTATATCGTAATTGTAATAAGGCAGGTCAGTTTTAAATAAAAATATGATTTATTAATTAACTTATTAGGTTTTCTAAATAAATAAATACACGCTGTTTCATCCACATATTTTAGAATATTTATTCACTTTTAGTATACAGAGGTTCAAATTAATAAATAAGCTAAAATGAAACTATAGCTATCCAATCTATGGTGTACTAAAATCTTAGACAATGTTCCTTGCTATGCTAATTACTAAATAATTCCATTGACCAAACCTAATTCATCATCTTCTTTTACAGCAAAATGAAATACATGCTCATTTTCGCATCTGCCGTGGCTTTGGCCGTCGCCAGCCCCCAACACCGTAGCCTGGTAGACCCTGGCGCAGCACCCGGATGCAACCCTCTTGTCCAGATCATTGAAGGAGGAATTTTGCCCGAAGGGTGTCGTGTATCGTCGTTCGAGCCTATTGCTTCTGGACCTGCCATCATGGACTACGAGCCTATTGCCGTTGGGCCTGCACTCGTGGAAGAACAGCCTGTTATTCCCGCTCCAACTCCTGTGGCACCAGAAGGCATACTTCCTCCGGTTGCACCAGCACCCGTCAGCAACCCTCTCGTCCAGATCATTTTGAATATCAACGGTCAGCAGGTTTCTGTCCCCGGTACTGTGGTTCCTCAACCTCCCATTGATTTAGCCCCAGCTGACCCCGTTCACGTTGTGGATTCTGCCCCCGAACCAGTAGAAATCGGACCTGCAATCGTTCCGGAGCCTGTGGAAATTGCAGTACCTATCCTGCCCAATCCAGTTGTGATCCTGCCAGAAGAATTGAACTAAATCTTGGCAAGATTATAGTGTGCAGTAGTAATAAGGTCTAGAATAAGCTAAAGATGTGAAATACAAATAAAGGAATCTTTTTTTTTAAACGAATTGTGTGTTGTTAAATTATGTCGTCACATTTACAATATAATAAAGAGGGACAGGTTGGATGTAGGGGTAATTTTCGGGACTTCTGGTCCAATTACCTAAATTATTTAACTAATGGGAAGCTACATTATCCCAGAGTTTTTTCGTTTGATATAATCCGAGGATAATGCGAGGGAAACCGCGGGCAAAAACTAATATTATAATAATTACACACAGAAAATTTTGCTAAACTATACTTATGATTTGGATGAAAACCATTTAATTGAGATGAATAGGAAACGCTAGGAAAATTCACTGAGACAATACCTAAGCAGTCGTTTTCGACATTCTGTAAGCAGTTTTTTTTTTAAATCTTGTTCTACATTTTGTAGTAAGCAACGACTTATTGTCGGGCCTTAGATGTCCTCCCTTACTTAAGTACTAACACTGTTACAAAAATATTGTAAAACCAAATGATTTTAAAAGAGTGACCATGGAGTTTCTTGCCGGTTTTTCTCCATAGGAAACAACCAACCCGAACCGTGCATCTTTTGTCGATGTATTCTAAAATGTCAGCCTATGTAAAATAAAATGTTTTGATTTTTTGATTTATGTTCTTTGTTTATTGCAACTTTGGAAGCAACGACTGAGCAATACTGAGCATAGCGAGGAACTACATAACTCAGAATTTATTACATGGGACTCAGACTTGGAGAAATATGGTGTACTATAATATTTTACTAACTAATTTTATTAATTATTTTATTAATTTGGGCGAAACCACTTAAATTATATTACAAGGTTATACCGACACCTCTGATTTACATGCGGAGCTGTGTCAATTATTTGTTCCAAATAATTATAAGCGCCGTAGAAAGCAAAAATTGTTTTATGTTCCATTTTGTCGCACTGTAGCTCGACCCACCTCCCCTATAACGCGTATGCTGTTGTTGTTGTTTGCTGATGAATGGAAGACCATAATGTAGAAGATCCACTAAAAGGATTACTGAAGAGCGTTTACTCGTAACGGCATTTCATACAAACTTTCAAGTCCTTATTTTCCGAAATGACTGTACCAATTTTAATGTAACTTAATCCGCATAAGCAGGATGCTTACGTTCAAAAAACATTTTCGAAAAATAGTGTTACAGCTACGATATGATGATTATCATATCGTCAACCAGGTACTATACCAGGGTGAGGGGTTGCTACTGATAAATTCCTTATACTGTACATTATATTATACAGCGTACTTTGTATGACCACATAATACAGCCTGTTCAAATAATTTTAAGCGCACTTTGAACGTGTCAAGCTACAGCTGGTTCTACGAATTAATACGTTGCACGGAACATTGATTGACGTGGCTGGACGTAGAATTAATGAACGATTCCTGGAACCGATACGATTGACGTCGACCGATGTGTTCATAATGCAACATTTTGAATATTTGGTGCAATTTTCTTAGACATGGTGGAAAGGACACTGACGCGAAAACTGTTGTCACGTATTCACTACATTATTATTTATACCAATTTATTAAAAACAACCGGCCAAGTGCGAGTCGGACTCGTACACAACGGGTTCCGTACCATTATTTATAAAAAATCACCTTTTTGTATGAAAGCCTCCTTAAATATTTATTTTATTCAGTTTTTAGTATTTGTTGTTATATCGGCAACAGAAATACATAATCTGTAGAAATTTCAACTGACTACCTATCACGGTTCATGAGATACAGTCTGGTGACAGACGGACGGACGGACGGACGGACGGGTGGACGGACGGACGGACGGGCAGACGGACGGACAGCGATGTCTCAGTAACAGGGTCCCGTTTGACCCTTTGGGTACGAAACCCTAAAAACAGCAACCTACGCGGTTAAAATGTACGAAACAGACTAAAAAAAAATCCGATGCAGAACTTTCCATGTTGGGGGTCAACAGTTTTCTCGTTTGTGTCCTTTCCACCATGAATAGTACAAGATACAAAAGCAAAAGCAAACAGAACAAAGCAGATGAGGTGATTTTGAAAATACGTTTATCAAGCCCTAAAATCGACGAAAGATCCTTTGAAAAAATTCTCAACTTTAAAAGCTTGCGTTTTGTCTATTACTGACCCATATGAAACATTGGTTATTACGTAGTGATTGGTTACCAACCAATCAATAGCTCTAGATATCTCTAGATTTGACTGATTATTCTAAACTTAACAGCTACTCGGGCGGATTTTCTGGTCCGTGGGTGGGTGACCTTCCATATCATACCGAGTTACTTCCATACGTTTGTCCCGGATGTCGTTTATAGATCTTTGGCAGTTGTTACAGCTAGTCAATATCCCGAAAGTCAGACAACCAGTCTGGTGAAGGGGTTTCTTATTACCCAGTACTAACTGGGTTGTGGAGGACAGATAGGCAGTCGCTTCATGTAAAATGCTGGTATTCAGCTGCATCCGGTTAGACTGCAGATGATGTAAAATGCCAGGAGATGAATTAAATGAAAGAACTTAACTTAACCAATGTTGCAATGATAAACGATGCTAAAGTTTTGATTGCCTTGGTAATCTGGGATCTTAGATACCTAAGTGGTAAAATGGTAATCGCGGTCTTTCATGTACTTTCATGTGTACGGTGACTTTCAATCTTATCAATTTTTTACTTTTCCATTTCCATTATCGCCTATTTCACATTGAAATGCGTTGAATTTGAGACACTATAATATATCCATATCTACTCATTATGTAGTTCTCGCAAGTCAGAGGTTACCACCAGGCAATAAATGAGTTGATGAGAGCTTGAGAGCTGGTCTCATGTTGCCCAATATAGGTTTATATTAGGCAACATGAGACCAGCTCTTACACCCAGCGTCAAGATTAAAAGAATGTCATAAACTAACTAAAACTCAGAACTTTTATTTGCCAAAAAGTAGGCCTTTCATCATAACAACCGGCACTTATAACCTAGATTTCTTGTCCTCAATGTAAATAAATCTAGACAAATGCTTTTTGCGTGGGAAGGTGCCCCGCTATGATCGAAGGTGAACCCATCTCCGTTGGACCCGCCATGATCGAGACCCACCCTATCTCTTTTGGACCCGCAATCATTGAGGGTGAACCCTGCAGCGTCAATGAAAGGCGGGAGTTAGTCACACACTGGTTTATTTTATAACTTAAGGCATCTACCCGCCACCGTACAAATATCATACCCGTAATGATTTAATCATCGGTACATTTCTCCCCCTTAAGCTAAAGTATTATCTAAAAAGTATAAACTAAAAGGAACACAATCAACATGAAAGCAGTTTTAACAACCGCAATTACTTATACCTACTAAACTAGTTATTATTATTTCGTGACCGTCGTAGAAGTCGCTACGCCCCCGCAGGGGGGCGCGGCTGGCGGGATATGGGTTGAACCCTTTCCCCGCGGTAGTCATTATGCACCTGTAACGACAGGTGCCTCAGCAGGGTGCCTTATAGGCGATGGAAGTGGCGAGCGCGTGTAAAGGCGCGACTCGCAATGTGTGGTTGATATTTTGTCCGGTAGGAGGCGCCAGCGGCGCTGGGCGCCGCGCGCCTAGGTACGGTGAAACTTTACCGTACCGAGCGCCGCTTTCTTCACGCCACCTCGGCGGTCTGTCACCGCCAGGTGAAACCTCCGGTTGCCCGGGGGAGGCCCAGCGGATGACGACCAGCGACGGAGGTGACTTTGTTGGCGCATCCTACCGCTAAGGATGTTGGCCCCCGTCTGCAACGCTCTCAGAGCTAGCCGATTACGCTCCAGACTAAGGGGCCGTACTGAATGAGTGTGAGCGGCAATGTACTTGTGTAACACCGCTCATGTAGCGAACGAAAGGCGAGCCCGCGCCGCACGTTCGTCGCGTGAGTAGTCGCATGTTGAGTACATGGGTGTGTGTTCGAAGCGCGTCATGCCTATATTAACTTAGAACACGGCGCGTTTCGAGTGTATGTAGCGAGTGTGGAGTAGTATTGGGTGGGCAGGTCGCGTGTAGAGTGGGACGGCCTGCCCGGGGGAGTCAGTCCGGGGGGGGGGATGGCTATGTCACATCCGCAGGCACTAGGTCGCGCGGAAGGCGACGGGTGCGCTTGGCGCGCCCCGCGTCAGGCGGGCGCGTGTGCCACGGCGCTATTTGCGCCAAGTGGGGCCAGGCATTTCGTGACTCCAGATCGAGCCCGATTATAAGCTCGCAGAGCACGGGCAGACGCGCCAGACGGTGGTGCTGGTGTCTCCGGCTCAGATGCCGTTTCATAACAAGTGTTGGTCTGTGACTTCTCACCAGTGCCGTCAGATGCGTCTTCAAATGTACCCTCCACCTCCTCACAAACCGAGGGAACCTCCCTCTCTGGGGACGAATCTTTACTCACGGAAAGTCTGCTCGTTCGAGATAACGAATGACGGTTCTTGTTATTTATAGGCATTAATTGATCGACATGTCTACGCCAACCGACTCCCTGTCCAACGTCTACCTTGTACGAGACCGGTCCAGTCTGATTGACTATTGTACCCGACAACCACTTATCCCCCTCGCGGTGTAGTCGCGGGCCAGCACCGAGTCACCAGGCGCCAGAGCGCGTGGCGTGCCGCCTGCAGCGGCTACTTGCCGCTCCTGCGCAGCGCGCACTACACACGACACGTCAGGCCGCAGCGCATCAAGGCGCCCGCGAAGCCTTCGCCCTTGCAACGCCACCGCAGGGGACACACCAGTGGTTGCATGTTGACAGTTACGATATTTAAATAAAAATTTACTTAATGCCGTGGCGACGTCCTCGCCCTCGTACAAAGCACGTTTGATCGCTTTTTTAACGGTCTTTACCGCATTTTCCGCTGCTCCGTTTCCCTGCGGTCTGTAAGGAGCTGTGGTCACGTGTTTTATACAATTTTTCTTGCAAAACGTTTTAAATTCCTGTGAGAAAAATGGGGGACCGTTGTCAGTGACGAGCAGTGACGGTAAGCCGAAACGAGCAAAAACAGTTCTCATTGTCACGATAGTCGCCTGCGAATCCGTCCTATGCATAGCAATTGCTTCTATCCATTTTGAGTTGGCGTCTACCATAATTAAATACCGTGTTCCCCCACAATCCGCAAAATCTGCATGTACTCGCTGCCACGGATGCAGAGGGAACTCCCAGGGGGGCAGCGGCACATGCGGCGGCGCGTCGCGCACTGAGCGGCACGCCGTGCACGCGCGACATACCTCCTCTATATCCTTGTCTAAAGTGGGCCAATATACATAATTTCTTGACAAGTTCTTCATTTTATTGATTCCTAAATGGCCATCATGTATTTCCTCTAAAATTTGTTTTTGTAATGCATTCGGTATAATGACCCTATACTTATAGATGAGGCATCCCAGTTCTACAGTTAAATCCTGTTTCCTTGCAAAATACGGTTTCTCTGCATCCGGCACTGTCAACGGCCAACCAAAAGTGACATAACCTTTTACCTTACACAACAATGTATCTTTTTCAGTCTCTCTAGCGATATCCTTAAAACTAATAGGAAAAGATTCCTCTATTAAATTAATGTAATTGACTGCGTTCACTAAGCGTCCCTCCTGAGGTAGCGGTAACCTCGTTAAAGCATCGGCCGGCCCATTGTCCGCCGAGCGAACGAATTACACAGTGAAGTCGTATGCGGCCAAGCGCGCCGCCCACCGTTGTAGCCGGCTGGCAGCCGTCTGTGGAATGCCACCCTTAGCACCAAATATGTGTGTCAACGGTTGATGATCCGTGCGTAATATAAAATGTCTACCAAAAAGGTACTGATGGTGCTTTGTTACACCAAACAATATCGCGAGTGCCTCTTTGTCGAGTTGACTGTAATTCCGCTCGGCTGCGTTGAGCGTGCGGGAGACACAGCTAACCGGGCGCTCGCTGCCATCGGAATAGCGGTGTGCCAGTACTGCGCCTAGCCCATACGCACTACTGTCGACCGCGAGTACGAGCGGCCGCCCCTCCTCGTAATGAGCTAACACTCGCTCGCCCAGGAGAACACGCTTAGCTTCTTTAAACGCCTGTTCACAACTTTGGTCCCATTTCCAGCAGACATCCTTTTTTAATAAGTTGTGTAAAGGGTACAATAATGTGCTTAAATTACTAATGAATTTCCCATAATAATTTAACATTCCCAAGAAACTTTTAAGTTGTGTTATATTCTCTGGTCTGGGTGCGCTGGAAATGGCATCCAATTTGGCAGTGTCTGGCCGTAAGCCCTTTTTGTCTATAACAAAACCCAAGTATTTAACACTGTCTTGTAAAAAACTACACTTACTTAACTTAACTGTTAAACCCGTCTTGCGTAACCTTTCAAGTACAGCTCGTAAATTACTTATGTGTTCCTTATCGTTAGCCCCCGTTGTGCAAATATCATCCAGAAAAACCACACAACCCGGAATGCCACGTAGAGTTTCCTCCATTAATTTCTGGAATTTTTCGGGTATGCACGCTAGCCCGTATGGTGTACGTCGGTAGGCATATGTTCCGAGGTGAGTTGTAATGGCGGTATAGGGTTGCGATTCCTTCGTTAATAAACACTGTTCGTAAGCGTGCGTGAGATCTATTTTCGTAAATTTTTCACCACCGCTTAAATTCGCGAACAACTCATCAATGCGGGGTAAGGGGTAATAATCACGTTTGAGCTTAGGATTAATTGTGATTTTATAATCCCCACATATGCGTATGTCCCCATTTCTCTTTATAACTGGCACTATTGGCGTTCCGTAGTCGGAATAGTCCACGCGATATATGGAGCCGTCGGACTCCAGGCGCGCCAGTTCGTGCTCGACGCGAGCACGCAGCGCCAATGGCACAGGTCACGCACGTATGTACACCGGTTCGTAATCAGTCAGCTGTAGTTGAATGGCTCGCTTACAAGTCCCTAGCTTATCTGTAAACACCTCCGGAAATTCAGCACATAGATGGTTCACGAATCCATCATCGGTTATCTTAAACAGGTTTATTTGAGTTACTTTAAGCGCGCGCAGCCAGTCTCTTCCTAGCAAAGGACACGCTCCGTTTCTTATTATATAAAGTGGCAATGACTTCACTTCTACCTCTCTAAACCTAACGTGTACTTCTATATAACCAAGCGATTCGATGCGTGAACCGGCCATAACTACGTAACATTATATTATCTGTCTTAATAATTTTATGAGAAAATTTCCGGGTGTACAGATCTTCATTAATAGCCGAGATGCGACTACCGGTATCGATTTCACACTCGGTCTCAAAGTTATCTATGATGACATTTATATAGTACGGTTTATTAGCCTTACCTCCAACCACAATCTTAAACATATCGTCGGAGTCTTCCTCGCCACTGATATAATTTTGTCGACTGTCTGCTCGATCTTTCACCCACTTACACATCACTCGTAAATGCCCCTTTTGCTTACACTCATCACAATTATAATTCACATAACGGCACCTGTCCGCGCGATGTGCCTTACCACAACGCCAGCATGCCTGCAGCGTGGTCGCTGAGCCGCCGTGCGGTGTGCCCGCCGCACTGCTCGCGCCCGCCGCACCGCCCGCGCCCGCCGCACCGCCTGCGCCAGCCGCGGCCGCCGTGCGCGAGCCGCGCGCGCGCCCTCGGCCTCCGCGCGTATAGTGCAGATCTTCACCTGCCTCGCCGCCGGCACCTGAGGTCGCAGGCGGCATCGTGCTGCCGCTCACCTCCGCGTGCTTCTCTGCAGCCTCCAGAGCTAGTGCTAACTCCACCGCCTCCTTGTATTCTATTTTCCTCTCGGCAAAGATTCTTGAACGCATTGCGTCACTTGTCAAACCCGACACAAACTGATCTCTTAGATTTTCCTCAAGGGTAGAACACTTTGTACATTTGCCAAAATTGCACGTTGTTGCCAGATGTTTGAGGGCCTGCAAGTATTCCATCAAGGGTTCACCGGCACGTTGTCGCCGCAGCCGGAACACGTGGCGCTCGGCGATCTCTGATCGCTGCGGTTCTAAGTGATCTGCAACTAGTTTTACCAATGCCTCGTACGATTTATTTTCGGGAAAGTCGGGCGAACATAGGTCACACATTAGCGAATATGTTGCTTCGCCTACGATTGTTATTAACATCGGCACTTTTAGGTTATCTTTTACATCATTGAGTAAAATAAATTGATTAACCCGGCGTATATAAGCTGGCCACTGTTTTGAACCGATACTGAACGGTTCTAACTTGCCGATTGGCATCTTTGTAAAATTAATAACGTAACTGCACGCGTAATAAAAATAAAAAATCCTATTCTCGTCGCCAATGCAGCGTCAATGAAAGGCGGGAGTTAGTCACACACTGGTTTATTTTATAACTTAAGGCATCTACCCGCCACCGTACAAATATCATACCCGTAATGATTTAATCATCGGTACAAACCCATCTCCGTTGGACCCGCTTTCATCGACCTCGACCCTATATCGGTTGGACCCGCTTTTGTCGAGGAGCCCTTTGCCGTCAGCCCAGTCATAGTTGTCGAGAGGGCCGTGAATGTTCCCACTGGAACTTCCCTTGTCCAGATCATTCTGAACATCAGCGTTGGTCCTGTTGACGCCATCGCCGCTGAGCCCGAGCGGATCGTCGAGGCTGCCCCTGAGCCCGTCCAAATCGTGGAAGCCGCCCCTGAACCCGTCCAGCGCAGCGGGAGTATCAGACTTGTACTGAATAAAACCCATCCATGTTCCATCTTAGCCCTTTGTGTTCCTGTGCCACGGTTTCTCTTGCGAACAGTCCCGCAGCCCTGGCAGGCATCGCACATCTCCTTGAGTACTATCCAGACCTAAAATAATAAAACAACTTTTTAATTCATTAGAGTTCGCGATGCTGTGTCCTAAACCACTTAGTAATCCCATAATCTGATTCTAGAACATTTTTTCTAAAGTTCATCAAGTCCATTAAGAAACATTCAGTTTTCATCGTATTATTGTAGATACCAGCGGGTATCTGGTGAAGAAAGAATACTGGGCAAATACTGTTACGGAAATAGAGACAAAAGAGGTGAAAGTTTGCTTCAGTTTTGTTGGGAAAATAAACTATACATTACAAACAGTTTATTCAAAAAGAACAATAAAACTATGTGGACATGGCTCTCGCCAAAGAAAAGAAAAAGTCAAATTGATTATGTACTAACAAATAGAAAAGAAAACATCTCAAACTTAGAAATTATATCAAACCTAACGTTTCCCAGCGACCATCGACTCTTGAGAAGCACACTTCAGATTACACCGATAAAGAAAAGTAGAGCAAATTTCAAAAATTATAAAACCAATCTCAGTACTTCAGAAGAAAAAGAACAATTCATACAGACCTTAAGTACAAATATAAACGAATTTGAGAAAAAAATGAAAATATAGAATCCATATACCAAAAAATTAAAAATCCAATAATCACCAGTTTAAATTCAATTCGACAGAAACCAACACAAAAACGGGAGACCATCCCTGATTACGTAAAATGTCTTATTGCAAGAAGAAGCGAATTGATTCAGAAGAAATCCCTAACAAAAGAAGAAAAAGACGAACGTACATACCTATATAAAAACATCTACAAATTAATGAAACGGGAAAGCACGGAACGCAGAATAAAAGAAATCGAAAGCCACCTCGAATCAACAGGTAGTTTAAAGAAAGGTCTTAAAAATCTTAACAGCACCAAACAATGGATACCCTATTTAAAAGATGATACTAATGGCAAGAAAATATTATCAAGACCAGATATAATAGAAAAGGCAACAACATTTTATCAACAATTATACTCAGTAAAAGATGCTACTCCGGAAATCGAAGCGAAAAACCAGGACTGTACTACAACTCTAGATAGATTCTCTACATATGAAATAATAAAGAAAATCGAAGCTCTAAAATCCGGCAAAAGCAACGGGCCAGATGGAATCCCAAATGAAGCACTAAAATTGGGGAAAATGATACTAGCACCATACTTAACCATCTTATTTAATGAGATTCTAAATCTCAGAGCAATACCGAAAGAATGGGCGCAATCTGACATAATTTTACTCTACAAAAAAGGAGACCCTGCCGATATTGGGAATTACCGACCAATAAGCTTACAACCGAATATGTACAAATTATTTGCTTCATGTCTTGAGGATCGCTTAGCAATGTTCACAGAGAAATTTCAACCGCCCGAACAAGCAGGTTTTAGAAAAAACTTCTCAACAACAGATCACATGCACACTTTAAACTTGATTATAGAGAAATACTTAGAGCACAAAAGACCACTCTACCTGGCATTTATCGACTACGCCAAAGCCTTCGACTCTATATCACATAAGAGCATGTGGAAAGCTCTACATGAGTGCGAAGTACCGTCGGAGACTGTAGACCTTATAAAAGACATCTACTACAAAAGCAAAAGTCGTGTAAAGTTAGAGAGACAAGGCCCTGAAATAAACATTTGTAGAGGCGTCAGACAGGGTGACCCCCTTTCACCTAGAATTTTTATAGCTGTGCTTCAAAGTATAATGAAAACGCTGAACTGGGAAAGGGAAGGAATTAATATAAATGGGAAGCTCCTCAGTAATCTTCGTTTTGCGGATGACATCATACTCTTCTCTGAAACAGCATCTCAACTGCAGAAAATGATTAAAGAACTGAACGATGTAAGCAATAAGATCGGCCTAGAATTAAATACTACCAAGACTAAAGTCATGACGAACCACCATATCATACCAATAAGGGTCAATAACAACACATTAGAATACGTTCAAAGCTATGTTTACCTTGGGCAACAAATATCTTTTTCTAAGAAAAGACACGAAGATGAGGTTAAAAGGCGAGTTAACATAACCTGGAATAAATTCTGGAGCAATAAAGAAACCCTAAAATCAAAAATCCCTTTAAAACTCAAGAAAAAAGTAATGGACTCATGTTTACTACCTTGCCTTACGTATGGCTGCCAAACATGGATATACAATAATGACACTAAAAACAAAATACAAGTATGCCAAAGAGCGATGGAAAGGAATATACTGAACATACAAAGAAAACACAGAAAAAGAAACACAGAAATAAGAAAAACAACAAAAATAATAGATGCTTTGGAACATTCACAAAAACTTAAATGGAAATGGGCGGGTCATATCGCACGTATGGACAAGGAAAAATGGGCACAGAGAGTAACCACATGGCAAGGGCCAACAAATAAAAGAAAAAGAGGTAGACCAAAAGAAAGATGGGTTGATGAATTAATAAGAAAAGCTGGTGAAAATTGGTTCATAAAAGCAAAGGACAGACAGACGTGGAGCAAAATGGAGGAGGCCTTCACCCGTTGAGGGGTCCATATTGAATTTTGTAAATTGATTTGAATATTGAATTTAATATTATATAAAATGAATTTATTTATTTAGATATAATTATTATGAAATTGTAATTTATAATCACGAGATGAATTTAAATTTTTTATTTTTCATGCATGCACAGAATTGAAAAATAATCCTTTATTAAATTTGTTTTATAAGTCATTCATTATGGAAATAAAGAGGCTTTATTATTATTATTATTATTCTTTTATTCATTTTAATCACATATAATTTACATTTTTAAATATTTTTACAAAATTGTATAAAAAAACATTTAAAAATATAAAAAATAGTAGCCCACCAGCATCGGGAACAGGGTCCGGGCTACCGGTGGTCAGGGCTCTTGAGAGAGGAACCTCCTAACAATACGTGCCGTGTCCAGAAGTACTGCTTTCTGAATCAAGCCCTTGATCCAGCTGCCAAGCGAAAGCCTACTAAGATGTTGATCGAGGCTTTTGGCAATTAAGCCATTGGCCGACACGACTATCGGCACAATGACTGCTGTATTCACATCCCACATGTCGACAACCTCGCGAGCCAGATCTAGATATTTGAATTGCTTATCTTTCTCTGCTTTCACGAGGTTCTCGTCATGTGGAACCGTTATATCAACAATCATTGCGCGACGCTCCAATCGATCTATCAGCACAATGTCAGGTTTATTGGCAACAATAGTCCTGTCAGTGACGATAGGTCGATCCCAATACAACGTGATATTACCATTATCGAGAACTGGGTCGGGCGCATACTTATAGTATGGCACTTCTGATTCCACAAGGTTGTATTTCAAAGCAAGTTGCTGGTGGATAATCCTGGCAACAAGGTTGTGTCTATGCAAGTACTCTCCGTTAGCCAGACGAGAACAACCAGAAATAATATGTCTGATGGACTCACCCGGACGGTGGCATGCCCGACACACGTCCACCGTCCCGTCCTTCATAATATGTTTCCGGTAGTTATTCGTCAGCATAACTTCGTCCATTATTGCACAGACAAAACCTTCAGTTTCCCCGAAGAGGTCACCGAAACGCAGCCAGGATACAGACGCTAAGAAGTCTACATCGGGCCCGTGTAAGGCCTGGTAAAAGCGTCCGTGAAGCACCTTGCTCTGCCATACCTCCTTGCGGTCATTAGTGTCTAATACTACAGGCTTGCGCCAGTTCTCGTTAGCCAAGAAGAGCGGGGTAAGGCCCTTGTCGACTGAGACCACATCTCGGTGCATCCCCACGTCGACTGCTAAGAAGTATTCCCTGAGACTGCATACCTCACGGTTGTGCAGGGTCTTAGCATTTAAGAAGCCACGACCACCACACTTCCGCGGGATATACAGTCTCATCACCGACGACCTTGGGTGATGCATCCGATTTGCGGTCAGCAGTACGCGGACCCTCCTATCCAGGGCATCAAGTTCCGTCTGAGTCCATTTGAGTATGCCGAAAGAATACATCAAAACCGGCATGACCCAACCGTTGAAGGCGCGCACCTTGTTTCCGCCTGACAAAAGACTGCTTAGCACCTTATTCAGGCGGCCAAAGAAACGTTCCCTCAACGATTGTTTCATGTCAGCAGTATTGATGCCTAATGCTTCCGACATACCCAAATACTTGTAGGTTTCTGTTGAGGAGAGGGATCTAAGGTGTACGGAATCCGAGAGTTGAGTTCCCACGGATTCCGTAATCTCCCCTCGCTTCACATGCATGACTGCACATTTGTCCACACCAGATTCCATCCTGATGGCGCTACTGAAAGTTTCAGTTACCTTCAGTAGCTTCATCAGTTGCAAATTGTTGGGGGCAAAGATTTTCAGATCATCCATGTAAAGAAGGTGGGATATGACCTGACCACCTCTCCTCAACCGATAGCCTAGACCTGAACCTTCCAGCAGTGTGCTAAGAGGGTTCAAGGCTAGACAAAACCACAATGGACTCAGACTATCACCCTGAAATATACCACGCTCAATCCTTATTGGTTCGCTGTTCCTCTGCATTTGTCGACATCCTGGATAGCGAAGGACTGTCCTCCATTGCCCCATACACGACTCAAGAAAGGCGCGTAGAGTTGCATCTATCTTGTACAACTCCAGCACCCTCATGAGCCATGTATGCGGAACTGAGTCGTAGGCCTTCTTATAATCTATCCAACATGTAGACAGATGCCTTCGGGAGCGGCGAACCTGTTGGCTAATGGCCATATCAATGAGGAGCAGCTCCTTAGTACCACGGGACCCGTTCCTACATCCATTCTGAGAGGGAGAGATGATGGAATTACTCTCAATATGTTGGTTAATTTTAGCTCTCAAAATGGATGTAAGAACTTTATAGACCGTTGGTAAGCAAGTAATAGGTCTATAATTTTTGGGCTCCGCAGTACTACCTGATTTATGGAGCAGGTGGGTAATGCCTGTCGTCAGGAACTGTGGCAGCGACCCTGACTCTAAGGCTGATTGAAACTGGGACGCCAAGCGAGCGTGCGATCTTTGGAACCATTTGATCCAGAAGTTATGCAGTCCATCCGGCCCTGGAGATTTCCAGTTTGGTAACGGACGGACTGCACGAGCTACGTCTTGGGAGCTGATGATAATTGCCCCCATTTCTGGTATTGGATCACACGCTTGTTCAACCTCCCGGGTCCAATCGCCCTCAGTGTGACTGACAGGCACCGACCAGATGCTGCGCCAGAACGAACACATGGCGTCATTATCCGGCAGGCGCGTGTCAGTCACCCCTTGGTCTGGTCGTTCCCAAGCCCTATATACCCACCTTTCATCGCTTTTGAATGTGCGATTCTGAGTGTATCGCTCCACTCGCCGCTTGTACCTACGAATACGGCTTGCCCATGCACAGATCTTCTGCTTCAGGAAGTCGATACGCTCTGTGACGCAGGCCAAATAATCACGAGAACTAATGTCAGTTCCCGAGAACGCCCGCCTCACAAAGCGCATCACTCTAGGGCGAGTATTGCCCTCCCTGAAGCAGATTAACTTGCCGATGAGTACTCTAGCCTCACCGATACGCCGCTCAATCCTGCACTGCCAAGCTGGAACAGCTAATTTTGGTCGTGTAGCTTGGTTACTGTCAGGAAATTTGACGTGAGCTACACGACATGCCGCTACGGCTGCACAGTACAATATTGAGTGGGTATCAGCAAGGTCTTCGCTGCTGTCAAAGCAGTTTGACAGCAGCGAATCTAGAGTACACACCAGCGCCTTGTTTTTCTTGTGCATAGGCAAACGAGGTAAACGTGGTCTAAGTTCAGGCGGTGTGGAGCGATACTCTCGGAACGCACCCTCCAACGCGCTCCTCAATTGTGCGTTGCACTGGGTACTCACGGTTATAACTTCGTCAACATCCTCTTCACAACTGCGATCGGATCGCGGCGAAGCACTGGATACATTCTGCATCTGCGCCGCGATCATTGGCGAAGCAGGCGTAACTGGGTTACTCCGTGAGTCGAGGCGTAGTCGATCAAGTACAGTGTCATCCAACATATGGTTACGTTGGATGACCCGAACCTGATCCGATAGTCGCTGCGCCGACACGCTGATAGCTGGTTCAAGCACCTGAAACAGAGAGAGCATCCGACCACGGTACGCAGTCAAGTTGCTTCCCCCCTCAGTAGCCCCATAATATGCGCGCATGACGTTCTCATTAATGGACTGAGTCCATCGCATGCGCGACACATTTCCACCGGCAGCGGGGACCCTGTTCGGGGCCTGTTGGCCTCGAGGTCCCAAGCCCGCTGGTGGCCGTCCTCTTCCTCGTCGTCGTGGTGGTGATGGCGTCGACGGCGGGGAGAAAAACTCGTCGCTGGAGCTCGACGCAACTGCAGCGACCGGTGACGCAGCGCACACGGATGTGGCGCATCCCGGCGGCTGCGAGGCGGAGCTCAGCGACGAGCCCGGAGATGTTGGGTGTGCCTCTTCTTGAAGTCTGGCTCGGTGTCGGGTTAGCATTGGTGACAAATATGACGTTTTATTTTTCAAAGGATTGTTTCATTTTTGTTTAATCAGATCCGGTTTTGTGTACACACACAAGATATTTTTTTCCTTCTTTTCATTATTTTGTTGGTTTAATCGGTTTTCTGTATTATTTTAAATTAATTTATGTAAAAATTGTGAAAAAATTTGTCCCGTCAGTTTGACACTCGAGCCACAGATTATTATTATTATTATTGTAGATACCAAAAGTCATAAAGCTGAGATTAGCTCAAACGTAGCAATCTTATCTATTACTCATTATTTTGGTCAGCCAACAGATATTGTTTTTATATAAATACGCTAAATTAAATTTCTAAATCACAGTTTGACAACAACTAGCAAACAGCAGCTGTTTTGAGAAACAACCCGCAAATCATTTTCAGTGGTAAGAATTTATTTCATAGAAATTATTAAATGTAGTTTCCAATTATATTATTATTTTTCAATTATACAATATAGAAAGTCAACAGCATTCTCCTGCCTCAATCTCAGATATATAAAAACAAACAAATACTGTTATAAAGTATTCTTTTTTGTGAGTTTGTTGATGCCCATTTATAGTTTAGTTATTTAGTATTTTGTAATTGTAATAAGATATACGGCATATCAGTTTTAAATAAAAATATGATTTATTTATTCCCGTAATAGGTTTTCTGATTAAATAAATACATACTGTTTCATCCCCATATTTTCAAATATTTATTCACTTTTAGTATATATGTTCAAATGAATAATAATTATGCTAAACCGAAACTATACTTCTCCAATCTCTGGTTTATAAAAGTCTAACCAAACCTAATTCATCAAATTATTTTACAGCAAAATGAAATACATGCTCATTTTCGCATCTGCCGTGGTTTTGGCCGTCGCCAGCCCGCACCACCGTAGCCTGGTAGACCCTGGCGCAGCTGGACCCGCTCCAGCTCCAGAGTTTGAACCCATCGCCATAGGACCAGCTGTGTTGGAATTCGAGCCAATTGCTTCTGGACCTGCCATCATGGACTACGAGCCTATTGCCGTTGGGCCTGCACTCGTGGAAGAACAGCCTGTTATTCCCGCTCCAACTCCTGTGGCACCCGAAGGCATACTTCCCCCGGTTGCACCAGTACCCGTCAGCAACCCTCTCGTCCAGATCATTGTGAATATTAATGGCCAGGCGGCTGCTGTCCCTGTGGTTCCTCAGCCTCCCATTGATGTAGCCCCAGCTGACCCCGTTCACGTTGTGGATTCTGCTCCCGAACCAGTAGAAATCGGACCTGCAATCGTTCCAGAGCCTGTGGAAATTGGACCGGCTATTGTTCCGGAGCCTGTGGAAATTGGAGTACCTATTCTGCCCAATCCAGTTGTGATCCTGCCAGAAGAATTGAACTAAGTTGGCAAGATTATGGTGTACGGTATTATTAAGGTCTGGAATAAGCTAAACATGTGATATGCAAATAAAGGAATCTTTTTTTTTAACGAATTGTATTGTTGTTAAATTGTGTCGTCATTTAAACTTACATTTATAAAGAGGGACAGGTTGGATGTAGGGGGTAATCTTCGGAACTTCTGGTCTAATTACCAAAATATTTAAATAATGGGAAGCTACATTATCCCAGAGTGTTACCGTTTAATAGAATTCGTTGATAATGCGAGGGAAGCCGCGGGCAAATTATAATGATTACAAACAGAAAATTTTACTTATCTAACTTAACTTATGGTTTGGATAAGAACCATTAAATTGATTTAAATAGGAAACGCTAGGAAATTTCACTGAGACATTACTTTTAGCAGTCGTCGACATTCTGTTTGCAGTTTAGTCAAAATAACTATTGATATTATGTTATTCGTTTTTGGCAACTTTGGAAGCAACGACTTAGCAATACTGAGCATAGTGAGGAACTACATTACTCAGAAGAGTTAGGTCACTTGTTCAGCAAATAGTTTATTAACATTTTTTTATTAGTAATACCTGAGTAACAGTCTCTGCCCCTATTACATGGGACTTACAGACCTGGAAAAATATGGTGTACTATAATATTTAAGTATATTTTTTTTTGATGTTGCTTCTAAGTTATAACTGGAGATCGAATATTCGGATGCATATTTACCTAAAGTTTGAGTGTTGACTAGTATGGAGCGCGCGTCAGTATGGGAAAAGAAGTTTATTTTAACAAAAAAACGAATTATGCCCAGACGTATTTACCATTTTGTTTTAGCATTCGACATTTCAGCACATAAATACGAATTCAAATAGATAATTTTCCTTGTTATTTTCAACAAACTTGCCAGGTTGCAAATAAATTTAAAATATTCGTTACGGTATTTTGATTACTTCATTTTATACTTACTAAAGAATTATGAAACTTCGCAATCCCGCGAAAAAAATTGTCATTTAGATAGCCGCTTCCATACTTTTGTACATTTTGCCAAGAAAAAACGTACTTTAGATAAATATGCATCCGAATATCCGATCACTAGTTGCAATACAACAAGGTTATACCGACACCTCAGATATACATGCCCCGCATGTAAATCCGAGGTGTCAATTTATGTGTCAATTATTTGTTCCAAATAATTATAATGTAGAATGCATAAATTGTTTTATGTCCCATTTTGTGGCACTGTAGCTCGATCCACCTCCCCTATACCGCGTAGGTATACTTATACGTATGCAACGCGCTCATGGAGACTAACCCTGGATTTCGTTTTTCAATGAATGGAAAACCATAATGTAGAAGATCCAGTAAAAGGATTACTGAACTTAATTTAGTGTTCATGACATAAATAAATAAATCATCATATTGTCAACCAGGGCCTCAAGTCTGCTATTTTTATAAATATCGCCATTCCAACACGATCCCATTGTCATTTTGCTAAAAGTTCGTAATCTGCTAAATTCATAATGGTCGATCATTGGTGAGTCACTGGTCTCGTAATAGAATTGTGTTATAATGACACCTGCACGGCACCGTGGAACCCATATGGGTTAGTTACATCATCCGCCGTTAAGACCCCGAGGAACCCAAATGGGTTACCCTCATACAGGCAAACTTAAACTCTAATCGTACGTGAAGTAGGGATCAATGACGTCAGCGATCACGTAATGCGCGATGCCCAAAAGGGGCCCTCAAACGGGACCAAAGGATTCGGATGGGGTTAATAAGGTTAATATGTTGACATTATTATAAAACCCGTTAGTAGAAATGATTTTCGAAAAACTACTACTAGATTTGAATATTCATTCATGCCAAATTTCAGTTATATGTCGGAGTCGGACATTAGTACGGATATAAAACAGAATGAATCGAAAGCGCGCCAATGGTTGCATCAAGCGACCTACTTACCAGTCTACCCACACCTAAGCGCGCTTACTACAGAGTCGTGATGTTTCGAGCTCGCTGCGAGTACGACAGTCAGTGTCTGATCGCGGCGGAGTCAAGACGTCCCGAAACTGTAACCCGATTCATTGTGCCTAGTGTTATTGTTGTGGATTGTAATTTCAAGTAACATTTGGTAGTTCGATAAAAGCAGTGTACGGTGTGTGTGTGTTTTCATTGCACGAAACCCATGTTCCGCCCACATGATGACCGAGTCTAACAAAATAAAATCATCAACTGTGACATATATATATTGTTACATATTATTTATTAGTGTTATGCAATCTGAAGTAGTAAGAAGTTTGTAAATAGCAAAAACATAAATGTGAAATTAGAAAACTCAATATTTTATCTGTTTAGCTGTCAAAGTCAAATTGTTCGTAAAGTCAGTCATTCATTGTCATTATGTACGAGATTACCATGCTAAGCCATTTCTTTCAATGGAGTGTCAGTGGTTGACCATTGGGAAGTCATAATGACGCCATTATATTAGTAGATTACCAAAATGTCAAAATCAACAATTATGAAATCAATGATAGGCCATTCTGACACTATTGTTATAGCAGACTTGAGGCCCTGGTGGCCTACCGCGACGTCTTAAAGCAGTATTATTTTTATGTTATTCCAGAGTGGGAAAGAGATGCTGCTAGACGTTATCTATAGCTCCGTCTCTTTCCCACACTGGAATAAGAATAAAACAATACCGCTCTAAGACGTCATAGTAACCCCCAAGTACAAATCCAGGCTCAGGGGCCGCTACTGATAAATTCCTTATACTGTACATTATATTATACAGCGCACTTTGTATGACTCCTTTATACGGCATGTTCAAATAATTTTGAGTGCTCTTTGAACGTGTCAAGCTACAGCTGGTTCTGCGAATTAATACGTTGCACGGAACATTGATTGACGTGGCTGGACGTAGAATTAATGAACGATTCCTGGAACCGATACGATTGACGTCGACCGATGTGTTTATAATGCAACATTTTGAATATTTGGTGCAATTTTCCTATACATGGTGGAAAAGACACCGACGTGAAAACTGTTGTAACGTATTCAGTACATCATCATCATCATCTGCCTAGCCTTTTCCAAACTACCATGGGGTCGGCTTCCAGTCTAACCGGATGCAGCTGAGTACCAGTATTTTACATGAAGCGACTGCCCATCTGACCTCCACAACTCAGTAGTTGTGGTCACCCATCCACGGACCAACCTCGGCAAGCACGGCTTAACCTGTAAGAGCGACCCATGCGGCTGTTATTATTTAGCCACGAGCTCCTCGTATTCAGTACATCATTTTGATCCCAATTTATTAACAGCAACTTACACGGTCAAAATGTACGAAACAGCACTTAAAAAAAAACCGATGCTTAGCTTTCTATGTTGGGGGTCAACCGTTTTCTCGTTGGTGTCCTTTCCACCATGAATAGTACAAGATACAAAAGCAAAGCAAACAGAACGAAGCAGATTTGGTGACGATGGTAAATATGGGATGGGAAATAAGTTGAATTTTAGACACTATAATATATCCATATCTACTAATTATCTAGTTCTCACAAGCCAGAGGTTACCTCCAGGCAATAAATAAGTTGATAACCTATATAGGCAACATGAGACCAGCTCTTAAACCCAGCGTCAAGATTAAAAGAATGTCATAAACTAAAACTCAGAACCTTTATTTGCCAATAAGTAGGCCTTTCATCACAACAACCGGCACTTATAACCTAGATTTCTTGTCCTCAATGTAAATAAATCTAGAAAAATGCTTTTGGCTGTTTCGTGAGACAGATGCAGGGGGATATTTATCAATGGTATTAGAAGTAAACTAAACTAAATAAATAATATCATAAAAAAATAATCCCTTAGTAAGAAGTCTACGTATAATATGGCGCCTACTCGAAGGTAAGAAAAATTAAACAAGTAAAAATCAAATTTCCGGAACTCACATGGTATAATTAACGCATAATATTTACATAGCAAGTGGCCGTGTAGATGTTTGACTCAAGTGCGCAGTTCCTCCAGAATCCTTTAGGACAGCTTAGTTGAGTTCGGGCAGTGTAACCACGGGGTTGGGGAGCTGAGGTGTGCCGATAGCAATGGGCTCAGGGACCATAGGGGGGAGAACAGGGGTACCGATGGGAGCAGGGGCCACTTCGACAACCTGGACGGGTTCAGGGGCGACTTCCACGATTTGGACGGGTTCAGGGGCAGCCTCGACGATTTGCACAGGCTCAGCGGCGATGGCGTCAACTGGACCAACACTGATAGGGGCATTGATGACGTGAGTGACACCGTTGATGTTCAAAATGATCTGGACGAGAGAAGTTCCAGTGGGAATGTTCACGGCTTCCTCGACAACTTGAACTGGGCTGACGGCAACGGGCTCCTCGACAAAAGCGGGTCCAACGGAGATGGGTTCACCCTCAATGATTGCAGGTCCAACAGAGATGGGGTGGGTCTCGATCATGGCGGGTCCAACGGAGATGGGTTCACCTTCGATCATAGCGGGGCCGACGGCAACAGGTTCGGAGTCCAATATAACCGGGCTTGCTATGATGTCACGGTGGACGGGGCTGGCGACGGCCAGGGCGACGAAAGAGGCGATAATCAACAGAGATTTCATTTTTGCTGAAAGAGAAACCAAGCTTGATTAATAATGAAAGTATTACTATTAGCGAAGACACTTACATATCCCAAGTTTTTTTTTTAAAAGACATCGACACGTAAATAGTAAGAAGCGATTCAAAGGTTGTGTTTCTGGAAGTTTATTCTTTACAGACTAAGCAAAAAGGTTTGCAACCTGTGTTTGTTTTGGTTTTCGTGTTTATGAATAGAAATAGGTTTATAACGAGTTTAAAATAAAAATAACTAATTTCTAATTGTCCTTTAAAATAAATACTTCTACTTCTACAGTCGTATTGATGGATGATATAAGTATTGATCTAAGACCAAATATTATTTTAATCTTCCCAAATGTCAAAATTCTTAAAATAAGAAAACCATTTTCTTACCTGTTTTGTGTTTGCTAGGTGTTATACAAACTATGCTTTCCAAGAATTTTTCGAACGTTTTTATACAAAATTGTATCTTTGATGCGATTACGATACAAAACAGATAACGTTTTATTGTTGTTAATCTGGTTATTAAGATACAATAGTGATAAACGTTTGATTGGATTACTTTGTCTGATTGATTATATCACATGTTTCACGTACAATGCTTTAACATAGCACTAAAGTATTTAAGTAATCGGTACTTAGAGCAAGATTCTATAGGATGTTCCAAGTTCGTTAAAAGAGGATTTATATCATAAACGCTCTATTATAAACAAGAGCGTTTATATTATAAACGCTCGTGTTATTGTAAACTTTATAAGAAGCCCCAAGGCACAGACTAACACAGGTATTCTTAGTCATGAACTGAGTTTAAGTGGATTAACCACGCCCACATTCCGCCCTGTTTGTTTATAAATAAACGCCTTCTTATCATCTGTCAAATTTGAAGTTATTAGGAAAACTATTAATTATAAACTCTTTCTATATTTAATCTTAAATATTGATTGAAGTGAGATATGACATCTTTAGCATTGATTGAAGCAGAATGCAACTATAGGTTTTACAGAGATAGGCAGCTGGAGGAGGTACCTTATTCGAAAATCCGTCAATTGAGGTCAAAAAATCTAGGGATACGATTTGGTACGTGTTTTCAACTGTTGTCATGACAATACAGTTCGATTAAATCCAAAAATGGATTTGGTGTGGCTCTTAGTTTCTCTCTTCATTTTGTGTGATTACTAATCCTCTCAAAACGGTGGAGGAAACCAGAAAACGTTACTGGGAACATTACGGGCTAATTATGATCGTTATCACTGACGGATTCTCACTTTATGTAGGGCCTATTTCCAGAATTATAACTCATTTTCCGAACGAAAAGTAGATAGTTAGATCTATATTAATGTGATAAAGAGGTAATTTTTTTTGTAAAGTTGTAAGTTTGTATGTAGCAGTTAGTCTTTAGAACTACCTATCCCGTGGGTTAATTTCCGTGCATAACGCACATTTCCGAGCAAAAGCTAGTGTAGATATAGAAATTGCTTTACCTAAAAACATTTCATAAAGTCCGCTGAAATGTCGACGCTCACGCTGTGCGGTCAATTCACACAAACACACTGTGAGATTGAGCATCTCATGTTACGATTTATGTAGTGCCATGGCGATTTATGTACTGTGGGTAAACTCGCTTCGAACATATCGTCCCAAATTGAATTCGTTCTATTTGGGATAAATCAGTTTTCTTGGCTGTTACTATCTTGAACGATGAGCGGCTCAGTTGCAGTGCGCTAATTGGACTGCAAAACTGAAGAGAAACCTTGGCACAAGGTGCAACGTGGAATATTAGCAGATTTCTTTTTAAATAAAAAACTTTGCCACTGTCTTTGTCAGTACTTGATGATGCAGTAGAAGGGACGAGGACACTAAATAAATTCAAAGTCTACAACGAAATCGATTTTTTGCTTTAGAACTTTGGAAAGGGCAACTACAGTTCTTTCAAAAATTATTATTTCTTGTGGTTGGGACTATGGCTATCGTTTTTTTTTTTTGAATTTCTTATGTGCCTGTAATAGTATACTAGAAATAAATGCTTTGAGTTTGAGTTTAACTTTGAATCAGCACCCCAATTTGAGTAACGCACTTTCAAAATTCTTAGTCCACTGCTTCTTTTTTTCAGTTTTATATGTCGCATCATGGGTGGCCGAGATGCGAAGCATCGGGTCTTCTTCACGATCCGCCATAGTTTTAGGTAGATGTGGGCACTGTCGTGGGTACTCGAACGAAATACTCATTTAAATTTAAATTAAATTACAATAACTTTATTCAAAGTAACGGTTCACAAGAAACAAACACGTGCGTTGGTAACTGAGCGTCTGCAGAGACTGTTGGAGTTCGACTGTCGCAACACTCCGTCCCTCTGCTAGGGTTCACTGCATCCCCTCTACCGACGATCGTGTCCAAGCGGTAGGGCGCGCTTGCGTTTCTAGTGACGTTATTATTAGTTCACGAAACTAATTGTTAGATGGCGCTGTCTGTTGCACCATGGCGCCACGACACGGCCATCCCTGACTAGCACCCGTCCTCGGGTGTAGTACCTGTGGACAAAATGTGCTCAGAGAGTAATCTAGCTCGGCTATCCTGCCAATAGAAACAAAGGTGGATTCTCCATGGTACTTATTTTTTTCTAAATCTAAGTACAATAATCAACTATCATGATTTACAATGCCCTATTATTAAGGGTTCATACTCAGTGCTTCCTGCACAACATCACTAATTGGAAAAGATCCGATCAACAAGTTTACAACATAGTAATTCTAACAATTCTGTTACTCTTTACCATAGCTCATTGATAAGCAATGCATACTCAACTCTTAAAACTCTCATCGTAATCTGTGCACCAACACAGGCCAGAATCGCACCAACGACTCTTTCCAAATCTGCCACCACATATGCTACAACACCTGAGGGGCTCTGTGCACCAACACAGATACGAATCGCACCAACGATTCTCAAAAATCTAGCGCAACATGGGCTACAACACATGAAGCGCTCTGTGCACCAACACAGTTAGAAATCGCACCAACGATTATCCAACATCTAGCGCAATATGTGCTACAACACTTGAAGCGCTCTGTGCACAAACACAGACAGAAATCGCACCAACGATTCCTTGTAGACCCATCGCCACATGTTACTCATGAGGTGCGGTCTAAAGTTTCGAGTATGAGTGTGCAAGCCGTTTTTAATCAGATTTGGTCTCACTACCACTGTCATCAACTATGACATCTAATTCTCGAGGAACTTGGTGATCGGGGATCTTCCTCACACGATCATGTGGGTATTTGTAGGTTCGCTTGGAGTAAAGCGCCTTTAGTAGGTATCTATCCCGGTCTAACACCTCAATAATTTTAAATGGGCCTTTGAATTTAGGATCTAATTTTGTCTGATTCCTTTCCTCATTTTCAATTAAAACATAATCATTAATTGCCAACATTAAAACTTGAGCCTTATTTTGGTCAAATCGATTTTTGTCATAATTGGCATTCTTAACAATATTCTGTGTCGCGTGCTCTCTGATCTCATCCAAATTAACGTCAGTCACATCTTCATCAGCGGTTACTAAACTAAGTGGTCTTGCTACCTTTCCAATCATCAACTCGACAGGGCTAGATTTAGTCACTCTATTAATAGTGGAGTTCATAGCCAACTGAACCTCTCCTAACACGTCTTGCCAAGAGCGGTCACGACTGGTCTCTACGGCTGTTAACATACTCTTGAGAGTACTCATTACCCTTTCGACTTGACCGTTTGCACGACTGCCTCCCGTAGCTATCAATTGCAACTCTTATGTTGTTAGTAGTACAGAAACTAGAAAAATCTTTGCTTGCGAAACAACGACCTTGATCTGCTATTATGCGTTTCGGTGCACCAAACAAGGCTATACAGAACTCAATAGCGCAAATACTACTGTTAGTGTCGATGTTAAGTGAATGGCGAAGTAACACAAATTTGGTAAACGCATCGATAATGACAAACACGCACTCCTTGATGTCGTTCTTACCAGACAATTTACCAGAAGCGTCAATATGAATTGTGTGCCATGGGATATTAAACTTAGGAATAGGGTGAAGTTCTGCTTGAATTTTACCCGAGTGGGGGGCTTCGCTACTTTACAAGTGATACAATTGTCGACAAATTTTCTCACATATTTCGACAGGCCTTTGAACCAATAGGGCTCTTAAATCTTTTAGAGAGTTTTCTCCCACCCCAAATGCATGATGGACTCATGGACGTTATTAATTACAGACCACCTAAGCGATCTTGGTACAATAGGCATGGAGTGCGACCGTTACGCTGAATTTTGCGATGCAAAACATTTTTGCGAATTTCGTAAGTTTTCCGAGTTTCCTCAGGAAAAACTTCATTACGAAGATCAGACACAATCTTACTGATCTCTTCGTCCTTTTCCTGTTCTGCTTGCAACCAGTTACTAGAAAGCTCAGCTAAATCGACACGCTTTTGTTCTACTCGAGTGAATGCAAATTTAGATGTAGGCAGGGGATTTCTAGACAAAGTCTACATGGCTCATCCTAATGCCTTCACGGTAAACAATGTCAAACTCAAATGACTGCATGTATGCCCACCAACGATGAACTCGTGGAGACAAGTCAGTTTTGTTTTTAGAAGCTTTAACAGCACTGCAGTCTGTCACGACGGTAAACTTACGACCTAGTAAATAATGCCAGCATTTTCGGCAACTAAAGTCTCTAACTCAAAAGAATGAAACTTTGATTCGGCTGGGGACGTGCGACGACTGTAAAAAGCAACCACGTTGTTTCCCGTGAATCTTTTGAATAAAAATGGCACCATATCCTACAGCACTGGCATCGGTATGTAACGCGATGGAATGCTCAGGGTCAAAATTGTTAGAACTGGCTCACTGGTTAAATAAGAAATTATTTTTTGACAGTTACAATTTTATTTGGGTTAAGTCTAATTTGACTGTTCCCAACCACACGCTTAAATATTCAACCTGTCCCTTAAGGAATGAACACTTGACAAAATTCCAAGGAAAAATCAGCTATTGTAAATTTATCGAGTACAGTGCGAAGACGAACTAAACTCCTCCATAGAGGAACCTATCCTATCCTATTATTAAAATTAAGCAATGTCACCTAATGCTTTCATCACTGCACGCTGATAAACTGAGCTTGCATTCTTCAAACCAAACGGCATGGTCAAATACTCCGACTGACCGTTAGGTGTGACGAACGCAGTGCGTTCTATTGATTCAGGGTGCACTGGTATCTGGTGGTAGCCTGATAACATATCAAGACATGTGAACCATGTGGCACTACCTAACCTAGATACGAGGTCCTCTATTAATGGTAGTGGGAACCTATCAGACAGTGTTGTCGTTTAGTTGCCTGTTGCCGACACACATGCGATCTGAACCATCCTTTTTCTTAACGAGCAATACAGGAATAGAAAAAGGCGAACACCTTGGCCTAATAATACCTGCTTCCTCTAATTCCCGAACTTTAACAGTGATAACTTCGCGTTCACTAGCATTAAGCCTATAAGGGCGACGATTAACTGTAAGACTAGGATCTAAAAGCCGAATTTGCAAGTATCCTGTCGTAACACGGGATCTAAAAACACCACTAGAAAACTAAGATGAATATTGTGTCAAAAGATCAATGAATTGGGAATGGAATTCTGACTGAATGTCTGTTTAAACTTTATGGAATTCAATTTGACAGTTAGAGTCTAAATCAAGCTTATTTGAAACATCACATAACCTAACAACCTTATCACGACACAAAACAACACTATCAGACGTCATACTAACGTTAACTCCCTGGTCTAAAATCTCACGGCCAATTAAAATACCATTTTTAAGACAACTATCCGGTACAACATGAAATAATATCTCTAATCTTAAATCGTTAATCATAACCTCAGATAAAATTTGTAGGGTACTTTGCACACTACCATGACCAATCCCGGTTAAATTTACAATGTTATTTACACGCTTGCCACTGAACTGTGACGCAACATTATCCCTGATGAGAGAGCATTCGGTACCAGAATCTTAATAAAATGGGTACGACTCACCAGTTTTCATCAGCACACTGCTGGGATTGCTGACATAGCAAACGTCAACGCGTCGCTCACTGCTCGCCGCTGCAGCCTGCTGCAGGCGCTGCTCTGGAAATGCTTCGGCCGCCTCCACCGCTTCGTGGTCATTTCGTAGCAATCGAAGTGAATTCTCGTCGCACCGTGACGTCATCGCTCCATTTTCAGTGTTTTCTTCAGTTCGAGTGAATCTCACTTCTGATGTCGCATCATGGGTGGCCGAGATGCGAAACATCGGGTCTTCTTCACGATCCGACATAGTTTTAGGTAGATGTGGGCACTGTCGTGGGTACTCGAACGAAATACTCATTTAAATTTAAATTAAATTTAAATCACAATAACTTTATTCAAAGTAACGGTTCACAAGAAACAAACACGTGCGTTGGTAACTGAGCGTCTGCAGAGACTGTTGGAGTTCGACTGTCGCAACACTCCGTCCCTCTGCTAGGGTTCACTGCATCCCCTCTACCGACGATCGTGTCCAAGCGGTAGGGCGCGCTTGCGTTTCTAGTGACGTTATTATTAGTTCACGAAACTAATTGTTAGATGGCGCTGTCTGTTGCACCATGGCGCCACGACATATATATATGTTTGAATGGCATTATCATTGTAAGTCAGTCACTCAATTTCTCCTCAGATAAACAACAACCTGTACATTGTACGCTTCTGCGCTAGTGCTAAATTGTACCTACGTAACGATTTTTTATTGTACGTTATTAATTGTCATATGTATGATATTATTTATTTATGGCAGCTTATGAACAATCTGTTAGCCTGAGTTGTAAATATGCATTTTATTATCTTTATGATGCACTTTTACTGCAGTTTTAATGTTTATACGGGGTCGTCACGAGGATTCCTGGTTATCTATTTACCGCAAAATGTAATGTAAGACTACTATTATCCCCGGCAACTGGGTCTCGAGGTGGCATTGCACAAGTCCGAAGCCATGTGCTTTCATGGGCCGCGGAACGCGCCACTACCATCTTCGGGATTCATACTGACGGTAGGAGGGGTTCCAATCGGCGTCGAGTCGACGCTGTAGTACCTAGGGCTTGGCCTCGACAGCCGGTGGAACTTCGTGGAGCACTTCCGACGTATGGTTTGGTGGACGGTGAGTAATGGGCTAGCTCACCGTCCGTCCATCTTATGACGACAGGCCGTGCCGACGGCGCGTTTGTGTTCCACGCGTGGTTCAAGGAGATGTCAGCAAATCGGAATGCGTCCGAGAGGGCCGATGCCTGCCAGGGCTGCGGGCCTGTTCAAAAGAAATACCGTAGCCGTGGAACACAAAGCGCTAAGAAGGAACATGGATGGGTTTTAGTCAGTCAAGTCTGACACTCCCTTCCGCTCCGCCCAGAGCGGGAGTACTACTATTATCCGTATAGTCAATTCATGTAAGAGAGTGCGCATATATTTGCACTCACATGTGTGCACTATAAGCGTTGCTCCATATCTATCAGCACCGAATCGCATTTTTCCATGCGCCTATCCTTTTCTGTCGCTCAGAACAGTCATTTGCTAGAACGAGAAACAGAGCGTGCTGTCGAGCGCATGGTCGATGCTGTGGTGATTAGGTTTAACCCTAATATCTACTGCCTACTTGTTGGTGTGTTTGTTTAAAAGGCTTATTCCCATTTCATCTCCTTACCATCTCTTCCCACATGTCGATTCGTCAAACAAATGGCATCTGTTTTAAATACAGTCGGCACTTATTTAATTGTGTCGGAGTGCATTCGATCCTCAATTTAGGGTTATAAATTGACAATTTTGAAAAACATTACACAGGTGTGTGTGATAAACATATAAATTCGTTATCCAAATCCAAGGACTTTTAGTAATCACCAAACTAAATTAGATCAATTATTGTGAGTTTCAGTAATCTTTAATTTACGACATAAGATTAATAATAAATAAAACTTTTATTTATTATATGACCGGACAGCTACTGTTTTAATAAATATAGATATCAGCTGCTTCCTAAGATGATAACGATGTTAGCATTTGTTTTGATAATTTATCGGCAATCTTTTATTTAGTTTGCGAAATTATAATACAGTTCATAACTGGCGGGCAGCAAATAACACGTTTGCTGGTTTGTAATATTTTATAATCAATTATGCGTAAAAAGTAGTGTAAACAGCCTCCTACCACATAGCCACATGCGTATTCTGTACCTGCATTAAACTAATATGATGCCCTTGACACTAACTTGATTTATATATTAGAAAGCAGAGATATTTTATATAATTTATATCACGAAAAATCTCTGACTTCAGATCAAGTCTTTCACACTTATGTTAGAAACTATTCGAAAATATTCAAAAGTGTCTGCGCTCAAGCAAAATCTCAAATAATAAGTAATAAAATTGGTAATTCTAATAATAAAATAAAAACGGTGTGGCAGGTAATTAACAGAGAAACCGGTAAGACTCAACAACAAGATAAGAGTGAATTGTCTTTAAACATAGATAACAAAACAATTTCTGACAATTTAGAAGTCGCTGAGACACTAGATAATTTCTTTACTAACATTCCGTTAGAGGTTACGAAATCTCTCCCCTCTTCGGTTGAATTAGCTGAGGGCCTTCTTAAAGAGAACTTCACAAAAGACATACCAAACTTCAAATTTAAACCAGTGTGTATTGCCACAATCAAAAACGCATTCAAAAGTCTCAATATCAAAAATACTGAAGACTTATGGGGGATTTCGGTCAAGGTTCTTGAAAACATTATTGACTCAATTGCGCCTGTCCTAACAGGCATATTCAATCAATGTTTGGACAGCGGCAAGTTTCCTGACTTGATGAAACATAGTAAAGTGGTACCAATTTTCAAATCGGGTTGTAAGAGTGATCCTTCTAATTATAGACCGATATCTGTGCTTCCAGCACTGAGTAAAATCTATGAAAAAATCATGCTGGACCAGATGTTGTCTCACTTTAACTCTAATGGGATACTGCATAGTCAGCAGTTTGGTTTCACGAAGGGTAGGTCGACAACGGACGCGGGAGTAAAACTCATCAGTCACATTCTGGAATCCTGGGAGAAGTCCCAGGACGCTATTGGCATTTTTTGTGATCTCTCAAAAGCGTTCGACTGCGTCGACCACAACACGCTGATCTGTAAATTACATTACTACGGAATTCGTGGACAAGCTGCTGATCTTGTTCTTTCCTATTTATCAAACAGGCAGCAAAAAGTAAATGTAAATGGGGTGACATCCTCTGGGTCTATAGTCAGGATGGGTGTGCCCCAAGGTTCAATTCTTGGTCCTTTCCTATTTCTTGTTTATATTAATGATCTCCCATATATGATGGCCAAATTATCGGATATAATTCTGTTTGCTGATGACACTTCGCTAATTTTTAAAATTCATAGGAAAGATAAGGATGTCATACATGTCAACGAAAGTCTAACTGTTCTCTCGAAATGGTTCGCAGCTAACAATCTTTTACTGAATACGAACAAAACTAAATGTCTAAAGTTCTCTTTACCAAATGTAACTCAACGTGACCTTAATTTAAATCTTGACGGCAAAAAACTGAATGTTATCGCGGAAACTGTATTCTTAGGAATTACTATCGATTCAAAACTGCAGTGGGGCGCGCACATTGGAACTCTTTCGGGGAGGTTAAGCTCAGCCGCCTATGCAGTTAGGAAAATAAGGCAGTTGACTGATGTACCCACAGCTAGGTTAGTATACTACGCGTATTTCCACAGTATTATGTCTTATGGAATTCTGCTGTGGGGATCGGCAGCAGACGTTGATTCAATTTTTATATTGCAAAAGAGGGCAGTTCGCGCGATCTATAAAATGGGTCCTCGCGAGTCCCTTAGAGAAAAATTTAAAGAGATCGATATACTGACTCTGCCTTCACTTTATATCTTAGAATGTATTTTATACGTCCGCCAAAACCGAGGGCTTTTCAAAATTAGAAGCGACTTCCATAATATAAACACACGCAGTAAACACGAAATTGTAATACCCAAATTTAGATTAACAGAAACTAGCAAGTCATTTCTTATAAACAGTATACGCTTTTATAATAAGTTGCCAAAGTCAGTTATTGAACTGACCGATGGAAAGTTTAAAAATTGCATCAAACGTGTCCTTATTAAAAAAGCATATTACAAAATTAAGGACTATGTTGAAGATAAAGAAGTTTGGCTGTAGTTCCCTCTGCTCATGCGGCTTCCCTGGTAGCTCAATAACGACACAAATATGTGGATGTCTCTAACTATTCCGAATTTTATTTATTCTATTCATTTTTTTTCAGATGTTTTACAATAGTTTTCAAATCATTGCACCGTTTGTTCATTGTGCAGAATAGTTACAGTACTGTTAGACTACATTTTGTGTCAATTGTTTATGTAATTGTTCTTAGTTTTATTTTTACTTTTGTATAGATTCTTTTTCATTCATATTTTTTTGTGAATGTGTGTACATTGTAGGCTTTGTATTTTTTTTTTTTTTTTTCAGCTTCATCTTTTTCTACCTTTTGTAGTAAGCGATGACTTATTGTCGGGCCTACGCTGTCCTCTCATACTTAAGTACTAGCGCTGTAACATCCAAATATTGTAGAACCAAATGATTTTAAAAGAGTAACCATGGAGTTTCTTGCCGGTTCTTCTCCATAGGAAACGACCAACCCGAACCGTGCCTCTTCTGTTGACGTTTTATAAGTGCCCATGTAGGCCTATGTAAAATAAAATATTTTGATTTTGATTGATTTTGATTTTGTAAAAAAATACCTTGCCTAATGACAAATGATTAGATAAAGTTTTACAGTTTAATTTAATTTTGGTGAAATTGTATTACTATGGAATTTGTTAGAGATATAAATAATTTAATGATTATAATATAACTTAATTATAATAATTGTTATAATTAATTTATCTTGATAATTTTAAATGATATTGCATGGTATTTTTTTTATGATTTTTTGTACTGTTTAAATTACTTTTAGTTAGACAATTGGAATATTGCAGACATTGACATTATTTTATTTTTTGAGCGATTTTTGTTTTATTTAATTTTATTTTTGACAAATTTAATTTGATGTCATTATATTGTATGAGATTTTGTACTTTTATAAAGAATTTAAATTTGAAAATATTGATTTTAGCGACACTGTAACGTCACTATTTTGTATGCCTTTCGACGGAACATATAGGATGGACCACACATTTTTATACAACATCATTTTTGTACCCTGTGTTCACAATATTAATAAATGAATTTGAATTTCAAAAAACCTTACAGCATTATTAAAACGTAATTACGTAACATCCGAACAGTGACTATGTGGTCATCTCAAACCTGTCTAATAAATACCATTTTTTCTCTGGACTTGGTGACCTTCAGGTATTAATAAGGCTAAGCTAATAACATAACATGAAATACAGACGAGGGTTTTAATTCTCAATAGCGAAATTTTCCGTGGTTCTTATGTAATATCTCCACTAAGCAATTATTTGCTTATCTCTCTTTTCCATGTTGCACAGCTGCTTATAGATTACCAAGCAAATCCAAAGCCGGGGCAATAATAATTCTAGCTATTCTTAATTAGTTTAAAAAACCGGCCAAGTGCGAGTCGGACTCGCGCACGAAGGCTTCCGTACCATTATACGAAAACGAACAAAAAGTCACTTTTTTGTATGTGGCCCTTAAATATTTATTTTATTCTGTTTTTAGTATTTGCCGTTATAGCAAAAACAGAAATACATAATCTGTAAAAAATTCAACCAGCTATCTATCACGGTTCATGAGATACAGTCTGGTAACAGACGGACGGATGGACGGACAGCGAAGTCTCAGTAATAGGGTTACGTTTGAACTTTTGGGTATGGAACCCTAAAAATGCATAGAGCCATTACCCGGTATGGTAAAAAGATATGAATTATGCACAGAAACAAAAGGCTAGAAAAGTAAGGGATCACCTAAGAACGAATGGATGGAGTCTGTGAAGGATGATACTGCTAGAAAGGAGGTTACCTCTCTGATAACAAGTAATAGAGAAGCATGAAAAGGGCCTGCTGCGTCGACGCGAAATAATTTGGGATAAGGACAGGAGAATGATAATATGTAAGGTATTCATAGGGAAATACAGAGGAGTTTTGAGGAGCGTTATTTATTTATAGCGGAATTTTTCGCATTTTTAGGGTTCAGTACCTCGAAAGGACAAAACGGAACCCTTATAGGATCACTTTGTTGTTCGTCCGTCTGTCGGTCTGTCTGTCAAGACCCTTTTTCTCAGGTACGCGTGGAGGTATCAAGCTGGAATTTATATCACCTTAGAGCTGGGAAAAATCAAACTTATAAGCAAAAGATACATTCGTTTATGCCGCATATTTCGACACTCGCAAGGGAATCAAAACCTACAGGGTACTTTCCGTGAACTCAGAATCTTGAAATTTGGTACGAAGCAACGTCTTTTAGCACAGATAAAGGAAAAATTGCGAAAACCGTAAATTTTTTGTTACATCTTCTAATAAAAATATTTTTAATATTTTTTGTACGGAACCCACGGTGCGCGAGTCCGACTCGCACTTGGCCGGTTTTTTATCGAATATCATGTACCAACAAGAAGCAATTGTTGTTATCTAGCCTTTCCACCTGCCACTATACAGCATTACCATGCAAAGCCTCCAAAGCCCCGTCAGTAATAATTCTAGCTTTTCTTAATTAGTTTAAAAGATGCATACAGCCGTTACCAGGGATGGTAAAAAGTATGAATACGAAATAGGCACAATGGTGGAGTAATATTGCCGGGTTGCAAGCTGGCGCAAGCCGCCTCTGTACGCTTCGCTCGTATGGGCATAGATTAAGGGATGTGTTAATTAAAGGAGGCTGCGTAATAGGTAGATTACGTAAAAGAGTAGAAGTTACTCGTAGTTGAAATGAAAAAAGAAGGGATATTTTTACTACGATGAGTTGTACTATTTTGTCGACCGCTTTATTTTTATGAAAACATAACATCTGCCTAGCCTTTTCCCAAACTATCTTGGGGTCGGCTTCCAGTCTAACCGGATGCAGCTGAGTACCAGTATTTTACATGAAGCGACTGCCTATCTGACTTCCACAACCTGACTGGGTTGTACGATACCACTTGGTAAGACTGGATGTCAGACTTTTGGCATAACTGATCACCGCTGCTCTAAAATACCATCGACCTTTCGTCGTAGGTCCCTTGAAATTATATTCCTATAACACCCTTCCAGGTAGATAAATTGTTTTTTTCTTTATGTTAAATCTAAACTAATATTAGAAAGAGGAAAGATTTGATTGTTTGTTTGTTTGCATTGAATAGGCTCCGAAACTACTGGTCCGATTTGAAAAATTCTTTCAGTGTAAGATAGCCCATTTATCGAGCTATAGGCTATATATCATCACGCTACAACAGGAGTGGAGCAGCAATGAAAAATGTTGCGAAAACGGGGTAAATGTGACGCAAACGAAGTTGCGCCGGACAGCTAGTTGGAAATAAAAGTCTTTTTTATTTTAATTTTAATTATTAACACCCTTCCCACGACATTCCCTTTCAATAAGTGACAAAATAATCGTTATTATCTTACGTGGTCAACATGGCGTGGCTAATAACACGTTAGCTGCGGCACCAATTTTTGCATACTTTCCGTTCCTGCGGCACGAGGTATAATCGGCCCGTACCGTGACCAGACGTTAGGGCGACACGCGGTCTATTAGACCCCACCTCCTTTTACGGACTAAAATCCATTTTCTGGCGCGAAATCAAAGATAAATGAGAATTTTGGTCCTTATTGATATAGACAGTGAATTGATGAACCCTAATCCACCGTCGCCCCGGGATCTGATGGCTAGTTTAGGAATTATTAGCAAAACAAAATATGGGATCTTATACACCTCGTAACGCACTGAAATAGGGCAAATTTTCGCTGCGATTAGTGATGGGAAAAATAATATCGACGTTTTTAAACTGTCTTAACTACGCAACGACTTGACCGATTTTGATCAATTATATCTCATTAGATCGTTTTAAGGGCAAAACCTGGCAAAACAACACAAAGCTATCAAAGGATACATTTTTTTAAATAATCTAAATTGTGCTTGAAGGCGCCATAAAGAAAAAAAAACCGGCCAAGTGCGAGTCGGACTCGCGCACGAAGCGTTCCATTCTATACCATTAAGAGGCACCTATTACAGACTTATTATTGGAAAATAATGGATTACGGTTTATGCATAAGGTTTATCTTTCTATTTGTATATGAAAATCTTAATGCGGTTCACAGAATAGAAAAAAAAGGCAACCAGAAGTAGAAAAGAAACTGTCCTATTTATTCTGCCTCGGGCTTTAGACATGTTCGGCGCTGTAAAAGGACGTGCTCTCCAATCGACGTGATGCACAACACTGGTCGCGGGAAGCTCGCGTTGAGTGCGGTACGAGGTCAGGGGGGATATGGGACGTTTTAGCCTCGTTCCGCACTGCATTAAAATTATATTAATTCAGTGCGGCACGAGGCCTAAGACATCCGGTACCAAGGTAGGTACACCACCGAGTCCGGAACCATTAGTGATCTCAAATATATATTTATCTCTTTCCTACACTGGACCAAACCAAAGCTATGCCATTCGCACGACAGAGAAATTCACTTTTTTGCTTGCCGCACCACAGGGAAGTTGCATCAGGGGTGATTTAGGCCTCGCTTCGCACTTAACGTGATAAGCGAACGCGATTGGTCGTGGACCCGTGGGTTGCAGGCCTCGTATGAGGACGTTACGTTTACGCACCGTTAGTTTTTATTAGTCATTCGGACAAATTATGGTATGGAGGTATTAATCTGACGTTTTGGAAGTCGGTAGGTTCTTGTGGCTGATCAAGTTTAATTAAGTATCTTCTTGTGGTATTTTTTATGGGATGTTTTGTTTGAGACTATTACTTCTTCTATAACCTTACTATAAAGTCTTAATTGCAAATCTATGCAACTTCAACAAAAGTCACTAATTTTAAAAGCCAATCTGACCTCTTCAACCCCGTAACTAGAAAATTTGCGGTAAAACTGGGTACTGTCAGATTTTCGGGATTCTGAATACTCTTAAGGACTGTCAAAGATCTACAAATGGTGGTCGGGACCATCAGATTTGCGGCCTTTTCGAGCCCCGGTGAAATATCACTATGCAAATGAATGAGTCATATATAAATTCCACGGATCGGCCTCGGGAAGCATTGTTAAGCCTAGAAGATCGTTAACCCCTTCAAAATAATTGTCTCACTTGCAGCTACATACTCTATGGTAGGTTGCGGCAGTCGAAGCGTAGATTAAATCGCACGCAAGCGAATGCACCGATGAGCTAATTGCTCACACAGACGCATTGACAAACGTTTTCATTATTTCAGTAATTATAAAAAACTATCCAATTAAACTTCCAATCAAAACCTATAAATCTAGCTATGTAACAACAGAACTTCTCGTATATAATACAAAAGCAGCCAATAAATCGTATACATTTCGAAACCACATTGCAATTCAGAACCCCTGCTTTCGAAACCAAAATCTTTCCTAGTTCTATCACCAAATAAATTGCCACAATTCCAAATAATAAATCTGGAGCTGGGAAAGTACTGGAAACTACGCGGAAATGCTTAAAAGCATCCTTTCCTGATTGATGTTGGTGAAACTCGGAGTCTCCGAACAACCATAACCGCTTTGCAGGACAGTTACAAACTCGCCAAGTTTCATCATTTAAACAACTTTGGTCGAAGCCGTCATTTGTTGGTTTTGTTGTTGCAGTCTTTCCTACTTGGTTATATAAAGAAGAGCTTTCGGATTGCGACACTTATTATGTAGTAGTTTTGTGATATTTGGCAAGTTGTTTTTGTGAATGAATCGTTGAGTTCGGTGTGTTGACGTTATCTAAACTAATTTTATAAAGAGGAATTTGATTGTTTGTTTGTTTGTTACGATTTAACTCAAAAACGAATCGACCGATTTTTTTATTCTTTCACCATTAGACAGCTACATCTTTACCGAGTAACATAGGCTATATTATATCACAATTTTCGCGTACGAACTCGCTGGCGAAGTGTGAGTTATGTCAATAAATTAAAAAAAGAATTCAAGTTCATACATTAGAATCTACATGGTTAGGTTCGGATCATTACCATTGTTACAGTCAGAAGATATTGACTTTTACGAACATCCTGATCTAGACCACTAGACGTTTTAAGGGCTCCCCTTTACCAGCTGTTGTTTATTGAACAGAGACAGGGCTACCATTTTTTTTTTCATAAATGTCAATACCAACACTATCACTAAAATTAAACTTGTTACTCGAATTTAAATAATTATATGTAAATATGATATGGACCGATTCCGGTGACACTGGAGAGAGGGCGAGTGGGTTTGCGAAAATTTTAATAATAGACGGGGGGGACTTTGCCTAGTGAAACAGTGCAAGCACGAGAAAAAAAACAGTGAAGGCACGAGAAAAAAAATTATTTGATAGATATGAATATCTTTGCAATTATTCCTCTTTAAAATTTCCGGCATCACCACACATCACATCATAGAAAATGATCAACATAGCGCCTCAACAACAAAAACATAAAGTTGCAAGTAAAGTGCAGGCAGTATCGTTGGCCACAGCTGCGTCTAACTTAAAGTCGCAACGTCGAGAACTAGTCACGACTTACACCTTCAGCTTGGGGAGAACGATATGCGAAATTGTTTAGTTTTTTTCTGGAGTTGATGGTAATGTTTTTTAAAGCTGTGTGAAGCAAACAGCTTGTGCAAGACTTTCTAGTCTTACAAAAGCCGTTTATACCAACTACATGAAACGGCTACTGACAATACAAGCAGCACATACATTTAATAAAAGAAATGAATCAATTACACATTTGTTTGTTTGTTTCCAGTATTTATTGATAGTGTTAGTCACCACGTCAGTTTTAAAACTTAAATGAAAACGTGTTCTTGATCTACACACTAGTGCAGTATGGCGCAAAGTGTGTGCCGCGGCACACTGGTGTACCGTGGTCATAAGTTGGTGTGCCGCGGATAAATAAGGTCTCGCTACCAATGGTAATAATTAAATTTTCCTAATTTCCTAGGATTACCTTCAAAACAAAAAGTTTGCACAAAACTGCGTTAGTTTACCATCTGCCTAGTCTTTTTCCCAAGTCAGGTCAGGGCAAGTAATTTGGTGACTAGATTCTTCAATAAGGATTTCTTTGTAGCAGACCGGAGGGTGCTGGATTCGGGTCCGGCTGATCGCAATAGACTCGCCCGTATTACATGGGACTTAAATTGGCGAGATTTGGGTGAACCATAAGTAGACTTTTGCCAAACCCTTGGGAGAAAACAGAGGTGATCATCATCATCTGCCTAGCCTTTTACCAACATTGTTGAGGTCGGCTTCCAATCTTACTGGATGCAGCTGAATACCAGTATTTCACATGGAGGGACTGCCTATCCGACCTTCTCTACCCAGTTAGCAATGGGTAATACGATACCCCTTGGTAAGACTGGTTGTTGCAATTTCGGACAACTGACTACTTACAAAGACGGTCAAAGAAAGATCTACAAATGACAGCTGGTACTAACGCAACGGCTTAACTTGCATGTTTTTGCAACAGGTGCTAATCCACATTTATTACGTGTAAATAGATAATTATGAGCTTCATTTGACTTATCAAATTGTTTAATAGATAATTGTTTTATTTTTACCTTCAGGATTATTTTCTTAAAATCATAAATGATACCGCATCAGTCCTTCACAAGGCGTACGTATAAATAAGAAGTACACACATACAAAATTTCATACAAGAATCATCATCATCATCAGCCTATAATGTTCCCACTGCTGGGACACAGGGCTCCTGTCTATGAGAAGTAGTGTGCTGTAATCCACCACGCGGGCCCAGTGCGTGTTGGTAGATATCACAGGTCTTCGAATTTTTAGGTCTAGGACATGCCGGTTTCCTCACGATGTTTTCCTTCACCGTTTTTGAGTGCAGCGGTGATGAAATAAATTACACAAACTAATGCGCCTGCCTGGGTTCGAACCCACGGCTTACGGCTCGTAAGTCGGGGCTGCTACCACTGGGCCACCGCTGCTCTCTCTTCATACAAGAATAGATATCGAATTTTATCGTGCATAGAACGATATACTATTCATAGCGAACATCAAATATTTATAGACTCCACAATAACATTTTCAGCAGGATTCGCAACAAGAGCGAATTCAAGTGTACGAATAGCGTCTAATTTTGTAAAGCGCTGAAGCGGCTTCATTGGGCCACTTCACGCATTTTCACTGAAATTCCAACTAGTTTCTAAATTTAATATATTAATTTGTAGGTGCAGAAATGTTTTGTTAAAATTCTGTTGTCTATTTAGTTTTAGTTTGAACTAAAGTTAACTATCAACTTGGTGTTGAAAATTGGACAATATCTGATCTGGACTACTGTCAAGGGTCGCTCAAGCTTATAGGTTATTTGCGATACAGGTATTTGCGGCTTCACTAAACAAAACAATACTTGGCGTTGGGGACATCGTGAAAAACTCATAGCATAGATTCAGTAAGGAAAATGTTTATTATTAATTTATTTATATACACATAAAATATTTAAAAGGACAGTACAAGATAAGACAAAAAGATATGTTTCTTGAACAACCCGAATTAAAACTTTCAGAGGCTTGTGTCACACAATGATGCCGTACACCGCTTTTGACTATAAAGAACGATGATAAAAAAAAAATCTCTATGGTGAGTATACTACGCTACATTGCACTTTTTACGGAATTCTCAGTGAAGATTATAGCTTGACACGAGAATTTAAGTTCTTCCTCGAAGCTGTTTTACCCTTGAACTGCATTTGAGAGACAGGCGATTGATGCTTAGTTGTTCGTTACTCGGAATACCCCCGAGAATTAGAAGAGATTCCTCAGGCTTCGACAGTCGATGAATCCATGTCGCGCTAGAAAGGTAATAAGTGCCGTTGTTTCTACGATTTTAACCATTCTTGTACATCACGGTTTTGTTTGTTCAGATAGGAAAAACTTGTTTTTTTATTTATTTATGTAATTCGAGCAAGAAAACTCATACCTTGGTATGTATAGTCAAGTTGACGGCACGGTTGGCGCAGTGGTTGAGGGATCGACTGCTGTGCTGCGTGTCGCAAGTTCGATCTCTGAATCCGCACGGAACAAATATTTGTATGACCTATAGATAGTTGTTCCGGGTCTGGCTGTTTGTGTATGTGAGTTTATATGTTTCGAAACGCACCCACGATACAGGAGAAATTCCTAGTACAGGGCAAGGTTTAAAAAAAAAAACTTAGTTATTACTTATGCAATTTTTTTGCAATAGACAAGAATTTAAACAAAAAAGCAAAGCTAGGAATTCAAATTTTTTCAGTTCCAACTTTTAGCAATTACTAAGCTATTTAATAAAAATCGTATCTTAAATAATGACCTTTACTCAAGTTAATACTTTGACTTGTTTATAGATACGGTTGATAGTGTTAGTTACAATGTACTTACAAACTATGTAAGTAATACACTTGCAAAGACAAAAGCAAAACCAAAAACAGAAACAGATTATGACATCATTGCTGCAAGGTGACAGGACCAGCCAAAACCTTGCAGCAGTGGTTTACAAACTCACAATCAAGCCTTAGCAGGCTTGATTATATAGCTAGATCAGATAGCTAGAGCTATCATAGATAGGATGCTGTTGGCGCTGCCCCGTACCCTACAGACCAAGGATGCGTACCGTTTCCACATCACCATGTCGCAAAATAACGCCTATGTGCACTAATCAGGCGTTATAGTGCGACACTTCTTGATTGTACCGTACCAAAACGGTAAAAAAGTTAAAGTTTTGGCGGACGCAAAAGCTTTAAAATTATACGTTTTACCTTAAAAGGTTTAGGTGCTTCAATAGGATGAGTAACTTATCACTTTACTTGATAAAGAGATCGAAGAAACGATTAGAGAACTGAGCTATGTACGAATCATCACGCTTTTGAGTTCGATCAGATTGGCTAAGCAACACATGTAAACAAAAACAGCACAGTATGCACAGGCTTTTCTAAAATCCTGGCTAACGAACTCAAATCCGAGGCGTAACGTGAGCAGCTCTTAATCAAGTCGAAAGTTTAGCTGTGCTTACTGCCGACCGCGAGTGTACTGCCCCGCGCCCGTAAACACTGACAACTGTACTGCAGTTAGCTTACCACCCTTCCTTTATTTTGTTGGCTCAGTTGGTATTTAGCAGGAATATGTGAGGTGGTTTTTAGCTTAAAACTTGCTGATCGTAGACTCGATTTAATCTTTCTACCCTTATTTGGATTATACTGTGGAGTCGGCTTTCAGTGTAGCAGGAAGCTACTACATGGAGCGACTGCCTATCTGACCTCCTCTGCCTGCCTTTCTATTGGGTAACACGGTATCTCTCGGAAATACTGGTGATTCGTATTCCTCTTTGAATTCGGAATAGCATAGTCTGCTATTAACCCGCAGAAGAAAATAACAAATTCAAACAATAGTTACTGGATGATAAAACATAAAATCGGCCAAGTGCGAGATGGACTCGCGAACAACGGTTTCCGTACCATTATTCATAAAAATGAGCAAAAAAATCACTTTTTTGTGGGGATGGGAGGCCCCTTAAATATTAATTTTATTTTGTTTTTAGTATTTGTTATTATAGCGGCAACATAAATACATAAACTGTAGAAATTTCAACTGGTTAACTATCACGGTTCATGAGATACAGCCTGGTGACAGACGGACGGACGGACGGATGGATGGACAGCGAAGTCTCAGTAATAGGGTCCCGTTTGACCTTTGGTTACGGAACCATAAAAATCATCATAATTCATCATTCCCCTGCCCTTATCCCAATTTATTTGGGGTCGGCGCAGCATGACTTCTTCTTCCATACTTTATTAGTCGTCGTCTCAGCGACTTTCTTGATAAAAAATCAAATTAATTAATAACCAAAAAACAGGAAAAACCAGTACCTCCATTAGATCCGCTCCAGAAATTGAAAATCCCTCCTGTTTCATTTCAAACCCGATTTTTTGCTTTGTGTTTTCAGTAAATCTTTTTAACGGCCAGCACTTTTTGCTTATCCCTTATTAGATAGAGGTTATCTGCCTTACGTTTTGTGTTCTTCGTAATAAATGTCCGTTCCAAAATCCTTGGAGGCCCTTCCGTTTTTATGAAATCCGCGATATCAAAGTTCTATTCGGCTTTTGAATGTTTTGCGGATAAACATCGGGTCTGATTTTAATCTAGAAATTTCAGGTTATATATAGAAATTGGTATTAAAGTTTTATTGTTTTACGGATAGTTTTTAACCGACTTCTAAAAAAGGAGGAGGTTCTCAATTCGGATGTTTGTATTTTTTTTTTTATGTTTGTTCGCGCTTAACTCCGTCGCTTGCCAACTGATTTGAAAAATTATTTTTTTGTTTGAAAGCGTATACTTCCCAAATGGTCCCATGAAAATTTTATCAAAATCAGACAAGCCGTTTCTGAAAAAATCAACAAAAGTTAAATATTTCTAACTTTTCGTTTACTCTGCATTGCGCATAACTCAGTCATTTACGAACCGATTTCGAAAATTATTTTTTTATTCCAAAGCCTATGCTTTCCATTTGGTTCCATAGTCACCAAGTCGGGATCTGATGATTGAATTTTGGCAAAATCGAGGACACTCTTCAAGTTTTATAGGAAAACGTACAGCGATTTTGGTATTTTCTATAACAAATGAAGCATTTGCGTTCAATAAGAACCATTTTACCATCAGATCTGATGATGAAGCCAAGAGAAAGGCACTAGAACTCCAAAATAAGACAATGTATCTTAGCTGTGTTTGGGCTTGTTGGAATTGTAACGGTATGCACTTTCCAGGTGTACCACAGACTAACTTCTTGACTTTCCTTATTCAACCTACGTAACATGTAGGTCATCTGCTTTGACAGTCTGTTTTCAAAATGCGTTGATCATTTCTTTCCCTAATTTCTTTTAATCGTTTTCCTTTTTAGGGTTCCGTAGCCGAATGGCAAAAAACGGAACCCTTATAGATTCGTCATGTCTGTCTGTCTGTCTGTCTGTCTGTCCGTCCGTATGTCACAGCCACTTATTTCCGTAACTATAAGAACTATACTGTTGAAACTTAGTAAGTAGATGTATTTTGTGAACCGCATTAACATTTTCACACAAAAATAGAAAAAAAACACTAAATTTTGGGGTTCCCCATACATAGAACTAAAAACCAACAATTTTTTTTTTCATCAAACCCATACTTGTGGGGTATCTATGGATAGGTCTTTAAAAATGATATTGAGGTTACTAATATCATTTTTTTCTAAACTGTATAGTTTGCGCTAGAGCCACTTCCAAAGTGGTAAAATGTGTGTCCCCCCCCTCTAATTTCTAAAGTAAGAGGAGGAAAATTCTGAAAATATTTAGGATTGAAGAAGGTAAAAAAAACTATCAACGAAAATTGGTTTCAATAAGATATGATTTTCAGTTTTTGAGATATCGGACTTTTTCATTAAACTGCAGCAGTAACTTTGTTTTTCATTAACACACTATACAAAACCAATTTAGTTTTGCGGTTGAGTGGATGTTTACTAACTAATACTACTAAGTAATGAATGTCAGTTCAAAATATTGTTTGGGGCTATGGAACCCTGTGTGCGAGTAAGACTCGCACTTGGCCGGTTTTTTCTCAGTTTCAGTTCGACGCCTTTTCTCACACGAAAAGTATCTTTACTAGGCCTACCCATATTTTATTATTAGATTAAAAATATGTCACTAAAAATTAACAAATAAAATTTTTTTTTACAAAAAAAGAAACCGACTTCAGAAAACACTTAATGCACTAAAAAGTTAAAAATAATACTATAACCTACCTATATTAATAAACCTCACCTAACCGACGATTAACCTATGATAAAATTTAATAATTCTTTGGAGTCGGTGCCAAGCAATATAATTTGAATTAATTAATGAATTAATATTTAGAAACTGTAAGATGTTTTGTTTTTCTGGCCTTAGTATGTCTATATATTCATTCTGGTATCGTATATTGCTTGGCACCGACTCCAAAGAATTATTAAATTTTATCATAGGTTAATCGTCGGTTAGGTGAGGTTTATTAATATAGGTAGGTTATAGTATTATTTTTAACTTTTTAGTGCATTAAGTGTTTTCTGAAGTCGGTTTCTTTTTTTGTAAAAAAAAAATTTTGTAATGAAAATTGTATAATGAAATATAACGAAGTACAAAAGGGAATTTTTCCCTTTTGTACTTCGTTATATTTCTTTGCCTAAAAATAAATTACACAGAAACCGAATTTTAATTCAAGATTAAGTTTTTTGTTAGGTATAATTTTATCTGTCTCATTTCCTTGCCTTCTCTGAAATATTACAAACCAACTGGAGAAAAACTTTTAAGCTCATTTTTTAAATCGCAGAAGGAAGAATTATTTTACTGTGTCGACTAAGTTAAATTGGTAACGTTTACAGCCTATCAAAGTTTTGAAGATTTTCGTGTAACCAGAACGATGAACGTAAGTTGGAATGGAATTTAGGTAGGTACTTATACCTGCAAATAGCCAAGTAGGAATGGGGAGGCTACTTTACAACTAAAAATAACAATGTCATAGAATACGGGGTGTAAATCACAACATCACGAAGCCGTCAACCAAGCATTCTCTACATGCAACTAAGTAACTTTACGCAAAAATTATTGATGGGAAACGAATTTTATTTTTGGGTGCAAAATCATGTTTCGTGGTAGAACTCAATATAACGCACTCAAAACGGGTCAGAGCCCATTCGTCCCCTAAGATTCGCACCCTGTGCCCACTCGTCCCCTGGAACTTTTGAGGGGCCCACTCGTCCCCTGAAGAATATTTATTTTTATTCACTCTTCTAATAATAGGTCTTTACCTATGAAATTGCCGTATTGCAGTACAGACTTTTTCAAACAAAAAAAAGTTTTGATTGGCTATGAGTTCTAAATTCAAATTAATTTTGTTTTAAAAATATGACATTCTATTTACAAAATCAGTCTTTTGTTTATTGATTAGCGTTGTATTTTCATTACATTTCAACATTTTTCCTCATAATGGATACTTTGAAATTTCGTGTAATTATGGAATATGAGTTCCGTCGTGGCACCAACGCGGCACAAACGACCCGTAACATCAACGATGTTTACGGAGAGAACTGTACAAACGAACGCACAACCCGTTATTGGTTTGCTCGGTTCCGTTCTGGGAATTTTGACTTGAAAAATGAACCTCGTGGTCGTCCGGAAACTTTGGTCAACAATGATGAATTAAAGGTGATTGTTGAAGCTGATGAAACTCAATCTACAGCTGAGCTGGCAGCAGCTTTTGATGTTAGCATTAAAACAATATTGGTCCATTTGCGACAGATTGGCAAGATAAAAAAGCTTGATAGATGGGTGCCCCACGAACTTAACGATCGCCAGCGCAACGTACGCGTCGAGACTTGCCTTGCGCTGCTTAACAGGCACAGAAATGAAGGAATTTTGAACCGAATTGTTACGTGCGACGAAAAATGGATTCTTTTTGACAATCGAAAGCGCTCAGCAAAGTTGGTTAGATCCTGGTTCGGTACCAAAGCAATGTGCAAAACGAAAAATGACCCCTAGAAAGGTGATGGTCACAGTTTGGTGGTCTAGTGCTGGTGTGATTCATCATAGCTTTTTACAAAACGGCGAGAGCATTACTGCAGATGTGTACATTGAAGAACTGACCACAATGATGGCGAAACTAGCACGTCTGCAACCAGCTTTGGTCAATCGGTCGTCTCCACTGCTACTTCACGACAACGCGCGGCCCCATACTGCACAACAGACCGTCTCTAAGCTGCATGAGTTGGGTTTGGAAGCTCTCCCTCATCCGCCATACTCACCAGATCTTGCGCCTTCCGACTATTACTTTTTCCAAAATTTGGACAACTTTTTAGCGGGAAAAAAATTCAATTCCCGAGAGGCAGTACAAAACGCCTTTGAAGAGTTTGTTGTCTCCCGTCCAGCTGATTTTTTCAAGAAGGGCATCCATAAACTGCCACAGCGTTGGCAAAGATGCATTGATTGCAGGGGTGATTACTTTGAATAAAAGAAATAAATAAGTTCGAAAAAAAAAAATACTTTAACTTTTTTCAAACAAAACGGCAATTTCATAGGTAAAGACCTAATATAAGTACATGTATATGTGTATACTGCAGCTTGGTAGTCCTGGTACGGTCGCGCAGAAAAGGCTAAAATAAAAAATATAGTAATTCGGTAGATATCATGTTCATTTCAAATAAGATTAACACATACAAAATCACAATGTCCTAGAAACTAACAAAATACAGCTCTTTTACAAAAATCAGCCTTGATTGACCATCATTTTAATCAACATTAAATATAAAATATGGAAAAAAAATTGAACACATATCAACAGTAAATAATCACTTCTTATTTTTTTGTAGATTTACCAACTACATACATGCAAAATCATAATAACATAAATCTAAAAAATTATAACAGTACAAAAAAAATACTAAAATCACAGTAATAATTGAAGACTAGATAAATCAACATATATTTTTTTAGTATATATTATTATTATGACGGATTATCATTCATCATAGCTCTTTTTTCAATGATCTGTTATGATTTATTAAATTAATTCCCATAATTAACTGTTCACAAGTGTACTATGTTAACCGTTTCTTATTTAAAATATGGCTAATTTTATCTCAGGGGACCAATAGGCACCTGAATAGGTGCCGAATCTTTAACTTATATTGTATATATATTAGAGGGGACGAATGGGTACCTTAAAAATAATATTTTTTATTAAATTATTAATTGGTCCCCTACCAGGAGACCAATGGGCACCTATATAGGGGCCGAATCTACAACTTTTATGCTGGGGGACGAATTTTAGGGGACGAATGGGCTCTGACCCCTCAAAACATTGTGCTGATGGACGGATTGAATAGTACGGGGGTCGTGGAGGTGTTTAAAGTAAAAATCTTACATTAAAAACTTGTATTTAAAAAAATACTTGTCAAAAAGTTGGAACTTTGACCCGTAATATCTCCGTAACTAGAAGGTTCCCAGGTATGGTGTAGAACAAAAAAATTATTGCAATGACAGGGAAAATCAGTGCCTTTCAGCTTCGTTAAGAGGTGTTTTACACCCTTTATAAAAATACATGTCTGTGTGACGTTTTCGATCATAACTAAATTTATAGCAATAAATATACTGATATAAAAAGGCATTAAAAAAAATTGCAATAAATGGAATGTGTGAAGGATGATATAATATGGCGAGAAAGGAGGTTGCAGCTGAGATGACAAGTAATAGATAAGTATGGAAGAAGAAGACATGACCCCAAATGAATAATTTGAAAAAGAACAGGACAATAAAATAAATAATTTATTCAAAAAATATAAGTTATAACGTTACATATAAGTTCTTTTAAATCTATGTCAAGTTCAATCATGATTTGTGCCTGAACTAGGTAGGTAATCCTGTGTTTCAGGCGACTGGAGGTAACGTTAATTAATTGATTAAATAATCACACATCATTTTAATCTAATTGGTATAAGTGTAAAAAGGTGTATAAAATTATAATTACTTAATTTACGTACTAACTGAGAAAAGCAAAATAACAATAATACGAACAATATTTACTTTAGCTAAAGCAATAACTTCTTTGTATCTTCATAAAACATACCTTGAAGAGAATGATGACTTTTAGGGCATATTTATTATTTATTAAACTTTTCATATGATAACTTTAAGAATGTGGTAGGCACTGCTTGTATAATAAAATTCTCTTCCCAAAAAAGTCAATCTTAAAAAAAAGAAAAATAACCCAGATGTCACACAATCCCTAAATTAAACAGCAACAAAATATGCGGCTCAAGTGTCTAAACAAAGTCATTTAGTATCAAACAAACTCGAATGAAAACCTGGACGACACAAAATTTCGCTATATATTTCTTTCTTTAGCTTGATAAAGTGAAAACTTTATTCAACTTTTTTGTGGCCAGTGTGAAAAACACGTAACCATTTTCTTTATGTTCTTTTGTTTATGGGATCACATTTAAATAAATGGGGTATATAAGGTTTGGCCAATACTAAAGGTAATCTAGAGAAGAAATAAGCGAATATTTTTCTTAACAAATTTCAGCCGTTTCAGAAGTGAGATGAGCTACTTAATTGAACATCATTTACTTAATAATGTTCAAGTCATCTGGGGATCATTTAGAGGAGTATTTCAGAGGAAGTTAATTTTACTTGCAGATATTATTTCCGTTATTTTATCCGTCCCAAGTTTTTTACGCAAAGTGTTAGGTTACCTATCCTTTTAATAGGCAAGCTATTTGTGGTTTTTAAAATCTACGATTTTGAAATCTAGTTTTTGAGAATTTGCGTTTGGCTAGTGCTGGAACGTTATCCTGAGTGACATTAGCCACCGGGAAGCTTATGTCATCATCATCATCATTATTTCAGCCGAAAGATGTCCACTGCTGGACATAGGCCTCCCTCAACGCCATATTGACATAAGGGGGGTTTTGCCATAATCCGGGCAAAGTGTTATTGAATTTTCCATCAGGAAATTCTCACGGAGTCTGAATTTGTGCCCTATTGATGGCAAAATAGGCTCGCCCCCTATTACATGGGACCTGAAACATCTGGCGAAATATGGGTGTACTATTAGGTACACCTCTGGCCAACCTTTCCGGGATTACAGACGTCATGTTATGCTGTTTCATCATCATCATGATTTCAGCCTATAAGACGTCCACTGCTGGACATAGGCCTCTCCCAAGTGTCGTCACATTGACATTTTGGAGGGTTTTGCCATAATCGCCACGCTTGGCAGGGGGGTTGGCGATCGCAGTACGGTTATTACATAAGCACAGAGAACGATGCTGCCCATTCTCTGGCAAATCCCTTAGTCGCCTCTTACGACACCCACGGGATGATATGGGATGGTGCTATTCTTTACGTCCGACACCAGAGCTTATGCTTTATGCTGTTTAGATTCAACAAATCACAATTTTTTTTTCAAAGCATGTCGTTTCAGTCGGATTTATGCATTGTTTTGTACTACGCTTATTTCTATCCCACATGTCTTGAGCTAAGTAGGTGGAGGAATAAAGCGATGTGCAACTCTTCCATTCTCAAATAAAGTCTTCAATTAAGAATCAACAAACTGCCTGTTCAATGTTCAGTTCCAATCCAAAAGAATAGTACAATCAAGATAGCTCCAAATATCACCCAAACAACATTTATCAAGTTTTAAACGGGAAACGACTCTGTCTCTCAGGAACCGTAGCTTTTCTACAAACTAACTATGTCCTGACATCGCCATCATTACTCTTGAATCGTAGTTTTTGTACCTACATTGAAAATCTCGGAATAAGACACGGAGATAAATGATGCATTCGATTTTTAGCTTAGACAATCTTTGTGCGAGAATTGGAGAGACTTTTGATTTCATATTGATCTGAGGTATTTATTCTATTTATGATATTTTGAAAACGAGATTTTATACTTATTTATTTATTTAACACTTCAAGTACAATGTACAGTGGCGGACTTAATGCCATAGGCATTTTCTACCAGTCAACCTTTGGGTGATGCAGAGACAAAAAGTGGAAACTATCTGTAAAAAAAAATTATAAGGCATACTAAGGTGATATAAAATATTATAAAATATATCAAAATACTATAAATATACTTATTGTGTGTGTTTAAGGCCTAGTGTTGTGTGTGGATTTCTAAATAATATACATCTCAATGAACTTATGCTATCACTTAGGTACGCGATATCTTCCATGATTATAGATTGTTCAGAGTTCCCAATATGTCGACGCTGTTGCAAGCGCCTTGATCGCGGGATGATGGAAGAATGCGGGTGAATGGAAAATAAATGATTAGGAGCAGACTAATCTGTTTACTCTCTTTCTTTGTCTTTAACCTCTCAATGGTTACCGGTGTGCTTTGTATCGCACCATGCTTTTAATAAAATATGTGTTAATCATGGCTATGCTTTGAGTTCCGCCATAATCCATCTGCTTCTGATGAATTAATTCGTTGTCAAAATCTCATAACAGTTATCTCATCGGTTGGCTAATATGATACTAACTAAACGAAATTGTTTGTTCAGTTAGGAATACGACTAATTGAATCATCTTCTTCCTGGTTACCCCCAGCACGCACCGCAGTACGTTTTCATTTTTCTACTTCTTTTATTCAAATCATTCCTCACACAACTCCACGACTTGTTGAACGGTCTTCAAATAAAGAATATTAAACATTATTTTTAGAAACAAATAGTCACGTATTTGGATGTAAAAATAAACCAGCAGAATTAAATACTTCAGCTTAAAATCTGAAGGTCACTCGAACGAAATCCATCAAAATATTCAGTTAATCTAACCTTTCGGGCAGCTGACCACAATAGTTCTAGTCGACCACAAGATCCGAACTTTTGCAAAGTAACCCGAGGAGACACGAGTCAAACTGTGACGAATTCGATCATGTCGCAACGAAGGGTTGGTTGCGAGTGATTAAGGCGCTGCGCAAAAGTGCGTCTTGTGTCGGATACAAGCTACCAATGAATATTTGATTTCTATGTAACCACTATGAAATCAGCCGATCCCTGCGCAGACGTAAACTTTTTTTTTTGTTCAGTTCCTTCCACTTGACACCTACTCGTGCCGATCACAAAGTGTTCGGTGTCGATAACTGGAATCTAAAAGTCGTCAGTTGAAGACCAAGCATTGCGCTACGCAAACGGACGATTTGCAATCGGTGGCTGTATCCTGTGTGCGACACAAGCCATGCACACCGAGCGGGTGTGTTGTACCAGTGACCAGAAGTAGCAACCAGCGACTGTGTCCGATGGCCGCCACCGGACACAGCAACTACGGTTACCAGTGACCAGGAGTAGCAACCGAAGACATTAGCTCGCCTAAGCTGACATTAGCTACCGAAAACCTTAATGTCAATCCGAATGTACCTAACATCAAAACAGCAGTATTGACAGCCATTTTCTCTCATTAATTATCTGTCTAGCCTTGTCCTCACTATGTTGGGGTCGGGTTCCAGGGAGGGTTGGGGTATGCTCCAACCGAACATAAAAACAAACAGCAGTAGTTCCATGTAAATTCTGCTGCATATGTGAAGCAGAATTTACATGGAACTACTGCACAACTGACTTCTTCACAGTCCAGTAGTTACTGGATAACAGGATACCCGTTGGTAGAATTGGTATTTTTCTTTTAATCCCAGCCACAAACATTAATGTTAAAATAACTTACTAAAAACTAACTAACTGAAAAGCATTTCAAACACTCCATATTGCATTTACTCGCACGTTTCCAAGTCGAAACATGTAACTTTTTCGCGTTTAATATCAAAAGTAAGTGAACGCATACACGTACATAATAGTACAAGTTGCTGTTTGAAAACATACTGGCGCGAACGTGTGCAAAGCAGTCTTCTTCATCGAGTCTTATATTTAAACTAGCTGTCCGGCGCAACTTCGTCTGCGTCACATTTTCCCCGTTTTCGCACCATTTTTAATTGCTGCTCCACTCCTATTAGTCGTAGCGTGATGATATATAGCCTATAGCCTTCCTCGATAAATGGGCTATCTAACACTGAAAGATTTTTTCAAATCGGACCAGTAGTTTCGGAGCCTATTCAATGCAAACAAAACAAACAATCAAATCTTTCCTCTTTATAATATTAGTTTTTTTTTTTTTGGAGTGGCATTTCGCAGTTCAACCTAGGAGGTTGTCGTCTGCTTAACCGGACTATCCTGTGGGTGCCTTAAGAGTAAGGCCTCCAGCCAGGGCATAAAAACTTACAAGCTAAGCGACTACACGCTAAGGGCACCCCCTGTGGGGTACGAGCCTCGGCTCAGGGCGTCGCTGGGGGAGTACTGCATGGGGACAGGCTGGATCTGAATGATATCATTATTTAGGGGCTGATTTAAAACTACTGGCACAGCATCGCGGGCTGGCTCGAGCGAGGGTCGGGAAGGGCATGGACCGGGACGTCGCGACGGACCTCGACGGCGAGGTCAGAAAGACGGCGGTTTGTGTCTGAACTTTTTAAGAGTGCTAGTCTCTTTGCTTCTCCCCTGGAGGAGGGTGATAGCATCATCGGGAGTGACGAGGGTATGCCGAGGACGGCGTACTGTACTAATGCGCGAGGGTTCGTAACGGGCGGCCGCTGCAATCAGGGGATTACGGTGTTTAATGGCGTTATCGAAGAAACGCTTCGAAAGACGTTTCATAAACTGAAGGATGGTGGGCATTCTAAGGTCTACGTGTAGACGGTCATTACGGACATACTACTCTCCCGTGACTCTACGTAAGAACCGGTTCTGCCAGGTTTGCATCCTGTGGATGTACTTAGGCTTGGTGTGAGCGTACGTCATAATGGGGCGGATCACCGCGGTATAAAGGCGCAACTTGCACTTGAGTGACAACTTGCTTTTTGCCGATCATGAAATGAAGCCTACCCATAGCAAAGGCAGCTCGGTCACGAGCTGCTTTGATGTGCGCCGCGAAGGACAGGTGGTTGTCAAGTAAGACTCCTAAGTACTTGGCTTGCTTCTCCCAAGGGATAGGCTTACCGTACATAGTGATCGGGCTGAGCGCGGGTGGCTTATTTTTACGCGGTTTAGAGAAAAGAACTGCCTGGCTCTTGTCGGGGTTCACCTCGATTCTCCATTTCCGGAACCAAGCGCCTAAGACGTTGGCTGAGGTTTGGAGGGTGCTGTAAATAGCGTCGTGACTGCGGCCAGTGTAATAGATGGCAGTGTCGTCCGCGAACAGGGCTAACTGAGCCTTCTTGGTCTAGGGGATGTCACTGGTGAAGAGAGTAAAGATAAGGGGAGAGAGCGGGGAGCCCTGAGGGACTCCGGCTCTAATGGGGTGGGGGGAAGACAGTGCCTTCCCGATGCGATAGCGTAAGGTGCGAGCCGACAAAAAGTCTCGTAAGATGAGCACGAGACGGTCTGGCACTCCCAGTTTGTACAGCTTATATAATAAGCCGTTGTGCCAGACTTTGTCGAATGCCTTTGCTATGTCGAAAAACAACACACCCGTCATCGCTCCACGCTGGAAGCCAGCGCTCAAGTGTTCTACGATGCGGTGGGCCTGTTGAATGCAAGAGTGTCCGGTCCTGAAGCCAAACTGTTCGTTGGGGATGAGACTGTTAGCCTCGGCGAAGTCTTTGAGTCGCTTATAAATAAGTCTCTCGTAGATTTTACCGAGTGCATTCAGGAGACTGATAGGTCTGTAGCTCGAAGGCTCAGACTTGGGTTTGCCTGGCTTGGCGAAACCGATGACAGTGGCCTCTTTCCATATTTGGGGAAACGCGTTGTTGCTCAGGGCGCCATTGAAGATGGCCGCCAATAACACGACGAGCTGAGCGGGGAGGAGTTTGAACACCCTATTGGTGATTCCGTCGGAGCCGGGTGCTTTCCGCGGTTGAAGTTTGTTAATGATGTCTTGCACTTCGTCAGCTGTGACCGGAGGCAGAGGATCATCAGGGTCTTCTTCGGGGGGCAGGGCGGTTCTACGTTCAACGAATGCGTTCACCTCATCGAGATGTCGCTTGTCTACTGGTTGAGAGCTGGGGGAGCACTGGGACTCCAGGCTGTCGGCTAGGCATTCGGCCTTCTCAGAGTCGTCGGTTGCGACGCTCTTATCGGGTCGGGTGAGGGGAGGCATCGAAGCCTCTTCGGTGGAGCGCAACTTGCGTTGCAGCTGCCAGAAGGCTAGGCGGGTAGGCTCGAGTTCGCTTAGCGTTTTGTCCCATTGATTGTTACGAAATTCACTGGTGCGATCCTTTACAGCACGCTGTAAATTACGCATGTGGGCTTTGTTTGCCTCGCGGGGAAAGCTGCTGTAGGCACGGATGGCCGCGTTCTTTTCGGTTATCAGTTCACGTACGTCAGCGGGTCGTATCCAGTGTGGATCGCTCATTGCTGGGACTTCCCGTGAGCAGTCCTTCAGTACGGATTGCACGTGTTCTGTAAACGAGTTGATGGCGGCCGTCGTGTCTGCGACTGAGACTATGTGGTCGGGGATGGCCTCCAGGTGAGGCGACGTGGTGGAATTCAGCTTTTCACTGACTTTCCTCCAGTCGGTTATCACTTGGGTCGGCGGGGGCTGGCTGGGGTCAGAAGGACCCGAGCGGGGAACTAAGTGCATGAGCACTGGTCGATGGTCTGAGTTAAGCTCATGTAAAGTCTCGATGGAATGCAACTTAAGGTTGACATTCTTGAGTAGCGCTATGTCGAGAACGTCTGAGCGTTGGTCGGGGTCGTGGGGATAGTGGGTGTGCTCCATTGGAGCGATGGGATCGAAGTTGAGGGACTCGCCCAGGTTATACACGTGACGTCCTCTGGCAGAGGTCGTCGTGCTGTTCCAGGCGGGGTGTTTGGCGTTGAGGTCGCCCACTATGATAACGGAGTCGCTCAAGCCGAAGAGGACGGCAAGGTCTTTGGTGAACAGAGTGTGCTCCCCGGACGTGCCGCCGGGAGGGATGTACGCGGAGGCGATAGTGATCAGTTGATGGCCGGTCATGCCTAGTCGACACACTGAGGTCTCGAGTAGAGACTCCATGGGAGGGGGATCTAAGGGGATGCAGTGCAGTTCTTTTCTATAATAGATTAGAGTACCGCCCTTGTGGCAGCGTGACCTATCGTTGCGAACTATGCGATAGTTGGCAATTCTCGGATCGCGGTAACTGGGCTTGAGGAAGGTCTCCTGTACAAGGAGGATATCAATTTGATGGTCGCGGAGGAAGGTGGCGATCTCATCACGCTGGCCTCTAAGGAGGTCGCCTTACTTGAGTAGGGACTTGAGGATAATTTTTAGTTTATCGCCACCAGTGTTAGTCGCCCTGAGATCAGCCGCCATGCGGTCTGCTTCGGGGGTGACTAACTCTGCTAACGTTTCTAAAATTACGTTGTGAGAGCGGTCCACGGCGTCCACGACCGCGGTGGGGCCGGGTGGCGTGGGACGCGCGGGCGCCGGTGCGCTCGCTTGGGCCGCGGGAGTGGGGACAGGGGCATCTAATAGCCCGGGGGATGGGGTGGACTTGGCTTTGCTGAGTGCCGGGAAGGCTCTCTGGTGGTTCAGCGTGATCCAGGGAGAGGGCCTCTGAGGGCTGAGTCTCTCGCCTGGGCAGAGGGTAGCCTCACCGATGGGCTTTCTCTTTGCTGACGGGTGCTTGCACGCTTCACCAGGTTAGAGGAGGAGCCTTTGGGGGCTTTCGAGCAGCCGCGGTAAATGGCCGTGTGGCCCGACTGGCCGCAAAGCACACAGCTCGGTGGCTCCGTGCATAGCGATTTGTCTTTGGGACACCTTTGCCATGGTCGCCTAGACACTTTACGCATCTGTGCGGCGCATGGCAGTTGGCTTGGCTGTGTCCGTACATCTGGCAGCGGTGGCACTGCCCGACTACGCTTGAGCGGTGGGGCTTCTCTATTGTGATGCCTGTCAGGGAGCATACTGACTTCACTTTGAAGATCGGGTGGTGTCCTTCTACTGGGTCGCAGATGACCAGTACCATATCGTACTGGTCACCGCCTCTCGCCTTATGAAGGCGGTGGACGGCTGCGACCGGGATGTCCTGGCCTTGGAAAATATTAGTTTAGATAAAAAAGTTTTCGAAATTGACAAGCAGTCAAGCAGTATGACTCACAAAAAAAGTAAAATAAAGGAGTGTAACACTGATTTTCACACTGATTGAGAACAGTCAGAGTGAAAAATCTTTCTGAAATAAGTAAATCGGAATTTCACCACAACGAAAGTACACAAAAATAGCTTATTGAAGTATGTTCGTAACAATGATTTGCTACATCTGTTAAAAAGGATTGTGTGTCCTCGGTTTATCACTATCCTGTACAATTATAAATTCATATGTTAAAACGCTTACCACAAAGTCTTTTCAACAATTTATTAACCCTGCAAGTCCCTACTTACAGCTTACATTCTTTTACAAGGAAAAAAAATATTTATGATTTGTAACACTGACAGCGAATAACATGAGAAAGTATCATAATCTGCCTAGCCTTTTCAAAACTATGTTGGGCCTGTACTGTCAAAGATCTACGAATGACAGCCGGGACCAACGGCTTAAAGTGCTTTCAGACGCACCGAGGAAACTCGATCGTGTAATGGGCGATAGTAACTATCACCTTATGATCGAGCGATTGCTTGATTTGCCCATGCATTGTACAATATCAGCAAAATGTGCATTCCCTTTGCCAAGGACATGCCGGTTTCCTCACGATGTTTTCCTTCACCGTCTTTCAGGGCAGTGGTGGTGAAATAAATTACACAAAGTAATGCTGCCTGGGTTCGAACCCACGGCTTACTGCTCGTAAGTTGGGGCTGCCACTACTGGGCCACCAGTGCTCTTCGTGAAATTCAGCAGTTAGAAATAAAAGAACTGTGTCTGCACATTTTGTCCTCCCGTATATTCCACAGAAGTAGTGTGGCCCTTGTTTCGTAGGTAGCTTACAAGGAAAATGCCTCTGTAAGCCCCAAATATTGAGTATTATATAGATTTATTGTACAGCAAAGCTCATTTATTTTGTTTCGTGTTACTTATAAGAAATATATCGTTAGGCTACGTCATGTTATTAATTGACTATTAACGTCATGTTCGATTATGAGGTTTTAGAAGTTGATTAAGTATTGAGGAATAATGCTTTTTGTTCGAATAAGGTTCTGGTATTTTTTATTAGCTAAGTTAATATTTATTTATTGTATTTTTTTAAATATATTTAAGTGGTATGGTTATTTTTATAGTATTCTCTATCATTACTAAGATTTCAGCATGGTTCTGCCTAACAAAATGTATAAATACGAAATTTTTTATATATGTTTTCATTGCCTTAACGGCTTTGCGGATGGACCATGAGCTGGGTTAAGACTTAGGATATTTTTAATCCCAGTAGGAAGTTTCCGTGGGATAATACCTGACCCACACATGGGCGAAGCCGCGGCAAAGAAAGAGATAAATTATGTGTTTACCCTATCATTTATAGTATGCAATAATATTGGTAAACTCCCATTTCAAAGGTAATTAATATAGTTACCCAATTATGCATAGTATAAGGATCTTAAATGTTCTTAGAAATCCATGTTAAAATGATTATTATCATAGTAAGTTATACATTTGTAATAGATGAACGGGTGGTTCTAGAATATATTACTATTCAAATCTATGTAGATAAATGTTTCCGTAGAAATCCTGTCGGTAGCTCTAAGTTATGCTACTCGTACATCTAGCTTAGTTTCAACTTAGGTTCGAAGTAATGGAATTTAGTAACCGTGGAAACATGTAATAATTACACTAATATTATAGGGCTCCCTCACTGATAGCATTCGCTTGTAGGTATGTAACAGTTGAAGTAAAGTAAAGTAAAATTTATTTTCATTGATTGTAGGTATACACAAAATAAGGTGTAACAATAAAATGGATGAGCCTTGTATAATTTACCATAAATTAAGCATGCAAACATTAGAAAAATTTGTAACTAAATTGATATAAATTAAATAATGGTTTTCAGTCAAAACAATAATTGGCATAGTGCATAAATAAAAGAAAACAATTTAAAAATCTACATAAATGGAAAAAAATCATACAAATTTAAACAATGAGATTATTGGGTATGTTAATATTAATTAAAATATACAAAATCGGTTAAATTAAAACACAGAGATCATTTAGGTATGTCAGTAAATTATATAAAATCAGAATGAATCAAAAAAAATATATCAAGTAGTATCAATTAAATCTTGATACATTATATTATTCAATAGATAGGTATGTGTCATTTAAAAAGTCATTTACTGAATAATAACATTTAACAATCACTAATGAAGTAAGTCTCATTTTAACATTTTGTAATGTGTATTTTTTTATAATATTGAGTACTTTATCAAAAAATATTGGGCCCATACTAATAACACTAGGTAGAGGAGCTCGTGGCTAAATAATAACAGCCGCCCAGGTCGATCTTTAAGGTTAAGCTGTGCTTGCCGAGGTTGGTATGTGGATGGGTGACCATAATTACATATCGAGTTTCCTCCGTGCCTCGGAAAGCACGTTTAAAGCACGTAGGTTCCGGCTGTCATTTGTAGATCTTTGACAGTCGTTACGAATAGTCAGAAGCTAAAAGTCTGACATCCAGTCTTAGCAAGGCGTATTGTATTACCCAGTTACTGGGTTGTGGAGGTCAGATAGGCAGTCGCTTCATGTAAAATACTGGTACTCAGCTGCATCCTGTTAGACTGGAAGCCGACCCCAAGATAGTTTGGGAAAAGGCTAGGCAGATGATGATACTAAAAACACTAGTTGAGATTCACTTGTTTCTATAAAACATCGAATCTTGGATTGTTACAATGAAAGCGAATGCTCTCGATGGCCTAGCTCCAAGGTGAGTAATGTTTACCTTTTTTTTTGAAAGTTTTTCCTTATGAGTAGTCCCTGCAATTACTGTATTACCTGGGAATAATTGCTGGTGACCCAAATGGGTGCATTACGATTTATCTGCACTATGTGTTGGAAAAATATGATAATGTTGTATGACTGTGCGTCTTTTTAAAAAAAGCACATGGCTCTTGCAGAATAATAGCATAGCTGCGAGAAAAACCTAGCCTTCGATAGGTCAATAAAACCACAAGAAACTAGTTTACTAATAGTTTTCTTCTTCTTCTCTATAACAAACTTTCTTGGAACTGCAAACATCAGGAATACAAAACAAAAACTAGGTTCGCTCACTCTGCTCCTTTCTCACATTATTCAGTAGAATTATTTATCTTCAAATTAGTAACTTTCAACCAAGACAAACTAGTTTTAAACACTGAAATCAAACTGCAAATACCAGGGCGCCATGACCAAAAAGAGGTCTCGCTCTACCCCGCTCATTTCTCGCTTATTATTCAGTGGATGTACACCATTAACATGCAAATCAGCTCGTTAACGTCGCATGGTGGGACAAAAGACCCCGTCGTCGGTAGGATGATGTTTGAGTAACGTCTTTTATAATAGGAATATTGTATCTGGGTTACGGGACGTCTTAACTGTTACGAGTTGAGATTTTTGTCAAGCGGAATGTGATAAGAAGCTGAACATGGGGGAGGCATACACTTGGTCTAAATGACTCTGTCGCATGACCACTTCTCAAAATGACTACAGGTAGCAAAAAAAGGTAGCAGTTTAATTTGTTGATTGTTTATTTGTGTAAATTGATTGTTTGGAGTGACAGTAAATCTTCGATTTCTTTTCTTTTTATTATGTGCATTTTACTGATTAAACATTACTACAGTACCCTTCTGTGTTGTATGCCTACTGGTTCTTGACCAGTTTTTTTATTGATGAAAGGAATTAATGCCTGTTCGAGAAAGGGGACATTTTGCGAAAGCGACATTTTGCGAAAGGGACATTCTGCGAAAGGGAAATTGTGAGAAAGGGACATTTTGCTACCTGTAGTCATTTTGAGAAGTGGTCATTTTGCGACAGAGCCGTCTAAATTAGGTCTTTGAAAACATGTGTAGTTTTTGTTTTAATATACAACTTGGTACCGTAACTTAATCATTTGTAGGGCAGTTAAAGACAGGGCCAGTCACTTTGACAGTTAATAACACAGTATTCCTATTAGCTCGAGACGTTTATCAAATCTATATCTTTATTCTATATTATAATTATATAAAAATCAATGCCACTTTTTTTTGTAATTTTATAACTCGAGAACGGCTGGGCCGATTTGGCTGATTTTGGTTTTGAAATGTTTGTCGTAGTCCAGGGAAGGTTTAAAAGGTGAGAAAGGTGGGTAGGGTAGGTAGGGAAGGGTAGGGAGGTAGGAAAAGTCCATTGCATTAACTTTTGACAGAACGAAGTCTGTCCGGGCAGCTAGTAATGAAATAAAGCATGGTAGATAAAGTAGGTGATAATCAGAGTGAAATCGTATTAATTGAATCCCGGTAAGCCAGTCCCTCTTAAATGAGGCGAAGTAAAGAAAAACCGTTTAATCGCACAATTAAGAGGTACATTTAAAAATAATATAAATGGACTCCAAATGCACTGTTAAGTGCGTTACTATAAATAAGTAACTGAAAAACTCTTTGTTTAGTAGAACAAAAGACATCACAATAAAAGCTGTTCTTATCGCTTTGGGGGTTTGTTTAAATGTTTAAGGTACTGTGCGGGATAATAGACCATGGCGGTTAAAGCCTTGTTACATATTTAAATGGCATCATCTTGTTAATTATGCAGTCTCGTTAAGACTAATTATCAGACTTTCGAACCACTGACTACCTGTAACGACTGTCAAAGATCTACAAGAAAACAGCCAGGACCAATTACTTAACGTGCTTTCCGAGGCACGAAGAAACCTTTGAATGTAAAGGGTGGACACCCATCTACAGACCAACCCAGGCATGCGCGGCTTAACCTAAAGATCGACCCGAGTTATTATATAGCCACGAGCTCTAATCTGTATCAGAGATAAGGGTGACGGAAGGTCCAAAATGCATTAGAGTGACAGAAGCCACGAAAAAGCTAATTAAATGTCAACACTATCAGGAGCTCGTGGCTAAATAATGACAGCTGCACGTGCCGAGGTTGATCTATGGATGGGTGACCATAATTACATTTCCTCCGTGCCTCGGAAAGCACGTTAAGCCGGTGGTCCCGGATAATCATCTGCCTAGCCTTTTCCCAAACTATCTTGGGGTCGGCTTCCAGTCTAACCGGATGCAGCTGAGTACCATCCGGTGGTCCCGGACGTCATTTGTAAATCTTTGACAGTCGTTACGAGCAGTCAGAAGCCAAAAGTCTGACATTCAATCTTACTAAGGGGGAGGGGGTCTTCGCATTACCCAGTTACTGGGTTGTGGAGGTCAGATAGGCAGTCGCTTCATGTAAAATACTGGTACTCAGCTGCATCGACTGGAAGCCGACCCCAAGATAGTTTGGGAAAAGACTAGGCAGATGATGACTATCATTAACAGTCAGTTTAAAAACTTATAAATGTCTACACTACTGAAAGTCATTTAAGACTGGTCCTAGGCACTTAAAGCACCCTGCAAATGATAACGATACGAGCCATAAACATAAAATAAACTAGCTTTCTCGATGTCGGCAACACCAAGCTGCACGCTATTATTCGTCAAGCCACCATCGCGCTTGATATTAAATTGCAGATTGATTGATAGTTCCTTTAGAGCTACCCTGGTCCAACGATGTAGGAATGTGTTGTGAAGGGAAAATAACTTTGGTGGTATATTTTGTGTACATTGTATAAGTTGTAAGGCAATATGTTAAAATGCACACAAAAGTGATTTTTGAATCTTAGTATTGAAATTTTTCTTCGATTGCTTTTTTTTTTAAACGTTTCCTCTTACTAGGAATTTCTCCTGTGTCGTGAGTCCGTTAACGAACATTTAAACTCACATACACAAACAGCCAGACCCTGAACAACTACCCGCAGGTCATACAAATATTTGTTCCGTGCGGGGATCGTACCCGCGACACGCGGGGCAGCAGCCAATCGCTCAGCCAAGACTGCACCAAGCGTGCCATCAAAACAACAACACGTTTAACATAATACACGTTTATATTCATTCATGTAATCTGTATCATTTAATAGTGCTTCTGGGTGTGTGCTATGTCTTTTGTGTGCACTAAATACATGATTTATCTATCTATCTAACACTCACATGACATTTTATAGACAACAAGTTTTTTCTTGCGGCTTCGACGGCGTGGATGCCGAATAGAATCTCAAAGGAACGTTTTTACTGATATACTGTATACAAGATATCTCCTATATATCCTCCCCCCTGTTCTCCTCCTCCTTTTATCCTCTCCTCCTATGTATCTCTGTCCTATCTTCGATATCTTGTTATCTTGTATACAGTATCAGTAGTACAGTAAAAATTATATAAACTGAAGAGTTTATATAATTTTCGAAATCTGATCTACCGTATCAGGGCGCAAAAGTCTGAAACAGATAGAATAGTAACAGAGTTCATTCATAAAACAAGTGATTAAAAGTTATTATGAGGTTGCAAGAAAAACTTAACATAACATCACTCCTGCATCCCCCAAGGGTTAGGCATAACTAATAGTACACCCACACTTCGCCAGTTATGTTTAAGTCCTATGTAATTGGGAGCCATCAACCGGGCTCAAATCCAGACTCCGTAGCTGCTACTGAGAAACTTTTGATGGAAGAACTCAATAACCCTTTGCCCGAAATGGGAATCGAACTCAGGGCCACTCAGGGCCTCGTGGTCAGCAGCCGCGCTTACGGGCACTAGACCAAAGAAGTAGACAGCAGTCAGAAAAACAACTTTCATCATCAGCCTAGAAGGTTCCCACTGCTGGGACACAGGGCTCCTTTCTATGAGAGGGAGTGGGCTGTAATCCACCACGCGGGCCCAGTGCGGGTTGGTAGATGTCACGTGGTTTCGAATTTGTAGTTCTAAGACATGCCGGTTTCTCACGATGTTTTTCTTGCACCGTTTTTGAGGGCAGCGGTGACGAAATAAATTACACAAAGTAATGCGCCTACCTGGGTTCGAACTCACGGATTACTGCTCGTAAGGCTGCCACCTCTGGGCCACCGCTGCTCTCAGAAAAACAACTTTCAGATACATCATATTCAAACACGACTTACATTCATCTCTCAATTTACTAAAACATTGTTCACAAACTTCACAAAACAACTAAGCACCAGAAATAATATTAGAATGTTACACGTGACACGTAACAGCGCAGAAATTCCCGGAAACATGTGAACTTGGTAGCGCGTCAGTTTTCCGTGTTAGTCGCAGTTGGGCGCAGTTTTTTGCCACTCGTTTGCAAATGGTTTGCCTCGCTGATATAAATTTCAGTGCTGTATGAAATGTTAAGGGAATTTTTGTGACGGTCTCCGAAGTTTGCCTGTAACTAGTTTCTGCAGTTGTAGTTTTTTGAAACTGCATTTGGGAGAGATATAATGGGTGTAACAATATGCGATGAATCAGACAAAAGACTTTCGTGCTTTGTCAAGAACAGATTGTTTGAATATATTTATGATGCTAGTGAAGTTTTTTGAGATTTAAACGAAACTAACCATAAACATTTTTTTTTGTATGTACTTTCACAAAAGTGAGAATAAGCTCATTTTTCAAACAAAATCCCGTGTACACTATGACCACATCTGTTTAACACCCTTACTACTATTGGTCCGCACAAATAGTTTGCGGACCAATAGACGAGACCCTTGTTTTTGTTACGTTTTGTTTTAAAAAAAATCTGTCTCTGTTAATGATCCCAGATGTTTGACCACCGTTTTTCGACCAATAGGAATAAAACAAAATAGTGACCAAGGAATAGAAAGTTTTTAACTGTTTTAACGCTGGAAGCAAGGATAGTCTTTACCGTGGTCCGATACCACGGTAAACGGTTTACAGTTTGGTGATGGTACTTTAAACATACCTGTATTCTACCAATTTTTTACTCTAGTTAAACCTTTGAAAGAAACCGCATCCGCAAACTTCAGTAGCAAAGCCACCCCAATCGCTATGACAGACCGCAGCGACACGACTTGTACCATGCAGTAACTCTACGAAACGCTTCCATAGGTATTGACATTGGCGCTTGACGCTGCGACAGTGTGCCTACCACAGTCCGCGTAGTGCCCAATGACTTTCGTTAAACTTCGTTAACATGGCAAAAATGACCCTCACGTCAAAGTTTTGTCGTCGCGTTTGGAATAAAACCGCAGCTGCATTGTCGCATATTGTCAATATAATTTTTTGAGCCCTAATTTGAAACTATGTTTATTCATCATTTTATATGTATTTTAGATTATGAAATTATAATATATTGAACACCACATCCAATTTTCAATAACTGTACCTTCGCTTTACATATCCACATTACAGGGACGATCAATCACGAATGTCGCCAACTTAAGAGCGGTTTCAATACAAAATAAAATAAATATTCGTATAGTGAGAATATTTTAAGTATTTACAATGTGGAATAAGTGTTCTAAGTATATGGAGTGGTTAGTTATTAAAGTAAGTGTTCACCTTTTTTCGTTTTACACAAGACAATCTTCATCAATTAAAGGACACGCTTTCCAGTCTGTGTGCCCTTTTTATTTATGTGATGTACATGTACAATTCAGACTAATGAAATATTTGTAATAAATCAAGTACCAACACCTAATTTAAAAGTCTTACAATATCAAACATTTCGAATATCGAACACGATTGTATTTACAACGTACACTGCAGCACACCAATACTATGTAAATAAGCCGGTACAGTCGCGAGCATCGCCCGTCCATCACCTCAAAATATTCCAACAACATGGTTAGCTATTGTACACACGACGAAACAGTTATATGTATTTACATTTAGTACTAGGACTTTTGGCTTTAGAAAGACATTGACAAAAAAAAAATGCCTTGTTGGTCCAGTGTTCGCGAGCACAAATGATGGGCCATATTAGGTAATGGGTTCGATTCCCAGGTCGTGTTAGGGTAAACTTGCCTAATTCGTACCCCTTAAGAGAAAACCATCATATTTAAGAAATTAGGAAAGATAAATTAGTTTTAATTAAAAGCAATTTTTGTTTGCTAAATGCTTTATTGTTTCTATAATCAAATTTAACATGAAACTTAAAAACTACAAAAAAAATAAACAATTTAAAAAAATCTAAAAAAAAGTACGATTTAAGATCATTCATCCCAAATCGTACTGCTATATCCTTAATTCGTACTTTGAGATCTATTCATTGGTCATACAGTATTGAGAATCAGCATCATAATCAACAATGTGTTATTAAAGCAAGTAGTAATTCATAACAAATTCGACGGATGGTCTCGCCAATTCTAGGCAATCATCGCAGTTATAACTAAATCGTACCAGTACGTTTTAAGAACTTAAGTCGAAGTACGAAATAGGAGCAAGAGCCAAATAAATTTTAAATTTACCCCCAAAAAAATTGAGAACAGTTACGCGTATGATAACACGTCAGATTAAATCGCAAAGATACACAATAATACGTGTCAAATCGTAAAATAGGTTAACACGACCTAATTTGAATAAAACTCTTACGAAATGTATAAAAATATTACAGCAATAGTTGAAAAAAACTTGCTTTTTCAATATTTTTGTCGAGAACGGCTTCACAGGTGCCATCAGTCTGGTGGTAGAATGGCCGACTGTTATATCTATTTTTTGACACTAGAGGCGCTGCTAGCTGTTACCGAAGCCGAGTTTTAAGTGGAGTACGAATTTGGCGTAAGTACGAATTAAGCAAGTTTACCCTATTTTATCCATCAAGAATTTCTCAGTAGCAGCTACGGAGTATGTATTTGAGCCTGGGCGGTGGCAATAGGCTCGTTTCCTATTACATGGGACTTAAGTCATAACTGGCGAAATGTGGGAGTACAATTAGTAACACCTCTGCCTAACGCTTCGAGGATAACAGGCGTCATGGTATGTTGCGTTTATGTGACAAAAAATAGCGTATTCGGCTTTTTTATGAAATAAACAAGAATATGGTGTGGTTACTTTCAAATTTTTGCCACGTACTATCGCAAAAGTGCCAATAGGTATACTTTTCAAACCAAATCCCGTGCATACGAAGACCACATCTGTTTAACACCCTTGCTGCTATTGGTCCGCAACTCCGCACAAATAGTTTGCGGACCAATAAACGCGACCCTTTTTTTAAATACGTATTGTTTAAAAAATAATCTTAGTCTCTGTTAATGATCCCAGATGTTTGACCACCGTTTTTCGACCAATAGGAATAAAACAAAAAAAGGGACAAAGGAATAGAAAGTTTTTAACTGTTTTAAAGCTGGAAGCAAGGATAGTCCTTACGGGGGTCCGATACGGAATTAGTTGACTGTACCATGAGACCAGTGTCATCTTTACACCAGTTTTTTGTGCCCTGTGCAAGTTTTCACTTATTAGACTATCATTCATGAGGAGCAGAGCTTGTTGTTATTCAGTCCCACTGCTGGGCTGAGGCCTCCCCCATAGCCTTCCACTCTTCTCTCTGTGCCGTTTTCTCCGGCTAATGTCTCACAAACGATCCATCCGTCAGCGAATTTAAGAAGCTTTAACTTTAACATAAAATAAACACGTTCCACGGGCACGCACATTACTTTTGTTCTTGTCAGTGACGTACTCGTGCATCAAACAAATCAGATAAAGCAAAAAAGAAAACTACTAAAGGTGCGGTCAAACGGAGCGGACTGGAATCTGGACCAGAACCCGTACCATGGCGTGTTAAAGCAGTTTTGTTTTAATATAACTCCAGTGCGGCAAAGAGACGGAGCTATATAGGCAGCCCAGCGCCATTTTTCGCACAACACACAAACTTCAGACCTATCTCGTTCACCAACAGTACACATCAGCACAATGGTACAGTCGTGCACAGCACTAAGCTAGTACAATCGCGTGCATCGGCCCATCGGCACACGGCACGAATTCTTCTGATTTATCACTGCTTTACGTGGTACAATGTAATTTTCGTGCATTCACAGTTTCATACGTGCGCCGTGCGGTTTAAAGCTGCGATTGTTTTAAGGCGAGAAAACGCATTTTCAGGTAGTATTACAAAAAAAAAATGGAAAAATAACGATGCCACAGATACTTGAGATGGTAAAACGCATGTTTTAATGTAACAGACTTATTATTATTTACTTATTATATTATTTACTTAGGTCTTTCTTATGTCACCGTTTAAAAAAAAACCGACATATCAAAAAAAGTCTAAAATAAAGTTTCACATTCGGTCATCGATGACTTTTGCCACTGACTTCCGAAAGTAACGTTATTTTAGTCCATTTAGTGGTTTTTTTACTTGAATGCTGCTGGAATACATAACCTTCATCTTATTTAGAAGTCGGGTAAAAATATGTGAACCTGCGGTGGTCTTCGGGCTATGAGATATCCTTCAAGTAGTATTTATACAAGGTGTTGTTTTGCATCCTCGTCAAATTTCAGGAGGTTGTCATAAAACACATAAATAATCAATTTAAAGGTCGGTACCGGTCTATAATTAATAAGCGTTGCTTTTTTTTGTTGTTGAAATTTAACCGTATTTCAGAATAAAAACCTTGGTCCAAAACACTTAAAACAGAATCACCCAAGTACGCACACAGCGACAATGCAGCTGCTCTGTGTGCGTGAGAGTCGACAGTCGACGTTTTACCTACGAAATGCAACAGTGTTGCGACCGTGCGATGACCTACGGCGACCGGTAGTAATTTTGCCTAATTTTATTTCGAAAATCGCCTACATTATTGTCATAAATTTCGCTTGATACTTAACTAATTTTTAAGCATCATTGGAATACGGAAATCTTACTAACGACAGCAATACTAGTGCGCCAAAGAAAAGTTCACTGACCTGTACAGTGCGGTAGGTAACAGATGATTAATAAAATCTTAGTTTTGATTTACTGCTATCCTGCTGAACGGAAGATCCTAAAATTAGCAATCTTTGATCTTTATTCCGGATCCTGAGGCGCACTACTGTAAGCTATGTTGCGCTAATGTGGCTAAGATAGCCAGCGCAAGGATTTACATAATAATAATTCACTACACTAACACTCGGTACATTGTACGTAGGTAAATTCAGCCTAAAGTTTTCGTAATGATTTTGTTTTTATTTGTGGATTGAATTGGTTGATTTGAAATTTTCCTTCCTACTTAACGGGCTTAGGACCGGCAACAATACCTACCTTAGTTGGTGTACCGATCTACTAAATCTAAAAATGTTTTTTACGTTTGTTGGAATAGGAAAAATGTGCTAGTTAGGTAGGTATGTAGTGATACTTTCGGCTGTTAGGTGGTATTATTGGCGTAGTTAAAAATTTGAAATCAACTTATTTACACTAATAAAATTGATTTAGCTAACAACGTATTTACAAAATGATAGTCTATGTACAAATAAATAAATTACCTACTTATGTTACCCGGAGGTATTGTTCAAAGTTGCCACCACCACACTCTTGGCACAGTCGACAACGACGTAGTTGATTTTCTTTCAGCTTACGTAGCACTATCACATTCGTTTTTAAAGTGTCGAAAGCACTAATTATCTTTTCACGTAACTCTGTTACACTTGCCGCTTCCTCCAAGTAAACTAACCTTTTAACGTCTCCCCACAAATAAAAGTCTAGAGGCGTCAGGTCCGGAGAACGTGGAGGCCAGGCCACAGGTCCACCGCGACCGATCCAGTGGTCACCAAACCTTTCGGTTAAGTACTCGCGTACTTGCCGACCGTAATGAGGAGGAGCACCGTCCTGCTGGTAGTACAGATTGCGATGGAGTGCCAGGGGAACGTCCTCCAACATATCCTCAATAACGTGGCGCAACAGCTCCAGGTATGTGGCGCTGTTGAGGTACCCGTCGATGAAGTAGGGTCCAAGCACTTGTTCCCCTATAATCCCAGCCCACACATTCAGTCCAAACCGCACTTGGAACGCATGCCGTTTGGTTACGTGCGGGTTATGGTCGCGGTGAGCCCACCAATGTTCGTTATGAACATTGTAGACGCCAACTCGAGTAAATAAACACTCGTCCGTCCACAGGATGTTGGCGTCTTGGTGTTCCAGCAACCAGCGACAAAATGTAACCCGCACGGCATTATCACCCGGGTGAATGTCTTGCACCTTGCGGTAGTGGAAAGGGTGCTGCAGTTCACGCTTCAGTAGGCGCCACACTGTGGTATGATGCACTCCAAACCGACGACCAGCCTCCCGCGTGCTTGCCCGTGGGTTTCGCTGGAAGTATTGCAGGATGTCTTCCTGCAAGGCGACAGGCAGGCCTTCGCTACCGCGACCTTGAGCATGCCGGGGAACGACGAACTGCCCATGATCCCGCAGTCTTTGCGTAGCAGCCAGCATGACGCTCTGTGATGGGGGTTCCCGATCGGGAAACATTTCCGAGAACATCCGGATGGCTCCACGTAGGCTGTCTCCACTGATGGCATACAGGCGGACCATCTCTACCAACTCGACATTTGTGTAATTGTCCGTCATCTTGCACTTTGGACCTACGTCTCAACGATGTACCTACGAGCGGAATTCGCAACGCATGCGCACACGTCCGCGACATTAATCACACTGTTGGTTCCGGCTTCCGGGGCGGCGAGGGGTGGCTAGGCACGCGCGGCGAGCCAAAGAGTGCGCCCGCGCACCCCGCCGCGAACCCGCGCGCCCGCGCCTGGCGCCGTGGTTTAGGGAATAGGTACCTATGAAATTATCGTATGTTCGTTGCGTTTGCGCTGTGTATGTACTGTTAGCGTTTCTTTGTGTGCGTGTAAGCGCGGTAACAGACGGGCCGCGTTTTAATACGGCTGGTTCACACTTTCGGATTGCCGTAAATAAGAAAAAAAATATAAAAAAATACCTACCCATTTTATTGTTGATTTGGGTCGAGAATCATTAGCATAATTACCTCCTTTAATTTGACGAGGATGCAAAACAACACCTTGTATTATGGAGGAGACCGTGTCCAAGGCCGCCGCGTCTGCAATTTGTTTAAGCGGATTTAACTCCAGTTATACCGGCCTAAACAAATGCCTACATAATAATTCGGTTTTCTAATAGTCGAACCGTAAATGTGTTTTTTTTTAAACAAATGTATTAATCTAAAAGCATAGTTTTCATTGTTTTGCATTTTTGTTCTACGTACACAGAAAATTGCGGTTCTACGTACAAGAAAATTACATTTCCCTACTGTAGAAGTAAACAGAATCTAGTTAAAAATCTTCCAACCATATTATTATCTGACTAAACAGAACTATGTAAACAGAGCATGCGATTTAAAAACGTCAGTTGGTAACTTGCAAACTTGCGTTTAATGAAATTCTGCGGAGAGTGTTCGAGTAAGAGCTTGAAAAAATAATTAACTTTTTTGCTGACGACGTTTTTTAGCAGTTGAGGTTTTGAAGAAAAATGTTGGTTGTAGAAAATAATGTTGCTTCGAAGTGTTGTGTGAGAAATTACAATGCTACTCAAGCTTCATTGGTTAGTAGCACGATCGGTGTCGTTTGCGTTTTACAGGGTGGAGACCCCACCGATGCAAAACGATTACCACTTCCCTACTCAGTACATCATTCTACAACCCCCACATAGGATTTTTTCATTGTTCATCATCATCTGCCTAGCCTTTTCCCAAACTATGTTGGTCTCGGCTTCCAGTCTAACCGGATGCAGCCGAGTATTTTACATGAAGCGACTGCCTATCTGACCTCCACAACCCAGTAACTGGATAATACGATAACCCTTACTAACACTGAATGTCAGACTTTTAGGTTCTGATTACTCGTAACGAATGTCATAGATCTACAAATTACAGCCGGGACCAACTTAACTTTTCCGAGGCACGGAGGAAACTCGGTATGTAGTTATGGTCACCCTTCCACGGACCAACCTCATCAAGCACGGCTTAACCTTAAAGATCGACCCGTGCGGCTGTTATTATTTAGCCACGAGCTCCTCATGATGCACTAAGGACCTGGTAAGTCTTTTCGTGTCCGCTTCAGTGTCTCTTCTACCGTGTAAAGCCAATCATCAAAGGATTAGGCAGAGTTATACCTGTATTCCACCTACATTTCACAAGATATTTTTAACTCTCATATAAAAGCAGGTGAGGTAAACAAATTCAGCAAGAAAAGAAAAGAGAAAAATTTATAATGGAATAAGCCTAATATAACTTTGCCCGAAACATGAAGACCCCATCCACGCTCTTAACACCACCGATATCAAAGACAGTTCAATTAAATTCATACTCTTAATACTAAAGTTGACGGCACGGTTGGCTAAGCTATTGACTGCTGGCCTGCATGTCGCGGTTTCGATCCCCGCACGGAACAAATATTTGTAAGGCCTACAGATAGTTGTTCTGGGTGTTTGTGTATGTGAGTTTAAATGTTTGTAAACGCAACCACGATATAGGAGAAATTCCATCAGTGGGGAAATATTTAAAAAAAAAAACTTATTTATGTAGTACAAAAGGTTAAAGCGGATTAGAGGTCTTTTCCGTTCTAATACCACTGGTATTTGTTTCAAACACTGGTAGTTGAAACAAAACAGTGGCATTAGTTTTTGGTAATAAAATGGAATAAATCGATTGGAGAATGAAATGTCAGCAATTCGAAACCTACTAGTTGACGCAATATTGACGTAATAGCGGACATGTCATGAGTCTAAACCGAAAAGGTATATTTTTCTTCAGTTACTACAGGGATCAGTTAAAATACTACTGTGACCAAATCACCGAGGGTCAAAAATTTAACTGGAAAAAAAACCGTCTCAAACTTTTATAATCAAGATAATCTTACCAATCTTAATTTGGGCTTTGTGATTAAAAGGCATATTTGAAGGGACGGAATAAATGATAAGCCGTCAATCTCGTGACGTCACAAGATGGCCGCCACAATTAAGTCATGTCAAAGGTTTTTAATGCGCTTTGGAAACTTCGAGGCAGGGGAGGAGTTTATAAGTACAGAGGGGATTCTGTGTGGGAACAACTGTTGGGTTTCATGAAATATTATGTTATACTTCCTTGTTGTTCTCCTCTTTTATAAAAATGGACTTTGTTTTTGTAGTCGAATTTTAGCAAAACGTGCTCATCACACCACATCTTTACTAGCAGACCCAGTCCAAGGCGATGCCGTTACGATACTATAGTGGCATTACAAAAAGTACTACAGTAAGCAAAATTCTCAAACGCTTTATTTAAGTTATCTACGACTTATGACTATTTAGAATAACCCGATAACAACTGTTGGCTGTAGCCCACCACACACAACGCCGTTTGATCGGAGGATAACTCCCTTTTCTGTGAGTGATGAAGAATATTTCACTCTGTTTGTATAAGTTTGTTGAGTATCATAGACAAAAATAGTGAACTTCTCAATTTGAAGCGGCGCTGATCCGATGAATTGCTCATACATACATATGTAAACCTTTAGCACAGTCTAATAATATAAATATAGTTTTTCGCGACCGTTCAGCCACTTGATCAAACAATCATCATCATTCTCTTGCCCTTATACCAATTTATTTGGGGTCTTCTTCTTCTTCCATACTTCTCTATTACTTGTCATCTCATGAGATACCTCCTTACTTACCATATCATCCTTCACACAGTCCATCCATCGTTTCTTTGGTCTTCCTCTACTCTTATACCCATCCACATTCATACTCAAAACTTTCCTCACGACATTTTCTTCATTCCTCCGCATCACATGCACATACCACGACAACCGATTACCATACATCTTTTCGGTCACCGGCGCCACTTTCAGACTTCCTCAGTACTCATTTCTTATTTTATTCATTCGCGTCACATCACACATCCCCCTTAGCATTCTCATCACATGTAAATGTCTTTCATTCATCCCTTTTGTGTCCTAACATTCTGATCCCAAGACAGCAGGTCTAACCCTTATTTCATAAATCTTCCCCTTAACTTTAAGGGGAATGGAGAAGTCGCAGATAGTTCCCGTGACCTGCCGCCATTTCATCTATCCAATGTTGATTCTGTGCTTTATACTGCAATTTATTTCGCCATCGTTTTGCAACGAGTGAACCGAGATGCCGAAAGTCGGAGCAGACAGGAAGAAACGCGCCATCAAGCGTAGTGACTCCAGGACTGGAGAGACCGCCGAAATCGCTGAATATGTATTCAGTTTTAGTTCTTCTGAATTTCAGTTTCTATAATTCAGTTTCCGTCATTCAGGAATATTCGTTCTTCTGAATCATGCCGAACTCCGAACTCCGGTTGTAAATCGGTAGATTTTTATTCTTTTAAACTAGATTTTAATTCACCGTTCGAAGCGTGAATAACAAATTGAAATCCGACAATTTAAACACCGTTTTAAATTCGCGTCCATTGTGGGTAGAATTAAAATAATAGATGGTCACAAGAGAATGGGACGTATTTGTGTTAAAAATGTTGTAATAATGCTCATTAAGGGTACAAAAGTCGGTCATTCTTCCATACAAACGTAGTATGGTGATAGCTCGTCTGTTTGAAGGTGTGGGTTCAAAGCTAAAAAATTGTATCAACTGGTCTTATCATTATCTAGTCCTGTATGAAAGCTGAATTTGAAAAAAAATACTGGTTTGGAAGTTATAAGCGTCGAAACTTTCATACTTCAACACTAATTTTAACTCATCTTTGGAAGTAATTATATAACTTATGTAGTATGAAAATGGAAAAAGTGAAACTGTACAGGTATAGACAATTTATTCAAAAGTTCAAAAAATTTATTTTGAGTAGATACATCCAGTAGTTTTCCCATAATATCTATACGGCCAAAACACAATTTATGAAATTTTACATTTGTTACATAAAGTGTATTTACGTTTGCCGAGTCACTTTAATGTCAGCGTGCTGATATTATTTATTTTAAACAATATTTTTTAATAAAATAACAGTAAAACATCACAAACTGTATTCAAATGCCTCGTGTTACACAACAAAAAAACGAGAGTCTTGGCTGGAAAAAATCTCAAGCACTCCAAATATGAATTCAATTTAACAAACAAGCGCTAGTAACGTTCCATGTTCAAAATATCAAGGCATAGACTAAACCTTAATGGAGTGCTCGGCGCATAAAACTTAACTACATCGACTGTTCCGATGTATTTTCCTTTTCATAAAAGGGTAATTCCATTTTTCCGACATAATCGAGTTTTCCTTCAAGGAAATGGCGGTTAAAATAAGAAATAAGAAACCATTTCTACTTTCACATCATATTATGGGCTAGAGGTTCTTAGGGATCTTATTTTATAGTAAATTATAATTTTATTTTTCATGCCACTATACTCTTTGAAGCAATTTACTGGTTTTTTAATATTTCTTTATTTCCTTTTGTGATTTTGAAATTGTTTTCGAGATTGTAGGCATTTAGTAAAGATTTAAGCAAAGATGGTATCACACTGGACGCCTGAGGAAGGACAGCGCCGCGCGTCGTAGAGGTTGACCACGGCGAAAGTGGCGTGACGATCTGATTCTGTATGCGGGGCTAACATGGCCAGAAATCGCACAGGATAGAGAGGTATGGAAGGAGAAAGGGGAGGCCTTTGCTCAGCAGTATGACACTATGCAGGCTACCAAAAAAAAAAAGTAATATAAAAACAAACGGACATGCTTCATAAAAAAAAATAACATGAACTGCTCACAAATTGTTTTAAGATGATAACTTAATTCTGCTACATCGTTAGTCTAGTGATCACAATTGCGACTGCTGAGCATGAGGTCCTGAATTCAATTCCCGGTTCGGGCAAATTGTTATTGGGTATCTCTATCAGGAATTTCTCAGTAGCAGCCACGGAGTCTGGATTTGTGCCCGGTTGATAGCAATAGGCTCGCCCCCTATTACATGGGACTTAAACATAGCTGGTGAAATGTCGGTGTACTAACTCTGCCTGACCCTTCGAGGATTACAAGTGTGATGTTATGTGTGTAGAAACTGTCTCTCACTCCCTCACATCATCATCATCATCATTTCAGCCGAAAGACGTCCACTGCTGGACATAGGCCTCCCCCAAGTGGCGCCACATTGATCCCGTGCACAGCCAGTGTCCCGGTTAAGTGATCTGTCCCTACCTTTTCCACCTAACCTAGGCGTAGATTCCTAGGAGGAGAGTAAATAAAAAAAACCGGCCAAGTACGAGTCTTACTCGCACACAGGGTTCCATAGCCCCAAACAATATTTTGAACTGTCATTCATTATTTAGTAGTATTAGTTAGTAAACTTCCACTCAACCGCAAAACTAAATTGGTTTTTCATAGTATGTTAATGAAAAACAAAGTTACTGCTGCAGTTTGATGAAAAAGTCCCATATCTCAAAAACTAAACATCATATCTTATTGAAACCAATTTTCGTTGATAGTATTTTTTACGTTTTACAATCCTAAATATTTTCAGAATTTTCCTACTCTTACTTTAGAAATTAGAAGGGGGGGGACACACATTTTACCACTTTGGAAGTGGCTCTAGCGCAAACTACCAGGCCCCTCAGAAAGTATTGCGAAAAAAAGTTTTTATATATGGGAGACTGGCCAGTTATTATGTTTTTCGAAAATATGATTATTTATAAGTAAAAATAAGTAAGTTCCAATTTCAAAATTTCCCTCCACATTTTTTGCGAGTTAATTCAAAGTATTGTGTCTCACTGAAATATGGATCTGCGCCGGGAACATTTTAGAGCTATGATTTTATACGATTTCAAGTGTCGCCTGAAACCGGATGAATCGTACGATAGACTTCAAATGGCATTCATGGATGAAGGCCCTTCCAAGGCAACCGTGTATCGTTGGTATAACGAATTCAAGCGCGGTCGACCAACTTTGGGGGATGACGAAAGAAGCGGTCGCCCTTTGACGGCTGTTACCGAAGAAAACGTGCTAGCAGTGAAAAATTTAATCCAAGACAATAGGCGAATTACATATCAGGAGATTCAACACATATTGAAGATTGGATCGGGAAGCGTTCACGAGATTCTACACAGCCATCTTCGCGTGAGGAGGATAGTATCACGCTGGGTGCCGCACAACCTCACCGATGCTCAGAAGCAGGCCCGGGTGGAATGGTGCCGTGATATGCTTAACAAATTTGAAGCAGGCTCGTCTCGGCGTGTTTACGACATCGTTACAGGTGATGAGTCCTGGATTTATCAATACGACCCAGAAACCAAGCGCCAGTCGACTGTTTGGGTGTTTCAAAATGAGCCAACGCCTACCAAAGTGAAGCGATCTAGAAGCGGGGGTAAGATTTTGATCGCTAGCTTTTTTAATTTGACTGGCCACTTGGTATCAATTCCCTTACGGGATCAAAGAAGCATTAATGCCGAATGGTATACTTCCAAATGTTTGCCAGAAGTTTTCTCTGTTATAAGCAACAAGCGACCAAACACAGGGCTCCGCGGGCTACTGCTCCACCACGACAATGCACCTGCGCACACCGCACTCAAAACGAGGGACTTCCTGGACAGCACGCCAGTCAAACTCCTGGGTCACCCTCCTTACAGCCCTGATCTAGCACCGTGTGACTTCTTTTTATTCCCAAAAATAAAAAATCTGCTCAAAGGGATACAATTTTCGTCGCCGGAAGATGCGCTGGCTGGGTTCGAGCAGGCTGTAAACGAGGTGTCTGCGGCGGACTGGAAAAAGTGTTTTGAAAACTGGTTTAGGCGCATGAATCTTTGTATAGAGGCTGGTGGAAAGTACTTTGAAAAGATTTAATAAAAATATATGTACGTATAGAACAATTTTTTTTAGTTTCGCAAAACTTTCTGAGTGTCCCACGTATACAGTTTAGAAAAAAAAAAATTTAGATACCTCTGTATCATTTTTGAAGACCTATCCATAGATACCCCACACGTATGGGTATGATTAAAAAATTTTTTTTGGTTTTCAGTTCTATGTATGGGGAACCCCAAAATTTATGTTTTTTTTTTTCTATTTTTGTGTGAAAATCTTAATGCGGTTCACAGAATACATCTACTTACCAAGTTTCAACAGTATAGTTCTTATAGTTTCGGAAAAAAGTGGCTGTGACATACGGACGGACGGACAGACAGACAGACAGACATGACGAATCAATAAGGGTTCCGTTTTTTGCCACTCGGCTACGGAACCCTAAAAAGGTCTAGCTCGGTAGATGGTGATTTAATGGGTTAGGGCCTATACAGCGATTACGTCACCCCCTCACTGGTCTAGCACTCCCCTGACGTCACAGGCCACTGCTGGAGATGAGTGCTCGCGTGTCGATCGCCAGGTCTGGATGTAGATGCAGCGGTAGGTGGGCTGACTCGCTACTGTCCACCGCGGGGAAGCGAGTAGAGTAAGGTGATCCTTGAAACCAACCTTCACCAGGTCATCGGTCCACCTAGTGGGATTCCTTCCAACGCATCGTCTTCCAGTTCGCGGTCGCCATTCGAGAACTTTTCGGCCCCATCTGTGGCCCCAATGTGCCCTGCCCACTGCCACTTACTTACAGTTAAGGGAAACTATTAGAAATTGCCATCAACAGGTTTTTAGATCCACTGGTTTACTCTTCCATCGAAGGTTTTGTAACAGACCAAACAGTTTTCAAGGACCAGTCAATGAACAGCCTAACCTCAGTCGTTCACCATTCAAAGTTCAATACCCTTCAACATCGTAAAAACTTGTCTGGCGTACCCCAGTTAAATTTTACGGGTCCTTTTAATGTTTCAAGTTCAGATATAAAATTGTGAATGTAATACGGTGATGAAATTTACAAGCTGGTGGGTTGTGCTTTAAGCCTGTAAATATGCAGATGGTTAGACGAGGTTGAAACAAATGCTTACCTACTAAGTCATCCTCTGCCTAGCCTTTTCCCAAACTATCTTAGGGTCGGCTTCCAGTCTAACCGAATGCAGCTGAGTACCAGTATTTTAAATGAATCGACTGCCTATCTGACCTCCACAACCCAGTAACTGGGTAATACGATACCCCTTGGTAAGACTGAATGTCAGACTTTTGGCTTCTGACTACTCGTAACGACTGTCAAAGATCTACAAATGACAGCCGGATCAACGGCTTTACGTGTTTTCCGAGGCACGGAGGAAACTCGGTATGTAATTATGGTCACCCATCCACGGACCAACCTCGGCAAGCACGGCTTTACCTTAAAGATTGACCCGTGCGGCTGTTATTATTTAGCCACGAGCTCCTAGATTAGCTTACCTGGATTGAGTGTTGATTTATAATACAGTTTGGAAGGGACACTGACGCACAAACGGTTACAATGTATTCAGTATAGTACGACCCAGAACAAAAAAAAACCGATGTAACAATTCTATGTTGGGAGGATCAGCTTGCTGCACTTGGCTCGGTGGAACGCAGAGCAAACGGCGTAAAATTGGAGGATGCCAAACTTCACAGCTTGGCTCATCGTCGCAAGGTTGCCTGTTTGTCGGTCTTCTACAGGCTGTACTTCGGTGAGTGTGCCCAAGAACTCCACGACCTCATCCCACCAGCCTTCGTAGCTCCTGTTATTGCTAAAACGATAGACGATAAATTATAGTCCCAAAATTCCTCAATTGTCTTTTCCTAGAGAACTTGTCCAGAGGCCACTAACGTAATGAACAAGTCAACATCGATATTGTCTGCCATCTTTTTTGCAGTACGAAAACGTACGAACTTAGCGACAGCGAATCAACAACAGGCCATGATCACTGTGGCGCGGCACAGCGTCGTGCCGTTTCACGGTGGCGGCGTCGTTCCGTGGTGATGTAACGCCTTATGATTTAACCACGAGCTCCTCCGAGTTATTAAGAAACTCATATTTATCGACTTCGTAAGTTAGATACAAACTTATAATTAGAATACATTGAGTAAAACGACTTACACACTACGAGATACCAGTCCAACTACCAGGAGAACAGAACCACGAAGAGTCCTTGCTCTTACGTAAGTTCTAAAGCAAAAAGCGCAATTCAGCCGCTGCCGCGCTGAAGTTAACGGGGAGTTTTCGCAAGCTGACGCGGATGTTCAAACGTCCTGGCGGTGAGTTTTATAATAAAGCGCTTAAGGCTTGTCTCTTTGTGTGTTCAATGTAAGAGGTAAATTTGTCAGTTAGAAATGAGATTTGAACATTAATCAATTACCTATTTTATTTACTGAAACTAGACAGCAGTAATATTAATATTGCGACTCAAAATAGCACTCTTTCCATGAAATTATTAAATAAGAACCTAGAGATACGCATTGACCTGAAAACAACCTTTGGACGTGATGATTTGATAAAAACCATCATTATTTTAAATTTGAGTTTCTCATGCTGCTCACTTTTGCTGAATGGTTAATGAAGCTAATCTTATATATATTTAAAATTCTCGTGTCACAATGTTAGTAACCATACTCCTCCGAATCCGATTATTCCCCATAGTCCCCTCTAGCCCTGTCCTCCCGGGTGACAGCTGGGAATTGTATTCCCAGTTGTCACCGGGGTGACAATTTGTGCCGACTGTTCCCTTTGAAAACTGACTAGAGGGGACAAATGGGAAGTATCGGCTTGACCGATTTGTATGAAATTTTGTGTGCATATCGGTTAGGTCTGAGAATCGGCCAACATCTAATTTTCATACCCCTAAAACCCATCAAAATTTCCACATGAACGAAATCGCGGGCAGCAGCTAGTCCTATAATGATTGTGCTTCAACGGCCATTTTAGCAATTTTTTTATACTCGCACTACGGTATAGCGAATGCTATGCACCATCTTTCTGTAGAGCATCACCGATAAGGATCTAGGAATATAAATCTATAGTAGGCGAACGAAGGCGCGGGCTGCATAAAAAGAGATTAAGTATAGACTGAATTCTCAGACATACACATTCATCATCATCATTTCAGCCCAAAAGACGTCCACTGCTGGACATAGGCCTCCCCCAAGTGTCGCCACATTGACATTTTGGGGGGGTTTTGCCATAATTGCCACGCTTGGCAGGCGGGTTGGCGATCGCAGAACGGTTGTTACAAAAGCACAGAGAACGCTGCTGCCCATTCTCTGGCAAGTCCCTTAGTCGCCTCTTACGAAACCAGCTATGGGAAGGTATGGGATGGTGCTATTCTTTACGTCCGACACCATACAGAGCCATACATACACGGCCGTCACTTATTGAGGCACATTGAGTTTCAGAAGAAGTTGGCGGTACGTTTACCGTCGTTTTCATCACCCATATCTTTTCGTCAGAACTAAGTGCTATTCTATAGTTTCTCTGACACAACTGTGAAACTAGTTGTTCAATTTAGATACGGGATCATATCTTTAGGAGTATAAAGAAGAGGGTGTCTGGTTCTTCATCCCCCATAGAAAAAGGAGGATCCTCCGACCGGACGGCTATTGTGTCTGGTGAACTACTGCCCGACAGTTGTTGTCAGGTTTTTTTATATGGTCATTTAGATGTTAGTTCGCCATTTGGGGCATAGATGGCGCTGTATTACTTTTTCTAGTGCCGCTACATTTCAAAGACCGCGTTTAGAGATCTCGACCTAGAAACAACTCGACTTAAATCTCTATGTGCTATTATTAACACCTATCTTTACAACGTATCAAACTCATTACCCGTACTAAACTCAAACTCAAAGAATTTATTTCAATTAGACCAATACACGCACTTTTTAAAGTAAAAAGAAAAACGCGAAGCTACAGTCCCAGTCACAAGGCATAAAAATTTGTGAAAGTACTGTAGTTGCCCATTCCAAAGCGTAGATCTCTATGAAGAAAAATGGGCAAGAAACGCCATAGACACTCTTTTAAATCAAAATAAAATATGTTACAAAATCTTGGTAACTTCATTCCTGTTGAGAATTACAAATATGTGAGAACGATGTAGAAATACGAGCAAGTTAAGAGCGTCCAGAGTAAAATACTAAAAATATGCATACATAAAGTGCAAAAATATTCAGAAGACTGAAGTCCTAAGCCCACAAAGTTAGGTGCTCATTACAAGCACAGTTGCCGATGAGCCCTGCTAATAAGAGCGCCGTCCAAATATTAATTAGTAGCTTTTGTCGAGATCTTTCATCGGGCGAGACTTCGGAAAAAGGAACATTTTGACAAAATAGGATGTAAAAGGTAGGATGCTGCTGCTAGTTTATTATGCAATGCTTTTTCTATTTTTAACTATTTCATCTCTACGTCCTTGAATTATTGTTTTTTAATAATAATTCAAAAATAATAATTTAATAATAATTCAATTGGCGATAAAAATCTCTAACCGATTCCCTGTTTAATGGATAACAGTAATAGGTCCACGATATTTGCTGATTTTCATTGCATCGTTGCGCGTTGGTGATGGGTTGGTTCTGTCTTTGGTTCCATTCCCAGGTTGGGCAAAGTGTTTGTGGGTTTTCTTTGTTATAAAATACAATATCCTTTATTTCAGGCAACTAGGGCCCAATAATCATAATACATATAAAAGCATAACAACAATAACTATAAATTAATAAATACTTTAAACAATAACTTAATAACTTTTGCACACGAAGTGACGGCGTCGCGTTACGCTGCGAGGTGTCACGTAACTGGCCGCAGAACCCCCGATACAGCACACCTTTCGGCCAAAGCTCTGCCTTGAGGAAGGTCACCAAATGGTGAGTCGGAACGCACACCACAAACGACTTGAAATTGGTGTTATGGCGTGCCTCCAGCTTCTCCACCCTCAAGGTCCAGTTGGTCTTCACCCGTATATACTCTACGATGTCCTCAGCCTTCCTAGAGTGGTGCAATCGGGACACGTATAGCTGCGTTGTCGGTACTGCAGGACGTAGCAGCATGTTACATCCTGCCGGCGCCGTCCCACACTGATTGCGATACGTAGGCTTCCTCTTCTTTCTCTCCACCTTTATGAAGACGTATATCATCGATAAATGTCTATGTAACATATGCATGTCGTGTACCATATTAGAAGGTACAAAAACATACAAAAACTCTCGCTTTTTTCTCATGGGGAACACTACAGAATACCACTTGCTACAAGCCGTACTACTACGTCATACTTCATTTGCTACATTAACCATCTTTAGTAGATACGCCGATTTTACACTAGGTATGGCGCCTTGTAGGTGTGTTTGTGTGAAGAAAGAGTTTTTGACAAAACAAAACGACAGCGTCGACAGCACGGTTGGCGCAGTGGCTGAGCGATTGGCTGCTGCATGTCGCTGGTTGGATTCCCGCACGGAACAAATATCTATATGGCCTACACGTAGTTTTTACGGGTCTGGGTATTTGTGTATGTGAGTTTAAATGTTTGTAAATGCACCCACAATACAGGAGAAATTCCTATACTTGGTCAAAGTTTATTAAAAAAAACCTGTACTATTACACAATTTGGAGAAAGCTATGAAATAATCAAACATAGTTTTATTAAAAATCATTCGTTCATGCTAAGATTTTTGGTTGTCAAAAAGTAAATAACAAACAGTAAATGGCCAGAACAAACAAGCCAAGTGTTATTGAAGCAGACGTCTTGAGAGGAATACACAATATCTGCACATCGTCGTTAAAATTCAAGAGGACGATCTCAGGCCAATCGGGGTAAGGGCCCTGTCATACTAGGTTGGAGAGTGCGATTTGACGCGATATTTTAGTAGGTTCCGTGGATGAATGACCACCCATGACACACCCTGTAGCTGTGTTTGTTTAGCCAGCACACATACCCTTTTTTGTGTTTATGTTATTTCTTATTGTTGTTTTATATCCAAGTACCGTTTGTTTTATTTTATTTTATAATTCATGTAACAAAATGTTTACGCTGTCTTGATTTCCGTACGTTTCTTCACGGATGACCACTGAAAACCTGTGCTATGGGTCCCCCAAAGCACAGCATCTGAGTGGCTGAGTGGCAACCTACTTGATGCTGTCATGACGTGCAAGCTGACAACTTTTTTACTAATTTTTTTTTCGTTACTTTTTTTTAATCTTTTTTTTGTATATTTTAATTTATTGTACTTACAAATGTTTCTTATGCTTTGTATGTTTATAGTTTTCATTGTTATTTTGTATGCACGTCATGTCCCAGCGACAAATAAATATATTTTCTTTCTTTCACTGTATACCGAATTTTGTTTCTTGGAAAGCATAATTACGCCGCGGCGTTGGTCACGGCTGTCATTTTTAGATCTTTGGCAGTCGTTACAGTTAAACTTAAGGGGAAGATTTATAAAACAATGGTTAGACCTGCTGTCTTGTATGGGTCAGAATCTTGGGCCACAAAAGGGATGAATGAAAGGCAATTGCTTGTGGCTGAGATGAGAATGCTAAGAGGGATCTGTGGTGTTACGTGAATGGATAGAATAAGGAATGAGTACATTAGAGGAAGTCTGAAAGTGGCGCCGGTGACTGAAAAGATGCGTGAAAATAGGTTGTCGTGGTATGGGTATGTGATGCAGAGGAATGAGGAAAATGTCGTGAGGAAAGTTTTGAGTATGAATGTGGATGGGTATAAGGGTAGAGGAAGACCAAAGAAACGATGGATGGACTGTGTGAAGAATGATATGGCAAGAAAGGAGGTATCTCATGAGATGACAAGTAATAGAGAGGTATGGAAGAAGAAGACGTACTGCGCCACCCCAAATGAATTGGGATAAGGGCAAGAGAATGATGATGGCAGTCGTTACAGGTAGTCAATGGCCTGAAAATTTGACAACCAGTATTACCAAGGGGTATCGTATTACCCAGTACTAACTGGGTTGTGGAGGTCAGGTAGGCAGGCGCTCAGGGCGAAATACTGTTATTCAGCTGCATCTGGTTAGACTGGAAGCCGACCCCAACATAGTTGTGAAAACGCTAGGCAGATGATGACAAAACTATCATGTCGTCAAATTGTTGAAGTTTAGGGACATTGTGAGAAAGGGACATTTTGCTACCTGAAGTCATTTTGCGACAGAGCCGTTTTGTCAAAGTAAAAAAAAAGTAGTTTTTTTTTTTTTTTTGGTTGTATTTTTGTTCAATACAATCTGCCTTCATTTCAATCCATTTCTGTTTGGATATTAGTCTTTAATTTATAGTTGAAGCCGGAAATCGGCCCTAACTGCTATTAAAAAAGAAACTGTGTTGATTTTCCGTTCCAGAAACTGGGCCTAAGACTGCAAAGTGTGGTAGTTTTCGGTAAAATCCATATATCTGTCGAAGTATTACGGGATTTTCTATGAAAACACATTTAGTAGACTAGAGTCCGGGTTTGTGCCTTTTATGTTCGGTAAACGGTTAAAACCATTGACGACACGGTTGGCGCAGTAGCTGAGCGATCGACTGCTGCGCTGCGTATCGCGGGTTCGATCCCCGCACGGAACAAATATTTCTAAGGCCTACAGATAGTTGTTCCGAGTCTGGCTGTTTGTGTATGTGAGTTTAAATGTTTGTAAACGCACCCACGATACAGGAGAAATTCCTAGTGTGGCGCAAAGTTTAAAAAAAAATACCTTGCTTTTTTTCATATGGGGACCAATAACTTCTGCCTACCCTCTGAATACAAGGTCCAAGAGTGATGTTACCATGTATGTAGCTATTAACAACGGCTTTATTTCCATGGAAATGCTGCATGTCCGATGCAGTAACTCGGAACGTCCATCAATCAATCCAGCGAGATGGATGGGTAGACATCTATCACCTCAAAGCCACATTTTTGCCAGGTACGAGGATTTTTTGGTACTGGAAAAAGCTTATGATTTAACTCAGGAGTTATACCCGCATTATAGGTACGTTTATATTTTAAAAATCTGTCATGAGTTATACCAGTAATTAGGTAAGATAATATAAAAGTGACTGGTTTCACAGCGGGTTCTAAATAAGGCACAGTCTGTATCTTGGTGACCCAGACACTTCAAAAAGTAAAGCAATTTTTAAGTTCTGCCAGCACAAGAAATATAATAAAAATATGTAGGTATATAATAATTTGCAAAACGGGATTGAAAATAACTTTATGCAAGTACTGATTTATGTATAGGTATGTTTTGATCATTGATTTCCCCAAATAAGTTCAGTAGATTTTAACAATACAAATTCACGAGGTTGTCACAAAATACATAAATAATAAATTAAAAGTACGGTACCTAGTTAATTATTAATAAATGCAGATTTTTTTGGTTAACCCTTAACGTGGTTTAGGGAATAAGAAATTATCGAATCAACGTTTGAAATTGTTTGTATGAATGGAAGCACGGTGATAGGGCGAAATTCAGACGGGCCGCGTTTGGGTCACACTTACCGATTTCCGTAAAAAAGAATAAAAAAATTACTTACCCATTTAATTGTTGATTCGGGACGAGAATCATTAGCATAGTTACCTCCTTGAATTTGACGAGGTTGCAAAACAACAGCTTGTATTAGGTTGAAATATTCCCTTCTAAAATAAAATCAACGTAATAATAATTTCTTCCTACCTTGTTATTTATGGTACGGTAAAAAGTGGTATAAAAATAAACCCTGCATCCCATAATGTTCACGCCATGACACGGTTCGTAGGATGCTGATCGATGCTCATTTGCGTTTCCGCTTCGCTCATCTTTATTTTGACCTGACCGTAGCGTAAATTATTCTCTTCCTTCGTTTTTCCTAAATTAATTTTACTAATATTTGTTTGATTCTGATTTTACTTTTCTATCTATTTTTATTATTCCTTTATTCTTTGAGTCACATTGGAAATGGTAAAACACGAATATTTAAAATATAATTTTGTTTTTGTTTTCCCTGCCCATGTAATATGTTTTATGTTGGTACTGTGTTCTTGAATCACTTTCTGTTATCAGAAGAACTCCAAAAGAAGTTTTTACAAAAAAATAAAACCGACTTTAAAAACACAAAACAGCGAAAAATAAGTTTAGCTTCAGAAGTCGGTGACTTTTGTTTCGTTGATTCAGTTTTTGGGCTTGGCTTCCAGTCTAACCGGATGCAACTGAGTACCTGTACTTTACATGAAGCGACTGCCTATCTGACCTCCACAACCCAGTAACTGGCTAATTCGATAACCCTTGGTAAGCCTGGATGTCAGACTTTTGACTTCTGACTATTCGTAACGACTGTCAAAGATCTACAGATGACAGCCGGGACCAGCTGCTTAACGTGCGTTCTGAGGCACGGAGGAAACTCGTTATGTAATTATAGTCACCCATCCACGGACCAACCTCAGCAAGCACGGCTTAACCTTAAAGATCAACCCGTGTGGCTATTATTAGTTAGCCACGAGCTCCTCTCCTCGAGTTACCCCGCACAGATTGAGCTGAAATTTTCCACACATCTTTATCTTCTGGTGACAATATCTCGCAACAGAACTCATCAACGGTTAAGCACGGACCGAGAAAGAAACAGCAAAAACACGGAAATGAAACTCTGTCTACACGTTTATTGTTGATAGAGAATTCTAATTTTTCATTTTACTATAAGGTTGTTTTTTTTAATCAATTTATTTCTTTATTATTTTTACCCTATAAACTACAGTCAGATCAGTCAGATAGGCAGTCGCTTCATGTTAAATACTGGTACTCAGCTGCATCCGGTTACTTAGTTTGCGAAAAGGCTAGGCACATGATGGAAACTACACCTTTACCTTTACAACCACACCAGCTCCACACTCAATACTGTTAACTCGAACTTGCAAGTTTGGAACTACAATCGAGAACTGCTCCAAGAGCGCGCCACCTGTGCTCCTAGTACTACTGAATCTTGTTAAACAAAAAAGAATGCTCGTTTGTGAACTTTAGACTTTCTTTTAAATTGAGTGCTGTTCACTTTGGGAGATACTCTGGGTAAGTTGCTTTTTAGGGTTCCGTAACCAAAGGGTCAAACGGGACCCTATTACTGAGACTTCACTGTCCGTCCGTCCGTCTGTCCGTGCGTCCGTCCGTCTGTCACCAGGCTGTATCTCATGAACCGTGATAGTTAGCCAGTTGAAAGGAGATGTTTGATTTTGGGCTACCACTATGTACACTACATAGATAAATAGGAAAAAAATAGAGGAATATCATAAAAATACTAAAAAATAATTTGAAGAAGGGTATAGTCGTACAATAACTATCATTTGAAAAGTTTTTCACTACGAAAACCCTATTTTTAGGGCAGCCATGACAGTTGTTTGACGTTTGACGACTTTGACAGGTTTAAAAAGTGCCGTTTTTGAGTCTTTCTTTCCATTGAGTTTGGATTGAACTTGTTGTTTTGTTCAACCAAACCAAACAAAACAAAATAAACCAAAACCCGAGATTTTCGAAATTCCAGTTGTTTTGTTTACTAAAGCAGTTATGACAATTACATTTGATTGATGTGTATCGTAATACACGTCAATCAAATGTCATTGTCAAAATGACATTTTTCGCCTGCTGATCACGCGCTGATCTGATCCACCATGTTTAATTTTTATGTTGTGTTGCTCTCTTTGACCAAGTTAATTTGAAGGTACATTAAAACGAAGTGAAATAAAAGAAAATTAATAATAAAAAACGGTTACTGTATTATTTAGCAATATTTACATATAGTGTACATAGTGCTAGCCCAGGCTCCATACATTTCTGGAACATCTCCTTTCTACAGATTATGTATTTCTGTTGATGCTAAAACAACAAATACTAAAAACAGAATAAAATAAATATTTAAGGGGGTTCCCATACAAAAAAATGGTTTTTTTTTTCGTTTTTATTAGTAATGGTACGGAACCCTTCGTGCGCGAGTCCGACTCGCTCTTGGCCGGTTTTATTTCAGATTAATGCTAGTTTAAAAAAATATTATTTATTGCTTCCGTAAATAGTTTGCTAACAAAAGCAGTGATAGACTAGTGGTGTGACCGTCGGACTGCCAGGTCTCAAGTTCAAATCCAGGCACCATTGATGTTTCGGATTCATGTGCATATTGTTAAATTAGCTGTCCGGCGCAACTTCGTCTGCGTCACATTTTCCCGTTTTCGCAACATTTTTCATTGCTGCTCCGCTCCTATTTGTCGTAGCGTGATGATACATATGATAGCTTATAGCCTTGCTCGATAAATGGGCTATCTAACACTGAAAAAAATTTTCAAATCAGTTCAGTAGTTCCTGAGATTAGCGCGTTCAAGCAAACAAAGAAACAAACAAACTCTTCAGCTTTATAATATTAGTATAGATTCCCTAGCTTCGGTGAAGGAAAAACATCGTGTGAAAACCAAACCAGCATGTCTGAGACATATTTCTCGACGGCATGTAAAGCCTAGTCAGAGGCCCATGGGTGGCATGGACACCAGGTTAGGCATTAACCACACGATAAAGATAAAGATAGGCTTTCTTACATAATCTTAGTGTTGATAATTCTACTTAGAGGATAAATGATGACCATAGGTCGGAATTAGGTACTCGTAGAGTTATTTTTGTACTTGCATCGAAATGTTGATATCAATCTTCCCGGGATTTCCCGGGATTTATAAACTACAAATGTGGCAACATCGTGCGTGTGCGCATTGCAATTTTGCAACTACGGACATCCGATGTCGGATGGTTTAAATTGTGTAATAGTAAATACTAGGCTCTGTATGGTGTCGGACGTAAAGAATAGCACCATCCCATATCTTCCCGTGGGTGTCGTAAGAGGCGACTAAAGGATTTGCCAGAGAATGGGCAGCAGCGTTCTCTGTACTTTTGTAACAACCGTACTGCGATCGCCAACCCGCCTGCCAAGCGTGGCGATTACGGCAAAACCCCCCAAAATGTCAATATGGCGTCACTTGGGGGAGGCCTATGTCCAGCAGTGGACGTCTTTTGGGCTGAAATGATGATGATGATGAATAGTAAATAACTTTTTGATTTAATAAATCAAGGGTGTTTTCGGCTCATTAAAAAAATAAAATATTATTAATCTTAGGATTTTGAGGTATATCCACTTTATTGTTTCGCTGTATGAATTGATTGTCATGAATGTTGATGACTTTGTTGTTTGAAGACAGAATGAGAATATGCAAAGTAGACAATATTTAGTTTTTGTCTGTTAATAAAGCTTTATTGGATCAGAATGTTTGACAATAGCTTTAAATGAAAAGTCAGTCTTTATTGACGATCATTCCTCAACAAAATTAAAAAAAAAGTCAATAGACATATTTTAAAACTAAATTAAAAAACATCACCAATCAATTCATAGACAAAATCTTATCGCATCGCATTGGCTATACCCAAACCAGCCCAGAACAGATCCGACAACAGATTTATATTTCTGGCTGGCATCGGTCCAGCGTATAGCAACAAGTTAGTGTATTTTAATGCTTACATGAACGCTAAACGGCTCTTAAACACTGCCACAATTACTTTACACGCTCGTTATGTTCGCCTAGTACTTCAGTTTTGATCGGTTGTTATTAGGATAATAATTACAAGTTTTGCACACATTATTATTTGTCGGACCTCACCTCACTCCCACCGGTTGGAGGATTTCCTTCGTATTATTATTATTTTTTATTTATTGGTGAAAATAATCAGTAAAGAAAGATTACATATATAAACATTACATTACATATACATTACATTACATTACATATAGATATACATTACATTCATATATAAAAAAAAACAATAAAACAAGTATGAGCAGTGTTACCAGCAACATTTTTATGTTATGTTTATGTTATAAATAAAAAATATGACGGCGCATAGATACGTCGGAACTAGACTTGACAGCTGTCAGTCTGGCGGAGCGTCGAGGCGATGGTCAGCGCAGCCACGTTAAACGTCAGTTGTTTTCCGAACGCTAACGGCGAGCGCACCACGTATTCGACGAATCGCTTTTGTTCCGAGTAATCGTGAACCTTTTCGTTTCAAAAATAATTAGTAGCTTTGATTAAGTGATTTCCTAATTAGTAGTGAATAGATTTTAGTGGAATAGTCTAAGGAAGATATTTTGTGAAATTAAATAACTGTTAATTGTGACTCAAGTGATTTTTGTTGGTGCTACCCACATTACCACTTATTAAAAATATGGCCGATTCTGATGGTGAAGGGCCCCTGCCCATATCAGAAGTTGGATCCCATGTGCTAACGACCGAGGAAAAACGACCGCCTGACGAAAATAGCGGCTTGAAGTTGTTGAGTAATATGGAAGCCCTACTTACTCGTATGTTAGCAACATCGCAACCGCCGCCGGTGGCAAGTGCTAGTGCTCAATCCAGTGCAGTGCGGCTCATACAGTTTAATCCGGAGGATGCCGACGCGGATATAGAAGGTTGGTGCAAGATAACAGAACATATAGTCCTAAGTAAACATCTAGAGGGTGTTGATTTGCTTTTGGCTCTTACCTGTGCACTAAAAGGCCGCGCAGCCTCTTGCTTGACCAAGTTAAATTTGAATGAGCTTACATGGGAGGCTGTAAAACAAAGTTTAATGGCCAGATTTTGTAGGCCAAAATTATATCAAGAGTACTTTGATGAAGTATTGCGATTTCAAATTGGAGCAAAGGAAACCGCATCAGAAACTGGCCTACGCTTGTGGAATATGATCGAATGTATACCGAAGACTCAAATGCCAGAAGATATTTTAACCGGATTCGTCATATCGGTCTTATGTCAGAAGGATGGTTTGATACGCCGTGAGTTAAACGCACATGCTGTCACTACCAAAGCTCAGCTATTTAGAATATTAAGTGGCATTTCACTCAAGCGAAAATTGGAGGTTACCGAAAACCAAGAACCTGATTTCAAGCGACCTAGAACTGCGGACGCAAGGTTTCTCGGTAAATGTCATTGGTGTGGAATCCCTGGACATCGGCTAGCTGACTGTAGAAAGCGACGAGAAGATTCTTCTGCGATGACTAAACAGCAAGATCCCTCAACTGCCGCACGTGCCCCCGAGAAGAGTACGACCGTAAAATGCTACATATGCGGTAATCCAGGACACATAGCAACGAATTGTCAAGAAAAGGGAAAAAGTGGTGGAGCTGCTGCAAAGAAAGAGGTGAATCTCTGCGAACAACGGTTGTCGAGGGGTACCTTGAGGACGTCGTCCGGTGAGCCAGTCTCCTTTTTATTTGATAGCGGATCGTCTTGCTCTTTGATAAAAGAAAGCTTCTCTAGTCGGTTCCCAGGTGCTGTGCGCAATAATCTCGTGTATCTTACGGGTATTGGCGGCGATGAAATAAAATGCATGTCACAAATTTCGAGTGAGGTAAATCTTGGAAATTTTTTACAAATTTTGACATTTCATGTAGTACCAGACTCTTGTATTATGGACCCTGTTATAATAGGTAGAGACATTCTAGAAAACGGTGTGACCGTCAAAATTAATAATGATGATTTGATATTTCATTTTGAGGAACAAGCTAATGTTTGTGAGTCGATTGCTACTCAGCCAGAGTTTACTCAGATAGATACGGATTTGACAGGTGATGATAGAGGCGCCCTTATTAAACTATTGAACCAATATGCTAGCTGCTTCATAGAGGGTGTTCCTAATAGGCGCGTGAATACAGGAGAGTTAGAAATTGATCTAGTAGACCCACATAAAACTGTGCAAAGACGCCCATATAGGTTAGCACCAATTGAAAAGCAAATTGTTAGGGAAAAGGTTCAAGAGCTCCTCGATGCGGGTGTAATACGGGAAAGCTCATCACCATTCGCGAGTCCAATTCTCTTGGTGAAAAAAAAAGATAACACCGAGAGAATGTGTGTTGATTATCGGGAGCTTAACTCAAATACACGACCCGAACATTACCCCCTCCCTCGTATTGAGGAACAAATAGGTCAGCTCAGTGGTGCCCATTATTTCACATCCTTAGATATGGCTTCAGGATTTCACCAGATCCTTATCCACCATGACTCAGTAGAAAAGACAGCGTTTGTAACGCCCGAGGGGCAATACGAATATCTCGCGATGCCCTTCGGGTTACGCAATGCCCCTTCGGTTTATCAGCGCTGCATCACGAAGGCTGTCCATCAGTTGCAAGACAAGCCTCTGATTTACATGGATGACGTATTGTGTTATTCCGTTGATATATCCGAGGGTCTTAAGCGTCTTGATGAAGTCTTAAATTGTCTCTCTACCGCTGGTTTCTCATTAAACCTCAAAAAATGTAAGTTTATGAAAAAGAAAATTGATTTCTTGGGTTATTCTCTCCAGTGCGGAGAGGTGGGGCCGAATTCGCGCAAGATACAGGCTTTAATAGACTCTCCCCAGCCTAAAACTGCGACGCAAGTACGTCAATTTTTAGGTCTCGCGTCGTATTTCCGAAAATTCATCCCTGGATTTACAAAAATTGTTGGCCCGTTGTATCCTTTAACAAAAGTGAAAGGTCCTGTAAAATGGGAAGAAAAGCATGAAAGGATCCGTAATACCATTATAGAGATACTTACCTCCGAACCAGTTTTGATGATCTTTGACCCGAACTTACCCGTTGAGTTACATTGCGACGCCAGCTCCGAGGGCTATGGGGCAATCCTAATACAAAAAAAGAAAGACATGCCTCATGTTGTAGAATACTTAAGCCGACATACATCCGAAGTAGAGTCCCGCTACCACTCGTACGAACTAGAAACGCTGGCAGTCGTACGAGCGGTAGAACACTTTCGCCATTATTTATACGGCCGACGTTTCAAGGTTTTCACGGACTGTAACTCACTAAAGGCATCAAAATCTAAAACTGACCTAACCCCACGTGTTCATCGCTGGTGGGCGTTTTTACAAGCTTACGATTTCGACATCGTATATCGCGAAGGTCGTGGCATGGAACACGCGGATTACCTCTATAGAAATCCCTTGCCAGACCCCGATAGTTTAGCTTCCACATCGCAAGTCTCTTCAGAACCCACAGCCAAGACAGTACATTTTGTAGAATTGCATCAGGGTTGGCTGTCTGTTGAACAAAAACGCGATGCTGAGATCCAAGACTTGATCAACAAGCACAATAATAATGATTTTCCCGAAACGGTTGGTCAGACATATGACGCTAGAGATGGCATTCTTTATAGGAAGGTCGTAAGAAACAAGATTATTTCATGGCTGCCAGTGGTCCCTCGTTCCTTAATATGGACCTTGATCAATCACGTTCATAATGAATTACAACATCTGGGTAGTGACAAAACACTGGACAAACTGTATGAACAGTACTGGTTCCCCCAGATGTCCAAGTGCGTTAGGAAATTTATTGACTCTTGCATTGTCTGTAAGGCATCCAAAGGTCCCTCAGGTGCTCAGCCTGTGCAGCTACACTCCATACCAAAAGTTTCGGTGCCGTGGCACACGATTCATATAGACTTCACCGGGAAACTAAGTGGAAAAAGTGACCGTAAGGAATATTGTTCGGTCATTATCGATGCGTTCACTAAATACGTTTTATTAGAACATACCTCTGCATTAGACGCAGCCAGTGCGGTTCGAGCCCTTAAAAATGCCGTTTGCCTTTTTGGAGCACCTAAGCGCATAATAGCCGATCAAGGCAGGTGTTACATGGGGGTCGTGCGGTCCATGGCCCTTTACGGGGCCCCGGTGTGGGCGCGTTCTTTGAGGCGGCGAGCCGCCCACTACCTGAACGCGCCCCAGAAGGTGGTAGCCGTAAGGCTGATCCGGGGGTACCGCACGATCTCCGGCGAGGCGGCGAGCCTCTTGGCCGGATTGCCGCCATGGGATCTGGAGGCGATAGTCCTCGCGTGCCTGCACGAATGGCGCGCGGAGGCACTACGCCGGGGGGAAACTCCGCTGCCGCGGCAAATTGTCGCTCAGCGGACAGACCTCCGGCGCGATCTCATGGCGACATGGAGGGAGCGACTGTCGCAACCCCGTGCAGGGCACGCCACAATAGTGGCGATAAGTCCCCTCTTTGAGGAGTGGCTGGAGAGGCGCCACGGCGCCCTCACCTTCCGCCTGACGCAGGTCCTCACCGGACACGGTTGTTTCGGGAGGTTCCTGCACCGAATCGGGCGGGAGGAAACGCCCGGGTGTCACCACTGCGAGGGTCGACCGGAGGACACGGTGGAGCACACTGTGGAGCTATGCCCCGCTTGGGCTGAGCACCGCCGTGTCCTCGTAGCGGCGATTGGCGGCGGCGACCTCTCGCGTCCGGCCCTGGTTCAATCCATGGTCCGGAGCGAGAGGGAATGGGAAGCCGTCGCCTCCTTCTGCGAAGCAGTCATGCTAGCGAAGGAGGTGGCGGAACGTGAGAGGGAGAGAACCTCACGTCCCAGCCGCCGCGGGAGACGCCCCGGGCGTCGGGGGGCAACCAGTGGCCCCCGGCCACCGTAGGCGCGGGCCTGTGGACGGTGAGTAATGGGCTAGCTCACCGTCCGTCCGTCATATGACGACAGACCGTGCCGACGGCGCGTTCGTGTTCCACGCGCGCCTCAAGGAGATGTCAGCAAATCGGAAGGGGTCCGAGAGGGCCGATGCCTGCCAGGGCTGCGGGTTGTTCGAAAGAGATACCGTGCCCCTGGAACGCAAAGGGCTAAGAAGGAACATGGATGGGTTTTAGTCAGTCAAGTCTGACACTCCCTTCCGCTCCGCCCAGAGCGGAAGAAGTCATTTGATGATTTCCCATCCGAAAAAAAAAAAAAAAAAAAAAAAAAAAAAGGCAGGTGTTACATTAGCCAGGATTTTAAGAACTTTTGTTCAGAATATAATATTAAGCTGCATTTTATAGCAACGGGCTCCAGCAGGGCAAACGGGCAAGTAGAACGCGTGATGCGCACCTTGAAAGGTTTGCTAACGATTATCGCCAACGATCCCAACAAAGCCTGGCGTGACGAATTAGGAAATGTTCAGTTAGCGCTTAATAGTACCAAGTCTACAGTCACCAAATTTACGCCAGCAGAACTCATGTTTGGTATCCGTCCCCAGTCTCTAGGTATGTCAAAAATTAGGTCGTCCAGTCCAGATTCAGAACAAGAACAGCGTATTGACCTAGAGTCAGCTAGGCAAGAAGCGTCCAATAACATACAAAGAGCAGCCGCGTCCGATACTCTACGATTTAACCAAGGTCGAGCCACTATCAAGCCGTTTTCTAAAGGCGATTTCGTATTTATCAAAAGCAGCGATCGAAACCAAACCAAATTAGATAGGAAGTTTAGGGGTCCTTATGTAATAACCGAAGTGTTAGAAAATGACCGTTACGAGTTGAAAAACATAACTGGTTCCCACCGCACTTTTAAATACGCGCATGAGAACTTGCGCCCAGTACCTCGGGGTCATGACGGGTTAGTTGAAATATCTACTAGTTTGATGGTTGAGGAGGAGGCCATGACGGCGCCGGAATACGTTGAACTCGATAATGGTACCCTAGACACACTAAGTAGTTGTGATACATTAACTGCAAGTTCCGGTACCCTTACCGCAGGGTCAGACACACTTACAGCACAGTCTGATACCCTCAGTAACATCTCAGATCATGAAATCATTGAGCATGAAGTCCAAATTCACGCAGAGCAAGACAGTCCGTAACTTATGGGTATGTGTAATTTATTGTTTGCATGAAGTCAACTATTGTGGAGTGTTGGGAGTAGTCATCGAATAATGTTAAGTCGATGTTGGTCGAAGGGATAATGTCGTCCGGGCCATGCAGCTGATAGCGGCTGGTCGAGGGGACACATTCATCCGGTCCAACCTTAAGTGTTCACTGGTCGAAAGGACAGTGTCGTCCGGGCCATGCAGCTGATAGCGGCTGGTTGAAAGGACACACCCGTCCGGTCCAGGTGTTAGAGAAAGGTGTCGTCCGGTCCATGAGTGGTCGAAAGGACACACGCTTTCGTTGTAGGAGAAAGGTGTCGTCCGGTCCATGAGTGGTCGAAAGGACACACGCTTTCGGTGTAGGAGAACGAGAAAGGTGTCGTCCGGTCCATGAGTGGTCGAAAGGACACACGCTTTCTTGGTAGGAAAAAGGTGCCGTCCGGTCCATGAGTGGTCGAAAGGACACACGCTTTTTGGTAGGAGAAAGGTGCCGTCCGGTCCATGAGTGGTCGAAAGGACACACGCTTTCTTGGTAGGAAAAAGGTGCCGTCCGGTCCATGAGTGGTCGAAAGGACACACGCTTTTTGGTAGGCGAAAGGTGCCGTCCGGTCCATGAGTGGTCGAAAGGACACACGCTTTCTTTTGTTCTGAGACAATTACAGTTATGATGAGAGTAAAGATTGTCATAGTTTGTCAGGCTAGACGAGCGGGTAGATTTACTGACACCCGGTCGATTGATTGTGTGATTGTTACAGGACTGCAATCTGATGCGCCCGAGGACGGTCGTAAGTCAGTCCGGCCGTGACGGCGCATAGATACGTCGGAACTAGACTTGACAGCTGTCAGTCTGGCGGAGCGTCGAGGCGATGGTCAGCGCAGCCACGTTAAACGTCAGTTGTTTTCCGAACGCTAACGGCGAGCGCACCACGTATTCGACGAATCGCTTTTGTTCCGAGTAATCGTGAACCTTTTCGTTTCAAAAATAATTAGTAGCTTTGATTAAGTGATTTCCTAATTAGTAGTGAATAGATTTTAGTGGAATAGTCTAAGGAAGATATTTTGTGAAATTAAATAACTGTTAATTGTGACTCAAGTGATTTTTGTTGGTGCTACCCACATTACCACTTATTAAAAATATGGCCGATTCTGATGGTGAAGGGCCCCTGCCCATAAATAAAATATGTTATTTGGTTTTATGGTGGTTTTGTTGTTGTTATGGTATAGGCCACACCATGGTTGCATTAGCTAGTAAAAATTATATTGTAAACTGTTCCAAAATTATGTTGTTAATTAATAATGTTATACTGTGCTCGTATAACACCTAATGCTGCAAGTACAAATCGTGGGCGAGGACGCTGGCACCCTAAACACAAGATAAATCTTACATTGGATGCCAGAGCTCATCCAAAATACTCAGTTCCCTACTTGCATAGTCCTTAGATAAGTGTTTTCCTGTACAATTATATAAGGTAATTTTTTTTTATTTGTCTTGCCAGGACAAAACAACAATAAAAAGTAACCATAAAGAAGACAAACTAAACTGCATCTCTTTCTACACTGGTCTAGTCACTTCAGACTTGCCGCACCAAAATACAACCTAAAAACACAATTTAAGAGGAAACAAATCGTTATTACAATGTACCCTCTCTCTCTATCTAACATCTACCAAACAAAATTTCCATCCCGTTTTCTCGTCGTTCCGAAGACATTACAAACATAATCCTACCTTATTCAATATTTAAATGAAGTATGATAAAATACAGAAAGGTTTTAATATCCGAACAGGTGCACCTGGGCATAAAATAGATGGTTCCAGAAGGTTAGCTTAGTACAACATGAAAAATGCACGCACACGTAGACACGCTTCACATACAAGGAGTGCAAGCGTACTCGCGACTGGCATTTGTTGCAGTCGTTGCAGATCGCATTGCGTACTCATCAATGTTCGCGAGGTACCATTTCCGCATAACTGCCAAAATTGACCTTCTATATCTTTTTATTCCGCAACCTGGGTATTATTAAAAGTGCCGGAGAAGCAATATTGTGCTCTAAAGGTATCTTTAATATCTCTCTAGTCAGTTGAAGATATCACTCTGGAAAAGAATTTTGAGCTTGAGCGATATTTTTTTTCAATTACGACAACGACTTTGGTTACTTTTGTTTTTATGAAAAATCGTTTGGTGGGAACGGCGTGTTTTTATCTGGTTTATTACAGTAACACGAGATCCCTTCAATTCGCATAATGTTCTTTTTGAGGTGCATTAGAGAAATTATGCCTTAAATAATTATGCGTAAATAACGTTATGCGATTTTTTTTTAATGCGAATTATTAATTAGCCAAAATAAAAATAATTATGCCAAGTTAAATTAGGTCTTAAAATTTTATGCTAATGGATGGGAACCCAGTAACACACGAGCCTCTGCATACAACGATGTCAAGTAAAAATGTATCGGTAACTTATAAAGTATAAGACGGAACGGACGGTTATATACGGAATATACATACATACATAAACTATAATACTATCGCATTCCAAAAAACCCTAGTAACTCTATAGCTTAATTTATCCTGAAAGCTGAATGCTAAGAAAAACCCAGCTCGACACGTGTTGTGTTCGTGATGTTATGCTTTCAGGCAAGTTTCAGCTGAAAATTGACGTTTCAACAGTCGCCGGTATGGCAGAATCATTTTATTATTGTAAAGGGTTCCATAATGTTATAGTGTAGGTATTTTTAGGACTTTAAGGCCACCTTCCACCTGATGGTTTCACCTAATTTAGCATCTTTGTCAAAAATATAAAGTCGATTACATACAAAAACTCACGCGACTTTTCTCATAGTGGAGAGCAGAACTACAGAACAACTGCTACGATCCTGCTTTTAAATAATTATAAAGTAAATCAATATTTTGGTATAATAAAACGATGTATTTATACTACAGCTACCACTTTAATAAAAAGCAAATGAAAGTAGAAAACAAAAAGGTGCCTAATTTTTGAAAAAAAAAAAAAAAAAACTTTTCGATTTTGTAATCCGCGAGCAAATTCACCTGTATTTTAATACCAAAGTTCAATTTCACCACAAACATAATTATGTTTATATATATACCAACATATTCTATGTAATAATATATATTTATAAATTCAGTAAGTAATTAAAATTGGTGTAATTACAAAATCGATAACACGAACCCGGTTACATAATACCAATAAATTAAAAAGGTCCTCTGACACATAAAAACGGTACGTTTTACATAACGTTGATAAACGTGCGATAACTGAGAAAGAATCGTTTCAGTATCATTTCAATCCATGTTAATGTTATAAATACGAAAGTAACTCTGTCTGTCTATTCTTTTCGTGCCTGAACCGCTGAACTGATTAACTGATTTCGATAAAAAATATCTATTTCAGTTAACACTTGAAACTAATCCAAAATTCTAGATGTGGTATGTTTAAAAATATTTATAATTAATCAATATATTGGTAATATTGGTTATTTTTCTAATTTTGTAAGCCACCGCTGCTCTCATTCCTCAAACAGGTGAACTGAATTAGGATATAAGATCCATTTAATCCTAGAAGAAGAAAATTCTTTCTCATCTCATCTCATGGGATAATTTCAATCCTCCACGTGGCCGAAGCCGCGGGTAATAAGCCGGCTACGTAGCTAACGAGCAAAAATTTATCATTTCAATTAAGTATATGAGCATCCTACATTATCTGTAACGTATCGGAATTCATGGCGGTTTTAATATGGACGAGCATTTTTAATATCTCTTCGAAAATATGTGTAAAGGGTGAAGTATTTTTTTGTTATAATAAAGTTACTAGTATTTGAGAGTTTCTTTTGTATGTTATAAAATAAGTACTACAGTTCGTTATCAGTCATTATACCTCTCTGAGAACAGCTTTGTTTCTTCAAGAAAAAACTTTACAGTAACAAGAATTAAATTAATAAGAATGAGTGAATGAGTGAATTGAGGAGCTCGTGGCTAAATAATAACAGTCACACGGGTCGATCGTTAAGGTTAAGCCGTGCTTGCCGAGGTTAGTCCGTGGATGGGTGAACACAATTACATAACGAGTTTCCTCCGTGCCTCTGAAAGCACGTTAAGACGTTGGTCCCGGCTGTCATTTGTGGATCTTTGACAGTCATCAAGAGTAGTCAGAAGCCAAAAGTCTGACATCCAGTCTTACCAAGGGGTATCGTATTACCCAGTTGCTGGGTTGTGGAGATCAGATAGGCATTCGCTTCATGTAAAATACTGGTACTCGGTTCACCCGTTTAGACTGGAAGCCGACCCCAAATAAGTTTGGGAAAAGGCTAGGCAGATGATGATGTAAAGAAAAGTCTTATTTATTTAAAGAAAACATGACATTTAAATTTATTGAACGCGTATGCAATGTCTAGTGCCCTTATTATTAGCTGTTGAGAAGTTCTCTAGTAAGCAGACGATCCTGACTGCAGAATCAGGTCATGTCTCAATGAAAATGTGTTGTCACCAGGTGAATGCAAAATTTCAGCTCAATCAGTTGAGGGAACTGCAGTTATCTATGTAGAATATGTCATAAAAACTGGTTCAGCTATCATCCTGAAAACTGCGACTACCATTAATTACCCTCTGTTTTGAATAAACCCATAAAATTGTACAACGCATCGCAATTCTGACCACTAACCACGGCTATATCGGCATAACCCTTGCGGTCCAATAAGCCGCGTAGGTATTCTTGTCACGTGGCCCTGACGTCACTAATGAACCCTCCTTTCCAGCTTTTTAATAGCACCCTTTAGCGCGTGAAAAATAAGTTTTTTAGATAATGGAGGAACAAAGTTTTACAGAACGGAGTTTTAATACTGGCGGAACGTGAGTTTCAACTTTCAGGCGATTTTCAGGCACATGTTTTCCTGTACGTGATTTTTGAAATATGATTTTATCGAATTTTCCTGTTATATAAATGTTTTGGGTTACGGTTTACGTTCTATTCTTGCTAACTGACGACTGACGATGGATGGACTGTGTAAAGTAAGTATGGTATGGCAAGAAAGGAAGTGTTTGATGACATGACGAGTAATAGAGAAGTATGGAAGAAGAAGACATGCTGCGCCGACCTCAAATTAATTGGGATAAGAGAATGATTGTAACTATTCCAAAATGACTGTTTCTAAACGTGTTATTGCAATATTTAGAATTCTTGGTAATGCGAATCATTATTGTCAAAATCTTACATCATCCAGCTTTCGACGTAATCCAAGATTTTACATAGAATTTTGTCTTTGCCCCGTGATAAAGACTATTTTTGTTAACATAACATTACGTAATGGTTGTATGTTCTCGTATGTACTATGGTTCACTTTCTTTTCATTTTTCCAATGTCAGCCGATAGCAATAAACCTAGCACAAATACAGGCTGTTGCTGCTGGAAAATCATAATGCCACTTTGCCCTTTGCCGCCTTTGAATCGAAGCGCTGTCAGTAAAGATCCTTGTGACCACTAGACCAGTTCGACAGTAACTAGTTTAAGGCTAGGTTAATGAGCGGGCCTATGGACGGTGAGTAACTCTGTCTGTCTGTCTCTGGTGGCTAACTCACCGTCCGTCCGTCTTATGACAACAGGCCGTGTCGACGGCGCGTTCGTGTTGCACGCGCACCTCAAGGAGATGTCAGCAAATACGAAGGGGTCCGAGAGGGCCGATGCCTGCCAGGGCTGCGGGACTGTTAAAAAGAGATACCGTGGCCCTGGAACACAAATGGTTAAGAAGGAACATGGATGGGTTTTAGTCAGTACAAGTCTGACACCTCAAAGAGTCATTTGATGATTTCCGATCCGTAAAAAAAAGCTAGGTTAATAAGACTATTAATAGCAAGTTAGCCAGACACAGATTTTTGCCGTCCTCACTTTGTGCCCAGTCAACATAAATAAAATTCATGTTTTTGTTTGAGGAAACAGTGATCAATAATATTCTATTGTGTCTTTATTTAGTGTCCTGATTTATGCGCCCTTTTGTAATTTTTTTCACCATTTATATCAATAAAAGCTTTTGATAAAACACGAGTATAGTAGATTCGGATTGGGGTTTTGAAATCGACGTTGAACTGAGTTGCCTTGAAATACAAATTGCAAACAAATTGCCTGGGAAAAGGTTATCCAGATGATGACCAAATTGGCTTTAGTTTGGCCGCAACTCACCTGTAAACTCAAACCGTTTATTTCAATTAGACCATTACAGGCATTTTTGAAAGTAAAAAAAAATAGAATAAAACGCAAAGCTACAGTCCCAGACACAACGCATAATAACTTGAAGCGATGAAGCGATACACGATGGCTCGGTCGTGGCAGGAGCACGCGTTCCTAGAACAATATTGATGTATTGCGATCTAATACACTTCTAACTTTTCAATCATAGTTATAGCTGATAGAATGATACTTCATCTAGGGCCTTAATACAAAACATCAGACTTGATCTTATGACTGTGGCCTGAAGACTATAAAACCAGTCTTGATATCTGAAAGGAAAATTTAACGAACAACATTAAGGGATATTGTGTTCTTGTCTTGGAGAAATATAATTAACTTTCTAGTATAATAACCGCTAGGGTTGTTATCTTTGATGGGGTAAGCAAATGTGTAAGTCACTGCTCTGTTTATTTTTGTTGTGATATAGGAGGGTCGGAAAATGTCGTGGAGAAAGTTTTGATTAGAAGTTCAGACAGTAAAGCAACGATGAATTTCCTGTGTGAACGATAAATTGGCTAAAAGAGGGAGACTACGAACTACTGAGCGACGCGTTAAAGAGAAGTATGGCAGAAGAAGCCTTGCTGCGGCGCCCCAAAAAAATTTGGATGTGAACATGAGAATAATGTTGGCGACAGATTCTCTAATATCATTGGCCACCTTACTATACATAATGACATTTAAAAAAAAACTTAATTTTAGACCTTGATCCAATGATGTTAGTAATACATCAGCTATGTTAGTAACAAAGGAAATAAAAGATTTTAATTCATATATCTGCTGCAGCCACCTAGCGTACCGGGTATATGTATAATTATGTACACGTACCCAATGCGCCATAATGGTGCAGCACGGCTTTTCACTAATGATTATTTTGCTTTTTGTCAATCGTGTCTGAAAAAGGTAAGTTTTTTTGGCAGACTTATTAATCTTATTTAAAACCATTTACACCGAACAGCACTAAAATACATTTAAAAACATTTTAATTTCCTTTAAATAAGTATTAAATCTTTAAAACCGGCGTCGTCTGGGCAGCTTTTGGCGCTACTTTTTTAGCGTTTCGCCTAAACAAGCTCGTAAATCAGATTCTAGCCTTGAACTAGAACTGGCTTCCCCCTTTTAATGGGTGTAAATAGAAGGGTTTCCTGGGTAAATGTAAGATATTTATCTTATCTTGAATTATCATTTGCAGACCCAATACATATAACCCAATACTTACATAATGTTTAAAGGGCGATTTTTGAACAAATGTTGAGCCACAAAAGAAATGAATGAAAGGCATTTTCATGTGGCTGTGATGACAATGCTAAGGGGGATGTGTACTGTTACGAATAAATAAGAAATTACATAAGAAGAAGTCTGAAAGTAGCACCGGTGACTGAAAACTTGTGTGCATCACATACCCGATGCGGAGGAATGAGGAAATTGTCGTGAGGACAGTTTGAGTACGGAAGGGGTCCGAGGGCCGATGCCTGCCAGGGCTGCGGGACTGTTCGAAAGAGAAACCGTGGCCCTGGAACACAAAGGGCTAAGAAGGAACATGGATGGGTTTAAGTCAGTCAAGTCTGACACTCCCTTCCGCTCCGCCCAGAGCTGGAGGAGTCATTTGATGATTCCCAAACCGAAAAAAAAAGAAAGTACAGTTTTAGTATGAATGTAAGATTAGAGGAAGACAAAGAAACTGTGGATAGATTGCTTGAAGGATGATATGTCAAGAAAGGAACTGTCTGGTAAGATGATAAGTATTAGAGAAGTACGGAAGAAGAAGACATGCTGCGACACCAAATAAATTGGGATAAGAGCAGGAGAATGATGATGAAATTGTATTTTTTTTGTTATTTGATTTTTTTTACTTAATATTTGATACGTGGATGCGACATCGCAATCACGTATCACGTAAACAAAACAGGTTTCATGTAAAAATATCATCTGAAATGTCGTTTGCATATAATATTACTCGCAGAAGAACAATAAAAACTGATTGCAATCAATGTCGCATATCTACGTGATATGCAAGCAAATAGTTAATTTTTTTTACCATAAAAACAGCAGTGGCTGCCCTGTGGAATCGACAGCGACTAACAAAATTTTACGACGTAAATTCGAACATAAACAGGCCTTTATTTCATAACCACTTCTCTCGAAACGGTAAAGGTGAGGAAACCGTGATGAAATTACAATGAAAAACAATAATTTTATTGCAGGCCTGCTGTACAATTTTGATAAATTACTGCTATCTTTTTTTATTCTTTCTTTCCAATCATCATCTCATCTGCCAACCCCTTACACAAACAGTATAGGGGTCAGCTTCCAGTATAACCGGATGCAGCTGAATACCAGTTTATCCAATGGAGCGACTGCCTATCTGAGCTGCAAAACCCAGTTACTGAGTAATACAATGGTTCTATCTTTTCAACATCCGACATAATTATCCAGAATAATTACATTTGAACCTCGACCATCAGCTACATTTCGCTTATTTCAAACTACGCTATAAATCAAGCGTAACGAAATAACTTCATTACAGCTACATGGATATGGCATTAACAGAACACGCTATCACAAACTGTCATTAAACCAATACGGCGGCTATTTATCTGAACATTTTCATTTTCTGACATATCCCAGAGGGATCTGTTATAATTTCGTTATGGACACAGTATACATTATTTTATGGTTATGTCATTTTATTGTTATTAGGGCGTGAGAATATTTTAATTTGAGAAGGTACACAAGTACCTACTAATTACATTACACTGGTCATGTAATTTGTTTTTATATACAGATACCTAACTGCCAAATAATTGTAGCCATGGCTTATCATCCGTCGGTAAGATTTGAGACAAACCGAATTGCACTAGTAGTATCTCTGGTTTGTTACCAGAGGACTAGAAGTGCAAAGTTCATTTAATTCACAAAATTTACCCGTGGCCCGGTTACCATTAGGAAATTGTTAATAGCTAACCTATCTAATTGTTTATTTAGTTTTTTTTCAATGTGGATTAAAGTTATCATGTTTCAGAAAACCAGAAAATAAGAGAAAAAATATGGTTCGTGTCTCAAGAGCCCTAAATATGATAGTTCCGCCTTTTAATGACTATCGATATGAAATGTATACCAAAAGAAAATTCTGACTGAGAACTTTCTGCGATATGATGGTTCTACTTTACAATTATTATGGATATGAAATTATGCCTAAAGATGAGTCTGACTTACAAAATTATGAGTTCTGAACGTATGATAATTGAGTGTATGCAAAACGATTTTCTGTGAAATAAAATTTATGCTATTCAATGAAAAATAAAATTATGTCATAAAAAGTTCTGTCATAAAGGGTAGACCCCTAGAGACTAAGCTGTCGATCCTTGTAAAATACTTGATTCAGTTGAGAGAGGTTAGAACAGAAGCTGACTCCAAAATGGTTGAGAAAAGGCAAGGCAGATGATAATATGCTCGAAAAAAAAGTTCCCCGTTCTTTCAAACAACTATTCACATCAACACAAAAAAAAAAAATAACAAAAAAATTTTGCATAACAGGGAAAACTGAGCAGTAGCGATCCGTCGTTACCTGTCATCGAACAATGACAAAGTGCAGTAATTCCTCTCTCCTTAACCGTAACTAGGGCAAACTAATTTGGGAATCACCTCACAAATAAACCTTTGCGAAGAAACTAGGGGTGTATTTAATGGCGTATTTGTTTCCACTTACTAGAGAAAAGTTCGGTTATTGAGAGTGTGAGGAAACATAATATTAAATCAGTATGTAAGTTATTGATAGAGTTGAACGGTACTATGGTTGGTAGTGGGTTTCGAATTTGTAGTTCTCGGTTTTCGTTTGACCTGAAGTTTTGGACATGTTTAGTTTGGTTGTCAATGTATGGTTAGCTAAGAGATATCATTCTAAATCCGACATGGCGACTACCAAAGATGGCGGACAATTTTTTTTTGCATTCCTATGATGTGGATATCAATCCCATATTTTTTTTTTGCATTCATATGAAAGGGTTTGCTAAGGAATCATCATCTGCCTAGCCCTTTCCCAAACTATCTTAGGGTTGGCTTCCAGTCTAAGGGTGCTTACATAAAGGAGCAGGTTTCCGCACTTGCATATACTTTACTTGCATATAAAATTGACATAATTTAACCTGTTTCTTTATAACGCATAAGAAATCAAAGAAAATAATACCTGCACCGATCGGTACCGACCCGCCCGTACCGGAAACCTGCTTCTTTATGTAAGCACCCTAACCGGATGCAGCTGAGTACCAGTATTTTACATGAAGCGATTGCCTATCTGACCTCCACAACCCATTAAGTGGGTAATAAGATACCCCTTATTAAGACTGGATATCGGACTTTTGGCTTCTGACTTCTCGTAACGACTGTCAAAGATCTACAAATGACAGCTGGGACCAACGGCTTAGTGTGCTTTCCGAGGCACGGAGGAAACTCGGTACGTTATTATGGTCACCCATCCACGGACCAACCTCGGCAAGCACGGGTTAATCTTAAAGATCGACCCGTGCTGTTTGCTGAGGAATACGAGAAATAAAATGACGTCACTTTAAAGTGTATGTTTTTAACTTTAATTACAATTTTATTTGTCATCAAAATTGACAAGTGACAGACTATTAGAATGTTACAAACCGAAATATCAACATAATTTCTCTGAATTAACGTCAATTTGATATTTCACCTCTAATTAGAACCTCCACATAACCAGCCTCAGATCGTTAGCTAAATATACCCTGTTTAACATACCTACATATAATGTACAACAAAAGTATATGTATAGAACACATATGAAATTGTTCGTAGGTACACAATTTCCGCATTAAGACCCGAGCTTCACGTATTTCTGTGCGAATTATTAATGATCCTGCTTGGCTATTTATCCTTCATTTCACTGGATATACTGGCCTATTTTAACAGAGTGACGGGAGGGTAAAGAATATAACAACCTCCTTATAATAACCACATTGAATAATAAATTATTTGCCAGCAAGTAGGCTTGCTGGTGGTTCTTCTTGCTTAGCTTCTAAACCAATGTGACTTCTCCATTTAACTTGTACTTTCTATAGTTAACATCATCTGCCTAGCCTTTTTCCCAAACCATCTTGGGGTCAGCTTCCAATCTAACCGGATGCTGCCTATCTGACCTCCACAACCCAGTAACTGGGTAATACGATACCCCTTGGTAAGACTGGATGTCAAACTTTTGACTTCTGACTACTTTCTAAGGTTAACAAAAGGTAAAAAAGGCAGATGTGGGTGGCAACGGCGGAAGGGGATGCCCTAGAAGAACATCATCATCATCATCATTTCAGCCCTTTTAACGTCCACTGCTGGACATAGGCCTCCCCCAAGTGTCGTCACATTGACATAACATGGGGGGTTTTGCCATAATCGCCACGCTTGGCAGGCGGGTTGGCGATCGCAGTACGGTTGTTACAAAAGCACAGAGAACGCTGCTGCCCATTCTCTGGCAAGTCCCTTAGTCGCCTCTTACGACACTCACGGGAAGATATGGGATGGTGCTATTCTTTACGTCCGACACCGTACAGAACTTCATAGAAGAACATACACTGACCTTATTGGTGAGGTTCCTCAGAAAGGTCAGGTGCGTAGTACGCACAACCGGCGTGCGTGTATGACCCAGTGTATGAACTTGGATGAGGCAAAATGAGTATATAAGGATCGTAGGAGGTGGCGTTCTGTGGTTTATACCTACCCCCATAGGAACAGAGCGTGCAAGAGTTTATGTGTGTCATCATCATCATTAGCCTATAATGTTCCCACTGCTGGGACACAGGCCTCCTGTCAATGAGAAGGAGTGGGTTTTAATCAACCACGTGGGTTCAGTGCGGGTTGGTAGATGTCACATGTCTTCGAATTTTTAGTTATAAAACATGCCAGTTTCCTCACGATGTTTTCCATCACCGTTTTTGAGGGCAGTGGTAATGAAATAAATTACACAAAGTAATGCGCCTGCCTGGATTCGAACCCACGGCTTACGGCGGACGTAAGTCGGGGCTGCCACCACTGGGCCACCGCTGCTCTCCTTATGTGTGTAGGTATGTATTATTAATAGAATTATGAAATCCACAATTTTACCTCAGCAAAATTTTTGTCAATGCCTTCTTTTATTTGAAAACAGCTCTTTAGGCTGCATCAGGACTGGAAGAGACCGGTATTATTATTAAATCTAAAATTGACAATCCGTCCTGAGCTAGGCTGGTGAACTGGAGATCAATGGTCGCCTGCCTTCCTGCAATGGTACTGTTAAAGGATTGTATTATAAGTAGCAGGTAAATTAAATCTAATGGGTCATACTCCACAAGGATTTGTTTTCGCTTTTAAAACTTAAGCACCTACCGAAGGGTAACAAAAAGTCGGTATATTTATATTAGTGGTAAGTACCTTCACATCTTAGCTTTATAACCCCATGCCAACAACATGTTTACCATAAGGAAAACACCATAAACATGTCTAAATGACGCCTTGAACCTCCTACTCCAAATGATGATGGCGCCTAAGTGTTCCTATGACCATAGACTTCCATGAGGGTAAGTGACGTCGTAACATGACGTAAATTATGGTAACTACCGGTTGTGTAGCAACTGTGCAATCGTTGGGATGATGTTGGGTTGTATGCTAAAGTATTATGATTTATTTCCGTAGAGAAATATTGCGGTTTGAACCATGTTAAGGGATATGAAACAAGTTTGAAGTGCTTATTTCGTGCTTTGGTAAAGGTATCTTCTATCTTCTTCTAAACTAATAAAGAGGAAAGATTAAATTGTTTGTTTGTTTGTTTGCATTGAATAGGCTCCGAAACTACTGGTTCGAGTTGAAAAATTATTTCAGTGGTATATAGCCCATTTATCGAGGACGGCTTTAGGCTAAATATCATCACGCTACGACCAATAGGAGTGGAGCAGCAATGAAAAATGTTGCGAAAACGGCAAAAATGTGACGCAAACGAAGTTGCGCCGGACAGCTAGTCTGAATGTAAATAAGTGATTTCACCAGAAAATATTAAACGGTGCAGCAAGTGGCATCGTCTGGTTTACTTATGGAATTACTGGAATCACTGTAAAGGTCGTATAAGCGTGAAACTAGCTGATGACTGTCACTCTAGCGCAGGTACGATGCTCCGCTAGAGTAACAGTCATCAGCCAGTGGCGTTGCTGTGTCGGTTGCGTGGTGTTTATATTCTGGTGACGGAGCATGTAAAGGGGAGCGCTGTCATACGTAACACGTCCACGACAAACTGCTTCATTCTGGCACAATCTTGAAAAAGCTAGAGAGCTAGTAAAGCGATCACTACTTCAGGTAAAGGCTATCCTGCGCCGATATGTTTCCAGACGCTCGTCTTCGATTAATCGCGTTTTTTTGCGATCGTCGCGTTCATGACGTTACTTAATTATTCGGAATATTAGAAAGCCCCGTCAAAACGGCATTACCACGTGTTCGGATTCACCGAACTTGAATGTACCTGACAGTCGAAGGTCCGAGCGAGAACGCTTACAGACAAAATTATATTGCATGCCACCATTGGAGTTCCTTAAACCACTTAAAAGTTGTTTGGTGGTAGACATAGGGGGTATGAACGGCCCAAAAAAAATGGACCGCGGGTCATTCGACTAATCGTACAGGACGTAATCAAAAACAGTCTACGTTCGAAAGGCCCGATGATATGATTGTATTTTTCCCGACGACCGACTTACAGAGAGTTTCTAGTTAATACTTACCTATTCGTGCACTAGTATTTATTATGCTATATATTTCCAATATCCATATATCGGACACTTGCCCCGAGCATCTCAGAATAACTGGACTGCCAATATCTATAAACCAAAGGATATTGGGTATAAAAATATGCAAGGATTTTTGATTTTATTCTTTGTTATTGCAGTGACTGCTTGACAGAAAATTGCATATTTTTTCAATTTGGTGAAAATGCTGAAAGAGTTGTGTTCAGAGTCGCAGAAGTAGTAATTCTGATACTGCCCACAATTGAACTTAAATATGGTAGTGATAAATACCATTATACCCTGCGAGCTTTAGAAACCCCGTCGATGTCGAAAGTAACGTCATTTGGAAGTGAAATGGAAGTCAAGTGGTTCATTATTTTTTTTTTGTTTAACCTTGAATATCCCACTGCTGTGCAAAGACCTCCCCTATATCCTTCCAGGAACTATTTCTCTGGGCCACCTCGAGCTTGCTTCCATAAAGAACGTTTAAATCATCTCGCCACCTGCCTTCTCATCTGTCCTGATGTTCTTAAAAAACAATAGCAAATATTAGAAAAAATAAACATTTAAAGAACCAAAATGTGACAAATCGCAAACCCACACAATTCAAACAACCATTAATGATTTTGCAAAACATAAAAACCGACATCATGCAAACACGGTTTGTAAAAACCGTAAAATTTCAAACACAACGCCCTTTTTGTTGAAACCTTTAATAGCTGGGGAATCCAATCAATCATCCCTTGACTGAGACTGACGTGCTTCGTTTTTATCCCGTTTAGAATTCAACAAACTTGTGCAGGCTCTCTTTACATTCACTTTAAATTGGTAAATTTTTAAACAGCTTTTAAAGCTGGCAATGATTGCTGTGTTACGTACGAGTATGTGCCTAGTTTATTTGTAGCACATGTGAAAGTATTTATCCGTAAAATAGCTGTTTTTTATATCTCCTTTTGCAGGTTTCCCGGAAGATATTTCTTTACAAATAAACATCACCTGTTTTGTACCTATCTTCCTGCTCCTTACTTGTTTAATTAACCCTCTGACCAAATATTCACTGCTGTTATTTTGTTTATTTTATTTTTAAACAAATGAATATCCTGTACATACATATTCATTGAAACTTATCAGCGCGTGTTATTTGATTCTTATGTATTTGACTGTTTAATGTATGAATTGCAATGAAACACGTGCCTCCGCAAAATATAACAACTAGACAACAATCAAAATTCGTTCGCGGTTTATCCCAGGCATTTTCATTGTGCACTATTTGTATTTGAATAATGAACATTCTGTAATACAACTCTCATGCTCTGTATGGTGTCGGAAAAGATTAGCACCATCCCATATCTTCCCGTGGGTGTCGTAAGAGACGACTAAGGGATTTGCCAGAGAATGGGCAGCAGCGTTCGCTGTGCTTTTGTAACAACCGTACTGCGATGGCCAACCCGCCTGCCAAGCGTGGCGATTATGGCAAAACCCCCCAAAATGTCAATGTGGCGACACTTGGGGGAGGCCTATGTCCAGCAGTGGACGTCTTTTGGGCTGAAATGATGATGAATGATGTAATACAACCTCATATACCCAGGTGTGTGCCATTAATTTTGTAAGCATTTCACGCCAAAGTTCCATGGATCACAATGCTGAATACCCACTGTTTGAGTTATTTCTGACATTATCTGTATTGAAATCAAACAGTTGAAAGCTGCCGTCATATGTGTGTTTAGGGTTGACACGACGTCTTTGGCTTTTAATTAACGGAATTAATTAAGTTAAATGTGTCGTTGATGTAACTTTAAGTAACCTGCTGTAGGACAAAGTTGAAAGTTCTTGTTTAAGTATTCTTCTTTATTGTTTCAGTTTATTATTTTTGTTAATTGGAGTTTATAAGTTCATGAACACAATTCAGCTTCGAACTATGTGAGGAGGATTCAATTTGGATATTTAATTCTTTTACATTTTTATTTGTGTTTGAGGTTACTAAGAATTATGTTGATGAATTGGCGTTTGCTAGCTGAAGTGTGGCAAATAATTTGTATTTTTTGTGTATTTTTTTTAATACTTATTTATTTATAATACTTTGACGTCATGTGTGTAGTTTTTATTATACAAAACAAAGTACTTCTAACATAAGTGACAGATGACATAATGGTTGAGAGTTATTTTCGCCATTTCTCCACATATTAATACTATACAGTCGTGGAGTTTTGAATGTCAAAATTACTTAAGACTGAATCTTAGGTAATTTTGACTTTCAAAATGTGCTCATTTTTGACCCGAATTAAATTTATTGACTTTTTAATTAGTTCTTAAATTATGACAATAATAATTTCTACAATAAATCGAATAATTAATACCCCACCAACCAACCCTACAACACCACATCAATTAAAATGTCTATGGTTCGCTCGTCATAGTTTTGAATTCATGAATGTTGGCGGCCACGGTGATAATTGTCGGTCAAATCGGATGCGTCGGTGTTACGTCACACCTGCATATCATATGCATATGGAATTCGTATGCATATTGCGTATTACGTGGGCTGTGTAAAGCATTGTATCGTGATTTTCTGGTAATGTGTATTGTATTAATTTTGTATTGGAGTTTGGTCAGATATTGGAATGCCTTTGGTAGGGTTTGTTGTATAATTCATTGTATATTAAGAATAGATAGATACTGAAATGATAGACTGTAATATCGGAATTTAAAAAAAACTTTGTTCTTCTGAGCTCATAACCAGACCTTCGGAATTAGGTAGAGTTATTTTTGTACTTGCATCGAAATGTTGATATTAAATTTGATCTTCCCTTGCATGTGCGCATTAAAAAATAAAATTCGTTTATTTCAGGTCATTGACCCATATTGGTTACATAACAATACAAATAAAAATGTCAATGTTCATGCAATATAAATAAAGTAATAATTAAAATAAAACAAAACAAATTAAACATCACAATTAATTTAAATTAAGTAATGAAGTTATGTCAGCAGTAAAAAATAAAATGTCTTTACGATATTAAATTAAATAATGTCAAAAGGCACAGAGCAAAATAAAATAAAAACAGAATTAGATGGCCAATAAATTAAATTATGGAATTAAGTTATGTCAGAATCAAAAACTATAATATCCAAAAGACATGAAATCTATATAAAATAACAAATCAAGCACCAACAATATGCCTGCTACAACAATGCCTTACGTAGGGGCAATCCAGTCGCTGAGCAACCATCGCCAGGACAGTGTTGGAGCTAGCCCGCACCCTGCGCACCAAGGACGCGCAACGCTTGTGCATGGTGGCGTGGAAACAGTCGGTGCGCGCTTCCGCAAACATGCCTGATGCGCTGCAGAAGCGGGGTTACCCCCAACACAGCCCTGAACGCATTGTTGTATTGGACACGAAGGGCACTGTAAGCAGCTTGTGAGTAAGATGCCCATAGGCTGCATGTGTATAAGGAGGTGCAGAAAGCTTTAAAAAGTATGATTTTAACCTGATCAAGAACATCGTGCAAACCTACGGGCTATCATATTTGCTCTCTTAGACAGTGCCCTCCGCTCCCGCTCAATGTCGACATGGTCTTTCAGATCAGATGTTACCCAGTGCCCCAAGTATTTAAATTGGTCCACCCGTTCCAACGGTACACCATTCAAATGCATTGGAATATTGCCATTTCGGACATCCGATGTCGTATGGTTTAAATTGTGTAAAAGTAAATAAAATTTCTATTTAATAAATCACGGGATTTTTCTGCTCTTTAAAATTAATCTCGGGATTTGAGGCATATCCAATTTATTCTTTCGCTGCATGAAATCAGTGTAAGTACACAAATAACTCTACCTAATTCCGACCTCTGCTCATGAAGCATCATTATGGAGTATCAGATATAGGTACACAGCCAATTAATAAATGCACTATAAATAAATCCTAGGGCTCAGTTAAAGTGAGATTCTATTCTATATTCAGCGATAATGAAACCGGATTATATCACGCCAGTTTTTTCCGGAGTGTTAGGCAGAGGTGTAGGTACCCAATAGGACACCCACGTTTCGCCAGTTATGTTTAAGTCCTATTTTATAGGGGGCGACTCTATTGCCATCAACCCTGCTACTAAGAAATTCCTGATGGCAAATCCTTATAAATTTTCCTGACCCCGGAATCCAATCCAGGGTCTAATACATTAGTGAATTACAATATCCTTTATTTAAGGCAACCAAGGCCCATAAATTACAATACATATATAAGTATCAAAACTATAGATAACTATAAACTAATAAATACTACAAAAATGACTGACTAACTATTCCACACGAAGTGACGGCGTCGTCGACTATTGCTCAACAGTCGCGATTGTGATCATTTTTTTTGCAATGAGGCAGTCTAAAATGTATTGGATTCAAGTAATCTTCGGACAGGCCCAGGCCAGGTCAAGGTTTTATTTACAGTCCTTTTCTCAAATAAATAAACCATCACCTAAAGTGAGGAAACGTGATAACTCTGCCGGGTCCCTTTCAATGTAAAAGGACAGTGGTATTGAAAGCGTTAATGGTCTACCTAATGTCTCCGGTCGGAAACGCGCCGTCTGATGGATCGTTCAGATTTTTAAACCACGATTAATGTACTGGTCATGGGTGAACATTTATCTTTTGTGCGAGGTAGGCTGAAAAAAAAAGCGAAAAATGTTTGGAAAGTGTTTAAACATGTCGAACATTACGTCTGAAAGGATGTAGGAGTAGACAGGGCACTTATTTTGACAGTTACTGAAGACGATCACGATCAATCCGATCCGACACTAATCTGACTTCCACAACAGCTACTGAGACATTTCCAATTAAAACTCAATAACACTTTGCTAAATGCCCTGAAAATAAAACCCACTCGTTTAAAGATATCGTTGTTAAGTTAGAAACTGATATGTGGAACTAGCAAAGCATGACGTGACGGATACTGTTCATGATCGTCAGCTTACAATGTTCCTACTGCTGGGACACAGGCCTCCTCTCTATGAGAGGGAGTGGGCTGTAATCAACCACGCGGGCCCAGTGCGGGTTGGTAGATATCACATGTCTCCGAATTTTTAGTTCTATGACATGACGGTTTCCTCATGATGTTTTCCTTCACCGTTTTTGAGGCTACCAAAGTAATGCGCCTGCCTGGAATCACGGCTTATTGCTCGTAAGTCGGGGATGCCACCACTGCTCTCCTGGATACTGTTAAATCGTTACTAATATGTATCTTCGTCCTGCTATTTCTGTTGTAGTGTCTCATCATCGCGCTACCAAGACGCCATTTGGCTGAATATTGGTTTTAGTTTTAGGCGAAACTCACCAGCAGCTAAGAAAGGTTTTAATCAAAATTCCAAGTAGCTAGTTTACCACTGGACAAAATTTCGACCAAAAGTAATTTAACAAACCCGCTTACACGTGAAAAACTTGATGGCATTAACGGCATTACATAATAAATGCAACGGAATACGGTACACCGCTCACTCTGTGCTCGCCACATCAACCGCAATGCACCTCGTTATGTCGTTCATTTTCTTAAGCGATTTCTTTTGGTTGAAATCTGAAACACTTTTTGATAATCTGCAGGGGAGATTGTTATCGACATAAAACTTTATTCCTTGTGAAAACTAGTTTAAAATGAAAATTCTGCATTGACCAACTATCGATTTAGTATTTTATGTAAAAATAATCCCCGAAGAGACGGCAGAGGTGTACCCACATTTCGCCGGTTATGTTTGGGACCTATTTAATAGGAGGCAAGCCTACTACTATCAACCGGGCCCAAATCCAGACTCCGTGCCTGTTAATGAGAAATTCCTGAAGGAAAAACCTAATAACACTTTGCTCAACCTGGGTATCGAACCCAGGGCCTCATACTCAGCAGCTTCACTTGCGAGCACTAGACTAAAGATGGACTCGCTTTTTTGATAATCTGTAAGGGAAATTTTTATTTCGCCCTAAACTTTGCACTATCAGCATTGCCGATTCCTTGAGAAAACTAGTTTAAAATGAAGATTCTGCATTGACCTACTGACAACATTACTTTAGGTAAAGTTCTGGGCTGTCTCCTCGGCCTAGTGGGCAACGATTCCCGGGTCGGGAAAATTGTTATTGGCTTTTTCCATGGTCAATTTTTCAGCAGCAGCCACGGAGTCTGAATCTGTAATCGGTTGATGGCAGTAGCGTCGCTCCCTATTAAATACGACTTTAACTTATCTGGCGAAATGTGGGTGTCCTATTTGGTACACCTCTACCTAACCCCTTCGTGCTCGAGTCCGACTCACACTTGGCCGGTTTTTTTCTAACATTCTCCCCTGTGAGCCAGCATGCTATTATTTACTCTATGTGCATGCCATACACCCATACATCGTTTTTTTTTTATGTGCGATGGGCTTGCTCTTGACTCTAGTCTAGGTCAGAGATGACAGAGACAAAGTCGACAACAGTACGAGCTTACCCAGAAGAAGCCTGTTCGCTCTAACTTTGAAGAGATTAGGGTTGTAAGCGTTCTGAAACACAGATGCGGGCAGAGATTTCCTTTCTTTCCTCCTGTGCGCATTATGAAAGACGTTTGAAAACGCTTAGTGCAAATTGGTGGAATAGCAATAAGGTAGATATGGTAGTTACCACTGCAAGTTTGCAGTGCGTCTAGAGTTTTTACTGACATCCCTAGTTTTATAATGCCTTTTCGGGTCTTTTTCAAAACGATCATAGACCTTCCTATCCCCAAGTATGATTAGAACAACTTAAGGTTTAACACGCTCTCATAGAAACAATATTTCCCAATATCCCCTTCACTAAAGATGCTTCCATTAGATTACAAAACCCCGTAATCACACACACAACTCAGGAGAATATAATAATTATTTTTAATCGCCGATTCCTGGATTACAAAGGTTCATTGTGAAAGTGACACCCTTAGTATTAGCGTTATTTATATTATGATACAAGGGTCCCTTTGTTTATGAATAGTGCGATAGGGTAAGCGGTATTTATGTAGGTCAGTAATTGGATGGGTTTCACGATTATGTTTAGATAAATGGAGTGATAAGATATAAGATGATGTTGTTAATGACTTTGGCTCATAAACGGTTAGTTGTGATTGCTTCTATACCAAGTAATGTTAGTATTGTCTTGAATTATGAGGTTGTTCGTTTTTGTTTTATCCTACAGGAAATACAGGCGTGTTTTTATGTTCACTTTTTCCCAAATTACATATGTAATTTGGGTAAAGTGAACATAAAAACACGACTGTAGCAGAAGGTGTTACAAGGAATGATTATGTTAACGTTTTTTTAACAATTTTAACTTTTAAAAAGTATTAGTGAAAACGATTTTGCATAAGTCGAAAGTACATTGGATTGACAATAAGCCACCGAAAAACTTATAAGGAAAATCGTTCTAGAAATATGAAATACTTTTATTGCGATTGTACACTCGTTTAAAGCTGCTGGTCCTATTTTGCAATTATGTTTAAATCACATTCTAGGTACCCAACACTATAAATTTATCACCAGCTCAGTGAACATTACATACTCCGTGCCTCGGAAAGCACGATGATCCCAGCTTTAGTTTGTAGATCTTTGCCAGTCGTTACAGGTAGTCAGTGACCCAAAAGAATAACTGTGTCTTACCAAGGGGTATCAAATTACCCAGTACTAAGTGGGTTGCGGAGGTCAGGTACGCCGTCGCTCCATATAAAATACTAGTCTTCAGCTACATCCAGTTAGACTGGAAGCTGACCCGAACATAGTTGGGGTGAGTGACTACAAAATATTAAAAACTTCAACGTTACTATTTATTCACAAAAAATATCATTATACTGTTACATTTCACAAACTCCCAATCAAAATAAAACAATAAAATATAAACAAGAAAGCCCAGCTGTTGTTCGCTCACGTTTATTTTCGTTCCGACGTTGACAAATACATTTAATTTGCCACTCAAAGGCGCTTAAGATTTAATACTCTCAATCATCAATCATATTTTTTTAAAAGGAACAAATTAATTATTGTTTGTTTGGGTATTTCGTTTTCGTCTTTATAACCAATTTATTGTACATTGAGTGGAAATATTGGATTCGGTTTTATTTTTAGACTTTGTCATTGGTCTTTTATTGTTTGAAGGGTCAAAATATTAGATCTAAAAATAGTAAAAAGAATTATAATTTTGTTATTTAAGGATGGGTTTTGTTTGGTAGGAATGGGAACAATAAAACCCCTACGGATCGATCTCCAATGATAAATAACGCCTGCCAAGGTTGGTCTGTGGATTAATGACCACAGTGTGATTCAACAATGTACACCTAGCTGTTGTTTGGTCCCGGCTGTCATTTGTAGAACTTTGAAAGCCGTTACAAGTACTCACGGCTATCGAAGATCCCGCCCAGCCCGAAAGTCTGACAATCAGTCTTTCGTAGAGATATCGTGTTAACGCACAGACAAACAGTGAAAACGGTTTTGTGAGGCATAGTTTTTAAATGAAAATTTGTAATAAACTTGTATAATAAATAAATAAATAATGCCGAATAAATGGGCTGTGCCACAAACCACTGTAAACTATGTTAAACCGTTACCTGAAAATTTAAAGCCCATTTTCACACAACCTCCGACAAATACAAATACTAGGTCCTATATTACAGAACGAAAGCTTTAAACTAAACAATTGCAAAGTTTGTAGCACTTAAGCACTTAAAGGTAAAGTACGAGTACTTCGTAAATAACAAACGGAACGCTACTTGAGAAACGAACATGCTTAAAACCCTGTTCACGGCCTAGGGTGATGCGACTTGCGTTCAGGGACACGCACGCTCGTCAATTCATTCCAATATGTGAGTACCGTAAGTCTACAATGCGCGTCGCGGTGCAGTAGCATGCTTCTGTCATTTGTTCTGTCCGCTGCCGCTGTCACAAGACACGTGCTACTCGCTGAGCCTATGGCCACAAATGATCACAATCGGCTTACACACACACCGCAAACCGTTTTGACGAAATATAAGCATGCTTTAGGTAAGGTTAAGTGTCGGAGCTGTCGCATCGAGATCAGCGGTTACGTTTTATTTATTGTTTACGCATTGGTTCTTTTTATACTGTGCTCGTAATATGCTCCTTGTTTTCTCCGCAGGAGTTTTCGTAAATCGCGTATCGTTTGAGTGCGGTCAAGAGGTAAGCTAGATACACATTATTGTGAAGAAGTACCGTTGAATATATTGTTGAGCTGTTAAAGTAGAGATACATTATAGTGAGGAAGGGTGAGCTGTCGGCGGCGGCGGTAACAGGTGCAGCTCAAAGAGCCTCAAATGAAGCTGGTTTTGGAGATGTGAACGTTTGGATGTGGTAATAATATCGAGACTTATTTAATGGTATAGGTTGAGAAACAGATCGCAGTGCTGCCCAGAGGAACATGGCGACTTTAAACAGTACAAAAATAAAGTGATGTGGTTTTGTTGTGATATGATGTGATGTGAAGTGAAGTTAAATGGTACACTGTCATCATCTGTCTAGCCTTTTAACCTACTAAATACAAATGCTGGTGCTAAATTCTAGAAGATCTATAAGTAGCAACCGTTTTCTTTTTTTTTTGTTTTAATATCGCTAAATTTTTCTAAAACTTATTTTCAAAAGATTGACGCTTTTTGGTCGCTTAAGTCAATTCGGTATATGTCCGCTCGGTTCATCTTATTAAATTGATGGCCGTAAATACAGAATAATTCTAATAATGTATTATATTCTAATAATATATATTTTATCGCCAATCGAACTCAGTAACATTTTTTCACACATAAGATTGATTATCCCTGCAGGACTTGTCCCACGTTTTATTTCATTCATTCATTCCAAATCTGCATAAAGGCCCTTTTTCCGTAAATCTGAGCGTAATCCGCAAAAAAGAAAAAGCCGCCATTTTTTTTCAAAGAGTAGTCCAGTCCTTTCGCAGATATTGTACCTCTGACTTGACATTACTTTCAAAGTCACAGTGATCCTTACTATTGTAACTTGATTGCTGTTGGGTTGCTTCTATTTACAATTCCATCAAGATGAAAGTGGTCTTTATCCTTATTGCAATAAGATCTGTTTTGGGTTGCAGCTGCCAGATGTACAATATCGTAAAAGGACTGTAATTGACAGCATTACAGTGATCATTTTTACTTGTCGCTTGCCTGACCGGCTATTTCCTTCGGCCGTTCTGTATCACGATATTCGTTTCCGTGACTGAGCTAAGAATCGTTCGGAGAGCAAGAAATATTTCCGTTTGTCTGTTTATGAATAACTTCGCCTTTTTATGTATTGATATTGTTTCTGAAATTTGTCGGTTTTCTGCGTCAAATGTTGATGGATCGAGTTAAGTATTTCGTTTTGTTTACCGTTTTAACTTCCAGTAGCGCTACGACGTAGTTAAAATGTGCTACGCCGTAGCATAGGAGAGCTACGCCGTGGGCACTGCAACGCTTAAAGTAAAAATATCTTTTTTTTTTAGGATGGGAAATCATCAAAATGACTTTTCCCGCTCTGGGCGGAGCGGAAAGGAGTGTCAGACTTAACTGACTAAAACCCATCCATGTTCCTTCTTAGCCCTTTGTGTTCCAGGGCCACGGTATCTCTTTCGAACAACCCGCAGCCCTGGAAGTAAAAATACCTTATGTGGGTTTTAATTGCATCTATCGTCATTATTGATCAGAAATACCAGCATGTACTACTACTACTACTCTCACCTCCAGTTTCTGGAACGATAATAATCTGTGTCAAATCAAAATCAAGTTTCAAGTGATACTAGCTCTTGATAATTCATTTTACGTTGATTTTTGTTCTACAAAATGGCGTCAGTCTTTTTTAACAACATAAAACTATCTACCCACAAAACCCAGTGACGTCGAAACATTTTTATCTAGACACACGTACTGCCCTCGCCTACTCTATTCCCTTCATTATGGCCCCCTGTGTATTGTTTGACCGGAATTCTAAGCGATAATGAGCCTCCTCGAAATCACTGGCAAACGTGTTTGGTTTATAAATCTGTAATAATATGGTCCTTTTGGGGCTTTTTGTGGGCAGTATTTTTAGACATTTAGGTTAAGACTGAATCGAATTAGTAGACAAAAATGCGCCAGATAAGGCAAGAGGTATCTTTTTAAGCTTTTTCTATCTTATAATAATTCCAGCATTACGGTCCCACTGCTGGACAAAAGTCTCTCATACAGAGAAGGCAAAAAGGCACGAGCATTGATTTCCACTCTTGCTCAAGAAAGTCCAGGTTACCTCACGGTGTTTTCCTTCACCGATGTCAGTAATGTCCAAGAGAAACTTAGAAAGTACTTACGAATTAGAAATGTTAAATTGGTACTTGTTACGGATTTGAATCCACAACCTCGTGCATGAGAGGCGAACCGTTACACTTAGGACCATCACGACGCTTAATCTTAATCCTGTTTTCTGTCTTTATAGAATTTATAAACAGTTTTAAAGCGGTTGCCACTGATTTAGGCTCTAAAGTATTATGCCCCATTGCGCCACCCTGAAATAGACAAAATAAATCTAATATAATAATAAAAATGGAAAGCAGCGGTGGCCCAGTGGTGGCAGCCCCGACTAACGAGCAGTAAGCCGTGGGTTCGAACCCAGGCAGGCGCATTGCTTTGTATAATTTATTTCATCACCGGTGCTCTCAAAAAACGGTGAAGGAATATATCGTGAGGAAACCGGCATGTCCTTGAACTAAAAATTCAAAGACATGTGACATCTACCAACCCGCACTGGGCCCGCGTGGTGGATTACAGCCCACTCCCTATCATAGAGAGGAGGCCTGTGTCCCAGCAGTGGAAACATTATAGTCTGATGATAATAGTATGATGATGAATATAATAAACCCGATATTTCATGTTCCTTGAAGTTCGCGCTATAGAATAACGTCCAAAGAATTACTCGTCCACCTTATTATTTCCCAGTCAACAAGCTATTGATCCGACTCCGGTGATCAATTGACAACTGAAAACCAGCGCTGTGGGCCCCCAACAGCACAGTATCATACTTGTCGCAGTCACGGCGTGCAAACTGCCAACGTTTTGTTCCATCCTGTTCTGTTTATTTATATTAGTTATGTTTCTCGTTCATAATATTTTGTTGTTATGAGTATGCACGTCATGTCCTTGCGCCAACTAAATGTTTTTTTCTTTCTTTCAAGTCACTACTTCCTTATCAATCAACGATCTTGATCCTACTGAAGAGCGTTTACACCTTACGGTATTTCATACGAACTTGCAAGTCCTTATTTTCCGAAATGACTGAACCGATTTTAATTAAACTTAATACGCATAAGCAGGCTACATAGTTGTAAAAAGTTACAAAAAAACACTTTCGAAATGTCTCTTAGAAAAAGATAATTGGAAATTTCTGTTTCTATTGATAATTTATAATCGGTCTAATTTAGCTGTAACACGATTTTTCGATAAAGTTCTTAGTACCTAGCCTACCTACCTATATATTCTGCTTATGCGTATGAAGTTTCATTAAAATCCGTTCAGTCATTTCGCAAAATAAGACTTGAAAATTTGCGTGAAATGTCGTAAGGCGTAAACGCTCTTAACACAACTCTGGCAAACTAGCGACCGAAGGAATGACAAGTAACATATCAATAACCAACCTAAAACGTCAAGAAACTCTAGTCTAACACGAAAACTGCCAAAACATGCCTCCTCCATTAGGACAGTGCACATCAGCGCACAAAGACTAATGATTCAAGTTTTCCCGCCGTGTGTAACAAGGATTTGTCAAGGTCTGTCTCCACTTAATCTCAGCTTCGAATACCGTACCCAGGGAATGAGCAAGCGTAAATAGTGCTTGGAATTAACATGTGAAGGTTTGAATTGTTTGATATTAAAATGTTGGGTTGTTAATGAAGTGGGTTATGTAGTAATGGGGCACTTAATAAGGACACTATATTAAGTGCCCCGTTTTATGTTCATTATAGTAACTGATGGACGCTACGGAAGTCGCCAAACTATTGGTTCAGATTTGAGTCAATACAATTTAAATTGCCATCATCGTGGATCAGTCGTCGAGAAATCGACTACTATAACTCCTGTTGTGTTTTGAAAATAACTAGTGTTGATTGTGAAGACTATTTGATTTTGTGTGCTGGAAAATATAAGTAAGTACATGAATGAGTGCCTATTATTTCTATACTTTAATTTTGAAAGCCATGAACCTGAGTAAGTGTTAATTTTCATATTTAAACTATCACTAGATTCTCTGTAAGGGTACAGAGTCTACATCCCGGGGAATTCTTTCTATATTGGAATCTGTTTTAAAGAATGAATTCTTGAGATATAATTAACATTCCAGGGTTACCCCATGGAGAGAAACGAACGAGAACGTATCCTCTACACACCGACAGATCCGACGGGGTCACCCACTGCTAACCGGTCACGCAGCCCTGCAAGGCGTCAAGCCAGCAGCCGGGACTTAAATCGGTCACGCAGCCGGTTCAGCCGACAATCAAGAGGGCGCTTGAGTCGCTGCTCACCAGATCAACAAGTGCATCGGGGACACCCACACGGACCCGACTGGTCCATGGTCGTCTGTTTCCCTAAGAAGTAAGTTTGTCAAGGGGTGCGAGATTAAAAGTTGATTATTGTTCATGTTCGTATTCTGAAGATCAATTGAAAATTGAGACATGAAAGAACCAAAAGTAAGTTCAATTTTGTATTGATGAACGGAAATACTGCTATAACTGTCATGCATTTCTTTATGTATTCGCAAACCGTTGCACTTATATACAAGGTATAAATAGACCCTTCACGAAACCGGCAACCAAGCACTCTGTACATCAATCTAAGTAACGCTACGCAAAAATAATTGCTGGGAAACGACTTTTTTTTTGGGGTGAAATATCAAATTTTACGGTAAAACTCAATGTAACGCACTCAAAACATTGTGCTGATGGATGCAATAACTAGGAAACAGGTCATCATTTTTAATGTAAAGTTTAACTTAACTTTACATGTCTTCGAAACTGGAACTTTGATCTCTATCTTCGTAACGAGATGGTCCAGAACAAAAAAATGATCGCAATGACGGGGAGAAAAAGTCCCTTTCAGATTCGTTGGGTTGATTTACACCCTTTATATATATGCAAATAGATTATTTAATAGTCTCAGTTTCTCGAAAACAAGCCCTTTAGTTTTACTTCATCACAGTCATGCTTCGTTATACCATTTAACCGGTGAAATGTCCGCGGTAGCCATGGCTACCCCGCGCGCACGCCGCGCGCGCCTGGAAAGTTTTTGCCGCGCAAGCCCCCCGCGCCACTTCCCATTAAAAGCTTATTTTCTCGTAAACTATTGCAGCTACACCAAAACAAAAAATACGTGTGTATAGCTGAAACTATACAGAATCTAACTACGTAAAAACTAATTACGACAACTAGATATAAGTATTTCGAAAAAAATGTGAACTTGAGAATATATGTTGAATGTCAGTTTCTCCAATAAGAATAAAAGTTTTACCAATTAGAATTGTAATTGGTATCAATAAAACCTATTTATAATTAAACTAGACTATATAAGCTTCGTTTTAATACCCATATATCCTTACTTTGGCACTTTCTTAGTAGCACAATCACCCAAAACAATCAACCCTCCTCGCATTCTATTCGATACCTACTGATTTGTCGTGTTTACGTAAAAAATTCGATAAGATTTCGTTTTATTTTACTGTTTTATATTGCGGAGACACTAATAATTACTTAATTGAAGTAATTTTCATAATACGAGCACTATTTTAACTATTTTTGCAATAATTTCTAAAAAAACATTATAAAAATACCACGTTCGACATGGCGCCAATTTTACATTTCGATATTATCGTTTCAACAGACTTTGAACCTACGATGTTTATAGATATTCGTAAAGCTTGATTAACGAGGTTTATTTTGATATATAACACTATATACATTGGGTTAAAATAAAAGAATACTCACGTTTTAAAACCAGAGAACATAAATCACAACACGGCATTACGGTAAAATTAGACAACTGACTTTTAAAACTTTTTTGACATTTAATTTTTACGGCTGATATTGTCGTTCTTTGTGCCACAGACGCAGAATTTAATACTGTATCGATTAGTTTTTTCGAAGTTTGTTCGATACAAATTTAGATGCAACAAACGGGGCCTAAGCACTGGACCGGAATTTTTTTTTGGTCCTTTTTAGGGCGTAATCGCCCACAGTCACAAACCACCTTGCTTCCATATCAAAATTAAATTATAAACGGCGTACTCATATAACGCCATAAAAACAGCCAACAAAATCCAGATCCAAAAATAAAATATAAAATAAAAAAACCAGGAAATTTTACTGATACTAAGTTTCCACAAAGGCCATATTCCTGTACTTTATTATACTTACTTTGTTTATTTCATTTTATTTATTTATTCATTTCGATACTTCAGTTGGTCGAAGAGAACTTTTATGGCACAATGCACTTTCTGAAATTCGTTTTAAGCCTCGTAGCGGTTATGTATTGCGGCATATGACATTTCTGTTACACGTAAGTGTCACGCCTGAGAATTGGGACGTTGACCCAATTTTTGAAGTGATGTTTTGATAATGGGAAGCTGAAAGACACTTATTTTCCCGACCATTGCATCAATATTGGAGGTCAAAGTTCCAAATATATAACCCGTTTTTCTAAACTAATATTATAAAGAGGAAAGATTTGATTGTTTGTTTGCATTGAATAGGCACCGAAACTACTGGTCCGATTTGAAAAATTCTTTCAGTGGTATATAGCCCATTTATCGAGGAAGGCTACAGGTTATATATCATTCCGCTACGACCAAAAGGAGTGGAGCAGCAATGACAAATGTTGCGAAAACGGGGAATATGTGATGCAAACGAAGTTGCGACAGCTAGGTTTTAAATACAAGTGTTTAATGTTATAAATTTTCTTTAAATACCTCCATGGCCCTTGTATATTCAAAACACCAGCATAATGTTTTGGGTGCAGAACGTTTTCCAGCAATAATTTTTGCCTGGAGTTACTTGGTTTGATGTACAGAATGCTTGGTTGATGATTCGTGAAAGGTCCGTTTACACCTCGCGTACAGTTCGTTATTAAAGCCTGGATTCCAAGATGGCGGCGGCAGACTAACAGTAATTAAAGCCTTTATTTAATACCTGGTTTATCTAGTGGTCACAATCGCGGCTGCTGAGCATCAGTCGCTACTCGTAGTCTGAGTTTGTGCGGTAATATGTGGAGTTCTGATGTCTTTCGAAATATAATACTTCTTTTCTCCATAATTAAATTTACAAGCACCGAATGCTTGCCACCAACACTTGCGGACAACACAGTGAGCCAAAGATTTGTCTCAGTTTACGAGTGAGCCGTCATTGTTCAGCTGCTTTTATTTAGTACCACGATGTGGGTTACAGCCTCAATTTAAACGTCAGCGAGAAGGTAAAAAAATAATTTATTTAAAGAACCACGACTTAAAACCTCCACTCCATTATTTTTAAAATTGTAGAGGACCTTTCAAGTCAGCAGTTATTACCAATAGTCACACAATATATTGATCTCTAATCCGTAATTTTCCTACTTACTATTTTTTTTTAAAAAAAAGCTCTGTCTTAAAACAATTTCACAAAATGTCATATGTATGTAAGTTTGTCAAGCACATAATTCCCTTGCGGACAGCACAGTGAGCCATACATTAGTCTCGCAGTTTACGAGTGAGCCGTCATTTGTCACCTCCTCAGGTTAGTATCATGTTTCGGGTCGCAAGTGTTATACCGCCTGGAGAGTTTGTGGTCCAGTTGGGTGAAGGTTTGTGTTTATGGCTGCATTTGTAAGTGTTACAAGACAAGTAGTGTGTCATACTTACTTTAAGTTCATGTTATTTTAATAAAATATTTTACTATTACAAAGAGGAAAGATTTGATTGTTTGTTTGCATTGAATAGGCTCCGAAACTACTGGTTCGATTTGAAAAATTCTTTTAGTGGTATATAGCCCATTTATCGAGGAAGGCTATAAGCTATATATCATCACGCTACGACCAAAAGGAGTGGAGCAGCAATGAAAAATGTTGCGAAAACGGAAAAGTTTTAATAATGTAATGTTGATATGTTTTTGTTCCAATTACGAGGAATCAAAATTATAATAATGTTGTATGTAAGTACAGTATGGTAGAATTTAAAGCAATTTTATTTTACCTACTTTAAGGTGTAATTTAAGATGAGTAGGTGCTCAACAGATCTTGCCATGGTATGCTGAGTATAGATAGGTTTAAAGTATCATTGGGTTTTCCCATAACTAATCTCTTTGGAGTCTGGAGGTCTGTGGACAATAGGCTCGTAAAGAGCATAGGCAATGAGAGCAGTGGTGGCCCAGCGGTGGCAGCAGTAAGTCGTGGGTTCGAACCCATACAGGCGCATTACTTTGTGTATTTTTTTTCATCCAGCTGCCCTCAAAAACAGTGAAGGAAAACATCGTTAGGAAAGCGGCATGTTCCAGAACTAAAAATTCGAAGACATGTGACATCTAACAACCCGCACTGAGCCCGCGTGGTGGATTACAGCCCGTGTCCCAAGTGTCCCAGCAGTGGGGGGAACATTATAGGCTGATGATGATGATTTCTACCTTAGTGTTAAAAGACTTAGAAAAAGTCCATATATGCTTTTATGGTACTGTATTCTAACAAGGATACAAGAAGGTAAATTGAAAAATCTTTTGGCTTATGAATTGACGTACCCTCTCAGTCAATAAGGCGATTACTCATTTTTTCCTATTTGTTCCCCAAAACGTAGTTCGTCTCCTTACGAAAACAATAAATCTTCAGAGACTGGATCAAAATCAAAGCTATTGTTACTATCATTTTCGGTCTCAAACAAGTACAATAGGTACCTTTTGATATTGAAATAAATAACAAAACGGTACAAACTCGAACAATGCCGGACAATTTATCATCGAATTATTTTGAACGAAAGCGATTCGCCATCTTGGGCGACATCCAAAACTTTGTTTGTCCTGACCAGATTTATTGGCGGGTTATCGTCACTGTGAGAATGAGTTGCAGAAGGTCGATTTTCTAAATCTTTCAATAATAAATTAAGTCTATTTACGTAACTGTCTGTTTAAACGTTTTATTTTTGTTGATGCATCTTCTGGCAAGTGTTTGATTGAGATACAAAGTTCGTCGTTTCCCTCAGAGGTTTTTACTGCACTTTAAAATAGAATCAACCAACTTGAGGGTGTAGACAAAGTCGTATTCTACCAACAATTACAGTGATCTGTGTGAATCTGGATGGGACTAGCTCGAAAACCTTAGGTCAATAATGTGGAGAGTCTTTGTAGTAATAGAGGAACCGTCAGCCGGATTCAGATGAATACCAGTATTTTACTTGGAGCAACTGCCTATCTGACCTTCATAACCATATGTAGTAGTGTAAAATACGATTTCCCCTGGTAACCTTTTTTTTCTGTTCGGATATCATCAAATGACTTCTCCCGCTCTGGGCGGAGCGGAAGGGAGTGTCAGACTTGACTGACTAAAACCCATCCATGTTCCTTCTTAGCCCTTTGTGTTCCAGGGCCACGGTATCTCTTTCGAACAACCCGCAGCCCTGGCAGGGCCCTTTGGTAACCCTTATTGCCAGACTTTCGGGCCACTGACTACCAGTAATGACTGTCAAAGATCTACAAATGACAGCCGGGACCAACGGATTGACGTGATTTCGGGCACGGAGGAAACTCCGTATGTATCTAGTGGTCACCCATCCACCGACCAACCTAGGTAAGCGCGGCAAAACCTAAATATCGACTTGGGCGACTGTTATAAACTAGCCACGAGCTCGTCTAATTCTAAACCTCTTACCTACTCAAAATATAAAACACTAATTTCAATTATTCTTGATCCTTCTGCAGCCATGTTGTGTTGCATGCGTCCCTGATGACGGATCGTTGGAAACTATGGGCTATTTGTGGTGACCATAGATATCGGTGCGGTTCCAAACAGACGTTATTACTTCCCTATCGAGTTTCAAGCGGTGATTAAGAAGTGGTAACAGAAGGTTGGATTATATTCGGGTGTTTTGATGGTCAAGCTTACATTTAGAATTGGTTGTAGCGCTCACTAAGAGAATCCAAGTGTTTTAGAAACTTAGCTACGAAAATCTTATTTTGTAAAGGTAAGTGGTTTTGTTTCTTTCCGTGTTAATAACCTTAATAAACAAGGACAGTAGCAACATTCACTCCTTTTAATAAGAAGCAAAACGATTTAAAACTGCACGCCATTAGTGTTCTACATCATCATCTTTTGTTTTTTTTTTTTGCAAACGTTCCCCACATTATGAATTTGTATCATGGGTGCATTTACAAACATTTAAACTTACATACTCAAACTGCTAGACCCGAAACAACTATCTGTAGGCCATATAAATAATGTTCCGTGCGGGGACCGAACCCGCGACACGCAGCGCAGCAGTCGATTGCTCAACCACGGCACCAACTGTACCGTCATTTTCCTGCACATGTCCCGTGTTACTTGGTGGCAACCCGTTATTTCTTCTATTCTGCTCTGTCATCCATCAAGCCATCTTTTACTCCTTTTCCTTTCATAAGGGTTCTACGTCTAATCGTTTATTGCTGTTGTACAATGATTACCCATTTGTTAAAAAGTGCACAGAAGCGACAAATTACAAAGAGCAAATTCAGCTTTGCCTAGAAGCTCAATAACTTACATCAAATATTTATTACTCAATCGGCCGAAAACGACAGCTTAATAAGATTACTCCATAAATCTTTAATTCTACACGCCAAGCATTTTTACAGAAGGCTTGAAAATCCCGAAAAAGTAAGATTCGATCAATATAAAGCGCTAAGTAATGTGAAAATTGCGTCTTATTTCAAGGGAAGGTGATTTTTCTCACCAACTTAGCATTTTTTCCTTCTAAATTCCTCAGGAATTTATATTTTATGTGGATTTTGGTATAAAAAGGGTTATAAAGAGCTTACGTTGATCACGTTTGCTATTTTACTTTATGCTGGGTTTTTTGCTGTTTTTAAAGTAAAGGTACTTTACTTAACAAATAATTTTAAACCTTTAGGGTTGAGTTTTGACGTAAAAATTGAGAATATAATGTTATAAGATCTTCAAAATCATCGTTCTGAGCTTATTTAATTTTATTTTGATTCGGCGCGGATATTTTGTTTTTCTGTACTACTTATTGTATTGCCATCGCAGTAGTTTCTTTTTTTTAGATAAATTATCTTTCACACTGGTCGATCCAATGTTTCTTTGAGTCTTTCTCTACGCACACTGGCGCTGGGCTTAGCGCCAAGAGTTGAAATGTATGTTAATAAATACAAGGTGTTGTTTTGCATCCTCGTGAAATTCAAGGAGGTAACTATGCTAATGATTCTCGTCCCGAATCAATAATAAAATGGGTAGGTAATTTTTTTTCTTATGTTAGGGAATCGGTAAATGTGAACTAGGTACTCGTGTTTTAAACGCGGCCCGTCTTGTTTGTTTGTGTGGAACCCCGGTTATAGAGCGAGAACGCTCTATAACCGGGGTTCCACACAAACAAACAATCTCAAACGTTTTGTTATTGCTAAAGCACGCAGTATTTCAGAATAACCCCCTTAAGTTATTCTGAAATACTGACAATATTATACTAACTAATTAACTAGGTACTGTAATTTTAACTGATTATTTATGTATTTTGTGACAGCCTCCTGAATTTTGACGAGGATGCAAAATAACACCTTGTATATCCAATTAGGTATCAGTTAGTGTAAGTGAAAACTGGCTTTATTGATAGTCTGTAAAAAGTACCCTGGGTAAAACCAGGTTTTACTATAAGACCGAAACTGTCAGATCCCTAGTTGCGAGCATAATGTGCTTACTAAATACAAACTTGAACATCACTGCTTACGACTTTTTCGTACAAAATAGTGACATATCAAAAACTGCAACCAATATCTCGATTTAAAGTCACAGAATACAATATCGAACACATCAGCATCCCAGTCGCAGCGAGATATGTCGCATTGTTACAATTCAATTTTTATTTGATAGCCAAAACGATGTTCGTAAAATTTAACTGTTTCACTCGCATATCTGGGTAGCAGGCGTGCGATGTATGCAAATCAGGGTGTTACAGTTATGCTGTTTCGAGGTGGTGTTGGCAGAAGAATCATATGAGATGCGGATTTCTGGTTGTCTGATATTTGGCAAATAAGCCAGATGCAGTAGATTATGTGGTGTACATAACATAACATCACGCTTGCATCCCCGACGGGGTAGACAGAAATGTACCTAATAGTAAACCCACATTTCACCAGTCCCATGTAGGGGGCGAGCCTATTGCCATCAGCTGGGCCCAAAACTAGACTCCGTGGCTGCTATTGAAAAAAGCCTAATGGATAAACCCAATATCATGTTGCCCGACGAAGTAAATTTTTAAAGAGTCTTTGCGTGGAGACCACAGTCCCTCAGAAAGTTAGCATGGACCTGTGACCTCAGAAAAATTGTCTGGGACAGACTGGCTGTGGTGGAATGGATAGGGTTTGTTTAGCAGTGTACCTACTTCGAAATGCTAGATTGATAGATTGATTATATACAGACACCAAGATCCCTTCACGCTTTTAATATTGACAACATTCTAGGCAAATACTCTACTGATAGTGCCAAATACTTTGTGATTAGCCGTTTTTTGATTCGAGGTATAAACCACAACACACCAACCATACAACGTGTAACGTTAAATGCGCAAAACCTGAAAATAGTTTGATCAGAATAACGAGCAGAATCAATTGAACCACTTTTTAATATAGGTCATATTTTTTTCCAAAAAATCTTCATTAAAAATGTTGTCCTGTCTATTTGTTCATAGGTCAAGCCATAACGTGCGCAAACCCGCCAAAATAGGTAAACAAACACAAATGATTGTCGTCCAATTTAAATTTTCTCATACGCGGGAAAAAAAGAAAGAAAGAAAGAAACAATCAGAATTTCCAGTAAAACTAAAAACAGCACATAATACCTCTACGTTTTTTTAAATGTTCTCTTTCTCTCTCAAAATTAGGTTAATTGAATTAAAAATCATTTGGGGTGTCTGAGGTTTTGCGCATTTAACGTTACACGTTGTATACAACCACCATAATAATTTAAAAAATACATTGTCTAAAACCAGAAAAGCTCTTTAAAACAGATTAATAATCCTTTCACACGACACTTTCCACAAAGGTTCTTTTAGCTAAAAACCAGCATTTTTCCTAAAACCTAAAGAAAACGCCACACAAAATTAAGTAAATATTTTCCTCGCTAATTAAGCTACACTCCTAGCTAAAGTTAATTTAATCCTTCCCGGATATTAAGTTTATCCGGCACGGTTAAACGGTTTCGATAGCATTACTATCGGTTCACGATTAGTATGGAACTAAGACTCCTTATCGGTTCTGTGTTTTCTCGTTTACGAGTATGTGATCTGTAGAAAATATAAGTAAGGTTAGTAAAATGTGCAGACATTTGTCATTAACAGTACAGCAGCAGTGCAAATACATTCGTCAAATAATAAGGTAACTTTATTAGTCAATAAATAAATACATCAATGAATTAAAGCTACTTATGGTAGGTATAGTTACAACTAAATATTCATAAAAAAGGCCTCATTTATGTAAAACAAACTAATTAATGATAAAAAATTAAGTGAGCATTTTGCTCAGTTCATTACAAACTTTTTAGGTCGAAGCTTTCCTTTGATTTCAAGAGATTTAAAAAAGCATTACTGTTAAAATTAAATATTTAATATTATCACTACTATTTAGATAACGTAGGTGTCATATTAAATTAATTCCAAGGTTAATACTGTGTGGCTCTATACCTAGATATATGTAAACATATTAAAAATATAATAAAATAATAAATAAAATAAAATAAATAACATAAAATAAGATAAAATAAATACATAAATAAATATTGCCAGTCAGTGTTTAAAATGGAAAAATAACGGTGTATGTTAGTTTTTTAATTTAATTAATTAATGATAAAAAGCTATCATGAAAACTACACAGCACGTATTGAGAATTTGCTTACAGCACCCACGAAGAAAAATATAAGTTATGCACCTTCACACAATAGCTATAGATAAAAAAATAAAAATGAAACCTCTATTCCTAATGATATACCTTAAGTGCACTCTTATTCACACTAAAAGCTTTATTGACGACCATTACAACAACTTGCATAGTAAACTATTTAAGTTTTTGTTGCGAACTTAGTAAGAACTTGGAGTAGCTATAAAACATGTATTTTAAAACGAAGTCTCAAGCTATAGCCGTCATTGGTCCGCACCTGTGACTCACCGATTTTACGCCGACTTGTTCCGACTTATAAAGTATCTAAAGGACTTTAGAGCCGCTCCCAAGCAACTGGGAAGTCGGCTGCGACGGCTACTCAAGTTGTCAAAATTTTGTGCATTAAAATGCGTATTGTTCACAATGTTTTGTGTAAATAAAGGGATTTTTAAATGATGTTTTTGTTGTGAATCAAAATGTTTACGATTATTTTAATACAGCAAAAACCGTTATTACTAACAACAAGTGTAAAGACGTGTAAAATGTAAAGATGCTTGTTCTAAACCGTGAACAAGTGCTTTCCTTTTTGAGTTTCGTCTTTAAAACCAAATATTCTAAAACTATACAATGTATATATTCTATAACTATACTAACATATTACCTTAGGACACATAATAGACGGTATAACATCATAAAAATGTTTTTTTTTCTGCGACGAAAACCAAATGCAAAAATAAACTTACAAAAATTATCAAGTTACAAAATATACTTCACTTAGGTACCTGCAGACTTCCTCAGTAGAAGAAATTCACCCTCTCAACTCTCGCATAATCCTTTAGGTACATCTTCAAGCAGCAGAACCACCATTTCCTCCCACAATGAAATCAGACAGAAAATCCAGCTCCATCTGAAAATAACAATATCTAAGGTTATATAATATTAACATGAATAAGACAGGGGGCAGAAGGCCAGTTTTACTCGACTTATGCCCGACTCAATACTGTTTCTTCTCGTCATTGAAAAACAAAAGATTACGATTCACAACTGTTTTAAAATAATAGTTTTGTTTTCATTCCGATTCGCATTTCACACTAAAAGCAAAAACAGCCGCACACATAGACGCGTAAGTTCAGCGATATCAAATAAATGCTTACTAACATTATTTGTACATATTAAAGCCATAAATAGCCTATAAGTTCCCCATAGCTGGGACACAGTTCTCTCATGTGATCACGCCAGCCACAACACGACGACGCGGGCTCAGTGCGGGTTGGTAGACGTCACATGTCTTAAATTTTTTGGTTCTAGGACAAGCCGACTTCAGCGTTTTGAGAACAGTGATACCTACTAGAGAGTAAAGTGTCTGAATGGATTAAAATCCACTAATTATGACAAATAAAGGCGGTCTTCACGGGATACCGCTCGACCTCGCGGTCTGGTGACAGCACGAACCAGTTGTGCACACCGCCATAAAATCTGATTCATGCCACCTCTGGCCGACGGCGAGAGCGCGGACAAACGTCTCGTGTGAGAATCGTCTAAGTCGAAGTTTTTACCACTGTTTATTTATTTATTTAAACTTGTAACACAACACAACATGTACAATAATGGTATATAGGCGGAGCGGATGGGTGACCATAATAACATACCTAGTTTCGTGCTTTCCGTGCCTCGGAAAGCACTAAATCATTGGTCATTGTAGATCTTTGACTGTCGTTACGAGTAGTCAGAAGCCAAAAGTCTGACATCCAGTCTTGCCAGGGGGTATCATAATTATCCAGTTACTGGGTTGTGGAGATCAGATACGAAGTCGCTTAATTTAAAATACTGGTACTTAGCTACATCCGGTTAGACTGGAAGCCAACCTCAACATATAATTGTTTGGGAAAAGGCTTGGCAAATGATGAGGCGGACTTCATGCCAAGAAGCATTTTCTACCAGTCAACCTTTGGGTTATTAGGAAAAGATTTTGATAGGGTATAAAATAATATCCTTAAATAACTAATCACTATTGTCCGTAGACATCAGGTCTATGTGTACGACTGCTTTTCTTGTTGTATAGACCTGATCTTCTGTATTTATTTTGGTGGTACAATCTTCTCAGACCAAGTCTAATTTAATAAAGAAATTAATTAACAAAGGACTCTGTTTAAAACAGTATTAAAACATGTTTAAATTTTCAAGTGGTTGAGCGGAACAATTATTGTAGGGTAAAGTGATAAGATTCTGTTATGTCATGTTGAATATTATAATATTGATAATTTTTGACATTTGACATCGTCATCATCATTTTGAAACCGATGAACCGCCAAGTCTATTTTATGCCAGGAATTTGTTTTGCTCATGAGAAATAAGAAATTTTATCGAGCATACAATATGGAGATGCATTTTTATTTATTTGCCCAAGAAAATTAATTATAAAAAATAAATAGTTTTAATTGTAAGTCTTTCTACAAGTGGTGTAATCAAAACTTTGTTACAATTCCTTTACGGATTTCAAACTAGAAAGCTAGACAAGTCATCAAGAAAATTGATAGTAACTTTCTTGTCTATCATCATCATTCATTCATACATCATTTCAACCCAAAAGACGTCCACTGCTGGACATAAGCATCCCCCAAGGGTCGCCACATTGACATTTTGGGGGGTTTTGCCATAATCGCCACACTTGGCAGGGGGTTTGCGATCGCAGTACGGTTGATACAAAAACACAGAGAACGCTACTGCCCATTCTCTGGCAAGTCCCTTAGCCGCCTCTTAACACACCCACGGGAAGATATGGGATGGTGCCATTCTTTACGAACAACACCATACAGATCTGATCTGTATGGTGTCTTGTCTATATGCCAAGCAAAAACACTGCCATAATTAACTAAAAAACCACTCCATTAACTTAATTCTCCATTCTTTCCAAAAACCAACCATTTCCATAGTTTATGGCCAATACAAAAGATTCATTCATAATTGCTGCTACAAAATTACAAAACATGGAATATTTATGGGTTAATAACTCTCGATGAATTCCGCTTCTGTATTGTGGAGGAGCAAATAATTTGTTGTACTAAGGAAACTATTCAAATGAATCTCGGGGCCATTAATCAGGGTGTAACTGTGTCCTGTAGAGTGTTAATGGATTATCTTAGTGTTTATTCAAAAGTTGATCTACACTAATACGATAAAGAGGTAAAATGTTTGTAAGTTTGTATGTAGGGTTATCTGCGGAACTACTGACCTGATGCCAACAATTCTTTCACTTACGGGAAGCTACATCATCATCATCAGTCTCTTGCCCTTATCCCAATTTATTTGGGGCCGGCGCAGCATGTCTTCTTACGAGAACTACATGTTGGGTTATTATTATGTGAATGGAGACAGGAGAGTAATTAAGTGAAATTCTACATTCCGTGCATTTCGTATTATCTCTTTTAATTATATTTCTATTATGTATGTTTAAAACGTTGGTTAATTTAAAACGTTCCCGATGGTTAATTTCCGCACATAATGGGAACGAAGCTGCTAGCAAAATTTTGTGTTTGATATTAAGATTTGTCGCTAAGCTATGCTGTAGTCGATTGGTTTTTGGCACAAGTGAAAATCACTTGTAGAACTACCATACGCAAGCCTTCCATAACACCTTGAATACTCCAACACCCTCACTACTTCCGAAATACCCTCACTACTTTTGCAACTGACTAACGGTCCATTTTCGTCCATCAGTCGTTGATGGTCGACACCAGTATAAGAGTAATTTTTACATTATTTTTTTCCGGATGGGTTATCCTCAAGTAACCCCTCCCGCTCCGGGCGGAGCGGAAGGGAGTGTCAGACTTGTACTGACTAAAACCCATCCATGTTCCTTCTTAGCCCTTTGTGTTCCAGGACCACGGTATCTCTTTCGAACAGTCCCGCAGCCCTGGCAGGCATCGGCCCTCTCGGACCCCTTCCAATTTGCTGACATCTCCTTGAGGCGCGCGTGGAACACGAACTCGCCGTCGTTGGCACGGTCTGTCGTCATAAGATGGACGGACGGTGACCTAGCCCATTACTCACCGTCCACAGGCCCGCGTTTACTAACCCCTTCGGTCAACATGAGGAATAGTTCCAACTGCATGAGTGTTAAGGTAAGACGTTAAATGAATAGGTATCAATTAAAACCGGGTTAGTAATTACCCATTTTCTGTAAACGCTATTAGGATTCTTAAGCCACAAGTTTTTGCAATTGCTTATTAATTTCAATTTGCGATACTAACTTTTCAAAATCGTAAACTAAAACCGGGACAGTCATATTTCTCATTTTCAAAGCCAACTGTTTTCTATTTATTTTCTTGTTATGTGTGGTTTATGCTTTTTTTAAAAAGCTGTTTTAAATTATCCTTTTAAAACTATAATAGCGGAGCAATATGTAGCGGAAGAGTGTCTTTCATTTTATTAAGCTTATTATTTCAGAAAATTTTCCTTGTATTCTTGATTAATAGAAAAAGTCCAAGTTTTTGACAAGGGTGAAACTTTAGGCGGTTTGTGTTATCATCATCTGCCTAGTCTTTTCTCAAGTTAGTTGGGGCCGGCTTCCGGCGTAATGGTACCAGACTAGTTAGCCAGCTAGTCTCACTATCCGTAACAAGTTAATACTGGTACATAACTAAGCTTTCAGCTCCACCTCCTTGATTATTGCGCTTCACTTCATATTAATGTAGGGTACTAAATACGTGTATATATCGTCGATCAAAGTTGATACGCAAACAATTTCTAGGGTTTTCGCTATAACCATGCCTTCAAACTAATTAGCTTAAAGCTAGAGTGGGAATGTAACAGAGGGATTAAATGCCATTTCTAGCGTATATCAAAGCTAAATCAAACTAATCCATTGCTATGCATCAGGTATTATTACGACTGAATCGTTTGAGCGATGCCACACGGGACTTGCCAATGCGTTGCGTCGTCACAGCGCAGTAATTTCGACGAAGTGATTGCCACACGAGCGCAGCGATACCATAACGCAATGCAGATTACCCCGACGACTGTGTCAGTGATCGACAAACACTGAAGTTGAATAAACGTGTTCTGTTGCTGTTATTATTACGACATAGTTGAGATAAACGTAAGAGTACGTATGAGTAGCAGAAGCTTGTGAAATTTCTTAAAAAAATACTACGCTGCGCTGCGGTGTCACAACGTCGTCTCACCACACCACCCCTCCCTGCTTTGTCTCCCTGGCTCCTTGTCCGATTTGCTTGTCGCGTCGTTTCAACGCACCATGTGGGGTGACGCTTAGATTTATACGTAAAACTGCGCAGCATCACCGCCAAGACCTCGCAGCGCCGACGCACCGCACTGACAACGCCCGTGTGGCATTGTTCTTAGACTAGTGGCCACAAACGCTATTGCTAAGTACCCGGGGTTTTGGATCCAGGTTGGGCGAAATATTATTGAGTATATCCTTTAAAAACACCAGATTTGTGTCTTGTTAAAGGCAATAGGCTTGTTGTAAACATTACAAAAGACGTCAAGAATATCCCTCTCGCATTACTATAATTCTCTGCGTTCTCTGTGCTTTTGTCGTTCTCTGTGCTTTTGTAACAACTGTACTGTGATCGCCAACCCGCCTGCCAAGCGTGGCGATTATGGCAAAACCCTCCCTTATGTCAATGTGGCGTTGGGGGAGGCCTATGTCCAGCAGTGGACGTCTTTCAGCTGAAATGATGATTACTATAATTACAATCAACTTTAAAACTACAAAAAAAAAAAAACTAAAAGAGACGCAGGCTCAAACGCAAATAATTTATCCATTTATCCGAGAGTAAAACACGTAATCGTTCATGAAGGGCTTAATTTCTTCGAAATTTAATTTCCGTGCGCTGAAAATTTTTCAGACGATATCGAAAATCGTACCGTTTTTACGGTTCAAAATAAAAATAATGACTAGTTTCATTGCTGGCGAATACGGGTAATGGCCAGTGAATCTGGGTTATGGTACGAGTTCAATGCTGGTTTGAATCAAAATGGTTTTTATGGTAATCGTTTTGGTACTAGTGTTTTGGGTAATTCTTGCAGTTTTATTATTCACGGAAATGAACCAAACAACTTTATGATAATCTTACTGCATTTATAGTATTACTGTGTTGTTAAGTTTAAAAATTCTTGGGACTGAATGACTTATTTCCTTCTGTAGTTTCAGCTAACTTTCATGGGATGAAGAATGAGTTTTTGTGTGCTTCTTCTTAGACAATTAGTATATTTTACTAAGCCCTCTTTGTTATATATTACGGGGTATCGTATTACCCAGTTACTGGGTTGTGGAGGTCAGATAGGCAGTCGCTTCATGTAAAATACTGGTACTCAGCTGCATCCGGTTAGACTGGAAGCCGACCCCAAGATAGTTTGGGAAAAGGCTAGGCAGATGATGATGACTAAGCCCTCTTTGTTCCACCTTTATTATCATTACAAAGTAACTGAATAAGCTTTGAACAAATTGCTCTGTATGGTGTCGGACGAAAAGAATAGCACCATTCCATATCTTCCCGTGGGTGTCGTAAGAGGCGACTAAGGGACTTTCCAGAGAATGGGCAGCAGCGTTCTCTGTGCTTTTGTAACAACCGTTCTGCGATCGCCAACCCGCCTGCCAAGCGTGGCGATTATGGGAAAACCCCCTTTTATGTCTATGTGGCGTTGGGGAGGCCTATGTCTAGCAGTGGACTTCTTTTGGCTGAAATGATGATGATGATATATAGTATTACTGTGTTGTTAAGTTTAAAAATTCTTGAGACTGAATGAATTATTTCCTTCTGTAGTTTCAGCTAACTTATATGGGATAAAGAATGAGTTTTTGTGTGCTTCTTCTTATACAATGATTATATTTTACTTAGCCCTCTTCGTTTCACCTTTATTGTCATTACAAAGTTACTGAATAAGCTTTGAACAAATTGCACTGCAGGCACCTTACCAGTGTAAAGTCCGAAGCCTGCAATTTATCCGTTTCAGTGTGACTGATGCTAAAATTTCCTCAAAACAACAAAATACCATTGAACGTTTCATTTATAATAACACTAGCTGTCCCGCGCAACTTCGTCTGCGTTACTTTTTCCCCTTTTTCGCAACACTTTTCATTAGTTGCTAAGCTCCTTTTGGTTGTAGCGGGATGATATGTATATATCCTATAGCCTTCCTGTATAAATGGGCTATCTAATACTGAAATAATTTTTCAAATCGGACCAGTAGTTCCTGAGATTAGCGCGTTCAAGCAAACAAACAAACAATCTCTTCAACGCTTTATTATTAGTAGTATAGATATAGAATAGCTGTGCCCGCATGCGTTGTAAACTTGCAATGCACTTTTTACTACCTACCTCCTACCCTACCTAGCCTACCTACCCTACCCTACCTACACCCTATCCTACCTACCTATCCTACCCTACCCTACCAACCTATCCTACCCTACCCTACTCTACCAACCTACCTACCCTACCCAACCCACCTACCTACCCTACCCAATCCTACCTACCCCTAACCTACCCTATTCCTTCATTTTTCTGATCTCCTAGTACTACTTTGGCAACTCACGGCTAGGAATCTTACACAATGTCAGTTGCGTTTTGTTATACCATTTCTGATTTCCTAGTACTTCGTTGGCACCTTACCGCTAGGAATCTCACACAAAGTCAGTTGCGTTTTTCAATTTTTTTACACCTTGAGTTACATTATTGGAGTTTTAGTATGGATCCCTCCCTATTTTTTTTTTAATATAATTTAGCCTATGTTACTCAGTGATAAAGTAGGTTTCTAATGGCAAAAAAAAAATTAAATCGGTCCAGTAGTTTTTAAGTTTATTCCATACATACAAAAATACAAATCTTTCCTCTTTATAATATTAGTTTAGATACACAGTTTTAATTTGTTTTGTTTTCCTGGTACCTACTCTGATCTTCATACAATATTATGGATTTCCTTGCAAAGGCAGTCGCGGCTTTACAAGAAAATCTAGCAGGATATCGGAGCATCCTTACAACTGACGGTTGCAGGAATCACGTACTTGTATGATATCGGATCACATCGCTGCTCGCACATACCGAGCGCGGCTGTAATGACACTAATGCTTGGCCGTATTCCAATAAAAAATTCTAAAAAATATTCCTTCCTTTCATACGGATAAAGAATGCAGTAGCTGTAAATTGATGGATTTTTAATAAACAGATTTATTATCTGGTACTTTTGTTTGTTTTTTTTTTTAATATTTTATGATAGTTTTCTTTATACTCAAACGTTGATCCTTCGATTAGTATTATTCCCCTTTATTCATTTTATAAACATACATTTTACATTTTTAAATATTTTTACAAAATTATATACAAAAACATTTAAAAATATAAAAATAGTAGCCCACCGGTATCGGGAACAGGGTCCAAGCTACCGGCGGTCAGGGCTCCAGAGAGAGGAACCTCCTAACAATACGAGCCGTGTCCAGGAGTACCGCTTTCTGAATCAAGCCCTTGATCCAGCTGCCTAACGAGAGCCTCTTCAGATATTGGTCGAGGCTCTTGGCAATTAGGCCATTGGCTGATACGACTATCGGCACAATGATCGCTGAGTCAACAGGCCACATGTCGACAACCTCGCGAGCCAAGTCAATATACTTGATTTGTTTATCTTTCTCGGCCTTCACGAGGTTCTCGTCATGTGGAACCGTTATGTCAACAATCATTGCGCGCCGCTCTGATCGATCCATCACCACTATATCAGGCTTATTGGCTACAATAGTCCTGTCAGTGATGATGGATTGATCCCAATACAGTGTGATATTGCCATTTTCGAGAACTGGGTCGGGCACATACCTATAGTACGGCACTTCCGATTCCACAAGGCTGTATTTCAGAGCAAGTTGCTGATGGATAATCCTGGCTACAAGGTTGTGTCTATGCAAGTATTCTCCGTTAGCTAGACGAGAACACCCGGAAATAATGTGACGGATCGATTCACCCGGACGGTGGCATGCCCGACATATGTCAACCGTGCCATCCTTCACAATAAATTTCCGGTAGTTATTCGTCATCATAACTTCATCCATAATTGCACAAACAAAACCTTCGGTTTCTCCAAAGAGTTCCCCGGAACGTAGCCAGGCTACGGACGCTGCATGGTCTACATCAGGCCCATGCAGGGCACTGAAGTAGCGTCCGTGAAGCTCCTTACTCTGCCATACTTCCCTGCGGTCATTAGTGTCAAGCACTGCAGGTTTGCGCCAGTTCTCTTTAGCCAAGGAGAGCGGGGTGAGGGCCTTGTCCATCGCGACCACATCTCGATGCATCCCCACGTCGGCTTCTAGGAAATATTCCCTGAGACTACATATCTCGCGATTGTGGAGAGTCTTGGCGTTTAAAAAGCCTCGACCTCCACAACTCCGCGGGATATACAGTCTCATAACCGAAGAACGTGGGTGATGCATTCGATATGCCGTCAACAATGTACGGACCTTCCTATCCAGTGCGTCTAGCTCTGTTTGAGTCCATTTGAGTACGCCGAAAGAGTACATCAAAACCGGCATGACCCAACCATTGAAGGCACGCACCTTATTTCCGCCTGATAAAAGACTATTAAATACTTTTCTCAGGCGGCCAAAGAAGCGCTCCTTCAACGATTGCTTCATGTCAACAGAATTGATGCCCAGCGCTTCCGACATACCCAAATACTTGTAGGTTTCGGTCTCTGAGAGGGATCTAAGATTTATGGAATCTGAGAGCTGGGTTCCCGCAGATTCCACAATCCCCCCTCGCTTTACATGCATGACCGCACATTTGTCTACACCAAATTCCATCCTGATGGCGCTACTGAAAGTTTCTGTTACCTTCAGTAGCTCCATCAGTTGCAAATTGTTGGGGGCAAAGAGTTTCAGGTCATCCATGTAAAGAAGGTGAGATATAACCTGACCACCTCTCCTCAACCGAAAGCCCAGACCTGAATCCTCCAGCAGCGTGCTTAGAGGATTCAAGGCTAAGCAGAACCAAAGCGGACTCAAACTATCGCCCTGAAAAATACCTCGCTCTATCCTTATCGGTTCGCTGTTCCCTTGGATATGCCGACATCCTGGATAGCGAAGGACTGTCCTCCATTGCCCCATACACGACATCAGGAAGGTGCGCAGTGTTGCATCAACTTTATACAATTCTAGCACCCTCATGAGCCATGTATGTGGCACCGAGTCATAGGCCTTCTTATAATCTATCCAACATGTCGACAGATCCCTTCGGGAACGCCGAACCTGTTGGTTAATGGCCATATCAATGAGGAGCAGCTCCTTAGTACCGCGGGACCCGTTCCTACATCCATTCTGAGAAGCGGACATGATCGAATTATCATTAACGTGTTTGCAAATTTTAGCTCTCAAAATGGATGTAAGAACTTTATACATTGTCGGAAGACAAGTAATAGGCCTATAATTTTTGGGCTCCGCAGTACTACCTGATTTATGGAGCAGGTGGGTTATTCCAGTAGTCAGGAACTCGGGCAGCGACCCTGACTCAAAGGCTGACTGGAATAGGGCCGCCAAGCGAGCATGCGACCTCGCAAACCATTTAATCCAGAAGTTGTGCAGCCCGTCCGGCCCTGGAGATTTCCAGTTAGGCAACGGACGGACTGCACGAGCTACGTCTTGGGGGCTGATAGAGATTGCCCCCATTTCTGGTACTGGATCGCACACTCGCTCGACTTCTCGAATCCATTCACCCTCGGTATGGCTGACAGGCACCGACCAGATGTTGCGCCAAAACGCGCACATGACGTCATCATCCGGTAGGCGCGTGTCGGCCACACCTTGGTCTGGTCGCTCCCAACTCCTATAAACCCACCTTTCATCTCTTTGGAATGTGCGATTCAGAGTGTATCGTTCCACCCGCCGCTTATACCTACGGATACGGTTTGCCCATGCATACACTTTCTGCTTCAGGAAGTCGATGCGTTCTGTGATACGGGACATATAGTCTCGAGGACTAATATCAGTCCCTGCAAATGCCCGCTTCACAAAACGCATCACTCGAGGGCGATTGTTGCCCTCTCTGAAGCAGATTAGTTTGCCGATGAGTGTTCTGGCCCCACTAATACGTCGCTCAATCCTGCATTGCCAAGCCGGTACGGCAGGTTTAGGTCGTGTAGCTCTGTCATCAGAAAATTTGACATGAGCTACACGACATGCCGCTACAGCCGCACAGTACAGGATCGAGTGAGCATCAGTGAGGTCTTCGCAGTTATCAAAATAGTTTGACAACTGCGAATCCAGAACAGCCACCAGCGCCCTATTTCTATTATGCATGGGCAAACGAGGTAAGCGAGGTCTAAGTTCAGGCGATATGTACCGATATTCTCCAATCGCACCTTCCAAAGCACTCCTGATTTCCTCACTGCACTGGGTACTTACATTAGTAGCCATGTCATTACTCACTTCGTCAGCGCGATTGAATAACTGACTAGACTGTGGTGGGACCACAGCCTGTGACGGAGGGACAATGACATGGCTACTCTGCATTTCAGTTCGCAAGCGATCAAGTACGGTATCGTCCAACATATGATTACGTTGGATGACCCGCACCTGATCCGATAATCGTTGCGCCGACACGTTGACAGCTGGCTCAAGCACCTGAAACAGAGAGAGCATCCGAACACGGTACGCGGTCAGTTTGTTTCCTCCCTCTGTAGCCCCATAGTATGAGCGCATGACATTTTCGTTGATGGTTCGCGTCCATCGCATGCGCTGCACACTTCCGCCGGGAGCTGGGACCCTATCAGAGGCCGGTGGGCCTCGAGGTCCTAAACCGTCCGGCGGCCGGCGTCCTCCCCGTCGACGAGCAGGTGGTGGCGTCGTGGGCGGAGAGAAGTACTCGTCGCTGTCGCTCGACGCAACTGCCACGGCCGGTGTCACAGCACTCACGGTGAAGCTGGGTTCCGGCGGCGGCGAGGCGGAGCGGGGCGACGAGTCCGGAGGCGGTAGGCGTGCACGAAGAGCAGCAGCTGATCTTGTGATCATAATACGTTTTACAATTCCCTCATTGTCATAATAGTTTCAGTAATATGTGACAGATGACAGTGTCTGTCTGGTTAGAATTTTCGTATTTCTTTTTGATATTTATCATTTTTCCAAATTGATGATTAATTTATGTAGTTTTATTTACAAAAAGTACACTGTGTAAAAATGGTATTGTTTCATGAAGCCAAAAAATGTTTCTTTGAATTTTTAAATATTTTTTTGTACAGAGAGAATGATTAGACGTATTGACACTTGGGGTTGCCAGCTTATTATTTTATTAGTATTATTATTATTATATCATTTATTTCAGGCCACGCCCATAGTGTTAGTAACAATGGTCTTAAATGCTAGTGTTAGTAGAGATACATATAATAGGGATTTATTAGGTGTGGAGTTTCATCCAATGTCGCAGGATTGGAGACTCCCACCTATCAGCGAATAAACTCGCTCATTATAATTGCCGCATTAATGAAACAATAAATATGGTTTTTCTTTATCTAAAGGGTTACCGAAGCCGAAAGGCAGTAATTCTTCCCATCATTCCGATATTTTTTTTGTTCTGGACCATCCTTGAACCTATATCTGGGAACCTTCTAGTTACGGAGACATTGGAGGTCATATTTTATTTATTTATGTACACACAAAACACTTAACAGGATATACAAGGTTCCACCAACTTTTTCAAAACTTTTTTTTAAATACTAGTTTATAGTTATTAATTTAATTAATTAATAGTAGCAAAACTTGAAATACCTCAAATGATCAGTTTACTGTTCAATACATCCATCAACAGAATGTTTTGAGTGCGTTACATTGAATTTTACCGGATTTTTCACCCAAAAAAAAAAGTCGTATCCCGTCTATAATTTTTCCGTAAGGTTACTTAGTTTGATGTACAGAATACTTGAATATTACAAGAAAACCTGCTTAGTTCAGGATGAGTGGAAATCTATGGAAGAGAATTTTGCTCAACAGAGGGGAAAAAAATAACTCCAACAATCTTCATAACCTGTGTCATTATTCCCCCTATGTGGCTTTAGTAAGACAGCAAGAAGAACTGAACCAAAAGTTACGTAAAAACCGGTACTTTTCCAAAACCTATCACTACATTTTGCACTACCCCTAAAAGCGCAACACCACGAAGTTAGCTACTAAATAGATAGCTCAGAATACAGCCACAAGACGTGATCAGAGTACAAAACTTTAAACTTCGAATGCATCAGACGTTTAGTTATTTGCTTTCAATAAACAGATCCGCATTGAACGCGAAGATCAGATGGGGTTAGCTTCGAGTCGTAATTTAAGCGAGTATTGATGAATTTGTTGAGAACAGTAGGTTGATGGTTGCGTATAGAGAGCCTTTGAATGAGTAAGTAAGACTTTGGATAAGGAAATTTGGGATAGAGATAGCCCAACAACTTTTATTCAGAAAAATAAATCAAGTGGCCTACCATGACGTTTTAAAGCAGCATTTTTTTACTGCCATTCCAGTGTGGAAAAGAGACGGAGTTAAGAGGACATCTAGCGCCATCTCTTTTCCACTCTGGAATAAGATTGAAGACTGCATGCGGCAGTATCGATGATACGCTCGGCAGCACACTCTGTTTCTCGCTCTGGAAAATAACGGTTCTGAGCGAAGAAAAAGGATAGGAGCATGGAAAAATGCGATTGCGTGCTACTAGATGAAGAACAACACGAAGACACCCTAGTTGTCATTAGCATAAGCATTCAGATTCATTTAGATCATTTTTTTATCAGACTATAACTTCCTCACTGCTGGGACACAGGCCATTTCTCTGTCGGTTTATACCAAAATACTGTACCCTTTTTTTTCAAGGACTGTTCCTAATAGTATCACAGTAATTGTATTCAATCCTTAAACACCAGACACGAGTAACAGATCCTATAATCCAAAAATACCCGAAGACAAAAGAGCTTCAAGAAAACTGAGTAGAAAATCTTTTTACAGCATTTTGTCTTATCCTTTCCAATATGAACCGGATCCACTTGTACCGTTCGCAACAGAGTCGGTTAATACACGCTTCTGAAGGGTCCATGTAAACGGATAAACGGTTGGATTCGGTCCCTGTTGGGACTTGGGACGTATCAATAAAATGCTAACTGTTTTGGAGGCTGTACTTACCGATTTTGTATGTTTATGTACAAGGAGTTGCAGTTTTTTTTTATTGTCTTATTGGAGAATATTGTTTTATATAACGGGCAGGTTCTCGCAATTTCACGTCCTAAGCTCCTATTTTACGTGAAGGTAAGAAAATTATTCGATCCACCCCAATATCAATATAGTGTCATTATGGTCAGGTTTAAACGTAAAGTTTGAATGCTTACTTTCGCGTTTATGAAGCCAGGAAGTTCTCTAAATCGTGTCGGATTTAGAGAACTTCCTGGCTTCATAAACGCGATGTCCCCAGAGTAATTAAAATCTATTAATCTACCTTGGAGTTTAGCAGGAGCTTAGATACAAAAACAAGTTTAGAAACATCTGTTCTTTGATGATAGTTAAAAGTTTAACCTATTAACAATAAGGAGGAGGATAAAATATCTGTTGTACACAATGACGTATTATAAATAGATGCGTCATGCATGATCATCACGGCACTCAAAAACAGCGTAAATACCTATCGGTAGCTAGACGGCTACTTAGACTCGCGAAGAGAGGGAAGGAAAATTAAATGTCATCTACATAATTCCTGTTGTTAGAGAGAGATAAATATCTTTTTTTTAATTGCGTTGTCATTCTGTGCTCCATGCTCGGCACGTGACCTACCTCAGCATCAGGCGCCAGTAAAGGCATCGAAAAAAATAAAATAAAATATATTTTTTCTTGATCGTATGAAATTATCTTTTTTATCTTTCACAGTTGCAGTTTAATTACGACATTTTCTAAAAATACAGGACGGCATTTTCTTTTGTTATTAAGAGAACTTTTTCAAGTAAGTTATTTTAATATCACGTACAGCCGCGGCACTAGTTCGTACGTGACTAAATGGCTTTCCGGCAAGTACCTTAATTTCATCTTGCCACTACAGAGAGCGGGCAACGTATCTATAGTTTATAAAGGGTGTAAAACACTTCTTAACGAAGCCGAAAGGCACTGGTTCTCCCCGTCATTGCGATCATTTTTTTATTTTGCACCATACCTGGGAACCTTCTAGTTACGGAGATATTAGGGGTCAAAGTTCCAACTTTTTGACAAGTATTTTTTTAAATACAAGTTTTTAATGGAAGATTTTTACTTTAAACACCTCCACGACCCCGTACTATTCAATCCGTCCATCAGCACAATGTTTTGAGTGCGTTACATTGAGTTCGACCATAAAACATGATTTTACACCCCCCAAAAAAAAAACGTTTCGCAGCAATCATTTTTGTGTAAAGTTACTTAGTTTCATGTACAGAATGCTTGGTTGACGGCTTTGTGATGAGGAGATTTACACCCCGTAAATCATTGGTCATACACAGTTCTCTTACCAAAAATAAATTCCCTATAAATAGTTTTCAGACTAACACTTTTCAGCACAAAAAAGTTGGGTAAACAAAATGTCACCTTGGCCCTTTGCTGAACTTTCGAGAAAGATCGCATCAATCTAGAACATTAAACTTCATAGTTCAAATCGATTTCACATGACCCATCTCATGTGTCAGACGTAATCGATGCCGTTTTTCACTTGTGAACATTGAGTAGTGAATAAAATGGATTGTTATGGTTCATGAGTTATTATGTTAGTAATATGTAGAGTTATTACAAGTCTGTCTAAATTATTTCTAGTGTTATCAATTTAAGCACTCACAAAGTACCAAAAATTAGGTTTATATAATTACGTTACTTTGTATATTATGGTCGGGAAAATCTATGCCGTTCTGGCAATCATGCGCACTAAATCGTTTTACTGATCGTTTTGGTCATTATGTCTAATCTCAGCGGGGACCAGCTGCTACCGACGGAGGACACATTATAATTGACAAGCATGTTGGTAAGCACAGGTGCAAGAAAGGAAGAAACAAGAGAAGACACGCAAGCTACACGTTGCTTAAACTGAGTTTTTGTATTATCACTCCATTTACTCACTTCTCAGTGGCAACTAGCAGCTTCTCAGCCAGTCATTCCATTCAGAACTTATACGTAATCACATTGTTTGTTCGTGATGTAGGTACTAGGCAGACTAGTTAATTATTATGATACTGTTTACCTGCCAGACATACTATCTGGTTTTATTGTATTTCTATCTAGAACTTTGACAGTATGAGTAGGTCATGTGCGGACCTTTTAGTTATTCTATGAATACGTTCGAACGAGGTACGAGGAGTTCGTGGCTTAATAATAACTGCCGCACGGGTCTATCTTTAAGGTTAAGTCGTGTTTGCCGATGTTGCTCCGTGGATGGGTGACCATAATTACATACCAAGTTTCCTCCATGCCTCAGAATGCACGTTAAGCCGTTGGTCCCGGCTGTCATTTGTAGATCTTTGACAGTCGTTGCGAGTAGTCAAAAGCCAAAAAGTCTGATATCCAGTCTTACCAAGGGGTATCGTATTACCCAGTTACTGGATTGTGGACGTCAGATAGGCAGTCGCTTCATGTAAAATACTGATACTCAGCTGCATCCGATTAGACTGGAAGCCAACCCAAGATAGTTTGGGTAAAGACGAGGCAGATGCTGATGAGTTAAAAACTATTAAAACTATGTGATGAATCTTAAATTAACTATGTGTGAATGACATATAAAATGTTCCCAAATTACGTTTACTCGCAAGACTAACTCAATTGATTTTAATTACAGCATGAATGGTACGTTCCTCAGTAGGGTTGATGTGATTAGAGATTTGGGAGTCCTTCTTGATCGCAAATTAACATTTATTCCACACATAGACAACATTATTAAAAAAGCTTCGAAAACACTCGGTTTTGTTTTGCGCAATGCTAAATGTTTTCGTAAGCCTAAAACAAAGATTTATCTCTTTAACTGTCTCGTTCGTACTGTATTGGAATACTGCGCGGTTGTATGGCGTCCCCACTATGCAACGCATAGTCTTAGATTAGAGAGGATCCAGAAAAGATTTTTATACCATCTTGCCTATTCTGCGGGATTAGGCATAAGAATACGGAGCTACGCAAAACGTCTTCAAAAATTTAACATGACTTCACTCGAAAGACGAAGAGATAGCATAGATTTAATTTTTATTTTTAAATTACTGCAGAGTAAAATAGACTGCCCCCAGCTGTTAAGTAAATTAAATTTTAACTTATCTCACAGCTATCCGCGTCACCCTATTAAACTATTACGTCCCCCATTCCGCAAAACTGTATCAGGATCCAACTCCCCCATCCCAAGAATTTGCAGGCTTCTTAACAATTGCGATAAATCAATCGATATTTTTTCCACAACACTTCAAAAATTCAAGCGCCAAGTCCATCAAAAGTAACCACCATATTGTCATTTTTTTTCTTTTGTCATCTTTGTATTTACTATGTATCTAAAGCTACCCACTGTTGTTGAATGTATTATTTCTGCACTTTTATATGTTTTATCTATTTTAATGTTGTTATAATTTTGTTTTTTTTTTGCATGCTGTGTCTATCGCGTCATATTGTACACTATGCTTGTAAAATATTTCTTGTGTTATTAAAATAAATAGTGTAACAATTGTAGATAGGCCAATAAATAAATAAATAAATAAATAAATGATGTACTGAATATGTAGTAAGCGTTTGTGCTTCGGTGTCTATTCCACCCTGTATAACGGCAGTTAAGCCATAACCCAAAGGGGAGAACTGTTCTTTACATTAGGGGAAATAAGGTTCACATTCGTAATTCATGTATTTGATGAATTAATGACTAAGGTGATTAATAATCCAGTATAGATTTTGCATGACTTATACATAAACTGCTGGCTGCTGGCTTTTGCATAAAGCGACTCAGGTCTTCATTTTGCAAACCTAGAGCTTTATTTGAAGGGCAATCGATCAACTTGGAGCTATACAAGGATGACGCGTGGCTAAAATTTCAGTACATTTCAACACATGTTTACGTCCCGTTCCCCCCTATTAACGGAGAGGCAATCCTTGTAGCACTGTATTTAATGAACATGCTAAAAATTAAATTTACTGCCAATCCTCACGATATTTTCTCCCCACATAAAATAAATCTTTCAAAGCACACAAAGTATCTCTTGACAGGTTACCTTCAAAATAAACGTTGGATACCGATACTTCGCGGATTTGCATCGGGGGCGGCTCTGTTAACAAGACTGCAGGCTTGCAAGCTGGCGGAATAGAAATTGTGCTTCAAATGTGAATAAAGGGTACTTTGTATATTGATTACGCGTTGCTGGCCGTTTTTTGGGGGTTTTAGTGTGAAAATGGAATTTTACACCAAAAAGCTGCCGTTCACAGGTTTAAAAAAAAAACAGGAAATTTTCCATGGACCGATTTTCTTTGGACCGTACAGGTATTGCTGAATTCATGGTCTGTTACCATGAATTCACTGTTTCTTTCCACTTCACTGTCCTTTTTACTTGTAAATGTTTGGCCTATTATTATTTTTTGTGACAGGAACAAATTGGCCCATGTTGCTGAAAACTGAAAAGAAATGGCATATAATTTTCTTACTGCCTCAGCTTACAGTCAGCAGTCGAAAATACAATTCAAAAGCAAGTAAGTAATCGAAAAACCAACAACAATTTAATTTACCTCCAGCAAAACTATTGACTGGCAGGACCAATCACAGAGTTTCGCCCCAGCCAATCACATTCCTAAGAACTGACACGCAAATTGCATCGAACGCTATAAACCAAATCAAATGCAGACATGCATGATGCAAACGAGAACGTCTGAAACTTGGCTTACATCGCAGACAGAGAATGGCATGGACATGTCATTAAGAACACACTTATTAGATCGACTGTGTCGTTTGTCTAGGGGTCGCCAGTGGTTGCTGGTTTAGCCAGTTAGTATTTGTTTGTTCCACCAATATTTTTCCTGATCATCCGTTCCATGACCGTTTTCATGATGTTTTTTTCTGATTTTTCATCATCTCAGCAGCTGTCTGAAGTCTGGATTTGTGCCCAAGAATGGTTCATATCATAAAGCACTTGATTGATAAAATTGTCACGATAGTGTAACACTGTCAGTTGTTGGTCATCATTTGTGAAACGGTCTGTGAAAAAAACAGGCATTTTTTTATTCGTAATTCTACATCACTTTAGTGTTGCGGTTCATAGAACAGACCTACTCTCCAAATTTCAACAGTGTGGTGTCAACAGTCAGTACAATGGCTGTGACACACGGACGGACAGACAGCGGACGGGAGACGGGTGGAGAGAATGTTTCCTTGTTGTGCCATTTGACAACGGAACCATAAAAAAATCGTGTTAGTTTAGACTTTGGGCACTCGTCAAAAGAACCATCTAGGAATTTTCTATCTACGGTTTACATGCAGAATCCTATTTGCAATATAAAATAGCAAGACGTGTAATGTTTTCGACATAAACGTAACTAAATATCTAAGGATTCGATCTACGAAACGAAAGACTATTTGTAGGGTGGTTAGGCTGTTTGTTTCGTACGGATTTTGTTGCATTTCTAGTGAAATTAAAAGGGGGCAATATGATCGTTGTACAAACGCTTTGTTAATAGACATAATGGAACGTAATTGTAATAATTTTCTTATTACTACAGAATTAACAACATTTGTATTAATATCATCGGTGTTTATCAACTTGTTGTAAGCAATTTTTTTTAATATTCTTAAAGACATCCAACATTTATCATAATTAAATTATCATCCAAACTTCTGCCAAAATGTCAACCTGTGGTCGTTCACGCTCGTTGTCATAATATTCCACAATTGTGTTTTACAAATGACACTGTCCCTAAAAATATCCCACATAAAAGTGAAAAAAATATTCCATAAACACACTCAAAAAACTTGTCCCCGCTAACTACAACGACGACAAACCACCCGCGATGAACGCCACACACAGGTAGCTGTAACCGTGACGTTGGCACAAATTTTACGCACGCATGGACACCCTACATTCGCATCGTGTAGCGAAACACTGAGATGTGTCCCGTTTCTCATAAATCACGAGGCCATCCTACATAACGACTCTGCGAGTTGGGGTACCTAAAATGTTTGTGTGGTATTTCGATGATTAGCAACAATGATTTTTGAGCAACAACCTTTGGTTGCTCAGCTTGTACTGCATCATCCCATTGTTGGGCAAAGTCTTTTCCATGACCCAAGAACTATAATTAAATGAAAAAAAAAGAATATTGCAAGATTAATTCTATCAGGAAAACCTGTCATTTCAATTTCTATTGATGAGAAACAGTATGATTCTCTGCCTATATTTATTTTACTTTACAATATTGCTTTATTTCGTATGTAAGAAAAAAATCGGGATTATTATTCTGAGGGTAAAAAACATGCACCGTTCTCAATCGAAATCACGACCGTAGCGCAAAAATGGTTCTTACCCACTGGAAATGACGGTCTTGAAAATGCCTCGGGTATTTCATTTATAACTACCCCTCACAATCGTAAATCTGTGTAAATAAACCAACGGATATTATGAACTAAAGTAATGTTTCATTAAGCTAAGCTTAGCCACGCTCGTTATAGCTAAACTAATCTTAGATAAATAAATTGAGGTTACGCTTGAATAAACTTAGTTAATTATTATGCACATTGCGCTAGTGAGGACGCCGGTAGCGGACGCCCTAAAAAGACATACATACATACAGATACATACATACAGACGTTATTGATCTTCAGAAGTATTTAGGTGCGTATTAATCGCAACTGGCATGCGTGTCTGACTTGATCAGATTATGAAGTGAACGAGGCATAAGAAAAAAAAAGTTTGTCTTCATAAGAAAAAGCCGTAAATTATATAACGATATAATTAAATACGTATGCATGTATAAATTGCGCTATTCAATGTTTATGAATGGGTCGACATAGTGTAATGCATTTTTCTATGCTTCCTAGTTAACTTATAGGAGAAAAAATATTTGTTGATTTCTGGACGACAAACAACTTTGTATTTAAGAAAATCTATGGTACCTACTTTTCAAACACAGGATATCTTCCAATTATCTAAACACATTAACCACTACATGAACTCAAGCGTTTGTCAAAATCTCGTTCGTAACCAAGCGTCATTTTAGACCACCCGAATTCCTGTGACTTTATTTGACTTTCCTCTGTACATAAATTTCCCCAGACATTTTGTGAATTAAAAAGCTTAATTTAAGTGGTCCGTCAGTTTCTGAATTAACGCCCTTTGAGATGCTACAACGAGACCTCGCTAATTTCTTGAGAACTTGCCCATATATTTCAGTTAAACCACTGTAAATAATTGTTAAATTTTGTTGTGTATTTCGGTCTTAGTAAATTAGACAAAGAGTAGATGAAATTCCGGTTTTAGCTGTTAAAAGAGATCAGAATAGGAAGAATATATTGTTCTTACTTCTCTTCACTTCAAGTAGATTCTCTACGTATTTCGATCTCTAGTCATTGTACAAGATATTTAATTTATTTTCTAACTAGTTGTCCCGCGCAACTTCGTATGCGTCTCTTTATCCCCGTGTTCTCAAAATTTTTCAATGCTGCTCCGCTCCTATTGATCGTAGCGTGATGATATATAGCCTATAGCCTTATTCGATAAATGGGCTACCTAACACTGAAAGATTTTTTCAAATCGGACCTGTAGTTCCTGAGATTAGCGCGTCAAGCAAACCAACAAACAAACAAACTCTTCAGCTTTATTATTAGTAGGTAGTATATAGATAGATAAAACGTGCTTCCCTACATCATCATACTTTGTGGGAAAAGGATGCTAATAATATAAAAAATATGCAGACTGACCATCCCCATTTATTGACACAATAGCCTAACCCCTAAAAACCAATCATAAATTAGATCTCTCTATCATAACTCACACCAAACAAAAACACCACTTCCCTATCTCAGCACCAAACAGTCCATAATATTTATATGGCACTTAAATTCTCATTTCTTCACTTTCTTAGGCCGTAAATGTGCCGATTTGGGCCCGGTGCCGGCGCCCGAGTGCGTTCGAGTGAATATTTCATGTGTTATAGTCGCAATGTCGCGCTCGTGTCGCTGTCGTGTCGTTATGGCGTCGTCGTGTCGTGATTTAGATAAGTACTTATTGTTTATAGTGTGGGAAGTGTGGTGTGAATGAGATGTTCAGGGGTTTCTCCCGCGAGTCTTGTGGTGTACTGTCATTGTTACTTTTATGGGTTTGCATTTGCTTTTTTTGAAAGATAAGAAACAACATTAATTTGAAATTACATACTTAGCTTGTTCGAACTCAATTTCACAGCATTTATTTCAACTAGACCATTACAAGCACTTTAAACGTCAAAAACAAAAAGACGAACCTAACTGAAACAGATAAAGTAAAATAATTTCCCTATACGAAACGCATGTTTGAATTGTGGCACAGATCTTTTTGTTTAACCATTCTCACCCCGAAATATTTTCTCCGCCAAGCATCATCTTACAATTTATAACTCACTAGTGCAATATCACACTTACCATAACAGTGTTATTAAAAAGCATAAACAAGCCCAAGTGTGAGCCATTCCTTAACAAAGCAGACAGCTAAAACAGATGGCCCTAAAAACGTATATCTCAACATAATCCGGCAGAGGAATTTAATTTGCTCGGTCTATTATGGGTCGATAACGAAGGGGGTATACTAACCCGTCTGTACAGCGCCAATTTTAAGATTCCTTCTCTTGAAGCGACTGCCACATGTTGTGTCATGTGGTGGGACTTGCTGTTATTATTTGGTGAAGTGTGAGTTGGAATGGCCGTTATAATAATATACAAGGTGTTGTTTTGCATCCTCGTCAAAATTCAGGAGAATTCAGGAGAAATGTCACAAAATACATAAATAAGCAATTAAAATTACGGTACCTAGTTAATTATTAACTAACGATGATTTTTCTGCAAGCACGTTAAGCTGTTGGTCCCGGCTGTCATTTGTAGATCTTTGACAGTCATTACGAGTTTTTAGAGGCCAAAAGTCTGACATTCAGTCTTATTATGGGGTTTCGTATTACCCAGTTACTGGGTTGTGGAGGGCAGATAGGCAGTCGCTTCATATAAAATACTGGTAATCAGCTGCTTCCCACATCATCTAGTTTTCTAAGCTTCTTAGTGCTTTTTTCAGGGTACGTACTATGTACGACATAATTTCATGAAAAACTACCCGCAGTATCCTAAAAATTACCCCCACAACTTTTGGCACGAGCGGTGTACATAAAAACTGTCAAAACACTTGTGTCACAGCCAAACTTCTTTGCATTAGCTGAACGCTTATTTATTTCTTAATTGATTAAACCCTGGACCTTGGCCCCCTTTTATTTTTCCCTGTGCCCGGCAATTGGATTGTCCCGAACTTTCCTGAATTTTATTTTAGGCCACTAAAACCACGGGACAGGTGCAAAAGGAAGTCTTATAATAAATTATCATTTAAACTAAAGTGGACGACCTATCTTCGTTGCAGAGCCCCACGTAAGTCAATTATTGACGTTTTTATCATTTCGATTTTTGATGCCGTTTGCTGGGGAATCGGAAGACGCGTTGTTTCAGCCATTCAGAATCAAGCAACGTCTCTATCTTATTTGAAGGGAACACAAATTACAAAATGGTATTGTACCCTAACCTAGGTATAATTATGCAGTTTCTTCCACCTCATGTCTGCATTGCTTGGCATTTTTGGCGTTGATATCGCTGGCAGAATATCAATTTTTCTGGCCTTCTAGTCAATCTACTATTATCCCGCATTGACTAAAATATTCGTTGCTCCAGTGAAAACTTTATCTGAACTGCACTACATCTTTTCTTTCCTACATTCGCTCCCTATTCGATAATATTAAATCAGAAAGCGCCAAAACTTACAAGTTGCCACCTCAGTGCCTACAACAACTGCAATAGCAGACTTTATTCAAAAGACTTGGTGATATATTTCACGAATTGGCAGCCAGCCAGAATATCTTTGTCACCAAAGCTTGTAACCAGATACGTAAGTGAAACCCAGTTTGTGATCCAAATTGAGACAACGTTTTGTAGTTGGTTGGTATTGAAAGTTGTTTATAATGTGTTTTGTTCGTTTTCAATAAACAAATAGGCACGTGGTTTGTTTTTTTTTGAACTAGCTGTATTAAATGATCTTTTATTTATTTATTTATCTTTGTTTCAGGCACTTAAAGTTGTAAGTGTTCCTAAACCTATGTTGGTATAATTGACTAAGACACATAATGAATAGGAATTCACTTTAACAATAATGATGTTATCTGCTGGAGACACTTTGCAACAGTACATACACAGCGCACAGGTGCGGGCCATCAGGTGGCCTTCAGTCTTGCTGACAACAATGCTCACGAGGCCAGTTATAACCAGTATCCAGAGATAATTACAGTCTTGTAGACCGTTTTCTGTCATGGTGTCCAATACCAGCGCAGATAAGCCATGGGCTCAGGAAATTTTACACTCAAGTCAAAATATGATATGTGTGCAAACACAAGTGTAACGTCTCTCTTCCGACGTTCTTCTTCTTCCGTGCTATTCTATTATTCGTCATGACAGTAATCAGTAACCGTTTTCCAACCATAATACCACTTTTTACACAGTCCATCCATTGCTATTTTGGTTTCCTTACAGTTATGCATTCACTTTCAAAACTTTTCTCACGACATTTTCCTCGCTCTTCTTATGGCCGAAAAATGTTCTCACTATGACCTCTCTCCAATTAGGTTGGGTCCGATTTGTGAAATTGACTGAATACTTGAGCGCACAGTCATTACGCTTAAAGCAGTTTTACGCTGATTCAGCTCGTTTGCAAGTAAAAAAAAACTTCGCTTAAATAAGCGAAAATGATGGAATGAGAAAACGTCCATCTACCTGGCGTTTGATGAAACTTTGTCTAGATTTCAAGATTGTGTGTCCTTTGAGAAATGGACGAAAATCTAGATTGAAATTTTAAAGAAACAGGATTTTCTTTTCAGTTCTTGCCATCGTTTACAAGTAGATACTTACTCGAACGTTGTAAAAGTTTACCGTGGAGCTTTTAGGTGTGTCAGCTCAACCGTCTTAAACATAAAGTTTATGAGAATTTTACCAGAGACATAACAATTTTATTATGGTGTTATGATAAGTGCAGTGCCAACCCCTTCACACAATGTGGTGGCATCACACAGTTTAAAGGAAGTAGTTATTGAAATAAAATCTCAAAGATTTAAAATGGCAAAATGCCTGGTTTTACTAACACTTCGAGGCATCTAAGCAAATGCCCAAATATTGACCTTTTGAATATCCAATAGAGCCCCTTTATTTAGGCATTTATTTAAGTGCTATAAATAGTAATAGGGCCAATCACTTTAGATTTTCATTATTGTTCACTCCTAATGATTGTGCCAATATTTGGAGGATGTAACGCGACGCTTAAAGACTCCTTGGTGGTTCATGGTCTGTGTGCCATAAAACCACCGTGGAGGAACAATATACGTTTGGTGACAGAGAATGTCATTGGGATTAGGAGACTAGTATTATACGAGTTATGATGTGTTTTGTAACCTGTAATAAGTGTCTTAACGTATTTAAACTACTATTTACTTCAGTATTATCGTAACAAGGATATGATCCTTTGTCGATCAACCGAGAAAACAGGACACTATAGCAACTCGATTGTACTCACTCGTGATTTGGCATACCGAAACTGCCTAGCTTGTCCCAAACCACATACACTTTAGGTCTAGTATCATTTTATCAGTAATTTCAAGGTTTACATCCAATTATCTATTTCCCTGTATTCGGGATGCAGCAGAATATCAGTATTTTACATGGAGCGGCTGCCAACCTAACCTGCACGACATAGGTTAAGAAAAAACACATTTTTTTATTTATCTTGAATCTTATAACCTACGTCACATATTTATAGAACCCTACGTGATACTGCTCTGCACTCGTTCTCTAGAAATAAAATTGAAAACGTGCGTGCATTTTTACCGGCACACGTACCAACCCTTCAAACCAGAGAACAGCGCGATGCGCGGCGACAGGTTAAGGTAGGGTTCCATTTTTCCAGCTGAACAAATTTTGAAAACAGCTATAGAGGAGGAAGCGGTAGCCCGAAAAAATCAAATTCAAATTCTCGATTCACATCATCATCATCTTCCTTCCCTTGTCCCATTTAGTTTGGGGTCGGCGCAACACGTCTCTTTCCTCCATTCTTCTCTGTCATTCGTTATGCTATCATTTACTCTTTTTTCCTTCATATCATTTTTCACACAATCCATCCATCTTTGGTCTTCCTCTCCCTCTCCATCCATCCACAATCATATTCATCACTCTTTTAGTCACATGTGTTCCATCCCTCCTCATCACATGTCCATACCAAGACAGACGACTCCCTTTCATCTTTTCTGTAACAGGCGTCACTTTTAAACTTCCTCTTATACAGGGTGTAACGGAAAGGGTATATACATACTTAAGGTTGTGCTACAGACCATCAAACTGAACATGTTTCTCCATCGGACCAACATCGTCATAGCGAAAAAAACATCAGCTGCCCCATACATTTGGTCGAATAGGTATTGAAATTTTCAATGGGGCAGCAGATCATTTTTTCGTTATTACGATGTTTGTTTGTGGAGAAACATGTTCAGTTTGATGGTCTGTAGCACACCCTTACGTATATATATACCCTTTCCGTTACAATCTGTATACTCATTTCTAAATTTATTCATTTTTGTCACTCCACACATCCATCTCAACATTATCATCTCTGCTGCATGCAATCTTTTTTCATCCGTCTTCTTCACTGCCCAGCATTCCGATCCATACAGTACGACAAATAAACTTTTTTTTTTATCATGTCCTTGTGTTAATCATGCAGGTTCAAGCTATAAGACAATAGCTCAATGCCTAGGCTGTTGGATTAAATTGTCAGCATCGTCGATAGGCCGACGACCCTTTTTTTTTTTTTTTTTTTTTCGGATGGGAAATCATCAAATGACTTCTTCCGCTCTGGGCGGAGCGGAAGGGAGTGTCAGACTTGACTGACTAAAACCCATCCATGTTCCTTCTTAGCCCTTTGCGTTCCAGGGGCACGGTATCTCTTTCGAACAACCCGCAGCCCTGGCAGGCATCGGCCCTCTCGGACCCCTTCCGATTTGCTGACATCTCCTTGAGGCGCGCGTGGAACACGAACGCGCCGTCGGCACGGTCTGTCGTCATAAGACGGACGGACGGTGAGCTAGCCCATTACTCACCGTCCACAGGCCCGCACCTACGGTGGCCGGGGGCCACTGGTTGCCCCCCGACGCCCGGGGCGTCTCCTGCGGCGGCTGGGACGTGAGGTTCTCTCCCTCTCACGTTCCGCCACCTCCTTCGCTAGCATGACTGCTTCGCAGAAGGAGGCGACGGCTTCCCATTCCCTCTCGCTCCGGACCATGGATTAAACCAGGGCCGGAAGCGAGAGGTCGCCGCCGCCAATCGCCGCTACGAGGACACGGCGGTGCTCAGCCCAAGCAGGGCAGAGCTCCACAGTGTGCTCCACCGTGTCCTCCGGCCGATCCTCGCAGTGGTAACACCCGGGCGTTTCCTCCCGCCCGATTCGGTGCAGGAACCTCCCGAAACAACCGTGTCCGGTGAGGACCTGCGTCAGGCGGAAGGTGAGGGCGCCGTGGCGCCTCTCTCTATTGTGGCGTGCCCTGCACGGGGTTGCGACAGTCGCTCTCTCCATGTCGCCATGAGATCGCGCCGGAGGTCTGTCCGCTGAGCGACAATTTGCCGCGGCAGCGGAGTTTCCCCCCGGCGTAGTGCCTCCGCGCGCCATTCGTGCAGGCACGCGAGGACTATCGCCTCCAGATCCCATGGCGGCAATCCGGCCAAGAGGCTCGCCGCCTCGCCGGAGATCGTGCGGTACCCCCGGATCAGCCTTACGGCTACCACCTTCTGGGGCGCGTTCAGGTAATGGGCGGCTCGCCGCCTCAGAGAACGCGCCCACACCGGGGCCCCGTAAAGGGCCATGGACCGAACGACCCCCGCGTAGAGCCTGCGGCAGGAGGCGTTTGGACCCCCCAGGTTGGGCAAGAGCCGCTTGAACGCAGCCCCTGCCCGTTCCAGTTTGGGGGCCAAACGTCGGAAATGCTCCACGAAGTTCCACCGGCTGTCGAGGACAAGCCCTAGGTACCTCAGCGTCGACTCGACGCCGATGGGAACCCCTCCTACCGTCAGCATGGATCCCGACGGTGGCGCATTCCGAGGCCCATGAAAGCACATGGCCTCGGACTTGTGCAATGCCACCTCGAGACCCAGTTGCCGGATTCTATCCACGACTATCGCAACCCCGCGTGTCATAAGTTCGGCCGCCGCCTCGTGCGACCTCCCTTGTGCCAGCACCAGCGTGTCGTCAGCGTAGCAGACTACACTGACACCGCTAGGGAGGTCGGCGCGCAGCACACAGTCGAAAAAAACATCAGCTGCCCCATACATTTGGTCGAATAGGTATTGATATTTTCAATGGGGCAGCAGATCATTTTTTCGTTATTACGATGTTTGTTTGTGGAGAAACATGTTCAGTTTGATGGTCTGTAGTACACCCTTACGTATGTATATACCCTTTCCGTTACAACCTGTATACTCATTTCTAACTTTATTAATTTTAGTCACTCCACACATCCATCTCAACATTATCATCTCTGCTGCATGCAATCTTTTTTCATCCGTCATCTTCACTGCCCAGCATTCCGATCCAAACAGTACGACAGGTCGTATCAACGTCGACTTGTATATTTTCTCGATTCACATCATGTCTTTGTTTTAATCGTGCAGTATCAAGCTATAAGACAATAGCTCAATGCCTAGGCTATTGGATTAAATTGTCAGCATCGTCGATAGGCCGACGACCCTGGGTCTGAATATTTTTTACCTTTATTGTGACCCAGCATTTCTCAATGAGCTAGCTGAATGCCACTTACCTGTGATAGGCTAAAAAGCCCGCACAAACTAGACATGATTTAGGGACGCTCATAATCACTGTGTACCAGAATCGTATAGCCATATTAAAGAGTGCGGACCAAAATCAAAATCGCAAATTGTTAGCTGTCCCATACTATATAGGTTAATTTCGAATTAGTTGAATTGTTCCTCTAGGATTTCGTTGAGCTTCATTGTCTGGGCGCTTTTCTGGTGGTCGCCACTGTTTTCTGATTTTGGCTTTTTGGTAAGAGTGACGAGCTTGTCTCAAAATAAAAGCTGTCCCATACCATTCCATTTCCCGTCGTCCCATTTTGGTCGAAGAGGTGAGATTTGAAGTCAAAGATGATAGTTGATGGTGGTGGTTGGTTGGTTTGATGGTTTGATGATCTCTTTGACTCCCTTACCTTTCTAGTCCACGCTTTAGGTAGCTAGGTCTAGAAGCTGAACATAAGTTTTAAATTAAAATAATAATCAACATACATTAACAATTCTCAGTCAACCAAGACTTCCTAAACAGCGCTGAAATCAGCAAATCGCCCAGCCCGCTAACGATCTCGCGCAACGTTAGCGCTGCCCTAATGTGGCGTCTTGTCCTAATGTAGCACGTTGCCGAGATGTGCTCACGGCGAAATATGGACCGTGATTGTGTTGGTAATGTGATCTGGTGTGAATTAGTGTGTTAGTATCCCTGTTTGGAATGGTAAGTGAGTTGTGTGGAGATAGGTAGCCGATCATCCATACCTTCCCGTGGGTGTCGTAACAGGCGACTAAGGGACTTGCCAGAGAATGGGCAGCAGCGTTCTCTGTGCACTTGTAACAACCTTACTTCGATCGCCAACCCGCCGGCCAAGCTGGGCGATTATGGGAAAACCCCCCAAAATGTCAATGTGGCGTCAGTTGAGGGAGGCCTATGTCCAGCAGTGGACGTGTCTGAAATGATGATGATGATGATGAGGTAGCCGATTATTTTATGGGCTTATCATCGGGTTTAAAAGCAGACTGTGCTGTACTAAATACTTTACATGAGTCCGCGTATCACTACTGGTCAGTTCCGCCACTCGTCAGTTTATTAAATATACGAACGACGAATCGTAGAAACTGGAAACTGTTGAATTGACATAACTGTCGAATTCACAAAACTGTCCAATCAGCAAAACTTTCTAATCAAATATACTTTACATCATAAACCAATTGCGCAAACCTTTACGAATAAGTAGTGACCGAATGCTGTCGAGTAAGTCGGTAATTGTAGTTGTATGGATGTCTCTCAGTTCGGACCCAAGTCCGCAGTTGTCTACAATATGCTATCAGTTCAGCTCCAGCACATTAGTATTAGTAAAAAATGTCTGACAACACACATCATGTCGAATGGGACCAAAATGTATTACCTAAGTGAATCAAAACAAGAATCTCAAGGGTCAACTTCAACAGAAATTCGACTAGACAAGAAGCAATACTTACACTCTGTCCAATTAAAAAACAGCCCAAGTAACACCAATCTTCAAAAACTCTACGGCCCTCTCAGCAAAAAAGGCGCAATATTTTGCCATATTATGACGTTTTATATACGACAAGAGGCGTTCGCAAGTCATAATACCGCCTAATCCCCATCACTTGCACGCCGGGGGTAAGCCAGGGGTAAATCAGGTCGAGGGTGTCGCCACAGAGTAGAAATATACAAAAGTCTGGCTCTGATAGGAGCAAAGATAGTAAATGTTATTGTTACGAGCTGGTATGGGATAAATTAAAACAACGACGTTTAAACACCAAATATTATTTATTTTAATTTAGCACAAACATTTTTTATTTACATACTAGTAAATTCACCACTGACGGCTATTTATATGCCGTCATAGTGGAACATTGAAATTATGAAATTAAATGAGGTTTATTTTCTCGCCTGAAACACAGGATTACCTAGTTCAGGCACAAACCATGAGTGAACATGACATAGATTTAAGAAAACTTGTATTTAATGTGTACCTTATATTTTTTTTTTGAATAAATTATAAATTATATAATTATTATTTTTGCAAATTTATAGGTTTTTACAAACACTTTTACACGTCATTCTTTAAAACTAGATGAGGCCGGTGCTTCATACGTGACTACTCTGAGAAGAAACAGCCGAAACAAACTCAGAGGTCACAGTCTCTTTTAAGGTCCAGACATAATCTTGGCCAACTCACATGAGGACTATGAGACTATGTCTGAGATGGTCTTTTGAAGAAATAACCATACAGATTTGAGTGGAGCTGTCCAGCCAGTACAGGCAGTACATTTGTCAGTTATAGTGTAGTTCAATTCATAACTCAAGGATCTCCACGATACGACGAACATTATCAAAGAAAGGAAATTGTATAGGTCGCTTATAGTACTCAAAATAATGATGTGAATGATAAATCTATGAATGCCTGTTTTTAAAACTTAGAAAGCGTGCACTCTAAGAAAAATATTGATGTAGGCAGCAACTTGCAAATAGAAAGAAAGAAAGAAGAAAGAAAACACATTTATTTAAAATACGTCTTTAGCTGGCCTACCATGACAACTTAAACTTTACAGTATTGTTTTACTTTTATTCCAGTGTGGGAAAAAGACGGAGCTATACAGGATGTCTAGCTCCATCTCTTTCCCACACCGGAAAAGGAGTAAAACAAAATGTTTTAAGACGTCATGGTAGGCCGACTGATCGCTTTTAAAAATGATTGTGTCCTAAGAATGAACAGCTGTTTTTTTTATTCTGGATAAGATTGCGTTTGACCGCAACTCGCTTAATGTAATAATAAATAATAATAAATTTAGAAAATTATATAAAAGAGTTGATTTGTCACTTCAGGCACAATTTTGTTAATAAGAAGTTGCATAACAGCTTGTTTGACTTTACTTAGACTCTTATCTATTTATATTCGTGCGTTTGCGTTCATTGTGCTGGGAAACCTTCTGTACCTGCCTATTTTGTGGTGTCCTGACGGAAAAATGTGTTACCTTGTGACTCAGATTATGTGTGGGTCAAGATAGGGCTTGGCTGAGTTTAGTAGGGTACGTCTTTTTAATGATTAAGGGAACGGAGTGACGGATTTGATTTTATATTAATTTAAGGGATGTTACCTTAGGTGTATTTTGTTTTATCTGTAGTCATCATCTGCCTAGCCAGTCTTACCGGATTCAGCTGAATACCAGTGTTTTAAATGGAGCAACTGCCTATCTGACCTCCACAATCCAGTTAGCACTGTAATCGATACCCCTGATTTTCATACTTTCGAGCTACTGACTACCTGCATCGACTGTCAAACATCTATAAATGACACCCGGGATCAACGGCTTGACGTGCTTTCTGATGCACGTAGGAAACAATTTTGGGATTAAATTGCCTGAAAAACTTTTCGTAAAACATTTCAAGTTGACACCGACCTCTAGACTCTAAAATACCGTTAAAAAACTAAAACTCGCAAAACCATACTAAAACTCCCGGCTGAAATTTTTAAACCCTCCCAAGAGAAAATTGTCAAAACAAAGTTTGAACTGTAATTGACCTATTTCCGTAACTTGTTGCTGCAGCTCAAGTTATTGACACATTTACAACTAGTTGGTAGGTGAAGAATATTTTTTGTGGAAAATCTGTCGAATATTTTAGGAATGTGGTGACTAGGATTTTTTTATCATTCAGTTTTCTTTCGGATGCCATGAGCAGAAGATGGCGGGATGCTTAGAATGGCTTCCTCACGACATGATGAGAAAAAGAAACAACATCGTGAGAAGTGAATGGAATGGGGGGAGACGTTTGCCCAGGAGTGAATACGAGCTAACTAAAAAAAAAAATTACTCCTATTAAGTGAAATTTAGCTTTAGTCGATGGTCATGCGTTTGAACCTACGCAAGTACGATACTTCGTTAAAAACGGTATGGAAAATATCTTCGGGAAACCAGCATGTGTTTGGACGGTGACATTCACCAGCCCGCACTCCGATCGCGAGGTAGATTACGGGCCACAGAGGAGGCATTTCATGTCAGTGTCCCAGCAGTGAGAAAAGCATGTCTTGATTATGTTGTGATGTGCAGAATTTTAAGCCCACCTATATACTTAGCAATCATGAAATGGGGCCCTGGTTGTAATTGCCTAACTGACCTATCGCGGCTTTCGGTTTGACCATGCTTTTGTCGTTCAAGCAATGGCTAATGGCTACTCTCCTATAAAATACCGATGCTATCACAAATAATCTTGATATCTTCAACTTAGAAAGCAGGGCACGCATTGTCATATAAACTGCATGAACATTTAATAGACCATACGTACTTCGGGACCCTCAGTCACCCTCCCTTATCTGATGCTCTTGATCATATTTTACGATCGCTAAAAGTATGTTTACAGTTTTCTGCTTAGAACCATACGATATATTAGTGTTATAAATGGCCTATTTAATAAAGTTACAGCTACATAATATTGTTGAGGAAAGACCGTAAATCTCAAACGGTGCAGGAAAATATTATGTTTGCTCACCAATACATGTAATGTCTCTCATAAATATTTTTTGGGAAAATAATGCATATTCATGGTGTTATTTAACGAGTAAGTACGTACAAATTCAGGATCTGTGTCTGGCGTACGTATCCGCAATTTGAATGCATGGGTTTTTTTTGAATATTTATGTCGTTTTATCATCATCATTTCAGCCCAAAAGATGTCCACTGCTGGACATAGGCCTCCTCCAAGTGTCGTCACATTGACATAACATGGGGGGGTTTTGCCATAATCGCCACGCTTGGCAGGTGGGTTGGCGATCGCAGTACGGTTGTTACAAAAGCACAGAGAACGCTGCTGCCCATTTCTGTGGCAAGTCCCTTGGTCGCCTCTTACGACACCCACGGGAAGATATTGGATGGTGCTATTCTTTACGTCCGACATCATACAGAGCAAGTCGTCGTCGTTATGTGGTTTAAGCCAACGAAATAAAAATAAAACGAGTCAGCTAGTTCTTAACATATCAAACAACTGTCCGTAAGCTATAAAATTAAGCATAATTAGCTATTCCAAGCTGATAATCTGTCGGCAGCCTAATACTGAGTAAACAAAATAGAGAATTAAAAGTTGAATGTAGCCTCGTGGCTTCGCTAAGGTTTCCTATCCAATTACTTTAATACTTAAGCTGTTTAAGATGAGAGTAAAAGATCTTTAACGTTTAATAACGTGCTTAAGGTATACTTGAGTTTTTCGCTTAATCGGGGAAATGCTAATGATTGTTATGACAGTGGATTCAGTAGGTGGCTGAATTAAATAAAACCTCATCGTTTGCTTGCTTGCTTGCATGGTCTGCTGATCTTTATTTTTAACCTGGGAAATTCATCCATCACTGAAGTGGCTATCATTATTCTCCAACTCTGGGTTGTGAAGTCACAGTCCACGTAAAATACTGGTACTATGCTGCATTTGGTAAGACTGGAAGTCAACCCCAGATTATGACTTAGGTAGATACCATATAGAAAAAACCGGAAAAGTGCGAGTCGGACTCGCCCACCGTGGGTTCCGTACAAATTTTTGTTTTGTAAATACCAGTTTTAGGGTTCCGTAGCCGAATGGCAAAAAAAGGAACCCTTATAGATTCGTCATGTCTGTCTGTCTGTCTGTCTGTCCGTCCGTATGTCACAGCCACTTTTTTCCGAAACTATAAGAACTATACTGTTGAAACTTGGTAAGTAGATGTATTCTGTAAACCGCATTAAGATTTTCACACAAAAATAGAAAAAAACCCTAAATTTTTGGGGTTCCCCATACATAGAACTGAAAAACAAATATTTTTTTTTCATCTTACCCATACGTGTGGGATCTATGGATAGGTCTTCAAAAATGATATTTAGGTTTCTAATATCATTTTTTTCTTTCTAAACTGAATAGTTTGCGCAAGAGCCACTTCCAAAGTGGTGAAATGTGTGTCCCCCCCCCCCCCTCTAATTTCTAAAGTAAGAGGAGGAAAATTCTGAAAATATTCAGGATTGTAGAACGTAAAAAAAACTATCAACGAAAATTGGTAATAAGATATGGTGTTTAGTTTTTGAGATATGGGACTTTTTCATCAAACTGCAGCAGTAACTTTGTTTTTCATTGACATACTATGAAAAACAAATTTAGTTTTGCGGTTGAGTGGAAGTTTACTAACTAATACTACTAACTAATGAGTGACAGTTCAAAATATTGTTTGGGGCTATGGCACCCTGTGTGCGAGTAAGACTCGCACTTGGCCGGTTTTTTTATGATTTAATTACAAATGTATTTTTCAGACTTTCGCCTGTATTTGTAGTATAAGACGATGTTACTTGCCAAATTTCATAAAGAACTAAGCCAAGGAATATCGTCAACGGAAAGTACCATTTTCCCTTAAGAATGTCGAAACATACGTTTTTCTCGGCATAAACCGGCCGTATCTTTTTTATGTTAACTTAGAAGTTTGAGTTTTTAACAGTTTCAAGGGACTGTAAATTTCACTATATCGTTTTAATTTCAACTCGATATCTCCACGCGTTCTCGAGATAATGGGTCTTGACAGACAGACGAAAAACCAAGTTATCCTAATAAGGGTTCCGTATTTTAGGGTTCCCTACCTAGGAACCCTAAAAAATATGTAATTATAAATCTAAGCAAAATAGTCACCGTAATTGTAAATTTTCCCCGATATCAAAATTAAACCAGAACCCAGAGAAATAAATGCAAAGCTTTAAAACTTTTCTCTTTCCTCCAAACGCGAATAAAGAGCATTTTTTGCACTGCCATTGCTCAAATAGTCAATGCAGTTTGCCTCCAGCAAACGCACCGCCTTGCCGCCCGACTGTTACTGTAGAACCCTTGACGCGTGTAAACGATGCCTAAAGCGCTTTCCAGCGCTCCGAATGCTGAAATGTACAAGTTAAGGGTATCTATTTTTTTGTCGCGAGAAGTACGAAGTGTTGTCATTTTACTTTGAGTTCTAAAAGGACTGATTTGATAAAATAATGGAAAATTTTCATAAAGCAGACCTAATAAAGTCTTTACCAGAGTATTCGTCCTTTCATATGGTTAGAGCCTAACCAGGTGTCAGAGCTTTTATGCTGCCCATGGGGCTCTGACTTGACTTTCCATGCCGTCGAGAAATATCTCACAGGCCTGCTGGTTTCCTCGCAATGTTTTCCTTCACCGAAGCAAGTGATAATTATACAATACGCAAATAAATCCGAAAAATAAGAAGTGCGTGTCTTGGGTTCGATATCGCGACCTATGACTTGGCAGTCCGATGGTTACACCTCTAGGCTTTCACTGCTTAGAAAGTAAACGTTGATACAGGCAAAGTTCCCTTTTCATGGAATCGGACCTCTACTCTAATTTTCGCCCGCGCTTTCTCAAATGCCTGTGTACCAGCAGTGGGAACGTTATAAGTCAATTATATAAATCTGGGTGAACGATATTTGAGGGCGGTCAATAACCAGAGCCAACTGAGAAGATCGTGGCTGAAAAGGAGCTTGTGGCTAAATAATAACAGCCGCTCGGATCAGTCTTCAGGGCGCCCTTGTCTAGGTTGGTCTCTTACAACTTTCCTGCGTTCCTCGGAAAGCACGTTAAGCCGAAAACGGCTCCCGGTTGTCATTTATAGATCTTTGGCAGTCGCTACAGGTATTCCGTAGCCCGTAAGACTGACAACCAGTCTTACCATTTTTTTTTTTTTTTTTTTCGGATGGGAAATCATCAAATGACTTCTTCCGCTCTGGGCGGAGCGGAAGGGAGTGTCAGACTTGACTGACTAAAACCCATCCATGTTCCTTCTTAGCCCTTTGCGTTCCAGGGGCACGGTATCTCTTTCGAACAACCCGCAGCCCTGGCAGGCATCGGCCCTCTCGGACCCCTTCCGATTTGCTGACATCTCCTTGAGGCGCGCGTGGAACACGAACGCGCCGTCGGCACGGTCTGTCGTCATATGACGGACGGACGGTGAGCTAGCCCATTACTCACCGTCCACAGGCCCGCGCCTACGGTGGCCGGGGGCCACTGGTTGCCCCCCGACGCCCGGGGCGTCTCCCGCGGCGGCTGGGACGTGAGGTTCTCTCCCTCTCACGTTCCGCCACCTCCTTCGCTAGCATGACTGCTTCGCAGAAGGAGGCGACGGCTTCCCATTCCCTCTCGCTCCGGACCATGGATTGAACCAGGGCCGGACGCGAGAGGTCGCCGCCGCCAATCGCCGCTACGAGGACACGGCGGTGCTCAGCCCAAGCGGGGCATAGCTCCACAGTGTGCTCCACCGTGTCCTCCGGCCGATCCTCGCAGTGGTGACACCCGGGCGTTTCCTCCCGCCCGATTCGGTGCAGGAACCTCCCGAAACAACCGTGTCCGGTGAGGACCTGCGTCAGGCGGAAGGTGAGGGCGCCTCTCCAGCCACTCCTCAAAGAGGGGACTTATCGCCACTATTGTGGCGTGCCCTGCACGGGGTTGCGACAGTCGCTCCCTCCATGTCGCCATGAGATCGCGCCGGAGGTCTGTCCGCTGAGCGACAATTTGCCGCGGCAGCGGAGTTTCCCCCCGGCGTAGTGCCTCCGCGCGCCATTCGTGCAGGCACGCGAGGACTATCGCCTCCAGATCCCATGGCGGCAATCCGGCCAAGAGGCTCGCCGCCTCGCCGGAGATCGTGCGGTACCCCCGGATCAGCCTTACGGCTACCACCTTCTGGGGCGCGTTCAGGTAATGGGCGGCTCGCCGCCTCAGAGAACGCGCCCACACCGGGGCCCCGTAAAGGGCCATGGACCGCACGACCCCCGCGTAGAGCCTGCGGCAGGAGGCGTTTGGACCCCCCAGGTTGGAACCAGTCTTACCATGGGGTATCGTATTACCCAGTACTGTCTGGGTTGTGGAGGTTCGATAGGCAGTCGAAAGCCCATGTAAAACACTGGTATTCAGCTACATCCGGTTAGACTGAAAGCCGACCCCACATAGTTGAGTAACGGCTAGGCAGATGAGTAACCACAAGTCTACCAACTCTTTAAGAATGTTGTCGACATGCTAATCTTTTTATAACCAGAATAACCAAATAGCCATGAAACCATTTGCCAACCCAAGCGACGTTTTGTCCCTAATCAAACGTTTTGTCTCTAATCTCGATCTCGCATTTCACTGCCGAGATTTTCTTTCCCATTAATTCTCTATAAAAGAAAACCAATTAACTAACGATGCTTCTTGGAGTTCGAGGAAAACATTCTAATTAATCTAAAACGTCTGCCGATCGATTCGTGGCGTCTCCAAGCTTTGTGTATGTACGGCTTGCAAAGGAGGTATCTCCTTTTCATACTGCTATTAGGAGAACTTGGTTACTTATCTCCTTTGCAAGCTGTACATTGAAGGGAAGAAATCGTTTGACTACATACAATCACGCCTGTTTCAAGGTTGGTAAGGTCAGGTTAGCTATGTTTAAGTACCATAGTAATAGGGGGAGAGCCTATTTCCATCAACCACGAAAAATCTAGACTCCGGGCTGCTACTAAGAAATTCCTCATGGAAAGAGTCAATGACGCTTTAACTGTAAGCACACGTCATCATCATCAGTCTCCCAATTTATTTGGGGTCGGCGCAACATGTCTTCTTCTTACATACTTCTCTATTACTCGTCATCTCATCAGACACCTCCTTTCTAGCCATATGATCCTTCACACAGTACATCCATCGTTCCTTTGGTCTTCCCCTACTCTATAACCATCCACATTCATACTCAAAACTTTTGTCACGACATTTTCCTCATTCCTGCGCATCACATGTACATACCACGACAACCGATTACCATTGTCCTCAACTGAGTACGTAAGCACACGTACCAGGAAAAAAGTTCTAAACCTAAATTAGGTAGGAACGTATGTCTAATGAAAAAATTTTCTGTCTCAGAATGTTGGGACAAAGCGATTTAGATGGTTTTGTAAGGATAAAGGATTTTTGTGTCTACTTCGCTTATTGTTCCGAATAATATAAAATGCGTGCTTTTATTTTCCGTTGTTTCGGCAAAGAATGGAACACCCTTTTATGAGTCGGTAAGAGGAAACAGATGTTTAGTACAAGGATGTTACAAAGGCAGATACATTTTGAGAATTACCCTCCTTTTCGCCTTCGCCACAATCGGGTAAAAAGTACACAGTTACTTGTGTCAGTACGTACGTTTAATGTTACTGTTAAGAGATCACACTTAACAGTAACATTAATCATCATCATTTCAGCCGAAAGACGTCCACTGCTCGACATAGGCCCCTACGCCACATTCATATAAGGGGAGTTTTGCCATAATCACCACGCTTGGCAGGCGGGTTGGCAATCGCAGTACGGTTGTCACAAAAGCACAGAGAATGCTGCTGCCCATTCTCTGGCAAGTCCCTTAGTCGCCTCTTACGACACTCGCGGGAAGATATGGGATAGTGCTATTCTTTACGGCCGACACCATACAGAAGATTACATTATCATTACAGTAACATTAACAGTATATCTTTATTCAGGCACTAAGTTATGCCCGCGATTTCGCACGCATGAAGTTTGGTTATTGTCCGACAAGGTAGCCGTTCTGACGTGGTTGAGTAAAATATATCCATCCGTATCATCGTAATAAATAAAGTAAGATTCCCAAAGGTGCGACCTTGTGTTAGTGAAAGCGGTTGAAATACTCCAATGGCGTTCTGAACGTAATGATGTTGCAGAATCTTTATATTATACTAGCTGCCCGGACAGACTTCATTCTGTCAAAAGTTAATGGAATGCACTTTTCTTACCTACCTACCCTACCCTACCTGTCTACCCTATCTACCCTACTCTACCTACCTACCTACCCTACCTACCTACCCTATTCTACCCTACCCACCTACCCTACTCTACCCTACCTACCTTCCCTGGACTACGACAAACATTACAAAACCAAAATCAGCCAAATCGGCCCAGCCGTTCTCGAGTTATAAAATTACAACGAAAAGTGGCTTTGTTTTTTTTTATTAGATTTGATGATAACAAAACTGCAAAAACCCATGTTTCTACTAGAATTGGTGACTAAGCTTTTTTTTTCTTTGACAGTTTATTTATTCGTTAGTTTATTTTTCGTGCCATGGAGCGCACCATTCCAGGCGTCAAACTAACCGACCGTGTACGCAATACCACACTGCGCTTCATAACACAAATTACTGATGTTGCTCAAAAAACCGCTAAGCTGAAGTGGGACGGGACTGGCCACATCTGCCGCATGCCCAATGATCTCTGGGCCAAAATAACCACTTTCTGGAGCCCTGACACAGCCAGAAGGCGTCGTGGCAGACCTCGTAGAAGTTGGCGGGACGAGCTAGACAAGACCAGCGACCAGTGGTCCACATTGGCCCTGGATCGAGACAATTGGAAGTCATGGGGAGAGGCCTTTGCCCAGCAGTGGGATGACGCAGCCCATATTTGCATATGACGTTTCTGGGTTGATAACAAAATATCAGAAATTATTAAAATGCAATGCTAATAAAGGGAGTGGCAGAATTTGATGTTAACCTATTACTTAGTAACGAAGAACATATTAATCTAGTATAGTATAACGATGTTTGCACATCGATTAACGTATAATGGCTTCTTCAATAGATAGCCGATCATCTTAAACACGGAGTAAAGACCATCGTGTCTCAAGCATAAACAATATATTTATTAAATGATTCAAGACACCATCGTTAAAACCTGTACCTACATCTATACAAATAAATAAAATGTATGTGTGTCGGAGTCAAATTATTAGTACGGACTATGGATCGAAAGCGCGCCAAAAGTCAAGCGACCTACTTACCAGTCTACCCACACCTAAGCGCGCTTACTACAGAGTCGTGATGTTTCGAGCTCCCAGCGAGGCGGACGGTCTGAGTCTGACCACCGCGGAGTCAAGACGTCCCGAAACTGTAACCCGATTCATGGTGCCTAGTGTTATTGTGTTGGATTGTAATTTCAAGTAATTTGTTAGTTCGATAAAAGCAGTGTACAGTGTGTGTGTGTTTTCATTGCACGAAACCCATGTTCTGCCCACATGGTGAAAGTCTAAACGGAATAAAAATCTTCAGACTGCGACATCAGAAGTGCGATCAAATCGTGCTAATGCAATCACACGCGAGAACAGTGGCAATAACAATCAGTGACGGTTACTTTTTGAAATGCAAAACGAATAATTGCACTCGCGATACGAACTTAAACTCAGCCAGTGAATAGCAAGCTAGTGTTGGCGGTTAGTGTTTTTGTTAAGTGTGTTAGCGGATTTTAATCCCGACAAAACTTAACATATCATCACGCTTGTAATCTCCGAAGAGTTAGGCAGTGTACCTAATGGAATACCCACATTTCACTAAGTGCGATGCGCGCTAGTAATGCGTCATCCATCGCTGACTTGTTTTGTGTAGAATCAGGTTCTTCTAACCTAACAGACAGATGTGTTGCTGGAGAGTTTGTTCCGCCACTTCTTCTTCCCAGCTAAAACACTTAGGAAGTGGCGAAGGGCGGGCGTTTTGGGGGACTGTCTGTTGTAATTTTGACGTTCAAAAAGTGCTGATTATCAGCCTAGTTTGAATGAAGTGACTTTTGATTTTTTCGTGTTGAGTGCAGTGGAAGGAATCCAGCTTATTTGGACGTTAAGCAAGGCGTTGAAGGGCTCCGCATCTACATAGCTGTGACAAAGTGTAGTTAAAGTGTAACAAAGTGTAGTTAAAGTGTAACAAAGTGTAGTTAAAGTGTAACAAAGTGTAACAAAGTGTAACAAAGTGTAACAAAGTGTAACAAAGTGAAACAAAGTGTAACAAAGTGTTCCGTGGCACATTGGTGTACCGTGGTCATTAGTTGGTGTGCCTCGGAAAACGAAGGTTATCTCTTGAAGTTAAATAGACAGACGGAAGGAAACTATCTACTTAAACATTCGCAAAATGCGCGATAGATTTTCCATCTACGGTATACCTCCAAAATGTACTACCGAATTTCAAGATGTACCTTGAACACAAAATGTTTGCGGTACACTGATAACCTATCCAGGTATGACGTGGGACCAGTTTAAATAATTGTTCAAGGCTAGATTTATGTGTGCCGAAACTTTTACGACTACCCTCATTAACTCACTCACTACTAAGGAGTAGTGAAAAACCAAAGGATAGAAAAACGTCACAAGTGTTCATCGCTACCGCAAATCAAGTGCCATGCTTGCGGACCAGGGAGAAACCAGGACTCAACGAAGCGGATTGTCGCACGAAGAAGCCGCTGCCTGTGCCGGCTGCTACGGGCATCGGGCAAGCGACAAAGGGCCACGAAGCCCTTGCTGTGCGTCAAGTGTCATGCCGGTTCACGTAGCCGTCCGGCGTACGTACGTCGGTAGCATGCAGTGCTGGCAGTGCGCAGCGGGCCTGCTGACGGCGGGGTGCCGAGCCGCGTCGATGTCTGCGTCGTACAAGCAACATCGCGGGCACATTGCAACACAGGGGTGAGTTGTTACGGTTTACTAATTATTCTGATTCTGAATACTTGTTGGTGAAAGAAAGTTTTCCATCGAAATTTAATGGCAAACTAGTTAGTCACGTTGTTGCTAAGACTGGTATAGTTCTGACCCGAGTATTCAGTACAGAACAAATTTTATGATGTGTAGTGATTAACGATTACCCTATCGAAACTTTGTTGCAATGTTTGCTTGATAATTATTTACAAAGTGACGTCATGTTAGGAGGCGAGATTTTAAATCGGGGTTTTGTTGCAAACATGACGGCAGGGGAGTTTTCGTTAGCGAAAATCCTTTGTGTACATTCGGTGAGGCATAATAGTGGTAACAAGCTTCAATCGGTTTTTAACTGTTATCGCAACGAATGTAACTGGCAATGAGTAGCCAAGACTTAATTGCTAAGTTCAGGCGTCTTTCACCGTCATATTCAACGCAATGGTAGGTCTAAATGCGTACCGTATTTAGCTCGTGTTCTCCGATGGTCGGTAAACAGTAATTTCCGCGACCCTTATCGTTCACCTTGGTGCTGAAAAGACAACTGAAAAGCTTTTCGATTATAATTAGTTCCCGGGAAAGTATCAGTACGTTTAAAAATTCGTAAATAGCTGCGTTACGTGCTAAGTAGCGAAGTCTCACTCCGGTAAAGTACAAGCCGAATTGCACCCGGTACCAAAGGCGACGAGCCGGTGGTACACGGTTCGTATAGACACGACAGGTTAGCTTAGCTTAACATGACAAGTGTGCCGAGTTGACGAAACGTTGGCAAAATTAAACGTTTTGCGATTGGTGATTTTGGGTTGTTAAAGACGTCTGTTTAGAGTGATTGAGGTTTTGGACGGTTATCCTTAACACGGAAAGCTTTAAATTCTAAGCGTACCTACAGATACGCACACGGTAGGCTAAGGAAGATGCCAGCGGGTCACGTACCAGTCGAAGTGCTAGAGGGGGATCGCTACACATTGAGATCATTAAGTTCTAAGCGTACTTACAAGTATGCACATGATGGGTTAAGGAGAATGCCCGAGGGCCAAGTACCGTTTGAAGTAAATGATTTTGAGTTGAGAGATAGTGTGGAATCTTGGTTCGGATGGTCAGACCGTACCAGTAGCCATTTCGTAGCCGTAGTCCGTTAGAAGTCGGTGTCTGCTTATAGTAGTCCGTGGATGCGCGGTGCGCGGGTGGCTCTGACGGAGGTCGGGTCTTGTAGAGACCATAGAGTGAGTCATGCATGTGAGACTCGGCGTTCTTGAGGAACGTAGTAAAACAAACAGAGGTTTGTTGGAGGGCCTGAGTGTTGCCCATAGGCCACGGATGAGATTCCTGCTTTATGTGATGATTAGATGGATAAAGAGGTACTTGGTTGCTTTTGCATTTTAATTGACCTAATTGTTTATTTGATCTAATTTTAGTTTTGATCCATGCACTGGATGTGTGAGAGCAATGCGATTGCTGGTCGGCTAGAGAGCCGTGGCGTTAGTGGCTTTACACGACGGTTTCTATAAGCTTGGTAGTTTTTTTTTACTGTAGACTTTTAAAGATTGAATTGAACGACTATGGTACATGGCCCAGGGTTATCATTATTGTATTTTCGATTATTTCCAATCGGTTCGGTTAAAACGAAACAGCTAGTTCTACAATGTTCTTATTTCCACAACCCCGTTGAATCACAAGTTTGGTCAGGAGTGACCGAGTGGAACAAATTTCTGTCGTGGAGTATTTGTTTGCAGGGTACCCATCACACGAGGACGTGTGCAAGCAGGATGGCCGTGTCGGAGTCAAATTATTAGTACGGACTATGGATCGAAAGCGCGCCAAAAGTCAAGCGACCTACTTACCAGTCTACCCACACCTAAGCGCGCTTACTACAGAGTCGTGATGTTTCGAGCTCCCAGCGAGGCGGACGGTCTGAGTCTGACCACCGCGGAGTCAAGACGTCCCGAAACTGTAACCCGATTCATGGTGCCTAGTGTTATTGTGTTGGATTGTAATTTCAAGTAATTTGTTAGTTCGATAAAAGTAGTGTACAGTGTGTGTGTGTTTTCATTGCACGAAACCCATGTTCTGCCCACATGGTGAAAGTCTAAACGGAATAAAATCTTCAGACTGCGACATGTGTATGTTTGTAATTTTAAAATTCAACAGCTTTTTGCCTAAAGCTTAAATCAAACAATTAGAAACAAAAAAAAATACCATCGAAACGGTACTCATAACAAAATTACATTAAAAAAAAGCCTCTTTATGTATATTTGTTTGTTCCAGCTGATATCTGAAACGGCTGGACGATTTTGACGGGACTTGTAATAGGCAGATAGCATAATTATGTAACTAAAGTTATTTTTTTGTATAAAAAGGACTAGGGTTCCGTGCAAAGAAAGTAAAATCCACAATTAGGAAAGTAATACTTTTAGAATAATTTCGAACAAAAGCTTTATTGTGTTACGTACTAAACTATAACAGATACAAGAATCTCATTCATTCTAACAACTTAGTAATCAATTTGGATGTTCTGAAAAATAAATACTATAATTAGAAATCTAAACAATATTCATCAATCTTTTATGTGCATAATTATGTGTCAAACTTTTACTCGAAACTAAGACTGTCTGAAAACTCCAAAAATTACTTATCTTACTTATAGAACTACCATTTAAGCTTCATAATCAATTAATTAAATATATGAAAGAATAAAATGTATTTCTTCGGAAGCATTTCTTTTTAATTGAAAATCTAACACGAATTAAGTGATCACTCATTGCCGTTTTTAACAGCTAAAAAACAATATCCACAAGCAATAGTAGGTTCCGAAAACCAACGTCACATAGGCCCGAAAACAAAAAAAAAAAACTAAAATCCAACTAATTAGATTCTATCGATCCATGTTTGTTTTGTAAGTTTGGTAAGTTTCCGTAAAATCTTTAATGATCTACAGAGATCTAAGAAAATATGTATGTCCTAAGCAAATTATTTGCAGGGCGTATTTAAAGCTGTGGCCGAGGCGTCCAAGGACTGGAATGAGAAGTGTTGGTCGGCCGGCGGCCAGATGGGTAGACGACATTGTTGCCATCGCGAGTGTATCTATGAGGCTGGCATACGAGCGTGGAGCTAGGCACAAGCAAAGAGTGTTGAGAGACTGTTGAGTATAGGCCTATACTCAACAGTGGGTGAAGTTGGACTGTGGATGATATTTGTGTGAAACCGATGAGGACGAACTACGGATGCGGCCTCGGACATCCGACCCACTGACTCTTCAGTATATCTTTTTTTTTAAGAATGGGATATCAGCATACGACCCCTCCCGCTCTGGGCGGTGCGGAAGGGAGTGTCAGACTTGTACTGACTAAAACCTGTGCATGTTACTTCTTAGCCCTTTGTGTTCCAGGGCCACGGTATCTCTTTCAAACAGTCCCGCAGCCCTGGCAGGCATCGGCCCTCTCGGGCCCCTTCTGATTTGCTGACATATCCTTGAGGCGCGCATGGAACACGAACGCGCCGTAGACACGACCGGTCGTCATAAGACGGACGGACAGTGAGCTAGCCCATTACTCACGGACCACAGTCCGAGGCGGACTCCCGTGGCGACTACAACTCTTCAGTCCTCATTAATCAGTCCGTTTCCTTTACTAACTGCCTCGTTGGCCTAGTAGTCGCAAACGTAACTAATTAGGATGAGGTTCTGGGTCTGAAAATAATTCCCGGGTTGGGCACATTGTTATTGGTTTTTTCCATTAACATTTTTTCAGTAGCAGCCACGGAGATTGGATTTATGGGGCTCCTATTACATGGGACCTAGACATAACTGGTAAAATGTGGGTATACCAATAGGTGCACCTCTGGCTAATCCTTCGGGGATTATAGGCGTGATGTTTTGTTTTCTTTACTCTCAGTGTCTTATTCAGTAAGCCTTCTGGGCAATTATTATCTTACATAAAGTTCGTTACAAAATCTTTGGGGACTTCCAAGAGTTATTACTTTCTGTTTCCCCTTACTTTTTTAATTTAAATAGCTTTTCTCTTTTGGATCTGTCGCTTTGACCGTCTTCTAACGAACTTGTAGAAAGGGATGGTTACGGAATTATCTTTGATCATCTGTTTCTTAATTCGCTTTAATAGCTCTCTGAAAATAACGTTTAATGTGAGGTATTGGGTTCGATGCTTGGACTTGAAATACATAACAAAACATCAGACTTTGTATTCCCAAACAAACGCCAAACGCTCAAACGCTTAGAAAGAGATGTACCTATAGGTAGCACAATTTCGCCACTTATGTTTAAGTCCCATGTAATAGGAGGCGAGCCTATTGTCGTCAACTGGGCCTAAATCGAGACTATGGTCTGCTATTAAGATTCCTGATGGAAAAACTCAGTGTATCATTATCAGACCTGGGATTGGGGCCAGTCCAGCCATTAATGCTTATTTTGTTCTTTCTTACGCTTGTGGCCATTAGTCCAACGAGGCAGACAATACTAGTCTATAAATTATTTTGAGTATTATATCTATAGGCCTTAGTTGCCTGACAATAAAATGATTGATTGAATACTAGAATACAAACGTCTGTGTTTGGTTTCACAGACTTCTTCCTGCACTTCGATCTCTATCTACCTAAATTTAAAGCGAGATAACCTGCTAGCCAAAATTAAGTTACTAAATTAACTGTGACCCCTACATAACCAGCATCGTGTAACATTATAACTTGTTGCTGACTCGGCGAGTTTGCCAAGTTTCGCTAACTGAGGTCGTGGGTTCAGACCCTGACTCGTGTAATATTTTATGAGATGAACAAGCTATTCCGATGACTTCGAACTTCAAATTTTTGCGTTTATATATCATCACGACTGTAATCCCCGAAGGATTAGGCAGAGGTGTACCCAATAGTATACCCAAGTTCCCCAGTTATGTTGTTAGTCCCAGGTAATAGAGACCCGAAGAACCGAAAACCGTTGGGCTAGACGAATTCTTGAGTGGAGATCACGAATCGGTAAACGTAGCGTAGGACGTCCTCAGACTCGCTGGAGCGATTATCTGCGCAAGGCGGCTGGCAAGAGCTGGATGAGAGTGGCCGAAGATCGTGCTCAGTGGCGTGTCATGGAAGAGGCCTATGTCCAGCAGTGGGCGAGTACAGGCTGTTGATGATGATGAATAGGGGGCGAGCCCATTGCCATCAACCGGGCACAGATCCAGACTCCGCGTCTGCTACTGACAATTTCTTGATGAAAAACCCAATAAACCAAAGATGTCCTAACAATTATTAGTTTAAATTAACAGTTATTCAGGTTTTTTTTTAAGAAAACCTTGCCCCGCTCTTGAAATTTCTCCTGTATCGTGCGTTTACAAACATTTAAACTCACATACACAAACAGCCAGACCCGGAACAACTATCTGTAGGCCATACAAATGTTTGTTCCGTGCGGGAATCGAACCCGCGACACGCAGCGCAGCAGTCAAAATCGCTTAGCCGCTGCGCCAACCGTGTTAATGTTTTTTTAAGTAATCTGTAGTCTGTTTACTGTCATAAAGTGTTTAATTTTTTTGATGATACGAGTATAAATATTAAACGTTACATTTCCAGTGGGCTGATACAAAATTGACTATTTTTTCTGACTATCTGACTAACTCTGATATGGAGAATAATTCAGCAGTGGTTGAGCAATCAGGTGCTGGGCTAGCAGTCGGCTCAACCTCTGCGACAACCGGGGCCGTAAATTATTACTTTTTAGAGGGTGTGTGAAATACCCAAAAGGGTGTGTGTAATGTGGGTATCATATTACCCAGTTACTGGGTTGTGGAGCTCAAATAGGCAGTCGTTTCATCTAAAATACTGGTACTCAGCTGCATCCGGTTAGACTGGAAGCCAACCCCAAGATAGTTTGGGAAAAGGCTAGGCAGATGATGAGAGGGTGTGTGAAATACACTAAGAATACTACACGTTCCCTTGTGGTGTTTCTAGAACACACGCTCGCGTGAGCAAAGCCGGGGACACAGCTAGTGTAGAAATAAAAGACGGTTTCATTTCATGTCAAATTAACCCAAATCAATTGATGCTCATGAAACGTCGCCGCAAGCCTTCGGGCTACTGCGACCTATACATACATATATATGTACTATACATGTACACATATTAATAAACAGTAGGTACTGCCTGTCTGTACACATGTCTTACGTTATCAGCCGTACTGATCTTGATATGGGCAAGACAGCTCCCTTTTCATGCACAAACATATATAGGCTAACAATAATATGTTTGCGACTGTTGGCTTTGAGATTTTTCACTTGAACATTGAAGGATTACGTCAAAGGGTCTATTATTTTCGACAATGCTGAACTTTAGCCTTCCAAGGATTCATCACAGGTTTATTTGAAGTTATTATTATGATAAAATATTTATATTTCCTTTATTCATTTATACATCCAAATTTCATACATTTTTAAATATTCCTTATAAATAGAAAAAAAAGTTATTATACTAATAGTTATTATATTATTATAATAAAACTAAAATCATCATCTTTTTAGCCTTTTTTAAACTATCTTGGGATCGGCTTCCAGTCTAACCGGATGCAGGTGAGTACTAGTATTTTACATGAAGCAACTGCCATCTGACCTCCACAACCCAGTTAGTACTGGGTAATACGATACCCCATGATAAGATTGTTGCAGACTTTCGAGCTACTGACTAACTGTAACGACTGTCAAAGATCTACAAATTACAGCCGGGACTAACGACTTAACGTGCTTTCTAAGGCACGGAGGAACATCAGTATGTAATAGGTGGTCACCCATCCACAGATCAACCTATGTAAGCACAGCTTAACCTGAAGATTGATCCGAACAGCTGTTATTTTGCCACGGCTGTTATTATAAGCACAAATAGACTTGGAAAAAGCTTGAGTACCTAAGAACTGCATGAGTCACTTCTTTTTCTTAGTAGAAGTTTAAATAACTAAAAACCGGCCAAGTGCGAGTCGGACTCGCGCACGACGGGTTCCGTACCATTATTTATAAAACCGGCCAAGTGCGAGTCTTACTCGCACACAGGATTCCATAGCCCCAAACAATATAATAACAATATTTTGAACGGTCATTCATCAGTAAACTTCCACTAAACCGCAAAAATAAATTTGTTTTTCATTGTATTTTTATCAAAAACAAACTATTGCTACAGTTTGATGAAAAAGTCCCATATCTCAAAAACTAAACATCATAATAATATCTTATTCAAACCAATTTTCGTTGAAAGTTTTTTTTACTTTCTACAATCCTAAATATTTTCAGAGTTTTCCTCCTCTTATTTTAGAAATTAGAGGGGGGGACACATTTTACTACTTTGGAAGTGTCCCTCGCGCGAACTATTCAGTTTAGAAAAAAATAATAGTTGAAACCTCAATATAATTTTTAAAGACCTATCCATAGATACCCCACAAGTACGGGTTTGATGAAAAAGAAAAATTGTGTTGCAGTTCTAAGTATGAGGAACCCACAAAATTTATTGTATTTTTCTATTTTTGTTTGAAAATCTTAAAATGCGGTTCACAGAATACATCTACTTACCAAGTTTCAACAGTATAGTTCTTATAGTTTCGGAATGAAGTGGCTGTGACATACGGACGGACAGACAGACAGACATGATGAATCCATAAGGGTTCCGTTTTTTTGACATTTGGCTACGGAACCCTAAAAACGAGCAAAAATATCACTTTTTTGTATGGGGCTCCCAGACAAAAAAAAAATATATTTTTGCTCGTTTTTAAATATATTATTTTATTCTGTTTTTATTATTTGTTGTTATAGCGGCAACAAAAATACATAATCTGTAGTTTCAACTAGCTATCTATCACGGTTCATGAGATACAGCCTGGTGACAGACGGACGTACGGACGGACAGCGAAGTCTCAGTAATAGAGTTCCGCTTGACCCTTTGGGGACAGAACCCCAAAATCTACTAAATACCACATGTTTCAATCTTAACAAACCTATTCCTTTAATTATTCAGTTCATTACTTACAAGAGCAACTACACATAATAAGTACTTTCAATGTAAAGCAAATAATATGTAAATTGGGGAGAAAATTAAGCTAATATTGCCGAAAGGCACAGCTCTATTAATTATGTAATGTAATAGCTACAAGATGTTACATTTCACAGTAAATACTAGATATGTTTTTATAACAAACATACCAGGCCCCTCAGAAAGTATTGCGAAAAAAAGTTTTTATATATGGGAGACTGGCCAGTTATTATGTTTTTCGAAAATATGATTATTTATAAGTAAAAATAAGTAAGTTCCAATTTCAAAATTTCCCTCCACATTTTTTGCGAGTTAATTCAAAGTATTGTGTCTCACTGAAATATGGATCTGCGCCGGGAACATTTTAGAGCTATGATTTTATACGATTTCAAGTGTCGCCTGAAACCGGATGAATCGTACGATAGACTTCAAATGGCATTCATGGATGAAGGCCCTTCCAAGGCAACCGTGTATCGTTGGTATAACGAATTCAAGCGCGGTCGACCAACTTTGGGGGATGACGAAAGAAGCGGTCGCCCTTTGACGGCTGTTACCGAAGAAAACGTGCTAGCAGTGAAAAATTTAATCCAAGACAATAGGCGAATTACATATCAGGAGATTCAACACATATTGAAGATTGGATCGGGAAGCGTTCACGAGATTCTACACAGCCATCTTCGCGTGAGGAGGATAGTATCACGCTGGGTGCCGCACAACCTCACCGATGCTCAGAAGCAGGCCCGGGTGGAATGGTGCCGTGATATGCTTAACAAATTTGAAGCAGGCTCGTCTCGGCGTGTTTACGACATCGTTACAGGTGATGAGTCCTGGATTTATCAATACGACCCAGAAACCAAGCGCCAGTCGACTGTTTGGGTGTTTCAAAATGAGCCAACGCCTACCAAAGTGAAGCGATCTAGAAGCGGGGGTAAGATTTTGATCGCTAGCTTTTTTAATTTGACTGGCCACTTGGTATCAATTCCCTTACGGGATCAAAGAAGCATTAATGCCGAATGGTATACTTCCAAATGTTTGCCAGAAGTTTTCTCTGTTATAAGCAACAAGCGACCAAACACAGGGCTCCGCGGGCTACTGCTCCACCACGACAATGCACCTGCGCACACCGCACTCAAAACGAGGGACTTCCTGGACAGCACGCCAGTCAAACTCCTGGGTCACCCTCCTTACAGCCCTGATCTAGCACCGTGTGACTTCTTTTTATTCCCAAAAATAAAAAATCAGCTCAAAGGGATACAATTTTCGTCGCCGGAAGATGCGCTGGCTGGGTTCGAGCAGGCTGTAAACGAGGTGTCTGCGGCGGACTGGAAAAAGTGTTTTGAAAACTGGTTTAGGCGCATGAATCTTTGTATAGAGGCTGGTGGAAAGTACTTTGAAAAGATTTAATAAAAATATATGTACGTATAGAACAATTTTTTTTAGTTTCGCAAAACTTTCTGAGTGTCCCACGTAATATTAAATACCAGCTTTTGCCGCCGACTTCTGTCTTGGTAAATGTCAATTATACGTATCATCTCATCTCATCATCTTATTCTGTATGGTGTCGGATGTAAAGAATAGCACCATGCCATATCTTCCCGTGGGTGTCGTAACAGGCGATTATGGATTTGCCAGAGAATGGGCAGCAGCGTTCTCTGTGCTTTTGTAACAACCGTACGGCGATCGCCAATCCGCCTGCCAAGCGTGGCGATTATGGCAACACCCCCCATCAATGTCAATGTGGCGACACTAGGGGGAGGCCTATGTCCAGCAGTGGACGTCTTTTGGGCTGAAATGATGATGATGATGATGATGACCCATCATCTGCCTAGCCTTTTCCCAAACTATCTTGGGGTCGGCTTCCAGTCTGACCGGATGCAGCTGAGTACTAGTATTTTACATAAAGCGACTGCCTATCGGACCACCACAACCCACTAACGATACCCTTAATAAGACTGGATGTCAGACTTTTGACTTCTGACTACTCGTAACAACTGTCAAAGATCTACAAATGACAGCCGGGACCAAGTGCTTAACGTGCTTTGTGCGGCACGGAGGAAACTCGATATGTAATTATGGTCACCCATCTACGGACCAACCTCGGCAAGCACGGCTTAACCTTAAAGATCGAACCGTACGGCTCTTATTATTTAGCCACGAGCTCCTTGAGATGACAATTATAACATGTAATTATAAAATATTTTCATCATTGTTCACAGTCAGACTTCACCCACTAATCCAACTTCATAGTTTTCTGCCTATCTACGATACGATAGGTACCTCTGACGAGATCAGATAAAAAAACATTGTAGTTTTGTCTGTCTCTTTAATTCGGTTAATCTTCGAAACATCTGAACCGATTTTGACGGGACTTTTAACTGGCATAGCTGATTTCATCAGGAGTAACTTTTGGCAGACTTCTCTTTGTATGTGTCAATCTCCACGCTCCTGTGCCTATTGGCTCTCAGCATTTCTGTAAATTTCTATCATAAAAAATAATTTTAAAGCAATTGAACTTGATTTGGCGATTGCTTCAGATTGGCTTTATTGTTCAACAATTATACCTATTTGAAATTTTGAATGTGCTGACCCGATCAAGCATGCAGCATATCCTACTATTAACCTTAGCCAAGCCAAATGCATTAAATAAATACATTAACAGAAAAACTAGAAATAACAAGAATGCATGGAAAACATCGCTCCAGAGGAATTGAGCGCCGATTTTCTATGCGTTCATAAAAACCACAAAAACATCTAAAGCGTTTATTCCCAAAAACTCAAATCTTATCACTTTTAGCGAATATTTTCGAAGGTTGTAGACAAGAGGGTGACACGCTCTCCCTGGGCGTTGCCATGGCAACCGTCGGGGCTCGTTGCCCGGTCGACGGCCCACGCGTGACCTCGGGACCTAACCAAGGTTGGTTAATCTAATTGAAATGTTTTTCAATTGTTTATATCTGTGTTAAATTGCAGAGATGTACTTGAAAAAGCTTAAATATTGGATAAAATTGCTATACTTTAAGGGAGGCTGATGGTTTTGTATCAGGACATGGTACGAAGTAAAATTATGCTGGCCAGTAGAACAAAAAATATATTTTACTGTTATCGGCAAACTTTTTAAATCTATGAAATCTGATATCAAACAGCATTCTTCGTTATCGCTACGAAAATGATGCTTTTGGGATGCTGCTATTAAAGGTGAATATCTGTGAAAAGTCTACATGCTCTCTTGATCAATTAAGTATGTTAGAATTGTTTAAACAATGCGCCGGTCAACCTGATGGTAAGAAAGTAAACTTATAGACTTATGTAAACGAATCGCACGTGTAATGAGTACAGTCAGTAATGCCTTGCATTACCTTGCACTACCTTGCACTACCTTGCATTATCTTACATTACCTTACACCAGTAAGTCAAGTCAAGCAGGGCACTGACTGAAATCAATACAAAATGTCTTTGACCGCAAGTGTTATTGACTCACTCTCGTTTATCTATGCATGGGTCGACACTTAATTTCTTAACAAAAGAAAATCTTCTAAACTTAAAACATTTTCGTAAAACTTTTAAGAAAGATAAACATAACGGCAGTTTCAAACTGCGATAACCCTTAATAAATCTTGCGACCCTGTGTATTTTATAAAAAAATAAACATTGCTTGTGCCTTGGGTACATTATTTATTATACAGCAAGTTTTTAATACCTAAAACATATCTCAAGCTAAAGACGAGACCTTAGCCCAGCATAGGCTAGGTAAGAAAAAAAGAGGAGTAGGCTGACGTAAGAAAAAAAAGTCCATTTCTCTTGTGTAGGCATGATATTGGTGAAGGCAGCTGGAACAGAGGCTCAACAGAATGGTTGCGCAGAGATGGTAGAAGGAACACTGGCAGACTAACAATCTGGTTGGTGGGCAACCTACCGAAGATCACAGGAAAGACCTGGATACGACTTGCACAGATGACAGAAGCATAGAAAAAAGAGAAGGTCTATGGGTACGTAGCAGTGGGTGAAACAGGTCTGTTAATGGACATGATAACAAACAAGCAGTGATAGTCTAGTGGTGGAACCGTCGGACTTCTAAATCATAAGGCTAAGCAAGTTCGAACCCAAGACATGCAGTTCCGATTTTCGGATTCATGTGCGTATTGTATAATTATCGCTTGTTTCGCTTCGGTAAAGGACATCGTCGTGAGAAAACCAGTATGCCTGAGAGATATTTCTCGATAGCATGCAAGTCAGAGGTCCATGCGCGGCACAAAAACTCTGACACCAACTTAGGCACTAACCACACGACAAAAAAGATCATGACGATGTATGTGGTCCATAGATATACCGGTTAATTAATTAATTAGCAACTATAAGAAATAGGAAGCACAGAAAATAGAGAAATGTCTCGGCCATATAAATTATTGTGAAGTATCACTAAGTAAATGTAGTATTTGTTGAGAAGTAGTCTACCTTTTGTTTGCCTTTATGTAAAACATCGGCCAAGTGCTAGTCGGACTCACGCACCGAGGGTTCCGTACAATAGTATTAAATTATGTAACAAAAAATTTACGGTTTTCGCAATTTATCCTTTATTTGTGCTATAAGACGTTGCTTCGTACCAAATTTCAAGATTCTGAATTCACGGGAAGTGCCCTGTAGGTTCAGATTCCCTTGCGAGTGTGAAATTTGCAGCATAAACGGCTGTATCTTTTGATTGCGTTGGCTTAGAAGTTTGATTTTTTCACATCTCCAAGGTACAGTAGACCTGAGTATTTAATATAAATTCCTCTTGATACCTTCACGCGTTCCTGAGAAAAAGAGTCTTGAGAGACAGACAGATAGACAGACGGACAGACGGATAGACAGACGGACAGACGGACAGAGGGACGGACAACAAAGTGATCCTTTAAGGGTTCCGTTTTTTCCTTTCGAGGTACGGAACCCTAAAAAATAAAGCAATTAGCCATTTCATTCTTGGATATTTTTAAAGTCATTAATCAATATCTCAACAAAAACTTGAAATTAAAAAAATATGAGAAATTACCAATTAATCGGAACATCATTCACCGCCTTCAATAAACTCACCTCACACACGACCGAATGAGTGAACGAAAAAGAATGGAAGTTTATTCACACAATCGGTTCAGTTCTGTATAATTAAAATGTAATCCTTTATATCCGAATATCAGCATCATGAATCATTTTGACTCTTAACACGAGATGTTGGTTATAATAATTATTATTTTGTTCACGTTTTAATTTTAATGATGACCGATCCTAACGAGTTAAAGTATCACTTGTTTTCAGGGATCAAAATTGAAATGTGGGATGGCGTAGATCTCTAAAGACAACAACGCATTTCTAAAATCATCCCACGGCCCTTCAGTACAGTTTTTTTATTGCAATAGAGGTCATAATGCTTTACTTTCATGTAAGTGTTACTCTTCCTGGGATACTAATTTGTTATTAATTGTACAAGGAGCAGGGGAAAGCAACTAAGGAGATGGGAAGACGAACTAAAACTCACTGCAGATCCTCCTGGATCTCTCTTGGAGGAGTGTAGCTGGTGATAGAGTTGAATGCAGCTACAAGAGACCTTTGCCAAGAGGCACATTGTTGAAAGATTTACTACACAAACTCACAACAATAGTAACCAATTTTGAATAACAGGGTTATAAGTAAGTAATACGTACGTACGTTACGTAGGAAGTAGTAGTAGTAGTGGGCAGCTGCCCACCAGACATAACACCCGTCTGGTCGGAGGATCTTCCCTTTTTATGGAGTATTCAGGAACTTTACAACCTGTTTCTCATACTACTAAAGGTGACTATAATTACATTCCGAGTTTCCGCCGTGCTTTGGGAAGCACGTTAAACTGTAATTTGTAGATCTTTGACAGTCGTTAAGTTATCGAAACGACTTGTGTAGTCAGGGGCCAAAAGTCTGACATCCCGTCTTACTAAAAGTGGTATCGTATTACCGAGTTACTGGGTTGTGGAGGTCAGATAGGCAGTCGCTTCATGTAAAATACTGGTACTCAGCTGCATCCGGTTAGACTGGAAGCCGACCTCAAGATAGTTTGGGAAAAGACTAGGCAGATGAAGTAAATAATAGGTGTTACATAATTATAACACTTTACTCTTCATAGGAGTCCATTCGTTCCATAGGTAAATGGCTCAAACATAGATGATGGAATGCGGGTGTTTTATAGGTACACCACTGCCTAACCCCTCCTCAAATTATAGTCGTGATGTTATGTTATGTCAAAACAACAAAGTATTAACTGTCACTAAGCAACATAGTTGAAACATACCTCTATACCGTCTTAAATAATTACCTGGGGAATTAATGAAGTCATGAAAAACATCATAAAAGGGGTTTTCCGTCGCTTATAAAGTAGCTATAACGAAGCCGACCATTACATTGTGAGGTTTAATTAACTTTGACTGCCAATCAGTAGTGGTTTCAATCAGTACACAGCCAACATAATTATATACTTCACTTTGTATTATTTTAAGTTTTAATTAAAGTAAATAAAGCAGCTAGTGTCCTCGTCAACTTTTATGGGTAGTCTTTGTACACCGTAGAATGGTAAGTTAGTTTAGTTTTTGGCATGTGCCAATAAATGTATTTTTTTCTTTCTTTGTACTTAGGTCTCTTATCGACTTATAAATATTTGGAGGAGAGCAGCGGTGGCCCAGTGGTAGAGCCCCGACTTATGAGCAGTAAGCCGTGGGTTCAAATCAGGCAGGTGCATTACTTTGTGTAATTTATTTCATCACCGCTGCTCTCAAAAACGGTGAAGGAAAACATCGTGAGGAAACCGGCCGGAAACTAAAAATTCGAAGACATGTGACATCTACCAAACCGCACTGGGCCTACGTGGTAGATTACTGTCCAATCCTTCTCATAGAGAGGAGGCCTGTGTCCCAGCAGTGGGAACATTATAGGCTGATTATGATGATTGATATTTAAGATATCATATTTGAACTAATAATAAGATAAAAAAAATATTTTACTGATTTTTTTTTGCTTGGTGCGTGCTAAAACAAAAATACAATTACTTGATGTTATATTTTGAAGCAAACAACCGCAGCTAATATAGTAGATACATTACGTGTGTGGCGTTTCGCTAGGTAATTTAATTTGACCCTGGAAAACAAAGTTATCCATTCATACACACCAGGGGGGTTACTATGACATCTTAAAGCAGTATTGTTTTAATCTTATTCCAGTGTGGGAAAGAGACGGAGCTATAGAGGACTTCTAGCGCAATTTCTTTCCCACTCTGGAATAAGATTAAAACAATACTGCTTTAGGAAGTCATGGTAGGCCACCTGGTGGACAGAATTCGGCGGCAAAAGCTGGTATCTAATATTATGTTTGTTATAAAAACATACCTAGTATTTACTGTGAAATGTAACATCTTGTAGCTATTACATTACATTATTAATAGAGCTGTGCCTTTCGGCAATATTAGCTTAATTTTCTCCCCTATTTACATATTATTTGCTTTACATTGAAAGTACTTATTATGTGTAGTTGTTCTTGTAAGTAATGTACTGAATAATTAAAGGAATAGGTTTGTTAAGATTGAAACATGTGGTATTTAGTAGATTTTGGGGTTCTGTCCCCAAAGGGTTAAGCGGAACCTTATTATTGAGACTTCGCTGTCCGTCCGTACGTCCGTTTGTCACCAGGCTGTATCTCATGAACCGTGATAGATAGCCAGTTGAAATTTCTACAGATTATGTATTTCTGTTGCCGCTATAACAACAAATACTAAAAACAGAATAAAATAAATATTAAAAAACGAGCAAAAATATTATTATTATTTTTTGTATGGGAGCCCCATACAAAAAAGTGATATTTTTGCTCGTTTTTAGGGCTCCGTAGCAAAATGTCAAAAAACGGAACCCTTATGGATTCATCATGTCTGTCTGTCTGTCCGTCCGTATGTCACAGCCACTTCATTCCGAAACTATAAGAACTATAGTGTTGAAACTTGGTAGATGTATGTAGATGTATTCTGTGAACCGCATTTTAAGAATTTCAAACAAAAATAGAAAAAAACAATAAATTTTCTGGGTTAAAGTGGTATCGTATTACCGAGTTACTGGGTTGTGGAGGTCAGATAGGCAGTCGCTTCATGTAAAATACTGGTACTCAGCTGCATCCGGTTAGACTGGAAGCCGACCTCAAGATAGTTTGGGAAAAGACTAGGCAGATGAAGTAAATAATAGGTGTTACATAATTATAACACTTTACTCTTCATAGGAGTCCATTCGTTCCATAGGTAAATGGCTCAAACATAGATGATGGAATGCGGGTGTTTTATAGGTACACCACTGCCTAACCCCTCCTCAAATTATAGTCGTGATGTTATGTTATGTCAAAACAACAAAGTATTAACTGTCACTAAGCAACATAGTTGAAACATACCTCTATACCGTCTTAAATAATTACCTGGGGAATTAATGAAGTCATGAAAAACATCATAAAAGGGGTTTTCCGTCGCTTATAAAGTAGCTATAACGAAGCCGACCATTACATTGTGAGGTTTAATTAACTTTGACTGCCAATCAGTAGTGGTTTCAATCAGTACACAGCCAACATAATTATATACTTCACTTTGTATTATTTTAAGTTTTAATTAAAGTAAATAAAGCAGCTAGTGTCCTCGTCAACTTTTATGGGTAGTCTTTGTACACCGTAGAATGGTAAGTTAGTTTAGTTTTTGGCATGTGCCAATAAATGTATTTTTTTCTTTCTTTGTACTTAGGTCTCTTATCGACTTATAAATATTTGGAGGAGAGCAGCGGTGGCCCAGTGGTAGAGCCCCGACTTATGAGCAGTAAGCCGTGGGTTCAAATCAGGCAGGTGCATTACTTTGTGTAATTTATTTCATCACCGCTGCTCTCAAAAACGGTGAAGGAAAACATCGTGAGGAAACCGGCCGGAAACTAAAAATTCGAAGACATGTGACATCTACCAAACCGCACTGGGCCTACGTGGTAGATTACTGTCCAATCCTTCTCATAGAGAGGAGGCCTGTGTCCCAGCAGTGGGAACATTATAGGCTGATTATGATGATTGATATTTAAGATATCATATTTGAACTAATAATAAGATAAAAAAAATATTTTACTGATTTTTTTTTGCTTGGTGCGTGCTAAAACAAAAATACAATTACTTGATGTTATATTTTGAAGCAAACAACCGCAGCTAATATAGTAGATACATTACGTGTGTGGCGTTTCGCTAGGTAATTTAATTTGACCCTGGAAAACAAAGTTATCCATTCATACACACCAGGGGGGTTACTATGACATCTTAAAGCAGTATTGTTTTAATCTTATTCCAGTGTGGGAAAGAGACGGAGCTATAGAGGACTTCTAGCGCAATTTCTTTCCCACTCTGGAATAAGATTAAAACAATACTGCTTTAGGAAGTCATGGTAGGCCACCTGGTCAATTGACCTCTATCTACCTAACTCACAAACACACACAGGTACGTACAATCCATATGAACCTTAATCCCCGTCGTCGGCTACAAAATATACGGCCGATGACCTGTCAGCCTGTCAGTTTGAAATAAAACTATTTCATAGTCATAGCGGCTGAATGTGTAAGTCCATGACTGCAGTGAATTATAACACTCGTTGACAGGATTTGTCAAAAAAAGTGGTTGCAGTAGGGTTAGTATGAAGAGAGCAACTTTTGGGACAAATGTGCGGTGACATACGGATATGATACGCAAGAATACTTGACTTCATTTTAGTTTATAGGTCCTCAATTATTTGAAAATCACTGTTTAATACATACCATTAATTATTTTTTTCTTATAGATTCCTTCGGAAAATTATAGCAGGTTTTTGATAATAAAGAAGATAGATTAGTAGTTACCTGCTTGTCGCATTCACGACGTGAAACCTGACATTTTGTAGTCCAGTCTTATCCTATACTAATCCTAACTTCCTAACTAATATTATAAATGCGAAAGTAAGTTTGTTTGTTTGTTACCTTTTCACGCCTAAATCACTAAACCGATCATCCTGAAATTTTGCATATACGTTGTCAGGTGTACAGAAACGGACATACCCATATAACATCCTGAAAAACTGTTCCTGAGGAAAACAACAATAACGTTCGTAAGATAATAGATGCCCGCCTGCCAAGCGTGGCGATTATGGCAAAACCCCCCAAAATGTCAATGTGGCGACACTTGGGGGAGGCCTATGTCCAGCAGTGGATGTCTTTTGGGCTGAAATGATGATGACAATGATGATTATAGATGGCGCCACGTGTCCGAGCCGGTTATTGTCAAAATTTAAATTAAACGAGCGAAGCCGCGGACAGAAGCTAGATCTATTAATATTATTTTATTATGTGTTGTATGTCTTTCTTTCTTTTTCTTTGCTTACTCAAAGAAGAGCAGTTTTTTTTAGGTTAAAGCTATCTATATAATAATTTTTTGTATCATTCATTGTTCTTTGAAGTTAGGTTATTCTCAATCCATAATCGTATTAATATTACCAAGGGGTATCGTGCTATCCAGCAACCAATTTGTGGAGCTCAGATCCCTCCATTTAAATTGCTGATATTGAGTTGCATATGCAAGCCGACCCTAAAAAAGTTGAGATAGTGGAGATGAGACGAGGCAGATGATGCTGTTAAATTGAGTAGGTACTGTGGTATCCGGATAGTGTGTGTATCACACACATTGTCACAAATTCAGATAATTAATTATTTGTATATAGAATTATCATATATCATAGAATGATCTGTATGGTGTCGGACGTAAAGAATAGCACCATCCCATATATTCCCGTGGGTGTCGTAAGAGGCGACTAAGGGACTTGCCAGAGAATGGGCAGCAGCGTTCTCTGTGCTTTTGTAACAACCGTTCTGCGATCGCCAACCCGCCTGCCAAGCGTGGCGATTACGGCAAAAGCCCCCTAAAATGTCAATGTGGCGACACTTGGGGGAGGCTTATGTCCAGCAGTGGACGTCTTTTGGGCTGAAATGATGAATGATGATATAGAATTATATTTTTACATGACATACAGGACAGACGACGCCTAAACCCATCTTCTAAACTTTTTCTATTCATTAGAATAGAAAAAGACTCACAACAAATTTGTATAATTACAAAGACACTGACTTTGTAATTATGCAAAGTCAGTGTTTATCTCTATTTCAACCGTAGAGCTTAACGTCCCTACAGTATGTTACACAATAAATATGACATATTATATAATTATGTACATGTCGGAGTTGGAGTCATTATTACGGATACAAGACTGACTATGAATCGAAAGCGCGCCAAGGTAAAGCGACCAACTTACCAGTCTACCCACACCTAAGCGCGCTTACTGCAGAGTCGTGATGTTTCGAGCTCCCAGCGAGGCGGACAGTCTGAGTCTGACCACGGCGGAGTCAAGACGTCCCGAAACTGTAACCCGATTCATGGTGCCTAGTGTTATTGTGTTGGATTGTAATTTCAAGTAATTTGTTAGTTCGATAAAAGCAGTGTACAGTGTGTGTGTGTTTTCATTGCACGAAACCCATGTTCTGCCCACATGATGAACAAGTCTAACGGAATAAAATCATCTGACTGCGACATCAGAAGTGCGATCAAATTGTGCTAATGCAATCACACGTGAGAACAGTGACAATAACAATCAGTGACGGTTACTTTTTGAAATGCAAAACGAATAACTCGATACGAACTAAAACTCAGTCAGTGAATAGCAAGCTAGTGTTGGCGGTTAGTGTTTTTGTTTGTAATCTCTGAAGGGTTAGGCAGAGTGTACCTAATAGAATACCCACATTTCACAGAGTGCGATGCGCGCTAGTAATGCGTCATCCATCGCTGACTTGTTTTGTGTAATATCTGGTTCTTCTAACCTAACAGACAGATGTGTTGCTGGGGAGTTTGTTCCGCCACTTCTTCTTCCCAGCTAAAACACTTAGGAAGTGGTGAAGGGCGGGCGTTTTGGGGGACTGTCTCTTGTAATTTTGACGTTCAAAAAGTGCTGATTATCAGGCTAATTTGAATGAAGTGACTTTTGATTTTTTCGTGTTGAGTGCAGTGGAAGGAATCCAGCTTATTTGGACGTTAAGAAAGCGTTGAAGGGCTCCGCATCTACATAGCTGTGACAAAGTGTAGTTAAAGTGTAACAAAGTGTAACATAGTGCTGTAACATAGTGTTCCGCGGCACATTGGTGTACCGTGGTCATTAGTTGGTGTGCCTCGGAAAACGAAGGTTATATTTTGAAGTTAAATAGACAGACGGAAGGAAACTACCTACTTAAACATTCGCAAAATGCGCGATAGATTTTCCATCTACGGTATACCTCCAAAATGTACTACCGAATTTCTAGATGTACCTTGAACACAAAATGTTTGCGGTACACTGATAACCTATCCAGGTATGACGTGGGACCAGTTTAAATAATTGTTCAAGGCTAGATTTATGTGTGCCGAAACTTTTACGACTACCCTCATCAGCTCACTCACTACTCAGGAGTAGTAAAAACCAAAGGAAAGAAAAACGTTACAAGTGTTCATCACTACCGCAAATCAAGTGCCATGCTTGCGGACCAGGGAGAAACCAGAACTCAACGAAGCGGATTGTCGCACGAAGAAGCCGCTGCCTGTGCCGGCTACTACGGGCATCGGGCAAGCGACAAAGGGCCACGAAGCCCTTGCTGTGCGTCAAGTCTCATGCCGGTTCACGTAGCCGTCCGGCGTACGTGTGTCGGTAGCATGCAGTGCTGGCAGTGTGCAGCGGGCCTGCTGACGGCGGGGTGCCGAGCCGCGTCAATGTCTGCGTCGTACAAGCAAACATCGCGGGCACGTTGCAACACAGGGGTGAGTTGTTACGGTTTACTTATTATTCTGATTCTGAATACTCGTTGGTGAAAGAAAGTTTTTCCATCGAAATTTAATGGCAAACTTATTAGTCACGTTGTTGCTAAGACTGGTATAGTACAGACTCGAGTATTCAGTACAGAACAGATTTTATGTTGTGTAGTGATCAACGATTACCCTATCGAAACTTTGTTGCAATGTTTGCTTGATAATTATTTACAAAGTGACGTCATGTTAGGTGGCGAGATTTTAAATCGGGGTTTTGTTGCAAACATGACGGCAAGGAAGTTTTCGTTAATGAGAATCCTTTGTGTACATTCGGTGAAGCATAATAGTGGTAACAAGTTTCAATCGGTTTTTATCTGTTATCGCAACGAATGTAACTGGCAATAAGTAGCCAAAACTTAAGTGCTAAGTTCAGGCGTCTTTCACCGTCATATTCAACGCAATGGTATGTCTAAATGCGTACCCTATTTAGCTCGTGTTCTGCGATGGTCGGTAAACAGTAATTTCCGCGACCCTTATCGTTCACCTTGGTGCGTAAAAGACGACTGAAAAGCTTTTCGATTATATTTAGTTCCCGGGAAAGTCTCAGTATGTTTGAAAATTCGTAAATAGCTGCGTTACGTGCTAAGTAGCGAAGTCTCACTCCGGTAAAGTACAAGCCGAATTGCACCCGATACCTAAGGTGACGAGCCGGTGGTACACGGTTCGTATAGACACGACGAGTTAGCTTAGCTTAACATGACAAGTGTGCCGAGTAGACGAAACGATGGCAAAATTAAACGTTTTGCGATTGGTGATTTTGGGTTGTTGAAGATTAAAGGTCTGTTTAGAGTGATTGAGGTTTTAGACCGTTATCCTTAACACGGAAAGCTTTAAATTCTAAGCGTACCTACAGATACGCACGCGGTAGGCTAAGGAAGATGCCAGCGGGTCACGTACCAGTCGAAGTGCTAGAGGGGGATCGCTACACATTGAGATCATTAAGTTCTAAGCGTACTTACAAGTATGCACATGATGGGTTAAGGAGAATGCCCGAGGGTCAAGTACCGTTTGAAGTAAAATGATTTAGAGTTGAGAGATAGTTTGGAATCTTGGTTCGGATGGTCAGACCGTACCAGTAGCCATTTCGTAGCCGTAGTCCGTTAGAAGTCGGTGTCTGCTTATAGTAGTCCGTGGATGCGCGGTGCGCGGGTGGCTCTGGCGGAGGTCGGGTCTTGTAGAGACCATAGAGTGAGTCATGCATGTGGGACTCGGCGTTCTTGAGGAACGTAGTAAAACAAACAGAGGTTTGTTGGAGGGCCTGAGTGTTGCCCATAGGCCACGGATGAGATTCCTGCTTTTTGCGATGATTAGATGGATGAAGAGGTACTTGGTTGCTCTTGCATTTTAATTGACCTAATTGTTTGTTTGATCCAATTTTAATGTTGATCCATACGCTGGATGTGTGAGAGCAATGCCATTGCTGGTCGGCTAGAGAGCCGTGACGTTAGTGGCTTTACTCGAGAGTTTGTATAAGCTTGGTAGTTTTTTTTGTTGCAGTAGAGTTTTAAAGGTTGATTTGGACGACTATGGTACATGGCCCAGGGTTATCATTATTGTATTTTCGATTATTTCCAATCGGTTCGGTTAAAACGAAACGGCTAGTTCTACAATGTTCTTATTCCCACCACCCCGTTGAATCTAAAGTTTGGTCAGGAGTGACCGAGTGGAACAAATTTCTGTCGTGGAGTATTTGTTTACAGGGTACCCATCACACGAGGACGTGTGCAAGCAGGATGGCCGTGTCGGAGTTGGAGTCATTATTACGGATACAAGACTGACTATGAATCGAAAGCGCGCCAAGGTAAAGCGACCAACTTACCAGTCTACCCACACCTAAGCGCGCTTACTGCAGAGTCGTGATGTTTCGAGCTCCCAGCGAGGCGGACAGTCTGAGTCTGACCACGGCGGAGTCAAGACGTCCCGAAACTGTAACCCGATTCATGGTGCCTAGTGTTATTGTGTTGGATTGTAATTTCAAGTAATTTGTTAGTTCGATAAAAGCAGTGTACAGTGTGTGTGTGTTTTCATTGCACGAAACCCATGTTCTGCCCACATGATGAACAAGTCTAACGGAATAAAATCATCTGACTGCGACATACATATGTAGTACATACATAATATGTCACACCTCATCTTAAACAATGTCAACGGTTACCATTGAATATTTATTGACAGCACATAGCCAGCGCGCATAAATTAATCAGCCTTGAACGTAGCTTATGACGTATGGTATAGCAAACACTCAATGTGGTCGCGTCTTCACCTGCTAGAGAAATAGCAGAAGAGAGAAAAGAGGAGAGAAGTTTGAAGTAATTTTTACACATTCTTCGGTTCTATTAAATTCTAAACGACAATTGACACGCAAATATAATAGCTTGGTCTCAACGCTCATTGCTACGAATATGTAGAAACTACAATAGTTCCTACACATCTCTGGAAACCGATTTATTCGGTGTTTCCCATAATAAGTTAAGAAGATCAGTTTCTTACCTACGGGAGTGTACTAACTTTCCGTTAAAAAAATGATTTCTTTCAATTAATTCACTTCTTCACGTGCTACTGCGCTACTAGTTAACAAAAATGTAAATACAATGATGTTGGTGTACCTAACATAAAAATAAATAAATAAACTTGACACTATTCTTTAAATCGTAATTAAATAGTTACACGCAGTTTAACTGTTTAAATTAGTTCGGTCTTGTGGTATACGTACATTTACAAACGAAAAATGCATTTTTTTCTAACAAAAAGTTTATAAATAACTTATTCTAGTCACAATCCAATGGGGAGAATCCTTTTAACCTTTGAGGCTGAAACAATAATAAATTGAATAATAATTAATTTAAATCGACAATAATCCCCCACTTCTTCTTCTGACAGAGATATCGTTGAATATCTTGTCATCATGTCATTAGTCACATACGACAGTGAAACCATACTAAGGATTTCGTTACTGCATCAGTCATGCTCTGCTTGAGCCATTGATCAGACATGTGTAACCGCATCTTGGCTTGGTTGGAAGCACACACGAATTTACTAGGATGGTGAAATTAATATTGCCTACACGCCAACCTTCATTGACAAACTGCCTAAGAGATAGATAGAATACGCATGAATGAACGCCAACATTAAAAGGTTGGCTGATTGCCGAATAAAGCATATTCTGATACAAAAAAAAGCATAACATAGCATTTTTAAAGAATATTCTTTGTTAAAACAAAGCTCATTTACAAGACCATAATAATCAGGATACAATGGCGTTCTTGTTTTTTTTATAGTGATTTCTATCAACCGCAACCTTAGGATATACAGGGACCGCCGTGTCCTCGTAGCGGCGATTGGCGGCGGTGACCTCTCGTGTCCGGCCCCGGACTCGGTTGCCCCCCGGCCACCGTAGGCGCGGGCCTGTGGACGGTGAGTAATGGGCTAGCTCACCGTCTGTCCGTCTTATGACGACAGGCCGTGCCGACGGCGCGTTCGTGTTCCACGCGCGCCTCAAGGAAATTCACCAGCAAATTGGAAGGGGTCCGATGCCTGCCAGGGCTGCGGGCGGTTCGAAAGAGATACCGTGGCCCTGGAACACAAAGGGCTAAGAAGGAACATAGATGGGTTTTAGTCAGTCAAGTCTGACACTCCGTTCCGCTCCGCCCAGAGCGGGAGAAGTCATTTGAAGATTTCCCATCCGAAAAAAGAAATAGGATATACAGGGAGACATAAAATGATCTATAGGGCAATTATGATTCTTAAAACGTCAATAAAGAAGAAAATATAGCTGTCAAACAATCCTTCGAGTTACTTTATCTACGAAGAAAATGAGAGAGTAGAATTTTAATCCTCAATTAAAATAAGCTTTTGAATTGAATAGCTGTTAACAGTACATGTGTTATTTAAATCGAATCTTAAATTTAAACTGAATTTTAGGAATTATTAGTCCAAAAAAACATCTGCCATATTTCTATGAATAGGTACTTCTAAACCAATTTGAAAATTATTCAATAAGAATGCTAAAATATGAGTTGGGGATCGTTTCATTTTTCTTGACGAGTATTAATAACGGCACAGCTGGTAGCTGCGAACATCTGAGCCTCGATATCACGCAAAATGTTCTTCGTAGGAAATAAACAAAGACATTAATTAATGCAAATGTCTGGACTTGTTTGTGTAGGAAAAAAGGGAAGTTTGATATTTAACGTCAAATGCGAAAATATAAAATATTTCAGGGTGTTTATTACGACTTCTAAGTTTCAAAGAATAATCTGAAACTGCTTATTAATTTAACAAATAATGAGTTTAAAAAATAGGTGTTTCAAAAAGTAAACCTTAAAAGTAACTACTAAGTTGGTCACACACTTGGGACACTTTCCATGTATTTTTTTTTGTGATGTTCTTTAAACCAGTTTATTTGTAGTGTTATGAAAACTATAATTAGCAGTAACTTGTATCTGTATGCGAAGTAACGCACATGAAAATCAGACCCTAAACTAGCTTCCGCCTACTTGATTGCCTAAAGTTTAAATTGCTTACCTGAATCATGACAATAAATTCTAAATACCTGTCTACCTATAATACACAGGAACACTATCGGGGTCCTCCAAAATCAAAACAATTTAAACTTATAATTCGGTGTGGTAACCCTACTCACATAGCCCACAACAATATTTAAAATTCATCCGATTTACTGAAAATGGACTTTCTGCCTTCTTGATAAGGTTTATATAGACTGCATAAATAAGTCGGTCGTCCCATACATGACACGAAAACTCATGAATAGATATTGCAATGACAAAACCGCGGAAAATTGGACTTTGGTATGACGTAGAATTATTGTTTTATTCGCGTTTAGAGGTGCGTTTAGAACAAACGGCTACCTCGGGAACGGGAATGTGCAAATACGATTATGTTTCGGGAGAGTAGGTACAGTCGTAAAAGTGAAGATGAAAAAAAGAAAGGTATATAAAGGTGGATACGGGTGAATATTTTTATGGTTAAGGTTATTATATCCTTGGTAAATTACTTACCTGCAAAGAATCTTCCTATTTCTCTCTATTAAATAATGAAATACTAATGATGTTACTTCCTGAACCGATTCAAAATTCTAGCCTGTAACCAATAAGATAGTATTGAGAAAACAGTTTAGAAATACCTTTTTCATATGGCGTAGCAGACGTAGGTTACGACTGCTACGCCGTAGCGCTGCGCGTTGATGCAATGCGTTGATATAGAAATAAATAAATTACTTCGGGTATCCTACTAATATAAAAAAGTAAAAGTGAGTTGTTAGTTGGCGACACCTATAAACTTTAGGAGATAAATTAACAAGCCGATTTTTTTTTATATTTGGCACACATTTAGGTGACCTGGATTACGTTACATACGATAGTTTTTTCCGGTAATAAATTCTCGTGGGATAATTTATAATGCTACCTTATAATTTCAAGAGGTACTAAAACTTCTCAACCATAGTGTATCTCGAAACACATTTTAATAAACGACGGCTCAGGGATCTATGACGACGTGTAATTACATTGTCTATTCACTTCAATTGATCCCGGGGGAAAGGTGTTCCTTGATCGTGAACTACGATGTGAACTAAGACTAAATATTATTTTTAGCTGTGGCTAATGACTAAAGGAAAAGTACGGAAGAAGAAGATTTGCTGTGCTGAGCCGGAATAAGTCATCGGAATTATCAGGAGTTTTGTATTTTTTTGTAATCACCATTGATGGAGCAAAGAAGTGATACAGGCAGAGTATTCTTACGGTAAATCAACTTCACCTAAAACCCAAAATTGTAGGGATTGATATGCAGTAGGTTCTGCTGTGCTTATTTTGAAGGTTTAGTAGGGGTATAGCAGGTTAAATCAAACGCAACTCGGACATTTCAACTTTGTCTTTAAAGGTAGTAGTGGTCCTTTGAAATTTAAGTTAATTGATGTCTTTTTGGTTGAAAATGAAAAACTTGACTAATATGTAAAAGAAAATGCAAATTAGCTGTAAGATTAGCCTGATAACCCCATGTACATTGACTGTCTCCTAGACATTGTAAGTGACCTTCTTGGTTCTCAGACACTGTAATTTGTCAATTGGAGGATGTAAATTTTGAACTCAAGTTCTCCCAATGACCATGGAAACCCCAAAAACTCCTTACGCTGGCGCTAATTGTTGATCCTGTCACTCCTTTGCAGCCAGCAAATAATCATACGATGATGCACGGGTCTTCTTAGATTACCTTAGCTTCAATCTTCGTAGGTTATACGGGATTGGCTTGGATTTTTAACGTTCACGATCTCAGGCAACACCATTTTGAACAACAATTGCATCATACAACACACACGTATAACGTGTGTAACTTGTTTCTTTTCCAAGAGTATTTCCATTGGTCCGCATGTCGCATCGCGGGAACACGTGGCTTACTATAAAGAACTTTTTTCATTTATTTCCTTCACGGCCGCTGTCGCAAGACGCGTGTATATCGTGGCCAACATATCAGGGCCACTCAATAAATATGATCAAGAACAAAACAAAAACAAAACATCATGTATGCAGTACCTACTTCTGACGTGCTGGTACAGTCTGTCACTGCGCTCGCTAAAAGTACGTGTCGCGAATGTACGCTACAAATATAAGGATTTTAGTTAGGTCGTATCGTCACGATATTTTAAAAACTACCCAACCTTTTTCCAATCATGTTGGGGTCAATTTGTAGTAAAACAGGATGCCCATCTGATCTCTAACACGATACCTACTGAATACCCGTTAAGAATACTAAAGATATACAAATTGACAACCGGGACCAACAGTTTATATCTTGGATGGTCACCCATCCACGGACCAACCACAGGTGTTGTTTTATCATGAAGATTGACTCCTGCGGTAGGTAATATTTGCCCACGAGCCTTCTATAACTTCAAAGTCATAAATATGATCAATTCAACATCATCCATGCAGTACATGTGACTTCGTGGTACAGTCTGTCACCGCACTCGCAATAACTACGTGCCACGAATGTGCGCTACAAATCTAAGAATATTAGTTATTTAGATTCGCAACCTCGCACTGAAGGCGAAGATATTGACGTTCACACTGGAAAGATATTTGTGATGTATGAGTGGTACATTTTTTGGAATCGATTTTCATCACACTTGCACGTAAACAGTATCTAAACATACACGTTAACTTGGACGTCATGCCCCATATAAAACCCTTGAGCTTTTTTGCCATGAAACCCTAGGGCGGTAAGTATTTTTTTTTAATTTATAGCACAGCACATAGGTCATGAAAGTTCAAGCAAGGAGTTTCACGCAATTGAAAAATTGTCTTAAAATGTTATCTAAACAGGAATTTCAATGAAATCTCGCTACATGTTACTTAAATACTCAATTAATATTTTAATCGATAGTTTTTTGTATCAAAACGTCGAAATTATTTGATTTTTTTTACACTCCGTCATGGCTGTATACCTACGTAAGTATTTGCCCTTAACGTTTCTGAACGAAACATTTTTATAATCTGTGGTGTAGGTGGAGCCCGCCATCCGCCTAAAATAAGTTCACGTATTTCGTAATAATAGTTGTGCTGCCGTGTGTATTAAATAATAATAATTATTTACTCGCAAATGTGATGAAAAACATTGTATGTTTCACGGGCGGGACGGACCTCGACTCAGAAAGCCCTCAGTCTTCGACTTCGGGCTTCAACTAGAGCCTCGATCGTAATTCCTTACTTACCGCCCTTAATACACAATGTACTATTGTGTACTACAGTACACGGTATGTTATTGATATCATCGTAATCAGCCTACAGTGTTAAGTACTAGAAATTACTTTGTCCACCAGTGCGGCACATTGGACATAGGAATTTTTAATAGTACGCCATCCAACTATATTTTCGGACACTCTCATTCACCAGCCTCTTTGCGAAGCTTAACGCTCCACCTAGCATGATTGCGTCTTACCTTATGTTGTCCGATTAGCGGTCGTCACTCAAGTCAACACGTCTGACCCAACGGTCACCATATTCATAACTATGTCGACAACAGTGGTTATTGGATTATTGGTTATTATTACATAAGTCTTCAAGATCGTCATCAGCCTATAATGTTCCCACTGCTGGGACACAGACCTGCTTTCTATGTGAGGGAGTGGACTGTAATCCACCACGCAGGCCCGGTGCGAGTTGGTAGATGACACATGTCTTCGTATTTTTAGTTCTAGAACATACGATCCTCCTCCTCTGTTTCCTCACGATGTTTTCCTTCACCGTTTTTTAGGGCAGTGGTGATGAAATAAATCACACAAAGTAATGCGCCTGCCTCGGTTCGAACCCACGGATTACTGCTCGTAAGTCGGAGCTGCTACCACAGGGCCACCGCTGCTCTTGCTACTACTAGTCTTCAAGATAAACAACAAAAAATGTAACTCATTCCAAGTGTCTTGAGTTAAAAAATGATTTCTTAGCAGTAGTTCTAGGTTGAAACCGTAAAATCTAAAATTCTGTGTGACTTCTGACAAAGGAGTGAGCATAACCAGTTTTTAAATGTATTGCCACCATAAAATAGTTAAAAAGTACATTTTTTTTTTAAAATAAACCTAGTTGTAGCATGTAGAAATAGCCTTACCAAAGCGATGCATTTTTGCTGATAATGCGTTGCAATAAGGATAAGCTCGGTACACTCCATACATTTTTTTATATATATGTAGGCGGTAAAATGGTTTCCCAACACCCTGCAAAAAATAAAAGCAAAAATCTATCAACAATGAAAATATTGTGCACGTTTTTAACATAATAAATAAAAAGTGGTATAATAAACAGAACGGGATTGATACGTAGATTGGAGAGAGATTTCCGTTAAAGATTTTGTTGCAGCATTTTTATTCTCATATTCATTAAATAAATGTACAGTCTTGTGATCAAACTGACTATTATTGTATACCCGTCTCACTTTAAAGAACGGTTCTAAAGGATAGAGGACAACGGACACTGAAACATACAACAGTAGGTACATTCGCAAAAGTCCGGTCTCCGAAGCAACATCCACAATTCATCCGTAGTGAAATTACTGAACCTTTTCTGATACTTTACGTACTCATATTTACTTCTTGAAATAAAAAAGAAAGAAAAACAAACAAAACAAATTATAATTTAACACGCGAAGACACTTCCGTAAAATACTGGAACGACGTTTAGAAGAACGTACTCATAAGCTAGATCTGGTGGCCTACGTCTTAAAGCCGTATTGTTTTACTCTTATTCCAGTGTGGGAAACAGACGGAGCTACACAGGATGTCTATCGCCATCTCTTTCCCACACTGGCAAAGGAGTAAAACAAAATGTTTTAATAAGTCAAGGTAGGCCATCTGTACTCATGACTTTAGATTTAATAGTACTGCAGCCTATTTCCCTTTCCATATAACCAAACTATCCAGCTACAACAGCGCTTTCAGCACTAATCAACGTGAATAAAGTGCTCAAGATTTATTAAACTCAACCAGTTTAAATTGTGTGCACGTTTTAGCTCAAGCAACTTGCCTGTAAAGGCTGACGACATTATTCATAATTCTCAAAACGCGACCACGGTTCATCAAGTCGACCTGAATTAGTTATGACAGTACCTACCTACCTCGAGCGAAGGTCCAATGTCGCTTGAATATATTAACACGAGCAACGCGGCGTGGGAGTGAAAGGACCAGAAATGCAATTTTTAATAAGTAGAACTGGGTTCGCTGGTGGAGGATGCCTTCTTGCATTAAGTCTGCCTACCTAGACCTATTATATCTATACTAATATTATAAAGCTGAAGAGTTTGTTTGTTTGTTTGCTTGTTTGAACGCGCTAATCTCAGGAACTGCTGGTCCAATTTGATTCTAATTCTTTCAGTGTTAGTTAGCCCATTTATCGAGGAAGGCTTATATATCATCACGCTAAGACCAGTACGAGCAGAGCAGCAATGAAAAATGTTGCGAAAACGATGGAAATGTGACGCAGACGAAGTTGCGCGGGACAGCTACTACTTACATAAAAAATAAAATATCAAGTGTTCGGTTTAGTAATAGGTACTCAGCCGCACTCTGAACTCTTATATTGCGACTCCTCCGTGACTCATAAAGTACGTTACGGCTGTCATTCATAGATCTTTGAAAGCTGTTACAAGAATGCAGAAGCCTGGAAGTCTGACAACCGGTTGTTCATAGAAATATCGTGTTACCGAGACGTAGTTAGTCGCTCCGTGTTAAATGCTGGTATTTATTTGCATCTGGTTACGCTGGAAGCTTATCTGAAAATACCAACTAAGTAATACGTGGTCATCTATCCACGTACTAGCTTAGGCACCGCGGCTTAATTTGAAGATTATTGATTGCTGTTAATGTTTAGCCACGAGCTCCTTTTTAGGGTTCCGTAGCCGAATGGCAAAAAACGGAACCCTTATAGATTCGTCATGTCTGTCTGTCTGTCTGTCTGTCGGTCCGTCTGTATGTCACAGCCACTTATTTCCGAAACTATAAGAACTATACTGTTGAAACTTGGTAAGTAGATGTATTCTGTAAACCGCATTAGGATTTTCACACAAAAATAGAAAAAAAAACAATAAATTAAGGGGGTCCCCATACTTAGAACTGAAAACCAAAAAAAAAATTTTCATCAAACCCATACGTGTGTGATATCTATGGATAGGTCTTCAAAAATGATATTGATGTTTCTAATATCATTTTTTTCTAAACTGAATAGTTTGCGCTAGAGCCACTTCCAAAGTGGTAAAATGTGTGTCCCCCCCCCTCTAATTTCTAAAGTAAGAGGAGGAAAATTCTGAAAATATTTAGGATTATAGAACGTAAAAAAACTATCAACGAAAATTGGTTTCAATAAGATATGATGTTTAGTTTTTGAGATATGGGACTTTTTCATCAAACTGCAGCAGTAACTTTGTTTTTCATAAACATACTATGAAAAACAAATTTAGTTTTGCGGTTGAGTGGAAGTTTACTAACTAATACTACTAACTAATGAATGACAGTTCAAAATATTGTTATTATATTGTTTGGAGCTATGGAACCCTGTGTGCAAGTAAGACTCGCACTTGGCCGGTTTTTTTACTTTTTTCCTTAGATCAAAGTTATAATTTTAAGCTCAGTTGTTGGTCTTTTAAGCCTGAAAGATTGAACAAAAATCGCTGCGACATTGGCCGCGTTAAGGGTACCCAAGTGTCTATAAAGTGGCGAATTAATGTTCTCAAAGCAAAGTTTTCTAAAAGATTTTTCAGCCTGTTGCGATGCGAGGAGATGGAGGGGTCAAAGTAAACTACATGTTAGTTACTACTCCAAGAGTCGATTACTCTTCCACCTTTAATTAGCAACATTATATACATGGTTACGACGTGATGTTATGTCGATAATCTACAATCACGTATTCACATACTATCTACCTTAGCATATTATACTACGTGCTGTACGTGACGTGCTGATGTACGTGACATCACACCACATCACCCCCTTAAATTTTAAAAAAAAAAAAATTTTTACAAGGTTTTTTTTTTTTTTCCTTTTTTTTTTCCCATTACAAACTATTACTCTAACTCTTACAATACAATTTTGTTCTATTCTTATGTACTATATCTATCTTATTTTTATACTTAATCACAACATTTGGTGACTCGTCTTTTATAACTTCAAAAGGTCCATTATAAATACATTCCAATTTATTGCCAGTTTCATTCTTAATCAAAACTAAATCACCTTCCTTATAGGTTACAGAATTAAGATTCTTATCATAACAATGTTTCCTAGCTAATTTACTCGCTATTAAATTCTCCCTTGCATCATTTTGTGCCCTTTGCAATCTGTACTTAAATTCTAAAGGATAATCATCAAAATTATACAATGGTTCAACACTTTCTCCTTGAAGACTACTTGGTAATCTGCATTTTCTTCCAAACACTAGCTCATAAGGTGTATATTTGGTAACAGTATTAACTGTCGTATTATAAGAAAAACACCAAAATGGAATCCAAGAACTCCATGATGATGGGTTATTATCCGTCTGTATCCTCAAATATGCACCTAATGTTTTATGTACATTCTCCAAAGAACCTATACTCTCATGATGATATGACGTCGACATGACTTTATTGATGTTCAAGATATCACATAGCTCTATCATTACTTTCGAAACGAATTCACTACCCCTATCCGTAGCTATTGTTTTCGGTATTCCATATCTCAAAACAAAATTCTCTGCCAAAGCTTTTGCTACCTCATTTGCGGATTTATTCTTTAACGGATAAGCCTCTACAAACTTCGTAAGTTCACATTGAAGAGTTAATATGTAAACATTGCCTCTTTCGTCTCTATCAAGGGGTCCTACTATGTCTAAATAAATCTTCTCAAACGATGTTGATGCAGTAGTCGTAATCGTCATGGGTTCCCTAGTATTCCTAGAATACTTTTGCTTACAACACTTATCACATTTACCAACGTACTCCACTACGTCTTTCTCTATAGAAGGCCAATAATAATACTTCTTTATATTATTCACCATCCTACGTATTCCTGCATGACCACTCGTGGGTAAAATATGGAAATCATTCAAAATAACCTTCTTCTCATCTTTCCCTTCTATTCTCCGTAAATCCTTCACTACACACAGTTTAAAATCCCCACAAATCGAACTTCTATTTTCCTTTAAATATTTTGCCATTCTTGTAATAAAATCAACGTTATAACGATTCTTCATAATAATTACTTCTTTAATGCCTTCTTCAATACAAAAACTGACTATGTCTTTCGATAACTCGTCTCGCGAAATTCCCGATAAAGATTCATAGTTTACATAAATACTCGAGTTTTCTGGCATATACACTAAATTGCGCGACTTTGAAAATATCTGCCTACAACCATTATTATTATTGTTGTTATTATTATTGTTACGTAACATTTTCTCCCAATCATCTAAACAAATCTCAATGTCATTTCCTTGCTTCTTAAGCACTTCCACGATCCTAGGGTGATCAGTCCCAGATACCACGGAGTCCCTATCACAAACATTTGGCTTTCCCAACTGCTTGTACTGCGCCCTCGTCATTACGGATATCGTCTTTTCCCGTATCAATTTCAAATCCTCACTCGTTATCACTATTCTAGAAAGTGCATCCGCTAGTACATTCTCTTTGCCCTTAATATATTCAACCTCAAAATCATACTCCTCTAAACACAAACGAAACTTAGTCAACCTACTAGATGGATCTGTCATGTTAAACAAATACAGTAATGGCCGGTGATCCGTCTTTACAACGAACCTCCGTCCGTACAAATACGGTCTAAAATACTTAACTGACCAAACTATTGCCAACAACTCCTTCTCTATTATCGGATAATTTAACTCACTCTTCCCTAACGACCTACTAGCATATGCGATGGGTTTTCCGTTCCCATTACACAACACACTCCCTATTGCATATCCAGAACTATCGGTTTGCAATATAAAAGTATTGCTATCAGAAAAATCAGGATAATCCAACACCGGTGGACTCATTAACGCTTCCTTAAGCAACAAAAACGACTTCTCGCACTCATCGGACCAACTAAACACAACACCTCTCTTACACAGCTTATTCATAGGTACCACTATATCAGCAAACTGTGGTATGAATTTCCTATAATAATTCGCAAACGCTACAAATCGCTTTACCTCATCAACCGTCGATGGACGCGGATAACCTCTAATAACTTCTACCTTCTCTGGATCTGGTGAAATACCTTCGGCCGATATTACATGCCCCAAATAAAGCACTTGCTTCTTCAAAAATTCACATTTAGACGGATTCAACTTTAGATTTACTTCCCTCAAGTGTGAAAATACTGATATTAGGTTCCGATTATGTTCATCTAAATTCCGTCCAAAAATAATGAGATCATCCAAATAAATCAGACACCTATCGTAATTCAATCCAGACATGGCCACAGTCATTAATCTACTAAACGAACTCGGACTTATCTTCAAACCCATTGGTAACCTACACATTTGATACTGCCCCTTGTCTGTTGTGAAAGCAGTATACTTCCTACTACTCTCCTCCAAAGCACACTGATAATAAGATTGTGATAAATCACAGTGACTAAAGTAAACTGCGCCTGACATCGAATCCAAAATCTCAGTTATATTCGGCAATGGAAACTTATCATCCTGTATCTTTTCATTCAACTGCCTATAATCTATAACCACTCGCCATTTCTTCTCCCCACTACGATCCGTCTTTTTGGGTACCACCAAAACAGGACTAGACCACTCACTAACCGCCTCTTCAATGATATTACTCTCCAGCATCTCCTGCACTTGCCTATCAACCTCCTTCTTCTGTGCATAAGGTATCCTATACTGCCTCTTGTACACCGGAGCAGCACTCTCTTTCAAGCGTATAGACTGCTCATATACGTTAGTGACAGCTAATTTATCACCCGGGAGATGAAAAACATCCGAAAACTTTGCACACACTTGCTCAACCGACAACCGCTCCTCGGCGTTCAAATAGTCGAGTTTAAGTAAAGAAAGTACCTCTTCTACACGCTCAACGTCCGTCCCTGGCTTCACGAAATTACAACAATCAAAATCACTCAACGGACAAACTTCCACACCGGACATACTACACACAACTTCCTCGGAGTTCGTATTTAAAATCCTAACGGGTACCATCCCGCCTTTAGGCCTTACTAACACACTAGCCAAGAAAACGCCTTTCCGCAATTCTTGCCTAACTACCACACAATCTTCCGCTCTGTTAACGGGGTAATACCTAACCACCTCACAACGCGGTGGAATAGTCAACAAGTAATCATAGGACTTAAGTGGCATCGAAACCACCCGTCGTCCACGATCCCTAAGAGAAAACCTATTCGCCGAAAAATCTATAATACCACCATACTTCTGCAAGAAATCCTGACCTAATATACCAACCGACTTACATGGCAAATCATCAAATATATAAAACTTATGCGTGAAAGAACACCGTCCACACTCCAACATTAAAGATACATAACCTATAGCCCTCAAACTACCTCCTACACCATTAATCACTAATTCTTCCTTAACTACCTCACAGCACAAAGCATTGTTCAACAAGAAACCACTTTTTACAGCCGATATCGACGCGCCCGTATCTACTAACCATTCCGCATTTATATTATTCACTAGAAAATTAACCCAATTAATACTATCGCAAGCTAAAATACGCTTAGTCTCGAAAAAACTGCAACTGGTGGTCAGTCGCTTCATTACGTCGTGACATTGACGTTCCGCCTGAGTCAGCATCACTACGCGCATGCTCGAAATACGCTACACGCTTCCGACCTTGTTGAGTCGAATGACCACGATGAGCATTATTGCTACGACCGCGCATTCCACGATTATGCCATGCGGTGGCATTTTTGCGCGTACGCTCAACAGCTGTCTTATGTTGCGCGTATCCATTTCCTACTGTAGACCGCCTATAACCATTTCCGCGACCTCTATTATCAAAACCACCCCTCGCGGGCCAACGCTGATACGCCATGACCTGTGCCGACGATGCACAACCTTCGTCTTCTGCTACCCTGATCGCATCCTTCAAACAAGTCAAATTCCGCGCCGTAATGATCGTACCTAAACGCTGATTGCGAAGCCCGTCAGCAAACTTCCTGATCGCGTATTTTTCGTTCAACGGCCGCAAAATCTCATATGCTTCCGAACTTTCCCCGGCTTGAGAAATAGTCAAATTAACCATTAACTTCTCTATCTCAGCCCCAAAATCCGCGACCGACCTATCATTCTGCCTAGCGCGAGCAAGCTTCGCTTGCACAGCTACGTCTGACTCTACTGTTAACAAATGCTTCTTCATATCAGCTAACAGACAATCTACCGTTGCGTAAGTAGAGGACAACCGAATCCTAGCACCCTGGGTAAGTCGTGTTGTCAAAACAAATTTAATTAAAAGAGCATTATCTGCTTCCACTAACATAGAACTATATAATCCTATGGCATCAATCAAGTCTTGCGTAACTTGCTCATCGCCACTCATCTTCGGGAGTAGGCCAACTGCCGTTCTCAAAGAAAACTTTTCCGCCGCCATGTTTTGTTCCGTTTCGGTTCCGCTCTCAAACTTAACAGTGTCTACGTATAACGCTTCTATCTTACATACCAACTGAGCCAGTTCTTCCGAGAACTTACTAGATTCTGAAACTATACACTTAAATTTACGATAGAGCGCTTTCACCTCACTGATCTTACTATCAAAATTTCTGCCTTTTCGCCTACTAGGGCCTAACTTGACAATAGATTCCCTTAATAACTTAAGTTGCACAAATAACGACGTTAACTCCACTTCCATTTAAATCAATGTCTCCAAATTTAATGATGACCGCAAGCACCGACACACACTTATTCACATTCACATAAGAAACACTCACTTCGTTCCTCCGACGGCTCCTGGTCAAACCATCTGTACAGCCTTCTGGACTTCCCGCTGTCTCATCTTTTCTTCAATCCAGTTGTGGTGACATCTCCGATACATGCGAACCGCCAAACCTATGATGACAACTGCCATACACACAGCCACAAACAGCAACACGGTCTTGATAACCGCCAGCTGCTCCTGCGTAGCCGTTGCGGTATTTGCACCACTCGTAGACGCCTGGGCAATAATCACCTCTTCCTTGGACGTCGTGCTCCCCATGGCCTGTGACGCGACGCGACTGACGTGATACTCAACGAAGACAATCAAACCGCGAACCACGAACCGTGACTAGCTCCTGGTCGGACAACTATAACGCCGTCCAGCCGACTGGCAGGGTCGCCATGCGATGCGAGGAGATGGAGGGGTCAAAGTAAACTACATGTTAGTTACTACTCCAAGAGTCGATTACTCTTCCACCTTTAATTAGCAACATTATATACATGGTTACGACGTGATGTTATGTCGATAATCTACAATCACGTATTCACATACTATCTACCTTAGCATATTATACTACGTGCTGTACGTGACGTGCTGATGTACGTGACATCACACCACAAAGTATGGGTTAAAAAGAGATTACGTAAGGTTGTTTGGGTTTTTTCGGGTCACATTTTTCAGGGGTAAATTTGGAGGAAAGGGTCGGGAGGAAAGTTTTGTGGGACGAGATACTTACTATAATATTCTTTGTTATGTATTTGCTTTTGGCGTCATTGAATACAGAATTTACGAGGGTGTTTCTATATTCTGTTTTCGACTTAAGCAGTCAATTCAAAGGTATTACAGGCTATGGAGAGTTATATCGCTAGACAGTATTTTTTATAAAACTAATTTAATATGAACAGACCTATAATCAGAAGTACTACCTTAGTGATCTCCCAATATTTTTTTCAGATATTTTTGGTAACGGACGCGACATATAGGGCCTGCCTAAAAAGACACTATGTAGTAAATAACAAAATCAACCATCATCACCACTTAACATCACTTCTTACTAACATATACTCAACCCCACATGGAACGCCAACAAATCCGTCCGTCGAAATCATTCTCTTCAGCATTTGAAACAGATAAGCAACAATTCAATCTGATCATACAATACAAAGGGTTCGACCAGGGACCCTCGTTCTTAAGGAACCCTATTCCCAAGCAACTTATCAACAAGTACGGAGAAATCTTTTATTCACTACTACATAGTTCTATTTCGTTTGGCACGTATTGAATTCTTGTAGCTTTGTTGCTGGTGTTTTACTGGCTTTTTTTGTCTTTTTGTCGGTTTAAAATTGGTCCTTAGAGACATTGAAATAAACAGTTGGGATATTTTTATTGACATTAGCTTAAAAATTGAAATTTTCTCATATTTTTATTCCAGATAAAATTTGATTCATACTTTTTTATCCAGCTATGGTAGGTTGTTATTCAACCACTGGATTTATTGTAATCAAATAATTTTCATGATCACCAATATCATGAAAGTTCACAATTATTACACAAAACATGTGTTAATTTTTGGATCTCCTGTTACAGGCTGTGGCAAAAAGAAAGGATACTTCCCATTCTTCCATCATCTGTTCAAAGTCTAACACTGCAGTAGCCGTTAGACGCATATTTCACAATTACGAATAATGAGAAGTGACAGGCTGTTAGCGCCGCACCTAATAGCGTAACACCGTACTATCACATTCTCGCAGGTATCTAGAGGTAGGTGAAAACCATTACACATTTCTTCAGGTAGTAGACAACTCGGCATGTACATTCTTCTTCGTCTTCTTTGCGTGTCGATGGACTCAAATAATACCCTCTATGACCGGGTGAAAAATACCAAAATACGGAGACGAACGAGACTCACGGACATAGCGAAAGTGATAGCAAAAAGAGAGTGGAAGTGGGCGGGCCATATATGCCGTAGACTGGATGGAAGATGGGGGATGAAAATGCTGGAGTGGAGACCACGGACGGGATGGAGGAATGTGGGAAAACAACCGACAGGTGGACAGACGATCTCATTAAAGTAGCCGGATGAAACTGGACAGCCATGACACATAACTGCCAAAAGTGGAGAGATTTGGAAGAGACCTACACTCAGCATTGCGTGGCGAACAGTCTATGGCCACCTACACAGCTCTTTCGTTAGGTTCGTTTTAAATCCTGGAAGAAGCAGGTGGCTGTGGAGGATGGGATTCCTTTAAGAAATGACAAGTCAATGTTTGTTGAGGAGTCTAAGTTTTAGGTGGTGTATTTACAACTACCACAAATTGTGTTGGGAGTGAAATAAGGCGACCAAAAATAAGGATGGGGGCATTAAGTCCCTTTGTTTTATTTCATAAAAATAAGCCTGGGGTACTCGGCTTATTTTTATGAAATAAAACAAAGGGACTTAATGCTAAATATACCTATGACTATTATCTTTATCTATCTTCCAGCCGAAAATGGTTTAGATATAGGTACTTTACGGCTAATTTGGGAGCAATAATGTACTTTTATATATTATTTTGATGATCCCAAAGCCAAAGTAAAATTATTTTGAATGAAAATGATATTTTGATTTGTTTTTGTTTCATTTCTTATTTTATTTCTATTTCACCACACATAGTACGTGTAAATGTAAATGTGCAGACTTCAGTACCCCAAAACATTTCTAAAGATACTAAACAGCATATACAAATGACACGCAAGCCCAGTGAGCAATAAAACATTAATATTCCACACTGCGTCTTCGATATTTCACCAAGTTTAGGGGAACCAGGAGCAAATACGTACCAGGAAATTCTCGTTTAATAATAGTCCCGTGAGTTGTATGGAATTCTTTTATTACTGTGGTTACGTGCTGTTACGAATCATGGAGGAAATATGTATGGGAGTATGTGCGAAATACATTGAGGAGGCACTTTAGGGGATTGTAGAGCAGCTAGATATAGTTAACATTGTTAAAAATCCCTTCACTGGTATCGAGTAGCTTGGTTGTGAATGTCAAATAACCAGTCATACTGCAAGTCTACCCCAAATATATTTGGGCTACGGCTAGGCAGATTATGATGATTAAGAGACATTGTATTACTTTTGTAATTTTGCCAAATGTTTAAAATGGTCGAAATCCCAACAAACCCTAAACAAAACACTCACGAGTTTTAAACCATTGATTGCAGACGGTTTATAGTCACATATCAAAAAACGATATATTCTGTTACTAAAATTGCAAAAATCCCGCCCACAACAGACATATTATACAATTATTCATACAATAAATATGAAATCTACGTCTAAATATAGTTTCTATCATAACAACCTGAAACCTGAAACATTTTCCCCAACATACCTACCGTCGGAAAACAAAAATATTTTATAACACAAGAATTCAGCAAAAGTTCAGCACTGGAAATAATTTTAGACTTGATGACATTCGGAATTCGAGATATTTCGGAATTTTGCTGGACATTTCCATAACAGTCCAAAAAACGTTCGGACACGTGGTCGCACTAAATATCTGCTGGTATATTATTTGTGGTCGGACCAAGCCATTAATATGGTCGCGTTGTCAGCTCAATGAATCGAAATTAAATATAAAAACTTTTATTGCCAGTTTTGAACGCAATAATATCGTTCAATTCCAATTTGGATTGTGTCAGAACCAAGGTTTGCACTTTAAAAATATTGATATTCTGTTTTGCATCTGCCTGGTTAGACCAGATTCCGTTCATAGAAATTTGAAAAATCCTAGACCACACGTTAAATTAATACATGTTCAAAAATTTGAAATTAAAGCCTACGATGAAATTTGTTTTACTCTGTAAATATTTACAAAAGTACGTATCATCATCATCATTCATAGCCTCCCCCAAGTGTCGCCACATTGACCGGCCCCGTGCGACTCGCATCCAGCAGATCTCCCTAACCTTCACCAGGTCATCGGTGCACCTAGTGGGAGGCCTTCCAACGCATCGTCTTCCGGTTCGCGGTCGCCATTCCAGAAATTTTCGGCCCCATCGGCTATCTGTTCTGCGAACAATGTTCCCACTGCCACTTAAGTTTGGCAATTTTTCGAAAAAGAACGTATCGAACTACATTAAAACATTCATATTTAACTCTAAGAACTCTATTTGTTTACATTTACGCAGAATTATTCGAATGTCAAGTATAATTTGACATTACTAAGAGATAGTACCTATTAACGTCTCCAATAGTGCCCCTTCAGGCAGGGTAGGTGCTTAAATTAATTCAAGTTATGCCGGACGGACGCCCGCTGTTCAAGGGCTTGTCATCTCCAGATAGCCCGACGGTTGGACGTGACAATCCTAAGTTTAGACTCCGGACTCCGGACACTTACTGCCATTTCTTGTCCGGATTTCCTCATTACTGATTATGTCCGGAGTTTGAAGCCCTTTCTTGTAACCTTTAAATTTTATACGCGAGATTTGAAGTTGTGAAGTCGTTATGAAGATTTATGAAAGTGGGGTGAAAGGAGCAATTTTTGGGTGAAATTCTCAGGATTGTGAGATGACTTATAAGATTGTAGAAAAATAATGGCGACCTCAAATCATTTAAAGTAGGTACTGAAAGGTATGAATTGTAGATTTCATCCTCAATCTCTTTTATTTTACTTAAAAAATATTATCGTACCTATACTGTGCAAGTTAATATCTCCAACATTATTAAGCAGGTGAAATTGATGGCATTTATTGCTTGGACAAGGGTAAATTTACTTATATATCTTGGTGTTGTTTTCAATATTATCTTAACATAACGCTCCTGTAACAGTATTTTGAGGGTTGTCTCGTGCAATCTAGCAAGCCCTATATTTATGCACTGGATTTCTGTTCACTTCGGGAACAAAAAATGACGAAAGAATGTATGTTATTTTATACGTCAATGTTTTTTTTTTTTTTTGTTGACATTTTTTTGATGATATTTATGAATGTATGTGTGAAGTTTTTCGCCAGTTTTGTTTAATTCAACTGCAATAGCAGCCAGCTTATTGCCATCCGACGGGCAAAAATCCAGACTCCGACGCTGCTTATGATAAATTGCCAACGAAAACACCAAAAACACTTCCCGACTCGGGAATGGAACCCCAACATCATAGTCAGCAGTCGCGATTGCGACTACTAGACCAGTGCGACAGTCACAGTATCTTACCAACCGAAATATCTTACATCAAGTGCAAGTAATTCTCCATGCAGTTAAGAAAACACTTCCAATCAATGGCTGTAGAGGCGTGAGTAGTTTGTTTTAAAAGTTTTATTACATTCTCCAGACTCTCGTGAAAAGATCGAACTTACTTACTTAAACTTTAAACTCTTTTGCTCCGAAACGGTTTTAGCTTAGCTTGCGATTCAATCGAATCTACAGTCACTTCATCGAATATGTTGTCCTGATTTTAGATAATCGTCGACAATTTATTCTTCGACGATTTAATGGGAGCAAGGTTTCTTGTAGTAGGTTTTAACAAATCATAAGATTTGAAAATAAGGTATCGTTAGTCGAGTGATCGCAAGCTCGACTGCTGATCATGTTGTCAGGCAAAGAGCTATCGGCGCGTTCGTGTTCCACGCGCGCCTCAAAGAGATGTCAGCAAATCGGAAGGGGTCCGAGAGGGCCGATGCCTGCCAGGGCTGCGGGTTGTTCGAAAGAGATACCGTGCCCCTGGAACGCAAAGGGCTAAGAAGGAACATGGATGGGTTTTGGCCAGTCAAGTCTGACACTCCCTTCCGCTCCGCCCAGAGCGGAAGAAGTCATTTGATGATTTCCCATCATAAAAAAAAAAAAAGCCAAAGAGCTATTGGGTTTTTGCCATCAGAAGCAACCACGGAGTCTTTAGCCGTGCCTGGTTCCTGGGATTAGGCTCGCCCCTATTACATAAGACTTTAACATAACTGGCGACATGTGGTTGTACTATTAGGTACACCTCTGCCTATCCGTACTCGGGTTACAAGCGTGATGTTATGCACATGGAACTCGTGCTATGGACTTATCAACTTGGAATTTTACTTATCATTGGTTTGGCTAAATTGTATTCTTGTCGCATAACTTTCGTAAACAACAAACGTAAAACAGCAGGTAAGTTAATAATAACATTAAATGTTGATGTTGAAAATATGGATAGATGGAGAGGGAGAGGAAGACCAAAGAAAAGATGGATGGATTGTGTAAAAAATGATATGAAGGGTAAAGGAGTAAATGATAGCATGACGAATGATAGAGGAGAATGGAGCAAAGAGACGTGTTGCACCGACCCCAAATAAAATGGGAAAAGGGCAGGAAGATGATGTTGATGTTGGAACCAAATTTGTTGATTTTATTTAACTACTGCGTAAATATTTTTCTGTGCACTTTATGACTAAATAAATCGAAATCACAAGCATTCGAGCGTATGAGGCAGTGAAAATGTTTTTCGACACAGCGTCTTTCGCGACTACTTCATTCGAGTCCATGAGCTTTCGAACCTGTGAGGCAGTGGAAAAATAATTCGCAACATCGTGTGTCGCAACAGCAGCGTTCGAAACAACAAAAAAGGGGTACCTTTCAAACTACATGTGCTACTTACAAGTATACAGCCGGGACCATGTCTAAGTTCAAGTACAAACTTAGTGGCGTTTGTAAATCTCAACCTTAGATCATCAACTACTCAGCCATGGTATTTTCAGAAGGAAGCAACCATCTTCGTCGGTTCATTTTTATGATTATATTTATATTATATAGTTTTCATTATTATACTATAAAAGACGATACGATCTTGGCACAAAAATAACACTAAACAACAAACGTTCCTATAAAGACGTGACCTCTTTACTTGGTCACTCGCACTCCATATTCAGCTCTCCACACATAAAATTGTCACGTCACTGCTAAAGCAACGTCGTAAAAAAAGAAAAAATAAACCCTTTGACGTCAAGTCAACTTGTTGCTGTCGTGTTAGACGTTGCGTCACGTCGTGTCATGATTGTCAACGTCAGCTGCGCGGTTTTCAGTTTTTCACTCGTGTTTTGTTTTTCAATAATCTGTTTATTTGCTTCCAGGTTGGTAAGGACTTGAAGATTGAAAAAATTTATGATAGTATGATCTTGTTTAAGATAGGCCAACCGGTCTTACCAAGGGCTATCGTATTATCCAGTACTTACCGGGTTGTGGAGGGAGATAGGCAGTCGCTCCATGTAAAATTCTGGTATTCAGCTGCATCCGGTTGGACTGGAAGCCGACCCCAACATACTTGGGAAAAGGTTGGCAGATAATGTTAATCTTGTTAAGGTAGGTATGAACACCCACATAGTTATGTTATTGTCCCATGTAATAAATATGAATTTAAAAATATACATTCTTGGTCCCGGCCCGGAGGTCCAACCAAGTACCTTAGAATGCTTGTAACCACTATTATAGAACAACGAGGCAAGGCAGCCATATTAAACATTGTTTATTTTCCTTATTCAAGTAAACCTTTAACAGTTCCTACCTACAAAATTGGAATAAAATTAACAATATACATAGATTTTATTTAAATATTTTCCAGCATTTTAGTTCATCAGTATTCAGTTTCAAAGAAAACAAACGCATTCTAAATAAGTGTGCAGAAATTCAGGTTCATATTCAAAAGGAATACAAATATTGAACATGAAATAACGTTTTTGTTTTCAAGAATTTAATTCGTTCCGATATTCTGAAATGTTACTATTTATTTCCTCGAACCCTTTTGTTGCAAATAAGAAAGGAAATGCAGAAATTAATAATCCTTTTGCAACGTACCTATATATTATTTGCAATGGAAAATCTTGTGGAACAGGTAATGAGTACAGTCGATGACAAAAGTGCGGTCTTTTTGAAATTGTAATTGTTTTAAATCGCGATACTTACATTGTCACTTATGAAATATTTTCCGTGATTGTTTATTATTGTGAGCTCCCACTCCTCGCCCCCCCCCCCACTCCCTTGCCTAAGTGACAGTGTAAGTTTAGTTACAAACCGTGAAAGCTTTAAACAGTGTTTTAAATAGCATCGTAACAGTTACATAATTCTTGGATAAAATATATATGTATAAAAAATTCTTCTATGTACAACTGAAATATCAGAGATATTTTCATCACTAATGCGCTGCTGTCCCAAAGAAAAAACAGAAACTAGATTACAGCAATCCGGCTTGATAGCAGATATACTTGCTGATATGCATTCATAATTATTGTAAATACAAATTAGTGTTTGTCTCCAAAATACATATGCCATGTATGAAGTACGAACTACTACTTGCGTCATTGACTGTACTGTAGTATAAGTTGCATAATACAACATTGCAATCATAAGCGGCTTATTTATTGTGAACGAGACGGCTCTTTTGTAAAGGGCTATCGGAATGTACATATATTAAGTATATTAAACGTGTCTGCGTTCAACGTTACATCATTAACCAATTTTATTATTGGATCCTTTTCTTTATACATTTAAAATGAAAAAAAAATATTCTGGACGAATACATAACCTTCACAATACTCTTTCACCTACTTTTTCAGAAGTCGGTTAAAAAATATGATTTACAGAAAAAAATATTCAGGAAAGACAAGTCATGTAGACTTGTCTTTCCTGAATATTTTTTTCTGTAAATCAGGTGCATTAAGGACAGGAGCTCTCATTATATAAAATAAAAATATTAAAAAGCCAACGTCACGTGGTATTCCCAAGTGGTCACCCGACCAATTACCAACCACGCCCGATATTGCTTAACTTCGGTGATCGGTACGAGAACCGGTGTTCTGAACATGGTATACCATGGACGTTGGCGACAGTGCAGCTGGAATTATCCTCCACTATCAGTCCACGTTTGACGCTTTTCAATATTTCTGTAATTACATTTATTGATCTGTTACTAATAATACAAGTGCAATCGCAAGTGTACCACTTAGTGCATACAACTACGTCTAGAACTGACTTCCAGGAAGAAGGTGTAGCGATGAAAACTCGTTTGTAACCCGTTTCATTCACTTAAGTCAGTCGAATCAACTCAGCCGTTCATAGCAAGACATAGGCCTCTCCCAAGCTGCAACACCACACCCTGTCGTCCACTATTTGCATCCAGTCTGTCATAACCACATTTTAAAGTCGTTGATCCATCTAGCTGGAGGGTGTCCCACGCTCTGTCGAATATTGGTAAAAGTAATTGATTCAGCCTTTGGATATAATTGAACAGATTGGCTTAGCTGCCTTTTTTTTAAGTTGTTGGTCTATCTAGCTGAGGCTTTCCTATTCCTCGGTGGTTCTTAAAAACAGAAATACATACTTTTTCTCTCTAAAATTATCATAAAAGTTGCTTTGAGTCAGCCAGAAAATCTTTGCAAATAAAACAAAACATATTTGATCAAAAAGCCAACGTCACGTGGTATTCCCAGGCGGTCACCCATCCCAGTACTAAACACGCCCGATGTTGCTTAACTTCGGTGATCGGAACGAGAACCGGTGTTCTCAACATGGTATGGACGTTGGCGACAATGCAACTGAAATTGCGCTAAACTATCAGTGCATTTGGCAGTTTTCCAATCATTATTTATTTCTGTAATTAAATTCATTGAACTTTCGTTATCAATACAGTTATAGTTCCTACTAGGTTTGCCTGGGAATTTCTCTAGTGACGTCATCCATCATCTAGGATGTCTTAGTGAAGATGAAAGCTAATCAGAGGGGTTAGCAACCGATACACTAATTTAGTTAAGTGAAGGCACTATGAGCTGAACTGGAAGGATAACAGGTTTTGCCTACAGTATTTACTGTAGGGAAGACGTGTTCTTGATCGAGGACCGAGAATCGGCCAACATAAGGTAAAAGGTAGGACATCCACAGGCTAGGCTGAGCGAAGCTCTTTGCCAGGGTTGCTGACAGGTGGAGGAGAATGTGCAAAGCAATGGTGAAGCTCATGATGCTGACAGGGCTGTGAAAGTTCTTGAGCGACGACCGTGATCCGAAAGAAGAAGTTCGGGGTGTCATCCCACAGGGTAGACCAACGGCCTAGGTAGCCACGTGGGAATCTAAATGCTAGAGCAATGAACGTCCTTCGGATAAAGATGACACAGATAAACATTTACTTGAAAAATCAGAAAAAATAGCAAAACAAAATTGTAGGAAAAGTGACAGAGCTGAAACTAAAACAAAAGATATTTTCAACAAAAAGCCAACGTCACGTGGTATTCCCAGGCGGTCACCCATCCCAGTACTAAACACGCCCGATGTTGCTTAACTTCGGTGATCGGAACGAGAACCGGTGTTCTCAACATGGTATGGACGTTGGCGACAGTGCAACTGAAATTGCGCTTTATTATCATTGCATTTTGGCAGTTTTCCAATAGGAAAGACTTATATCTGTGTCCATATTAATAGTTCATTGATCTGCCACAGCTAACAGATACTATAACATTGCAAACTGCGTAGTTGTGCCCATGACCATGAATGTAATCTATCGGAATTGCAATGAAAGTTCGTTCACACATTCGTTGCAATAATGAAGTAAAACCAGCTCATAACAACGCTGATATAAGAATATCACAGTCTCAAGGCACGATAGTAGCAATAACAACTTTGATTTGAGTAGTGCATTCAAGGTCGCAGGCTATACATACAACTCAAACTACAAGCCAAGCAAGAAATAATGCTAAAACATTTAAAAAAATCTTTATATTAAAATGTTGGAACTTCGATCTTCAATATTTTCTTAACCAAAAAAAACCAGGTATATGAACTACCAGGTAAAATAAAAAAACCGGCCAAGTGCGAGTCTTACTCGCACACAGGGTTCCATAGCCCCAAACAATATTTTGAACTGTCATTCATTAGTTAGTAGTAATTTCATCAATCATTAGTTGGTAAACTTCCACTCAACCGCAAAACTAAATTGGTTTTTCATAGTATGTTAATGAAAAACAAAGTTACTGCTGCAGTTTGATGAAAAAGTCCCATATCTCAAAAACTAAACATCATATCTTATTGAAACCAATTTTCGTTGATAGATTTTTTTACGTTCTACAATTCTAAATATTTTCAGAATTTTCCTCCTCTTACTTTAGAAATTAGAGGGGGGGGACACACATTTTACCACTTTGGAAGTCGCTCTAGCGCAAACTATTCAGTTTAGAAAAAAATGATATAAGAAACCTCAATATCATTTTTGAAGACCTATCCATAGATACCCCACACGAAGGGGTAAAATTAAAAAAAAAAAATTGGTTTTCAGTTCTATGTATGGGGAACCCCAAAATTTATGTTTTTTTTTCTATTTTTGTGTGAAAATCTGAATGCGGTTCAGAGAATACATCTACTTACCAAGTTTCAACAATATAGTTCTTATAGTTTCGGAAAAAAGTGGCTGTGACATACGGACGGACAGACAGACAGACAGACAGACAGACATGACGAATCTATAAGGGTTCCATTTTTTGCCATTTGGCTACGGAACCCTAAAAATGGTCTGATCAGCTTGAAAATTACTATATTTATGTTTCTTGATTGAATTAATAAAAACGTTTTTCAACGTTTTTGGAAATTCCACCCCTCAAACGACAAAAGGGTTGGCATTTTTTTTTATTTTTGTTTAGAAGAGTTAGCACGTTTGTATGGGCAAATAAGCTAAAAAACTTTCTAGGGGATCTGGGAAATTCGCACAAAAGACATTTGCGCGAAGGACACTTGCGGGCAACCCCTTTTGCGCGAAAAGACACTGCGCGCATGGACTTTTGCGCTCATGGACATAATAGACATTTGCGCGACTTATATTTGCCCGACAGACACTTGCGGGAGTCAATGGCTTTGGGTGGCATTTACGTGGTTTTCCGGGTTTTCCGGCTTATAACAAAATGAGATTTTTCTTTGGCGCCATAGTAGTTTTTCATTTTCTAGGTGCAAATAATGAAATTTAAAATACACAATTTCTCAATAACCTCCCTTACGCTACGGCTGGCATTTATTTAAGGGAGAACTGTTTCTCACATGGGCAGTTTTTGTTGCATGCTCCGGAGTGAGCTCTCAGAGTAAATTAGTAATTTTAGCCCCAAAAGGAAACACCGCAAACGTCGTTTACAAAGAGGTGATAGGATAATTCATTATTAACATAGTTTTCCGAGATTTAAATAGTTTTGTTTAAACTGAGTATTTTTGAATTAAAAAAACTTGTAAGCTCATTTACACCATTAACTATATCGAAAGGCGTGGATGAATGACCGGGTTATTTGAGCTACGGCATCGCAGCTCGGAAGACTTGTTTAAAATAAAATCTGGTTCAACCCATTTAGGCCACTAAAATCTAAAAAAAAAATACGCTGTAATATACTTTTTTTGGCTTCTTCCTTTGAAAATCACAGCCTTTTACACAACCATTTATCCTATACTTACAATTACGTGCGAGCGAAGCCGCGGGCAACAACTATTTTATTATATTATTTATAACGTTTGTTATGTTGCACACACGTTTTCTTTAATTAGAGATTGGCACAAGAAATGGGAGCAGTAGGTGAATTCGGACTGTGGGTGATGATAATGATGAACCCATCAGAAACACCACTACTAAATAATATAATATAATAGTATTTCCAGTGTCTTATGGAAGACTCTATGCATATTTAAAATCATGCGAAATCCAAAACCCATATCCGACTCAAAGGACCAAAGAAGTCAATTAGCAATCCAATTCGTCGACCAAGACCTTAAGTACCCAAAATTCAACCTAATTTGATAATAAAAAAAACCTTTCACCGTGTGATTTACAAACAAAATTGTGGGTATTTGATAAAACGGTGCTAACGAGCTGGGTCGGGGAAATGGTGACATTATAATAATTTGAGAATTTGACTCCACTTTGTTGTTACTTGATTTTATTATGGCACGGTGATATGTCATTTGAGAGTTTTTCAGGTCATGATTGATTGGTTTACTCTTGATTAAAGTGAGCAATGTTTGGAAGAAAAAACATGTAAAGAAATAGATAATTTAACTGTCTTGAAAATTGCTACTTATTTTGTAGAATAGAATATATTTTTTTGTACATCAATGTTGAAACATAACAGTTTTACAATACTCAAAACCGGTAAAATGGTAATTTAAATAGTCAATATTTTGTTTTTTTCATAGATTGTTTCTATTTTTATTGGTTTTACTTTAAATAACTACTATATACATTACAACGATTAACAATAATAATAGTAAAGCTTGCTAATCAAAACTGAACACGAAAATAAAGGATTCTGAGGGCGATCTATAACAAAGCGAAGCATAAAATTTCTTTTTCATAGAGATCATCAAAAACCAACATATTTTGCTATTTCTTTTACATTCTTCTTTTCAGGATTCTATCCGATTTGCATTTTTTGTTGTTTGTAACTTTGATAATTAAGTAAAGACTGAGTCATCCGCTGAGTCGTTAAGTAATACAGTAAGAATGTGCTGAATCATGAAGGCTCGTCCATTAGGGCCACTTCTGTAGAACCCGTTGTTTTGACCCAAATCTGGATAAGATCTAAAGTTAAGCCAGAAAGGGATCAACTCATCTCTAAACTTTAACTAGAGATGAAATTAATATATCTTTTGATTGTTGATAAGTCATGTACAGTCGCCAAAGGAGATAAGTAACCAAGTTCTCATACTATTAGTGTAAGAACTTGGTAACTTATCTCCTTTGCAGACCGTACTTAGATATTATTTCAGATGGTATGCGGCAGGCCACGAAGGAGATGGCGGGATGAACTTAATGTTTTGCTTGAGAATTGGAAAGAAGCACCGTTGAAAGGAATGGAGGGAGGCCTTTGCTCAGCTGTGGGACAATACAGGCTAGCTATAATAAATGTAATGGTATAGAAAAAGTTATTTCTATGAGCGATAACTGATGTAAAAAAAAAACAAATGTATAGGACTGACGTACACTACCGTTAAACTTTACCAACAAATGTTGAAGTCGTTGTTTAAATATAAAACGAACACCACCATTGTCTAAAGACCCTATTCTTTGGACAATGGTGGTGTTGCATTGTTGTTTTTATGTGTTTAAAGGAAAAGTAACTCGGAGGAGCTCGTGATTAAATATTAACAGCCGCACGGGTCGATCTTTAAGGTTAAGCCGTGCCTGCCGAGGTTGGTCTGTGGATGGCTGACCATAATTAAATACCGAGTTCCTCCGTGCCTCGGAAAGCACGTTAAGCCGTTGGTCCCGGCTGTCATTTGTAGATCTTTAACAGTCGTTACGAGTAGTCAGAAGCCAAAAGACTGACATCCAGTCTTACCAAGGGGTATCGTATTGCCCATTGTTACTGGGTTGTGGAGGTCAGATAGGCAGTCGCTTCATGTAAAATACTGGTACTCAGCTGCATCCGGTTATACTGGAACCCGACACTAACATAGTTTGGGAAAGGCAGGCAGATGAAATGGAGGAAGGATTAAGGAACTTGATAATTCGAATTATTGTAATGTTGAGCAAGTCTATTTACCTTAAGTGAAATACACGTGTAAATACTCCGGTCCACAGGTAAAACTTGTCACAAACGTAAATACTACCCTCATCTAGTCATCTTACAACGAAAATAACCCAACAATTTTTTGGTCCTTCCTACTTCTCGTACGAAAGGACCAGGCTACACTTCTCAACAAACACCGCAGAAAAACCCTTAGATATATTGCTAACATTTGCGTTACACCGACTAGATACAAAATCTTATCTGCTGTTATAAATCTTCGCGCATAACTCATTCGCAGGTGCACTGGACTCGACTATAAAGGTTATGTCTGTGGGGTGGGCAGAATAATATTTTACGTGACTACGCCATTCGTTGGTTGCGACTTCATTTAGTTAGTCGAGGTGGTTATCATATTTTGTAAGGTGCGTGTGTGGTGACTGTTTTATTAGGGAAACGTGCGTTTTTTTTTTTTTGTAAACGCAAATTTGTGCGTTTAGTGTAAGAATTTTTGCTTTTGCATTTGAGGGGATCGTTGCTTAATATAACAGTCAAAAAGATTGATCTAAGGTTAAGCTGTGTTTGCCAAGATCGGTCCGTGGGTGGGTCCGTAGGTCCATTACATTATGATTAAATGGTTTTTAATTTGAATCAATTTGTTGTCCGTCCGTCCGTCTGTCTGTCCGTCAAGACCCTTTTTCTCAGGAACGCGTGGAGGTATCAAGCTGGAATTTATATTAAATACTCAAGTTTACTGTCTCTTGGAGCTGTGAAAAAACAAAACTTTTAAGTCAACGCAATCAAAAGCTACAGCCGTTTATGCCGCAAATTTTCGATACTCGCAAGGGAATCAAAACCTACAGGGTACTTCCCGTGAACTCAGAATCTTAAAATTTTGGTACGAAGCAACGTCTTATAGCACAAATAAAGGATAAATTGCGAAAACCGTAAATTTTAAGTTACATCAAATAATAAAAATATTTTTAATAATTTTTGCACGGAACCCTCGGTGCGCGAGTCCGACTTGCACTTGGCCGGTTTTTTTTATGATTTGCACTCGGGCCCCATTACCAAGCGTTTTGACCCCAAACGGCTCCAAACTGTAGCTCACAATGAGGTTACATTATTTGCGCTGCTTGAAGGTTCTCAGCAGCCGCAGCAGCAGTGCCAGCATAGCCCGCCGTACTTGCAATATGAGATGGCGCAACGATGTCGACACAGGTTGCGTCCCACACTAGAGGCCTACCCACCTTCCAAAGCAACAACGGCATGCATTGTTCTTCCTCTCTTAACTGTCATAAAACTAGCTGTAAGGTTCAAAATTAGTTTTTACAAACACACCTAAAAATATTTTTTTTTTTAATTTATAAAGCCGCCTCTATTTACTGCATAGATTTAAATAATTATTCAGTTAATAAATAACTGTAACTATATTGTGTGATTATTATACTTCATTAAACATAATTATTTGAATTCCCATATCGGTTATTGTTGTGCCCAATAAAATAATTAATATTCTACGGAAATTAGCGTTTTGTACTACCAATTTTGATAGAACAGTTAATTAATCGAATATAATTATATTGCCTAAGCGTATTATTTTGTTTAAGCATAATTTGCTGATTGTTGTAGTGGTTTCAGATTGTTGTTTTGTGTCAATAATTTGATTACGTTCTCGTTAAACTTAAATGGATTGACGTTCCGCTGGGTTTTTTATTTATATTACTTTTTATAGAACTGTAGGTAATATCTATTCTTACACAGTCACTAATGGGATGTCTTCCGTGATATTATCGTATTATTGTTTCGTGGTATTATTATCGTGATTAAATAATATTAACCAAATACATGTTCAAGGTGTTGTTTTGAATCTTTGTCAAAATTCAGGAGGTTGTCACAAATCACATACAAAAACAATTTAAATTACGGTACGTGGTTTTTAATAAACGCTGTTTTTTTTGGTTGTTGATGTTTGTCAGTATTTCAGAATAACCCCCTTAACGTGGTTACGGGAATAAGAAAGTATCGAAAACTATTTTATTATTGACTCTGCGACCTTACTTCCTTGGATTTGACGAGGATGCAAAACAACACTTTGTACCTATATTCCATATCGGAGGCACAATAATTAATTATTAATCACAGAGGATACAACGTGGGTGAAAGTTTAAGTTTAGTTATAAACCGAGAAAGCTTAAAACTGCGTTTATAGGCAATAATCGGAAATAATTGTGATCTTTTGGGCTACCTAAAGAAACATGAGGTTGAAATATATTCCTATTAAAAGCTAGAAAGAATCGTAAAACCTACTTCAACATTTTCAAAAGTAGTTTATTATTCCACATCATAGCATTCACATGGACGTACTTCCTAAGTACATAACGTCATGAATTTCACTTGTTAAGTGCTGATCGTAAAGTTTCAGCAGGGGAACCTTGCAAATGACTTCAAGTTCGCAGCCCGAACTGAACGCGTAGTAAAAATGTCGCCGTAGTCATTTGTTCTTATTTTAATTCTTACCAATGCTGACTGCGAAATTTCCCTTTAATGGATAATAATATGATATTGTAAATTATAATCTGTGAGTCTGTAAGTTATACTTCATAATAAATTATTTTAAGAGGTTCCTTGATCTAGTCTAGTCAGATTGCTGAGCATGAGGTCGTCAGGTTCGATTCCCGGATCAGGCAAAGTGTTATTGGGTTTTCCATCAGGAAATGCTCAGTAGCAGCAACCGAGCTTGGATTTGTACCCATCATCATCATCATTTCAGCCCAAAAGACGTCCACTGCTGGACATAGGCCTCCCCCAAGTGTCGCCACATTGACAATTTGGGGGGTTTTGCCATAATCACCACGCTTGGCATGCGGGTTGGCAATCGCAGTACGGTTGTTACAAAAGCACAGAAAACGCTGCTGCCCATTCTCTGGAAAATCCCTTACTCGCCTCTTACGATGCCCATGGGAAGATATGGGATGGTGCTATTCTTTACGTCCGACACCATACAGAGGATTTGTACCCGGATGATGACAATAGGCTCGCCCTTATGACATGGGACATAAACATAACTGGCGAAATGTGGGCGTACTATACGCACACCTCTGTCTAACCCTTCGGTTACTTTATTCCATCACAATTGCTCTCAAAACGGTGAAAGAAAATATCATGAGGAAACTAGCACACCCCAGAATCCAAAGTTCGAAGAAATGCCTTTCCTTGTCTTCCCGCGATACGATTTTAGCTTGCAAAGTAGACACAATTGAAAGATCTCCAACCCTCATGTTACGCAAAAATAAAAACAGCAAAATATACCATTCCAGTTTCCCAACAAAACCGAACAGACCCACAACTGATATAATAACGAAATAACAATTTCCATCCACAAACAGGAAGACATTTGCTAAAGAAAATTGCCAAGAATGAGATCAAAATATTCGTCAACAAGGTCCTTCAGGATATGACGTCACAACATGGCCGGAGATTGAAAATGTTCGTACATGTCAGTCGATGGCCGATGTGGGATTTTTCCCCCCCAATTCTATGGATCACATGTCATTTTTTACGCACTTCGGATTAAGCATCAATCAATTTGTAACTTTAGATCTGTGTGTGTTGTAAAATGGGATATTAATGGATATCTATTTGAGTGGCTCGTTGGTTTAGTGATCATAAAGTCCTGGGTTCGATTCCCCGGTCAAGCAAAGTGTTATTGGGTTTTTGGTTTGTTTGTGAACTTGTCATCGAAATCTTGGATATAACTGATAGTATGTTAAAGCCAGCAGATCGCAAACAAGAAAAGAACAATTTAAAGAACAAGAAATTACTTGTATCTCTTTTTAAGCAAGCTGCTCATTGCTTACCTACTTAATGACTCAAATAGAAGAAATACCATTACCATTACCATTAAAATTCCTGGATTTAGAAAACACTAAGTTGTGGTGAATTAATACCCAACGGAGAGATCAATCCGCGTATTCTTTAAGAACCAAAATAATGGGTCTGCACAGTATTCCGATGTGATACGTCTAGCACGCGTAGCATGACCACTGTAGAAATGGGTTAAGTCGACGGAAGGTTCTTTGCTTCTTTCCATGAAAGAATCTTCGAAAGTTTTAAAGAAATTTATTATTATATTTGTTGTAAAGAAAAATTTATGCAGCGTTCGTTTTCGAAAAGTTTTTTATAAATGCGGTGCTTTTCCACAAACAATATTTTACCTGCACAACATAGAAATTAATAGTTTTAGCTTCAAACTCGCCGCTAAGTTTTGGGCCGACCGGACAGTATTTGATCCTTATTAGCGACACCATCGAATGGAGTAATAATGCAGTGTGTTTTTTTTTAAACCAATGGCAATTTTTTCAAAAATCGAATGGTTTTGTTTTAGTTTACATCTAAATCGGGCTCGAGACTCTTTTGGATACTTTTCGCCATTCCTCAAAGTTTCGGATTTGTCAATCCACGCCCACTTCAAAAATGTATACTCGTACTAAAAAGATAAGTATAATTAGATAGTTTTATTATTTTTACGCAATTGGCTTCATATACTGTATGGCTTTCTTTTTTCTATATGCTAGAATTAGTTACATAGTTTTGCAGCGTATTGACCTGCATTATTATTTTCTCAACCTACTCCAAACAAAACCTACAGCTGCATCAGATGCATTTTACCAAAGACGAAGTTTGACTGTCTTTGAAACTCTACCTACATCTTTCTTTGGACCTATAATAAAGATTCTTGTCCGTCAATTTACTTGGAACTTAAATGGACTATCAAAAATAAGCCTTATCATATAGAATCCTCCTGAAAAACACTTGGCCAAGCGCATTAATCTTGATAACTGTGATGTGGAAAAACTTTCAAAAAGAGGCAACTTATGCTCAAGCAAAGCGGAAAACTTTTCAATCGGTTATGGGAGAATCCATTAAGATGAATCGTGGAATTTTCAGTTTTCTATCAGACCGCAACTTTGTCTGCCAAGTTTTCGAAAGAATATGCAAATTTTGTCAGCATCGGGTGGGTTAAGTACGGAAGGCATGGTTGCATAAATGCATACTTCGTACTTTCACATTTTTTTTATTATTTTCACTTTATTTTTTTTTTTGTGATGAAAAACCCCGGTAGTTGCGTTTGCCAACCACTAGACTAATGCGTCAGTTGCTACTCTTAAAAATAATTTCTTCACCGTCCTAAAAGCAGTTTTTATGAAAGCAATTACATTATGTGCCTGCCTGAATTCAAACCCACGACGGTGCAACGCGTAAATCGGGACGTAATGGGTTGTCACCTAAGTCACCACAAGAGGACCACTAGCGCGGGCCTGTGGACGGTGAGTAATGGGCTAGCTCACCGTCCGTCCGTCTTATGACGACAGGCCGTGCCGACGGCGCGTTCGTGTTCCACGCGCGCCTCAAGGAGATGTCAGCAAATCGGAAGGGGTCCGAGAGGGCCGATGCCTGCCAGGGCTGCGGGTTGTTCGAAAGAGATACCGTGGCCCTGGAACACAAAGGGCTAACAAGGAACATGGATGGGTTTTAGTCAGTCAAGTCTGACACTCCCTTCCGCTCCGCCCAGGGCGAGAGACGTCATTTGATGATTTCCCATCCTAAAAAAAACACTGTGACATTAACAGGCAGAAATGGCCTATACAAGTGGTAAGCCCTATCAGAACGTTTCCTATTTCTACAAGGACTTTCAACAATTGCGGCATAACCTTTAGTGGCGTGTGTCAAACCAAAACACTTTTGACTTTTCTACCTTCGTTATCGCGCATTAATTATCAGTCTTTATGTATTTATGAGATTTTATTTTCGTGTGTTTCACTTAAATACTGATAAGCGTATTAACTAAACAGTTTTTCAAATTCTTGAATAGTTAACAAAACGACACACAGTTCGAAAAGATTATCAAGCATGGCAAATAGCGTACTGGTTTATATATTTTAGAAAGAATTCAGTACCTTCAAGTAATAACCTGCCTCCATCAATAACTTCCCCCAACAACAATATGGTTTAGTAACAACATTAATTACCCACTTTAATTAAAAACTAAACCAGCACTTGGGCGTACACGCAGCGCATACAGATGAGGAACAAACGAAATTGTACACAATTAGGGAACCAAATGAACTCCGGCTGAAATGCTAATGTGTCCCGAAACTCATACCGTTTCACTACAAAGCAAATATAGACGACTAGTCCCCGGAATCTTTGTACCGAAGTATCAGTTTTGGTTTGAATGGAAAAATGTATGTAGGAGGGGGTGATTAAAGGCATTTGTGTTTGGGAGAAAAATGTTGGATGTGACGGCGCCTTTGCAAAAAGGCTTCATATGATTCACGTTGCAAACTAAACTGTTACCACAGACAAGAGAGAAGCGGTCTACAATACTCTCTGGCGGAACGTCAAGTCGTTGCGGGTAGCCATATTGACTTGGGTAGTTGTCAAGGCAAGTGGCGCGTAACAGGACGTTGACGGATCGCCGACGTCTGTTTGCTTAATCTAATTAAATCTGGTGCCACATATCAAAAGTAATTCCGATGCAGCGGGTAAGAGCCTTTATCATAAGTGGGATAAAGAATCGCGGGAAATCATCAAATGACTTCTTCCGGTCTGGGCGGAGCGGAAGGGAGTGTCAGACTTGACTGACTAAAACCCATCCATGTTCCTTCTTAGCCCTTTGCGTTCCAGGGGCACGGTATCTCTTTCGAACAACCCGCAGCCCTGGCAGGCATCGGCCCTCTCGGACCCCTTCCGATTTGCTGACATCTCCTTGAGGCGCGCGTGGAACACGAACGCGCCGTCGGCACGGTCTGTCGTCATAAGACGAACGGGCGGTGAGCTAGCCCATTACTCACCGTCCACAGGCCCAAGAGGGTACCCTCACAACATCATCGGGTGAGACCGTTTCTTTTCTTTTTCGATAAGTAGGTCATCTGACTCATTGCTTAAACATGGCTTGTTTAATTGGTTTATGGGTGACATCATAATCAGTAAACCTTACTGGCATCGGAGGTTATGATTTAAAATGCACGATGGAGATCGTACCATAAAATAGGTGATATTTTGATAAAATAGGTTGTCGGCCAATAAGTTCAGGATTTATAAGATGCTGGCGTAATTTGTAAAAGTTCTTTGACGTTTGGAGTAAGCGCTTGTGTGGTCTACATGTTTCAGTCGAAAAGAAAGTGTGTTTAGTCGAAATGTCACTGTTGTCCGGTTCATGCTTTAAAGTGATCGAAGGGTGCAGGTGCCCGGTTTATGATGTTTTTTTGTGATGACGTTGGTCGAAGGGACGCTGTTGTCCGGTCCGTACACTGGTATGGTCGAAGGGACGCAGTTGTCCGGTCCAAACGTTGGTATGGTCGAAGGGATAATGTCGTCCTGGCCATGCAGCTGATAGCGGCTGGTTGAGGGGACACATTCATCCGGTCCAACCTTAAGTGTTCACTGGTTGAAAGGACAGTGTCGTCCGGGCCATGCAGCTGATAGCGGCTGGTTGAAAGGACACACCCGTCCGGTCCAGGTGTTAACTGTTTAGAGAAAGGTGTCGTCCGGTCCATGAGTGGTCGAAAGGACACACGCTTTCGTTGTAGGAGAAAGGTGTCGTCCGGTCCATGAGTGGTCGAAAGGACACATGCTTTCGTTGTAGGAGAAAGGTGTCGTCCGGTCCATGAGTGGTCGAAAGGACACACGCTTTCGTTGTAGGAGAAAGGTGTCGTCCGGTCCATGAGTGGTCGAAAGGACACACGCTTTCGTTGTAGGAGAAAGGTGTCGTCCGATCCATGAGTGGTCGAAAGGACACACGCTTTCGTTGTAGGAGAAAGGTGTCGTCCGGTCCATGAGTGGTCGAAAGGACACACGTTTTCGGTGTAGGAGAAAGGTGTCGTCCGGTCCATGAGTGGTCGAAAGGACACACGCTTTCTTGGTAGGAGTAAAATGCCGTCTAGTCCGTGAGTGATCGAAATAATACACGTTTTCTTTTGTTCTGAAACAGTTACAGTTACGATGAGAGTAATGTTTGTCATAGTTTGTCAGGATGGAAGAGCGGATGTCTTGGTGATTAGACATTGTTTGTTCCAGGAATACAATAACGCCCGAGGACGGTCGTATGTCAGTCTGTCCGTGACGGCGCCTTTGCAAAAAGGCTTCATATGATTCACGTTGCAAACTAAACTGTTACCACAGACGAGAGAGAAGCGGTCTACAATACTCTCTGGCGGAACGTCAAGTCGTTGCGGGTAGCCATATTGACTTGGGTAGTTGTCAAGGCAAGTGGCGCGTAACAGGACGTTGAAGGATCGCCGACGTCTGTTTGCTTTATCTAATTAAATCGGGTGCCACATATCAAAAGTAATTCCGATGCAGCGGGTAAGAGCCTTTAGATGCATTTTGGTCAATAACATAACAATAACATCACGCCTGTAATACCTCAAGAGTTAAGAGGGGACTCTAGTGGGCCTTTCTCCATACAAACGTATTCCGCTGTTTTCTTCGTCGATAAAGCGTCTAGAGCAATGATTTTTTTCTAAAAAATCTAGGTATTTTTAATACACGTCACATTTAATACACGCCTATCATTTCTTTTTTTTTCAAAACATAATCACTAGAAGAATTATGACAATCCAACAACCCGAAAAAAAGCCCGTTTTTACCGCCATGTTCAGACGACTATCAGACAAATTAGATAAGTTTTTAACAAAAAATAAAAAGTAATATATATAAGCAATAATAAAAGCATAGATATACTTTTCCTCTAAATTTTGATGTAAGAATTATTTAGATCAGTTTAGTTTTGAAGAACAAAACAGCGGAATACAAAACGTCTTTTGGTCAAGATTTTCGTAGGTAAAATCAGCCTGAACTGTAGTTGTCCCTTTTGCACTTTACGGGGTTTTGGTCGGGTGCAGCGCGACGGCAATAGTTTCTTCAAATACCTATTCTTCAAATTCCTCGGGCGTAGAGTCCCCTCTTAAGTAGAGGTGCACCTTAGAGTGGGTACACTCACATTTCACCAGTTAAGTTTAAGTCCCATGTAATAGGGGGCGAGTCTATTGCCATCAACCGGGCACGAATCCAGACTCCATGGCTGCTACTGAGAAATTCCTGATGGAAAAACACAATAACAAGTTTGACCGACCTTGGAATCTAACCCAGGATCTCATAGTCAGTTGCGCTTGCGGCCACTAGACCCACGAGTCAATAATAAAACATTATCATGACGCCTCTAATCTCCGGAGGGTTTATCAGAGGAATACCCTGTGTTCCTATATTTAAATCCCGTATCATAGGCCCTATTGCCATTAACTAGGAAAGTATCCTAACTTCGAGCTGCTGCTACAATTCCTGATTCAATTAAAAACGCAATAACCATTGCTTGAACAGAGACTAGAGCTCAGATCTTCCTGTTCAGCAGTAGCTGGCTCACGATTGGCTCTTGCGTCCAGTAAGATCAACGGCAGTCTTGTCAAACATTTAAGAGCGTTTACACCTTACGACATTTCATACAAACTTCCAAGTCCTAATTTTCCAAAATGACTGAACCGATTTTAATGAAACATCATACGTATAATAATAAATAAAAAATAATCTGTGGCTCGAGTGTCAAACTGACGGGACAAATTTTTTCACAATTTTTACTTAAATTAATTTAAAATAATACAGAAAACCGATTAAACCAACAAAATGATGAAAAGAAGGAAAAAAATATCTTGTGTGTGTACACAAAACCGGATCTGATTAAACAAAAATGAAACAATCCTTTGAAAAAATAAAACGTCATATTTGTCACCAATGCTAACCCGACACCGAGCCAGACTTCAAGAAGAGGCACACCCAACATCTCCGGGCTCGTCGCTGAGCTCCGCCTCGCAGCCGCCGGGATGCGCCACATCCGTGTGCGCTGCGTCGCCGATCGCTGCAGTTGCGTCGAGCTCCAGCGACGAGTTTTTCTCCCCGCCGTCGACGCCATCACCACCACGACGACGAGGAAGAGGACGGCCACCAGCGGGCTTGGGACCTCGAGGCCAACAGGCCCCGAACAGGGTCCCCGCTGCCGGTGGAAATGTGTCGCGCATGCGATGGACTCAGTCCATTAATGAGAACGTCATGCGCGCATATTATGGGGCTACTGAGGGGGGAAGCAACTTGACTGCGTACCGTGGTCGGATGCTCTCTCTGTTTCAGGTGCTTGAGCCAGCTGTCAGCGTGTCGGCGCAGCGACTATCGGATCAGGTGCGGGTCATCCAACGTAACCATATGTTGGATGACACTGAACTTGATCGACTACGCCTCGACTCACGGAGTAACCCAGTTCCGCCTGCTTCGCCAATGATCGCGACGCAGATGCAGAATGTATCCAGTGCTTCGCCGCGATCCGATTGCGGTGGTGAAGAGGATGTTGACGAAGTTATAACCGTGAGTACCCAGTGCAACGCACAACTGAGGAGCGCTTTGGAGGGTGCGTTCCGAGAGTATCGCTCCACACCGCCTGAACTTAGACCACGTTTACCTCGTTTGCCTATGCACAAGAAAACAAGGCGCTGGTGTGTACTCTAGATTCGCTGCTGTCAAACTGCTTTGACAGCAGCGAAGACCTTGCTGATACCCACTCAATATTGTACTGTGCAGCCGTAGCGGCATGTCGTGTAGCTCACGTCAAATTTCCTGACAGTAACCAAGCTACACGACCAAAATTAGCTGTTCCAGCTTGGCAGTGCAGGATTGAGCGGCGTATCGGTGAGGCTAGAGTACTCATCGGCAAGTTAATCTGCTTCAGGGAGGGCAATACTCGCCCTAGAGTGATGCGCTTTGTGAGGCGGGCGTTCTCGGGAACTGACATTAGTTCTCGTGATTATTTGGCCTGCGTCACAGAGCGTATCGACTTCCTGAAGCAGAAGATCTGTGCATGGGCAAGCCGTATTCGTAGGTACAAGCGGTGAGTGGAGCGATACACTCAGAATCGCACATTCAAAAGCGATGAAAGGTGGGTATATAGGGCTTGGGAACGACCAGACCAAGGGGTGACTGACACGCGCCTGCCGGATAATGACGCCATGTGTTCGTTCTGGCGCAGCATCTGGTCGGTGCCTGTCAGTCACACTGAGGGCGATTGGACCCGGGAGGTTGAACAAGCGTGTGATCCAATACCAGAAATGGGGGCAATTATCATCAGCTCCCAAGACGTAGCTCGTGCAGTCCGTCCGTTACCAAACTGGAAATCTCCAGGGCCGGATGGACTGCATAACTTCTGGATCAAATGGTTCCAAAGATCGCACGCTCGCTTGGCGTCCCAGTTTCAATCAGCCTTAGAGTCAGGGTCGCTGCCACAGTTCCTAACGACAGGCATTACCCACCTGCTCCATAAATCAGGTAGTACTGCGGAGCCCAAAAATTATAGACCTATTACTTGCTTATCAACGGTCTATAAAGTTCTTACATCCATTTTGAGAGCTAAAATTAACCAACATATTGAGAGTAATTCCATCATCTCTCCCTCTCAGAATGGATGTAGGAACGGGTCCCGTGGTACTAAGGAGCTGCTCCTCATTGATATGGCCATTAGCCAACAGGTTCGCCGCTCCCGAAGGCATCTGTCTACATGTTGGATAGATTATAAGAAGGCCTACGACTCAGTTCCGCATACATGGCTCATGAGGGTGCTGGAGTTGTACAAGATAGATGCAACCCTACGCGCCTTTCTTGAGTCGTGTATGGGGCAATGGAGGACAGTCCTTCGCTATCCAGGATGTCGACAAATGCAGAGGAACAGCGAACCAATAAGGATTGAGCGTGGTATATTTCAGGGTGATAGTCTGAGTCCATTGTGGTTTTGTCTAGCCTTGAACCCTCTTAGCACACTGCTGGAAGGTTCAGGTCTAGGCTATCGGTTGAGGAGAGGTGGTCAGGTCATATCTCACCTTCTTTACATGGATGATCTGAAAATCTTTGCCCCCAACAATTTGCAACTGATGAAGCTACTGAAGGTAACTGAAACTTTCAGTAGCGCCATCAGGATGGAATTTGGTGTGGACAAATGTGCAGTCATGCATGTGAAGCGAGGGGAGATTACGGAATCCGTGGGAACTCAACTCTCGGATTCCGTACACCTTAGATCCCTCTCCTCAACAGAAACCTACAAGTATTTGGGTATGTCGGAAGCATTAGGCATCAATACTGCTGACATGAAACAATCGTTGAAGGAACGTTTCTTTGGCCGCCTGAATAAGGTGCTAAGCAGTCTTTAGTCAGGCGGAAACAAGGTGCGCGCCTTCAACGGTTGGGTCATGCCGGTTTTGATGTATTCTTTCGGCATACTCAAATGGACTCAGACGGAACTTGATGCCCTGGATAGGAGGGTCCGCGTACTGCTGACCGCAAATCGGATGCATCACCCAAGGTCGTCGGTGATGAGACTGTATATCCCGCGGAAGTGTGGTGGTCGTGGCTTCTTAAATGCTAAGACCCTGCACAACCGTGAGGTATGCAGTCTCAGGGAATACTTCTTAGCAGTCGACGTGGGGATGCACCGAGATGTGGTCTCAGTCGACAAGGGCCTTACCCCGCTCTTCTTGGCTAACGAGAACTGGTGCAAGCCTGTAGTATTAGACACTAATGACCGCAAGGAGGTATGGCAGAGCAAGGTGCTTCACGGACGCTTTTACCAGGCCTTACACGGGCCCGATGTAGACTTCTTAGCGTCTGTATCCTGGCTGCGTTTCGGTGACCTCTTCGGGGAAACTGAAGGTTTTGTCTGTGCAATAATGGACGAAGTTATGCTGACGAATAACTACCGGAAACATATTATGAAGGACGGGACGGTGGACGTGTGTCGGGCATGCCACCGTCCGGGTGAGTCCATCAGACATATTATTTCTGGTTGTTCTCGTCTGGCTAACGGAGAGTACTTGCATAGACACAACCTTGTTGCCAGGATTATCCACCAGCAACTTGCTTTGAAATACAACCTTGTGGAATCAGAAGTGCCATACTATAAGTATGCGCCCGACCCAGTTCTCGATAATGGTAATATCACGTTGTATTGGGATCGACCTATCGTCACTGACAGGACTATTGTTGCCAATAAGCCTGACATTGTGGTGATAGATCGATTGGAGCGTCGCGCAATGATTGTTGATATAACGGTTCCACATGACGAGAACCTCGTGAAAGCAGGGAAAGATAAGCAATTCAAATATCTAGATCTGGCTCGCGAGGTTGTCGACATGTGGGATGTGAATACAGCAGTCATTGTGCCGATAGTCGTGTCGGCCAATGGCTTAATTGCCGAAAGCCTAGACCAACATCTTAGTAGGCTTTCGCTTGGCAGCTGGATCAAGGGCTTGATTCAGAAAGCAGTACTTCTGGACACGGCACGTATTGTCAGGAGGTTCCTCTCTCAAGAGCCCTGACCACCGGTAGCCTGGACCCTGTTCCCGATGCTGGTGGGCTACTATTTTTTATATTTTTAAATGTTTTTTATACAATTTAGTAAAAATATTTAAAAATGTAAATTATATGTGATTAAAATGAATAAAAGGAATAAAAAATCATAATATAATATTTTTTTTATTTTTTTTTATTTAATATTCGTTAATAATAGGAAGTTCCCAAAAAGAGGTGGTTTCGTAACTAACGATATTGATAACTTCATGTTTATGGTGTCATGTTTCAAACTCTAGAAAAAGTGTGTGAATAAGTACGCACATTTAACAGAGGTTGAAGAAATCATCTACTCAAATGATTCAGTATTAATATGTACTAGTAAAAAAATGGAAAAAGAGTACCAGGGCGTCAAAAGTTTCCTGTCAACGGGAAAAGTGCCCAGAAGGCTGGCAGCATTGCCACGTTGGATGACAATGCTGAATCTTTGGTCAAACAAGGCCAGCACTCTGGTCAAGTGAACAGTCGATCTACCGCTTGGACAAAAAATATACATGCTAAGGTCCAAAAGTTACCGGCCCATACAGATTTGATTAAATTATAATAACCAAAACTATCATGTCACTAAATTATGGGTATTTTCTCTAGTTATCCACAGTACAAAAGTAATATTTTTGTTCAATTTAGTCTCCCTTTATTTATATCAATTTTTTTTTAGGATAATAATCCTTAACAAAGGGTGAAGGAAAACATCGTGAGGAAACCGGTATGTCCTAGAACTAAAAATTCGAAGACATGTGACATCTAACAACCCGCACTGAGCCCGCGTGGTGGATTACAGCCCACTCCCTCTTATAGAGAGCTGGCCTGTGTCCCAGCAGTGAGAACATAAAGACTGATGATGATGCTATAATATCATATCAATCCTTAATTTTATAATTGAAGCCGGAAACTTTTCGACTTTACTGATACAGTCATAGGTATATATACAAACTGTACTTATTGGGTATGTATCCCAATCAGTTTTATTCCTTTTAAGGATAAAAGACAAAATCCCAGAAATGGATCAAAAGTATTTCAAAATAGTTTATCCCCTCGGAAATTCGACTCAATGCCTTCGAAAAGCTCCTCAGACAAATCGATGTGGTAAATAAAAGAGTTTGCTGAGGACACTTCAGATCAAAGGTGAAAGGTGGATGGCCACTCTTCGTGAGGGAATCGTCGAATCATCCGTACAAAAGCCGATTGTTACCGAGTAATCCCGACTGTTGGTTTTCGAATTTAGAGTTTGTGTGATCTTCTTTTGTTGTCTTGACACTCAAAAGCCTTTTAATAATTTATTAATGGTGATTTCTTTTTAATCACTGACTTTTGTCTTTTTTAAAAAACTTTGCCTCATACTGGAATTTCTCTTCTGTATCGTGGGTGCGTTTACAAACATTTAAAGTCACTTAGACAAACAGCTAGACCCGGAACAACTGTCTCTAGGCCATACGAATATTTTGTTCCGTGCGGGGATCGAACCCGCGACACGCAGCGCAGCAGTCGATCGCTCACCCACTACGCCAACCGTGTCGAGACTGTCGTTTTTATTTAACGCAAAATAAAGTTAAGCTCACACCAAACCAAGAAAAATGTATTCTGAGCGTTTTGAAATATGGGAATATTACTTGTGATTTGATTCCACGTCAGAGCGAGTAGCAAACCATTGAAAGCCTAGTGATGTGATCGTAGGACTGCCAAATCATAGGTGACAAGTTCGAGCCCAGGACACGAACTTCTGATTTTTCGGATATTATACATGTGCGCATTGTATAATTATCACTTAGACTTGATTCGGTGAAGGAAAAAATCGTGAGGAAACCAGCATGCCTGAGAGACAGTTATGCAAAGTCAAGTCGGAGTCGTCTATAAAATAAGGTCGTTAGAAAGCAAACCCTCGGAGCGGCAAATCACCAAAAAATTTAGATCTTAGATTAATAATAAGAAACTCGGATAACTGTAATTTTATTCAAAAGTTAACCTCTTCTTCCGTTACCTTTACACTCCTTTTTGCAACACAGCTAGTTTAACTCTCTTATGTACACTTAATAACCAGTTTAAAGCCACTTGCATTTTCAGCTTACAGCTTGTAGTGGGGAAAACTTAAAGGAAAACTTTCTTTTAAACTGGCTACCTATTACACTAGTTTTCTCAAATGAAACTTTCCTTAAAGACGTGTAAATCCAAGGCTACTTTGTAAAACTTTTATCTTTGGAGAAGGCTTGAATTTCTTACTTTGTAAGGCATATTACTAATTTCACTGTCACCTCTCTCCAACTACACAGAAAGTTAAGGAGACTACAAAACTTAGTGCTGGAAACTTGTGAACTCTGACTTTAAGCGTCTGTTCTTACAGTATAGGGATGTAAGCTTTAACGGGACGAAATGTTACTAACTGTCTGTCTACTTCTTCTTCCCCAGCTAAAACACTAGGAAGTGGCGAAGGGCGGGCGTTTTGGGGGACTGTCTCTTGTAATTTTGACGTTCAAAAAGTGCTGATTATCAGCCTAATTTGAATAAATGACTTTTGTTATTTTTTATATATAAAATAGGTTTTGAAACCTTCTACAACTTGAGTTGCATGATCCTTTTCTTATTCTCTATTCTAGAGGAGAAGAAATGGAGGAGATCGTGGCTAAATAATAACAGCCAGTGGGGTCGATCTTTAGGTTAAGCCGTGCCCACCTGGGCTGGTCCGTGGATGGGTGGCCAGCCATTACACACCGAGTTTCTTCTGTGCCTCGGAAAGTACGTTAAAACTTTGGTGCCGGCTGTCATTTACACACAGATATTTGACAGTCGTTACAGGTAGTCAAGCCCGAATATCTGACAACCAGTCTTACGAAAGCGGTATCGTATTACCCAGTACTAGCTGGGTTGTGGAGGTCAGATAAGCAGTCGTTCCATGTTAAATACTGTTATTCAGCTACATCTGATTAGACTGGAAGCCGACCCCAACACAGTTGGGCTTAGCAGATGATGATGATATTTTAAAGAATAGTTTCTGCTTACCATATTCCCCAACATCATTGGGGAATATGATAAGCAGATGTCACTACCTAATTACAGAACGTCTAGTTTCCTTTTACCAAACAGCGTCCCAGAAAAGCCAAGTTAAGAAAGAAAATTAAGTTCCAAATACAAACGCGTTGAAGGTAACATGTCTAGAAACTGTTAGTTACTCAACTTTATAAGGACTATTCACGAGGTGCACTTCGCTGTACGATTGTAAGGATTGTGAGCGACTTCGCTTTGATTCGAACTCGTTGTAAGTTTTGTGAATTAACGAGTTCTGTTTGCGAGTGTGCTTCGGAAATAAGATGCTAAGTTAGGTAGTAAATGTTAATATTAAAAACTTAATTAAACCTAACAGATTTAATTACGTTTTTAAGGTGTTTTCGCTGTTGGTTTTCATTGTTTTTAACCCCCGACCAAAAAGGAGGGGTGTTATAAGTTTGACGTGTGTATCTGTGTGTCTGTCTGTGGCATCGTAGCTCCTAAACGGATGAACCCATTTTGATAAAAGTGGTGTCGCTTAAAAGGTATTTTAATCGAGAGTGTTCTTAGCTATCTTTCGAGAAAATCTGCTCAGCCGTTTGAAGATCAGCACCTCTTTTCTAGTTGATGAAGGGATATAAACAACTTACATAAGGTAGTCTATGTGAAATTTGAAATGTTGTCGCTTGTCACCATGGGCATTGCTGAGGGGAGGGGGGTACACCCCCGTTACCAACAATTTTTTTTTTTATTATTTATATCTTTCCTTGGTTTCGTTAATTTGCGAAAAGAGACGCAACACCGAGAAAATTGGAAGGAAAGGGGAGAGGCCTATCCCCAGGAGTAGGACAGTCAAGGCAAAAAAAAATATAAGTTTAAAAAGCATGAAAAAAGTTAAAATTAAAAATAAAAAAAAAACCGACACAAAAAACCTCTAAAAAGCCAAAAATAAATTAATCCAAGCGTCGTAGCGTCGGGGGACCGCTAAGAAGACTGCTTAGTACAAGCACAGAACAAAGCGGACCCCCGACGCTACGACGCTTGGATTATTTTATTTTTGGCTTTTTAGAGATTTTGTGAGTCAGGGTTTTATAAAAAAATTAATTTAATTTTGTTTTTACACCTAGTAAGCATGATATGAGAGAAAGGAGTAAATGATGCTGACACGTTAGACAGGGGAGAATGGAAGAAAGAAACGCGGCGACTCGGTTGGCGCAGTGGCCTAGCGATAGACTGCTGCGCTGCGTGTCGTGGGTTCGATCACCGCACTGAACAAATACTTGTATGACCTGCAGTTAGTTGTTCCGGGTCTGTCTATTTGTGATACCGGAGTAATTCCTAGTGTGGGGTAAAGTATAAAAAAAAATAACGTAAATCTTAAAACGTAATGCGCCTACCCCAAGTAGAATGAGATAAAAACAGGAAGATGATATTGCTAAGAACGCGCCACAAAATAGTATGTACTAGCTTATGACCGCAGCTTCCCCCGCATTTAGTTCAGTAACTTTTCCACGGGACGTACTACCAGGATATAAGTCTTATGTCCAATGCAGGTTATGAACTATCTGTGTGCGAAATTTCATCCAAATCCATTTTTTTGTTTTTCAGTAAAAGAGTTCTAAAAATAAACATCTTTACAAACTTTCGCATTTATATTAACTTTGGTAAGATAAGGTAAAATAATAATTCTAAACACATTATTCTATTTAAAAACAAAAATCGATCACAATTGATTTTAAATCTTCAAGTCCATTTTTATACCACACAAACGTTTGTGGTAGACATGTGTTCAAGAGAACAGGCACTAATTTGCCACTTAAACTTCAAGGAGATTAGTTAGATCACATCAAGCAGTTCAGATATCAGACCGTTTGAACGTAATTAGGAGTCCAAGCAAATTGATAATTACGATAACTACATACGTAATTAATGGACGTGACGTCTCCTATTGCTTAAAATTAGTACACCACAGATTTCCAACAGTATTCTCTTTCCTCCTCCTTTAAATGCATCGAAAAGTTGACTTGAAAAAATCGCTTTTAGCGATAACACCACCCATTGTGTCACCCTTTATAAAAGTTCTAAAATGTAATACAATTACAATTTGTTATAACAAACATCAGCCAATAGCTTAATTGCTAAGAATCTCCACCAATATCTGATGCCGCACTCGTTAGGCAGGTTTGTTAGGAGATAATAGGACGTATTATTAGGAGGTTCCTTTCTCTGGAGCCCGAACGGCCGGTAGCTTGGATCCTGTTCCCAATACCAGTGGGCTACTATATTTATATTTTTTCATGTTTTTTAATATGATTTTGTAAAAATATTTAAAAATGTAATTAGTATGTCAGTAGCTTAATGATTAGATGAAATAATAATATAATAATTATGGAATATTGGAGCAATCCTTTCTAAAAAACATAAATACTTAAAACTAAACAAAAAATACTGTTTGAATAAGATCAATGGACGTTCTTCTAGGGCTTACCCTAGTGGCATTTCCACTCAAATCGTCTTGCATACTTTTTTTAATGCCTTTCCTTTATCATCTCTACTCAAACTTCATATTATTATTATTATCTGGTAATACGAACATCACAAAATCGATCAAATTCAGCTCCAAGCCGTATTGAAACGGGTTCTCTATTTTTATGCCCAACGGCTGAATGTCATTTACGGGAGGAAACAGGCATCACGACACTCACGACGCGACGTCGCCTTCCCAATATAACTGTGGAATCAGAATCGAAATATAAGTATGCTTATTTAAGTGTTTTATAGTGCAAAAGCCTTTATTTTAAATAATCATCATTCTGCTGCCCTATTCCAATTTATTTGGGATCAGCGCAGCATGTCTTTTGTTTCCACCTTTATTTTGGAACGTTGGTCTGAAACCTTGAATAGAATGTTACAAATAAAAAAAGTCGTGATTTTTATCTTACAACAAGTATCGCAAGGTTATTATCTAATTTATCTTCAAATTATTTGCGTGTGTCATTGATGTGCTTTTCCATCCCTTGAAATATTTACAAACAGGAGAAAAAGTATTCCAAACTCAGTTTCCATTCAATCATGTCTAATAAGAAACTAACTTACGAAAGCTCTCAGTTTTCCATTCACTATATACTGAGTAACAGAGAAATCTAAAAACTCGTCAACCCGTTTATTTACTAACTAGTTTGCAGAAAGTAAATTTTCATCAGAATGTAGCACGAAACATGATCAAATTTCATAAACTGTCAACAACTTTCAACTACAATTTGAAGTAGAGTGTGCATAAGTACAGGGCTGTGCGCGACGGTATAAAGTTCTATGTATGTTATTTGGATTATAAAATGTAGAACCGACCATATTTACTTGTTATTAAAACATTTCTTATAAGAACTTTTTGGCTACGAACGCAGGTTGATTGCTTAGCACCAAAAACAACGCCAATTCAATACACGCTATGCTCCAAGCTCGCAGTGCGGTCTGTTGTGAAGACATTAGAATGTTCGTTTCACTCTCCTACTCGCTAGGCGACTCGCTAGCCACTATGCGCCAACCAAGCCACCTGTCAGTGCGTACGTAACCTTACACAAGTAATGTTATTCAACAACAACAGACTACAACAGTCCTCTGCTAGACATAGGCCTCTTCAATCGCACGCAACTTAAGTCGATTCTCAGTAACTTTCATCCTCTTGCTACGAGCTACTCTGCCAAGATCGTCGTCCTACCTTGCCGATTTACGATCTCCACTCAAGAACACGTCTACTCCAACGCTCATTGGTTCTACGGGTGATATGAGAGGCCCATTGCCACTTCAGCTTACTAATTCTGTGAGCTGGGTCGACAACTCTGTTGCTCTGTCGAATCACCTAGTTCCGGATGCAATCCCTCACAGAAACTCCAAGCATAGCCATAGCTCGCTGAGCGACCTTGAATTCATGAACCAATCGTAACATGAGTGACCACGTTTCGGCCTCGTAAGTCAGAACAGGCGGGACGCACTGATTGAAGACCCTATTCTTTAGGCTCTATGGAATAAGTAATGTTATTACTCTCTAACATCTCCTTCTTAATTCACATCCTGCACTGATCGTCGCTTTCATAAGTCACTCAAGTGTTGGGAAAACCTGAAGGAAGCATTTGCCAGCACGACCATGAATAAATTTTTCAGTATCATCGAACAAAATTAACGCGATGGACGCATGTTCTCCATCACGCAATAGCCACGGAAACCTTTCGATAATCCTAAAAAAGTGTTGCAAAACTCAGTAATTGTAGATACAGCAGATCTTTGATTTTAGATGTATTAAAGTAGCCTTTATTATACTTACTGTACACTAAATATTTTTTTATAGTTCAGTAGTTCAGTTGTTTTAGCAAGGGAATAGTTTATTTGGAGTTTACTCGGGTACGCGGTAAACGGATAAACCAAATAATACGATACCTTCAAACAGCAAATAAGCAGCATTTCTAACAAAATTGGCTCCGGAAACATTACAATGGCTAAAACGAAAATCCCGGGATGTCAATTTATGAATGAGAAATTTAAATTTCATCTAGAAGTAGGGAATACCCATGTGCACAGTTATATCTAGGGTTGTCATATTATCAAGAGAACCAACTTCTCTTTCGGATAAACCTGTATATCCCAATATTTTTAATTTAATTGCCCGTAAGCCAAGACGGAAGACAGGTCATAATGAATTAGGCAAATATTCCTATTTTAAAGACTTCATTTTAAAATAGCCTCTTTCCAGTATTCGTCTAGCTACCAAATCAATAACATAACATGAAACTTGATCCAAAAAGGGTTAGATAAAGGTCTACTTATAGTATAGTCCATAATTCGCCAATAATGTTTAAGTCCTGTGTATATCATAGAGGGCGATAACTTTACCATCAAACAGGTATAATCCTGACAACTACTAAGAAACTCATGATGGAAAACCCAGAACGTCATGGTCAGCAGCACCAAATCGATGTCACAGAATTATCATCAGCCTGTAATGTTCCGACTGCTGAGACACAGGCCTCCTTTCTATGAGGAGGAGTGGGCAATCCACCACGCGGGCCCAGTGCGGGTTGGTAGATGTCACATGTCTTAAATTTTTTAGTTCTAGGACATGCCGGTTTCCTCACGATGTTTTCCTTCACCGTTTGTCAGAGAATACTCCATTTTATTCACTTTAAACACAGTATTTCCTCATTTCCACCCCAGAACTCACAGTTTGGCCACCCCTGCTCTCATGTAGACTTCAATTACATAACGCGGAAGGATTGTTAATTGAGTTGCGACACACGACGCGTGTCCGCGCTCTGACGTCATCGTTCGTTGCAATTACGTCACTCTTTGTTTTTTCTTGTTCCTTGACGAACTGGAAAGTTTGGCTAGGGATTAGTTGGTGAAGATTTTTTAAGGTCTCATGTATGCTGAAAATATTGATGAAGTCCAGTTCAAGCTCTGAATCTTTAGATTCGGAGCTTGAACTGGGTTTAGCTGTAAACTAGGATTGAACGTGATAATATCGTGATAAGCTTGTTTGCGACAAGCTTCCCAATGTGTTGGGAAGCTTGTGTTGTGACACAACCAAACAGAATCCTATACAGTGCGGACAAATAATGAACGCGTCTCCGGGCACCTTATGTTGCTAGATACTATACTGAAATCAGTGTCCTGTTAGTGTCCAGCGGTGCAATCAGTGTGCAATTGTCCGTACCATTCGAGCAACACAAAGAGACAATGAGGTCCATAAGATCCAGCGATTTTTTTCCAGGCAAAACTTTTAATTAATTGCATTATCCATTTGCTCGGGACCAGCCATGAAAGTTACTTCCTTATAATTCAATTCGGTGTTCAAACAAAAATCAAAGGACAACTTGAAACAAAAAGCTCGCCACAAAAGCCCGGCCACCCCCAACCAAAAATCTAAGCCTAATAGAATAAAATCCCTTTTAAAACACCATAAATCCGAGGTACCCATTGATAGGGACGCTCCTCAATTGCTTATAAATCCAGTGGAATGGTTATTGGGTGAAAAATGGTCGAAATTGTTAGATGCCTCGGTTAATTTAACATTTGGGTTACGGAATGATATCTCCCGGGATTATATCAGGGATCGTATTTAGAAAGGGTGGAATGAAAAACGTCGCGTGTTTTTGGAATTTCAGTAGTTTTTTTTTTTGGAAACTTTTAATGGTGGAAATGTTATGAGGAGTTTTTTTTGCGCCAGTTCTTTCCGGCGAAAATAAGAGAAGTTGGTAATTATAATATTTATTTGCTCAGACAACAAATGGTACATGGGTACAAAGGCTTAAAAAAACTATGTTAATGTAACTATGGCTAAGCTAATGGGCAAACAAATAAGTTGAAAAATATGTCTACATAGAAAATCACTCGCCACGGCTAATCGCTCCTGCCTCACCAGCACCCGTAGCATGACCACTGTAGAACCGGGCTATGTCGACGGAAGAATCAACAAACTGACACATTGTCATTGTTTATCTGTCATTATGACGATTCCGTAGACAAAACTCGTTACTACAGTGGTCATGCTACGCGTGCTGTACCTACCTGCACGAAATGATTAACTAACGGCGAGTCAAATTTATCCACTAACATCTTCAGAATGCTGTTTGAATTTAACCGCGTTTCTCTAGCCGCGACGCCGTCTTCTTCCTCACCATCGCGTTAAAATCTTCAACATGAGCCTGAACGAACTTGCTAGAAGCACTACAAAAGCGCGGCAGTCCCAAAAGGGACGGACATTTTGGGCAACTGGTTGTCAGTTTGAAAAAGTACTCAGGTAACCTAATTTGTAAAAATAACGTTGATTTGATCCCCAGCAGACTGTTCACACAGGAGCTGACGGTTGAGCTGGCTTGCCTAGGTTAGTCCTTGGATGGTCGACCACCCATTACATACCGAGGTTCCATCATGCCTCGGAAAGCACGTTAAGCCGTTAATCCCGGTCGTCAATTGCAAATCTTTGACAATCGTTACAGGCAGTCAGTGGCCCGAAAGTCTGACAACCAGCCTTACCAGGGGCTACCGAATTATACAGTATTAACTGAGTTGTGGAGGTCAGATAGGCAGTCGCTCCGTGTAAAATACTGGTATTCAGCAGCATATCCGGTTAGACCTGAAGCCGGAACATGGTTGGGCAGAGAGTTCGCATATGGTGAGACTTGATTCACACAAATGCTTACACAAAACGAGCATGCACCCTAATTATTCACGGTCATCAAATTCAAACTTAGATACCTTTGATAGCCAACTAACTGAATGCACGTAATATACATATTACTGATTGGCTGAATAGTAATAGGATATCATTTTTTCTAGTTTTACAAGAAAAAGAAAATCTTTCAGTCCAACATTATAATGACAAGTGAGTAACAAAAAGAATATCGAAAATAGACAAAACGTGAAAAAGTAAAAATATAAAAAGCATAAACAATATAAAAAAGGCTCCAATCGGCCACATGCTCCCTTTTTTTAAAGAAGAACAACTTTCTTTAATGGCCGCCTTAAAATGCCCGTTTGGGTCCGAACATCCACCACCCGTACCACCCCATCACGGCCCGGGTGTAAAGCAGCGATCACGCCACGTGGCCAGGTTCCCCTCGGCAAGTTCCCGTCGCCGATGAGAACCGGGTCCCCGACCTTGACGACGACATCTACTCCCGGCACGCGACGGGGCGCCAAATTGGGTAGATATTCGGTGACCCAACGCCGCCAAAAATGATCACTCAGCCGGAGTGCCCTTCTCCAGCTGCTCCGACCAATCAGTGCGGCGTCTGTCAGGTCTGTAGTTGGGAACGGACGGCCCGATGAGTCTCCCAGCAAAAAATGGTTGGGGGTAAGCGCCTCCGGGTAATTGCTATCGGGGGAGATGTGCGTCAGCGGGCGTGAGTTTACCACCGCCTCGGCTTCGGTCAGTAAAGTTGCCAGAACCTCTTCTCTTGGAGCCTGCTCTCTCAGTGTCACCTTCAACGCTGACTTAACTGACCGAATCAGCCTTTCCCAGGCCCCTCCCATGAAGGGCGCCGATGGGGGAATAAAACGCCATTTTATTTTTTCATTTGCTGCAAACTGTGGAACGGCGGCATCGTAAAGAGCTCTTAGTTGTCGATTTGCTCCCACAAACGACGTCCCGTTGTCGGAGAATATTTCGCTGGGCGTACCACGACGAGCGATGAAGCGTCGCAAGCACATAATGGCAGAGTCTGCGGATAAGCTGACTACGATCTCTAGGTGGATAGCTCTGGTTACCATGCACGTAAATAGGGCGACCCATCGCTTCTCCCGCCTGCGTCCAATAGAAATTAATATGGGGCCGAAATAGTCCACACCTGTATAGGTGAAGGCACGTCGATGATGGGCGAGTCTCGCCTCTGGCAAATTTCCCATGGGTGGTTGTAAGGTTGTGCTTTTCAGCAGCTTGCACAATTGACATCTATGGACCACTGACCGCACGGCGTTCCTCAATCCGAGAATCCAGTACGACTGCCGCAGTTCATTAATTACAGTTTCTGTATTGGCGTGGGCAAACTTGACGTGATAATGGCTGATCAGAAGACGTACAGCTGGCTCCTTGCCACTTAGAATAATGGGCTGCTCATCAGAAACAGCAGAAGTTCTTCCTGCGAGATGTAAAAGTCCGTCTCTGAGTTTTGGGGATAAAATGGCTAAACGACTTTTCTTGGGAACGGGCTGTCCACGTGTCAGACAAAGAATTTCCTCTCCGAAGGCGCTAATCTGACTCCTCCCCAAAATGTGCCTTTCCGCGCGGATGATGTCCTCTGAGACTAATGGCGCTGGAGCAGAAGAAGCATCAGACCGCAAATCGCGCTCCGGCGCGTTTACAGACTCATAAATTCCCCGAACCCAAAAATTTTGAAAATTATGACCCCGATGTTTGAAAATAGAGGCAATGAATTGATGAGTCCTGGCTGTTGCCCTTACCAGCCTAATCCAAGAACTAAAATGAGTAATGTCAGCTACAACTGGTAAAGGTAACTGATGTGAATTGATAACATTAATGAAGTCTGCGACACGTGATGAATGATTTAATGATTTTGAATGACGAAGAGATGGCTTGAGTTCTTCCTCTACAAGAATTACTGGCGTTGCGACTTTGGGCTCTAATGGCCAGTCAGAAGCGGAAGCTAGGAGAAAATTTGGGCCAGATACCCAGCGTGGTTCAATACTGGCTTTCCCCCGCGTCGCATCGTCAGCTACGTTAAGTTCGGTAGGAACCCAATGCCATTCAACTACACTAGTGCATTCTAAAATCTCTCCCACGCGATGAGCCACAAAAGGTTTATAGTTTCTCGCATCGCTGCGTAGCCACCCCAACACGGTCATGGAATCACTCCAGAAAACTCGTCGGTTAGGCTTAAAGCGGTGGGCCTCGCAAATCCTAGCGGCAAGTCGAGTGGCTATCAAGGCACCTTGGAGCTCCAGGCGTGGGATCGAAACTGGCTTCAAAGGAGACACACGTGCCTTGCTAGCTATAAGTGCAAGTTTCACGTCACCGTTGGGAAGCACGAATCTCCAGTAGGCAACGGCGGCGTGTGCCAGCTCGCTAGCATCACAAAAAACGTGCAGCTCCAGTTCTGAAAAACCGCATAAATTGTAGCATCTTGGAACTCTCAGTTCCGAAATCGATTTAAGGCATTCGAACCATTCGAGCCAAGTTTCCTGGTCAGCCTGTGATAGCCTCTCGTCCCAGTCAAGATTCTTACGCCATAAATTTTGAAACATAATTCTACCTCTCACTACAATGGGTGCTAAGATACCTAGTGGATCGTATATTCGCATGACCTGGGCTAAGACTACGCGTTTTGTGAAATTGCCTGAAGTATCTTTGAGGCCCGGGTTGAAACCTATGATGTCTTGAGCTGGTATCCAGATCAAACCTAAAGTCCGTGTTGAGGTAGCTGAGAGTGGTAAACTACCCAACTCTACACTAGAAAGATTGATTAGTGAAACGTCAGACAACAGCTCGTTTGGCAATCGATTGAGTGCGCCAGGCTCATTTGATACCCAACCGCGCATCTCGAATCCTCCACGCTTATGAATCTGTACAATATCGACTGCCAAACGAGCCGCGTCCTCTGTGGGGATATCTACACTTCCGATGAAGTCATCCATGTATGTATCGGATGTAATAGCTTCCACAGCTTGTGGGAACTCGCTTATGAATTCCGATGCGTTTCGGTTGACAATGTAGATAGCCGTTGATGGGCTGGAGCACGCCCCAAAAATCATAGAAGACATACGATAGGTCTTTATTGGTCCCGCAGGATCATCGCGCCAAAGAAATCGCTGAGCATCTCGGTCGCACTCTTGTATTTTCACCTGCGGGAACATCTCCTTGATATCGGCGGTCAAAGCAATTTTTCCCTCCCTAAAACGCATCAAAATTCCTAGTAGCGGTTGTAAAAAATCAGGACCCGACAGAAGCATAGAATTGAGTGATACACCCTGTACTTTAGCAGCCGCGTCGTGAACAATACGAATTTTTGCCGGTTTGTTGGGATTTACCACACCAAAATGCGGCAAGTACCAACAAACTGATGTGGGCGACTGTTCTCCACACTCCTCAGCATAACCCTTAGCTAGCATGTCCTGAATATTAACCTTGTAATGTTTGGCGTATTTAAGATCCTTTGACATTTTCAGTTCAAGGCTTTTATACCTAGAAAGTGCCAATGGATAGCTCTCGGGAACAGCAAGGTTATTCGCCTTCCACAATAAGCCGACCTGGAAGTGCCCATTCGGTAGGCGTTGGGCTGTATCCTCTAGAATACTGAGAGCGCGCTGATCGCCTGCACTGTGAGGCTCATGTTTCGTGATACCGATCGCGTCTAACCTATATTGTTCCTTGATGAGGACTTCCAGGTCATGCTGCGGACGCTCACGTAAGGATACGTGGCAGGCAGTCTCCACTAAAGTTGTCCGGCTGCTTGTAAATCCAAACAACACCCACCCTAACAATGTTTTGATGGCGACAGGCTGGGTCTTTGTGCCTTTCCGGACCTCGGATGCTGTTATCAGGTGCCAGTTGTCGATACCTATCAAAAGTGTAGGCTTTGCTTCGGGGTAGCACATCTCCTCAACTATTCCAGACAGGTATGGGTAGCGACGTAAAGAATCGCGGGTGGCCGATTGGCTTTGCAGCCCTAAGTTTTTAATTGCCCTTGCCCGCTGGATTAAGAAACTCTGTGAGGTTGATCGGCCTTTTATCTGAAAGTCTACAAACTGCACACTGCTATCCCTAGATAACCCTCCCACACAATCCAAATGTAGGCTGCCCTCGGGACCCTCGGCACCAATTTTGGAGGCGATGTCAGCATCTATGAAAGTAGCCGTCGACCCGTCGTCCAGAAGGGCGTATGTGTCTACGCTCCCAGTCGGCCCGGAGACTGTGACGGGTGCTACCTTTAATAGTGGTGGAGGTGCAAGTTCGATTTGAGTGTTGTTGACAGCTACGAGAACCTGGTCAGTTTGTTCAGCATCAGTTTTAGTCCTAGGTTCAAGTTTGTCCTCCTCCTTCACATGAGCAAATGCTACAAACTTCTCATTATGCAAAATAGTGTGATGCCTACGATTACAATCAGTTATTGTGCAACTAGCCTTATTTTTGTTACAAAACCTAAAATTGTGTGGAACTTTTTGAAGACAACGATAACAGATTTTGCTGTCTTTGACGAAACGCCATCTGTCATCGACTGTCAAAGATTTGAACGTCGGGCAATTTGACAACTGATGTTCACCTTTGCAAAATAAACAAACATTTTCCTGTTCGGATGTTTTTGCAGGCTTTGATTTATAATTCTTAGGTGAATCTGAAGCCCCCGCTCCAGACTCTGAAACGGCATGTGCTCGCTGTTTCTGTGAAAGGGTTGATGTAGATGATGTCACCTCGAATACGGCACCGAATTTCATCACCAAATCAACCTCTCGGTTTAAGAAACGCGACAATAATTCCACTCGAGCTAGGCTTAGGTCGTCGTGATTAGCAGCGAAATCCAACCATCGCGCGCGCAATAATGGAGACAGTTTGCTAAGCAGCGCTCCAAATAATTCAGGAGAACGTAAATAGTCACTGTGCTGCAATAACTTAGCAACTTCGACACAATTGTGCACACGGGTGGTGAAAACATGTAGATCTCTTACCTCCGGCCCAAGCTTGGGCAAAGCCTTGATTGCGCTCACCTCCTGTAGGACAATTTGTTCAGGCCTACCATAGCGACGATCCAGGGCTTCCATAACGTCGTTGGCGTGAGGTGCCAATACTAACAGCATGCTGACAGCTTCACGCGCCGCACCTTTTAGGGCTTGGTTCAGGCGTGCAAGATTTTCCGTATCTGTGAAAGCACCTACCGTATCCTGAAAGGCCCGCTTGAACATAAGCCAATCAAGTGGAGATTTACCCTCAAAACAAGGAAGTTTTATAAAGCTTTTATTATTGTTGGGGCCGTTACTCTTTGCAAGTGCCTTTAGGGCCCCCACTAACTGCGTAACTCCAATTGAGTTGTCTTCTCGATGAATATCAGTGGCAGCAGCCCTGTTACCCCCGCTAAAACTGTGCTGAGGTAATAGTGCAGGACTCTGTGCTGCGATACTCTGCGAAACGACGACATCGTTACGTAGTGGAAAATCCTGAGAACACAAGATAACGGTAGCATTATTAGCCCCTACCTCACATCCATTGTTGGATTGAAAACCTTTCATAGATGGCTCTCTCTCTTGATGCGAAGGTATTTTAGTAGGAAGGGCCGTACTATCTAACCATTGTTTGATACTGGCGCGGCTCCACCCACTGTGAGAACCGTGGTTACTACAATCTGCCTCAATAGCGGCTAGCTCAGCCCGATATTCCGCTTCAGCAGCTTTGCGCTCTAATTCAGTCTGCCTACTTACTACGTCTGCCTCCATTTGGGCAATTTCTAACTGAGCCACGCGACGAATGTGTTGCGCTTCCGCAGCTGATTTTCTGGCAGCAACCATCACGGAAGTGCGACTGGTTCGGCTAGTGTGAGTGCAGACAGAATGAGCGCTCGAGCTAGGCTCTAACTCAGAAGAATGTACCTGTGAATTCCCTGTGGTAGTATGTGTAGGGGGTTCTGGAACGGCCTCACTACTCGACTGGGTAGGTATATTCGAGTCATTTTGTGGCAGTTTTGTCTGTGACCTCGTCACTACCATTTTTTTTACTGAAAAAAAAAAATGCTGAAAAAGAAGACGAAAGAAGAAATTCCTGTGGACTAGTCTTTATACTAGACACTAGTTCGATCGGTAGAAGGACCACTTATATTACTGATTGGCTGAATAGTAATAGGATATAATTTTTCTAGTTTTACAAGAAAAAGAAATCTTTCAGTCCAAAATTATAATGACAAGTGAGTAACAAAAAGAATATCGAAAATAGACAAAACGTGAAAAAGTAAAAATATAAAAAGCATAAACAATATAAAAAAGGCTCCAATCGGCCACAATACACGCAAGGGTTATTTAGAGAGGGGCTACCAATTAGTGCACATATACTAGCGCATTCATGCGACGTATTTTAATAACCGTGTTGCGTTTAATTATGACAAGAGAATGGGCGATAACATCCTACTGTCTGGTTGTGGTGACAATGTGTTGATACTAGACCGTCTGTCAAGCTTGGATGTTGTAATAATAATCACTTTTGATGGTCATTGCCTTGGTAATGGAAATTGGGAGGATTGTCATTTGACAGTGAATGAGTCCAGGATGATAAGATAAAACTTTGCTTGTATATGTTATGGCTCTGTTTCCTGCTAAGTATACGGAATTTACTACCATTCACTTATCATTTAGCACCTCGTTATATCTATCTTGTAAAGCACATACAGCCGCTGGTCTTGGCTTTAATTTGTAGATCTATTACGGTCGTTGCGGGTAGTCTGTGGTCCGAAATTCTGGCAATTGAGTAACTGGGTTCTGAAAGCCACATAGGCACTCACTCCGTTGAAAATATCGATATTCAGCTGCATTTATTTGGAAGCCGACACCAAGGTTATTCGGAAAGGCTAGGCAGATGATGGTCTTACTTCCGTAGAAGTATATATTTTATGATTATCAGAAATACGATCTCTTAGTATCCGAACATCACCAAACGGCTTTCCACAATCTGCCTGGAGCGTACCCTCAGCTTTTTCGGATATATTATGCGTTCACCTCGTCTGGAAACGCTTATAATACTGGGCCGGGCAGAAGGTAAACGAGCGCAAGGCAGGGCACCGGCAAGATGGGCAGACGCAATCAAGAAGGCTGCTGGAGGCAGCTTGTACCGAGCGGTTCACACTGCAGGAGACCGCATGGCTTGGAGACGTATCATATGTGGTCGCGATCCTCAGCAGTGAGGGAACGACGAAAAAGAAGAAGTATCCGAAACCCTAGCACGAGCACGCGTTGTAAGTGATAGGGCCTCTGAAGTATCTTTAAGCGACGGAAACACTTACCATCCGAATTCCCAAACGTAAAAATAGTAGCAACACATTTAACACTTACATAGCCCAGATCAACAACAATGCGAAGGATCTCAACTACAATGACGTAACTTTATTTTCGGTATACAATGTAGTCTAATTCCACATGATTGTATACGAGGGCTTACCTTTATCTTGATCGAGAGCAGTTTTTGTATTGTATTGTATTGAAAACGGACGGTTTTTTCACGTACAAGGGTAAAGGTTTTGACATGTAGTGATCCAGATTATTTGACTGTTTTTGATTTTCCAGGTAGGTACATCTTTTAAACCTTTGGTATCCATAGCTATTTTTGATTCGTGTAATTCGTTCATCCTTCCATTTTGTTCTCTTGTAATATGCATTAAGAATAATAGTGAGTCGATCACAGCAAGTTTTTTTCAACAAGCATAGTATTGAATTACAGCTTTGAATCTGTAGCGGCTGTACAAAAAGTATTTCAGCAAAAAGCACAAAAAGTACTACAGCGCCATCTATGACATAAATAAAGAACTAACATCAAATTCCTAAATTGCGATATTAAAGTTTTCCGCGACTTAGACGATATTTGAAAAAGCTGACAACACCTGTCGGGCAGTCTGTAGCCCACCACACACAACACCCTTCTGGTTGGAAGATCCTCCCTTTTCTAAGGGGGCAAAGAACTTTACAGCCAGGTAACCCAGGTGGTCTTCATACCCCTGAGAACAAAGCAACAGTAATAATTTTAGTATACTGCTATTGTTCAGGTGTTATTTGTTTTTACATCAGATTTGAACCTCACAGGTTCAACAGCTCTGTATGGTGTCGTAAAGAATAGCTCCATCCCATATCTTCCCGAGGGTATCGTACGAGGCGATTAAGGGACTTTACAGAGAATGGGCAGCAGCGTTCTCTGTGCTTTTGTAACAATCGTACTGTGATCGCCCACCCGCCTGCCAAGCGTGGCGATTATGGCAAAACCCCCAAAATGTCAATGTGGCGACACTTGGGGGGAGGCTTATGTCCAGCAGTGGACGTCTTTTGGGCTGAAATAATGATGATGATGATGACGTTCAACAGCCCAGAAATACAATGCAAAATAACACAAATCCCAGTAACAAGTGCCTCAAAACCCCAAAAGATAACAGAACCCTCTGTACTTTTTATCTCTTACCCCCTACCATTACAAATTCAAATTCAGCCATCAACTCACAGATGCTAGCACAACAAATTATTTCACCTGTCTAACAGACGGCTGTACATGTACCCGAAGTCGTGGCGAAACGTGACTTCTGTACCAATAGGATAGCGGCCGTGACGACGCTTCAAGAATTGAATAGTAGGATTGTAGTAGGGGCTTGACTTCGCTGGGTCACTGGGTGCAGGTTAAACGTGATGTTTTAATGCTACTGTTTTTGTTGGGCCAGTTTTAAGGGGTTAAGTACATAGAATATGGGACTCATGCTGAGTGGTGCCATCATAACTTGAAAGCGGTGTCGGAGACGACAGTGGGCATTCATTAGCTATTATGATATCCTAGCCCTGCACGCGTAGCATGACCACCGTAGATACGGGGTATGTCGACGGAAGAATCGACAAACTGACACGTCATTGTCATTTTATATGTCACTATGTTAGACAAAACTCGTTTCTACAGTGGTCATGCTACGTCTGCTGGATCGAAAGAACTGGAAGTCATGGGGCGAGGATTTGGCCTTGCTGTGGGATGATGCATGTTAACAGTAAACACACGCAGTGGCTGAGCGAAAATTATGGATTGATCTGTGGTCACCACGTATGTTGTGTACGAAGTGAAACTGAAGATAGTTATTAATATATTTTAGAAAATAGAATTTATCTAATACCCATATACTATTTTACTCTATGTGAACTTAAAATAGACAGTCATCACCACTAACATGTAAACAATTCGCAACTTTTGAACGTGAACGTGAATAGGATTTTCGAAACCGTACTATTATGATCATAAATCAAGATATTCATCGGATTTCCTCTACAGTTGCTTTCATATTTTGTTAAGTGTTTAATACTTATTTGTGCTCATAGCTGTAGACACGGCGACACAAAAAGGGGAACGCTCTTCCTACTCCCGTCCTTCTGATGCACCTTGCAGGTCGCATCTTAGGAAACTCCTTAAATCCCCTCCCCACTCTACCGACTTCTACTCCTACTCCTTCACTGTATACGCTGTGCGGTTGTGGAATTCACTTCCGCCTGACATTAGAAACTGCCAAACTGTTGCAGTTTTCAAAAGAAGAGTAAAAGAACATTATCTTTCCATTCCGTCATAGTTGCATAGGTATTTATTTTATTGGTATATATTTTGTTTTGTATTTATAATATAAGGTTCTATATATTTATACTGTATTTTATATTTTATAGTTATTTGCTTTATGTTCTATGTATTCAATTCTCTCTTTTTCTTTTACACACTATGTCTGCATCTCTTTATTTTTAATATCTCATTTCGCAGGTATGCATGATTTAAGCATAGTTTTGTACCTATATTTTGTTCCTTTCTTCTTTTATGTATTAAGTGTGTAACATAAATTGTTAAATAAAAAAAAAATAAGAAGCAGTACATTTTCCAATGTAACATGGTCTTATTTTGTATATATTTCCCGAACAATGAGAGATCCACATAAACTGGAAATTATAGCTATGTCGTGCGTACATGAAAACACTCATTTATAACACCTATACCTATCTCCTTACCGTACCTTTGCCGTGTGAACCTTTTCATGCCTCTACAAATCTGTGAGTACCATTGTAAGTTCTCAAGGAGGAAGGACCCTTCACAGGATCTTGATATAAACTAATCAGGGACGCACACCAAGAGGTACAGGAATCCCTCTCTATTCATGATACGGAAAGTTTACAGGACGATATGGTTAAACTGACGTTTGGTTTTCGAATGTCCTTGAGGGTGTTTCTGTCCATTTTTGTCCTATTTTTCGACGACACTATAAAAAATTATGCATAATATCTTCAAATATACAAGCTGTTGTTTTGCATCCTCGTCAAATTCAAGGAGGTGCTAATGATTCTCGACCTGAATCGAAAATAAAATGGGTAGGTAATTTTTTATTTTTCTTATTTACGGAAATCGGTAAGTGTGAACCACCCGTGTTTTAAACGCGGCCCGTCCGATCCTCGCCCTATAACCGAGCTTTCACACAAACAAAGTAAAAACAATCTCAAACGTTCATTCGATCATTTCTTATTCACTAAACCACGTTAAGGCGGTTATTCACAACACTGACAAATTTTATCAACATGAAACACTGACAAATTTTATCAACAAAAAAAAGCAGCGTTTATTAATAATTATCTAAGAACCGTAATTTAAATTGATTATCTCAGACAGGACATTCTATTAGCGTTTTGAAAACTTATTAATTCATATTGAAAGATATTTATGTATTTTCTGCCTACCTCCTGAATTTTGACGAGGAAGCAAAACAACACCTTGTATAGAATTAAATTCGAGGTGTTATATCGATAGGGCCATTATTTGAGTCGTCTGTGTTAGTGAAATGGACAAAAGTATAATAAATACTTCGGCACTCGAAACTTTATTGAACCTAGACTAACTGCCTAGAAGTCTCAGACATAGGACATTCTATCGGCGTTTTAAAAAGTTATTAATTGACCTCGAAAGACATTTCTTGACGGCATGTTAAGCCACAGACTCTAACCACACGAAAAGACTAAAGAGATTTCACAAGAGCTACTGATTCTAACGGAAGAGCCAATCCATTTTGACTATTTTATTAATATCGTCAATCTTGCTTTTCCAAAAACCCAAACATAAATGACAGAAGTTTTGAAGCAATAAAAAGCGTAGCAAAAGTATCAGCAACATAATCACGCGCAACAAAGTGCAGTATAAAGTAAAAGGTTCACTACACCGGCAGTAAACATGTGTCGCGGGTTTGTTCAGCTTACGATCGGACGGTAGAGCCAGATGCCTATTAAATATTAATGAAGTGTTAGCTACTATAGCGAATTATCTTGAACACTACAGCACTACAAAAAATATTTTTTTTTTTAAATAATATAATATTTTATAAAAAATAATATATTAAATAATTATTACATAGCATAAAACCATGCCTGTTAGCCCCGAATGGTTAGGCAGAGGTGTACCTAATAGTACACCCACATTTCGCCCGTTATGTTTTAAGTTCCATGTAATAGGGGGCGAGCCTATTGCCATCAACCGAGCACGAAATATGACGGCACGGTTGGCGCAGTGGTTGAGCGATCGACTGCTGCGCTGCGTATACAAATATTTGTATGGCCTACGGATAGTTGTTCCGGGTCTGGCTGTTTGTGTGTGTTATTTTAAATGTTTGTAAACGCACCCACGATAAAGGAGAAATTCCTAGTGTGGGGCAACGTTTTAAAAAAAATACAGACCCCGTGGTTGCTACTGAGAAATTCCTGGTTGAAAAACCCAATAACACTTTGCCCGACCGGGGATCGAGCTCAGGACCTCAAAATTTGCAAAAAGTCAACCACCAATTGAAAAGAAACACAAAGTAAAGTGCAGTCATGAAAAGAGAATTTAATGTTGCGCTTATTATTATTGACTTTATTTACATTCCTTAAAACCCAAACTTCGAACTCCGCGCCTCCCATATAATTAAAAGTCCATAGTACAAAAGATTGAGCCGTTAGCACGTAGATGGCACACGAATTTACGATCGACGACGTTCGGGGGACCTTCGCCGCGTCGATCCGAACTTTGACTTTCTGATGAATACAGCCCCAGAATTTATGGCGAAGACATGCCTATTAGGAGGGGCTTACCCGTACATACGAAAACATTCTGCTTTTTTCAACTTTCCGCAGCTTTTTTTATTTATTACCAGCCTACTTGCTATTCGAACTGCTGTCGCATGGTTTTTCGTGGAATAGAAAATATTGACTGTTTATTTTGAATATAGTCAAATTAGCTCAGCATAAGTTTATGTCCTAACCACCCAGATACAACAATGATAATTATAGCAATTATTTTGACCAACAGGACACAATATTTTTAGGAAGTTTAAATAAATAGCCCGTAGCCCGAAGAATTGCCAAACTTAAGTGGCAGTGGGCAGGGCACATTGCTCGTAGAACGGATTGGCGATGGGTCCGAAAAGTTCTGGAATGGTGACCGCGAACCGGGAGACGATGATCCGCTGGATGCGAGTCGCACGGGACCGGTCAATGTGGCGACACTTGGGGGAGTCCTGTGTCCAGCAATGGACATCTTTCGGCTGAAATGATGATGATGAAATAAATGGACTCATTTTATGCCTAAAGCATGTGAAGATCAGGATATTGGTACATATCTGATGAGCATATTACATGAGCATGTTTTTCCAAGGAACCAATTAACATTCTCGTCATTGTACACACATCAAAAGTGTCTAGGGATCAACATATATTTTTACAATAACTTTTCTCCTGATTGATATTAATTAAAATTTTCTTTAAGGATTCATCAAATAAAGTGTTTTCGTTTGTCACAGTAACGATAAACCAAGTCACCTTTGCATTAATAAAGAAATTTGCCATTTTCTAATAAAGGGATTTTTGACATTTGAACCACTAACATTAAAGTTCGAAAAAAAGACTGAAATAACAGTTTTCTTTAAAATTTTATTGGGTAACTTAAACAATTAATAATCCGTGTTTCTACCGCGAACACTAACAACACAAGAACATCGGTTTGGCATACTCAAAATGAGTTCATCCAAATCACGCTGTGGAATGGCCGCCCATGTTCGTTGCAACAACAAAAAAAGGTCTTCTTGCGACTGGATACCCTCCATATTCGGCAGAGCTCTTCTCTGTAGCATATCCCATGCATGCTCAATCGGGTTCAAGTCTGGCGACTGAGCAGGCCAGGGCAGGACATTGATGTTAGCTGCGGCGAGAGTCTGTCTTACAACTCTTGCGGTGTGCGGTCGTGCATTATCATGCATTAACTGAAATAAGGGACCGATTTGCACTTGTAGAGGAACGATGACGTCTGATACAATCGTCTCAGCATAAATTTGAGCGTTGAGGTTGCCTCTGATCCAAATCAACTCAGTTCTTCCGCCGATCCAAATACCCGCCCATACCATGATGGTTCCACCACTATAAGGATGGACTTCCTGGCAGGATTTTAATCGCTGTTGGCATCCAGGGGTTCTCCAGTGTCGTATACGTCTTGTATCCGGTCTCATACCAAAACGAGACTCATCAGAAAAGCACACGAAACGCCATTGTTCTTCTGCCCAATTTCTGTGTTCAAGAGCCCATTGATATCGAATCCTACGATTGTGCATTGCTATAGGTGGTACCCGTAGCGGTCTTCGGGAATGAAGGTTCACTTCATGCAAGCGGTTTCTGACTGTTTGGTCGCTAATTAAGTTCCCTGAAGAGTGATGAAGCCTCACGGCTAACATCATGGCGGTTATTGTTGGAGCTCTTCGAGTTAAGATTTGAATGTATCGGTCTTGTCTCCGTGTGGTGCAGCGATACCGTCCTCCATGGCGCTCAGCCACGGTACCAGTGCTTCGGTAACGTGTCCAAAGTCGACTGATAACACTCTGACTTGTATTCAGAGCTAAAGCCACAGTACGTTGCCGGGAACCAGCTTCTATCATTCCCACGGCTCTGAGCATTTCTTCCCTGCTTAAATGACGTCGCCGCTCCATAATAACGTTGGTTTTAATCAGTAGTAGGGAAACAGTAGCACTAATAATGTCTTCAATGCGTTGTATGTTTTAATAGGGAAAATATTGACAGCTGATTTTCATCTTTTACTCGAATTTGATTCACAGTTCCTGATTCAAATTATGAAATGCACCAAAAAGGATCCATATAAATTTATAAAATCATAAATTTATTACAAAGCCACATCTCAATCTCAAGAAATCCGCATAAAAATGCTTGATCCCTAGACACTTTTGATGTGTGTATTTTGTTTTTGACTGCCTGGTTGATCTCATGGTCGCAAGCGCGACTGCTGAGCGAGGGGTCTTGCGTTTTTCCATAGGAATTTCTCAGAGTAGCCCGGAGTTTGGAAGTTGGCGGTATGAAACCCCCTTGCCTTGGAAAGCAGGTTAAGCTGTTGGTCCTCCACCTGATCTCTCACCGGTCGTCCGTCGGATTTGAGAGTGCACCTGTGCTTGCGTACACACTTGTGCACTATAATATCTCCCGCACCGATGGCTAATCTCCACCAAGATTGGCCGCCGTGACCGAAAACGGTCAGGAGGACTATATACAGGGTGTAACGGAAAGGGTATATACATACTTAAGAGTGTGCTACAGACCATCAAACTTAACATGTTTCTCCATCGACCAACATCTTCATAGCGGAAAAAATTTCCGCTGCCCCATGCATTTGGTCGAATAAGTATTGAAATTTTCTATGGGGCAGTAGATAATTTTTTCGTTATTCCGATGTTAGTTTGTGGAGAAACATGTTCAGTTTGATGGTCTGTACCACACCCTTAAGTATGTATATACCCATATATACATTTAATTAACTTAATAAACTAACTAAATACATTTTAATAATTAAAAACGATTAAATAAACTAAAATAAGAACAAATTACAAAAAGCACCTCCTCAACGCTGTCAGCTGTAAATGTACCCAAGACTGGCAGCGTCAACACGTTGTATGGCAACACTTAGCCACCGCCTAAAGAAATTCCTGCTTCCCAGCCATTGAGTAACGGCAAGCGTTAAAAAAAAAAACTATAATAAATTTGGTCCGAACACCCTAGACTTAAACAGAGCGCAAGATGTCAAGACGCGACATCGGGTCGTCGTCCCTACTTGTTTCTCTAGTTCTTGGTTCTTACTAGTTCGACTTTACGACACAATCACCCCAAACAAGTTCCTTGTTTCACAAAATAACACCCAACAAGATTCGAGGAATTAACTTGAATATTTAATGTTAAACGGAAGACATGTTTTAAGTAACATGAAGTTTACAGCTTAAATGAAACACTTTCCGCGCTCTTTAGCCATTATGAGCTGTACCAGAAAGCAGAATTTCATAGCTGAGAATATGAAATTCTGCGACATATTTATTTATGTTTGTTGGATAATTAAATTCTAGGAAATATGTTATGGTACGATTGGTTAATTTTGTTAATTGATCAATTTTTTTTAAACTTTGCCCCACACTAGTAATTTTTCCTGTGTCGTGGGTGCGTTTACAAACATTAAAACTCACACACACAAACAGCCAGACCCGGAACAACTATCTGTAGGCCATACAAATATTTGCTCCGTGCGGGGATCGAACCCGCGACACGCAGCGCGGCAGTCGATCGCTCAGCCACTGCGCCGTCACAATAGATGTGCCGTGACGTCATAATAATAACAGTCACTCGGGTCAATCATCAGGTTAAGGCGCGCTTGCCTACTAAGATCCTCCTACTAAGATCTACTAAGACCACCCATTACATATCGAGTTTCCTCCGTGCCTCGGAAAGCTCGTTAAGCCGTTGGTCCCGACTGTCATTTGTGGATCTTTGACAGTCGATACAGGTAGTCGATGGCCCAAAATTCTGACAACCAGTCTTACCAAGGAAAAACATAATACCCAGTTTTAACTGGGTTGTGGAGGTCAGATAGGCAGTCGCTCCAAGTAAACTACAGGCTAAAGGTATTCAGCTGCATCCGGTTAGACTGGAAGCTGACCCCAACATAGTTGGGAAAAGGATAATACACCGACATTTCGCAAGGTTACCGACATAGCCCGAAGAATTGCCAGACTTAAGTGGCAGTGGGCAGGGCACATTGCTCGCAGAACAGATGGCCGATGGGGCCGAAAAGTTCTGGAATGGCGACCGCGAACCGGGAGACGATGCGTTGGAAGGCCTCCCACTAGGTGGACCGATGACCTGGTGAAGGTTTCGGGGATCCGCTGGATGCGAGTCGCACGGGACCGATCAATGTGGCGACACTTGGGGGAGGCCTATGTCCAGCAGTGGACGTCTTTCGGCTGAAATGATGATGATGATGATGATTTCGCCAGTTATGTTTAAGTTCCATGTAATAGGGGCCGAGCCTATTGCCATCAAACGGGCACAAATCCAGACTCCCTGGCTGCTGCTGAGAAATTCCTGGTGGAAAAACCTGATAACACTTAACCTAATCTGGGTATTAAACCCAGGACCTTTTCCTCCAATCATAATCCAACAGGCGACGAGTCTATAAGTGTTGTGATAATATCCAGCATGTTGTCTGTAGCTCACAACTAGCATCTAACGTGAGCTAACTTAGTTTGTACTGGGGTCCCGGAGCAACTGGAATCGGTTTACTGTCTGCGTGCAGTCTGAGCTATAGAAGAGAGCGGGTGTACCAAGTACAAAAATAATACGAAAATAATACGTGTGTTTAAAATAATACCGCTTTAAGAGACATCTTAAAGCGGTATTATTTTAATCTTATACTAACATGACAATGTTAGGCCACCAGGACTACTGTTTAGTTGAGACGGTCTAAGGTTGTTTCGTGGTTCAATATAAGTGTTAGTACATACATGTATTTGAAAAAAAATGATGAGCTGAAATGATGCGATGTGGAGGAGTATTTTGTCGCCTAACCGTACTGTTGTTTTTAAATTAAATTAAAATTCATTTATTTCGGACAACAGTAATCCATATAACTAAGTTTATGTAAATATTTGATATTAGAAAATAATTAATATAAGAAAATTTGTAAATCGACCTATTGAAAAATTATATCATAATAGTTCAGAAATAATGATCCTGAAAAAATACAGGTTACTTTCTTCTATTGAAGCCATACATACAAGGAAAATACTTTTTTTAAAATCTTTTTTTAATTACTTTCTCGTTGGTTTTGTGGCCGTAAACGCGACTGCTGAGCATGTCAGCCAATGTGTTATTGGGTTTTTCCATTAGGAATTTCTCATTAGCAGCAACGGTGTCTGGATTTGTGTCCGGTAGACGGCCGTGGCCTCACCCCCTATTACATGGGACTTGAACATGACTGGTGAAATGTGGGTACACTATTAGGTGCATCTCTGGGTAACCCTTTGGGGATTAGAGGCGCAATGTTACGATGTCATCTTCTTAATTACTTTCAGGGTTTTCGGTCTTGCCAGAGTTCGTTGAGTTTTAAACAATGAATATTATTCTTGTAGCACATCATCATCGTCATCATCTGCCTAACCTTTTCCCAAACTATCTTGGGGTCGGCTTCCAGTCTTAACTAATGCAGCTGAGTACCAGTATTTTACATGAAGCGACTGCCTATCTGACCTCCACAATCCAGTAACTTGTAATTCTTGTAGCACTTAAGGGAAGAAAATGTTGGATTTGACACCTCGAACGGGACGGAGGAATCTGGGAACACCTAGTCGGTTGTTTTAACCGACTAGGTGTACAGACGATCTCATTAAAGTGGCCGGAAGAAACTGGATAGCCATGACACATCTCCAAAAGTGGAGAGACTTGGCATTGGGTGGCCAAGGGTTGAAGAAGAGAGAGAAGAAAGAGAGAGTACAGAATGACCAATCTGTTTATAAAAATAAATCTAATTTCTCTACAACAAAACGCTTCCCGCCTATAACTTCCCACAACAGAGCTTGTGTCAAGCGTACGACTTTGCACTCAACTTTGCTTATTAGATTGTTTTGTTTCGTGCGTTGTTAATTAAGCCAGTCACACACCTAGTTTCGGTAATGCTGCCTTAATTTCACAAGTTTATTAACGAACTGTGCATTGTTTGAATCGATTGTGTGCCGACAAGTTTTTCTTTACGATGGTGTTAGAGATTTTGTTGGCTACAGCGTACGCTGTGCTGAAGTTGTGAACTTTGCTACAGTTCAGTGACTGTATTTTCGGCTTTATATTAAAGGCTGTCCAACTTTGGGACGTATTTAAGGTAAACTATATGAGACATTCTACGATTTTCTATGAATAAATGTTATGTTTAAGCCGGAGAGGTGATGTGTACCTATGGACTTTCATACTTCAGACACCTTTCTCTATAATATAAGATTTGGCATATGTGAACCAATACTTGATGTCGAAATTTAAAAATATTTAGGATTATGATTATACGGGTGTTGATATAGGAGAGCAGCGGTGGCCCAGTGGTGGCAGCCCCGACTTATGAGCAGTAAGCCGTGGGTTCGAACCGTGCTAGGCTCATTAATTTATTTCATTACCGCTGGCCTCAAAAAAGGTGTAGGAAAACATCGTGAGGAAACCGGCATGTCCTAGAACAAAAAATTCGAAGACATGTGACATCTACCAAACCGCACTGGGCCCGCGTGGTGGATTACGGTCCACTCCCTCTCATAGAAAGGAGGCCTGTGTACCAGCAGTGGGAACATTATAGACTGATGATGATGATGGGTTTTGTGTTATATGTTTAGTTAAGAATCCAAAAAAACCCGGAACTCTGACAACCAGTCTTTCCAAGGGGTATGTAGTTACCCACTGCAGTCTTTCCATGTAAAATACTGGTACTCAGCTGTATCTGGTTAAAACCAACCCCGTCATAGTTGGAAATGGCTTGACAAATTATGATGACCATCATCTGCCTAACCTTTTCCCAAACTATCTTGGGGTCGGCTTCCAGTCTAACCGGATGCAGCTGAGTACCAGTATATTACATGAAGCGACTGCCTATCAGACCTCCACAACCCAGTAACTGGGTAATACTGGGTAATACGATACCCCTTGGTAAGGCTGGATGCCACAGTTTTGGCTTCTGACAACTCGTAACGACTTGCAGAAAATCTACAAATGACAGCCGGGACCAACGATTTAACGAGGCACGGAGGAAACTCGGAATGTAATTATGGTCACCCATCCACGGACCAACCTCGGCAAGCACGGCTTAACCTTAAAGATCGACCCGTACGGCTGTTATTATTTAGCCACGAGCTCCTCAATGATGACCATTGAAATGGTGATAACCATTTGACATCAAAACACAAACATACCTAATTCAAAACGTTTACCACCAATTAATTTATAAAACCGCCTCAGGCAGGTCAATTCCCCCCACTCAAGTAAGTGCTTACGGCAAAGCTGTTACTACAGCTAAGCTGTTGCGAGTAATCGCAAGCTGTTGCAGTGTCGACACAATTAAATGTACAGGCTGCGAGCTTAATGTGTTGCGGTGAGTACTCTTAAGTGTAGTATGACAAATGTGGTGACAAGGGGGATGTTTTGAGAACAGAAGTGAGTTATAAGTTGTTGGTAATTTAAATTAGTTTTGAATGATTGACGATGCTGTTGACGTTAGTGAGAAACTGGTGTGAACGTTACAATCACAGAAAACGAGGAAAACTGTTCCACCGTAATACAGTCAATACTAGTATGGGGAACGGAGTGAACGAGTTATGTGTTAAAAACCATAATAAACCGACACATCATCAAAGTCAAAGCATTTATTTCAATTAAACCATTACAGGCACTTTGGAAAGTCAAAAAACAAAAAATACGCGAAGCTACAGTCCCAGTCACAAGACATAATAACTTGTGAAAGTATTGTAGTTGCCCATTCCAAAGCGTAGATCTCTATGGAGAAGAATGGGCAAGAAACTCATGGACACTCTTTTAAATCAAAATCTAGCCACAAAATCTTGGTTATATCATTCGTGTTGAGATTTACAAATATGTGACAACGATCTAGGTACGTGCAAATTAAGAGCCTACAGAGAAAAACTATAAATCAATAATTAAAAAATAAAGTAATTAAATCATCATCTGCCTGCCTTTTCTCTAAAACTAATATGTTGAGGTCGGCTTCCAGTCTAACCGGATGCAGTTGAGTATCAGTATTTTACATGAAAAAACAGCTGTTTGTATTATTTGTAACTTACTGAACTATGCAAGGTTGTAATTTGTATTTGGTAAATAAAGGATTTTTTTTATTACAGTGCCTCTCTTAGATGCTTCCTTTCTGTCTGTAGTCCGCCTTATGCCAAAAATATTTAGGTTATTTTAGGAGAAGGCGTGGAACTGTGTCTGATAGAGATAGATAAAGTTCTCAACTAATAGAAGAGAGAGATAAACAGAGAAGCATTAATTGCCCCAAAGTGTAAAAAATAGTTTTAAATAATCTGTTTCCTGCATGTAGCGATTGGCTTTTTAACCTATACAGTATATCTGATTTCTGCTTTCATCCAATATGTAGTAGCAATAGGGTGATCCCTTTGTTTGAATTGTTAGTAAATATTATATATTTTACTTCTTATTGTTTCATAATGTGTTTAAGTAACAATATAATTTAATTGGTATTTGTGCAAAAAAATAGACTTTAAATATGTGTTTGTTTTCGAGCGTATCGCACTCGTGGGCTGCAGCTGAAAATCAGTGTCAGGTGTTACACCTTGTGTTGCCATCTGGTATTATTCTGAGCTGAAGCCCTTTTGGCATTATTGGTCTAGTTTGTTTATTTATTTTGTATAATTTTTAAGGTGTTATTAATGCCAAAAAAAAAACAATTTTCTTTCTTTCTTTCTTTCAATTGCCAACCCTGATATTTCTTGCAGTCAGCCTCGTACAACGACCATTCAAAGTATGGTAAACTAAAATAAGCTGGTCTCTCATTGTACGGGAAGCTCATACAAAACAATGTCATGTTATTCTAGATATGCATATCTTTGTTCCTAAATTAATTTACAACTAGACATAATCAACAAATTGCCACAAATGGTACAATCACCTAAACTACAACTCATCTTACAAACCACCTAATAGACCGCACACAGACCAAAACAACCACCAGAACAACAGAAGTTAACAGAACACATTAGCTGAATAATGTAAATAAATACGGACACAAATACACTACATTCGGTTACATTAGATATTTAAGCTAATAGGCACTGCCTGTCACCTGTTGGACGTTACAGCGTGATCGTGTATTTTTATGCCTAACATCGTGGTGTGCCAACAACTGTGAGATCGGTAAGTTTATGAAGAAATTTCATTTCTTGTTTGTATGGAGCAGCGCTAAAGCTCCCCGGTTAGTCGGCCCCGACTGATAAGTTGAAACTTGTGAGATAAGACTCATGTTATATTACGAAAAATTCGTCCACATCACTGACAACAGGAATAGGGCCCAGGAAATCCTCCAACGTGTAAATCGGCATTAGCTACCACGTTGGATGGCAATGCTGTTTCTTTGACCAAAAAATACGCCAGCACTCATGGTCACGGGAAGAGTCGACCAGCCGCTTGACGTTGTCCCGAAATACATCTAACACTCATTCTCGTGTCCTTATCCCAATTCATTAACGGTCGGTGAAGCATGTCTTGTTCTTCCATACTTTTCTATTACTCGCCATCTCGTCACACACGTCCTTGCCATATCATCCTTCACACAGTCCATCTATCGTTTATTTGGGCTTTTTCTACTCTTATATCCAGATTTGCACTCAAAACTTTCGTCACGCTTTTTTCCTCATTCCTCCGCATCACATGCCCATACTACGTCAACTGATTACGACACAAGTTGTTACAAAATTTTATGACAACCGTTAATTTTGGTGCGAACAGTTCTCAGATACACGGGATACTATTAAAGTTAACCCGTCACTCCCTATGGGTGTCGTAAAGCCATTAATAGATTTTCGCAATGGGTTGCCAGTTGCAATAAATGGGTAATGACGTCTATTTGTGAATCAATAACAACAAGTTGTAATTTTATGGGGTTGTCTTAAATGTAAACCTATGTTGCCAATCATTTGCGTAACAATCAACATACATTTCATTCACGACGGATATCGAGTTATCTTTATCACAATTTTGAAGTTTATGAGAGCTGTTCCTTAACTTTTTCTGCTTTTCAAGAAAAAATGCATCAATACGTCAAACTTCGCACATTTATTTTTGTTGTGTGTTTTCCCGCCTGCACAGATAAGTTGGTTGAGGTGTATTGTCTTTTCCTATTCTAAAGCTGTTAGAACGCCACTTTGTCTGGGCTTTAAGGGGCAGATGATAATATTAAATGCTCATAATGATAGCCATTGCCATTAGACGACAGAAATCAATTAGACAGTGGGCTTGAGTCCCCAACAAAATTATCATTTTCACATCTTGGAAACAGCACATCTCTTACAAAAACCCCCATGCTTTAAATTTCAACCAAGCGTGTGAACCTTAACGCCATTCTTCACAAACGCAAGGGTTAGCGTAAAGGTAACCTTTTCAATCCCGACTCACAGATGTTACGTGTGTTATCAAATGTAGCTGTCCTCAATTATTTAGGTACAGACGCATAAAAGGTAAATAAAGAAGGTCAGCTCTTTGAGATAAGCTAAACACATACGTATGGCATGAGCAAGCACACCAACGACTAGAAATAATAGCTTGAGAACCAAGAAAGTCCACAAAGAAACATTGAAAACCTTTTGTGGTAGGTAGTGAGCGGTTCATATTGCCTAAAAAACGACAGGTTTTGTTTAATGATAATACAATAACTTAATTGGTAATTATGTATTTGAGCTGTTTGGGGTTGTAACCCTAGGACCATGGAGTCCAAGTGCCCACCTTGTGTTTCGGGATATCGCCAAGTGGTTGGGTCGACTCTTCACGTGACGAGAGTGCTGGTCTTTTTTTGGCTAAAGAATCAGCATTGCCAATCAACGTGGCAATGCGGCCAGCCTTCTGGTCACTTTTCGTGTTGACAGCAATGTGGACGAATTTTTTTGACGACCTGTTATTTTGATACCTGTACAAATTTTATTTTTATTTTACATCTATTCGTAGTTTGTAAATAATGTACAGTCAACAAAACAGGTATACAGGCAAAAAAAACACTACTATTACAATATTTAAAAATATTTCGCCTTTAGTAACATTAAAAAAAAACATAATATTAGGTTGTAGAAAAATATACAACATGATAAGTGGCCAGCTAGAAGATGAATCGCTCATGACAGCCACGCTTGGAGAAGGCCTGAATCCAGCAGAGATAGTCTTTCAAATGAAACAAAGATGATCTTCTTCGTGTCGATAGTAATATAAAATTTTATTTGCTTAATTTAATACTGAAGCCGCGCTCTGACTTAATTTTTTAACAACACACGAGCAGGAAAGGCGTTGGGGCATAGTAATTATAATCATGTCGAGTTGTTTCAGATCGTCGTACATACTTGTTTTTTTGGTCGCGCCTTTCGCGCATAGTACGGAACCGGCCTTCTGTTACTATCTTCTATGTGTTACAGAGTCCGTCCGCCTGAAGCGTTTTGCTTCATTGGGGCAACGTGACTGCGATGGGGTCTGACCGTTTTGTCCCAACTATAAAACGTAGGTTAGCTGGACAAAAGGAGTGTTTTTCTTGTTACTGAATAGTATTGTTACTGAATAGTATTGTTACTGAATAGTATTGTTACTGAATAGTATTGTTACTGAATAGTATTGTTACTGAATAGTATTGTTACTGGGTTAAGATTTTGGTTGTTTAATTTATAGATTGTACCTTGAACAAAAAATGCGGTAAAGGTAAGGTTAGCTGAATTTTAAGCCATTTTTTTTCTTGATATCATCATTCATCGTTTCAGCCAAAAAACGTCCACTACTGGACATAGGCCTCCCCCAAGTGTCTACATTGACAGGTCCCGTGCGACTCGCATTCAGCGGATCCTCGCAACCTTCCCCAGGTCATCGGTCAGTCTTGTGGGAGGCATTGTGGTCTTCCGGTTCGCGGTCACCACTCCAGAACAATTCGGCCCCATCGGCCATCCCGCATTCCATCGCAACCAGAGTCGATTTCGGTTGTTTTTTTTTACTCGAGGCAACTTTGATAAAGTCACATAGACCATTGTTTAATGAATACTAAGATAATTGTAGATCTATCGGTAGACTTTCCTACAGTTCCATTCAGTAGGTAGCTATGTATGAAGTAAGTTACGTACGTTCGTACAATATCTGGTAATAGTTTGTAGAGTTACGCTTGTCGAAGTCTGTCAGAAGCACAAAGTCGTAAAGTTATCGAGCAGTCTACTCGCGTTGCTCTCCGCTCTACAATATTATAGAACGAAAATAGAAACGACTAGCTAATGCCCGCGGCTTAACCTGCGTGTAGATCAGTAACTGTCCAACAGAATCGTACCACAGGGGTATCCTATGTGTTAATCCAAGTTCACAACCTAGTTTCTGGGCATCACGATACTCCTTGGAAAGTCTGGTTGCCAGTCTTTCGCGATTCTGACTACCCAGCTTCTCGGCTTATACGATTCAATGGAATCATCGTGTGCGTAGCCCTTTGCCAAAGTTTTGTTGGGGTCCGTTTCCAGTCTAACCACATGCAGCTGAGTATCAATATTTCACTTGAAGCGACTGCCTATCTGACCTCCGCTACCCAGCAACTGCGTAAAACAATACCCTTGGTAAGACATACGATTCAGTGGAATTATTGAATTAAATATCAAAAGACAATCACAAAGAAGCCTGTTCAAATTATTACAAAATAAATATTCATTAAACGAAATTAGCGTCTATTCGAAGCTTATATTCGTTAAGTTTAATCTAGCACGGAGTAGCTTCTCAGTTGATATTTAATGGGAAAACTTTTCCCGTTTGCATGGACGGCACGTTGGCAATAAGGCACTTCCTAATAAAAAGAAAAAAATATGTTTACATTTTGTCGCTTACTTTTATAGTTTCTAGAGATATTGAAATATGAGAGTTTTGCAAGTAAATATGCATCATTTCCGGGCAGGACGTTATAACGTTTTTAATAAAACTTGTATTTTTATTACTTGTTTGCACATGCTCCGAAATTCATCCTAAAAAAAAACAATAAATTAGTATTTCGTGTTATTTTATTTCAAACGGATAGAGGTTCGCAATGTTTTTCATTCATACAAAATGAAACTGCTGCACTTACTTGAATTCGAATTCCTAATTAACGTCACTGCGACGGAACCAAGCCTCTATTCACTGCCTAATTAAAGTCATTTATTAAACATTATCACACTCAAACCTAAACACAAAAGCTTGCATAAAAATCCTGAAAAACGTTCTCAGTAACATTTCGAAGAAATCTAAATTAGCTGTTTCAGAGCTGAAAACTTTGTGAAAGAAATACAATCGACTTTCTTTCCTTAATTAAGAGTTCTTTTCATTCGCTGTTACGGATTTTTTTCGGATATTTTCCGTAATGCCTTGGTGCGTGCTCTTATGAATATAAACAAAAGAAATGATTTTCAATAGCAATCTTAGTTTTTGTTTTGTTTTTGTTACTAAATGGTTGTGAATGAGCCGAATATAAATGGGGTTTAATTTAAGAAGTAGGGTAAAAATTCAATACTGTTTACTATTGCGCTTCTCATCGCTGTCACTGTGATGAAGCTGTAAACAGCCTCGGACACCACGGCCTGTCATGCAACCGAAGTGCGGGCCGTGAACATAAACGACATCATCCGACGAGCTCTTGTTTTAACGGCGTTCTAACTATCTTAGAGCCTAATGGCTTGGCACGCGACGATGGCAAAAGACCGGACGGCATGTCTTTGTTCCTTGGAAGACGGGTAAGCCTTTAGTACAGGATGCAAGTTGCATCGATACTCTTGCGCCTTCACATCTTCCAAGCTCATCGTGCTGTGCTGGCGCTGCCGCTGCGGCTGTGGAGTACCTCAAGCGGCGAAAATCTTTGTGGTAACTATATTTTCGAGCCGTTTGGGGTAAAAACTCTGGGGCCGAGTTCGAGTACTCACAGCCTTTTTAAGGATATTTCCAAACGCCTAGTTGACGCTTCCCGTGATCCAAGGCTGGATTTACCTTGACCAGTGGCTAAGTATTGCCATACAACGTGACAACGCCGCCAGTCTCTTGGGCACGTTACCAGCTTACAGCCGGAGGAGTTTTTTTGACGCTCTTATATAATTTGTTTATCAGATTTACTTCATTCTTTGCAAGATATCTACATACATAAACATCAGTGCCGTTAAAAACTACATAGTGAAGATGCATAATGTTAAAACATATTAAATAAAACATTTTCACTGATAAGGCATATCCCGAACCACTGGGTTCGGCTAGAAACATATGTGCACCAGAGTTGCCTACATAACAAAGAGAACTAAGGAAAAATTCCTGAAATTGTAATGTGTGTTTTATAAGCCGATTATTTATGAATGTGTGAACATTGTAGCTTTGTAAATTCAAACCAAAGACACAATTTACAAGTCCAAACTTTGTAATAAAAATATTTATTGCAACTCCTTGCAAATAACACCACCCCAATGCGGTTTAGTCTCATCTCACCCCCTTCCCATCTCATACCCCAAATGACATCTCTTTAAAAAAAGTTCACGCTTGACCTGGAGGTTTATCAAGTATCTACACGTATAGCAAAAAGTGAAATGGTTTTTGTTAGAATTTAAATCATATTTATTTTACACAAATTTTAAATGTATTATTCTAACAGAGAAACACCAAGGCTATAAACAGACTTATAAATAAATAAATAAAAAACTACCCACTAAAAGGGGTTTGTGGTAAAAGTAGCATTTTTTTTTTAAACCTGCGGCACCTGAGGCATATTTTTTTTGTTATAAATGCTTAGGGACTGATGAGATGGGACTAAACCGTAAATTGCTAGATGCTTGTTAACTTTTTATCGTGTTCTTCGTTTTGGTAGTAAGCGACGACTTACTGTTGGGCCTACGCTGACCTCCTATATTTCAGTAGTAGTTACTAATGCTGTAACATAAAATTATTGTAAAACCATTTCTATTCATATTCGATTCTAAAAGAGGAACCATGGAGCTTTCTTGCCGCTTCTTCTCTATAGAAAACAACCAACCCGAACCGTGTACCTATTTTCGAGACACTATAAATGGATGTAGGTCTATCTTAAATAAAAATATCTTGATTTTGACTACTTGATGGATTTTGATTTACCAAGAAAGGAGCCTCCCCGAGCGACGTATCTACTGAGTCACTATACGTTCGGCGCACCCTGGGCAGTCAGCGAGTCCCACGCTGACTGGCTAATCCTTTCACCACGATGGCAATCCAAAGTCCACTTATAAAACCGGCTTTGTGCGTAGTCTCGGTCAACATAGAAGGTTTCTCACAAGAAAAATCAGAAATTCTTTCCTATCTCTACCGCAAAACTCACTGCGACATTCTCTGCGTCCAAGAGACTCACCGAGATGTAACCCAAAGTCGGCCCCACATCGATGGACTTACGCTTATCGCCGAGATCTGTCACCCGAAGCACGGTAACGCAGTGTTTGCTGCTCCCGGCGTAAGCATACTATCCTCCAAGTGCTCAAACGAGAACGGCATAGAGATTATCACCTTAGATGTTGGCAACTGCACCATCAGTGCCGTTTATAACCCACCTGGTACCACTTTCTGTTTCACTCCCCCAGAGAACTTTAGCAGCCAACCAATTAGAGTTGTAATCGGTGACTTCAACAGTCATGGCACCAACTGGGGCTACAATGAAACGGATGCTAGCGGAGAAGCAGTCGAGGAATGGGCTGAGGCCAATGACTTGACGCTTATTCATGATGCCAAACAACCGGCCTCATTTAACAGTGGCCGCTGGAAACGCGGATACAACCCAGATCTTATCTTCGCCAGCTCATCTATCGGCTCACAGTGCTCCAAAAGCGTATGTTCGCCTATTCCTCGCACTCAACACAGACCTATAATGTGCTGCATCAAACCTGTAGTTCAGCCAGTAAGTTTCCCCTATTTTTTTTTTTTTTTTTTTTTTTTTTTTTCGGATGGGAAATCATCAAATGACTTCTTCCGCTCTGGGCGGAGCGGAAGGGAGTGTCAGACTTGACTGACTAAAACCCATCCATGTTCCTTCTTAGCCCTTTGCGTTCCAGGGGCACGGTATCTCTTTCGAACAACCCGCAGCCCTGGCAGGCATCGGCCCTCTCGGACCCCTTCCGATTTGCTGACATCTCCTTGAGGCGCGCGTGGAACACGAACGCGCCGTCGGCACGGTCTGTCGTCATAAGACGGACGGACGGTGAGCTAGCCCATTACTCACCGTCCACAGGCCCGCGCCTACGGTGGCCGGGGGCCACTGGTTGCCCCCCGACGCCCGGGGCGTCTCCCGCGGCGGCTGGGACGTGAGGTTCTCTCCCTCTCACGTTCCGCCACCTCCTTCGCTAGCATGACTGCTTCGCAGAAGGAGGCGACGGCTTCCCATTCCCTCTCGCTCCGGACCATGGATTGAACCAGGGCCGGACGCGAGAGGTCGCCGCCGCCAATCGCCGCTACGAGGACACGGCGGTGCTCAGCCCAAGCGGGGCATAGCTCCACAGTGTGCTCCACCGTGTCCTCCGGCCGATCCTCGCAGTGGTGACACCCGGGCGTTTCCTCCCGCCCGATTCGGTGCAGGAACCTCCCGAAACAACCGTGTCCGGTGAGGACCTGCGTCAGGCGGAAGGTGAGGGCGCCGTGGCGCCTCTCTAGCCACTCCTCAAAGAGGGGACTTATCGCCACTATTGTGGCGTGCCCTGCACGGGGTTGCGACAGTCGCTCTCTCCATGTCGCCATGAGATCGCGCCGGAGGTCTGTCCGCTGAGCGACAATTTGCCGCGGCAACGGAGTTTCCCCCCGGCGTAGTGCCTCCGCGCGCCATTCGTGCAGGCACGCGAGGACTATCGCCTCCAGATCCCATGGCGGCAATCCGGCCAAGAGACTCGCCGCCTCGCCGGAGATCGTGCGGTACCCCCGGATCAGCCTTACGGCTACCACCTTCTGGGGCGCGTTCAGGTAGTGGGCGGCTCGCCGCCTCAAAGAACGCGCCCACACCGGGGCCCCGTAAAGGGCCATGGACCGCACGACCCCCGCGTAGAGCCTGCGGCAGGAGGCGTTTGGACCCCCCAGGTTGGGCAAGAGCCGCTTGAACGCAGCCCCTGCCCGTTCCAGTTTGGGAGCCAAACGTCGGAAATGCTCCACGAAGTTCCACCGGCTGTCGAGGACAAGCCCTAGGTACCTCAGCGTCGACTCGACGCCGATGGGAACCCCTCCTACCGTCAGTATGGATCCCGACGGTGGCGCATTCCGAGGCCCATGAAAGCACATGGCCTCGGACTTGTGCAATGCCACCTCGAGACCCAGTTGCCGGATTCTCTCCACGACTATCGCAACCCCGCGTGTCATAAGTTCGGCCGCCGCCTCGTGCGACCTCCCTTGTGCCAGCACCAGCGTGTCGTCAGCGTAGCAAACTACACTGACACCGCTAGGGAGGTCGGCGCGCAGCACCCAGTCGTAGCCGATGTTCCACAAGGGCGGCCCCAGAACCGATCCCTGTGGGACACCGCACGACACCTCTCGCCGGTTCCATTCTCCGGTGCGACCGGGGTAGATGACGGCCCTGTCCGTCAGGTAGTCCCCGACCACACGACGAAGGTAGGTCGGCACCCGGTGATACCGGAGTGCCTCCCTAATGCAGCTCCAGGGCATTGTGTTGAAGGCGTTGGCGATGTCAAGAGACACCGCCAAGACAACCCCACCCCTGGACACCGCATCCCCCGTCGTGAGAGCCCTCACGCGCATGATGGCGTCCACCGTCGAGCGCCCTCTGCGGAAACCAAACTGGTTCTCCGCAAGATCCGGCCCCATCCCCACAAGGTGCCCGGCGAGGCGGTTGGCAATGACTCTTTCGAAGAGCTTGCCCACCTCGTCGAGCAACACAATGGGCCGGTATGCGGACGGAGAGTCCGCAGGGCGCCCCGGCTTCCGGATGAGGACCAGCTTCCCCGTCTTCCAACGAAGCGGGAACTGGCCTCTCTCCAAGCATGCGCTTAAGAGCCCTTCCAGTCGGGGCCCGAGAGCCTCCGAGGCCAGGACCCAGGCTTTGCCAGGCAAGCCATCGGGTCCCGGGGCGGTATTTTTGGCTTTAAGCCTGCCTACCGCCGCTCTCAGGTCTACCCCGGTCACTTCCGGAATGTCGTCATCGTCCTCGGTGTGGTCCGCTTCCGGCACCGCAAGCGGCGGAGCCATAGGCGGGGGAGGATGTTCCCCTCGCAGAGGGAACAGAGCGCTCACCACGTCCTCCACGAGCTGAGGGCGGAGACTCTGCGTCAGCGGGGGGGCCCAGGTGCGGAGTTTGTCCCGCACCATCTTGTAAGGGCGCCCCCACGGATCTCTGTCGAGAGTCTCCAGCATCTCCTAGCGGCCCAGGTCTCTGGCCCGCTGGACAGCCTCCTGGAGGGCGGTCTTCGCTGCTCTGTATCCCTCGTACAGCTCCGCCTCAATGGCTGCCGCATCCGGAGGGCGGATGCGGAGCCTGCGATGCCTGGCGTACGGGTGCCGCGCGGCTACGCACGCCTCGCGCAGAGACGTCAGCTCGCGCGACCACCAGTACACCTGACGCCGGGCGCTTCCTGGCCGAACTCGGGGCATTGCCACGTCGCAGATGTCGGACATGGCCTCCTGGAACCACCCTGCCTCGTTGTTGATGTCGGCAGGCCTGTTCGGTGATGTCACCCAGGCCTGCACTATCGAGGCTTCCAGGAGGAGCTCCCGGTCCAGCTGCTTCAGCGCCCAACGCGGACCACTCGGGGCCTGTAGGACCGGCGCGCTTGAGTCCTGGGCGGAGACATCAAACCGGATGTACCGGTGGTCGGAATAGGTCTCCACCCCCTCCATGACGCGCCAGTCAACGACACGCGGTGACAGAGCGGGGCTAGCGAACGAGATGTCCACCACCGACTCGCCCCGCATCCGCACACACGTGGGGACAGAACCCCGATTTAGGACGACCAGGCCCGCCTCCAGAGCCCAGTCCTCCACCATCCTACCCCGCACATCTGTGCAACGAGAACCCCAGGCCAAGTTTTTGGCATTGAAGTCCCCGAGCACAAGCACGGGGAGGGAATAGCTTCGGATGACGACACTCAACTCCATGAGGGAGTTGTGGAACTCGGCGAGAGTTCGGCTCGGGGAGAAGTAGACTCCCGCTACGACGATCTCCCCGAACCGTGCTGCTACGCAGCCCTGACCCTTCCTGACACTTTCAAGGGTCGGGGTACCGGCGGCGGCCGACGAAATTATGACCACTGAGCCGCTCAGGTCCTCCACCCAGTCTTCCCTGGGCGGGACGAAGTACGGCTCAGCGACCACGGCGACGTTAATCAACCACTCCGCCATACTCTGGAGCAACAGATCCTGAGCACAGCGGCAGTGGTTGATGTTCGCCTGGAGAAGGCGTAATGGGGCCATTATTGGCACTCCATTTCGGCCCCCTCCCGGGCCCCCTGTGAGGGCCCTGCAACAGATGTTGCAGCGGCAGTACTGGCGGCAGCCGCGGAAGCGACGGTGGTGGCAGCTGCGGCGGTGGCAACGGTGGAGGCGGTGGCTGCGGGCCTTCCCTTGCCCTTGGCCCTGGTGGGTGGTGCGCAGGCCCTGCCCCCTGCCCGGTGATCGGCTGGTTTGCCCGCTGCCGCACATGCAGTGCAGTGCGGCATGGCGGTGCAAGTCGCGGCCATGTGACCGGGCTGACCGCAACGGAAACAGTCGCCGCTGCGGTCCACCTCCGAGGAGCACCGACAACTCACGTGCTGCCCCACGAGGCACCGGTAACACCTCAGAGGTCGGGGTTCCAGCAGCTTCACCTGCGCCGACACCCAGCCCACCAGGAGCCTTCCAGCCTCCACAATTGTTCCGGCCGCCGTCACAGGGCAGCTTACCGTAACAGTTCGCATGCCCGAGTGGTCCGGACGTAGAGTGCCTGCCCTTACCTGCTCGGCAGGGCACCCACCTGTCCTGGCGACGGCGGCAACCACCTCCTCCTTGGTCACTGAGTCGTCCAGACCCAGGATGCGCATCTGACGGGCCTGGACACTCGGACCTCGTCCGCATCTAGGGACGCTCTGAGCTTTTCAGCCAGAGCGTCAGCGGACAGGCCGCTATTTGCTCCGGGGATCTCCAGCGCTCGAGCCCCTGTCGCGGTGACTTTGAGCCGGAGTCCCTCGGTGATCCCCAGCTCCCCGAGATCCACCGTCGCCTTCGCCTTAGTGAGTACGTCGCGGTAGGACACGCCCCTCTTTTCCGCCTCCGGCTGTAGCGTGATCACTACAGCTGCGGTCTTCGGGGCACGGAGCCTAGCCGCGACGCTTCGCGCCTTGTGCCTGCGCCTTCGCTCCTCGTCCCTGGCCTTTTTTGCCGCCTTTCGCCCCTTTTTCTTTTCCCCGACCACCTGCCACTCGGCTTCGGCCGCGGGAGGATTAGTGGGCGGGGGGGGCGGCGGTAGCTGCAGCCGCCTTGCTGATGGCGCTGGCACATTCGCCACCTCAAGAGCCGCTTTGCCCTTTTTCTGCTGGGCCGCCGCCTGTTTAGCCGCTGCCGGTTTTGCCGGAGCCGACTTTTCGGTAGAGGCCGCCCTAGCCCTGCCGGAGGGCTGGCCAGGCTGCCCTGGTCCAGAAACTGCGGCCGTAGCAGCTGCATACGAAGCCGCCTTTGGGCCCGGGACCACCCTCGGGCCCGGGGCAGCCTTGTTTGCTGCCAGGGGGGGGCGAAGGACGATGCCCTCCAGGACGGAGAACCGCGCCTGGAAGGCAGCCAGCTCCTGCCGAACCAGGTTCAAGACCTGGTTCTCCACTGGCACGGGCTGGCTCTGCCGCTGCTGGGGCACCTCGCGGGAGCCAGACTCTCGCAGACCGGTCAGGTCTGCCCGGAGCTTCTGATTCTCCTCGTGGAGAAGCTCCGTGGCGGCCGTCAGGCGGGCGACCTCCGCCCGCAGTTTGGCCACTTCGCTGGGTGGAGGAAAGCTAGCCTCCACCGCCGCCATGATGGAGGCGGAAGCTGCAGGTATGGCCCCGAGTTTTGAAGATGTCAGCTTCTTCAAGGCCACGACCCTTATCGCAGCTTCCACCTCCTTTTGAAACTTGGCCTTACGCTCCACATCGGAGCCGCCAACTTCAACTGCCGCGTCATCACCGGTGCCCAAACGGGCCTGCCCGCGACCGGCCACCCCCGATCTTTCGGAGGCCGGGAGCCCCCTCCCCAGGCCCCTTATTCCGCCACGCCTGCTGGTGGAGATTTTAGGGGCCGAGGCAAGCTCCCCTTCGGAGGACGACTCGCGGTCGCCTTCTGGTCTGGACCGCTTGCGTTCCTCCGCAGCAGTCCCGGTCCTCTCGAAGCGGGAGCTCTCAGAGCATCCCGCGCTCACATCACTAGATGCGGCGTCGGACTCCGACACCGCATCCCTCCTCTCCCTCTCTTTGCCGTCGCCGGCTGGGTTTTTATTGTTTTTATTAACTTTCATTTTTGTTCCCACGAGTGTGGGGGAAATACGAGGTCCATCCGGGCAGTGCCCCCTGTACCCGGATAAGCCTTTGACATTTATAACCCGCCAGAGGGTCGGCTGGTACTCTGGCGGGGGACGCACTGACGACTGATCGTTCCATAGGAACACCCGTCAGCCATACATCCCCTCACGGTGCGCCGCCGCTTGAGATTCGGGGTAGCTTTTTATAGAGGTTTTCTACCTCGCGGTCCGGGCGGTTAAGCCAAGACCCTCGGTCCCGATCGAAGCCGCGAGACATGATCCACGACACTCCGATGATGGGATTACGAGAACGACGGGGACAGAGAAGGACTGCGTCCCTCGCTGTCTGCTCGGAGGCAGGGTGAGTGCACTCCGAGCCCGCCCTTGCTCCTCCGCTGTGCCCTCTGCTTTTCAGAGGGTCACGCGGAGAAACGCCGCGTTGGTCCGGGTTGGACCCCACCACGTCAGAATATTCGCCACCGGCAGTGACATTCCCCGGGGAATAGGAATCTCTTCCCACTCCTCGGGGAAGGACACTGCCGGCGCCCAGGGTGCACCGTCCCGACAGCAACTGTTCCCTCCAGACGTATCGAGAGGGACCAGCGCCATCGGGCTCACGAGGAGGTTTTCTGACCCAGCACCCCAAGTTTCCCCTTCAGGCGCCGATTTAACTACACCAAGGCTGACTGGAAGTCTTTCACGCATTCTGTTGATAATGCCCTCTTGAATGTCTCGCCAACCCCGCAAAACTACGACAAATTTGTTGATATTGTGTCCACTACTTCTCGAAGACACATCCCAAGGGGTTGCAGGACTTCCTACATTCCAGGGCTGTCGACAGATTCCTGTGCACTGCTGAACCGATATGAGTCATTGTACCGTACTGACCCTTTCTCGGAGGAAACTACGTTAGCTGGAGATATGTTGCTATCAAAATTAGGTGAAAACAGGCAGGAGAGGTGGATCAACACTGTAACCAGTATAGATATGACTCATAATAGTAAAAAAGCTTGGAGCACTATCAGAAAGCTGACTAGTGAGTCCCCTCAACCTTCACCACCAAGCCAAGTTACCGCCAACCAGATAGCTTATCAACTGCTTGCAAATGGCAAACCAACACGCCGTCAAAATAAAGTCCCCAAGTCACAAAACCAAGATGGGGATTGCGACGATATTAGTAAACCGTTCAACCTTACTGATATCATCGTAGCGATTAGGGGTCTTAAGTGCGATAAAGCCTCCGGAATGGACGACATCTCAGTTGAACAGATAAAACAACTTGGCCCAGTTGCTGTGTCGTGGTTGCTGCAACTATTTAACAATTGTCTGGAATCAGCTGCAGTTCCCCGTCTCTGGAGAAAATCGAAGGTCATAGCAATACCTAAGCCAGGTAAAGCAGCAGACGACCCCAAAAACTTTCGTCCAATCTCTCTACTGTGTCACACATACAAGCTTTTCGAGAGACTGCTGCTGAACCGTCTTACGAGCGTTATTGACCCGAAACTGATCCCAGAGCAAGCTGGTTTCAGGCCTGTGAAGTCTTGCAGCAACCAGACCCTTAAACTTGTTCAACACCTTGAAGATGGTTTCGAGGCAGGAATGGTCACAGGCGCTATGTTCGTGGATCTTTCAGCTGCTTACGATACGGTCAACCTCAAACGGCTTTTGTGGAAGGTGGAGACTTTGCCGTTTCCAGGTCCACCTCCTTTCGAATAAGAGTCGCTGGAGAACACAAAAGAACGGCCTGCCCCAAGGTAGTGTCTTGGCACCGCTTCTATTTAATATATACACTAACGACCAACCTTCAACCCCGAACACGTCCCGTTTCCTCTATGCAGACGACCTTGCCCTCACCTCCCAAGCCACCACCTTTGAGGAGGTCGAGGTCCGCTTGTCAGATGCTCTCGGTGAATTATCCACATTCTACGTCGCTAATTCACTCAAACCCAATCCGAGCAAAACACAGTCTTGCATTTTCCACCTTCGAAACAGAGAGGCTGGGCGCAGACTTAACATCGTCTAGGGTGGAGTGCCTATCGAACACAGCAACTTTCCAAAATATCTTGGGGTTACTCTGGACAGATCATTGACATTCAGCAAAAACTGCAATACCATCAAGCAGAAGGTGCACACTCGCAACGGTCTCTTACGGCGACTAATTTCTTCAAAGTGGGGTGCCTCGCCTCATGTCTTGCGGACTTCTGCGCTGGCGCTATCTTTCTCAGCTGGCGAATTTGCGTGCCCCGTATGGAGCCGTTCAGCTCATGCAAAGTTAGTGGATACAGCTCTGAATGAAACGTGCCGGATCATCACTGGTTGCCTTAAACCGACACCGGTACAGATGCTGTACCCACTGGCAGGGATAGCGCCACCAGAAATACGCCGAACAGTGGCAAGCTGTAATGAAAGAGCCAAAATGGCTTCAGATACACGACACCCTATGCATTTAAATACCCTCGTGTCGCAAAGGTTGAAAAGCCGAAACAGTTTTTTGAAGTGTGTCACCCCACTCACTGGCGAGCGGTCTACGGAGAGACTAACGCTGTGGCGAGGTAGTGCTTCCTTACCTAACCCATTCGTTCCACCTGCTGAAAGTCTTCCACCTGGACATGAGTTGCCATGGCTGACTTGGAAGTCTTTAAATAGACTTCGGACCCAGGTTGGTTGCAGCAAGGAAAACCTGCTCAGGTGGAGATTCATTAATGACTCTGCCCTGGAGTGTAAATGTGGTGCCGTTCCACAAACGATGCGACACTTAATATCGTGTCCTGCGTGTCCTGCTGTTTGCTCGTTACGGGAATTACTGCTACTGAGAGCGCCAAACTAGTGGCTCAGTTTTGGGCTGACACAATTTAGATTGCCATCGACACGCTAAGAAGAAGAAGCGCGGCATCGCCTGGCCATTACATATCAACGTTTCTCGTGAATCAATTTATTTAATCGTGACAATTACATTAAAATACTTTCTGTTAAAAAATCCGGAGATTTATATTATAAATATTTTGATTTCGACTACTTACTTGATGGATTTTGATTTATGATTTTCACGATTTGATAGACTGATTTACGAGACTGTATTGATCATTAATTCCGTAATAGCGCGGCATCGCCTGGCCATTACATAAGTATCAACGTTTCTTGTAAATCAATTTATTTAATCGTGACAATTACATTAAAATACTTTCAGTAAAAAAAATCCGGAGATTAATAGTATATACCGTTTTTAGGGTTCCGTAGCCGAATGGCAAAAAACGGAACCCTTTTAGATTCGTCATGTCTGTCTGTCTGTCCGTTTGTCACAGCCACTTTTTCTGAAACCATAAGAATTATACTGTTGAAACTTGGTAAGTAGATGTATTCTGTTAACCGCATTAAGATTTTCACACAAAAATAGAAAAAAAAAACAATATATTTTGGTGGTTCCCCATACTTAGAACTGAAAACCAAAAGTTTTCAAATTTTCAAATTTTGTTGGGGTTATCTATGGATAGGTCTTCAAAAATGATATTGAGGTTTCTAATATCATTTTATTCTAAACGGAAAAGTTTGCGCTAGAGCCACTCCCAAAGTGGTAAAATGTGTCCCCCCCCCACTAATTTCTAAAGTAAGAGGAGGAAAATTCTGAAAATATTTGGGTTTGTAGGACGTAAAAAAAACTATCAACGAAAATTGGTTTCAATAAGATGTTTAGTTTTTGAGATATGGGATTTTTTCATCAAACTGCAGCAGTAACTTTGTTGTTGATTAACATACTATGAAAAACAAATTTAGTTTTGCGGTTGAGTGAAAATTTACTAACTAATACTACTAACTAATGAATGACAGTTCAAAATATTGTTATTATATTGTTTGGGGCTATGGAACCCTGTGTGGGAATAAGACTCGCACCTGGCCAGTTTTTTTGTTTTTTGTAAACAGAGTAAACCCATATTTACGCATTTTTGGTCAAATCACCTTGACCATTAAAGTGTTCTTTTATTATTTATGGTTTCAAGATGTCGGTTAGATTTCTAAGTAACCTGTAGTCTGTCTACTGTAACAAATTGTTATTTTTTATTTTATGTATTATAAATATTAAACGTAACATTTCAAGTTGGCCGATACAAAATTGACTATTTTTTTTAACTCTGCTATCGAGAAAAATAATTGTGAAATCAAACAATAGTGTATTTCACATTATGAAATACATCGTAAATTACCCTTAACGTGAATACATACTCACATACAACTACAGCGTACGAATAGCTCTCTTGATCAACACTAGAACAGAAATGACTGCGAAACAAATTTAAAGGAAAACACTGTGAATTAAACTTCAATGCGTCAGGAAATCTGTCAGAGGGTGGCCCAATTAAAGAATATATAGCGGTCGTGTAATCTAGGACCTTTGTGCCATAGATTGATTCAGCGAGGTTGAATTCGTGAATAATTTAGAATCCGCTGGCTGAATCAAATGGTTCCTTCGCCAGGCGGACGAATAAAAAATACATGCGCATTGTCTCTGGTTTGCGTCGTGTTGGTTTGCGCGGGAAAGTATTTGTCAATGATGTGATGTTGTTGGACAGATTTCAAATTAGATTTGTGTTGATTTTTTGTTACATTTTTATACATCTGGACGCTGGTGTTTGCACAACAGGTCGTAAACAGGTTACTACGGTACCCGTGAGAAATTTGGTGCCAACAGACCGATGAAATCCCAGGCACATTCGAAAATCTCATGTCAATCCCATTGTAAATTATTGTAGAAAGACCAAATACTTTGATAGGCCCTCTACTGTTGGTAATAGTATGACTTATTTACCAATTCCCGACAAAATAATTATCACAATGAAATTGAGAGCTGGTTTCCTATTTCTCAGTATTCTAATTTTGTATCACTATTGTTTCGTTTGGCCGGCTATATTGTTAAATACCGAATGTACCGTCGGCACCAGAAGTAGGTTAACACTTATCAATATTACACCAAGTTTTGTGCTGATCAGTGTGATCTGATGTAATATTGTTTTGCGAATTTGTGTAACCGTTGATGAAAATATTGTTTACTCCAGTCTGTTAATATGGATCGTTCTCAAACAAAGATGTCTTATAATTTTGAATGTGTATAGCGACTTTCGTTGCTGACCGTACTATCTATATAAATTAACCATTGTCCAGTACATTGTTATATACATAGTTTATTCTTTCTTCTTCTTTTCTTTTATTTTTTCGTTGTTAAAAGTATATTTTGTTTGTACCTAACACTAGGAATTTCTCCTGTATCGGGGGTGCGTTTACAAACATTTAAACTCACATACACAAACTGTCAGTACCGGAACAAACTACCTGCAGATAATATTTATTTTTCATTTTCATTTATTCAATGGACTTTATAATTATTTTGGTAACAATAACACCATTGTTTATGTACTCTACTCTAATAAGCTCATATGTGACGTACGGCAACGTATAGTTATACTGCCTGCCTCATGGGTTTAGTGATCGCAATGGCGACTGCTGAGCTGAAGACATGCTGCGCCGGCCCGAAATATCGCAATAATCGCAATTTATTTGGGGCCGGCGCAGCAAGTCTTCCTCTTCGATTCTTCTCTATATTATAAATAAATATATAAAAATATATGTAGGCAAAAGTAATAAATTAATATTGTCTTTTTCAGCAATTCGTCACTGCATTAAGTCTCCTTACAATAATGCCATGCCACAACAAACCAAAAAACGCATTTTCCTTTATAAACTTTAATTATATTAAGATTTTACAAATATTTTGGTTTTCAAATAATAATATTCCAGTATACTTTGTCAACAGCAACGCTGTTATCATGCTTTTTCATGCTGTTGGTGCTGTTAGTATAGTTCTTCCTGCCTGAACTTCAGAACTTGTGTAGCCTGATCCTGAGAATGATGATGATTATGAAGTATAAGCCTTAACCACAGAGCAAACAAGGCAGTCTTTCTACCTATTACAAAAATTTAAATACCTATGTATCACACAATCGATTTCAAATCCAATCAAACTAATTAACGAATTAAGTTTAACGCAGACACGTTACAAAGGCGAAATTCACAGAATTATATTAACATAGCATGTTAATATCGGAGGGCAGAAATGCAAGCCTATAGATATGAGGTCGCTCGGGGCTATAGATAGTCCCTGTCGAAACAATTTCAACCCTACAGGGGTTGAAGTTGGTTGAATTCCTTTTGAGATTTTGTTAACCACAAAGAATTAGCCACAGTGACGATGGCAGGATCGTTCAGATTTCATCAGGTTTCTGCCCAATGGAACAAGACGTGTATTTTTTAATTAATTATAGATATAATTTTAGTCAGTCGCTTCATGTAAAATACTGGTACTCAGCTGCATCCGGTTAGAGTGGAAGCCGACCCTAAGATAGTTTGGGAAAAGGCTATGCAGATGATGAGATATAATTTTAGTCTTCTTCTTAGCGTGTCGATGGCAATCTAAATTGTGTCGGTCCAGAACTGAGCCACTTATTTGTCGCCAATATATATTTTTATATTAATATATTATTATTTTTGCATGAAATCATTGACATGTCATCTATAATGTAATCATTAGCTCTTAAGCTACTCATCATCATCATCATCATTTCAGCCGAAAGACGTCCACTGCTGGACATAGGCCAACATAAGCATAAGCATAAGCACATGGCACGTGGCATAAGCTACTAGCTTTTTTTAATTTAATTTGTCGCCTTCAGTAGCATCCATCAGTTCCTGTAATAAACAAACAACAGGACACGTAGGACTCGGTATTAACAGCCCCATCGTTTTTGGAACAGGACCACATTTACACTCCAGGACAGAGGTATTAATGAATCTTCGCTTTAACAGGTTTTCCTAACTACGGTCGACGTGAGTCCGGAATCAATTTAAAAACTTCCAGGTCTGCCGAGGCAACTGATGTGAAATAAAATAAAAATGATATGTTACAGTGATTAAAGGACAGACAGTAAGCTAATCATGTTGATAGTTCGAACATAGGTAGCTGTTCAGAATGTAATGCAATCGTTCAGATCGACACACGTGCTCGGCTCCTATCTAGCTCATCACTGTTGGCAGGGACGGAATCACGGACTGCGTGTATTCATTTAAAGTTTTATTCTACTATTTTATTTTAATTTTAATACAGGCACGTGTATGGTTCATGATAATAAAGCTGTAATTTCTTTGTTACAGGACGGAAAACCACCCGAGAAAATGTCTACTGGATCTAAATGCCTACCTACAAAATCAAAATATATTTTATTTCACATAGGCACTTATAAAACGTCGACAAAAGGTGCACGGTTCGGGTTGGTTTCCTGTGTAGAATCACCGGCAAGGAACTCCAAGGTTACTCCTTTCCTTCCAAAAATACATATATTACATCTAAAATCAAAAGTGCCTGTAACGGCCTAGTTAGTAGTACATTATTATTCAAATACTTACTCGAAACTTTAATACTGGTTTTCATTAAACTTAGATATTTAAATTATTTACAGAATCTCTGAAGATCTCCTAAACTGTTAGAATAAACTCTAATGATTTAAGATTACCTAACAACATTCCGATTTTTGTATTAAAATAAAGAACCTAAAAATACAATAATGAAGTTGTTTATAATTCTCATTTCAAAAACACACTGGCGCTTCATGAAAACTGTAGTGAGTATTAATTAAAAACTGTTAACCTATTAAATTATTATGTTATTATTATTTTGAGTAAATACTCAATTCATGTCATGAAATAAAAATAAAGAATGAAGTTATACTTTCTGAGCATATTTCAGCTATACCTAAAAAAAAATGTACCTGGTACCTACTGCTTATTTAAAACGTATTTTCTGCTTCTATTCCACAAACTAAGTAATCCGATTTCCTCGAATTTTGCCATTCTAGTTAGTCTACTTTTTTTCTTTTATAAGCTTATGTAAACTTGGCTGATGTGGATTTCATTCGCCGTTTATTTTTACTGTGAGCGACGGGTCAAGAAACTATTTTATATTATTTACCAATTCTGAATCATCGCGCAAGAATATTGTGACCCAGTTGGGGCTCGAATCCACACTGCTTACAACCACAAGCCACTACTGCTGGGTGCACCCCGTTTACTTTGTAAGTACTTTTACATACATAAACTCACATCTCTTTTTTTAATTATTTCGTTTTTTTTTTAACTTAATAATTATTGTTTTATTCCTTTTCCAGTGTGGGAAAGAGATGGCGCTAGACATTCTGTATAGCTCCGTCTCTTTCCCACATTGGAATAAGAGTAAACCAATACCCCTAGGCCAGCTGGACGCTTGGTACGATCCTCACGTACTGTAGATCGCACGCGAATTAAGATTGTTACTGTATGAATAAATAATAATACTTACTTTTCTTACTTCGTCCGCGATTGTCGCATTGTCTGGTCTTACACATGCAAAATTAAATAACTATCGAAATGATTACATAAAAAAAACATAACACCGTGCCTGTCAATCCCCGAAGGATTAGCCAGGGGTGTACTCTTTACTGCACCCATATTTCGCCCGATATATTTAAGTCCCATGTAATAGGGGGCGAGCCTATTGCTAACAATCGGGCACAAATACAGACTCCGTGGCTGCTACTGAGAAATTCCTGATGGAAAAACTCATTAACACTATATGGCTGACCCGGGAAGCGAATCACTATCACACCTCTAGATCAACGACGCAGTTCGAAATACGTACCGCATTCTGTTCACCATACAAACATTGTACACATCGCTTTATCCAAGTCAAAAAACAACTTCCCAACCAAGCCTAATTCAAAACTTAACTTTATCAAAATTGCCAACTCAACGACGAAACAAAAACAGGATCGCTCACTCAAAGGCTCCGGCTACAGAGGTAAACACATCTCGAGATATCTGCGATATCTTCAGATATGCCTTGAGGGCCGCTGTCACCGTGAGAAGGGGACAAAATAAGGCCCAAGGTGCACTTGACGGAATGATTAAGAAATGTCGGTCAAGCTTGTCTTAGGACTAACGTGTTTGTAGCAACGTGGTGTGATGATTTTTCATAAATGAGTTGGTCTGTGATTATTTGATAGATGAATGAAGATTTTTTACCATATCATAACAGTACACATCCACATTATTCCGTTCATTTATAAGGGCTTGTACACAAAACTGCGAATTGGCGCGATGCGAATTTGCAACGCAGAAAGCTGCGACACGAATAGCTGCGATGCGATTTCGTGCGGCAAGACGAGACGCCTTGCACGATTCGTGTGACCATTCCTTCGACGACCGTCAACCGTACTGAACGTATTTTGTAAACTAGGTCATGACATGGATCGTAAAAATAGACGTAACATCGCAGGAATGCGCGATGCGAATCAATTCGCAAGTTCTTGCGATACGTCGTGGGAGCTCGTGGATTAATACGATGCGACGTCGCATCTCAGTTTTGTGTACAAGCCCTTAGGTATTTTTCAACAGTTACAGTATTTTGAAGATACCAGAGTCAAATCATGTGTGGGTTTAGAATATTATAGAATAGAGTATACATATGAGGAGCTCGTGGCTAAATAATAACAGCCACACGAGTCGATCTTCAAGGTTAAGTTGTGCTTGCTGAGATCGATCCGTGGATGGGTGACCATAATTAATATCAGATTTAATGATTTTAATCAATGAGTTGGGTTAGGTTTCATTTCATATCAATAAAAAATTCTACTGAAGACTTGGCTGTATGGGCATAGTTCCCTTTGCCTACCCAGAATGGGTGAAGAAAACAAAACAAAAGCCTGTCATTGCAAAGAGTTCCGACAAATGTCTACCCGAGCCGAGGCGCAGCCGAAGGTGAGGGTTGACAGTCGGAACAAGTTGCAATGACGGTCCCGCACGTGTACTGAACAACTATTTTAAATACAGTTGCGAAAAAATGAAGCAATTTAATAAAGAACATTTTTGGAAAATGGCGCCAACCGTAAAAGAATATAAGTAGAGATTTTTTTGTTTTGTTCACCCATTCTGGGTAGGCAAAGGGAACTATGCCCATACAGCCAAGTCTTCAGTAGAATTTTTTTATTGATATGAATTAATGAAAATGAAATTTAATTAAATGAAATGAAACCTAACCTAACTCATTGGATCAAATCATTAAATCTGATATTGAAACAAATTAGTAGCTTCTTTTTCGAAATATTCGCATGAATCATAAAAACTTCTATATTTTTTTTTTTGTAAAATCTTAGAGGTTTGTTTTTTCTTTTTAATAGACATTATTTTGACAGTTGGGAAAGAGAGCGCACGAGTTCGGAAAAGGTAAAGAAAAAGCTCGAGTGTGTAATAGCCCACATCCCGAACGCTATACGTCCCTGCAATACGCCACTTTTTGAGCAACTGTATTCAAAATATATTTCCCCAACAATTTAACACGTGCTCATCCTTCAACAAACAACCTACAAAGATAAATTCATGAAAAGCCGAGTTACGATGTAAACCAACACAAAACAATGTTTTACAAACAAAGTATCAAAACCCTTTATTACGAACTCCCAAAGTATCAAGATTCGGCTCTGCGGTACCCGGGTACATACCAATTCATTGATTTACACAAATTTAGAACGGAGCCACCCTTATACACCCATGCCATGGCAGGATCAATAGACACCTATACATAGCCGCATATACATTGTTATACATTTGTTTAGCTCTGACAATGCCTTCAGGATATAATGGTAATGTTACAATACATTGGCCCCGTTTTGTTGAAAGGAATAAGCTAAAAAATTGGTGTTTTTTATCTGCTTGATGTTAGAAAAAGATAAAAGAAAATTTGATATATCATGAGTAAAGTGAACTTAAATAACAATTTAAATTAATAATTGTTACAATTATTACCCGAAAACAAACGCTTTGATAGAGCTCATTTATAAAACCACATTATTGCGGATCATCATCATCATCAGCCTATAATGTTCCCACTGCTGGAATACGGGCCTCCTCTCTATAAGAGGGAGTGGGCTGTAATCCACCACGCGGGCCCAGTGCGGGTTTGTTATGTTTTCCTTCACCGTTTTTGAGAGCTGCGGTGATGAAATAAATTACACAAAGTAATGCGCCTGCCTGGGTTTGAACCCACGGCTAACTGCTCGTAAGTCGGGGTTGGCATCACTGGGCCACCGCTGCGCTCTACATCTTATCAATGCCTTTTCGCTGAAAGCGATGTCTTCTAGATAACCGTCGGTCAGCACTAACCAAATACTGTCTCTTCAACTAGTTATTTTAAGCAGTACATTAATATGTGCTAACCCCTCAACACTCCAGTCGAGGAGGCCGGGGGGTTAAGTACTTAATGGAGCTGTGTGTACGAGTACACTATATTTTTTGCAGCACCAGTTCAAAACGTCCATCGCCGCTAGAGAAAATATTTCGCGAAAGGTTTGCAGTATTTTCTCTTGTTAAAAATTAACTAAGCCCCAATCTTTTTCAATTGCTGTTTACGATACTCAAATGAATTGTTATACAGACCATAAAGAACTTTTATTGAATATTTTGTATTATACTTAATTCCAATAATTCCTGAAACAAACGGTTTTGATTAATTTACGAGAAGAGTATTGCGTTGCAGTTATTGAGCTTTGTTTTGAAACGCTAATTGATTAGAATACTGGGAAAAGGCAATAAGCTTTATGCATTTGATTAAATAATCCGATTGTTATTGCCGGTAAAGCTCTAATATGAAAACGGATATTATGGTTCAACACTAGTTGAACATCCACTCATACAAATATAGTATGTATGGACGTTCAGCCTATTATTTCCTACGAAGGATGACCAACAATATCTATTATCAATAATTATGCACTATTTGATCACAATTTAAATTAATAATAGATTTTTTCTTAATACACCCACACTAGAAGCAATTTATGTTTTTACAAAAATACTTTCAATCAGATTTTTGATATAGGATATTTTTATTTCAGAAAAAAAATTGCGCAAATATCATAAACGTCTATGTTGTCAAACATGGGTAAACATAATCAGCCTTCAATGTTGCCACTGCTTCGACACCGGCCTCCTTTCTATGAGAGGGGGTCGACTGTTATCCACCGCGCGAACCCAGTGCGGATTGGTAGATATCACATGTCTGTGGTTTCCTCACGATGTTATCCTTCACCGTTTTGAGAACAGCGGTGATGAAAAAAGTTACATAAAGTAAAGCGCCTGGGTTCGAAACCAAGGTTCGTAAGTTTGGGCTGCCACTACTAGACCACCGGCCATTGACAAACAGTGTTCTCAGATAATTGTTTCCTGACTTATATCTATTGAACTATATAGTTTGTTACGTACCGGTCCAACAGAATATAAGTCATGGATACGGCAAGAAGAAGAAAACACAATTTAGTAAATAGCGCAGTTGTTTTAATGTATTCCATGCCAAGTTGACGAATGTACGGATGTACGGTGTAGTAATGCCATAAACCAATCTGGGTACGTGCTAGACTTGCCAATGGATTCTAAACTGGGTTAGTGGGTGCGAACATGGGGTTACAGTGTAACCCCAAGTAAGTAGTTTTTTTTTTATAGTGGACTGCAGAGGTAAACGTGCCGTGGATATTAAAAGACTATTAAAAGTAAGTGAAATTTTCAAAAGACATATTTTAAAAGATCTACAGTACACAAGACAAATCGGGGAATAATTGTAACCAAAAACTTTGTGAATAACATTATCTAACACTAGTCTTTTCAAATACAAAATTGTAATTGCTATAAATCGCTATAAAAAGATTCCACCTTATCTGACTAATAAAAAACTTTTCTGCCTATATTTCAAGCCAGTTAGTCAAAGCTTACTTAGCGAAGAGGTAGCGCTGTGACATTATATTAAGGCACCCATAAAATACAAAGGAGCTCCTAGCACTAAGATGGAATGGATTGCTAATCCCGGTTCCTCGTTGGAACACTGCAGGCTTTTATCCTCCTGCAGTTGCGAGGTACTTAATTGAACTTACAGTTGTGATAGTATTACTTATTATTGGTAAGAAAATGGCGGCTTGCTTGCAGTATGATTTTATTTCGGCTTGATTGGTGACAAGAATTTTATATAATCCAATAAGTCGGAGCCACAGTCCTATTATTATTATATGTATTGGGACAAAATTAAATAGCATAAGCACAGATAGTCAGCTTATTCAAAGATACTGTTATCATAATTTACATGTAGATGGCCAGTGTCCCACAGCTGGGATTTCCGTAATATACCAAGTGGTCTCACTGTGGATTAGTGGATTGCAAAAAATAGATAGATTGATCAATTATATCTAATTACCATTGTAAACAACTAACACTAACAAATTTTCTTTAATTTTCATATTGAAAACAAAGCTAGAATAGTAATGTACTTAAAATTAACTGTCATAAAATTATTTTCTCTCCATTTTACTGCATAACTGAACTGCTAGCACCGACTGCATACCCACCTAGTATAGATAAAGGCATCATTTCAATTAGGCAGAGCAAATACCTAGAATTGAATACAGATTTACGCGGCGTGCTTGTGCCAGTGTACAGGAAGAACAGAATGTCACAGTTTAGCAAAACGAATCTTATGTTTACAAAATATTCAATAAACATTCTGTAACACACTGTGGTTGAGGAAAAGATGGCGGGACGCCTTGGGCTTCCTTACGAATTGGCGAGAAGAAGCATACGTTTGTGAGAATTGGAAGGAATGGGGGACGGCAGCCCCGACTTACGAGCAGTAAGTCGGGAATTCGAACCCAGGCAAGCGCACTGCTTTGTGTAATTTATTTCATCACCGCTGCGCTCAAAACGGTGAAGGAGTACATCGTGAGGAAACCGGCATGTCCTAGAACTAAAAATTGGAAGACATGTGACATCTGCCAACCCGCACTGGGCCCGCGTGGTGGATTACAGCCCACTCCATCTCATAGAGAAGGAGGCCTGTGGGAGCAGTGGGAACATGGGATGATGATGGGGGAAGGCCTTTGCCCAGGAGTGGGAAATTACGGGCTAACTAAAAAAGTTGTGGTTTAAATACATCTAAAATGCCAAGATATAAATATTTATAATTATAAGTTGCCTAAGAAACCTCTTGCCACGAGCTCAAGGGAACACCATGTTGGACAGGACATCGCAAAAAAGCAAATAAAAGGAATTGTTTAAAGCAGCCATCGCACATGTAGTCACATGCACCACCGTGGAAAGTCGCGTCCGAAGATGCATCAGAGGTCGTGACCGAGTGATACGGTAAACAACACACTACTCTTTTTCTAATTATTTTTTATCAATGACCTTATTCACTTCATCGAAGCTTGTGTTGATTGCATTTACTAAATTGGTCTTACTGCACTTACCTTCAGTACGTCAGCACTGAATCTCCATCGTCTAACGTCGCACTGACCTCCAATTATAATTGTTTGATATAACTACCCATTGTTACGACGAACTGAGGTGAATTGTAAACGGATAGATTGTGGCTCCGGAGTTCAGATGACGAGTTATTGGAGCTTAGAGCAGTAGTTGTCAAGTATGTACTTCCTAACTGACCAGATTCAAGATAGATTTGTTAGTAGATAGGGATCTACGAGTTGCTACGCCGTAGCTTGAGGTGCTACGCGCCGACTACGCTGTCGTAGCATATCTGTGCAAGTCATGGTATTCTTCGATTCTGCAGTTAGTTTTGAAGTTCCATATCATTCACCAATGGTTGAATGATATTATTTACTGATAGAACGCATAAATAATATGGTTACGAAATAATAAATAATATGACAATAAAAACAAAATGCTATATATATCGAACATTTGATTTTGGACACAGCCAGTGTAGAGGTCAAAAACAGTGCCCTGTTGATGGCAAAAAGCCCACTCTATTTCATGATTTACATGGTACTATTACTTAACTATCAAAATGAGGGAATACAATAACTACAAATCAAATCAAAATCATTTATTTCAAGTAGGCCAGTTACAGTTACTTTTGAATAGTCGAACAACAATAAAAATGAAGCTACAGTCCCAGTCACAAGATATAATACCTGTGAAAGATCTCTCTCTACTCAACCTTCAGAAAAAACAATATAATCAAAATATCACATGTACAAAGTGTTTACATTCTTTTGCCGTTTGCGATTGCCAAGTAATCTATTTACTACAGAAATGACATTAGATCTCACAACTTTTTACAGCAGAAGAACTGCTTTGCGAGACTTGGCAGTTTTGTACATGTTATATTATTGATGGGATCCCATTTCTTGTTGTAGTCGTAGTATAGGTTTATTAAAGGTAACATCGTCTGTGACTTACTTTACCTAGCTATATCCACTAACTACTTACCTATCTTAATAGGTAGTATATAAGTGACGAAAAATTGTATTAACCGCAAAGGTACTTTCGCGGAGGCTTCACCCGCGCTTTTGTCAGAAATTATTCTACAGGTACGTGCTATCGTAATCCAATGTTCTAAAGACCTATACGTGTGCCTCGTTCAAATCTGCTCAGGCGTTTCTGCGTGAGAAAGGTAACTGACAGGTTGAGTTGTTTTTTTTTAATATTAGTATGGGTATAGATAAATTGGGAGGACGCTGGAATAGGAAACTGCTTTTGAATAAAATATAAATAATTGGTCGTGTTGATCTGGCTCACATTTTCTTTTGTCGCTGCTAAAATTGCCTTTCTGCACAGATCTGAATAAACGGAGTTATTCAGGTGATCCGAAAATATATTTAAATGAAATTTAGGACTATACCTAATTACAACATGGCCTCTTAGGCACTGAAAATTCAGGCTTCTAGCTTTATCAAGAACAAAGTTACGGAGAGGTCGGAAATGTACTGAATGCGTTCGAGAAAAGGATGGTACGGCCGCCCGGCCGTGTCTTTTTTGCTAGACTTGGCCCCGGCACTGCCGTGCCCCCAGATTGATTGGTGTTGTTATGTTATTTTGTATTTAGCAACAAAACTTCTAAATCGAATTGGAACCAAATTAAAAGCTTCAAATACCAACGCTGAATAACTGCATCCAACTTCGATATTTTTTACCCGAAACCGATATGAAAAATAACTAGAAATACCAATATTGTGAACCGAACTATGATTCCAGATATACAGAAATGATTAAAACTCCTGTATTGAAATCTTATAGTCAGTAAAATAATATGGAAACGATAGTTTGGTTCCAAAATTGATATAGTACCTAGAATATGAACCAGTAAACATTCAACATATTAGTTTCTTTAATATTTTTGCTCACGAATTTTACAGGAATAAATAAGAGTATTCCTGCAAAGTTTTCTTGAATTTATTTTCGAGATACATTGGCACGTCCATCAGAATTTCTTAAAACCGCTAATTACGAATTCAGTTAAAACTGTTTTACTGCGTTTGAAAACCGTAATTTAAAATTCCTGGTGAGTACCAATTGAAAACTCAACTTTAGGGAGTCGAAACTAAGTCGATTAAAAACCACTCTATTGTTTTAGGTTTCTCATACATAGGTAGTTCTTTTAGATAATAGAATACAAAAGTGGACATTGCCATAAAATAAATCACTACGTTCAAAGAACAATTTATTAATGGAGTCATTGACGATAAGAGGATAATGTTAATCCTTAAATAATTATTTATAAATTAAAAAAAAAATAACAAAACCCAAGAAAAAGAAAAAGCGCCTTAGCGTTAATTAATAATTATGGGAATTTTGGGATCTAGATGTGCATAAATAATTATTAAATTATGCGTGTAATTCAAAAGTATTAGTACCAGGAATTCATGAACCATTTGGTTTCAGCTCCCAAACTTTGAATGCTTCAAAGTCAAACACAATTCCTTGGACAAACACACCTACATCTACGTTACATCACGACCGCAATGTACCAGGGCTCCAGTAAGGCGAGGACATCTATTATTCCGAATTTCAATAGAGACAAAGTTCGGCACGTGACCGATGTCCGTTGGGAGACTCGCGTGGTACTTTAGTTAGGGAGGACATACACTGTTGGATATGGCGATTGAATTGGAACTGGTGAATTACTTTATATAGTTGAGGTCTATATTCTGGCACACTATTACTTACCACTAATTTTATTTGCCTTCACTTATGATGGGAACTTCTAGGGGCTAGAAATTTAAAACAAAACCGACTTACAAAGACACGGCACACACAGATTTTGGGAGATAAAGAGACGTGTCCAGTGATTAAAATATATTTTACCATGTCCTAATTTAAGACCCACTCTTTCGGAAGCTCTACTGAGGTCATCGAGCATTGTACTGAGGTCCTCCATGGTCTCAGCCATGACCACTATATCGTCGGCAAATCGAAGGTGAGAGATGTACTCGCCATTGATGTTGATGCCTAGCCCTCTCCAGTCCAGAACCTTGAAGACATCTTCCAGAGGTCAATCGTCGAATCCGACTCGGCTGTGCAGCGTTCGGGAAGCTGCGTGGTATCTTCTCGTCCAACTTACCGCAGTGTCTCAAGACGAAAGTCTATGACCAGTGTGTGTTGCCAGTGATTACATACGGGACTGAAACGTGGCCGCTCACAATGGGCCTCATCAGAAGGCTCAAAGTCACCCAAAGGGCAATGGAGAGAGCTATGCTCGGAGTTTCCTTGCGTGATCAAATCAGAAATGAGGACATCCGCAAGAGAACCAAGGTTACCGACGTAGCCCGAAGAATTGCCAAACTTAAGTGGCAGTGGGCAGGGCACATTGCTCGCAGAACAGATGGCCGATGGGGCCGAAAAGTTCTGGAATAGCGACCGCGAACCGGGAGACGAAGCGTTGGAAGGCCTCCCACTAGGTGGACCGATGACCTGGTGAAGGTTTCGGGGATCCGCTGGATGCGAGTCGCACGGGACCGGACAATGTGGCGACACTTGGGGGAGGCCTATGTCCAGCAGTGGACGTCTTTCAGCTGAAATGATGATGATGATGATGATGTCCTAATAAAGTGACCGGTCACAAGAAAACGCAATCGTTGCATTCATGACACACATTTGCCCGGAAAACTGAAAGCGTTCTCTTCGAACCAAATAATAGCGACGGTCGAATTATTGCGCGGCGATCGCCTTGATTACGACGTAGGTAGTCAAATACATTCTAACCAATGAATTGACTAACTAACATTGGCTGTTAAACACATAAATTCATCCGAAACTCCAAATGCTTCTAAAGTAAATACGTTAAGCAGTATTATTTCGATACATTTCAGAATTTCATAGGCCTGTTTGTTAGGCAATGTTTGGGCAAATAGTTTACCTAATTACCGATACAGGTATGCTTTGAGAGCATATAAGAACGTGCACATAGAACTAGGTACATAGAATTACATTGAATTTTCCCTGAAAGGAGTGATTTCTATTTATAATGTGAATATGCGCACATATTCCACCTAAGAAGTATATACATATGTACATATGGATTTTCATATGCTGCCGTAAGCTTAAAGAAATTCTCCTGTGCCGAGTTTTCCTTATAGGAAATAGGTGTCTGGGGGACACCATCACTGAACGATAACAATCTTCTGAAGTACACTATCAATATTGGGTTACTTAGCAGGAATTCTTATGCTGAAAGTAAAGCGTGCATGGTTACTTTTGAAAGATATTTGATGAATCAATTACTAACGAGCTCTTTGATGGCTATATACAACACGGCATAAGAATACATGTATCAATGTGCTTTTTACCCATAACATTGTGAATATCAATTTAAAAGTTATCGAGTTGCATAATTTCTTCCTTGTTTTTATTTCTATGGCCTAATCGATTGAACGGATTAGGATACTGTACGTAGACACCTGGGTTAACTCGTTGGCACGTACCCCCGAGATACTTTCCGACCTCCGCGACCCAAGTCAGTCAAGCATTGGCTGAAATGAAACGCCCAGTAGTGTCCCAAAACCGCTAAAACTTGTACTACTGTAGCTACAGCCTTAAAACATCTAGCAGCAAAACGCGCTGCGGATTAGAGGCTTAAGCACAAGCTTAGCTTTGCCGAGCAGGCAGGCGATCGAGCGATTAGAACGGTTCCAACTATCATTTACTTAACGGTTAAGGGACTCATCAATAGTTATAAATGCATGCGGCTATTAAAACATTTTGGGGGTTTTTGTGGATTCAATAAAATTTATTACGAGTACTGTGGGGGTATGCAGAACATTGTGTTAAGTTCTTCCTCCCCCATAGAATGTGGAGGATCTGCGTGGAGACGGGTTTTGTGTTTGGCGGGCTACTGCCCAACAGTTAAGGTCAGGACCCTATTACTGAGACTTCGCTGTCCGTCCGTCCGTCTGTCACCAGACTGTATCTCATGAACCGTGAGAGTTAGCCAGTTGAAATTTCTACAGATTATGTATTTCTGTTGCCGCTATAACAACAATTACTAAAAACAGAATCAAATAAATATATAAGGGGGCTCCCATAAAAAAAGTGTTTTTTTGCTTGGTTTTTTAATATAGCCTTATGTCGCGTATAACTTTATTTATGCGATTCAGAATTTTGATCTTAGTTCATCCTTTGTGGCATAGATGGCGCTGTAGTATTTTTTGTACTATATTGCTGTAGTATTTTTTGTACGGTCCGCTACAAATCGGTTCTTATTATTATAGCAAAGAGGTAGGGGGCTTTAATAACCATGCTTGATGAATTCATTGGGCGTTCATCTAACATTCGCATACTTTAATAGTGGAAGTGACCATCCGATTAAGATCGAATGATATTTGTCAAAATTGTGTTGTAGTAAGTAATACTCTAGGCTGACATGATTCAAGGATTTCATATCTCTCGCTTCTACATGAGCTTCTTATACGATTTCGTGGAAACTTCGATAAAGTTAACCAGCGAGTTCTCCATTCTTTATCACCTCACGGTTCACCTCACGGTTTGGCTGTCCGGTATATAAAAGAAAATAATTACATGGCAAAAATTCTAATTCACCAACTTTATACTATTCTAAATACGACGTAAAAGCACACATTTCTATCTCCCTTCGTCGTAATTCCCACCACTCGGGGCCGCATTTCATAGCAAAAATGTAAGCATTTTCACGGTACCTAAATTAGTTTTTGGTCTTTCACGAAACACATCAAAGGATTACTCAAAAGTTTAATTGTAAGAAATTGCGCCGACTCCGCGAGCCTTATTTTCGGTCGGAGTAAATTTCGTTAGTAATTAACAATTATTATTAAGTCTACCTAAGAAATTAGTAGAAGTTCATACTCTCTCTGTCTCGTCTTTTTGAATTTTGAGTTATTTAAAAGCTAAGTTTGTGAAGATATTTTGGATCTTGCTTTTAGGAAAGTTTTGAAATGCAAGATATTTTTTTTTCTAATATACATAACAAAACATCACGCCTGTACACCCAAAAGGGTTCGGCAGTAGTTTACCTAATAGTACACCCTCAAATCGCCAGTTATATCTGTCCCATGTAATAGGGGGCGAGCCTATTTCCATCAACCGGGCATAAATCAAGACTTTATTTTGGTTTTTTATCAGGAATTTCTCAGTAGCAGCCACGGTGCTACTGAGTGCTGCTTCTAATCTAATATAACCCATCCGAGTCGGATTGTTTTTTGAATCGGGGTGTTAGCCATAAAGATGGTATCAATATTATATATTTTAAACGATATGCCTTTCTTGATTTTCGATGAAATAAACGTTATATCCATTAACGTTATACGAAATAAGTTTTAGAGTATAAAAATGTTATATCTAAAGAAATTATATCAACAGTTGTTTTAACTCACGTTTATTATATCTTGTGAACGTTATTGAATTGAAAATATACCAAATAACTTTATATCATATGAGACGCACCCATTTATTTGGATAAGGATTAATATTATCATGTTGATAAAAACACCTTCAAAAATAATGCATTATTTTAGAACAAATTTGGTTAGCATAAAAAGGTTATAGTGAGTCAACCTTAAAAGATAGACATAATATGCTGGCACGGACTTTTTTTTAGAACTTTTAAAGGCAAACAATTCTGTCACACATGATTTTTGCGAAACTTTAACCGTTTACACAGCGCACGCAGCTTAAGCTCTCAAAAGGAAATAAAACCCCCATTTTAAAACATTTTTCATTGCTGCTCCGCTCCTATTTGTTGTAGCGTAATTATATATAGCCTATAGCCTTCCTCGATAAATGGGCTATCTACCACTGAAGGAATTTTTCAAATCGGATCAGTTTCTGAGATTAGCGCGTTCAATTAAACAAACAAACAAACTCTTCAGCTTTATATATTAATATTAATAATATAATATATATTTATATTAATAATATATATATAATAAATAAGATATTATTAATACAGAAGACTACTAGGTAATTTTATCTGTGAAGCCTTGCCTCGTTGATTCGCAGGCGCTACTGCTAAGCATGAGATCCTCCTATTTCCGATTCTTAGGTTGGGTATCTGGGGATGGCAATAGGTACGTCTCTTAATTGACGGGACTTCAAAAATAGCTGCCAGAATGTGGAGGTTGCCCACCGAGCTGTCCAATCCCGCGAGCGACACTCGCCGATACCGTTCTTATTAAAAAAAGATTATACGCTACTAATAGACGGGTACCAACAAATATTATTGGTTTAGTAAGTTTTATTTTTTGTTATGTTAGTTATACATCCGTACTAATTACCTATTCAAATGTACTGTTTCAAATTATCCTTGTTTTAACTAAAATATATTCCATCCTCCATTAGTAGCATGAATAAAATCTGTGACAGAAATCTTTACGATGTAACTCAAAATACTTAATAAAGAAAACTCCTGCTACACCTTTTATGGGACTTAAAATTATGACTGTAGTACTAACATAAGTTAATTATATTATTAATGTCGTAACTTTTACTGCTCGAGTCGTAAAGTAAATATTACGATAGATCCATAATCCTACTGGCGGGAGATGATAAGTAGGAGCTCCGCCATTTTGTTTTATTGCCCGATCTGGTTCAGTTTTGCTCGTAAACGGGTGATACACGTGATTGAAAGAATTGCTTCGGCATGCTGTGATTTCCCGTAGTACACAAGTCACTAACACCAACATTACAGTACCTAACAAAAATATTACACTCAACTTAAGTAACTGTAGCAACGTTACTCTAAATTTTTCTTAATTAAATCATCTAAATCATAGATCAGGTGAACAGAAAATATAGAACTCAGAAATCATAAAACTAATACTTAGCTTTCAAAAATTAAATTAAAAATTTAAAAATCCCCCGACACAAAACATCCAAGCGTCGTAGCGTCGGGGGACCCCTTCGTTCTGTGTTTGTAGCTACTAGCTAAGCGGTCTTTTTAGCCCCTCGGCAATGCCCATAGTGACAAAATGGAAGTTGTCTAAATCCTTTCATCAACTAGAAAAGAAGTGATGATCTTCAAACGGCTGAGTAGATTTTTATTTTTAACATACTTAGTCAAGAACACTCTCGATCAAACGACACCACTTTTATCAAAATCGGTTCATTCGTTTAGGAGCTACGATGCCACAGACAGACACACAGATATACACGTCAAACTTATAACACCCCTCTTTTTTGGTCGGGGTTTAAAAATGTAGTAGTTAATACCTAAACTGAAATAAAAGTTTCTTGTGATTGTAAATGTTTTTTTTTTGCATTTAGTCATTTCCTCGCTGACGTGAAATTATATTTCGAACTAGTTTATCCCCGCGGCTTCATAGAGTTCGGTTATTGTTCCACGGGATCGTAGTAGATAAAAATTATCTTATGTGTAATCCATGTTATAAACTATCTATGTGCCTAATCATCAAATCAGTTCAGTAGTTTTTGTATGAAAGAGTAACAAACATCCATCCAGGAGCTCGTGGCTAAATAATAACAGCCGCACGGGTTGATTTTAAAGGTTAAGCTGTGCTTGCCGTGGTTGGTACGTGGATGGGTGACCATAATTACCTACATACCGAGTTTCCTCTGCCATTAAGCCGTTGGTTCCGGCTGTCATATGTAGATCTTTGACAGTCGTTACGAGTAGTCAGAAGCCAAAAGTCTGACATCCAGTCTTACCAAAGGGTATCGTGTTACCCAGTTACTGGGTTGTGGAGGTCAGATAGGCAGTCGCTTCATGTAAAATACTGGTACTCAGCTGCATCCGACTAGACTGGAAGCCGACCCCAAGATAGTTTGGGAAAAGGCTAGGCAGATGATGTGATGATAAGGAACAAACATCCATATATCAAACATCCAGAAATCAATACATCCTCACAAACTATCGTATTTATAATATTAGTAGGATATCTCCCGATTCAGTACTCAAAGATACAAGGAATTTATTCATAAAAGCAGCTTCAAGTGAAATAATGATTAGCGAGTGCTTCCCTTCACTGTTTTTGTCGTTTGAACGCCTCCCTATTTTGATCAGTGTAAATTTATGAATAAATCCTTAAATCTAGACTACGTTTATGAATGGGGTGTGAACAGTAGTTATAGCAGGTTTTGGAACTACAAGTGTTTTAAACCGACTTCAAAAAGGAAGAGGTACTTATAACGTCGGAATCTTTAATTTTTTTATGTATGTTTCTCGGAGACGGACCAATTTGGAAAAACAATTCTTTATTTGAAAAGGTATGCTTTCTAACCGGTCCCATGGTCATCAGATCAGGGTCTAATGATAGGATCCTGGAGAAATCGAGAGAACTCTTCAAATATTTTAGGCACGATTGAACAAAAAGTCTTTTATTAATGTAATGTGTACGTCATAGTTTAGCTCACTTAACGTGTTGTCACTAAACAACTGTGGCATATAGAAATACATTAGTTTAAGATTAATCTTTTCTCTCCAGTGGACAAAATCATACGTAAACGGCCTCTTTCACCAAAAAATAGACCCCCAAGGTTTTCCTCTTTATCGCTAAACAACCGGAAAGATCAAAAACAGTTGTTCCGGGGACCGGTTTCTTTTTAACATTTGTTGCGTCCGGGCATCAAATCCGTAACCCAGCCGAGTAGAAATCCTATTGATCCGTGAGTATACCTCCCGTATCCCATGTTACATACGACTGGCTATTTTGTAACCTTGAAACTGCTAACACTGTAAACAATAATAATCTCATAGCAAGTATAAGAAACATAAACATAACGCCTTTTAATTTTGACAACGCCTGTTTCTGTTTAGGTGTACCCATATCTAGCACACCCTCCTTTTTCCAGTTTTGTTTAAAACCCAACCCACCCTTTTGCCATCAACCAGGCCCAAATACAAATTCTAATAGACTACTAAGAAATTGCTGGTGGAAAAACCCAATAATACTTTACTGGACTCGAATTGAACCTCTATCCTCATAATCAGCAATAGTGCTCGACCAACGAGGAAGTTGAAAGGCAGTAGTAGTAGTAAAATAACAGCGAAGCAAATATAAAAAAAAAAAACAATACCAAAATCCTCGCAGTAAAAATACCTCTGCAATAATTATTTACCGCAGTAAATTCAGCAAAAAAAGACAAAATCAATTGCATGCAATAAACAAACGTCTGGACGCTAAAATCTCAACAATAAAACAGCATTAAGGTGAGTTTAAACTTGCCACTGGGAGGGATGAATTATAGGCAGGGCTGGCAAGAAAAATCCGGGCAAATGCCGCGTAAGACCGGGCAACTTTCCATCTAACCACTTAAAAAGTTTATGCAAATCTGAAGTTAACGTGGGACTAAATATGAAGCATTGAACTTTGGGAAGAGGCTGTCATACAAGTATGGGTGACGGAGACGAGACGGTCTACAAAGACGAAGTTTTACGCCCACCTCATATGCTTACAAACGCACCTGTAAACGGTAGTGTGCTGATACGGCACTGACATTGGTCGAAACGTTTGCATCCGCATTGGCCGATACGAATCGTACATCGGTAGCATTGTCGATGTAAACCAAACAAGATGGATTAGTGTTCGATCGAAGCTTCCACTTCGGCCACCTTCGGTCAACCTTCCTCTTAGGCCAAAATGGGTCTAAGTTTTGGTAGAAGCCAAGGGTTTGCAGCAAGAAGGGGTTGACAGCCGCGACCAACAGCTTAACATGCTTTCCGAGGCACGGAGGAAACTTGGTATGTAATTACGGTCACCCATCCATGGACCAACCTCGGCATGCATGGCTTAACCTTAAAGATCGACTCGTGCGGCTGTTATTATTTAGCCACAAGCTCCACCCTGCACCACTGCAATTCTAAAAACGTGTCTCAGCTACGTAGGGCCACTCAAACGACGCGCACGTTCATTATCACGTACATGCAGCCTAAATCAACAGATAGAAACCAATTCCGCATTTGTTCGGTAGATTTTTAATGCTCACTCTCGACCGGCTCGTGCTAGCCAATGAGAGCAGAAACTGTTAATAGGTTCTCAAGTTGCAAGTTATGAATTCCCCAGGACCCAAGCCATCATAAAAAGAATTTAAAGATGTAAAACCTTTTATACTCCACTTAAAAAAACATGTAAAAGTGCAAAGATTCGCGGATCTCCCTAAAGTTGTACTTGTAACAGATTTTGGAGTCGACAACCTTTTTATAATATTTTTCTACTTGTTTTGACACTCGGTCTTGACGAAGTTCAGTGTTTCATTGAAAAAGAGGAATGTGTAGATTTTAAATCTATTCGAATCTTTGCAACTTTCACACATGTTTTTGCGAAAGTAACTCTATACATATAACTGTCTGTTATACATATTTACACATCTTAATGGCTGAACAAATTAAGATGAAATTCGGTATTCGGATAAGAACCGGTGTTATGACACACGTTTATTTTTTCTACGTACTAAATTCCTATGAACTAATTATCAACTTCCAGAGATTAAAGCCAAGCTAGTCAAATATAATATCTTTCATAATAAATTAATTATTTTTCATAATAAAATTCAAGCAAGCAAATAAAATATCTTTCATAAATGCAACGTGTTTTATTTTTATTGAATAAATAAAGGTTCTGTTGGGATTCCAACTTTTAACAAGTCAATAGACAATAATGCGCTATTGAAACCTGCAAGCTCCTCCATCATAGACACGACAACATTTTAAATTCCATTCGGCCAATACTGAAAGATTTCATTTTTGACGTTTAATTTTCCAATCACCCTGTCCAAAATATCAATATGAATAACAAAATTTATGGTGCCCTCAAAAGAATATATACTGTTTGGTAAGCGAAACGTAGTTATTTAATGCATATTGTAGTGGTTTAATATTAAATTTCATAATTTTTGGTATTTTTTTTTTTGATGAATTTCATATTTTGCATGAAGTTTTAGGTGATATTGGTGGCTTAATTAGTGGACCCGTTGTTGCGTTTTTCAGGGAGGTTTTCTGATTTACTATTTGATTTAGTGTCTTTAACGTTTGTGTTGTGTATTTGTCTGTCAGGGTTTAGAAGTTGTAGTTGGTAAATTAGAAAATCTACACAAGCATAGTCTCCGAGGCCTAGTATTTCGACTTCTGCAATTTTGATCTCGCTTGATTCTCGGTTGGCACTCGATGAAATATTCTATCGTCAAAATGAGAATTCGTAGATGTGGCTATTCAATGAAATTTCCCATTGATCAAATGGGCATTCAGTAAAATGGCTCTTCGATGGTATGGCGTAGTAGAAATGTCTTTCTCTATTCAGGACCTCTGTCTACTATTGGCTCTAAGGAAATTCGATCTGAATCGTATGATCATTCTCACTCTTAATAATTGCCAACAAAAACACACCTTAAACAAACCTTTTTTTCCAGTTTCAGAACTAACCCCTACAGCCTCAAAAAATGCACAGAGCCAGTAGCCCCGACCTCAGGATACCCAAACCAGAACACAATAAAACTGGCGACAGTCCGCATTACTCCCAGCTTAAAGCTACTCTCTTTCAGAGTCTCCAAGAACTACCTTTACTTCAGCTTCGCGAGACCTGGGACTGACCTACTAGAGTTCAATGAACTATGCAACGAAGACACGTAGGGGTCAAAGTTTTAATGGTGATGTTATAGTGACAAGGATTTGTGCAGGATTTTTTAAAAGACTGTTTTAGCTTGGCCTAAAGGGCACACGTTTTTGGTACCCAAATATAACCCATAATACCAAGGTAACTGCAGCCTTATAGATTATTTTTGTGAAACCACGGATATTATCATAATTTCACCAATCATTCTTATAGTAAAACTCATATATTTTTTACATTACCACATATTGTTACCACATGTAAAACTGCAATTACTTAACTAGAGTTTAAAGGCAACCTCTATGTCACTGTAACATGACAAATCTTCGTTTAACAAATGGTACTCATAAGTTTAACTGTATGCCTGTATTAAGTCCATTTTAACGTCACTGTGTGTGTTTTATATTAATTAACAAAAATTGGGATCCCCAATTAAAATATGTATTTTGTGTTCGTCTTGTCTATGTCCTGTCTGTGTGTAATTGTCCGTCATGTATTGTTAATGTAAGTGTATTGTAACGTCGTGAAATTAAATAATTAAAAAACATTTTGACATGTTTTATTTGACTCTTGGAATAAATAACAACACCGATACATTAAATGTCCAGAATTTTGAAACTAAAACAATAGCTGTCTCTTGAACGCAGTTTAGGTGTTCTGGTCATTTTCAGTTTGATTGGTTAAAATGACCCTTAGTAGTATTCGAAATAAGTCTACAGTTCTGTGACAGTTACTTTTCGTCTGATTTCACATCACATCACATCGATAACCTCTTCTCCGCATTTTAATTTTATCTAAGCTGTTAGGTTGCTGGTGCTAATAAGCTTGTTAACATCTTTTGAGCTCTTCTCTTATCTCACTAAAATATGGTTGTGTTTTCGTTTAGTAATATAACTATGACATCCCTCATTTATTTATTTAAAATAGGCACGGCAACTGTACATGCATTTAACATTTAACAATAAAACTTTAAATAAGGGTGCTTATGTAGGTAGAAGTACCAATTACAGGTGTACACAACATTCCTCATGAAGACGAAGAGTAAAGTCAGAGTTTCCTAGTTTCCATTACCCATAACAACAATCAATACCAAAACTTTACACCCCACATCAACACACAAATAGTTCATTAGGCACATTGTACTCAAATCCAACCCAGTAATGCACTCAACAGTTATGCTAGCTCATTAATAACGGAAAACCGTACATTCGTACAAGACATTCACATTATGCCAGGCTCTGTACATAACAATACAATTGCATACACCCATTGTACATATGGAAGTTAAATTCTAACTTGGGGCTGACGGGGTAAATAATAGTGACTTTACTGGCCTTACAAATCTTTGGGCTGTCGCAGGCAAGTTGCTACTTTCATCATTACCAATATGAGGAAGCTCAATTCAGCAAAAGAACCACACAAAATAGTTTATCACAAAAGGTGCATAACCGATATCCGACAATAAAAATTTTGTTAACGCGGCAAAGTGGTAACCCTGGGGTTTCAACAACAACAACAACATACATTTATTTGCAGGCAACTATGGCCCATAGATATATTATATATAGATTGTTATAGATTTATTATACCTTAAAGACTAACATACACACATCAAAAGTGTCTAGGGATCAAGCATTTTTATGCGGATTTCTTGAGATTGAGATGTGGCTTTGTAATAAATTTATGATTTTATAAATTTATATGGATCCTTTTTGGTGCATTTCATAATTTGAATCAGGAACTGTGAATCAAATTCGAGTAAAAGATGAAAATCAGCTGTCAATATTTTCCCTATAAAAACATACAACGCATTGAAGACATTATTAGTGCTACTGTTTCCCTACTACTGATTAAAACCAACGTTATTATGGAGCGGCGACGTCATTTAAGCAGGGAAGAAATGCTCAGAGCCGTGGGAATGATAGAAGCTGGTTCCCGGCAACGTACTGTGGCTTTAGCTCTGAATACAAGTCAGAGTGTTATCAGTCGACTTTGGACACGTTACCGAAGCACTGGTACCGTGGCTGAGCGCCATGGAGGACGGTATCGCTGCACCACACGGAGACAAGACCGATACATTCAAATCTTAACTCGAAGAGCTCCAACAATAACCGCCATGATGTTAGCCGTGAGGCTTCATCACTCTTCAGGGAACTTAATTAGCGACCAAACAGTCAGAAACCGCTTGCATGAAGTGAACCTTCATTCCCGAAGACCGCTACGGGTACCACCTATAGCAATGCACAATCGTAGGATTCGATATCAATGGGCTCTTGAACACAGAAATTGGGCAGAAGAACAATGGCGTTTCGTGTGCTTTTCTGATGAGTCTCGTTTTGGTATGAGACCGGATACAAGACGTATACGACACTGGAGAACCCCTAGACGCCAACAGCGATTAAAATCCTGCAAGGAAGTCCATCCTTATAGTGGTGGAACCATCATGGTATGGGCGGGTATTTGGATCGGCGGAAGAACTGAGTTGATTTGGATCAGAGGCAACCTCAACGCTCAAATTTATGCTGAGACGATTGTATCAGACGTCATCGTTCCTCTACAAGTGCAAATCGGTCCCTTATTTCAGTTAATGCATGATAATGCACGACCGCACACCGTAAGAGTTGTAAGACAGACTCTCGCCGCAGCTAACATCAATGTCCTGCCCTGGCCTGCTCAGTCGCCAGACTTGAACCCGATTGAGCATGCATGGGATATGCTACAGAGAAGAGCTCTGCCGAATATGGAGGGTATCCAGTCGCAAGAAGACCTTTTTTTGTTGTTGCAACGAACATGGGCGGCCATTCCACAGCGTGATTTGGATGAACTCATTTTGAGTATGCCAAACCGATGTTCTTGTGTTGTTAGTGTTCGCGGTAGAAACACAGATTATTAATTGTTTAAGTTACCCAATAAAATTTTAAAGAAAACTGTTATTTCAGTCTTTTTTTCGAACTTTAATGTTAGTGGTTCAAATGTCAAAAATCCCTTTATTAGAAAATGGCAAATTTCTTTATTAATGCAAAGGTGACTTGGTTTATCGTTACTGTGACAAACGAAAACACTTTATTTGATGAATCCTTAAAGAAAATTTTAATTAATATCAATCAGGAGAAAAGTTATTGCAAAAATATATGTTGATCCCTAGACACTTTTGATGTGTGTACATACTATTAAATACAATTTGTGTTAGTAAATAAAATCTTAAAACTACATATGTTAGTAGCACTTCACTTGCGCACTATGTCACTGTGCGTTCCTGTGGCACTTGCCCGTGGAAGCGACGGAGCACCACTCCCTGCGGCCAAAAGTCCTCTTCCAAGACGAGGTGCAGATAGCACTTTGGTATTCGCACCACGAATGCCTTAAAGTTGACGTTGCGGCGCGACTCAAGCAGCTGCACTCTCGCCACGTACTTGGTCTTCTGGCGCACGTACTCCACGACGTCCTCCGTCGTATTGGTGTAGTGTAGGCGGGAGATGTACACTGGAGTGTTCGGCTTCGCGGCACGAATAGGCACGTTGGGCTCCGATGGAGCCTTGCCGCAACGGTTCTCGTTGGTTCGTTGACGGCGCTTCCTCCTCAACACCGTCACGAAACCATCATCTGCCCGAATCGATGCTTTTTCCGGCACAGGCTTCGCAGCGGGAGCAGTTATGCCCGCAACTACGCTAACGAAATTTCCAGGAACATCACAGATTTTGCAAACGCTGCAGAAACAGACAGCGGGTCGTGCGGTCGAGCGGCGGCGAGGCGAGGAGCCACAGGGACGGAAGCGGGGCAGCGGGGCGCACGCGGAGCGCATTCCGCAGGCTCAGCATTCTTCGGTGACGACGGCGACAAAACTGCTGACGCGAAATTGGCCGATGATACATCAAGGCCATCTCCGCGACGCACGTTAACGTTCGATACACCCGACGGTGACACGTTGCCTTATGACGCCACTCGTTGACTTCGTTGCGCAACTCGTCAACGGCATTTTGGGATGAATCTAACTTCTTCTGCACATCCACTAGACCTTGCCTTTCGAGAGGTACATTCGGAAAAAGCTAGCAGTATTGTCATATGTTAAGAACAACTATGTGTTTCAAAAGGCTAGTTACATCGACGTGATCGAATGCGACGGGACGGAGGTTGTGTAAGTCCTTTGCCACGAACGTCGGCACGTCGTCAGGGTCGGTCGCCTTTAGCAGCGTGATTATCCTGAATGCTTCTCTTGGTCCCGTCACGCCGGCGGGACACCATCTGGTCACTTTTGTTAAGCGACCGGTACAGCAGCAGCTTGGCAGCAGCAATATCATCTTCACTGAAGTTCGTAGCACAGATTTAAGACTTCGGACACCTCGTCCATCACATCCAACTTCTGGTGCAGGAACCCTAGCAATTCATTCGCCACAAGTGATTGAACCATGGCGATTATAATTACGAGCGAAGGCTAGCGCCGCCTCGTTTACAGGTTTTTTAATACACGTCAGCACACGTCCGCATCGAAACGCAGCTAATGCAAGACTCGACTCCAGCCTCAGACCAGCCTCGACTTATAAATTGCAGGTACTCTCTCTAAGAGAGGAAGCCTAGGTGGTAATATAATCCAATGATCATGGTATCCTGTACTAGTCAAAATCGCTGAGACACCATGACACATCGAATCAGTTTTGCACCGCGACCGAACGCAGACTGTTCTTAAAACACGAATCAGCACTGATAAATTGAATGAATTCCACAAATCGCAGACCTCTAATGCTTAAAATACGTGGGACACTCAGAAAGTTTTGCGAAACTAAAAAAAATTGTTCTATACGTACATATATTTTTATTAAATCTTTTCAAAGTACTTTCCACCAGCCTCTATACAAAGATTCATGCGCCTAAACCAGTTTTCAAAACACTTTTTCCAGTCCGCCGCAGACACCTCGTTTACAGCCTGCTCGAACCCAGCCAGCGCATCTTCCGGCGACGAAAATTGTATCCCTTTGAGCTGATTTTTTATTTTTGGGAATAAAAAGAAGTCACACGGTGCTAGATCAGGGCTGTAAGGAGGGTGACCCAGGAGTTTGACTGGCGTGCTGTCCAGGAAGTCCCTCGTTTTGAGTGCGGTGTGCGCAGGTGCATTGTCGTGGTGGAGCAGTAGCCCGCGGAGCCCTGTGTTTGGTCGCTTGTTGCTTATAACAGAGAAAACTTCTGGCAAACATTTGGAAGTATACCATTCGGCATTAATGCTTCTTTGATCCCGTAAGGGAATTGATACCAAGTGGCCAGTCAAATTAAAAAAGCTAGCGATCAAAATCTTACCCCCGCTTCTAGATCGCTTCACTTTGGTAGGCGTTGGCTCATTTTGAAACACCCAAACAGTCGACTGGCGCTTGGTTTCTGGGTCGTATTGATAAATCCAGGACTCATCACCTGTAACGATGTCGTAAACACGCCGAGACGAGCCTGCTTCAAATTTGTTAAGCATATCACGGCACCATTCCACCCGGGCCTGCTTCTGAGCATCGGTGAGGTTGTGCGGCACCCAGCGTGATACTATCCTCCTCACGCGAAGATGGCTGTGTAGAATCTCGTGAACGCTTCCCGATCCAATCTTCAATATGTGTTGAATCTCCTGATATGTAATTCGCCTATTGTCTTGGATTAAATTTTTCACTGCTAGCACGTTTTCTTCGGTAACAGCCGTCAAAGGGCGACCGCTTCTTTCGTCATCCCCCAAAGTTGGTCGACCGCGCTTGAATTCGTTATACCAACGATACACGGTTGCCTTGGAAGGGCCTTCATCCATGAATGCCATTTGAAGTCTATCGTACGATTCATCCGGTTTCAGGCGACACTTGAAATCGTATAAAATCATAGCTCTAAAATGTTCCCGGCGCAGATCCATATTTCAGTGAGACACAATACTTTGAATTAACTCGCAAAAAATGTGGAGGGAAATTTTGAAATTGGAACTTACTTATTTTTACTTATAAATAATCATATTTTCGAAAAACATAATAACTGGCCAGTCTCCCATATATAAAAACTTTTTTTCGCAATACTTTCTGAGGGGCCTGGTACTACGTGTGCCGTTTGCCCTACCCTTAGGCTCTTTGTTTGTACTTACTCGAGGGTACTCGCAGCTTAAACCCTACGATGTATAAAACTGCGTATGTAGGGTTTATGGGGAAATAATGCCAGTTTTATTTTCAAGTATTTAATCTTCGTGCTTTGTTGCTTTTCGATTCCAGTCTATTACAGACGTTTCTTCGTGTCGTGTTTTATTTATTTTTACTTGTATGCTTGGATTTTCACATTAATATAAACTCACGCCTATTTTAGAATAGATACTACAGAACGCCTCCTGCTAGGATTTTTATATTGGTACTCCGTAGTCTTCTTCAACGTCCATACATTTCACCTGGTCACACAAGCGCGCCAGTTTCAAGTACTACGCTCCGATGCATTTATTACTACAATTTTCAGTTATACAAAAGCACCTGGTGCTTTCCGTAATTAAATATTGTACGTCGTTCAATTATTCGAACCAATTCGGGCAAAACACAACAGATCTTTTTCTATCAACTCGGACGAAAGAATACGTACTGTTCCATGCCATCATTCTGCCATGAAAATTCAAGGCCAACACTTATGACAGCTGTCATCTTTGAAAGAAAGCGAAATATTTTTTGGAAATCATCAAAATTATTAGTTCTGATTTTATCCAAGAATCAAGATTTGAAATGTCGTAGAATAACTACAATATTGGTGATAAAATAAATAAAAAAAAACGGAAAAATTATGCCACCGCAATCGTGATTCAAAAACCACAGTGAGTTAGACAAACTTGTAAATCATTCAATGTTCGTCGCGCCCTAGTGTATGCGGTGCTAGCGTCCCGCACCTTTCCGATACATTTTAATGTAATTTTTTTTCTATTATGAGATATTTATAAAGTACGTGAGGAATAAAAACAATGTTTAACCGATTCCAGAAGAACTTTTTAACGCGTGTTTTGAACAAATGCAAGATTTGTGACAGTTGCAGAAAATATAGATACAGACTCCGTCGTGCCACACGGCTTGTACCAAGCAAAAAAACGTCCAGACTGATAATTCCTGGACAATATACTGATACGAGGAACCAATTGTATTATTTATCTATAAATAGAAAAGCCGCAGAAGAGAGCCCATCAAAAGAAACAAGTAAAGAAGAGATTGAAGAAGAAAAACCCGTATGCTCAAAATCAATTAAAAAAGAAAAAAAATATAAGTTTAAGAAAGCTAAAAAAGGCAAGGAAAGTCCTGTTGTGGGTTGTGTAAATAATTATAGTGGTAAACTATAGTTTATATTTTAAATTAAATTATGTGATGGATTAAAATGTGTTGTAAATAAGCAAGTTTTGTTTTTTTTTTGTAATACAGACGATTATGACCTGCACCTGGTAACCGACTGGTAGTAGCCACGACTTACGGTCGTAGGTACGAACCAAGGCAGGCATTTCGCTTTGATTAATTTATTCCATCACTACTGCGCTCTGGAGAATGGGCCAGAGTCGTCACGCAGTATGTCCCAGAAGACAGGCTTCGTCGCCGAGGGAGGCTTAGATAACGCTGTCGAGATGACTTAGAGGCGTTTGTGAGACATTTGCTGGAGAAACTCGTACGGAGACAAGAGTGGAAGGCTATGGGGAGGTGTTTGCCCAGCAGTGGGACACTATAAACTAAGTGGGAAAGAACGTTAGCTAAGGTAAAAAAACTACTCTCATAACGGTGACGAACGTCGTTATGAAACCAGCATGTCCTAGAACCAGTAATTCGAAGAGACGTGGGATCCACCATCCTGCACTGACTTCACGTGGTAGATTACGACCTACTCTCTCACAGACAGGAGGCAAGAGTCCCAGCGGGAGGAAGGTTATACTGCTGCTTATGCTATGAAATCAGTTGAGCACCTCATATTAACAATATACCACGCCTATGCTTCCCAAACGTAGTGGCAGAAGTATGCAGTGAAGTGCACACCGCAGGTATGTTATAGTTACCTCTAACAGAGGTATCCTTTCACCCTTAAACGGCCACAAATCGAAGCCGGGTTGCTACCGAGAAATTCCTAAGGGATTGACCTAATTACCTAAACCCGAACTAAAGGTTACCGTCAACGACGCTTCTCAAAATTAACGTGTTACAAACTGGAATCACCAGTGAGAGTCATTTTCTTACTACACTACTCACTGTCCTGTTGGTCTAGTAGCCGCAAGCGCGACTGCAGATTAGGGGGTCCTCGGTTCGACACTCGGGTCAAGCAAAGTGTTATTGAGTTTTCCCATCAGGAATTACTCAGTAACAGCAAGGAGTCAAGTATTGTGCCCGTTTAATGACATTATTGCCATCGGTGAATCCAGTGTGGATGATTATATCAATAGGTGTCGCCTCTATTAGATGATACATCTCTCTGTTCCTTCATAGCTTCTTGTATGCACTTGTTTCAATGACTATAAAATATAGAAAGGTCACAGATGAAAGGAACAAAAGACCTTATTACGATCCTAACTACCAACATTTTAACGAAGAGATTTAAAAGGCTCATTTTCTATGAAACTACTTACTACTTTTTTAGTTTTCGACATTAATTGCTTATGAATTATGCAAAAACGTAAGTGCGCCGACAAAGTTCGCCTTCGTTAAGGAAAGTTTCCAGTTTTCCACTGATATGTAACTTTATAGTCGTGCGATGATGTTGGCTGCAACTATGTGGGTAAACTGCATAATTTCCTCAACGAATTTGCCTAATCTCTTTTTTAATATTAGAGCTGTACGGCTTAATGGCTAGTTTCGCTTAAGGTGAGGTCTTTGTACTGCACGATCACTTTAATTGTAGAACTTAGAGTTTCTTACTATGTTTGAGGAGGGGATTGCCAACCGTTGAACTGGTATCTGGCGTTTCAATAATACTTCTGGCTCAAGGAAGGCAATCCGGCAAAGGATAGCTATGGTCGCTCTCCTTTGCCGTAATAAGGAAATAACATAATAATAATAAGGGGACCCAAGCATCTCTTGCTTCTTGAATTCAGCGTATTTTCGTGATATTGGCCTACTGGTGTATCATCATCATCAGCCTATAATGTTTCCACTGCTGGGACACAGGCCTCCTCTCTATGAGAGGGAGTGGGCTGTAATCCACCACGTGGGCCCAGTGCAGATTGGTAGATGTTACATGTTTTCGATTTTTTTGTTCTAGGATATGCCGATTTCATCAAAATGTTTTCCTTCACCGTTTTTGAGGGCATCGGTGATGAAATAAATTACACAAAGTAATGCGCCTTCCTGGGTTCGAACCCACGGCTTACTGCTCGTAAGTCGGGGCTGCCACCACTGGGCCAACACTGCTCACCGGTGTATGTAAGTTGTCTATCCCCCATTGGGCTTTCACCACCACAGCTAACCATGATATGATAAAATTGAGGAAATCCCGGTCCTATGTGTATTAGTAATTAATTTATCTATTATAGTCCCTAAAATCTAACCTTGTTTGTATGACAGCTGCCAAAGGGAGTAAGTAGCTTTGGTAATACCGAAATAAATCATTACAAATGCATATTACACGCTGTGGACATAAATATTAATACATTTGCGTCCATAATGTTAAAAAGATGTTACAAAACGCTTACGGCTAAGAACAATAATAAATATCCTATTAGGGCACAGCAATATACATATTAAAATAATATTAGTAAATTTTATGTCATTCATCACTATCATTCATCATTTCAGCCCAAAAGACGTCCACTGTTGGAGATAGGCCTCCCACAAGAGTTGCCACATTGACATTTTGGGGGGTTTTGCCATAATCGCCACGCTTGGCAGGCGGTTGGCGATCGCAGTACGATTGTTACAAAAGCACAGCGAACGCTGCTGCGCATTCTCTGGCAAATCCCTTAGTCGCCTCTTACGACACCCACGGGAAGATATGGAATGGTGCTATTCTTTACGTCCGATACCATACAGCACAAATTTTATGTAACCATTCCTTATTATAATTAAAAATTATAGAGGACATGTGGATGCTAATTAGGGCCAATTAAATTAAACTACACAAAACTGACTTAATAAAATTATCGACTTAAGTTTATATAACGCACCTACGGTGCAATAACGTCACTTATGCATCTGACGTAATTTTTCAGGAGAAGAATTTGAAAATTCAACATCCTGTTACACTCTATAGTTATTGTTAAATAAAAAAATAAATTGATAATATTCAAACTACAACTTTAATCTTTATTTTAACATAAAAGCGAAAATTACAAAAATTACTATTATGGAAATATAAAAGTTTAAAAATTACTACCCTCGCAGAAGTGACGTTGTGGATCTAGAAAATATTTTATCGGTCAATTGTGTCATTAACAAATAAAACACGTCATCATGCTTTTCTTAAAAATATTTATTAAAATGGCAAAGTGTAACATAACTTCTTAACTTTATTAATCAGACTCATAATGACAGACAACTTCTCACTTATTAAACTTGAACAATCGTCTTTACTCGCACTTATTAATTGAACTTAACTATTTATTAGGCTTTTTGAACCCGTATTTATATCTAACTAATTAATAATCAACAGTAGGTATCAAATACAACTTTTTTCACTTACTCTACGTAAAAAAAAATGTTTACTCTTACTTACTTACTTAAACTTAGCATCACAGGCTTTGTAAAAGATAAATAATACAGATTAAATTAAATTATTATAAAAGCTTGCATAGTATCTTGGCACAAGATTAGCCTCCAATAGTTGCAGTAAATCACGCTTTTTACGTTCTGAAATTGGTATTTTGTTGCTGTAAGCTGCCTTCAATTCTATTTCCTCTATTCTTCGATTGCCTCTATTGCCGCGTAGTTTTTTCGGTTGAATAATAGCTTTTGCTTCCTCCCAATTGTTTGTTTTGTATGTATTTCGATATTGGTAATTATCTGAATTTTTGGTAAATTTAATACTTTTGATGTCACCGGTCTTGATAACACAATCATTGACATTTTTCGCCATATTAAAGTTCATGTGCTCTTCAAGTGATTTCAAATCGAAGAAATCGTTAAAATTCATTTCATTTACCACAAACGGTTTGCCAGTTTTTTTGGCTCCACGGAAAGGAAATGTATTGATCGGGTACATAAATACATCCAGCATTTTTGGCTCTAGTCACAGATTTCTCAATTACCGAGTGAGCTGCATCACCCTCATTTTGCGTGTGGCCTCGAATCAAGAAGTTGTGTTGAATGGAGTTAATATTTAAGCGATTCACTGCATAATAATACATTGCAAAAACGAACCTATTTTTTTGCTGACCACAGCAATTATCAGAATAGATAATGACATCGCAGCCTGGTTTTTCAAATGCATTCTGCTCTAAGTATTTAAACACACACGACCCTATTTCAATGGCTCCTCGATTAGCCAACCCCTCATGCCAAAAATAACAGGTTGTTTCTTGTTTGTTTGCATTAGATATAGTTAAATTATAACAATTCAGTCTTGATTTATAGTAAAATGAGCTTGATTTGCCAACAGGACATGGTAACACCGCTTGTAAGTCATAGGTGAAAACAATTGTGTTGTTTTCAGGTTCATGACACCTTTTCATATCCCTGTCTTTCTCATGTCTACTTAAGCCTTTTTCCTCTTGATGCAACTTGAAACTATCCCGTAATTTATTTTTTTCTTCTTCAGAGGCATTTTCGTATGCTTCACACTCATCGCACCGATCTTTTTTGGGCTTGAAAAATCCAATATTAAAATCTTGGTTGAAAATCCGTGAGTAAGCGTCGTAGTTTACAATAGGCTTGTTATGTTGTTTCTGAATTTCGGAGTAATTTCGATGTAATTCTGCCACTGTCAAGCCCCCATCAATGTATTGTCTGCTAGTACTAGCCCTGAGATAGTGACTTTCAACCTTTGGAATTGACTCGATATGATCCTTTACTGCTTGTATAATTTCAGGTTGCAATGTACATTGCTTTCCGTGTTTTCCTCGTTGATCACGCGGAATAAAACCATCATTCTGAGCTTTGCCGTCGATAACAGTTCGTATGATCCGTTGTGTGATACCCAAAGTGTTGATCAGAAAAGTTTTGCAGACGCGGATGTCCTTATTCTCATTTAGCAAGTAATATGCAGTATTTTCTTTTCTGTCGTACTTTTTGTCAGTCTTTATACGGCGATAAGCACATTTTAGTGTTCTTGTACAAGCGTTTAGATAATCTCGTTGCCTCTCTATACTTTCCAACTTCCAGTAAGACTCAAAGATTTCTGTACTTTTTTGTTCAGTAAACTTATCAGCACAAGACAAACGACATTTAGAGGTACATGTAGGCCCCATTGTTTTACCTTGATTTAGTTTTTTGGTCTTTACTGAGATATACGCTTGACCAGAGTTTTTCAATTGCTTGGCAACATTCTTTTTCCAGGTTGTTGGATTACGCGTACGCTTTCTTCCCCTCGGTTTAGTGATAGTTTGCTCTGGTTGGTTACACTCGTGAACAAGATTCTCGATATTAGAATTATTGTTTTCTACAGAAGTATCAGTGGAGCTATTACTGGAGCTACTACTGGAGCTACTGCTAGAGCTACTGCTAGAACTGGTACTAGAGCTACTGGATGAAGAAGATCTTGAACGAGGGCCAGGCCTATATTCATCTCCTGAATCTGTGCCGGAAAAATCGCCTGTTTGAAAGCCGACACCTTCTTGTTCATACATTTCATCAGCCGCAAATAAAATAGACGGAGAGTTACCTTGCTTCTCTAAAGAATTATCATCCTGCTGTAAGGTAGCTGTTGTAGTTGTGGGGTCATCTAGGTTGTTGGATGGTGATACTTGAACCTCGGAATCCGTATTATGAGACAATATACTTCTTGGTTCTGAAGGTAACCTTGTAGAGTTGGCTGAGTTTTGGACTTCAATCGAGTTTTCCATGCCTGTTTTCACTTTCGAGTTTTTAGAAAGTGCCATTAGCACAAGATGTTTCCCGCGTTGATTCATTCTGAAAAAAAATAACAATAAAATGATAAAAAACAGGTAATATAATAGTAACAAAATAAATTATTGACTATTTTTATCAATATTGTGATTATAATTGCCGCGAAATAATTACTTATTAGATTGCCTAAATTTCCTAAAAAGTGGCCAATAAAATTAATCATGTAAGAACAAATCATCATAATTAGCAATAACTTACTATTATTTAAAAAAACAAAATACCCGACTGCTTTAAAAAACGACAACATTAATCCTACTATACTGGAGCAATATCGTCACTAATGTTTAAATTTAAACCATAAAATACAAAAATTGGGGAAACAACGTCATTACTTCACAAAAGTGTCATTATTGCTCCAAAAAACATAAAAATAAATTGTCACAATTACCTTAGTAACGTTGTAGCTCCAAGAGGCTCCTTCTCGTGCGGGGGGCCGCGCGCAACTAACCAATGAAACGTTGTTTCTCCCAGTGCCATCCAGATTCGCGCCAAAACCGTAAGACACTAATGCCCTCACAAGGAAACGACGCGTACTACACAAGTGACAATAACGCACCAAGTAAAGAGGTGGATTAGAAGTATTTTCTCATACTCAGTTCAGTTTTGACAAAAATTGCATAAGTGACGTTATTGTAATTAAGTTGTTATTGGCGAAACGGCACAAATGTCTGTAACTATTTTCAATCTTGTTTTTTTTTCGTTCGTTTTAATCAGATGTTTTACAATCGTTTTTAAATCATTACACCTTTTATTTAGAATAGTTAGTTACAGCATGGATGACAACATTTGTGTCACTTGTTTTATTTAGTCTTTATATTTTTGTGTTCTCTTTTTTATTTACCGATTGTTTGTGAATGTGTGGACATTGTAGGCATTATAGATTCCTAGATCCTTGTTAACTTTTTATCTTGTTCTACGTTTTGTAGTAAGCAATTGTCGGGCCTACTGACACGCGTAGTGCAAATCAGTGTATTACAACGGGCCATCTAGCCTCTCCGCTATTACTTTTAGGATGCTGTTGGAGCCTGCCCGTATACGGTGCAACAATGAGGCCGCCCTCTTTCTCATGATGGCTTGAAGGCCCTCAATCCGAGCTTCCAAAAACATGCCCGATGCACTGCAGCATCTCGGAAGAGCCAACAACATCCTAATAATATTATTGCATTGCACTCGTAGGGTATTAAGTGCCCGCTGAGTACAGCTAATCCACAGGGTGCACGAGTAAAACGATAGGCAGTTTGCACGAAACACAGTGCACTTCACCTCACTCGTGCTCCTTTTAGACCTGCGAGTCAGCATATTTCCACGGACAGCCAACGCCCTACGCTCACTCTCAACGTTCACGTCATCAGCGTGGTTTTCCGTGACCCAGGTACTTAAACTATGTCACTCTGTTCAGTGTTCTATTAAGTATAACAGATGGGATGGTCTCGACTTTTAGTTGCCGTGGTCGGAATACTAGCAGTTCAGTTTTCGTTAACCGCTTATGGAAGGACTCAGCACTTCTGCAGCACCATATCATCAGCATAGCTTAAGTTGTTAATGCAAGTGGCATCAATAGTACAACCGACTGCAGTGCTACTGAGACCCTTAATCAACTCATTGATTTACAGGCTGAAGAGACTACACCACACTCCAACCTGTACTCATCGGACAAAACATTAGACCACCTAACAACATTGACTTGATTACTGTATCAGTAATCAAAACCATTAATGATGTCCACGGGGAGTGAGGTGGACCTCAGTTTCAACTATAGATGTTCATAAGACACCAAATCGAAAGCCTTTGATAAATCAAGGAATCATCCATAAACTGGAGTCTTCTTGTCCACGTAGTACTGAACAGTATGCTTAAGATATTAGATTGCCGTTTCTGTAGACAGTCCGGCTTTGAAACCGTACTGTTCATTATTAATTTTGAGGTGATTACATAATTGTTGATCTAGCATACTGTCTAGTTCCTTAGCTACAGTGGTGGCTAAAATGGCTCAATTAGGTACATCCTGACAACAGTCATTTTAATCAAGTACATTTTTAAGAACTATATCACATTTTTTTGTCACACATAGGCAGGTATTTGTTCGTCAGATAGGCAGTCGCTCCGTGTAAAATTCTGATATTAAGATGCATCAGGTTAGACTGGCTAGGTGATGACGATCAACAGTTTTTGACCCGATGAAACGATTACGCCCTAAAAAGGACCAAAAAAATATTCCGGTCCAGTGCTTAGGCCCCGTTTGTTGCATCTAAATTTGTATCGAACAAACTTCGAAAAAACTTACTAAAACTGGTAACATCTCTAAATGTACCGTCTATGGTCCCCTTTTATTGATACAGTATTAAATTCTGCGTCTGTGGCACAAAGAACGACAATATCAGCCGTCAAAATTAAATGTCAAAAAAGTTTTAAAAGTCAGTTGTCTAATTTTACCGTAATGCCGTGTTGTGATTTATGTTCTCTGGTTTTAAAACGTGAGTATTCTTTTATTTTAACCCAATGTATATAGTGTTATATATCAAAATAAACCTCGTTAATCAAGCTTTACGAATATCTATAAACATCGTAGGTTCAAAGTCTGTTGAAACGATAATATCGAAATGTAAAATTGGCGCCATGTCGAACGTGGTATTTTTATAATGTTTTTTTAGAAATTATTGCAAAAATAGTTAAAATAGTGCTCGTATTATGAAAATTACTTCAATTAAGTAATTATTAGTGTCTCCGCAATATAAAACAGTAAAATAAAACGAAAACTTATCGAATTTTTTACGTAAACACGACAAATCAGTAGGTATCGAATAGAATGCGAGGAGGGTTGATTGTTTTGGGTGATTGTGCTACTAAGAAAGTGCCAAAGTAAGGATATATGGGTATTAAAACGACGCTTATATAGTCTAGTTTAATTATAAATAGGTTTTATTGATACCAATTACAATTCTAATTGGTAAAACTTTTATTCTTATTGGAGAAACTGACATCCAACATATATTCTCAAGTTCACATTTTTTTCGAAATACTTATATCTAGTTGTCGTAATTAGTTTTTACGTAGTTAGATTCTGTATAGTTTCAGCTATACACACGTATTTTTTGTTTTGGTGTAGCTGCAATAGTTTACGAGAAAATAAGCTTTTAATGGGAAGTGGCGCGGGGGGCTTGCGCGGCAAAAACTTTCCATGCGCGCGCGGCGTGCGCGCGGGGTAGCCATGGCTACCGCGGACATTTCACCGGGTAACATAAAATGACATCACAAGAGACATAACTGCTTACTACAGCTAAATTTTTAATGAAATTCTTAACACACACATCAACAAAATGCATGTCATCAGCATTTTACTGTTAACTCAAGTCACAAGTTGCAAGCTTTACTCGCTTGAGACAATTTCATAATTAAACTTATGTTAGCAAAAACATATGCATGTACACGCTAGGGAAATTATTTGCTTTTGAGCATTTTGTTTTATTTTGGCATGTCTTTTTGCAGATTGAGCTGGTATGTTGCTTGTATGTATGTTTTGAGCTGTACTGTAAGTGTAGATTCAGGTAATTACCGTCTGAGCAAGAGTAGAAAGATTGCATTTTTTTGAGTAAACTGTGTCTTTTACTCTCGTTAATGACGTATTATAATCTCATGAAGTAACTTTCATAAAGAAACGTCGTAATCTCCCAATCATCGCTATATAAAACTAGAATTGCTTAAACTAGAACAGTTTTGACTGTGACATATACATGTATTGTAGAAATATATCGCATGTTACTGAAAGCAGATAAGAGACTACTAACCTGGTACTTTCATCAACAGACTCAACTTTAGATACGTACTTCTTAACTCGTCATACACCCACATTTTGCCCGTTATGTTTAAGTCCCATCTAAAAGGGGGCGAGTCTATTGTCAATAACCGGTCACAGATGCAGACTCCGTGGCTGCTACTGAGATATACCCGATGAAGAAACCCAATAACATTTTTCCCGACCAGAGAATCGAACCGAGGACCTCATGCTCAGCAGTCGCGCTTGCCATTCGACCAACAAGGCAGTATAGAAATTCATATTCAATTTATTTTTTATTTTTTTAGGCCTTTAAATTCCATTTTGCCTAAAGGCCTTACTAATGTCACCACAACATCCCAACCTTCGTCTTCCCACTACCCGGTCATAACTCAACCATAACTCACACCAACTATACCCGGATTTCGGAATCAATTTATCAAGCAGACTTAGTCGACTGCCGAAACCGGTTGACTACTTGGTTGAATAATAAACCGCGGTTAACCGCACCTCCGGGTGCGTTCCGTTTATCACAAGTCACCACTTTACAAGTTATGGCTGGTATCAAGATTTTTACTTTATGACACCTTGACTTGGAGCTTAGAAACGAAGGAGATGTGCTGTCTCTTCAATTTACGAAAAGTTTATTTTTAAATTTTTTTGAAGTTCAAGTTTTCGTCAGCCAGTCATCAGTCGCTTGCCATCAACTTATAAAGGGTTTCGTTCAGCCCAAAATAATACAAGGTGAAAAGGAACACCGACGCGAAAACGATTACCTCATATTCAGGTTATATAAATTTCTCATTTCTGTCTGTTTTAGCATCGGTATCCCTTTCACTCTGCCCTTCTTGATGTCGAGATAAATAAAGTAGTCACGAATAAGCCTGAAAAACTGACTACCAGACTTACCGTGTTGCCAAGTAGCTATTCCCGTTTGTGGAGGATAGGCAGTCGCTCTTTGCAAGGACTCCAGCGAAATCAATATTTCGGCTTTCTTGCCATATCCGTCCCTTTTAGCATCCAAGCTTTTTATAAAAGGAGAGTCGATATCCTTAAAACATTTAATGTCGAGTCATAACAGTGTATTATGCTACCTTTGTAACGTCAGGCAATTACAAATATCTTTATTAAGATCTAGAAATTATTTTTCCTATAAAAGTTAAGTTGGTATAAAACTTTTATGATACGATGGCCCTCTTTCTGTAGTACTTTTTTACGTAAAATAATAAATTGTAAGTTTATTAACTTCTTGAAACAGATTTTGACTAGGGACGTATAATAACTATGATTTTTTATTCTTTTTTTTTCTTTTTGTTACATTAGTTAACCGACTTCAAAAAAGGAGGAGGTTATCAATAACGGTTAAAAAGGTTAAAAATAAGTAACCTCTTAACTCCGTCATTTATAAATCGATTTGATAAAATCTTTTTTATGTGAAAAGCCACTTTCCGGTTGGTCCCATAGAAATTTCAACAAAATCGGTTAAATATTTTGGTTTTCAAATGAAATAGCTGGCAAAAATATGAAATAGTATTTCATCTAAGTAGACGAAATTGCGTATTTTTGTCGTATATGATTTCTCTCATAATAGTGGTCTGATTTCGGTTCCGAAGTCGGTTTTTTTTTTTGCATAAATGTTTTTTTATTATTTTTACTTAGGATTTAGTAAAGGAAGTGCGAATTAAAAACAACGACAATCTAAATCGTCGTTACGTGAAGTCAGAAGCCCAAAAATCTGACAGTCTTGCCAGAGAGGTATCGTATTACCCACTTCTGGGTTGTGATGGTCAGATAGGCAGTCCTCCATGTAAGATACCTACTGATTATAACCTGCATCAGGTTAGACTGAAAGCTGACCATGACATAGTTGGGAAAAAGGATAGGCGGGTGATGATTTAATGATCTTTAAAATCGAATCAGTGCATAAGAAACATGCATTTTATAACCGTTTAATAAAAACAAGATCTTTAGAATTATCCATACCAAATTCTTTTTACTCACAAATTTTGTTTGCTTCTTTCATTCGAAAAGACAGTTAAAATTTATCAGAGCAAGCATTTCTTACAGTTCATGAAACCTGAACTAAACCGTGGTTTGGAAGGTTGCCAATACACCGAGTATCAATACCACTTGGTCTGAGCACCCTAATGACGTGGTCGTGAAGATACAGCTTAAAGACTACACAGTATACAAGTTGTCTAGCATTGTGTGGGCTAAGCTTATTGGTCTGGTTTCTATTCAGTGGTTTTGTGTAACTGTAGGATTCTTGTGAAAGGTGAATGGGGCGTAAGTATTTTATAGCTGTGCCAAATAATAACGTGTAGTGATAATTGATTAAGTGATAATTTGAAAAAGTCTGTAGATTCTACAAAAAATGGTTGATAGAGAGTGCTATTTGATAGATTAGCTTTTTGCGTGTTTCTTATGAGATACTTGGCCAATTGAAGGAGCTCGTGGCTAAATAATAACAGCCGCACGGGTCGATCTTTTAGGTTAAGCCGTGCTTGCCGAGGTTGGTCCGTGGATGGGTGACCATAATTAAATACCGAGTTTCCTCAGTGCCTCGGAAAGCACGTTAAGCCGTTGGTCCTGGCCGTCATTTGTAGATCTTTGACAGTCGTTACGAGTAGTCAGAAGCTAGAAATCTGACATCCAGTCTTACCAATGGGTAACGTATTAACCCAGCCCCGGTACTGGTTTGTGGAGGTCAGATATGCAGTCGCTTCATGTAAAATATTGGTACTCAGCTGCATCCGGTTAGACTGGAAGCCGAACCCAAGATAGTTTGGGAAAAGGCTTGGCAGATGATAATGACTTGGCCAATTACGTGTATACTGCTAATATCTGATGTAGTCAGGTAATACTTTCTAATAGATCTTTCCGTTACAGCCGTGTTGGGCCTCAGTTTATAGTTAGCAAGCTTTTGTCCGTGACTTCGATTAAATTCCATTATGATCCGATCTGCTGTTTAATCGTAAATAGGTAACGAACAAACTAAGTTGCTTTCGCATTTATAATATTAGTGTGGATTACTGAGGCCAAACAAAAAGTTCTTAAGCACGTACTTCTGTCTCGTTTACTCTTACAGCTGGATCTAATTACCTGTCCCTATCTTTTTAACCCCAGACCAAAAAAGAGGGGTGTTATAAGTTTGACGTGTGTATCTGTGTATCTGTGTATCTGTGTATCTGTGTGTCTGTCTGTGGCATCGTAGCTCCTAAACGAATGGACCGATTTTGATAAAAGTGGTGTCGTTTGAAAGGTATTTTAATCGAGAGTGTTCTTAGCTATGTTTCGAGAAAATCTGCTCAGCCGTTTGAAGATCATCACCTCTTTTCTGTTGATGAAGGGATATAAACAACTTTCGGAGGTAGTCTATTTGAAATGTTGTCGCTTGTCACCATGGGCATTGCTGAGGGGGGGGGGTACAACCCCCCTACCCCAAAATGTTCATTTTTTTTTTTAATTTATATCTTTCCTTGGTTTCGTTAATTAGCGAGAAGAGACGCAACACCGAGAAAATTGGAAGGAAAGGGGGCAGGCCTATGCCCAGGAGTAGAACAGTCAAGGCTAAGAAAAAATAATATAAGTTTAAAAAGCACGAAAAAAAATTAAATTAAAATTTAAAAAACCCCCGCCACAAAAAACCTCTAAAAAGCAAAAAATAAATTAATCCAAGCGTCGTAGCGTCGGGGGACCGCTAAGAAGACCGCTTAGTACAAGCACAGAACAAAGCGGTCCCCCGACGCTACGACGCTTGGATTAATTTATTTTTTGCTTTTTAGAGGTTTTTTGTGGCGGGGGTTTTTTAAATTTTAATTTAATTTTTTTAAACCCCGACCAAAAAAGAGGGGCTTTATAAGTTTGAGGTGTGTATCTGTGTGTATGTCTGTGGCATCGTAGCTTCTAAACGGCTGAACCGATTTTAATAAAATTGGTTTCATTTGAAAGGTGTTTTAATTGAGAGTGTTCTTATCTATGTTTCGAAAAAATTTGCTAAGCCGTTTGAAGGTCATCACCTCTTTTTTTTATAATTCAGTGACTTGTCTGTTGCTATTCCCCCTATCTATGGCTGCAAGTTAAGTTGCCTTTCCATTGAAATCGAAGAGAATTTTAATACTATTTATTTCTGAGTAAATGGTTCATTAGAATACACAGACAAAGATGGAGAGGAGCGGTGTAGTGCACAGCAATCAAAACGCAGGTTTGCACAAAGTTCACGTCATGGACAGATAGCCTTTGTCGCATAGAGAACTTTGAGTCAAAGCGTCATAGCTAAGTACGATCAACTTTACTAATTGGATAGTGGGTCTGCAACAGTAAGTAAGAAATTTTCTTACGACTAAAATCTGGATTCTAATTTGACCTCTTTATAAATAAGAGCCAAAAGAGCCTAAATAAGAGCCGCACGGATCAATCTTCAGGTCCATGGACGGGTGACCACCCATTACATATTTATATTTATTTATTTGCGTAAAGCGTATACAAAGGTGTTACATGAGTTAAGGATAAGATCATACGTTTTGCTTAAGACTAAAGCATGCAAACCTAAAGTATACCGAGTTTCCTCCGCGCCTCGGAAAGCTAGTTAAGCCGTTGGTCAACAAAAGGTATTCAAGGCAGATGTGAGTGGAAACGTCGGTAGGGGACGCCCAAATAGGGCTACACACTTTATTAGTAATTATTCAGAGAAAGCTCAAGGGCGTTGGACTTACAACCGGCATGCGTGTACTTATAACATAACATTACATGACCAAGTGTACGAAAGTGGACGGAGCATGTAAAGACAGTATTAGTTTCTGCCGACTTTATTTTCGTGACTGCCTCGTGGGTGGAGTGGTCGTAAGAGTGATTGCTGAGCATGGGCTCCTAAGTTCGAATCCCGGGTCGGGCCAAGTGTTATTGGCTATTTCCATCAGGTTGATGACACCTCTGCCTAAGCCTCCAGGGATTACAAGCATTTAATATAAAAAGCATGTAATAATATAATGTTATGTATATTTACGTCTCATAAAATGTATATTATACCTCTTCTTACCACAGTCATTTGAAAACATTAATTCTTAGAACTAGATTCACGACTTATGAGATACTCGTAAACTAACGCAAAATCCATTTAGGTTTAAATCAAACCAAACGGCTGACTAAGCTAGCATGATTACTAGCATTCTGTTCTGAAACTTAGTTACCGTTTCAACTAAATGTGTTTGCTGCAACAAAGTCCAAATAACCGACAAAATAGACCAATGACGAGTTGAATACACGACTTTAGTTAATGTAGATTGTATAAATTTAAATGTTTCATTTATGTTCAGTCATGTAGTTTTGTTTCGGTTGGTACAAATGATTTTGTTTTGGTTAAAATTTAAAAAAAAGAAGAATAAATGTATTAAGCCATTGTTACAAACATTTTCTTAATCTAACTTAGCGCTTTGAGTAATCGTAACAAATTTATTTTAATATAGCAAAAAAAAAACAGTGGTACCCAAACTAGGCTGCGCCTGTATCTTGGGCCCCGGAGTTGCGATATCTTAAAGTTAAAACACAATTGCAATGACAATAAGCATACTGATTTAACCTTGATAAGTTATCGGATGGTCTCAAACATTAAACAGTTTTTCCTCGGTCTTTTTGTTTTATACTGCTTCGTTGGTCCAGTGGTTGTAAGCGCGACTGCTGAGGCGGTCCTGGGTTCGATTCCCAGTCGGAAAAAGTATTATTAGATTTTTCCGTCAGGATTTTTTCAGTAGCAGCCACAGAGTCTGGATTTGTGCCCGGTTGATGGCAATAGGCTCGCCTTTTTTACATAGGACTTAAACATAACTGGCAACATGTTGATTTCTAACATATAAAGTACACCTATGTAACCTAACGCTTTTAGCATTACAGACTCTTCCTCTCGAGTCAATAAAGACAATAGCAAAAAAACGTGAAAATAAAATTAATCTGTAGTAGCTTTTGGTCATGAGCACACAGTCGAGCAAAGTGCATATTTTTACAGCGATAGCAGCGGAGAATCAAAAATTAAAGAAAATGTTTCGAGCTTTTCACGAGTCCCTACAATACGGTAGAGTTAGAAATGGTTTTACCTAATAACTTGCAGCCCGCATCACCAAAAATGATTAGCAGCAGGTGCTTCATGCATTATATCAAGCGTTCTAGCAGCTGCATCTGCTCCAAAATGTACACAAACTTAAACTTTTGAATAAACAACAAAAACCACATTGTATAAAATGATATTTTGCAGCAAAACGCCACAAGAGTGGCAGCCATTGCTACGAATTTTAGGCGATGTTGCAAGTTTTAATGTATCTCTAGAGACAAAAGTGATGTTCCCAGATCTTTTTGGCAATTGAAATGTTTGGGTAAAAAGTATGTTTCTTTGTTACTGTTTTTATAAAATAAAACATTTTAATATCTTGCCTAAAACCTTCAGAATGAATAAATCAATATTATATAGTGAATTTAACTGACACCAGCAATGATGGACAGGCCATCTGTTGTGATAAACTTTCACGCAGACAGGGGATAGTCTGAAAAGCTCAAAAGTGATTGAAGCAAACTGAGTGATTGAAGTGATTTTAATAATGTTTATGTCATCCACGTATTAGTAGGAGAACTCCCATGCCAAAACATAAAAAAAAAATCAATGACACAATATTTGATGGTCAATCTCGTGAAAAATCTTTTGAGTATATAATGTGGAAGTTTAACACTGGTATGTTTGTAGACTGGTATGTATGTACACTGTATATATGTAGTCATGAACTGATCTAAAGTTGGAAAAACTACGCCTACATTCCGCTCTGTTTGTTTATAAATTGACATATTATACGCTTACTTTACATCTGTCTTTAACATTCCGGTAAACTATTAATTGTTGTTATATTTATTAAATTGTATATTTACAAACTTATCTAAATAATTTTTCAAGTTATTCATGTCAAGTCATGTTAATGTTCAACTGTTGTTATGGCAACAAAAGGTCGAATTAGATAAAAAATGGATTTGGGAAGGCTCTTAGAATATGGGTGTAAAAGTCCATAGGAACACCAAAGATATGATAGACTGTGTGAAAAAGTATATGTCTAGAATGGGGCTGACTAGTGCCTACTGAGATGTCGACTATTAGAGAAGTATGCAAAAAGAAAAAAACAATGAATAATGATGATGAGAATGTTGTTACAAGTAGTCAGAAACTAAAAGTCTGCCATCCAGTCTTACCAAAGGGTATGGTATTACCCCGTTCCTGGGTTGTTAGATAGGCAGTCGCTTCATGTAAAGTATTGGTACTCAGCTGAATCTGGTTAGACTGGAAGCCGACCCAAACATAATTTGGATGAAGGCTAGGCAGGTGATAATGATGGAAGAAGAAGAAATGCTACATCGACGCTAAATAAACTGCGGAAATAAGCAAGACAATGAAGTTGATGCTGATGATTTTTTCATTGTATCAGCGGAGATCTCTCAATGAAACGATTAAAAATCCACAGCCCCACCCTGCCGAATTCTTACAAAAAATATTCATACCCCTGGAAGCTGGCACCACAGCATAATAAAATACATTGTAAGAACAATATACGATGCTAATACGACGTCATAACGTTTCAATTTGCTGGCACATTTCCTAAATATTCCCCGCCGGTGAATTTATATGAGACTCTGTGACACAGCTGTGCGCGTATGCGCGTGTATTAGACGCGATATTTGCTTTTTGACAATGTGGTTCGTTATTTTGTGATTGTGTTGTTGTGTGTTATTTTTGAGGTAAAATATTTGTTGGATCCGGTCAATAGTACGGACAGAAAATAAATCGAAAGCGCGCCAAAAGTGGCATCAAGCGACCTACTTACCAGTCTTCCCACACCTAAGCGCGCTTACTACAGTGTCGTGATGTTTCGAGCTCGCTGCGAGTACGACAGTGAGTGTCTGATCGCGGCGGAGTCAAGACGTCCTGGAACTGTAACCCGATTCATGGTGCCTAGTGTTTTATGTTGGATTGTAATTTCAAGTAATTTGTTAGTTGGATAAAAGCAGTGTACCGTGTGTAGTGTGTGTTTTTATTGCACGAAACTCATGTTCTGCCCACATGATGACAGAGTCTAACGGAATAAAATCATCAAACTGCGACATATTGATTACTCCAAAGACGAACAGTTTCATTCTCTGTTTACTAGTCTTTGTCAGTATCGCAATATAGCCACATCGTGTCAGGTACAAACATAATATTGTAGGATATGCTGCGTAGTAGTCAGTGGCCCGAAAATCTGACAACCAGTCTTACTAGGAGGTATCGTGTTACCCATTACTAACTAGATTGTGCAGGTCAGATAAGCGGTCATTCCATGTTAAATACTGGTATTCAGCTGCATCCGGTTATACTGGAAGCTGACCTCAACATAGCTGGGAAAAGGTTCGGCAGATGAGGATGTGGCTTACGGTTTAACAGCAAAATATTCGTCATCAGTATTTGAGTGCCACGCTAATACAGGTTTTCACTAGATATTGTGAATGGTCTTTATTTTGATGCACCATGTTTGTTCCTTAGCAAAAACACATGTTACAATTAATACTCAGTTCACTGTGCTTTATAGGGACATGCTGAGTATCAAGACAAGTGGTGTAAAGTTAAACAAGCTGTTTGGTACCTGTACATGAAAAATTACTTCTCCCACTACATTGCTAACAGTTATTTTTGTAGCGTGAATTAAAAAAGTGGGTTCAGAGAAGTTCAGTGTCCCTTCCAACTCGTATGCAAAACCTTTCCCAACGGTCCCGCTTACCTCTAAAATCTTAAGACTAATTCTGAAGAACTTCATCGCACTACTCATGAAAGCGATCTCTCACAATACTATACAATACACTATCCCTAAACAAAACTCACACAATTTCCGACAAGCTCTGCCACTTTATCCACAGATAGCATAAAGGCGCATATGCTCACACAATGGTATCAGTGACACCCTTTTATATATTTTAAACTCCCCATTGTAAGCATGGGATATCTCTTTATACTTCTATGTTAGTATCACACTTTGTTACAGTGAAGCTGTTAAACGGATTATTATGATCTTTTACGGATCGGGTGATAAAGTATATTGTGCAGTGTAATAAAACAAAATAATAACATAGCATTACTTCTGTTTTCAACCAGTCTTACCAAGGGGTATCGTATTACCCAGTACTCACTGGGTTGTGGAGGTCAGATAGGCAGTCGCTCCATGTAAAATACTGGTATTCAGCTGCATCCGGTAATACTGGAAGCCGACCCCAATAAAGTTGGGAAAAGGCTAGCCAGATGATGATCACCACTGTTTTCTCCCGAGGGTTTGGCAAAACTCTACTTATGGTTCATCCAAATCTCGCCAATTTTGTTTAAGTCCCATGTAATACGGGTGGATCTATTGCCATAGCCATAGCCGGACCCGAATCCAGCACCCTCCGGTCTGCTACAAACAAACCCTTATTGAAGAATCCAGTCACCAAATTACTTGCCCTGACCTGATGATTCTTAGAAACCCAGGACTTCATGCCGAGCATGTAGCCGCGTTGTGCTAACCGTAACGCACCCAAAACCTAAAGCCTCGTCCTGGGACAGTCGCGGATATAAAAACACAAATAATTCATTTTTACTCTGAAAGATCTCAACACAATAGCCTTAAAAACAGAATGAGATGTCTTATACTATCAACTAATTCGATATCTTCCCGTGGGTGTCGTAAGAGGCGATTAAGGGACTAGCCAGAGAATGGGCAGCAGCGTTCTCTGAGCTTTTGTGACAACCGTACTGCGATCGCCAACCCGCCTGCCAAGCATGGCGATTATGGCATAACCCCTCATTTTATGTCAATGTGGCGAAACTTGGGAGAGGGCTATATCCAGCAGTGGACGTCTTTTGGCTGAAATGATGTTGATGATGATGTTACTATCAACCTAGTACACAGTTGTTCCAATAATCTACAAGGAAGTCGTAATAAGACAAATTTTAAGCTTTAAATTGTTTACCACAACATTTCTTACCTATTTCCGCCAACTGCACGATTAAGACTAAGCGGTCCAGCTTATCTAAAGTTGATAAACGCAAGCGCCGCACGCGATGCTTTGTCCCTCGCTGCGATTTATCAGCGGTTCGTGAGCGTATGTTCAGCATCGTGTTGTATTTTTGCAAGATTCTTTTTATCGTTTGACTTGTTAGTAGTGACAACTAAATGACTGGAGGTGAAAACACATTCCCTTTTTTTTTTTTTTTTTTTTTTTTTTTTTTTCCCCTGTATAGTGGATGTGTTTACAAAGATTTAAACTCAGATACACAAACAGCCAGACCCGGAACAACTACCTGTAGGCCATACAAATATTTGTTTCGTGCGGGGATCGAACCCGCGACACGCAGTGCAGTAGCCTGTCGCTTAGCCACATCCTACCATGCCGCATAATATAGTCATATTATATTAGTCCAGCACTTCGCCACTACCAGTTTCGTCGGTGGCAGCGCAGAGGTCGCCCCGACTGCATGTTTGATAAAATTTATTGTCTCAGATTTTCAACTGCAGCAACAATTTGTGAAAATGAAAGGATAATCCTTTTCAAACCACATGTTTAACAAATAATGTAACATCATGCCTGTTTTCCCCTAAAGGTTAGGTAGAAGTGAGCCTATTGCCATCAACCGGGCACAAACCTTAAAAAAGAATTTCATACGCCGCTAGACCAAGTTAGCATGAAAACTCGTGCAGCAAAATAATTTAAGTATCTTAGTTTTTAACTCTAAGATATTATTTAGAACCGCCATTAAAGCCCACATATTCCCCAAGGAGCGACTTTTACGAACATACATATATAGGTAGTTTGTTAGTCTAGCAAACTCAAACTTATTATATCCCCAACTACTTACAGGAAATATTTATTAACTGGGCAGGCTATATTGAAATTCTTAATGCATTTTCCAAGATTATTTAATAAGTTACTCACATGAAATTCTAGTTAGCAAGTTAATATGCTTTACAGAGCGCGTTAATTTTATACAGGATTTTATATTGAAAACAGAAATAAATTTTCATATTTTTCACTTATTTAAGAAACTTTTTTAGATATTTATTTTTGTAAACAAGTTACGACTTTTTTAATCGTATTCGTTAAAGATTGAGCTACCTTTTAATAAAATAGTTTTCCAAAGAATACAATTTTTACTTAGTAGACAATGATTAATTCTACTCCACAGGGTGTAACGGAAAAGGGTATATACGTACGGGTGTGTTACAGATCATCAAACTGAACATGCTTCTCCATCGGACAAACATCGTAATAGCGAAAAAAATATCAGCTGCCCCATACATTTGGGTCGAATAGGTATTTAAATTTTGTTTGCAGATAATTTTTCCGTTATTACGATATTTGTTCTATGGAGAAACATGTTCAGTTTGATGGTCTTTTCCATTACACCTTGTATAATTGAAATAGATTACCAAATGTCTTGAAGGTAAGTGAAGATAGATGATGTTTCGAATGTCAGTAAACACGACTTAAACATCTCAATTCTTCTTTATCTTCTTCAATACAAACTCAGCAAAAACCTACACACTTCCTCAAGTTTTCATGTTCAATATGAAAGGCTATTAATAGGCTATTACAACTGTACCTCGAGCTAACATGAAGGTTCTGTGATGAAAAATTAATTGAGCTTACTGCCAACAGACATCCTTCTGTAAACTGACAACACAGCTGTTCCTGGAATAGAAGTTAATTGCCGAGAAATATATGTTTTCCAGTTGAGGTTTTCTTTTATTTTGTAGGAAAAATATTTATCCAGTTGATATCTGAGGATGGTGCCTTTTGTTGTAATATTTCTAACTATATTGCGCTCTATAGAACAATATATTTTTCCGATCTGCGTGCACAGCTTGCTTGCAGCTACAATTTCTAAAATGGGTCGATTAGCGCGTTGTCCGCTTTTACGATTGATTATGCACTTATTAGATGGCAAACTAATAATGAAGATGTCAGCTTGATAACTTACTGGACTGGTATTCAGCTATTTTAAATGAGACTAAATAAAAGTTTGCTTGCCTCATGAGCCTAAAGGTTGCAAGCACGACTGCTGTGCATGACCTTCTGGTTGGATTCCCAAGAATGGTAAAGTGTCATTCTGGTTTTCATCAGGAATTTCTCAGTAGCAGCCACGGAGTCTGGCTTTGTGCCCGGTGCGGGCAATAGGCTCGCCCCCTATTACATGGGACTTAAACATAACTGGCGAAACGTGGGTGTACGATTAGGTACACCTCTGCCTAACCCTTCGGGGATTACAGGATTGATGTTATGATGTCAATAAAACTTTGGTTACATCGATACAGATAGATTTTCAACCGACTGCGAACAAAATCTGTCCTGTGAATCTTAAGTCAACCAATATTACCTCATCATCATCATCATTTCAGCCCTAAAGACGTCCACTGCTGGACATAGGCCTCCCCCAAGTGTCACCACATTGACATTTGGGAGGGTTTTGCCATAATCGCCACGCTTGGCAGGCGGGTTGGCGATCGCAGTACGGTTGTTACAAAAGCACAGAGAACGCTGCTGCCCATTCTCTGGCAAATCCCTTAGTCACTCTTACGACACCCATGGGAAGATATGGGATGGTGCTATTCTTTACGTCCGACACCATACAAAGCGATAGGTACATACATAATCTTGATTTGAAAGCAATGCATTATGAAACAGGTGAAGGTTTCAATTCTCTCGAAGAAGCACCTAAGAGATTATAATAAGAAGATGGGCAGTCGTGTGTGTGTCGTGTTTTGTCTTAAATTCCGGTCAAGGTTTGGCAGCTTTTTAGAAGATTGTAATCAAGCAAGAGATACACGGCATGTTTTCTTAACGCTACGACATATACAAACGTATTATGAAAATAAGAAGGTTATTTTAGGAAAAAAAAACTGTTTTCTTTATCACATTGAATTATCATCATCAAATCAATACTCGTACACTCTGGAACAAAAAAAAATAACCAACTTTCAAAAAAAAGCAAGGGACTTTTGTTTCTTTTATTGACTTTTGCCACCCATTTCCGATGGAAAAATATGAAAAAAAAAATACTGGTATGGAATACATAACCTCCTTCTTTTTAAGAAGTTTGTTAAAAATATAAATAAAACAAGAATGTTTTTATGTAGCATCGCTAAAAGAATAACGAAGGAAATTCTCTTGTAAAATAAATACCACTTACATTTAAATAGTATCAAACCTTAAGCAAGACAAACACGAACATAATACGAAAATAATTCTTTAAATTAATGAGACTTGTAACTTGACGACTATTAAGTGTCAGGCTTTTAAAATAAGATGGACAATCAATAATTCTGTTTGCTCTATTTTTTATTTATCCGAACAAAGCTTTGCGTTACTATTCATTTGTAATGTGTCGTATCCATCTTTGTAAAACAAATTATGGTCTTGAATTTATTTATTTTATTTACGTTTAACATCTTGCTATAAATATTATAAATTAAAGTTAGTTTTCATTTATGTCTCTGCGACCGCATCTTTCTTCCAGACTCCAAACCTAATTTTGATGCGGTTTTGATAGGTTGGTAATATGTGCCTGCCCCGTTGTTCTAGTGGTCACAGACTGCTGAACGTGGGGTTCTGGGTTCGCTTCTCGAGTCGGGCAAAAACTGTTAATTTTGGTTTTTGGTTTTTCCATTACAAATGAGAAAGAAGTAGTAGTTAATGGGGTTTTCCATTAGGAATTTCTAGTAGTAGCCCGGAGTTTGGAAGTTGTAAAGCACGATAGGTCGTTGGTCCTGCGCCTCATCTCACTCCGGTTTTGTCGGATTGCCATCCTATCTTCTATCTATATAATATATATATAAATTACGTGTCACGTTGTTTGTCGGGGATGGACTCCTAAACTACTTAACCGATTTGAATCAATTTTGCACACCGTATGCAGTTTGCTCCAACTTGAAAGATAGAATAGCTTGCATCTCAATTTATAGTTGCAATATTATTTTATTGCAAATTAAGTCACAAATATCTGTTAGCTCCAAACGAGTCTAACAGATGGCGGTATCTGTTGACTGGATTGAGTAAGTATTCAATAGATGCCGCTGAATAGGAGCGGAGCAGAAATGTAAAATATTGCGAAAACGGGAAAAATGTGAGGAAGACAAAGTTGCGCGGGATAGCTAGTCGGACTATAACACTAAGGGTGTTACCACACCAATCGATCGATACCATCGATCGACATCGGTCGACGTTGATCGATTGGTGTACAAAATAATATTTTTATAAGCTGCTTAATTACAGAATTTGCTTTTCTACATTTTAAGTCTTAATTTTGTAAACTCAAAATACCTAAATTTTCCTTTTTTAAATTACTTTGAATTATTATGTTAGGATACTAAGATCCAAAATTGTTGGTACACTACGTAACTTTAAGCTTCGGAAGAGTGAGTGAAGTGACCTAACACAGGCAATTGTTGTCTTAACGGTCACTTCAACCATGAGTAGATGTAGAAAATAACTTGTGAAAGAATATAAATGATTTATGTTTGTATTTGTGTAGTAGAAACTATCAACCGATGACCTCGATTGATGATCAATCGATTGGTATGGTAACACACTAAGGGAACTAAGGTGCACCTGTGCCTGTATACACTTCTGCACTATAATATATCCCGCACCGATGGCTGATCTCCATTGAAATTAGCCGCCGTGACCGAAAATGGCCATGAGGACTATCATTAGTGTTTTAATGTTGTTTACATTAACACGTTAAGTGCGAAGCGAGGCCTAAATCACCCCTGATGCAACTTCCCTGTGGTGCGGCAAGCAAAAAAGTGAATTTCTCTGTCGTGCGAATGGCATAGCTTTGGTTTGGTCCAGTGTAGGAAAGAGATAAATATATATTTGAGATCACTAATGGTTCCGGACTCGGTGGTGTACCTACCTTGGTACCGGATGTCTTAGGCCTCGTGCCGCACTGAATTAATATAATTTTAATGCAGTGCGGAACGAGGCTAAAACGTCCCATATCCCCCCTGACCTCGTACCGCACTCAACGCGAGCTTCCTGCGATCAGTGTTGTGCATCACGTCGATTGGAGAGCACGTCCTTTTACAGCGCCGAACATGTCTAAACGATGTCGGAAGAAGTTAATTTAAAAAAACCCAGAAACAGAGCCAAAACAGGTAAGTTTTTAATGAAAAAATCTTAAGATTTTGACTCAGTGCACTCAGTGCAAAAAATCTTATTGTCTACCCTGTTTCAATGAAAAACACTCATAAATAAGTACAACATATATATTGAGATTTTTATAAAAAAAGTATATTGATACTGATTTTTTAATGTTAATTCAAGTTCTAATAATTGTATTTTTAAAGCCCGAGGCAGAATAAATAGGACAAGTTCTTTTCTACTTCTGGTTTCCTTTTTAGGGTTCCGTAGCCGAATGGCAAAAAACGGAACCCTTATAGATTCGTCATGTCTGTCTGTCCGTCTGTATGTCACAGCCACTTTTTTCCGAAACTATAAGAACTATACTGTTGAAACTTGGTAAGTAGATGTATTCTGTGAACCGCATTAAGATTTTCACACAAAAGTAGAAAAAAAACATAAATTTTGGGGTTCCCCATACATATAACTGAAAACCAAAATTTATTTTTTCATCATACCCATACGTGTGGGGTATCTATGGATAGGTCTTCAAAAATGATATTGAGGTTTCTAATATCATTTTTATCTAAACTGAATAGTTTGCGCAAGAGCCACTTCCAAAGTGGTAAAATGTGTGTCCCCCCTCCTCTAATTTCTAAAGTAAGAGGAGGAAAATTCTGAAAATATTCAGGATTGTAGAACGTAAAAAAAACTATCAACGAAAATTGGTTTCAATAAGATATGATGTTTAGTTTTTGAGATATGGGACTTTTTCATCAAACTGCAGCAGTAACTTTGTTTTTCATTAACATACTATGAAAAACCAATTTAGTTTTGCGGTTGAGTGGAAGTTTACTAACTAAAACTACTAACTAATGAATGACAGTTCAAAATATTGTTTGGGGCTATGGAACCCTGTGTGCGAGTAAGACTCGCACTTGGCCGGTTTTTTTCTATTCTGTGAACCGCATTAAGATTTTCATATACAAATAGAAAGATAAACCTTATGCATAAACCGTAATCCATTATTTTCCAATAATAAGTCTGTAATAGGTGCCTCTTAATGGTATAGAATGGAACGCTTCGTGCGCGAGTCCGACTCGCACTTGGCCGGTTTTTTTTTCTTTATGGCGCCTTCAAGCACAATTTAGATTATTTAAAAAAAAATGTATCCTTTGATAGCTTTGTGTTGTTTTGCCAGGTTTTGCCCTTAAAACGATCTAATGAGATATAATTGATCAAAATCGGTCAAGTCGTTGCGTAGTTAAGACAGTTTAAAAACGTCGATATTATTTTTCCCATCACTAATCGCAGCGAAAATTTGCCCTATTTCAGTGCGTTACGAGGTGTATAAGATCCCATATTTTGTTTTGCTAATAATTCCTAAACTAGCCATCAGATCCCGGGGCGACGGTGGATTAGGGTTCATCAATTCACTGTCTATATCAATAAGGACCAAAATTCTCATTTATCTTTGATTTCGCGCCAGAAAATGGATTTTAGTCTGTAAAAGGAGGTGGGGTCTAATAGACCGCGTGTCGCCCTAACGTCTGGTCACGGTACGGGCCGATTATACCTCGTGCCGCAGGAACGGAAAGTATGCAAAAATTGGTGCCGCAGCTAACGTGTTAAAACACTAATGATAGTCCTCATGGCCATATCGAACTGAGGTACATCATGCTATAAATCTCAGAGTTTTTTCAAGTCCTAAAAAGCAAGACAAGCAGGTCGCAATTAAAACAATTAGCCCCTCTTCGTTGTCTTAATCAAGCATGCTGTCAAATGAAGCCAATCTTAAAAGAAATTCTCACCCTTCCAAAGCTCAAATACATTATTAGAACCAACCAACGACAGGTAACACAAAAGTACCTACTTCCACCATCCGTTTGCTTTCAATTCAGCAAGATAATGGACAGTCCTACCATGGCAGCTGAAAGCATTCACTGAACAAGCGACATTTGCATAACTGCTAGTAGGATTTGTTACTGAAGACTGATGGCTGTTTCCTGGTGATTTGCGTCTGATAAATGTTACTACTGGACATCTCTAATTGCTTGCTTTTGATGGCGAAACTTGGGCCTAAATGGGATTAATCGAGAGGGGTTTTGGAGTGGGTTTTTGAGCAAGCAGAAAATGGTTCTAAGAATCTAATATTTCTGCTAATGGTACCTATGTACATTTAAATCCTATAACCCTATGTGTTATAGGTAACCCTATGTGTTCAATAATGATTTTCGGGTTCTTTAAATCAAAGCTTTTCGACAAGCCAAAACGGCACGGTTCGCGCAGTGGCTGAGCCACTGGCTGCTGCGCTGCTTGGCGATGGTTCGATACCTGCACGGAACAAATATTTGAATGGCAATTAATTGTTTGTTTGTTGTCAGGCAGTTTGTGTACTTTACAATTTGTAAACGCACCCACGATACAGGAGAAAATCTTCAAGCGGAGCAAAGGTTTAAAAAAAATGAATTAATAAATTAATGTTGCCCTGCATCACTGCATGCAAACATTGTTTCAACGAAGAATTTTCACAAAACCAGCTCAGTATTATAACGCTATCCTTTACTTATAATCTACATACAAAGAATACATACATACCTACATACTACACAAAGAAGAGAGTTATTTATTTATAAAGAACATCCTATATACATACAACCTACTCTGGGATATCAAGATCAACCTAAAACGTTTTCCGACTGTATACAATTTTATTTAGGTTTCTTTACGATATAAGATAATGAAAAACAATACTTTTGCCGGCAATAAAACAGGCAAGCAGGCAGAAAGCGACCGTTTAGTCCGAAGTAGAACAGGCTACATCACGGCATAAACAGGACGTAAAGGCCCCAGAGATATCGAAATAAAGTTCGATGTGTCTTATGTTTTTTTCTTTGATATCAACTGAAAATAGCTTTGATAAACAGTAGGATATACCGTGCTATCTACAATATCGGCACAATCTATGGAGTAGTTCATGCCCGCGCGTTTGCCTTTGTGTGGAAGACGGATGTTTTCGCACAGCCACATAATACCGTAGTAAAAAGTATTTTATGTCGCAACCGTGATCATGATGAGCCAAAAACTTTGGTAAACCTGTTATTGCCTACCTCCACAACCCAGTAACTGGGTAATACGATACCCCCTGATTAGACTGGATGTCAGACTTTTGGCTTCTGACTACTCGTAACGACTGTCAAATATCTACAAATGACAGCCGGGACCAAAGGCCTAACGTGTTTTCCGAGGCTCGGGTGAAAGTCACTACTCCCCTGCCTACCATTTTAGGGAAATACAGCCAAGATATTTTTTATGTACATTTATAATTTATCACGTGTACACCGACATCTCAATATCACAAAGATCAAAATTTTACTAATAGAAGATCAGAAACTCACTATCTAACCACCATCACCACTACAAAAACAAAGGCGTCTAGTATCCAAAACTGTTAAAGTTAAATTACCGCTAAAAGTTGGGGATGAGTTACCGCCTGAGTGAGGAAAAACAAAAATAAAGCAGGAAAAATATTCGCAAACTCTCTGGATAGACTTGCCGGAAACTGTTGCTATTATTTTAACACTAGTATTTACGGATGGCTCTGCCTGCTTTAACTGATTATTTTCGTAAGTTACGAGCTGTACCTATAGCCTCACTCTCGTAAATAATTTTATTTTGAAATCAAGTTAGAGAATCTGTGCGTACATAAAAAAAAAACACTTGAAAAAATAAAAATCTACGAATAATACAGTTAAGTGTTGCAATTTTCAATGCAACATTACATGCAAATTACATTGCTGATAGCAATGAATTATAATATTCTGGGATCTATCTGCTACACCATACAAGATAGCTTCAAAAAAGGGACTTTCTATCAGCGATATAAATGATAGAAAACGTTGAAAATATATTGGGTGGACATAAGTATAGCATAAGGAGGAGCTCGTGGCTAAATAATAACAGCTGCCCAGGTCGATCTTTAAGGTTAAGCCGTGCTTGCCGAGGTTGGTCTGTGGATAGGTGACCATAATACATATCGAGTTTCCTCCGTGCCTCGGAAAGCACGTTAAGCCGTTGGTCGCGGCTGTCATTTGTAGATCTTTGACAGTCGTTACGAGTAGTCAGAAGCTAAAAGTTGACATCCAGTCTTACCAAGGGGTATCGTATTATCCAGTTACTGGGTTGTGGAGGTCAGATAGGCAGTCGCTTCATGTAAAATACTGGTACTCAGCTGCATCCGGTTAGACTGGAAACCGACCCCAAGATAGTTTGGGAAAAGGCTAGGCAGATGATGATAAGTATAGCAAATAGTTTCTTCTTTTCCGCGTGTTGATAGGTTTTCTTATCCAACTTTTAATGCTAATGTCACTCCTTTTTAAAATCCTTATAGAAATACAAAGCACTTTAAAACCAATCGTCTAAATATTTGTGGATTCGTAAATTTCTAAATTATTTCCCCCAATTATATTAAAATCTCCAAACCAAATGTTAAAATAAGCCTTTTAACTAATAAAACCGTGGCATAACGATCCGGCACGACCACATAATACGTCTGTAATGGTCTACAACGAAAACCACACACCATGAACTTTTGAACCTAACACTGTGTTAGAGGGAGAAGGCGCATTCCATTTAGCATCCGTCCTGCTCTACCGGCGTAATGACTGTGGTTTCATAACTTTACAGGCTGATATTATCTTGCGTGTTATAATATTTGCATGCTTCCGTTTATATGAGAAAAAAAAACAGGAATGGATTTCATTCCCGCCCCGCGCGCGCAAGGCGACAACACGTACCTAGATAGTTGAGCAAATTTAAAAATCATAACAGGTGTAAACAGTACAATATCTAAGTATCATAATATATCAATGTGTAGCCAGTTGAAAGTGTATTGCGGTGCGCGAAGCAGTTTTCCAATCCATCAAATTACTCAGAAGTTAACATCGTTTTTCTGAATTCCAACTGCAAAAATATTTAAATTAACACCAGCAGCGCGTGAGTCATTGTAGGACAGCGAAGCGACGAAGTTTGGCGAGGTCATTGACCGGCCTTCGCTCGTTAACCATCGTGACGAAGGACACACCTCCAACGGGCGGTCGGGCGCGTGTCGGGTAACACTCGGAAATACTCGTACTCGTAGCGCAGTGGAACACGAAGACTTACAAGTGCTGCGGTGAGCCGTGTTTGTTTACATTAAAACACAGATAGTGGCTACTCCTGCGCATCAAATTTTACTAATATGCTATCTGGTATCCAACGTACGCCTCCACCTGCTTCGCTTCACTCGGCATCTGAACCAAACCTGACATCGAGTATTAATAAAAATAGCGAAGACAATATAGCCATACGGAAAAGGAAACGCTCTGGAGAAGAAATGTTGAGAATAGAGGAAATGATGGAGGATATGAAGAAAATGTTTGCTGAACTAGTCACCAAACAGAATGAACAAAATGGAAAAATGAATTCGTTACAATTGGCTCTCGAGGATATACGGTCCCAAAATACTGCGATCAGCTTGCAAAACTCTGAAATACGAACTCAGAATGAAAATATCAAAGAGACTGTAGATTTCTTATCAGAAAAATATGATGATGCTCTGGTGGAAATTAACGAATTAAGGGCAGAATGTAACAGTAATCATAAGATTATAAAAGCGCTTGAAATCAGGGTGGACTACTTAGAAAAGCAACAAAAAGCGGCGTCACTTGAAATTAAAAATCTACCGTCATCAACCCTGGAAACTCGTGATTCCCTTACGGTTGCAGTACAAAAATTGGGTCAAATCGTCAGTCAACCCGTGAGTGCAACAGAGATAAAAAACATCTTCCGTTACAAGAGTAAGTCTGACTCGGTGGGTCCAGTCTTAGTAGAATTCACGTCGCCAACCATCAAAGAACAGTTCCTAAAGTCGACCAAAGACTTTAACAAACACAACAAGGAAAATCGCCTGAACACTTCCCATCTAGTAGAAAACGGACCTAGGCTACCTTTATACGTTAATGAAGTGCTAACGGCTATGACGAGACGCCTACATTATCTCTCTCGAGAACTAACGAAGGAATTCGGTTTCCATCAATGTTGGGTCGCAAACGGCAAGGTGTATATTCGTGAAAAAGATGGAATGCCAAGCCGCCTCATCAAAACTGACGAAGACCTCGCGAAACTCCGTAAGACAAAATGACTAGCACTGTACCTACCACTGCATGATATCTCTTTTATTTTGTTAGCTCTAGTCCAAACTTATACTGTTCCATTAGTAATTAACACTAACCCTAAAATTAATAAACCATACATATACTGTTCAATACAAATAAGCCTTTTACTAACATTAACTATACATACACAATATACACACATCATAATATATACTATCACATCACTTGAACTCCACGTCCATAACGCACACAAACTTAGTCGGCCAACATACTGTTTATCTAAACAATATGTATTTTCGTACCCAGCTCTGTACCAGTATATTGAACCTTACTGTTATGCTATTATGCAGCGCTCAAACAGAAATGTCAAAATGGAATTTATTAACATAAACATTCGATAACACACAAAACAACCTAAACAACTTAGATGCAATCTCGGTGTCGGATAGTTCGACTTGTGATCTAGAAAACTGTGCCCCACCAAATTTAATATCGAATCAAACACTTAAAATCATTACACAGAACATAAGAAGTATAAATAAAAACATAGCGGGCTTTATGACAACACTGGCTCGGACAAAACTTGACTGGGACATTATCGCATTAACTGAGTGTTGGCTCTCTAACACCCATAATATTCCCGAGTTGACGGACTATAACTATTACTTTACCAACAATAATCATACACAAAATGAAGGTGTTGTCCTATATGTGCATAAAAAATTACAAGTTGTTGCGGAGGAGCCGTCATTTTTGGATGCTAACTGTCTCCAAGTAAAAATTGATAGAAATACTGTCCTCTTAGCGATATACCGCCCGCCAGGGTATAAAGACTTAAATAATTTTCTAAACTCCTTAAATATTACTCTAAATAAGCTATCCAAATACAATACAATAATTATTATGGGGGACATCAATATAAATATACATGATCACTCCAACGATGCCGGTAAACAATCCTACCTAAACTTACTGGCTACTCATGGCCTTTTACCGGCTCATACAATACCTACGCGACAAAAAGCATGTCTTGACCACGTTATACTGAAAACCAGACTACCTGCTTCTACTTCAGTCGCACACTCTGCTCTAACTGATCATGAGACAGTAATGTTATTCTTGTCAACCCGAATGCCTAAAATAATAAAAAGAAACTGTATTCGTTATAATTATGCTAAGATAGATACAGACCTAAAACAATTAGATTTTAGTGAAGTTTATGAGACCCAAGATCCTCATATGGCAGGGGAAACAATAACTAGATTAATAAAAAACGTGTTAGACTCAAACTCCAAATCTGGTAAGACTCCGAACCGCAAACAAATAATAAAGCCATGGATTACTCCTGGTATACTTCGCTGTATGCGACATCGAGACAAATTGCATAGAAAATTTAAACAGGCGCCTAATAACGAGATTTTAAAAATTACTTTCACTAGGTACAGAAACTATTGTAATAGATTGTTAAGGAATTTAAAAATTGGATTTGAAAAAAATGAGATTGAAAAAGCTGGGAAAAACACTAAACAGTTATGGTCTGCTATAAATAATATATCAAGCAGGTCGACAAGGAAAGCCAACCCATCATCACAATTATTAGCCTCTTCGGGTACTCCACAAAATTCTGTAAACCATGTCAATAATTTTTTTGCCAAAATAGGTGAAAAATTAGCTAAAACCATAAAGAGTACACACACAAAAAGTACAAAGCAAAACCTAATTAACAGACCGCAATCCATGGTAATGTTCCCAACAGATCAGCAAGAGGTAGCTGGAATATTAGTATCACTTCGCAGTAACTGTGCCGCGGGGTGGGATGGGATAACCGGCGACCTCTTGAAAAAACATGCGGCTGTGATTGTGCCCCCGTTAACGTACACATGTAACCTTGCTCTTTCCACAGGTAAATTTCCTAACGCGTTCAAAAAAGCCATAATTCATCCGATCTACAAGAGTGGGGACAGGAGCCGTGTTGATAACTATAGACCTATATCTGTGTTGACTGCATTTTCTAAAATACTAGAACGGGTAATGAACAGCAGACTGGTGAGCTACTTGGAAAACAACAATCTTATCGCACCAGCGCAATTTGGATTTCGCTCAGGCAAATCCACCTCTGATGCGGTCCATGAGTTGACAGACTATGTAGTTACAAACATGGATAGTGGGGATAAGGTTGTGGCCATATTTCTTGATCTTGCCAAGGCTTTCGACACGGTTTCTGTCCCAATTCTTTTACGCAAAATGGAAAGCTTGGGAATCAGAGGACTTCCACTGGACCTCTTTAAAGACTACCTGAGTGAGCGTACCCAGAGAGTGAAGATAGACGAATTCATCAGTGAGGAACAAACAATTAACTACGGCACGCCGCAGGGTAGTGTCCTCGGACCTTCATTATTCCTCATCTATATCAACGATCTGGGTATGCTCACTATCCCCAATTGCAGAATAATTAGCTTTGCTGATGACACTGCCCTCTTATTCAGCGCAAGCTCGTGGGAAGTGGTCTATGAGCGTGCACAACTAGGCTTTAATATGGTATCCAACTGGTTACGCGACAATTTGTTGACCCTCAATACTACCAAAACCAATTATATAGCATTCTGCATGAAAAACAATGGATCCTGTCAAACATTAACCAAAACTATTATAGCTCACTCTTGCGCAAACCCACTCACCCATGTTTGTAACTGCGAACCACTCTCCAAGGCTGACAATGTAAAATACCTGGGAATAACAATCGACAAAAACCTAAGATTTCAAGACCACATAACCATTCTTAGTAACAGATTGCGGAAACTAATATATGTGTTCAAATCGCTGAGACCTGTAGTCGATAAAAATATAATTAAATCAGTGTACTATGCTCTTGCTCAATCTATAATATGCTACTGCATCACATCTTGGGGTGGAGCCCCGAAAACTACCCTAATAGAATTAGAAAGAACCCAAAGAGCTATACTTAAGGTGTCGTCTTTTCTACCGTATCGCTACCCCACTGAGCAGCTATACAAAGAAAGTGAAGTCCTGACAGTGCGACAACTGTTTATATTGCACACTCTGTTGAAACAACACGCTCTCCTGGTATATAATCCTACGCTGTCCAGGGGGAAAAGACGGTACGACCCAGTGGAGCGCCATCATCTACGTCGCAAAACTATTTTTGCAAAGCGTTTCTTTTGCCATCTAGGTGGCTACTTATACAATAAAACAAATAAGTTGTTACACATCCTTAGTCTCACCAAGAATAAATGCAAACAGAGGCTAACTGATTGGCTACTAAAACTAAACTAAAATGATACTGAAGACATGCTTAAAAAGACCTAAACACACAATCATGCACTTACACTCACCCACACTCACACCCACCCACACACACACAGATTCACCCATACTACACATCTACTAACATTCGTCTCGCTTACTTAACCTAGATATTAATCAAAGTAATAAAACTACAAATGTCGTATTATACCTTACTACGTAAATTCTGTCAACGCGCTTAGTACATAATTATGAATTGAATATGTAAAGGGGTGGGATCCTGGTGTCCTGAAACACAGGCCTCAAACCTAGCTTAGGCACCAGTCTCCCACAATATATACTTACCTGAATTATGTATCTTGTGAATTATTATGTATCAACTCATGTATATTGTGGTGAGAAAATAAAAGTTTATTATTATTATTATTATTATTATTATTTATCTAATTATGGTAATATGTATTTGGTATGGAAATATGTATTTGTGTACCTACCTACATATTTTTTTAATTTCTACAGTAGTAATTATATATGGTGATTGGTAATTAGTGACCGATACTTAAACACATGATTGTACTCTTGTCAACTTTCACAAAGTAACATTTTTTTATACTCATTCACTTTTATCACAATAACAGCCAGTCGCTCTATATATGCGAAAGTTAAAAAAACGATATGTTGGTAGGTGCACAACCTTAATCAAATCAAATCAAATCATTTATTTGCTGGAATATGGGTACATACATGAGGTGTTACAAACAAAAGTTCTTGCTGCCATATTCTACCTTAACAGGTGTGCAAATATGTGTTACATGCAATGTCAAATATTTTAATAATAATAGTTTCATAATATAATAGTTAATACATCTAAATTACATTGTTTCATTTAAATAATCATTTACATTATAATAGGCTTTATTAATTAGATATGTCTTTAATTTATTTTTAAACGAAATATTATTCTCAGCCTTCTTTATGTAAATAGGCAATTTATTATAAATTCTAGGGCCCATACAAAATGCACTCTTGTCAAACATAACCGTTCTATGGCGTATTGCACGAAGTGTACTGGCCAGCCTGGTGCTTTTTAACGTTTCATATTCCTTAATATTATTTCTAATGTCTAATGCTAGTTCATAAATATACAGTGATGGGATGTCAATATTTTTAGATTTATAAAATGTGGTTTACATGTATCTGTAGGTTTTAAAGCACATATTGCCCGGATACATTTCTTTTGGGCTTTGAAGACACTTTCTCGATCAGTGGCATTCCCCCAAAACATTATACCATACCTTAAAGTCGAACCAACATAAGCGTGGTAGGCAGATAGAAGTGCGCTTTGATTTACCACTTTACGAAGCATGTATAAGGCATATGAATACCGACTTAGTTTAGTACATACTTGTTCAATATGTGTCCTCCATCTCATGTCTGAGTCTATGTGTAGTCCAAGAAATTTTGTCGAGTTTATTTTTTCTATTTGTAATTGTTCATAATGTGTATTGAAAATATTTGATTTAGAATTTTTAGTTTTAAAAGTCATTATAAATATTTTAGTTAGGTTTATTTTAAGTTCATTTAATTTTAACCAGTTAACTATAGATGACAGCGTATGGTTTATCTCTTGTTCATGACTCGAGAGGTCCTCAGAAACAACTATCGCTGTGCTATCGTCAGCATACAGAACCATGGAGGATTTGATGGATTTGGGGAGGTCGTTAATATAAATAATAAAGAGCAAAGGACCTAAAATACTCCCTTGTGGTACACCTTTGCGGACTTTTATTGGTGTTGACAAATGTTTTTTTTCGACTTTTGTGACATGTGAAATGCTAGATATTTCAGTTTGTTGTTCTCTGTTACTTAAATATGATTCAATGAGATCTCTAGCCTTTCCCCGTATTCCATACGCCTCTAATTTATTTAATAATATTTTATGATTGACGCAGTCGAAGGCCTTTGTCATATCCATATATAATGCTGAGACATGTTTTTTACTATCCATGCCTTTTAGTACCGTACTGAGAAAAGTGTGGAATGCGTCGTTAATAGATTTATTTTTCCTGAAACCCATTAGTTCTTGCTGCTGCGGCTGCTGAGAGCCTCAAACGGCGTAAATACTGTAATCTAAATGGCAGTTATAGTTTTGAGCCGTTTGGGGTCGAAACACTCGGGTCATGGGGCCCAAGTGCGCATTCGCTTTTTAAGGAAATATCTCGTCGACTTGTTGACACTTCGCGAGACCAGAGGGCTGGCTATTTCTTTGGGCAAAGAATTAGCATTGCCATTCAACGTGGCAATGCTGCCAGTCTTCTGGGCACGTTTCCGGATGACAGCGATGGGGAGGAGTATTTTGACGCCTAAGCCTCCTATTGTTTTTAAGTTAGTTTATAGTTAGTTAGTTTATGTAAATATTTAGTTTTTAAGTTAGTTTATACTTAGTTAGTTTATGTAAATATTTAGTTTTAAAAAACGCAAGTATATTATGTTTTTCCATATATTTGTATAAATTGTTATAGATGACTTTTTCGAAAACTTTTGATAAGATAGGTATTAAAGATATTGGTCTATAATTATTCATATTTTCTCTATCATCTTTTTTGAATATTGGAATGACAATAGATAATTTTAATTTTGATGGGAAAACGCCATCTTCAATGCATTTATTAATTATATAGCACAGTACTGGCGCTATTATTTCCGCCACTGCCTTTATGATTCTAGTACATATTCCATCGTTACCCGCACTGTTTGTATTTTTTAGGTATTTTATTATTTGAACAATACTCTCTGGGGTACATGGGTTCATAAAGAATGAGTTAGAATTATTGTGCGTAATTCTGTAATGGGAATTTCTGATAGTAGTGTCTTTATCAGGTACCGGAGTTGTAAAAAAATTATTAAATTCATTAGCAATAGTAATTGGATCTGTGATTGGTTTATTATTTACATTAATTTTGTCAATTTTTTTAAACTGCTGGTGGACATTTGTTTTATAATTATTTATGACCTTCCAAGTAGCTTTAGCTTTATTTATTGACGTTTTAATATAGTAACCGTTTTGAGATTTTTGCGTTAATTTAATTATTGTTTTTAATCTTTTATTATACGTTTTGTATGAATCTTTCAATTGTTTGTTTGGTGATTTTCGGTATTTCCAAAGTAATTGACGTTTACGCTTGGAGCAAATTCTAATACCTTTTGATACCCATTGTGGTCGTTTGTGTATTGGGACTTTGACTTTTATTAAAGGAAAACAGAGATCATATATTAATTTTAATAAATCGAGGAATGTGCTAAAGGCATCATCCGCTGTTTCAGCACTGTAAACTTCATCAAAGGCGAGATTTCGGATACATTCAACGAACTTATCCGTATTAGAGGCGCTATAGTCTCGTTTATATGTGTACCAATGTGTTATTTTAAAACCGTAACATACCGTTTCATCCGTAACTCATCATCTAAAACCTTAAAACTGGATCATCTTCACATGTTTAACAGTACTTTTCGACATGACAATCAAACCAATTTTCATACCCCAGGAGCAGACAGTAAATAAATAAGACTGATTTAATTAATGAACGCCCACAGTCAGGAATCATTGCATATGCTTTCTGGCTGATACTACAGCCTGTGGCGTTAAATTCAATTAATTTATTATAAAATCTTACTGATTGGTTTTGTAGGGAGGTATTGATTTACAGAAAATGTTGAGATAACTGGTTATGAATTATTATTATATTACTTAATAAAAAAGAATCCGCAATAGCTGTCAATCCACGGGATAGATTTGACAGTGTTAACTTTGCTGGCACATATGATTCTGTATCATTCCCATTATGGAGACGCTGACTTCTGTGTGCAGAAAATGAAGCATTATTATTTATTTTATTTAGTACATCATAAGCTAATCTTTTACTCTTTCTTCGCACAAAGCCTCCAACATTAGAATAGAATAATACTTTATTGTACCGCGAAATTGAAACATAACGGTTTTAAACTACTGCTAATGTTACAATGGCAGTCTTATCGCTGATAGCGATATATAACATAACATTCTAACATTATATCTTCCATTCATCAGCAAACAAGTCCAACACAGGGCCAACCGCATCGTCAGCATCGTCAGCATAAGATTCTTTAGTCAAGCTTATATTGTGTGTATAAAGGTCAGTTTGTTATCAAACAGTACACTCAGATATTTTACTGTAGACACTCCGGCTATAGAACCGTTGTATAATATTCACCATGAGTGGGCTAGTGTGGGAAGTCTTTGATATTTTCTTCTAGTTCAAAAACAGTTATGTTTATTACCCTTAATTGCTTGTAGGACGTGTTATATTCACCATGAGGGGTCTAGTGTGGGTTAGTGGAAGTCTTAGATTTTTTCTTCTAGTTCAAAAACATGCATGTTTATTACCCTTAATTGCTTGTAGGACGTGTTGAAAGCAATTTTTTAATTAAAAATAGATGTCTTTTAATAAAAATAGACCTACAAGAACTTTATGTAACAAAAAAGACTATCGACAGCAACCCATTTTTAAAATGTACAACTACTACATTCCCGATGGTGAATTTACATTAGATGCATTTTTTATTCTAACCGCGGACAAGGAAGACATTCGAGTTCGAATAGAACTACAGTAGGTATCGATTCAAATCGATTATTTATTCGTGTCGCGAGCTTGATATTCGGAATTATTTACGCGTAGCCTCTAGCAAGCTTGCGTATTTAAATAATGTGATGGTGACGCCTCTGTTCCACTAATATAATATGAAGTATCAAAGTCCATATTTATGAAGAATTTATTATGGCAATGTCACCCGGATTATTCTTTGGTTTTATTTTGTGGCGTCTTAATAATAAATGTGGTTTTTTGTAATATTTGCTCCGGTTTACGAGTCAGATGGGTTGTGTATTTGAATCCAGGCAGATTCGTATTTCAAATCAGTTTTATAAACCTGATCTTGGACAAAATAATTCTCCTGATCTTGAAATAAATGATATTATTGATTTAATATACAAGTAGCATTTGCTCCGACAAAACAATCTATTAATCATTGAATTTAGATATCTATCTATACTAATACTAAAGCTGAAGAGTTGTTGTTGTTGTGAGATTGTTTGTTTGTTTGTTAGCTTGTTAGCGCTAATCTCAGGAACTACTGGTCCGATTTGAAAAATTCTTTCAGTGTTAAATAGCCCATTTATCGAGGAAGGCTATAAATATATCATCACACTACGACCAATAGGAGCGGAGCAGCAATTAAAAATGTGACGCAGACGAAGTTGCATGGGTTAACTAGTCCGATATAAAAGATCAAACGCAAAATATCACTAACAACGTTTTCACAAAAAAAACATTGAAATCATACATACCATCAAAATCAACAAAACGACAATAACAATTCAAAAACACGACGTAACTTTTCAATAGAAATATCAAAAGTCTTCGTGTCGCTTTTACATCACAATCAAAACAACATATTGGTCGTTATTTCCATAACAAAGTTACACAAAAAACTCAATCATAACTCGAGTACTCTTGCGGGTTACAATAAAACGGTATATATGTACTCACTTAGAAAATTCTTCGTGCCACCGTCGTTGGAAATCCTACTTAATCTATATGGTAATAAGATTAAAATTTCAGAGGCAAGCAGGCGACTCTTGAGAGATCTCAGAGCGTTATTAACAAAATACAGCAGGTCGGTATGCTTAATACAAAAATATATTCCTTTGTCTACAGTTTTCGGCGTACTTGTGAGATTATGTGGCTTCGCTTGTCTCTAGAATATTGTTCGGTTCTGAATCATACAGAACCTTGTTTGTTTACCTAGTGAAATTGTGCTTTAGCTATTTATGTTTTAATTCTTTATGATAGTTGCACTTTTATTCTTTTACATCCACTTTCCGATTTTGATTTCAAACTGACGTGCTATTAAAAAGTTAACTTAATAGCCTTTACCATGGAGTTTCTTGCCGGTTCTTCTCCATAGGAACCGACTAACCCGGACCGTGCACCTTTTGTCGACGTTTTATAAGTGCCTAAAAAAAATATTTTGATTTGATTTAAGTTGTCGATAGATAGGCTTTTGTTTCTAAGATCACAATTTTTTAACAGATATTAAATTAAATCGTAGATGCCAATGGGTGGTGGCAGAATTTGATAAAGGCTGAACCAACAGAAATTTAACAATAATTGAGGTGGAAGTCAGATAGTAAGTCGCTCCATGTAAAATAAAGGTATTCAGCTGCATCCAGTCAGACTGGAAGCCGATCCCAACAAAGTTAGGATTAGGCAAGATCATGATGAAGAATACTTGAACGTGAATTAAACCCCAAACATCTTTATGCTCCTTTTTCCAAGACATTTTCTCCACAATTTGTAACAAACAAACAAACTTAATCGCACAATTCCTTTGTCTCTCGCTTCATATTATGTATTCCCCGAATAAATGTAAATGTTCCTCTACATATTTGCAAGAGTTCTTGTGAACTGTGGGTCTGCCGTCAACTCTTATGGCAGAAAAATTTTGATCTTACTTCAGTCTTGGGAAGAGGTGGAGGTAGAATTTCTACAAAGCTAATAGTGGGGAGACAGCAGGCCGATAGTCTGAACACCAGTCTTACCAAGAGGTTTCTGAGTTGTAGAGATCCGATCTTACCAAAGGGTTGTGGAGATCAGATAGGCTTGTTGCTCCATGTAAAATACAGGTATCTAGCTGCATCTGGTTCCATTTTTCTACCCTTCCGGGGAGGCTTTATTTTTGAGACCAAATTCGAGGTGTACTCATCAGTTCCATGGAAAAAGAGTAGTAATACTTTTTCATAGTCATGTATCTATATATGTCCCTTTGGTGGACAAATACCTCCGTATATATACGAGTGTTTACTGCTACTCTTTTAAGAGCCATGTATTAGAAAAAAAAATACGTGTCGACTTGCGAACCTTTTCTTCGTCGGTCGTAAAATCTATGTAAATGATTATGAGGAGGTGGTGGTCGATCCCCGTGATCTTTAATTCCACCGCCTTTGCTCCGCGGTATATAAAATTTTCATATGTTAAAATAGTGCGTGGGAGTGGTGCTTTCTAAGGAAATCGGAAGCTTTGATGCTTGAATTAAATATATAAAAAAGGTTTTGTCTGAATGAAAACTGTGATAAGACCTTATAGTTATTTCGTTTTATGGCAACATTATGGCACAGGCAGTTCTGTAACTTGACAAACTGGCATCTTTGCTGGTGATGATGATGATCAAAATGATAAAACACATAATTTCTTCATCAAATAAATATAATGATTCCGACTTATATAAAAAAAACCTGCTTCAAAATCACGACAAAACCTGGCTCTACCCAGGAATAACAAGACACCTCTAAAGCCTAAAAACATAAACACAATACTTGAGCATACTCACATTAAGCCAGGTAAGTAAGGGCGGAAGTAACTTCGCAACAGTGTACTTACTAAGTACCTACCTACGTTCTCTCGGGAGCGACACTGAACTACACATGATTGTGCGAACAAAGACGAAGCCAGCTTTTGACACTTACTTATATTATAACATTACGCTTATTAGAGGTAAAGGGGTGAGCTCTTTGAAAGCTACGGCGTAGGCGTGCTACGGCGTAGGCGTGCTACGACATGCCTGTTATATTTTGCTGTCTTGCATATTATCCAATATTTTTTTATTAGGATCGAATGGATTGAATTTGAGTTTCAAGTTCAGCCCACTACGTTGCAAATTGACTCGACACAATGACCTAAAATCCTACAAAAAATCTATCTTTTTTTTAAATATGTATCAGTGTCAAAACCAGTTTTATAGGAAGCCACGTAAAAACCACATCACACAGGCCTATAACCGCTGAATAATTAGGCAGAATTTTAAGTGTTCCTTCACATCAACATCCACATTTTGTCAGTTATGTTGCAGTCTCATGTAATATCAGCCACAAACAGACTGTGTGTTGCTAACGAAAAATTGACAAAAAAAAATTGACATCTTTAAATATCATTTAGATCAGTGATATAGCGAGCCTAATAAATACCATATTACTGAGGATCAACGAACTCACACACGTAAACACAGATAGCTACATAATATATTATCTTCTAATACCAAAACTATCTGTTCACAACACGGTAATAAAGTTACAACGTGTTAACAACTTTGATAAGTACATGTTAACTATGTAATTCTGTGAAAGGGCACAATAACACAAGTTCTATAACTTGAATTATTGTGCAATGATTGCTTAATATTACGGCTGTTATCCTCAAAGGGATGAGTAGAGGTGTACATTTCTACCTGACTTGTGATTTTATCTGATTTTTAAACCCCGACCAAAAAGAGGGGTGTTATATGTTTGGCAGACACACAGATACACATATCTGTGTGTGTGTCTATGGCATCGTAGCTCCTGAACGGATGTACCGATTTCGATAAAGTTTATTTCGTTTGAAAGGTATCTTAATCGAGAGTGTTCTTAGCTATGTTTCAAGAAAATCTGCTCAGCCGTTCGAAGATCATCGCCTCTTTTCTAGTTGATTAATGGATATATTGATATATTGTTACCATGGGCATCGCCATGATATGAGGGGGGGTTGACTGCCCCCCTGCCCCCCCTTCCACTCCTCCCTTAAGGATCAGGTTTTTTTTTAAGTAATAACTTTTCCTGTGTTCGTTATTTAGCGAGAAGAGGCGCAACACCGAAAAAAGTAGAAGATCTGGGGAGCCCTTTGCCCAGGAGTGCGACAGTTGAGGCTAAGAAAAAATAATATAAGCTTAAAAAGCCTAAAATAAAAACTAATTTAAAAAACGCCCGGCTAAAAAACAAAAAATATATATACAAGCGTCGTTGCGTCGGGGGTTTAAATTTTGTTTTTTTTTTTATATTAATATGAACATCAATCCTTACTATTACAAATAAAAATACATTGAAAGTGTAAATATATAAGGGTAATAGTATGTAAGGGTTACAAATTACTATCTCAATACTGGTTTTCAGCTGCATCCGTTTAGACTGGAAGGCGACCTCAAAATTGTTGGGAATAGGCAATATAGGCAATATGATGGCAAAGTACTATAAAATAATAGATGAAATATCTCTTATTTGAAGTTTCAAAAATATTCCACTTTTTTTTTTCTTTTTTTTACATTCCGAAAACGTTTATGAAACTTACTACGACGTAGGCGTACTACGCGCGTACTTTGTTGTTTGTTTGTTTTTTCCACAAGGCGTATCAAATAACTCTTGTACCTTTTATAGAAATAGCAAGTCAAATTCACTGTCTCCAATGTCACAATTTCTGTAAATGAACTATGAATCATGAAATTGTGAGGAAACCGCCATGTCCTAGAAATAAAAATTCACACATGTGACATCTACCAAACCGCACTAGGCCCGCGTGGTGGATTACAGCCCACTCCCTCTCATAGAGAGGAGGCCTGTGTCCCAGCAGTGGGAACATTATAGGCTGATGAAGATGATGATAAATGAACTTAATAAATGTGCTTTTGTAACAACCGTACTGCGATCGCCAACCCGCCAAGCGTGGCGATTATGGCAAAACCCCCCAAAACGTCTATGGGATACTTGGGGGAGGCCTATGTCCGTCTCTTGGGCTGAAATGATGATGATGATGAATCTTTGTAAAAATTAACCTAAATATTAATGTGAGTTTATAAATCTCTATACCTCTGTCTATCCTTGCGTGAAATATATTATTATGTGTGATGTTATGTATACCACTATTTGTAACCTTACTTATAAAACTATCAATAACACTAGTCCGTCCGTCCGTCCGTCTGTCACCAGGCTGTATCTCATGAACCGTGATAGTGAGCCAGTTGAAATTATCACAGATTATAAATTTCTGTTGATGCTATAACAACAAATACTAAAAACAGAATGAAATTAATATTTAAGGGGGGCTCCCATACAAAAAAAATATTTTTTGCTCGTTTAAAAAAAATGGTACGGAACCCTTCGTGCGCGAGTCCGACTCGCACATGGCTGGTTTTTTTTTAAATTATTTTGTAATTCTAATGATTTGAAATTTAAATTTATCTGGTATCACAATTTTATAAATTACTATTTAATTTTACTAGTAACGGGATATTTACCATGTTTATTACTATTTTGTTTTTTTTTTTTTTATTAGTTTAGTCGTGATCATGGCGTTTGCAACAGCGCCAAAATATCGGGTATTCAAAACAAATAATTAACATGGTAAATATCCCGTTATTGTTATTGATAGTGTTAGTGACCATGTCAGTTTAAAAACTTACTAATAAAAAACAAAAAAATCCAAATAAAACATGATACAAAAAGTGTACACGCATATTAAAAACTTTTTACTCATTATGTCGTTCACTGACGAGTCCCAAGTGCGTGATACGGGAAGTTCAGCTCTTTATATCAACCATTACATAGATTTATTCACTGTAATGCATAAAAGAAACATCAAAACATACATTGAGTGCAAAAAATTACATGAAAATATGTATTTCGAGTGTACTAATTGTTAGTGAACGCACAAACTGATCGTTAATCATTCAAATCCATTGATAATACATATAAAATCACGCATGTAATCTCATGAAGGCTGAGCAGAGATGTACCTATAGTACAACCACATTTCGCCATTAACCCGGCACACCGGAAGTCAAACTCAGGACCTCATTTTCAGCAGCAAAGCTGGCGACCACGAGGAGAACCAGGTGGTCAATTCAGATTAGTAGATAAATTAACAGATTCTTGGTATAGCTTGAGCAAATTGTATTTAAGCTTCAACAATGGTAGCGTAAGACACAGCTGATTGTACCGATGATCTTAAAAGGCCACCTTCATCAGTCGATACTAGGCGTGGAAGGTTGCGGACCAGGTGTCGTAGCACAGGCAGGGGTTATGTCAAGCAGTGGACTGCAATAGGCCGACTTGAATAATTGATTTTTGAGTTAGATTTTAATAATTCTTTAACGGATTAACGTTAAGGTCAAACCAACTCCCAAAACTCAAGAAACTCTTGACAAGATGATCACACTTGCAATGAAGCAAAGCAAACAAAACGTGCCTTATCATTATCAATTGCCAACGTCGCAGGAGGTAGAATTTCGAAAAGATTGTCGTTGGATCTTGTGTAATAAAGAAACCTTCAAAAGATATACGAGTTTCTGATGGATAGGTTGAGCACAAAATAATAGATACAGATTGCATTTATTCAAAATGGCCGCCACGTCTTTACCCTTTGACCACGATCTGCACGCGTCTAGCAACAGCGGCTGGCAACAGCTGCCGGCAACAGCGGCTGAAAAAAATAAAAGGAATATCGGGAACTCAAAACAAATAACAAACATGGTAAATATCCCGTTACAAGTGATAATGATAGTGTATAATAAAAGAAGTTGTTAAGAGCATGCCTCGAATCACCATGAAGCAGATCACCATGACGCGAATCACCGTACCGGTTATCATGGTGATGCGAATCATCGTGACGCAATTTACGTATCACATCGCATGAGGCTATGAACGAGGCCTTAGCGTCTACAAAAACGAACCATCCAATAACAATAGCAAGTTATTTTACTTCAGAATTCCAAATAATGGCAAATAATCTGAAAACAAAACCCTCCTTTTTTACAAAAAAGTACAATAAAACTGCAACGAATCGTTTTTCCATTACAAAGACGTTTCTTAATACAAAATTAATATCCATCGATATTGGAGCAGTGAGAACAAACACAAGCCACTTAACTCGATATTACTTGATAATATCAATGTTTCCAAACAGCCAATTAGCCACTTTAATATTTTAGAGTACATGGCTTTAATTTGAAAGGTTTGTAATAGTAATGTATGGATTGTTTGTCCGTGGTTTCATGTCATTACGGAGGATTACTGTAAATGCATTGGCTTCTGTTGATTGCATGACTAAGTCGTTTTCAATTTCATGTTTTTATTTTAAATTTATTCATGGCAACTTTATTGATTATAGTGATTTTGACTTATTCACAGGTTGATTTAATATTTTAAGAATGATATATGTATGTTTGGAATAGTATTTATTAAAGAAATTTTGCATTTGTTTATCAAAATGTAAAAATAGCAGTAAGAACTGTTTTCGTGCTTGCGATCCAGATTCAGGTATGTGGCACATGCACACAGTGCTGACGCAAAATTATTACAATTAATAAATTATTAAAGAGAGATAAAAGTGAAAAGCGAAAGCCTAGTCTATACTTGTCTTTCTAGCTAGAGAAACAACTAAAATAGCGATACTAAAAATAAAATTGCTTAACAAAGAATAACGTCAAACTCGTCGCCTGCCTACTCACTGGCATTTTGACATCCATAAGGTCAACACCGACGTACCTACTATAGTTCTGCCTTATTACAACGTTGCAGACGACACTAAATTATAATATTAGGTCACAAAAGAATAATAAAAGTTGTATTTACAATCTGGAGTCTTGATCACGTCATTATTACTTGAAATACGAAATTCAGCTTTATTGCTACGAGATATGTGTTAGATTATATTACGATAGATTTAAATAAATAAAATAAATTGTGTTTTATTTCAGGCAAAATACCCATATACAACAATTAGGACAAATATAATAGTGAGAACAGTAAAGAAATCATATAAGTATCTTTAAAAATCAAGATCCATCGATTTAAGCATTCTTATAGTCAATTGCAACTTTTTCGCGTAAAGTATGTGCAGAAGTAGGAAATTTGAAAGATATCTGGACTGTTTTCAGCTGTTGCAAACCACCGGTTTTGAACCTTTGAACCAATGCGCTAGACACTTTAATCAATCTCAATACGGAATCCAACTAATCTTACACACGGAACAGTCAAAGACATTGCTTTCCAAGACACAGTATGGCGTGAATTATTCAACAAGTTTCAATTAAAATCAGTCCCAATTGTTAACAGACTCATCCTTTGAGATTGTACACTCGTTTCAGATACTTGATCACAAAGTATTGGCATTTTTAATTATAAAGCCGGTTTGTCGGCGGATTTTCTTTAAAAGAGCTCTTTTAGAATTAGAAATTACGGCTTGAGAAAAGAGTGTTTTTGTGGAATTTAAGACGTTGCTTAGTTAACGGTTTTTTAAGAGATACTAAAGGAATTAAATTAATTACCGTAGGAACAGATATTTTTTAAACTTTTCCTTTTTTTAAATTTGCTAAATGTAAATAAAGCCACGGAAGATAATAACAACATGGAATGTTCTATTTACTTGAATAGTTTGAATTTTCACAAATGCCACTAAAACTATTTTGTATGTTATAAATTCGCTTGCATCCATAATTAACGCCAACAGATAGGCCGGCTAATAATCGGCTATAGTTAATTTGATCCGGCGATTATCTGAATGTTATCGACTAAGCCAACGCTTGTTACAAAATATTTCGAGTACCCTGGCTGCAGAAATAGGTACTGGCTAACTAGGGTAACCTAAACTCAAATTCAAATAAGATCGAATTGCTCATTTTTAGGGTTCCGTACCCAAAGGGTCAAACGGGACCCTATTACTGAGACTTCGCTGTCCGTCCGTCCGTCTGTCCGTCTGTCACCAGGCTGTATCTCATGAACCGTGATAGTTAGCCAGTTGAAATTTCTACAGACTATGTATTTCTGTTGCTGCTATAACAACAATTACTAAAAACAGAATCAAATTAATATTTAAGGGGGGCTCCCATACAAAAAAGTGATTTTTTTGCTCGTTATTATAAATAATGGTACGGAACCCTTCGTGCGCGAGTCCGACTCGCACTTGGCCGGTTTTTTCTACGTTACACTGACCCACATAAACTATTGAAAAGCTTATATGATCCTGTTGAACGTTGACGTAGTACACGAAACACTTTGAAAGCGATTGGCTGCCTCGGACCTTTGGACAGTCAGTCACGATCTTATTCTGGTTAAAGCCTAGCTTAAGAATAGCAGTAAATGATAAATGAATGATAAATGATGTTTATTTTGCAAGTAGGTTTTTACAAACTCTTTTACACGTCAATTTTTTTAAACTAGATGGGGCCGGTGTTTCGTACCTGACTACTCTGAGAAGAAACAGCCGAAACAAACTCAGAGGTCACAGTCTCTTTTAAGGTCCAGACAAAATCTTGGCAAACTCACATGAGGACTATGCAGATACGTGTCTGAAATGGTCTTTTGAAGAAAGAACCACACAGATTTGAGTGGACCTGTCCAGTCAGTGCAAGCATTTGTCAGTTATCGTGTAGCTCGACTTATAACTCAAGGAGCACAACGAAACGACGAACAATACCAAAGAAAGGACATTTGGGTAGGTCGCTTAAAGTACTCAAACTGCCAGATAGTGGTGGGAGAAGATCAATAAATTTCGAAAAAATAAAATGTGACCTACATGGTCCTCACATTCACAATAATCAAATGTAATTAATAATAATTAACGAAATGAGTTTTAAAAAATCACGAATATCAATAAATGTCACAATTATAATAAAAAAGTAAATATTTATTAGGTATTAAACTATTAAATCAATCAAAATATTTTACTTCAAAAAGGCCTACCTATGTATGATCATGGGCACTTAAAAACGACAAAAGGTACACGGTTCGGGTTGGTCGTTTCCTATGGAGAAGAACCGGCAAGAAACTCCATGGTTACTCTTTTAAAATCATTTGGTTTTATTTGAATGTTACAGCGGTAGTACTTAAGTATAGGAGGACTGCGTACGCCCGACAATAAGTCGTTGCTTACTACACAAAGTAGAAAAAGAAAAACACATCTAGGAATTTACAAAGACTACAAAGTCCACACATTCACAATCAATCGGTAAACAAAAAAGGAATCTATCCAAAAATAAAATATTATAAGAAGACTAAATTGAACAATGGGGATGGAAACTGTGGAACTAATGGCGCTACCGTAGCTGGTTCCAAGCATCGTCATTGGTTGAAAATCTTGTAATGTCATTTTATATTTCATAATAGCTCGACCTCATTGGTCAGATTGAGAACCAGCTATAGTCGTGCCATCTACAATTAGCTTTTAACGGGCTTCCCCATTGACACAATTTTTTCGTAACTACTAAACTAACTGCAATTTCAGTCCGGTGCAACGGAGTTGGTGATTAAAAAATTTGACACTTACTTATCTCTCAAAAAGGTTACAAATCATTCAACAACTTGAACTCCTTCAAGCTATTAATTCAAGCGCTACCATCAAAGGTGTTTGACTATGCAGCGCTGTTTGGCTCAGCCTAGCTTTAAATTGAACTGAAGTCGAGCAAAAAAACATGGAATCATGAACCACCTCAAACGGAACTGAAATTGTATTGCATGGCACAAAAATAGAGGATTTGTGGTCGTAAAATGTTTTACGACTGTGCTAGGAAGCGATTAAGCTTGTTTCTAAAACCTAGTGTTTAACAGTAGCAATTCAGTTTTTGTAAACTTGGTTTAGACAGATTGGCTTTGTCGTTGAGACCCTGGGTGTTATAATGTACATACCTACTACGTATAGGTTATATAATAATAATAATCCATTTATTTCAGGCAATTAAACTCCACAAAATCAAAATCAAAATATTTTATTTTACATAGGCCTACATGGGCACTTATAAAACGTCGACAGAAGAGGCACGGTTCGGGTTGGTCGTTTCCTATGGAGAAGAACCGGCAAGAAACTCCACGGTTACTCTTTTAAAATCATTTGGTTCTACAATATTTGGATGTTACAGCGTTAGTACTAAGTATGAGAGGACAGCGTAGACCCGACAATAAGTCATCGCTTACTACAAAAGGTAGAAAAAGATTATACTGAAAAAAAAACACAAAAATAATAATACTTAAAAAAATACGAAGCCTACAATGTCCACACATTCACAAAAAATATGAATGAAAAAGAATCTATACAAAAGTAAAAATAAAACTAAGAACAATAAAATTAAATAAATAAACAAACAATTGACACAAATGTAGTCATCAGTACTGTAATTATTCTGCACAATGAACAAACGGTGCAATGATTTGAAAACTATTGTAAAACATCTGAAAAAAAAAGAATAGAATAAATAAAATTCGGAATAGTTAGAGACATCCACATATTTGTGTCGTTTATGAGCTACCAGGGAAGCCGCATGCGCAGAAGGAACTACAGCCAAACTTCTTTATATTCAACATAGTCCTTAATTTTGTAATATGCTTTTTTAATAAGGACACGTTTGATGCAATTTTTAAACTTTCCATCGTCAGTTCTTTAACAGACTTTGGCAACTTTTTATAAAAGCCTATACTGTTTATAAGAAATGACTTGCTAGTTTTTGTTAATCTAAATTTGGGAATTACAATTTCGTGTTTACTGCGTGTGTTTATATTATGGAAGTCGCTTCTAATTTTGAAAAGCCCTCGGTTTTTGCGGACATATAAAATACATTCTAAGATATAAAGTGAAGGCAGAGTCAGAATATCGATCTCTTTAAATTTTTCTCTGAGGGACTCGCGAGGACCCATTTTATAGATCGCGCGGACTGCCCTCTTTTGCAATATAAAAATTGAATCAACGTCTGCTGCCGATCCCCGCAGCAGAATTCCATAAGACATAATACTGTGGAAATACGCGTAGTATTAGTATACTACGCGTATTTGGCAGTTAACTGATTTAGCCACAGCTAGCTTAGTAGCTAGCTGTGGCTAAATCAGTTAACTGCCTTATTTTCCTAACTGCATAGGCGGCTGAGCTTAACCTCCCCGAAAGAGTTCCAATGTGCGCGCCCCACTGCAGTTTTGAATCGATAGTAATTCCTAAGAATACAGTTTCCGCGATAACATCAAATTTTTTGCCGTCAAGATTTAAATTAAGGTCACGTTGAGTTACATTTGGTAAAGAGAACTTTAGACATTTTGTTTTGTTCTTATTCAGTTAAGGATTGTTAGCTGCGAACCATTTCGAGAGAACAGTTAGACTTTCGTTGACATGTATGACATCCGTATCTTTCCTATGAATTTTAAAAATTAGCGAAGTGTCGTCAGCAAACAGAATTATATCCGATAATTTGGCCATCATATATGGGAGATCATTAATATAAACAAGAAATAGGAAAGGACCAAGAATTGAACCTTGGGGCACACCCATCCTGACTTTAGACCCAGAGGATGTCGCCCCATTTACATTTACTTTTTGCTGCCTGTTTGATAAATAGGAAAGAACAAGATCAGCAGCTTGTCCACGAATTCCGTAGTGATGTAATTTAGAGATCAGCGTGTTGTGGTCGACGCAGTCGAACGCTTTTGAAAGATCACAAAAAATGCCAATATAGCGTCCTGGGACTTCTCTCAGGATTCCAGAATGTGACTGATGAGTTTTACTCAAGCGTCCGTTGTCGACCTACCCTTCGTGAAACCAAACTGCTGACTATGCAGTATCCCATTAGAGTTAAAGTGAGACAACATCTGGTCCAGCATGATTTTTTCATAGATTTTATTCAGTGCTGGAAGCACAGATATCGGTCTATAATTAGAAGGATCACTCTTACAACCCGATTTGAAAATTGGTACCACTTTACTATGTTTCATCAAGTCAGAAAACTTGCCCCTGTCCAAACATTGATTGAATATGCCTGTTAGGACAGGCGCAATTGCTCCAGAGCATGGCCGAGTGGTTGATTAACGTCGCCGTGGTCGCTGAGCCGTACTTTGTCCCGCCCAGGGAAGACTGGGTGGAGGACCTGAGCGGCACAGTGGTCATAATTTCATCGGCCGCCGCCGGTACCCCGACCCTTGAGAGTGTCAGGAGGGGTCAGGGTTGCGTAGCAGCACGGTTCGGGGAGATTGTCGTGGCCGGAGTCTACTTCTCCCCGAGCCGAACTCTCGCCGAGTTCCACAACTCCCTGGATGGAGTTGAGTGTCGTCATCCGAAGCTATCCCCTCCCCGTGGTTGTGCTCGGGGACTTCAATGCCAATAACTTGGCTTGGGGTTCTCGTTGCACAGATGTGCGGGGTAGGATGGTGGAGGACTGGGCTCTGGAGGCGGGCCTAGTCGTCCTAAATCGGGGTTCTGTCCCCACGTGTGTGCGGATGCGGGGCGAGTTGGTGGTGAACATCTCGTTCGCTAGCCCCGCGATAGCCTCCGAGGCCAGGACTCAGGCTTTGCCCGGCAAGCCATCGGGTCCCGAGGCGGTATTTTTGGCTTTAAGCCTGCCTACCGCTGCTCTCAGGTCTACCCCGGTCACTTCCGGAATGTCGTCATCGTCCTCGATGTGGTCCGCTTCCGGCACCGCAAGCGGCGGAGCCATAGGCGGGGGAGTATGTTCCCCTCGCAGAGGGAACAGAGCGCTCACCACGTCCTGCACGAGCTGAGGGCGGAGACTCTGCGTCAGCGGGGGGGCCCAGGTGCGGAGTTTGTCCCGCACCGTTTGTCTGGGCGGGACAAAGTACGGCTCAGCGACCACGGCGACGTTAATCAACCACTCCGCCATGCTCTGGAGCAACAGATCCTGAGCACAGGTGCAGTGGTTGATGTTCGCTTGGAGAAGGCGTAATGGGGCCATTATTGGCACTCCATTTCAGCCCCCTCCCGGGCCCCCTGTGAGGGCCCCGCAACAGATGTTGCGGCGATAGCACTGGCGGCAACGGCGAAAGCGACAGTGCCTGTGGCTGCGGCGGTGGCAACGGTGGAGGCGGTAGCTGAAGGCCTTCCCTTGCCCCTGGTCCTGGTGGGTGGTGCGCAGGCCCTGCCCCCTGCCCGGTGATCGGCCGGTTTGCCCGCCGCCTCACATGCAGAGCAGTGCGGCGTGGCGGAGCAAGCCGCGGCCATATGACCGGGTTGACCGCATCGGAAGCAGACGCCGCTGCGGTCTACCTCCGAGGTGCACCGACAACTGACGTGTTGCCTCACTAGGCACCGGTAACACCTCAGAGGTCGAGGTTTCAGCAGCTTCACCTGCGCCGACACCCAACCCACCAGAAGCGTTCCAGCCTCCACGATTGTTCGCCCCGCCGTCACTTACCGGTTACTTAATGGTTTGCATGCCCGAGTGGTCCGGACGTAGGGTGCCTGCCCTGACCTGCTCAGCAGGGCACCCACCAGTCCTGGTGACGGCGGCGACCACCTCCTCCTGGGTCACAGAATAGTCCAGACCCAGGATGCGCAGGTCTGCGCATCTGACGGGCCTGGACACACGGGCCTCGTCCGCATCTAGGGACGCTCTAAGCTTTTCAGCCAGAGCGTCAGCGGACGGGCCACTATTTTCACCGGGGATCTCCAGCGCTCGAGCCCCTGTCGCTGTGACTTTAAGCCGGAGGCCCCCGGTGATCCCGAGCTCTGCGAGATCCACTGTCGCTTTTGCCTTCGCGAGCACGTCGCGGTAGGACACGCCCCTCTTTTTCGCTTCCGGCTGTAGCGTGATAACTAGCGGTCTTCGGGGCGCGGAGTCTAGCCGCGACGCTTCGCGCCTTGTGCTGGCGCCTGCGCTCCTCTTTTCTGGCCTTTTTGGCCGCCTTTCTCCCCTTCCTCCTTTCCCCGACCAACTGCCACTCGGTTTCGGCCATGACGGGTGCGGGGGGGGCGGTGGTGGCTGTGGCCGGCTTGCTGCTGGCGCTGGCACATTCGCAAACTGAGGAGCCGCCTTGCCCTTCTTCTGGGCCGCTGCCGGCCTAGTCCTGCCGGAGGATTGCCCAGGCTGCCCTGGTCCAGAAACGGCAGCCAAAGCAGCCGCATATGAGGCTGCCTTCGGGCCCGGGACCACCCTCGGGCCCGGGGAACTTTTCGACCCTCAGAGTCCAGTTGGTCTTCACTTTCAAATACTGTACTACTTCCTCAACCGAAGTGGAGTGATTCAGACCTGATATGTACAGTTGCATAGTAGGCACAGCAGGGCACAGCAGCATGTTGGGTCCACTCGGTGCGGTATCGCACTGGTTGCGTGAATACATCTTCTCCTGTCTCCCACTTTTGTGAAACCCTCTTCATCAACTTGGCCCGATCTCGTTAAGGAGCTACGTACCACAGTCAGGGCAGCCTTCTTCTGTTTTTCCCCTATTTTGTTTTGTCGCCTAAGCTGCAGTGCACCTGATTTGCCAGTGGTGACAATAGTAGCGTGCCTACGCTACTATTGTCACCACTAATAATACACGTTTATGTGTCGACGTACCTACGCGTGACGTTTCCGCAGCCGGTGTTGTGGTGCGAGCGAGGACGGCAGCGGGCGGCGCTTGCTCAGCATTATCGGCAGCTAGTAATGCACTCGTATTCGCCGATTCAAAACTGCCGATTGATGCATTTATATGTGTATATTCTACATTTATAGGTCATACATACACTATAATGTAATATTTTACCATTAAAATCCTTACTAGGGACAAACGGGTGCAATCGTCTTATATAGCATACATTTTCAAACAGGCATTTCTGTGTTATTAATAAGTTACTCTTTTTTTATTAATAGGTTACTCAAAATCAGTGACACATACAAACGCGGACAGACATGTAAAACGTATCTGTTTTATATGAATTGATTCAGGCGCTCGCTATAGAACAATAATACTATTTGCAGTTTTTTAAACGTTTCCGTACAGGACCAACCATTTAGAATTCCCAACTACGCTGGGTTCGGCTTCCAGTTTAACTGGACACAGTGGAAACCAGTATTTTACATAGAGCGACAGCCTATCTGACCTTCTCAACCCAGTTAGTACTGGGTAATACGATCCCTTTTGAAAGTCATGGCTGTCAGACTTTTCGCGCCACTGACGACAGATAGTAATAAATAAATTGCAATACTTACCTTGCACCACACCACAATTTGTAAAATGGCTGCTCGAACACGGTGTTGACGAAAGCAACTGGTGCTTATAGCACAGGAATCTTCCTAGTTTAAGCCCAGTTGTACATGTTTTGTATCCAGCCTCTTAAATTAAATTCAAGCTTAAAACTTTTGTAAAGTAGGTTTAAGTCTTGAACGATTAAACATTGTTTATTATTGTTTATAGTAATACCTACCTAATATCTATACTATATAATATATATATATATAATATTACAAAGCTGAAGAGTTTGTTTGTTTGTTTGAACGCGCTAATCTCAGGAACTACAGGTCCGATTTGAAAAATTCTTTCAGTATTAGATTGCCCATTTATCAGCCTATATATCATTGCGCTACGACTAATAGGAGCGGAGCAGCAATGAAAAATGTTGCGAAAACGGGGAAAACGTCACGCAGGCGAAGTTGCGTGGGTCAACTAGTACAAACATAATTGCAAACAAGTAACTCCAGTCCCACTGAACTGCTCATAACATTGTAATATTCAATCGCCAAGGACTTAGCGATGCACACGCAATAACTGGCCAGTTATGGCTGCAATCGACAGTTTAATATCCTTTAACAGATGTCCTACACTAATGCCAGGATTAAATGAAGCCTGTGTGTGTTACAGAGTGTTGCTGTCTCGCTCACTAAAGCGGAAAAAGATGGGTGTGGAAAGGACATGGAGAGGATGGAAATTATGCAAGGTGTGGGTGGGTGTGTTTCATTTACTGTAGGCACGTATGTAAATCATACATCTTTTTTAAATGCAGGTGTAAGGTAACGTAAAAGACCTGATTTTAAGTATCGCCTGGAAGTAAGTAAGGCAAAAACAAAAACCGATATTACAATATTATTATTCCACACCAAACCACTCGTCTTACATGGAAAGGACGAATCGATTCGACGTCTTCTAATTCAAAAAATATCTACTTTGTTTAAGTTCCAATACCACCATGTTTTGTTCTCGCTTTCATGCTTATTTCAAAGATCATAATTATCATAAGCCTGTAATCGCTGAAGGGTTAGGCGAGGTGTAACTAATAGTTAACCCACATTTCGCCAGTTATATTTAAGTCCCATGTAATTGGAGCGAGCCTATTGCCATCAATCGGGCACAAATCCAGACTCCGGGGCTGCTACTGACAAATTAATGGAAAAAAGCCCAATAACACTATGCTCGACCGACGGAAATCGAACCCAGGACCAGTAGGAGCAGGAGCTCAGCAGTCGCTAGCAACCACGTACGTTAATGTGTGACCACAAACCACCAAGACACGACTCTACTGGTGACACTTCTGGCAAGCGTCAAATTCCAAAAATAACTCCAGGTAAGCAAACGTCTAGAAAAAAAATGCCTCGATTCGTCATCCACTTTACACCGTCAAACCCAGCAACGAGGTCGAGTGCTAAAACTAGCGGTACTCCGTAAAATATTAAATTTAATGACCAGCTTTTGTCACTGGCTGGAGTTATAGCAAGCCCTTACAGGCTTGTTTTACTTTTAATAATTAAAAAACTAATTTTGTCGTTGGTGACCTCTAAATCTTTGACTCTTTGGTAAAGAAGATTTTGTTTTGAGAAGTTTGGGTAAAGTTTTGGGATAGACTTTAGCTTGTGATTGATGGTTGAACTCGAATTAAGGGATAGAAACTGTTAAGTAAGTTGTTGTGACTCTTGGTTTATAAAGTAGCAGATTTTGTGTCTGCTTATTTCCTCTTTTGTTTAGATGTGAAGTACTTTGACGGTTCTTGTGTCTTTGTAAAGGCTGGGGTAAAATTCGCTGTTTTAAGTTTTAAAATGTGAACTGTGTTGCTTGATTAATGCATCATGCGACTCAAGAGTTTGTTTGCTATTTATTCTCAGAGTAATCAGTTAGAAAACACCAACGACATCTAGTTTCGAAACAAAATTCATGTGTAATTTTGACCTGTGAAATTGTTTTTTTTTAAACTATTTACAGAATTTAAATTTTTTATTATTTCGTTTTATTTATCTTCTAGGTAGCTTTAATTCGAAACACACTAAACTTAAATTCTGTAAATTATAAATAAATAAGCTACAGAAATGGGCAGCAGCGTTCTCTGTGCTTTTGTAACAACCGTACTGCGATCGTCAACCCGCCTGCCAAGCGTGGCGATTATGGCAAAACTCCCCAAAATGTTTATGTGGCGACACTTGGGGGAGGCCTATGTCCAGCAGTGGACGTCTTTTGGGCTGAAATGATGATGATGATAAATAAATAAAGTGTTTTTTTAACAGAAATAAATAAATCAATGTCTTAATTCTTAGTGTCGCATATTTTATATTGACAGAGGAAAATTTCAACGAACCCTAACATCTAAATAATAACAGCTGATCCTACCTTTACCCAGGTCTACACGAGAAACCGGAAACTAAACACAACCACACCCATATTTATGTACTCACGTATCTTGTAAGTCAAACCCAATTCACGAGAGGTACCCAGGCGTACCGCCATCGCCACCCAGAGCAGGCGCTCTATAAATAATTCATACACAAACTTTGAGAAATGTTGTAGTTTAAAGGACTAGTGACGTGCAATTCATAGTATGGTTTAGATTCTAGCGATGTACAGACGCTAGCTCGTCAAGCTACAACAATCTGTCAAATTTATTTCATCGATTTTCAACCTTATCGTTAAAGGATACGGTTCAAGGTTCATTGGGAAATATGACAGTTTCGGGAAGCCTGATGTCGTCCACTGGTTGGGTCTTAAGTTTAGTTCACGGAATATATTTAGACTTGTTTTGCTAAGTGTCATGGCGGTCAAGTGGATTGATTTATGATCAAACTGGTGGGAGAGTCACAAATTCAATATGATATCAACTAGGAGGTCAGTCGTCACTTCATCGGTTATCCAATTCAATTCATTTAATTTAGATTCATTTATCCATAATTTGTTTTTGTTTTGAGTTTTTGTTTTTGTTTTTTTGTTATCCTTACCCGTTTTTACTAAAACTAGGCATCTTAACGAATGCCAATGTAAAACGAGAGGTTTTTGTTTGATTTTCGGCTCTGCGATAAAAGTTGATATTCCAACAGCGCAATAATATTTGACATTAGTTTGGTAGTTAGATATAATTTTCTCGAGTTATAAGTGCACTGACAGGCAAACAAATAAAGTTGTTTAAGTTCTTTAAAACATAAAGATACACTGAAATAATAAAATAATATGAGTATAAAATAAAATAAATAAATAGTAGTATAAAATAATATGAGTTACACTGAATAAAATGTAGATTGTTGGTTGAACAAGGAATATCAAACGCGAAACCTTTGAAAGCCGAATGTGGTTAGAATAGAGTGTTCTCGGAAATGTAACTACGCTTTACAAAGTGGACGTTTTAACTGGCCGAACGTACAGGCATCGAGTAATCCTAGAAACTGGACATTTTTGAAATAGGGCATGGTACCAATGGTGTAACAAACTTGCTTATTCCTTGATGAGTGAGGAGGAAATGAGCTAATTTGTACATTAAATTATTTAAAAAGGGGAAAATGAATATATTATTGATGAGTTGTGCATACAATTATTTAAAAAAAAAAACCACTTAACACCCACACTTAACGTCTCTAAAGGCAAACTCGATAGCAGAGGATGACGATTCAGGACCTCAGGATAGTTCTCGATGAACAGCAGCTACAGACAGGATTACAACTCCCGTAGATTCAGCAGTAGATACAAAGCAGCCTCCGAAATAGTATTAAAGGTTTCAGGAGTCCGTAGTAAGATCTCCTGGGCAGTGACCAAGTCTGTCAGATTAAGGAATAAGCCTGACTGTGCTTTATTTCCTCTCTCCAGTGTCGTCCGAAAAGACCTCTGACTCCACTCAGGTATATGCTAGTAATCACTTCAATCTCTGCCTCCACTCTCCTCCTCCGTTTCTCGTCAATCTTTTTCCAATTTATTTCTTTTCAGATTCAAATTGTTGCGCTCGCCACTTGCCAGTATTCAAAACAGCCAGCAACAATCGGTCTAAAACCTTGCTCATAATATTTTTATAAATATAACTTAGAATATCTTTACACAGCTAATATTCGTAATTATTTATAAAATACAACAATTGAACTCACGTATTGATGATAATCATTTGAGTAATAAAATAATCTAAATAAAACCTTCATAGAGAATTTGGCTGGTAACAATTAAAATTAAAAGTAAATGACAGCTGACAAGTTTGATGTAAAAAATGTCATAACAAGAAAAATATTTATATAAAAAGGAAACGATTGATAAAATGCTAATGAAAAACCAATAAAAGTATGAATATGGATGATAAGTGTGAGTATAAAGTGTCTGTAGTAAACCAATACTATAATGGACATGTGGTAACCATGTCTTCCTGCATTTTAGGTAAAAATGCCTAAAGAACGCTGCCTTTGTTTTGACCGACCATGACATTTTTGTTTGTCCCCGTGTCATATGAGGAGCTCGTGGCTATAATAACAGCCGCACGGATCGATCTTAAAGTTAAGCCGTGCTTGCCGAGTTTGCTCCGTGGATGGGTGACCATAATTACATACAGAGTTTTCTCCTTGGCTCGGAAAACACGTTAAACCGTTGATCCCGGCTGCCATTTGTAGATCTATGACAGTGTGTCATTGCGAGTAGTCAGAAGCCAAAAAGTCTGACATCCAGTCTTACCAAGGGGAATGTATTACCCAGTTACTGGGTTGTCAGATAGACAGTCTCTTCATGTAAAATACTGGTACTCACCTGCATCCTGTTAGACTGGAAGCCGACCCCAAGATAGTTTGGGAAAAGGCTAGGCAGATGATGATGCGTGTCATATAATAGATTTCCTTAATTGTGAAAAACATTGAAAAATAACGTGACTCACTGAAGACCTAAAATAACCAAAAACAATTTATTGTAGTCCACTACATCGATATAAAAGAATACAAGTAAATTACACGGGAGATTATTCGGGTTTACACAAAAAGACCACAGGCTACTATGAAGTCTTAAAACATTACTGTTTCATTCTTATTCCAGAGTGGGAAAGAGGTGGAGCTAGACGACCTGTATAGCTCTGTCTCTTTCCCACATTGGAATTAGAGTAAAACAATACTGTTTTAAGACGTAATGGTAGGCCAGCTGGTAGGCATAATAAACATAACGCTTTTATCTTGATACCCTTTTTTCCCAACCAGCTCAGCTCAAACCACCAAGCACTAAATTGATGCTCTAACTAAACCGCAATAGAATGGGAATGCCATTATGAACACTATTTATAACTGAATCCAATCTTGGCGTGGCTCGATTGCAAGACTTACGATCGAATCGAGTTCCAATCGAGTTTTCCTCGAGTTATGAGGTTAGACATAGCCATTCCTACCCCTTTCGGGCTATTTTCGCCTAGTTCTTTTATAGCCTTTTTTTCGCGGCTTCAATTTGGTAGCGCAATAGGAACAAAAAATTAGCCGGCAGTTTACTCCCGCAAACTAGCTGAAATGGAGGGTTTTCGCTATTTTGTTTTGTCCGAAACCGAGGCTAAAAAGTAAGTGGCTTCACGCTTGGTGGGTGCTTGTTCTAAATGTTTTCACGGCGGTCGTCGGCTTCATTATGGGGTTCATGAATTAAGTAACTAGATTTGTTTGGAGATAATTTCGGTTATTTGAAGAAATGGTTACGATAGATATTTGACAAGGCATCTATGAAAACACCAGGAGGATGTCCTTTTAGAAGAACATGCACTGTTTGTTGATGATATTCTTCAGAAAGGTTAGATTCGATGATGCGTAGATGCGTAGTACTTGCAACCGATGTACTATCAGAAAAGTGGGAATAAACTCATTTTTCAAACAAAATCCCGTGTACACGATGACCACATCTGTCTATTGGTCCGCACAAATAGTTTGCGGAGCAATAGTACTGAAACAAAAAAAAACGTTAACAGAAAAACACCGGATCCTTTTTCAAAATATGTTTTGTTTTAAAAAAAATCTCTGCCTCTGTTAATGATCCCAGATATTGGACCACTATTCGACCACCTCGATAAATAGGAATAAAACAAAAATAGGAACCAAGGAATAAAAAGCTTTTAACTGTTTTCACGGTGCAAGCAGGGATAGTCCTTACCGTGCTCCGATACCCAGTTTGGTGATGGTACGTGTATGACCAGATGTATGAACATGGACGATACAGAAAGAGTACGACAGGTTCATAGCAGGTGGCATTCTGTCGTTTCTGTCTATTCCATAGGTTAAAGCGTAAGTTTGTCTATGAATGTATAACTGCTTACAATATCTGCTAGTTTGATTTCTACGACCGTTTGATATAAGTAGCTGCCTTACTTATTTTGAATCTCATTGTATAATGTATAAATTTGGCATTTTTTTGTATAGGGTAGGAGATGGCCAAAGATGGTTACATACTGGACGCCTGAGGAAGGACAGCGCCGTAGAGGTCGACCACGGCGAAGGTAGCGTGACGATCTGATCCTGTTTGTGGGGCTAACATGGCTAGAGATCGCACGGGATAGAGAGGTATGGAAGGAGAAAGGGGCGGCCTTTGCTCAGCCGTAGGACACTAAAAAGACTACCAAAAAAATGGGTATCAATATTGAATTTATGTCATTGTTTAAAGTATTAATTTGAATATATGAAATTGTGTATGATAAATTTTGCATGCGTGAATTGGTACAACACAGTGGATGCGCATTCACTTGACATCTGGAAATGAATTATTATGTACTGTGTTGAGCAATAAACTTTTGAATTTGAATTTAAAACTTACTTAAACCGAATTTGAAGTATACTCGTAGTAATCTGTTTTAAAATGTGGTGTAGTGATATAACGTTATGGGTTTCAAATACATTACATATTATTATGGAAATTGCCCAAGACTACTACTTTTTACCTCCAGATGTTTTAACGTTAAGATAGAAGAAAAGATTATTAGGTATACGAATGGAAGACAAGTATTAAACCATTTTAGTAAAAAGAATACCCAGAAACATGTTATTTTGTAAAAGTTAAAAAAAAAAATATTAAAAGATCAGTAGTTTTTACAGATATTTTAACGTTAGGAAAGAAGTAAAAAATAATCTACGAAAGGAAACCAATTAAACCATTTTAGTAAAAAGACCTAGAAACATGTAGTTTTCTGAAAAAAAGTATAGGGAATAGATCAGTTCAGTTCAACAACTCTTTCCTAGCTTCAAGACCCAAGCATGAAAGATCACGCAATCATCGATTCCCCATCCCAAATCTATCTTCTTACCCAAAAATTCATAACCTCATCAGTGGTCAGTACTTGAGCGTTTTTCCCCTTATTTCCCCCAAGTTATTGCCGTCGATATGTTAGAGGAACCAATGTTAGAGGAGCAGGGAGGAGAGAGGGCGTTCTTTTGAAAAATTACTAAGTTTCCATTTCGTTTCACTGAGTTATTGCAGCGATTGCGCTTGTAAAGTTATCGACTATCCAGGGCCGGACTTAGGAATAGTGCAGTCAAACTGTTGTGCTGCATTATAGCATATGAAAATAGTGAAGTAAGTGGACTTTAACCACCAGTGTGATTTTTATGCCTTTGCCCAGCAGTGGGATAGAATAATCGATGTAAGAAAAAGGTGGTCCTTAATAGTTTCTACATACAATTGGTACAGGCTAAACTGATTAATTGTATGGTTTGTGAGTACTGTCTGTGTTGTAATTAACTTCAGCAGGCCAATCGATATATCTACATTTAAAAAAACCTACTGCCCTTTTTAAGTATTTTAATTCACCCTCAGAAGGCTTAAAAAAGTCTAGAAAGTTTTAAAATGTCTTGATCTTGCTACTTGTCCATACTTTACACTATAAGATCTTTCTACGAGTATTCATTCAATACATTTGGAACTACATAACCACCATCACTTAATTATCCACTAAACGGATTGTTAATTAAAATAATTAGTTGCGAGCTCAGCGGCTCCTCGTTACATTAAACCCAAGGGTAGAATATATACCAAACCGCACTCAACCTGCCTTTGAATCGAAGAAACTGTTTCACAAAGTCACAAATATTGTAATTGGCTACAATAGTTTTAGCAGTAGTCAAAGGCCTCTCTCTCTCTTCGCATGAAGAAAGATTATAATACAAAACAATAATCTTTATTCCACAAGAAGGTGGTTATAAAAATTGTGTGAAGTCCCTGACTCCTGTGCTAGGTGATAGACCTGTGTTACAAGTGGCAGTGCCCTCTCTCAATAGAACAAACATCATAATCATAAACAATAAGATTACCAAAAATAAAAATTAACTATGCATAGCATGAGATGTTTATTAAAAATGAGCAATGACCAATGTGTTTGCTCACTGTGTTACGTGACGCGATTTTCCTAGTGATAATTACGCGACATAGAATCCGTTTTCTTTTGTTTTCCATGAAAATTATGCGACGTAACTTCAGCCTGCGTCACTGTTTTCTTCCACGTCGCGTAATTTCGGTAGTGGTGTTATATGATATGGCAAGTAAATAGGTGTCTGATAAGACGACAAGTAATAGAGAAGTATGGAAGAAGAAGACTGATTTGATTTGACCCCAAATAAGTTGTGATAAAGGCTGGAGAATGATAATGTGTGTTGCACTAGCTCTGGTGAATAAGTTCATTGAAAAAAATATAAACATAAAAGAACTCATATTGATACTTCCCAGGTCATTGCCCGAAGCCTGTTAAAAAACTGTTACGTAAACGGGGCCAGAGAACACTTTGAATATCCCGAAGCGAACAAATATTTGTTCATGCAGTATTGAAAACGCACCTTGTTTCGCAAAAAATCGTATCGTAGCGTTGCAAAAATGAGAAGAAGGAGACCAATATGAGCCTTTTCGTATACTTACTGGATACAATCCACTGGTGGGTATTTGCACTAGTAACCAATAATTCAAAGACACAACTTCACCTTGACCTTGACCTGGTGGCCTACCATGACGTCTTAAAACATTCTTGTTTTACTCCTTTTCTAGTGTGGAAAAGAGATGGCGCTCGACATCCTGTATAATTCTGTCTCTTTCCCACACTGGAATAAGAGTAAAACAGTATTGCTTAAAGACGTCATGATTGGCCACCTGAGAAGCCGATTAAATTTCAATCAACTGTAAAATTCTATTTTTACATACTTAACATAACAACAAGCCTCTAATCCCTAAAGGGTCAGGCAGAGGTGTACCTCATTGTACACCCACGTTTTGCCAGTTATGTTTAAGTCACATGTAATAATTGCCATCAACCGGCCACAAATCCATACTCCGTGACTGCTACTGAGAAATTCCTGTTGGAAAAATCCGATAGTTTGGCCTGACCTGGAAGTCGAACCCAAAACCTCATGCTCAAGCCGCGCTTGCGACCTTTGATCCAACGAGGCAGTCATTTCCATTAGTTAAGTTATACAGGGTTATTGATAAAACACCAACAACCTCTAAAGAGGCCGTTGTACTCATCATTATGACCAACATTTACTATGGGACCAAACCTTTGGTCTCATAGTAAAAGTTGTTCATAATGATGAGTAGAATGACCTCATAAGAGTTTGTTGGTGTTTTCCCAATAACCCTGAATATGTAGTTATTAAAATACATTTTATGACTGTAAAGTTTTCTATTGAATTGATTATCTTCTACCATGTACAGATGTACATGGTAGAAGATAATCACCCCCGTGGGTAGGATCACAAAAACGCTATGACAAAGTTGTGCGAGTTCCCTGGAAGTGGTGGCTTTACCCTATTAGGCCCTGGTGTACCATTTATATTTTATGCTACTTGGCGGCCTTTTGAGAGGCGCTCAGTGACAAGAATTAGTTTATAAAGGTCGAGGTGCAATGTGCGATAACTTTTCTTTTAAGATGGCAAGTTCAGTTGGAATTTTTTCCAGTGCGCGGTAGGAAGTTTGCAACAAATTTTATATTAAAAAAAATTGGCTTATTCCCACGCGCTCCGAAAAAACTAAATATATAAAATCGGCTACGTCTGTCTGGTTCATTCCCATTTTGTCAACTTAACAAAATACCATCACAAAAGTGCCGTTTCGTAACTATTTTGATTTTCATACATTGAGTCTCGTTTCGTCGACTTTTGTGTATGTGTGTATTCAATGTTTTATTTTTAATGAATTTGATAATTTTATGATTTTTAAAGGTACTTATATGATTTCTTTATTGTTCTTACTATTATATTTTGTCTTTAGTTGTTGTATATGGGTATTTTGCCTGAAATAAAACACAATTTATTTTATTTAATTTATTTATTCCAGATACGTTAAATTGTTAGAAGAATTTGTTGCTAGAATTATTGTTGCTAGAATTGCTGAAGAAATCAGTAACCTGATTTTATCTTTGTCTAGCCAAAACAAGTCTTTGAGTTTTGAGGTTTGATGAAGCTTTTATAGAAGCCTTGTTCTTAACTGTGTGAAGGGTTGGTCAAACCGGCAGGAACACGATCAAGACACTGATAGATACTTCGATATATTTCAAAGTTTGGTGTCCTGAGCCACGTCCAAGTTTGTTTGGCCGAACCTCCACGCAATTTAAAACTTGACAAGGCCTCCACCACAGCTTCATCAAAACTCTCAACACAAACATATAACAACCCACGCCTGCGGCTCAAACCCCAAAAGATAAAACATGAAACAAACAAAAGACGAACGCAACGAAACAAAAAAACATACATTTTCCAAATTGGTTTAAGTTTGACAAAATAATTCCGTAAACCCATCCGAAACACGGTAGACATAATACATAGGATCAACATGCAGTATTTCAAATAGGAACAAATGTTCAGAATCAGCTCACACACACATGACCGTACAGTTGGGTCGAATAAGTATTGAAATTTTGTATAGGGCAGCAGATAATTTTTTCGCTATTAAGATGTTTGGGCGATGGAGAAACATGTTCACTTTGATATTCTGTAGCACACCCCTAAGTATGTATATACCCTTTTTTTTTGTTACACGTTGTATAAAACAGTTAACCATATTTTTTATGATCGCAAATCATATTTTAATCAACATCCAAGCTGACACTGCACCTCAAATTGCAAAAACATAACAATATTTGAATATCGCTAGCTATCCTGGCGGTTCTACCTTAAAACGGCATTTGATTTCTCAAAAAGAGCCTAGTTGGTTTACTGGTTATCTTTATTCTGTGTGCAAAGTACGGCCCTGTAGTCCCAAGGAAGTCATTAAAGACTTCGCAACTAAGTGAAAAAGTTCACGACACTTGTTTTCTGTAAGTGCCCAAACATTTTCCTTGTAATGATATAACAGGACCTTTGGTGCTGAACCGAGATTTTTGCCGGTACCTTTTTAAAGGTGATGTTTTCTTTTTCGGGAAGTTTAAACGGTATATGGTAACGTGTTTGAGGACAGAAAAATGGCCTTGAAATATTTGGCGTTGGTGGAAAGTGCGTTGAAAGGTTTTTGTAAGAGAGCCCAGAGGATTTGAGCGAACAGCAGGGAAACAGGATACTGTTAAGTTTATACAGCTTTATGTGAGAACAACGAAATTATAGTTGAAAGTATCTGGGGTAGTAATCTCGAAGCATGAAATCCGTAGTTTCGGCTGAAGTTTTTTATTTATTATTCAAAAACATTGTTACAATTATTTGACAGAAGGTAAACATACCACAAAAACCATCGTGGGTTTAACAGTGGTATGCCAGACACGGCAACTCGGTGCCACAACATAATTATCATTACATACTCAGGTATAGGAAAAGTATAGATACTAAATAGACACTTCCTAGATTGTACCACAATCCAGAGAGTATCTCTTTAGCACCTTAGAGCAATTTTTAACATTTATTTTATTGCAGATTTCTAGCGGTAAGTCATTCATAATAGAAGGTAGCATGCATTCCCACGTCCTTGCCCCATAAACATTATTAGATTTAGGTATCTTAAATGTGGGTAGGTATGACAGACAACGTAACGACTTTAGCCTTTCGTATTTTCGAATTGAACCTAGATTGTGGCATTTCTCCTTTAAAACGAGTATACGCACCTTGTCGAAGTAAGGGTCATTTCTTACTGCGTGTGGAAATAAGATTCGTTAGGGGCCCGAACTAATAATGAATGACAACACGATTTGACAGTTGTCCTTAGTCAAGATGTGTTTTCAAAACCTTATTACCTCCAATCCTACTCCATTTTATTTTCGGATTCAAGAATCCGAAAATAATAGGGAGTAGGATTCAATTCGAAGTATAAAGATAGTTACGGACGGACCCGTATTTTCTTTGACGGATTTAGAGAATAAAATCGCTTCTGATCTATCAGACCGTTCAAAAACTAGATGATACTCTGAAAAATACTTCTAACCTACAAATCACTTTATAGCAGACTAGTATTCTGTTGTGAAATGTTGCCATATTAGGAAACATTTGCAATTAGAACCATTTCTTTATAAAATATGAAAAAAAATACCAATCTACGTGAACGTTTACCAGCTGAATTAATTCATTTTTAACCCCCGACAAAAAAGAGGGGTGTTATAAGTTTGACGTGTGTATCTGTGTATCTGTGTATCTGTGTATCTGTGTATCTGTGTATCTGTGTATCTGTGTATCTGTGTATCTGTGTATCTGTGTATCTGTGTATCTGTGTATCTGTGTATCTGTGTATCTGTGTATCTGTGTGTCTGTCTGTGGCATCGTAGCTCCTTAACGGATGAACCGATTTTGATAAAAGTGGTGTCGTTTGAAAGGTATTTTAATCGAGAGTGTTCTTAGCTATGTTTCGAGAAAATCTGCTCAGCCGTTTGAAGATCATCACCTCTTTTCTAGTTGATGAAGGGATATAAACAACTTTCACAGGTAGTCTATTTGAAATGTTGTCGCTTGTCACCATGGGCATTGCTGGGGGGGGGGGGGGTACACCCCCTCTCCCCCCAAAATTTTCATTTTTTTTTAATTTATATCTTTCCTTGGTTTCGTTAATTAGCGAGGAGAGACGCAACACCGAAAAAATTGGAAGGAAAGGGGGCCTCCCCCCTTTCCTTCCAATTTTCTCGGTGTTGTATCCGGTGTCCTATGCCCAGGAGTAGGACAGTCAAGGCTAAGAAAAAATAATATAAGTTTAAAAAGCATGAAAAAAAATTTAAATTAAAAATTTAAAAAACCCCCGACACAAAGAACCTCTAAAAAGCCAGAAATAAATTAATCCAAGCGTCGTAGCGTCGGGGGACCGCTAAAAAGACCGCTTAGTACAAGCACAGAACAAAGCGGACCCCCGACGCTACGACGCTTGGATTAATTTATTTCTGGCTTTTTAGAGGTTCTTTGTGTCGGGGGTTTTTTAAATTTTTAATTTTTGCATTTTATATCTACTAAGTACTAGTCTTAAGAGCCGTTTCATGCACTACTTTATTTAAACTCGTGCAGTTTCATCAAAAACACAAAAAAAATCAGGAAAAGGAACTGATTATTTAGTATCGCCTCGACTAAGAGATGAGCACTTTACTAATTAATTAATAAATTCATAAATGTTTTCTAACTTGTTGCTAACATCTTTGCTCGTGTTTCGGTTAAGGGAAACTTCTCATAAATTATAACTAGGTCAATTTGTACTGTGTAAATCTGTTAAGATCCCGACGACTTTATAATATATCAAAGGTCGGAAAAGTTTCAATTAAATGGAAAAGAACAGCACCAGTATTTTTTTTTCAAGTTTCTGATTTATTTGCATGAATTTGGGCACGTGTAGACAGGCGACTAAGGTCTAAAATCAAGTGTCATCAGCAGCATTGCCTCAACACTAGCCGTCAAGATTATAACTATGAAACTCTAATGGGTGTAGTAGTAAATAAATATTTTGAATTTGAATTTGAAAAAGTACCCCTAACGAAACCGAAAGACAAGAACTCTTTGTCAATACATTTTTTTTTGTACAAGATCATACCTGGGAACCTTCTAGTTATGGAAATATTGGGGGTCAAAGTACCAGCTTCATATTTTTTTTTTAAACAAGTTCTAATGTTACAACTTTACTTTAAGTACCTCCCCGAACCTCGTGCTATCTCTTTTCAATGCATCCATCAGCACAATGTTTTGAGTACCTTACTCTACTTAAACGTGAATTTCACCCCTAAAAATTAAATTTCCCAGAAATCATTTTTGCGTGGACTTATTTAGTTAGATGTACAGAATGCTTGGTTGATGGCTTCAAGAGAAGTTCGTTTACACCTTGTCAGCATCGCATCCTACTTACATAGCTCGCGGAATCAGCTCGTGAAGACCAGTTTACGAGCTTGCGAGGGGGTGACGCCTCCTTCACCCATCCGTAAGCTTGTGGTCGACCGTGCAGGTGACGACGCCGTGGTGCTTGCTTTGTGTTGACGCCTGTGTGATGACGAGCCTTTGAGGTGAAGTGAAGCCAATCCCATGCAGTAATTACTTATACGTGTGCTAGTTGGTTTCATTCCAAATGATGGAATTTAAAATATTACTTCTCATAACAAACTTGGTGGCACGGTTGGCGCAATTGCTAAGTGATGATTACTTAGCGTTTAAAATAATTAAAAGTGCACATAGATGTTTTCGTGTGCTTTTTGTTAGGATCTTTAACCATGAGTTTTTCACATGAGGTCTTAAACCATTCATTACACAACTTCCTGCACGCGTAGCATGACCGCCGTAGAAACGGGCTATGTCGACGGAAGAATCGACAAACCGACACATTGTCGTTGTCTATCTGTCATTATGTTATGCGAAGGGCGAGCGTTTTGGGGGACTGTCTCTTGTAATTTTGACGTTCAAAAAGTGCTGATTATCAGCCTAATTTTAATAAATGACTTTTGATTTTGATTTTGTTGAATCTTCCGTAGATAAAACTCGTTTCTATAGTGAGCTGCATGCTACGCGTGCTGATCATGAAAAAATTCTTTAACCTTACTTCAACCTACAATGCTGTTGTATGTAACTAGTTGTTCCTCGCGACTTCGTTTGCGTGAAAATGTTCATGTGTGTGTATAAAAATCATAGCATAGGATACTAAAATTTTTATTAAAAAAAAATGCTTGGCTACAATTTTTTTACTCTATTCCAGACTATAATCTATCTTCCGGTTCGCCGTTTTGGTGTGATTGAGTAACAAACATAGTTCATCCATCCATTAAAACTTTCGCATCTATGATATTTGTGTAGATTTATAGGTAGGTAAACCTAGTTAAAACTTCAACTAAAGTAAACAATAATTAAAAATTTAAAAAACCCCCGACACAAAAAACCTCTAAAAAGCCAAAAATAAATTGTCTGTACTGCAAGCGGTCTTCTCAGCGGTCCCCCGACGCTAGGACGCTTGGATTAATTTATTTTTGGCTTTTTAGAGGTTTTTTGTGTCGGGGGTTTTTTAAATGTTTGATTTAATTTTTTTTCACGCTTTTTAAACTTATATATTTTTTTCTTAGCTTTGAATGTCCCACTCCTGGGCACAGGCTTCCCCCTATTCCTTCCAATTTTCTCGGTGTTGTGCCTCTTCTCGCTAATTAACGCAAACAACGAAAGTTATAAATTCAGAAAAACGATAATTTAGGGGGGAGGGGGGGTGGCAGACGCCCCCTCAGCAATGCCCATGGTGACAAGTGACAAGATTTCAAATTTCAAATCGATTAGACCTGCGGAAGTTGTTTATATCTCTTGCAACAACTAGAAAAGAGGTGATGATCTTCAAACGGCTGAGCAGATTTTCTTGAAACATAGTTAAGAACACTCTCGATTAAAATACCTTTCAAACGAAATCAATTTTAACAAAATCGGTTCATCCGTTTATGATCTACGATGCCACAGCAAGACACACAGATACACAAATACACAGACACACAGATACACAGATGCACAGATACACACGTCAAACTTATAACACCCCTCTTTTTTGGTCGGGGGTTAAAAAGGCCCTAACCAAAACTTAATCCTGTTCTAGAATCAAACTACCTTTCATTTATATTACCAAATCAACTCAACAAACCTAATACCTACAAATCCGACTAGAGTTTATTTTTCCAGTTAAAGCGAGGTCGTATTCCGAATCTAGGCCAGAATAAGCCATAGTACTTATAATCCGCTTAGCTCGTAATATCGGCAGCGCTTTTTGCTAGCTTTGCATAATTCTAACGTTGGACAAGAACGTTGCTTTCCTGGACGCCAAATTGACAGCTTGATAGCTTAATGCAGCGGTGTTTTTGCTGTATGATTTAAAATGTTTGTGTTGTTTTGTTTTGGTGTTATGCAATGCAATTTAGTAATCAGTGTTTGGGAACCCGTAGTTTGTTTGCTATGTGTAAGCACACTCATGGGAAAGTTGAATCAAAAATACCTACTTCCAGTTTTACACACAAAAACGTCTACACCTTACAACCATTACTATAATTATATACTTTTTTTTATAAAATTCTTTATCTGTAAAATTTTCTTTCAATTCCAATAAAAAACATTTACCGTAAACAAAATTCAATTCAACCCACCAAAGGCTTTTGAAACTCCCAAACAACCTTTCAAATCTAAATATTAAATTCACAAAAACCCGTAATATTTCAATAGACCTTTATACTTTTAACACCTGTGACAATTGAAGCCATTGGCAAAGATTTTCTAAAATGCCGTGTCATTGAGGGACCCCCGGCCCCTTTGGGGTTCACAACCCCCCTTTCCGACCCCCGTTGAACCCCTGTCGGCTGTCAGATAAGCAATAACCTGGCACCTGTCACCTGCCACGTCAAAAGTTGAGCAAATACTGAGAGTGTTTGAGTGTATGTACTCGTAGTGGTAAAACGAAAGGAAATTGGCTCAGTTTAGAATATACTTAGAGAAGGTTAACTTTCTGGGGACTTTTTGTTTAATAGATAGTATTTTTTGTTCTTTTTGTTGCAGTTATGGTACCGTTTGCGTAGCTTTTTTCCAACTATATATATTGGGGTCGGCTTTCCACCTAATTGGATGCAGGTAAAAACCAGTATTTTACATCGAGCGATTGCCTAACTTATGTGTAACTCAGTTACTGAATAATACAACTTTCAGGCTTCTGATCTGACGTCAAAAATCTACAAATAACATCTGGTACTAACGGCTTAAACAGCTTTTGGAGACACGAATAGATGTCCATTTGTGTAATGGACGGTTACCCATCCACTGACCGACCTAGACTAGCGTAGCTTGATTGTCCTCTGCCATTGTTTGAGTTGCATCAGAACCCAAAATATTAATTTGGTTAATCCAATTTCATCTTCCAATGTTGCAATACAAACAGCTTTGAAATGAAAAACCATTTTCAATTTTCGAAGCCTCCTTATACCAGTTTTAAGTACTTTTATGGCAACACCACAAATGAGTTTCTGAGTTCAATGACATCAAAGGAAAATTTAAGTACCCACCTGTCGTACCAATATCAATCTTATCGATTCTCGACAGATTCCCCTATAAAGATTTCTCTTTTATCTTGTGTTGAATATAAATCCATTTAATTTATAAAGGAGGTACACAAGGTATCTTGAGATTTTAGATAACTACGGGGACGTTTTATTAGTGAATCAGGCCTCCTCGGAATCAAACGCTCGGATTCGATTTCGATTCGGAAAGTCGTATGTCTATCTCGCTCGCTTTCGTAATGCCAAAACAAGATAGACATACGACTTCGTTTCAGCCGAAAGACGTCCACTGCTGGACATAGGCCTCCCCCAAAGCCACATTGACATAAGAGGGTTTTGCCATAATCGCCACGCTTGGCAGGCGGGTTGGCGATCGCAGTACGGTTTTTACAAAAGCACAGAGAACGCTGCTGCCCATTCTCTGGCAAGTCCCTTAGTCGCCTCTTACGACACCCACGGGAAGATATGGGATGGTGCTATTCTTTACGTCCAACACCATACAGAACTCCAACACCATACAGACATGACTTATCGAATCTAAATCAAGTCCGAGCGTTTGTGAATACGGGTGCACATCATTAGTTACAAATATTACCTCTACATCCAACTTACAAACTGTATCTCTTTATAATAACTACATAAGTAAAGAAAAATTTAATTAAAAATTTAAAAAACCCCCGACACAAAAAACCTCTAAAAATCCAAAAATAAATTAATCCAAGCGTCGTAGCGTCGGGGGACCGCTAAGAAGACCGCTTAGAGTACAGAACAAAGCATGCTTTTTAAACTTATATTATTTTTTCTTAGCCTTGACTGTCCCACTCCTGTTCCTTGGCATAGGCCTCCCCCCTTTCCTTCCAATTTTCTCGGTGTTGCGTCTCTTCTCGCTAATTAACGAAACCAAGGAAAGATATAAATTTATTTTAAAAAATGTATTTTTTTGGGGGGAGGGGGGGTGCACCCCCCTCTCAGCAATATCCATGGTGACAAGCGACAATATTTCAAATTTCAAATCGACTAACTGTGAAAGTTGTTTACATCTTTATATAACATTTTAACCATTTCCATGTTTTGGTTGTTGTAGAATATTTTTTTCAGTGTTTCAATAAAATCGAAACTAAATTTGTATCCTGTCACGGTCTACAACCCTAATTGTACAAAATACAACTTCATGTTTGAATTTGACTAGATTCGGAGAACGGATAGTTTCATAATGTTCAAAGTTATTTGAAATTCACAAATAAATTGAAATTTTAATTGAAACATTATTCGGCAAATTGATATTCATATTGTTTTTCTATATTGTATATCTATGGAGGTAGAACGGATTTATTTCATCGCTGACAAAATTTATAATATTTTCTAAGTATTCAAACGATTGTGTTGTCAAATAAAGGGTGTTCAAATAAAACGACAAAAATATTATAAATCAGATTGCTTTAATTTATTTTAGTTTTATACAAATCGAATACTACTTACGATAGTCAATTTTAACGAATAAACATTTTACCCGTTGTATTTATTTTTACAAATTTACCTTTGTATTTTATTATTTATTATTTTTCATCTATTATAAAAACCTCCATAGGGGCTTTTCATTATAAACTTACATTACACTCGGCTGTATTTATTCAACTTACTGCAGTCGTATATTTTTTTTTTAATTTTAATTTTAATTAATTATTTCATCTATGGTTAAGCCACAGGAACACAATGTGGATTATGTGTGAATTAGGAAAATAAATGTCGAACTACGTATGAGAAGCTCGATAGTTGAAATTAAGTTTGGTCGATGTTTTGTTACGTGTTACTGAATGGGTTTAGCTTTTCATCCGCCATTTTTTTTTTCATAAAAAGGAACCTATTTCATCAAATATGGAGTAATACGAGGCTGCGGTAAATTAACCATTTTAGGGTTTAAAGGCTTAACCCTAAATCTCTGACACCGAACACACTTTCTAATTGTCAGGTTGGGTTAAAAGAAAAAATAAATGTGAAAATGTTTTTTGCTGTTTCTGGCAAACGTAAGCGATACCGTGAATTTGTATTAAAATACTTTAATTAAATTCTCTTTTAGAGAACACTTTATAAGTTATTCAAGATGCCTTCTATGAAATTAATATTAAGTAAGACTTTTCAATGTCTCATGTTTATTTTTCGAAAGAAAGATTTGATAAAATTGTTTAATTAATTAATTAATTCAGGAAATGTTTCGTGAAAAGCTAAACCCAGCACACAGATGAAAATGTGTGAGAAAAATGTTAAATATATATAATTAGTATAATTACGTTGTTGCATACATAAGTTGGTGTTTGAGTAAGCGAGCAACCACCAGGTGTAATGTTTATAGATGTAGCCTAAATAGAGAGCGAATGAGACACAGATTTACATTTGTTGGCCTAAGAACATAAGAACCACTTTTTTAACTGAAAATGTGCTTTTTCCAATAATTTAAAATTAAAAGAAAAACTGCTAGAAAACTAAAGACCCTTTTTTGCCTCCATATGCGGATGGACCGCATATGGAGGCAAAAATTTATAGATAGAAGTTAGATACTGCCATTTAAAAGTTTATAATTGAAACGCCCCATTTTAATCATTTGATTATCATTATTTTAGTAAAGTAAAACTAACAAATTCCTTTTTAGTAGTATAGATCTGACTCGTCACTTCGAAAATTGTGCAAATTTAAAACTTGTGATCTAAACATTCTCCGAATTTATTTCAAGTTGATTTGTTCATCCGCGCATTTACGCTGTCTGCAGTGTGGAATAGTACGAGTACAGTAAGTTACAGACACGACATGTGTCAATAGTTCTCGAATCGTATCGCGTTTGAGGATCGCACCAGCACAATTGTGGGAATTGGGTGCGAGTAAACAAGCTGTCACTATACGCCGTCTTTCACAAGTTACGTGAAAAGTTGTATTTTTCGATCTTAGGAAACCGAGCAAGTTTAGTATCGTAACGAATCCTAAAATTCAATTTTTCTTTGTGTATCGAAACGAGACTTAGTATCCGAAATTCAATCGAGTTTGTGTACTCGAGTACAACAAGATGGGTCCGTAAATATTTTGGGAAATTAAAGAAGACACAGAAAATGTTAAAAAATTCAGTTGTTTTATTTCTTATCATTCCCTTAAGTTTCACTTACAACGTCACATTCTTGGGTCGATTAATGTATACTATAGCTTGGTAGGTTCTTAGGTCCTTGGCAACAAAAATTTGCTAAACAAGTTTTTTTTAAACCGCTGTAAATTTTTCCTTACCGCTATAACTAATAAACGACACAAGAGTAGATGAAACTCGAAATAGTTAAAATCTTAGTTTACAGCGTCAGAAGTAGAATATACATGGAAATCCAAAATACCTGTTTCACGATTAAAGCATTTTGTTTCTGTTGTGCAGTATGCAGAGCAGTCTGTATGACATATGAATAGATAATTATATTTCAAATATTAACATATAATTTATAAAATAAAAACACAATATGTAAAAGTATTGCTTTCAAACGAGCCAGACTTAACTTAAGAGAGTAAATATTAAATGATTATAAAAATTAAATAAATTGTAAACAAATTAATAAAAGTAATTTACTTTAACAATATGGTTACAAAAGGGATAATTATAGTAAATTATGTAATTATAAAAAAATATTGTAATAATTTTTGCCATATGCCATACAAACATTAAAATTATATATAGATGTATACATATATATAGTAGTGTAGACATAGACGATAGTGTGTAAACTGGTTCCTCAGTGTTAAGTGAAATTCGGAAATAGATTAAGAGTTAAAATCTACAAAATATTTGAGGAAACATATGCAACTGACAAGATATTACATTTAAACTGATTTTAGAGATTTTCATATTTAAAACTGTTGCAGACAGAAATATGTTTAAAATATATAGGTTTAAAATATTGAATCGATTATCTTAAATTCTTACTGTCAAAGAATTTATAAATATTTCAATTAAAAAAAAAATTAAAAATATTCTTGGTAAAAAAAATGTTTGTGCCAGTTACCGTAGTTTCCCCACACAATTTTGCATTTTTTCTTGAAGTGTGAACAAATTTCCAAAAACATCAGAAGATTAGCTATACCGACATTGTAAAAGTGAGAGAGATTAAAACCATAAATACTGCTTGTAAAATGTGTATGCATCGCATAATTATGAAGTGGTTACGTCAGTTCATTTGTAGGTTTATATTCTAACCCGGTCCCATGCAGGCGTTTTATTATTCGGTTTTATTAAATCGTAGATCGTTTCTACTCGTTTTAAAATTTATCAATATATTTTATTACATTTTATCATTGAACCGCTACCACGGGCCTTACATTCGATTTCACAACCTCTCATTTTTTTGTTAATAAAATAAGTTTAAAATTGGCTGAACAACCCGTAGCCGCGGCCCAATACAAACATTAACCAGTTAAATTACATGTTAACAAAGACCCTAGTTCGTTTTTTTTATTTTTTCTTTACAATAATCTTCTCAACTTCATCGTTTATACCTAAAACCAACTTAACTTAAATATTTATAAACCCTATTTTTGGCACTAACAAATCTAATTAAATATATTAATTTAATTTTACAAATGTTCATTTTTTATCATCGCTTTCGAATTGAAACATACACAATCAAATATAACAATAGGGTTTATGAAATTTAAAATTATATTTGACAACTATAAAGAAGACGAAATATTAAAGAAACTGACAATTGATATATTATATTTCAGCACCACACTTGAAAATAAATTCTGCGAAACGACAACGTTTATAATCTCAGAAATTATTAACATAATTAGGTTTTAATAATACAGTTCTGGCAAATACAATTTATGAACAGCCTGTACTTTTCTCTTGAGACTTAAATTTTCCTGACCCCTTTACATCCAGAATTCTTAAGATTTCGAGAAAAAGGTAAAACTCGTAAAACACATTTTTGATGTTTATTCGTTATCGAAATAAAGAGAATGAAATAAAATGCAAAAACACTCAGATTACGTAAATTTTTATACCTAGTTTTTAGTGAGCTTCCTTATTGATAGTTATTCCATTATAAGTTTAGCTTAAATCAAGGGACACGACATTCACTAGGCTATCACGACATTTATAAGAGCGAAATTGAGGAACGGACATAGATAAAGACTTTAAATTGTTTATTTTTTAAATAATACGACTATTATATAGATGCTACAGTATGTGCTAAAAGGTTCTAATCGAGAAGACACTTGACGAATTGGAATCGATAACAACCAATTTCAATCAAAAAACCTTTTCAATTGAATATCCGTCAAAGCGACATGTTGACGTCTTATTGGGCGCGAGAAATTTCGGATCGGCTCCTATCGATCTACGTTTGAAATTAATCAGATAAACTTCACTTATCGAGATGATATCAATATAAAGACAGTATCTAGTACTTACGAGTAATAGTGTACTATTCCTGCCCAATAAGACTGGTTGTTATAATACTAGAGTGAAAAATGCGATATTTTAGTCTTTTTTCCGATTTTTTTCTAAAGTTTATATACAAATACATACACACTGCATTATTCTGTATGTACATTTTTATCAATATGGTTACGTGGTGGTTAGTGATATTAACAGCATTGTAATATTTCCGCTATGCATAACATTAACACAATCCGATTCCTAAATAGTTACAACTATTTCTGATCCTAGGGACTTACTGTCATATTGATATTCTAACAGTATGTTTATAATTTTACATTATCGATCATATAATGAGCATTTATCGATACAAGAGATGAACGGTTAGGTTCTCGGTTTTATCGATTATGGTGTTAAAAACTAAAAATTCATCATTTTCCTTTTAAGTCGTTTCTAATTATTTTTTTATTCAACCGTCTGATGCTAGACCTAATCTATCTTTGGTTCCATATTAATTGTTGAATCCTTATCAATTCCATAACTGTTTAACAATTCCTGGATTTAATCTTCGTAGTACATGCATTTAATAATTACAAATTTACTTCCATACCCTTCACTAATGTTCCGATTTATCTATATTTATACATATCGATTCAAGTCGATATGTATCGACGTAGACGCAGCGATAATCGCTAATCGAATTTTAATTTCGAATGGAATAATCTTAAATCGTTAAGCTATTCTTCACTCTACCGATATTTGATCCATTATGTACATTACTTATTACCCTAAGGTTTTATGTCATCGTCTGTGATCCCTCATTACATGTAAAAAGGATACCGATTTAAATCAAATTTTCAAAGGACCTCCTTTGCCTTTAATTTACGAAAATTTTAATTTAAGGTTTTGCGTAGAACCGAACTTTCTGTTTTACAAACTTTTTTAATCGAACCTCACTTTCCGCCCATAAAGTTCGATTTCCAGTCAAACTTTTTCGTAATTTCTTTTTCCAAATCAATGCAACTCTGTGCCAGCTAAGCATCCTTCTGTTAAATCAAACCTCATTAGTAATTCGTTTATACATAATAGTTTAGTTATAGTTATTAATATTGTTTTTTTTAACAAATTATACGCGTCAACATTAATCTGTATAACATCCTAGTCAACATCACATTTTTTTTAAATATTTGCTAATGGAAATTTCAGTCTGAGCCCAAAAGACGTATAAGTGTTTAATTTTGAAATTTAAACCTATTAATTCGAAGAGCTAAACAGTAATCGAACAAAATCCACAACACATCTTTGATCCGGAAATTATTATTGAAATATTAACACAATAACAACCAAAATGCTTTGTTACAATTTTTATTCTCTACCTTCATAACAAAATTCGTGACATCAGCTAAAATTTCCACTAACATTCGACTTAACTACAATATGTAAATTTATTATAATTTAGTGTCTTAAGACTTTGTTATGGTGACGTGTGCGTTTCAACCACGTATTTAAGTTAATTACATTATCAATTATAATTACAAATCGGCAATCTAATAATTAGTTCTCTCATACTTGTGCCGCTCACGGGAGGCACCTAGTAGTCGGTTCATTGCACGATGATATGCGGTGCCGATAATAGGACAGCCACTGTCGCGATGATTGTGAAAAGTGTGAACACGAACAGGCAAAATCTGGGAACAAAAGTAACATATCAAAACAATAAGTATTTAGAATAGAGTTGGCCATAAGGCAGCCCTGAGGGACTCCTAGAACCAAATGTTGAAGAATCTTGAAGTTTCATCATCATCATCGTCATTTCAGCCGAAAGACGTCCACTGCTGGACATAGGCCTCCAAGTTTCGCAGCATTGACATAACATGGGGGGTTTTGCCATAATCGCCACGCTTGGCAGGCGGGTTGGCGATCGCAGTACGGTTGTTACAAAAGCACAGAGAATGCTGCTGCCCATAGTCTGGCAAGTCCCTTAGTCGGCTCTTACGACACCCATGGGAAGATATGGGATGGTGCTATTCTTTGCGTCCGACACCATACTTATACCATACATATATACCATATCTTGAAGTTTACTTAACAATATTTAAATTCAGATCTACAAATTACATGTAGTCATTTGAACCGGCAGATTAAGTCCTTAAAAAGATGTTCACGGCAAAATATAACGCCTTGTGCCATATTTAAATACCAGGTTTCGAGTCAAATGCCTTGTGCTCAAAATGCACTAACTAACCTAACATTATTACAAACCAGTACCTAAGCCCGTACTCGGAAGTTCAGATTTTACTTTTAAAAGCGCTCCTTACTTTATTTCCCTTCCGCCATTTAAAACTGCTTGTTTGAAATTCTAAATGTAAACCCCTGTGTCGGATTTCCTACATTTTCGTTTGCATTTCGAAATGAAGACTGTACAAAATTGAATTTCAGTTAAAAATCCCAACTGTATACAAAATGTCAGGAGTTTTAAAACAACGCATGAGGGTTTACAGCCAAGCTTTCTCTCCTATCTGCGGGTTGCAGCCAGAGAGCATTAGCTGATTCTATAACACCGAAAGTTGAACCTTGATGTTTTGTCCGCTCGGTGCGTTATCCTTAAGCATACAAGACAGGGACAGGGGCTAAACAGGAGGATAACCATGTAACGTTACTGTGACATGTTTCCATTTCTCATTCTTCCAGAATAAATGGTATCACATATGCAGCTTACATATAAAAGTTGTAGGTCGAATAACAACCTTGCCGCGATCGGAGTACCTACTACTCTAATCGCGGCAAGGTTGTTAGTCGACCATAAAACTGGCAGGTTACGAGCTTTCTCGCTGCTAATTAAATTTTGTGCGGCTTCTACAGCTATTTCATTTACTTTAATATTTTATGAAGCTCAGTATTTATTGCAATGCTGTACGCTCAACCAATAACAAAGTTGTTTTCTGGATTTTAATTCTAGCTCTTATTACAAGCACTTACTGATTTATTTTATACTGTAGTAGCTATGTGGTGGTTCTTCTGGCTTTTCTTTTCAGATATATTTGAATTAAACTCGACTTGAATTTAAAGATATATTTTTGCTACACACACTGCGTTTTCTTCGACTTTACATAAAGTAAATGCTTTGACTATTTTGGAGGCTACAAACTGAACCATTTTATATCTCGCCTCAGGACACAACACATGAATAATTTAAATGATGTTTTTGTGCCTTTGAGTTATTAATAAATCATAGCGAAACATTATATTATTATTCTTTAGTTGATATTATCATCATTTTCTTACAATTTTTTTTAAGTTTTGTTCAAACACATTGCCTAATTGCCTAATTATCACAATTTTAATCATACTTGTGCCGCTTCCTTTTTCGTTCTTTGATCAATATTTATCAGATACATAGGAATTGATTACAAAGCAAAAAGTTTCAAATAAAGAGATCAGCTATAAAAACGTATTGTCCAATACGGAAATGAACCATACTAACATCATTTATTTAAGTAGAAACAAAAGCCCGGTTGCTGGTTAATCCCCCTTTATTGTGAAAACAATACATTCATAAATCAATGAATGTAGTTTTACCATATTCATTAATCAATTCGCTGGAGCTTTTCGGATTTGGGTGAATTCCGAAATGAATCGAATAATTTCTTTATCCCCGATAATATAGTCCCTACTCGTTCTGTGGTTTCATATATTATGTATGGTCACGTTCTATTTACTCTTGAAACTTTTCCCCTGTGTATCTCCTTCATATGCGGGGAATTTAAATCGTTTACGCCACAGAAGAGTGTTACGCTGTACTTTTAAATGGTTAACAATTCAATATAGAATGATAGAATAGAATAAAACTTTATTGTACACCAAAAATTAAACATAACGGGCTAATGATGGAAGCTTAACACTACTAAAAGTTTGACGGTAAGAATAGGGTATATTATCATGAGCGTAACCAGCCTTTTAAGTTACCTGCTGCGACATAGGCTACGAGGAAATTGGGTAAAACACTATATGAAGCCAGTGCGAGTAGGACGGTATCATAATTCTATATTAAAATTTTAGGTTCTAGGCAAAGAGATTTAAAATACTTATAGAGTGGACATTGGGAATATTATGGATCCCGAATACTTTCGATTTTGACACTCGAATGCTACCTTACAAGCGGGCGCATGACACTAGAATGACCGATTTTTACTAAGTAGTAAAAAGTTTTACACAACATTGGATTACGATTTTCTTCGTCTTGTCACGTCCCTCGTAAATATACAATAACTATTTAAATGTATTTGGTTCTACGACTTCTATGTTTTCGTACCTGTCAACAACCATCGCCGCGAACTTCCAATCGCTGATCAGCTCAGCTTCCTCGTCTGCCTTCTTCATCCTTGCAGTGATGAACTGCAACTCCCTCAGGATGAGATGAAGTTCTCTGTGGTGGCTCCCAAGCCCGCCGCCCACATCTTCCATAGTGGACGGACGGACAAACGACCGACGGAAATCCGTCCGGAATATTGAGCACCTAAATCAATCGATATAGTGAGATTGGAAAAAGTGTATTAGCATAGAAATGTTCGTTCAGTGAGACAGAATACTTTACAGAGATTTGAAAAACTGATTCAGGAATCTAATTATTGGATGAAGGAATAAAAAAGAACAGTAACCCCAGTAGAATAATATTAGAGAGTTTTTAAACAGAATAAAGTTGCATAAGAATTACTACACAAACGGTAAAAATTCGTTCGCCTGATGTTGCACTTCGTCTCTCATTAAATCAGTTTAAATGATTTCATTCACCTGAATATTAATTATTGTCTAAATAAGCTTCACTTTTACTCACCCTGGCCCCAAATTCCCAGTCGATGCTGTACTATTTGGAGGTGGAGGGCCATGCCTGAAGTCATCATCTATGTCTAGCACATTTGCCAGCAGAGACTTGGATGACCGCTCCTTAAGCTCTAGCTCCCTCATTCTTGTATTCATCATTATTGTTTTTCTTGTTATTTTCTTCCCTGGCCTCGACATTCGAAGTATCCATGGCAACCATTGCAGGAACACTGACTTTATCTGCCAATGAAAATAATACATTAGTTCCTAAGAAATTACTAATATAAAACTGGATCAGTATGAGCAATACTTCTTTATTCTTCTTTACAAACTTTCAAATACAGGGTGCCTGGTAATTAGTGACCAACACTTAAACACATGATTGTACTCATGATAACAAACAACTTTACCCTTTCCCTTTTATCACAATAACACAACAAACATATGATATTTGAGGTTGCGAGCGGTGCAGGTGCTCTGCCTGCCTACCCACTGTGGCACGGTAGTAATGAGACAGAACGGCGTCACGTGGCTAACAGCTGATAGGTAACAGGCGCACGAGCGCGAATTTCATATGGCAGTTGTGTTATTGTGATAAAAGTGAATGAGTATAAAAAATGTTTCTTTGGGAAAGTTGTTTGTTATCATGAGTACAATCATGTGTTTAAGTATTGGTCACTAATTACCAGTCACCCTATATTTGTATCGAAAAGTACGGAATTATGGATTTAGCAAAGGGTTTACACCAACTACTCACCCACTGTGGCATCTCATGTATGTCTGCAGTTCGATGGTGGTAATTGAGCACGACTACTGTCAGTACCACCGACGATGCTACCATAAACATGATGCAGTTGAAGTATGTTCCTGTTACATAGAACATGCAGTTTTACTCGTTGCGTGATATACATTTATGTTGATGATGTTTTACTTTACGTGTGGAGATAAGCTAATACTTGCTTTATCTGAGATTGATGCAGAAAGAGTACTTTCAATTCTTTACTGATTTCAAACTTGAGCAATATTTTCAATTCATACTATTGCATTTTTACATTGAATTTGTCTATATACTTGAGCAAAGGGATGTTGTGCAAAATCTCATTTTTTATTTACATCTTATATCTAAGGTGACAAACAAACACGAAAAATAAAATAAAAACGGTAAGGAGAAAATTAAGTACTTTATCTTACACTTTTTTAATTACATTTTTAATTGCAATATCACGTGGTTCAAAGCTATATGTCATATCTAATTAACAATTAAACAGAAAGCCACATTCATGCATTTTAATTGTACATGCGATGTTCTAATCTACATTTAGACGAGTTTTAGCTTTTATGCGTAACATTGACGGTATCCACTTTAATGAGTCAACGTTTTTTATGATATTTTGTCGCGTCTATCAACAAAAATAATCTGTTTTAAATTCAGAGTGTGATAAACACGACAAATGATGACTCCTATTTTCTTTATCACCTATTTTTATTACTTTGTGCCAAAGAAAGTGCCTGTCACTTGATTACTTTCAGCATTATTATCAATTCTTTCTGTCAATTCTTTTGACAAGCTCTTTCAGTTATTTTTTTCCATGTCTTGTAACGATGTTGAAGTTAATCTCAAAGGCATTAACATATTTAAAATGTAATCAGTTACATTTTAACACGACACGATATTATACGAGACGAAACTTTGACAAAGAAATTCGTTATTACTAATTAAATGTTGAGAATCTTTTAAAATGAACTTAGAACAAGTAGATGTAAAAGGTAAATTGTTATTCTATTATGAAACTGATACTAACATTCTGTTCTGGTCAAAGTTTTATCTCAACAAATCTCTTTGTCAAAGGTTTCAATAAGTTTTATCATTTTGTCAATTACAGCCATAGTAACAGACCCGGTAAAGTTGAGACCCGAAGTTCACGAGATACTTGGAGGCTGGACCCTCACTACCCGCATCCACTTTGTTGCTTTAAACTGTTGTTTAACTTTAGATCCTGCTTTTAAACTACAAGCAATTAAGTATTTAGAAGCTTGTTTAGATAAGGAGAGTTGTACAGTAATTTTCGCCGTTTTAATTACTTTTCAACCATTTCAAAATCATGCTCGAAGCTGACGTCTGTAGTCACGTGTCCGTCGGCTGTCTACAGAAAGGCCAATAGAAAGTAAAACAAAGAAAGTAAAATAGATTCGAAAATGAAATTGTAATGAATGGACCAAGAAGTAATGTAAGATTATTTTAATACATTACAAGAAGATCAAGTGCCAGTATACTCAGGAAATTACCTTTAAATAGACTCAGTTTAGCTAGGTATTTCAACAGCACGAATTTAAAGTGCAATAACTCTATTTCAAGTGTCGAGAGAGCCGCAAGAGCGCTGTAAAAGCATAGATCAGTCTCCAGAGACGGCGAAACTCTAAAATGCAAGTTGAAAACAAAAAAAAATATAAGAAACTATACGCTCTTCTTCAAAAATTCAAGCAAAAATATCTATTTAGATCTTTGTTAAGTTGGTGTTTCATGAATGAGTAGAGGGACATTTTAGGTGGAACCCCCCAAAATATTCCTCAAGCTGCATTCTCTTTTAGGAATGAAAAATCTTTTCATCATTATTTTATGTTTCAGTTATTTAGGAAAAAAGTAACAACCGCGTGGTATTTTTCTCACCTATTAGGGGGATCGCCTCAGAGGTTTTTGTGATGACGTGTCCCACCAATAGAGAGAAAACAGTTTGCGACAGGAGGATTGTAACACCTGCAAAGATCAATATAAACTATGAAACAAAATCAAATCAAAATGTTCTATTTACATTGGTTAGACCTATAGTACCATCCAGTCTATACGTCGTCGTTAGATCTCGTCCTGTTTGTGTGCTGAGTCGGTATCAGGGGCTCAAGTAAAATCATAAACGAAACATAAGGATAGTCATGCAAACACTAGAGGGTTTTATCACTGGCGTTTTATCATTATTATTAGATTGTTCATTTATTTGAGGAGAAGGGTTTATTAGAAGTTTTAGCTAAAGTTATACCACCCTCCAAGTATCCAGAGACCGCGGCTTTAAGCCTATGGATATAAAAATATTTCGAAAAAACAGTAACATTCAAAATAAACACCCAATACAAATCGTACACCATGGAATCGATTACGTAGACAGCAATCTCATATTAATACTTGAAGATAATAAAAATACGAGTACAAACATTTAGAATAAAAACATCGTAACTTACCTTCAGCATCCATTATTAATTAAAAGCTCTTGACAAAGTTATAATCACATGCCATGCCACTTAAATCGGAAAATTAGTATCGTTACAGAAGTGTATCGATCAAATAAAAAAATAAATGAGTACTCAAGTGTCTAAGCTGAAGCGAAGAATCACGGAATCGATTCCAAGATTTTAACCGAAAGAAATTACGTAAAAGAAGAATTACCTTCACAGTTACTTTTGTTGGTAAAATTTACTCTTCAATAAAACGAATTCTTGAATTAATTATTTTAAGCAAAAGCATTTTAACAACGTCTAGTAAGTAATCGACGTCATTTATCGACAGACAATAAATGAAAGCTTGAAACCACTTATTAGCAACCATATGCTCACAACACTTTAAAATTAACTTTAAATGTACATAATTTACTCCTTGTAATGTTTTAAAATAATTATTAATTATTCATTTTAATAACAAAAACAAAATGAGAGCTTAAATAAAATCAAAAATATTATGAAATATGAAATAAAAGTACCAGGATACCATGAATATGAAGAGAAAATAAATGTGGGAGACAAGCGGGATGGACAAACGGTGTGGGTTAGGTTTGGGTAGTGTACCTAACAGGGGGATAGCGTCGGAGACCTGTGGCAGGGTCTCGGCTACCAGGTTGAGGAACACCGTCAGCGAGAGAAGAATAGTGACTCCTGCAATCAAACACATGGTTAACACCCCTACTGACGTTGATATCGTTTATCAACTCTCCGAAGTTTAAAACCATCATGGTCGTTCTTTAAGCGATACAGTAGTGAATGATGGCAAAACCGGAATGATATCTGCACCAACAAACTTACCGTCTTTATATTATGTCTGGATCTTTGCGGCAAACTAACACCGACACAAACAGTCATATCACACTCTAGACAATCTAATATTCATTTCAGTGCACGCTGCTTCCGAACGGCTCTTAAAAGTTTTATTACCCCTTTGGTACGTTCAACAAGCTGTATAGCGTGAATTCTTCGCTTTTACGGTACACGTTTATTATTTCTGATTAATTCTCGCCTCCACAATGTAATATTAAATGGTTCTTGTTGCTTTTATCGTTGGTTTGGGATGAATATTAAATGCGTTGGCAATACTTGTTACGATTTTTTATATTTTGGAATTGGTTTTCTTGCGGTTGTTTCCTTTGTGAGTTTGATTAATTTTCGGAATTTCAATAGGAAGAACATCTGTTACAAGATTGATGTTTGTAGTTTTGAAAGGAAATGCTGATATAAACCATGTATACTTTTCCTGGAGCTACTTCCAAAATATCAATTACGTCATTTTATGTAATTTAAATGTCATCGTAAATTTTAGAGAGGATGAAATTAACGCCCAAAATACTTACAGTCCAAACAATATAAAGACCTACGTAATACATGCTGACAGACAAAACACAGGCCTCATTATACTTCCTTGAAGAACCCCATTAAGGTTTGTATTAAAAACAACGGTGGCAGCGTGCACGTTTTACCAGCACTATGACCTACAGTGCGGTACCTATTAATGGCACTGCATCAGACGTGGACGGCATCTTTTCTGCGACCAGGTTCAGAAACACGGTCAGTGACTACAAGATGGTCACACCTGTCGACCGGCCAAAGTATGGATGAGAAAGAATTTCTATCAGTATCAAGTAAATGAAACGTTATAAGTAAAGCCAAAAGCACTCGATTATCTCTAACACTAAATGCTTGATAGCATGTAATAAAAGCGTTCTACTGTTTTTCTGCGCGGTCATTATCTTGAATAGCCACCACATTTTCATCGATATCATCGTTAATATTGCATTACTTGAAGTAGTTTAATGTAGCTATTGTAAAAGTACACGATACAACAATTTAATTTACCAAAGAAACATTTCTACTAAAATTCTAGTAACAATTTCAGTGTAACTCCACACCATCACGCAAACATAATCAAGAACTTGAACAAATTATAGAACATTTCCTAACATTTGGATGTAAGGAACTCAACCGTGAATGGTTCTTCAAATCTGACTCTCCGAACAAGGCCAATTTTCTAGTCTGTGCAATAATAATTCTAAAGCCTCCTTCAAACGCTCCCCCATTAAATTTAAGTACGTTCTTAGTTCCAGTAGAGCTGCTTTTAAATACTCAAGTCTCATCGCTTATAATTAAATTGTAAAACTGCCTTTTACGGACCATGAACGATTTTTAGTTATAAATTATTAAAGCACCCAGTCTGTCGGATTGCTCCTTGCTTGTTATCTTTCAGTAGATAGTCCATTGATTTTGACGCTGAAGACATCTAACTCGGGTTTGGTCGATTAATAATTGCCAGCTAGCTACCTACAAAAATGACTCTAGAAGAAACATTTTGTATTATAACGTTCTCTCTCAATGCCACCATAACATCATTTCCAGACATTACCAGGGCAATATAAGTATTAATTATAAAACGCTAACCCACTTACAGTTCAGACCCCCTCTACTGTTGACACATATATTTACTGGAAACTCGAACGTACATCAGCACTTGTGCCGTATACGCGAATGCGATACGAATATATGCACATTGTGGCCTTTTCAAGATAAGAAAATGGGACACGATTTCGCTCCGTTCTTCCGTATTTTACCTCTTTTGCTTACTGTACGTCCCGCGTTATTCACTTGTCAACAAAGCAGATTTTCTTCGAAGAATGTTGAATATTTTAGTGCTTGTGAATTATCTAGTTTCGTACAAGATAGTGAGATACTTTCGTTTGGCTGACTGTTTCGTTGGTCTAGCAGTCTAGTTAGTAGTAAGCGCGACGGATGAATTTTCCTGTCCTGGTTTGGATCGCAGGCAGGGTAAAATCTCATTGAGTTTTCCACTGTAGATTTATTAATTAATGTCAGTATTCTCTTTCCCTATAAGAGACTTAACACTGCTAAAATATGGATGTACTAAACACCTCTGTCTAAATTTCCGAGGCTAATTTGCTAAGTAAAACACAGTATACTGACCGAGAGTAAGTTTTTCTCCGGAATCCGGCGGCAGTGTGAACCCAAGCAGTGCCATCGATGAGATGAGCACGCAAGGGACGATGAGGTTGAAGAAGTAGTACAGGGTTCTTCTCCTGATCATGATGGTGAATGTGACGTCGACGTAGGGCTCTGGGCAGCACGCATATGTTATCGTGTTCTTTTTGCCTGGCATTCCTGTGGGTTGGTAAGTCAGTAGAATATTGGTAATCGATTAACCAAAAGTGGAAATTAAGTCGAACTAAATAAAAATGCGATGTTGATGATAATTTACTAAAAGATAAACAAAGTAATGAAGTTATGAACAGAAAAGAAAACAATAAAAGGTAGACTGAAAAATCCATAATGATAAGAGATCTTACTGTTTTCAACAGTACGTCGGCAATAGCCATGAAAGATTTAAATCTACCATCATAACTCACCTATTAGATACCACTCCCCGTTTGTTATGAAGTCCGACAGATCACCGCCTGCCTCATCTTTTAGCACCAGATCCAACTGTCAGGGCGAAACACGGTGTAGTTTGACACATTCAACAAGATGCACTAATGCCCTAACTCATACAAGGAAACATGCCAATTATACCAAGACAGCAGGACCAAATGAATGAAGAATATCTTCCATTATTCCCTTCACAAAATCGACTTGTCCAAGCAATATGATTGCTGTTGAGGAAGCAATTTTATAATGAAATGGTTCGTCATTTCTCTCTCCATCGTCCTTTTCTTTCCTTCCCCTTGCATACTTTATCGGATAAAAACTTCAGCAGATTTCGTAAGTTATAAACGTCTTGAAGCCTATTACTTGCTATCGGCTTAAAATCGTTTTACTTAGTTACTGTCTGGAATCTTTTGATCCTGCCATCTTTAGGTATTCGAAGTTTCTTGTAAAATAATTTATATCTTGGACTGAAAGGGAAATGTGAGAACCTCTAAATGCAAGACAAGGAAGGGGATGCAAGAGCATGCTTTAAACAATTGGAAAATATCGCCGCCATACGGAATTTTCTTAATTAAATTCTAATAGGCTACAAGGAAACAACTAATAAAGAAGCAAATAGGAATAAACATAATACTTAAGATGGGTAAAAACTACTAGTATGGAAAAAAAGATTATAGATCAATATCCATTATATAGAAGATAAGCTAAGCAGCATTTAAAAGACTAGAACCCAAAACCTCTGCTTTAAAAAAGCAGCAGAACTCCAAACGCGAAAGTAAGCATCGCTCAAAGCCACAACGAACGAAGCCAGTAATGAACGAAGCTAATCCAGTTTCCTCAAACCACGTCAAACTTCAAATTCTAAAACTACTCATTATAATAAAAGTTAAAATAATACGAGGACACAAAGGCAAAGTTAGATTAAGTCTATAACAAACACGTGGCTCGAGACTGGAGTAATGAGGTCTGAGGCGCGGGCCAACTCCGGGACACTACGGAATTATTCAAGAAGTTATCACTCAACGTACGCGATATTTATGACAGCTTTTGTTTTATATTTTACTCGAGCTTTTAGACTGAAGAGAACACTTTGTAAAGTAATTTTGAAAGGCAACGACGCGCGGCGCAAACGTTCACATACAAAATAAGAATTTTTAATATGTTGCTTTGAAATTCAAACAAAATAAAACTACGGAAGTTACAATAGATTTTAAAAAGCCACCCACCCGCTCATAAAATGTTACGTTTGACGGTGTTCGACAATTGACAAAAGCTTGTGATTTCAGCGCCGAGGTCATTTGTAAACAAAGCGGCCAGAGCCCGATCAATCGGTTTCAAACTGTACCTACAGTACTTCAACATTTGTACCCGTCAACCGAATTGCTGTCCGAGCAGAAATCAATCAGGTGACAGAAATAAAATACATTTCTTCTATATAAAACGTCGAATTTTATGGTACAGACGATATTTTTATTAGTGCAACAGAAATTGCGAAGTAAAATCACAACGAGACAACGTGAGTGAACTCTTGATCGAAAATCAATACTTACACTCTGAGACTTCCATAAATTCCGATAAGAGCTACAAATGAACACATCTACAAATACTTGTGAATCTATTGCAAATTCAACATCTAAAGAAATAAAAAGAAAAACGTGCATTTAAATTGTATAAAACAACATTTTGAAAGAAAAAGCTTTGTATTAAAAGAATGCTACATTAATTTAAGCTACAGAATAGAAAACGGATCGAAATGTCTGAATGTACCTATGCTAAATTATTCGAAACATTTCAATTTAGTTTATTCAAACATTGCTGTATACCTACATATTGGAGTATATTCTAGGGGTGACCGTTGTTATAGCGTTGAAAAGTATTTTCACCTTCTTTATAAGTAACATAGTGTATAGTATTAATAAAATATTTCATACGCTGTATTAATTTACCTAGCCTAGTGCAATTAAGTAGATTAAGTTCATATGTTAGACCAATCTTTTCTTGCGGTAGATAAATTCTCCTTTCAGTCTTTTGCACGAATATATTAAAACTGTTCAGAGGAGTTTTGTTTTTCGGGCGTTTTTGTGTATTTATAATTTGTAAACATACTAAAAAAGTTTGTTAGTACGATTTTAATTATTTACATTTCACATTACATTAATAACCCGAATTTAATTATTTACATTTACAATCTAAATTCGAAAAATTACAATGCTTCAAAATGTATAGATTGTTTTCACTACAAAGGTTTTGCTGTGGTTATATTTCCTGTAAATATGTAATGGAGCTTTTCACGAATTTCACAATAATTATCATTTCCGATAAACTCGAACACAATGAAAAGTAATTTACAAAATAATTTATAATGTTACGATATTTAATTTAATATTTATAGTCACTTATTACATTAAAATTAATTATGTAGTTAAAACAATAGGTTTTGCATGAAACTGGTGTTTTAAGCGTAACGAAAATTGCAATTTGATATGATTTAATTAATAAATTCATAGTATTTTAATAAACTTTCCTAGCCAATTAAATGGACTGTTAATATCAAAATATTGACCTGAGCAGAAAATTATAAGTAATGACGCTTCGAATAATTTAGCAGAACGCTACAGTGAAAATTTACTTATTTAATTCAATCAGAGATAGAATAAAACTTGAAATATACACATTGTGTGTGCATTCACATGCTCACACAATGTGTATATTTGACACATCACATCTAAACACACACACACATTAAGAGTGCACACACTTCACAGTCTATGCTGTAAAGTGTATCACACTTTGATACATTTTGATTGAAACACGTAATTACTGTAGATTCCAATGCTCTTCATTCGTGTTTGGGTAAAAACATAGCCTATATTACTAATCACAAGTGCCAATCAAAATGTTAATATATAGGTTGTAATAAAATACATATATACACACAAATATTCGTGAGAATTTTCCGTATGGCGGGTTCATAATCGTTTCATTATTAGTGACTTTCTTCCATTATTTGTACAGTGCTAATTTTTTGCATCATGCAAAATAGTACACACAAAACTGGATATGGAAATATCCTAGGTTTCTCACATGGTTCCCTTAGATTTCTCCCTAACCTAACTTAATCCTAAGATATCTACCTATCCAAGTTACCTTACTCTTAGCTATCTAACCTGTACTTTATAATAATAAGACTAACTCGCGCAATCTTTTAATTTAATTATTCCAGCCACGGCTCTTATTTGTAATGTTATTGTGTAATTAAACCTTGTTAATTAAGAAGTAATTCATTGTAATGAGGCTCGAGTTATTAATTACAAAAATGAAAAGATATTTGTTTTACTTTAAGACCTTTAGTAAGTTGTATTTATCTATTTAGCTTTTCTACGGTTACAAAGACACCTGCCTTTCATGGATACATTGATTTATTCGGGTCACAGTATTTTAATACTCAATTTTATACCTATGGTCATATTAAGTACATTTACTTAATCAGTCAAATGAGAGGCCTTAAACCCTTTCGGCAGACCAAAGAGTTTCTACGTTTCTAAGTAGGACTAAAACGACGATAAAAATCAGTCTGTGGTTTAGTCAGCGTATTATTGCTATAATAACTTTGCAAACACAAATGTTACATATCAAAATATACGACCTAATTTGAAATTCACAGTATAAGTCTCATGTTAATCACTCTTCCTTTAAAATAAAACAGAACTCGAGACTAAGTCAACATTAGAAACATAAATACAGCCTGAGGCTACATGAGCTGATAAATCTTCAGTTAAAATTTAAAGCAGACAGGTGAATCCGTAACGTGTGTTTAACTAATCTTCGTTCAAGATGTTTGCCTAGGAGAAACGTGAATCAAAGCTATACTACAGATCAAGTAAAGGTTCGGTGAATATGGTGAGGATAAATTATGGACCGGCTCTGCATATCGGACACTTACAGATACTTTAGTTAATCATTTGTTAGCGTCCGGTAATCAGAGCCGTGTTCACATTTTGTCCGTACCACTTTGACCAAACCTTAAAAGTTGCTAGCCTAATCAGAAACAAGTGACGATTTTTGATTTTAAAATTTTGCAAGTGAAAAATATCATTTAAGAATCGAAATTCAATGTATTTTTTTAATGTCATATGAACTAGTCAAGGGATTAGAGTAGGTCTTTTAAATCGCGAGTCAAAGAAACCGTGGCTGATACGAAATTCAAAATTATTCTATTTTTTTTTTTCTTTTTTAAAGAGCCAAAGAAACTAGGGAGTCAAATAATATAAGATCTTTAACGTTCTAAAGTTTCTACCTGATTGCCATCGTATGTCCAGCTACCAAACTTCATATCACAGTGTTGGTCGTCGAAGGGAAACCACGTGATGTCTATCTTGCATGTGCTCTTGAATATGCCAGGAGGCACGTACAGGCAACTGCCGTTGTTTCTGACCACCACGTTGGTCTGGTATGTCCCGTCAAAACCCTCGTCAGCACTATGTATCAATACAAATTGTTTCATCAACTAACTGTTTGTTTTGTTTTTTGTTACTTATTAGTAACATTTCATAATCATCATCAGTCGTCAAATAGAATTAGAAAAAAACATTTAGCTACCACTCGAATGGTCAGCTAAAATGTTCATTTAAAAGACACTTGTCATTTTTTTTTTTTGCTCAATTTTTGTTGTTTTATAGAAAATGGTGCCATACTTCAAAATATCACGCAACCAGTTTATGCTTTACTGTTTTTCCAAGTTCCAACCAATCACTAATAATGAATGAAGGAACACTGTTATAAAAAAATCATCTATGTACAGAATTTTACAGAAATAAATTAGATGAAACGACTGACCCTCATCAAATCCTTACAATTGAAAACGAATGCTGGGTACTAACAGCATTCTTTGATCAGCATTAGTAATTTAATTAAAAATCCTTTGAACACATTGGATGTGATTTTTTTCTATTCATTAAAATTTACTTATTATTTTAATTATATAAGGTTAAAAATATACATTTTTGTTTAAATTGTCTTAGATAAAAAATGAAGTTGGCAAAGCGTCAGTGAAGTCGAGTGAAAATAAGAATCAATATCAAAGAAAACTGTTTTTCTAATAATGAAGAATCATGTTTAATTTAATTTATAACAGAAGTTTTAATTATATACAGATAATTTTATTTACTTTTATTAAAGCTATATCTAAAGCGAAATGTGCTTATAAATTAAAGCGTTTATTTTTATTATTTATTTATTTGTCAGTGCTTCGGATTCATCTGGGACGCTATTTATTTTAAAATGTGCTGTCATTGACAAAGGTGAAATTAGAATAGATTTTATCATTGACTGCACTAACGTCATCCTCTCACTCACCAGATTAAGAAAAAAAAGCTCTTTTCAAAAAAGTGTTGCAAAAGGAAGAAGTTGCAAGTTACAAAAAAAAACATCTGACAAGTGAGACAATGACAGTGGTGTCTCAAATCAGCGACTAGCGTGCCATGTACGTTTATTTTATTTTTATTTGTGGCAGCACCGAGTAGGAGCATTCAACCACGCGAATGATCGTTACTTTTTAAACAAAATAAAAAATATATTATAAAGGGGGCAAGTACCGATCATCACATTCGGGATTATCTCCTACTGTGCTGTCACAATTCTGAAAATTATGTAGTTAAATATATTAATTTAAAAAATAGGAAACAAAGGTACACGAAAAATAAATACGTTTATAAAGGTCATCTTAGAGCTAAGCAATAGAAAATAGGCAGAATGAAACAAAATGCTTGGTTGATGCATAATTTCAACTTACGTTAGCAGTTAAAATAAATGTTTGTTTTGCTTGTTCTGCTGTACAAGTTTACAACAAACCTCCCGCAGGCTTACACACGTCTCCACAAAGGCTTTTATGTGCTAAATAAAGAACAAGAGCCTTATCGCCCACATTCATTTATCAACGTGGTCCACAATCTGATCATTAGTATTTTTCATTCAACTCCCCTTTAATGAACGTCATTCTAATCGGATTTATTATCTGGCATGAAAGTAAACGTTAGCTTTAGTGGATTTAAGCTTTTATAACATTTGGGTCAGATAGAAAGCCTTCTTGTGTTCATTTTTTGTCTGATTTGCAAAAAGATCTAGTTTTGTGCCAAAATTTTCCAAAAGTTAACAGAAATTTGTACTAGGCAAGATTATTTTGTTCTGTTTTTGTTTTTTGCCGTCATAGACAGATTGTATCGAGTTACTTCTAGGTACCGAGTCTGAAACCCTTACCATGCATTTTGACGTGAACGTGGTTCTAATCTGAGCGTGCATAGACTATTTCTGTTTCTCTCTTTAAACTGAGATTAGCACAACTGATAGAATTCTAATAATTATACCACAAAGCCAAGATTCAAGATGTAGTCTGAACTACAGTTTAACTGTAATTTGTTCACGAGTGTCCGGGGACGCGAGTCGATGAAACCATGATACTGGTTTATACTGGTTTACACCGGTTTGTACTGGCCGTAACTAGTTTAAACTAACTTTTGATGTTGCCTAATTAATAAAGGAGCTAATTTTAATTCGCTTTTGGGATTTATTTTTGGAATTAAGTTAGAGTGTTTTATGTTTTGAAGTAATTTTAATGTCTACTCTAGTGTTAAACGGTTGGAACTGAGTTTAATGTTTGGCGTTCCAGATCAATGACTTTGCTTTTATCATAAACGTTCCTGACACCATTTTATTTTTGGTTTATTTTTGGCGAAGGCATTTTATATTCTTGAGACACTCTCTAATACGATATGCAGCTCTAAATAATTTTTTTTTTTCGGGATGCACCTTGTACACTAAAAAAATATCTTCCTTACCAAAACTGTCACCCACAACTCCTAAAAGCAAACAAGATAAAATCCTCAGATAGTGAAAAGCCCAAACTTCCGTAGGCGTTCACAACAACAAAAGTGCTGTCATTCTTGCATGTAGTATTCATGGAGCACGGACGTGTGGTGTACCACAGCTTCACTAGGTACGTTAGTTGGCGTCCCGCCAGCAAATCCGTATTAACGCGGACCTCGTGTCAAACAGTAGTGTAATTCAGTGGATTGAATAAAACATGCGATTGCTGCGAATGGCTGAATGGACAGTTTTCTTTTGTCATGTTTTTATTGAAGGGGTTTTGGCTGTTTCCTTTATGAATGGAAGGATCTCTGAAGTGTTTTATCTATCTAACAGAACTATGTCGTTTAGTTTTTGTTAGCAGGTTAGATTTTTGTTTCGTATACCACAATCTTGATCAAAGTCTGGTAATGTATGAATGAAAGTCTTCTTGGACCCCCTTCTGAATCTTGAGCTTTAAAAGTCAGTTAATGTACGAACAAGAGCCTCGTGGGACCCCTATTTGTGTAATATTTGTGTCAAGATTCGACTACAACATCAGACAGAAGCCTAGTTGTCACGAGTTTTGACTCCAACACCTGTCTGATACCTAGCACATCACCTGAAACATTTCTAAGATACACTTCGGTGTGACAAACATCCCCTACCTTCAACAAGCCAGTCACGAAGATGTAAACAAGGTGCCACCATCCTACAACCCGTAAGTGATTTAAAAGCTTTCATAATCGAATGCTGGGCAATGGCCCCCTGGCCCAGAGCCAACCTGCGCCAATATTCGCGACGTATAGCCAATATCGTAAATGGATGAATTTTGTTGTCTTGTTAATATGTTTGAAGTGTTGGCTGAAATATTGGTTCTGAGAACGTTGATTTGCGAAGTGCAGTGTGAGTGGTGAGCTCTTTAATTAGTACTTGGATGTATGATTATTTGTGTGTGCTTTAATGAATAAGAAAAGAAATATCAATAGTTTTTTACTATGAGTTTTAGAACCTTCTTTTAGTATAAATAAATACAAAGTCGCTGAAACGATATAAGCGCAGCTTCTCGGTGAAAACGAAAGTGTTTAATGCTATAGATAGGCATCTGATTCAGAATTTCAAGCCAAAAACCAGTAGGTGTGTATTAATCGATACCTAAATACGAGACAACTATCGATTAGGTCACCTATAATATAGACAATCACTGTCTTATGTAGGTCTCTCCCAAGGTGAGGTAAACCTATTAACTAAGTTAGTAATCTAATGTGATTCCACTAACTTAGTCTAACTTAATCTGCTTTGGTTTATGAAGCATCCACAACCTAAAGTGCAGAGACATGGAGTTACGAAGTTTGTATTCCAGACTCTACATGTTCTCGATAAATGATCAAAACCCAAGGAAAATAGAAAATTTTACAAAAATTTTAGTATCTTAACTAATGAAAATTGTCAAATTACCTACATTTTCCCGAATGTTTCGCAAATATTAAGTATTTAGATAACACGAGCATTGTTTTGCATGGTATTTAAAACTTTAATTTTCAGATTTCATTTAAAATGGAATTTCATGTAAGAAAACAGCTGATGAGTACACAATTTTCTGGCAAACACAATCTTTATGCTGTTTTGTGTCAAATGTCTCTGCTTAAGAGCGTTTAAGAATTACGAAAAAAAAATGTTTTTAGTAACTTTTTCGACCTATGTATCCAGCGTCCTGCATCTTAAGTTTCATTGAAATCAGTTCAGTCGTTTTGGAAAATAAGGACTTGATAGTTTGTATGAAATGCCGTAAGGTGTAAACGCTCTTAACCCCAGTCTCAGTGTGTATGTTAATAGGATATAAAACGTCGACTTAACCGAGACTTTACTTGCAAGTCAAATTCTTTCGTGACAGTCGAATAATATGAATGTATACGGTTTACAGAAAAACATGTTATAATTGTGAATTTATCAAAATATAACACTTTTATCTCTTTGACTTGAAAACCACAGAAACAAAACCGCTCTATTATACTTGGTTATTATCATCTGTATTATGTATTGGTCTTGATGACTCATATAACGATTAACCTACTTCTATATTTAACCCATTTACGCCCGCTGTCCTCAATTGGGCACACCTTCAAATCTACCCTCAAATTTTTTTATTAACAGGACAAGTTTAGTTTATTTACGTTATTGTGGAGGTTATTAGTGTGTCTTAAGTTTTATATTAAATGTTTTTAATAATTTCATTCATAAAAGGTGTTTTAGCGCCCGGGAAAAACTAAATTACTGGGTTGCGGTAACTACCAAATGTAAGTAGCTATTTTTTATGTGTTTATGTAAATAAATCACAAGTTTTTTACATAACCTTTATGTACACATAGTTAACTTTGTAATAAAAAATATATATTATGAAATATGAGGTTTTCTGAGTCATCAACGACATTTTTATATTGATGTCCCCAGTTGGGGACAATGGGCACATAAGGGGAAATATTTTGCAGCATTCTTTTGGACACAAAACTATGCCAAGACGTATTTTTGCAGTAAGCGACAAGTCCCATGGAATCCAGAAAGCCCTTGATGATATTTTTTTGGAGATGAGGACTCAGATGCTGAAGTTGACCCGTAGCCCTTCCTCCAGAACCAAGTATCCTCACTGATGAAGAAGAAGGTGATAATGATAATATTGTTCCCAATGTTATGCCAAGGTATATCCCAAAAAAATGTCCAGGTTTTGGACACAAATACGAAGAGAAATGGAAACGTGCTGATGAAGAGCTTTGGTTGTCATCCATTCAAGGAATTCATTCGAGGCAAGCCAGTATGATTTGGATACAAAACCTGGATGCTTGCTAGTGCTGACGGCTATAGTAATGCCTTTGATACATACAGTGGCAAATCGCAGGTTGCCAGCAATGAGCCGTTAGGTACAAGAGTAGTAAGAATATGTTGAATCATCTCAATTCTAATCCTAAAGACCATATTGTGTTCTTCGATAACTTTTTCACTAGCTTTACATTGTTACGGGGTTTATGGAAATCTGGCTACCGCGTCACTAGCACGGTGCGCGAGGGAAGAACCAGCTAGTGTCCTCTCGTACGCGTGAAGGAGATGAAAAAGAAAAACCATGCTAACTTTGATTATCGGTTCAACACGGTCAATCAAATATTGTTTGTTCGCTGACTGGACAATGGGAACTACTTATGATATCTGCCGTTGGGCAAAGTGAAGCGTTGGAGCACGCCTGAGAAGAAGAAACTTTGCTGAAAATATTCCGCAAGTATTTATCAAGTATACGGGCGGAGTTGATCAAGCCGACCAGTCAATTTCGTTGTAATTATCGTACTTCTGTACGTGGGAAATAGTGGTGTTATTTACGTACATGTTTGATTTATCAATTAACAATTCCTGGCGTCTACATATGCTTTGTAACGATATCAATACGACCAGCTACAGTTTCGACGTAGCATTGCTTGTGATTACCTGCGGATAATGATTGACCTTCTCGCCCAACAGCATCTCCAGTGCGAGTTTGCAATTTGATAACTTAGGTCACTTTCCACAGAAGTTGACATAGCAACTTCGATGCACTGTTTGCCATAGAAAGGCTCGCTAGCAGTGTAAAAAATGCGTAAAAACACTATGCATCGAGAAACCTTGTTTCGAAAACTTTCATAGTACATATGTGCCCATTGTCCCCATTTGAGCACGGCATGTTTTTTTCCTAACTAAATAAAAAAAACTACTTTTTCTTGTGTTTTATTTTCAAACTCCCTATTCTCCACCAAATAATACAAGTTATTTCATTTTCTTGCGGCTACTTTATATTTGGGCGTAAATGGGTTAAGTCAACACAACACAACTGGAATCGAGAGCAGCGGTGGCCCAGTGGTAGCAGCCCCGACTTACGAGCATTAAACCGCGGGTTCGAACCCAGGCAGGTGCATTACTTTGTGTAATTTATTTCATCACCGTTGCCCTCAAAAACGATAAAGGAAAACATCTTGAGGAAATCGGCATGTGTCCCAGCAGTGGGAACATTATAGGATGATGATGACCTGGAAGCATAATTATCGCAAACATACCAACATTTCAGGTACACCCATATTTTCCACACACTTATTTTCCTGTGTGTACATTTGCTCGATCCTCTCAAGGCTGTACATTAATTATGTTGCCTCCAAGTGAAATTGTGAATCACCTGCACGTTACGAATATCATACGCCCATAGCCCGTGTGACGGGAGAAAATGAGCGCGGTGAATGAGCAAATCTTTTTCGGTATATTTTGTACACATCGCAAAAAAATGTGAATAGAAATGTACACGGATTTTTGCTTTCGAGAGAGAAAATATTAGGTACGTCTATTAGCACTGCGATTTGATTTATTCCACGGATCTTCTTTTGTTTTCTTAGTTATATGCCGATCTTGATTAATGATTTATCTTTCCCTGTCTGTAGCGTATATCACTGTTTTTATACTGTGCACTTAATTCAACATCCCATAAATAAGCCCATACCAAGCAAAGTGTACCATAAAAACTCCCATAAATTCCTTACATTTAAAACATTCTATTAGCAGATTGCAACCCGTTTCCCCGTAATCGCATCAACAAATCACGTATAAAACTTTTGTTTACAAAAAGGATAGTTGACTGGCGGACTTCCAAGCTTAGTTCCGAGCTCAGTTTCACCATTTAAATCTGTTTTACTGTTCAAACTTAAAAGTCTGGAAATGTTGAAAACCGGCCAGTTGCTAACACCGATGGAGCGGTTATGTCCTCATTACACGAGCCGAGTCTGCAACTCTGCAATTTACCCGACCTTTATTTTAATTCGGATGCTTGTTCAAATCTCGCTTTAAAATCTTGGGGACTTTTGAAAGGTAAATGTCCGTGTTAAAGCAACAGATAAATTATAACGTAGCCCTAATGTATTACCGTTAATGTAATTTTGGTTAATGTCGCAGATTTTCCTTGTATCATTAAGTGATATTTATAGACGCTTCTCTGTGTTTAAGGCTCCATTAAATCATGAAAAAACAGCCGAAAGAAAATCAAATTATAGAAAGTTACAAACAAAAAAGGGAGCAGTGAGCACCATTGTCAGTAGGAGAGGTCATGTAACTCTGGAATATCCATTCCAGAGTTACATGACCTCTCTCGAAGGGGCATTAGCACAATAAATAAAGAAGATAGCGACTGAAGAAAAAAACTTGCCGAACCGTATATCTGCTATCTCTCGCCCTCTATAATATCTTATATTCTATGGCATCGTTAAAGTAGTAGTGTTGGAGCCATAACTGCTTATCCATGGATGTTCGTAAAAGTTATCGGCCTAAGATATACGTCTATAAACGTCTGGCTTCCGGCCAGGTAAGTGCCGATAAACATGGAACACACTTAACATTAAATCATGTGACACTAGGTTTATATCATTTGCTTGTTAACGGTGTAATGAATAACATGTTTGGCGCGTCGCCAGATGGCGCCACTTTCTTCGGACGTCTGTTTGCCGAGAACATTTGTTTACCGTTAACGACGTTTGAACGACGCGACTGCATTTGAATTTGGAAATAAATTGTATGATTATATTACTGTGTTCTGGCTCCACAAATTGCATGTTGCAGAGTCGATGTCGTAGAATGGGGCACTTATTCCGAAATTTGTCGCAGATGGCTTCATTTAAAGTGAACAAGTTTGGAAATTAGAAATCCTAATGTCGGAATACTCGCCAGTGTTCAGCTATAATTAAAATCTTCTGGTTTTCAAATGTAAAGTAGTCTGGTAAAATATTTCTTCCCTTCAAACGTTGGAACGGACATTAAGGAAATTTATAATAATTTTGTCCGCATATTTCAGTAAGTTGAACTCTCTAGTGAGGTTTAAGCCCCGTAATTACTTACAGTCACTTTAAAATAATTTTCGCCAACCTATAAAGTAATTAGAACTGAAAAATGGCAGGAACGTTTCCGTATTTTAGTTACGGTTCTGCGTATAAAATACTTCGTTCACTTCACCACTAACAATTTTTCAGTTTTGCTCCAGAGAAATAAAGTACATTTAACAAAAAAAAAACGCTATTTACTGAATTAATTTACCTTTAAAAATAATAAACCAACACTTCAGCAAATCTTTTTGAATGTAGAGTATAATCAAGTATCCCATTGTTTCATCCGTTAGGATAATAAAAACAAACTCTTTATTTGTCCCTTCCCTTTAAAATAATTAACAAGGCTTTGTTGCCAAAAAATTACACAACATTACAAAAAATTGCTACCCACATTAAAACCTCTCAACCTTATCTCGGATGAATTTTAAATTAATTCAAAATACCAGTAGGTACTGTTACATTGTTATTTATAGTCAAAATTAACTGTAAAAATCCACAGCGGAAAAAGCTATATACAGTTTCTGAAATTAAAAGCTTTAAAAAATTAAATTTTAGGGTTAGGATATCATACCCGTTTTTTATACTCTCACCTATTGTACATAAGCACGTCCGGTTTCCACAGCTTGTTAGGCGTGATTCTGAGGTCCTTGACCCCTCCATATTCACTGTCGTTCCACCTCAGGTTGTAGTCATTCCATTCCTGCACATCAATACACAATCAGAAATATCATCGTCATCACAAATATTGTGCGAGCAAAAATATTGGAGCATTTCTGATTTTGAAAAATGAATGCAGAAATAATCAGGGCGTGTACTGATTTTAAAAAAAAGGTAAGTGACAAATGGAAGCAATTCTGATTTCAAAAAGTGACAAATGTATAAAAATAGAGGCAATTGTTTTATGTGGTGATTGCAGGTTTCTTGTCTCAAAAAGGAAATGCAATAAAAAGGTTGAAGTAAAAAAGTGAAGTTTTAAATTAGGCAAACGTTAAAAATTAATAAAAAGGTGGTAGACACCTTAAGAGGTTCAAGAACAACTTTTCAATGTCAACAGGGCTGTTACGAAGTGCGGTGCTGTGAATTGTGAATGATAAATTGTGTTAAAATAGCGTTCTTAAGTACTGATAGCGAGAAAATTTTGTAGTATCATAAATGTAATCTAATGTAGTAATTCTGCTGATAGCGACATTAGATTATATCTGTCTATTATTTGTTCTAATATTAATGTCATCTGCAATCAGAATAACTCTGAATAATTTCAGAATTTACTGTGCCAAATAACATAGTCCCTATTCAAAGTTGTGAAAACTCGCGTCCACAGTAACATCGCAGAAAACTACAACAATTTGGAACGTCAAAAATATAACTTTGTCACTGGCTTCGACTCAAAGAATGGAATTTTACAATGTCATATAAAAATACATATCAAAAATATTCCAGTCATTCTGCTCGACAGTGTACGGAGCAATGGTGGGTGTCGTTTTTACGGCCGATCTCAACGTAAAGATTTCCTTTGACATTATTTTGTATTCTGTTGCTGTACTGTGTACCTTTGTAATTATAATATCGAACCTCACAAAGAGTACAAAATGAATATCTCAAATTAAGCTATTTTTTTTCTTTAAAACTAATCTCGAATTTAACATTTACACAAAAGCTCGTATGATTGTAGAGGTATAATAAAACTATTGCACTGTTTATTATAAATAAATAACTGAGGAGTCGCTCAGTAAATACAGACTAACAATATCTACAAAGAATAACATGTATTCATTTATTTTCAAAGGGTTTCAAGTGCAGCTATACCATTTGTTAGAATCTATTCAGATATATACCTATATGTATTACTTCACACATGATTTCTGATGTATTTCTTTTACTAATTCAGACTCAGGCAAGAAATGCAAGACTTCCATAAATCAATACGTAAGGAAACTGAAAGCAAACACACCCGTCCGTCGTGTGCGATCTTGTGTTAATAATTGATACTGTATTTCTACGGCATGTCAATATTTGTATATAATCTATGAAGACGGTTCAAGGTGGTACAGTTTACATGAATATCTGAACGTATGTCTTGAGAAAACATATAATTTACAGCGTTTTACAAAAAGAGTATAATTATATTTAAAGTTGTGCTACGTCAACTGAAGAGCTTTATTTATTGGTACAACCAGTTGCCCAGACTTAATTTCAATACTTATTCGATGGAAAAATATGGAGCAGCTGTTTTTTTCTCATGAAGAAAATTGATTAGTTTGATGGTTTGTAGCACATCTTTACATATGACTTCACCCTTTCTGCTCCACGCTGTTCTCTGTTCTCTACCCTTATTGACTCTTTGTACATATAGTATAGTACATACGTATGTACATAAGAACGTACGTACGTATTTACTAAAGAGGTATCTTACTTCTCTTACAAGGCTGATTCAACTTGTTGCTACGTTCATATTTTATGTGTCTTCTGAGTACTGTATTGGCTTTTTACCGTAGCCCCTATCCTATCTCTCAACACAGCTTATTGTAGACGTCTGTTGTAGGTTTACTTACAAAGTAGTGCTTGTATTCACAAAATCTTAACACGTTTAATATTTTTATTGCTTCGAGAAGGAGTCCAAACTAAGTAAGGTTAGGTAAAATTAGAACAAATCAGTTTTGGTTGTTAGCTTACTGATTTTCCAGGAAAAGCACACAGTATTCAAAATAATGCGAGTAATAAATACAATTGAAAGCTTACTCGTTTTCTTTTCATTGAAATCGCCCGACAACGTCTTAGATCAGAAATGGGATTAGAGTATTCAGTATGACAAGTCTTATAAATACTTTATGTGACAATATTGGAAACTATACTTGTACTATGTTACTGATACTATTTCCACTAAAGTAGTAGCTTCTTTCCCAAAATCATAACCTGCAAAATATTCACAGATTTACAATACAAACAGAAAAACCCGGGAACCCTTGTACACGATTCCAATATTGTCATCTGTGCTCACACCCACAGCAGCTACAATATCATCTCGCCAGCAACGATAACAACCCGTTCAGACCCCGGCAAAACAAAGCGACCCTTCAAACTTCTCCCACTCCTCTAATATTGCAAAAGTTAGACCCACAACTTAGCCATATCTACCTCTATATACCGACGTATTTGTACAGTATTATATTAGATTCCCCGCAAGACAACTACTTACAAATAGGGTCATAACTCCAAAACTACTTTACTGTTTTTCGTGAAATGTATAGTTAAATGTAGCTGGATAAACGGGCTATATATGTAAATAAAATTAGGTTAAATAAGATTGGCAGTTTTTGAAATAATTGCCATGATTTAGGAGGAATACTTTGAGTAGCTTATCCAATTTGGGTCATTTGCCGATGTGGGAGTGAGACAGATATACAAGTAATGTTCTCTCGTGAAGGGTTTGTGTATCAATTAGATAGTTACGGCTTTATTGTTTTCAGGCATACGGTGTAATATGTGGCAACTCGTAACTTATGGGTAACTTAAGTGCTAAAGGTATAGGCGTCTGTTGAAATTCCAATCGTTGAGAAATGTCAGGGTATTATCGTGCCTAGTAATTCATAATCTTGTAAGGATCAGACAAAGTAAAAAAATATTTTGTAAAAACACGATTGATAGAACAAACGATACTTTTTCTCAAGACGACACATAAAAAGTCTGTCATTTTAAATCAATGACTTCTAAAGTACCACTGTCTTTCATAGCACTAAAAACATTTTAATAATTTTCTTAACAAACTCTCAAGAGAGAACACTAACTTTGAAATTGGTAAAAGAACATGGTAACTTAGTAAATTGGTCGTTAAATTCAAGAACTTTGAAATGTAAACTTTATTTCAAAGCTCTCAAAGTTTATTTTGATAGAGCAATGTACAAATGAACTATGATAAAATATAGAAAAGTTAAGAAGAGATATTAAATTATAAGAATGACAATGAAAATTTTGCATGTTTTCATACAACACTCTTGAAAGTTATTATTTTAAAAGAAAACAGATTTATGTATAGAAATATATTTTGTATAAAACTTTAAAGTTGTTTGTACATTTCGCAGTCATGTATACACATGCACACAACACAACACAATCACGATACACCTAATTTATACAAGAATACGACAGGTAAAAAGAGAAGTATACATCATAGAGCTAGAAAGCAAAAAAACGTGCAATGGGAAACATGCAGAAACGTATAAAAAATACATAATTCCATTTACACAGCACAGTTTGTACCTAGAAGCTCGACTTTTCTAATTTCCTTGCAAGAATACATAGGCCTTCAGAGACCTTTCTTTCAATAACAAGACCAAGGGATTGGGGAACACTACTGTTTCTGTAACTAAGCTGCCGTATTGGTAAATGCTAAAATAATTATAGTTTTAATAGCTTAACTACATACCTTTATTGCCGGAAAAGTAAAAAATAATATACATTTTGTCTCTATAGAACTATACACAAATAAATGTAATTTCCGCAATACACCAGGACAATGCAACCAACATCAAAAGTATGTAAATCAAGCGTTATTTTTTAAACTTTTTATTAAAAAAATAAATAAATTATAAAACCAAAACTTCATCGACAAAATTGGGAACTGAAGCATAATATCTATTTTTCAAATAAAATAAAACTAAACGGGTCTATAACAATTTATTTTAAAAGTGTGTACATTTAATGTCCAATCATGTACACAATATTTTAAAATTTCGCTTTTTATGACGCATACAGGTACCAAGACAAAAACATTTCAAAGAGGAAGAAAGAGTTTAAAATACTTTTTAGAAAATATATTTTAAATAGTCGAAAACGTCGTCTCAATGAGTTTTAACTCCGCAGGCAAACTAGATCCGAGCATGGTAACCACACTTCAATTTGAACGAGGATATTATATTTCCCATAATAAACATTCCATGGCCATGCATAGTATGAAAAATACTACAATTTCTTGTAGCAAAAACAAAACAAAATCAACAGCGGGTACCCAGGATGTGCATTATCAATTTACAGTGTACATAAAACACATTTCATCTCAATAACAATATTTGTGCATATCAATATACATAAATCACCAATATGTCACTTCCAATTGACCTAACGAGACCCACTTTAACACATCGTTTAAGTTATTTTTCAATTGAGAAACATGTATATATTTTATGTTAGTATAAATTATCACGTCACACTTAACGTCAACCATTAGTACATATTGTTAAATGCATTGCGGCTTACGCGGCAGTTGTCGCTGATATACACAAATGTCCAAACATTTCTGTCGCGATACTCACCCTACAGATGTATACAGTTGTACAGTACCGACTATACTGACTACGTAAAGTTGAAATTACTAAGTAGCTAACTTATGACAGTTTGTATGAAGGGATGCATGAGAGGGTCTACTGGCTAGTCTACTGCACGAGCCGGGGTCAGCGGTGACGAGGAACGGACATGTCAAGCAACTCCCATACAAATATCATAAACAGGTGAATACAAAAAAGACTGCCGCATATTCCACAATGCTACGCAAGTTTCATAACAGTCATAGATTAGAAGAATAACCCAAACAGATAGACAGAACGAAGGTATAATATACAAAAAAAGAAATAAATCAAAAAAGAGTAGAAACGAAAATAATGATTAGAAATTTTAGTGTTAATTTTAGTTTTTGTCTTTTATTCACACTTACCAACGACAGCCATATATTGGTTATAAGTAGTTGATTCTTCTCGTCCTATTGGGTTAGACGATGTCAACAAAAACAGAAAGGGCGCAGTCAGTATGATGATCTAAACAAACTGTTCCACTCCGCCGGACACAATACTTAGGGGCTGGGCGGCTGGCGAAAATATCACTTATCATGCGTTTGTTAAAAGCTATTTTCGCGCGCCGCCGGACACACAATCTAAATAGATATTATATGCGTAGTTTACAACAATTTAACACTGACTCCATGCGACAGATCTGCCGCGAAGGCGGCGCCCTCTGTCCGCGCCCGCCTCCTGTAACCTTTCCTTCGAAGTGCATTAAATGGTGAATTAAAAAAGTGCGGTAAAATAGTGCTGATTTAATGTGGAAAAGTAGTTATCGCTCGTTACCCGGTAGTGTTGGGATTGCGGGGGGCGGGGGGCGAAGGCGCCATACCCGGCTCCTACCACTTACCAAATTGAGCCAGACGTTTGTGGTCAGGATTTGATTTTTCTCATCCTTATTTTGTAAAAGGTACGCACGCCGACGCAAAAAAGGAACGAAAAAATATGGTGAACAACAGTACCGTGTAGGGGACTAAGCTTTTACCTCTTAATTTCAATTTAACTGACTTCACGCACTTTTAAAACTATACAATTTGTCGTACTTTGATAATATATTTAACTTGAAATAACATAATTATTTCAGGCCTCGATTTTTTTAACAAAGGCAACGAATTGAATTACAAAAATAAAGGCAACATTGTAAAGTATTCTTTGAAGTCAGCTAAATATCAATCTAAAAACACAGATGAACCACAAAGTCGTTTTAATCTCTTGCCCTCGATTAAGGACTGGGATAATCCACTTTTGCAGGGGCCAGTCGTTAAGAAGAAGCAATTAAATATTCCAGTGAATAACAGAGAGCAGTTGGGTGATGAGTAATGTGTTTTACGATTCCACTCGACGGTTGTTTTATACGGCCATTTGTAAAATATGACAGATTTTATTGTGACTAAGTTGAAATATTTGACGGAGACAGATTTCATTTCGGCGTTTTATGTTGTGATTCGTATTTTGTTGCTGCAGTCTAAGTTGAAATTCAAATTTTGCTTGCTTGGTGTCTTTGTGATGGATATTAGGGTTACGAGCAGCGATGGCTGAGCGAGAGCGATTTATTATGTTAATAAATCTGCAGTACCTACTCTCTAAGTTCAGCAAAATCGTTTGTTTCTAAATACACATAAACTCAAAATAAACTTTCTCCTAAGAACTTACATGTGACATATCTCTATGTTAAAACGATAATTCAGTACCCTCAGACACATCTAACGGTATGGTAGGCAGGGGTATACGAATAGGAGATTCAGTCATACTATGACAGTCAAGTTCCATGTAATAGGGCAACCTTTTTACCATCAATCGAAGACCAATGCAGACTTCTGGTTGCTAGTACTGAGAAATTCCTAATGGACGCCCAATAACACTTTTTTAGTCTTAGAACCTAAGTGTGCAACCTAAGGCCTCTTCCTCAACAGTAGCATTTGCTATCACTGGACCAAGTGAGATAGATCTATAAAGACGAGACCACGACTGGTGTCACGACAACTCATTCAAATAAATTTCACAACAACCAAACCCTAAACGGCCCAACATAACTCCCAGGACCCAAATTCTATGACATGTTTATACCTAAGTTTCAGGAAGGATATAAACATCGCTCTACAGAGTCCAATAAAGTTAAGATAGCATCTGATAAAACTTTATGACGCAAAGATTTATGGACCCGAGGGACGGGCAATTGATTGATTAGGTGGATAGCTCCTTTTATGAATATACCGTAATACGTAATAACAATATTTTTGGAGATGTTGCTAATTCTGTAGATGAGTAAGTCTTTGGTTATTGCGGAATTTAATACAGAAAATATAGAGGGCAAAACCATAGGTGCAGCACGACATGAAACATTTGTAAGTGCGATTTTTCGGAACTAATCGATTGGGTAACTATGGTTACTCGGACGTTTGACGGTATTTTTTTTTGGGTTACTGTAGTTACTTGACTTATTTAACGGTTAATTGAGTTTAACTATTGAAGTGTGAATGAGGTTACTGCTGTGAATAAAGTAAGACGAAATGTAAAGGCAGAAAACCTTAATGTGATTTTCAAGTTACCTAAGAAACAATTATTTGTGGCCCGGGCGAAATGAGGAGATCATTGAAGGTATAAGACCTTCAATGACCCTAATGAATTTAAAGAAGTAAATGATAATTAATCATCGTCATTCTCTTGGCCTTATCCCAATTAATTTGGGGTCTGCGCAACATATCTTCTTCTTCCATACTTTGAACGTAAGACCGAACGTACATATAGGTAAGTAAATGATAAGTACTTATAAGTTATAAATATTCAGGTACTTAATATATCCTGAAATACAAGTCAATTATACTATTTGTAACAGGAGGCAGACAACTATTCAACCAAAACCTTCAACATTCCTAACCTTCAGCATTTTTACATCTTAACACTTTTAACCATAAAATGGCAGCAGATGCTGGGACAGCTATATTTTATGATCCAGTAACTCGACAGTCCCCCGACACTTACCACTCTCGGCAAGCACTCTCGTGCGCTTTCTAAACGGTGCAGATACAAATGTCGAGTGTATGATAAATTCTGCTGTTAATATGGTGAAGAAATATGCTTACTTTGATTTAACATATTAGAATTTAAATAATTAAATCTAACATTCTGTTTCTTCGTGTTGATTTCAGAAAGATTTGGAGCTGTTTATATCGCTTGGTTATGAAGTAAAAGCAGTACACTGACTATTGTAAAACAACCGGTTTCGTAAAAATATTTTTAGTTTGTGTGTGAATAATTCTAATGCCATCAGTGTTTTTCTAAATACCCAATTCGTATAAAAGTGATGCCTATAATTCAGTTGTTCTTTAAATATTATTTCCAAGAAAAAAGGTTTCAAGCTCCAATCTAATTTACGTACTCTATTACGTACCCAACAATCAAGAAAAATCCCATTTCCTTTCCAATTAAGAAACGTTTAATTCCATTAGCAAGACGTAGAACTGAAACTCTTCAAGAGCTCTCACTTATAACACCACAACACTTCAAGATGGAACTACAGAATTATTCAATACAGCACTTTAAGCGACAAGGGCTTGCAAAGAACGCTTCACTGGGAACTTGCGTTGCTGTAGGCGCTTTACGCTTTTGTCCTGCCTCGCTGTAGCGCTCGATGTTCGTGTCTTTTTTTTTTCAAAGTTTGGCTGACGAGTTTTGAAGAATTGTGATGGATGAAGTTTAATGCGTGGGATTGTTGAAAATTCATTTAATAATGGGTAAACTTAACTATGGAAAATATCACCATCATTATCTTGCTTTTATTTATTTAAGTCATCACTTATATTCTTTCGTACATGTATATTAGCTGTCATCTCAGTATTCAGGATTTTCTAGGCTATATCTGCTTTCACACAATATATTCATCTTTTGTTTGATTTACGTTTTTCCTATCTACAGTCATAACAAACTTCTTTATTGTCTTCTTCACACTAGTGTTCTACCATTTAAAAATATACTTTTAAAGCTCATATACTATAACACTTTTCACTTACTAACAACGCACTTAAAAATTGGTTCCAGACATGCCATCCTAATCTTCAGCAGCATTTTGTCTGCTGATACATGCACGTTCAAACTCAACATCGCTCATAAAATCATGACGTATAATCCATATGCAATCTCTTAGCATCCTCCTACTTGCTTCGTAAATCGTATACAGAGAGAAATGATGGCTCCTCTAGTAGCATAGTCTTCATGTTTATAATCTCCTAGTAACCTCTAGGGACATGGTTGTGTTATATTTGAAATTCTGAAGTATTTTGTATATAAAATATAACATACTAGGTTTTGCCCGCGAGTTTCTTCGTGTGGATATTTTGATGAGTGAGTGAGAAGAAAAGTAATAAGTCTAGCCTATATATATGCTATTCCAGACTATTATCTATCTCTAAAGTGCCTCCTATATATGTCTTGATTTAACAAGTCATTTATAGGAGATCACTTTAAAATAGATTACACCAATGACATCATCCGACGAGCTCTTGTTACCGTCGGCGTTCCAGCTGTCTTAGAGCCCAACGGCTTGGCACGCGACGATGGCAAAAGATCAGACGGCATGTCTTTGTTTCATTGGAAGATGGGTAGGCCTTTAGTGTGGGACGCAACTTGCGTCGATACTCTTGCGCCATCACATCTTCCAAGCTCATCGTGCTGTGCTGGCGCTGCCGCTGCGGCTGCGGAGAACCTCAAGCGGCGTAAATATCACTAACCTAACCTACCACCACCTAGTAACCTTTGTGGTAACTATATTTTCGAGCCGTTTGGGGTTGAAACTCTGGGGCCGTGGGGTCCGAGTGCTCACAGCCTTTTTATGGAAATCTCCAAACGCTTAGTTGACGCTTCACGTGACCCAAGGGCTGGCTTTTACTTTGGCCAGAGGTTAAGTATTGCCATACAACGTGGCAGTGCTGCCAGTCTCTTGGGCACATTACCAGCTGACAGCGTTGGGGAGGAGTTTTTTGACACCCTTTTATAGTTTATTCTTATTTTAGTTATTTAATTTTTTAGTTTCTTAATCCTTGTATATAGTAGATATTTTTGTTCATTAATATATTGTGATTACACCAATATTTTAAGAGCTTTCACAAATCCATTTTTTTCATTAATTCGACCTTTTGTTGCCATGATAACAGTTGAAGTCACCAAATCGTATTTCTAGAATGTCTTGGCCGCAATTGGCGGATCTTCGAATAAGGTACGTCCTCTAGCTAGCTATCTTTGTCAAACCCATAGTTGCATTCTGCTTCAATCAATGCTAAAGATGACATATGTCACTTTAATCAATGAAAGATTTAAATAATTAATAGCTTTCCGGTACTTCAAATCTAGCAGAGGAAAAGTAGGCGTTAATATGTCAATTTATAAACAAAGAAGGCGGAATGTAGGCGTGGTTAGTCGAACTTTAGTTCAGTTCATGACTAAGAATACCAGTGAAAGAGTCGGTCATTTAAAAAGTAGAAGCATGCATTCAAAATGACACATGTCTCTCTGGCTCCAAGGACACAACTTCTTATTATTTCCCAGCCATCTCTCCTCTTCCTGCGTTACCAAAAGTTCCTCTCAAACAGTCAAAGGAGACAGACGAACGTTTCAATTTCCGCGGTAACCATTGATTTTACCATTTTATTGAATTTTTCATCCCACATTTTTTCACGTACAACACGAATTCGATGTTCAACTTACGTGACGAGATTTTTTATAGAACTCACTTGTTGAAATCTAATTGAAATGTTTAGTCAAATAGCAAGTTTTTAAGACTTATTGTGTTATACAAAATAATGTCGTACTACAAAAATATTAAAAACAAAACTAGTTGACAGTTATATTAATGAAATTTAAAAAAAAGTGCGTTTTGACGCTTTATCATAGTTTTAAACAACAATGTCCATGAAGTATTACTATTAAACCAAATTACTTAAAATTATACAGACGATATGATTTAATAATAATCTCCAATTAATGGATTTAATATTTACTTTGATTCACTAGTGGTGTACCTCTAATTACCCTTTCGGGAAAACCAGGCGTGATCTTATGACGTTATTAAGCCAACATAAATTGGTTAAATTTTTACCCCAACTATATCTCCTTTCATGTACCCGGCATCACACAAATCGCATTATGTAAGTCATTAAAATAATTACAAAGTAAAGCAATTCTCCGAACATATTAAAACTACCCGTACCTGATTAATTCGATTGCCGGCCATTGGAACAGCCAGTCTCCCGGATTATCACAAGTGTATACGTATGCTGCGTTCGCTATTTAGTTTCCAAGCATTTAAACAAATATGTGTTTATGGAAAAACAATTTAAAACACATACACATATACTTCAATTCTTGCTTTCAAATAATACAAAAATTTTAATTGTGGGGTTAAATTATTTTACACTAACATAAAGTTGTTACATATTTGTGAAAATAACAGAAATTGGAAACAAGGACTTGAACAGACTTTACGTACGTTGATACGCATTTCATTTGCAATAATGGAATTCATAACCATCGGTGTATTAAAATAAGTAAATTGAACAATGTCATTAATAAATTAATAAGATTTTCTGTGATCGTGGAAATATTATCAACAGGCATCGAGTATTTTTGTTGGAATACTAGCGGGTGTTCGTGTCTCTGTCTGCGATATAGGATGAAATATATACCCTATATCCTTCTTTAGATCTCATCACTCCCGATGATGCTATCACCCTCCTCCAGGAGAGTAGCAAAGAGACTAGCACTCTTAAAAAGTTCAGACACAAACCGCCGTCTTTCCGACCTCGCCGTCGAGGTCCGTCGCGACGTCCCGATCCATGCCCTCCCCGACCCTCGCTCGAGCCAGCCCGCGATGCTGTGCCAGTAGTTTTAAATCAGCCCCTAAATAATGATATCATTCAGATCCAGCCTGTCCCCATGCAGTCTTCCCCCAGCGACGCCCTGAGCCGAGGCTCGTAACCCACAGGGGGTGCCCTTAGCGTGTAGTCGCTTAGTTTGTAAGTTTTTTATGTCCTGGCTGAAGGCCTTACTCTTAAGGCACCCACAGGATAGTCCGGTTAAGCAGACGACAACCTCCTAGGCTGAACTGCGAGATGCCACTCCAAAAAAAAAAAAAAAATTTTGATCTCAGGCTACATATGTCTTTCAGTTTGATCGTTGCAGTACTTACTGTGAATGTCTATCGGATTTATACTAATAGAAAAGAATGGATTACACTCTTCCTAGATTTATTTACGCATAACAACTGATAATATATTTTCTTGATGAGTTTATTGAACCCACAACTTCCTCCATGAACAAGCAAAACACTACTCTCTCATACCACAAAATAAAAGGAAATAAAATAGGTAACAACAAGATTTACAGACACTCAACCTACATTTATAGGGTTCCGTAATAAAACAAAGGAACATTAGTAGAAACCTATTTGGTGATAACTTTGTTTGCCATTACGAAAGTGAAGTTAATCAACCGTTGTAGTTCAAAGTATCTTTAAGACAGTTTTCTGTAATAAAACGTGACATCTAAACTAGTGCCTAAATAAAACTGCGCTGTGAGACTCTCAATGCTCGGTTCAACGATGAAAGTGCAAAATTCAACGTGCTTTATTATTTAGGCATTCATTTAAGTAGCACTCTGGTGAAAACAGACATTAGAGACGCTACAACCCTTTACATTTATAGGCGTCTTACGACTAGTACTATAATTTAAGTTAAGCCATAATCTTTGTCTTGACAAATATCATAAACTTTGACAGCAGCAATTGAGAGCCTATCGTGAAGTAATAAAGGTCATATTCCTCAGTTAAAACTAAATTCTACTTAATGTACCTGCAAAACATTTATAGGAAATCTATAAGGTATTCTTTAGTATCAAAAAAAGGCATTCATTGACATTTGAATAGTATGAAAACTGCGATCACGCTCATTTCAAATATTTCAACTTTATCTTTAAAACTATCGATTTACTAACAAAGCTTTGTCAAAGACAATCATTTTACGGGAAATAATCAGAGCAATTTTCTTTTCCGACTTAAATATTCAACCCTTTTTTTGCTATTTAAAACTCGTGGTAAATTCCACGTATTTTTCTTTACGTATTCTCTTTTGCTAAAAAAACCTATTGGAACGTAAAAAAAGTGCAGCAAAATTGGCAGCATCGATGTTTTGAGCTTGAATACAAAAACGAGTTGGATCAAAAGTTTTGCGAGGGTATAAATACGTAGTGGAATTCAGATGGCTCTCCTAGTTACTTACAAATGTAAATGTACTTGAAAACGTTCCAAAATTTTCGTATCGAAACATTACTTGAATGAATACATCATCATCATCATTTCAGCCCAAAAGACGTCCACTGCTGGACATAGGCGTCCCCCAAGTGTCGTCACATTGACATAACATGGGGGGTTTTGCCATAATCGCCACGCTTGGCAGGCGGGTTGGCGATTGCAGTACGGTTGTTACAAAAGCACAGAGAACGCTGCTGCCCATTCTCTGGCAAGTCCCTTAGTCGCCTCTTACGACACCCACGGGAAGAAATGGGATGGTGCTATTCTTTACGTCCGACACCATACAGAACAAATGAATACGAATATCCGAAACTATTTTTGGGTTTAAACATTCGACATGCTGCAGGGGATTTGAAAGTTTATAAGGTGAGGTCGGTATTACAGCAGGTAATAAACAATATAAGTTTTTAAACTGACATGGTCACTAACACTATCAATAACACTTGCAACGGGATATTTACACTTAAACACCCACCAGCAATAACTTCAATTAATCCGTGATCATGGCGTTTGTAACAGCGCCGAAATATCGGGAACTCCAAACAAATAATAAACATGGTAAATATCCAGTTGCAAGTGTTATTGATACGTAATAAACGGTCAAGCTTATTCGTATCAGGACATTGAATCTGAAATCTATTTTGATCCAAAATTAAAAGAAGCTAATTCAAATTAGGTTGATCAACACTTTTGATCGTCATAATTGTAAAACATAATCCTTTTTTTTAAATGGCCTTCGCCATTTCTTAGTGTTTCAGCTGGTAAAAGAACTGGCGGAAGAAACTGACTAGTTACTCATCTTTCTGTTAGGTTAGAAGAACAAACTTACTACGATTCGGGTGAAGAACTTTTTCGAATGTAGTAGGTGTCCAGGTAAATTCAGATAATAATTTATTTTCTTTCTTTTAGCCTATTTTATGCAAATGTAGTTCGTATTATGCGAACAACTAGGGCAGTTTTCGATAATAGTCACGGAGCAGACGGCCTATTGCGGCTCCACCAATCTCTATAAATGCGACCCATAGCTAATATTGATCCCACACAAGACCTAAGCATACTGCCAAATATTATCTAAAACAATCTACCTTAATTACTGCGCACATAATGTGCCAGTTTAGTAGGACATTTTCTTGAACACAAAGTACCAAATTCGAAGGACCATTAAAGCTATACACTTAAGGTAAAATGTAATCGTTCCTTTACATTACGATGTTTGCTATACCGGCGAACCGTTATTGAGAACGAGCTACAGAAATTGTCCGCAAACAAGTATCCAATTACATGGTTCCTACTAATAAGGGTAATCGGGCATTATTTCTTATGACGTCATTTATCAAGGCCAATGAACTTAGATATGATTAGGTTTTCTGTGTCAGATATTTCGAAGCTATAATAAGAGCTTCCTAAAAGGTCACGCTAAAATTAGTCTGTAATCAAAAGGGGCAACTCTGAAGAACACAAAAGAGTTCCATTATGAATTTAATAATAAAACCAAGAGAAAAAAGGCTTTGTTAATAATATAAAATCAAGAGTATTTTTCCCAAGGGCAGGCTAAGTTGTACCTAGTTCACCAGTTAAGTTTAAGCCGCATGTAATAGGAGCAAGCCTTCTGCCATTCATTGACATTGCTATTGGTTTTACAATCAATCATAAAATAATTTATAAATGCCATGAATATGAATAAAACTTAAAATACAATGACAATGGGAACATCCCCATTGAAGCTTTATCAAGTCAGATAAATATGCAGTTATTGCCCATTTCATAAATTGACATGAGATTTGACAACAGATTAACTTGAGGCTTTACCCAACGAGGGGTGAATCCAAAACAATCCCTAGCAACGAAAGTTTTGCTCTTTACAAATTCAGTATGATATTCCATCCAATTGTAATTCAGCGAATTGGAACAATGGGAAATATTATTATTTATCCAAAATTTGCAAATTTATTATAATATTATGCTTCCCAAAACTTTAGATCTACACAAATAACGTTGGTTTACTCAAATTTCTAAAAGCAATATGGCCACTTGCTGCGTTATTCACTGGAATATTTTTACCAATAAACATTTTGACGGAACATTTTGTTAGATATTTTGAGGCGGGGGACTTGATTTATTACAAATTGCTATGTAAAAAATATTATTTTACTAGCCATCGGGAATGTACAGTCACCTTTGGAAAACCTTGATTACACTCAGAACCTTGTCATGCGCTGCAAATCGACGTCAAACTTTACGATTTTATATCAATTGGCAAGTTTAAATTTAATGTGACAGAGTTCTAATGTGATCAACATTTTCTTTAGGCTAGTTTTAATCAATAAGGTACTAAATATAAGGTTTAGGTATTAGGTCACATCAATTACGTAAGCTTCTGTTGTGGTGAGGATTCTAAAGATCGAACTTATAGTCTAAAGTTTCTAACTTAATCTATGTAAGGTAGCTTAAACAGTTTAGAAGAACCTATACAAACGCGACTTAGTGTTACCTAAGTTGTGTTATTTTAAGTTAAACACTGCCCTTTTGCTTTAGGCTACAATATGTGAAATACTTATAATTAGCACTTGCATTGGTGAAGGAAAACATCAAGAGGAAACCATCACGCCTGAGAGATATATCTCGACGGCATGTAAAGCCAAGACAGACGCCCATGGGCAGCAAAAAACTCTGACACGAGATAAAGCAGTAACCACACGCTCAAGAATAAAGAAAAACGTATATTTTATCTATGTAATTTTTTGTAACAATCTTAAAGTAACAAAAACTGCAATGCAAAGATAGATTGCTTAGATGGATTGCATTGCATTTATTTCACTCAGAAGCAAAGTTGCAAACTATAAATATATCATCTGCAGTCTGTAAACTTGTTTGACCCTATTTTTCCCATGCATTTTTAACTCACTTTCCTTACAAAAACTGCCACCTTTAACCGATCAAAACACATTAAATTCCTTCCAGAAAAGAGCACCAAATATTATCCAAAAACGGTCAATCAGAACCTTCAATTTGTGACACGGTAACCGAAAACTGTCAGCACCCGTCATACCCGCCCGATGGAAATCCCTTCGACACTTTAATCCCCGCATAAAAGTGCTTTTTCACAGAGAAATAACGGTTTTATACAAGAGTTATTATAGTCGGATCGCTCAAGCGTCCTTATATTAAAATTATGAATGAAACTACCCATTCATTCTTGTAGAGTGGAGATAAAACTGTCCTGTTCTATATACTCTGTTCTTCGTTGAAAATATTGCAAAGTGCTGTTTGTTGTCGTGTTAGTAAACATCATTTTATTTCTAGAGTGGTAAACAAATCTATAAAACTAAGAAATCTTCGGATATTTCATGATAAACTAAAGATCTCGTAAATGGATATTTTTTGAGATACTGATCTTGAATTATAAACACAGGTATTTAAATATACATAGATTTAGTATTGTATTCTCGTTCTATCAGTCCTGCGTTGAATGTTACAAACAAACTTCCTTAATCCCGCTTTTATACCTGCCCTTTCCATTATCATATCATTAGCACTGGCTTTGTAATTTATTTTAAAAATTAACAATAATAACAATATGGATTTCACCTCCTAATTCTTCAGGTACCTAAACTTACAAATTAAAAGGACCAACATCCGCGCATTATGCTATCTATCATATTTGAAAATGTTTATAAAAAATAATGTTACAAACTGCTAGGTAACTTAACTATTACCTAATCTAGAGTAGTGTGATTTGCACCTTGAAAAACACTTAACTGACACTTAACCTTAAAGTTCAAATCCTCAACACAACAGAAGCCATACAATCACAAACAGACTCACCACGTCAATGATCTGCTGCAGCGTGAGGCCGAACCTGACCTCCAGCGGTTCGCTTTCGTTGGCCACCGGTCGCTCCAACGTGTTGTAGTTCGCCAGAAGTGCGTTCAGGAGACGCTTTTCGTGGGGACCTTGCTCCGATACTGTGGGTGGATAAGAAAGGTTATGTGTTAGTCGACAGGACAATAGTTGACGAAACAATTAAAAAATCAAAGCAAAGGGAGGTGGAAGGAGGGTACCTTTGCCTAGCAGAGAAAATGAAACTGAAAGTTTTAGGTTAGTTAGATTGGTGGGCTGTAATCCACCACGTGGGTGGTGGAGGGTTAGTGGATGTCACGTGTCTTCGAATCCATAAATTATGGAGGGTATACGGACAGATCAACAATGTGATTGACAGAGCGGAGTTAAAAGACAGGGCGACAGTTAAAATTATACAATGAAACAATGGGGTAATGGAATTTAGAAGTTATTCTATGTTGAAGATCTAGATTTTCTACACTTCTGTGTAGAAGATTTCATCAGAAGTTGGAGGTTAATCATAATAATCAAGCAGAAAAAGGACATTTTGACTTTAAAGCCAAATGGGAACTGAAAGGACTCAATAAAGGAACATCAAAGGCGTTCTAAGTTGGAATGAAGGAAAGGAATTAGTTGTAGATTAAAAGAAAATTAACACAAATTATGATTGACTTGAAGTATTAAGTATTTTCAAGCCGAAATGTTTAAAGAAACACGATCAAATGGAATCAGAAACATAAAGTAAGATTTCTATTTAATAACGTTTAACATTAAAGCGATCCGTTGATGTGACCTGAGGTGTGTTGATACCGTAATTTTAACCTTAAATCCTTTGTTTTTAACCTATTTTTACTTACACATTCCTAGAAAAGATTCAACATTGAAACCTAAGTCCCATAATACGGCTGAATCTTCTTGTAACTGGAATACAAACATGTTTATGGAGATATCTTGCGCAAATATATTCAGGGCATGTGTATATTGTCATAAATATGTATCAAGAATTCGTCGACACTTCCTACAATAGTTGTATGTATCACAATCCCGGAAAAACTTCTTATTTTCTATCAATATACGACAGCATTGCTTCCTGTGATACAATTGTATAGGAGGAGTTGAATAGGAGACGAGGAACTTTTATTTATACGAAGAAATAATCCTATATCTCCATATTGATCGAAAGAAAGCAAAGTAATAAAAAGAAACTGCAGAGCGATACCATAGATAAAGATCATTACGATAAATCCAGCGGTTAGGAGAGTCAATGAAATAAATAATTCTTAAAGACTTTGACTTCTCAACACATTCATCTCGTTCAACTTAGTCGATATTATGTTAAATTAATTTTATGACTTCGCTCTGGACACTATCCATCAGCGAAGTTTGCATTCCACCGAATTCACCGAATTGCAAATATAATCAGAGAATGTAATCAGATTGAAGACGTGCAACATTTGCTGATGGAATGTGTCCGCAACAGGCGCGAGAGGGAGTCACTTTTGAGAGGGAGTCTCTTTTTATTACAATCAATTTTATCCCAACCAACTTCAGAAGGTGCCAAAAAGCTATGTCATTTAATAACAGTCCTTCATCAGTGACTTCTATGTTTACCCCAAGTGTTTATATAATTGTTAAACTGGTTAGTATATAGTATATGTTATTTTATCATAGTTTGTGTTATTTATAATATTTATTGTAACAATGGTAAAAGGTACGATGGGGTTGACATATCTGTTTAGATAGAAACCCCAAAACAAATAAAGAGAAAAAAAAAACACATTCATCTGACGTCTCAACTAAGTGCATAGAGGTAGAACAAATCTTTGAACCAAAAGCGCCCAATAACTTACGAGACGAAAAGAATTAAGAGGAAAACACACCATAATTTTTCACAACAAATTGGACAAATCCCTATAGTTCAGCGGCCGAGAACTACGTACTGTACGTTACATCTGCCACAAGAATAACGACTGGATAAGCCTGTCTACGCACCTGAATCTTTCGAAACCACAAAGTGACCTTAATATCGAGGGTATAAAGTCCATTTTTGCTGTACAGAAGTGGCTTACAAGAGTCCGGCTCGGAGGATCAGCAATAAACACTCATTTTAGGGGCTTACAATGCTCTTATACGTGATGTATGGAAGCCAGAGTGTGACAAGTATAACGCGCTCGTACGCCCGGATTAGTGCGTTAGAAAGGGATAGTTGTAAGTGCTCGGTTGCGCGCGAAATCAGGTAATTTATTTTCTTTGGTATCTCCAGGCCTCGGGAGGATTTCAGAATGGTCTAATAGTTTTTTGACCAGTATATATCTTGTTCGTTCTCACATTAGTTTGCTTTAGACTGGATTGGGAATGCTCAAAGCAATAGAAATCCTTTTACTTGGTATTTAGTTTGGGAGATTTCTTAAATCCAAATTATTCACAACTTCAGTAGTGAATGCTTAGAAAATTGGAAAGTCCTACATGGTCCGTTACATAAGAAATATTTCATGGTGGTAACGCCAACACTGATTAGATAGATTCACTCTTATAATATGAGGCAGTTTGTATTTCCCGCTCCTTTTCCCAATCTCCACATGCAGTGCTTTTAGCATCATTCAGGAACGTGAACATGAGAACGAGAGCTGACAGTTCAACGAAGAAATTACACATGGATGCACGTGTGTAACGGATATTGCGAACCACGCCCGCACCGCATGACGAGTCTTTCGTCTGACCATCCGCGAAGAGAAGAGGATCATCTCGAGCCTTTCTCTGCAGTATTAAATACGTTCCCGCTCCGCCAAACGCACCCTTGTGTTTGATTACCCAGTGTAATAAGAACTTAAACTGTATTCAAATATTGGTCGCGCGACCCGCGTAGTGATAAGCTGCTGTGTGACAGTTCGAAGGAGATTGGATTCCCGCTGGCCGGCCCCTGGTAAGTGCTGCATGTCCTTTCTCTTCCTCTCTTTCCCGCCTCGACTTTTGTCACTGCTGATTCACTGTAACTAACACGTCCGCTCGTATCGAAGGTTGGTTCTGATACTTTTCAGGACCGAATTAGTGTTGGCGTGACCATATTTGTGGTCCTTCGAGCCGGATTTCTGATCCTTTTAAATTCTGGAACCTTCCAGCCGCCCTTATTAGGATATAATAGGCCCTAATAGGAGAAACATTCATAAATCTACCCCATTGTAGAATACCGCGTAGATCAACATTGCGTTGATCTTTCTCATAAATAAGTGTTTACTCATCTAGATAAACATATTAACTATCCATTTAATCTTTATTTCAGTACCTAAATAACGCTAACTTTGGATAAATTCGAGTTTTAATTTCGTACTTTTTTTTATATTAATCTACCCTCAAATTAAATTTTTATCTTGCCGTGTAGTATGAAATATTAAAAAGGTTGTAAAAGTTCGCCATATTTGATTTGACATTCATATTTATTCGGTCGTTCATTCGTTAATTGGCTCACTTTGAAGTTGTTCATGCATTCTAGTTCACTATTAACCGAACAAAGTAGGTCGTAGTAGGAAGCCATTCTCCGCTTATTCTTTACTCAAAATAGTAACCTACTTAATTTCATCGTATTATTGTAGTTCATTCAGATACTTGTTACAATAGATTGAACTTATAGACTTCGTCATGCCTAAACAAGCTAAGAAAACTTGTGATTCAGGTTCTGATTATGACGATGCAGAAGATGCACGGTTACTTACGTTGCAAGCTAAACGCGAAGCTATCTTTGAAATTTTTCAAAAGATTTACGATCTTTCTTCGAACACCGATCTAAGGGAAAGTTTTCTTGACGAATCCTCACAAATAGATTCATTGCACGATGAATTCAAACGGGTGCTGGACGAATATAACGATCGCTTATTGACATCTAACCCATCCGCTAAGCCTGACTATAAGAGTCTCATGGCTATTGAGTCTCTGTATGGTAGGATAAAGCGAGTGCAGTCACAATGCTCGCCACATAGCGATAGTGTTCCGAACAAGTCTAAACCTAGACTCCCGCCGATTGAATTAGTCCAGTTTTCTGGTGACATTCGCTCATGGCCACTATTTTATGCCAGTTTTAAATCGACCGTACACGATAATCCATCTCTCACTGATGCCGATAGATTGTATTACCTATTGGGGAAGTTAACCGGTAAGGCCCAGTCTGTGTGCGCCGGGATATCTCCATGTCCGGAAAATTATAGTCTGTTGTTACAAGCGCTCATTGATAAGTACGACGATAAGCGTATGTTGGTTTCTACGTATATAAATCAAATGTTTGAATTCAAGAGTTTCCAATGCGCTTCAGCAAACAACTTTGATTTGTTTACTGAGAGATTTAGCAGCGCAGTCGCCGCTTTAAAGAACCTTAAAATGGATAACCTTACTGATTTAATTCTGATTCATATCGCCTTACAGAAGATAGACCCTGAGACCGTCCGCGCGTTTGAAATTAAATACTCAACAAAAATGCCTACCTTTGATAACTTGGTCGAATTTATTTCAAATCGAGCCAAAGTGTTAGAACGTACTGAGCCAACTTCTTCAACCAATAAGCGTCCGGTTAGCTCTAATCGGCGTTTAAATACCGCTTCGCCGCCGAAGTGTCAAACATATTTAAGCACAACGGTTGAATCCGCGTGCAAGTGCTTATGCGCTAATATTGTGCATCAACATTTATTCAAGTGCGCCGATTTTAATGGAATGACTCCACAACAGCGTTATAAGTGTGTGAAGGATAACAATGCGTGTATAAACTGTCTTAGCTTAAAACATCGAGTCGCTAATTGCTCGTCTAAGTCAAATTGTCGCGTTTGCAAATTAAATCACCACACATTGTTACACTTCAACGAGTCATGTACCGCGCGCCCTGAGCACTCTGCACAAGCCGCTCCCGCTAATCAGCTGGTCGAGCTCACCGCTGCGGCGCCCCCCGCCTGTGCGCCCGCACATACTTCTCCGAACCTAGCCGCATCTACGGCACGGTCAGATGTTACGATGTGTGCATCTGTTGATTCCCGAGCGTATCAGTGTTCGAGTAATGCACTCACACATAACAAGCAGTCCACGACTGTTCTGTTATCAACCGCTCAAGTCGTTGCCTACGATTCTAAAGGGAATCCACATATTATTCGCGCGCTTTTAGATTCCGCCTCACAAAGCGATTTTATCACTAACGAGTGTTGTGAGCGTTTAGGTATTCAACCTCAAAACATGAACCGTATTGTCGTAAAGGGGTTCGGTGGGGCTGAGAAGGTAGTTAACACTAGTCCGATTAATATTAAATTATATTCGCGATTCGACAGCAAAATTAAATTTGATATTTCGCTACTTGTTGTTGATCAGATAACGGACTTACTGCCTACCTCTTTGATAAATACCAGTGATTTATCACATCTACATAATTTACCGCTAGCCGACGAATCATATGGTGTGCCTAGTAAAATAGATGCTTTAATAGGTGCTTCTCTTTTCCCGCATTTACTTGTCCCCGACTTTGTCCACAATTGTGACACGTCGGTGCCGCGCGCTTTGCGTACTGTTTTCGGCTACGTAATTATGGGCTCCGCGCCTACGTTACCTATGCATCAAACCGCCCAGGTCCTGACATGTTGCGTCGCTCAGGAGCCTGTCGCTATTGACTCATTAGTCAGGCGTTTTTGGGAGCTCGAAGAGCTTCCCTCCGCACCGCCCATTCAACACCCCTTTGATGTTGAGTGTGAATTATTTTATAAGTCCACTACAACCCGCGATCCCGTTAGTGGTAGGTACACTGTAGCACTGCCATTCAACGAGGATGTTTATTCCCTTGGGAATTCCTTTGATAATGCCCGCAAGCGTTTCATATGCCTCGAAAGAAAGCTAGAAGCCTCGCCTAAACTTAGGTCTGCGTATGATGACGTAATAAAGGATTATCTTGCGAAAGATTACGTTTCTCCTGCGTTCTACGATCCCCGCGACCCAACACCCATATACGTCATACCGCATCACGGGGTCGTGCGCGAAGATAAGACAACGACTAAGCTGCGCGTGGTTCTAGACGCCAGCGCGTCTACTTCTGGTGGCCGGCAATCATTGAATGATATTCTGCACTCAGGTCCGAATATACAAGGCGACTTGTTTACCATATTATTAAATTTCCGCTTACACGCCATCGCATTGACCGCGGACTGTCGCCAGCAGTTCTTACAGATTATCATGCGCGAAGCTGACCGTCGTTATCAATGTTTTCTCTATCGCTTTACTCCACAAGACCCACTACAGTTGTATAGGTTTAACCGCGTCTGCTTCGGTTTAAAATCAAGTCCCTACCATGCATTGCGCACTGTGAGACGGTTAGTCGAAGATGATGGCGCGCGCTATCCTCTCGCCAGCAAATTCGCGTCTACGTCGCTTTTCATGGACGATCTCGCCTTCTCGATTCCCACGGAGCAAGAAGCGATATCTGCGTCACGACAGTTGATTGACCTATTCAAAGGAGCTCAGTGGGATCTCGTAAAATGGAACAGTAATAGTCGTGCTGTACTAGATATTCTTCCCGCATCGCACAAACTCCCTACGGAGGTTGAGTTTGATAAGACCATGCAGCATAAAATACTAGGCCTGCATTGGTGTATTGATGATGACGTATTTTATTTTAAAATTACGGTTCCCGCAGATGTGAAAAGCACTAAGCGCTCCATCCTTTCTACAGTCGCCCGACTGTGGGATATAATGGGCTTCGTGGCCCCCGCAGTCGTGTATGCGAAACTACTCATCCAACAGCTTTGGCGTCTTAATTTCGATTGGGATGACACCCCACCGCTACACATTGTTAAAATGTGGAAACAGTTCTGCGGGGAGTTACCGGCTCTTAACAATATACGCATTCCGCGTCATGTAGGCGTCTCTAATAACTGCACGCTCACTCTTCTATCCTTTTCGGACGCAAGTGAACATGCCTACGGTGCCGTTGTGTACGCCCATGTGACCGCCGCCTCTGGTAACACTGTCCAGCTTGTTTGCGCAAAGTCCAAAGTCGCTCCTACCAAGCCTCTGTCTATAGCACGCTTAGAGCTCTGCGGTGCGCTTCTCATGTCCAAACTGCTACGCATAGTTTATGAAAATTACTCGCATCACCTTCCAATCAAGGTATTCGCTTTCACTGACTCTAAGGTCGTGTTATATTGGATCAAAAGTTCGCCACGTCGGTGGCAAACCTTTGTAGCAAACCGCGTTGTTCAGATTACGGAAAACATCTCTGCTGACAACTTCTACCACGTCGCGGGGACTGAAAATCCCGCAGACGTTCTTTCACGTGGCATTACGCCTCAGAAATTAACCACGCACCCTCTGTGGCTCCACGGGCCGCAGTGGGCTACATTGGATCCGTCTGAGTGGCCTCTCAAGCCTCTTGACGACCAATTTATTCCGCCTACTGTTGAACAAAAGGTTCTTACACACGCTGTGTACTCGCCTGTAAAGCATTGTGCTTTATATGATCTCGCTAACCGCACCTCCTCATGGAGTAAAGCCCTTCGTATAACTGTATACGTTTGTAAATTCGCAAACTTGTTACCCCGCCGCGACACTATCGCTGTGTCCGCGGATGAATTGAATTTCGCTGAAAATAAACTTCTTCGCGCCCTGCAAAGGCAACACTTTGCAGAGGATTATTCTAAAATTAAAAATAATCAATCTTGTTCGCACCTTCTCAACCGCTTGAGGCCCTTCATTGAAAACGGTCTGATGCTCGTAGGAGGTCGACTCGTTAACTCCGCGCTGGACTATGCTCAAAAGCATCCAGTTATCTTACCGCGCAGTGATCCTGTCGTAAACTTGATCATTGATTTCTATCATGTTAAGTATTTACACGCAGGACCAGAATTATTGATGTCACTACTTCGACAGAAGTTCTGGATCTTGTCCGCACGCCGCATTGTGAGACAGCGCGTCCACATGTGTAATACGTGCTTTCGTTTAAGACCGCGTCCAACTTATCCGCTGATGGCCGACCTACCTGACTATCGCGCGCGTCAGGTCACTAAAGCCTTCACGCACGTAGGCTGTGACTATGCTGGTCCTCTGCCGTACGTTCCTGTGCGCCGTCGTGGCGTCCACAGTGCGAAGGCCTACCTATGCATTTTCACATGTCTTACGACTCGTGCCGTGCATGTCGAAGTCGCCACGGACCTCAGCACTCCCAGTTTTCTTGCTGCGCTGAAGAGGTTTCTCGCCCGTCGAGGACCGATTCAGATCATGTATTCTGATAATGGTACATGTTTTAAGGGGGCTAACTCTTACCTCCGCGATTTATACAAGTTTCTCAATACTGTGTATCGCCCAAAGTTGGAGGAAGAGTTCGCTGAAAGTCGGATAGCTTGGAAATTTATATGTCCCAACTCTCCACACTTCGGGGGCGCTTGGGAAAGTGTCGTGAAGGTTGTGAAAATTCATCTGTTCCGAGTCGTCGGACAGCAGCTTCTATCATACGAAGAACTCTGTACTGTTCTCACCCAAATTGAGTGTCTCCTAAACTCACGCCCGCTGACAGTACTGAGCTCCGATCCCGCAGAGCCCACGGCCCTTACGCCAAGCCATTTTTTGCATACCGCACCTCTATTTTCTTTACCCGCGCATGAAGTCAACTCTGACCCTGTCAGTTTACTTCACCGACACTCGCTACTGGACAAGTTGGTCCAGTCGTTTTGGAGTCGTTGGAAGATGGAATATCTGCACGGTCTACAGGTTAGGCAGAAGTGGAACACGCCATCGTTTCCTATCACAGCAGGAACCGTGGTTGTTGTGATGAGTGATAACTCACCGCCCCTATCCTGGCCGTTAGCTATTGTAGAGAACGTCCACCCGTCTAAAGACGGCGTCGTGCGCGTCTGTACAGTTAGAACCGCCAAGGGAACTTACCTGCGCCCGGTCGTTCGTTTGTGTCCTCTTCCAAGACAATAATTAATAAAACCCTACTTCACATTAGTTTAAGTTAGTTAGTAATACCGCATCGCTTTAGTTTGTAACGTAAGTTATTAGCTTATCCCGCTTCGCCGTGACTCCACGGAATTATGTATATCACCGCACGCATTGAGCGCTCCTAGAGTCATAGTAATATTTTTTCTCTTTCGTCTTATTTTCGCTTCTTTAATGGTGACCCATTAAGGGGGGGTGGAAATGGTAACGCCAACACTGATTAGATAGATTCACTCTTATAATATGAGGCAGTTTGTATTTCCCGCTCCTTTTCCCAATCTCCACATGCAGTGCTTTTAGCATCATTCAGGAACGTGAACATGAGAACGAGAGCGGACAGTTCAACGAAGAAATTACACATGGATGCACGTGTGTAACGGATATTGCGAACCACGCCCGCACCGCATGACGAGTCTTTCGTCTGACCATCCGCGAAGAGAAGAGGATCATCTCGAGCCTTTCTCTGCAGTATTAAATACGTTCCCGCTCCGCCAAACGCACCCTTGTGTTTGATTACCCAGTGTAATAAGAACTTAAACTGTATTCAAATATTGGTCGCGCGACCCGCGTAGTGATAAGCTGCTGTGTGACAGTTCGAAGGAGATTGGATTCCCGCTGGCCGGCCCCTGGTAAGTGCTGCATGTCCTTTCTCTTCCTCTCTTTCCCGCCTCGACTTTTGTCACTGCTGATTCACTGTAACTAACACGTCCGCTCGTATCGAAGGTTGGTTCTGATACTTTTCAGGACCGAATTAGTGTTGGCGTGACCACATGGAAAAAAACAGAGGCAGCCATAAGGACTACTGGTAGAAGTGAAAACTCAAAACAGTGATATTACCGTGTTCTTGTTTTTGAATTTTTAAATCAATTAGGCCACTATACTACGCGTCGCTACTCTACCAAAATACATCAGGAGCATGTCGGTGACGCGAACCCAAAGATTTTTGTTATAATCATCATTTCAGCCGAAAGACGTCCACTGCTGGACATAGGCCTCCCCCAACGCCACATTGACATAATCACCACGCTTGGCAGGCGGGTTGGCGATCACAGTACGATTGTTACAAAAGCACAGAAAACGCTGCTGCCCTTTCTCTGGCAAGTCCCTTAGTCGCCTCTTACGACACCCACGGGAAGATATGGAATGGTGCTATTCTTTACGTCCGACACCATACAGAACTTTGTTATAAATTGAATTTTATTACAGCACCATAATAATCGTAATGCTTAACAACATACCTAATTAACCTTAGTTTATCATCAGGTAACTTATAGTAACGTGTAAGAAAAGTATACTTAAACTCATACATCTTCCTATACTCTAAGTAAATCTTGGCTTTAAATTATTCGTGTAATATGTGTTACAAACTACGATGTAACCCTCCTTACTACGATTACATCACTAACGGGTTGTTTGATACCAGAGAGGTATACAGTTATAGGGGTGTAAGTTGGGTGTGGAGTATCATACAAGCATCAAATTAAAGTAGTTTCAACAAGGCGAAACTTGAACGTATGGAGGTGCATCCTGGGCGGTCTGCCTGCTAACACTTTGCTATTTGGCTTTTATTTTAACTAAGTTGAAAAATAAGGCGTTTGGTAAGCTGCCAGGGCTGCGGGACTGTTCGGAAGAGATACCGAGGCCCTGGAACACAAAGGGCTAAAAAGGAACATGGATGGGATTTAGTCAGTACAAGTCCGACACTCCTTTCCACTGCGCCCGGAGCAGGAGGCGTCATTTGATGATTTCCCATCTGTAAAAAACTGGTCAAGTGCGTGTCGGGCCACGCGCAGTGTATGGTTCCGTAGTTTTTATAACAGCCAAGTGCGGGTCGTATTCGCTGACTGATAGTTTCGTAGCATGCTCTAACTAAAAACCAAACATGACTACCTACCTAATTTGACTTCCTATACAAACAACAACAACAACTATTTTTTTTATACAAAACCTATTTAGGAATGAAACAGCGCGATACAACTGACGCTTAGCGCCATCGATCGACATTTCTATGGAGTTGTTCGAAATTTTCGAGTCAAATACAATTGGTCGACTATAATCCAAAAACTTGTAAAGCCCACTTAAGTGTGATAGTTTTCCTTTAAACTTCTTTATATATAAATACCACTGCCGTGACATTTGTATTTCTAACTACAACCGTTTAGTCTGTAGAGGGGCGGGACACTTGACCCTAACAAAAATTGGTACTTTAAAGCTTGATAAGTCACGAACGGTTTACTTAATCAAAAAACGATCTTCACAAATCCGTAATCTTTTTAAAAGACCTATTCAACGATATGCCACACTATGGGCAGGACGAAAAAAAAAATATCATCTCCACTTTACATGTAGGGAGGTACCCTAAATAATAGTTTTTTCAAAATTTTATTTTACCACTTTTTCTGCTTCATTAACATGTATACTCATGCCAAATTACAACTTTCTAGTACCTATAGTTTTTGAGCTAAACCGCGGAAAGACAGACAGACAGACGGACATGGCGAAACTATAAGGGTTCCTTGTTGACTACGGAACCCTAAAAAGGGGCTTTGGTAAGGGGATATTAAAATTATGATCTATCTTAAATTTACTCTTTCACTTACTGACAGAACAAGAGCCCAAAACGATGTGACTGCGTCTACTAGAATATGCATGGAATGTTGCAAATAACATTTAACGAAAGACAGTACAAAAGATTTTCGTAAATTCATCCCATAATCGGGTTAGAAAGAGGTGAAAGTTTATGAGGAATTTATCATTTTTGGCGGTGAATAAAGCCAGATACATTCAATTAACAAACCACACAATTCACTACTTACATCAATCACCAAAGAGTTCCCGACAAAAAGTGTTTATAAAAACTGAAATCCCTAGTTCAGGCTTAAAACTAGCACGTAAGCAGCTAAACTCTCTATCTACGTGCCACCCGACGGACGTGCGGTTTGGGACGAGCCGTATAGGAGATAGGTTAAAAGATCCACTGCAAGATGTAATACTAAGTCTAGGCACACGGTGACTAGCATTTTAGTAAAACATCGTTCCATCATAGATGGTTTGATTCGAGAATGTTATATTGTAGAATACTTCAGTTGTAGGCTGTTTTATAAATAAATAATTTAAAAAGGCTTTATTTTTTCTTAAAAACATAAAATACAAAATATAAAACTTCTTAAGATTAATTAACGACCCCTCTTTGGGTCCGCTGAGCGGCAATTTGCCGCAGCAGCGGAGTTTCTCCCCGGCGTATTGCCTCCGCGCGCCATTCGTGCAGGCGCGCGAGGTCTTTCGCCTCCAGATCGCATGACGGCAATCCGGCCAAGAGGCTCGCCGCCTCGCCGGAGATCGTGCGGTACCCCCGGACTAGCCTAACGGCACTCTGACACTCCCTTTCGCTTCGCCCAGAGCAGGAGGGAGATTTATTTGATGATTTCCAATACAGAAAAAAGTATCCCCCAAAAGTACCCCTCTTTGGGTAAAGGTCTCCTCCATTTATTGCCACTTCTTTCAGTCTCCGGCTATGGTAGGTAAGCCAGTTTTGCCTCGCCGTTTTATTAATTTGATCTGCCATTCTCTCGAGGCCGACCATGCTTCTTTTTCCTTTTAGTCTAAACCATATGGCCCATGGCCATATCTCGGGCCATTTTTCTCGTGTCTTTTGCAATGGTCTAATGCATCCAATACTGTGTCATAAAATAACAAGGTCTGTTTAAGTTTAAATTGGCAAAGAGAGAAGGTTGGGCAGATGAGAGAGATGAATAGCTATTCCATGAGGTCAGCTTCCAGTTTAACCACTGAATACCAGTATTTTATTAACAACTTCCTTTCTGACCCCCACGGGCCAGTTACTGGGTAACACAATACCCCTGCTGATATGGAAGGAAGTAGAAACGTTTTTCCTACTCCTCCGCTATTCTTTTCTGGTTAATTTCCTTGCGGGATCCAAGACAGTTAAATTGTTTCTCTGGGACTTCATTGTCTCTGCGCTTTTCTGGTAATCGCCACTGGTGGTTCTGGCTTACAGGAGATGCAGTAGTTTGGGAATAGGGTGACGGGCAAGTCCCAAAAAAAAGTACCCATTGGTAAGATTTATGGTCAAACTTCCAGATGTAAACTACTTATATCTGTAGCATATTGACGCTTATTTCCTATATGACGCGCACTATACTTTCTGCACTCCATCTTATATAGTGACGGTACCTAATCCATTCAGGGATTAGCGGTTCTAGCCACCCTCGTAAAGTTACGGTTTACCTCGCCGGTATCGAATGACTAGTTGCTAAATTACAGCTTGGAGTGACGGCCATTTTGGTGGAGAACACCTTTTGAGGTTATGAGCGATTTTGGCGTGTAGATGGATGGAAGATTAAAATCAGATGATGCATATTTTAAATATATTTTTAGTATATAGGGTTTTGTTTTTTTCTTGTAGGAAATTAAAAAGTTATATTTTCGTGGGATAAATGAAAAACTTTTTCTATTGCTTAATTTGAGATTTAGCCAAATCGGTAAGGATTAATAATGGACTGGCTGCGGACCCAAGACTTTACCGATTAGAGTCCAGTATTAGCAACTAGATTCCTAGATTCCATATCTTCCCGTGGGTGTCGTAAGAGGCGACTAAGGTACTCGCCAGAGAATGGGCAGCAGCGTTCTCTGTGCCTTTGTAACAACCGTACTGCGATCGCCAACCCAAGCGTGGCGATTATGGCAAAACCCCCCAAAATGTCAATGTTACTTGGGGGAGACCTATGTCCAGCAGTGGACGTCTTTTGGGCTGAAATGAAAATTATTATGATTAGCAACTAGTGCGCTTTTTGCCCGAAACGTTTTCAGCAAAACTCGATGTTATAAATTTTGGTAAGTACAGTTTTCAGAATCAAAAATCGTAAACATTGTTGTATACCATCGATCTGCACCTAATTTACATATTTGTGTACGAGGCGCAAAATTCACTTTTTACGCTCCGTCGTATATTGTATTACGCATTTTATTATTCAATTGCCAAGTTTTGTTGGGGTTGGCAACTGACAGAGTGGTGTTAAGTACACTCGGGCCAATATAAATGTCAGCCACGGAGTCGAAATTTTGAAATAATTTCATAAATATTTCTGTAAAAAGCGGTAAAGTTAATTTGCCTGTGGAAACGGACGGAAATATGAACCTTTTTTGTCACCAATGTTTTGTTTTATAGGTAAGAGTATATTTTGTTTATTGAGTAAAGTTGCTTTCTTTACTTCCGTTTACTTAATATTAAAGACTTATTCTTTTAATTTGCTGAAGTAAGATTAATTAGAGATTAATTTAAGAAATAAGGAATAATGTACATGACATTAATCCTTATTAAGAATGAAAATTGCTATAAGGAAAAAAATACTATCCCTGTTAATACATTTTCCATTTGCATTCAATACAGGCTCGTAGGCATTACAAACACGCGCCATGATAAGTAATACTTTAATTAAAAAGAGAACTTCCAATTAATTAATCATTCAACATTAAAACCCACACATCAAAACTCATAACCCCCAAACTTTTTCTTAAAAACAAGATGGCCACCTGTCAAACAACAATTTCCCGCCAAAACTCATTATTCCCCAAATAATCGCGTTACGCAGCTAGTTAGCAACGGGGCTGTAACTAGAAACTCAGTTGGCAATCATCGTAATCTAATCCCCTCAGAAACAAAGGCATTGTCTGCGCAATTTATTTGTACCCGAGTACCCGACCCTCGAAATTACTTGAAATTTTGAAGGCAGTAATAAGATGTGTGTACCGTCGCGTGAATGGGGGGTGTATGTTGTGAATAGTAGCGATAAAGCTTAGGAATGTAACACTGTTCTGTTCTGCAGAGTAATACTCGTATAGTTCATGATTTTCCTTTGTAAGCGCATGTATCCTCGTAAGCTGTTGTGGGATAGTTGTTCCAGTTTATTTTTGTGGTGAAGTCGAATAAGTACGGTATGATACCATACATTGATATGGACTTGAGCTATTATTGTGAAAAATAACTATATAATTTAATACTCAATCATATTTGTGTTGAACCGGTTTTGTTGTAAAAGATTCATTTGGCTCACTTCATGTTAGTTGAATCCAAAAAGCCTATAATAAATGATTAACCTGATCTCAAAATACTGTGTAAAGTTCACAGAGAATTGAAAGCCACTTTTCATTCGAACAAAGGGATTCGTGTCACAACTTTTCGACCGTCAAAAGCCGCTATTCATGCCCTCGAATCAAAGAGTAATATAGCCGTTTAATCCTGATACGGTAAGTACCTGGCACCTTGCCCACGAGTGCCATATAGCCTCGTGGCTTGTGGCTCGATGGCTCGGTCCCTCAGTTGTCTCTTATCCCCCTCTTAGGACTCTCGCGGGAACTTGAGCTACTCGCACGAGATTTGTTGAGCTAAAGTGAGCTCTTTACGTTCTCTTCAAGCACTTTTGGATTGAAAAATTGACGCGCAGTCAAATGTTGACTGTTTGCAGTCTAGATAGGTATTGAATAAAGTCTGGATTTTGGGTGGGTGGGGTTGCCTGGATAAGGATTTTATAAAATACGTACGTAAGTTAACTTGACCATCGAGTGGGTACGCAAACCACATATTACAAATAACCTATACAGTTTAATTTAATTTAGTTAAATTCAGTTTAGTTTAATCCAAGTGTTGAGAAGTCTGTACGAAAACGCCACAATGACCGTCCAAACCCAGAACCAGCTAACAGGGGGTATCCCATTGCGTCGGGGAGTGAGGCAAGGGGACGTAATCTCCCCGAAATTGTTCGCCAACGCACTGGAGGATGCGTTTAAGACGCTGAACTGGGAAGGACGTGGCATTAACATTAACGGCGAGTACATCTCACACTTGAGATTTGCAGATGACATCGTCATACTGGCTGAATCGCTGCACGACTTGCAGCAGATGCTGAATGGCCTAGTTGATTCTTCACTACGCATTGGTCTCGGGGTGAACTTGGACAAAACGCTGGTTATGTTCAACGAACACGTCACCCCAGGACCTATTGTTGTCAATGGCGCTCCTCTCAAGGTTGTTCAAGAATATGTTTACCTCGGGCAAATTCTGCAGTTTGGTAAGAACAACTTTGAGAGAGGGGCTAACAGAAGAATTCAGCTGGGCTGGGCAGCGTTTGGGAAGCTTCGTCGGGTCTTCTCGTCGCGTATTCCACAGAGCCTAAAGACTAAGGTCTTCAATCAGTGCGTCCTGCCTGTAATGACTTACGGGGCCGAAACGTGGACACTCACGGTACGGTTGGTCCATAAACTCAAGGTCACTCAGCGAGCTATGGAGCGGGCCATGCTTGGAGTCTCTTTGAGGGATCGCATCCGGAACGAGGTGATCCGACAGAGAACCAGAGTAGTCAACATAGCCCACAGAATAAGTAAGCTGAAGTGGCAATGGGCCGGCCATATTAGCCGTAGAACCGATGACCGTTGGGGCAGACGTGTTCTTGAGTGGAGGCCGCGAATCGGCAAGCGTAAGGTGGGACGCCCTCAGGCTCGGTGGAGCGATGATCTTCGCAGGGTAGCTGGTAGCAACTGGATGAGAGTTGCCGAGAATCGGGTTAACTGGCGAGCGATTGAAGAGGCCTATGTCCAGCAGTGGACTGCGGTAGGCTGATGATGGAGGCCCGTCGAAATTACTAGGAAATTACTTTGAGTAATTTATATAATCTTAACTTTCTCTCAAAACGGTAAGGAAAAACAAACGCGCACGGGGACCATACGGGGAATTACGTGGCTCTATCTATTCCACAAAGATGATGCCTGTCTCTCAGCAGAGGGAACGTTAAAAGCTGATCGGGTAATGTCTTATCAGTCTTTCTTGCCATTTTATCAAAACTCTCCAAAACCTCATCGGATAATGCTAGGCTCCTAACACCAGCAGACTTCCTAAATGAAAATCTATAAATGCGTAACTAGGATCTATAAATCCAACGTACAGTGACCTCAAAGCCTTAAAGCAAATAACGCACTTAAAAGCCGGGCTTCGGCGCTGTAAGCCAATCTGACGTGGCTCCGATAAGTCACGCCACGTCGACTGGGCTCGAAGCCTGCCCGCGGCTGTCGCTCGCATTGTCTGCCGTAATCGATGTTGTTCCTACCACTGCGAATCGTAGTGATTCTAAGCTTAAAGCCTCACTAACATATTTATAAAACATAATTCAGTCTCAGTCGTCATTAAATGATTGATGGCAATAGAACATTTTGTAAATACGTTGAACACGAAATGCATTTAGTGATCGTGTAATTTGGTCTAAATACTCTGTAGAAGTTTGTAAAAGGACTTTTGGTTGCTTTTTCCACATGTCATGCATGCCGAATCTTAGTGGCATTTTAAAGATGGTTTTGGTGTAAACAGACTTGTAAAAAATTTACGTCGTATTTTATGGGACTTGTAAACCATAGCCGTTTGAAAGCCTATTTTATTGATCATCGCCATGTTTTTAAACGCTTATTCTTACAAAAAGATAAAAACATAAAAGATTGTTTACATTTTCATCTCATAAAAAGAGAGCTCGCATCTTGAATGGAGATTTCATATCCTTTTAAACGTTAAAACTCAAGGAGCTTAGAACATTTTGATGCAACGTTTTACGAAAAAGCGGGGTTTCTTCAAAGTACAATAACTTGAAGCTTACCCGCTATTGCTTACACTAGGCGCAATAAAGTAGCATCAGAACGCTAATCTACACCCGCTGTGGCGCTGCACCGCTTGCAGCACGGATATTAATGCTAGAATGGATTAATTTAAGCGCTATTTTCGATTTATCGACGTTCCTGTGAAGTGTGTGTGCGTGTGAAGTTTTGGGTTACATTTTGGTACACAAAATGTGCAGGATATTTATAGGATGCTAGAATTTCAAATTAATTGTTTTAATTTGGCGCAGCCGTGAGGCACACAGCACACTATGTATATTCTCCTTTTTTCTGTAACTTTTTTAATATTATTATTGTGTGTGTGCGTGACTGACGTCAAATAAACATTTTTTCTTTCTTTTCTTTTTCATTATTTGTATACTATCCGCCATATAAAGTTTTGAGTTAAATTCTTGCTCTCATACTTTGGTACTAACGCTGTAACATCCAAATATTGTAGAACCAAATGATTTTAAAAGAGTAACCATGGAGTTTCTTGCCGGTTCTTCTCCATAGGAAACGACCAACCCGAACCGTGCCTTTTTTGTCGACGTTTTATAAGTGCCCATGTAGGCCTATGTAAAATAAAAATATTTTGATCAGATTGATTTGATTACTCGATAAAAAGACACAATACTAAATGTAACATTGTGTCTTTTGGTCAAGATTTACTAAGAGACTGTGGTATTATTTGAGCACTAAGGAATGAAATGCATTCTCAATGATGTCTCAAGAAAATATTAATTTCCAGACAATTGGTTTTCGAATTTCAACCTTCAAGCACCAGCAATACGACTGCAACTGATCCAACTGTTAAATTCACATGTTATGCTAAAAGAACACTCGTTGTCACCCAACCGTAAGAGAAACACAAACTCTTCGATGTGACTGCGTATACGAAACACATAATGTGTAGGAAAACACGTAAAAACATACAATTTATGTCTTTGTTTACTATAACTATGTAGTTCAGAAAGTTGAGGCATTTTGGTAACGCATTTTTGTATACAGATACTGTTGAGTATAGTAGGTATAAGTAATATAGTAATGCATGTGCGTATAAAATATTATAGGCGCATGCATGTTCATATAAAAAATATTTAGTATTTATGCTATAAATATATTTTATGGTTATGCCATATCGTCGTCTCCTTTTATTTATTTCTACGAGCATAAGCTCAAAACAACACGGTACGCACTTCTTAGGAAAGTATTAAAAATAAATGCAATCGATCTCAAAATACTGCTTTAATACTAATATTTAATTATTTGGCGAATTTATTATATCCAAATACTATAAAGATAAGATCTGCATAACAGAAATCTAAACGAACCAATCAGAATTTTTTATAGAAAAAGGACCACCGAAATAGAGTAAACCGTCGGTAGCGATTTAATATTAAAAATGTCTTATCAACTAAAACAAACAAGCCATAATTCACAAAATCGACTGCGAGTCTCCCAAAACAAAACAGAAGCAACGATAATTTATTCGCTCACCGATAATTTAATACATAATGATAAAAAAGATGGCAGCAAAGGGGAAATATCGAAAAATATTGCACGTCGCAGACAATGCTAATCTTTTGTGTCAGGCGTCGAATTGACGGATTAAACCGGTTTATCATTGAATTATTTTCCTCGTGGATTGTTGCCGTAATGGAAAAAATTGTATAATCGGAAAAAAAGTTTTTTTGAGGTCATAAACGGATTCATTCTTTTGTGTATGAATAATTATAAATAAAATAACGAAGTACAATTTAAAGTGCGACAGGAATCTTTTGGCATTTGTAATTGATGGTGGCTTTGATTTTGATTTTGACGGTTACAGACGTTCCTTTCTATGACATTGCAACAAATTTCCGTCATCAGTAATTCTAATGCACCTCAGTCTTATCTTCACACACAAATGTTCAAACAAATATTAAAACTCTTTCATATTTTTGAGCACAAAAGAGCCATTCATTAGTGACTCATCCATCTCAAAATGATCACTCAAATCAAAAAATCTAATTACTCTAAAAGCTCTACAATATGACGTCAATAATAGATTGTTCCAACACAAAATGGATTCCCTTATTCTCCTCCCGATCAAACAGCCAACCAATCTTAAAACCTGCTCAAATATTCGCCTAACCCCCAAACGCTTCAATATTGAGCTCCACTAAATCAACAGCACAACACGCAATAGTGGTTGAACAGGGTACATTCGACCCAACTAACATGGACTAGAAAGGGTTAATTAAAACGTTCGCCACCGCTTTCTAAACTGTTAACAGTGTTAACTGAAGCAAGGGCTGCGTACAGAGGCGGCTTTTAGTTTAAGTGGGCCCCGAATTGTCCAAAAACGTGAGGTGTGAAAGTTCAGGGCAGTATGGCCCAAATGTACAAAAAAACAGGTGAAAGTTCAAACCCTGTTCAAACACTTCTAAATTAATTCTGGTTCCCTTTTAATTATTACTAATTAGACTGATTTGTCAGTAGGGTTTAGTAAATTAATTTAAAAGCTAAATAAGCCAGAACTCGTAAAATGTTTGATCTGGCTAGAAGTAACATTTAACACCTCTGGAATGCCTACTTTTAAGACTTGCCACAAAAAACGGTCATAAAAATAAAGAATAAAGGTGAAGAAGAAGTTTATTGTTAAAGTTACATACATCAAGCTGGATTAACCATCACCAGGATATTTGCAAATACTCGATATTTGTTTAATGAATTTTTGCGCAAGGAGTGCAAAAAATACTTTCTTTTTCCTGTTCATCTTTGCACTTTGCCACCTTTGATTCAATTCAAAAGAACAAAATGCTACCTTTTCCACAAGTACGGCCCTGTATTCCAGTTGTCAAATAAGTTGGAGACAAGTTTGTAGTGGAGTGCACCTGTACCCGCTGTGCCCCGCCTGTGCCCCACAGTAAATAGTTTTTAGATTAGTTGGTATTGTTTCACGTGTAACCCTGGTATTGGATGTTCCAGAGTATTTGTTGGTAGAATGAAAACGGTTGGGTGTGGTGGGTGTTTTTTCTTTTTTAGAGAAAATAGTTGTATTAAGAAACTTTAATTGAAACGGTGTATTTAGTGCACGCGGTGAGAAACTGATATATTTTATGTTAAATCACACTTTGTTTTTCAATACATAAAATAACATTACGCCTGTAATTTCCGAACGGTTGGGCAGAGGTGTACCAAATATTACCCACCCACATTTTGCCAGTTCCGTTTGCCATCAACCGGCCACAAATTCAGACTCCGTGGCCGTTACTGAGAAATTTCTAATGGAAATTCTTTCCAATACACTAGTTATCATAACGCTTTTTCCGCTGAAGTGTTAGGCAGATGTTCCTACACCAACATTTTGGAGCTTTTCATGAGGTGCGTAGGCAATTAGGCATTCTTGAAGCATTTTCAATGACAAACTGTGGTATTTTCAACCTTGTATGATATTTAAATGCCTTTTTTATGTACTTAAGTTTTGTTAAAATCTTTGCAGAACAGATTACTACCAAAATTATTAAATCATTATGGATTCCCCGAACCAACCACCATCCTAACACGCAATCTATCCAGCCTCAGTGACACGCCACACGCCGATACTTCTCCTTCATATTGAGCGGCTATCTCGATAATTACACCACACTGTTGGACTCCGTAGGCGTCGGCTTGAAACAGAGAGGGCAGGGGGGTAAGAGAGGGGAGGGTACAAGGGACGTGTCGCCAGACGTTTGAATGTTCGTCGGACATCCCGATTTTCGTTCTACTGAGCTCAGGGGAATATAAACGGACATGAGACAAATGTATAACGGTTTGATGTTCATTTTGATTTTGTTTAGTGAATGGAGGTTCAAGTGGGTTTGGTTTATTTACAGAAATGAGGTTCTAGAGTTAAAGAATATTATATGAAACGGCATTTTTATGTCCATTCTGAGAAGATACCAGCACTTTGCATTCTGCCATTTTTTTTGACTATCTACATTATTAAAAAAAACTAGTTTGCTCGTAGCTTCGCCTGCGTGAAGGTCTAAAAACCTTTTAGGCTTAAAATCTCTAGCTCCGAAATAAATATGTATTTCGAAGATTTCATATCTCCGAAATATGTATTTATGCCAACTTTTACGTGATCGGTTAAACTTTGTTAAAGTTAATCAATATCTTTTTTACCAACTACAGATTAAAGTGTTTTCTGAACGCTTTCACATTTTATCAATACTTCTACCCAAGAGGCATTATAATATAAACTGTCCTATATAACGCGTTACACCTGGCGATATTATAGCTCTTGGTTAAGAGAGGAGGGTAGGGGGAGACCGGGCCATGAATGGCCTACAACCACGGGCCGGGTCGGTACACGTCGCACGCACCGCTGCGCCGGGCCGCACCACCGGGCCTCACCGAGCGGTTATTTTTAATGGCTCGTCTTTTAATGTGGGTTTTAGTAAAAATAACTGTTAAAGGTATGGGGTTTGTGTTAAGTACTTTTAGGTTCATAAAATGGTGGTAGGACTTGGAGGCTTTGCATAGGTAACTACGGAATAAGATTATCAAAGAATTACATACATACATAGGTACATAAATAGGCCACATGATAGTTGCATTAGATATTAAATATTATATTGTAAACGGTAAAAAAATTATATTGAAAATTAATAATGTTATACTGTGCTTGAATTACAACTACTGTTATAAGTCCAAATCATAGGCGAGGACGCTGGCACCCTAAACACAAGTTAAATCTTACATTGGGTGCCAGAGCTCATCGGAAATACTGTGTTCCCTAGTTGTAACGCTGCATAGTGTTTAGATAAGTGTTTTCCTGTACATTTTTTGAAGGTAATAATTATTTTTTTTTTTTTTTTAAATTTTTTCAAATCTGCTGACTTCGAAAATACAAAATTTTTTGGTGTTACTTTGTTTTCACAAAGATTTAATGATCCTTTTAAAAACAAATTAAGTACCCATATAGGCTTTAAGGATTTTCTTTTAAGAAGCAAATTCAAGAATTATACGAAATATAATTTTAAAAACTCTGCTGCACAGTGCGACTGCAAAGTAACAATGTGACAGGATTTATTTAATTTTCAATACGGATAATGCAGAAATTCTTTGATACAGTTTCTATTTTCTAAGAGCATGACACACCCTTCTTTACTGGCTATATTGAAAGTCCCATCCAGCTAGATTAGAATCCCAGCGACTTTGAAAATAGATTCTGTTACATAAATTCTATTCAGCGCCACTCAATGTTAAAAAATGCGCATACTCTCGCTTCGCCTTGCAAATCGATGCCCAAGCAAATAGAATTACGGCTATTCTTTTAATAAAGCCTGCGGGGTTTTCTTACTATTTTTGCGAATTTCAGCGCAGTCACAATGTTGTTCAAAATAATGATAAATTATTTTACTTATTAATTTTGAACAAATGCTACACTATCCATTGGCGAAATGTAGGCTTACTTATATTGGTACACCTCTGCCAAACCCTTCAGGATTTCCTGGCATCATCATCATTCTCTTTCCCTTTTCAGGCATGTTACTTTAAAAAACATCAATAAATCTCTCGACATGTATTGGAGGGAAATCGTCTTGTTTTCCTGAAATAGTCTTATTTCCTTTTAAATAGAATGTTAAACAGATTAAACTTAATCTGGTTCACACTTCTTGGTGACCAGGGTGAGTACAAATAAAATACTAGAGCTATATTGACAATTTTTACGGTTATTATCATCATGCTTGACGAACCCCTTTAAGTGCAAAATTCTACCTTCAGTACTTTGTGTAAGTTGCCAACATTAACTCGTCGTGTGGTCACTTGTTAACTTACGACCTATCGACCGATGGACAATATAATTAAGTCGTAAATTGGGTAGCCGATAAATATTGGGATGACGCCATAAATTAACAACGTGGAGTTTGTTACCGGCTGTGTTCCGATGTGAATAGTTTAGTTTAATTATTGTTGTTTAGAAGTGATATTCCGGGGTTGAAAGCTTCGATCAATAATAGTACTAGATTCCCGATGAGCGCTTCAAAAACGGCACGAAAAATAAGACCACAAATAATTTTGTGGTCTTATTTCAAATTAGTATTGTCCAAGCATAGCCAACGTTAAGACGTCGAGATGCCGTAGTGCGCGTTTTAAAACTGTGAAAATAACCACCGTAAAACCACGATTTTGGAAGGTTTTTTTTATTTCGGTAAGTTTATATTATTTAAGTGTTTTTTCGTGAAATAAAAACAGGATAACTAGTAAAAATAATTAAGTTAGCTAATATTTTGATAATTGGCCAATGTTTGCAACAACGCACCAACTATTGTTACAAACATCGACTGTTTTGGAACCGGCAATACATGGAGTAGTGTTGTTATTTTATATATTATTTTTGTTTATAGATTTTTTAGCGAACCATTTCGATGTGCAGAATACATAAACCTTATAAACATTCGAGAATATGTTCAATTTATTTTGATAGTTAGGACATAACTGGGAACACGCAAATAGATTACAAAAATCTTTATCGGAAGAAAACTATAAGTACCTGTAGGTATTTTCATGAAATACTTTAAAACTGTATTCAATAAACCGCGCCTGTTTCTTTACAGGTTCAACAAGTTTAAGTTCTGATGATACCACAGGAATACGTGACGAGCCTCGTTAGATCATGAAAAACATTGTATGCACCTATATAATTTGAGGGTTGCCTCGATTTCTCTAAGACTTGGTGACAACGGGACCACCACAAGAGTATATGCTTTAGAATAAAAAAAAGAATTTTTAACATCGGTTTACAATTATTGGTGGAGAAATAGGTGGACAAACAAACAAAATATAGTCGAATGGACAACCTCCTTTTTTTTAAAGTCGGTTAAAAATAGTACCTACTACTTAGCCTACTACTTTAAAAAAAAATTGCCACCATACAAAACGAGCCTTGGCCTAAAAAAATATATTCTGCAACTCCACGTCTTTCAATACTTACTGTGTTCTGAGCATTGAAATGTAATACCAAGAAATACGTCTAGTTCTAAATTAGTGTAAGCACGAAATTGTCAACGTAATTTTTTTAACCTTGTCACTTAGATTTTAAGATACATTTTAGAATAAATATTTTTGTACTCATGACTTTTTATTTTCAAGCGACGTTTTAAATTTATTGCCTTTTAGCTTTCTCCGATGAAAGGACTTAAATAAATATCTTTTGCAATTGTTATTAAACTTTATGTGAGGGTGTTATGGTTTATAATAAACTGAAGTTGTTAATATTATTAAACTTTTTTCTATGAAATATAGATGTTTACGTGTGTGCAAACGTGGACACTTTAGCTATTCATTTTTATTCCTGATCCTTAATCTAGTTCTATTATTGATCGAAGGTTGAAAGCAAAAAGCTGGACACTGTTGATTATTTAGTACTATTGAGGATCTGTAGAGTACCTAGTAATAGTAGTACCTACCTTTTAGTTAGTGACATAGTTTGCCAATAATATCCAGAAGAATATAGAGAAGATAGGATAACATTCATGCTAAAAATAAAATATTGATTATATCCCAGAGCTCTCGCCCGCCGTCTATTGAATATAGGTTTTTATAGAAAAAATCTTCAACACATAATTTAGTTGAAACAATTTTTCACACAGTGGAAATAATTAAACCGACGAAAATTTTAAAGTTCTAGATTCGTGGCAAATTTATTTATTTTAATATTTTTTATTTAAGCTAACGATAAATTTTATCTTTGTGGGTCTACTCTAGTGTACCAAACTCATGAGAAAAGTTTTCACTACGATGTCCCTTCGATAATGTGTAGAAACTTAAGTCACACACACTGTCACGTCATTCACAAAACAAACCCTCCATCCTGCCGTCAAACCAAATCTCCTACACTACTATACCTACTAAACGAAGGACGAAATCTGTCAGTAGAAGCAACAGCGGAGGGGGGCGTTGTCATGACAACCGCACAGGCGAGCCACCTCAATTTTTGTCCTAGTTACTGGCCTGCGAACGATTTTGATACAAAGGTTGGTAAAGCGAAGGGCATGCCAGTCAGACTGCATCGATTCGATGTCTTTATGTATTATCTGTCGGATTTCGAAAGAGATTTGTTTTAGAAGTGGGTTTACTGTTTTAGTTTTTTTTTGTTCAGAATTGTGTATTATATGGGGCTTTTTAGACATTTGTTTGGTCTGACTAAGTGATGTATTTTTCTTTATCATGAAATATCAAATGTTTATAAAGAAACTACTTTAATTTTTTTTTAAACTGTTTGGATAGGGATCAATCGCATTGTTCCTTACCAAGCCCCATTTAGCCCGCGAGGTGAATTATGCCCCATTCCATCTCCAAGTCAGGTCTGCATTGTACACAACGTTGGATAAACAGTAAACATACATGTCTAAAAAAATGTGGACGATGAAGATTTCCCAATCAAACAGTTCTTGAGCAAAATTTCAGTTAGGATATTAAAAAACAAAACAAATATCCGCTCGGATCACTGAGCCGAGACACAGAATATCTTCTTCAAAATTAATGTATAAAAGAAAGTAATTAATCTAATTACCGATGGAGCCAGAGATTCGTCCATTAAGAAGAATGAAAACGACTAAGTGCCAAGGATTTATCAATAACTTGGGAAGGAATTAATTATAGCTAATTACTTGCTGGATTTTTTAAACAGAACTTTCTGGATTATGTTGGTTTTAAGATTGATTATGAATTTAATAATTATCTACTTTTTGGAATGTTTTCTAAAACATAACGGGTTTATTTCTTCTAATTACATGCTGGATTTTTAAACAGAACTTTCTGGATAATATTGGCTTTGAAGATTGATTATGAATTTTACAATTATCTACTTTTTGGAATGTTTTCTAAAACATCACGGGTTTCTTTCTTTATTTTGCCGTCCGCTGGCAAAATCTAAATCAAAATATTTTTATTTTACATAGGCCTACAGGGGCATTTATAAAACGTCGACAAAACGGTGCAACGGAATTCTGAAGACTGTAGCAGATATGATCTCTTTTCCGATGTGGAGTTCCTTTATTAAGAGGGTAACCTGAGTTATTTTTATAATTTTATTTTTATTTTTATCGTATTTTAATTTGTTTTCTATTTTAATGGTATATTATTTTTATTTTTGATTTTATTTATTTATTTATTTATTTAAACTTCATGTACAATAGTGGTTCATAGGCGGACTTAATGCCACAAGGCATTCTCTACCAGTCAACAGTTTTAATATTAATTTATGTACTTTTTTTTATTTTGATACTGATTCTAATGTTATTTTTATATCTGGTGTGTTTTCAATGTTAATTTTATTGTACTATGGGTCAAGTTATCTGAAATAAATGAATTTAATTTAAACAAATGGTGTAATGATTTAAAAAACTATTGTAAAACATCTGATTAAAAAGAAAGGAAAAAAAAATAAGATTCAGAATAGTTAGAGACATCCACACTTTTGTGCCGTTTATGAGCTACTTGAGAAGCCACATGTGCGAAGGGGCTAAGGCCAAACTTCTCTATCTTCAACGTAGTCCTTAATTTTGTAATATGCTTTTTTAGTTAGGACACGTTTGATATAATTTTTAAACTTTCCATCGGTCAGTTCTGTAACTGACTTCGGCAACTTATTATGAAAGCGTATACTGTTTATAAGAAAAGACTTGCTAGTTTTGGTTAATCTGAATTTGGGTATTACAATTTCGTGTTTACTGTGTGTATTTATATTAAGGAAGTCGCTTCTTATTTTGAAAAGTCCTCGGTTTTTGCGGACATATAAATACATTCTAAAATGTAGTTTACACACACAGTGTGGGTACTGTAAGTGAAGGCAGAGTCAGTATATCGATTTCTTTAAATTTTTGTCTAAGGGATTCACGAGGACCCATTTTATAGACGGCGCGGACTTTTTGTAGTATGAAAATTGAATCAACGTCTGCTGCCGATCCCCACAGCAGAATGCCATAGGACATGATACTATGGAAATAAGCGTAGTATACTAACCTAGCTGTGGCTATATCAGTTAACTGCCTTACTTTTCTAACTGCATAGGCAGCTGAGCTTAACCTTCCCGAAAGAGTTCTAATGTGCGCGCCCCACTGCAGTTTTGAATCGATTGTAATCCCCAAGAATACAGTTTCCGCTATAACATCAAGCTTCTTGCCGTCAAGATTTAAATTTAGGTCACGTTGTGGTACATTTGGTAAAGAAAACTTAAGACATTTTGTTTTATTCGTATTCAATGAAAGATCGCTGGCACAAATGTGTTCAATTATAAAATGGCAACCAGAAAGTTACAGAAATACATTTACATTTCCACGTTATATGTATAGATAAACCTAATCACTAGCAAATTCTCTCCTGTTCTTAAATGAAAGATTAAAAAGCTTCTTATTTCCCTCTCAAAACATGACATCTTGAAAAAACGCAAGACAAGGAAATGACTCCAAAATTAAAAGAAAACAACCAACCAAATACCTAATATCAATTTTAAAAAACCGTTCAAAATTCACAGGTTATTTCCGAAACTACCGCTCACACACAGTAAAAAGGATCATGGCTTTATATCAGCAAAGCCTTGCTTAAAGAAACAGCCCAAACTCTGCAGAATATGACGCGAAGTAATCCTCCACACGGTAACCTCTACCGTTCTACTATTAACATGCCTTTCAAACGATTATCGCACTATCAACGTTCCATTGCTGCACAAGCACAGTTGAAAGTTCGAGTATTGATAGAAAACCCGCAATGTACACCAATCTCTTCTACCAAATCGTGTTAAGTAGAAACCAAGCTTAGTGGTAGAAATAAAATTTAATTAGTAGAACCTCGTTTACGTGTTCAGTTCAGGTTTTAATGTCGTTAGTAGTGTGTATAACTTGATACCGTTAGCTCAACAAACTTGTTCGGATTATTCTGGAAAGTTTGGCAGCGCACCAATAAACGTTTAATATGTCTTTTAGATGTTAGTATTTACTTTGCTTTTTGAACTAAATGGATTCATTTTGGATGCCGTTTGACTTATTTAATCGAGCTTTAAATAGTTATTAATATTCAAAGTGCAAATGTCTCTAATTTCTTTTAGTTCATCAAAAGAAGTTATCTGAAAGATATCACCTTGTTCAATAAGACCGCCCATTTATCAGTAGTTTTAAATATCATGGTACCATAATGTATTCAGTCAATAAAAATTGTTTCATTTTTTGTAATTCTTTCTAGCTACGCCGCAAAAACACAAATCACACATTCACCTCACAAGCTACAGTTTATTACGAGATGCTAGTGCGTAGCACTGACAGCTACGCCGTAGCTGCTACGAGCTCTCAACAATCATTGAACGTCAAGAATTCATTTAGATTAAATAGAACATCTGTGTTGCTAACGATGGGGGTGGGACGGTGAAGTGAGGAACGAGGGGGAGGGGTTTAATTAATTATTTTTACTATGGCGGTGATGCACGGCTGTGCTTAATGAAACTCTGTGTTATTTTATAGGGATTTGTTGAGATAAGAGACAAAGTGCCTTCATTTAATCTCTAATAAAATTAAGCTAAAGTCACTTCTTTTTGTAGATGTTTGTCAAAGGTAGGAAAAGCAAACATAAATGTTTGAGCTCGAAAATACGGATGATATAACAAAAAAAATAGAACGGTATGAAAAGCTCAATCCCTTGACACAAGCCTCACGTTACTTTCAAAACACGAGCCACGAAACACACGAAAGCAAAACTAACAAACACAATTATAAATCCTCAAAGCGAAAAAACTTCAAACAATACGAAACAGAACAATAGGAACTAAATCCTACAGAACACTGAAATCGCTTGCTACGAACGCAATCAACAAAATAGTGGGAAACACGCAGGGCTGTCAGTTTCCACCAACATTCGCAAAAACTAATCAACGTTAAAAGGCAATGTTGACAACCCTGACCGCGCTTGAAAAATGTAGTGACTATACCTGCCCACGTAGGCCGTACCGGATTGCTACGACGTAGAGGACTGCTACACCGTAGCTACGTAGCTGCTACGCCGTAGCAATTTGAGTGTCAGTATTGTATTTTGTGAAGTTAATGCTTTTATTGGGTAAATGGAGGTGCAATGTATTGGAAAGAGTCTTATATGGTAGTGGTTGTTACATTGACTATCCTTAGGAGCTTTATTTATTACTGGTAAGAGGGTGGTAAATGAACAAAATGCTGTGAAATAACATAATTTGCACTAAAATTACGTTTTCGATTAAAAAGCTTAAATAAAACAGTTAAATGCTCTTAGTCCCACCATAATACCAAGTCACATTACTACAAAATGAATTGGAAAAACCAACATCAACAGACAAAGTTAACTATCGCACATTCGTAGTACCACGCTACGAACAAAGCTTCGGAAATACGACGTACTCGTAGGTAGGGTAAAAATGCTACAAAACTACTGCGAACACCGGTATTGTAATGTAATCTAAATATGAAAATGGAAAATTATTCGGAAATAGATACCATTGTCTTTAGTTCAGTCATCTGTGGGAAATATTGGTATAATAAGTAGCTATTTAATTTAATGCAAGCTTTCAACGAGAAGCGGTAGCAGCCGCAGTAGTAATTACCGGTTTTTTTTATCGCATTTTTGTTTGGGTAGTTACAATTCTTATTAAAAGTTTATGTTAAAATGTCCTCTACACCATGTTTATTATATGTTTACATAAAATCTTACTAATAATATAAACTGTTCTTTTAATCATGTCTCATGGCACCATCAGAAATATTTTATTGTTACGCCCAGAGCACGTCAAAATAGACATAATACCAATTAAAGTTATATTTTACAAAGTCCTAAAGATTTAAGCAAAGTTTGTATTAAAATTCACATACTTTGTGTTTGGAAAATAGTTGGGGTCAGGTCAGGTACGGTAAAGTCGGGTTAATATTGTGACCTACAAAAAGACTTTCCGACTTCAAACTACCCTTCCTGAATACAACCTTTATACTATAACTTGTGTTGGATGCTCATTTGTTTGATGTTAATGCAGCATTTCATAACTTTTATTTTAACACTAGCTGTCCCGCGCAACTTCGTCTGCGTCACGTTTTCCCCGTTTTCGCAACATTTTTCATTGCTGCTCCGCTCCTATTGGTCGTAGCGTGATGATATATTGCCTAAGTCCTTCCTCAGGTTGCCATCTATCTTCTTTCCAAATTTCATTAAGATCCGATCAGCCCTTTAGTCATGAAAAGGTAACAAACAAACAGAGTAACTTTCGCATTTATAATATTAGTATGGATATTTTTTTGTGTTTTTGTCCATCAAATATTAAACCACTAATACCTTAAACCCAAACATCCCACGGTCCAATTAATCTTTTGAGTCTCAAACCCCGCTATCGACATGTTCCCTCAGCGTTACAAGTAACAAACGCGACGTGACGGGACGCGCTCGCGTCAGCGTGCTCGCCAGAACACGTTAGAGCTTGTCTCTTTTTCGCACGGCCCGCTAAACACGCTGTATAATAAAAGATAAAAATAGATATAGCTGCTGTTCTATGTTGTGGTAGAATGTATCGTGAGTTTGCAGAGGTGTACATTCGTAAAGGAATGCTTTTGTGGAAGCACACGTCATGTCCACTGCTATATTGCAAATCTGAATATTTTCTTAAAGATATTTTTGTGGTAACTACCACCGATTCGCCCGGTTTTATTGTAACTTGACAAAACATGAAGATTAATTTAAACGTATTAACGTATAAACCGTAACGTATAAAGGCTGCATCAAAATTCGTTGCAATATCGGAAGAACAAGTCGGTCATCTAGTCAGACACGAAAAGTGACCACAATTTATAGGGTACAGACATAGATGAATAAAGATAATTTACTAAGATCTTAACATTTCTTTTATACCAATAAAATACATCAAAAGAACACTAAAACATAGTCTTCAGACATGAGAAATAACATTAAATTACACGAGAAAAACATAGTTTAACGCGTCAATAGCTCTCTTTTGTAGCGGTTCTTTTATATCCATTCTCATTCAACGCTAACTAAGATTAATGTGGTGCAATCTGTCTCGCCGATAACTATCTATGACACAGATTATAATCGTAAAGGATGGGTTGTTCGCCGCCATTATTCATAAAATATAGAGGCGAGAAATATTACAGAACACTGGAAAAAGTTATGACTGAAAAAATGACCGAGGTTGTGGGTAAATCCATGTTTAAGTAGTGTAATTTTTTATGTTATATAAATTCCTGGTTGAAGAGAGAAGCTCTTCCTCTTGGTTAATAGCTAAACTCTCAAACAATGCACATCTTTCAATAGAAACAACGGCAATAAATAAAAGAAATTCTTAAAAGCATGCCTCGTTTCACCACGAGTTGAAGTTGAACGGAACAGTGCGACGAAAACCAGTGACGTCAGCGCGTGTCTCTTGAAGCAAGTCGCATAGCCTGAAGCTTTAACTTAAAAGCAACGCGATATAACTGGGTATTATAATTAAATGTAGTGAGATTCCAGCAAAGAAAATGAAAACTTTAGCTTCAGGCTTCCTTATCTAATAAAACACTGGCAACAACAAAGCTACAAATTAAATCTTGGCAACATTCAAGAATAAAGAAAAAATAAAAGTTCAAAAGAAAAAATAAAAGTTCAAGAGAAAAACGCAATTCATATTTCTATACTTTCCATAATTATTATCACTGAATAAACCACTTCGGAATCTCATCATGAGAAAATGTCTATAAAATTAATATTATGAAAGGAAATAAACTTCTATTGAAAGTTACCCATTCAGAACACGCATCAATAATGTGCCAAGAGATTCAATATCTTTGGTTATTGGAATAAGTACCCAACACTGGAATAAGTATCCAACATTTGAATTCAATTTCGCATCTATCTCGCTTACGATTACGTAAACAGTTTTCTTTATTTGCCTCTTTGCATATTCATGTTATGACACCGAATTTCATGGTTGTTAAATCTCCAATTGTATTATACTTCTTTGATTTTATTTTGGGGAATCCACATTTTACTTTATCGTACTTATGAATGGAACATAATATAAAGGACATGATGGCAGATTACAGCAACCATTATGGTAGTGAACTTATCACTGAACTTTTTTGTAAAACGATCGATATTAACGAACAAAATAATCTATTATAAGTAGTGAACATTACATACAATGTATTAATAGCAGTAATCTCTCCTCTACTTCCGACAAAATCAAAATTGAAAAGCACTCCACATTTACCTAGTTTAAACTCGCTACAAAACACATGTACATCAAAACGTGACAACCCAAAACACAAACATTAGATCCTTCTAAAAATTCATTTTCCAACGCCATTTGTGAAGGAGCCATACATCACTTGTGACATTCATTATTTCGCAATATCCTTAAGAGCTCAGCCTTAGAGCCTCACGTCAAATATGGCGCAGGTCCGACAAATTTTACAATTAAGTCTTTAAATAAGTACATGATTAATGACTTTCGGGCCTTATAATGAAAAGGGGTTCGTAAATCCTGGGATAAAATAAGTTTCTTTGTACATATAGAATATGGGTGTTTTGTGTTCAGTAAGTTGTGCCTTGGATTCATCATGATGAGTTGTGGGTATGATTACAAGTTAATCCATAGTTTAATGGATATAGTTTCCTAGAAGGCTTGGTACCTTTTGATGTGTAAACGACAAAATCGCGTTATGAAAGGTTTTATCCAGACATAAACTATGCTTGGCATGTTACAAATAGGTTTAAAAGTCAGGTTGTTATTCAAAAATATTTGACTCCTACTTCCAACCACCTACCGATTTATTTAAAATACCTCCTACATTATCTAGCTCCGTATATTACAAATATTTTACAAAAAATCCTCCACATATTCAATCAACAAACACACAAAAATGTCTTTTAATAAAGTGAATAATAATATAATAGAGAAGGTACCCACACGTGTGAGGTGGCGCCACCTACCGCAATTTTCGTTTTATTACACGCTTAGAATTTATTATAAGACGTGTTAGTTTCCTTGCTATTTTCTTCAGCATTTCTAGGTAATAAAGTGCGAATGGAAAGGTTGAAAAATGCATCAGTACATTGAGAAACGTGGAGCGAGTTGGAAAGATGATTATTGCGTCTAGCCGAGATGAAATTGAGAAAGAAAGATGAAAGTGTTCTTGTATGAAATACTTAGCAAGTTACAAGACAAAGGCATGAAACGATATTTAGGTAGCAGTTTCAAGTCAGAATATTTGGTTTTGAATAGTTAGAGCAGCGGTGGGTGGCCTAGTGGTGGCTGCCCCGACTTACGAACAGTAAGTCGTGAATTCGAACCCAAGCATGCGTATTACTTTGTGTAATTTATTTCATCCTCGCTGCTCTCAAAAACGGTGCCACAATTGTGAGGAAACCGGCATGTCTTAGAACTAAAAATTCGAAGACATGTGACATCTACCAACCCGCACTGGGCCCACTCCCTCTCATAAAGAGGAGGCCTATGTGCCAGCAGTGCGAACATTATAAGCTGATGATGATGATGATGATGATGAGGTTTTGTCCAAGATGTAAACCGATCCTTCACGAAGCCGTCAACCAAGCGTCAAACTAAGAAACGACTTTATTTTTTGGGTCAAAAATCACGTTTTCTATCCCTAGAACTCATGTAACGCATTCAATACATTGTGCTTATGGATGATTAAATAGTACGATAGTCGGGAAGGTATTTAAAGTATGTTTATAACATTAAAAACTTAAAAAAAAAACCTTTTAAAAAACTTGGAACTATGACCTCTAATATCTCTGTAACTAGAAGGTTCCCAGGTATAGTCCGGAACAAAAAAATGATCGTAATGACGAGTGACGAGAGAGAGAGACGCAAGTGCCTTTCGACTTCGTTAAGGGTCTATTACCCCCTTTATGTTACACTTGATACGGAGTAACAGGACCAACACAAAATAGGACACTTAGGTATTATTTTCAAGGTAGACGTTTTACTATATCTGTGGCCAAAACCCACATTCGCACACATTTGGCACATTCGTCATAGTATCGATCCGTAAGTGGCACTTGAATACAGGCTTTCGAAATAAGCTTAGGATTTATTTGTGGCTATTGCCACACTGCCTTTTCCTGGCAACATTTGTCTAGTATTTTGCTAGGGTTCGCTCAGTAGAGGCCACTTGTAGATCGTCATATCTTGTGGTCTGCAACCTACTGGGGTTCTTTGAAAAACTAGATATGAATTAATAAAAAGTGGGAAGTACAAGTAGATACATTCCATAATTTATATCTAGTACAGATTGCTAGTTATTTGTGAAGGAAAATAAATTGACTACTAAGATAAATAGTTCGTGTAATCAAATCAGTCTGCAAATTGCATTCTTTAGCGGTTTTTTAAGTATGCCAATTAGATTAGTAATTTTTTTCCGAGGCTGTTCAACTTCGTTGACGTTTTCTGGGTGCAGCTAACAGAAGATTACCATAACAATAAATAATTTTTAAACTGAATCCACATGAAAGTCAATCGTTCATCCGATCCATGGTTTATCGACAGATTATAATCAGAAGTAACCTTTCACCCCGCTTCAATATAACATCACAACCTTTACTCACGTCAAATCCATTCGTAGTAAAACAAAAGACACATTAACAACAATATCCTACTCACAAAGTAATAAAAAATAACATAGGCCGTAACATGAAAGACCTTTGCCCGTTTACCTCAGACGTACGACCATAGACACGGGACGTTTTATGACCAATAACTGCCAAGATGGCGGCCGGCAGGAAAATATTTTTCGGGCGACGAATTTGCGAGTTGAAGTGGCCGAGATTTATCGTGTAGTGTTTGTCTTCAAGGAAATCGGCGACGCTTGTCCCCGATGTAAGTTGGGGGAAGTATTTATTTATGTTTCGCGAAGTTTCCTGGCGACGAAAGCAATATTCGTACTTAACCTCACTTTTGCGGCTGGGCGTGTGTCTGCGTCCTTGTGATAATGTCTTCCCCTTTATTGCTTGTTTTTGATGTTTTTACAACCTTGTCACTATTGGGAATAACAAGAGGCTATGAATACTTAGTAACGGGTTTTCAAAGGATTTCTACAATGTTTTAATGTCGATTTTCAGTCGTGTATTCAAAATAAGAAAAACTGATGAGATGTTATTCTTCAATTGAATAAAAAATAAGGCAAAGATATCACTGACATAAGTATTACGGAATCAATTTGAAAGAACGTTTTAAAACTTCTGTTACAAAAACAAGCCCAACCAAGAATATAGCGAATAGATCGCTTAAAATAACCAAACTTTCAACAAGAATACGACTTCTTAAAAGAAACTTCCGATCGGAAAGAGGCAAGAGACGTCAATGCTAAATAATAAAGAATCACTAACTTGGCCGATAGTCTAAACAGTGAAAAGGCCAAGTCTTTGCTATTGTAAAAGTATCTAAAGATATCGAACCTTTTTTAGTTGGGCCTCATTTACGTCTATTCAGGCTAAAGATAGGTTTAAAATGTATTGAGGCAGCAATTCGACTACTTTAATGAATATCCACATCATCATCTGCCTAGCCTTTTCCTAAACTATCTTGGGGTCGGCTTCCAATCTAACCGGATGCAGCGGAGTACCAGTATTTTACATGAAGCGACTGCCTATCTAACCTCCACAATCTAGTAACTGGGTAACACGATACCCCTATATATTTTAATGAATATCCACATATTAGTTATGAATGAATTCCATCCATTTTAAAACAACAGAGTTCTCCAGCAACGTTTCTTGTGACTTAAGCGCAGCACAACCTAGGATAAATCAATCTGCCGCATACAAACGAGGTTCAACTCTTAATAAATTGGGAATTGTGCAGGAAGAAGAGAAGATGATGGTGCATATCAAATGACATTAACGAACCATGTATGCCTTACAAACAATAACTTCAAACTATTTACATATTTTATCATGCCCCGAAGACGACTGTATTACGTTACTCCGAAGTTCAAAACACCGATGTACGGACTACACACTGGCGACAATTAAGCTATAATTTGATCTAACCTACATACATGTATAGTTGGATGTTGCAACCCGTATCCCTTTCTAATTCGATCGAGAGTAATTAGAGCAGTTCAACTCGACCTTCCTTTCCTTTCCATTCCACTTTGCATAGCTGTTTGTGGGTATAATCAAGGGCTGGATTCCGTGTTTAAAACTGTTTTTTTTTTTTGGAAAAGTCCAAACAGTATCATTGGTTAATGTAGATGTCAAACTATACAACATTGTCATCTGCCTAGCCTTTTCCCAACTATTTACATGGTGTTGGTATTTTACATGGAGCGACTGCGTTTCTGAACACATTCCAGTTTCCGAGAAACACGATACTCCTTGGTAATACAAAAAACAAAAAAAAATAGCTTTTGTGGCAGCCTGACAAAACTGTAATTGTTTATAGCCATAATACTAACTTCTTCTTTGCTGACATCAAAAACATACTAGCATCTACTCACCCTTTAACAAAAGCCCCTCAAAATACATACACACAATAAAATTATGCATCGTCTCAACCCAATTGCCAGGCAAGCATACAGAATCACTTCCCCCATACCTTCCCTCATATACATACATATTTGTTGAACCAAAAGCCCTTTATAAGAGCGGAGTCGACAAAAGGCGGTGTTACGGATAAGAGGGGGAATTTTTCCGGGAACATTCCGGAGGTCGTATCTTAAGATACGAGACGCTGTGGTCCTTTGGTAGTATCTGGCAGGTGATCTTGTGAAGGCGTTGGAACGAGTGTTGATGGGCTTTGGGTGTACCGGACAGCTGATGTTGAAACGGACAGGGGGCGTTTTGAAATGAGGCTGTGAGTTGTAAGTTTTGATGGTGGAGGTGATGATGCAATAACAGTGAATATTATATTGCTTTTTTTTTCACTATTTTCTTTTTCTATCTTTTGTAGTAAGCGACGACTTATTGTCGGGCCTACGCTGTCCTTTCATACTTAGGTACTAACGCTGTAACATCCAAATATTGTAGAACCAAATAATTTAAAAGAGTAACCATGGAGTTTCTTGCCGGTTCTTCTCCATAGGAAACGACCAACCCGAGCCGTGCCTCTTCTGTCGATGTTTTATAAGTGCCCATGTAGGCCTATGTAAAATATTTTTTTTGATTTTGATTTTGTAACTGTTCATGACTGACATTTTAAACTGCCTTGTTCAAATTCTACGCGATTTATTTTAAGCAAAATGTACGTTAATTAAATGTTAGAAAAATATCTAAGTTCTGTAGGGATAATAAAATGTATTTAATACCACAGAATCTTAATTCAAAAAGCAAATTTGAAAAATAACGATCGATCGCTGAAAACCCGTCGGCAAGAAACACAAAAAGATACACATTTTACCAAAAAAACTCATCCACAATAAAAAACAAGCACTTTTATGAACTTAAAAAATAATTCAATGAAGTCTTTAACAACGAAGTCGTGATTACCCCCGAGGGTGGCTCGTCACGGTTACTTGCGATTTTACACGATTCAGCCCTAATTTATTAAAGTTCCGACGTTCAGGTAAAAGGAATTGGCTTAGACTTGACAGGAAACCCGTTTTTGCCCCTTTTTCCTGGTTCACGGTTTTAATTAAGCGAAAGAGTGGTGTTGTGTTCCTGTGTTTTTGTATGCATTTTAATAAAGTGCGAAATGGAACGACAGCGCAGAGAAAATTCATTTTGAATATGACAATTTCTTTCTTTTACTCTGCAGCAGCGATACGGGATTATTTACTTTTCTTTATTTCTAATATCTAGCTTTTGACAACTTGCGTACGTATTATTATTTTTTACCTATATAAAAGGCTAGTAAAAGGCTAATAAAAGTCTGTTCAAAAGCCAAGCTAAATCACGAACCACCAATACAACCAAACCACAATTCAAATCCTATCACAACCATTAACGCTCTAGCCTTCCGATGCACACAATTATTCACCTCCGCCATCTTATAAACAAGCCGAGACATCGGAGCTAGGCATATATAAACAAAAGCAAGTCATGCAAGATGCATGCCTTCCTCAAATGAATTATTTATATAGGGTAGGTTAGCAGTCGCTGCATTCCTGTTCGCTAGATTTATTTAGCAGTGCATATCTCGGCTAGGTCTATTTATTTACACTGCAGTGCATCGGATTGCTGTATCATGTTGCATAAACAAGTCCTTGCATTTTCCTTTTCAGCTATCGCGGCCGTTTATTTTACACTTTCGTGCATAATTATGGAGTTTGTTAAGGTTCAGCTTTGTAATTTCCTTTGCCTGGCTGGCAGTTAAGTTTTATGTTGCTGGTATTCGTGTTTATGATTAGAATGACGTTGATTACGCTTTACTTTTTTGGTTAATAAGATTTTTTGATAGTTCTTTAAAAACATTGGAAATTGCTATTTTTAAAGTTTGGTTTATTTCGCAATCAATTTTCATAAACTGTATTTTTTTGTGTTCAAGACAATTTTTTTTTTTCTTTATTTAAATATACTTCTCTATTTTCCATTGAACAAAAATAGTTTTTCCAAATGCTTTCTAAACATGCATCTCTAATTTGCTTTGTATTCTGAAAAACGATATCCTACCACACTGAAAAATGAAAACCCGCTACTATGTTCGCTTGAAGAAGCTTCAGATTTTTATATCGAAGAAAAACTTTGCCATATAATAGTTTTACCCTGTAACGGTGAAATTCTAGATTTAAGTGCGTAAAAGGAAAACCTGAGAAAAAATCAGGTGCTAAACGTCGTAGTATATTTCCAACCTGTTGTTCGTAAAGTCCACCGTACGTAGGTATGTACGTAGAAAACCGTATTTCTTTTATTTTTGAGACTATAACTTGTCTGTACTAAATTGTACAAGGTGGTAGTCTGACTTCTAAGTTTTGTAGAACTCTGAGAATCGAGTTGATTTATAGTAGTACTCTTGGATGAAAGTGTGAGGCCGCGTTGTAACTAAAGGGATTGTCGCGTTAATTTTGTTTTGCGCAAACGAACGCGTGGTCCCGCCATTTTGTTTTGCGCAAACGAACGCGTGGTCCCGCCATTTTGTTTTACGCAAACGAACACGTGGTCCCGCCATTTTTAGGATTTTTTATGTGCCGCTATTCTCAACACGGAGAGTCAAGATATATTTGCGTTATAAAAATGCAGCAATAATAACTCTTTGCACTACAACAGGTGTACATTGCATCAATTTTTGAAGTTACCCTCTGTCCGTATGTTCTATATGATTAATATCATAGTTGTATGAATGAATATTGACAAAACTTTATTTACATATAAGAACACGTACAAAAATAGTATACCTTTATTGTCAAAAAACCACAAACAATTCAAATTAATCCTCTCATTCACACTATAAAATGCTCTCAACAATAAACTTTCTAGCACATCATTGTACATTCAAATTCGCTATCATTCTTTCCACTTGTAAAGCAAATTGGCCCACAATATCCTAGCACTTGCTACGTGGGTCCAATGGGTTTCCTCGTCCCCTTAACATCTCACCACAGTAAGAGCTATTGTGTCGCGATCGATTCTATCTTCCCCTTTCTTCGCCCAGGGGCGGTGGTGGCTTACAATGTTTTTAAATTGAAAATAGTTGTACAGAGATTATTTATCGTTGAGACAATGCCGTCTGGTCGCTACTCGTACCCTTTATATAACCTGGAGTTTATTAAATTGAGTCAAACTCAAACTCAAAATATTTTATTTTACATAGGCCTACATGGGCACTTATAAAACGTAGACAAAAGGTACACGGTTCGGGTTGGTCGTTTCCTATGGAAAAGAACCGGCAAGAAACTCTATGAGTACTCTTTTAAAATCATTTGGTTTTACAATATTTGAATGTTACAGCGTTAGTATTTAAGTATGGGAAGACAGGGTAGGCCCGACAATAAGTCGTTTCTACAAAAGGTAGAACAGAATAAAGCAAAAAAAAAACTTGGAATTTACAAAGCCTACAATGTCCACAAAAACATTCACAAAAAAAGGTAAATAAAAAAGAATCTATACAAGAGTTGCCAATCATTTTGAATAGAGATTTGTGTTTGATTGATCGATATATTGTTTATTTATGGGATCCATTTTCTTGAATAAATAGGTAAATGTTTTATCTAGCGGCCTAATGGAAAAGTGAGGTAGGTTTGATAAAATAGACCCTAACGATAAGTGATAAAGACTAGCCCCCGTTATACGTAAATGTAGATAGAGCACTTTAGTGCATCAATTGTCCTTTGAATTATCATAAAATTAAATAAGACAGGTTCTTAGTCGAAACCAATCACATAGTTTTTATTCGTAACGCAGGACGCTCTGAGGCTGTATGGAAGGATGACGGCTGGTAGCAGCTTGATAAGAGTTGCCAACACTCGAATTGTATCGTGCAATTGAAAAGGCCTATGACCAACAATATTCCATATTAATAAAGCTTGAAGATCTTAAAATCTCAAACAAAAATAAGACTTGTTAAATAAACTCAAAACAAAGCGAGTAGATACCTAGAAACTAAAAACTGAAGTACCATCGCGCCACGTTCAACAAAGGATGTTCACTGTTCGAATCAAATTCATATGTAAACTGCGCAGTGAAAAGCTAACACCTAAATTCATTTCCATATTTGCGTGCGAAAGATTTAGTTTCGGTGAATCCGGATCCCGATGAGGGGTAGGATAAAAACTGGTTTGAATTTTAATGAGTGTTAATATTTTTGGTGAGTAAAATTATTTCTGGATTTATCAATCAAGAAATTCCCTGAATCTGTCCAGAGTTTTTGGACAGAGGTTATGGAATTTTCTTTATTCGAGTATACATGACTCAAAAACTGTTAATAAAACTAAGACTATGTTAATAAGCACTGATTAAAACAAACAACACAATAAATAACGGTGGTTTACTGATGTGACGCATCAGTAATCCACACCCATGAGAAATCGCACAACAGCGACCCACATAAACACAGTCTAGGTTCAGTGCAATCATGCTTAGGATGCTGTTGGTGATGCCCCACACACTGCGCACCAGGGAAGCGCACCTTTTACTCATTGTTGCGTAAAAACAATCCACATGCGCAACAACCCCGATGCACTTGAGTAGCGGGGCAGCCCCGCCAACATTTCCGCCTCAAGGAGATATCAGCAAATCGGAAGGTGTCAGGGAGGGCCGATGCCTGCCAGGGCTGCGGGACTGTTCGAAAGAGATACCGCAGCCCTGGAACACAAAGGGCTAAGAAGGATCATGGATGGGTATAATATATACATCTGTCGGCATAATATGAACACTAATAGCCAATCAGCTGCCAGCTGCAGTTCTATTATTCTGCATCCAGCTAAGTGGATTGGTAGCTACCGGAATTATTGATGAAAAGCTAGGCTGATGGTAACTCGTAAGTCATACTCATTATTTTTTAAATATTTTATACATGTGTCGTAGTTTGATGATTTATTCCGTTAGACTCGGTCATCATGTGGGCAGAACATGGGTTTCATGCTATGAAAACACACACTACACACGGTACACTGCTTTTATCGAACTAATAAATTACTTGAAATTACAATCCAACACAATAACACTAGGCACAATGAATCGGGTTACAGTTTCGGGACGTCTTGACTCCGCCGCGATCAGACACTCACTGTCCTGCTCGCTGCGAGCTCGAAACATCACGACTCTGTAGTAAGCGCGATTAGGTGTGGGTAGACTGGTAAGTAAGTCACTTGATGCCACCTTTGGCGTGCTTTCGATTGATTTCCGTACTAATTACCGGCTCCGACACATATAATAAATAGAGTTATGAAATGGACACGTTGATTGACTAAAGTAAATTGTATGACACTCGGGACTTAGACAGACACTATGCTGAACTATCTGTCAAACTACGCTGTCCGTTGCCGGTCCACAATTTGCAATTGGTATACTTCGAACAGATATGTCATCTGTCCAGGCGGTAAAACAGAGAACTAAAATAAATGTAAGAAGCTTGACACATCGATGTTTTTTTCTTTAGAAGCAGCGTCAACTTGAATTTCAAACTTAAACTGGTCATACTGTACCAGTTTGATCAAACGTGAACTGACAGGAAATGCAAAAACACGAAAGGCAATATAATATAAATTTTAATATAAGTATAGTATATGATGGTGGTAAAACTTTTTTTTAAACAAATCTTAATCGTGATTATCCAGGTAGCCATAAAAGATCTTGTTAATTATTCACTAAGCTTTTCCGTTTAAGCTCGGACTTAATAACCCATAAAATAGTTAACGTAGCCCAGTTAAATACATTTATTATGCGAGTTAATGCCGTTAAAATCGTAAAATATTTTCTTAATTTTTTAGAAAATATTGATGGTACTGAATAGTAAGTCATGGCGGCCATTTTGATTAAGGTTAAAGTTTACTTAAGAAGATACCGCAATCGCAACCGCTATCGTATTGTTATAACTATCGTGTTGCTAATTATGCCGGTCGCTAGAGCATCCTCATTCATTCTACCTTTTTTAGTAAGTACGGCCTGTAACATTCAAATATTGTAAAACCAAATGATTTTAAAAGAGTAACCAGGGAGTTTCTTGCCGGTTCTTCTCCATAGGAAACGACCAACCCGAACCGTGCACCTTTTGTCGACGTTTTATAAGTGCCCATGCAGGCCTATGTAAAATAAAATATTTTGATTTTTATTCGTCCAATTTCGAATATTCAGAAATTTTAAAGTCACGTTAATAATGTATTGAAAATTTGGATTTAAAAACAAACAAATTGGACTTACAATCCATACTATTATTATAAATGCGAAAGTCACTCTGTTTGTTTGTTTGTAAGTTTGTTTGTTACCTTTTCACGACTAAACGGCTGATCGAATCCTAATGAAATTGGATTGGCAAGAAGATAGATTTTAACCTGGGGAAGGACATATTCTATAAATCATCACGCTACGACCAATAGGAGCGGAGCAGCAATGAAAAATGTTGCGAAAACGGGGAAAATGTGACGCAGACGAAGTTGCGCGGGACAGCTAGTGATCTACAAACTAGTGCTCACCGAGCGAAATCGTGAAACCCTAGCCCGGGCTGTGGTCTATCCATGCCTTTCATAGAAATCCGATCAGTCGTTAAGGAGTGGCAAAACAACAAAAAACTACTTACTACTAGTTAGGATTTCATCGAACTCCTAAGTTTAAACTTTTACACTACATGCGTTACATGGCTATTTCCCCCAAGTTTCAGCGCCATAAAAATCAGTTTTAATAAAGAGGTCACACAACCAAGTGATGTATGGCGTAAATAAAAACATGACGGGATTATAAAATACATCAACGGGTGACAGTTTACGAGGACATCGCTTACAACAACCATGGTTGGCCATTTTATTTATCCGCCTTTACACCACATGATGAGGGATAGTTCTTTTAATACTGCTATTGATGCAGCTGTTTAAGAAATGATGATAACAGATGTAGGTTCAAATTGATGTTGGAAGCGATTACTAAATCACGAGATATCAACTAAATACTTGGGTATAAAAAAGAATAAGAGAAAGGCAGGACCGCAAAAAAGGCGTTCTATTTTTTTTTTGACTACCCCCATTAGGAAAAAGGCCTGTCTGCTTAAATGTATGTTTGTGGTTTATCCCAACATCATCGGCAAACATCGATGTGTGAAGGGTTCCAAAAAGATAAAATCTTCTAAAATATTTGTTTAAATTGTTTAAATATAAAAAATATGTACCCTTCCATACCAGTTTGGAGCCCATAAAATTCCGAAATAGGATCAGATAGCAGCAAAAAAATCCCGCCAATATCGGGGAAATTCCGGGACCGGGATTATAGAATTCGGGATTAATTGAAACCTTTTGTTACATAACACCGAAAACAGCCTTTTTTATATCAATGCGTTCTATTCTCTGTTATTATAACAAAAATATAACTCGTTTTCTGGATAAAAGGATGAGACAATAATTTATCGGCAATTTGGCTTCTCAATTTCGGGAATAGTTTGTTGCACGATAAGATTACCCGTTATTGGTATATTTGTTTTAGCTTAAGAGACATTGTATTTCTAAGAATACTGATTCAAGGACTTCCCTTTCTATTCAACCAAAGGTCAAGCGATTCATTAAGGTAACTACAAAGTGCCTTTGATTTATTGATAACAGGGTTTTCTGTCTTCTTAGAGAATTGGAAAAAGTTGCACAAAATTGTCAACGATGGAAAGCCGAAAAGATTGTTTAGGCTAATAATAGCATACTTTTAAACATAAAAGTGTGTAACACAATTACTAGTCTCTGGCCAATTAATTACAGTCGTCTTTGATTTTTCATATCTAACTACTTTTATTGTGCTCTCAGAAACTGCTACAAGTACAATGAAATTGTTTCTATTTCAAACACTACAAGCCTACAAGGTAATCTAACACACAAAAGCCATAAACCAAGCAATTTTTCTCTGGCAACACCAAATAAATTGAATTCCACCCTTTCTACTCGTTGGAACGAGCTAGAGACAAACAACCAACTTTGAACCATAAACAATAAGGAAATCCCGTAGAACGCGGTAAAAATTATTATTTTGTGCCAAAATTGTGTCATCTCATGTCTCTATGAGTGGTTTAGGGTTGTCAAATGGTTGATTTTAACCTGGCAAATGTCGTAAGAACCGTTGATAGAGTTATTGTAATTTGAACATAACCGTGCCCCAGGCCATTCTTTGCATGAGCAGGTAGATAAGGCCCCTACGAGTGCGATTAATGAGACGGTAGTAAGGTAAGTGAGTGATTGGATGGTACTAAACTTGGTATGTAATAAATAGTCACGTATCCACAATCGGGTTTACCTTAAGATTGACCCGCGCCGCTGTTATCATTAACCAACTTCAAACAAGATGGCTGCCATTCGCGGGGTGTTGGGTTAGGAGTATTTATAAACGTATATTTGTCGATCGATATGAGTGCATAAAAAGCCCTTAAAATGTCGGTAACCGTTATCCAAACATACTGGTTTACGAAGACGAGCAAATACGGAGAAGAATTTTCGAAATTTCACCTCTTAAAGGAGTTAACAATTCAGTAGTTTTTGAGCTAATTCGATTTTTGAGCATTCATTTAAAGCCAATTTAAAAATGATTTACGGCGCCACTGTACTGAAATTTAATTTATTATCATAGTTGGTACCGTTAAAAGTTCAAAAGTGCCTACAACTTTGGCAAAGATTTATTTTTTTTTGTAAATTTTGCTTTTTCTTCTTAAAAAATATTTGTCTATTGCAAAAAAAATAATACGGTAGAACATTTGGTGGCTTGTTTTGTTGCATTATAACCCTTCTACGACGACTTGTAAGGAATACGTCGAGTTTCCAATAACCCTGTATGCAAGTTCGCCATTTTAACCACTGGGATTTTCCATCGAGGACACTGCTTACATCTTTATGACATAAAATTTTTGTACTCTGCCAACCCTATTCCATACCTCACCGTCACCATCATAAAATGCACGTGGCACAGTAAACGGTAATATAAACCTTACATTATGACTTTATACGGTACATTATTACATTTCTTTATTTTACTACCCCCATTGTGTTACGAATGAAATGCTTCAATGAATATTTTTACGTTATAATTTTTTCGACAGCGTCAAAACGTATTAAAGAGTGTAATTTTACTTCGTTCTGTTTTTCTATGTTGTATGAACTTTATAAGCTAGTCCTTTTCTACATAATAAACTGGTTGGAAGGGGGGGGGGGGTAGGTACCTACGCTAAAACATTTGCCACGTTACAGTGACACGAATTTACATCATGAAACTATTTTCATGATATAGATATATTCGTCATATATTAATCAATCGTCATATATAAATCATGTATATTCGTCAAATATTAAAAGTATGTGTAAATTTGCCACTTTTCTGTGGCGAAGTAACTTAGGACGAATGTACCCTTATCATTCATTTTCATTCATGCTGAACCTATCCCTCACATATTTTTTTTTATTTTTTTTTTGACTTTAGAACATATTAATTATTTTTAATAGAGAGATACAGAGTTCCTAAATTGTAAACTTTTTAAGTGCCTATTTTAAGTAATTTTTTGATTATTTTCATTGATAATTATTTACAATGCTATGCGAAATATTTGTACGCCGATACTTACGGCTAATCATGATTGGACTCAAACGATGTAATATCTTGCATGCTCTTGTATGTATACAATGTTTAAACAAATAAAGAAATCTTTTCTTATCTTATAGAATTTTTTCGGTAGTTATCGACAAATAACAGCTGTTTCCTACAAAACTGCCAAAATGTATGGAACAGCAGATTTTTTAGGAGGGAGGACGGGTTCAGAATGATGTACTGAACAAATGGCCATTTTTTTAGCGTCGGTGTCCCTTCCACTTTGTATAGAAGTAATGCTTGTCAATGCAATTCTTCTTAAAACCCCCCAAGAAACTAAACGCGATCAGCAAATGAACCGCGTTCTAAAGTTGTCAATATCACCATTGTTATCATTGTGGTTCGTTGTCACTAGTACCATTACCAGTTCCATGATGGAACTACTGACTGGTTTTTTTTATCACTAGTTCCATTTTAAAACAATCTGAAAATAATGGAACTAATGTTGAATTTGTTATCATTAGTTCCATTTTAAAAGTATCTGAAATTAATGTAACTAATGTTGAATTTGTTATTAGTAGTTCCACAGTTATTACTTTTGGCTCTTGTGAAATTTTTAAGGGTGGTAAAAACACTGGAGTTAAAAACACTTAGTTTTTATAATAATCAGTTACATGTCCACATATACTATATTTGTATGAGTGGACATGCAGCTACAAAATTATATCCAATAAGATCAACAAATATTTATTTTGTCTATCTTTACTTTTTTATAATAGGTATGTGCCCGACCCAGTTATCGAAAATGGCAATATCACACTGTATTGGGATCAATCCATCATCACTGACAGGACTATTGTAGCCAATAAGCCTGGTATAATGGTGGTGGATCGATCAGAGCGGCGCGCAATGATTGTTGACATAACGGTTCCACATGACGAGAACCTCGTAAAAGCCGAGAAAGATAAGCAAATCAAGTATCTTGACTTGGCTCGCGAGGTTGTCGACATGTGGAATGTTGACTCAGCGATCATTGTGCCGATAGTCCTATCAGCCAATAGCTTAAAGCCAAGAGCCTCGACCAGTATCTGATGAGGTTCTCGTTAAGCAGCTGGATCAAGGGCTTGATTTAGAAAGCGGTAGTCCTGGACACGGCTCGTATTGTTAGAAGGTTTCTTTCTCTGGAGCCCTGACCGCCGGTAGCTTGGACAATTTCCCGATACCGGTGGGCTACAATACAAGTGCCAAAAGTAATAATGTGGAACTACTGATGACAAATTCAACATTAGTTACATTAATTTCAGATTGTTTTAAAATGGAACTAATGATAACAAATTCAACATTAGTTCCATTATTTTCAGATTCTTTTAAAATGGAACTAGTGATAAAAAAAAACAGTCAGTAGTTCCATCATGGAACTGGTAATGGTACTAGTGACAACGAACCATCATTGTTATAGAATATTGACTCTGACAGCTCTTAAACTCTTTTCTAATGATCCTTACACACTAAGCACATAAATAGACGAATGCTGCCCCGAACACAACTGAATTTACCACATTCACATGGCATACGTCTAGCGTCAAAGTTCGAATGATCGTCTTATACTATATGCAAATATTAATGCTGTTGATAACTTGTGCACGCGAACAATCCCGAAGTTTCCTCTTCGATTCAATTCACACAACGACATATATTCAGTCTTTAATACCGATTTGCACGATTCAGAACTGTTCACACTTGAATACGTATCCTCCTAGAACGAAACAACTTTATACGATCAATACATTTTTTTTTTTTTATATAAACTTTGCCCCACACTAAAAATTTCTCCTGTATCGTGGGTGCATTTACAAACATTTAAACTAACATACACAGACAGCCCGACCCGGAACAACTATCCGTAGGCCATACAAATATTTGTTTCGTTCGGGGGTCGAACCCGCGACTCGCAGCGCAGCAGTCGATCGCTGAACCACTGCGCCAACCGTGCCGTCATTTGTCTATCCGACTTATTAATAAGTAGTGAAGTGGGTTTTCGTGTCTGGCTGTCTGACCGCGTCGTTCTTCTAAAATTTTCACAATAATCTATTTCGGATTATTTATTATTATATTATCTACATGAAATCTCGATGTTTTATAAATACCTAAAACAATAAACATACACCTAGATGATAGCATATAAAGACTATTTTTCTTTGCAGTTTTATTACTCCTGCAATCTTTACCATAAAAATATATTCGAGAACTTTCTTTTTATGTCGAAAATACTAACAAACAAATCGGTTTATCGTCCATATATTTCTTTAATGCTACATTAAATAGAATATCCCATTACACAATTCATGTTAAAAAGCTTGGGCCATATATTTTATGTCAAAATACATCATCAACATAAAGAAACCTAGAGAGCTCTATTAAGTTTTATTGTGCAGAGAAAATAGACTACTTTCAATGACAAAGACAGAATGATATTGCGTTGCCAGTCATTGAAGAGGTTTTGGGAGCAATTTAAGTTTAGAATCACTGGCACTCTTTAACTGACAGTATCCCGGATAATGTGCAATGACAATATTTGATTAAATGAACGAAAAGAAGGAAAAACTCCTGAAAATAAACCATAAACTCGTTTTTATCTACACACGTTTACTGTTTATGCCCCATAAACTCTCCTTCTCATAGTTAAGCCTTAAGTTTACTTTATTTACCATAATGCATCTTAGCATTATACTCTCCGAAGAACCTAATTACACGCCAGTACAAAAATCCAGCAACAAAGCCAGCACCCGGGATAGCGCCTTCGCTATTATCTACCGTCAGTCCCGACTAACGACCGAGAGGATCCCGCCGAAGTGTTCAACAATATCCCGGATCCCGAGACTAAAGTATCCCGCTATACTACAACACTAGCTATAGAGAGGATGTAGTACTTTGGCCTATCTAGCTCAGCTTATAATAAAAAATAATGTTCTATTCTCGATTCTTCAAGACCAATGGCGATTTACGGCCGACCCTTGTATACAGGTGGTCAGGTTTCGGAACTTATCATAAAATATATTTTACGAGCGCCTGGAGTCCTTTGAGGTAAGTATGGCGAGCGGTTTTGTTTGGTCGAGACACAAATGTTTTGGGACAAAAATGACTGGTAAAGATTGTGTAGTGTGTCGTTGCTGGTTTTCGTTTGGGGTATTGGGGCCCAGTTGATGTGAAATGTTTTGGATCACGTATTAGATATCTTTAGTTAAGTCCTTATTCTTCCTTACACTGCATTAGCGTTTAGAGATATAAAAAGCAGCTTGCGTTGTTCTACATTCTTTTTACTCTCGCTTTAGTACTTACCAGAGACGTGTTGGTACAGTTTAACTTGCATAGAACTTGTGAAAACACAACAAAGTAGCCAATCAAAGCTATGTGTTAGAATAGTCACACTAAAAGTCGAAGACATCCCAACAGACTTCCACTTAAAAGTTATGATGTCTACACAACAAAAATATAATCCACATTCAAATATAGAACGCTAAACAAACATAACCTCACTTCGTTATGAAACCTACAAACAAAAACAATAAAGACAACAAAATTCTAACTTCGATACTGCTCTTAAACAGTTGGTAGCAAGACAAATGGCCAACAAAAAGTACGAAGGAATTGTTACAATCGTCGGCGTAAAAAAAACGGATCCCAAACGACCAATATTGAAACAAGAAGTCGGATCTTTGGAAGAAATAAGTATGGAAGTCGCAATTGCTGTGTTATGGCCTGGAGTTGCTAAGGTACGCGAATTTAGGCAATCCTTAGTCTATGACTGTTAGTTTTCCATTGTGTGTGCGTTGTACTAATATTGTTGAGAGGCAAGTTTTGTTTGTTTGTTTAGCAGAGACACGAAGATAGTAAGAAGTCGTTTGATTGTCTCTGATTGATAGAAAAGTTTTTGTATCAGTCCATTGATAGGCTTGTGTTTTTGAAAGGGCCAACGAAAAGTATCATTGCCGTTGATTAGACAACCTACTTAAGGTTAAGTAAAGCTTAGGTATATGCAATGCTAGGAATTGATGCTGCGATGAATTGAACTGATTAATACCTTAACTACTGTTTACTTAAGCAAAGCATTTAGGAATGTATGTATGGTTGAATTAAAGAAAAACTAAAAAAAAGAAAAACTTCCTAAGTAAAATACTAATCTTCCAACAGCCAGTGTCTAACGTTGCTTTTATTACAAATAAACATCCATTATGATCTATTATAGGACATAACACAACATCCAATTATGGTAATTCAACACGCTAAACAAGCAAATACGGAATTGACGAGAATATTTAAACAACAAACATGTATGTGGCAGTGTTTCAGAACGGAATCTAACTTAAATATAACAAATAACTAAACATATATATAGTACTTAATAATTCCATGTTCTTCATACAGAATAGATAATATTGGGATGGAGAAGACGGCTTATGGGATTTGAAAATCTCGTTCGATGTTCAAACTGTCATTTGTTTACAACTATGTTTTGGCAATATTGTTAGAGGTTTTACTCTATGTTCCACAAACGGCCTCTTTTTTGAAGCGTATTTATGTTTAAAAAAATTTCGGAGTGGGTTAAATAGAAATTTTATAAGAATTTAATTTCTTGGTTAAGATAAGCAATTTTTTTGCTGACACATAGAGTCTTCAGTATTAGGTTTGACGTTAAAGCTTCCTCAAAATATTAGAGTCTCGAGTGTTTGACAAAAGTGGTGATTATAGGTCATTCAATAATGTACCCAGTCTATTAGAAAGGCCATGTTCTGTACTAAACATTTATGAGCTGATGTGCTGAACTCAATCCCAATAATGTAATGAATATGAGCTCCAACGCTACATCCCACGCAAGTTACAAGAGTGAACTTAAGTAAATGGGTCAAAGTAGGTCTTAAGTATCGACTCAGTAAAGTGCGACAATTTATGTGTGCTGTGTTCTTTATAGGAACGGTTTGTGACTGTTGTCAGGGGACCCTGGATGTTGGGTAACTGTTAAGTTAAAACTTTGTCTATGATGAATTTGTGGACGACGACGTAAGAATAAATATATAAATGACTTCGATGACTACATTTTAACCGCGTTCAAGCGCCATCAGTGTCATCTTTATTGTGGAATATACTGACAGCACTTAAAAACAAAAGATGAGCGAATAACTGACCTCTGAGAAAGCTGATGTTAAAGGCCAAAACTCTGCATAACAGAAGCAAAATCCATAAAATATTAAAAACATCTAATGGCTCGACAAAAAACCCTTTTCAATTTGACATTACTTACATCCAAAACCAGATCACTTATTTAAACCGAAAACAAGATGGCGTCTAACAGAAATCCATAATATTCTACTTTTTTTAAAATATTTTCAAATATACCACAATTTTGTAAGCATACTTAATTTAATAGGGACGTCCCTTAGAAAACCCATCTCATCCGACTGTCAGCCCTTGGTAGATAGGGCAGAATTTGCATGAAACACTCAATATAACACGAATAGGTACGAATACCGTATATTTCATATTCTATTAATGTTGCCGACTTCAAAGCGATCTTCGTGTACATAGGATGGGTGATGAGCATATATTGTAAGTTGTCTTAGATATCGCTGAGGGGAATTCAGCGAATTTGAACGTAACCGGTGCAATACGTTTGCTCTGCGAACTAATATCAGAGATTCAATTGCTATAGTATTACCAATGTAATAATGTCGTCTAGATCCGGCTGAATGTGTAACTTATATGATGATGAACTAACAGTTCGAACTTCCCGTATTTGTACTATTAATTTTAATAAGAGCCTTCAAAACAGACTTTTTTTTTACGGATGGGAAATCATCAAATGATTCCTCCCGCTCTGGGCGGAGCGGAAGGGAGTGTCAGACTTGTACTGACTAAAACCCATCCATGTTCCTTCTTAGCCCTTTGTGTTCCAGGGCCACGGTATCTCTTTCGAACAGTCCCGCAGCCCTGGCAGGCATCGGCCCTTTCGGACCCCTTTCGATTTGCTGACATCTCCTTGAGGCGCGCGTGGAACACGAACGCGCCGTCGATACGGCAAGTCAGACGTCATCTAACTACCTTGTTGACTGGCTAATAATACTGGATCAAAATATCATCTAGAATATGAGCAAAAGAAATTCATACGCAATAAAATATAAGCACTCTCGTTACATTACAACGAAACATCACGCCTGTTATCCCCGAAAGGTGGGCAGAAGTGTATGTATAGAACACCCACAATACGCCAGGTCTGTTTAAATCCCATGTAACAGAGGACGCGACTATTGACATGACATAAGTTTAGGACAGGCTGTTATTAATTAACTAACCTATTGATAAAAATAAACAATAATAAACAAATATTTCCTCCCTTTTCTATTCCTAATTCTATGATGAAATTACATTTATACACGTGACGACACAGCGGTTAATCAGTCAGAGAATAAATTCGTGGCCACGGAGAACAGCGGCAATTTATTCCTCGCTAAGTAATTCGGCTCTCTCTGTTTTTCTTAATTAATCTGTCGCATCTTCAACGTATGCTCTGACAGGAGTGTTTATGTTATTATTAGGTACTCCAGTTTATTAGGTTTTGAGTTATTTTTTCATTAAAAAGTGTAGGGAGGTGGTAAATTTTATATACATTATCCGCCCAGAGTAAGAATAAATAATAATAAATAATAATAAAAGTGGATCCAAAGGTCGCACGCTCGCTTGGCAGCTCTATTCCAGTCAGCCTTAGAGTCAGGGTCGCTGCCTGAATTCCTGACTACTGGAATAACTCACCTGCTCCATAAATCGGGTAGTACTGCGGAGCCCAAAAACTATAGACCGATAACCTGTCTCCCGACAGTGTATAAAGGTCTTACATCCATTTTGAGAGCTAAAATTAGCAAACACATTGATGACAATTCGATCATGTCCGCTTCTCAAAATGGATGTAGGAACGGGTCCCGCGGTACTAAGGAGCTGCTCCTCATTGATATGGCCATTAACCAACAGGTTCGGCGTTCCCGAAGGGATCTGTCGACATGTTGGATAGACTATAAGAAGGCCTACGACTCGGTGCCACATACATGGCTCATGAGGGTGCTAGAATTGTATAAAGTTGATGCAACTCTGCGCACCTTCCTGATGTCGTGTATGGGGCAATGGAGGACAGTCCTTCGCTATCCAGGATGTCGACATAACCAAAGGAATAGCGAACCGATACGGATAGAGCGAGGTATTTTTCAGGGCGATAGTTTGAGTCCGCTTTGGTTCTGCTTAGCCTTGAATCCTCTAAGCACGCTGCTGGAGGATTCAGGTCTGGGCTTTCGGTTGAGGAGAGGTGGTCAGGTTATATCTCACCTTCTTTACATGGATGACCTGAAACTCTTTGCCCCCAACAATTTGCAACTGATGGAGCTACTGAAGGTAACAGAAACTTTCAGTAGCGCCATCAAGATGGAATTTGGTGTAGACAAATGTGCGGTCATGCATGTAAATCGAGGTGGGATTGTGGAATCTGTGAGAACCCAGCTCTCAGATTCCATAAATCTTAGATCCCTCTCAGCAACCGAAACCTACAAGTATTTGGGTATGTCGGAAGCGCTGGGCATCAATGCTGTTGACGTGAAGCAATCGTTGAAGGAGCGTTTCTTTGGCCGCCTGAGAAAAGTATTTAATAGTCTTTTATCAGGCGGAAATAAGGTGCGTGCCTTCAATGGTTGGGTCATGCCGGTTTTGATGTACTCTTTCGGCGTACTCAAATGGACTCAAACAGAACTAGACGCCCTGGATAGGAAGGTCCGTACATTGTTGACGGCATATCGAATGCATCACCCACGTTCTTCGGTTATGAGACTGTATATCCCGCGGAGTTGTGGAGGTCGAGGCTTTTTAAACGCCAAGACTCTCCACAATCGCGAGATATGCAGTCTCAGGGAATATTTCCTAGAAACCGACGTGGGGATGCATCGAGATGTGGTCGCGATGGACAAGGCCCTCACCCCGCTCTCCTTGGCTAAAGAGAACCGGCGCAAACCTGCAGTGCTTGACACTAATGACCGCAGGGAAGTATGGCAGAGTAAGGAGCTTCACGGACGCTTCTTCAGTGCCCTGCATGGACCTGATGTAGACCATGCAGCGTCCGTAGCCTGGCTACGTTCCGGGGAACTCTTTGGAGAAACCGAAGGTTTTGTTTGTGCAATTATGGATGAAGTTATGATGACGAATAACTACCGGAAATTTATTGTGAAGGATGGCACGGTTGACATATGTCGGGCATGCCACCGTCCGGGCGAATCGATCCGTCACATTATCTCTGGGTGTTCTCGTCTAGCTAACGGAGAATACTTGCATAGACACAATCTTGTAGCCAGGATTATCCATCAGCAACTTGCTCTGAAATACAGCCTTGTGGAATCGGAAGTGCCGTACTATAGGTATGTGCCCGACCCAGTTCTCGAAAATGGCAATATCACACTGTATTGGGATCAATCCATCATCACTGACAGGACTATTGTAGCCAATAAGCCTGATATAGTGGTGGTGGATCGATCAGAGCGGCGCGCAATGATTGTTGACATAACGGTTCCACATGACGAGAACCTCGTGAAAGCCGAGAAAGATAAGCAAATCAAGTATATTGACTTGGCTCGCGAGGTTGTCGACATGTGGCCTGTTGACTCAGCGATCATTGTGCCGATAGTCGTATCAGCCAATGGCCTAATTGCCAAGAGCCTCGACCAACATCTGATGAGGCTCTCATTAGGCAGCTGGATCAAGGGCTTGATTCAGAGAGCGGTACTCCTGGACACGGCTCGTATCGTTAGGAGGTTCCTTTCTCTGGAGCCCTGACCGCCGGTAGCTTGGACCCTGTTCCCGATACCGGTGGGCTACAATTTTTTATATTTTTAAATGTTTTTTTTTAATTAATTATAAGGAATATTTAAAAATGTATTAAATTTGTATATAAAAATGAATAAAGGAAATAATAATAATAAATTTATTTCTATAACTTCATTAAACATTACATCAGTGCGGTCTCAACCCCTGAACTAGGACAACCTGTATGACAGGTGTTGAGGAATATGAATAGAATTTGCTGACAATGAAAATTTGTGGGCATTTATTCCAATTAATCAATGGCGTAACTAAACATAATTAGTTTACATATTGAATCCGATACTGAGTATTATTTAAATATGTTGGTTGACTGGTAACTAGGGACCGATACTTAAACACGTGATTATACTCATGATAACAAACAGCTTTCCCAAAGAAACATTTTTTACACTCATTCACTTTTTTTACAATAATACAATACCCGTATGAAATTCGCGCGCGCGTATGTCTTATCAGCTTTTGATAAAAGTTAATGAGCATAAAAAAATGGGAAATTTGTTTGTGATACTCTCTTGGTGCCTTGTTTAAGCCTTCATGAACCATTCTCTCTGTGTTCCAGAGACGCATTTTTCTGCTCAATTAAATATAAATATAAAAGAAGCAAACCCCTACCTATTACGAGTACTTTTTACCCAATCCTTGTACCGCCACAAAAAATAATCCTACGCCCACCGAGGCAGTATCTAGAAAAAAAACCTCCGTTTTGAAGATGAAGTGCCGTCTCGGTCGTCTTGTAGAATATTTTGAACCTATTTGATTTATTGTACGCAATGGTTTACTGTCTAAAAAGTAATCGTTTCATGGAAATCCGTGTATGAATAAATTTATTTTGCTCAATATTTTGCTGTGAAGGGAAAACATGCTTTGCTAACATGCTTTTTAAACATGGTTAAACATACTTTGACAATAACCCATTATCGATTCAGTTCGTTAGTTGTAAATTCTGCCATGGACTGATTGAATGAAAATACATTTTCCACTGTAGACCAAACTAATCTTTAACTCAATCAAAAGCCAAACCGACTTCAGTTGGGTGGAAAATCGAAACTATTGTCGGAACCAAACGACCAACAGCAACAATTTCACGAAACGAAGGTTTGATGAAAACTCATGAAATGTTCCACCAGGACCAGCCACGATTGAAACAAAAGAAAAAAACAAAAACGTAGGACCGCCGACGGAATATTAAACTTAGTGGCTTCACTCATTCGGTCCCAAGGGAACCATTCATTCACTCACTCTTTACTGTGAATGCCAAGCTAAATTCAAAATTAACAATTCACTTTGTCGTTCCTCTTTTGTTTTAATTTGTTATTATAATCTTGATACCAGAAATGGATGTTAGAATAAGTTAACGCTTGTACCAACAAGATGGTCGCGATGGATAGCGTTGAGGGAGTTTGGTGATCAGGGAAATGTACCCGATATTTAACGCCATTTTGAAATCGTCACAATAGTCGCTAAATAAGTACTTGGACTCTTGCTTGGGACAAGCAACGCCCTTTGCGTTGCAGTTTTTTTCAACAGCAGCAAGTTGTTGCACCTGTACGTACAGGTTGTTTGGTGCATCGTGTGCCAAATTGAAATGGTTGACTGGACCCAAATTTTACATTCAAATACAAATTTTAAAAAAGTATAGGTCGTAGATGCTTTGTTTACATTTATTTAATAATTTTATTGAAGTAGTACCTCCCAAGTCGGAACCTCCGCTGGCGTATACCAGCTCTTTAAAAATATAAAAGTCTAGCGGAGTTAGGCCCGGGGAACGTGCCGGCTATGCAATAGGGCCATCGCGACCAATCCACGCATTGGGGAACACATCGTCACACAAAATTATTAAATAAATGTAAACAAAGCAATTTTTTTTTATTTCTAGAACTCACCTCCCCCCCCCCCCAAAGAGAGATACGAGACAGATATTACCATATAAGAGTGAGATAACAGGTTTGATAAGTTTTCAGGTATCATTTAAGCAAAACTATTATTTTAAATCATAACTTGGAATTTAATATTTTGTTACTCGATTCAAAATTCTAGTGAATTCACAAAGTTGTAAAAAGAGTTTTATGGCATGTGGCTCATCATTAGCAAGATGATAGAATAGAGAATTTTTGAGGGAGTTGGAAAATCCCGGTCGCTTTTGGTTTTTTTTATAGCCATGTAAATAGCTGTACAATGGACTGCTTTAATTGAAGTCCGAAACTTTGCAAGTAAATTTAAAAAAAAATAGATGGCTAATGTCACTAATTTTGAATTTAAAAGCACTGTGATACAATACACGTCTAAATAAAATATAATTGTTTGGGGGTCTGAAAGGATAGCAGATGACCCCCCCAGACGCCCATTTCAATTTGGCACACGATGCACCAAACACCCATTATGGCTAAGGTAACGCAAAAGTTTGTTATGTTCAGAAATAAATCTTGCTTTCATGTGACACCAAAAAAACGCAATAAAAAAAACAAAAATGTGCGTCTTTTTGGACCGTATCTGCCACACATTTCACACTAAAAACACAAACATAACTACAATATTTTATAATGAATATTTTTCCCTTCGCCAAGCCCGAGGTTTTTAAAATCTCATTATACGTGGGACACTCAGAAAGTTTTGCGAAACTAAAAAAAATTGTTCTATACGTACATATATTTTTATTAAATCTTTTCAAAGTACTTTCCACCAGCCTCTATACAAAGATTCATGCGCCTAAACCAGTTTTCAAAACACTTTTTCCAGTCCGCCGCAGACACCTCGTTTACAGCCTGCTCGAACCCAGCCAGCGCATCTTCCGGCGACGAAAATTGTATCCCTTTGAGCTGATTTTTTATTTTTGGGAATAAAAAGAAGTCACACGGTGCTAGATCAGGGCTGTAAGGAGGGTGACCCAGGAGTTTGACTGGCGTGCTGTCCAGGAAGTCCCTCGTTTTGAGTGCGGTGTGCGCAGGTGCATTGTCGTGGTGGAGCAGTAGCCCGCGGAGCCCTGTGTTTGGTCGCTTGTTGCTTATAACAGAGAAAACTTCTGGCAAACATTTGGAAGTATACCATTCGGCATTAATGCTTCTTTGATCCCGTAAGGGAATTGATACCAAGTGGCCAGTCAAATTAAAAAAGCTAGCGATCAAAATCTTACCCCCGCTTCTAGATCGCTTCACTTTGGTAGGCGTTGGCTCATTTTGAAACACCCAAACAGTCGACTGGCGCTTGGTTTCTGGGTCGTATTGATAAATCCAGGACTCATCACCTGTAACGATGTCGTAAACACGCCGAGACGAGCCTGCTTCAAATTTGTTAAGCATATCACGGCACCATTCCACCCGGGCCTGCTTCTGAGCATCGGTGAGGTTGTGCGGCACCCAGCGTGATACTATCCTCCTCACGCGAAGATGGCTGTGTAGAATCTCGTGAACGCTTCCCGATCCAATCTTCAATATGTGTTGAATCTCCTGATATGTAATTCGCCTATTGTCTTGGATTAAATTTTTCACTGCTAGCACGTTTTCTTCGGTAACAGCCGTCAAAGGGCGACCGCTTCTTTCGTCATCCCCCAAAGTTGGTCGACCGCGCTTGAATTCGTTATACCAACGATACACGGTTGCCTTGGAAGGGCCTTCATCCATGAATGCCATTTGAAGTCTATCGTACGATTCATCCGGTTTCAGGCGACACTTGAAATCGTATAAAATCATAGCTCTAAAATGTTCCCGGCGCAGATCCATATTTCAGTGAGACACAATACTTTGAATTAACTCGCAAAAAATGTGGAGGGAAATTTTGAAATTGGAACTTACTTATTTTTACTTATAAATAATCATATTTTCGAAAAACATAATAACTGGCCAGTCTCCCATATATAAAAACTTTTTTTCGCAATACTTTCTGAGGGGCCTGGTATATACACGTGTTACGACCCCACACATACTAGGTACATACTACATATCTATACACATATTCTCCTCTCACAACAGCCGGCCCGCACCCCTATGACCTAATAACAGCCACGAAGTCCCCAGCTAACACTAATCAGGGCAGTTTTAAAGTTACTCGTAGACCAGTCAAACGAAACTGCTTAACTTTGAGGGGACCTGCATGTTCACTAATAATTACTTAGAGGCCAAAACCAGGTGAGTTTGGCACAGGAATTTGGAGATTGGCACAAGAAACCAAAGGCCTATATCGAGTAGTTGTTAAAATCAGGCTGCATATGATGGTATTGTTCGTAGTAAAAGATTCATTTTCTTCAAACTCCTCAAAATCACTCCACGAAGACGTCGTTTTATGAAGATAATGATGATATTCACCGTTGCAACTAAACAAAGGCTTATTTTAAATTTAAAAAGAGTATAAATGTTTATAACTAAAACATAAACACATGATTTGATTATCATGTCATGTCTGATAAATGTGTTAATAATAATGACCCTCATTCTGTTATAACTTTTACATGAGGGTTAGAAAAAATCTAAATATGAGTAGTAATGAAAGTATCTCTAGTGATTAGAAAGACTTCCAATTCTACTCGTACTAGACTCTAGTCTCTTCCCCTATTGTAACAATAGTGAAAGAAGTAAGAAAAAATAAAATTGTCGCAGGGACATAACGTGCATACAAAATGACACAATAAACATACAAAGCATAACAAACATTTGTAAGTACAATAAGATAAAATATTCAACAATAAGATATAAAAAATTACAAATAATAATAATAAGTTTAACATTATTAAGGACGGGACGGTGGACGTGTGTCGGGCATGCCACCGTCCGGGTGAGTCTATCAGACATATTATTTCTGGTTGTTCTCGTCTGGCTAACGGCGAGTACTTACACAGGCACAACCAAGTAGCCAGGACTATTCACCAGCAACTTGCCTTGAAATATAAACTTGTGGAATCTGAGGTACCGTACTACAAGTATGTGCCCGACCCAGTTCTCGAGAAAGACCATGCCACGCTGTACTGGGATCGGCTCATTACTGACAGGACTATTGTCGCCAATAAGCCTGACATAGTGGTGATAGACCAATCAGCGCGCTGCGTAATGATAGTAGATGTTACCATCCCGCATGACGTGAACCTCGTGAAGGCTGAGAAAGAGAAACAAATAAAATATCTCGACTTAGCACACGAGGTTGTCAGCATGTGGAATGTGAACTCGGCTATCATTGTGCCGATTTTCGTTACGGCCAATGGCCTTATGGCCAAGAGCCTCGACGAACTTCCGTCGAAGCCCTCATTTGGCAGTTGGATCAAGAGCCAGATTCAGAAGGCAGTACTCCTGATACGGACCGCATTGTGAGGAGGTTCCTGTCTCTGCACCCCTAACCACCGGTAGCTTGGACCCTGCTCCCGATACCGGCGGAAACCTGTTTTTTTATATTTTACAGTGTATTTGTTTACATACATTGTAAAATATAAAAAACAGGTTTCCGCCGGTATCCGGAGCAGGGTCCAAGCTACCGGTGGTTAGGCTTTTTTGTTTTTTAAGAAATATATCAAATAAGGTGTTCAATGAATAAAGGGAATAATAAGTAAAAAAGTTGTCAGCTTGCACGTCGTGACTGCGACAAGTAGGTTACCACTCAGCATGATGCTGTGCTATGGGGGAAGATACCAGAGTCTAGTCTATTCCACTTTGTACTGTGTAATCTTTTGAAAGTAAAAGAACACATTTAGATATAAACTATGTATGTACAACAAAGATATCAGCCCCAGAGAATCATAAAATTCCTAGAAAGGGTAAGGGTTTTATATTCGAAGATGGATACACGATTGCGATATGGGCTTCTATTTCAAAATATTCAATATCTTTCAAAAACAATACGTAACATAGAACACATATCTTGATTTAACATTTTTATGTCTACCTTATTTATACTTACTTCTTAGAAAAGGTCGAAATCTGTTTGCCATTTTTATAAGAACCGACAGTGAAGTAATTGATAAGATTAATTGACACCACTCTCTATACATTCAGGCCCAAGAACGAAATGAAAGCGCATCAGTATCCTTTTTCACCTTTCGTCAATTTGCCATGTTTTATCAATTACTTGATACAACTACCAAAGAATGACAGTTGTTTTTTACAGGAAGAACATCAATATTCCTTTGAGCGTTCGCTATTCTTCATAGTTTCGGACTTGGCCATCCACGCCCACTGAAAAAATCGGCCTGTCTATGGACTATTTAAGTGGCATAACAACTAATTTCCCTGACTTTACATAATATGTAACACCATTATATAAACTGCCAAGGAATACTGTGCGTAGTGTATAATCAGTCTGATTTATTTTTACGACGTCTTTAACCCTTTGATTACAAACAGTATTGTATCGCCCTTTATTGCCCATAAAAGCTATAAATTCTAAAGCATAGTTCCCCTCTTAATATAAAATAGCTAAACGACATATTAACCTCATTTCCCTCTCCGTCTTCCCTCCTCTCGTACACTTATGAACGAGCCTCTAATTCTCACTTTAATTAATATAGAAGCTAGCCTTTCACTGAGCCAACACGTTTACCTGTGTCATGTGCTAATTTATTATAAAATTAAGTCGTTGTTATTGTTTGTAAGAGAAATATGGAGAATATGAGGCTTGAAATGGTATGTTATGTAAAGTATATAACTACACCTACAGTGGCACAGTCATGAGTAGGCATTATGTATAGGACAAGGAAAATTTCAATCCATTTTCTCAAGGAATAATGATTCCAACTTCAAGATTAGACCTATACCATAACAGTACGGGTTCTAAAATTCGTATGTTTTTAACGACGTTATCGTAACTACATAAAATAGTCATAAAACCGTGTGAGAATTTAAAACCACTTTTAAACGTTGCTTTTTGTATAATAATATATCATAGTAATGCTCCTGATTATAGAGACATATACCTATGTGTAGACAAACGCACATATATAGCAAAACTCAATAGAGTTTTTTATCTCTTGAAGTTTCCACGTTTTACACATGAAAGGTACACGTGTTGCAAATTGGGAACGTTTTTGTAAGAAAAAAAACATTTGAGGAAAAACTTATTTTGTGGAGGAAAAATATTTGAAGTATTCTTAGGCGATTAACTAATTGGGGTTTTCTTTTCTGGCGCAAACGTAAAAAAAAAATGCTTTGACGTAAAAAAATAATTTGACGTTTAAAAAGAAATTTAAAAAGTCGCTTTACTACGTTTGTGATAGGGTAAAAAACCAACCTAATAAATAAATAATTACTCCCTTTTTTGTAATCAGACTATCAAAGCACAAAAAAATACAAACGAGCACAAAAACAATTCACTACGAAACCCCGTGCCGCAAAAAAAACACCACAAAAAAGGGAGGAAATCTCGCTCATCATTGTACCGAGCAACTCACTGAAGACTAAGAAAAACTTCCTCGAAGGAATCATCAAAACCGAACATCGACACAATCTCAACAAAACAATGACGTATTTTTTCTTTTCGATATTCATGAAACATGGTATTAAAAAGCCTTGAAAACAAAAAAATGAACGGAAAATGTTGCCATTTCTCGTAAAAGGATAATATACGAGTACTACTTAACAATGGATTGTCAAATCGTGAACAAAAGTTTAGAAGAAAATAAAAGCTTAGATTCTCTACCAGCAGTGAACGATTAAAAAGAATAATATAACATCACGCCTGTAATCCCGCAAGGGTCAAGCAGAGGTGTAACCATTAGTACAGCCCCATTTAGCCAGTTATCGCAAAGGGTCCCATGTAATAGGGGCGAACCTTTTGCCATCAACCGGGCACGAATCCGGACTCCGTGGCGCTGCTACGGGGAAATCCCTGATGGACAAACTCAATAACACTTTGCCCAATCCGGGTATTGAACTTAGGACCTCATGCTCAGCAGTCGCACTTGCACCACTAGACCAACGAGGCAGACAAAATACCAGCTTTATAATTGTTCCATTGGGTAAAGGCCTTTTCTAATCTTAGATTGGTGATTTTAGCACGGTTCACACTGCTGGGACACAGGCCTCCTCTCTATCAGAGGGAGTGGGCTGTAATCCACTACGCGGGCCCAGTACGGGTTGGTAGATGTCACATGTCTTCCATATTTTAATTCTAGGACATGCCGGTTTCCTCACGATGTTTTCCTTCACCGTTTTTGAGAGCAGCTATGATGAAATAAATTACACAAAGTAATGCGCCTGCCTGGGTTCGAACCCACGGCGTACTGCTCGTAAGTCGAGGCTGCCACCACTGGGCCACCACTGCTCTGATTTTAGCTTTAGCTATCTTCTATATTTATCAACGCACCAGCCCCCGTATTCACAAACGCTTAGTTTCGATTCGGAAAGTCGTATGTCTATCTCGCTCGCTTTCGTAATGCCAAAACAAGATAGACATACGACTTATCAAATCGTAATCGAAACCGAGCGTTTGTGAATATGGGGGCTGCTCAAACCACTTGACAGATTGGGCAAACATTTACGCCAAATTAGTCGCTATTATGACAATTTCAAAAATCTTTTACTTCTTCCTTCATGTCGATGATATGGCCACGGTACTTGCGGCGTCTGTGGCGTTTAAGTCATCTTAAGTGCAGGTGTATGGAAAGTTATTGACGAGAGCTATAAAACGTATTTTTCACGAGAGCGAAGTCGCGTAAAAGCTAGTTTAATCCAGAAACAAATAATTTGAAGTACAGACAACCCTGTTTCAGTCTACAGGATAAAGATATACATGGTGCAAACAGCAACACTTGCAAAAAAAACTCAGCGAAGGGAAATGCTCAAAGGCAAAGGGTGGGCTTTTATAAGTTATGCATTGCAATCACGCTTTATGCTCTCCGGCAAGCTGAACATACTTTGTTAATGAAAAGTAAGTGAAAACACCATGTGGGTAGTATGTACTTAGATATTAATCATGGGTAATGAAAGGACTTTAAGAGTTGGTGAGACGTATTCGTCTCACCAACTCTTGTTTTGAACACATGTTTTGATAAAACTTTAGGACCATCTTAAATTTTGGCCAGACAGCTTGAAATGTGCAAAAAACAACAGGTTATTCAGAAGTTCAAAATTTGATTTCACAGATTTATCTAAATTATCAAAATGCGCGCCTTTGCAAGATTATGTGTTATTCTGCCGTCTGTTTCACATAGATGGCTGATTGTCTATTTTCCAAATTATACCCACATTGCCTCCGAACCTATTTACACCTCCCATTCAGAGCCCGAGCTGCTACTGACAGATTCCTTACGGAAAAACCCATCAACAAAGCCCGACCATATCGTATCGAGCCAAGATCTCATCCTGAGCAATAAAGCTTGCGACTACTGACCAAGAAGCAGTTGGTTAAAGCAATTGCAATATGAAACCCAACGAACAACGTACAAAAGCATCACCAACCACGTAAACACTTCAATAACCTGATTAAGAACCATTCAATCTTCGTCTACGTCTCACCTACTATCTCTAAAACGTATTAAGCCTAACGCATATCATTGAGCCGCGCTGATTGCTTCAATCTCACGGCCCTTAGCGTTGTAAACTGCGAGTAGTTCACAGTTTGCAAATGAGGCCACATTAAGTGAACTAATCATAATAATCTGCGAACACGACCGGTTTATACTGTGTACGGAGTTTGTAACTTAGGTGGTAGAGAAAGAGGTCATGTCTTTTTGTCTGGAAATCAAGGAGACATATAATACTCGGTAGTTTTAATGAAGTTACTGACTATGTGGGATTTTATTAAGGAGCTTGACATTACTGGGTGTTTTACCTTGATTATTATGTTATTATTATTTCTCAAATTCAAAGCAATTATCTGAAAAAGTTGCAAAAAATATTTTATATCTGAGATTTTCATTTATTCATTTCATAACATAAAATTTGCATTTTTAAATATTTTTACAAACTTATATTTAAAAACATTTAAAATATAAAAATTGTAGCCCACCGGTATCGGGAACAGGGTTCAAGCTACAGGTCAGGGCTCCAGAGAAAGGAACCTCCTAACAATACAAGAGTACCGCTTTCTGAATCAAGCCCTTGATCCAGCTGCCTAACGAGAGCTTCATCAGATCTATATCTGAGATTATCACTATGAAATTTCCAGTCAAACTGACTCCTTTTAAAAAGTTACTTTTCATTACTCATACTCTGAAAGTAGGTCTGAAGTTGCCTGAGGAGCGGGATGAAAATAATACTTTTCAGCCTTAGGGAGAATCGCTTTCAACTGACAGATGTCAAATTATAAAAAAAAAACTAGTTCTATTTTGACATTTTTATTGAACCATGTTCCAACTTTCTATGCAGCCACGATGTAAAATTGAAATAACTTAAAGTTTATTGATTAAAGAATATTATATTTTTTAAATAACTTTATTATAATTTAGTATCAACAATTTATTTAAAATAACATAGAGTTGGGCAAAATATTTACCAAAAATGGTAAATATTTTGCCCAATTCTATGTTATTTTTAAATATTATTGATGAAAATGAAAAATAATGGCTGAATAGCTGGCTGGCCACACAAAAAAAAAAACAAAACAGGCGGGAAAGCGGCAATCCGAAATAATATTTACTAATTTTTTCTTTAGCTAAATCATGTTTTTATTTTTACTTTCCTTGTATTCGTAATGAAACGCACAGTGTTTACCTCGGGTTAAAGACTTATTTAGTCCCTCGAGCTATTGCCCCGTCTCGGGACTAAATAAGTTACTTTCACCCCTGGGGTAACAATGTACTATTACAATACTTTTGAGACATCAAAAGTATTACGCTATTCAAAAAGTTATTTAAAATATGTCTTCTAGTTGACAACGCAATAAATGTTTTCGCAAAATGTTTCGCATAAACTTTTATCTTAAGTCTTGAGTTTATATGTTCATTGTCAGAAACAGCAAGGGGGACTATAAAAAGTCTATATTCATAGACAATCTCTACAAAGTTTAGGTTTTAAAGCTATAATGGTTGTTAACAACTGAAAAATATTAAAGAGTAGCTTTCTTTTGTGTTCTTTTGGCTTATATCCAGATTTCGTTTTGGTTTAAGACATAAGTTTTTCTTAAGTGAAAAGTCTTTGTTCCTAAATAGTTTAGCATCTACATTATGAATCCTCTGGAAGTAAGTTCGCCCTATATTACTTACTTGGGTACATATTTTTCTACATTTTGTTTCACCGTTTCGAATACATTTTTGACTTCTCTATTTTAGTCATCACTTACAAAATACCAATTTGTCCTGTATTATATTTGAAGAATAAGCCGTTAGTCACGGTTGTCATTTGTAGATCTTTGACAATCGTTACGAGTAGTCAGAAGCCAAAAGTCTGACATCCAGTCTTACCAAGGGGTATAGGTCTACGTCCAGCAGTGGACGTCTTTCGGCTGAAATGATGACGATGATGATGACGACGGGGTATCGTAATACCCAGTTTCTGGGTTGTGGAGGTCAGATAGGCAGTCGATTCATGTAAAATACTGGTACTCAGCTGCATCCGGTTTGACTGGAAGCCGACCCCAAGATAGTTTGAGATAAGGCTAGGCAGATGATGATGTATTTGAAGAATAAGGATCAGTGTTTTACTCAATTCTTATCATAAACCGAAAATGAAATGGCAGCACTGTGTGATTCATAGTGGAGCCAAGATACATACTATGTTCTACCCTCATACCGTGCCTCAAAACATTCAGAGGAACCTCTGCGCTGTCACCGAAGTGTCAAAGTTTCGGGCCAACAAAAGTTGAAATACTGTCTTACCAGCGATGCTACGAGGAACTCCATCATTATACTCACAAAAGAAACTCGTCACCAAAACCTCACAAACAAGCTTGTTTATCTTACATAAAACATGACTGTTTTCCAATAGAAATAAAACAGAGATTTATCACTACAAACACGAGATATCTCGAACGAGATGTAAGGAGAATGCTAATAAATAAATGATATATGTTTTTTGTTCCGATCACCAGTATTGATTGATCGAGCCTGAATATGATTGTTCACAGGTTAATCCTCAATTTTCCTTACGGGCCTTTTTTCTTGGTAAGAGGGTGATTTGTCTTTGATTTTATACCGCTCTTGTGCCTTTTGTTTTTTTATGACTGTACGTGATTGGTTTCTCAATGTCATTCTATTTGTTTGTATCTAAACTTTAATATATGTATATATATATATAATATTACAAAGAGGAAAGATTTTGATTGTTTGTTTGTAACGATTTAACACAAAAACTACTCGACCGATTTAAAAAATTCTTTCACCATTAGAAAGCTACATATTTACCGAATATCTCAATGTTCGAAGGGCTAGTTGTAATCATAAGTTAATAAAGTAAGCCATGTGTGACAGCAACATTTTCTTGCGGGGAAAATCGATGTCAAATGGGTAAGCGTGATTCTTTAATACTTCAACGGCCAATAAAACTTTGGATGGCCTGGTCAAATAACTCTAATTCAACTAATTGGCTTTGCCCCAGCAGTGGGAATGTTATAGGCTGATTTTGCTTATGCAATACTAATTAAGAACTATAATGTAGTAGAAAATATTAGGTGTAAACTAAATCTAATAAAACTCATTTTTAAAATACCTAAATCATCGCTAATTCACCCTCCGACACTTCGAATTTCGAAATGATGTTTACAGAGTAACACCGCCTTCGGTAATACTGGCAGACAAGAAAATCTTTCTTTCATAAAACTTCGTCTATAGAAATCGACCCGTCTTTATATGCCGCCATTGAAAGGGGAAGGCCTAATTAGAGACAACAAGCCTTATCGGGCATTAATGGCTTTCTTTTGATATAATCAGACGAGATCTGTGAGTCTAGCTAATGAACTGTGTGATTTTAATCTGGTTAACTACAACTGTGTTCAATCCATTCATGATCCGGGTTTATGGCCCAGTATTTATTTTCACGTATTATACAGAAAAATGTCCTGTATGGTGTCGGACGTAAAGAATAGCACCATCACATATCTTCCCGTGGGTGTCGTAAGAGCCGACTAAGGGACCTGCCAGAGAATGGGCAGCACCGTTCTCTGTGCTTTTGTAACAACCGTACTGCGATCGCCAACCCGCCTGCCAAGCGTGGCGATTATGGCAAAATCGCCTCTTATGGGGGAGGCCTATGTCCAGCAGTGGACGTCTTTCAGCTGAAATGATGATGATGATGATACAGAAAAATAGAGAGAATTCAATGGATTTCTGTGAGAATTCTTAGGATGGCGTATTCAGATATTTGGCAACGTCGCAAATCGCTGCCAAATATTTCGCTATTTTGATTAATGTGTCAATCTTACAATACAAATGAATTATCGCTGTGCAGTGCAATAACGAAACATTTAAAAATAATCAAATTAGTAAAATATTTGAAGCTATTTGCATCGCATTTTCGGCTTTCATCAGCCTTCATTGGCTATCAATTTTTAGAGTGATCCTGCCATCACAAAAAGGGCAAATTTTGTAAATTTTGCGTTTTAAAGTTGATAGATAATTATAAATTGTAAGAATAATGCAGACGCTATGCTTAAGATTATTAATATTATTATTAATAAGAGTAATTGAAATAGCCCTAAAAAGTACTAAAGAAGAAAAATATGAAACCACTTACATTATCGCAATAAGTAGTGTACAACTGTAGCACCAAAGTGAAGGTCAAAACCTTACAAAACGATACTAACACGAGTATATACAAATATCAAATGCCATTTTTATACCAGATAAGGGTCATAAGGCGATTGTACCGACATCGCTGCGGAGGGAATCCTTTTTATACAAAAGTAAATAAATTGCTAGTGGCATTAATACGAGCCTTTCAAAAATACAGAGAACCTCTGATATATTCATAGGTACAAGCTTTCTGCTTTACCTTGTATTTCTTTACTTTTAGATTTGGTATCGGTGATGTAATACTATTAGAGGTGAGGTCAGAAATGAAATGGAGTTGGGTCGAACTGGGTACTCTGATGTAGGAATCGTGATGATAGGATTAATTTCTTCTTGTATGGCGCTGTTCCAGCTATCAACGTTTATTTCCGTACTTTCGCCTCTCTTCGACTCTATGGTTTGGTCTAAAGCCTACGGGATTATAACAATCTACTTAATAAAGAACAGTGGTGGCCCAGTGGTGGCAGCCTCGACTTACGAGTAGTAAGCCATGGGTTCGATCCCAGGCGCATTACTTTGTGTAATTTATTTCACCACCGCTACCCTCAAAAACGGTGAAGGAAAACATTGTGAGGAAACCGAAAAAAAATATCCTAGAACTAAAAAATCGAAGACATGTGACATCTACCAACCCGCACTGGGCCCGCGTGTTGGATTACAGCCCACTCCCTCTCATAGAGAGGACGCCTTTGTCCCAGCATTGTGAACATTATAGGCTGATGATGACGATGACTTTATAAAAATCGGATGGCGCTCCCTTATAGGAAGCATGCACCTGTAATATAGCAGTTCAGATTTACAATTTGGTTTCAGTACAAAATCAAATCTTGGATGTTCTTGTTATGGTGCAGGCGAATGCTCCCGGTAAGGGAACGACATTCAATTCTCAGAGAGACAACGCACACTCTAAAACGGCTGTAGAAGAGTTACACAAATAACCAATGCAGAAGCACTTGAGAATTATTTTTCAAAATTCATCTCATACAGAGATTACCAAGGGCACGACACGAAAAAAGCAAATGGAGAAGCTCACTTGCTTTTTTGCTATTAAAAATAACGTCATAAGAAAAAAAAACGAGCTTTCATGGCAAAACAACTGTTTCAGTGCTTTCACAATGAGTAAGCAGGTTACTTCTTGTAGTGAAATTCGCCATATTTCCATTTACATAATAATATTTGTTTCTATTCTGTGTCAGTGCGCCTGACATTTATTGCGTGTGTTTCTAGCCGTTCTCAATACTAACAGTGCAGAAAATAGTGTCACCGTGTCGTGTCTGTCTGTAGAACTTAGCTGTATTTCTTATTAATTATTACAAAAAAAAAAAAATATATATATAAGATTCCCAAGAGTATTTTTTCCAGTATATGATATTCGCAGATATATAATGTTCGCAGAGGCACGTGTAGACGATTTTTACGCAATCATGCGAAAGCGTGTTGCCTCCCTGATGCGGCGGGTGCGGGGCAGCTCCAATAGCCTCTTGGTCACTGTGGCTGATAGGGCGGAAGGTATAATACTCACGCACTGGACCACAACACAACTATTTCCTTCAACTCATGCCTTGAAGTAATGTGTCTTTTAATTCGTGCTTTTTTTTATTATTATTGTCCTGTATTTATTTCTTTTCCTGATTATTATGTATTATTATTGATGTTGACATAATTAGTGATGATTTTGACATTGTTGTTTTTATGATTTTGACATTTTTATTATTGATTATTTTGACATTGTTAAGTATTACCAAAATTTCAATCAATTTATAATTATTTACTAACTCTAGTGTTTAAGTTGTATTTGTATTACCTACTAACCAATTGGATTGTATGATCTGTTAATAAATGATTATTATTATTATATGAATGACGCTCGGAAATTAGAAACAATTGCGTAAATTCTGAAATCTTCTATTTTCAAGCTTTTCTTTGATTTGATAGCTTGCAACGCTTTTTACGTTCTTGTACAAAGTACCTTTAACTTTTAGGGTACTTTGATGGGTACGGATACCCAAAGGGTCAAACGGGATCCATAACTGAGACTTCGCTGTCCGTCCGTCCATCCGTCTGTCACCAGGTTGTATCTCATGAACCGTGATGGTTAGCCAGTTGAAATGTCTACAGATTCTGTATTTCTGTTGCCGCTATAACAACAAATACTAAAAACAGAATAAAATAATAAAATTTAAGGGGGCTCCCATACAAAAAAGTTATTTTTTTGCTCGTTTTTACAAATAATGTTACGGATCCCTTCGTGCGCGAGTCCGACTCGCACTTGGCCGGTTTTTATTTAGATACGTGCTGATTCCTCCCTCGTACAAAACACATTTCTTTAATGTATAAAACTTGTGTATCTGTTCGTAATAGATTGCCCGTGATTTATGTTTAGCAATATTCTATTTAAGTTCTTCAAGACGACGCCATTATCATAAAAATCGAATACATCGGCGATCCGCGAACGATATGCGATCTTAATAAGATTTTGCGGGCGGTTTATCACTTCCACTCATAACTTATGACTTAGCACTTCGAAATGTTTCTTAGTCTGCGTATTACTTAACTATACTAATATTATACAGCGTGCATCAGAATGATAAGTAATGATAACGCAACGGTGACATGGAAATAGAAAAGGATACATGTTCACCGCTCCCCAGTAGAGAGAATAGGCAAGATCAGAAAAGTGATGATGATTCCGATTTAGTTACAAATTTTGTCTTCTAATCACAAAATAACAAGCCCAAATCTTTTGCCCCGTCAACATTGCCTACCTAACATCGTTCATAATATATATTTGGCAATTTTTTCGAGCGAACATGAACGGACTAGCGTGTTTGCCCTCATCTGCTTGACCAAACTTCTATATTTGGAGGCAGATATTATTAACAACGGCTTTATATGGTAATAGAATTTTCTATCATAATATGGAGCTTCGGAAACAAACATGGGAGTTACCTATGATGATACATTTTTGTACTTTCTATATCACTATTAATAAATTACTATCATTTAGGAGCTTGTAACTTACAGAAGCATTATAAGCTATTATTAATATCCAGAGGCAAGACCAAAGGACTGATGATCGAGCTGTCTGAATATGGTACGGCTGAAAATGGAGTGGTGAGTTGACAACGAATACAGGACTATGAAAGAAGAAGACATGCTGCGCCGACCCCAAACAAATTGGGGTAAGGGGCAAGAGAATGATTACTTATGTCATAAAACAGCACATAATACTGGGTGGAATTTGGAAGAGACAGACGCTAAACCGGTTACCACGTATTCAGTACATCATAGAAATTTTAAATCGTTTTGTTTTTATTCAAAATATTTTTATTTTATTTAATACTAGCTGATACCCGCGACTTCGTTCGCGCGGAAATTTTAAGGTGTATGTGTGAGACTGCCTCGTTGGTAGAGTGGTCGCAAGCACGACTGCTGAGCTTGAGGTCCCGGGTTCGATTCTCGGATCGGGCAAAGTATTATTGGGTTATTCCATCAGGAATTTCTCAGTAGCAGCCACGAAGTCTGGATTTAATGTCGGGCCCGGTTGATGGGGCTCGCCCCCTATAACATAGAGCTTCAACATTACTGGCGAAATGTGGATGTACGATTAGACGAAATGTGGCGTGATGTATTGTTGTTATGTGTGAGAACTGACGGTCTGATCAGAGTGTAAAGTTCCTCAATACTCCATTGAAAAGGGGAGGATCCTCCGACCAGACAGGTATTGTGTCTGGTGGGCAACTGCCCGACAGTTGTTGTCGGGTTTCTCTATACAGGGTGTCACGGAAAGGGTATATACATACTGAAGGGTGTGCTACAGACCATCAAACTAACCATGTTTCTCCATCGGACAAATATCTTAATGCGAAAAAATTATATGCTGCCCCAAACAAAATTTCAATACCTATTCTACCAAATGTATAGGCCAACTGATATTTTTTTCGCTATTACAATGTTTGTCCGATGGAGAAACATGTTCAGTTTGATGGTCTGTAGCACATCCTTAAGTATGTATATACCCTTTCCGTTACACCCTGTATAGTCTTAAGTCGATTTAAACTTTGCTTGCGAGATGTAGGCAATTGATGTTAGTTATTCCGTCGCGTCATAGATGGCGCTGTAGTACTTTTTGTAGGTCGCTACATCACTCTCCTCCGGAGACCAGAGTCGATAGTCGAATGAGTCAGCTTGTAGTATTATGCCGTGTCAGTTGGAATTTCGTAGCCGCATTGTTCACGGTGAGTTGAAACAGACTGCGGTGGTGAGGCGAACTTCAGTGAGTCGGGACCGGCGCTGCGTTTGGTCCAGTACGTCAGACGTAGTGCAGCGCCGCGATGTGGCAGACAGCTTGAGAGGTGTCGACCGGGAAGCAGAAGCTCTCGACTGGCCGAAAATGCAGTGTGCAGAGAGGCTGAGAGTGCTGACCAGGAATGCGCTCCGGCTGCATGCTGGTGGTCAGGAATACCCATTTGAAGCTGGCTGGCTGTGAGACTCGCTGCTCGAAAGCTTGAGAGAAGTGATGATGATGACGTCACGTTGCTCGAAGTCTGCGCTGACGTCCATTTTGGTGTCAACAGTTTAGGGGTATGAGGAACAGGGTGTAAAGTTCCTCAATACTCCATTGAAACGGGAGGATCCTCCAATCAGATAGGTGTTGTGTCTGGTGGGCAACTGCCCGACAGTCTGTTGTTGTCGGATTTCTCTATATATTGAGAAACCCGAAAACCCGAATCGTCTTAAGACTGTAGTCTTAAGTCAATTTAAACTTTGCTTGCGAAATGTAGGCAATTGATGTTAGTTCTTCAGTCGCGTCATAGATGGCACTGTAGTACTTTTTGTAGTAAGTTGCTTTTTGTAGGTCGCTACAGTGGCTTTGTATTATTACTGCTAATCTTTGTGATACGAAGCCTGGTGCCATTGCACAGTCTGGGTACATCAAAGTTTCGCATTAGCAGAACTAAAACGCCAAGTTTAAGCTTCATCTTATGGGAACGGCACGCCCGTTAGCTCCAGGGAGTTGAAAAATTCAACGGGGTGTGCAGGACTATCACAGTGTCTACGGATGTGTATACTTTAAAATCACCGACGATCATGTCTTAAATTTCGTTTTGTTTATGACTCGTTCTTCAATCACTATTTATTTTGAATGGTTAAAAAAACGAAAACTACTTTATAAAGATTTGAAAATCATAAAGCATTAAAATTAGAAAAATATCTAGTTACAAAAAGTGAACACCGGTTGGGGATCGAACTCGCGTTGTTTTGGAAAACTTACAGCATTAAAAAATTACCACAAAAAGTGCATACTGACTGCGGATACGAACTTGAAACCTTTTGATTGGCAGGGCGGTCATAGAACCGCCAGACTACTTACTTTGATGACGAATGGTTTAAAATAGCCGGTTTATTCTAATGCTTGTCATGACAGTTGTCAGTTGTCAAACAGTTGAGAAATGTGGACTTAATGCAATATTGCTTATCCCCCTAAGTTATTAGCGTGATAATATATAGCCTATGTTACTCGGTAAAGATGTAGCTTTCTAATGGTGAAAGAATTTTTAAAATCGGTCTAGTAGTTTTTGAGTTTATTCGTTACATACAAAAATACAAAAATACAAATCTTTCCTCTTTATAATATTAGTGTAGAAGTGTAGATTTAAGTAATTTTATTCTATTAAAGATAAGATAAGACCGCTGCGTCGCCGTATTAGACCAAACTGTTTCGTTTTAGGTGCGCGACATGTCATAGACAAAACAGTTTCGTTTTAGTTTTAAGGCAGACTTGTCTATGTGAGGCAAGTCTGTCCTAAACTGTCGTCATTCAAGTCTGCGCTCAGCCTTCTGTATCGTTAACGACAAAAGAAAATATATTGTAGATATTAACTGGTAGCAGTAAATATTCAACTGTTTTGCCAAATTGCTACAAGAAACAAGAAAGCATCTCCAGAACCACGGCCGTCCATCAAGTGGTAGGAACACAATTACTTGTACTACACGATCCTGAGATAAACAAGGAATTTGTCTCGAGTCTGAGGAGACGAGCGCTGAGCAAAACTTGCGCGGAAGCTAAGTAAGTGCTGTTAGTTGTTTCTCTGGCTAACAAGATCTTATACAATTATTCAGTGCTTCAGCAATTGTCAGCGATAATCTGCTGAGAAATTATGAGAATCGTTTCCTTTTGCGATAAGATCGACCATTGGTCTAAATTTAAATGTCTGTCGTTTTTGTTCTTTGTGGTGTACAATAAATTGTGATAGATGCCTAGACGCTTTAAAGTATGGCCACTTTAAGCGTGCCGTTCGTTCGTCCGTGCGGCTCTGTATGGTGTCGGACGTAAAGAATTGCACCATCCCATATCATCCCGTGGGTGTCGTAAGAGGCGACTAAGGGATTTGCCAGAGAATGGGCAGCAGCGTTCTCTGTGCTTTAGTAACAACCGTACTGCGATCGCCAACCCGCCTGCCTGCCAAGCGTGGCGATTATGGCAAAGCCCCTCTTATGGGGGAGGCCTATGTCCAGCAGTGGACGTCTTTCGGCTGAAATGATGAAATAATGAAGCGTGCCGTTCAAGATGGCGTTGCTTGACAAAAACAATTGCATCGATATGTCAAACTTTGTACATTTATTGGTTCTTTATTTTCCCGCCTGCACAAATAAGTTAATTGAAGTGTTCCTACACAAGTTGTTCATTTTTAAACGGTTTTAATTTTTGTTTTATATCACATTCTCACCACACCGGAAAAATAACATAGGAATGATCGTTGATCGCTGTGTATGGTGTCGGACGTAAAGAATAGCACCATCCCATATCTTCCCGTGGGTGTCGTAAGAGGCGACTAAGGGACTTGCCAGATAATGGGCAGCAGCGTCCTCTGTGCTTTTGTAACAACCGTACCTACTGCGATCGCCAACCCGCCTGCCAAGCGTGGCGATTATGGCAAAACCCCCCAAAATGTCAATATGGCGACACTTTGGGACTATGTCCAGCAGTCTTTTAGGCTGAAATGATGATGATGATGATCGTTGATATGCTCATTTCGTTTTTCGAACAGTTGAACCGCGTGTGTAAGATAGCCCCAACGCTAAAATCCAATATTATTGTATAGATTCGCTGATGAATGCAATTTTTACTTTTGATTCGTTTCCTGTCCAGACGTTTCACTTCCAGTAAAGGATTCCGAATTAAAGACCAAATCATCCCAAAAATAAGTATCAGACATCAGCATAAATATCAAACATGCGCATGATGCACTAATAATAACTGAAGAAAAATCCAAATAGTATGTTTTCTAGGTATTCGAACATTGGTAACTTTCCCGCTGAGTTTCTATTTGCTTAAATTCAAGGTAGAAGGTACCCTCACTCTCATCTCTTTGTTATAAAACCAGCCTCGTGTCAAACGACGATTTATAGCCATTGAGGCGTGAAAACAGAACAAACAAAAAATACACTCGCGTTTTTAATATTTACCTACATGATAATAGGAAGGATTGAAATTCTCACTGTGGAACATCACGTATTCATATTTGCAAGGTTTCTGAAAGCCAGATCAAGTTTTTGATCTGGAGGCCACCTATGCTGTGATTGGTTCGCAGGAAAACACAAGTACCAACTACAAAAAATCAAGAATTTGTCTGTTTTGTCACTAGTTAAAGGTGGAAGCGAGAAATACAATTTGCGTGACAGTGTCATTTTGTATTTTAATTAAAATATGATTCGCGACCGTTAAAAATATGGCTTTACTGAGTAATAATCTTAAAAAATCATCAATACAAACTTTTAAATCCATTTTAACCCCATTAATCATCACAATAATCATCACAATAATCAAATAAACATTAAATGGGATTAAATGAACTCAAGAGGGTTGTATTAACAGTTTGAATGATTATAATTACGTAAATTCATGCGTATTAGGGTCGCAAATCTTATTTGGTTTAACATACAGCCTGACACTGACTGGCAAATTGAAAAAGCCGCAAAAAAAAAAATTCGAGGGGTATCCTGTCGCTTTCACCATAAGCTAACGTGTGATTTAAAAAAGGAACATTGCATTTTTCCTCAAACATATTGTGTTTTTATAAAACTAGCTGTCCGGCGCAACTTTGGTTGCGTCACATATTCCCCGTTTTCGCAACATTTTTCATTGCTGCTCCACTCCTATTAGTTGTAGCGTGATGATATATTAAAGCCTATAGCCTTTCTCGATAAATGGACTATATACGACTGAAAGAATTTTTCAAATCGAACCAGTAGTTTCGGAGCCTATTCAATGCAAACAAACAAACAATCAAATCTTTCCTCTTTATAATATTAGTTTAAAAAAACAGATACGACTTTCAAAAACACATTTTGAGCAATTATCTTTGTTGTTTTTACAATTTCCTAAGATATTTAACTAAATCAACATCCCGAATTTTCTATAGTAAACGAAATAAAAAAAAACTGTTTAATTATTTTGTAGAACCACACGCACATTATAAAATAAACAAAAATATCATAGCGCATGACTTCAAGTGGAATGCCGCCATCTTGTTTTACAAAACAATTTCCACAGACAATTTCACAAATGTTTAACAAAAGCGCTTTTCTGACAATGTAATTCAAGTGCCAAAGAACCATAGAGCATTTTATTTACGTGATACACACCGTTTAAACGTTGCTTAATCAATCGCATGCCTGCTTTACCTACTGGTGTGTAGTACCTACTTATAATAACAATGGCCGCCGCTCTGAGAGGCGCCCTTCATGCCCTGAAGCCTGTCTGCGCCACGTCGCAAGGACAGCGCGGGCCTGCGTTGTGTTTATGGCACATATTCTGTGGTGCATTGTACGTTTGTATTTGTAGTGCGGTTTATAACGAAATTTTGAGGTAGAAATGCCACTGCCGTGTGATATGCAAGTAAAATGTAAGAGAAATTACTACGTTGAGTTCCAATTCGAAGTTGAATGAGGAAATTATTGCTTTGTCGTTCAAAATGGAGTCCCCATTTCCTTAAGGCAAAGGAACAAATACAAGTCCATAAATAAAGTTCCTTTTTCAAATTCACTAAAGTAGGACACAACCGAAAAGTCAATTTATAAAGCAGAAACGTCACGTCCGCAACTAAGCCACTCGAACAAAGCGCCAAATTAAAACGTTCCCCCACAAATTAATTCAAAGCACATTACTTAAACAAGCGTCTTAATTCACCGTAAATATCAATTGAAATTTAAACAACAACCGACATTTGGAACAAGAACACGGTCACTGGAATGTTCCTCTAAACAATCGTCGAACAAAACGACTGTAATTACAACAACCCAACAATTCGGTAGTCGGCATTTCCACATGAGAGAAAACTTTTGTGGGTAATGGCTGAAAACTGACGAGCATTATTAGCTCCGAACCTTATGCGGGCGCTTCACTCGTGCTAGAAGAATACAACTCATAAATAATTCGGTTCTTGAACAGGGAACGTCTTAAAGGAGTATGAAATATTTTTGTGGCTCGAAGCGGTGTACGAGTTTGCTTTGGATTTAATTTTTAATAATGTATAAGAGGTGGGCACGTTTTCGCAGCTTCATTAATAATTCATTGCCAACAAAGGATTATAAGTAGTTAGGTACCTAGATATAAAATTATTTAACCATTCACGCGTGACCCATTTATGAAAAACTACGCGTCCATTTTACATCAACAGGACATACTTGTCGTATTGTAAACCAAGCTTAATTATGAAATGTGGCAAAGCCCGTATTTTGGCGCGAATCTCGGTGAAAAGTGAATCCGCGCTAATTGAAATTCTCACACCCTCTCACACCACGAAACCTCGGACGCTGCCAAAGGCCTCTGGTTCGTTGCCGAAAACTTGTATCGGGGAATGGCGTTTTTTAAAAACTAAATCGACTAATTGGCGGGCTTATGCTAGTGTGGAATAGTGTTGGGTAGGACACGACTTGAAAATGAGTTTGTAAGAGTAGCCTCTTTTTTGTACTGAGCCGGTACAATGTCCCACTTCAAATGAGGCGAGGCGTGCTCCGTGCTGAAACTCGGCGATACATTTGAAGAAACTAGTACGAATATGACATTTGATGTTATTGTGTTAGTTTGTCATACCTACATATTGTGTTATTACACTCTATTTATTTTGTTGACATGACATAATAATGTATTGCGTAAAGTAGGAAGAATCGATTAATCTGATAAAATAGGGTTTTTGTAGTTAAAAAAAAAACAAATCATTTTAAAATATGTAATAGAAAAAATATAGGATAGGTACAGAAAAAAAATATAGGATAGGTACAGAAAAAAAATATAGGATAGGTACAGAAAAAAATTTATAGATTACAATTTAAGAATAATATTTTGGCAACTTTGTTGCCACTAAGCCTGTTCCTTCGCTCTGTAAGAACTTGGCCCGCTTTGGAAAAAGTACGCTCCGAAGGCACAGACGTAGCCACAATGCAAAGCCGTCTCAAAAATAATTTATAAAGCCTTGGATAGGCGTCTTTTTTAGAATACCACCACTTGGCAGGATCTTGGGACCTTGGCAGTAGGGGTTCTTCAAGATATTTGTCAACTTCGATAATACCTCCTGCAGTTGGATTGGTGTTTTTTATTATTATTCCGACTTGCTCATCAAAGTCGTCCCATATGCTTCGTTTGCGCTTATGGGGCGGTGACGAAGAAGGCGGCTCTGCAAGCTCGGTGTGAGCGCTTTGGATTTCGATTCGCCCGGCCATGGCTTTTAAATTAGTACACGCTCTGTCACAAGCGTACTTATTTTCAAATCCGTATTTTTTAAACCTGGGATCTAAAATTGTGCTCTCGGCAAAAATATTATTTTCCTCAATACCTGAAAATCTTGTGGTAATTTCGTTTAATAGCACTTGAGCCATTCGCAGAACACAGTCTGGATGTGATGTAGACAAAAATTTAAGGCAGTTCTTCTTAAGTGCATTTGATATTAGTATCACCTGAAAGTAATAAAAAAAATATGTATTCACTACAAAAATAGGATAATAAAACTAAAAATACAAGAAATATTTGCAATATCATTGTACCTCTGAAATGGTTACATTCTTTTCAGAGCTCATCTCCTCAGTAACGTCCTTGAAGAGGCTAAGAATTTGTATTGCCGAATCTAGGACCTCAATGTCTTCGGGTGTCATGTTCTCAGTTTCTGGATAGTCTATTGCTATCGTAGACATGACACTATTTTTAATTTTTAGCACCCTTTCGAACATCTCACACGTCGAATTCCAACGTGTGGAAACGTCTTGTTTCAACTTTAATTGAGGTTCATCCAGCTTCTTCTGCATATTTTTGAGCCTCTCTGAAGCAAGTGGACTTCTTTTAAATACTTCTACAATATGTTTAATTTTAATTGTGATGTTTTTAATTTCTTTGAGAGATGTCTGGACAATGAGGTTAAGGGTATGGGCAAAACAAGCTACATGTCTCCAATTGTTGAGACGTATAGCAGCTTTGATATTGAAAGCGTTATCGCTTGTAGCTGCCACAATCTTTTCTGTTATCTCCCATACATCCGTAATCCGTTTTAATTCTTGGGCTAAGTTTTCTGCAGTGTGTCGCTCCGAAAACTGGATGCATTCTAATAAAAATGTTTTCAGATGTGCCTGATGATTAAAGAAATGGACAGTTACGGCTATATAACTGTCGTTGGGACTAGAGGTCCACCCATCAGTCGTTATACAAACATACTCAGCCTGGTTGAGTTCTGACTTAACAGATTCTTTGGTTATATTATAAAGATTTGTCATGAGTGCATTGGACAATGTCTTGCGACTCGGTAACTGATATGCTGGATTCAATTCTTTCAGAAATTCCTTAAACTCTGGTGATTCGACTAGATGAAAAGCTAAATAATTTTTTGTGAATACTTTGACCAACATTTTGTTCAGTTGATCATTTTTTTTTGCAGAAAGTGGCTTACAGAAGTATTGTGTTAATTTTGTGTTAGTGACTGAAGCTTTAAAGGTTGTAGCGGTGACTGGTAAGATATCAGGTTTTTCGGTTACAAAAGCAGTTGAAGCAGTAGATGTGGAAGCTGTAGGTATCTCCAGGTCTCGAGCAATTGAAGCAGTGGAAGTAGATGGGTGCTGGATTTCTGTTGCAGAAGCTATACTTTCAAGCAACGGACATTCGCGTATAGCAACAAACACATGTGGATGCTTGCTTTTAGTATGCCTTATTAAATTATAAGCACCACCACCTTTATATGAAAATTCTTTTTGGCAAAAATTGCATTTTGCTTTATTATCTGATAAATCCGTAAAAAACTGCCAAGCTTTAGAAGATTTTCTGTCACCCGACATACTACGCATGCATAAAACAAAAAGAAAAAATATCATATAACACAACATTTAAAAACATGAATTGGATTACATACTAGAAAAATACATAGGTATTTAATTGTTGGGAATTTAACCCAACGTTAGGTCCGTAGGTACTAACCACCGACGAATCACCGCCTGCTGCTGGCGGTCCGTCCGATAATCGACATTCCGTCATAACATTTTTTGCTTATTTATACTTTTACCCCTAATTATGTCAACAGGTATTATTCAAATTAACAAAAGTATAATTCCAACCAATATAAAAATAATAAACCACACCCAAACTAAAAACACAAACTAGAACAAGCATAATATATATACTTACATGAATATTTGTCACTTCTGTAGAATATTAATTACCTAACTTAAAAAGCAAAAACGATAATTTTACCAAAACTTTTGAACTGGTCACGTCACTGTTTAACTGCATTCAAAATTTAAATAAAATAGCGCGCACGGTACGTTTCAATTTGCGCCTCAACGAAGTACAGTACAAGCTTTAGCATTAGAGTGAATAAAATATATATCATTACGTCTCGGGTTGCGGTCTTGTTTCGTCCATCGGTACATTGAAGAATGTGTAGCACGTGCCTAGCTTCCTGTCTCTCTCACCCTTACGTTGAGTGACATTCACGACTGCCGCGACACAAAATTTGAGGTAGTACACTTTAGAGTGCCGAGCCGCTCTTACATTTTGACGTCATGTACGGGACAAATGTACTGCCTCTTGTATGTCCTACTCAACACTAGTGTGGAAGTTGATTTGAAAAAGGAACGACTTGAAAACAAATTAATCTTCTTTTTATTAATACGATTGATTGCAATTTGCTCGCTTAACTGTATTTGAAATAACCTACACGGATAAGCATACTGTTAAGTAGGAGTAAGTATTTAGTATAGTTTTAAATCAAAAAGTACAAGGTATGAGTTTGTTCGCGTGAACATTGTAAAAGAGAAACTTTCCTCTATTTTATATTCATTAATTGATTCCTACGCTTCGCTGTTTATAATTTATTCGAATGTTTATATTTGCAATGCTTTCACCGTTTTGCATACCTAGTCCGGAACATCATAAAATTTGAGCGTTATTGTGTAAACTCCGTTTGTAAAAACGCGACGGATTAATAGACAAACACTTTTAGGCTTTTATTTATTGTCCATGTTTGTTAAAAGCTGTACGTAAATGCAAACTATCGAATATTTCTTGCGCATTTTTTGTTACACGCGCAGTATAGGTATCGATACTACTTAGGCTGAATATGAATTGTGAATGGTGCCAATATCGGAGGCTTTTAGAGGTGGTTTTCGCTAAATCGACCATTAGATCAGACGAGAAATCGATACTCATTTAAAATTTATAGATTCATTAGGTTTTGCCCGGGACTTCGTTCTCGTGGATATTTTGATAAGTATAAGCGTGAGAATAAAAAATATGTATGTGCAGACTGTAATCTACCTCTGCTCTTAATTGTACTCAGTTTACTCATTCTGGCGTGGTTGAGTGACAAACCTCCATCCAAAATTTCGCACTTAAATTATTTTGTATAGATTCAAATGTGTTCCGAATATGAAAGAAATTGTAATGAAAAAACAAAATGGCCGAATCAACGCCAGTTCCAAATACGGCCACTTGGTAAAAGATCCACGCAACGCTGTAACAACAATATTTTATCCAATATTAAACTAAGTTCACAAGCACAAAAGTGATTATGATTGAAAAGGAAAGTGCAATAAAGATGCTATGAACTTAACTGCGCTTTTCAAACAAGCATTTTCTCGTGAAACGAACTCAAAGGAAATTACTATTTTCTGTCTACGAAACTAGCGAAGCAACAATCTCGATATTACATACTGGTTATTATGTAGTAGCTACCTACATTAATTTTTTCATACGTTTTCGCTATATGTAAACGCAAAAGCTTCTGGAGATACGAGTAGCAAAATAAAAGAAATTCGCAAAACAACTGTCAAACAATTCCCTAATTTTTGCGTCGCAGTCTAACCTCTAAAAACCCTTTAATTTCCCTACAAATTTGGTAAGAAGATTAGAAGAAAAACAGTTATGGTCGGTGACAAGATTATCTAGATTCTGAAGGTTTTTAAACACGAAAATTGGCCTTCTGATAGGTAAGCTACAAAGAAATGCGTGGTATCAAAAAGAAATCAAGGTATATTGAAAAAGGTTATCCAAACAAATGTGTTGTGTGGGTGCATGTGTTTAAAACCTAAAACAAACCCAAGATATAAGTATCACTGCCGTCTTACAGCCACGCCACAAAATATTTGTTTTGACCGTCCTGTCGTCGCAGTGACGAAAAGCCCCTTAGGTGCTTGTTACTTGGCAACAACTGGCAACAAGGTACAACGTAGTACACAATTCAACAAGCCACGATTTTCACTGCGGTCCCCAATGACCACTCTTTGAGTTCATTCAAATTGCCGAAGGTTATTTGTTTGTTTGTATTTAAATTGTCGAGCCGCCATAAGCCGATTTTCGTATTTGCTGATTTAACTTTTTGGAGTTTGCGTCTGGTTGAGTTGGCAATCGAATTTGTTTGCGAGTAAGTTGTTTAGAATTTCGATTTGGGTACAAATGTAGGTGGTAATTGATCCTTATTTTTAGATAAAACATTGTAGTAACCACAATAGATTTGTGCCTTTGATGACGCCAACGCCTCTAATCTATATCTATAATAATAACAAAGCTGAAGAGTTTGTTTGTTTGCTTGAACGCGCTAATCTCAGGAACTAGTAGTCTGATTTGAAAAATTCTTTCAGTGTTAGATAGACCATTTATCGAGGCTATATATCATCACTACGACCGCTACGACCAATAGGAGCGGAGCAGCAATGAAAAATGTTGTGAAAACGGGGAAAATGTGACGCAGACGAAAATGCGCAGGAAAACTAGTGACTTATATAATTTATATATTGTTTAATAACCTATTTTTTCTGCTTTTTAAGTAACCCTCAAAGTTTCTATGTAGTACACCCACATCTCGCTAGTTATGATGGTCCTATCTTATAAGGGGCGAGCATATCACCATCATCGTTGGGAAGCTATTCAGAAATTCGTGACGGAAAACCCTCCGGAAAATCTTTTGCTCTGCAGTAGTGCTAGACCAACGAGGCAGTAATACAATCACAATAAGTTTCACAAAACTATCAGAAACATAAGTACCTAAATAATGAATTCCGCTCAAAACCACACCGAACCACAAGCTAAAATATCTATCTCCTAGCACACTCCCAAGATATAAAGTAATAACACCGGTCTCCGAACAGGACATGATAATCCAGAATATTCCTGAACTAGAAACTACCTCAGAAACTTGCTCTGTACATCACTTCAAAAGGAACCGCTGCGGTTACCAACTACTAATAACCATTTAGACTGTAATGTGCAAGATAAACTTTTGCGCCATTTTCACTGGCACGCTTTTTATTCGTTTCATGTTTGAAAGAGAAAAGAAATGTGGTGTTCTTGTCGTCTCACGTAAGAAATAAATTGTTGGTATCAAGTTAATTGTAATGTCTAAATCTGTAGTTGTTACGCTGACTGTTATTTAGTCAAAACAGCAGCCTAAGACTCTTTCTTTCTTTACCGTGTGGTTAGTACAGACAGAGACATTAAGTAGTAACCCCTCTGGCGTACTCGGCCGAACTGTAGAGGGGTTAGCACATACTGCCGCTGTCTGTACCTATCCTGGTGTCAGATATTTTATGCCTCTGACATAATTAGACGAAATATCTCTAGGGCATGCTGGTCTCCTCACGATCTTTTCCTTCACCGAAACAATTATACAATAAGCACATGAATTCGAAAAATCAGAGGTGAGTATCTTGGGCTTGAACTTGAGAACTCTACAAGGACCAAAATCTTAAAAAGAAATAAAGATTTCCACGTGCTAACCCTAAAGCCATCGACCCACAAGGGGGTCGTTACTGGAGTTCGTAATTTAGCAGGTTTCAATAAACCAATACCTCGGGCACATACATGTATAATGGATTAGAACCCTCACATTAATTTAATAGAATCAAAACTTTGCTAGTTACTGAACTAGGACTTGGACCATTGTTCAATAGTAAGCTAAGTATGAAAGTGTCGGAGAAAAGCATGAAAGGAAGAAAGAATTTACTGTTTATTCTGTTTTTTTTTTGGAGCTACTACATACTAACTACACTGTACTACTTTGATTCAGCTAAAGCGACTTAGCTCAAGAAGGAACTAAAACTATTTTACTACTAAAATCGGTCCAGAAGCATTTCCTACATGTTCTAATTGACAGTTTTCTTAGCGAAACGTGAAAATAACAGCCGTACAATCTATCAAACCCATGTTCAGCGAAAACCGTCTATAGAAATAAGAGATAAAACAACAAAAACACAGTTCCCCTTTCAACATAAAAATTAACACAAAAAGAAAGAAAGAGAATAATGATAATTAAAATCATTTACCCAGCTCAGAATACACAGCCGTCCTAATGGCGTACACATTAAACGTATACTGACATAGCAATATATTCTGCGAACCGCTCTACCCACAGAGTTGCCATATTGCAAAAATGTGATTCTCCGGCCGAATTGCTTTAATAGCAAGCCCCTGATCCCAAGTCTCACAGTGGAACGAATGTATGGGAGCGGTTGGACGTAGACATGTCCGAAAAAAAAGAGTAAAATTATGCCAAACTAATGATGCCATCTTATTCGATTACTTAATGCCTTCATAACTTGTGGTGATGAATTTCTTCATAACTCCCATATTTCGGGAGTAATTTGAGAAAATGTGAAATTTTACTATGAAAATGAGTGTATCGAGCTCTCTCCCTCCTGATTCCGGGCTTGTTTCAAGTAGCGGTCTCTAATATCATAATGCTAATACAAAGAGCTATATTTAATACTAAGACACATAGTGCGCCAAATGTGCACTTTCTGGGATAAAGAGTGATGTTTATTTTATAACACAATTTTTTTATTTTTTGTTTATTTTGTTGATTAAAACCGTTTTTCTAAAGGTTTACCTTATTACAATAACATTTCTGAGCAGCCAATTAGAGAAGATATCAGCTAATTAGGATATATAATTAGGGACTTAAGGTTTACATATAAAACTGATGCACTAATGATTACTGATAAGAACATTGCTATTATTTAATTACTAAATGGCTCTTAATACACTAATTTAGCATGCATCATTTACTAATTATCACAATAACTAATTACCTTGCAATATTTAACAAAGGATACCTGGGATACCTGGATTTTATATAAATAGGTCACTATTAGTAACTTTAAAATCAGTGTTGATTTACACCTCGTTGTATCCAAGCTAATCTCGCAATGTATTTTCCAAATTTTAATACAAATCTTGATATTCACGTTGCTTTATGCGCACGCGCACATAAAGATTTACGCGACTTTAACTATTTGTTCAGTGTTTTAAAAGATAACAGTTGTGTTCAGTTATGTGAAAGTGCTGAAACAAGTTTAAAAGACTGGTGTCGTCGATTTTGCTACCGCATTTATGCAAAATGGACACAGTCTGGAAGAAGCACAGATAAGTTTCGGAAGAAACATGAGATTTGGCTACAGGCTGCAATTCAATGGCCGGAATTACAGAATGAAAATATGGAACCTTCTACAGAAAATATAAGTGACGTCATCGAGCCCATAATTTCTCCTGCTAAATCTGATGCTTCAACTTGTACACATCCTAGTCCTCGTAAATCTTTTGAGGACCTTAGTAACCGGCAAAAAAGAAGACGCACTGAAGATAGTCTTTCATGCAGCAGTAGCAGCGCTGAAATTATGTTTTCGGCCGAAAGGGCGCTTCAAAAGGCAGGACAAAGCGATACAGCTTATGTTATGAAATACTTGACGGAGAATCCAGAAGAGGCCTCAAAAATCAAAGCCTTCATTGAAGGTAAATCAATTCAGGTACGGGAAATATCCCCTTTGAAGGCATTGGCTCTTTATGTATCGATGAACTTATCGAAATGGCGCTATAACACTCTTCGGGATTTCAACACTCAAGAAGGAGCTCTTCAATACCCGAGTTACTACATGTTGGTTAAAGAAAAAATTAAGTGCTATCCGGCCAAAGAAGATCTCACAGTTACAGAGAGCTCTGCAAAAATCAAATTACAAGCCTTGATGGATTTAACCTCAAGAAGACTTATTAGGTCGTTAGAAACCCCTGTTGATCCCAATCAACAGCTCGTATTGACCAGCAAATGGGGTTTTGACGGATCATCTAGCCAAAGCATTTATCATCAAAGGACGAGTGAAGATGAGCAAATCGATCTTGCTAGTAATTTTATGATTAGTCTTGTACCACTGCGGCTCGTCTCAAAAGGTGTAACAATTTGGGAAAACGAGCGACCATCTTCCACTTCATTTTGCCGGCCAATATTGTTTAAGTTTATAAAGGAAACCAAAGAAAATGTGCAGAGAGAGATGGCTGAAATCGAAGCAGAGATTGAAGCCTTAACTCCATCCACCATCACTGATGGAATTAGTGTCAAACACCAACTGCTGTTGACAATGATTGATGGTAAAATTCATTCCATTATATCCAATACAGCAGCTTCAGTGTGTGACATATGCAAGGCTTGTCCTAAAGAAATGAATAATTTAGAGTTAATCAAAGATAAACACGCAAACGAGGACATGTATAAATATAGCTTAAGCACCCTTCACGCTTGGATTCGCTCAATGGAATGCTTATTACACATTTCCTACAAATTAGACATAAAATCATGGCAAGTAAGGGGTGATATAGCAAAAAGGCAAGTTGATGACAGGAAGAAAAGAGTTCAAGAGGCTGTAAGAAGAGAAACGGGCTTACTTCTCGATGTTGTGAAACAAGGCAGTGGATCCACCAACAATGGCAACTCGGCAAGGAGATTTTTTGAAAACTACACTAAATCTGCTGAACTGACCGGAATAGATGCTATGCTTTTAAGAAAAATCTGTGTGATCTTGCAGTGTATTTCATCAGGAGAGAAGATCAACGTAACTAAATTCCGAGAGTTCTGCTTTGATACTGCTAAGCTTTACGTGGAGTTATACCCATGGTATTATATGCCTTCTTCACTTCATAAAATTTTAATGCATGGGCCAGACATAGTTCAGAACATGTCAATTGTGCCCATTGGTTTTCTATCCGAAGAGGCATCTGAGGCTAGAAATAAAGATTTTAGAAAATATAGAGAGGGGCATTCTCGAAAGCATAGCAGTATCTCATGCAATGAAGATATTATGCACAATCTTTTACTGTCTTCTGATCCACTTGTTACAAGTATCCGTCCAAAAGGAAATAAGTTTGTAAAAAAATCTTCTTTTAAGGAATTTTATGAGCTTACGGATTCTGAGAAAAGTGATATCGAATTTGTTAACATAAATGATTTAGCGGACATCGATTCTGAATTTGAATTAATTGATGATGATGATGATGACGAAGATAATTAAATGATGTTATTGTTTTAAAATGTGTAACTTAGTAAATTAGAGCTTACATCTTAATTATTTATTGTACTTTTAATGAAACTAGGTAATTTATTATCAACTTACTTAAAAGTCATACTCTCATCAGTTCTTGTGAATATTTTTGTTAATATATATTTCTGTATATATATAATATATTTATAGACCTCTTAATAAGTCTGTCTGCGGTTTAAAGTAAATACAAATGGGGAAAAAACGTTTTTTTTTTTGAAATTTTCATTTCCTTTTATCCCAGAAAGTGCACATTTGGCGCACTATGTGTCTTAGTATTAAATATAGCTCTTAGTAATAGCATTACGATATTAGAGACCGCTACTTGAAACAAGCCCGGAATCAGGAGGGAGAGAGCTCGATACACTCATTTTCATAGTAAAATTTCACATTTTCTCAAATTACTCCCGAAATATGGGAGTTATGAAGAAATTCATCACCACAATTTATGAAGGCATTAAGTAATCGAATAAGATGGCATCATTAGTTTGTCATAATTTTACTCTTATTTTTCGGACATGTCTACGTCCAACCGCTCCCATACATTCGTTCCACTGTGAGTCTGGGTAAATTTAAATAATAAATATGGTAATCATTTGTTAGGATAATTAAGTAACTACGCTCTTTTTGCGTCACATCAAAGGGTTTTTGAATGCCGGAGTTTTTAAGGTGTCAAAGTGTTTCAAAGTAAAGGGTAAATATTTGCTCTTCTGGTAAAGTTCAAGTCTCGTTTTAGAACGGGTTTTCATTAGTGAATCAACATCTTAATTACTAAAAACTAAGAATTTGATACCAAGCCAAAAACACAGCAACGTACAGTAAAACAGTTATGTCTAAATAAATTATATCTACTCATTAGACATTGGTAATAGACATGACAAGGTAAAACATTTGAATCACATACAAATCACTGGCTAAAACACAACCGTATTTTTCGTTCTACAATTAAATAATCCGTTTTGCTTATAAATCAACAAAAAAAAAAAACAGCGCAAAGATACAATCACTCATGCTTTCCACGAACTGTCGAACTCACGCCTCACAATCGGGCAATTTCAAACTGGTAACACTCGCGAAAATGCTTAACAAAACAGAAAACATAAATCTGTGTCAATACCAATTAACTGTGGGCCACAGAGAGAACACAAAAACACTGGGAATAAATCAACTGACGTACACAAAATGCTATTTTATTGTTAATGCTGTTAATTCTGTGGTTCTTGTGGTGTAGTCAAAATAATAGAGTTTGGTAAGGCATTGTAGTTAGATAATAAGTACTTGGTAGAAAGTTTGCAAAATCTTCCTGCTTTTAATCAGTTGCATGTCCACTCATACAAATATAGTATGAGTCGACATTTAACTACTTTTTTCTTTATTTTTTGTCTTATCGCATGAGCTTTAACACTGTGTATTCATATGCAAAATATAATAGTAGACGACCAAACAAAAACATATCAACCAGAGAGAATGAAAATATGCCACAACTCTAATAGTTTGGAAAAATTACAAATACAAAAACTATCAGAATATTACAGACTAAACCAATTTCAATTTCAGAATAACTACAGTCAAAAATTTCACTAGTATAGTCATGTTACAAGCACATTCTACATGGGAACACTTGCTAATCCTGATTATTTTACTATTTGACATTTTCTTTTTTATTAATCCTGATTTATTTGACATTTTTCGATTGATTTATTTTACAATAATGAACTATCAATGTATTACTGACTACTACGTACGTGTTGAAGTGCCTTTGCTATTTCAATTGTTATTTTAATTTGTACGCCTTGCGGGTGAAACATGTACTTACGTACTATTAATATTGGGACATCCTGCATGCTTAATTTGCATGTATACGCATGTTTAAACAAATAAAATTGTCTTTATCTTTCAAATACTAGCCTTTAAGAGCGTTTATACCCTACGGCATTTCATACAGTCTTTCAAGGCGTTATTTTCCGAAATCACTGAACAGATTTTAATGAAACTTCCTACGTATAAGCAGTATACATAGGTTTAAAAAGTTACTAAAACATTTTCGAAAAAAAATGTAACAGCTAAATTAGACCGATTTTTAATTATCTATAGAAACAGAAATTTCCAATTATCTTCATTTTTAAAAGATATTTCGAAAATGATTTTTTAGTAACTTTTAGACCTATGTATACTGCTTATGCGTAGGAAGTTTCATTAAAATCTGTTCAGTCATTTCGGAAAATAACGTCTTGAAAGTTTGTATGAAATGCCGTAGGGTATAAACGGTCTTAACAAAGAACATACCGTAAATTTCGACACACTTTCCTGCCCAAGCTTTCTAACCGACTAAACCGATACAGCATGATCAGGATAAATGACATAACGTCATCGCAACGTTCCGCAATGCTGGGAACAGCCACGAACCACGAGCCACTGAGCTCGCGATCTCAGGCCGCGACGGTAATGGCATGAAAATGATAGATCGACACACTGCACTACACTACACTGTAAATCTTTCCTAGTAACAGGGTAAGCAGAACTTGAAGCTACAGTTGAATTTTCAGCTAGACTTGATTTAGAGGTAATAGTTATTTGAAGGTGTTGGGTTCGCGATTGAGAATCCAGGAATCATTACTCTGATTTATCTGCCTAAACTTATCAGTTAATCTGTTGTCTATTCATAGGTTATTCGAACCAGCCAGTTTAAAAAAAAAATGTATTTTTTTATCGTATTTTAGTGCCTCACTTAGTGGCAGAGTTTTATGCCGTCCGTGGATGGACCTCTGACTAGGCTTTACATGGCGTCGAGAAATATCACTCATGTTGGTTTCCTCACAATGTTTTCTTTCACTGAAATGTTGTTATGATATTTGACTTGACATTCAATGATATGAGACTGAATCGACTCTCAAGCAACCGTTAAAAATAGCGTGTCTATGCTAAGGTAATATAGATTAGAGTAATTCAGATGTAGCGGTTTGCGATAGACGTTATAACTTTTGAACGAAGAAATGGAGTGTAAATATAATATAATGACACAAAATGTAATATCAACAAATAGCAATGCAAATTCCACAACCATACTATAAATCTAATTACCACTTATTTGCTACCGAAACAACTATAACCTATTTCTAAAACTTTATTTCTCTTACTCCGTTTCCTCTTTCTCCGCGCGACCGTAATGGCATGAAAATGATAGATCGTCACTCGTTGCACTACAGAACTCGCTGTAAATCTCCTTTCCTTTTGTTCTGAGACTGAAGTAAGCATCATCGACACGTTCTAGACATTTCGGGCTTAATGTTTCAATAACAGTTTTACTTTGTTGGGTTTTTAAAATGGTGTTTGAAGAAAAAGTATTGGAATTTGGAATTGAAGACTCAAGACTATTTTCGTACATGTTTTTGTTGGGTAACTAATCATAACAGTTCTGACTTGACTATACATATTTTAACTATAAAGCATATAAGATTATTTTAGGATATTGTGTTTTCACGTAAGGCATTTTTAGGGTTCCGTACCCAAAGGGTCAAACGGGACCCTATTACTGAGACTTCTCTGTCCGTCCGTCCGTCCGTCCGTCTGTCACCAGGCTGTATCTCATGAACCGTGATAGCTAGGCAGTTGAAATTTCTACAGGTTATGTATTACTGTTGCTGCTATAACAACAAATGCTAAAAACAGAATAAAATAAATATTTAAGGGGGGCTCCCATACAACGAAGTGATTTTTTTTCTCGTTTTTATAAATAATGGTACGGAACCCTTCGTGCGCGAGTCCGACTCGCACTTGGCCGGTTTTTTAAACTCTTTCTCAAGTCTAAAATACACAAATTTAAGTAAGTTCCAATTATTTTCAGGAACAAACATCATCAACACAATTCTAAAACCTTCACTTCACCATTGATTTTTTGTAAAAGGCATAAATAATGCATTTTTAATAAATCTTCAACAGTCTAAAATTACAAATTCAAATTTCATTAATACTTGAAATGTACCTAGTTTTGATTTGCATGTACCTAGCTTATTATTTAATGTTTCTTCACCAGCAATGGTATTATGTGTGAAACAAAGTTTAATGTAAGATGTCGATGTATACCATATACTAAGAAATAAATAAATACAATACAATACTTTGTACTAAAAGGAATAAAGTAGTCCTTTCGTGGACACCACTTTACCAGTACGTTTGGGAAAATAGTTCGTGATTGTAATGGCGTCAACTGATATAAGTATATCCACATGTTGCACTCAACAAACAAGCCAGAAATCTATTTGTGGCGTACTAGTTTACTGCCAATTGTAGTTTTTACATCTGAAACCGTTTTTGTGAAAATGTAGAAACAGTATGCAACTGACATTCAGTTACATCTGTATAGACTGGACCAGGCAGAAAGGTATGCCTGGAAGTGAACACCAATATGGGAAAAGGCTAGGCTAGATAATGATGATGTTCAGTAATCGGTCATATAAACGCAAAACAACTTGGGTAATAATACATGTTACATTACTTGCTTGAAAATTACTTCCTCTAGAAAAAAAGATTCGAATTTGAACCTCAACTTAACATTACTTTAATAATAATTTCTCCGCAATTGCGAGAATAGCCATGTCTATCCAGAGATAAGACAAAACAAATTAAAACTTACGAGACCTTAATTTCGTTCATAGAGCCAGAAACAGATTCCGTCGACGAAGAAAAAGTTTTTAAACTACTTAAATCCGAACATAAGCAATTAGGTGGACTGTTGCCAGTTTTAAGCGGCAATCGTTTACCGAAATGAGGTTTCCTCACACACAAACTAGGTCTCTACTCTATCCGATCCGAGAAAACCAATTCACTTTGTGTCCTTTGTCTAGCAAGCAGAAAACACAGAAAACATGTAATTTTAGTCTATGGATTCATTTGTTTTATCAGTGGTATTGAATCGACTCCTACTTTGTCTGTGGTCAATACAATTAGTGGTAACACAGAGTGGGTAAATATACTTTGTTACCGATTCTAATGTCTATTCCAGCATTACGATAATATTGATTTCAGTTTAATAAAATAAGTAAATTCTCTTTGAAATCAGTTGAAAGGGAATCACACGTGAAAATCAATAGACCTGCGGCAAAGGCATTGGGCTGCCAATTCAAGGGCCGCAGAACAATACTTTGACGGCTTGAAATCAGAACCAATTGAGCTATTCAAAGACTGTCTATAGAACTGAGCAAGCACCTTAAATTAATAGTATAGCTAATTTACACAGGGACACGAGATTTTAGAGGAACCTTATAGAGTAACAAGAATGCCAATTATGGTATTAAAACGTACAAATTCGAGACGTTTCATCTGAGCGAAAATGTCCAAAAATGAAGGTAGCGATTTTTTGTCAGATTGAGACAGATTTAAAGCGAACGTTTATAAATACAGGAATTACCCCTCTGAACTTGGTCAATGATCGTACTTTTGATAATGTGATTATCTCTTCGCATGGGTGCTATGTTCAGCGCCTAGCCAATTACATTCCTCGAAAACGCTGTAACGTTTACCTTTGCCCAAATCACATTATCCTGCCAACCTGATGGTCTCAGGGGAGACCAAATCTTCCGAGCAAAACACCCTAATTTCATGCCGTTTAACCTGACTCTAAAGCAATGCATTATGTTTATTTCTATTAAGCTTTATTTCCGATGTCCCATTTTCTTCCTCGTCTTTAATAAGCATTTCGTCTTCCCCTCCTTTATTTGCTTCACAAAACAATGAATCACTAATTATTGCTTTAGATTATTCTCTGTCTCTGAGCATTCATCAAATTCTTTTGAATTTAAATCTTTCATCAACTTTTTCGTGCAATCAAGCGAAATTTAAAATGAAAATGAAAGAAGATTAGACGAAAAAGGTGTGCTGGTAGAAAATGTTGCCAGAGTAAAATATATGGTTATCTTTGAGAGAGATAACGTAATATACCCTTTCGAGCTGTCCGTCGGGCGGGACTACGTTGTGTGCATATTTTATCGGGAAAAATGAACGAGCGCCATTCTTTCGTTTTCATAGAATTTGATCTTCATTACGGGTATATTGTGGGAATCTAGGCTGTGGGGTAAACAAGAATAACTTATCATGTATTTGAGCTTTTCTGCGTTTTATCAAGCGAACGAGATTGATTATTCTATATCACCTGAAACTACCTCTATCACGACACTTTTGTGCGTTTCTTTTATCGTTAATTTTCCCTTTCAATAATCAAAAAAGTTAATCCATTTAACCTATTTCCTTCTATATTGAGTCAAACCCTTATTAAAACTGTTCGTGTTTTAATCAAAAGCCTGTGAAGTAAGTAGAATAATTTCAATCCTACGTTGCCTTTAATCTTTGTAAGAGTTCTTCGAGAATCCGTCTAGACTATTAAGACTTATTGTGAATTCCTTTGGGATTCTATGTTTCGTGCTATGTATGATGTCCTTGCTAACGATGCTCCAGTGGTGCACCAGTCCCACCAAGGACTATCATGTTACCTAATAACTGGAATGTGGAGGTCAGATTGACAGTCACTCCATGTGAATTCTGCATCCGCTTAGAGAGGCAGCCGACCCCAACATAGTTGGAAAAAAGGCTATGTGTGTGATGGTTTGCCAACGATGCTGCGTAAGTAATACCAATAGGTATGGCCAGACACCATTCACCCTATTTGTGAGTTAAAATATTTTGGGAGAGACTATAATTCCTGTATCCACAACTGACCCTTTTATTATTCCACACCCACGTGCTTAACTTTAAACTCGTAACAAGCTCAACCTAATTCTCTTTGTCTGCTATAGACCTTACTATGTCTTAAACGTTGGAATCTCTGAATTGGAATCTTTGAATCTGAATTAGGAGATAATGCTGAGAATCCGGACTCTTAAAATGAAAGAAGAAATGAAAAGAATTTTATAGACATAATAACGATTTACGTCGATTTTATTTCGAGACTTGGTCTTTGTCTTTCTAGCACCGTTTTGAGCCAATCTGCAAACGAGCCTACAGTAAAAAAATACTGCTAATTTTTACGTGAACTTTCAGCTTCGTCAGCCCCTAATTTAGGATGCTACGTAACGCTCCTACACGATAATGTACTAAGATGTTAACTGAGTTACAGGGGCGAGAGAGAGGCGAGATTGTAACCTGTTGGCAAGTCAACAGGGACTGTAGGCCCGGGAGACTTCCCAAGTGCTCATGAATTTATTCATCGCGATACCTACCTCTGGGGCGACTTCTGCTTTTTAGGACTTAATTAACTTTAGACGCGAGATGTGATTTTTGCTTTAGGCTTTCATAGTAGCGTAGTTTTAAGGGGAAATGAGTTTTGAAGCTTGCCTGCGTTTTTCCTAAAACTGCCTTTAATCCTCAAAGAAAATCATTTTACCGTCGAAGAAAATACATATGTGAGAATATGTGAAGTTCTTGACTGAAAAATCTCAATGCACAAAGTAATTTCGGCTCACCTTGAACAGAACAACTTCAGAACATAAAACACGAATACCCACTCCCATAAAAACCTTTCCCCCAACCGAATTCCTGGCGAAAAACAGAGTCTTAAAAAGGAAAGACCTCAAATTCACAGACGAGAACCATAAAGTTTGCACCTCAGCTACGAGCCGCGGTAACCAAATCATTACCATCACTGTAACTACGTACAGATTCACTCGTAAAACCTGAATTTTTGCGTTTTATTACCTCGTATACAGAGCCGACCTGCGGAATGGAAACTTAGCACAACACGTGCCCCGGCCAACTTATAAACATATAAAACAGACCCATCGTCTGCGAATGTGTTCCGAATGTCTTCCAAATTCGGAATTTTCCCGCGGAGACCTATTTTACCTGGCCGAATTTTGAACCTGATAGTCCGGACGGCATCCGAGCCGCGCTACCTCCGTCAGCCGTGATCCCGGCTCAGCCCATGGTATCTATCACACACAACACCTCAGCTCTCACCATCACGCCAATCGATCCCCACAGGGGTAAACAAACGCGGGGGCGCGGCGGACGCCTGTTGCGTCGCTCGCGAGGCGGTCACTCACCGGGCAGCAAAGCCAGCAGCGCCAAGGCCACCAACATAGGGGCCATAGCGGCGACGCGCGGGCATACCACACCCGCGCACGCTGCGCTAGCACGCCGGCGCGCTCATGCGGCCTGAGAGAACGTGCGGCCGGCCCGAGCAGCGCCCGGCGCGGGACTGGGCGCGCCCGCCCCCGGAGCCCCGCTCCCCGCGCCGCCACCCCGCGCCCGCGCCCCGCTGCGCAGCCGCCAGGACAGGTGCGCGCGGCACCCCGCCGACCTGAGCCCTACCCCATGAAAAAGCCTCTATTATCATCTCGAGAGTAAAATAATCACGGTATTGTAAGCGCCATCTGAAGTTTGTGTAAACGTACGACATACCCAGAAAATCATAAGGGTGATAAAAATGAAGGGCGCTAAGTAGGGCAAGGGCCCAAGGTCGCTGCAGCCCGGGCGGGTGACGCTCCGGCGACTCGCGCCCAAGCTTTATGCGCCCTTGGAGCGTTTAGGGCACATCCCTACGTGCCAATAAAATATTAAAGAGGAGCGCGCCGCAAGATAGACTATTCATTACTAATTCGTTAAATCTCATTCAAGTTTGATGTATAGTAACGTACGGAGCTCAAGATAACGAGCTGAGAATGGATGTAAGATCATACAGGACAGCTACTCAATCCTCTATCTTTAAAAAATATTTTTTGTAAGTGTTAGTAAAATGTCAAACGGTATAGTTGCAGTCATTATTAGAAAAAAATCAGAATTTGTCCGAAATACATTATATTTCTTCTGTGTATTGAGCTATTTCTCTTGTATCAATACTAAAACATCCTTTAAACGGCAAAACGACTTCATTAACTAAATTAACCGTTGCTGCGCAAATATGAAATGAGGAAAATCAAAAAAAAGCAAACTCAGCATAGAATTGCGACTATAGCACTTCTTTGTCACAATTTTGTTTATTTTCCCCGAAGATTAAGATTAGAGGGGAGGATGGCCATGGACATCCGTCGAGATGTGGCAGGGGAAATTGTAACTACTGAGCTATTGGGGCAATCCGACTATCTGTGAAATGGGTATTGCCAATAAATAGGGGCAGTAGCATCGATTGTCTTGTAATAAAAAGCCGTGCACGCTATTGTTGCACGCTTTTTACAAACTGACTTGATCTTTCAGTAGATAGTGCAAGTAGGTAGGTAGGTTCTTGCGTGTAGTAATTATGAGGTAACTGGATTTATAAGGAAAATGTCGTTAGAAAATTATTTGAGCATGAATGTGAAGGATTGTAAGACATTTTACAAGAGTAGGGGAAGACTAAAGAAATAACGTATGGACTATGTGAAAGATGGCTAGTAAAAAGTTAACTACTCAGGACTAATAAAGAAGAATGGAAGAAGAGGTCATGCTGCGCCGACTCCAAGTAAATTAGGCTAAAGGTGAATGCTGAATATTCTCCCATAATCTTCTCATATTTAGAAAGAAGAGGAGCTTATAAAATCATATAGGACCTACTGTGAACAAACAACCTTGTACAGAAAATAACTTTCAAAATTAAATATCGAAAACATAGCACTTTCTGAACATGTACTTAATATCGGGCAAAGGTACCTTCAACTGGTTGGGGTTACTTCGCGAGTCTCCTTTATACCGTAGGTCAACTTGAAATATTACGTCACCTTTTTTTATTGCATTTTTTTCTTAATAAAAACTGTTTTAATAACAAAACTATTTTGCGAAGCTTATCTTGTCATAAAATCGAGTTTGATATTGATATTGTACATTGTATAAACAATAAAGAAAAACAATACATTAATTTTCGTCTGCAGACTTGGTGCGTGAATAACATATTTATTTTTATATGTCTGTTGGGAAATCGATAGCCCTAATTAATATTTTAGTGGTCAATTTTAAAGTCAATCACTCCATTCAGATACCGTGACCCGTCAGTTACAAAACCGTCAATAGATTAAATGCTGGCCGAATTTAACCGTTCTATAATAATCCTCTAAGCTTCAAACTCGTTATATTTCCATCGAATAGTTCACAGTCCAAACGATCCGGGTATTATCTATTTAAACAGAACCTTTTGAAAGTCCCAAAATTTATATTTGTAGAGCACATTACGTTCGACAGAGCCTGCTTAATATTCTTCGCGGAGAATGCTCGTTTTTCAACCCTGCCTCGCCCATAAATATGACTAAGATCGCCGATGAAAATTGATAAAAATCGACACTCTGCCACGCCTTTACTGAGATTAATATTTTGAAAGCGAACTTTTTAGGTGTTTGTAAGATATCTGTGAACGCTCTGTGTGCCAAAAAAAGTTAAGATGAAAATCGAAAAGGCAAGTGGCTTTTAGAGAAATTAGGTTTTCTGCGTGCTTTTTTTGTTTGTTAAACTGATATTTACCAGTGAGTCATTGCTCAATTCATTATACAATGCATTACACATGAAAACATAGAACCATTCGTGAACGTTGTCGAAAACTAAGTAAGATATTTTTGTCTCTGACTTACTAGATCGTCCTCAAATCTAGTCGTTTATTCCTCAATCACACCTCAAGTCTCGACCGAGTCAATGAACCTCGATAAATGTTTTCCACGAAGAAAATATTAGGTCAAGGAAAAATAGACTAGATTCTATCTTGACTGGCCACATAGAGATAGTGTCTCGGCTCCGGTAGTGAAGATCGAGCATCGCTGTTCAGTTTATTTTTAAATTAAAAATACTGTTAGGGCAAAACCTCTCTGGACAAAAGAAAAAAGACACGGTGGGAAAAAAAAACAATTATTATTACCATAAACAAAGTAAATTCAAAACAAGAACGGGGTAAATGACCGCCTGCCCTCTATGATAAAATTTAAGCTTGAGCCGTGGACTGAATTGTGCCCATTGCGAGTTTATAGCGATCTGGCTTTCAGTGAAGCCACATAATAATATATCTCAATCGAGCCATTTCGCGCGTTTAGAGGTAAGTGTTGGAAATGTGTGAATAAAAAATATGTAATTGGTGCGATCTGATTAGCGTACGATCTGTCAGTTTATATGACTGGATATATTTGAAGTAGCTCATCCAATGAATTTCAAAAGTGTAATTCTCAGAAATACTATTCATAAATTAAAAATGAATATGTATTTACTTTATGTTAGTTTTAGGCATCACAGTTTCTTTTATACATTTGCTTAATCTTATCTTGCTATGCGCATAAAAACGTGAAATTCAAATTACATGAATAAATAAAGCAAAATGTAAAAACTAAGATATTTTTAGATTTACGTACCGACATTTATACGACAGTCTGATTTCATTTACAGATATTTCAATGGAACAAAAAAAATAGATGTTATCGACTGTTTTTATATTGATTTTACGTGTAAGCGTTAAATATTCCACATTTAGAGGTTACAAGGGTTTTAAGGGGTTTAAGAGGTTTGCAAAGTTAGGGTTGAATGACTACATAACTGAAACAATCTCTCGAATGTCAGTACCATATTTCATTAATTAACTATCTGGAAGTAACTAGAATGATAGAAATGAAGAAGTATCATTTATTCAAGAAAAAAAAACATGGGCTTATACGCCACGCAGAGGAAAACCGATAAGGTCATGGCTGAATATAAAATAAAACGCTAAAAACCTAATTAAAAAAAAAACAGCTATGAAGCTTCCATTTTTAAACGCAACCATTAAAGAAATAAAAAAAGAACACGCTCAAAAATTATGACCGCAGGACTAAAGCCTGCACATTATTCCTGGCAGGGCGCACTGCTGCACAAATCCTACACATTTCCATACTCGTCGGCGAGGCTCCGCCGCGTCTGTGCCTCATATAAAACGCAAGTAAAGTATCCAGATGGATTTTCATGATGCGCGCTCAAGCAGTTACGTGTGGCATCTTCTGAAGTGAAAAATTGCGTCTTCAACACGTAAAATGCAATAATATTAGATGAAATTTTGTGAACATTCTTCTAGTTTTGTTCTTGTGGGTTTCTTGCGCAATATTAAATTATTAGTATTTTATCTTATTTACTACAGCTTAAATCATACTTAATCGATTATTAAAATAACTTTATGTCTAGTGCTCGTAACCATAAAACAGTCAAATTAACTTCAGAGAAATAATACAAGTCAGGCTACGTGAGTGCTACGATGTAGCCGGTCTGTGCTACGCCGTAGCATACGACTACGCGAGAATAATTTGTTCGGAGTTTTGACATTATTATTTCTAGCTGCGTTATTATAACATTTCCAGAGACCCATCCGCTTTTCAGTAAAATAGTCATAGCAATAATCAGTTTACAAATACGATCACTGCATACGCTGGATATCGTAAAAGACGACTAAGGGATTAACCTAAAGAATTGGCAGCCTGTGATTGCTAACTGCCAATTAACCGAGATGGTTATTGCCTTATGGCGCACTCGCATAAGAGAATGTGTTAAGTAGTTCAGGTTTGTAGGTCGATTGGCATAAGTAAATGTTCCCACTGTTGGGACATGGGCCTTCTCTTTGTGACCGGCGGTGGTGGGACCACCGCCGGTCATGCTGCCATGCGAGTTCGTGATTGACCCGTGAATTCTAAGTTCTATGGCATGTCAGTTTCAAACAAATAAAATATTATGGTTAAAAATACACACTTGAGTGACGACCTTTTATTTCTCGTATTCTTCCAGAAACCCTTTAATTTGATATCATGGGAATGGATAAAAATAACTCATCCGCCATATTTGGGAGTCCACCATATTGAATTTAGAATCATCATCAGCCTATATGGTTCCATTGCTGGGATACAGGCCTCCTCTCTATGAGAGGGAGTGGGCTGGTAATCCACCACACGGACCCAATGCGGGTTGGTAGATGTCACATGTTTTCGAATGTTTAGTTGTAGGGCATGCCAGTTACCTCACGCTGTTTTCTTTCACCGTTTTTGAGGGCGGTGGTGATGAAATAAATTACACAAGCTATGCGGTTCGAACACACGGCTCGAAGTCGGGGCTGCCACCACTAGGGCACCGCTGCTCTCCTCTCTGGATTTAGAATGACGTCACTAACCTAACCGTTGTCATTAAAATGTCAAATAAATGAATAAATGTATGGCAGTCATGTCAAAAATCCAGTTTAACATCGAAGCACTCTTATAACATATATATGATATAACATTCATTTTGGTTTTCTCTTTTGATAATCCAACGGCTAGGGGTACGTAGCCCCATGTAACCCCATGTCAGAACCTGTCCGTCTGTCTGTCGCACGATTGCTACGTGTTACTCGGGTAATATTTCCCTAACATAAACATACCCACAGTAAATAAGAGTTATTATGTGGGGATCGTGCAAAATCCATAATATTTGTGTCTCGTTGAAAATTGATTCCATTATTGATGAATCTGGCAGGAATCTGGCAGTTGTTTCTGAAATTAGTCCGGACTTGGACACACTTGCATAATGAATGTGTTAATATTTATACATACTACCCGACTAGAGAGCAGCGGTGGCCCAGTAGTGGCAGCCCCGACTTAAGAGCAGTAAGTCGTAGGCTCGAACCCAGGCAGGCAGATTACTTTGTGTAATTTATTTTATCACCGCTACTCTCAAAACGGTGAAAGAAAACATCGTGAGGAAACCGGCATATCCTAGAACGAAAATTGGAAGACATGTGACATCTACCAATCCGCAATGGGTCCGCGTGGTGGGTTACAGCCCATTCCCACTTAGAGAGGAGGCCTGTGTCCCAGCAGTAGGGAACATTATAGGCTGAAGATGATTCTTCTGCGCTTGTTCCATACCCTGTTGATATTCAATTCAACTTTATATAAATGTTTTCGATATCCATCTGAAAATAAAGTGGGCAAGTACCGGTATCATGAACGATCGTGGAAAATAGAGCGGAAAATATAATATTTTTCACTTTCATTCGATGCTTTTATTTGCATCGGGCAGCAACGGTATGAAATATACCCCCAGGTGTACATTTGTTTTTATCTATTTCATATTGGAAACTAATACAAGCGTCTGTAGCTGCAGTGCCAGCTCACAACATGACTATTCAAAATGAAAGAAGGAATATAATATACACGAAAGTCGTAGAACTTGTAGACAGGTATATAACGTAACCTAACTATGACACATATTTACAGGTTCGCATGTTTATTATATCAGTGTGAAAGTGTGATCCAATGTCCAATTAGTCGCGTGCAATTAGGCAATAGGGTGGAACGAAGTATGGTGGTCGTATTTTCATGGGACTTATTTATTAAGTTCCTAGAGGTGACGAGAAAAAGTTTAAAAAAAACGTTTTGTTTAACTTTGTTCTGTACACTTAAAAAAAAACTCACAAGGTGGAACAAAGTTTATAGTGGTGCGATAAACTTCGTTGCACCTTTTGAGTATTTTGTATCTAATTGCACTCTGCTAATTTCTTTTAACGATCTTTAGTTGTATACACGGCTCTATTAAGTAGTAACCCACCCTAAAACATGTGCGTTCAAATCCGTGTTGGGCCTAGTTGGTTTTTGTTTTTCAAAAAAACATTTCATTATACTTAATTAATTAATTGTTTTAGTGAATATATAAGTTTAAGTTAGTATTTTTTGGTTTAAAAGTCTGTTTTTAATATCATCTTAGTGAAACAAAGCGCGCGAGTATGCGCGCGCTTCCGAGTTTGTACTCGCCGAAAATACGCTAATCTGTCACCTATCATGCGTCATGGCATGGTTCTTTTGACGCTCGAATGACATTTACAGGAAGCGGCGTTAGTTGCCCACGCGCCATTATAACTATGACGCACTCTATTAGAGGTGACGTTATAAAAGAATTCCTGTCTGCACATTTTTACCCTACAAGATGACGTCCCAACAAGCAATCAAATATTGAATATAATTCCCGGATCCTGTCGAAAAAGTTGTAAGTAATTCAAAATCAAAATCAAAATCAAAATATTTTATTTTATATATGCCTACATGGGCACTTATAAAACGTCAACAGAAGAGGCACGGTTCGGGTTGGTCGTTTCCTATGGAGAAGAACCGGCAAGAAACTCCATGGTTACTCTTTTAAAATCACTTGGTTCTACAATATTTGGATGTTACAGCGCTAGTACTTAAGTATGAGAGGACAGCGTAGGCCCGACAATAAGTCATCGCTTACTACAAAAGGTAGAAAAAGATGAAATTGAAAAAAAAAAATAAAAAAAAATTACAAAGCCTACAATGTCCACACATTCACAAAAAAAAATATGAATGAAAAAGAATCTATACAAAAGTAAAAATAAAACTAAGAACAATTAAATAAACAATTGACACAAATGTAGTCATCAGTACTGTAACTATTCTGCACAATGAAAAAACGGTGCAATGATTTGAAAACTATTGTAAAACATCTGAAAAAAATGAATAGAATAAATAAAATTCGGAATAGTTAGAGACATCCACATATTTGTGTCGTTTTTTGAGCTACCAGGGAAGCCGCATGAGCAGAGGGAACTACAGCCAAACTTCTTTATCTTCAACATAGTCCTTCATTTTGTAATATGCTTTTTTAATAAGGACACGTTTGATGCAATTTTTAAACTTTCCATCGGTCAGTTCAATAACTGACTTTGGCAACTTATTATAAAAGCGTATACTGTTTATAAGAAATGACTTGCTAGTTTTTGTTAATCTAAATTTGGGTATTACAATTTCGTGTTTACTGCGTGTTATTATGGAAGTCGCTTCTAATTTTGAAAAGCCCTCGGTTTTTGCGGACGTATAAAATACATTCTAAGATATAAAGTGAAGGCAGAGTCAGTATATCGATCTCTTTAAATTTTTCTCTAAGGGACTCGCGAGGACCCATTTTATAGATCGCGCGAACTGCCCTCTTTTGCAATATAAAAATTGAATCAACGTCTGCTGCCGATCCCCACAGCAGAATTCCATAAGACATAATACTGTGGAAATACGCGTAGTATACTAACCTAGCTGTGGCTACATCAGTCAACTGCCTTATTTTCCTAACTGCATAGGCGGCTGAGCTTAACCTCCCCGAAAGAGTTCCAATGTGCGCGCCCCACTGCAGTTTTGAATCGATAGTAATTCCTAAGAATACAGTTTCCGCGATAACATCAAGTTTTTTGCCGTCAAGATTTAAATTAAGGTCACGTTGAGTTACATTTGGTAAAGAGAACTTCAGACATTTAGTTTTGCTCGTATTCAGTAAAAGATTGTTAGCTGCGAACCATTTCGAGAGAACAGTTAGACTTTCGTTGACATGTATGACATCCTTATCTTTCCTATGAATTTTAAAAATTAGCGAAGTGTCGTCAGCAAACAGAATTATATCCGATAATTTGGCCATCATATATGGGAGATCATTAATATAAACAAGAAATAGGAAAGGACCAAGAATTGAACCTTGGGGCACACCCATCCTGACTATAGACCCAGAGGATGTCGCCCCATTTACATTTACTTTTTGCTGCCTGTTTGATAAATAGGAAAGAACAAGATCAGCAGCTTGTCCACGAATTCCGTAGTGATGTAATTTACAGATCAGCGTGTTGTGGTCGACGCAGTCGAACGCTTTTGAGAGATCACAAAAAATGCCAATAGCGTCCTGGGACTTCTCCCAGGATTCCAGAATGTGACTGATGAGTTTTACTCCCGCGTCCGTTGTCGACCTACCCTTCGTGAAACCAAACTGCTGACTATGCAGTATCCCATTAGAGTTAAAGTGAGACAACATCTGGTCCAGCATGATTTTTTCATAGATTTTACTCAGTGCTGGAAGCACAGATATCGGTCTATAATTAGAAGGATCACTCTTACAACCCGATTTGAAATTGGTACCACTTTACTATGTTTCATCAAGTCAGGAAACTTGCCGCTGTCCAAACATTGATTGAATATGCCTGTTAGGACAGGCGCAATTGAGTCAATAATGTTTTCAAGAACCTTGACCGAAATCCCCCATAAGTCTTCAGTATTTTTGATATTGAGACTTTTGAATGCGTTTTTGATTGTGTCAATACATACTGGTTTAAATTTGAAGTTTGGTATGTCTTTTGTGAAGTTCTCTTTAAGAAGGCCCTCAGCTAATTCAACCGAAGAGGGGAGAGATTTCGTAACCTCTAACGGAATGTTAGTAAAGAAATTATCTAGTGTCTCAGCGACTTCTAAATTGTCAGAAATTGTTTTGTTATCTATGTTTAAAGACAATTCACTCTTATCTTGTTGTTGAGTCTTACCGGTTTCTCTGTTAATTACATGCCACACCGTTTTCATTTTATTATTAGAATTACCAATTTTATTACTTATTATTTGAGATTTTGCTTGAGCGCAGACACTTTTGAATATTTTCGAATAGTTTCTAACATAAGTGTGAAAGACTTGATCTGAAGTCAGAGATTTTTCGTGATATAAATTATATAAAATATCTCTGCTTTTTCTTATTCCCGTAGTGGCCCATTCGCTAAATTTAGATTTTGAATTGAGTTTAACTTTTTTTATAGGACACGTTTTATTGAATTCATGGCAAACTGTGGAAAATAATGTACCGTAGTTTATATTGGGGTCTTTTGAATCAAAACTAGCATTATTAAGGTTGCTAAGAACATTATTATTGAAAGAAATTAATTTATTTTTGGAAAGAGGTCTTAATTGAATTGTTTTAACTAAGTGTAACTTTTTGTCTAACTCAAACGATACAAGTTGACGAGTATGGTCTGACCTGACGCCACTAATTATTAACGCCTCTTTTACTATGCAATTAGTAAATACATTGTCTATGCATGAAGCCGAGGTTGCTGTTATTCTAGTTGCTTCATTAAATAAATATTTTAAATTAAATGATTTAAACAATGAGACCAGCCTATATTTTTCTGGTGAATTGACTAACAGATCAATATTTAAGTCACCACAAATAAAAACTAATTTATTATCTAAGAAAAGTTTACTTAATATTTCTTCCATTGTGATTAAGAATAATGACAAGTTTGATGCTGGTGGTCTATAAACACATAAGACAGTATGACCTTCAATCTCTGCACATGCTACCTCACATAAGCGATCAACAGAGTAAGCAGTGATATCCTTCCTCTCCTTATACCTGAGACAGCTATTACAAAGTATCAGGGTACCACCGCCCACTGAGGATCTGTTGTACGCACTGGCAACTGAAAAATTATTCACAATCATGCGTCGATTTGAACAGCGGTTCAGCGGTTAAACAACATCCTATCTGGTTTTAACCAAGTTTCACAGAAACATAAAATATCCATGTGGTATTTATCAACTAACAGTTCCACGTCTAAAATTTTGCCGGAGAAGCGATTTATATTCTGGTGATAAAGTAAAATATTATTACCAGGCTTCTCTTTTGTCGGCTCTAATAGTTTAAAGAATCTGTAACAGTATTATTGGAGACACAAGATAATACTGTTTCATCACAATCATCACTTAACCTAGTCTCAGTTAAATCATTAATAACCGCGTTTATAATAAAATAAAATAATATGCGTTTGTAATATGATAAAAGTGAAGCCAGAAAATGTTGACTTTTCTTGGGAAGAAACATATGATCCCGAATCAAAACAAAATCTCTAACAAAATTGTTAGTATCAAAAAACAATAGACGGTCACTATGACGACATGATAAAATATGCATCAGATTATTTAAACTAGAAATATAAACATTTTCTTGATCAAGAAGATTGTCCGAATATGGCAATGCACATAAAATTAATTTGCCTAATCTTAACTTAAGTAGGGTGTCGACACCGTTAACTATGTCCCTTTTAGATATATTCAGGCTATTTCCAATTAAAAGTACTACTGTGGTCTGCTCATTTAATTGTGTATGTTGAATTTTATTGATAAGCTCATTAAAATGTAGGTTATGGTGACAATGGTTCACTACTGTGTGTTTAGACCGGTTATTTAACAAAGATCCAAATCCTGTTCCTAATCTATCAGAATACACTAAGATATTACTTTGGATGGGGTTCAGACTTGCTAGATTATGATTTACGATGGGTAAAACAGAAGGAGCAACATGCTGTGACATGAGAGGTGGCGGAGGGGCAACACAACTACAGGTGAGATTGTTAGTCAATTCAAATCAAAAGCGAATCTAAACTTTTAGGCGACAGCAAACGTTCATAAAACCGGCTGACAATCCTCGTAACTTTTACAATACGTATTTGTTGTTATTGTGAACGAGTTAGCCTAGAATTTTAAATGCGCTTCATGAAATACAACGTTCGGGATTAGGAGAGATTGAAAAGAAATTTCTCGATAAAGTGTAAATGGGTAAATTAACATGACAAACAAAAGGAAGATGGCATTAAACATGCAGACTACTTATAGTACCTATTTTTATACTTAGATGCGATAAAACCGAGCGGACTGGACTCCGGACCCGACTGCAAACACTAGATTATCACAGACAAGTTCCTGAAATGTCTGTCAAAGACACTCAAACAATGTTGGAAATATTTAAAAAGAATAGAGGCACACTCCAAACAATAATTCGTAATTAAAAACGCAAGCAAAGCCTTTTTTTTTTTTTTTTTTTTTTCGGATGGGAAATCATCAAATGACTTCTTCCGCTCTGGGCGGAGCGGAAGGGAGTGTCAGACTTGACTGACTAAAACCCATCCATGTTCCTTCTTAGCCCTTTGCGTTCCAGGGGCACGGTATCTCTTTCGAACAACCCGCAGCCCTGGCAGGCATCGGCCCTCTCGGACCCCTTCCGATTTGCTGACATCTCCTTGAGGCGCGCGTGGAACACGAACGCGCCGTCGGCACGGTCTGTCGTCATAAGACGGACGGACGGTGAGCTAGCCCATTACTCACCGTCCACAGGCCCGCGCCTACGGTGGCCGGGGGCCACTGGTTGCCCCCCGACGCCCGGGGCGTCTCCCGCGGCGGCTGGGACGTGAGGTTCTCTCCCTCTCACGTTCCGCCACCTCCTTCGCTAGCATGACTGCTTCGCAGAAGGAGGCGACGGCTTCCCATTCCCTCTCGCTCCGGACCATGGATTGAACCAGGGCCGGACGCGAGAGGTCGCCGCCGCCAATCGCCGCTACGAGGACACGGCGGTGCTCAGCCCAAGCGGGGCATAGCTCCACAGTGTGCTCCACTGTGTCCTCCGGCCGATCCTCGCAGTGGTGACACCCGGGCGTTTCCTCCCGCCCGATTCGGTGCAGGAACCTCCCGAAACAACCGTGTCCGGTGAGGACCTGCGTCAGGCGGAAGGTGAGGGCGCCGTGGCGCCTCTCTAGCCACTCCTCAAAGAGGGGACTTATCGCCACTATTGTGGCGTGCCCTGCACGGGGTTGCGACAGTCGCTCTCTCCATGTCGCCATGAGATCGCGCCGGAGGTCTGTCCGCTGAGCGACAATTTGCCGCGGCAGCGGAGTTTCCCCCCGGCGTAGTGCCTCCGCGCGCCATTCGTGCAGGTACGCGAGGACTATCGCCTCCAGATCCCATGGCGGCAATCCGGCCAAGAGGCTCGCCGCCTCGCCGGAGATCGTGCGGTACCCCCGGATCAGCCTTACGGCTACCACCTTCTGGGGCGCGTTCAGGTAATGGGCGGCTCGCCGCCTCAGAGAACGCGCCCACACCGGGGCCCCGTAAAGGGCCATGGACCGCACGACCCCCGCGTAGAGCCTGCGGCAGGAGGCGTTTGGACCCCCCAGGTTGGGCAAGAGCCGCTTGAACGCAGCCCCTGCCCGTTCCAGTTTGGGGGCCAAACGTCGGAAATGCTCCACGAAGTTCCACCGGCTGTCGAGGACAAGCCCTAGGTACCTCAGCGTCGACTCGACGCCGATGGGAACCCCTCCTACCGTCAGTATGGATCCCGACGGTGGCGCATTCCGAGGCCCATGAAAGCACATGGCCTCGGACTTGTGCAATGCCACCTCGAGACCCAGTTGCCGGATTCTATCCACGACTATCGCAACCCCGCGTGTCATAAGTTCGGCCGCCGCCTCGTGCGACCTCCCTTGTGCCAGCACCAGCGTGTCTTCAGCGTAGCAGACTACACTGACACCGCTAGGAAGGTCGGCGCGCAGCACCCAGTCGTAGCCGATGTTCCACAAGGGCGGCCCCAGAACCGATCCCTGTGGGACACCGCACGACACCTCTCGCCGGTTCCATTCTCCGGTGCGACCGGGGTAGATGACGGCCCTGTCCGTCAGGTAGTCCCCGACCACACGACGAAGGTAGGTCGGCACCCGGTGATACCGGAGTGCCTCCCTAATGCAGCTCCAGGGCATGGTGTTGAAGGCGTTGGCGATGTCAAGAGACACCGCCAAGACAACCCCACCCTTGGACACCGCATCCCCTGTCGTGAGAGCCCTCACGCGCATGATGGCGTCCACCGTCGAGCGCCCTCTGCGGAAACCAAACTGGTTCTCCGCAAGATCCGGCCCCATCCCCACAAGGTGCCCGGCGAGGCGGTTGGCAATGACTCTTTCGAAGAGCTTGCCCACCTCGTCGAGCAACACAATGGGCCGGTATGCGGACGGAGAGTCCGCAGGGCGCCCCGGCTTCCGGATGAGGACCAGCTTCCCCGTCTTCCAACGAAGCGGGAACTGGCCTCTCTCCAAGCATGCGCTTAAGAGCCCTTCCAGTCGGGGCCCAAGAGCCTCCGAGGCCAGGACCCAGGCTTTGCCAGGCAAGCCATCGGGTCCCGGGGCGGTATTTTTGGCTTTAAGCCTGCCTACCGCCGCTCTCAGGTCTACCCCGGTCACTTCCGGAATGTCGTCATCGTCCTCGATGTGGTCCGCTTCCGGCACCGCAAGCGGCGGAGCCATAGGCGGGGGAGGATGTTCCCCTCGCAGAGGGAACAGAGACGCAAGCATAGCCTCAAATGTGAATTTAATACAAAAGTAAAGAGTCCTTACCACACGTCAACACACGAAAAAGGAAAAAAAAAACAAACTGTTACCCATCCTTATCAAAACAGTATTATCTTTTTATTAAATATAGCCATTTTGAACACTTAAAAAGCTTAACGTTCATTTGGGAAGATGGCTGCTATGAAACTGCTTGATTTGAGTCGCATAGCAACCGCAGAAGTCATCGGTAGGTAGAGATCAGAATTGTACCTACCCGCACACACTTTTCCGCAAAAGATAATTCGGTACCCAGTTTACTAGAACAAAAATCTAGTAACGATGATTACTTACTGGTGCCACTATGGCGATAACCTGGTGACAACTTAGCAAAAAGTGACCAACCACGTGATTGTAAACGCTGTAGCGGTCACTGGCTCTTGGCTCATAGAATGGGTACTATGGAGACCACGAACCGGCAAGCCTAGTGTGGAATACTGGTACTCACCTGCATCCGGTTAGACAGGTAGCCGACCCGAAGGTAGTTTGGGAAAAGGCTAGGCAGAAGATGGATTGAACCATAAATACTTACAATAACGTAGGTAGTCTTACACATTTTCCAGACTTTTCCAAAGATACGATGTTTGCCTCAGCGGCATTAGGTTTAGATACTCACCTACCTGCCTAGCAAACCCCTTTCTCGCTCTAGGCACTTTGGCACTCGCATATATGGCAATACAAATGTGTAATGACAACGTTCCAGATCGTCGATTTGATAGATTTACATATATATAACAACAAAAGCGGATAGTTTACCTAACTACTTCTTGAACAAACACCGTTTCCGAGATCTGTGTCGGTTTCCGTATGGTGCTGCTGTCTCGTTTCAAATTTCCAAACAAAGTTAATGGCAAATAGTAGGTAACAAACATTGAAGAGTCCCCCGACGAGAGATGTCGCTGTCCTATAAGTTCACTTAAACTTTGCTTAACAAAAGAAAGCAAATATTATGGCAAATTAACGTGAATTTAGAGATGTAGATGTACGAAGGGTTATAAAAAAACCATCACCTTTTCATTAGACAAATTTTTGCTTACAGTTTATGAGTTTACTTCAATTATGGTAACACCGATGCGATATTGTCAAATTAAAAGTCAGGATTGTTGTGCTGTCAACTGCTGTCAGTGTCACCGAAGTAGACAAATTTTGGCTTTGCGATTTTCGACCTGTTTATTCTTCGTTTCTGTATCGTGAGAATCATTGAACACTTCTGAAGATGAATAACACCACGATCAATGTGGATCAATTGAACTCTGCGCTAGGCTCACTCCGAGTGCTGCGATCTAGCGTCAGTCACGTCTTCGAAACACTTTCCAATGGATTGCGCGCCGACCACGGAGAAGATGGCAAAGATAAGTTCCTTTTAGAGCTTCAAGAACTGCTAAACAACGTTAATATTAACCTGCGAGACTTGGAACAGACTGTAAATGGCTTACCGATTCCCACAGCACCTTTTAACTTGGGCACTACGACATACCTGAGTCAGGAGACCACACAAGACCGGCAAGCGCTTTATACTCAACTAGTAAATAGCTACAAATGGACTGATAAGATTCACGAGTACAGCTCCTTTGCACACACACTCCTGAGCCAAAACTCGCTCAAACGTTCGTACATAAACTCTGGGAGTACGAAGCGACGCGGGAAACTGCAGAGTAACCACAACGTCGCGCCTCTACAAGTAGACAATGTTATCAACAACATTGACAGGTCATACAGTGACATGAAGATAACTATATCAAGACCATTTGCAAGCAATGCAGTTGTACAGATTAACTTGAGCCATGTGCTAAAAGCTGTAGTCGCCTTCAAAGGGCTGCTTATGGAGTGGGTCATGGTCAAAGGATATGGCGAATCACTGGATCTATGGACGGAGTCCCGACATCATGTATTCAGAAAAGTAACAGAGAATGCTCATGCTGCTATGTTACACTTCTATTCTCCGACGTTACCGGAACTGGCTGTGCGTTCATTCATGACATGGTTGCATAGCTACGTAAATCTCTTTAGTGAGAAATGCAAGAGATGTAATACCCATCTTCATCACACATCGCTACTGCCTCCTGCATGGCGAGACTTCCGTACCTTGGACCCATTTCACGATGAATGTAAACAATAGTCAACGTGGTATTGATCGGGGGAGCCCACCAATTCTTTTGGGGACTCTTCCTTTCAATAAGAATTAAAATACAATGGACATTGGTAAACTGTAATACCCTGGTGAGAACACGATTTGCTGTGTATCATATTTTCTAAGTTTTAGTTTTAAGCTACTCTAGTATATGAACTGAGTAAAGTTGTGTATTACTCATAGATCTATCAAAATGAGTACATCTGCCATGTTTCACATTCTCATGATCAAAACATGAAGCTGTAAATTAAATATTCACTACCAATAATATCATGTCTGTGTGGTTTGGTGGTTGCAAGAGCTACTGCTGAAAATTTTGTACTGGGTTCAATTCCTAGGTTGATCAGCATTAGTTTTTGCAAAATGGCATAACTTTTTAGCTAATACTTGTAGGAGTGGATTGGTATGTATGTAGTAATATCATGTAGATTTTTTAAACATGTAAAAATTTTTATCATAATTTTATCATAGGCTAAAATAATACATCCCTCCACCATATCTAAGCATACTTTTCTATTACAAATCTGTGCATAAATGTGATGAAAGGAGGCATCATTTTAGTTTATACATCATGTTAGTAATGGATTTGATTCTGCCAAAATTAACCAACCAACAATCTCTCTTATTAATTATATATAGGGTGCTTGGTATTTAGTGACCAATTAACATATACGCATGACAACAAACAGCTTTCCCAAAGAAACATTTTTTATACTCATTCACTTTTATGACAATTGTACAAGTATGTCTAACCCAAAATTCGAATTGTGGTATAATATTAATTTTCAGTAAAATTATTCTTGAACATCCAAAACATAAGCTTTATGTGGGTTGGTTAATTTTGGCAGAAACTGTACAAATAGGTACCCAAGTGAAGCTAGTAAATTTCAATTCCAGTTTGTATATCTTTTGCTAGTAATGCTGTAATAACTTCAAAATAAAACAACATAGGAAAACTAGAAATACATTTATTAACTAATAGTCTTAAAATATTAATAAATTATGTGAATGGCTTGCAAACAGCCACAGAATGGTCGACACCACATATAACCGTTAATACATGTCCACCAATGGATACTTTTAATGGGAAGTGTTGGTCTTTACTGGAACCTAGACCAAGGCACCCTTGTCTATTCCTGCCCCACATATACAGGTGTCCATCATTGGTTATTGCTGCTAAATGTCCTATGCCACAGGCCACTTTTTCTACCCGAGCATCTGTGTTGAATTCATTGCGTCCAAACAAGGGAGATGGTATCTGTTTTGGCTTTTTTGAGTGTTCCACAGTGGGGCCAAGTCCTAGCAAGCCATAGCCCCAAACGAACGCGTCGCCTGCCTCTGTGAAACAAACGGTTATTCAGTGAAAACCTTATAAAGACTGATCAATCATTCAATCTGTTAAATTAAAGCCATTTAAGTGGTCTAACTGAGTGATCTTAGACTGAATATCATCATCTGCCTAGCCTTTTCCCAGATTATTTTGGGATTGGTTCCTAGTCTATCCGGATGCAGCTGAGTACGAGTATTTGACATGAAGCGACTGTCAAAGATCTACAAATGACAGCCGGGATAACGTGCTTTCCGAGGCATGAAGGAAGCTTGATATGTAATTATGGTCACCCATCCACGGACCAACCTCGGCAAGCACGGTTCGACCTTAAAGATCGACCCGTGCGGCTGTTATTATTTAGCCACGAGCTCCTCTAAGACTGAATATAACGAACACGTTTTATTCTTAAAAGTTTCTTTGTTCATGTTATATACTGATAATTTTCGTTTGCTTACCGTGCATGATTATATATAGATATACACGCTACTCACCATTGACAATCAAACAGAATGATCCACCGGCCGCTATGTCGGTGATCTTACCCAAGCCTCTAGTGAATTCGAGCAGAGAGTACGACATATTGACTTGTTGTGCGCCACACCCCATCGGAATCTGACCATACTCAGAGTTGCCCCAGCCAAACAGTTCACCAGCATCTGTCGAAAAAAAAAATGGAAACTTTCACTGAGTTGTGTGTGCTAGGTGCTAGATTCAATTATTCAAGTCTGTTTAAAACAGAGCAGTGTTGGCCCAAAGGTACTAGCTGGCTCCGATTTGACGAGTTTTAGGTCGTGAGTTCAAACCTTATATCATCATCACCACTGTTCCCAAAACGGTGAAGCAAAACATTGTGAGGAAACTGGCATGTCCTAAAACAACTTCTAAGACGTGACATCCACCATCCTGCACTGGGCCCGAGTGGCCCACACCCTCGCCCGGAGAGCAGCCGGCCAGTGGGAACGTTATAGACTGATTATGCTAAATCTGTATATTACCGACCGACTGCTGAGCATGAGGACCTGGGTTCGATACCCGGGTCGGGTAATGTGTTATTGGGTTTTTTCATCAGGAATTTCTCAGTAGCAGCCACGGAGTCTGGATTTTAGCCCGGTTTTGACCGTAGGCTCGCCCCCTATTACATGTGGACTTAAAAACAACTAGGGAAATGAGTTGTATTATTAGGTACACCTGTAGCTAACCCTTCGGGGATTAGGTACAGCCGTGATGTTGTCTTTAAAGTTTCTATTCTAAATACCCACCATTTAACGCCAGCACACAATCGCCAGTAGAAGCGACTTTCACAATTTTCTCCGAAGTAATATCGCCCTTCACAGGTGCAGGTATTGCCTGGTTGTCGAATGTACCGAGTCCGGTCTGACCGTCGGCGCCCCAGCCGCAAGCGTACACCTTGCCGCTCGCGTTTATGAACATACTGAAACATAATTTTACACAAAATGTTATTGTCAGAATTACATTGATGATCTATACAAATAAATAAAATTAAAGTGTCTGTTTGTAATATTAAAATAACCGCTTTTTACTACATGCATATGAATGTATATAAGGTACATATACCAAAATAATATTTTTGTTTTTTTTTGTGTCTGTCTGTTTGTTCCGGCTAATCTCTGGAACGACTGGACCGATTTTGACGGGACTTTCACTGGTAGATAGCTAATGAAATAAGGAGTAACTAGGCTGCATATACTTCTAAAATAAAAAGCAAAAAAAAAACTAAACAACTTTTTCGTTAAATTCCACGCAAACGAAGTCGCGGGCACAGCTAGTAATAAATAAGAGGGATTACAAAATCATAAAGTACAGCTCTTTTTTATTCTTAGCGTGTTTTGTCTTACTGCTGGGCAAAGGCCTCCCTCTCTGAATCTTTCAAGGGAGGTAAAATAAAAACTTTAGCGTGAATATCTGTACTCGTTCCTAAGTGATTCGCCAGAAAAGGAAAGGAATATGGGAAAAGTGCACGTCTAGTTTTTTGGGCTATCAGAAATGGAAGAAAAAAAAGCGTGTTGCGGCATGATGATGTATGCGCATCATTTGAACTAAAGCCACAAACTTTGGAACTTGCAAAATGACATGGCAAATGGAAATAGCGATTATCGACAAACAACGTACTTACGTATGATCCTGCCCGCAGCACACGCTGACTATCTTCTCCTTGCCCAGCCGCTTGATATTGTAAGACACCATGCTTCCTTTATACTCCTCGTTTGGGTTTATCTTACGTCCGCACTGGCCGTAAGCGTTGTTTCCTAATGTGAATACTCCTTCGTTGTCTGTCAGTATCGCCGTGTGGGCGCGACCCGCGTCTATGCCGGTGATCTGTGTAATTTAAATAATTTAATGATGATAATTGAGGGAACATCAATTATTGTCAACGTAAAACAACCAAATTGAGGGTAAGAGTTTAAGGGTCAACTCACACCGAAAGAGCGGCGAAGCGCGGGGTCCGACTTCTCGAGCATTCTCCGTTTATGAAATTCGTCGGAAACCCCGCGGCGCCGCGGGCACCCGCGCGACTCGTTCCAGTTTCTCATGCGATAATAGGTATTATAGTAATGAAAATAAATTAAAATTCATATGACACTGAAACTTTCGCTGCCCTTCGCCGATCTTTCGGCGTGAGTTGACCCTAAGGCCTGTTCCAAACGATTAGCGAGTATAGCTAGTTGTTTGATAAAGATCCCGCCTGTGGCTACGATAGGCGTGAATAGTCAGTGATCAAACCCTTTTACTGGCATGGGACCTACAATAGGAGGAGCTCGTGGCTAAATAATAACAGCCACACGGGTCGATGATTAAGGTTAAGCCGTGCTTGCCGAGGTTGGTCCGTGGATTTATGACCATAATTACATAGCGAGTTTCCTCCGTACCTCGGAAAGCACGTTAAGCCGGTGGTCCCGGCTGTCATTTGTAGATCTTTGACAGTCGTCACGAGTAGTCAGAAGCCGAAAGTCTGACATCCAGTCTACCAAGGGGTATCGTATTACCCAGTTACTGGGTTGTAGAGGTCAGGCACTTCATGTAAAATACTGGTACTTAGCTGCATCCGGTTAGACTGGAAGCCAACCCCAACATGGTTTGGAAAAAGGCTGGGCAGATTGCAGATGGTGGGGACCTACAGTCTTGTTCATGTTTCTTGAGCAAAAAAATAGTTGTTACACTTGCTAGTTGCTTGTTGAACAGGTATGCAATAATACCTGTAATTGTTGTACAAATTACCTTAGTTTCTAAGGACTTGTAAGGCAGGAATATTGGTGCTGGACTGAGCAACAGCTCAAGTGGGTGACCGATGCGTGGAGCATGATAGCCGATCTGTGAGTCTGTGTTGATTCCTGTGCCAAACACTTTGTGTTGTTCCTTTGTCTTTATAGAAGCCACTGTGAAGCCATACCCAGCAGCTATGTGTTCAACCTGCAATAACACCAACAAAATTTTGCACGATCAACAGTATGGTTTCACCAAGGGACGTTGTACGACTGACGCCGGTGTAACCTTATTCAAGCACATATTTACAGCGTGGGAAGAGTCCCAAGACGCTATAGGAATATTTTGTGACCTCTCGAAAGCATTTGATTGTGTAAATCACGACACATTACTTTTGAAACTTGAGCATTACGGACTAGGTAAACTTGCACTTAGTTTGGTAAAATCTTATTTGAGTGAAAGGCAACAGCAAGTTCAAATAAATGGTGTTAATTCACAGGGTTTAAAAGTAAAAATGGGGGTTCCGCAAGGGTCTATATTAGGTCCTTTCCTCTTTCTAGTATATATTAACGATCTACCCTATTTATTAAAAAATCAACCTCAAAATATGGTGTTATTTGCTGATGATACTTCCTTAATTTTTAAGATAAATAGACGGGCCCAAAATCTAGATAACGTTAACAATGCCCTACTTCAGGTCCATAATTGGTTCACAGCAAACAATTTAGTATTAAATGAAAAAAAAACTAAATGCATAAGATTTTCATTACCAAATGTTAAAAGTAGTGATTGTAATATAATATTGAATAATGAGAAACTAGAATTTGTCGATAATACAGTGTTCCTGGGGATTACGCTTGATTCAAGGCTGCAGTGGGGTTCTCATTTAACATCTCTTGCGGGGCGGCTAAGTTCAGCAGCATATGCTGTTAGAAAAATCCGTCAATATACCGATGTAGATACCGCGAGATTGGTCTATTTTAGTTACTTTCACAGTATAATGTCTTACGGCATTTTGTTATGGGGACGGGCTGCAGACATCGAGTCTATTTTTATTCTGCAAAAAAGAGCCATCAGAGCCATATATAATCTCCGTAGGCGCGATTCTCTAAGGGAACTGTTTAAGGGCATTAACATCATGACGGTACATTGTCAATACATTTATGAAAACATAATGTACGTAAGAAAAAATCTGCATCTTTTTGGTAAAAGAGGTGACAGACATAATTACAGTACTAGAAATAGGGACCAATTAGTTCAGCCAGGCTTCAGACTCGCTAAAGTAGACTCATCTTTCATGGGGTACTGTTTAAGATGCTATAATAAAATTCCACAAAGTATTCTTGAACTGAGTGAGATGAAATTTAAAACATGCATTAAACGCACACTATGTAAGCAGGCTTATTACAAATTGGACGATTATATCGCTGATAGTAATGCTTGGCTCAATGCCGGTCCTGCTCCACAAGGACAGGGGCGCATGAATTGATAGCATTAAATAGTATTGTTGGAGCTGCTCAAGATTGTATAAACTAACTTTGCATTGTATAAATTCAATTAATTTAGTATTGTATAGTCGCACAGCCCATATTGTGTGAGCACTATGTACTAGAAAGCTATCATTTACTGGAAACCTACGTCTTTTATTGACTTCAATGTGCCCTGGCGGTTAAGAGTATGTCATGCTCACTTAAATGTCACGCTGATGGTGGCGCGTGTGTCGGGTCATTTAGTTCCCTTCAAAATGGTTGAGTTGAATGATGGCTGATCCATGCGTGATGTTCGTGAACGGGCGCTGTCAGTTGTGCCTGGTCATCTCTTAGTTGCCTCGGCTTATTTCGAACTATTTATTTTATTTTTGAATTGTCTTTTTTTTTGTTTTTACTGTGGACACTTTTAACGTGCACGTCTTGCTACATCGTTCTCACATAATTAACCATCTCAACATGAATGATGTAACCAAGATTTTTGTAACAAGCTATTAATTTAAAAGAGTGTCCATGGAGTTTCTTGCCCATTCTTCTCCATAGAGATCTACGCTTTGGAATGGGCAACTACAGTACTTTCACAGTTATTATGTCTAGTGACTGGGACTGTAGCTTAATATGTTATTGTTGTTTGACTATTCAAAAGTGCCTGTAACTGGCCTACTTGAAATAAATGATTTTGATTTGATTTGATTGATTTGAATAGAAAGTGTAATCATTGACAACAGAATTTGTACAGCATTAGTGTTTTTTCCATTAACACTGAATTTCGCAGAAAAAACAACGGTTTTTCTGATCTTTGACAGTCGACACAAGTAGGAAGAAGCCAAAGGTCTGACATCTAGTCTTACCAAGGAGTATTGTATTACCCAGTTGCTGGGTTATGGAGGTCAGATAGGTAGTCACTTCATGTAAAATACATATATTTATAGTACTCAGCTGCATCCGGTTAGACTGGAAGCTAACCCCAAGGTAGTTTGGGAAAAGGCTAGGCAGATGATGATGACGGAATTTCGCAGAAGCATCCTGGAGTCAGATTTATAGCAAATAAGCTCATCCCCATTGCATAGGAGTCGAACATTAATATTGAAATGTGAGTGTATAACTACTGTAAACATACACTCTCTGTATCTCACTCTCTGTCTAACCCTATTAAGAATTACAGGCATGGTGTTATATGTGACTTGTTTGTCTCAGAACTGACAGGTCAAGTACTAATGATATTGATAACAATTCATTAGTACTTAAAACAGGATGCTTTCCATGTTAACTATAATTTATGTTCAGAATTCCTGACATTTCAACAAATAATAAACATGGTAAATATCCCGTTTTAAGTGCTAATGATATTCATAGAACTTACATCAAATCTCTCTGCGAAGGCGGACCTCATAGGGTACCAACAGAGCGAGAAGTTATTCCTGTACTGCTTCCTGCCTTTAGTGCCGCGTGGCATGTGAATGCCTAATGCTCCGGTCTCTGCAAGACCCCATGTGTACATATTTCGGTCCGAGGACTTACTTGTGGGGTACTGGAAAACTAAAACAGAAAGACAGAATTAATAATATTGGACTTTTTATTCACCAGTGGTGCATGAGTATGCGCCGTCTATACTGGCGCATAGTCATGCACCACTGGTGAATATGACGTGTTCTTAATACCAAACTTTATATCAGTTGCCATCAACAGGCTAAGTAAAATTAGGTGTTTGAGCTTACAAAACATTAGATGAGAAAACCCGACAAATAGATTTTAAATACTTCTTCATAAACTTTAAATTTCATCAATTACTAAATTATACCGAAATTTCATAATTTAATTGAGTAATTACTTGGAAGTAATTCCTCTTTATCAGGATCCGGAATTTTCTTCTTCGTAGTTGCATAGTAGCGTTGAGCAAGAACTGTTGGACTCCTGTTACGTAACAACACTTTTACGTTGTTCATTTTAGTAATAATTTAGAACATTTTCAAACAGAAACTTTCTTTTTTTAGGTTATCATGCGGAAAATAACAACCGACTTTTGTTTTGAGAGTTTTGACCACAGAGTACTTTGTTTTGACATTTCTATCTTTTTTGACGTTTACGTTCCTTTTTATGTAACGGGCATTACAAAAGGTTCATGCGATAAATCTAAAGGAAGAAACACAGAGATAAAAAAATATTGTCGCACAGGAACGTACTACCGGGATCAAAATTATCCTATGTTCTTACCTAGGTCATGGGTATGTCCCTGTGCTAACATACAAATACGTTCAGCCTAGGTGTTGTAAAGGTGACAGCCAGACCAATAGTTACAGTTTTTATAGAATGAGGTTATCACTGCGTGCGCACGAGGGGACCCTGTTTTTCATAGCCCTATTCCCGCTTAAGGGTATATATGTTCTGTGGCCCTATTTGATAGGCGTCAAAGATGTCCGTGACTGCCGGACTAATAACGCCAATCGCTTCCATATTTGGTAAATCATCACGGGTATCATTTAAGCTATCACCAATTTAATTAGTTTTGTGTTTCTTAAATAATAGGGTTTGTCCTCAAAATAGTAGATCTGTCACCAAAATGTAGTCACCAAACAATGCAAAATCAGTTCCACAATAAATCACCTAAAATCCTGAGATATAAGGTCTAGTACCAAATAAATGTTTTTGTATGTATTATAATAGGTGTGTCCTAATAAGTATTTAAGCAAACTAATTTAAAGAGATCACCAATAAATCATATTATGTTACTAGAAAAACTAAGGCGTTGTCGACGTAGCCCCGCTACGCGGGGCTCCTATTTCTGTCTGCAGGGTTTACAGTAACCTAACACGAAGGGGATGTCGGGGTCTTAGTTCGCTCGCTCCGCTCGCTCACTAGACCCCGCCATCCTCTTCGAACCTAACCTGTCCGAGTCGGTGTGCCCAATGTCTCGTATAAAGCATTCTTCATAGAAATAAGGAACTGATCTATTTATTTGGTGACAGATCTACCATTCCGAGCACAAAGCTATTATTTAAGTAATAAAACTATTATTATAAGAACGAAGTTTATATTCATCTAATGCACTAAATTTTATTGGTAATCCATCTCTTATTTTACACATGTATCAACATTTATTTGATAATTCATACCTGGGAACACTTTTTGTTTATCTGAGAACGAAAATATTTCGTGGCGATAGATCTATTTACTAGGTGATACAACTTTGATGACAAATATAAATTTTGGTGACAAGAAATATAGTTCCCAATCATCACTACTCAATTGGTTCTAATCTAATTAGTTCTCGACCACCAAAATGGTACCTACCTTAGTAGTTTTCGAGAAAATCGACTTTGAAGGTGGTCCGGCGGTAGTCATGCCTCCTTCAGGACCAGGGCAGGACCACTATGAGCGCCGAAAAAGGGAGCGTGCAACAGCTATTCAAAGTACACAAATAACTACTACCCCATAAATGTGATTCATTTCGTAAAAAAAAGAACAGAAAATAAACAATTGTTTTTAAAACTATCGATACAAGTTGTAAAAACAATTGTAACTCCGCGCTAGTACCGCTTTGACAACTCACGAAGAAGTCGTCGTCTGCATACTACAGTTTTATGAACGTGTGAATAGGTAAATTGGTTGCGATAATATCGAGTTTGCAGCAAGTTACATTTGCGTCGACGCGCCGGCGCCTGATAAAAACCACCACCACCTTCAAAGTCGATTTTTTCGAAAAATACTAATGTACCAATTTTGTTTTTCGAGAACTAATTAGAACGGTTCATTCCCCGTCGACCCCACTGGGTACGAATGGGAAAAAAAGTTTCGTTCCTCCAGTGGTGACGATTGGAACTATTCTATTTCCCACTCGTTCCGCTATAGACCCATTTTATATTCGCCTAAAAAGCATAGTCGACGTAGCCCCGCTACCAGGGGTTCCTATTTTTGTCTGCAGGGTTTACAGTAACCTAACACGAAGGGGAAGTCGGGGTCGTAGTTCGCTCGCTCCGCTCGCTCACAAGACCCCGCCATCCCCTTCGAACCTAACCTGTCCGAGTCGGGGTGCCCCAAGTCCAGAGCTCGCTTGGCTCTGTCTTGCATCCAAATTATTCATTTTGACTCTCGGTCTGTACGTCATTCGTAACCAGTGGGGACGACGAGGTGGGGACGACCGGGAATGAACCATTAGAACCAATTGAATAGTACCTAATTATTTACCAAATATGGAAGCGATTAGCGCTGGTGGTCTGGTGGTAGTCACGGACATGTGTCAAAGACTTCGTTTCCACTATGCCCACACCTCTCCTCTCGACTCGTCTCCGCTTTGGTGGAGGAATCCGGGCCTTATACAATAAAATCGTAGGAGGGCAAATAAAGTCTAATTAAAATTGGACAAAAGATAGTGGGAAAATAAAAACCAGACAAAAAAAAACATAAAAATCACTTGTTTGCCAAAACATCGAAACAACTCCGTACAGATATGTTCTGCTATGCATCTGTAAACATTTATTGGGATAATTTATGTTTTACAATTTAACTTATTCAAGTATTTCCTGAGTAACATCAATTCTTACACAAATGTTTTAAAATCGCAAATTAAATTAAATGACACATTACGATTAAACACCATATTATGATAGAGATACTGACGTCAACACTGAGAATTGTTTTTATTTCTGTTTTACTTTATTTTGGATAGTAGGTTGGCCCGCATTTGCGTATTTTGGAAGAGGGCTTTGATCAAGCTTCGGAGTTCTTCGTTTCTGAAGTGTATGGCTAAAGGGCCGGTGCCGTCTTTCCAGTGGTTTTCTATGTCCTTGAGGGAGCCGCCTAGTATGAAGATCAGCTCTTGGAGCTTGATCCAGGATTGGACGTGCTGTTCAATTTCTTCTGGAACCTGAAAGGACAAAACAAGGTTATAGATTTTGTGGCGCAAAAAGATAGGGAACTATGTACCTCTATCAAAGAATGGACTGCGACCGGGAAGTTTCCAAACAAACATAGATATTTACCTGTTAAGATGTGATAATTATCGTCTAAAGAAAGATAATTTGTTTTTATTTGAACAGAAACAATCGGTAAGACACAACACTTTAGGATTCCAAAAGTTTAATGTAAGTATTAGATATCTCGATAATCTTAATTTGCAAGTAAAAAGAGGATCCTTGAAAGAGAGACGTACCTGGAAGAGCTGTGGAGCCTTCTGCACAACTATAGTATACATCTCAGTGAGCTGTGTTGCCATCTCCATGGATATATCCTCCACGGTGCATACGCGGTGGATCAACTCGTCCAAGAACATATTGACTAGGGTTGCCATTAGTCTGAAAAATGCAAAAAAAAAAAAAAAAAGTTAAATGAAAAGGCGCCAATTTTATTCAATTTAGGGCTTGATTTGGAAGTTTTTGATGATCAAAAACATAGGCCTTACCTTCTACCATTTTCTAATGTGGAAATGAAGTAGCGCCCGACACAACAACAAATCCGATCCCCAGAAACTTTTGAAAGTGAACAACACCGTAAGTACGCAAAATTTGCGCTTTGGACGTAGAGTCGCGGACACCAGCCCGCTATATATAGCCACATACACCATCCCTTACAATAAGTGAACAACAATCTCTCATAACCAAAAAGCAATCCATAAGAAGTTATGATTGAAAAAAGCTATTACTACGCTACGGCCGAGCATGAGGGTTCGATCGATTCCCGGTCGGGTAAAGTGTTAAAGTAGGGTTTTTCCATAATGTATTTTTCAATAGTAGCCCGGAGGTTGTATTTTGGCCCGGGTGATGGCAATAGGCTCGCAGTTTGACGGCTATAAGTGTGATGTTATGAGGCTTTACCTTTTAAAGACATTCTTCGGGAATACTCCAATCCAGACGTTCTTCAGTAAATGCAGCTGTCGCAGGCACTGTCGTATGGCCGCCTCTGCGTTGTCGCTTAACACGTCCTTCACGACAATGCAGTTGAGATCTGAAACAAGGAATGCGATTGGATCATTTCATCATCTCTTTCATCATCATCATCATTTCAGCCCAAAAGTCGTCCACTGCTGGACAAAGGCCGCCCCCAAGTGTCGCCACATTGACATTTTGGGGGGTTTTGCCATAATCGCCACGCTTGGCAGGCGGGTTGGCGATCTCAGTACGGTTATCACAAAAGCACAGAGAACGGTGCTGCCCATTCTCTGGCAAATCCCTTAGTCGTCTCTTACGACACCCGCGGGAAGATATGGGATGGTGCTATTCTTTACGTCCGACACCATACGGAGCATCATCTCTTTGCAATGATTTAAATACTTAGACAATCCCTAGGGTCAATATTTTCATTCATAAAATATTTTCCGTAACAATAATTGGTCCTATCGAAACCATGTAGAGGAAAGTTAATTCATATGTTTAATAATAAATATGTTTGAAGGCCAGACATATTAATAACATTTAACAATAACAAAATTAACTGTTTTCTTTTACCTACATTTTTCTCGTACATTTCGGGTGCTTTAGAATCCACGAGTACTTAAATTCTTCAGCGGATTTTGGCCAGTCAATCCCGTTCATCAACTCTGCCGACTACTTAGGGCAGCATAAACTATTAAAGAATAACTCATGCCGCTAAAGGAATAGCCCCTTTTGTTTCGTTGTATGAACCCAAGTTGAGGAGTTAATTAAAAGGTGTCAATTTTTATGGTAGTTTAATTTAGCTGAGATCCTGCCATTCAAAAAAACTCCAACTAGCAGTTAGTTGGAGATTTTAGTTGTTAATTTGTTTGGTCACGTTTGGTCCACTAGTCCCATGCGTGACTGATGAGCAAGGGCTTCTGGGTTCGATTCCCGGGCCGGCCAAAGGGTTTACGGGGTTTTTCTATCAAGAATTCCTCAGTAGCAGCCACGGAGTCTGGATTTGTGCTCGGTTGATCAATTCGCTCTACTTACATGGGACTTAAAAACTACAAAAAAATATTTAGGATTACTATGAACACACGGCGGGTGCACGATTGCTTTGTATGTACTTTAATGCGAGTGACTCAGGTATACATGAAAGGCCATGGACATTGCCGATGGCTTCTGACCGAAAAGCAATGGACGGCTTGGCAGAGTCGTCGGCCGATTATTCGGCCTTTTTGCTACCGACTAATCGGTCAGTCGGCTAGTCGGCGCATCTCTACTACAGATATAATTATGTTCTTAAGCTGAATATCGGGAACTCGAAACAAATAGTGGTAAATATCCCGTTACAAATGTTATTGATAGTAGATACAGATATTTCACTAACCTGAAGACCTAATATTATCCAGTATTTGCTTCCTTTGTTGCTGCATATGTATAGTGAGGTGCTTGTAACCTAGATCACGGATTTTCTGCACCAAATCCACGAAACCGATGGGATAGTCCAATCCTCGGTTGTCCATGAGGCTAAGCCACTTGTCCCCAAATATCTGTAGGTTGTGCGCTAAGTACATACAGTTGTTGTGGAACAGCGCTGCAAATAAGACAGGAAATGATCAAGTGACGTGGATAGGTATGTAAATTGAATAGGTAGGGAATGTAATAGCTGCAATTATTATTATGCCAGCAAAGGTAAGAACCCTTTTCAATTTTATTTTAAAATCATATTTTTACTTACACCAAAGTTAATATCGTAATTAATTCTGCGAACATTCAATAAATTAAGATACTTTACCAATAAGTGGTAACAATGGTTGTAAAACTTTAACGAATTGTTTCCTTTTTTAAAAAAATCTTAAACTTACCAACATAATGTGGAATGGTTTGCAAATAGTTTTCATGATGATATGGTACCACAGCATCATACATCTCAAAAACCAGCCGAGTAGTGTTATACATTTTCTTGCACACCACATCCCCGCACTGCACTGCTTGCTCCATAATCCCATAAGACAAGTCTAGTAACTCCTGAGCTGTCTTCGAGATCATGCACCTTGGGAAGAAGTACATACTCTTTGGGATAGTTTTATCAAGAATATTTATTGCCTCTGCAGCTTCTTGGCCATGACCTAATTGAACTGCATGATTCGGCATATGCTCCACCCCAATCGACATTGTAACACTCAAATCCTTCAGCATGATAGCCCTCGCTGACTCCAAAAAATGCATGCTTGACTTATTAGCAAATAAGACATCAAGATCGTTGAGGTAATCCAATATTGAGAAGTCTTCAGTAGCAAACTTTTGTATCCGTAGGAACTTCTGGAAATTACTAATTACTGCTGTTATTTTTCCATAGTTCTGCAAATCATTTAAATTATTTGGTATGGTATCAATCAGACAATCTTTTATTAATATTTCTTTGAATGTTTCAGAGATCTCTTTGCCGACCATTCTCATTATAGTAGTGTCTCGCTTAAAGTCAATATTTAGTGTTTTACTCAAGAAATGTATGACTGCTCTCAAGTTAGATATAACAGTATCAAACCTTGGTTTAGAAATGCCCTTGTGCAAGTTGTGCATCTTAGTAATAGTCATTAATTGTTCAGTTTCAGCACACACTGACACATCGCCATGTATTATGGGCATAAGAACCTCTTTTAGTAGAAACAGAGAAAACTCTGAAACTTTGCTATTCAACTTGCCACTCCTATCAAGAGCATTGAGGACATCAACCGCACCAAGGGGTTCGTCAAATTTTAATTTTATAGTGATTATTGTTTTACGAGACCCACTCTGTATACTCCAATTAATCATCGTGGTCCAAGCCTTGTACATATCAAAATGTAATCTATCTGAGATAGCTGTAGCTGTCTGTTTAATATTATTATATAAGTCTAAACTCTGGAATCCTTCAGCTGCAGTGTCAGCATGGTGCATCAGATCATACACAGCTTCCACAGACCTTGAATAGCTCATGGCTTCCCTGCCATCATCAAACTCGTTAACATACTCCCCACAGAGCACCACATCATCTACTATATTGTTAGTAAACAAGACTTTTAGATACTCATGTTGTAGTTGTTCTCGATCAGCTAAAGATTTGAGCACATCTGCCATCGTCTCCTGCTCTATCTCAAGCTTACACAGTTCCATGTCCGCAGCTAGGTTCTGTGTTTCATTGCATAAATCTATACTTTCTTGCAGTATTGCTGACATATCATATTCTGTAGAGATCAGAAATGACTTGAAGTCATTTTTTAATTGTTCTATTTCTTTGGATACAAGAGGAATCTTCTCAGAAGGTTTCCAGTTTGTTTCATTGACATCAAATATTGTTTTCAATACATTATCTACACTATATTCCTCCATTTTAATGTTTTCTTTTGGACCTGTCTTTTTTAATGGAAGGTTCTGGATGTTTCTCGCGGTTAGGAGATTTGTGCGAATGTCGGCGCTGCCTTGAGTGATACTTATTGGAGGTTACAGCATTCCGTAATGTATTCACTAAAAAACGCTTATTGGTTTTGTTCTGAGGAGCTTTGATCCAACCAGAGGGTCCCACTATTTCGGCTCTTGCAGCTCCTTGAACAGCTTCTCGTAATAACTCTTCAACGGCTAGTCTAAAATAAGATATTATTTAGAAATACATATTATAAGAATTAACATTTATAATTTAACACCTACAAAATGTACACCAGGACAGCTAGCAAATTAAGGATTCATTCGCACAGCACATTTATTTTGAAAAAAAATATTTTGTCCTTACATCAAATAAATAATCATTCATAACTTGCACAAATTACTGAAAATAGAAGGGTTGTATGTAAATATAAATAACATAAACAAGAATAATTATGCTCAGCACAATTATTATTTTAATCACATAATATTAGAAATTTATGTAAGTCATAACACAATACTATTTTTCGAAATAATATTTAAATAGTTTTCGGCATGTATCTATGACGGAACCGTGGAAAACTCACTTTTCTAGGGCTTCGTCATCTAATGGTTCTTTTTCGGGTTGATTGGTAACATCTTCTTTCTCTGTCATAGTTTAAATGACCACAAGTTTGTTTAATACTACTACACTAATGTATAAATATCCAATACCAATAATCTATTTCGAATTTCCGCAGAAATCCATTTTCAACAAAATCCTCAATCTACGAGAAAACAAACACGTATTTTTTGACAGTTGTTGCATAAACTGCGTTCATGTATTATTAGGTCACATTTTTCAAAAAAATATTTTTAAGTATCTTTTGCTTTGAACTTTATACTGTTAGTTTAATTTCGGGTGTAAAATGCAATGCCTTTTAGGTATTTATAAAACTTCGAATAAAAAGGTCAAAGGTAATATTTCAAACAATGAACGCAACAATAACTGTGATTTAAATTTTATTTCTGGCAAGAATTATGACTGCGTGGAGTGAAACGTCAGCCACGTACGAACGACTGTCACCGATCGTCTTTGCAGCTCTAACCAAATTTGCCTTTAGTTGTTTAATAATAAGCGTAAAATAAGGTAAGTAAACGCTATTTCGCTTTAGAAATGAGAAACTAAATATAGTTTCTATTCATTCCAGACCAATTTAAGCAAATATCAAGCGATTTTCATTCAAAATTATCGTGTTTGAATACCTTCAATCTGCAACCTATTTTAGTGCCAAAATTAAAGTCTAACTTTTCAATTTCCAGACAAAATGAGTGCCAAGCTGTTATCCCTGATCCTTATCATCGCCACTGCGGTGACCGCAGAAGATGAACCTGCGATTGCGAAGTTGCTTGTTTCGAAGCAAGTGCTGAACAAATACTTGGTGGAAAATATGGATATTCTAGTGAAATACACGCTGTTCAATGTCGGTACTGCTCCAGCTGTGGACGTGAAGCTTGTGGACAATGGTTTCCACCCGGATGTGTTCCAAGTAGTTGGTGGGCAGTTGACGGCACACATCGACAGGATACCCCCGCAGACCAACGTGTCTCACGTCGTGACGGTCAGATCCAGCAGATACGGCTACTTCAACTTCTCATCTGCTGAAGTTTCCTACAAAGCCAGTGAAGATGCCACTGAGGTGAGACACTTTGTTTACTTTCACTTTGCAATATGTTCTATTTTATTCATCTGTAACAAACTATTAGCCTCTAGTTACGGATAAATTAACAGTACTGTAACTGAGCTCAATAAGTCTACTTTCTCTTTTTATAATTTATTGCAATTTGCACACATTTTGGGGTCATTGACATATTCTATTTGACCATATGATTCTTCTTCTGTTGAATTAAAACAAAACCAAAATAGAAAACACTTTGTGACATTCAACATTTGTGTAATGTACAATGGTCTAATAAGATGCACCTTTAGAAACTGCCTGAAATGGTTAAAATTGTATGTTTATTTATGACAAGGAACTGTAGATTTCCCTCATAATTATTAACTGGTTGAAGTGTTTAGGCACTTCTATAATTATTAGGGAAAACCACCCCAAAATAGTCAACCTAACCTATTGTTGACTATTTTGGCTAACCTATTGTTGACTATTTTGGGGTGGGTTTCTAGTCTATTGGGATGCAGCAGAATATCTAATAACTATTTCCTAGTAAGACTTGGTGAAATTGTTTTCACAGTAGATCTGATTATTAATTCTAATTTATAAGATAATGCTTGTGTCCATTGGTACCTACTTACCAATTATTCACTAATGGGACAGTTGATTGTCAATCAACCTTTGGTATGCCCAAGGATTCCCCATTCCAGCTTTCAAAAGGTTTATATTCCTGTAGGGGTTGAACAACCTTTAAGTTAATATTTCATACATTAATTCCATATTAATGCATGAAATAATTGTATAAGAATGTTATTAACTTGAACATTTTGATAATTAAGTCTCAACAACCTTTTCTCCTCGGTACAACAAAAGTGGGTCTGTACTTATTTTATCTGATTAGAAGATTTCTTGATCCTTCCAAGGAAGTAGATGATACTTCACTTGTTAGACTTCATTACTTTCACAGATCATCTATGTGTCAGTTAGTTTTCAAATTATTTGTGCATACAGAAAATTAAAATGATCAGAATCATACTGTAAATTATATTATAGAAATTATAAGCAGTGTCTGAAAATTTTGACAGATTTGGGAATTCACTTTAAAAAAAAAAAGTACTTTCATTGTCCTTGTAACCCCTATAGGGGATTTCCTTGTCATACATCCTTAATTATTTGTACTCTTGATTGGTAACTAATGAATTATTATACACAATATGTTTCTAGAGCCAGAAGAAGAGGCCATGTTCCACAACATTCTCACGACATTCAGGCCTCTTCTTCTGGCTGTCATAAAATTAACAAACACAATGTTTTTATTATGTAAACTGTTGATAAAACTTACTAACAACAAAATTATCTCATTTCAGCCACAGCAATCAATCAGCAGCTCACCTGGTGAGGGTGCCATCGTCGCCTTCAAAGACTATGACCGCAAGTTCTCTTCACACATCCTGGACTGGGCTGCCTTTGCAGTCATGACCCTCCCCTCCCTGGCCATCCCCTTCGGTCTCTGGTACTCCTCCAAGAGCAAATATGAGAAACTAGCCAAGCCTAAGAAAGCCCATTAGTTGTAATTAGGTAATTAGGTGACCGCTAATGTTTTTGTGCGTAGTTAGAGTAGAATGTGACATGACTGATTCCTTTTTTTTATGTTGCATCCATCCTTTTTTGTGAAATGAAAGAAAGAATGATCATAACTATTTAATTTCATATTATTGTCGCTCGAATTAGATTTGAGAGTAAAAAAAAGTCAATTTATTTTTTGAATTTTGTTCCCCAGTTGAATGTTTTAGTTAATTTAATTTAATAATTATGCATTAAACATTAGCAGTGATCTATCTCACTCCATTAGTTATGTACATCAACATCTTGTTAATATTAATTTATATGAACAATAAAAAGTTTTTTATAAGTCCATTAAAATTATTGTAGTAACCCAAACATAGAACCAAGATATTATAGGTGATATTGTTTATGTAACTTTAATTCAAGCGTCATTAACCACAAAGTTGTAACACAGCCATCAAAGTACTTTCCATTGTGTTGTAGCGCAGTGGTGCGGTGTAAAATGTCATCAGAAATCCTTACGTTCTTCGCTAATTCTAACCTATTATTGTAACAAAAACACGAAAAAAGTATGATCAACCTGGCTATTTAAGCTACAGTTACATTGATTGATAAGCGACGTGATTGCGTAGCAAACATAATGGCAATGCAATGCCATTCGTTTATTGAAATTCAGTGCGTTATTTACGTTTTCGAACAAACGAAATATACATGAAAGTATATCTTTATACAATTGGGGTGCTGAACAAAGAGACATCAACAGCGGGCGTAGTTGCAACTGTAGGAACGCACGGCGACCAATCCAGCTATTCAAAACCAGTTATGCGGATCTGTCATTGTATTGGAAATCTATGCAAAGCGAGGCCATGCTATATGGCATGTTTATGGTTGGATATGTAAACCTCCGAAATTATCAGGATTACAGAACACTTTCTCAGTGACGACACAGTTTGCTCTGTTAATCCTAAAAAATCTGTTTATCTTAACATGATGAAACCTACATCACACAGAGTCTCATCTCAATAAAACATCTACAAGTCGTCAGTTTTCGAATTCCACTCCTCTCTTTGTAGATTCTCAATCCACTTATCCTGTCACAGTCCACAGTTGGATAAATGGATAATCATGGTTCATCAGGCAGCGGTACCACGCTTCGCATAAGTTCTCTTGCTGTTTTTACTGAATCTATATAAAGCTGAAGAGTTTGTTTGTTGAACGCACTAATCTCAAGAAATACTTAATAACTACTACGCTACGGTTCGATTTGTAAAAATATTTTAGTATTGGATATAAAAAGAGTAGAAAAGTGTGGTGATGTAATGTTCTGTTTTGATGCGTAAATTTACGAACACTTTTCTAGATTTATAATAAACGTTAAAGGATAGCCCATTTATCGAGAAACGCAATAGGCTATATAATATCACGCTATGACCAATAGGAGCGGAGCATCAATGACAAACGTTACAAAAACGGGGAAACGCGCAGACAAAGTTTCGTGGGTCAGCTAGTTGCTAATATAATAAAGCTGAAGACCTAAAAAGTTTTGTTTGTTGGAACGCGCGCCGATCTCTGAAACAACCAGTCGCTTTTGATAAAAAATAAACCTAATTTGACAGAAGGCTGTTTTACATTACCCTACGGCCTACACGCCGTTAGGTTAGTTTTTTAGGGTTCCGTACCCAAAGGGTCAAACGGGACCCTATTACTGAGACTTCGCTGTCCGTCCGTCCGTCTGTCACCAGGCTGTATCTCATGAACCATGATAGTTACCGAGTTGAAATTTTCACAGATTATGTATTTCTGTTGATGCTATAACAACAAATACTAAAAACAGAATAAAATAAATATTTAAGGGGGGCTCCCATACAAAAAAGTGATTTTTTTGCTCGTTTTTTATAAATAATGGTACGGAACCCTTCGTGCGCGAGTCCGACTTGCACTTGGCCGGTTTTATAAAAACTAAAATCGTGGCCATTTATTAAAACAGCTGTTAACTAATAAAGAAATAACAAGTGTTAGTTTAGATAGTGGCACTCACAATTTTTTGTTTTTGGTGTCATTGTCAATAGGCAGACGACGACAGAACGTTGTGCTCGAAAAGTTGTGTCCACATACCGCTAGATGGCGCTGACATTAAAAGTTTAAATTAACTTCATGGTAGAGAAGATAAATCCCAAGGCCAAATAGCAATTATGAATTACAAACATTGGCTTTATTAGTCAAACCCTATGGTGCTGTAAGTGTTTATCGTATCAAATTCAAAGTAATTGAGAGTCATATATCACCTTGAATTTAAGTGGTAAATTCATTGCTTTTCTTGAACTTCACTGGGCTCGTAATTTATCTCCCCTTACCGCAAGAATTGACAGTGACACACTGAAAGTAACGTCCTTTTAAATCCATTGAAGTGGGGAGAAATTATGATAAAGCCTGTATGAATCATTGAAAGTGCAACAACTTAATATAACAAATGTTTTATTCTGGCGATTTGAAGCCTAGCGTATTATGTAAAGGTAGGTAAGTTATAACTAGGTACCTACTCAACAAGTCGACAACCAATACCGAACCACTTCAGGCTTCCTCACATCCAAAACTAAGTAGGTAACCACTTGAATAAATACACAGACAGTAAAACAAGGCCGCTCACCGAATGGTTTCAATTCGTAGGTATAAGAGAAGAATACCAACGATCATATATTATTATGTAATTCTCAGCTGGAATTGTCTAATAGGTAAGGTAGGTACAGTCTCCAAAAGAGATAAGTAACCAGTTTCCCATACTAGTAGTATGAGAATCTGGTTACTTATCTCCTTTGGAGACTGTACTTGTCCTAACACCAGCGCGGTTAGCGAGTATGAGCTAAGCTAACAACTAAAAACGAGTGAGTAGGTAGGTTTTCCTAACGTTTTCGTTGGCGGTGTGGTCCAAACATAACAGTTGACTAATCAGTCTATCAACTACTTAGGTACTATCATTCTGATGTATCATTTCGTTACGTTACGTACCACCACGTACGTACCACGTACCACGGGACGTAGAGACTTAAAATAATTTGTTTATCGTTACTTGATTAATAAAACGGTCGAAACCTTCCTCGATACCAATGCCGTGGGATAGATGCCTCAGCTCAGTAAATAGGTACCTACTGACACATGATTCTACATTACACACATTCCTAATTAGGTAGGTATGTATAATTCTTTAGGCGACGCATGGCTTATAAACATTGTCACGTCGGTATGTAGATTCTAAGTATCTCTTCGAGTCGCTGGACACAATTAATGACGATGTTAAGTGTTTGATAATCATCACTCCATCCTCCAATCATCTTTAATCGTCTTGTTTCCTTTAATTGCTTAGATCATTTTAACTTGGCCTCTACACTTTTTACGTCACTTCCGAAAAAAACTTAGTATTATAGTTAGTATGAGTATTATAGTTATGCTAATAGTGGGTGAGCCATAGATAAGAGAAGGTAGGAAATATTGTCTATGGCGAGCCTTCCTGGGGCACAAATCTAGAAACTGCGCGTTATAAAATTCTGGTAATCGAACTCAGGGCAGGACCTCACGCCAACAAGACAACGCTGAGTCGCTGATCACTAGCTAGACCAGCTACTATTAAGGCAATTGGTTTGATAGATATTATTGATGTGGAACAATTGAACGCAGCTCTCGTGCAAATTAAAACTGTTGGTACAGCTGATGCTGATGGAAAAGGAGTAGGTACCTAGTATGATATAGCGATGGTAAGCATACCGTGACGGCCGAGAATCGAAGAAGAAAAAACATGTTGCGCCGACCCCACGTAACATGGGCAGGAAGATGATGAGCTGATGATATTAACTTCTCTTCTAGGTACTACAGATAGTCTTTCTCATGATCAAAATAAAAACACAAACATTGTAACACAATAAAAGTATTATTAAAACCATAAACTACAATACCTAGAATACAATGCTATATTTTGGAAACAAACATCTAAATAAGACTATAATAATAACGTTTAAAGCTAGGTAAATACTCGCTCTTAAAACCGGTGAAGGAAAATATCGCAAGGAAAACGGTATGTCTACCAAACAACCCAAACTGGGCCCGCGTGGTGGATTACAGCCCAGTCACACACCCTCTCACAGAGAGGAGGCCTGTTTCCCAGCAGTGGGAACATTACAGGCTGATTATGCTATGCTTATGCTAGGTAAATTATTAATAGGTATAGTTAGGTACGTATAGGTAAATTATTAATATGTTTACTCTTAGTCAGTGCAGAATAAGGCGCTGGTTTTCAAGACAAAATAATTATTCACAGAAATGTTACGTAGATTATCTTAATGAAATATCGAGATCCTATTTGATTATCATATCCGTGATAAATATCATGAATTAATTAAAGATTCTACAAGATAGCCAACGTATGGACATAACACTGGCTGCCACAAACAAATTATAACAACTTGAATAACTTATTGAATTCACAATGCCTTTATTTTGATAGTTTTCAGATAATTATTTACGGTTTTAAGCATATCAAATATGGAACAATGGAATGAGAATATTCCTTTTAAAATAAAGATGATTGTGATGCGTGTGTGTGTTACACAATCGTATTTAGGTAGGTAAATATTTATAAAGATCTAGTATGAAGAACGGGAAAAATAAATACCAATCTGCAATTCTGCACTTAGTGCAGTGGTTAGGTAGGTACCTATCTATCCACAACGCTTTTCGCGTCATACCCAAACCAGGAAAACCTCATGATGACCCTAAAAACTTTCGTCCCATTTTGCTCCTCAGCCACACCTAAAAACTGTTGAACCAAAATTAATCCTAAAACAAGCTGGATTCAGAACTGGTAAATCCTGCTGCAGCCAGTTCTTAACCTCACCCAACACATTAAGGACTGGTTTAAAACAAGAAAAGTAACGAGTGCAATATTTGTGGACTTATCGGCAGCATACGACACAGTATTACATAAGCATTATTATTAAGTATAACAGCATAAAACGGTTGTTGTGGAAGGTGACTCACCTGACAGAGGATCTTAAGTTCACACGAATCCTCCGGGAACTGCTCAGCAACTGCAGATTTCAGGTAAATCTACTTGAAGACAGCGTATTAGCCCCTCTACTATTCAACGTATATACTAACGACCAATCAGTTAGCCCAAATACAACCCGTTTCCTGTACGCTGACGATCTTGCACTCACTTTTCAAGTAACCAAATTTGCGGATATTGAAGCAACACTTGCTGCAGCTCTTAGTGTTCTCAGCCATTATTATGCCGAAAACGCTCTTAAACGGAATCCCTCAAAAACGCAGTCATGCGGGTTGTGTTAATTAAACATCTCTTAGAAAGGGGTGCCTATCGCGCACAGTTCTCACCCGAAATGCTTCGGCAAAACCTTAGACCGGTCACTCACCTTCAGAAGCAACTGCCAAAACGTAAAATTAAAGTGCATGCCAGAAATCACTTGTTACGGGGGGCTTCTCCAAGAGTTCTGCGAACTACTGGGATTGCGCTCTGCTTCTCTGCTGGTGAATATGCTTTTTGTTATGTCCAGTATGGGACCGTTCTACTCACGCACACCTAGTGGATAAAGAATTAAATGAGACATGCCGGATAATCCCTGGTTGTCTCAAACCGACCCCGGTACGAATGCTGTATCCAGTTTCCAGCATCGCGCATCCAAATTTCGCAGGACTATAATAGCCAGTCGTATTGAGAAAACACAGCTACAAGCTGACTGACGTCATCCAATGTATAGCTACGTCTCTGTGCTTCAGAGGAAAAGTCGCAAAAGTTTGCGTGGACCCAGCTAGCCCAACCAATTTCAATGCCTCCACGTCCTCTGGCGGGAGTAGTTTAAACCCCCTGATAACTTCAACGATCCATCAGAAAACCTTCTACCTGGGCACGCGTTGCCGTGGCCGATTTGGAAATCAAGGGATTTCCAAATCGGCCACAGCAACGCGTGGCCAATCAAACTTCGAACCCAAGTCAGCCGGAGCAAAGATAATCTCTGCAGATGGTTCATGGACGGCTCAGACCTCAAGTGCGTTTTAGGCGTCTCCCCACAGACAATGGCCCACCTTCGATCTTTCACCGCATGCCCCATCACCTGGGCATTGATGGTTCAGTTCATTTACTGCATCAGTGAGCGGAGTCCGCGTGGCTGACCTGAACGCTTTTCCAATTTCAATACGAGCTAAGCTGCCATGTTTATCTCGTATGGATTGTGATAAAATAAGTAGGTAAAAGAATTTGTCAAAAACAAAAGACGACACATATAATATGTTTTGCAAACAAAATTGGAAAAGAACACTGTGGAAATGTCAATGTCCCCACAGTTGGAATCGCTTGTATGAAGAGATTTATTTGCATCGACCGGAGACTGGTGATGAAACAAAAACTTTTTGTACTTACCTATATAATAAGTAAATGATGTGGTTGCCTATAATTGGAAGCGCACACTTGTATTGTCCGGGTATATGCTAGCATGCATGTAATTGTGTAGCCTCTGTTGGCGATCTAAATAAATAAATAAAGGAGAAGAGAGACAAGTGCATTTTTCACGGACGCGCGGCATTCTTGAAAACCTGTAAAACTCTAGTCACCCTGCTGCGAAACGTCCACTGTACCTATGTAGATAGTGGACAAAGGACGCAACTGCGCCTTCCGATTTTTTAAACGATTAGAATAATTTATGCGCGTTTCAGGCCAGTATGTAGGTACACCTTCCAAATAAGATATAGGTACTTACTTATATTTCACAAAATATTCGCTCGGGATTATCTCCAGTTTAGCTAGAGCTTTAATTTTAATGACCAGCTATTAAATTCCGAAATACCTACGTGCCTCGGAAGCCGCGTTAAGCCGTTGATGTCCCTGGCTGTCATTTGTAGGTCTTTGATAGTCATTACAGTAGTCAGTGTCCCGAAAGTCTGACAACCAGTCTTACAAACGGGTATCCGGTATCGTATTTCCTAGTACAAACTTGGTTTATAGAGGTCAGATAGGCTGTTGCCCATGTAAAATACTGGTCTTCAGCTGCATCCGGTTAGACTGGAAGCCGACCATAATCTAGTTGGGAAAAGGCTAGGCAGATGATGATGCGTCTGGGCGCCTGTGGTTAGTGATTTAACCAATGAATCATCTTATAAAGTCCCATAATAAGGATGAGTAATAATTATGGTAAGTAAATATAAACAAGTCCTGTTCAAAAACAATGATAAAGGGAATAAGCGTTTACAAACTTTGGTACGAGCTGGACAGAACCAACGACCATTGGCACTGCATAGGATTTGGAAGTCATCCAATGGGGAGAGGCCTTTGCCCAGCAGTGGGATGACATAGGCGATTAGTAAGAAATTAATAAATGACTACTAAATTAATATGCATTAATTGGTAGGAATTAATTACTAACATTATTTATAACTAAACAAAAACATACTCAATACAATAATGTAGGCTATCAAACTCGGACGTAGCTGTTTATCTAACTAGTTAATAATTTGAATAACTTGTTCTATGCATGACATATAATATAATAGCGGTGAACAGTTTTAATTTATGCAACTTGATACATGGGTACCGTGCGTGTTACATTATATGCAGTCGAGGTTATAAGGTAGGTACTCTGACGTATACTTCACCATCCATTGATACTTTCGTTCCAGATGATTATAAAAGCTAAAAATAATCCGATAATGTATTATGTTTACGTGGATAATCCGCCATCATTGGCAAGAAGCCCAACCGAGTAAAATAATGACGTCAGCAAAGATGCATGTCATATTAATGTACCTACTATGACACCATTTACAGCTGCGGAGATTACCGGAACGATGTACGCAGCATTAATAAACAATAAAGTAAATGTAAGGCGATATAAAATAAGCGTTCAATAAAATATCTCCGCTTTTGTTAACTTTATTATCATTTAAACACGCAAACATCTTCCCGAGTTTCATTTTTCAGCTGCAGTTGTGAATTCATTGTGAATTGCGCTAGATACTGAATTCCAATGTTTCACAATCTAATTGTTTTGTTTCTTTGTTTAAAAAAACACATTAATGTGGTGCAACGTGGTAAAGGAAATTCTACTTTGTTGGGTTGATAAGGACACTGATCTTTAGGGGCCAATAACCTGACTTAGATAATAGTCTAGCCATGAGTCTAGCTTACTGTTTGGAGGATTTCGCCTTTGAGGATTTAAAACTTGTAGTAGATAAGTAATGCCCTTAAAGACAGGGCCGTCTTTACCCGGGGGTTTAAGGGGTGCGGTGCACCCGGGCGCAGAGTCCTAGGGGGCGCAAGCCGACCGCCATCAATTTCGATAGGTACCTACCACACCAAGACCACGCGAGCAGAACCGCGGGCACAGCTAGTTCAGTATTATTAGTAACTGGGTAATACGGTTATACCTCTTGGTAAGACTAGTTGTCAGACTTTTGGGCTTCTGACTAACAGTAACGACTGCCAAAGATCTACAAATGACAGCAGGGACCAACGGCTTTACGTGTTTTCCGAGTCACGAAGGAAACTCGCTAAGATAGATCCCACCCATCTACAGAACAACCTCGGCAAGCGCGGTTTATCATTGAAGATCGACCTGTGCGGCTGTTATTATGTAGCCACGAGCGCGAGGAATAAATAAATTACACATAAAAATTATATAGAGATAGAGTGGAGGGGGGTGGCAGGCTGACTTTCGCACCCCGGCGCCAAATACGTTAAGACGGCCCTGCTTATAGAACAAAGTTGAAAGTAGTAATGGATGATACGAATGCGAAGAAAACAACAAAGGATGTTTGTTATAAAATCATAAAAATATTAGCATCAATCAAAACTTTGCTGGTACTTGTGAATCTGGCAGATAATAAGTATGGTAGGGACCTATAAAATTGCCCACTATACCTAGGTTAGTACTCAAAAGTCTGGTAGATTTCACCGTCGCCAATTGACGTGGAAAGGTGCAGCTATAACGCAGAAGTGTAATAAGTCTGTCTGACGCTGACACATTGCTAAGTGCTTATGCTTCTTGTTGATGAATGGACGAATGGCCTCATACAGAATACTTCCACACTAATGCACCAATAGTTATTATAATATAAAGGATGTAAATAGACCCTTAACGAAACCGAAGGGCACTATTGTTATCCCCGTCATTACGATTATTTTTTTGTTCTGGACCATACCTAGGAACCTTCTAGTTACAGAGATATGGGAGGTCAAAGTTCCAACATTCTCAAAAGTTGTTTTTTTATGAAGTCGTTATAATTGATAAAATTTTACTTTAAATACCTTCCCGACCACCGTACCATTCAATGCATCGATCAACTTGATGTTTTGGATGCGTTACATTGAGTTCTACCATACCTACGTGATATTTCACCCAAAAAATAGTCGATTCACATCAAAAATTTTTGCGTGAGTAGAGTTGCTTTGTTTGATGTTGCGATGATGCTTGGTTGACGGCTTCGTTGGTTTACACCTTGTATATGGCACTTCTGATATAAATATCAGTTACTGTTTATGGTCACCGCATTATCGCTACAACACCAGAATATGCGATAATGGAAATAACAACTAGCGTGATAAGTTTAATACCATTACCTACACAGGGCTCGATTTTAGCATTAATGTTTGACGTTAAAACCCATTGTTATCGTCCATAATAGGAGAGCCAATTTTACCAACTCTTATCTTATCTGTAGTATTCTGTAGGTTTTTATTTCGATAAATATATTAAGCTTAGCGTGTCTACTTTCCATTCATTCTAATCCGTGCGATTACAAAAAAAAGTTTCTAAAGAACTAAACTGGCCGAATCGAGAAAACCAATGCTCTGGCTAAAAGCAACAAAAAAGTAAACTCAAGGTTTTCTGGTCGTTGATTCATAATGCGAAGGTTGGTGCCTGGGGGTCTACTCTTTAACTCCGTCAACGAAGATACGGGCCCGTACTAAAGAAGTCCGTCACTAAGAAATAAACCCTACTCCCTAACGACAACGGATTCACGAGCTACGAACGGGACCATAGACAATGTTCGTGATTGAATGACGAATGGCGATAGTGTTGGGCTATTTTACTGGTCGATTACCGGTTTACATATTTTGTGGTTTTCAAGCTTTTAAACGGAAATTATTATTGTTATTGTTAAAAAACCACCACATTTTTAACATTATACTTTTTATTATGTCGTTATTTATAGAATTTAACTATTTTTGCCATTTTTGTCCGGATTGAGGCTTTATACTGTTAATACCTTTGCCTTTTTTCTTTTGGCAGCAATGTTGTTTTAATCAAGTGTCAATTTTTTGTTTACAAATTTTGAAATATGCGTAATTCGCTTTATTAATACGAAACGGGAGCTTTCCGTAATAAATTGAACGATTACACATCAACACCAGGACGTGCTTAATCGGCCGCCGTTATTGCAATATCAGCGGCAACCAAAACTCACCAGGGGTGCCAGGGTCCTCGGAGCGCGTTGCCACCAGTATCAAGCCGAGGACAGCCGGATAAAGAAGACTGCATGCGTGTGTAAACGAGGAAGAAGAAGAAGCCTACTCGAATGAGTGCGGTACCGCATTGACAGGTCCGATTAGTTGCTGCGTCCGGCTATTCCATCGACGCAGCTGTACATGTCCCGTCTACATCACACCACGACGCCAGAGAAGGTCGTGGAGTATATAAGGAGCAACACCAAGTTCACTTTAAGAGTAGAGAGCTTATAATCGTGCTTCAAGATTAACTTCAAGTCTTGTGTGGTGCGTGTCACAAGTTCACAACACTCCACCTCAACGCTTTTATGCAGGAGGAATTTTGGCTGCAGGGGATCGTGCCTCGGTATTTTGGCGCAAGGCTATACAATTTCTCAACTCAGCGCAATATGTGGCCGACCAAGCTACAATAGTTTTTTGTAAATGTGTTCAACATGTATTAGTTTAGTGATCATAAAAGATTATTTTGTAGATTGTATTTATGGCCCTTTGATGCCTGAGAATAAAAGTGATTGATTGATTGAAACTAAGTTTGTTGCAATCATTTAAGACTTCAATAGTCAAGTTATTGGTGGTTATAAAACAGCACTACTTAGAAAAAGTGTTTTTTGCATGGGTCCAATAATATTAAATAAACTAACAAACAGCATAAAAAAATTGAAAATAAACTCAATGCTTTTTTGATACAAAAAATATTATTTGTAATGTGTTTTCTGAATATGTATGTCGTTTCATCAGTAAAATTTTGTAATGTCATTATTTGATATCTACTATTGTGTATAATCTACCTTGTTAAAATAATTTGATAGTATTGTAATCTTATAATTTCATAATCTTATTGATACTGAGATTTGTTAAATATTGCATGCCAATACTCAGGCAGAATGTACCCGGCTCACTGTATTTCAGAAAATTTTTTTGTACAATATCTACATTCTATGCAAATAAATGATTTGATCCATTAATTTATAATAATACAGTTGAGTGAGTTACTGAGAGAAAGAGGGCTATCCTCTCTCCTAACGTTGCTGTGCCAGACAGGGTCCAAACTCTCTTATTTAATAACATCTTTGTACACATATGGAATGAAATAAATAATTGAGTATTGAAATATGTTTTGCTTGTAATAGTGTTTAATCTATCTTGTTAAAATAATTTGATAGTATGATAGTCATTTTATTTCATAATTTTACCCATAATCTTATTGATACTGACATTTGTTAAATATTGTAAGCCAATACTCAGGCAGAATGTACCGGGCTCCCAGTATGTCAGAAAAACTTTATTGTTTCTATTCTATTCTTTTCTACAATACATACATTCTATGCAACTAAATGATTTGATAAAGGAAATATGTTTTGCTTGTAATAGTGTATTGTTGATTGTATTTTCTTTTTCAATTTTATTGGTGTCTAATAAAAAAAAGTCTCCATTTATGAAAAAACAATGCTTTTATTGTGTAAATCTTTATTTTTACTTATATCAGAATCTTCCTCCAGTCCCAACACCCATTATGTCCTGTAAGCAAAATAAACAGTTTGTAAAATATTTATTATATGTAAGTACCTATCAAAATCAAAATATTTTTATTTTACATAGGACTACACGGGCACTTATAATACATCAACAAAAATGTGCTTGGTTCGGGTTGGTTGTTTCCTATGAAGAAGAACCGGCAAGAAACTCCATGGTTACTCTTTTAGAATCAATGAATAATGTAAATACAACGTTATTGACATTTTATTATTAGAAGTGTGGTTTTCTTAGAAGACTGCATAAGTACTTACCTATTTCCATAGTATACATAGTCTTTCACCTATTTCCATAGTCCCTTGTTCAGCAATTGCACGAATATGTCTGTCACTCTTAGCCCTTGCTAAGGAGTTTGATGAAAATTGAGAGCAGCAAAGACCTAAAAGTAAACAAAAACAACAGTAAATAGGTGGGACTGATTGGTAATACAACTCAATAATTTGCAGAGCTTAGTCCTTGATACTTGGATCAAACCACTACCTACCTTCATTCTTGGAGGTGATAGATCCTCCCCTAGATGTTTCAATATTTTCCGTATGAGCCATTAGTTCCCGTGAATTCAACATCGGGAATACTCGCCAAATGAAAGTTTTAGTGCAAGATAATCGACGGCATCGCCTTCGATCTTCCTGTAGAGCTTCTTCGAGAATTAAAAAGCACCCACAGTATCGATTTTCTCAAAAAACTTAACTTTCGTCGACAAAACGATAACTATTTTCATGTCGTATCAAATGACATACCAATCCGTCGTAACAACTGTCAAATTCAATATTACGAACGGACAAAAACACTTAGCGAGTAGGCACAACTGTCAAATCGAGTTGTCATTCATTCTTAGTACGGGCCCCGAACTAATGTTATGTCCGTTGGTGCTGCGGAGTAGGAAACGCCCGAAAGTTCGGCCGTGACAACGGGTTTCGTGCATAGAGAGTAGACGCCCTGATTAGGTAAACCGTGGGCAGTAGCGATCTGAAACGTCACTAAATACCTTTTTCAGACAATTTTTGAGACAAGAACTCGATAAATAATGACGTGTCGGCACAAATAGCTGTGTTTGCTCAACTGTAATGATAAGTATTTCGTTTGAGGCAGGTGAGAAAACGTGACTTGTTACTAACGATAACGAAACTGCTATCAATTCCATGAACTTAATACTATTATAATTAGTCTGATATTGATAAACTTGGCTAAAACAAAAAAAAAAAAAACTTTATATGGCGGTTTGTGGGAAATCTACTTTCGATTAATTCCAGTGGGCGCAGCAGTGGCAATATAATTTTATTTGGTAGACTGTGGTAGAACGGCTTTTTATTGAGACATTCACTAATCTCAAGTTCAATAACTCGCTTTTGTTGGCTAGCTGGCTAGCTCTAGCAGACTGCCATTACATTGTCCGCAGGCCTACACCCCCAACCACACCACAGACACCCACCACCCACAGAAAAGCCTAATTGCCCTTCTAATTTTCAGCAAAGGTGAAACGACATTTAGATTTATAATGATCCTATAGCTTCTCACATTAAAATAAGATAGATCTAAATCTAAAATATTGTATTTCATCCGTTTCCACATCAACATGGGTATCAAATAGAACTTTATTTACATAAGTAACTTAAAACCAAACCCATCGAGTAAAACTTGTCTTTTAAATGTCATTCCAACTATGGATTAGCCAATTGAGTCGAGTTGCGAAGGGGAATTTCAGGCATCATTTTATGAAACGTTTGATTTTTTATTCAGTTCTAAAACAGCCGTTAATCTGAGTTAATATACGTTAATCTAAGTACAATCTTGGTACACGACTTAATAAGTAACACTAATGTAGGTAATTGATAAGAAATATAGGAAAAACAAACGCCTTAGGAGCATGACGTAAACGTAATAGATATTGATTCTATCGGTTAGCATATTTTAGCATTTATAAGTAACTATTAAGTAGTGGTCAGATTACCAGTAGACTTGGTTATCGCAGAGTAATTTCTGAGTTCAGAAAAATATTAGCTCAAGATATCGGTAGGTTTAACTAGGTTACCTGTTACCTTTGTTTATAAAAGGTCACGAGTTCACGACCTCAGAGATCGATACTGCCATGTCGGACTATCCCCAAAGCAATTAGACACTGAATCTATTGTTTCAGTCAAAGCTACGTGGGTGCGTGTATTAGTTTTACTTTGAAATTGCTAAATCAAAGCTTGAATAGTTTTTGGACTTTGCTGGACTCTAAAACATATAGCATCACGCTTGTAATCCCCGAAGGTTTAGGCACAGGACTACCTAAGTAGTACGTGAGTTACGTGAGTCACATTTCGCCAGTTTTGTTTTCAAGTTCCATGTAATAGGGGTCGAGCCATCAATCGGGCCCAGACCCCGTGGCAACTACTGAGAGATTCCTGATGAAAAAATCCAATAACACTTTGCCCCACCCAGGACACGAACACAGGACCTTATGCTGAGCAGCCTCAGAAGCTGCGCTTGCGACCACTCGACCAACGAATCAGTCAATTACTCTGAGGAGTCTTTAACCTTTTGAACGCCAGAGCATAAACGCACGCGTGCCCTCCACGCCAAGCCACAAATTCACCGCTAATACTTACAAATAAAATAAAAAACCGGCCAAGTGTTAGTCGGACTCGCGCGCGAATGGTTCCGTACCATTATTTATAGAAAAGAGCAAAAAATCACATTTTTGTATAACATTTTTATTTTGTTCTTCTCTTCCTTTAAATATTTATTTGTTCTCTTTTTAACCCCCGACCAAAAAAGAGGGGTGTTATAAGTTTGACGTGTGTATCTGTGTATCTGTGTATCTGTGTGTCTGTCTGTGGCATCGTAGCTCCTAAACGGATGAACCGATTTGGATAAAAGTGGTGTCGTTTGAAAGGTATTTTAATCGAGAGTGTTCTTAGCTATGTTTCATGAAAATCTGCTCAGCCGTTTGAAGATCATCACCTCTTTTCTAGTTGATGTAGGGATTTAAAAAAAATCACATTTAGTCTATTTGAAATTTGAAATGTTGTCGCTTGTCACCATTGTCACTTGGCATTGCTGAGGGGGGGGGGGTGCACCCCCTCCCCCCAAAATTTATATTTTGTTTAATTTATATCTTTCCTTGGTTTCGTTAACCAGGAGTAGGACAGTCAAGGCTAGGAAAAAATAAAATAAGTTTAAAAAGCATGAAAAAAAATTAAATTAAAAATTTAAAAAACCCCCGACACAAAAAAACCTCTAAAAAGCCAAAAATAAATTAATCCAAGCGTCGTAGCGTCGGGGGACCGCTAAGAAGACCGCTTAGTACAAGCACAGAACAAAGCGGACCACCGACGCTACGACGCTTGGATTAATTTATTTTTGGCTTTTTAGAGGTTTTTTTGTGTCGGGGGTTTTTTAAATTTTTAATTTAATTTTTTTGGTATTAGTTGTTACAGCGGCAACAGAAATACATTATCTGTAGAAATTTCAACTGGCTAAAGATCACGGTTCATGAGATACAGCCTGGTGACAGACGGACGGACGAACGGACAGCGAAGTCTCAGTAATAGGGTCCCGTTTGACCGTTTGGGTACGGAACACTAAAAAGGGATTTCCAAAGTATTGTTAACTTATTTCTTGATAAGACATTAAATTTTCAGATATACAAGGTGTAACATAATGAACGCAAGACCTCCCGTGTGGTCTCTCGGACCATGAAACTGAGCAACTTTTGTTCTATGACTTTTGGAAATGCATACCTTTCTTTTTAGTTTTACCATACATGTTGATCAGCTGATCGCGTCAGTTTCTAAGGAAAGTCCATTTTTTTTGTGAATTTCAAGAACTCGTAGTACAAAAGTGGCTCAGTGGGAGGTCTTGCGTTTATTATGTTACACCTTGTATAGATCATATTTTAAAAATAAATAAATAAACACACAAAAGTAATGATTTAAATTGCTTATTTCGTGTTATAGTGCACCACATTTATCGTCACATATTAGTGTCGTTGGTGTTCAGGGCACGCGCTTGCTTGTCACGTATATGTGACAATGGCGTTCAAAAAGTTAATCTCGTTACGATTAGCCGAAGGTAGGTGTAGTTCGTATCATTAGGCGATAATCTCCAGATATTACGAAATAATCTCTTTTGTTTTCTTTGGAACGACGTCACTCAGGAAGCCATATTGCCCGACGGATGTATCAACACTTGCCCTTGTGAAATAAACTCACGACATAAAACAACGCGTCTCATCTATGAATAGACTCGTTTAATTCTCATAGTAATGTGAAAACTGCCGCAGGTTCATAGTTCACAGCTAAATGGCACATTACAATATGTGCTTACGATAAGCCGACACACAGATTTGCTTTCAGGAAAATAGGCAAGGAGATTAAAGATATTTCATACTTCACACGGTCAACAAACCAAGCGACAGGTGAATAATGAGCGTTATGATTATGAACTAAAACATTTTACTACGCACTGTCCTAATGGTTCCGCTCAAATTTGGATCATTCACAAAGTGAATCTTGAAGGATCGTTATCATCGAAACGTTAATGACAGTCGCAAGGCTTCAATACATCCAATTAGTATGTACTTAATGCGTATTCACGTGCACTTGGTATGAGTGGCCCTGTTTTGATTCAAACGTGTGTCACGCACATTTATAATCATGGGCCATTCATGGATTACATCGGATATCTTTGTCATAGAAAATCAATTTAGCTTTTGTTTTACTTGCCGTTGTAGTCCGGTCATAATAGACATTTCAATTAACAAAAATCACTATTTTATGTCTAATTTGACCGGGCTGTTGATGCTAATTATCTCGGTGTCATAAACGAAAGAGGTGGATATTCGGTTTAGGCGCAGAAGGCCTAATTCTCAAAATAGCAACATAGGTAGTCGCTAAAACGATTGCGAAAGCTGCGATGGAATAGACGGATGCACGGATAGACGGATGGACTATAACAATCGTAATACATGGGCGAATCGTTGGCCATTGTGTCCGAAGTACAGAATGGTAGCAAAACTGACGGATTTGGTTTATATTTATTACTAACCATTATAATAACCATCCCATTCAAGGTTACAACAACTAATAAGAGGAAAACTACAATATTAGGTACTATACCTATCGCTTGACAACATCAAGTAATTGCTCAAACACGTGCGAATCGGAATTAGCCTCAGCGGTCAATATCTAGTTTACAGTTTCAAAATTTGTACGTGGGAACACTGCTGGGTAGAATACATACCTAATCTGTTAGATAATTATTTAAATAAACGCCTAAGAACAAGATCTGACCAGGAAACCTTGACACACCAAATGTATTCGAGACCAAGGTAGGTACATCGCATAACAGAATGGTGCTCAGTCTTGGTAGACTACGAACCGGTTGCTATTTCAAAATCAGTGTAATAAACTCGTAAGTACTTCATCATTAGGTACTGGTTTTTAATGAGCGTTTATTAAAACTGGCACGAGCAACAGCTAACACACGAAAGTAATAATGATCACGTCAACGTATTTGAGTAATTTTCACAGCGTAAAAATGAATTTTCTAACTGTGGAATTAAAGTTTTCTTGGCACGATTCTCGCATACGGTCGTGAACATTTGGGTGTCAGCGTCCAAGGACTTTTAAATGTTAGTCAACAACATTTACACGAAACAATAAAACTATGGACAAATAAACGCTGACTAAGTTTATAATAAGAAGCATTACGTCAGCAAGTAGTCCAATTAGATCAGCTCTAATGTTTGCGCATGTTTGGGATTCCAATTTATCGTTCATTGTCAGAACTGAACCATAGACAAGCAGCTACTCTTTATATGGTTAGGTACTCAAGATTTATCTAGATACGAAACAAAATTGTTTTGGCAAAGATGTCGTAATATGCAATTACAAAATTTTCCGTATCCAACTCATATAAACTACTGACTAATGCAAATAAATTTGAGATTCTCGGCTTTGTAGGTTACAGGGCAGAGTGGTATAAAGGAAAATCAAGAATAGGAGTTACTTCAGTATTTATTTTGACATGAGGATGTTGTGTATTTACCTAAACATAACACGAACGATCTTGTTACATTATGTACAAAAATAAAGCATAATAATTAAAGTCTAATAAGTTACTAAGAATTAGGAAATATAAAATGACAGCCATAAAACAATCACAAAATTAAAGAGAGTTCTGACATCTTATGTTCTGGGTTTCAGCTGGACTGTTGTCTTAGGCATACCGGTAGAAGAATACGACAAATCTAAGACGTGATCGTTACATTTGCCTCTACAAGGCATATCCAATTATTTATCAGATCAAAATATGATCTTGAAACGACATAATCCAATAGGTATAACTCTAGTCTAAACCTAATAACAATACAGTGCTTGTAGAAGCGTGATCAACACTCAAATCGTTAATTATACGAAAAATATACTTGTTGTAAAAACTGATTTGTGTAAAGCTATACAAGTTAAAATATTTTTATCATAATCACTTGTGGTCAACGGACTAACTTTAGTTAACAAAACAAAAAATATGAAAACTAAAATTAAGATCTGAACATAAGATTTCAGGTGACTACCTTTATAACTAGGTACTTCAATATTTATAAAAATATTGCATTCTTTATTTACATTGATATAAAAGTCTAATCCTCCGTTCTCAAGAACAATACCCAAGCCCAACCAAATGGTGCGTTTATCACTGATATGAGTGGACCGCATTTAAGGCAATTCATTGATAAGGGGAAATTCATGAATTATCAAATTATATATTTATTGGACCGGGGCTATAAGAGTGCGTCGTTACAGGTGACGAAGCCCCGTAATCCGGGGTCGTAGCTGCCGAACTAGGAGGGGAATCTATGGGCTTCGTGAGGGCGGGGGCTACGTACTCTGGGAAACGAATACTAGACTCCTCCTGCAGCGGAGCCGGGGGCGTGCAGCTTGGGAATGGACTTAGCAACAAAAACGTACCGAAGGCAACTATTGATGCCATGATCAGAATAATAGTTCTAGCTTCGAACCCGGCTCTTAGACCAGCCCAAGCAGCCATGTTAATGAGTAGCAGTAGGACCGAAACACGAATAAGTCTGACGGCGGTCGAGTGGATCCTCCCACCGCCGACGCCGCTCATGTCGCTCGGACCGTACGCGAAAAACAGATTATGTTTATCGCCTACGTGTTTGAGCATCATGTACATCAAACCGAACGGCGCTATCAATGGACAAGCGAGGCTGTAAACCATTGTTATTGAGAAAATTGCTATGCTCCAAGCATAATGAACTCCAAATGGAAATTCGTAAAGAATGGCTCGCTTTACGTAGCTCTTCTCCGCCTTCGATTTCGACTGCAGCAAGTACCATACATAGAGGAACAGTTCCGGAAAGCGGATCAGTTCTAATGCTGTACCGATTAGGCCGGAAGTGATAACGTAATTGACGAAAAATGCGCCTTTGTCAGGCAAAAATACACAATCCCAACGCATGCTATTGTTATGATCGATGGTCCACATCAAAAATGCTTCAGCACTAACAAGTCCCAAAGAAGGTAGGATCAGAGTCATTAATAATAAGAAAGATACAGTTTTAGTCATAATGGAGTAGTTTTGCTGTGACTTGGTCCAATGGGAGAGGAACTTATCAGAGAAGGCTACAATAGCAGGCATGACTGCAGCCATGGTCCACAGAAGCAGAGTGGGGAGGAATTCAAAGATCACAGTACTAATTTTCCCTAGGGAATCAGGTTTAGCTACCGTTGTATTAAAAAGATTGACAATAATTGCAGGGGTAGTTAAGAAAAATAACACAATAAATAAGAAAAAGTTGACAACGATAGCCTTGAGGTACCATACACCAGGTTGTACACTCAAGTTTTCCCAAATAATGTCAGACGGATTTGATGCGTGAGATAACACCCAACCATAATGTAGACTAAAGTTACTAATGACATGTTCAGCAAGCTGGTAAGATGGTAAAGTCAAGAACGCAATACCCAGAGGATCATTCAGTACCATAGCTCGGCATCTCTTCGCTTCATCTTTCAACCGCTTCTCTTCATTGCTGTAGAACTCCAGTGCATCAAGTTCAGGACCACACAATTTTGGCTTCACAGTAATACGCTTCCCTGTTTTTTTGAAGTATGTGTCAGTGTAAATGAGAGCTTCAGTCACCATGTCCTTATTCTCTTGAACTTCATTTAGCGTGTTGATTTTGTAGGCAAGGCGGAGATCCACTATTTGAATGTGAGGGAAGCTGTTGGCAAAATAAGCTCTTATTGTGGATTCATTTCTGTCAGCTTTTGATATGTTAGTGATCATAATAGTGCCAGTCATTGATGTTGGCACTGGTTTACGTCCCGTGCACCTCCTCATTATCAGCACAGATATTGGTAGGAAAGCAATACTTATTATAGTATGCACCCACAGCCAACTTGACCTTCCAGTAAGGTTTGACAAAGTGGTTCTACTAAATGTACTGGAATCAACATTCAAATTAGTCCCTTGGAAGTTGATAGGCAAAATAATGCCAATAGACACTAGTGTCACAATGAACATCAATGTTATTGCATGTCTTTGGAAGGAGAGGTAATGAACAGCGTCAGGGCCGCACTTGGCCAGTATTTGCTCTCGAGTCAGACGAAATACAGCTGGCAGCCACGTAAAAAACCCTTCGTCTATGTTGAGAACGTCATCGGAGCTACGTCTCCGGTTCACTAAGGCATCCCCATCTCCACCACGGTAGAACAAGTTGGTCCACCGACTCTTCGTGCGCTGCACGAGAGCCATTCGGCCGTAGTTCCATGCCGACCGCCGCAGCACAGTGAACAAAGCGATGAGGAATGTCCACGACACCAAATTCAATATTAAAGTTTGTGGAATACCATTGTACGCGCCAGTTATTATCACATTTTGCGTAGTGTTCAATATCATACAACCCTCATCATCGGTACCGTTCGAGGTGTTCGAAACTAAACTATATGCTATGTTTGTAAAACTACTCATTTTCGATGTCGCAACACGGGCAGTCAAGCGTTAGAAGAGAAAGTATTTACATAATTATAGTTCCAAAAATCCACAAACTGCACTGACACTTCACTAAAAACTTGGTACACCGTTGCACTCGAATTTCAATACCATCTGGAAATTCTATCTATTGTTGTCTGATAAATTGGATCAAAAGATATCAAAATAAATGACGTTTCTCCGTTACACTGCCGTACCGTTGCTGACTGCTGCAGTCACATCACATTAAATGACAGCTAGCTAAGTGACAGAAAGTCGACAGATAAGACAAACGAACTAATTGTCAATTCAATGCTTTGAAACCGTTCCAACTACCGACAGTTTTATGTTTTTACTCTTTTACACACTGCACGGTACTCGTAAGAAAAAAAGAGATATAGGAAGAAAATGTTCTAGAACTGCCTCAGATTAGAGTAGTGACCGTTCTTAGATAAACGCTAATATGCTATAACGTTATTTGATAGAAATAACGTTATAGCAGTTACTGGAAGAAACACGTTATGAGAAGACAATTATTCTTGTCTTACTAAGTGATTCAATTCGGCAATATGAAATAAAAGCTATTCCATACAGAACGTTGTTAACTTTCATGGTCCAAAAGACCACAATGGAGGTCTTGCGTTTATCATGTTATACCTTGTTAGATGGTTCTAATAACATTAATCAGACAAAAAACTTAAAGGTACTTTTGTCTATTTTTTTTGTCTATTTGTTTTTTTGACGTACAACGTCTAATGAATCGATGAACGACGGCTGCAAGCACGATAAAGGATGACTCATTGTAACGTAATAGTCCGGGAAGTAGCGTTGCATTTTAGGTAAGTAGTGTTTTTACGCCGATCGGTTGCTATCTTGTTCAATAGAAGTCGAATGACTGATAAGTGAACTGAGCGTCAGCTGCATGGTAGTATTATGCGTCAGCCACTCGCATGAACTTGTAAAAGAAACACGTAAAATAAAGTAACTGTACGCCGGATGAAATTTAACAAAGTGATGTAAACAACATTATCAAAAGTACAAAAACAACAATCAGCTGTATGGGTAGCGGTGGAAAAACCGTCAGCTGACGCACTAAGGATATAGTTTATTCGAGTAATGCACAGATTCTTTCAGGGTCCAGCTGACAGAACTCCCCTGTCCGCACCCAGCTGACTGATTGTTTTTGCAAACGTAACTATTAAACCAGTCTTGTCAAATTTCAACCAGCATAGTGAAAATTTAATGATAATCTCGAGCAGTTTATAGCATGTGTAAAACAATATCATAAGTATCGTAGTAGTCGTATTTTACATGGATGAAAGAAATGCATAATATAAAATAATATGAAGAGTAAATGGAAATATCCATCAACTAATCCAAAGGCAATTTAAAAAAAAGAGATTGTTTGATCAACCATCGATGACAATATCAGCCGGCTTACTATGACTTTTTTTTGCAACGCTACCTCCCGGACTATTACGATCGGAGCGAGAGCACTGAACGAGTGAGCGAAACGCACGATCGGCTTGAGGCTTGGCTTGCTATTCATAAAAGTATGCAATCATTTCATCAATGTTTTGTTATGACGTTGTCACGTTAAACTATCGCCCGTAAACCGACTTTAGAGACAACCAATTTTTTTTTGTTTACTGCGTGTCACATCCATTACAAGCTATCAAAGTCCCATCATTGAAATAAATGTATTGCTAGCGTGGGCTATCTAAATTTATTCTCACCTTCTAACAAAGAGTTTACAAATTCGAAACATGAAGTGTAGCTTTCTAACTATTATTCGCATTTTCCACAAGTATAGTATTAAGACATAATATCAATTACCAACTTGTTAATTTAATTTGTTAATTTAATTTATATGCCTGTTTGACATGTTTTTTTATTTTTTTATTAATTATTTCTAATGTAAACCTAATATTTAATCTTAGTCTAATTTAATTAATTTATCTGTTATTGCTTTATTATTTTATCCCACATCAAAATAATGCAATTAATTTAATTATATTATATGAAGATTTTAACTCTCTCCCTGGTTGATTCGGAAGTGCCGTGCTTGACGGACGCAGAGGACGCCTGGAAAGTGGCTTGCCCGGACACGGATCGGCCCGAGAACCCATTCTCCCAGACACAGTGGGATTAGCCGCTCTGCAGGTTGGTACGGAATAACCTTATTAATACGTCTACCAATACTGCTGAGCGTGCCCACCTGTTGGCTGTGGGTGAGTGGGAGTCGGGTCTCTGGCTTCAGGCACTACCGTCACCTAACATAGGCACTTTGCTAGGTGACACAACATTCCGGCTCGCTACATGTCTGCGATTGGGCGCTCCTAGCGGGGCTTCACATCGCTGTCGATGTGGTGAAGCAGTCGACGGCCTCGGACACCATGGCCTTTCCTGCAGTAAGAGCGCAGATCGGATAGCACGGCACGCTAGCATTAATGATCTAATTCGTCGTGCTCTTGCCACCGCCGGGGTGCCAGCTGTCTTAGAACCCAATGGCTTGGCACGTGTCGATGGGAAGTTGGGTAGGCCTTTGGTGTGGGATGCGACTTGCGTCGACACCCTTGCGCCATCCCATCTTCCTGGCACGGTGAACTGCGCTGGGGTGGCTGCTGCAGGCGCTGAAAACCTTAAACGGCGCAAATACAATAATTTAATTGGTAATTATGTATTTGAGCCGTTTGGGGTTGAAACACTAGGGCCATGGGGTCCGAGTGCCCATCTTGTGTTTCGAGATATCGCCAAGCGGTTGGTCGACGCTTCACGGGACCAGAGGGCTGGCCTCTTTTTTGGTCAAAGAATCCAACGTGGCAATGCGGCCAGCCTTCTGGGCACTTTTCCTGTCGACAGCGATGTCGACGAATTTTTTGACGCCCTGTAATTTTGATACTTGTACATATTTTATTTTTATTTTATATTTATTTGTAGTTTGTAAATAATGTATATCGGCGCAACTACAACAATTCGTCTAGAAAAACCTAGAATAACTAAGTTTAATCATTTAATTGTCCTAAAAATTAGTTTAAAAACCATAAGTTGATTACTTTGAATTTATTACGATGTAAAATGAATGTCATCATTGTAATTTCAATACTTAACCTAAAATTAAACGTGCACGTACGTCGAGCCCTATAAATACGGCCGCACTGTAGGCGATCGAGTCAGATGGAAAAGGCGTTCGACCGAGTCTGGCATGCCGGCCTGCTGTATAAGATGTCACAGTCAGGCGCGCCTCGTCGCTTAGTACAGGTGGTTTCCTCCTTTCTGACTAACAGGACTTTCAGGGTGGTGGTCGATGGCACGGTATCGGGCGTCCGCCCGATCGCCGCAGGGGTGCCGCAGGGCAGCTGCGTTTCGCCTCTCTGCTACACGTGCTACACCGACGACATCCCTACCACACACGACACCACGCTCGCGCTGTATGCTGACGACGCCGCGTACATTGCGACCTCGCTTAACGCGAGTCACGCGGCCGTCAAAATGCAGCGCGTGCTCGACTTACTGCCTGATTGGCTGTCGAAATGGAGGTTGTCGGTGAACGTGGGCAAAACGCAGGCTCTCCTTGCAGGCGCCGCTAACCACCCACCACCCCTCCAACTGGACCGAGCCGACGTCGCGTGGTCGCCCCAGGTCAAGTACCTAGGGGTCACCATCGACCGTCGCCTCACGATGGCAGCACACGTCCGCGGCATAGTCGCAAGATGCAGGAGTGCCCGCTTCCTGCTTCGTCCAGTGCTCTCGTCTCGTCTCCCGCTGCGTACCAGGCTGGGTGTGTATAAAACTTACATCCGCCCACTCCTGACCTACGCCGCCCCAGCCTGGCTCGCCCTCACTAGCGAGTCAACAAAAAAGAAGCTCCGCGCGCAGCAATCGCTTGCGCTGCGGTCGATAGTCGCCGCCCCTCGCTATGTGAGGAACACCACCATCCAGCGGGACTTAAAGATTGAGAGCCTGGATGAATTCTGCAGGCGCCTCGCGTCTGGCATGTTTGCGCGTGCCGACGCCTCTACCTGGCCCCACCTGGCGCAAATAGCGCCCTGGCACACGCGCCCGCCTGACGCGGGGCGCACGCAGCGCTTCCGTCGCCTGCCGCGCGACCTATTGCCTGTGGACGACACGCTGCCATCCCCACCGGACTGACGCACCCGGGTAAGTCGCACCCACCTACACGCGACCTACCCAAACAATGAGACTCCACACACACAACTACACTCGGAGCGCGTCGTGTTCTAAGTTAATATAGGCACGACGCGCACCGAACACTCACCCATACTCTACATTCATCTATACTCACGCGACGAACGTGCGGCGCGGGCTCGCTATTCGTTCGCTACAAGAGCGGTGTTACTCACGTACATTGCCGCTCTCACTCATTCACTACGGCCTCTTAGTCTGGGGCGTGATCGGCTAGATCTGAGAGCGTCGCAGACGGGGGCCAACATCTCTAGCGGTAGGGTGCGCCCCATAGTCACCTCTGGCTAGGACTGCACTCGCTGGGCCTCCTCCGGGCAACCGGAGGTCTCACCTGGCGGTGACAGACCGCCGAGGTGGCGTGAAGATAGCGGCGCTCGGTACGGTAAAGTTTCGCCGTACCTAAGCGCTTGGCGCTAAGCGCCGCTGGCGCCTCCTACCGGACAAAATTTCAACTACACATAGGCGAGTTGCGTGCGCGCGCTCGCCCCCATCCAAGCCTATACAAGGCGCCCAAGTTGAGGGTGCCCGTATTCGCGGGCACACCGTTCCCCCACGGGAAAAGGACTATGTCCACACCCCGTCAACCGCGCGCCCCCTGGCGGGGGCGCAGCGATTTCCTTGGACGATCGAGTCAGTCTTGCTTGAGCCGCCGAACTGTACGGATCTATGTAAATAAGTCGTTACGCTGTCGGTTGAATAAATGAGTCATACAGTGTACTTGTGGTGTTTTACTTGGAAGATCGAAGATGAGTGATCACCCTGAACATAGTCAGTGACGTCAGCTATGCTGACGTCACGCTTTTTAAAAACGGAACGGAGACATTTTCTCCGTCATCAGAAGTGGGATCGCAAGAGATTTCTACTCAAGCCACTTCCTCATCAAATCGTTTACCACCTGAGCAACTGGAACCAGCCAACATTCGGCGTCAGGAGCCTGGACTGGTCTCCAATACATCAATGGAAGCCATGAATCAATCAAGACCGCATACGTACCCTGATCAAGGAATGCAGATGGACGGAATACCACCACAATTCCTTATGCAGATGATGGAAATGATGCAGAGAATGTCAGAGCGTTTGTGTGCTCCGCCTACCGAATCAAAAATAAGGATCAAAAGCATTTACCTGCCATCTTTCGACCCGGATACCCATGTCGGAGTACATGAGTGGTGTCAACATATTGATCAAGCCATTGAGGCATATAAGTTGAGTGATTTCGACGTTCGTATGAAAGTCTGCAGTCTGCTGAAGGGACGTGCGAAAATGTGGATCGATGATTGAATAGTGACCTGGGAAGAGTTACGAAAGAACATCATCACCACATTTGAACCTGAGAACAGATACTCCCGAGACATTGTTAGGTTCAGGGAACATTTTTATGATTCCTCAAAGGATATTGCCGAGTTTTGGTCACGGGCATGGATTTTATGGAGAAGGGGACCAAGGACATGTTGGAAGATGAGCACGCCGTGGAGGCAGTGATTGGATGTGTTAATGATAGAGCGATTACGCATCGATTTACTGAATGCCAGAACAACCACTGTTCCTAAACTGATTTCAGTAGCAACATTTATACGGAAGAAACGTTCTCATCCAAACTCAAGTTCCACAATACCTAACAACGATAGATATTTTGAAAATGACCGATATTTGGTGAAGAAGGTGGTCGGCAGGGGGCGACTTCGCAAGGTGGCTCATGATCAGCTGCACCACGCGCCACAACCAGGTGAACAGGTGACCGTATCGGCGGGAAATGCATCACCTGGTCATCAGGAGTCTGCTGCAATTAAGCCCATCCCTTCGACTTCACGAGACCCAGAAAACCACCAGCTACATATCCCTCCGATAACTCTTCGAGAACCTCCGAGAACTCTACGAGAACCTCCGAGAACTCTACGAGAACCTCCGAGAACTCTACGAGAACCTCCGAAAACTCTACGAGAACCTCCGAGAACTCTACGAGAACCAGACAACCACCAGCTACAGGGTGAAAATAATTCATCAGAATAAAACCGTAAGTAACTTAATTCAAATATTCTAAATATCCCTCCGATAACTCTTCGAGAACCTCCGAGAACTCTACGAGAACCTCCGAGAACTCTACGAGAACCTCCGAGAACTCTACGAGAACCCTTTAATAAAATCTCCGAGAACCTACTAACCTTATCAGAATCGATATTCTCAAAAGACAAAACAACGCAAGTTGTTTACAGATGTACTACTCAGAGGAAGTTTTGTTTCTATTCTTTCAGGTCTACGAGAATCCACAAAAATCGACGAGAACCAACGAGGCTGGTGCAGAGCGCGCACCGCCTGTCAGTGTGGCCGTATCGGAATCGGAAAACCGTAATTCATCAGAATAAAACCGTAAGTAACTTAATTCAAATATTCTAAATATCCCTCAGATAACTCTACGAGAACCTCCGAGAACTCTACGAGAACCTCCGAGAACTCTACGAGAACCCTTTAATAAAATCTCCGAGAACCTACTAACCTTATCAGAATCGATATTCTCAAAAGACAAAACAACGCAAGTTGTTTACAGATGTACTACTCAGAGGAAGTTTTGTTTCTATTCTTTCAGGTCTACGAGAATCCACAAAAATCGACGAGAACCAACGAGGCTGGTGCAGAGCGCGCACCGCCTGTCAGTATGGCCGTATCGGCGCAACTACAACAATTCGTCTAGAAAAACCTAGAATAACTAAGTTTAATCATTTAATTGTCCTAAAAATTAGTTTAAAAACCATAAGTTGATTACTTTGAATTTATTACGATGTAAAATGAATGTCATCATTGTAATTTCAATACTTAACCTAAAATTAAACGTGCACGTACGTCGAGCCCTATAAATACGGCCGCACTGTAGGCGATCGAGTCAGTCTTGCTTGAGCCGCCGAACTGTACGGATCTATGTAAATAAGTCGTTACGCTGTCGGTTGAATAAATGAGTCATACAGTGTACTTGTGGTGTTTTACTTGGAAGATCGAAGATGAGTGATCACCCTGAACATAGTCAGTGACGTCAGCTATGCTGACGTCACGCTTTTTAAAAACGGAACGGAGACATTTTCTCCGTCATGTACATATGTAATATACAAAATAATAAATTTCAAAAGTCTCAATAAATTATATTATCTTGTTGGTTACATTGCTGGATTTATGCTTTATTTTTACAATTTTATCAATTTTAATTCACAATAAATTGCAATTAGGAAAATTTATAACATTATTTAAATAAAACAGTGCATGTGGTGTTAGCCTGTAAGTAATTGTTGCACTTATAAATGTATTTTGTGTACCTTAAATGAAATGTTTAGTGTAAACAATTGTAGGCTTACCTAAATAAATAAATAAATTATTAGTTTTCTTCGCCTTCACCATATGTGAAGGGTAACCAGTCAGGTAATCCTTCCAAAGTAAGCTCTCTGATGAATGTTGAAACGTATATTGGCACTAACTAGCTAGCTACGATACGACGAGCTATTACGACTATAAGACTGCTCATTGAATGAGAAATGACTTTTAAAATGCAATTTGTGTTATTTGGAATACACAAAAAATAATATTCTACCTTCTGTCTTTTATCTTTGATCACGCAAATCTAATTCTTTTAGTAGCAGGACAGTGCCAAAAAAGAAAGGAGGTGTCTGATGAGATGACAAGTAATAGAAAAAGAATGGAAGAAGACATGCTGATAGGACTGTACCAAAAAAAATAAGAAAAAAATTTGAAACAAGCCATACCGTTACCGTTATTCCTCTCGTTATGTTAGTTTCGGTATGCGCTCTACCAATCAATCAGAAGTCACAACTCTAGAACTAACGTCAGTTTTGAAATATCCATTTTTACGTTTCGTTTTAAGATAAATAAAATAGTTCATATTTTACTAAAATTAAGCAATTATTTTAAAGTGTTTAAGTTTTGTATGATAAAATATAAATCATATTTCTTATTTTACTTTATTCCACATGATTGTTCAATGCTATACAGATTTTTTTTATCTATAGTTTGCAATGATTTATTTCTTGCAGTTATTTCAATCAAATATTACTTTCTGTAATGAAAAGCCCTAAGAAAGAGACAACATTAAACAATGTATCGAATAGATGAGACAGATGCATCATACTTCGTAGACAGAGAACGTCATACTTGAAATGTGGATAGAAAGAGAATGAATTTCTGAAATTCGTAACAAGTTCGACCGTTCGATTAACTTGTTTTGTGATAATTATTTTAATTTGATGACTTTTAGCTTAACAATAAAGATATAAATATGGCAGACTTCGACTGGAATAATTATTTGGAAGTGAATAAAACTATCGCTGTTCCTGAAGAATTATTTTCTCATGTAAGTTTCAATTAATTCTTACATGTTGTATAATATTTTTTATGATTGTTCTTTTATTTACTTAGTTGTTTCATTACTGTTTAGAAACAATTATGTTGGTTCTCCACCGTATTTTGCTAAGAAAACTAAAATTGAAATTGAGAAACATAAATTCTTGCAGGAAAATATAAAAATGTTTTGTACCAACTCAATTATATTCTATAAATAAACCATGAATATTTTTGCAATAATGCTGTTGGTTTTAGATAGCCAATGTACCTTATTAAGAGATTTTATCTTGTAATCATATTTAAAGGTTCATGTTGCAAAACATTTTATATAAATAAGAAACCATATGGTCATGAAGTTCTTTGCCAAAGTATTTTGCATTTAATATAATATTTACTAGAATAAATGTTAGTAGTTTAAAACAACCTTTTGATGTAAATTATAGCAAGTAAAAATGATAGTGTTATAATGTGGTCTCAAATTATTTTTAGAATCAAATGAAATTCAAGGAAAAATTGTAATTTACAGTTAACAATGAGTAAATACTCATGTAGTAACTGGTGACTGGCCATATAATAAATATTATATATTTGTGTTAATTAAGTGTTATATCATAAAATCAGTCTGAAATAAATTGAATAAAACTGAATTAGATAATTCATCAAATAATTTACTTTTATGAATGATTTCAAGATTAGCAGAATTGGATTAATTGCCTAAGTGAACATACAAGTTACAGACTTAAAATATTTCAGAGAAAAAATATGCAAAATATAAATCTAATACAAGTGTGTTTTTTTTTCAACTTGTCTCCATTACTCATGAGCCAAGGTCTTAAGCTCTTATTGACCAGGAACCCTGAAAACACCACTTTAACTTTCTTGATTGTAATATTATATGTAATAGTTATTGTAATAAAATAAGTATGGAAGAAGAAGACATTACACAGAGCTGACCCCAAATGAATTGGGATAAGAGCTAGAGAATAATGATGAATAAAAGAAATAATATCCCCATAACTCATAAAGGTGTATGTGGGCAGTTCTTATATTATCAGAAATCTCATGTTATTTTAGTATTCAACATGGTTTATCCTTGATGCTTTGTATTTCCAAAACTTCATTATGAATCATTTGACATAAAAGACATGTAAAAATACTCATTAAACTCATAATCTCTTTGTTTCACACAAAATTCTTTGTCTGGCTTGTTTAAATATTCTATATTTACATACACCATCCTATTCAAAACTTATAAAATATCTTCTGGCTGTTGTAACATACCTCAAAGTGCACCAAAAAGCAGGGATTCTATGAACCTTAAAAAATATTTCCGATTGATACTATATCTGTTGTCTCAGGTGGAAACTAGTCTCTACAATGGAATCAAACAGGGCATGCTGCTCGAAGTCTGTCACAAGAACAACCCAGACATCTACTGGATAGCAGAGATCACCATGGTCTGTGGGCACCTCCTCCGGATCAAGTTCATTGGTGCTGACAATGACTTCTGGTGCGACATATCCACTACAAAGGTCCACCCCTTAGGCTGGTGTGGGAAATATGACGAGCTTATAGAACCTCCAGATGAGATTAATGAAAAATATGGAGATACAATCATAGAAATTATGAAAAAGGCCTTATTAGATGGTCAGTCAGTCTCCATTGAGGCTTTAAATAATAAGGGATTGTCCCCAATAGATAGAATCAAAGTAGGAATGAAAGTGGAGGTGCAGAATGTTATTGATCCGTACAGATATTGGATTGCTACGGTAAGTTAATGATTTATCTTCTCTATGTTAAATTTATAATTGGAGTATTGCGATTGTTCTCACATATTTTCAATTTCAACAATGGGGTGTTATGTTTGAGGCTGCTAAGCCTGTCCTTAGTATAATTAATCATTGTTTTAATGATTTATGATGTGTGTTGGCAACATCAACCCATTGGAATTTAAATTTTCCATAGTTTAAAATAATATCCTTTTTATTCTCAAAAACAGTCTGGGATATGTTGCGTTTTGAGCGATTTAAAGTGAGTTTCTGTTTGCACTCAATAAATACCTACTACGATTACTGCTCAAGAAACTAATGATGCGGTATTTCCCCGCAAGCAGCCGACCGTCCGCAAAATCTGCGAAACAAGACAGTCGTTTTTAAATTGTAAAGCAAATGAGCGGCGGTAAATGTGAATTGTTTGGGGATTTCCAAGCAGTTCACAATGCACATTTCTGACGCGAACTGCATTATGAGAAACAATTTTGAAATCTATCGAGCCTAAAACCCACCGCATACTGGATTGAGACAATCCTCTATAGCCACGTGTCCAGTGTCCTACGTAATTTGTTCAGCAGCCTCCAAATTGTTGTTTATTTTATAGTGTGATGTGTTTTCTGCAGAATAAATAAATTTTCTTTCTTTCGGTCTTAAAATAATTAAAAACATAAAATAAGTTCGTGTTGAATAATTGACGACTCGGTTGGCGCAGTGGCTGAGCGATCGACTGCTGCGCTGCGTGTCGCGGGTTCGATCCCCGCACGGAACAAATATTTGTATGGCCTACAGATAGTTGTTCCGGGTCTGGCCGTTTGTGTATGTGAGTTTAAATGTTTATAAACGCACGGACCCACGATGCAGGAAAAATTCCCAGTATTGGGAAACGTTTATTAAAAAAAAAAAAGAATTACGTCGGGATCTACAAACGTGATTTAAAGTTAAGACTTAAAACGTGATGATTGCTTTTCTAGCAAGTTATCAAATCAAATGACCATTTTACTCGAATAAACGAGCGGAAATCGCTCTTTTCTAGCCAAGCCAAGGCTTTGTTTGTAGGTATAGAGAGTTTGAGAACGAACCTGGAATTCTACGAATCCTACTTGAATAAAACTTCTCAGGAACACTTTAATTATTGTGAAATGATCTTCCTCCCCTGCAGCAAAGTTCTGAGAAGGCAGCTTTTGCAAAAGCTAAGAATAGAGTGCCCTATCACTTACGGAGTGTGGGTGGTGCTATGGTAAGGTCACTAAGGAATTATCAGACGGAAACCTCTACATACTTTCTTGTCTAGTTAAAGTGTCCGTGTAAAATAAATAAACGGAAATTTAACAGCATCATTCCCTATGATGCTGTTAAATTTCCAAGGGAAGAAGATCATGATGATAGGCATAGCGAATTTTTAATGATAGAACGAAGCATAATCTCCTTATTCCGGTAACTCCTTTCGGGAGCGAAAACACAGGGTTTGGGTAATGTTGTAGGTACACTCACATTACATTGGGCCAGTCACCATAAAAGGGCCTTGTAACCCTGCGCGATAATTTCATACTATAGGTACAAATAATAATAAGATATTGTTTAATTACGTGACTTTCCTCCAATACTCTATTTATGATGTAAAACCACGTCAACGTCAACCACATTATGCCTCTGTTCTATTGTGTTATAATTTGTAACGATGTGTAGGCTTGTTGTTTTTGGGCTTTAAATTATAAACAGACCAATATAAAAGTGCTTTGCGGAAAGTCGTACTTGTATTGTAGGCTTATTAATCTGATAACGCGAAAGCCGAAATTATAAAATGTCTGCTAAGCCTCCTTAGTACGGGACAAGTCCTTTGGAAGAAACACTCCTATGAGTGTTTCTCAGGAATTAGGGATCTACATTCTTAATACCGGGTACATTGTACCGGGGGTACATTGTACTTGAAGTGTTAAATAAATAAATATAGGAACCTTCTTGTAAACAATGCAAACAAATAAATAATGCTAGACTTACTTAAGGTATGATAAGTGTAGTTTTGGATCCATGATAACTCTCCTCTATTCTCTAAAGTAGTACTTGATTCGCGAACCAATAAAGGCCATCTGCCCCCAATCGGAAACTAGGCTAAGTCAATTACGGGGTAAGCGTAAGATTCGGGTCTTTTTACCCGACCCCCAAAAAAAAGGAGGTTTATTTATTTATTTAGGATCTCCAATAAAGGATGTACACAGATCATGTGTGAAATAAATAATGGACTTAAAAGTATCACGTAGGTGAACTCCTTCACTTACAGAAGACCACAGCATGCATAATGGAATTTACATCTAAGGTAACAAAATTATAATACCATTAAAATAAATTGAAAAAGTTTAAGAGAATTAAAATAAAAAACACATTAGATGATATTGAATAAATGAAACATAAAATAAAAATTAACAATTAGATAAATCTTTAGACATTGCAAGAGATTCACTGATGTCGAAATTGGTTATAATAGAATTTATATTTGCTAATGCTAACAAAATTGATAATACTATTTAAATATATTAAAAAAGTTTAAAATAATTAAAATTTAAAACAAATCATATAATATAAAATCAATGAAAAATAAAATGAACAATCAGATAAATGTTTAAGACATTTCTTAAACATAGCAAGGGATTCACAGATCAGATGTCAAAATTGGTGATTCTCACATCTGCACGAACTACATATAAATAATAGCTTGTAAAATAACTCATTCCGCGTTAAATACATCCAGCAAGGACTTAACGGGCTCAGTAAGAGGTTCGCCTGTCCAGAAAGCGCGCTGGATGTAAATGCATTCTGTAGGTATGCAAGGATAATCGGGTCACTATTGAGTATGTAGGAGGAAATAGCGAACGGAGTGAGCTACAATATTTTAGCAGCCCGTTTGGTATTAGTTAGGCTTTCTTTTGCCAACCCCTAGCTACCTACGACCCTAGCTTGAATATTGGGTTCTCCTGGGTTGCCAAGAGTGGCAAAAAGTCGGGATGGCCGCCGACAGGGCCGATGCCTGCCGGGGCTGCGGGATTGTTCGAAAGAGATACCTTGGCCCTGGAACACAAAGGGTTAAGAAGGAACATGGATGGGATTTAGTCAGTACAAGTCTGTCATTGTATCATGGTCATTATATGATATCGCATCCATAAAAAAAAAACGGTTCTAACAGCAGCATCTTTCCCCAGGTATGTGAGAACGTCGGCGGTCGTCTTCTAGTCCGATACGACGGCGCTGATGAAGACCTCACCCAGTTCTGGATCTTCTTCTCGAACCCTCGACTGAGTAGCTTCGGCTTCGTTACCAATAAGGTAAGTCCAGTATTTCTTTTTACCATGAATCTTAACCCTTAATTGGTCGCGGGGGGTGTTACACACCCCAGCGGAACTTTGAAGGTTTAGAACTTTTTAAATTCTGCATTTTGCGCGCTGATGTTCCCGTTAGCTTCATAAAAACACGTGTCCTTTATGATGAAGTATCGAGCATAATTGTAATTTTGTATTTATTTCATGTTATAATCACATGACAGGGTTGTCCCATACCCCACGCTACCTTTAACGTAACTATTTAGGTGCGACCAATTAAGGGTTAAATAGAATGTTGTGTTGTCTGTGATTTCTCTTAGGAATAAAGAAAGAGGTGTCCTGATGTTAATCCAGGACCGCCTGCGCCTGCACTTTAGCCCACTCCCTCCTACAGAGAAGAGGCGGGATCCTTATAGGCTGCTTAAGTGTTTATAGTCTACCTGTGTGCCAAATTTCATCCAAATCCGTCCAGCTGTTAAAGCGTGATTGAGTAACAAACCCAACTTAAACTTTCACATCCTTAAATGGTAAGAATGTGTCATATATACCAGTGGCGAAGGGTGAAAATATTGAAAGGGGAAGCCGAAGAAAATAATTTGAATTTGGATTTTGTTTTTCTTCATCGCATTTTTCAATTTTCGTTTTGATAATCAGCATAATCAAAACGAAAATTCAAAAATGCGATGAAGAAGAACAAAATCCAAATTAAAAATGAATGCGAGGCGCAACCCGAAAACCCCGAAAATGACACCGCCGCTATTTTTAATTTTTGTGTCTTTATCAGCGACCTCAAAAACGACGAAAATGTCACCCATGCTAAAAGTACCAAAAATTTTCGAAGGATCCAACTTGATCTTTTTTTCATAACTTATGTAATGGAATAATTAAATGCACAAGAACTACATAAAACACTGCATAAAAAAATAAAAATATAATATAAAAAACCTTTTTGAAACAAGCTTTTATGAATATGAACTGAAAAGAAAAAAATAAATCTTTGAAAAAATTAAATGTAGGATAATTTTCACAAAAGGTTGTCGCGTTTAGTTTTTATAGCATTTACCATTCACGTGACAAGCTTCACGTATTATGTTTATTCATAAAAAGTGAACGCGTAAATTTACAAAGTTTCATATCCGTGCTATTAACCGCTGAGGAGTTCCCTCGTGAGGAGACGATCCTGGCGCTAGGATGAGTTCATGATACAAATCGTGATTATCCATCAAATGTGAACTAGTATGCAACGTTACGTGTCTGTGCTATTAAATGTTGAGGAGTTCCCTCATGAGCAGACGATCCTGGCTGCAGGATAAGATCATGATAGAATTCATGTTTATCCATCAAATATGAACGTGCATACAAATTTTCTTGTCTGTGCTATTAACCGTTGAGGAGTTCCCTTGTGAGAAGACAATCCTGGCTGCAGGATGAGTTCATGATACAAAGCGTGATTATCCATCAAATATGAACTCGTATGCAAAGTTTCATGTCTGTGCTATTAAACGTTGAGGAGTTCCCTCGTGAGGAGACGAACCTGGCGCTAGGATGAGTTCATGATACAAATTGTGATTATCCATCAAATATGAACTTGTATGCAAAGTTTCGTGTCTGTGCTATTAAACGTTGAGGAGTTCCCTCGTGAGGAGACGGTCCTGACTTCAAGATTAAGTTATGTTTATCATAAGAATGTATTGTTCTTAGAAACAAAGGTGTGTGGAAAATTTCAGCTCAATCGGACATCGGGAAGTGGTTCTAATTTAACTTTCCATACATACAAACATGGTCGTAACTCGATAAACTTCGGCTTACCTAGTCCCTACTAAACGCTGCTGATAGCCGCGAAATCACGTGTCCGCGTCCATACGAATTTAGTTCTGAATTCTGACACCCGAGCTCCGGCTTACTTTTGGCGCCACATGTTGCTTTCTTTGTTGACATGAAAAATGTTGGTATCTTTTTTTCAATCCGATGTATTTAATGCCTGTACTGTAATGTGATAACCACATATGTGTACATAATTTACTAATTGACTACAGTAGACACTAGACACTACGTACATTGCCTTGTTCCCAAAGGTAAGCCGGCAGGAATCGGCTTCTTAGGTGCCTTCGGGCCTGATATATACTGCTAACTGTTATGCTGACCCATTTAGAAGAGGATTATATTTTTGGTTCATTATCATTAGGTCCTTAGAAGCTTTAAATAGAGAGGAGGGGAAACTGGAAAAAGGGAAAGTTCTCTTTCGTCCTGCAGTGGAACATCATAGATCACAGGGTTTTACTTTAGTTATACACACACACATTATATTGTGCTAATTTATTTGCCTTTTTACAAAAACTCAAGGTTAGCTGATTAGATTGTGTTATAGTGTAGTTTGTTTAGAAGTCTTGGCCTAGAACTGTACTGTCTATAGGTCATCTCTCACATAACTTATGTATGATAAACAATCTGCTTATAAGATGTATTTGGCGATTAAGTTCATTTAAGACCATCTCGGACACTAATCTGCATGGTGTTCATGTGGCTTGACCAAGATTTTGTCTCGGATTTAAAAGAGACTGTGGCCTTTGAGTTTGTGTCGGTTTTTCTTCTCGTTGTCGTATAGGAAACGCCGACTCTATGGTCTATCATCATCATTCTCTTGCCCTTATCCCAATTTATTTGGGGTCGGCGCAGCATGTCTCCTTCTTCCATACTTCTCTATTACTTGTCATCTCATGAGATACCTCCTTTCTTGCCATATCATCCGCCACACAGTCCATCCATCGTTTCTTTGGTCTTCCTCTACCCTTATACCCATCCACATTCATATTCAAAACTTTCTCTACGACATTTTCCTCATTCCTCCGCATCACATGCCCATACCTCGACAACCGATTACCACACATCTTTTCAGTCACCGGCGCCACTTTCAGACTTCCTCTAATGTACTCATTCCTTATTCTATCCATTCACGTAACACCACACATCCCCCTTAGCATTCTCATCTCAGCCACAGTTTTAAAACATTTGGTCACAATTCGGTTGGTCTAGTGGTGGGTCACAAGTGCGACTGTTGAGCATGCCGTCCTAGGTTCTATTCCCGGGTCGGCCGAAGTGTTATTAGGTTTTTCATTTCCATCAGGAATTTCTCAGTTGCACCCATAGAGTCTGGATTTGTACCGGATTGATGGTATTAGACTCGCCCCCTATTACATGGGACTTGAACATGACTGGCAAAATGTAGGTGTACTATTAGGTACACCTCTGCTTATCCGTTCTGGGATTACAGTGTGATATTTTATTTAAAATAACAAGTATCATGCAAGTAAACGTTCGTTTTCCCGTATGTAAAGTTCCTCCATAAAAGGAACTTGCTTCACTGTTTTATGTTTAGAAAGCGATCAATAAACTGCCAGTGCCTCCGAAGTTCACTCCGCCTGCTTGCGTCTTCTGGTCTGATTTCCAAGTATTTCGGTCCTATACGGAAGCTCTTGCATTATTGATTGACTCGTTCAACTATCCACATTTACTTGAAATAGGGATTTTGCAAAGTTGTAGTTTCTATCTTACAGGTACGTACCAGTGGCTATATTACTGATGATTATTTCCGTGAAATTGCAATTATAAATATATAATAAACTAGCTGTCCCGCGCAACTTCGTCTGCGTCACATTTTCCCCGTTTTTGCAATATTTTTCATTGCTGCTCCGCTCCTATACAGCGCCATCTATTGAATACTTACTCAATCCAGTCAACAGATACCGCCATCTGTTAGAATCGTTTGGAGCTAAACAGATAATTGTGACTTAATTTGCAATAAAATAATATTGCGACTATAAATTGAGATATAAGCTATCCTATCTTTCAAGTTGGATCAAACTGCACACGGTGTGCAAATTTGATTAAGATCGGTTAAGTAGTTTAGGAGTCCATCCCCGACAAACAACGTGACACGTAATTTATATATATAGATATATAATTCGGGTGACACAATTAAATATACGTTTGGAAAAATCCTCAAAGTTCGTCGATCAGTAAAGTTAGAAGAAAGAAAGAAAAAGATAACTCCCGATTAGCACGTCGTAAAGGTGTAACTTTTTCGGCTCAGCGTTATTGTCCAATAAATGTTGCTATATCGAATATGGTCTAAGATGCACTAGCATCTTACATAATCCTGGGGTAATCCCGAAAACTAGTAAATTCCGAAAGTAAAAAAAATGTACCATTCGTAGCGATATTTTCCTGATTCCCATTGGGAAAATATCCCGGATATCCCCAGTGTACCTTACACCCCTTACGAGTTTATTATTGCACATTCACCGACACATTCATTGTTACCTACCCAACCTTTTACACTTGCCCCATGATATTCTAATTGAAGTCATCCCCCTCGGCATCCACCCTGAAGTTAGTTTAGCTCCAATCAAAGGTCTTTCAATTTAATGTTTAATTAACTGGTTTGCTTCTCTTCAGACACAGGGAAAATATAAATGAAATGGCTATCATGTGTTATGCAAAAAGGGCGGATTGGGTATTTCCTATTTGAGGATTTCTAATTAAAATTTCGTCACTCAGTCTCAGTTTTATTACAGAAAATTTCATCTTCAGCAACTTGCTCTAAAATATAGCCTTGTGTAGATGTTGTACTATAATATGTACAGTCACGGACTTTAATTGATGTGCCACTTTCAAACTTTCCAATTTTCCAGTTTTATACATTCACGAGGTTACACGATTAAACACGAACTCAAACCGCCTGCTCGTAAACAAGATGTCATATTACTAATAATCAGAAATAGTCTTATTCATAGAGGTTGAAGAATGCCTAATAAGTTCTCAATGAAAAAACTATAAAATGTTACATACGTTTATCCAACCTATTTCTTACTGACCTCCTTTGAATTAGAGCTCATTAAATACTCTATTTCTGAAAACCTTGGATAGGTTTTCAGACAGTTGAAGTGTCGATGTCACGGTCGATTATTTCGAATTTTGGTGAATCGATTAATTGTCATGAACGTCATCTTGGACGCCATGCGTTCGGATAAAATCGTGGGATCGAGTTTTTCCGAGGTTGAAATTACCAATCATAATTTCTCCGTACGCTAAGCGTTACCATGGCTACGTTAAAACAAATGATCGCTAATTAATGGTTGCTAGACCTGCAATTGTTTGACTTTGGGTAGTCATTCTGTACTATGTACGAATATAACCGACTAAACCCGATTTGCATTACACGGGTAAAATACGAACAGTGGCAAGTGGCTTATCATTTAAAGTCCGCGACTGTACGACCGAGAATCCTGCGAAAAGAACAAACTATGTACATTCTAACCAACGTGCTTCATATAAAATTAAAGCGCTATCGACTTACAACGCCATCCCGGGTAGCTCCGTCTAGACTAGATTCGAAGTCATTTTAGCTCCAATCAAAGCTCCATTGTTACTTTATTTATCAATATTCCGTACTACAAGTATGTAGGTCGGCAAACGTGAGAAACCGTAATTCTCGTCACTTGAACCAATCTGTTTGATTGACCTCGATACTAATAGCAGTCTTCAACCGGTAATGTGTTAATAATTTGGTTTAATGTAAGCAGTACAATCGGAAATATATTTTAGGTATATTGTTAGTTATGTCCTTGTATTTCTACATGTTTGACAGACGTTAAGGGTAGTCCGAAGTGCGAAAGAGTAACAGGCTTACCAAGGGGTATCGTGTTTATTCGTATTGTCCAGTAACTGGGTTGTGGAGGGTAGATAGGCAGTCGCCTCATGTGGTATTCAGGCGCATCTTAGGGAACAGTCATTTGCTAGAGCGAGAATCAGAGCGTGCTGCCGACCGCATAATCAATGCTGCCGCGTGCGATAGCATTTCCGCTATGTTTCTCGCTCTAGCAAATGACTGTTCTAAGCGACTGAAAAGGATAGAAGCATGGAAAAGTGCGATTCCGTGCTGCCAGATGAGGTCCAACCCTTATTAGACTGGGAGCCAACCTCAACATTGTTAGGACAAGGTCAGACACTAGGCAGAAAATCATGTTACTCGTAATAACTTACGTCCTTGTATGTATGATAATTACTGTATCTAGACTAATTGTTGCCTTTGCGTCCTGAGCCTGGATGGCACAAGGGCGTGGACACCTGCACAGTTCAAAGCGAGTCTTCAGTAGTGACTGAAGTTGGGCTGCGTGCGGATCCAACAATTTATAACTTAATTACTAGCTGTCCGGCGCAACTTCGTTTGCGTCACATTTTCCCCGTTTTCGCAACATTTTTCATTGCTGCTCCACTCATATTGGTCGTAGCGTGATGATATATAGCCTATAGCCTTCCTCGATAAATGGGCTATATAACACTGAAAGATTTTTTTAAATCGGACCAGTAGTTTCGGAGCCTATTCAATGCAAACAAACAAACAATCAAATCTTTCCTCTTTGTAATATTAGTTTAGATTTAGACAGATGTGTTGCTGGGGAGTTTGTTCCGCCACTTGTTTTCCTCAGCTTTAACACTAGGAAGTGGTTTCTGACTGTATAATGTAGTTTGATGTTTAAAAAGTGCTGATTAACAACCTTATTTGAAAAAAATACAGTGCCTGTGACCTAAACAGTGATACAATGAATGTTTATGAGTAAAGGGGGCAAGAAAAGAAATTGCACCTACTACAGTTTGTCTCTGCATCACCTTAACTGGCTTTGGTTGATTGGTAGAGTACGCCTCTGTACAATACGTGGTTAAAGTATTAAATAAATAAATAACTAAAACTTGGACGGTTATGTGTGAGGAATGATGTGTCAGAAAATGGAGTTAATGATTGTGTGGCGGTTGACAGGGAATGATGAAAGAAAAACAAGTGTAGCGCCGATCCCGAGTAACATGGGGTATTGGCAGCAAGATGATTATGTGAATACCTGACTCTTGATTTTGATAGTATAGGTTCGTAATGTTAAGTGATTTCTACGCAGGGTTCTCCGTGGCAGTTCAAGTACCCCGGCAAAGTAAATAAGTTCTCGTGCAAGAACAAATTGAGCACACAACTGCGGCAGAGCGCTGAGGAGGCTATCTCGGAGCCTACGCCCGCAGACCTGTTCCAGGTGAGTTTTATTATCTGAAAATAATATATGATTTATGTTAAAGCCATGTGTACCCGATGGTATTTCCTGTTGGTAAAAATTACGAACTTCCAAAGATCTTTTAGTGGCCATCCATAAATTACGTCACACGTTAATGAGGAGGGAGGGGGTCGACGAAGTGTGACATTGTGTGACAAGGGAATGGGAGGGGCCTAAATTTCGTGACGTCACATTTCAAAATCTATTATAATCTAAGTATTAAAACACAAATTTTAAACTATTACTTTACGAAAACCTCTAAAATATATATACTATACTATACAGGGTGTTTGGTGTTTTCAAATTTGTTTCACGGGTGTGTGGTTGATAAAATTAATAAAAACAAAGACCACGTAATAAAGAAAACCGTAACTGTGTAATTTCTTTTAAGTCAAATGACTTATGAAAGACTAAAAAGAAATTAATGGAACGTCAAATAACTCATGGATACTCGTAATATATATGTGAGGGATACATTCGCGATACGGGAAAAATTGAGACTCCATCTGTTATATCTTCATTTTGGGTTTATCCTCGCTGGTGTTGTTTTTGAAAACATCGTGTGTTATTTTCCTGTTTATGATGAGAATCGTGTTCATACACGCGGCGTTTATTTCTTCCCTCTCTCTCTTCTTCCCTCTTTAAAGTAAACCGCGAAATAATTATTTTTTGCCTTTTCTTTGCAATTTGTCGGTCAGTGTCCAGTGGCTGTATGTTGTACAAAATACTATTTGCGGCCGAAATACGCATGTATTTACAGTTATAATCATTAAAATTATCAATAAAACTCTCTTAGTTCATTAAATCCAATGGAATGCCTTTTTCATAAAATAGTGTAGATTTTACGGCCGCGAATCATATTTTGTTCAACTTACAGCCGTTCTACACTGACCGACAAATTGCCGCGGGCTACTTTGGCGCTTCCATCTTCGTTATTTAAATTCTACTCAAAAAGTTACGACTAAAGATGTGGCAATCTGCCTAGCCTTTTCCCAAACTATATTGGGGTCGACTTCCAGTTTAACTTAACACTGTTATATACGTACAATTCTGTTTCGAGTTAGACCTAAAACATTTTAGAACACTTCAAACTTGCGACCCAGCTAAAGTCTGGAAATTCCTCAGATCAATGAGAGTCGTTAAGTCTCGTCAAGAGTCTATTCCAAAAGATATAGATCTTGAATTACTTAATAAACATTTTTCCACCTCATGTAATTTCAATGGGACTATTAAAGCCAAAACTAGATAATCTTTCATCTCTTCCTACTCCCGATTATTCTCCTTTCGTCTTTAATCAATTTGCTGATTGTGATGTAAAGAAGAGTATACTATCCATTACGTCTAATGCTGTTGGTAGTGACTGTGTCAGTCGCAAGATGATACTTCCTATCCTGATGAAATCCTGTCTGTAATTTGCCACATCCTTAATTATTCCGTATCCTGTGGTGCTTTTCTATTTGTTGGAAAGAAGCCCAAATTACCCCTCTCCCAAAAAAGAGTAATTTTATTTCTTTTTCTGAATTCCGTCCGATCTCCATATTACCGTTCCTATCCAAAGTCCTAGAACGCCTTATCCATAATCAGCTTAGTGCTTTCCTTTGTAAAAACCGTCTACTTAATTTTTACCAATCCGGTTTTCGTCCAGGTCATAGCACTACCACAGCTCTTGTTAACATTACGGACGATATACGATTAGGAATGGAGAATGGGAATCTGACGGTCCTTTCCTTATTAGACTTCAGTAATGCTTTTAACACAGCCGATTTCGATATCTTACTCGGTATACTCTGCTCTCTTAACATAATATCTCCAACAGCAATACCAACAGGTTTCGTAGTTACCTGTGTGGCCGCCGAAAACGTATTTGCATTGAAGGTTCGTCATCTTCATGGTGCAATACCTCTGCCGGCGTACCACAGGGGGGCGTTCTATGTTCTCTTCTTTTCGCCATTTTTATAAATTCTATTTCCAATGAACTTCTCTCATCCTACCACCTTTATGCTGACGACCTGCAAATTTTCTGAGGCAGTGAATTTGGTGAATAAGGATTTGGCACGTATTTCACAATGGAATTTGGCTCATGGTTTGAAGATTAACCCTGCAAAGACTCAAGTCATTGTTGTCGGCAGCCCTATGCTGCGTTCAAGAATTGACTGGACGAAGCTTCCTCACATTGTTTTTGTAAAAGACCTGGGAATTTACATTGACAAAGACTTGTCCTGGGTTCCCTAGTTGCAAGAAGTGGGTCGCAAACTGTTTGCGTCTGCGGGATCTTTACGCAGATTGCGCAATTTCCTCCCAACTGCCACTGAAACTGCACTTGCTCAATCTCTTCTTCTCCCAATCCTCGACTATGCTGATGTCTGTTATCCAGATCTCACTGTAGTGCAGTTAGATAAGCTTGAGCAATTCCAAATTTTTTTTGTCAGATTCATATTTGGTTTGCGCAAATATGATCATGTCTCAGAGTTTCGCGTTAAACTCAAGTGGTTGCCTGTCCGTCTTCGCCGGAATGCGCATATTTTGTCCTTTCTCTACAGTATTCTGTTTAATCCCACTACACCCTCCTATCTCAAACAACGTTTCAAGTTCCTTAATGACACTCATAGTAGACACTAGAGATGTTGGGAGAATTTGCGACTTTTGATGCCAGCACATTCCACCAAATTTTATGACCAGTCCTTCACGGTCCAGGCTGTCCGTTTATGGAACGAATTGCCGGTGTCGGTAAGACAAGCACAGTCGCTCATTCCTTTTAAAAGCTTAGTTACAAACCATTTTCAGTCTCTGTAAGCATTCAGTCAAAATTTGTCACCATTCTAGTTTTATTTTTGCCATATAATATTAAAAACACAAAATATATCTATAGGTATATATATATACCTATAGATATATAGGTATATATATATATATAGATATATAGGTATATATATATATTTATGTATTATATTTATATTATACATGTACATATATGGAGTAGATAACTTAACTTTTGTAATTTAACCCCCTTTTTATTTTAATTCCATAATGTCCATCCAAAGGTTGTCTGGAAGATAAGACCGCCGTTGTAACCATAAGATTAGCAGTTTTGAAAGCCTGTTATTTTTAATTTTTGGTGTACAATAAAGTTTTATTCTATTCTTGCAGAAGACAGCCATTTAAAATCGCATTCCTCTCGTCCACAGCAAAACCAGAACCTGGAATCTCACAACTTCGTGAGCGGCATGAAGGTAGAAGCTTTAAGTCCACAAGACATGCGCACCGTCCGGCCGGCGACCGTCACCAAAGTGTTCAACAATCTACACTTCCTCGTAGTCATCGACGACCACGTGGAGGACTTTGAGGAATCCAAGATGGCGTGGCTCTGCGACTCTATGCACCCGTACATATACCCAATAGGATGGGCACAGAAAAACGGCCTAGCCTTCAAAACTCCAAAAATCTGGAAAGAAGGACCATTCGATTGGGACGAGTATCTCACATTGACGTCATCAGTACCAGCCCCTGATTACTGCTTCGGCAACAAAATACCACTGAAAGGCGTCGAAGTCAATATGAAATTAGAAGCCGTTAATCCGCAAAATCATGAAGAAATACATGTCGCGAATGTAGATTGCATTGTCGAACACATGTTGTTAGTGGAGCTCCTGCCTATAGGAGAGAAGTACTGGTACGCTCAAGATAGTGATTTGCTATTCCCTGTCGGTTGGTGCGACAGCAATGACTACGCTTTACACATTCCCGATACTACGATCGAGAGGGAGGAACCGCAGCTGGTTGAAGAGAAGACTGGGAAAGAAGACGTGAAGTGTTCAGACGAATGGTGCGATAGGATTTTCTTTAATTACAAGTGTTACGCGGGACCATCGATAAGTAAGAACAAATTGTCTCAGTTGCCAAAGCACGTGGGTCCGGGGCCGCTGTCGCTGGTGCTAAAGGAGGTGCTCAACAAGATCATCTCGGCGTCCTACAAGCCTGCTAAGCTGCTCAAGGATTGGGAGACGGAGGGACCTCCGGAAGAGGGCATGAGGCTCGAGATGTTGAGGGCAAAGTGAGTATTCGACGATGTTTTTATCTCGATTTCCTGTAATAGTAAGGTCTCTCATAAAAGTGTTTGTTAGAAATCGAATTAGTTTAGTATACGCCCATTTGCCTCTTTTTTGCTTTGTGAGATGGGTCAGTTAATGGTGCGGGGCACTGTACTAACTACAATAACTCCAGTATCAACAGATATCTAGATTTTAATATTGACTTGTAAATTATTTCGAAAATGGATTTCAGCATTCTGAATTCTGTTCTAAAAAATCTATTCATGATATTCCTACATTTTGCTACACCATACATAATCTCATAGTTTTTCCTATGGAGCGGCACAAACTACAAAATGCAGGTGGCATTCTGCAGTTTGTGCGTGTACTCCTGTTGCGTCGTTCACGTTCATACATCTTGAAGTATTTTCTGACCTAAAACTTATTGTTTAATTCGTAATTCCAGACTGAAGTCGAGCACGTACCACGCGTACGTGCCGATAGCGCGGTCGGCGCCGCAGGTGGCGTCGTTCTGTCGCGACGTGTGCGTCAAGCTGCAGGCGTGCCCGTGCCTGTTCGGGCCCGACGAGACCGTCACGTGCCCCAACGACTGCCAGAACGTCGACAAGTCTACCTTCCGTAAGTAACGTACAAGGACCTGGCGTCAAGCTGCAGGCGTGCCCGTGCCTGTTCGGGCCCGACGAGACCGTCACGTGCCCCAACGACTGCCAGAACGTCGACAAGTCTACCTTCCGTAAGTAACGTACAAGGACCTGGCGTCAAGCTGCAGGCGTGCCCGTGCCTGTTCGGGCCCGACGAGACCGTCACGTGCCCCAACGACTGCCAGAACGTCGACAAGTCTACCTTCCGTAAGTAACGTACAAGGACCTGGCGTCAAGCTGCAGGCGTGCCCGTGCCTGTTCGGGCCCGACGAGACCGTCACGTGCCCCAACGACTGCCAGAACGTCGACAAGTTTACCTTCCGTAAGTAACGTACAAGGACCTGGCGTCAAGCTGCAGGCGTGCCCGTGCCTGTTCGGGCCCGACGAGACCGTCACGTGCCCCAACGACTGCCAGAACGTCGACAAGTCTACCTTCCGTAAGTAACGTACAAGGACCTGGCGTCAAGCTGCAGGCGTGCCCGTGCCTGTTCGGGCCCGACGAGACCGTCACGTGCCCCAACGACTGCCAGAACGTCGACAAGTCTACCTTCCGTAAGTAACGTACAAGGACCTGGCGTCAAGCTGCAGGCGTGCCCGTGCCTGTTCGGGCCCGACGAGACCGTCACGTGCCCCAACGACTGCCAGAACGTCGACAAGTCTACCTTCCGTAAGTAACGTACAAGGACCTGGCGTCAAGCTGCAGGCGTGCCCGTGCCTGTTCGGGCCCGACGAGACCGTCACGTGCCCCAACGACTGCCAGAACGTCGACAAGTCTACCTTCCGTAAGTAACGTACAAGGACCTGGCGTCAAGCTGCAGGCGTACCCGTGCCTGTTCGGGCCCGACGAGACCGTCACGTGCCCCAACGACTGCCAGAACGTCGACAAGTCTACCTTCCGTAAGTAACGTACAAGGACCTGGCGTCAAGCTGAAGGCGTGCCCGTGCCTGTTCGGGCCCGACGAGACCGTCACGTGCCCCAACGACTGCCAGAACGTCGACAAGTCTACCTTCCGTAAGTAACGTACAAGGACCTGGCGTCAAGCTGCAGGCGTACCCGTGCCTGTTCGGGCCCGACGAGACCGTCACGTGACCCAACGACTGCCAGAACGTCGACAAGTCTACCTTCCGTAAGTAACGTACAAGGACCTGGCGTCAAGCTGCAGGCGTGCCCGTGCCTGTTCGGGCCCGACGAGACCGTCACGTGCCCCAACGACTGCCAGAACGTCGACAAGTCTACCTTCCGTAAGTAACGTACAAGGACCTGGCGTCAAGCTGCAGGCGTACCCGTGCCTGTTCGGGCCCGACGAGACCGTCACGTGCCCCAACGACTGCCAGAACGTCGACAAGTCTACCTTCCGTAAGTAACGTACAAGGACCTGGCGTCAAGCTGCAGGCGTACCCGTGCCTGTTCGGGCCCGACGAGACCGTCACGTGACCCAACGACTGCCAGAACGTCGACAAGTCTACCTTCCGTAAGTAACGTACAAGGACCTGGCGTCAAGCTGCAGGCGTGCCCGTGCCTGTTCGGGCCCGACGAGACCGTCACGTGCCCCAACGACTGCCAGAACGTCGACAAGTCTACCTTCCGTAAGTAACGTACAAGGACCTGGCGTCAAGCTGCAGGCGTGCCCGTGCCTGTTCGGGCCCGACGAGACCGTCACGTGCCCCAACGACTGCCAGAACGTCGACAAGTCTACCTTCCGTAAGTAACGTACAAGGACCTGGCGTCAAGCTGCAGGCGTACCCGTGCCTGTTCGGGCCCGACGAGACCGTCACGTGCCCCAACGACTGCCAGAACGTCGACAAGTCTACCTTCCGTAAGTAACGTACAAGGACCTTGTTGTCTGTGGTGCTCGCGATGTGGCCTGCCCAATTCCACTTCAGTCTCTCGGCCATAAACAAAGCATCAGTTACTTTGGTCTCTCAGATGTCGCTGATCTTTATGCGGTCGCTTATTTTTAAGCCATGCATGCTTCTCTCTACACGTCTTTAAAATGACCTTAATTATACTGTTGATGAATAGTAAATCAATAAACAAAAAAAAACCCGGCTCACTGTGAAAAATCGCCGTTAATTTAAAATGCCATGTAAAAACGGGTCCTCAATATCGCCACAACAATTTCAAAAATCCTACTTGATAGTGCAAAAAAGTCTCGGCATGCTTAAAGATACGATTATAAATGTAAATTACTAATTCCAGATAACAACACCGAACGCCGAGGAAGACCTAAAGGCAGCCTCAACGGCCGAAGGAAAAAGAAAAAGGCTGCTCCGGAGAAGAAAGAAAAAGAGCTGCAGGTGTCGCAGGAGAGCGAGAGTAACAAGGACGTGGAGTCCGTGGAGAGCTCGGGCTCCACGCCGCCGTCGGAGCCCGGCACGCGGCCCGGCTCGCCCGCCGCTCCCGTCCGCGCCAAGCGCTCCAAGCACCACTACCCCAAGCTCGAGATGAAGACCCGCGGTGCCAAACTACCCAACTTCGCCCTCCAAATGAAAGAAGCCCACTGGAACAAAAAAGACGTCCAAACGATCTACAGCAACACCTGCGTCAAGAAACAAATCTCGCAAGACAGCGACACGGAAAACGAAACCAGTTCCAACTCTAGAGATGCCAAAAATATTTCCGACGTGTCCGACTCAGAGGAACCAGAACTGAAAAAGTTAAAATTCAACACTTATGATCCTCTGCCGTCAGATAACAAGATGTTCGAGAAGGACATGGCGATGTCCTGGATGAAAGGGAAACTGAAGCTGTCTCCCAACCCGCTAGACTGGTCCGTCGATGACGTGTACGCGTACTTAAGAAGCACTGACGACTGCAAACTTATTGCAGAGAAGATGAAGCAAGAAGAGATAGACGGCCAAGCCTTTGTGATGCTAGATCTGCCCGTCATTAGGGAATTTTTGCACATGAAGAAGGACTTCGCGCTCCAACTTAGTAAACATGTAGCTATGATGAGGTGGTATATAATCAATTTTGAAGAATGTGGTGAATCGTGATTTTGTTCCTTGTTTTATTATTTGTCTAGTCCACAATAAAGTATTTGTTGAATAATTATAAACGCATTTGTATTTTCAACAAGAAAAATAACATCAACCCTCAAATAAAATGTATGCATTAGAGCAAAAAGATTACTGGCTGAAAGTAAAAATCGGCTGAATAAAACTGAATTGGTGAAAAAAAAAAACAAATGGCGCGCATTTTGTACCATTGTAAAACTTTGATACTTCTTATTTACCAAATAGGGTAAAAAATCATGGAAATTGACAGCGATGGCGATATGAATTCAACTCCAGAAAATATAAAACAGCTGCAAATGAAGTTGTTAATAACCTTTAATAACTGCACTTTTAATAATTGTATGTTTGAAGGGAAGATGAATTAAACTTTGTTTCATTAACTTGAGTTTTAATTTTGAGTAGGTATATTTTGTCAGGGTAGTTGAAAGAAAAGCAGATTACGCACCTCGATAAAGTGAGTAATTAATGCACTTGTAATAATTTAGTGCCCTCGCATGCGCTCGGGCACCAACATAACACTCGTGCATTAATGACTCACGTTGCGCTCGATGCAACAATCTACTATTATTAAACTCCTTGCATAAAAACTTACAAATGGGGTACAAAATACACGGTGCCGTTGGCGAGATAATTGAAGGTAGCCAAAAGAGAACAACGGTGAATCTTGAGCTGTGCTGTGGGCAACTCATAGTACAGCATCATGCTGCGTGGTAACCTGCTCGTCACAATCACAACGTGCTGTCATCTTTATAAATATTTGTAATGCATTATTTGAGTTTATTATTTGGCATTTTGTACACACGTCATGTCTGCGACAAATAAATATTATGTCTAAAAACAAAAACAGTAGTGGCCGTAGTAAGACGACCAGAATAACATACAATTCCTTGTCTACCCAGTGTGCCTGTACCAAACACTCAAGAATAATTCCAAAGATTTTTTATTTTTGCGAACTAGTGATTGCAGACTTGGTGTAGTTACTGAATATGGACATCTTGGTTCACGTTTCTGCGAAGACTACGAGTTCGGCCTTGTTCGTTGTAGTCGTACAACTTCAAGAAGTGCCTTCACAGTATGAATTTGACCGAAGATAATTATGTTTGTTCCTTTTGATGTTATAAACAGACCTATAAATAACTTTAACGGAAGTTTCTTTGAATTTACTTATATTGATTAATTTATTATATAGTGATTGAAATTGTTTTTATTTCATATCCTTGTCCCCTCAATCAAGAAAAGACACCCTTGCTGACTATACTTGTACGTACAGACGACAGCAGGTCAAGCTACCCGAAACTGTAAAACCCAATCCATCTTGAACCGTATAAGAAGGTTGAAAATCTATTAAGACGACCCACTGACCGAAATTTGAATTAGTTTGATGTGCTGTCTGTACAGCTTCGCTGCGCAGCTTCAAAATATGTGTATTTTTAAATGCACATCTATATTCTCCGCGCACTTAAAGCCAAGGATACACTAGGGGACAAATGTCGTGCGACACGTGTCGCCAGCGGCGTTGGGTGAAGTAGCACGACATCGCCGGACTTCGGTCGACATGTCTGGCAACATCGCGCGACATGGGTCGCCAGCGACGTCAAATGAGGTAGCGCGATGTTGCCGGACTTCGCTCGACATGTCTGGCAACATCGCGCGACATTGTACTTTACATAATACTTTCTAACCCACCATCTTCTCGTCTTTTTTCTTTGACTTTTAATTATAATTATGTACGCTGCAGCCAACAACACTACCTCGGTGGGTGTTATGATATCGACTGCCTTGCGAAACAAAACTTCGTGTTGTCGCCAGATATGTCAGGCGAAGTTTCGCGAAGTCGCACTACTTCGTTTGACGTCGCTGCGGACATAAGTCGCGCGTTGTCGCCATATTTATATTACATTTGTCAGGCGAAATCGGCTGGCATCGTTTGACATGTCGTGGCACATTTGTCCCCTAGTGTATCCTTGGCTTAACATAAGCGTGGTAGATTTGAACTGATTTTGGGAGAAGGTAGGGTAGCTTACTAAAAAACTTGCGTCTTCGACCACGTCTAGTATATTTAGTCCTCGCTACGCCATCGCCACCTGCGGTCAATCGTCAATTAACAATTACTTCCTGGATTATATTTAATACATTTTGCTATTTAGTTATATTATGACTAACAGGAAAATAATGTACAAATTTATCAATGTTTAGTGGTTGTATGTAGTGTATTTAAGTAGTGACTTCAAGATGTGGACTCCATTTTGTTATTATTTAGTTAGAGACTCGGTGCTTTCTGCCACGCATTTTTTGTGACTGGGTGTTTTTGCTGCTAAACCGTGAAATCGAGAATATTTATAAGATTTAAAGCTATTTGATGTGTTTTTAGGTACCCGAGTTCTACTTACGAAAATCTGTAAATATGGGTACAACAATAATATGGGTTTTCATCGCGTTAGTATCAAGTACGGCGTTATGTGACTGTGAGTATTATCAACTTGGATTTTTTGTTATGGTTCTGTAGCCAAGTGACAAACAAATATCAAGCATAACAAATCAAATATTTTTTATCCTTATATTGTTTATTTAATACAAAACTTATTAGGATAACACTTTATCGAGTGACAGTTTCTAAAATTCATACCTTGGAAAAATGCATATACTTACCCTCCTATAAAATAACTACGCCGCGTTCACAAAAATAATGCGAGTAAATTCTCGTCAAGCAGGAAAACAGTCTTGTTATTCTCACTAACAAGCCATACCAAGCACACAAATCACCAAGCATGTTGCATATTGTATGCAGCAAGCAAGCAAGCCTATTTTAGCATATAATCTGGTAGCTGTACCGGATTATATGCTATAATAGACTAATAAATTGTACTTTATTTTGCGAAATTGGAGGTTTATTTTTTTAATTTCGTCTGCTTTTTTTTTAACATGGTGTCGTCAATAGGAATAATCCACTACAGAAAACGTTTTTATTGCTTAGACGAAGGCATAATTAATTTATCAATCAGAAAAGTCAGATTCAGGTTCATTGAACAGTGATGGGTCTGAATTTAAATTTATCTTTTCCTGATCATTATCGTCAACAAATGTATCCATAACAATCAACACAGCTTTAGCCTGTTCTGAGAGGGATTTGTGTTTTCGCAACAGTTTGTGACGTATTTTTGAAATAGTGGGCCAGAACTAATTAATAAATTATTCATAATTTCTATCTCCTTAAATCCTTATTTCGAGCTTCAGCAGCTTATTCGGATAATTTTCAAACTGGCACTATACCCATATTCTCAAGTATATCTGCTCCGTGAGCAAGAACATTATGCAGGTACACTTGCAGACATGTAATACCAATTATACAAATTAACATACAATTTCATGGTAGCTTCGTCTTTGAACTTAATTACTTCTATCGGGACCTGAAGAAATTGCCTCTAGTATGGGTTTAAACCGTTTTATTAAATTCTCATTGACTCCTGCGATGGAAACCGCAATTTCGGAGTTTTCAAAAAATCTTCTACCGGTATTTCCGTCATTGGCTGTACCGTGACCCTGTTTTACGACATCAATTAAAAGTCTTGTTTGAGATTTGAACGCTTCGAATATCTTTATTTCTACTCTGCTTAATAGCCTTGCTGTCACCATCTACTATCCACGTCTTCAAATCTAATCTATATGCTATATAATGCATTCCATGAATCGTATCCAAATTTGTAACGACGCAGACGATTGACCATATTGCTTTACCATCTATCATGGTTAATAGTAAGTTGTGTGAGATTTTCATTTCTTCAATCTCTGTCTGTACCTTATTATCCTTCTCTGCCTTTTTTTTTTTTTTTTTTTTTTCGGATGGGAAATCATCAAATGACTTCTTCCGCTCTGGGCGGAGCGGAAGGGAGTGTCAGACTTGACTGACTAAAACCCATCCATGTTCCTTCTTAGCCCTTTGCGTTCCAGGGGCACGGTATCTCTTTCGAACAACCCGCAGCCCTGGCAGGCATCGGCCCTCTCGGACCCCTTCCGATTTGCTGACATCTCCTTGAGGCGCGCGTGGAACACGAACGCGCCGTCGGCACGGTCTGTCGTCATAAGACGGACGGACGGTGAGCTAGCCCATTACTCACCGTCCACAGGCCCGCGCCTACGGTGGCCGGGGGCCACTGGTTGCCCCCCGACGCCCGGGGCGTCTCCCGCGGCGGCTGGGACGTGAGGTTCTCTCCCTCTCACGTTCCGCCACCTCCTTCGCTAGCATGACTGCTTCGCAGAAGGAGGCGACGGCTTCCCATTCCCTCTCGCTCCGGACCATGGATTGAACCAGGGCCGGACGCGAGAGGTCGCCGCCGCCAATCGCCGCTACGAGGACACGGCGGTGCTCAGCCCAAGCGGGGCATAGCTCCACAGTGTGCTCCACCGTGTCCTCCGGCCGATCCTCGCAGTGGTGACACCCGGGCGTTTCCTCCCGCCTGATTCGGTGCAGGAACCTTCCGAAACAACCGTGTCCGGTGAGGACCTGCGTCAGGCGGAAGGTGAGGGCGCCGTGGCGCCTCTCTAGCCACTCCTCAAAGAGGGGACTTATCGCCACTATTGTGGCGTGCCCTACACGGGGTTGCGACAGTCGCTCTCTCCATGTCGCCATGAGATCGCGCCGGAGGTCTGTCCGCTGAGCGACAATTTGCCGCGGCAGCGGAGTTTCCCCCCGGCGTAGTGCCTCCGCGCGCCATTCGTGCAGGCACGCGAGGACTATCGCCTCCAGATCCCATGGCGGCAATCCGGCCAAGAGGCTCGCCGCCTCGCCGGAGATCGTGCGGTACCCCCGGATCAGCCTTACGGCTACCACCTTCTGGGGCGCGTTCAGGTAATGGGCGGCTCGCCGCCTCAAAGAACGTGCCCACACCGGGGCCCCGTAAAGGGCCATGGACCGCACGACCCCCGCGTAGAGCCTCCGGCAGGAGGCGTTTGGGCCCCCCAGGTTGGGCAAGAGCCGCTTGAACGCAGCCCCTGCCCGTTCCAGTTTGGGGGCCAAACGTCGGAAGTGCTCCACGAAGTTCCACCGGCTGTCGAGGACAAGCCCTAGGTACTTCAGCGTCGACTCGACGCCGATGGGAACCCCTCCTGCCGTCAGTATGGATCCCGACGGTGGCGCATTCCGAGGCCCATGAAAGCACATGGCCTCGGACTTGTGCAATGCCACCTCGAGACCCAGTTGCCGGATTCTCTCCACGACTATCGCAACCCCGCGTGTCATAAGTTCGGCCGCCGCCTCGTGCGACCTCCCTTGTGCCAGCACCAGCGTGTCGTCAGCGTAGCAGACTACACTGACACCGCTAGGGAGGTCGGCGCGCAGCACCCAGTCGTAGCCGATGTTCCACAAGGGCGGCCCCAGAACCGATCCCTGTGGGACACCGCACGACACCTCTCGCCGATTCCATTCTCCGGTGCGACCGGGGTAGATGACGGCCCTGTCCGTCAGGTAGTCCCCGACCACACGACGAAGGTAGGTCGGCACCCGGTGATACCGGAGTGCCTCCCTAATGCAGCTCCAGGGCATGGTGTTGAAGGCGTTGGCGATGTCAAGAGACACCGCCAAGACAACCCCACCCCTGGACACCGCATCCCCCGTCGTGAGAGCCCTCACGCGCATGATGGCGTCCACCGTCGAGCGCCCTCTGCGGAAACCAAACTGGTGTTCCGCCAGATCCGGCCCCATCCTCACAAGGTGCCCGGCGAGGCGGTTAGCAATGACTCTTTCGAAGAGCTTCTCTTCTTCCTTCTCTGCCTTGATTGCATTTTTCTCCTGTAGAATACCTACTACATTTGTTCTCTATTAGAAATTCGAAAAAGAGTGGACGGCACCAATGAGCAGAGCTAGGAGGATCATTTTCCCAAACAAGTCGATCACCAGAAACCTATTTGATAGGTATCAAACTACCTATAAAAATACTAGAATCATCATAAACAGTCTCTCCTGTGGTATCTAAATCATTTTTTTTTGCTTATAATTAGCTCGATTAGAAGCACCGTGAAATTACTAATCAGTGTCATTTCACAATAATGTCTAATAGAGCTTTTTTATGACGGGAAATCATCAAATGACTTCTCCCGCTCTGGGCGGAGCGGAAGGGAGTGTCAGACTTGACTGACAAAACCCATCCATGTTCCTTCTTAGCCCTTTGTGTTCCAGGGCCACGGTATCTCTTTCGAACAACCCGCAACCCTGGCAGGCATCGGCCCTCTCGGACCCCTTCCGATTTGCTGACATCTCCTTGAGGCGCGCGTGGAACACGAACGCGTCGTTGGCACGGCCTGTCGTCATAAGACAGACGGACGGTGAGCTAGCCCATTACTCACCGTCCACAGGCCCGCATGTCTAATAGAGCTTGAAATTCTATTTTAGCTGATGTGTCTGCTACTGTTGTTTATCAATTTATTAGGTACACCAACGAAACGGTAAGCAATACATACTATGAATAACAGGAAACAATAAAATAAAATAAAAACGCTGGTATGTATGCCTATTATAGGTATACGCAGCATTCATCCTACTGACAAAAACCAAATTCTGGAAAATTATAGTAAATCATACAATTGGAATTGTGTTAAATTGAAATGATTATTTAAATTACATGATTCAACAAACATAAATGATTTGGAGATAACCTTTTAAGCAAGGAGATGCTTGTGTTGGGTATCTCCGCTCTTCCACTTAACATTGAACAGGGTATGCAATTGAAAAACAATTTATAAGAAAAGAATATATAACAAAAAGAAAAATAAAGGCGTAAAGGAGCGATAAGTTAATTTAGGTTTCAGTTTAAGTTTAGGTTAGCCCTACGAAAATGGGGATGACCGTTAAAAGCTAATTGTAGATGGCACGACTATAGCTGGTTCTCAATCTGACCAATGAGGTCGAGCTAATTTGAAATATAAAATGACATTACCGGATTTTCAACCAATGACGATGCATGGAACCAGCTATGCTAGCGGCATTAGTTCCGCAGTTTCCATCCCAATTTGTTGGGGTCGGAAGAAGCATGGCGTAGCTTCCTCCACTAACGATAGCCATATGCTAATAGCTAGATTTTGCATGCGATGATACCAACGCCTCAATGTCGTCGTAGGTTTTATTTTTAAGCCAATCAGTCCCAGCTAGTTAGCTGAGAAACTCTGAGAGTTTCTGAGGATGGATGTGTAGCTCTTTGTATCATCATTTCAGCCGAAAGAAGTCCACTGCTGGACATAGGCCTCCTCCAACGCCACATTGACATAAGGGGGGTTTTGCCATAATCGCCACGCTTGGCAGGCGGGTTGGCGATCGCAGTACGGTTGTTACAAATGCACAGAGAACGCTGCTGCCCATTCTCTGGCAAGTCCCTTAGTCGCCTCTTACGACACCCACGGGAAGATATGGGATGGTGCTATTCTTTACGTCCGACACCATACAGAGCCCTTTGTATAAGAGGTTGTATAGGTGGGAAGATTGCCTTGCATACTGCCTCTTTGCAAAAACAGATAGACAGACGGAGCGACTAAGTAGCTTCTTCTGCCACTCTTACTCGGCTTTTTGGTATCGTACGGAAGGGATTTGTGTTTTCTAAGGATGAGATGGAGAAGGTAAAGTTTCTTTACAGACAGAAGGTCAGAGGATAGGTAAAGGCTTATAAAATGTGATTATAAAATTCCTTGAATTGTGTTTCTGTAAACTAAGTTTCATTCAAGTAAATAGTAGTTGAAACAAAAATATTCGGAATAGAAATACAGGGACCAAATATTATATGAAATAATTTCTGGGAAACGAAATTCTAAGAAATTCCTGCCTGCGAATGCGAAACAAGGGGACACCATAGTCATGGCTTATATTGAGTCATTGGAGCAGGCAGAGGTGGACACAATAACTAGTTTTACGAACACTGCACTCCCATAATTTGGGTGTGCTGACAGAGGTCTGAGATACTTTGTGCCTTTTCTTTCGAGAATCCTTCTTTATGGAATGAAAATAATACACAGTGCTGGTAAACTTATATTTCGGGGGTAGGGTCGTAGGTTGGCTCATAAGAACTGTTTGGGATGGGTCTTAGGAAAGACCATTTCGTGCCATCGCGGAATCGTGGTGAAAGGATTAGTCACCTAGACTCTGCGTTACCGAGTGCTAGGTATGAAGGGCACGCCGGACATTTGAGGATTTGGGTATTGATTTTTAACGTCACTCGGGGAGGCTCCTTTCATGCAGCCCCGTTTTTCATTAACATACTATGAAAAACAAATTTGCAACAAGTTTTGCTGTTGAGTGTTAATTGACACATGAAGGAGCGTTATATTGTTACAATATTGTTTGTGCTACGCAACTCCTAGTGCGCGAGTTCGACTCACACTTGGGCCGTTTTTAGGGTTCCGTACCCAAAGGGTCAAACGGGACCCTATTACTGAGACTTCGATGTCCGTCCGTCCGTCCGTCTGTCACCAGGCTGTATCTCATGAACCGTGATAGTTAGCCGTTAGTTAGTTAACTGTATTTCTGTTGATGCTATAACAACAAATACTAAAACCTGCTTGTCGCAGTCACGACGTGCTAGCAGTAAACATTTTTGTTCCGTCCCATTTGTACTTTTATTTTTGTTTCTTGCATCTACCTATGTTCTTTGTTTTATTTTTGTTAATTTTGTATGCACGTCATGTCCCTGCGACAAATAAATATTTTTTCTTTCTTTCTTTCTTTCTAAAAACAGAATATAATAAATTATTATTATTATTATTTGGCAGTGTGTATATTTTGTTCCACAGTATATTTATACCAGACAAGCTCTAGAAGTGAAGACTTGTAATTGGCTGTCAGATTATCATACTGTTATTTATCACTATTGTATTTAGCTGTAAGTCTTCCAAAGTTCTTAAATAAATAAATAAATAAATAAATAAATAAATAAATATTTAAGGGGGGCTCCCATACAAAAAAGTGATTTTTTTGCTCGTTTTTATAAATAATGGTACGGAACCCTTCGTGCGCGAGTCCGACTCGCACTTGGCCGGTTTTTATTAAACTAAATAGCGCTCGGCGGTCGGGTTTGTATATGGGAGCTACATCTGCCAACAAACTGTTTTACAGTTTGGCAGAAGTAAAATATTTTGTAGTACGGATGTAACAACGAATAAAAGCTTTTGAATATTTTTTTTTTTCATTTTTCACGGACAGATTCAGCTTCTGCCCGGGACTTTGTCGAAGAACTGTATCGATGGCACTCGCCTGCCGGTTATACCTAAAGGTTCCACTTGAAGAACGAAACCCTAAAACACTCGTTTCTAAAAACATGTAGTTAAGTTGCCTCCAAAAAAATTGTCCCCAGTGACGTCACCGCCGAAGATCGTAAAGCAGCCGACACAAGAGGAGATCCTGTTCCAAGTGGCGCAGCCCGGCGAGGTGGACAAGCCGTTCATCATCGAGTGCGAGGCTGAAGGCGAACCGGCTCCTAAGTACGTCACCTTGTTTTAATAAAAGTAACTGCTATGCCCACCCCACACCAAGGACGGCAGCGGGTAGAGGCATTTTATCTTTACCCAAAGTGTATTAGTTGTAACAAGATACAAATTTCGTGGCGTCGGTTTTTCAAAAAAAGGAACTGGATCTATCTGGATCTTCCAAGTTATAAATTCATAGCACGGCCCAAAAAACGAACGTACAGCCAAACAGTTTGTTAACTTAGTACGCATGCTTACAAAGATTTATTGTTAGTTAATTTGGAATAAGATTTTTAATTAAAAAAATCACCCTTCCGTCCCCCCACCCATCCTAAAGGTTGATTATGGCAAAATCCCTTCTTATTATCTCATTACGTTGTTACTTTAACTACTGTCCAAAATGTAAGTATACCACAACCAAGTACCTACACTACCTACCCCTTATTGCCCTGTAGAATCGATGATCGTTATACATGCCAACTGAAACATGAGAGTACCTACCATGCCTCGATCCCTGTGATAATTTTAGTGAACTTTTTGTTATTTACGCATTACGATATTCCATTTTTAAACACCTCATTTTATCCAAACAGATACAGATGGATCAGAAACGGTAAACCGTTTCAGTACACTAGTAACAACCGTATTACCCAGGAGTCTGGGCGCGGTACACTCGTGGTCAATCAGCCGCGAGACGACGACCTCGGACAGTACCAGTGCTTCGCCTACAACAAGTGGGGTACTGCCGCAACCAACAGCGTCTTCGTACGGCGCGCTGAACTCAACTCTTTCAAGGAGACAGTGGACAGCCAACAAATTGTCAAGGCAGAGGAAGGGAAACCTTTCAAACTCAGTTGCGAACCACCCGACGGTCACCCCAAACCCAAAGTCTACTGGATGTTGCAAGGCGACCAGGGACAGCTCAAGCCAATCAACAACTCACGCATGACTTTAGACCCTGAAGGAAACCTTTGGTTCTCGAACGTAACTCGTAACGACGCGAGTGACTTCGCTTACATTTGCACAGCTAAGTCCATCTTCAGGAATGAGTACAAGTTTGCCAACAAGATATATTTGGAAGTGACGCAGACGGGTATTGCGTCTACCTTGAACAGGCATGAGCCGGTGCATCAATACACTACAAGGACGGTTAAGAAAGCTCTAAAAGGGAAAACTGTGGAACTCTACTGTATTTATGGTGGAACGTGAGTATAAGTACCTATAAGCAGAAACTTTGATTCAACTTTGATTTTCGCCCCGCCTCTGTAGGTTAGGTTTTCTGTTGACAGTTCATAGATAAATAATCGGTGTGCCAAAAAACACCCATTATTTTTTTTGAAAATTTTAGTATCCTTCGGTACTGCCTGGGATAAGTTAAGCTTCTTTTGACAGCCTCTAGCTTTGACAATTACAGAGACTTGGGGGCCCCTTGGATCATGTGGCCCTGGGCAAATGCCCAGTGTGCCCAGTGGAAAGGATGGCCCTGACTGAGGTTTTTCTTAGTGCCTTGAGCACGTGTAAACTACCCCACAGCTAACAGTACCATTTTCACCAGGCCTTTACCTCAAGTTATTTGGAAAAAGAACGGAAAAAGCATCCTGGAGTTCCAACACATCATTCAGAAAAATTATGGGAAGTCTTTGATCATCGAAGACCCGAAGTACGGAGACCAGGGCAATTACACCTGTGAAATCAGCAACGGTGTCGGTACTAATCAATCTTATTCCATACAGCTCATTATTGAAGGTGAGTTTTTTGTCTTCCATTCCATCCCACTAGAGAAGATACAACCTGAGTGCAATAAATGGCCAAAAGACGTCGTAACATTTTTTTTTAAGTTGGTATGCTTAGGAGAATAAACAAACAAAAAGATTTGGTGCCCGTATTTGGTCACGTACCCATTGCCGAGACATTTAGAGGCAAAAGTTACTAATCCTGAGGCGAACGCATCTAATTGAGGCATGGCGAAATTGTCTGAGCTGAATTCATAATTTATTGTCCCCTTAGCCGCGCCATTCTTCACGGTGGAACCAGAGGCCCAAAATTTCGCGGAAGGGGAGTCAGCTGAGATCAAGTGTGAAGCCGGCGGTACCCCCGTGCCAAAGATCACCTGGATCCACAACGGCAAGCCCATCGAACAGGCTGAGCCCAACCCTAGGAGACAAGTGTCTGCCAACACCATTACCATAACCCATCTGGTGAAGAACGATACTGGAAACTACGGTTGTAACGCTACCAACTCCTTCGGATACGTATATAAGGATGTCTACATCAATGTTCCTGGTGAGTGTTTTGTGGTTTCTGCTTAGTATTACAAGAACATAACTTGATTAACTTACCTTAAGTATTGTGAGAAGTGTATCATGTTCTATTTGCGTCTTCATTAGAGTCGGAGCCCCTGGACATTTTAATGTATGAAATAAAGGAGAATAGGCCTAAATATATTGTCGGTGGATATAAAAGGTTTCGCCAGTGTTTGAAATAGTGGGGGGGGGGGCAGAAGGATAAGGAAAAAAATATATTTTTAATTAAACATTTTTTTAGGTTTTACTATTTACGGATGCAGCTGAAATTCTTCCAAGAATGTTATAAAATCTCAAAATTGTTGGCCAGTCGGATTGGTTAGATTTAGAGTATAAATTCAAAATAAGGCTTACAAAAATACTGATTATGGCGTACTGGAATAATAAGCGAGCGTCAGACTGAGGGCGAACAAAAATATTGAAAACGTACATACGACTGTTGTGTTATTGTGATAAAAGTGGATGAGTATTAAAAAATGTTTCTTTGGGAAAGTTGTTTGTTATCATGAGCTTAGTACATCACGTGTTTAAGTACACACTATATATTTTATTCCAAGAGTGGTGATAGTTTTTAATTCGGACACTAGGAATTTTAGCCGTTGGAGCTGCAGCTGCACCTTATCGGGTTGGTTTTCGGAAGCGCGAGAACGATAGTTCCGTCAAATATTTAACGTGTAACGTTAAATGCGCAAAACCTCAGACACCCCAAATGATTTTTAGGGTTCTGTACCTGAAGGGTTAAACGGGACCCTATTACTGAAACTTCGCTGTCCGTCCGTCCGTCTGTCACCAGGCTGTATCTCATGAACCGTGATAGTTAGCCAGTTGAAATTTCTACAGATTATGCATTTCTGTTGACGCTCTATCAACAAATAATAAAAACAGAAAAAAAATATTTAAGGAGGGCCCATACAAAAAAGTGTTTTTTTTTTCGTTTTATAAATAATGGTACGGAACCCTTCGTGCGCGAGTCCGACTCGCACTTGGCCGGTTTTTAATTCAATTAAACCTAATTCTGAGAGAAAAAAAACGTAAAGGTTTTATGTGCTGTTTTAGTTTTAATGGAAATTCTGATTGTTTTTTTCTTACTTTCCTGCATATGAGAAAATTTAAATTGGACGACAAACATTTGTGTTTGTTAACCTATTTTGGCGGGTTTGCGCACGTTATGGCTTGACCTATGAACAAATAGACAGGGCAACATTTTTAATGAAGATTTTTTGAAAAAATGTGACATAAGTACATATGTTAAAAAGCGGTTATTCTGATCAAACTATTTTCAGGTTTTGCGCATTTAACGTTACACGTTGTATAAATCCTTCAAACCTGAGGGTCTACTGCGTACTCTAAGCACGAAATCCGTAGATTCGGCTGAAGTTACGGTCATTTCCTACTCCGTATCGCTTACGGACATAAGATTCGTTTGACGCCAGAACTAAAAATGAATGACAACATGATTGAACAGTTGTCCTTACTCCCGATGTGTTTTCAAAACTCATGAATCCGAAAATATTAAGGAGTAGGGTTCATTTCGAAGTATAAAACTAGTTACGGACGGACCCGTATTTTCGTTGACCGTACAGAGAGTAGACCCCCAGATGTTCGCGTTCGTTGAGCTAGCGTATCCACTTAATGATTTTTTACACTCTTGCTAGCTATTTGAGGTTGGTGCAAATCTGCAGATTCTCCTTCAATTGTGGTTATGACACAGTTAAAAAGACAAAAACATTTAATATATTATGTTGTTCCAGATACCACAGGAAGTCATATCACCATTTGGACAATTTCATTAATATTTGGAGCGGCGCTGATCCTATTATTTATTTTTTCAATTCGGAAACGGTGTGGGTTTAAATACAGCATACGTCGATCACCAACCACTGCAGTAAGTATATTGCCACTCTCCAAATAAATAAAATTGATTAATCTGTTTGTAATATCAAAATGAATACATATTGTTTTTTACTGTTATGAAAGTATAAACGGTAAGCAGGGATTTATAACAATAAAAAAAATAAAAAATTACTCTCTGGCCGTCTGTTTGTTCTGTTTAATCTCCGAAACGACTGGACCGATTTAGAGATTTAGTAGATTTAGTACCTACGCTTCCAAATATTCAAGAACAACAACGCAAAATGCATAGATATCCGAATGAGTAAAAGTTGAAACGCGAAGTACCTACTAGTGGTGGCACATTACTATGTATAATACTTACTTTGTTTAAAATTTTATTTTTCAGCCAAGTCTACCTTTATAGAACGAAACCAACTACACCATAACGAGGTAATAGATAGTCCTTATGAAAAAAAAAATAAAAAAGCGATGAAATCTATACTAACGAAGAAATTATTTGATGTGTAGTTTATAAGTTAATCAAAACGCTTTTTTTGCGGTGTCACTGTGTTAAAGTTGTCAGCAGCCGCTGATACTCCGGCCTGACATCCAGCCGAGGTGTGGGTCGTTTGGTGCAGCTCGCGAACATAAACGTCATCATCCGACGATCTCTAGTCAACGTCAGCGTTCCAGCTGTATTTCTTGGCACGTTACGATGGCAAAGGACGGGATGTCTTTGTTTCCATGGAAGATGGATAGGCCTCAATGGGACGCAACACGTGTACCTACACTTGCATCCCATCTTCCTAGCTGATCGTGCTGTGCTGGCGCTACAGTGGCAGTTGCGGAAAACCTCAAGCGAAATAAATTTTAACCGTTACGGGGAACTGTATTTTGAAACCGTTTTGGTATGGAATGCTCGGACGAAATGCCCACAGCCTTTTTAAGGAAATAGCGAAATGGTTAGTTGTCGCTTCCCCTGACCCAAGGGCCAGAGGCTAAGCAGTGCCATGCAACGTGGCATGGGCATGGCAATGCCCAATTTGGTCTCTTGACCACATTGTGACGCAGGCTTGACAGCTTTGAGGAGGAATGCTTTGACGCTGTATTTAAATTAGTGGTTGGTTTAGGTTATGTATTTACTTTCATATATTAATGTATTAGTTAGGTATTGTAATGAATACGTTCTTAACTTTTAAAAGTTCTAAATAAAATAAATTAGGTACCTAACATAAAACTTAATTACTACTTACTATGTTACTATACTCGCGCCACGCCACGAGAAGATAAAAAAATTATAAACACATTGAAGAGAGAGAAACACACCTTTGGATCAAAGATAACCTTATCCGAGAAAATAAAACAAACTGAAACGCATTCGAAATTAAATGACGGCCCAGATGTTTACGTTCCAGTAAGTTAAAAGCGTTCCAGTACTAGCGATATGAAGCGAGCTTTATATCGCAAACATATAACCCGACCAAGTGAAATTGCCCGTAAGTTTCGTACTACACGTATAGTACTTTGAGTTGATTCAATTTGGGATTATTTGTTTTTAATTGAATTGTCGCTACGTAACTTAGAAGAAGTTCTTTGTTTACAAAATTTATATCTTCTCGTGGCGGGGAGTATACTAGTCCGGGGCTTTTAGATTTGAACCCTGCATTAAATATAAACAGCGTTTTTTTCTTGAATCGGGTACTTGACCTTAGCTCTTCAAATAATAAAAAAAAAAAATATTTTCCGAGACCGGATCAAGCTGAAAAAGACGAAAACGCGTTTTTGTGAATAAAAACATGGGAAAAAAAGTTAACAGGACAAATTTAGTTACTTTAGGTAAAGAATTGGTGACAGTAATATATTTTTTCAGAATTAAACATTTTCGTCCACGGAAATTACGGTAAAAAAACATTTACGAAATTTTTGGATTGTACTTAAGGCAAAAATATAAACAGCGGTTTTTTTACATAAAATAACTTAAATTAATATATTACACCGCCAATAAACAAAATTAAACATATTGTACCTACTACCGGAAGTTATTATTACCAGTTTTTTTACAATAGCGGTTGAGGCAAAAAGGTAACAGGGTTTAATTTAGTATATAAGAAAGGCTATAGGCTATAGCCTATAGCCTTTCTCGATAAATGGGCTATAAACCACTGAAAGAATTTTTCAAATCGGACCATCATCGGATCATCGGACATCGTTTCTTGAGATTAGCTCGTTCAGGCAAGCAAACAAACTCAAACCAGTCAAAACAGTCTTCAGCTTTATAATATTGGTATAGATTAAATTAAACATCTCAATACAATTAGAATTAAAGGATTGTTTACAAGGGCGTCGCCAGTTTTTGAGTTCGAGGGAAGGATGAAGAAAAAAAAAAGTTTTATTTACTATTTACGGATGCAGCGGAAGTTCTTCTAAGAATCTAAAATGCAATAGCCACCTCAAAAATGTTAGCACCTCGGTTTGGTTACATTTTCGATTTAGAAGTTACCATGTAAGTAATTTTGTCGAGTTATTTTAAAAGTCTATGAACAAAGAAAGTGTAAGCTCTTCACTCCAGAAATGTTAGTTTTTCTTTTAGTTTTCTGGTTGTCTGGAGTTTTTATTCAGAAGTAGATGTTACTTATTTGAATGAAGGAGACAATAACTAAGGCTCCAAGAGCGAGCGAAGCGAGATCAAATATTTTAACACCCTACCATTTACATGTTAGAATTGTTTTAACCCTTCATACAGGAGTTACTTGGTTGATTTACAGACCAAGTCAAAATTGAAGAGAAAATAGACTGCAAGAGTGAGCGGAGCGAGCACGAGAAATTGTTATGTAAGAAAGGGTGTCTTGGACAGGTTAGAAGCATGAATTCGTTAAAAAAAAAGTGTAATATTTTATACTAGCGACGCCCATGATCGTTTATATTTTGTAAGTAGGTGCATACTCACTAGGCATGTGCCTAGTTTGCCTTAGCGACAATAGGTACCCCCTAAGGGTAAAAACACACCTGCCAGCATCGAACATTAATGCAAAATTTTACAATATAAGTAATATTGTAAAATTTTGCATGTCATCTATATTTGACTATGTATTAGGAACGTCAACTAAGTTTAAGACCAATATGTACCAATACTTATTGCAAATAAATGATTATAATAAAATTATGAACCGCATTTTATCTATTGGTGTTTAAAGTAGATGCGACGCATCGATTCTCCTTTCCGCATGGATTCAGCTTTCGCATGTATTCAAAATGCGGAAGCGGTTACCCAAGCCGCCAGACAGTTTTCGCCTTCTTCTTCTTCTTTTCGCCAGATAGTCCCTTCCCACTGCCAAACATACTTGAAAATCTGAAAGTGCGAGAGAAGGTTAAGGGATACAAGCGTCATCAAAATTGTCTGGCGGCTTGTGAAATCGCTTCAAATAGTTGCCCAAGTATAAGAACTAAGTACAAAATTCCGATTAAATAGAATGAAGAGAGATCACTTACAATTTAAAACATTACTTTTTAAAGTTGCCTGGCGGTAGTTTTCCACCACACAAAGTGTCTGGCAGTGGAGGAGGTGAATCATCACAAACCTTTATATAACTAATATAAAAAAAACCACGGTTTATATTATGACGTAACGACAATTTTCTGATATTTGCGAATCAATTTTATGTCACTTCACTCATGAATGTGGTTTACCTTGTGGAAAAGTATCAGTTACTATTTCAAAAGAAATCTTAAGGTGTTATCACACCGATCGATCGACAATCGATGCCATCGATCGGCGTACCATTTTTATTTACATTATTCTCCACCACTCTAGGAACTCAGTAAAAAAGTCCTACAAAGATCCGAACGCTATAAAGGTGTATTCCCGTTGTCCCCACTGGTGGGGACAGCGAGAATCAAATAAAATAATTTTAAAAAACCAAACAGCCAAGTACAGCGCAATTTTATACAAAAAATGACTCCTATTTCTGCACACAAAATCGTCCTTTATTTTTTTATGTATCTATATTTTTTTTACTCTGCTTCGTTTTGCGAGATTGTCGTGTATTTTGAACGTGCTAAGGGATGATCCCTTAGCACGTTCAAAATACACAACAAACTAGGATTTTTATGGATACATTGTAGTTATTCAATGATGAATTCAGGCCCCCTATTCACAAACGCTCGGATTCGATTTCGATTCGACAAGTAGTATGTCTATCTTGTTTTGGCATTACGAAAGCGAGCGAGATAGACATACGAAAGATAGACTTTCAAAAACCCCGTCGAAACCGAGCGTTTGTGAATACGGGGACAGGAGAGCGTTCAGTTGCGTTGCGGGCGGGCACCGCGCGGTTAGCACGTCACAACAGAGCATGCGCGAGCTTGCTATGGATCGTTTCGTTACTGAATTATTTGTAGATGAAATGGAGAATAAATGGGATCTTCAGTGTGAGGAATATTCAAATAAAATTGCCAAGAACCGTGCTTGGCAGGAGTTGGTGCAGATATCTCGCATGTCTGAACGAGCACTAAGGTCGTCAAAATCAAAATCAAAATATTTTATTTTACATAGGCCTACATGGGCACTTATAAAACTTCGACAAAAGGTGCACGGTTCGGGTTGGTCGTTTCCTATGGAGAAGAACCGGTAAGGAACTCCATGGTTACTCTTTTAAAATCATTTGGTTTTACAATATTTGAATGTTACAGCGGCAGTACTTAAGTATGGGAGGACAGCGTAGGCCCGACTAAGTCGTTGCTTACTACAAAAGGTAGAAAAAGACAAAAAAGAGTTGTCACTACAGAGAACTGATAACAAAACAGATAGGTTAGTCTGAATGTTTAATATTTTATTTTATGTTCCTTTTTAGGGTTCCGTAGTCGAATGGCAAAAAACGGAACCCTTATAGATTCGTCATGTCTGTCTGTCTGTCTGTCCGTCCGTGTGTCACAGCCACTTTTTTCCGAAACTATAAGAACTATACTGTTGAAACTTGGTAAGTAGATGTACTCTGTGAACCGCATTAAGATTTCCACACAATGAATGATGTCAATGCACAATTTTACGTCAAGTGAAAATATTTATTTATGTACACACAAAACACTTAACAGGACAATACATTAAGTAAGATACAAGAGCAAAAAGGTACTGCTTATTTCAAAAGATAATTCTTCCAGCAGACCTACGAATGGAAAGTTGAATTAGAAATGTAGACACAGTGTGTAGAAAAGATAAAACAGGAAAAAAAAATATGTCGCACGAAGAAATAATATTCCTCCGTCGCAAGCGCATGTCAATTAAATATTAAAATCACGTAATGGTCAAGTAGTGTCCCACTAGAGTTTATTTCACGGAATATTCCATCTTTAATATTCTATTCTGTTAACAAAACTCGAAAGCCTGGGTATCCGGGGTTTTCAATTAAAACACTTTAAGAATTACCTAACCGACAGAACACAATGTGTTAAAATCGGTAACATAACTAGTAAAGAAGTCCCAGTGACTTTTGGAGTTCCACAGGGCAGTATTCTTGGACCGACCCTGGGTCTATATAAATGATGTATGTCAGTTAGTATTTCCAGATTCGAAAATTGTTGCGTTTGCTGATGATACGGCTTTACTTTTCAGTGGTACCTCCTGGCATGAAGTCTTTGTCAAAACTCAGATAGGCATGAATACACCTGGCATGAATAGACCTGTTGGTTAAATAAGAATTTACCTACATTAAATGTAGAAAAAACAATGAAATTTACTTACATTAAATGTACAAAAACTTTATGACGTTTTCCATACAAACTAATGACAAACCGGATCCCTTTTTGAGTATTGTCTCCCATTCATGCCCAAATGCAAATGACACAATTTAACCGTTAATTTAACTTTAAGAAGTTAAAGTTGAGTTCCCTCTTGAGGAGACGATCGTGGCTGCAGGATGAAGTAATGTCTGGCATAAAATTGTAATGTCACCAATAAATCCTACCAAACAAACTAACACGGCAAGTTAAATAAAAGCTAATAAGAAGTTCACGTCTTTTGATCGGTCGAACAATTATAATAATATGTTCTAAACCGCGATATATACCACATAATCCGACTTCTTAATCGAACCAAAAGGCAAAAATGTTCGGCGTTGCCCGATCGATCGGACCAAGTGTTCTAAAATAATGATAGAACTCGTGGTCCGACTACTTAATCGGACCAAGAGGAAAACAAAGTTCGCGTGGTCCGATCGATCGGTCCAAGGGTTCTAAAATAACGATAGACCGCGTGGTCCGACTCCTTAATCGGACCAAGAGGAAAAAAAAGTTCGCGTGGTCCGATTGATCGGACATAGCAGTCGGACCAAGTGTTCACAGGGTACGTGTGGGGTATCTATGGATAGGTCGTCAAAAATGATACCGAGGTTTCTAATTTCATTTTTTTCTAAACTTAAAAGTTTGCGCTAGAGCCACTTCCAAAGTGCTAAAATGTGTGTCCCCCCCTCTAATTTCTAAAGAGGAGGAAAATTCTGAAAATATTTAGGATTGTAGAACTTAAAAAAAACTATCAACGAAAATTTGTTTTAAAAAGATATGATGTTTAGTTTTCGAGATATGAGACTTTTTCATCAAACTGCAGCAGTAACTTTGTTTTTCATTAACGAGTAAGACTCGCACTTGGCTGGTTTTTTTTTTTATTTTATGACCTTTCTACTATCAGAGTCTGTAGTCCGGTCGTATTGCATCACCGAACTGTCGAGACGAAAAGTCCGGGACCGGACTTAACAACCGAACTACTGAGAACGTCGTCCAATTTTGGTGGACAGCCTCTCACTCCAACATTGAAATTCTTCAAAGATTTCAGAACAAAATGCTGAGAATGGTAACCAACGCTCCGTGGTACGTGACAAGCGAACAGTTGAATCACGAACTACAAATTACCACAGTCAAAAAAGAAATTCTACCGACATAGGAGGAGCTACAAGAAAAGAATCACGAACCACCCAAACCGCTTGGCGAAAGCCTTGATGAAGGAAACTCACACAACCCACAGACTGAAACGGAAAATGCCCCAGGACATACTTTAATGACAGTAAAGATAAGTAGGATTTGACTCAACTTGTCCCAGCAGCGGTGACAGAATGTAGGCCTCTCGTCGCTAAATGTCACATAAGCAAAATGTCCCTCTGTCGCTATATGTCACGTTCGCCAAATGACACATTCGCTAAAGGTCAAGTTCGCCAAATGACACATTCGCTAAATGTCACGTGCGCCAAATGACACGTTTGCCAAATGACACGTTCGCAAAATGTCACGCGACGTTAGGCGACGAGTGCATTTAGGACCAAAATGTTGAATTTCCCAGAATATTGAAAAGTTAGTCTAAAGACTAAAGTCGGAACCCATATGAACTTCACATGGATCTCATACAGACCTCACATGGACTTCACACAGACTTTACACCCACCCCACACGGACCTCACTTGAACCCCAAAGCGCACTTGGCCACACAGTGCTCGCCTACTGGCTTCACTTACCGTGTGATGTCCATGTGAGGTCTTTATGAGAAATAGAGTTCATGAAATATCCTTAAATTCAAACTATTCACAATCACAAAGTTTAATCACTATCGGTCAGTTCCCGCTTCGTTGAAAGACGGGGAAGCTGGTCCTCATCCTGAAGCCTGGCGCCCTGCGGACTCTCCGACCGCATACCGGCATTATGTTGCTCGACGAGGTGGGCAAGCTCTTTGAAAGAATCTTTGCCAACCGCCTCGCCGAGAAATGTCGTGTGGTATTCCACAGGGATCGGGGGCCACCCCCTGACGACATGCTGGTGCTGACATAAGGGACTCGCGGGGTTGCGATAGGCGTGGAGAGAATCCGGCAACTGGGTCTCGAGGTGGCATTGCACAAGTCCGAGGCCATGTGTTTTTATGGAGCTCGAAATGCGCCACCGTCGGTATCCATACTGACGGTAGGAGGGGTTCCCATCGTGCTCGACAGCCGGTGGAACTTCGTGGAACACTTTGACGTTTGGCCCCCAAACTGGAACGGGCAGGGGCTGCGTTCAAGTGGCTCTTGCCCAACGGGGGGGGGGTCCAAACGCCCCCTGCCGGAGGCTCTACGCGGGGGTCGTGCGGTCCATGGCCCTTTACGGGGCCCCGGTGTGGACGCGTTCATTGAGGCGGCGAACCGCCCACTACCTGAACGCGCCCAGGAAGGTGGTAGCCGTAAGGCTGGTCCGGGGGTACCGCACGATCTCCGGCGAGGTGGTGAGCCTCTTTGCCAGATTGCCGCCATGGGATCTGGAGGCGATAGTCCTCGTGTGCCTGCACGACTGACGAATGGCGCGTAGAAGCACTACGCCGGGGGGAAACTCCGCTGCCGCGGCAAATCGTCGTTCAGCGGACAGCCCTCCGGCGCGATCTCATGGCGACAAATAAATAAATACTTTAAATCAAAGCATGTTTGTTAATCACGCAAAAACGGTTGAATAGTTTTGAGTGCGTCACATTAAGTTGTGACTTTAGGCGAGTGTGACATTGTGCGAGTGTAATTTTCTAACGGGACATTTCGCTTGTGTGACATTTAGCGACGAGAGGAATGTAGGTACTGCACAAAGTTAATACAAAAACATTTAAAACGCATTTATTTACAAAATTGAACATTACATCGACCTCAAGTAGTTTTACGGAACTTCTTGCACAAAAAATTACAAAGTTTAGCTATAAATGATTTTTCAGTTTCGCGCTCCTGGGAAAAGTCTTCATTGAGATATATATTCTTCTTCGCGTAGGAAACTTTTACTGGTATTTCTCTATCAGGCACGTTAAAATCATGGTCTTGCTCAACATACTTTTCTAACTCCATCTTCTTGGCAGCCAGCCTCTCCATGTTCTCTGCAGACGCAACGTGTTTGCCGCGGTCTGGGGCTTTAATTGGCTCCTTTATATTAATTTCAGATAACAGGTTACGATCATTTATTTTAATTTGCACGCATGGATTCCCACTTAAAAGGTAAATGTTCAAGATTTCGTCTTTGCTAACAGTTTTGGCTTTTGGGGGATTTTCGTCTAAAGTGGAGTCCGTAAGATAATGATCATTCTTGTAAGCTTCGATTACAGAGTGTAAATTTTCGGCAGCTGAAGTATTTGTATCATCACTTGATTCGTCGTCAAAGTTGCTAACATTTGTTTCTTTGTCTTTGACATGATCTGACACTTTGCATGACAAAGATGCTAAATCAATGGATTTCCCACCAACAATGTCGATTGAAATGTCTCTGTCTTTGCATGACAAAGATGCACTATCATTGGTTTTCTTGCCCTCATTAGAAATTAAAGTTTCAGAAGACATTATATGCTGTATCATGTCTTTTATAAAGTCTTCCATGTCAGCAACAGCATCCTCTTTATTTTTTTCCAGAATCTCGTTAAACCTTCTTTTATAAAGCTCAAAGTCACGCATGCTCGCATAAAAGTTATCAAATATCTCTAGAACAGTCGTTTTGAAAAATTTTATATTTGACTCCAAACTACTTTTCGAGTTATCGTCATTAGTTTGAAGTTCTTGTGACATGTTTTTAAATATTTTGGACTCTAATTTATCGAGTTCAGAATTAGTTAAAGATCCTTTGTCCCGTATAAATGAAATATTGTCTAGATTTGAATCTTTTACAGGCACTTCATCGTGTTCATATTTCTTATAATACTCACCGAGGCCTTTCAGCTGAGTTGAGCTGTGTACTACATTGAAGTCGCGTTTTCGAGTATTATTCGTGTCCACGTATTCTTTAGTGGGGACCACATGTACTTCTGATTTGCAAAAGTTGTTAGCGTGTTCTGAATGTTTGGATGCTTGCACGCTGAGACACTGTCTCGGCTTTAGACTGTGGATTTGATCACCTGTGAATATAAAAGATAATTTAAGTCGTTATTAATCGGAGTTTTTAAAATAGTGTGTATTGTCTTCGGATCGTGATGTTCCGGGTTCGGATTCCAAGGCGGGCCAAAACTAAGTAAGATACAGATGTCCATAGATTGTTACACATCAATACAACATCATCAATAGTAGGAAAAATAATTACCCATGATTATTATGCTCCGAAAATGCGGTCATGAATTCAGTACACGAAGAGAAAATAATTTGTTCATAGTCCCATATACTTTTTTAGGATGAAACTTGAATTGTTGCCTGCACGACAAAAGTAAAAAAAGACTATAATTTTTTATATTTTTTTCAAAAAATTGCTCATGGTTTGATGGAACGTCAGATTTTTTTCAACCCTATTTATCATAGTTTGGCACTGACTCCTAAACTATTCTAATCCCTTTGACATAAGCGAAGAAAAAAAATGTTCCATATTCAAAATTCGCGGATTATTTATAAGTTTAGGAATGGTCCACTTCCTGGCCACTGGAGTGTTAAAATCATCTATATTACTATACTCTTTGGTTCTTTGATTTGCTGTCTTTTGCTTTCAGTATAATTATGGCGGTTTGTTATATGATAAATCACGAACCGAACTCATTTTTTGAATCTCGAGAAGAAGAAGTATATACAGATGAATAGAAAATCAGAAGACTGCCACGAGCCTTATTCATCTAGTCCACGTTCATACATCTGGTCATACAAACGCGGTGCTCGTTGCGAATAATACCTTAGGAATAAAACGATTATTTTATTTTCATACATATGATTTACATTTTTAAATATTTTTACAAAATATTGTAAAAATATAAAAAATAGTAGCCCGCCGCGCGCTGATATATCGGGAACTGCGCCCATGCCGGTGGTCAGGGCTCTTGAGAGAGGAGCCTCCTAACAATACGTGCTGTGTCCAGAAGTACTGATTCTGAATCAAGCCCTTGTTGATCCAGCTGCCAAGCGAAAGACTCCTCAGATGTTGGTCGAGGCTTTTGGCTATTAATCCATTGGCCGACACGACTTTCGGCACAATGACTGCTGTACTCACGTTCCACATGTCGACAACCTCACAAGCTATATTTGAATTGCTTATTATCTTTCTCTGCTTTCATGAGGTTCTTGTCATCATTCATTCATCATCATTTCAGCCCAAAAGACGTCCAATGCTGGACATAGGCCTCCCCAAGTGTCGCCACATTGACATTTTGGAGGGTTTTGCCATGCGGGACCGTTATATCAACAATCATAGTGCGACGCTCCAATCGATCTATCAACACAATGTCAGTCAGGCTTATTGGCAACAATAGTCCAGTCAGTGACTGAAAGTCGATTCCACTACAACGTGATGTTACCATTATTATAAACTGGGTCGGGCGGGCGCACCGCGCATACTTATAGTATAGCTCTTCTAATTCCACAAGATTGTATTTCAAAGGAAATTGCTGGGGATAATCATGGCTACGAGGTAAACGAAAAAGATTATTTATTACTAAAATAATAATTACTATAGCTTTTTGTCAAATTATATAATATATTCCAGTGGACCTGCCTAATATTTTAAAATGACGTTGTTTCTGAACGTTGAACAAAACTTCCATTGTCTATGATAGCTTTCCAGAAGAAAGAGAAGACGTATACTTGGCTTCCAAGAGCAAAAGAGATAACAATTAAAACGGTCATTGAGGTAAAAAAGAAACTTTGTCTATGCGTAGCCAGTCATTGAACCGTCAATTGCTGAACGAACGAACGACAGCGAATCTCAGAGGCCCCGCCTTTAAATCCGTAATTTTATTATTTCAGTTGGTTTTCGCGATGATAATATTATAAAAACGAGGATTTAGGTAATAACTTACAATAGTTCAAATGTATAAATGGAATCTATGCCGAGGCTTAATCGAGTTAGCAATATCGGAATGCAATTATTGATTTGCCGTGTACGGCAACAAATAGTGAGTTTGTGCGGGTTTTCTAGCGTTAGCCTGTTGTGAAACCGTGTAAGTTAAAGGGCTAAGAAAGTTGCGGTACTTTTTAAGTTTGCGTAACAAGTTTTTATGTCATAGGAGGTCTTCAATTTAGTGTATTTGATGTTGCTATTTTTAGTGGGTGTTGTCATTGTGGTCCAAGCTTTATTCGGATTAGGTCATCGAGTGCGGTGAACATGTGTGCCAGAGAAATGTGTTTTTATTAAGTTTTAAAGTGGTTTATTTGGTTTCTTGCTAGATACACGAGTACTACGAAGTAGGAGACCTGTAAAGATGGGTACAACAAGAATAGTGTGTTTCATCGCATTATTATCATGTGCGGCGGCGTTATGTGAGTATTATTTATGTTTTTATTAATGTTTATAACCCTATATCCCATAGTATCACTTGTTTATTGCTTTGCTAGCCATAGTTCATTCAACTTTTTCTCAGTTGCACAATCACCAGAGAAATAATTTTGTTATTAAATTGACTTGTTGATAATGTTAACTCTCTCTTGTAACTGTTATAATTATTACCTTCCTGCTTGCATCTAACTAGTGACAAAGTTTTGCATTATAATTTAGATTTTTATGCAATTCACTGTTGCTGAATAGTAAAAACCAAATTTTCAAATGCTTTTTTTCCTTTAAATAATCTGTTTCATATTTCTAATACGTTGGAAATCATGTGTGTTTGCACCCAAGCCATCAATTATTATCACACAAAAAATAACAAAAGCATTGATACTCCTAAAATCCTATGACATGGTGGTATTACTCACTGCATCATATCATATCTTAATTTAGAAGCCTACATGCCAGATTTGTAATTGACAACATTGTTTTGTCCTTGCTCACACCATGATCAAGATTTTGATGTCATAGATTGAATTTAACTCTGGGCTACCCACCTTCGCCTATATGTTCTAAAACTATTTTATCTGCCATTGTTTTGTAACAAAATCTTGAAGTTAAATGGTTGTTTTGTTTACAGCCTGAATAACATTTCACTTAACAAGGTACAATTACCCGTTATAATATTATTATCAAAATCATGTGTTGAAGTGGGATGAAAGAAAAAATACATTAATCAAATGAACTAAAAAAATGTATTCCTAAAAAAATCCGAGTTAGTATCAATCAACAGAGAAGGGTTGGTTCTGGACTGTCACTCAACGTAACCTTGGAGTTGCGCACTACTTACTGTAAATTCTGTGGTTTTAATGTATTTCCCAAAAGTCAAACAAGTCATCTTAGTGAACAGTAAGCTTCTTACTGTTGTTGTAAAAACATTGAAATAAAAACAAAAAATCTAAGTGATCTTCGTTCTTGATCTGTGGTTAGCGTGTCACTTGGTGCCAGTCTTTATGCTGCCCCTCGGCCTTATGCTATTTCTTTCAGGCAAGCTGGTTTCCTCACAATGTTTTACCCTTCACTGAAGCAAGATGACAATTACAGAAAGCATCAATAAATGATGAACTGATTGTTTGATTAGTTTTGAGTAGTAATTCAAAACCAACCAGAAAATGTAATAAGAACTCCTTTCAACTTTCCATACTCCATAGCCAATTTGAAGGTAGCACAATAACTATATTCATGTGTACTCTGTAGGTAGGACAGTGTAACACAAACTTTTATCATAAATTCATTACCCTTCAATAAATCAATGAAATCTATTTTTTTTTTAAACAAGTTTGTGTCACAATTTCCCTTCCAAAAAAGTTCATGTTTAAAAAAAAAAACAACTAACATTTCAGCCAAGTTCTGAACATATTCATCCTTTTAAGTCTAAGACTTAAAAGCATCCATATATGATATTATATTTATGAAGCATAAAACACAAAGAAGACATGTTATTGTATGCAAAACTTGACTTGGCCATTAGCATAATTTTTCATTTTGTATGTGTTGTTGCCATATTGTTCTCATAACTATTGGCAGCTGAAGCATCAGGCGACTATCAGAGATTGGCAGGTAGTGTGTAGGGCTCTGATTGGAGTAGCTACCAGTGCCAAGTAGATCATAATGCAATCTACATGCCTTTGCTGTACCAATTGATGAATACAATATTGTAACACTCTAAGTTTGGTTTTTAGAAAACATCATTACAAAACAATTTGAGTATTCATTTATTATTTTCTTGAATTAATATAGTTTAAATTTACAAAAGAAAATTGGAATAGTAAATCAGTGTCAAAAAAAAGGTAACAACATTTTCATGAATCATCATGAAAGGGTTGTTTCCTTTTTCCCAGTATTTCTCATAACATTGTAAATTATAATGCCACTAAATTCTTTATAAATCCACAAACAGTTTTTTGTGGGAGTAGAAAGAAGAGATCATTACATTTTTTCATTCTTCAAAATTTTTACTTTTCGATTGAAAATACTTAAAAAATCATTAACCTTGTCACATTATACATACATAAATGCAAAATATAGTCGTATGATATCATAAGGAGTTGACAGTAGGAGTAAACTGACACTGAAACACTGACCTAACCCAATACCTTGACATTTGAGAACAGCTGCGAAAGGTATTTACTGTTTTCAATGGTTAACTGTCTGACAATATGTAGTTATTACAGACATTAACTAAGAGAGATTGATAGAAAATGCCCAAGGCATCAATTCCACCATTGTATGGTTTTGCCATTGTTTGACTAAATAAAGAAACAATTATCTTGAACAATATAAGACATTCATTATAAAAAAAAGAAGATATTTTTTGGATAATTAGGTCAGGTTTAAGGTCATTAAAAAAATAGATATTCTAAAATTAGAGTTTACTAATTGTTTTGTTTACGCAATTAGATAGTCTGTCATGCAGTTTACATAATTCAAACTTATTTGAGTCGAAGCAATTCAAGAATTTACCTAGAACTGTATATTAAAAGATATCACCATAATTCTCCTGTCCTTATCACAATTCATGTGAAATCATCACGACATGTTGGCATCTCAATTGACACCCCATAAAAGAGTCAAAGTCTAACTTATCCAGAAAAGTCAAGGCAGTATCTTCTAAACTAATATTACAAAGAGGAAAGATATGATTTAACTCAAAAACTACGCGACCGATTTTAAAAATTCTTTCACCATTAGAAAGCTACATCTTTACCGAGTACCACAGGCTATATTATATCACAAAATTATAAAAAATACACAAATTAAAATCTTTAATTATTATTCCTCAGTCCTTTTGAACACGTCATAACATTTTTATTCGTCCCCAGTGACGTCACCGCCGAAGATCGTAAAGCAGCCGACACAAGAGGAGATCCTGTTCCAAGTGGCGCAGCCCGGCGAGGTGGACAAGCCGTTCATCATCGAGTGCGAGGCTGAAGGCGAACCGGCTCCTAAGTACGTCACCTTGTTTTGTTACAATAGTAAGATTCTGAGTGCAATGTCAGATGTTCTTAGTGTTAGATCATCCGACGTGCCTTTGAATCATCTCATTATGGTCCCCTATTGGAGATGATTGACATTGGGTAGTCACTTCCTCTGCTTTTATTTCTGATATCCATTTTCCGTAGGCTTATTAGTCAGACTGTAATAAGACCAAGGTGTTTTATTATTTTTCGTTGGATGCAACTGCGCCGTCTTATAGAAATCTTCAAATAAATATGCCAGACTTAATTTCCGATGATTCACACGTTTATTGTATTTTGTTGTTTCACAACGAGCAATTGAGTTCTGTGAAATACCTTCAAAATTATCTTGGAACAAAAATAACATTACGCCTGTAATCCTCGAAGGCTTGGGCAGAGGTGTACCATATTACACCCAAATTTGGTCAGTTAGGTTTTATTTCGGGGCAAGTACGACCATATTTCCGTAACATAAGTTCGCGCTTGCTTCTAATTTCTACTAGAAAACCTTATTCGTACGTTTTTCCACTTGCCTTACTTCAAGCTGAGCATGTTAAACTCATAGTTTCTTGTCTCCGTTTCATCTGAAATGTTCTTCATTCAAAAAAGCTTTTCTAAAGAGTAATTATAAAACCAAATAAAAATCATTTATCTTACATTAGAAAGTCTCACAAAACCCCCGCCCTTCACCACTTCATAGTATTTCAATTGAGGATAAGAAGTGGCGAAACAAACTGACCACCAAAGCCACCGTGTAGAATATAATAGCCATGACTGACAAACATCTTGTATACCTATGTATGTCCCCGAAAATACGCGGCTAGAAGTGTTTCAAACCGACATACATGAATATGATTATAATTTACGGCGTTGGGAATGAAATATTGCGGCTAAACATTTTTATTAATTCGTCAATGGATGTGAGCACGCTAACAAAAATTCATCATGCTGTTTATAAAACCGTGTCGTAGTTTAGCTGCTTATTTAGTCTGAAAACAGAGGTAAAATCGCTTGTGAAATGTTTTTGATACCTATATTTTTTTTGCTGGATTTTTTGGATGTATTTCCTTGGACCTTAGTCGAAGTGACATTCTCTTTTTAAAAATGTATTGGATGGAAATATACCAAACGTTAAGTTTATGTCAATCCTGATCCTATTCAGAGAGGTTGGAGGAATACGCTTTAATTGCCACATTTTCTAGAACTCTTAATCTTCTTTGGTTCCTGAGCTAACTAAAAGGAAATAATTAAAACCTAGCGTAAGATTCTTCTAGTATGGTACAACGGTGTCGCAGAATAATTACATGAATAATACATTATTTACCGCTGATCAAACTATCAGCACGTGTTGAAATTGCAGAAGAAAAATATAATGAAATGGCCGTCATTGATATCACTCGAGCAGAGGCTTCACGGCTATACGCAAAACAAATTGGCTAGCGTTTCTAAACTGGTCGAAAATTACCTCCGAAAAGCTTTTGAAACATTCTCGCTGAATCCGGGGGACAACACAATACACCAACCCTTACAAGGGTTTTGTCGATCGTGGTAAGATGCTATCAGAGCATATGCTAAGTAAACATGCGTAAGAGGTCCATAAACTGCTTTGGATTAGGGTCTTGCTTCTCCTTACATCGGTACATCCAACGTAGGCTAGATTTCCCGGGGGAACTACGGTTTCATTCGAGATAGTATCTAGTGCATATCCTTACCGTGACGACAGCTTCCTGTGTGTTTCAAACCTCATCCGTTGCACTGTGATTGAGTGACAAACAAATTGACTCACGTTTTTATAAATAGTTGGATTTATCATAGCGTTTTATGGACATCGCTAAACTATTTAACCTTTGGCCTTTATAATGTTCTTCATTATCTGAAACTTGAGTGTCTTCATGGGTATTATTTTCTTGGCTGTAACTTTGTTGCACAATTCTGGCCTTATCATTGGACGACCTCTTTCTTATTCATTATCCGAAGTACTTACCGATAAATCTCTCTTCTTCAATATTGCGGTAGTATTCTACCTTATTTTTTAGAACTTGGTCGATGTTTTCAACTGGACGCGGTTTATCCAGAGTTCTATATGAATTGTATCCTTTCAGTTGAACTACTTCCAATAAAATTCATCAATTGAAGTGCTCATAATATAGTGCATACTATGGTTCTCTTATTTTCTAATTTTCTTAATTCCACGGCTTATGTAAGTTGAGACACTAGACGCCAAATCCTTTTAAATGCTCAGCAGGGCTTAAATCACTTCCTTGTCTTCAACACATACTTGCACCCTATGATTAAGAAGTACTAAGTAAATAAGTTGTTACAAAGCTCTGAAGGGTGACTGCTGAGTCATCTTTTCTTGAAATGCAATATAGTGTCAAAAAATAAAAGCTTTTAAAAACCGGCCAAGTGCGAGTCGGACTCGCACGCACGAAGGGTTCCGTTAAATACAAAAAAAAAACACATTTTTGTATGGGTGCCCTCTTAAATATTTATTTTATTCTTTTTTTGTATTTGTTGTTATAGCGGCAACAGAAATACATAATTTGTAGAAATTTCAACTGGCTAACTATCACGGTTCATGAGATACAGCCTGATGACAGACGGACGGATGGACAGCGAAGTCTCAGTAATAGGGTCCCGTTTGACACTTTGGGTACGGAACCCCAAAAAAAATACGGGAAAAAATAGAAGCACTGCTTACATCGGAATTTTATCTGTCAGTAGCAATCTACAAAACTACTAAACAAATTGTAGTGTAGTTTTTGCTACTTCGATCACACACTATATGCCGATGACCTAGCATTTCTATGCACGTTCGTTTAATCTCGTACAATATCATAGTTCAGTGGCTGTTACTATAAATACCGTACTCTAAAGGTCCAAGCTATATTATATGAAATAATGATGATACTTACCATGATTTGTGTCGGATGAAATCAATGACCTGCGGCAGATAACGGTCTCGTTATGATTATAGTGTTCATATCAATTAACTTGACTTAAACTTGAACTGATTTGACCTCAAAAGCTCTTTTCTGTTCTCCAATACATACTTTTCTGAAGTAATATTAAAAAATTACAACGTAAATTCTAGTGTTTTAGGAAACTGAAGAATTTTTGTGCAATACACATTTTAGTTAGATGCAGCAAAACACTGAAACTTCTTTCAAAGTTTTATGATTCAATCAGTATTTTGCTGTTTCATCCTGAAAAGTATGAATTAAGGTATGAGTATTTGAGGACTTAACGACTGTGAAAAGCCTTTAAATTTTGAAACATGAAAAAATTAGGTTATTGAAAACTAGCTGTTCGGCGCAACTTCGTTTGTGTCACATTTTCCCCGTTTTCGCAACATTTTTCATTGTTGCTCCACTCCTATTGGTCGTAGCGTGATGATATATAGCCTATAGCCTTCTTCGATAAATGGGCTAAATAGCACTGAAACAATTTTTCAAATCGGACCAGTAGTTTCGGAGCCCATTCAATGCAAACAAACAAACAAGCAAATCTTTCCTCTTTAAAATATTAGTTTAGATAATTACTAGAAAAACCATAACAATAGCATGTTACCCAGAACCAGTAATTATAATTAACAAATAGCAATAAAAAGCTTGTATACAACCCACACTAGCTGTCCCGCACAACTTCGTTTGCGTCAAATTTTCCCCGTTTTCGCAATATTGTTTAATGCTGCTCCGCACCTATTGGTCGTAGCGTGATGATATATATTCTATAGCCTTCCTCGATAAATGGGCTATCTAACACAAAGATTTTTTCAAATCGGACCAGTAGTTCCTGAGATTAGCGCGTTCAAGCAAACAAACAAACTTCAGCTTTATAATATTAGTATAGATTGACATTATCCTTCGTCAACCGACATGACCAATTACCAACAATTATAATTGAAAGCTTTTAATATTAAATTACAAATAAACATACAAAACCACAATAAACAGGGCTCATTCATCGAAGTATAGATAGATTAGTAGTAAATAAATGCGGGGGACATGAATAATGTATGGCGTGAGTCAGCCTTGGTTCGAATGCAGTCATCTCGAGGCGCCGACACACTCGGAAATATTATGTCATGTATGAATAACGCTTATTCGCTAAAAATAAATGTAATATGACGGTTAGAACCTGTTTTTCTCTTTTAGTAAAGTTGTTGTTGGTGTTGATCTCATTGCCCTAGAACTCAATCGAATAAAGACGGTTTTATACTTAATGCACAAAACGCCGTCTCCGCAGAATAAAATGATAACTGCAAAAACGCAACTTTTCAGGAAAAATAAAAAACATAATTATTTTCGTCGATTGCTCCTTAAATACATTTATCATTATCTAGTCAAACATTTTTCACGACAACATAATTTTATGACTGTTTGTCATACTAACCATTCATGGTTCATGAATGGGTGACCACCCATTACATACCTACGTGTCTCGGAAAGCACTTTTTTCCTTTGGCCCTGGCTGTCAATACAATTGACAGCCAGGGCCCTTTGTCAGTCGTTAAGTAGTCAGCAGAAAGTCTGACAACTAGTCTTTCCAAGTGGTATCCTATTACCCAGTACTACCCGGGTTGTGGATGTCATATAGGTAGTCGCTCCATGTAAAATACTGATATTCAGCTTCATCCGGTTAGACTGGAAGCTGACCTTAACATAGTTGGGGAAAAGGACAGGCAGATGATGAAGAACTCCTCATTGGTGTCTCTTATTAAATCATCAATCAACTCAGCCTCTCCCAGTATTGAACGCTGGCCTCTCTTAAACACGATCACCCTACCTCCCGCATCCAGACCCAACCACCTTTTTAAGGTCGCTGGTCCACCTAGCTTAAACCAAGATATTAAACTCATTCCTCTTTAATAGAAAGCTATGATTCCTTTGGGAACATTTTCTTTCAAGTGATTTTGGTTTACAAATCAAATCACTAACCGAAATTACTTGCAGTTAGCTCAGCCGATGCTGACATCTAAGCTCAAATTGCAAATAATTGATTTAAATGAAAACCATTTCCAGGCAGTTTTGAATTGGTGGACTTGTTAGGTGACTCAAGGGAGTCAGTCAACGAGTTGTTCAGATAGTTGACGACAGTGGTCCGCTCTAAACGTAGATTTCTATGGAGATAAGAACCAACATCACCAGAGTTACTTACATCTGAGTTTCTACACTTTCTACTTCTTGGCATCCCAGTATTCCCAGTCTGCTATAATAAATCTTCATTAAAGTCTAGTCATTTCCCAGTCTGGGATACCTAATAAAGCCATCCTACATTACCTGAGTTCTCGCCCGTTGTGTTAAATCCCCAGTAAGCTAATGTGTTTACGCTACAAGTGGGTTAACTGCTGTACCTAGTTCCCTTTTATGACTTGCAAACAGGACAGGTCGTTGAACTTGGTATATATCTTGAAAATCAGGAGAATCTTACCTCTTTGTTTATGAGAACTATGAGGCTAGCTACTGCCTGCGACTTCGTCCGCATCGAAGAAACATAATTACCGCATACTAGCTGACCCGCACAACTTCGTCTGTGTCACATGTTCCATGTTTTCGCAACATTTTTCATTGATGCTCCGCTCCTATTGGTCGTAGCGTGATGGTATACAGCCTACAGCCTTCTCCTGCAAGGAGGCCGGAAATAATGCCACTCGTGCAGGACGAAAAGTATCTTACAGTAGTATAGTAAGTAACCTATAATGTCCCATCCCATCAGGTCATTCTGTACCATGTCTGTTATGTTATAACTTATTATAAGGCATAAATCAGGCAGACAGTTACTTTTACATTTATTAAATGAGTATGGATGGATAAAAAAGTAAAACTTTCATAAATCAAATGTAAACGAGTTTAAATAATAATTTCAGTAGCAAAACATACTATGACTAAGTAAGGGAAAGTCATGTATTGAAAGGCTAATTATTAATAATATTGTTGTAAACAGTGTATTCTTTTAATAATATATTGTTTAATATTATGGCAGGAAAACCACGAATTTATTTTTAAATAATACCACACTTACTATTTATACAGTTAACAACTCTGTGGTTTTAAATTGAATGCATTCATCATGAAAGCCTTCTTTGGTATAATTATAAACATAATATCACGTCAAGCAACCCTCCTTTTGCGTCACTACGCGGTTTCGTTTGAAAACGCGAAGTGAAAATGTTCACGAACACTTAAATGAATGCCTAAAAGTTATTGTAATATATTGGAATTAGAACTTTAGGTGCCGAGCCGAGCGTAGAAAATCCAACAGAGAGCTTTTGCTGCGTTCATTTAGTGTGTGTGAAAATGGGCAAAAGACTGTAAATAGTTCCTAGGGTTCATGTAAAACCTATGGCCAGACGAAGGCCTTCCGCCACTTAACTTTATAATTTGTCGCATCAGTCTTGGAACTTGAAAAAGAGGGATTTTAAAAGCGTTTGAGTTCGCTTTCAAGAAGATTTTACAGTCATGTTTTAGTTTGGAGCACCTAGGTATTAATATTGTAAACTAAGTTTTGTTGCAAGCAGTCTACTTTGTTTTTTTTTTTATCAATACTCTTCTCAAAACGGTGAAGGAAAACACCGTGTGGAAACCGGCATGTCCTAAAACCAAGCTTTCGAGTACATGTCCAAAATAAAAATATATAAAAAAATATATTTCCTTATAAACAATTTACCCTTAACCCATTAAACAATAAATAAATGGCATGATTAATGAATGGCATGATTTCACAATGAGGAAAATAATACTTTTTATTAATATTTTACGCTGACTAAATTTAAAAGATTACCTACTTTTGATGTAAAATTCTACTGCCCGGAGGTACCTACTTTCTTATTGACCCTTAAGGTTATTAGGTTTCTTGGATTTATTCATTAGCAAGAAGATTCGTGATCCGAATGCGACACTACGGTACCTGAACCTATAACTGGGAAGTTTATTCCCAGTTATAGGTTCCAAGCCACTTCAAGATAACACTTATTAACGCCACTTTTTTGTCCAAACAGGTACAGATGGATCAAAAACGGCAAGCCCTTCGAGTACACGAGTTACGATAACCGTATCTCCCAACAATCTGGACGCGGTACACTCGTTGTCAGTCAGCCGCGTGATGAAGACCTCGGACAGTATCAGTGCTTCGCCTACAACGAGTGGGGTACTGCCGCATCCAACAGCGTCTTCGTACGGCGCGCAGAACTCAACTCCTTCAAGGAGACAGACAGCCAACAAGTCGTCAAGGCAGAGGAAGGGAAACCTTTCAAACTCACTTGCGAACCGCCAGACGGTCACCCCAAACCTAAAGTCTACTGGATGTTGCAAGGCGACCAGGGACAGCTCAAGACAATCAACAACTCACGCATGACTTTAGACCCCGAAGGAAACCTTTGGTTCTCAAACGTAACTCGTTACGACGCGAGTGAAAACTTCGCATACATTTGCACAGCTAATTCCATCTTCAGGAATGAGTACAAGTTTGGCAACAAGATATATTTGGAAGTGACGCAGTCGGGTATCGCGCCCACATTGAACAGGCATGAGCCGGTACGTCAGTACACTACCAGGAAGGTCGAGAAGGCGTTGAAGGGGAAGAAAGTGGAACTCTACTGTATCTACGGTGGAACGTGAGTATCTTTGAGTCTTTTGTACAGTAGTTCGAAGGAAAGACTAGAAATATATACCTAACTTAAGTTTAGAACGTATCGTGTTGTGTCTGCTAGTAATCGATAACCATGTCGTTCGTGGATGTTAGACACGCAAACTTTAGCGATACGCATTTTGCGAATTTCGAACTCGGTTTATAAAAGCCAGTTCGTGATTCTTCTTCTTCTTTCGTTTTTCTGTCGATGGTATGACTTGTTTGCATTACTTGGGCCAAGTAATGCAAACAAGGTTCTCCAAAGTCCAGTTGTTGGGACACTTTGGACACTCCGGCAAGGGTGTGGGTGTGGGTGGGTGTTTTACCTCAAGCGACCAATCAGCTACGTATAGTTTGCTTATTTACCTTGGAAATAGTGAATATATCCATGGTGACATTATATGATTATCGAGCGCGACATAATATACATTCAGTACATTGCCCTGTGTTCTGCGAAAGAGTTCTATATTCTACATAGGTGCGCGTAATTGACGGAAACACTATAGGGGTGACAAGACTTCTAACTAGTGCACACAGGGAACTAACTTTGGAACTGAATTGATTTAAAACTGACTTTCAAGTATGGTCAAGCTATCAGTAATCTGCCAGCTGTTTATGATACGTGGAATGATTTCATTCATGCCCAAACCAGCGGGAGTCTAGCATTCTAGACGTGTAACCCGAGATTTTAGGTTAGACGCTTCGAATGTGCGCTTGCGACACAGCAGTTAGGGTTGCTTGACAAGCAGGCGTCATTAACCGGCTATGCCAGTTTTTTTTACTATTTCCTGCTTAATTTATATCTGTCTTGCTACATAATAACTTGGCTTAGTTAAAAGAAGTATAATGTTTTAATTTCGCATTCATATCAAAAGTAACGGCAATGGTGAGAAGCTCAACTTTTTTTGTCTGTATTGGTAGTTTCAGCTATATTATTCAAACTAAAATCGATAAAATAGTCCACCTAAAACCTCTTTATCCGCCTTTTTATTTTTCACACTGGTAACCCTACCGTATCCAATGCAGGTACTGACCTATTGCGCCCCCGCTACGCGTGCATGAGTGGTCGCGAGTAGGCTTTTCTCTCCGCTATCGGGTTTCATACATGCCGCTAATTTACCGCATGTTCTCGGCCTAGCTAGAACTACGGTCTTTAATAAAGGATTGGGGCTATATTTAGAACTATGAAAAATATTAGTTAGTTTTTGCTGTATTTAGACCTATGTAAATGGTCATGTCAGTGGTGGCAGCCCCGACTTACGAGCAGTAAGCCGTGGGTTCGAACCCAGGCGCATTACTTTGTGTAATTTATTTCATCACCGCTGCCCTCAAAAACGGTGAAGAAAAACATCGTGAGTAAACCGAAATGTTCTAGAATTAAAAATTCGAAGACATTTACCAACCCGCACTGGGCCTGCGTGGATTAGAGCCCACTGCCTCTCATAGAGAGGAGGCCTGTGTCCCAGCTATGGAAGCATTATAGGCTGATAATAATGATGGAATGGTAATAATAGCTAAGATCTTTAGAGGAGCTAGACTCGGCTAGAGCTAGATTTTTTTCCAGCTGGTTTAACTATCCTATCGTTCAGAAAAGTCTGTGGAAAAGAAGCCATTAAATATCAATCTATAGCGTGACTTTCGTCTTAGTAACAGTACTGTTTTTTGTCTTCCTCTGAACACCTTTTCATCAAGTTATGGAATATCTTTACTTTTCGGTAATCCATAAACAATGTTATGTGTTTTTTTATGTGTTAGTATTACATTTTACTGTCTTTTTTAAGTGCAGAAGTATATTTCAAATCGTCCCAATTCCCTCCAGGCCTTTACCGCAAATCGTTTGGAGGAAGAACGGTCAAAGAATTCCCTCTTCTCAAGGCATCACTCAGGACAACTACGGCAAGACGCTGGTGATCAAGTACCCGTCGTACGAAGACCAGGGCACGTACACCTGTGAAGTCAGCAACGGTGTCGGAACTGCTCAATCTTACTCCATACTGCTCAATATTGAAGGTGAGTTGTATTTTCTAACTACAACAGTATATTCTGCAGTCAACTACATACCGAGTTTCTTTCGTGCCTCGGAGAGCACGTTAAGCCGTTGGTCTCGGCTGCCATTTTTAGATCTTTGTCATTCGTTATAGGCACTCAGTGGCCCGAAAGTCTGACAACCAGTATTACCAAGAGGTAGAGCATTACCCAGTACTGGGGTGTGGAGGCCAGATAGGCAGTCGCACCATGTAAAATACTGGTATTAAGCTGCATCCAGTTAGACTGGAAGTCGACCCCAACGTAGTTAGAAAAAAAGGCTAGGCTAGATGAGTAGATTCTACAGTCCTTTTACAGTTATTTTACCTTTGACTTTGCATTACTCTCTTCATCATCTTTATCTTCATTTAAATAAGGTTGCTGTTGGTTTGCTGCTATTGGCAAGTCTGTAATAAACACAAGGATCCTTATTCTCGTACTAATAAAGTTGCTATTGTATTGCTGCTGTCGGAATTTGCGTAAAATCACTGTGAAAGGGCCCGTAGAATTTAATTGAATATTGTACGAAATAGCGACGAGAAAAAAAATGAGACTAACTACTGAAGGTCAAATGTAACGAAGTAAGTACATCTCCTGATTCAGCTTCGAACTTCATTTCACTAAGTTATTAACTACTGGTTTTACTCCTTAATTATTATTCTAATGCAACAAAACTTGTTTTTGCTATTTTCATTATTGCCAGAGTTAATGACCGCAAAATCATCTGGATTGAAAGTTACATTACATTCGATTACGGTCGAGTTATTTTAAATCTTACTAAATCTACACTTGGAGCAAATAAATCGAGCCACTTCCTTTTTTTTCACGATCAATGGTTAATATTATTGGTAATATCGTAATATGTAACGTATCAATTCGAAGCCTATATCGCCTAAAAGTTTATTAAATAACCTTTACAACGAGGGTAAATTATTGAACGATAAATTATTGGCTCTGAAAGAAAATTGGTAATTTTGACAGAAAATTTAGTAGGGTTAAAACAGTCTAGAAAAACCGGCCAAGTGCGAGTCGGACTCGCGCACGAAGGGTTCCGTACCATTATTTATAAAAACGAGAAAAAAATACTTTTCTGTATGGAATGATTGTATGTATCCCCCTTAAATATTTATTTTTGTCTGATTTTAGTATTTGTTGTTATAGCGTCAACAGAAATATATAATCTGTAGGAATTTCAACTGGCTAACTATCACGGTTGATGAGATACAGCCTGGTGACAGACGGACGGACGGACAGCGAAGTCTCAGTAATAAGGTCCCGTTTGACCCTTTGGGTACAGAACCCCAAAAATTATTAGTTATGTTATTCATTAAATTAATGAAACATTGTTATTCATTATAATTGTTTTTGTATTGTTTTTCTGGGCTGTTCTAACTCTACTTAATTTTCTATCAAAAAACAAAATTTTTCTTACAGAGCCAATAATTTATCATTCAATAAGGTTCTTATTAAATAATTTACCCTCATTGTAAATGTCATTTAATAAACTTTTAAAATAAAATATGCCTCGATTTGATACGTCCCTTAGTCCCAAAAATATTAACCGTTATACTTGAAAAAAGGAAGTGGCTCGATTTACTTGCTCCCAAGTGTAGTTGACCTATGCATAATTGATTTGTAATATTCCTGTCTCCGAAGGTAGATTCCAATATTACGGAATATAAAGCCGTCTTAAAACGGAACCTAAGAACGCTTCGGAGTTGTGCCTGCTTGGTTTGATTAAATTTCGTCTTAGTTGAATCATATCGTATGATTCAACTAAGACGTACGTAATCAGTCGTAAGTTACTCTATCATAGAAATCGATATAGAAAATAGGCTTTAGCTTTTCCGCGCAAAATACAAACGGATATTTTAGTAGGGTCCGTTATGATTATGGAGGACTGTACGCGTAAACAATTCCAAGCAAACAAATAAATTCGCCGTGCCGCCATAAAAGTTATATAGAACACATTTTTATAGCCACGTGGTCACTATTGCAATAAAGGAAATGCCCTGAATCTTCTACTTTAATGTTCCATCCTTGCCAAACCGCGATTTTATCTGAGTTATTTCAAACAGGAACAAGCTATTCTAGAATACCATTATTAACGTCTTAGAAATATTTTAAGCGACAACACAAAAGACAGCTGCTTATACAACGTCCCCTAAAACCTGAATATCCACATTCACCCCAGGATGTGAGAAAAACAGCACCACAGATCTCTTTACAAAGGCGCGACATTAAAAATGGTGTCATCACAGAGGCCACCTCCTAATTATTCTGCTGTCGTCCAGCAAACAATAAGACAGTGTGCCAAATAAAGCTGTCCCTTCAAACAGACCTCGGCATTTCCGCAATACTTATTGTAAATGTAACTTTGCAAGGGCCCGGTGCCATAATGATGTTTATAATCGTGCCACCGTCATTTCCGCTTTACTCTATAAAGTTTGGCTGCGTTCGTAATTATATGTCATTGTTTATGGTTCGACTTAAATAGACGTCATTTTAGCCAGGTTTGGTGGCTTTGCGGCGAATTATGCAAATTTAATTATTGTCAAAATCTAAATAATTTATGTGATGTTTAAAAGGATCGGTCGATGCTATTCATGTTCTTTGTTCAGCGATATCTGTGCCATCTGTTATGAACTTATAATCTTCATTTTGAAAGGATCTAACTAAAAAATGGGATGGTATCCACCATCTCACTCTTTATTTCAAAAGCCATTTAAAACTAAAAAAAAAAAAAACATTTTCTAATTTTTGTGGTAATTGGTAGCTTTCAAAGCTAAAGGGACGTTTTCAAATTCACAGATGATAAATTCATTTGGTAATTTCTGTTACTTGTAAATAATAAATGAACGAAATGGTGGCGGCGCATAAGCGCCTTTTTACGCGAATTTGACACGACATTCACGGCACGAATTTATGAAATTCTTTTTTGGATAAAATAGGGACGTGATGGGGGTTGACATTTTCCTTTGCTAATATTCTATTGGATTATTCAAACTGACTTGTTTCCATCTCATGTGACATTCACATACACGCGGGTAGGAACCTCCCGTCTATCGCTTTTCATTAAACTTGGATTTTTGACGAAAATAATCTTTTGTCTTTGATAACAGAAGCAGACAAAAATATTCATATGTATTTTTCAAACCTTTGTTCACGTGTCAAACTCGTACTTGACATGATTCCGAATGCTTGCCCAGTGACATCATCTTTGAAACCATTATATGGGAAAGCATATGGCGCACACGTGATATAAGCCGAAAATATTTTAATACAATACAACGCATAGCGTCCCTTGAGGAGCTATTAAAATATAACGACTGCGCAAACATGGCCGTAAACGTTAGCACAGTACACCGCAGAATGTGATTGTGACCTTACGCTTCCTTCCGTTTGACTTGTGCCAAGGAAGGCGGGGTTCAGCTTCCTTTTGTCGATGAGGAACCTTGTTAGTTTCTCGAGTATGAGTCGCCTTAATAATACATAAATTATATATTTTCTCAATAGAGAGATAAGGCATTGGCAAGAGTATTGATTTCACTTGCGCATTAGGTATTGGCATTTACAGTCATCACCGCTGTTTTCCTTCACCTTGTCAGTTCCACGTATTAAAATGATGCCCCACGTGGTTAAAAGGTGGGTCCCGTAATCTCCTTCACAGCATCACGACAGGTTCATATAAATTCCAAATAATGGATCCCTAAATTTTACTTCAACAATCGATGGGGGACCTTACACCGCTCTATACCATGAATAACAGATACCCATATTAAGTTATTAAGTAACAGGTGTCCTCCTATTCCCTCAGTAATCCCTCAACCTCCTCTCACGACACGTTCGTGGCATACGATAGGGTGATAAATTCCGAGTCTATACAGCCATCTGTAGTCCATCTCGCTCCACCCCAAGGGACATTCCACTCAATAGCTGAGTCAACTTTTCTGTGGATAGGTATACCTATACATATATTTCATTTGTTGTTTTCATTCTTTATTTGTTGTATATGATTTTGATAGAAAAAAGAAAGATAGAGGGACAGTCGAGGTATAATCAAAGAAAAAAAACGTGTTGCGCCAACCTCAAATAACATGCGACAGTGATAGGAAGATAACGATGTACCCAACACATTTTTGGTCTTCCATCTGTGATTGATAGATCAGATTGCAAAAAATAAATATTTTTTTCTCAATTTCCTATAAGGTCTATAAATTCGCCAGCCAGTAAATTTTCATTATATCTGATGTCCACGCATGTCGATGACGTAATCACTTGTCATGCACGCAAATAACTCGGTAACCCGGTTCCCGTACTGCTGGATAAACGTCCGGCCCTTTTTATTACGTGAGGTTTGGAGGCCGGCCTTATAATAGAACAGTTTGTGATTCTTGTTATAATCTGTCTTTATAGATTTTGATATGCAACTTCTTTTAACATCATCAACCACATCTTTTTTTTGTGCCATTCTTCATGTTCCTGTGCCAGAATCATCCTTTATTTTTTGAGTGGGAAAATCCTCTTTGATACCCTCCGTCTGAGGCGAACGGAGGGTTATGTCGGTCTCTAACCGCCTAAAAACCCACTATTCCTACTACGGCCATGTCGGGATACACGTACTTTCACGAGCACCCCCGACCGATTTTTCCCTGATAACCCTGATAAGGTAACAAACGTCTCCCCATCTCGCTACCGGACAACCAACATTTCTTGGGCGACACTCGGTCACAGCTTTGCTCCATCTGCCATCACCTCACGCTAGATCCATGCCCGACTCCATTTTAGTTCCATAACGCGACTTCCAATATCGACTCAACTTCTTTACTGAATGGAAAGTTGAGTGGATAGCAACAAATAAAGACAGATATTGCTCTGGAAGCATCATTTGAAGAAGATTTCGTCAATTTGAAAGAAATATTTCACGTAGCACAGGGATTAGTTAAGAAGTCTACGTTAAAGCAATTTCAATTTTAATCTAGTCTACATAAAGTACTTAGTTATGATCTCGATCGAAAAACGCCAATAAAGTAATTTCCATGTTAATTTCTGGGCGACAGAATACGATAGGAAAATCGATACCTCCCCACGCCTCCCCTTGCTTATTAATAAAGTTTATTGGATAAAAAGGTTATAACCAGGACCTCGTCCTAGCTCGGACATAGTTTCCTGATTTGATTTCTGGAACGTGCATCCGTAGTGCTCGGACAGATCCGCCGGAATTCCGGATTTATCAGTTGTATATTGCTGCCTGTAAATCATATAAGCACATAGTAATATAATAATCTTTTAATTAATCAAGGCGAAATAACGGCTTTATGCCAGTTGATTATTGTATCATCCATGTAAAAACATGAATGGTTGAATATAAATCTTTTGTTTTCTTTTGTTACCGTTTCTTAAAAGTCGAAACCACTACCCATATTTCGTTCATGCAAAATAAAGCAGCAACATTTTCCTTCTTAAAAAGTCTCGCGAACTCGTCTAAGGAGAACATATGAAAGCCCGAGGCTTACTTACGCCCGTAGTTCTTCTCCACTTTGTTCCGTCAACAATTCGTCTAGATTGCGAGCACTTGAGTGTGGCATGCAGTCTGCCGTAATCGCCGCGGGCATTGTAGTACTACCGTCGTTCGACTACTGCAATTTAAAATACGATACACAATAGAAAATGGAGGAAAATTCTGTTGACAGTTGAATACGTCTGTTCGTTTTGCTTGTTTGTCTGTTGTGAAGGATAAGTGAGCGAGGAAGGATATCTTATTCAAGCATAACATGTTGTCTTTGAATAACTAAAGAATGTTGTTATTTATTGAGAAGTCGTAAAGTTTATAACACGAGTTATGAAGTCAGTATCGAAAACAGCGCTACGGGATAAAACTGTATTTTAAACTTATATTAGTCAAGTACTAGAATATAATCATTAATTTAGTTAAACTCACCATTGGAATTAAATATCAATAAATATACCTAAAAGGCAATACACTTGGCCTCTGACATCATTTATTCTCCATTCTATTAACTTACAATATACAATAATACGTAATATAGAAGTCCATACATTCAATCAAGTTAATCTTGACCCGCTTGTAAGGGAAATGTTCAATTTATGGCACCGACCCAAGATACCTTTTAGAAGATCCTATAAAGTTAATTTGTAAAAGATTAATGGAATACTTACATATTAATGCGATAAATCTGTAAATAATTACCGGTATAACGTCTGCGTATCATCAAAATCACATAAGGTTGGTATTAGAATTGTCAACAAAGTTCGGATATAAGGGGAATAGAGGATCAAGAGGCATCAATACGACATTATGCCATTGTAATTTATGCTAATGAAGCTCTTCTTACACGTGCAGGCTTAGTTGTTGGTGTATACTTTGTTACACACATTAAAGATGGCGCCCGATATACTGTGATGCGATTTATGAAGTCCGAAATATTTATTTTATTTTTTAACTTGTACTAATCTTCAATTTCTTCTTCCCCTAGCCGCTCCATTCTTTACGGTGGAGCCAGAGATCCAAAACTTCTCGGAAGGCGAGACAGCTACGTTCAAGTGCGAAGCCGGCGGTACCCCCGTGCCAAAGATCACCTGGATCCACAACGGCAAGCCCATCGAACAGGCTGAGCCCAACCCTAGGAGACAAGTGTCTGCCAACACCATTACCATCACCAATCTGGTGAAGCAGGATATTGGAAACTACGGTTGTAACGCAACCAGCTCCATCGGTTACGTGTATAAGGATGTCTACGTCAATGTTCAATGTGAGTACATTCTCTTCCTTTATCTTTTTTGTTAGTTTTCAGGAAATTATTACATTAGATTATGAGAGAGTTACATTGGTCGGTACGAGATTTAACTTTGATGTCAATAGTAACGCCTTCAGCACACTGCAGCGAAAGCGAACCGAAGTGGTTCAATTGTTTCTGGTATATCTTTGTTATATTCAAACTTAGAATGTCGCTTCACACACAGCACGGGAAACGGAAGTCAACCAAAGACAGAGTTTAGTTTAGATTCGCTTTTGTTTTGCTTGTGGTGTGCTAAATACGTAACTTAGCTGGTCTCAGCTCTTTGGCAATCAGTCTCTTGTCAATAAAGTAGTTTTACCCATACTTGTCGCATCGATGTTTATAGTTGTCTTGCCGGCATTAAAACAACTACAAGAGAAACTTGTTAATCCATAGAACTACGTCACATATCGAAAGCTAATCCCCTAACTGTAACTCTCTCACATTTCTAGTTATCTCACTTGTAGCGTCCCACTTGCAGTGTTCCACTTTACTTAAGTCTCATAGTACATAGAGGAAAAATTATTTTAAATGGATGTAAGTATGTGCTTTCTTCCTGAGCCGCGGCGCCTTCGTCAGCAAGGCGCCGCGACGCCCCAGATTTTATACTTCACTTTACTTCAAGCATTGTTTTAATGTTCTTTGTATTAAGTGAAGCCATTAAGGTAGTTTCTAAGTCGCATGAAATATTAATAACTGGCAACAGTTTTGAACTGAACATTATTATTGATTTCACGCGCAAGAAACGCACGATCATTTTCTAAGATCTAATATGGATTATCTATACTATCAATGCTAATATTATAAAGCTGATGACTTTGTTTGTTTGCTTGAACGCGCTAACCACAGGAACTACTGATCCGATTTGTTAGATAGCCCATTTATCGAGGAAGGCTATAGGCTATATATCATCACGCTACGACAAATAGGAGCGCAGCTGCAATGAAAAATGTTGCCAAAAAAGTTGCACGGGTCAGCTAGTTTATAATATTTGGTATAATATAGAAATAATATAGGACGTTTAGTACTATTTAAATTTTATGCCAACGGCCTTTAAACCAATTCTAATTAATGCAGTAACTGTAAAACTTGGAAGTTTCACGCATGCCACATTTCTGTTGCTAACTTAATATACGATTCTGCAGTTTCCAACTACCCAACATCAGTTCATACAACTTGAAGAAACAAGTTCAATAAAGACCCCAATTTTATTGCGTTCCGTTTCCTTTCTAACAAGTTCTGTTCTCTAACTTTTATAAGGAAACGACAAAGCGTCAGCCACCATAAACTGTCACTCATAATTAATTATGACCCTAATGTAGCTACATAAACTTATACACACATTCCAAATTCAGTCTTATGCAGCAAAAAATATAGTTGAGATTTATTGTGTCACTTGGCATTCGCCCCAGTCATTTCTAGATGAACTCATAAATACTGGGAATAAATCTTTATTATGTGAATAAAATGTTGCTCTCGGGACGTCACACTTCGTCTGCGATGTATAATGTGGCGGGATCGATATCCACGTTGAAATGGGTATATTTATTTACCGATCCAAGCACTCAGCCTCTGGCAGTTCGCAGTCGGCTGCTCCTATACAATTAAGGAAATATAAATACAATAATGAATGAGGGTCTGAAAGTTTTTCCTTTACTATAATTTGTTAGACAAGTTTTTTCTTCTCGGAATGTTGTATTATTTATTTCTTCAGGTTCCCTAAGCGGATCTATCCCTGTCACTTTTATATCTAGCTGTAGCTATATCGCGTATTCGTTATCGATTCGCTAGACAAGCAAGTTTATGTAGGGGAGAGCTAAATCGATTCCCATTTGCAATAGTTGTTTAGGGTCCTGTCTCTGTCCTTATTTTGGGGTTTCTAACTCAATAGATTAGGAGTTTGGGTCAAAGCAAAACTCAGGATTGGTTTTGTATTGAAAATGTTTGATTGGACTTACGAAGCGTGTGTTTTAAACCAACCCGAGTTGCTGGTGTCAATTTAAGGACGTAAAAGGATAATATTTCCGTCCCAAAAGTTTATATTGTTTGTTTACGAGAACCAACTATTTCTACCAACCATTAATTGCATTTAGAGGCCACTTTAATTACTAGACTCTCAAAGATAGCAAAAGAATGAGCAGTCGTAGAATTTCTTAATTATTATCTCAGCTTATAACATGATGTCACGGCCTTCTCATTCATTTGGGTCCCGAGTATAATGATGACACTCGATAAAGAATCCTAAGTAGGTACTGGCGTCGTAGTTATGTGTTAAGTTTCAACTTGAGCGTTAATGTGACCTTAGCAGTGTGCACTATGAATCTTGATAGGCCTATTAGCCTTTATGAAAGTGCTTAAAGACAGCCATAATTCATATTATAACAGCCAAATCAAGTCTGTCTGTCTGTTACCTTTTCACATCTTAAAGAATTCCGATGAAATTTACAAATACGGGATTTTTTGCCGCGATACGTTCCCGTAACATAAAATGTGATATTCAAGAAAAGGTGATATGAAATAATACTTCAACCTGTAAACTTGCCACTGCAGAGCAAACGCCTCTATTCATACAAAGAAGGCACGAAAGTCAATCACCATGCTTGCTTACTAGATTGGCGATTTCAGACTTATACTCGTAAATTATAAGTCCAGTTTTTCGCACGATATTTTCCTTTACAAAATTCAGTAATGTGTAAAATAAACTTAAAAGGGGCGAATTGCTTCGTGACTATTTGGTTTATCAATTTCGTCCTTACAAAGTTGAGCGAATTAAGAAGAAAATATTTTCAGCTAAAACTCAATTTGGCGGTTAACTAGTTTATAATTAAATTATACTGTCTGGACACAGCTCAGTCAACAATAATCTAGGCGAGATTACGGTGAATAATAAGTGAGTAAAACCTCAATACTTCAAAATGAAATATTGTATTACACTAAAAGCTTGAAATACTTGGACATTCGGTTGCGTGACTGCCCAGCGAATAATAATAAAAGGTCTTAATTAATTAGATTTACATACTAAATCTTATCGGTGAATTATTTACACTACATATTTATACAACGAGGCTTACTTAATTCATAATTTTGGAGAGCTGTTTACGATCTGCGTGTTATACATGAAGTGGATTATTTTATAACACAACGCCAGGCATTTCGCAAGGAGCGATAATAATTATGGCCCAAAGCGCCTAGATTATGTTTTTGCCACGTGTTGCCTAAATTCTTCACTTCTCTTTTTTCAGTTTGTTTTTATAATGTAAGAAGCTAGTGAAGCTACCCGGACAGACTTCGTTCTGTCAAAAGCTAATAGTATTATTTTATTTAGTTTTAAAACTTTCCGTGGACTTTAAGGAACATACTAAAAAATAAATTAGCCGAATTGGTACAGCCATTCTTGAGTTATGCGCGTACCAACATTTATTTATATAATATTCAAAACTGGATAATCAATTGCCTAAAAATCATTCGTATCTTAATCAGGATAGTATAGTGTTGACCTTAGTAAAATACTCTCATCTCAATGCACGCAATATCACAATAAGGTAGCACGCCATTTGATAAGATCCTTATTGAATACTCAACCTTGGAGGCTTCAAATCAAGACGAGTTTTTGCTTTCCATAAAATCGACAACGAATTGATATTCTTGTTACGAACCAATGTCTTAGCATAATCATAGCATGATAATGCTTGTAATGTTACCACTGCTAGAACACAAACCACCAGTGCAGGTGAGTCAAACCAACGCCTTACTGAAAGAAAAGATACCGTCTACGTCTGTATTTCATCTGCAAGCCAGCCTGATTGCGATTAACAAGTATTTCAAACAGCCATTTGAATATTCTCACCACACAAATTACTATAATATGAATAAACCATCTCTGAATACAAAATATAGAGAGTGACGCGGTGCACGTTCCCGGGATTACGCAGGCTCCAGCCATGACCTAGATCCCGGGATGGCTCGACCCAACCGCGCTGTCTTGACATTGTAGGGAACTAGACATCCCACACCGGGGCAATGGTTGCGTAATTAAGAGAAATGGCTGCAGTCTTTAATTGTTTTAACACTCTCAAGCTCTATCTGTTGTTATTTTTCGAGTACTTGCTCTTTGTTTACATTTGCCTTTCTTTTTGTTTTTCGAGAGCTAGATAATTGTTAACCCAAACTGGCCTTTTTAAATCACGACTGATAGGAATGGGTCACCTTGCTTGTTTAATCCAGCGCGTGGAAATTGCCATTGCAAAATTTAATATGACGGTCTGGAGCTTTGGAGGGGTGGGCGTAGCGTGTATGTATGACTTGCAGCAAACGTAGAATGTTTGCACAGCGATTTTATCAGTTTTGACAGGTCGACTTTGGTGCCTAACTACTTGATATAAGTCCTTAGTCACCTGAAAAAGACGGGTGGCCCTTCATTAGCGGGAGACCACAAGATATGATCACATGACTAATTTAAATTGTATTGCTAAATTTAAATTCGTGACAGCAGATCGTAATGTATTCAGCAAGGATTGAGTAATGATTTATACTGCGTGAGATCGATTTTCAGAAGGCATTCATGTCCCGTTTTTGTGTATTGGCGTGAGCACATCCCTAAACGGTAGGACGGGTTTCGCAGGTTTGCCTTAAAATGCTGCGAAATATTTACTCTTGACAGTTTTTGAACGCTGCTTAGATGTGTTGACCGCGTTCAGGTTTCCGTGGCCAGATTCGCTCTAATCGCAACGCTTCGGATGGGGACAATTTTGCTTGCCATTCCCATCTCCTAGGCATATAGATTTCGAAAACCTAACTAGATACGGTACGTGTCGAGCATCCCAGACGGTACTTGAGTTATCTGCAATGCGATTTAATATTGAGAGGTACAAACTAATGAGCGAACTGTTTAAAACATCGGAAAGTCACGTTCGACCTCATGTTTATTAATCGGAGCGAACCAATTATGTGACTGATTGGAGTTAAATATGCATCATAGTAGAATAGAAACCTATGGGTGGTACAAAGAATATGTAGGTAACTATGATTTGATCTATAGATGAAATGGACGGTATATTAAGCAGGATTTAACGCAAGCCCAAATACAGGGTAAAAGGGGGACACCGGCGCGAAAACAGTTCCCATGTACTCGTACATCGTTTGTTTTTTTTTAAATCAGATGTTTATAATAGGTGTTATTTATATTATGTCTTTAGATGCTGATCTAAAGGCAAAATGTGAAAAGACTAAACTGTCGCTTACTCCAATTCCAACGGGTTCATTTCTCCCGACTCGTGTTCACTCAACATTACTGATTCAAGTCCCCATAGCTCACCGTTTTAGTCTGTCTACCTTCGCACTTTACGGCTGTATGCAGCTGCACCCCATTAATTGCTAAATAGCGTGAGCTTGTGACGTAACTCATGCTCTTTGGGGTTGAAAAAAATATCTGCCTCGTTTTTACTTGATAAACTGTTTGCTTTAATCTTATTTGTCGGATTTATTCTGCTAGTATTGTGAACGATTGGTTCAGCTTTGTTTGTCCTGAAATGCGATTAAATGTTTAATCGATAAACTTTAAATATTATTGAGTAGGTACTGTTTATATTTGGTCCGTATGGAATTGTGTGATCGTTCATGGGTTACTTTGAACACCCTACGCGAAAATATCGCATAAAGATTTTTTATTCGTCTTAAAATGACCCCATATAGTAGCAGCTGTCAGTCCAAAATCCACCGTAATACTACAATAACCTATTCTTTATTCGATACGAATCAAAAAGTTGTAAAGAAACGGTAATAAAAAGTGCAATCTTTCTCGAGCCTCTATCACGATCGTTATCTACCGTCCATTCACGCGTAATACGGTGTTGTAAATTACAGTACAACCCCAGTTTACCTGTGAACGTTTGGAGTTTAACCCCCAACTACAAAGATGGGTGCGTCAGAGGGTGTGGATGGATTAATATCCGATTTTTTTCCTCCAACCGAGTTCGATAACCTACCTATTGTGTCTGAGTCATCCCCAAAATCCACAATAATGAATACAGAGGATTGTGGCATCGGAAATTCCTATTACGTCGTATTGTTCACCCTTATTCCCTCCTCTTAAATGTATTCTATAGGTCTATTAAATAATTCTACGATAAAGTTATGCGATTCGAACATTTTTGATGGTATGAGAAATGACTTAACTTGATATTAATATTGTGTTACGACTTACGAGTTATATTTGGATGTTTGAGAAAACAATTCTCGAGTACGCCGCCAAAATCTCAAAGTTTTTCAGCACGAGTTTTGTCAAGGATCCATTCAAAAGAATCATCTTGTAAGATGAAGTTGCTAAGCACCTCACGTCTTCGTCAAATCAAACGGTTAATAGAATGAATGAAACTAATAAAGAGCACAAAGTAGGAAGTACAGTCCTTCGAGATTAAGATGGACAGTTGCAAAGTACGGGGAGTACTATGCTATGTCACCACCGGTATTTGACAGCCGCGTCCATTCACATAAGCCAGGTTGGGCAGACAAAACCACAATCTTTGCTGAAATGTTTTACCGGTAAGGACGTTTAGGTCGTAGTAATCATTTTGCGTCAGCATTCAATGCCACATTTATAGAATGTTTAAACCAACTGTTTGGTGTATGGCGCGTTTGAATATTCATTCGCTAGTGACATTCATATTGATGATGTTAAAACATATCAGGTGTACTAACTGATAATTCGTGGCCTCAGGCACTTAATGAATCTTTTTCATGTCTAATTATTGCTGTCTGTAAGTTTCAATGTGACCCATTTCGAATATTTAGCTCTATGCATGAGCCTAATCTCCCATCTTACTGCAACGAGGAATTAAAATTATAATTCGACGAAATATTAGTTGCACAAACAGACAAAGCTTCAAAGATAATTTTAGATGTTAAAACAACGCTTTTGTGTTAACCATAATTGGTGCTAATACGGATATCATAACATATCATCATCGTTGTAACCTGATTTCCCGATGAAACGTTCCAGCGTATCAAAATAACAGATTTATTTCGGTGATACAATGTTCGTAACGATAATTTGGGTACTCAACCTGGTTTCCTTTTCATAATATTGGGCTTATTTATACTTGAATAGCATATTTTATCGTCTCCATTCTCCCCCTATTTTGTTTAAGGGCCTCGTAGCGGTATTAGATGCTCCAAAATATGACTTATTACCACTCTGATTGCTTCAGCGTTTTTAGAGTATTTTGCATTGGCGAATACCAATGTATCGATTTTCCGAGTTCCGTTATGTCAACATCACACCAAATTCGGCAATATTCGGCGAATTCTGGCTCGTCAGTGACTTTGTCGGACTACGTTTATTTGATAGCCATAAGGGTCACTGTACCTACCTTAGGTGTAAAGCAATTATTTTGATTGGGTTTGTTCGTGTTGGTTTTTGAAAATACTTAGACTATCTGTTTTATTTGAATGAAATTACTTTAATGTCTAACAATATGTCTGTTCTATGTTCATTACTATACTATCCTGTTTATTTTATCAGTCATTTAGAACTTGGTACAACCATATTTCCATTTGAATGACGTCACATAAGACTAACCCGTTTCATGTTTCCCAAAGACAGTCCAAGCGTACAACACTCATATCTATTCATCAGGAGCCCCAAATAATACAGTCTGTGCTCACAATTTACGAATTCATGTGTGTATAACGACACGAGATCGTGTCTAGTAGCGTCTATTGGACACATCCTCACGACACACATTCACACGCCCACCCGCGAACCGCGAGAAATATTGCCCACGGATATTATTATGCACTTAGCATCTTGTATATTGTGATTTATGTACCTGTTTGTTAGTCCAAGTTGCGAAGAAAACGCCAGTTTATACACTCTTTTAACGAAAATAGACGAGAATTTTGGTGCATTAGTCTGCGTTACTGTACCTACCTACCTATCCACACGTTTAACGTTTAGACAAGGAAAACATTTTTATTCGTTTGCGCATTTGGGGGCTTTGGGGAGATCTTGATAGAACAATTTGACTAATAGCACAAAAACGAGAGGCGGGACGTGACCAATTAATCAAAAGAGGGATCTCAAAATTGCGGGCCGATGATTTGCTGAATATTCGAGCCTTCAACGTTCGTGTAATTGATCCTTTAAGTACTAAAGCCCTCATTTACGCCGAAAATTAATTCAAATGAAGCTTGAATTTCCTACGCTTTTAAAATACTTCTGACAAAGCGAAGTGGAACACTGCAATGGAACCATCATTATAAGCTTTTGTAGTATGATATAAGAGTCTAATCTTTGTGTTCCTGTGCAGCAATCCCGCCAGAAATCAAGGAAGGACCGGAGAACCTCACCCGGGTGGACGGTTCCGAGGCTGTGCTCAAATGCAGAGTGTTCGGAGCGCCGAAGCCCATCGTCAAATGGATGAAGGATGATGTTGACGTTACTGGTGGGAAGTAAGTATTCAGAAGCATTCTTTTTCTTTTCTGTTTTCTATAATTGTTACCGCTCTTAGTTATGTTTTTTTGCAATAGGCACGCCCCTAGGGCTAGGTAAAGAAACATAATGCACACTTGCGCAAACACATCTGGTGAAACATTGTGGTAGGTGTCCCAAGAGTATACCTCTGCCTACATTTTCCAAGAATCCAGGTGTCATCTTATAATGGTTTTCTTACCGCACCTTATTAGCGAGTTACGTTACTAATTATACTGAACCCAGCCTTTTAAATATACTTATGATATACCTATAGTTGTGTGAGAATAAGTCCATGTGGTCCATAGTAAATTGATTGGTGATTTGTTTTGGTAGGGTCTTAATAATCAAATAAATGCTTTTATTCAGCTGCATCCGGCTAGACTGGAAGCCGACCCCAATAGGGAAGAGGCTAAGCAGATGATAAGAGTAGAAGATAGTAATCATACGGAAAAGGAAAATGATTTGTGATTCGATTTGGTAGGGTCTTTACTTAATAATCTGTATCGATTTGTAACACATGATAATTCATAATTATCGACGATTTATGGCTGTCTAAGTTTGATTTATTACTATTAGGGTGAGAGAGGGTTCATTTAATAACATCTACCAATCGATCACGAAAAATACTAAATTTATATAACTTCGCTATAGCTATAACAGACTAAATTCTATACTTACGCCATATTTAGGTAAAGACTTGCTTGAGATTATATAGGAAATAATTTTTTATCCATCTTTCCATATTCTTATTCTTTTTCCCGTGACAAAAATACTCACACCACTTGCAAAATTTCTCACACTGCACAAACACCGGAGCTCTTAAGAATCGAATACCAAAACATCCCTAAGACGTGCCTCCTCAGGAAAATATTATCGGATTTCATCTCCCGCAGCGAGACATGAAAAGGGGTTTTGCAGTTCATTGGACTAGTTTAACATCATCAGTCAATGTATAGATCGATCAATTTTCCTTCAAGCGTATTTTTATAGCAAGTAAATAAATTGCTTATACAAGTACTGATCGATCGCCACCAGTCTGATTAGTTTCCAATAAGTTTTCTTGATCTTGTTACGATACTAATGTATTATGTTTTGGAACTTAATGCTAGCCAGACACACGGCGAGACATCAAGCAATACATATCCACTACAACCTGACCACGCTTTATATGAGCTTCCCGTACAATGAGAGATCAGCTTAATTTGGGTTTGTATTTGTCGTGCGTACGCGCGTAATCGGTCATCGGTGGAACTATGTTCGTCCATCATCGGTCGAGCTCGGCTGATCGAAACAAGAACGAAAGCGCGTACCTACTATACACTAGGTTCTTCAACCGACATCATCTGATGATAAGATGGATCCGCTAGTTCTGTGTGAAGCGATTTCCTCGTGAAATATTGACTGAAAATTTGAAATCTTTGATTGAATGTGTGTTTAAATATAATTTTTGTAAGAACATAAATAATCATCTTTCTCCTTCCCTTATCCCAATTTATTTGGGGTCGGAGCAGCATGTCTTCGTCCACACATCTCTATTACTTGCCATATCATCACACACCTCTCATCTTTGTATGAACATTAAATTACAGTCCATTCTGTAGGAGACATTTTCTTCTCGTGTTCGCGACTGTACAAGCATAGTTCTCCCTATAACGGATTTGGTGTACACGACCCCTTAAGGGCAGAGGTAAATCTCTAAATAAATAAATCATTTTCAGATATAAAAGGTAGGTTTATTTATAAATAAGGAAAGCTCTGAAAGGTCGACACACGTGTAACGCCAAAACATATCTTCCTTCGTGTCATATTGTGTAACAGCCTTTATATAGATCATGTTATTTATTTATTGTTCGTCTGCCTGTCGGCTAAATATAGGTCTTGGAATATCTTGGGTTTTTGTACTTATCAAATTGAATTGTTTATTATTATATTTGCTCTCGATTTATGGCACTCAAGATAATTTGAAAACCCCAACCTCCCTACTAGGTTTTTCGAAATCTTTAGAGCTGTTTAACAGACTCTGATGATAGTTTATTCGATCAAACAGGAGAATAATATCTACACTCTCAAGGAACTTTATTATTTTGCATTGCTAAGCAAAAATAATTCAAGCCTAAGTACGTCCGCTCGTACTTTGATTGCGGGCCGGACATTGCTCCCCGGATTTTGACAGATCAACTCTGTTTTTGGCTTACAAGCAAAGCTGTAAAGAATTCAAACTTTTTACTTAAAGCCGCGTTTCGTTTTATAAGATAATGTATTAAGGTGTCTGTCGAAAGTATTTGTCGGTTGTCAATGTATCCATACCGGTTTGATAGAACATTAAATTCTCTAACAAATGAAGTATTACTTTGAAGTATTTATGAACTTTTGTTTTACCCAGGTATAACATAACTGCGGAGGGCGACCTGGTGATCCGAGACGTGTCGTACACGGACGTGGGAACGTACCAGTGCTACGCCAAGAACAAGTTCGGAGAGAAGTCCGCTTTCGGCTCCCTTGATGTTAAGAGTAAGCATCTTGTGTAGTCGCTATTACCCGTTGTTTTTAATGTATAAATACCGACGGGAAATTCCCGTATTTTTAAGAATGTTTCCTATACAATCTGTCAAAAATAAAATACATATCTGTTTTACCAAATGTTTTGACATTGCAACTTTTATTTGAACGTTTTTACGTTATTTTGAGGATCGGTCATCTGTAGTCAACACATATTTTTATTTGTTATAATAATTGGTCAAACAATGTCACTACAGTATATTGGATAGTTTATGTTTGGAAATAAATTATAAAATATGCTCTGGTACATTGTTTAATCAAATCGACTTGTAGTCCAAGTTGAAACATTTTTTGAGCGCATGGATACTCCACAAGTTTTAATTTGATATGTATTTCATTCAAACAGTAAATATAACTATAAAGAACATATACCTAACACCCTTTCCTCCCTTACAGAACGCACAGTGATCACCGACAAGCCGGAACACTACGAGGTAGCCGCCGGCTCCTCAGCCACATTCCGCTGTAACGCGAACGCAGACGACTCCCTCAAGCTCCAGATCATCTGGCTCAACGACGGCCAACAGATTGACTTCGAGAACCAGCCACGTTTCCGCATGACCAATGACTACTCGCTACTTATATCCGATACTACGGAGCTGGACTCTGGAGAGTATACTTGTATTGCAAGGACAGCCATTGATGAGGCGAGGGCGCAGGCTACGCTTACTGTTCAAGGTAAGGTTAACAAATTGTAGAGATAAGTGGCTTAGCAGTCTTGTTTAGCATATAATATTCCCACTGCTGGGACACAGGCCACCTATCTGCGTGAGCTGTATGTAATCCACTATTCGAGCCCAGTGCGGGTTGGTAGATGTCACATATCTTCGAATTTTTTGTTCTAGGACATGCCGGTTTCCTCACGATGTTTTCCTTCAGCGTTTTGAGCCTGTGTACCTGAGCTGTTCGTATTGTTTTTTTTGCTGATATAAGGCATAAAGAATTCCTGTTTAAAAAGGTGCCTCATTCTTTACCTGAATTCTATAGTATCAGTGGGGTCTTAATAATAAGTAAATAAAATTATATAAGACTACAAATTCTCTTAAGCGGCATCAACTCTGTAGTCAACATAATGACATTAAAACCGAGACGGTCACACAAAAGTTTATGATGTGTTGTAATGTGAACTGCACAATTCCGGACTCCACTGAACTATTTGGAGAATTGCCAGAACTAACTCTGTTATGATTTCTGTAATATGTTTAATGTAAATTTGTAGTTTATTTATGTGTCTGTTCAGATCTGCAAGTTAAGACATATTCAGCCTCAGTATGTCAACCGTACAAAAAGACTTTTATCATTATGATCATCTTAACATAGTATAAAATAAAGACGCTTCCCGCCGTCTGTACGCTTAGATCTTTTAAAGTACGCATCGTATTTTGATGCGGTTTTCATCAATACACAGAATTATTCAGGAGGAAGGTTAAATGTATAACTCATCCCTGAAATAAAGATAAAACAAAAATTCACGCGGGCAGCTGCTAGTGACTATATAAAACTGTTTTGAGCTAGCTGGTTTTATCCACCTACTTCCACCAGATCAGTTTGCACTGTAAGTTGATTCCACCCTTCAACTTAAATCTTCATAAATCTTCTTCCTAGAAGTTCTTTCATATTAACTTACCACTGTACATCTTAACTTATGCTCTTTCCTGTTCCAGACAAACCGAACCCGCCTGCCCTGGACGGCATCGAATGCCACGAGAAGACAGCCACCCTCCGCTGGCACTCAATGGGAGACAACCGCGCACCCATCCTGCGCTACTCCATACAGTACAACACAACCTTCACGCCTGACACTTGGGACCTCGCCAGTGATAATGTCCCAGCTATTGATACGTCATGGACCGTCCAGCTCAGTCCTTGGGCTAACTACACCTTCAGGTAACTGTCACTGCATCACGCCTGCATCCGTCACCTATTCAGGATTAAACTACCTTAGTGCAAAAATAGGATGCTGCTATATATCGTACATAGTTTCATCTATTTTTAGGGTTCCGTAGCCGAATGGCAAAAAACGGAACCCTTTTAGATTCGTCATGTCTGTCTGTCTGTCGGTCTGTCTGTCTGTCTGTCTGTCTGTCCGTCCGTCCGTATGTCACAGCCATGTTTTTCCTAAACTATAAGAACTATACTGTTGAAACTTGGTAAGTAGATGTATTCTGTGAACCACATTAAAATTTTCACACAAAAATAGAAAAAAACAATAAATTTTGGGGGTTCCCCATACTTAGAACTGAAAACCAAATTTTTTTTTTCATCTAACCCATACGTGTGGCGTATCTATGTATAGGTTTTCAAAAATTATATTGAGGTTTCTAACATCATTTTTTTCTAAACTGAATAGTTTGCGCTAGAGCCACTTCCAAAGTAGTAAAATGTGTGTTAATTTCTAAAGTAAGACGAGGAAAATTCTGAAAATATTTAGGATTGTAGAACGTAAAAAAAACTATCAACGAAAATTGGTTTCAATAAGATATGATTTTCAGTTTTTGAGATATGGGACTTTTTCATCAAACTGCAGCAGTAACTTTGTTTTTCATAAAAATACTATGAAAAACAAATTTTGTTTTGCGGTTGAGTGGAAGTTTACTAACTAATACTTCTAACTAATTAATGACAGTTCAAAATATTGTTATTATATTGTTTGGGGCTATGGAACCCTGTGTGCGAGTAAGACTCGCACGTGGCCTGTTTTTTTTTTACTTGGAACGATGATAGCTCTAAATGCTCTAATACTGCTCCGGGACAGTGACACCAGTTATTAAACCACCAGGTATACAATAATTTCTCGATGTTATTTTGAGATGAGATTTATAGATTTGGTGTTATGATGGCACTGAGATGGTTGACAGTTATTTTCTTCATTAATACATCATCATCATCATCAGCCTATAATGTTCCCACTGCTGGGACACAGGCCTCCTCTCTATGAGAGGGAGTGGGCTGTAATCCACCACGCGGGCCCAGTGTGGGTTGGTAGATGTGTGCATGTCTTCGATTTTTTAGTTCTAGGACATGCCGGTTTCCTCACGATGTTTTCCTACACCGTTTTTCACGGCATTAATACACTGTATTATTTTGACAGGAAAGATATCCGAGTTTTATGGAGTAGTATCAAAAGTATAATATAATTTCTTCCTATTCCAGGGTGGCAGCTTGGAACAAGATCGGACCTTCCACGCCATCATCTCACTCGGAAGTGTGCACGACGCAGCCCGACGTGCCTTACAAGAACCCTGACAACGTAGTGGGCGAGGGATCCGACCCTACCAACATGGTCATCTCTTGGTCGGTCAGTATGCACACAATCTTATATCAATACTGAAGTTCTTTGTTCGTACCCTTGGTTTCTAAAAGCATAAATCAGCCATCAGACTTGAAAAGTTGATTTAGTTTTACTTTTATATTTTGGTGCTTGGCCATTTTTTTTTTCATTCATGCACAAAGCATTAGTTTAATGACTCCGATATTTTGCTCATCATGAATAGTTGAATGATTTTTATCAAAATGAACCTAACATCGTCCAATATCGCCCTCACAGAAAATGCCTCAAATCGAGCACAACGGCCCCGGCTTCCACTACCTCGTGTCGTGGCGTCGCAACATCACGGGGCAGCCGTGGAGCGAGGAACAAGTGCGCGACTGGCAGCAGACCGAGTATATAGTCGCCAACACGCCCACCTTCGTGCCCTACAAAATCAAGGTCAGTTTTTTACAAGATTCACGAATCTTTTGGATCTCCAAACACCATTTTTTTTTCTGGAGTTTCCAACAGATACACCACCGAAGCGGCTACCTAGAACTGGTTAACTGAACATTTCTATGACAACAGGTAATCGCGGTGAACTACAAGGGAACATCCAACGTCTCGCCCGTGGAAGTCGTCGGCTATTCTGGTGAAGACATGCCCCTGCAGGCGCCGCAGAACTTTACACTCGTACAGGTCACCACCGGCACCACTGCACTGCTCAACTGGAACCCGGTGCCGGCCGAGTCCGTGCGAGGTCACTTCAAGGGATACAAGATCCAAACCTGGGTAGATGGCGAAGAAGACAGGCTCAAAGAAATCCTAGTCAAAGCTGACGCGTCCAGCGCTTTAGTCAGTAAATTCAAGCCTTACAAGAAGAACAATGCCAGAATCTTAGTTTACAACGGCCGTTTCAACGGACCACCCAGCGATACCCTCAGTTTCCACACCCCTGAAGGCAAACCTGGCACCGTCAAATCCTTCGAAGTGTACCCCATCGGTTCCTCAGCCATGCTCCTGAAATGGGACAAACCCGTCGACGAGAACGGAGTCCTCACCGGTTACAAAATCTACTACCAGAAGGTCACCGGAACATCCCTAGGACCTCTCCAAGAAAGGAAGAAGGAGATCGATCCTAAATTCGACCGCGCAAAGTTGGCTGGGCTTGAACCTAACACGAAGTACCGCATTGAGATCAGAGCGAAGACAAAGGCAGGCGAAGGCGACAAGTATTACGTGGAACAGTCTACCAAGACAGCTGTGACAGCCATGCCTGATGTACCGGTATTTGAGACGAGTACATTACCGGCTAAAGAGGGAACAGCTCATATTCTTGTCCGTTGGATTCCGTCGTTGGACGGGCATGCGGGAACGCACTTCGTCGCGTGGTACAAGTTGAAGGGCCACCCTGATTGGTCGAAGACAAACGAAGTGACTGACGACGACTACGTGATCCTGACAGGCTTGGAGCCCGGCCAGGTGTACGAGGTGAAACTCACGGCGCACGACGGGGAGTACTTCAGTGCTAGCCAGATCACGGATGTTGATACTACCATTGGTAAGTGTTGGTACGACGAATTTGACACTGAAAGATGTGTTTAGATGAAATAGTCCTGTTATATTCCTCGTCCATCTTTTTTTTTTAACTTCCATAATGCTTTGAAAATGTTTTTCTATTATTAATATAGTATATGTACTGGTAGGGAAGGGAATTTATGGTTATTTCGTTTTTATTTTTTGTTATGTACTTTTGCATTTTTAAAATGGGTTTCTTTATTGCAAGAGTTAAATGTGAATAATAAACAAATCGTCTGATTGTAAATCTTGTGTTTCTCATACAGACCTTAACTTTCTCATAATCACGTGAAGTTGGCCGACAACCTAGAAGCTCAGGTTTTTGTTTGATTCAAGGTTATACTAAACTTAATGAAAAGGTCAAAGGTAACAAAAATATTTACTATCATCGAGTTGGCGGTAATGAAATTTTTACCTCTTGCAATAAAGTATTGAATATAAATAAGTATTGATCCTACCTAACAAAAAACAACAAAATATTTCAATAACGACAATATTCTTCTTATAAAAATATTACGTTGTAATTTCTTAATATTTAGGCATCACAATTTGTATGTCTTGGGTGTTGCTATATTAGTTTGTGATCAATTGTCTATGATATAAAAGCAATATGATTGCTGATTGATTGATTCCTTGCATGACACCAATGACCTTATAAACCAATTATAATACACAAGGTCAAATTCGTTCTGTTTTACAGCGATGTTAGTTTTATCACACAAAGCGCACAAATATAATGTTGTCCATCTTATTTGTACCATGGTGAAAAAGACTTATTTTGCAGGTTGATGCTAAATTAACGTACATATTTATTTATTATTCCTATTATTTTTCCTTTGATTTTGTGTGTTGTTGAAGTATATCTCTTGGGAGCGTTTACGCCTTACGACATTTCATACAAACTTTCAAGTCCTTATTTTACGAAATGACTGAACCGATTTTAAAAAAAGCTTTTATGGCATAAACAGGATACATAGGTCTAAAAACTTACCAAGCAATATTTTCAAAAATAGTATTACAGCTTAATTAGAGCGATTAAAAATGTTGTATACAGTCAAATTTCCAATTATAAATATTTTTTAAAAGACATATCGAAAATGTTTTTTAACTAACTATACCTTTTTAGACCTTAGTATCCTGCTTATGCGTATGAAGTTTCATTAAAATCGGTTCAATCATTTAGGAAAATAAGGACTTGAAAGTTTGTATGAAACACCGAAAGGCGTAAACACCCTTAATTCAGCATGCCTCTTAGCAAAGACCTCCTCTAGCTGTTTCCATTGTTTTCTATCTCGAGCCACTCTCCTCCAGTTAGGGCCCGCCGCGGCCGTAAGCCTTATCTCGTTCTCCCACCTTCTTAGTGGTTTTTCCCTGCTCTGTTTATTATTTTCTTAGGTGTATTTATCCTAAATACATAAGCTCGAGTGTGAGATCCTGGGTTTGATCCCCGGCTTATTTTGTTAGTTATGAAGAATTATTTATCTGGAGCCAATTTTCTTGACAGCAGACAGGACGTGATATTATGATATACAAGGTGGAATGACATCGATGCGAAAACGGTTAAAACAGAAGCCTTATTTTGACCGTGTAGTTATTGCAATTTTGTAGGGAACAGCTGTTTTTCTTTTTAATTACCCATGAAAAATGTAGGTATTATGTGGTGGTGTTTAGAATGAAGTTTTAAATATGCGGTAACCGTTTTCGCGTCGTTGTCCCTTCCTGCCTTTATTATTATTTTTGACCTAGCATAAAAATAATGAAATCCCGCCTCGTCTCCCCAGACGGGCCAATAGTGAAGCCCGACGAAGACAAGACGGCGACCGCGGGCTGGTTCATCGGCGTGATGCTGGCGCTCGCCTTCCTGCTGCTGGTGCTGGTGCTGGTGTGCGTGGTCAGGCGCAACCGCGGCGGCAAGTACGACGTGCACGACCGCGAGCTCGCGCACGGCCGCCGGGACTACGCCGAGGGGGGCTTCCACGAGTACACGCATCCGTCAGTGCTATCTTTTTTCTACGTTCTTACTCAATTCAGTCTGGTCTTTGTGTAAGCGAATGTCTGACCATGACATCTTAAAGCAGTATTGTTTAAATTTCATTCCAGTGTGGGAAAGAGACGGGACTATAGAGGACGTCTAGCGCTATCTCTTTCCCTCTCTGGAATAAGATTAAAACAATACTGCTTTATGACGCCATGGTAGGCCAACAGGGGATTATCAAGGGATATCGCATAAGTGGCTATGCTGATGGAGGCTGTAGTTATTGACGAACCTGTTTTACTTCCTATCCTACCTTCTTAGCCGCTATGCCTTATTATGTAGTTGTTTGTTGTTTCAAATAAAATAAACAATATTGTTCGGCACATGTCAATCGGATGCAGTTAAGAGCGTTTACGCCTTACGACATTTCATACAAACTTTGAAGTCCTTATTTTTCGAAATGACTGAACGAATTTTAATGAAACTTCATACGCATAAGCACGATACATAGGTCTAAAAAGTAACTGAAATACATTTTAGAAAAATAGTTTTACGGCTAAATGAGACCGATTATAAATTATGTATAGAAAAATAAATTTCCAACTATCTTTTTTTTAAAGACATTTCTAAAATGTTTTTTAGTAACTTTTTAGACCTGTATCCTGCTTATGTGTATTAAGTTTCATTAAAATCGGTTCAGTCATTTGGGAAAATAAGGACTTGAAACTTTGTATGAAATCTCGTAAGGCGTAAAACTCTTAATTCAGCATGCCTCTTAGCAAAGGCCTCCTCTAGCTGTTCCCATTGTTTTCTATCTCGAGCCACTCTCCTCCAGTTAGGGCCCGTAAATGCTCTTAAGCTGAACGGCCTTTTTGAAGTAATGTAACACGAATACGCTGTATGTTTTATTTTGTTGAGACTTTTGAAAAGACTGAAGTATTTCAATCACTGAATTGGTTGACCAGGAGTAGGATATTTAGTAAATAAGTACCTACTGCTACCACTTAGATCCAAAGACAATCCTCAAAATTTGCTTTTGAACAACTTGTTCTAACCCAAGATGTTATTAATTGCAGTCTTGACAACAAGTCCCGCCACTCAATGAGCAGCGGCACGAAGCCCGGCCCTGAAAGTGACACCGACTCCATGGCAGAGTACGGCGAGGGAGAAACAGGTACGTTTGTTAAATAGTCTCTAATGTGTGGCTATTCTTTATTGGCCCTTTACACGATGGCTGACCAACACTGATCAGGAAAATGCATTTAGTAAAAGTTCTTCTTGTTATTGCATTATTCCATTTCCACTGCCACTTCTTCCCATTTCCCAGTTAAAACACTAGGAAAAGAACTGGAAGGAACTGGATGACTTTCGCATACAAAGAAAAGTAGGTAGTCCCCCAAAACGTCAATTTTGACGTTTAACATTTTCGCTGCTAAGTTCAAATAATTCATTTTTCTTTGTATGCGAAAGTCATCCAGTTACTTATAATTACGACTCGGGAGGCGGGTTGTAGGCCCACGAGCGAATTATTGTTCGACCCGGGTCTCGGGTGCTTAGCACCGAAAGTGTTAAAAAGTGCCGATTATCAGCCTAATTTGAATAAATGACTTCTATTTGTAATTAAGCATAAATCACTGGTCTTATCTTTGGGAACTCTTTCAAGTACCACTTTCTGAAAGGAATTTGATTACATTATTCATCAATGATACGTGAAGTATTACTGAAGGCACACTGGCACCACAAATCACTAAACGGGTTTCGCTGTGAATGAATCGTGCCATTTCTATCAATCGTTTGAATCTTCAACAGATTAGATCAGAGCAAATGCAGTGTCAAAATGATGTTTGAATACGTCTAGCGTTAATAATGCACATAAATGATTTATAGTACAAATGGGTCTCAGTGTTGGTCAGTCAGCTTGTGCAAGTATCTTTGCCCAACTTTTACTTCTTGCTTTTATTTTGACTAGAACTAAGCTTGTGTCATTGAAGATTTTTTTTTCGTAATTATTTTGATTTTATTTGTAATTTTACTTGATCTATCGAATGGTCCTCATTAAACTGCACGCATATTTTACGTTTTACTTTGATTGCACGTTAGCTACCATTTTTATTTTACTGATCAAAAAAGATTGTAACACACTTTTAATACAAGACAATATGGTATTGAGCGGAAAATATACCATACATCAAAATGAACTTTTGTGTCAAAGAAAAAATTATTATAATACAGCACTATAAAAATATATTGGCGCATGAATGATATTACTGGCCGTTTGATACTAATTTATATTGCTTTTACTTTTTTGTTTTTACGATTTGAACCAAAATACAAGGTGTTGTTTTGCAACCTCGTCAAATTCAAGGAGGTAACTATGCTAATGATTCTCGACCCGAATCAATAACAAAATGAGTAGGTAATTTTCTTTTTTTTATTTATTTACTGAAATCGGTAACTGTGAACCACCCGTGTTTTAAACACGGGCCGTCTGATCCCTGCCTTATAACGTCGCTTACACACAAACAAAAAACCTCAAACGTTTTTTCGATAATTTTATAATCCCTAAACCACGCTATGGGGGTTATTCTGAAATATTGACAAATTTAAACAACAAAAAAATGCAGTGTTTTTTAATAATTTACTAGGTACCGTAATTTAAGTATATTGAATATTTATGTCTTTTGTGACAACATCCTGAATTTTGACGAGGATGCAAAACAACACCTTGTATAAATAAAAACAAGACGAGCGCTAATCCCACCGACAAACTGTTACGCAGTTTGGTGGGTTGAACAAAATGTTTGGTCGATTGTTTTTGACATGTTTCCATACTAAATGCTTTATTTTGACATGTTTACGAATAGCAGTTCCCGTATTGTTAATTAATAATCAAAAAATAATAATAAGGAAACAAGATAGCAGCGCTATATCCGATTTTGGCCGCGCACCAACCCCTCCGTGAAACAATTTTTATCTTACAACACTTTTTTTGATCAGTAAAGACCCAATTTTGTGAAGGCATGTGTGTCGTCGTGGCCGTAAGCATAAAGCATGTGTTTCCAGCGGGTATGAACGAGGACGGGTCCTTCATCGGGCAGTACGGCCGCAAGCGACGCCCCCCGCCCTCAGGACAGACTGATTCCGCCTCGCAGGCCTTCGCCACCCTCGTCTAAACCCTACCCCTCTCCCTTGCACCCTTTTATTAAAGCTTGTGTATACTGAGATAACGATACTGTATAGATTTTAGGTCACAGGAATTGTATGAAAAAATAAGACTAATTTGCAATGCAATAAGCTTTTAACTTCGCCATCCGCTTTACGAGTTTTTTTTTCATTATTTTGTCGTATCTCAGTAAACAAAGCCAAACCTTTGCAAAATAAGTGCGCTCCAAATATAGCTACGTTCTTGTAAGCTTGTAATGTAACGTAGTGCCATTGCATCACAATAATGCAACATAAAACAGTCCGGTACTGGCAGCCAATCACCCTCGGCAACTCCCTTGTTCTTCGTTTTGATTGGTCGACAATTGACGGTGACGTCGCCCGCCTAAATTTTGTTCTTTATTACGTTTTGATCTGAGAATTATGTTGTGAATCTTTTTTTTTATTGATCTGAGCAGTATACTGCTACTTTATTTAGGCACAATTTTCACGTACTCGAATAAAATATAAGTTTTGTCTTGTACATGAAAATAGTAGTTTTAAAATTAAAATCATGGGCGTCCAGTCTTTATTGCACTATTTCAGAAATAGTTTAAAATAAAGGCTTTATCACTGAGTATTTCATTACCCTTCGCAAGTAATGACCGCAGCTTAGGTTAGATTATAAGTACAGAATAATTTGTATGTAAGTATCTTTAGGTTGTAAAGAAACAAATGATATTACTTGGAGTGAATATTTCCTACTTAAATGTTTATTAGCGTGCTTTGTTATAAGTTTTGCATTTGTTTTAATGTTATTATTTCCTTGTTCCGTCCCTTTCCACTTTTTCTTTGCCTGCACGAGCGCCGTTTTTGTTTCGTTTTGTAAGGTATGATTTTATTTTTTGCTTTTTTTTTTCGTTTTTCGTTTTATTTTGCATTTTTTTTTAATTTAATTTGCTGCGTAATTATTTTGAAACTTTTTATCTGTACCTCATTTGTATATTTGAATACAAAAATATCAGAGGTATTGTAATCTGTAATCGAGATGTCTTTGCGATATGGACAATGAAGATCGCAAAGTTCAGCAATAATCTGACCACTTATTTTATGGAGGAGCCTATATTCAGTTGTGTGTTTTCGAAGATATTTTGGTCAACTCCATGATGGATCACAAAAAGTGTTATCCAAACACACTCACAGTGTATCACATAGTGATTGTTTATTAACAGTGTATGTCGCGCAGGTCGCTTCACGGAGGACGGGTCGTTCATCGGGCAGTACGTGCCCGGCGCGCGCGCCCTGCCGCCCGCGCCGCCCCCCCCTCCCCCCACCTACGTGTAGGCGCGCCACGTCTGCCAGAGGATCGCGGTACTACACTCACCTACGATTCTTAACAGTTATTTTACCTCTGACGTTTCAACTTAATTTCTATCATTATCTTCGTTGCCATGAGGTTGTCGACAAAATCAAAGTGACCTTAAGTCTCGATATTATAAGTTGCTCATGGCAACTTGGGTTGCAATCACAGGTAAAATAACTGAATGAACTATGTATATAATGCTTTCAGCGCGGAATAAGGGTGCCAGGAATGTTCTAACATTTAAAATTGGAAGGCACATCAGAAGTGATCAAACTGAGCGTCTCGTTTTCCGCGCTATTGCATATTGGAAGTCTCACTATAACGACATTATGTAGCTATTTCTTTCACACTTGTTCTTGATAAGCAAGTCTGAAAGAGAAAAGCAACATTTTGTCGCATTAGACTAAAATTACATCACGATTTCTCAGTGTCCCGCACGCGTCGAGAGTTTTATTTAAGATTCGCAATATTGTGTTGTAAAAAGTATAAACATACTTTACTAGGTTTCACAATGTCATTAAGTGACTTTTGTTGGAATGTCGAAAGTTTAAAATATCGAAAGCAACGACCATCTCGATGTCACAAGCTTAACGGCTTATTTAATATTGTTTTGAGACGCGAAGGTAATATCTATGATCTAGTAATGCACTGCCATTCTTCTTACATGTATTAGATGGTCGGAAAATAGATGGACTTCACTCGAGTGAATTCACTGAAGGAAAAAAGGTCAATTATTCTTACAAACTTGCGAGAAAAATTTAACATCTGAACTTTAAAGTATTGTCTGTAAAGATTTTTCTTCAGTAAAATCGCCGTGAGAGTTCCAACTATTTTCCCAAGCGCTTGAAAATTATTCAGTGAACTATCGGCAGTATAATTTGTCAGTGACTGTATTTAGTTGAAATTTATTAGCGTGTAAGCATTAGTGAAGCTGATAACGAAGCCTATCTTTCTGTTTCGGCCGGCTCTTAGTGTCAATAGACAAGGCTATAAGGTTTTATTGACTATCTCCCTCAGATCGTAGCGATCGTCTCTAAGTCTGTTGAACATTTCGTTATTTGAGACTGATTTTAAGTAATGAGAAATAGTCAAACTGACACTAACGTTCTGGTTTTGGGGGCTGTTGTGTTCGCTCAATACTTTCAGAGCATCTTACGATCATAAACAGCCCTTCAAGGCACTTAATGATTAGATCTTATAGTTAATTGTATTCTCACTTCCATGATCTGAAATTGCCTATCTTGGTAGCTACTTAGATATAGAATTTTCAACGATCGAATGAAGGATTTTGAATGCCGTAGTTGAAAAAAGAATCTCACTTTCTCAAATAATGATCCTAAACATAGGTATCACTTGCACTTAGCTTTCCAAAACCTGAACGTTAATATCTCGGCTTGTGTTAGTAAGTAGGCGATGTTGCGGCTCGATATCAATTACGTGTAGTTTACCATACGGTAGCTGGTCAAGACTTGAGATAAGAAAAGCTATTTTTGTCACAAAAATAAGGTAATTAGCTCTGGACTCCGGTGGTCATGTGCGCTCAACGCGAACTTATCAGGCTTCGTAGATTTGGCTTAAGGATTTAAAGTTAAGTAAGGATTAAGGTCGGTTTAACAGCAGGTTGGAGTATACGCGATGTAGCGTGGCAGCCAATGGTCAGTTCGCAAGCCAAAATTATTCAACTATCACTTATTTTTATATCAAATGCATATCTTTCTTAATAACTCTTTGAAACACGCTATGGACCATAAAGATTTTTATTTTACTAATCAAACCTTTGACTGTTATTAAAACTCAAATATATCTTTGTCATTCTAAAATGTAGATACATTTAAGCGTTGACCAAGCTTGTTCAATTAATAGATGTTGTCTTCCATTGCAGTGTTGTTCAATATTGCAGATGTGCTTAGGAAAATCTATTTAATATTTTGGTTAAACCATTAATAACTCTTCTTTACGTTGTCCTTCTAAGACTTATATCCTCTTATGTATTGGGCGTATCTGCAAAATTTTAGAACATACAAGTAATGGAAACGGCAAATGAGTATCTAAAAGAATCTATATTTTATTAAGAAAAATTAAATAAAATATTTTTGTATTATAATTGCGCAGTTTGACCACCGGGGCATATCGTGGTGCTTTGCAGAGTTAAAGAGAAGTGGTTCGGTGTTGTGATCGTCTGTTGTAGCGCGGAGACGTCGATGGTTTCCTGTCCCCCCCCTCCCTCCTGTCTATCCTCCTTACGTCACTTTATCCCACCTTTGTGTCAGTTCACGCAACTATACGCATTGTGGTATTTAAATGAAAACGTATTCGCTGATAAAATGCTAGGAAGTTGTAACAAAGCTAAGATTGAGAGACGCCTTTAGAATGGAGTCCAATTGAATGCCATCAAAGAGACGTTGTTCAAATTCATCCACTTTACATTTTACCAGTAATATCACTAATATTATAAACACATATAGATGTAGATCATCAATATTATCAACTTGTATAAAAGCCGCTTGAAATGTGTGCGTGTTGTGTGCTGACATGTCTGACTGTAACATAGTAGGCGTAATGATATTTCGAAAGAATCTCGATTATTAGGAGTTACAAAAATCTCAATTTATCCCTCAACATTATGAATCCATCGATCATCGGTACACTAGTATCGATTGTAATCGATAAAGTTTATTGTATAGAACTTTTATCACTCTGATATTGTAGTTATCCGTGACCATCCACTATGGTACGTCTGGTAAATCTCGAATGAATTTAAAGTACGGGGTGACCCGTCGGTAAAATGTCTCTCTTGCGTAGTAATAAGTCCTCTTTATAGGCTTTTTTCGTATTTGAATTTTTCATATTTGACTATTATTGAAGTTTGCACTGATCACATTGAAGTTAATGCCCAAGTTAATGTTTCTGATTTTGGACAATTGCGGCTCGAGGCCGTTGTTTTCCGACCCCAGTGGTACATAACGCCAAAAGTTAAGATAGCAGTCGTCTCGAGCCGCATGACACTATCTCTCATTGTATCGTGTCTAGATTAAGGCTAGGGATTCGTGTTAACTAATGTTAGGTAGCTAACGCGTTCGCTTACTGCACCTGTACGTATATTTATTCTTTGCCTTATCTGTATCTATTATTGTATCCGGTTTTATTCGTACACTGGCGGACATATTGTGCACACGTGCGCTGAGAACCGTCGATTTATTTTATTATAATTTATTTACTTGTGTATACTTATTTCTCCGCCTGAAAGGTGTCGGGTCTTAATTGAGTACATTCCAGACGGTCTAACCATGTTGATTTTTCAAATCGATTTATTTAGTCTCCCCAATGATGCGTCGGTCAGATGTAATCTGGACTATGTTTATAAAACTTTGGACCGGCAGCTGAGACAAGCAACGTAATTTATTAATTATTTAAATAATTAAACGTCACACATATTTATTTCCCCTCGTTATTATGTATAGTTTCTCAAAGGTAACATGTGCGAATGCCAACATTTTGACCGTTCTAATTTAGAGCTTATACTGTACCTTATACATTGCATATTTATATTTGATGGCACTGTTATTGTAACCCGTTTAAGTTATTTGTTAAGGAGTCTTTATCATGTCTATTGTCTAGTAAGAATTTAATATATATCTATTAATATGAATTTGATTATAGTAGGAGCCTTGTTCTATTCGCGTCTGTTTTTGTCGCTTTTTATACCCGTTAACGATTTGAAAATTCTTTGACTTGATTAAATAAAAATACTTGTTACGGTTCGAAATGACAATTTTGATATTAGATTGTTAGTCACCGGTTTACGGTGGATATTCACTGCCTTCCCTATTAAATTACACTGCCTTCATTTTATTTTACACGTGCATAGTAAAGAATACTTGCCTTACGTAAAATTATGAATGAAAATGTGATTTTCATTGATCCAGTTTCGCCCTAACAGCACAATGTCTGCATTTATTTAGTGTCACAATATTAACCGTGAATTGTGTCAATGTAGGTCCCCAATATAGTCTTACATCGCCAACTCAAGAATAGTTGATGTTAGCAGTTGAATGTATTGTTGTGTAACTCTATTCGGTCGCAAGTGTAACGAACTTCTGAAACATTTGGATATAATTATAATTTATGGAAATGTAATAGACCTAATGTTAATAGAAGCTGGTTATATTGAAAGTATTGTTCGCTACTTAGATGAAATAGTTGAAACATGAGAGAAAACTGTGTTCATAGTATTCCGTCACTTGTATTAAATCTTCGCGCCTTTGTCGTTACACTCTCCTAGCCTATTTGGCAGGGAGCGTTTATCAAGGGAACAGTATTATAAATTCATGCTTTCAATATGTCCGGCTCACTAAATATATAGTAATAGCCGAAGTATTCGCTTAATACGAACTGGTAGATTCTAATTGTTGTGAGGTACATTCAGTGTTATCTATAATGTTGACGATGCTTGGTTTTTACCATTGTTTGACAGCAGGTTGCATTCAACTTGGGAATATTATGTTAAAGGCGCTAGACGCATTCCCAGTGTTAATGGGGAAATTAAAGCATCAAGAACAATTTAATTATATTTGCTAAGCAAGCTTTTTTATCTACATTGGACTATTTTGTTGGTTAGATAATAGTTTGCATTTATTATATAAAAAAATGTTTAAAAATCATGACAAAAGTGTAGGTAAAGACTTGTGAAAAAAATTCTGATCTGACCCGTACGATTCTGTTCACGAATTATCGTAAATTACGTTTTAGTTTGCATTAAGTAACTGTAATTTATTGTAACTATGATGAATATTTTTTTATGTTGCATAGAAAATAAATATTAAGAAATTAATTTTGGTGTTTTTTACCCACACTATTTCCCATTTCCATACGAAATAATGTAAGTCTTTTTTTGGAAACAACATACAAATTCATGGTAATGAATGGATCTCAAATGGACTGTTAATTTCTTCTTTAACTGAAAGCGGTTCAGAAATTCAGACGCATAATAAAATAATATAGATGTAATAGTAGTTTCAATGGCTTAATTGCCAAAAGCCTCGACCAATATCTGAGGAGGTAAACAGTACTCCTGGACACGGCTCGTTACCGTTATGCCTTCCATGACTGCAGATTTTTCAGTGTCGTGAAGTCAACATAAACGCAGTTAACGAATAGCGGTCTGAAAACTTAGGTTGAAACCACATTACATAATCACCGCACTGTCAGCGTCTAGCATAGATCAAAAGACTAAGAAAATTCGTAGCATATTCGCCGCGCCGAAAATGCGTTGAGCGCACAACACCATACAGGGGCGTAGCTACCGCTGTATCTGCCTGATATACGGGGGACCCCGCCGTGCTAAAATTAAAATCTTCATCAGCTATAAATGATTTAATAAATCAGTTTGCCTAAAAAAGTCAAGGAGAGTGTAATATTTAATTATAATTGTTTGTACAAAATTTGGAAAAGATACAGATAGATAATTATGATGAACAAATACTTCTTTTAATTTTATGCAAACATTTTTTTTCTTTGTGAGAAATCTTTACCCTTCATTGGGGTCCCCAAACAATTTTTTATACGGGGCGCCGTAGGCACGCTACGCCACTGACACCATACCTTCCAGTGCCCTGGTGCAAGCAAGCGGTGACACGCTTGGTTAGTATTGGAGTTTGCATTAAGACAGAAATTCTCACGGTAAGTAAGGTTCGGTCCTATTGGTGCGGGTAACGGAGTGTTAGGTGCCTCGCACATCAAGAAACAGGTTTTCCAAGAGACAAGTTTTCCTGAAAACGGAAAGGAAAATATGTGTCTATGCAAGAAATGGAAAGTTAACGACGGACGGCAACCGTCTCCGTACTCCGTGGTTGAATCATATCTAAGGTATCGAAGTGGAAAATGATCCTTTACTAAAAACGTCATAAAAGTATAACCAACGCGGCGCACTTATAGTAGTAAATAAAAGTATGTACTTATAACCAACTATTTTTTTCAGCTACCGTCAAACGGGGTGAATAGAATTTGTCCCGATTCACCCCTGAGTCCCTATTCATCCCGTGAAATGGTACTTCAGTACTTGGTCTTACGAACACAGCGAAGGTAATAAGAAGAGACTAAGCCTCGTATCCACTAGGCAACAATTGATGCGCAACACGTGACGCTCAATATGTGCGGCAGCGTTGCACATGCACAACAGCGCGCGACGTTGGCAACTGGCGCGCAACATGACGAGCGGCTTGTTGTTTGTTTGCGTGCAGCATGCAGTTTGAGCAAAGTTGTCAAATCTTCAATTAAATTATTAATTTCTAACCCGCCAACGTTGTTTTTAACGTTTTGATGCATTTTTCGATAAAATTATAACCACCACCCGCCGCTGAAATCAACACTAATTCCTTCGGCGACATGTTGTCGACTAATGATCATGCGTAGAGAACTTTCAACATGTTGTGCAGCATATCGCGCTTGGTGCGCGTTGTGGATGTGGATGTAGCCTAGTGGATACGAGGCTTAATACTTAATAAGGTTTCGCATCCTGTCAAGATATGAACTATTCTTCACTGCCACGGCGAACATCGACGGATGGCGCAGTTACACAGGAAAATTTATCAGCGATAACACGAAAATCATCCTTACTGCTGCGACATAAAGAGCTGTCAATGAGCACTAGCTGGAGTACTCTCATAAGATCCTTGGTATTACATCTCTTATTAGTAAACTAGAACGGTACTGCATTGAGGACGTCGTGGCCACACTTGCCAAGGTCGATCCGCGGATGGCTATTACATACCAGGTTTTCCTCCGTGCCACGAAAAGCACGTTAAGCCGTTGGTCCCGGCTGTCATTTGTAGGTATTTGCCAGTCGTTACACAAGTAGTCAGTGGCCCGAAAGTCTCACAACCAGTCTTACGAAGGAGTGTCGTACTACCCAGTACTAACTGGGTTGTGGAGGTCAGATAGGCGGTCGCTCCATGTAAAATACCGATGCCAATGTTATTGGGAAACGGCTGGGCAGATGATGATGAAAAGTCATGTAGGTAGGTAGAATTAAAAGGAAGAATAGACTAGTAGGTATGTAGTTATGAATATTTAATACTCATCATCATCATCAGCCTATATTAATGTTCCCACCGCTGGGGCACAGGCCTCCTCTCTATGAGAGGGAGTGGGCTGTAATCCACTGCGCGGGCCCAGTGCGGATTGGTAGATGTCACATGTCTTCGAATTTTTATGACATGCCGGGTTCCTCACGATGTTTTCCTTCATCGTTTTTGAGAGCAGGGGTGATGAAATAAATTAAACAAAGTAATGCGCCTGCCTGGGTTCGAACCCACGGCTTACTACTCGTAAGTCGGGGCAGTGACCACTGGGCCACCGCAGCTCTCAGTTTATACTCACTAGAATAAAATAAACCGACTTCAAAAACACCTTCAGAAAACAAAATATGGTAGTGGGGTCAACCATAATGCCTCAGTCGGGATGCTTGTTTAACATAATGCGGTGTACTGATTTCGCTAGTAGTAAATTACGTTGCGTTTAGACTAAACAATGCGTCAATGGCAGGTAAAATATAAACCTCAGTAATACGCGCCATTCATTCATAACGTGCTAACAATACTTACAAAAACAACCTGCGGTTTATGAACGCGAAACGTTTGGACTTGTAAAAGGACCTTACGAATATACGTCAGCCAAGAATTATGATGAATATTCATACAGGTGATGAAACTTTTTGCTTCTGGACCCTTCAACCATAATTAACAGTCACATCATTCCTTTCGCACGTGCTAATCCAGTCAGCCACGAAGATTTATTGATAATACGACGCCATCAGCAGATGCTAAATTTGACCGACCATAACATTGTATGTAAGCTGATTGTAAAGCATCCCACGTCCCCCGGATGATTTGCAATCAATCGAAACATGCAAAATGTTGATCGTAAATTAAATCGACGAGATATCAGACGAACCATATGGGGTTGTCTGCGTCACCTCTATTTTATCAAAAGTTAAGTCCAAAATCCTTTGTGGTGGAACTTTTTGAAACGCAAAACAAAGCTGTGTATTGAGTAAAGAGCCAGTATGTAGGCAGTCTGTGTCCGACCGTCGACAGGGCGGGACATCATCGAGCGATTTGTATTTGTTGTCAAACGAGACGACCGAGTTCGCGAGTTGTGAAGTGACTTTTTAATAAATTATGAACGTGCGTGCTGCAAGTATATTTTAATAGGAACACGCTGTTAATTACAGGTAAGATAAGACCGTTCCTATAAACCGTATCATATCGCGAAATCCTTCCAGGATGACAGAGGTCGGTAAATAAAAGATCGTTGATCCCACTTAAAACTTAATTGTTTAATCGATTCGGAATTCGAGTGGCGATCGTCTTTATTAATTACCCACATGTGAACTAATGTTGACTGATTACTATATTTCTAATTACCTATTTAATTGAATTTGTGATGAGTATAATTACTGAATAACTAAAAAAAAAACTCCCGAACATTATTAAAAAGGTGCGTTGAAAAAACGGGAGATTAAAGAAAGCATAAAAAAGTAAACATTGCTATCTGGCAAATGTAAACATCACAGGGTGTTATTAATAGAGCCCTAAATAAAGGATCATATGTTAGGAGTACATGCACATGCATGGTGCACCGTGAGCCGAGCTAAGGCTGGCTGTAAACTTGCTACTCCAGCAAATCGAGAATGATTTGTAACGATAAAGAAAATTGTAAAACCGGCTTTTATGATCTATCTGACAACGTTGTAATCGTTAAATGAAATGGATGGGTCCACGATTTTAATAGTCCTGCCACTTACTCGTAAATGTGATTTATTTCTTGGCCTTTTTTTGCATAAGCTAGGTTCGGACCCAACGATGTTTTAATCGTTATGTAGTTTATACGATTAATTACTACCAAGTGGTGGAGCTTTTACCAGAGAATGTTGATTGCACTATTAGGTCCATGACAGAGGATATATGAATTTGCATCTTCAGAACGGGTACTCAAAAGTGTTCAGTCGTTCCTCCAGATGTCGTGTCAAACTTAAAATTATCTCTCGTCCTTTTCCCACATAATATCAATAAATATTACTATACTGATGACTTGGTGATGATTATCACAATTTAAATTTACACAATCAAAGTAAAAATTAACACAACAAATCCTCGTCAATAAGACTTGATGAAGCAAAGATCAGATTCCCAAATCTTTCTGAGTACCTACTTACATTACCTTTGCGGCTTTGCTACTTCATTTTTTAAGATTATAATTTGCACCGGATGGGATCATCCTCCGTAAAAAAAAATATAGAACGCAGATTATGGTGCATAATAAACAATCTCCTCTAGGAGATGAATTTTCAAAAATCCTTTCTCACTGCCTTTCAATCCTTTATTAAAAGGAACTCTCGTGTAAAACGTCTTGCTGTTAGACCCAGTAATTTAGACTGTGTATTTAATTTAATATTTTTAATAAGTAGACGCGTTTCTAAAGCCGCAACTTGTTAGTAGCACCATGAGCAGCCTGCCTTAGTCCGCGGCCGGACGGGGGCGGCCGCGGACCGACAGCCGGACTTTATTTTTTTACTTTTTACACTGTTACCTGTTCCCTGAACGGGTATCGTATCGACTGGCCTGCTGCCCGCTGGTTAGCTTAACAAGTGCTCCCGCCAGAGGTGCCCTATCTTTGGACAACACTCTTTTATTATAACACTACTGATTATTAATGACATCGGGTGCTTGTTTATTTTTCGCACCGTAAAGGTTGAATTTAGGTGGGAAAGTGAGTGTCCGAATACATAAATCTTACCAAATCATTTTTGGAATCAAGTACATAGCTTGAAGGCTCAAGTTACCTAATGAATTAATACAACCACAAAATCACTTTTTGCGGCGAAGCCATATATATGTCTGTCTCTCTGTGAAATTATCAAAAATAAAACGTAAATATGCATTAAATACGGCTTATTGGAACTCATACAGAAATAAGAAGGAGTATCAGTCTCAATTATTTAAACGTTTTATGATCCATTCTGCAACAAAAAAAAACTGATCAGATTGTCCACACTACATTCGGGTGTTTCGCGAACATCCACGGTCATTCGCACGTCTTATCACAGGATGCAACCGTCTCATTCACTGAAACTGTCTGTCGGAACTAAAATATTACCCTTTTAGCGTTATTTTTATACCAGATTGAGGACCCAAGTTGAATATTAAAACTCTGAATTTAAATGGACCTCATCGATCACGACTACCAATGTGTTGTGTTTCTTAATTTGTTTATAACCATTTTTTGATTATTATCCATAGTTAGGTACTAATTGCTCTCAATTCGCCATAACGCTGAACAGATATCGATGAAAGGCATACAGACAGGTATACCATGATTTGGATTATGACATGAATATTTTGTATCCCGGTAGTAGGTAGGTACATTCCTGTGGGCTGTGGGATAATTTGCGACCTCCGGAAGCAAGAAAAAAAAAACTTTTGTACATCGTCATAGTTTGTTCAGTAAATAAGAGTTTTATCTTTGCACATTTCACTCTATGAACTGAGTCATCGACGAGTCGAGATGATGAGGAACAATGACTGTAACTTGTAGTTACGTTAATCAATAAATTAAAATCTTCTTGACAATAATGGCCAATTCACAAGCGTACAGGCACGCTCTAGTCCAAAATGACCTAAATGACTGACAATTTGTTAGTCAGTTGAGCCACTAATAAATTCCCACTTTGAGTAAATAATATCTGTTTATATGGTACACCGCAAAAATGTATTCACCTATTCACAGGCTTGCGGTAAAGTATTACTCAGAATTTGTTTCATTTAATTTGATGACAAGTTACGTTTTATGTATCAACACACATAAGATTCCTATAGAGGATTTTTCCTGACATGACTTTTCTCAAAATCACAGTGAGCCATATACACTCAGCGTCATAAAAATCGCACCTCTCCGAAAATAAGTTTCAAGCAAGTCCCGCCATCAACGTATGCATTAAACCCTATTAATATTGGTATCAATTGAAAGTATGTTTAACGACCTTTAAATTAACAACAGTTAGAATTCCTAAACACAACAGATCTCATTAGCGCGTAACGTTAAAGAAAATGTTGTCAAAATACGCATTACAACGGCCACTAATTGCACCTCCCTACAAGGGTATAAAACGGGCGACCCGGGTCAAATGTGAGTCATTCGCTATCCAACCTTTGAAGTGAACACACGTGAACAGCTGCAGCAAGAAAAATACCCCAGAAGATGGATACCACAGCAGATGAAGCCGCTCAAGTCATTGCACTACTGCAATCAGGGATGCGGCAATGTGATCTTGCTCGGCAACTGAACTTGAGTCGTTTTTCCGTTCGACGAGTGTTCCAACGCTTCCAAGAGACTGGTGGCTATATCCGAAGACGTGGATCTGGAAGACAACGGTGCACATCCGAAAGAGACGATCGCTTCATTGTTTCAACGTCTTTACGTAATCGGTTCTCCAATGCTGTTGAGCTGCAACAACAACTGCGATCAGCTCGCAGAACTTCTGTCAGCGTCTCCACGATTAGAAGAAGAATGAAGGAGAAGAAAATTGCAGCTCACAGGGCTGCTACAGGGCCAAAATTGACTGCACAGCATAGGAGAGACCGGTTGCAATTTGCCCGTGACCATGTGGATTGGACAATAGACCAATGGAGGGCTGTACTCTTCTCGGATGAGACGAGGGTGTGTCTTTTCTGCAACGACAGGCGTAGAAGAGTGTACAGGAGGCAAGGGGAACGATTCGCACAAGCCTGTATTCAAGAGACAGTGGAATACGGGGGTGGCTCGTGCATGTTCTGGGGCGGCATGTCAATCGACGGCAAAACGAACCTTGTGTGTGTTTCTCGGACTGGAAGTGCTCGCGGGCAAGGGTCGCTGACTGCTCCTCGGTACATAACAGAGATCTTAGAGGAGCAGGTTGTCCCTTATGCGGGTTTTGTTGGCAGTGGGTTCACGTTAATGCACGATAACGCCCGCTGTCACACCGCATTAATTGTAAGAGACTACCTGCAAGAAGTTGGGATCCCTGTTATGCGCTGGCCGGCGCGAAGTCCAGACCTGAACCCTATCGAGCACCTTTGGGATGAACTGAAACGGCGAGTACGGGCACGTGATCCTGCCCCTACCACTCTCCAAGACCTCCAAGATGCCGTCGTTGCAGAATGGGACAACATTCCTCAAGAGACTGTTGTCACATTAATTAGGTCCATGAGAGAACGCATGGAAGCTGTCATCAGAGCTAGGGGGGGTAACACTAGGTTTTAAGTTGATTTTATGGACTTTTTTAAAATTTTCACTGTTAAAATAAAATTTAAGTTTTTAATCATTTGCATTAGCGTGTTTTTTTTATTCCCTGGCAAACAAAAAACCAAATTTATTGATTTATTCTGAAATTTAAATAAATTGCCTTTCCAATGATACCTTATAGTCATGTGTGTACCATTGATTAATAGGGTTAAAATGACTTTGAAGGGAATTCTTAAAGAGGTGCGATTTTTGTGACGCCGAGTGTAGGTAGAAAGTTACACTACAATATTTAATTTTCATAATAACGTTTTGCCGCCATGCTTATTATGTTTGGTCATAGATTAACTGTTCTCGTTATGCATAGACATGCACTCAGTGTCAAGCAAGACAAATATTTGAAGTGGTCTTGGTTTGCGAAAGCTAACTTTGTTGTACAGTATACTGTTATTCCTTTAGGCCGTGGGAAAGACCTGAAATAATTAACACAATTTGAATCAACTTGATTTTAAGACTTGGTCCACTAGGGTAAGGTTCAAAAGTTTCAGGTCTACTTACACAAATTAGATTAATCAGAGTTACAAAAATATGTCACTAAGTTACTGAAGTTTTCTCTAAATGCCCACAGTAAAGTAACCAAAAGTACCCAATGTTTTTTGTTCAATAGTCTCCCTATACTTCAATCCATTTTTGTATGGATATTAATCCTTAATTTATTTAGTTGAAGCCAGCAACTGTTGGACCGTACTGTCTGCAAATCCCAGATTCACAGTTTTTGCTAATCCAAACCTAGTTTCCTGTTTTATAAAACCAGATTTATGAATTGGATGAGTCCCTTAACAAGAGATCAAGTGTATCGTAAATAGATAATACTAAATACAACGTAATAGATAAGACAAGTGTGTATTCAGATGAGTGGTTAACATCCATGCATCAGATGCCATCTGCGTCATATAACTGACCTGCATAATGCCAAGCACGTGGTATGTCATACTGCGAACTATTATTAGACAATGCAACATAACACCACGCCTGCTTAACCTAAAGGGTTGGACAGAGTACGTACCTATGTAAGGTTTAGGTCCCATGTAATAAAGAGCGAGCCTATTGCCATCAACCGGCACGAATCCAGAGTCCAGCCTGCTACTGCTACTGAGAAATTCCGTGTGGGAAAAACCCAATAACACCTTGATCGGCCTGATTGCTATATTATGGTAATCAATTACTTAAGTATAATGATTAATTATAATTATTATGTTTTATCTTAGGTAGGTACTGGACCGCGCTAATTTGGGGTTATCACGCAAATAAATATTATGATTTCGTTACAACACATTTAGATAAATGGCGCCCGAAATATTAGATTTTTTTGTAATAACAATTTGTAAACATTACTTGACCTTATGATAAAGATGCTCTATTTAACAAAGTGTAAATACGATTTTTTTCTAGAACATTCAGCATGTAGGATTGTTTGGTAAACTTTGTACTATTTAATTGGGCGATAAAAATAAAATATCTAGTCAAAGACACAGTAGGTCAAAGTGTGGCCCCCCTTAGTGCCTCAGATGATTTGGTGTGGGAAGGTTATCAACGCTTAAAACAACCACAATAAAAAAAAAGATTCGAAATCATCTTAGATGGGAAGAGTACTGAAAGAAAAGCAACGTTATTGCTATTGCACGTGGTAATTTTGTAGCAATTTTTACTTGATACGTGTGTATCTTTATTTATATAAACACAGCAGATAATGATATCAATTTATATCTGATGTTTGTAGTATTAGTATATAAAACTAATAATTTATCTAGTGTAAGTTGCATAGATAGTCAACCCTTTCAATGCGACCGGGATAAGTAGCTAGTCGTGTCCGTTATCTTTTGTGCCTATTAAATCTTGATAATATCTTAAGGCATTAAATAATTACCTGGAATGTAATCTATTAATGATAGAGTACGAGCTCTATTTGCAGCAGTAAATTCACTATCAGATTTGATTTTATAGTCAACAAGGCACCTATTGGTGCTTATAACTTTTAATCTAGATAAGCCACTACTAGAGGGAGGGTTACCTACTAGGTACTACAGTCAGCTGTAATAATTTTCGATGGCATTTTTGGATAAGTCTTACAAGATTAATAGCTCTACAAATTGTTAGAAAACATAGACAAAATTGTTGTGCACCCCTACTCCTAGAGCTATTGGACTCTTCTTTTTTGTTAACACCTTTTGTACGTATAATTTGACACCGGGAGCGAGTAAAAAAACTAGTAGACATTACTTTTTGACAGGGGATATTTAATGAAGTTGTAGCTTTTTTAGTTTCGACGGGCGTTTCTCACGATAATACCATTGTAGGAGCACGTCCCAAACGGTCTCAATCAATTATGTTAACTGTGATAATTTTGTTTTTCTTTGCTTTTTTTCTTTGTGGCCGAGGAGAGGTTTTGTATGGTCGACAAACAAATTATACGCCACTTACACGCTTATTATTGGTCCGCGTTGGACCGCTTTAATGGAATTATGACATATTTTAGGTGATAGCCGTCGGACTGTTAATTGGACACTCAAGAACGGTTCGATTTTAACGTTGGAACCGGGCTCATCCAGAGTTTACGACTCGATATTTTTTATTGAGTTTTAATCGAGATGATGAAATACGATAACTTGTTGAGTTCATCTTTTATATTATTTTATTCGAGTTTGAGTAGGTAAATCAGGATTTGGAACTTCTAAAGATGAACATTATAGGGTTAACAACCTAACAGAATTCGATTTTGAAAAGGTGCGAGACAATACAGCTTCAGTTATTGCGGTGTTGGTCCTTGTGTATTTGTTTACTACAGCACAGAAGCTATTGAGATAAATCTCACGACCGCTAATATAAGCATGATACACAAATTAGCATGGCCAAATTCCAAACGGAATTCCCGATTAGTATTACACGACATATCTTTTATTTACACAATCGTTATAAAACATCAGAATCTTATAGAAGAAGTTATAGTCTCTCTTCTATTGCGGTGGAGTAGGCAGGTCATAGTTGCCAGCTGTCCTGAATGGTAAAAAACTTACAACTTGGCCAGGAACCGTTAACCAAGTCCCAAAAAAGCAGGTCTGAAGACATTGACAGTAATAATCACTGGTGAGAAAATTGGATCTGGGAACACAAGGTTAAGAAAAAAGTTCCTATGTCTCAAAATATTGTCGACATATCGGTCAGTTGGGTCACCTAAATAGGAAGTAGAACTTGGCCTGTCCCAAGAAGCAAGACACCTGAGTTATTTTATTCGTGTCTAGCACATGTCTTAATCCAGGAATACTATAACGATATTACTACAATATTTCATAAAAAGTTCAACTTATCAACGTTGTGAAATGATTTCCGGGACATTGAGGGCGCTGTTGAATTTGCAAGGTTCAGCGCTGAGCCGAACGTTGATTGAGTTAGTTCATCCAACTTCTACCACACCTAAAAGCTTAGTTTCCGATCCTCAGCATGTGGCGATCGGCTTCGATGGGCGCTCGACTGTGTGCCGGGTTGGCGCTGGCGATGTCGCTGGCACTCGGCGCCGGTCGTCGCGACTTCAGGGACCCTGAGGCGCGCCACCACTCCGACCTGTCGCTGTGGATCGACGAGCGACAAGTGCGGATGTTTAGCGGTAAGAATTTCCCTTTTAACTTTAACCTTTTGACCGCCAAAATGTGTCCAGCACGCCACGGTCACGACTAGATGACAGTATTAAAGGATCTATTTCGTAGCTTGGCGTTGAGGGCACGTTTTAGCATTTTTGACGTGGCGGTCATAAATGACTTCTTAGCGTGTCGATGGCAATCTAAATTGTGTCGGCGTTCGTGTAATGAACAGATAACAGGACATGTAGGACCTATCAATGCCTCATTTTTTTTCGACCAAATCGTAGCGATCTGAATAGCTTGGTCGTTTACTTCAGGGACTAATACAAGCCCTCCATTACATCGGTCTACACTTATACACAACATCACGCCTGCTATCTCCGACGGCGTAGGTGCACATTATGTTTGATTCCCATGTAATAGGGGGCGACAGGGTGAGCCTAATGCCATCAACCGGGCACAATGGAAACATAAAATTACTGGTAAAATGTTTACGGGTTTCAAGAGTGGGAGGAATTAAGGTTGTTAAGAAATACGTTACAATTAGTATAATTAACCGTTTAAATGAAGGTTAGCCATTAGTTCTCTGAAAAAATAGCAGGAAAAAAATAGTAGAAGGATATCCTCCTAACTTCAATATCCCTCAAAACATTTTGTAGCCTCAAAGTTTAGTTACTTACTATTCGGTAATCCCTATCTTAATGCATATGAGGTAATTAGCGTAAATGAGATCATATTGTGAGCAATACAAAATTCCCAAAAAGTGAAATAATCAACATTAATTACCTAAGCTCGAAGGACAGTAATTTCCTCCTGGTTTTATACCTACGATCCAGTCAACATGTGCCTTCAATGCGCCATCAATGGCCTAGCCTTATCCAAACCATTGGGGTCGGCTTCCAGTCTAACCAGATGCAGCTGCAAACCAGTAGTTTACATAGAGCGTCTGCCTATCAGACCTCAACAACCGTTAAGACTGGTTGACAGACTAACTTATCGACATAACATCACGTCTGTAATTCTCAAAGGGTTAAGCAAAGGTGTAGGTATCTAATAGTACACCTACATTTAAGTTCCATGTAATAGGGTGCGAGGTTTAAGGTTAAGCTGTGCTTGCCGAGGTTGGTCCGTGGATGGGTGACCATAATTACATACCGAGTTTCCTCCGTGCCTCGGAAAGCACGTTAAGCCTTTGGTCCCGGCTGTCATTTATAGATCTTTGACAGTCGTTACAAGTAGTCAGAAGCCAAAAGTCTGACATCCAGTCTTACTAAGGGGTATCATATTACCTACCCAGTTACTGGGTTAGATAGGCAGTCGCTTCATGTAAAATACTGGTACTCAGCCGCATCCGGTTAGACTGGAAGCCGACCCCAAGATAGTTTGGGAAAAGGCTAGGCAGATGATGATGATGTAATAGGGTGCGAGACTATTGCCATGAACTGGGCACAAACCCAGACTCCGTGGCTGCTACTGAGAAAAGGCTGACAGAAAAACCCAAACACTTTTCCGATCTGCCCCCGTATTCACAAACGCTCAGTTTCGATTACGATTCGGAAAGTGGTATGTCTATCTCGCTCGCTTTCGTAATGCCAAAACAAGATAGACATACGACTTATCGAATCGAAATCGAATCCGAGCGTTTGTGAATAAGGGGCCTGGGAACCGATTCCAGGACCTCGTGCTCAGAAGTCGTGCTTGTTACCACTAGACCAGCAAAGCATTTTACACTAACTTATCTAACTAATTAAGATATCTCATTCCAGGTATATCAATGCAAGTATTCGCAATAATCAACGGTCACGTATCCCCATACGTGTTGGATCCGAACTTCTCCAACAAACTGCCGGTCATACCTTCGGAAGTCGGCTATGTAAACTTCACGTGGAAGTCCAAGAAGAGATACTACTACGACTTCGACATTCTGACGTCATCAGACTTGACTATATTGAAGCCGCCTGTGCTGTCTATTAAGACGAGAGGACGGGTACCTAAAACATCAAAAGGTAAACACATTAACATTTTCATAATGAAAAATTGACTTCCAGAGATATTAATTTTACCTATGCTTTTGCCACGCTGTCAAATCACAGTGATCTTTATTTTCATAGCGATAAGGTTCTTATTAAGTTGCTGCCACTGAAAGTGACAAAATTACGAAATCAACACTCAAATTAGGCTGATAATCAGGCCCCGTATTCTCAAACGCTTCGATTCGATATCTTTTTTTGGCATTACGAAAGCGAGCGAGATAGACATATGACTTGTCTATCGACATCGAATCGAAGCGTTTGTGAATACGGGGGCTGCACTTTCTGAACGTCAAAGTTTACAAAAGATAGTTCCCCATCGAACGACGAAGTAGCGGAATAAACTCCCCAGCAACACATCTGTCTGTTAGGTTAGAAGAACCAGATTTTATACAATAGTGTAGTTAAAATGACAACGGTTTTTATTCTGGTATAAAACTGGTATTGGGATGCCGCTGTCTGATGTAAAATAACTGTGAAAAAACTATAGGAGGGTATTAGGGTTTAACCTCATCTGGTAGGACGGAATCGCAGTTTTCAATGCTCATAATCTCTCTCCGTTATTTGATCGCACCGTCGATACCTGCGTGCGATAGCATTGAAGGATAGGAGCATGGAATAATCAGATTCCGTGCTGCCAGATGAGGTTCAACCCTTACTCTCTGATTCCAAGTCATCTAAATGGAATACCTAATACGACGCAGAAACTGGCGGAATACTCGACAACGACCCAAAATGCGTTAGGTGACACTAATATATTTGTCGGTCTCAAATAATTTGGCAGGAAATATATCGTTTAACTTGTAAGCAAAACCACTATCCGGTCCACAAATACGCAAATATTGTCCAAAAATAAATAACGAGTTTGTTCCACAGAGTTCAGCATAATACTGCCATGTGTGGGCAATAACAGCGGTGTGGCCACATTTGAAATAGGGCTAGTGCTTAAAAATGGCCGCGGATTGCCGCTAAAAGGCACCCCACTAAGGTTACACCTAAAGAAGGAATGCGCACAGAGAGGTGTGTATTTAGAAAGGACAGGTATTGTATCGCCAACGCATTTTTAACACTTACAAGCCTGTGTTTTTGTGTCTGTCTTGCATTTCCACATGTATTATTCACACTAGTAACTAATTAAATTAAATTGCCTTCAAATACGTTTAACAGCACCAAAAACACAGGCGTAACGCTTATAACTTGATTTTAAAATAACTTATAATTACTTCTTCTATACAAACACTGCAAAAAATCTATTAGAGTCCCTCAGCTTATTAATTTAATTTCTCATGCTTAGCATTAGGAAAAACGAAGTATAGCGAACTTTAGCACCAGAACCAAAGCACTAAACATTGCATTTCATCTATTTAGAGCTCATATTGTTATGCTTAGGCACCTGTCGTATTGCTGGCGATTGGAGAAGCGAGTAGAGCTAGCAAGTAAAGTGTTTGAGAAAGTTCTTGCCGACAGTGTGAACAGTTGGCGATCAACTATTATGTATCTCTCTTATTATGTATCTCTTGAAACGGTACAGTCTTATGCAGGTTTTTTGAGCGAAAAAGTAATCGCTTCTTCGTCAGCGGTGAGACAGGTACCTTACGCTACTAATAATACATTTATGGGCAGTTGGTATGAGCGAACGCTTTACCACCTATTACCGTACTGTTCACAGCAAACGTCACCTCAGTGTTTTTGCCCATACGTTCGGTCAGAACAATACAGCGATTGACATTTTTATTAGCGGTTTGTGTTCGATTTTATGATGAATGATTTGAGAAACAATCGATAGTTTAGAGGAAACAGTTGGAGGTTGCAGTCCTATATTCTGAAGTCCTCCTGAGTTTCCGCTGTAAAATTAAACACCGTTTATAGTAAGTGATTATAGCCCGGTCAAATTAGACATAAAATAGTGATAAAATAGTGATGAAATAGCAAAAACTCGGATCAAGCTGAATTTTGGTAGAGACCTTGAGTACACCAGTAGAAATAAAGTGACTGTCTGTACTATATTTTTGATAAAACTTACTGTTTTTGAGATAAATCAAAAAAAGACCGGAAATTTGTACGAAATTTTATTTTCCAAGAATATATTTTTTAGCACACATGGAAAATACGCAAAATACGCGCTTTGGACGTGGAGTTGCGGAAACCAGCCCGCTATACAATACAATACAATAGCACACATGGGTTCGATGGGGACTTTTGACACTTTATTTCTACTGGTGTACCCAAGGTGTCTACCAAAATTCAGCTTGATCCGAGTTTTTGTTAATTGAAATGTCTATCTTGACCGGACTATTATTCATGCAAAACTGATACCTATTCTGTCGCTAAATTCTTTAAAATCCCACCAGGACAAAGAGTTCCTGCATTGCTTCAATTCATCATTTCCTGCTTTGCTACAATAATATTACAGCTTGTACAAAGCGAGCTTAACGCAGAACTTCACAGAGCTCCCTCTGTGAGAGACTAGAGAATTCCTCCTATGCAATAAAGAGCTACATTATACAGGTTGGAAAGGACACCGCCGCGAAAAAGGTTACTACGTACTTACTCAGTGGGTTCATCATTCTGAACCCGGGCTCACATAGAAAGTCTAGATCGGAAGATTAAAAAAAAAGTAGTGCGTGGAGTCCCTCCGCGCGGAAGAAGTGAAGCTTCGTAATGTGGAAATGAGTGCTTTCATACCCCATCTTTAACGCAACCTTGATCACCCATCCACATACTGACCTCGGCTACCGTTGCTTAACCTTGATCACCCATCCACAAACTGACCTCGGCTACCGTCGCTTAACCTTGATCACCTATCCACATACTGACTTCGGCTTCCGTTGCTTAACCTTGATCACCCATCTACATACTGACCTGGGCAACCGTCGCTTAACCTTGTCACCCATCCACATACTAACCTGGGCAACCGTCGCTTAACCTTGATCAACCATCCACATACTGACCTGGGCAACCTTCGCTTAACCTTGATCACCCATCCACATACTGACCTGGGCAACCGTCGCTTAACCTTGATCACCCATCCACATACTGACCTGGGCAACAGTCGCTTAGCCTTGATCACCCATCCACATACTGACCTGGGCAACAGTCGCTTAACCTTGATCACCCATCCACATACTGACCACGGCTACTGTCGGTTAACCTTGATCATCCATCCACATACTGACCTGGGCAACCGTCGCTTAACCTTGATCACCCATCCACATACTGACTTCGGCTACCGTTGCTTAATCTTGATCACCCATCCACATACTGACCTCGGCTACCGTCGCTTAACCTTGATCACCCATCCACAAAATACAATTTAGGCTATAGCACAAAGAGAACCACGCTCGCGCTGGCCTGTAACAGGTATACTACGAGCATGCGTTCGAGTGCCACGCATTCACTCTCGCTCTGTCTCTTTCTATTCCCCCTCCATGGTAGCGTTAAACGTTTAAGGCAACCTTGTTGGAAGTCGCATAAGAAGTTTCACTTCAAAAACAATTTTAATAACCAATGAAAAATTGATGCTGAATATGTGTTAACCGTTTTCGTTAACCCTTTTCGCGAAGCGCGACGGTGTCCACCCTGTGTGTAGACAATAAGTTATTTAAAAAAAATAAACAAATATGTAATACAATAACTTTTCAATCGCTGTACTGACTCCTAGCATTGCTCATTCATACTTTAGTACTAATGTCAGTGTGTGCGTGAAGCCTGCGATGTTCGTCAGGCCATATTAACCGAATGCATTATTTTCCGGGTCCGCCGAGTGCGCTGGCTGGCTGAATACGGTGCCTCTGCTCACGCCATTTGCGTTTTTTAGGTTCGTATAATATGCTTGCTTTCTCACTAATAATTATTTTACGGTAATTCAAATCATCAGTAATTCATCATCATCGTACGCATTATTCTGTTGCCTTTCATTACATTAAAAGCCCATTTACACATTATGTTTTCAGTCATTCGGTTTAAATATTTATTCACTAACATTTAACATCTCACAGTGGCCTATATAAAACAATGGTTACAACAAAGCAACGCTTGATTTAAAACAGAACGTGTGACAGGTATCCTTCTACATTAAAAAACATAACTTTAGTCAGAATCTCTCTATTGCTTACTCTGTTTTTAAAATTACTTGGATAAAAATAGTTCCTAATTTTTTAAAGATAAAGTTTCATAATAAATGTTCCGTACACCTCAGGTCCAGACCCAGAATGCGACAAAAAATGTGCGAACCAAGGATGGTGCAATAACGAGAAGATTTGTCAATGTCCGGAAGGTTACATGGGACAGGACTGTAGGACTGCGCTGTGTTACCCGCAGTGCATGAACGGAGGGAACTGTACTGCGCCTGGAGTGTGTTCCTGTCCGCCTGGCTACCAGGGACGGAACTGTGAAGGAGGTGGGTCCCCATTATTTAGCTATGTTCATCATCATCATCCTCCAAAGCCTGAATTCACCCACTGCTTTCTTTCTTTATCTTTTCTTTTGCTATTTTGTTCCTTGGGAAAGGACAGGTCTTTCGATCCAGCTCAATGTGGACCACTGGTCGTTCGTTTAGTCCAGCTCGCCCCGCCATCTTCTACGAGGCTGAGATGCTCGAGATTTGGGCTGATACTCTTTATTCTAATAGTGTGTATTGAGAGTTGTGAAAAGTATGCACAAAATACGTTATTTTACGATTTCTGTATGTCCTACTTTCAATAACACAATTTAAAAGTAGGCGAGTATAACCTTGTAAAAGCAAAGCATATATAAGAAATATAATGTATTACATTATATTTCTTATAAGAAATATTGCTTTGAAGAAAGTTTGTGATGATGATGATTTTCAAAATAAACTAGAAACGGTTTCATGTGTTAGTGTAATGAGTAAGCATTGATTAGTCATAGAAAACGAGAAATATATGTTTTACATAATTTATTCATTTAAATAAAATTATACAATAGTAGTGGGGGGTGAAAATTGTCTAGATCAACAAAAAATAATCCTATACTTCTCAAGGTATTATTAATCGGTAACTATAGTAACAGCTTCGGAAATAATACTTTTCGTTATTGTTTAATCTAGTGCAGTCGATGTCATCATCTGCCTAGCCTTTTCCCAAACTATCTTGGGGTCGGCTTCCAGTCTAACCGGATGCAGCTGAGTACCAGTATTTTACATGAAGCGACTGCCTATCTGACCTCCACAACCCAGTAACTGGGAATACGACACCCCTTGGTAAGACTGGATGTCAGACTTTTAGCTTCTGACTACTCGTAACGACTGTCTAAGATCTACAAATGACAGCCGGGACCAACGGCTTAACGTGCTTTCCGAGGCACGGAGGAAACTTGTTATGTAATTACTGTCACCCATCCACAGACCAACCTCGGCAAGCACGGCTTAACCTTAAAGATCGACCTGGGCGGCTGTTATTATTTAGCCACGAGTTCCTCCTAGTGCAGTCGATGTGTTATATATAAATGCTACTTAGAACATGTTTTCCCGTAATTCCGATTATTTCATAGATTTTTTATGTCTTTGCTCTGATTTACACAGTAATAATTAATGGCCTAAGCTAACAACTACGCCTAATAAGGCACTTGCTTTCTAGTGCCACGACAATAATGAAAGTAAAGTCGGCAAAGAAAGTTATACATAAAAATATTCGATATTCAGCATTTCAGTTTAAGGACAAGGATTTCGAAAAAAAAAAATACGCAGTTGTTATTTGAAACATTAAAAGCTAACAACTTTTTTTGCTGACTGTACCTTTATTCGGTAACTTAACGACATTATTAACTAAGTTCGGTTGAACCAGTAAAAGTCATGATTGTTTTAATGTAGTTACTAATAATCTAAACTTTCTAACAATTGACTCTGAGCGGACGTTTAAAGACTCCTGTCGACAAAAATAAAAAATTGCTTGCATTCATTACTTCAGAACTTCATTTTGTCAGTAACATTAACTTATTGCGTGATAGTACTCACATGCATTATTTTCGAAGATATAAGTCTCTTAATTCAGTTAGTAACACAAGAGCCAATACTTCACCGATCTTCTTTTTATTCTTCATCTATCAAATCCTCTTTCAATCTAAACCTGTTTCGAGATAGCAATAGCAGCTTTGCATCCAGCCTTTATAACTTCAGTCATGGCTTTATAAAACGGTGCCTGTTCAGCCCCATGGTCTATCCCCGTGTCATGATGTTCCTGCTCCTCATTTCTGAAGTTGGTGATGGTTTCTAGGATCTCCTTGTCGATGTTAGGGTCTTCCATGAGGATTCGGAGCTGGTCGTTGTAGTGGTTGACTATGACGGTTTCTACGGCCACTGTGCAGGCCATTGCTGCTTCTTTGCCTAAGAGAGCTGTGCCTGTAATAGATAAAAGATAGGATAAGTCTTCTAAACTAATATTATAAAGAAGAAAGATTTGATTGTTTGTTTGCATTTAATAGGTTCCGAATTTACTGGTCCGATTTGAAAATTTATTTCAATGTTAGATAGCCCATTTATCGAGGAAGGCTATAGGCTATATATCATCACGCTACGACCAATAGGAGTGGAGCAGCAACGACAAATGTTGCGAAAACGGGGAAAATGTGACGCAAACGAAGTTGCGCCGGACATATAAGTGTGTGAATATTAGTGGTGAACTGAGAAAATTTTGACATGTCATAAAGGAATTTGTTGTAAGAATGTGCGGAAATCGTTTTGTGCAATAGTTAGTGTTAAGAATGACAATAAAAACAATTGTATTTATATGTAGATCTTGTTCTACTAGTAAATTTCAATAAATTCACATAATATTTAGACTCGAAACCCACCGCAATATACTTAAGGGAAAGGCAAGGCAAAATCCAAGTAAAGCCTATTATGATAGCTTTAATTCTTACAATTACAACAGACACTGCTGGACATAGGTATCTCCAATAAGACGCACTTCAGCACGATTCTTGGCTATTACATCGTCTTTACCACTTACTTCTTCTTCTCTTACCTTCTTCTTACCAATCATCAAAATCTTCCTGCTTTTATCCCAATTCATTTGGGGTCGGTGCAGCAAGTCTTCTTCTTACATACTTCTCTATTACTCGTCATCTCATCAGAGACTTTCTTACCATATCATCCTTTACAGAGTTTATCCTTCTTACCAATAAAAAAAATGATGCCAACACTCACCAGCACCCAACATAAATCCAGCGATATTCCATATCGGCGTCATCACGGTCGGTCTGACCCTGTACTCGTTGATGAGCTCCTCGAACTTGGCGCGATGCTTCTTCTCCTGGTCCCACATGTGCTGGATGAGCGGTCCCTCAGGCGAGGTGCCTAGCACGGCCATCTGACCGGCGTAGATACGGTCTGCGCCTAGCTCACCAGCATGGTCCACGCGGATGATCGAGTCTAGCTGGAATGAGAAAAGAGTTGGGTTAAATAGTGCTTGTAATGAAGGGAGTTTTGAGTTTTCTAAACTAATATTATTATTTTATAAAGAGGAAAGATTTGATTGTTTGTTTGCATTGAATAGGCTCCGAAACTACTGCTCTAATTTGAAAAATTCTTTCAGTGGTATATAGCCCATTTATCGAGGAAGGTTATAGGCTATATATCATCACGCTACGACCAATAGGAGTGCAGCAGCAATGAAAAATGTTGCGAAAACGGGGAAAATGTGACGCAAACGAAGTTGCGCCGTACAGCTAGTTCAATATAAGAAAGAGAAGCTTTTTACCTTAGCGTGATGTTATATAGCCTACCTCAATAAATGGGTTATTCATGAATTTTTCGAATTCGAACCAGTAGTTCTCGAGATAAACGCGTTCAACAAAACAAACAAACTTTTCAGCTTTATAATACCTCTTGAATAAGAGATCTGCTGCTGTACACTTTCAATATTATAAATCTAGTGTGGGACACATATTATATTTCCTTCATCATCATCAGCCTACCGCAGTCCACAGCTGGACATAGGCCTCTTCAATCGCTCGCCACTAAACTCGATTCTCGGCAACTCTCATTCAGTTGTTACCAGTTATAGCTTTACATTATACTAGCTGTCCCGCGCAACTTCGTCTGCGTCACATTTTCCCCGATTTTGAAACATTATTCATTGCTGCTTCGCTCCTATTGGTCGTAGCGTGATGATAAATAGTGAGTCAACCTTAAAAGATAGACATTTGCTGTCGGGGACTTTTTTTAGAACTTTTAAAGGGAAACAATTCTGTGATACATGATTTTTGCGAAACTTTAACCGTTTACGCAGGCAGCGCACGCAGCGGAAGCTCTCAAAAGGAAAATAAAACCCCCGATTTTAAAACATTTGTCATTGCTGCTCCGCTCCTTTTTGTTGTAGCGTAATGATATATAGCCTATAGCCTTCCTCGATAAATGGGCTATCTAACACTGAAAGAATTTTTCAAATCGGATCAGTAGTTCCTGAGATTAGCGCGTTCAAGCAAATCACACAATCAAAAAACAAACAAACTCTTCAGCTTTATAATATTAATTAATAATAATTAACTAATTATATTAGTATTAATATTATAGTATAGATTTCCTTACCCATGTTAATTTCGTGGTAAGTATGAAGTAAAAAAATAAATTACAGCAAGTGTTTCACAGTGCAAGCAAGGCGCGATGTTCATGTTACTAAGAGGAGAAAGGTTATTTCAAAAACATGTTATCTACATTGTTTCTACTTACATGAGGATTCTTCTTCCAATACGGCCTGCTACTGGACGACACTGTACTGTGTGCGCAGCGTATCTGCTGTCGTAATAGTGTTCGCAGCATCTTGCTTCACTTCTGAAACCAGTCAATAAAAAAACTAATTTAAAAATTTAAAAAACCCCCGACACAGAAAACCTCAAAAAAGCCAGAAATAAATTAATCCAAGCGTCGTACCGTCGGGGCTCCGCTTTGTTCTGTGCTCTAAGCGGTCTTCTTAGCGGTCCCCTTGGCAATTCCCGTGGTGACAAGTGACAAGATTTCAAATTTCAAATCGACTAGACCTGTGGAAGTTGTTTAAATCCCTTCATCAACTAGAAAAGAGGTGATGATCTTCAAACGGCTGAGCAGATTTTCTCGAAACATAGCTAAGAACACTCTCGATTAAAATACCTTTCAAACGAAACCAATTTTATCAAAATCGGTTCATCCGTTTAGGAGCTACAATGCCACACACAGATACACAGATACACATGTCAAACTTATAACACCCCTCTTTTTTGGTCGGGGGTTAAAAATACTGTTTAACAAGAGTCTTTGTTACAGGAATATGTGCACAAAAATGTTTGAATGGAGGCAAGTGTATACAGAAAGACACATGTGAATGTCCTAAAGGTTATTATGGATTGCGATGTGAATTTTGTAAGTATATTCAATGAACAATCACTCTTAGCTTCTACATAATTAAAAGCAAAACTATGGCCTGACTACTGGCAATGATGGAGGATACTGGAAGGATTTTGAGGCCTCTGAAGAAAATTCTAATTTTGTCCCTTGATAACTTTTAAAAGATATAAAAGAAAAAGGAGAAAATGATAACTCGGCCTATGGTAGTTCATTGGGCATAGTGTTCTCCTAAGCTGCGCTACGACCCGCTTTCCTCCGCCTTCCGAATCGTCTTATCCCGACATCTTTTAAAAGTTGTCATCTTCCTACCCTCGTCCCAAGTTACTTGGGGTCGGCGCAACACGGTTTTTCTACCATTCTCACCTATCAACCGTCACGCTTGCAACCTAACATTCACAAAGGTTTCCCTGCTGAACTTGTTCCCATATTATGTATAAGACATTTAACATAACATTGTGTTTCCAGCAAAATGCGTGATCCCGTGCCTGAACGGCGGGCGTTGTAAAGGCGTCAACAAGTGCCGGTGTCCGGTAGGACTGGGCGGCAACCACTGCGAGGTGGGGCGGCGCGTGGGGGACTGCACGTGCCGCGGCGAGGCGTGCTCCGGCCCGCACACGTGCCGGCACGGCCGCTGTGTCAACGGCGCCTGCGTGTGCGAGGCGGGCTGGAGGGGACGCTGGTGCCATCGGTGCACAGGTACCAGAGGAATAGACGACTATACCAATTCAAGTTTTTAAACTGTCATGGTCACTAACACTATCAATAACACCCACCCGCAATAACTTCAGTTTATCCGTGCTCATAGCGCTTGCAACAGTGCCGAATTATCTTCTTCTCTACCAATCCAGTTACATTATAATCCAATGTGATGTCAATACATCACATTGGATTATGCCGAAGTTAGCATCCTACGTCAAATGTGAGAAGGGGAAAGCCTATTGCTGTCTACCAGCACAACTGCTGCTGCACAAACCTAGTCTCCGGGCCATAACTGACAAATTCTTGGAATTGATGGAAAAGCCCAATACCACTTTCCCGTACCCCAGGCTCTAGTTAAATTTTTCATGTGCAAACTCCATGTGATACTTATAACTTGGCTAACTGGGACATGCTGATTGATTGACTGATAGATTGAATGTATGTTGTTGATTCACTGATGGACCTGTCTCTGACCTTGTGTGCAATGTTAGGCAGTCTTCTGTTTGCTTATGGTCATTTTGATGCTCAAAAATTGCTCAATTCCAGCTTAACCATAAACGACTAAAGATTTTGAATGATTGGATTATAATAAACAAGTCTCCAATCATTAACTCCTAGAGACATTGATATGGATCATAACCAATATTTTTGTTTTTTTGCAGGATCGTCTGAAGAGTCTGGCGAATACAAAAGGCCACGATGAAACAAAAACACAGTTGACGAAACTACTTAATAATGATGTGATTTCTTTAATTTTATGAACAATAAAATATACATATTTTGTAACATTGATAAATTAGTCATTTAGATGATAAGTTCTACGCCACCTAGTTTATGTATCTAGATTTAGTATTATGAAATAATATAAAATATTAGAGATATTTTGAACTTTTTTTATTTTGGAATTATAGCAATTAAATAGTTGCAGAGTAAGCTCCTATTTTACAATGGATTAACACTTTCGCTGCTGCATTCAAATAATTATTTTTTACTAGTGCACAAGTCATCTATAGCTACATATAGCAATGACTCAGGAGGCGGGTTGTGAGCAAACTAATTGCCCATATGCTGGGTGCCACGGAAAGAGTTAATCATCATTGTAAAAATCACAGTAAGCTTTATTTCCATTGTAGTAAGGTTGATGTTAAGTTGCTGCCATCGTCTCGTCAAGTCTATCTCAAAGTCATAGAAATATTTTTTTCCATAATAACTGTAGGGTTGCTGCTGTTAGAAGTAAAATAAATTTGAAAGTACCTACAGTCTTTTCTATCCCCAACCACTATCTACCAAAGCAGAGGGGGATATCTTGCTTGAACATACAATAGGTTTGCATAGTAATCATTTGTGTGAGGTTTTGGGCAAGGGACTCAAGGAGCAAAGAAATCTAAACTAATATTATAAAGAGGAAAGATTTGATTGTTTGCATTGAATAGGCTCCGAAACTCCTGGTCCGATTTGAAAAATTCTTTCAGTGTTAGATAGCCTATTTATCGAGGAAGGCTATAGGCTATATATCATTACGCTACGACTAATAGGAGTGGAGCAGCAAAGAAAAACGTTGCGAAAACGGGGAAAATGTGACGCAAACGAAGTTGCGCCAGACAGCTAGTCAGTTAATACATCCAGCTAGTTATGAAATTTGAAAAAGGTTCGGGTGCCTGAATATACATCAAATAATAGAAATTTTGACATAGGTAATGCGCTAGTTAGGTTAAGATACCATAGGGCTTTGCCCGAGCAGAGGGGTGACAGTGATAACTATATCAGTAACTTGTTAAGATCTGCAGAACAGGTGGGATGGTTTTTGATAAGTTTACAGAGCAGACTTGGCCAGACATCGCAAAACTCGGAAAGATGATTGATGAAGAGGCCTAACCTCAGCGGTAGAAAATTATGCAGGGTTTTTGAAACCTGTATTGAACTTCATGGCAATTCTTTGGAGAACAAAATAAGATTGAATTATTTGTAAAGCCCAAATAAGCCAAACAAAAACTTTGTTTGCTTTACTGACGGAAACGTACCAAATAGTTTTTTATCCAGTAATAGTTTTAATTTTTTTGTACCAGTAGTGAACTGGATTATGTCACGGAACCTCAAACATTAATAATTAATAGAATTATTGTAAGAAATAGACTAACTCACCGTTTTTCTTTTACAAATATACGGAGATATGTTACGCAATCTTCAAATATTATGAAAATAACAAAATCAACACGCGAATTCACAAAACTTGTTTACAATCATGAAACGTCAAATATAGTTACTGAAAACCTCACTAGATGGCACTACAGTATGACGTGAAATGATCAATTTCTAAAATAAACTAGTGATTTTTCCTGAACATCACCTAACTTGGGACGTCAGAATAAATAAATAGCATTATTTGGCAGCCAAAATTGGTGAGTATCTTTCACAAAATAACCTTCTATTTACTTACAAAGCTACGAATCCTTTCCCCCCTCAGGCAGAGGGGCGGTTTCCCTTTCCATGCGAAAACCACACCGCGCAGACTCGTACAAAATGGCGACCCCTAGAAACGAAGTTTATACGGTCCACATACCGCGCTTACCGATCGATACTAATGGAGGACTCGAATTTTTCGGGGTCTCTCGTGCACTCCGTAAATTTTGTGAATACAGTGTCTGGCCGAGTGCAAATATCTTAAAAAGTGTTGTTTTGGACGGGTTACATCACAGCAAGTTCGCAAGACTTCTAATTGGATTGCAAAATGTGCTTCAAATCACGCAGGTGCGTACGCAGCCGTAGTTTCACCATTCTGTCTGAGCCTGCTCGAACGCGCGGCTCCCCTTCATGATGGCCATTCATTTTGGCTTATCCTTTACGCCGCCGCAAAGAGCTTGCGCCATGTCATGCGTCTTCGAAACTGACCCGTCGCGGGGCACCATGCACCGTATAAACAAAACATCAAACAAAATGCGTCATTGGTGTATGCGACTGCATAGAATCGCGCGTAAAAGGCGTAAAAATGTAAGTTGCAGTTAAAATTATGCACATGTAAATACGGATGGATTCCTGAAAACATAAATTGGTGCATTGGAATTGTATTCCGGGAGTTCTATGATAATTTTTCTAGTTAGATATTCGATGGATGTGGGAAGCTCGAGTATTGATTTTTCTCAGTTAGGTGCCTACACGAAATAGACCAACATTTTGTATTCGAATTCGCTATCTGAGTCTAACTGGAGTCGCCAAACGATGATTCCGCTGTAAGTTGTGGGCGAAAAAGCAATTTACCGAGCATATTGGACAAAGTTTGCTGAGTAAGAATAAAATCCAATAAGAAAATTCGTTCTGAATCTTCATACTCCATTTAAGAGAAATAGGAAAGGCGACATTTTCTTGAGGATTTGCTTTACAGTAACTTAGCCAAAATCAATACAGATTAACCATATAGGTAGAACTTTGAATAGTTACAATTTCATATCCTACAAAAATGTTGGTTCCAAAATCAATAAAGCTTGACTCTTGTGAACATGAACAGAAACATTATTTTCTCAGACAGATATTTCTGAGCTGGACTCCTATAGGTCAGGGTTGACTTAAGAAATATTGAGGGCAGATTTTAGGCTAAAACTACTAGAAATTGTGGATGTGAGATTGGTGTCAGGAGGAGGGGAGTCATTGACCTCTATTGATTTTCCAAACCAAGCAATATTTAGGTTCCATTGGTAGTGGTGTTACTTAAATATTTTATTAGCAGTCAGGCAAAGCTAGGAGTAGAGATAAAAAGCATTATATGACATTTTAATAAAGTTTTTTACTGATGGAATGGTATACACAGCCAGCTTTACCAAATATGATGTTTATCTTCTATGACCTAATTTTGGGAATAAATCAATAAAATGCTATTTATATCAACTGGACATTCTGATTTAATTAGTTCTGTTTGCAAGTATCTTATATTCTTGAAAATCAAACATTTATTTATTAAATAGAGGAGAATGAGGAAAATTATTTCAACAAAATAGTTTCAATAGACTAAATTCTAAAGGCCATTTTATATGTTTAAAAACTGTTACTACTGATCTTCCTAATTCAACATTATATTTGCTTTTGTATAAAAAAAGGGGCAACCAAATCACTAAGCTATCCTAGTGGAATACAAAGTTATGTAAACTCTTGAAAATAAACAACAAGATATGTATTGATCTTGTTAGAGGCAGCTACAACTTACAAGGCAATGCCCTTTAGTATAAATGTAAACAGAGGGTTGTTGGACATTATTTAGACACAATAAAATAGGTGCACAAATGTAGTGTCAGTCTTCGTGCCATTGACATTTTCTACCAGTCAATCTTCAGGTAATGCACGAAGGAAAAGGTTTAAAACTCCTAATCTAATGTTTTAAAAAATGTTCTAAATTTAAATTCAATCAATTACTATTTATTACTGCTTACATAGAAAATGCTTGTCTCAAATTGTATATGATCTATGTTACATTTAAATGCGGTGAAGACAATGGCTTGAACTGGCTCTGCATTTCTCTGCAATATAAGTACATTAGCAATCCCTTATCTTAATCGTTTATTTTCAAGGTAAAGACATTAAATACAACAATAATAACATTGGATATTCTTGTTTAAGTCCTAAATGAAGCCAGAATGTAGAATATAGTCCATACCATTATTCAAATTAGATAATGACTCCCTCTGAATGTTGTATCCAGTTTTTGCTAAATGATGATAAACTACAGACAAACAAATTATTATTAAAAAGTTCAAAGTATTTAATGTCAAGATTATAAAACTATGAGGAAAATGAGTAGCAGCACTAGGTATACAGGATTAAGTGCTATGTCTTTCATTTATCATGGACCTAACTACCGACCAGCAAGGGGCTAGAGGTGATTAGCACGTCGCGTAACGCGTTCGTGTTCATCAGTCAAGTCGTAAATCGGCAGGAAGTATATTACCACTCAAATAACATAAAACAATATTTGTTTCTTAGGTCATAAGACTCGGTTGAAGAGCGCAGTTCGTGTGGCTGTACACGCCGACAAAGGTGCACACAATCCAATGGTTCGGCATCTGAGCAGGCAAGACGAAGACCCTGACTACGTCATGAATTCAGCCGTCAGCACTGAATCCATGGATATGGAGGGAGAGGTAAAGATATTGACGATAAGAGGACGGTTTATAATTTAGTTGTCGGCTGTTGAATCATCGCTGCGTAAGCGGGCGTGAAGCAACACCGACCCTTTCGATGACTACGCACAAGCTGCAGATAAAGGATTCACTTTGTTAGGGTACTTGGTGTATGGCGTCCCAGTGAGAGGATAAGTGGTCTAGGACTCGATTTTCTAGGTTTTTCGTCTTTCAATTCTGGCGTGCAGATGAAATAACTTAGTATAGTATGAGAGCTCACCAATGCAGGAGCTCGTGGCTAAATAATAACAGCCCACGGGTCGATCTTTAAGGTTAAGCCGTGCTTGCCGAGGTTGGCCTGTGGATGGGTGACCATAATTACATATCGAGTTTCCTCCGTGCCTCGGAAAGCACGTTAAACCGTTGGTCCCGGCTGTCATTTGTAGATCTTTGACAGTCGTTACGAGTCTGACACCCAGTCTTACCAAGGGGTATCGTATTACCCAGTTACTGGGTTGTGGAGGTCAGATAGGCAGTCGCTTCATGCAAAATACTGGTACTCAGCTGCAACCGGTTAGACTGGAAGCTGACCCCAAGATAGTTTGGGAAAAATGGCTAGGCAGATGATGATGAGTATGAGAGCTCATCAAGTCTGGCGTATTGCGTCGCGGCAGACAGCGTAGAGGAAGGTGGACGTGAGCCAATCTGCACTGAAATATCTGAAAGATATTGCCGGATATTTGGCGGCTTTTGTCCAGGATTTGGATAATAATCATAAAAAGACGACAATTTTCAATTAACGACATTTTGTATCGTGTTGCCTTCGGAAGAGCACCTTGAACCTTCCATGTTTCAAGGCCAAATCAACTAGACGTATCTTATAATACGTTCTTGGAAGTCTGTTAGCTCGCTTTCTTGTATAGTGAGAAAATCGATAGCAAAGATTACACTGTTGCTGTCGGAGCTGACTATCTACTTCTAAAATCGGATTCAAATATGGCTTCAAGTCTCACCAACTCTGAAAGTAAAAGGTTACGAGTAGCGTTGTAGGAATTTCACAATTCACTATTCTCCTGCTCTTATGCCGATTTATTTTGGGGTCGGCGCAGCATGTCATCTTCCATACTTGTCTCGCCATCTCATCAGACACCGTGATTTCATATTTAAACCAAAGAAGAACTTTACCAACATTATATTATTATGTATTAGTCGTAGTACAGCGGTGGTTCAGCATTACGTAAGATCACTGGTATTGATTATGACTCGGGAGCAGAAAGTCGTACTAACGACTCGTGCTATACTCGCGTCTGTATTTCAATAATCCTGAAATGGTGCGTGCATTTATGACCAGTGTATGAACATGATCGAAGCAAAAGAGAAGGACTAATGGCGCTCTGTACTTTCTGCCCAGTCCCTTGGGAAAAGTCGTGACGTATACGTACATGTCCTGTCTGAAATGGTCTTATTTGTCTCACTACCTTTCGTATTAAATATCCAAAGACCAATTATATTTGTTCAGATCCCCAGAGGCAGCAAACTGTTTACTATAACCTACTTTAGCGTTGTTTCAAATCTCGAGCGTCCTAGACAGACTCACGTATCAGACAGCTGGAGTTCAGCAAACGAAATCGCGGAAATACTATTTCCATGAATTTGTACACTATGAGAAATATTTTATAAACATAACTGGAATGCAACACAAAAAAGATTTTTTCATACAAACGGAGAAAGCTGATAACTTCGCTATTAGGTGTTTAGCACCAAAAAATAAGCATGATATCGATTTATCTCGTAATTCATTTCAGCGGAAAGACGTCCACTGCTGGACATAGGCCTCCCCTTAGGAGGGGGGGTTTTGCCATAACCGCCATGCTTGGCAGGCGGGTTGGCGATCGCAGTACGGTTGTTAGAAAAGCACGGAGAATGCTGCTGCCCATTCTCTGCTAAGCCCCTTAGTCGCCTCTTACGACACCCACGGGAAGATATGGTGTGCGTAGTCGCAGCGGAAAAATTTCGAATTCCTTAATTTCAATCTAGCAGATATTTAGTGTATGACGTCGTGTAATTGTGTATGGTAAGTACAAATTTGTGTATCCAACCATTGGGGAGCTATTCAACAAAAACTGTTTCCGCTGGAACTACGTCATCCTAGCGGCACGTTTTTTATCCTATGCACACACATGAAAAAAAATACATTCAAAAATTAGTTTGTAACGAGAGGTAAATGTGTGTGCTTGAATGAAATTTGTGTGACATAAAACTGCAAAGTTTATCAAGTTTCCGCTGCGCTGACGTTTGGCTATTTGATGTAAATCATATAAAACAGCTTAGTGCAGAGTTGAATTTTTTTACGCACGTGGCTTTGAATTTGTGTGTAAAGTTTGTGAAAACAGAATTTGAAAAAAACATACCGTTCAGGAGACATACACGTAAAAGTAAAATAAGGTTATTAGGTTCTATTAGTTAAAATAGGAACTCTAGAGCCTAACTTGTTACGTTTATTTGTATCATGTAAGGGTCTACAATGCCTTGCCAAGTTTCATTTATGTGGTCTTAGTAATTAATGAGCAATGGCATAATTTACTACGACTGGACCACTATACTGTATGACATCCAATTGCAGGACTTTTTATAGGAAAAGCAAACTAAACTTATTCCGATAATTAGTGTATTATTGCAACTATTCACATAAAAAATTTCAGCTCATTTCAGTAAATAATTAAAGAGATGTAATAAAAATACCAGACCAACCGCAATACAAGGATAAACCGACCAAGTTTGAATGGTTACCAAAAAGCGGTCGTGCAGTATGTAGAGCTAACATTCTTAAATTTCCAGTATAGTATCGTTATTGTGTGTTATAGTTTTGTACAGGTGCGTACACAATTGTTTAGCAGAAAATAAAACAACTTTATTATTAACAAAGTAGGTTATAATGACATTGTTAAAGAATCAGTTTTAATATTATATATATATACTTTTTTGATGGCAAAATAAACAGCGCATATGCACGTTGCCCTTGACTGCACACTTGTGACTGATAAACAAAATACAACAGGAAGCGCGTTAAGAAGATACAGTGGTTCTATCTCGCGACCGACGCACTGCGGTTTCGTCTTAGTCATGTGTGTAGTGCACATGCACATTGTTTGCGTAAGCGATACTGAGCGCTCCCGAGCTTACGCACACAGAAACAATGTGCATGTGCACTACACACACGACTAAAATCAACCTTCCGTCGTAGTGACATAGAACAACCTTCTTTAGATTATTCCCTAATAAACCGATACTTTATAAATTCGACATCTGAAATAACTACTGGTGTTAATATTTTTTTTATAATTGCTATTAGTATTTCATTTAATCAAATTATATCGTGTATCATCAAAATATTTGTACGCTGGAAGCAGCAGAATATTAAGGAAGGACCTAATAATTACCTATTGTAACAACTTTTTGTAATATTCTGATATAATACAGAAGCTATTCTTATTGTAATAATTTCTTAAGTTTGAGAAACAAACAAGAGACCTAGTATTTTTATTACGAAAATTATTTGTAACTTGTTCAAGAATTGTGTGCCCACCTGTACCAAACAAATAATGTTACAACACTGGAAATTTACAAACGTTAGCTCTTTATACTGCACGGCCGCTTTTTTGTAACCATTCAAACTTGGTCGGTTTATCCTTGTATTGCGGTTGTTCTGGTATTTTTATTACATCTCTTTAATTATTTAATGAAATGAGCTGAAATTTTAAATGCGAATAGTTGTATTAATACACTAATTATCGGAATAAGTTTAGTTTGCTTTTCCTATAAAAAGTCCTGCAATCGGATGTCATACAGTATAGTGGTCCAGTCGTAGTAAATTATGCCATTGCTCATTAATTACTAAGACCACATAAATGAAACTTGGCAAGGCATTGTAGACCCTTACATGATACAAATAAACGTAACAAGTTAGGCTCTAGAGTTCCTATTTTAACTAATAGAACCTAATAACCTTATTTTACTTTTACGTGTATGTCTCCTGAACGGTATGTTTTTTTCAAATTCTGTTTTCACAAACTTTACACACAAATTCAAAGCCACGTGCGTAAAAAAATTCAACTCTGCACTAAGCTGTTTTATATGATTTACATCAAATAGCCAAACGTCAGCGCAGCGGAAACTTGATAAACTTTGCAGTTTTATGTCACACAAATTTCATTCAAGCACACACATTTACCTCTCGTTACAAACTAATTTTTGAATGTATTTTTTTTCATGTGTGTGCATAGGATAAAAAACGTGCCGCTAGGATGACGTAGTTCCAGCGGAAACAGTTTTTGTTGAATAGCTCCCCAATGGTTGGATACACAAATTTGTACTTTCCATACACAATTACACGACGTCATACACTAAATATCTGCTAGACTGAAATTAAGAAATTCGACATTTTTCCGCTGCGTGTACGCACACGAAGATATGGGATGGTGCTATTCTTTTCGTCCGACGCCATACAGAAAAAAATCTCGTAATTATTTAGTGTTATTGCTAATCAGAACAGTAAACACAATATTGGTTTTTTAAACTCTCCAGTCAGTGGTCACTATCGTTCACTTCTACGGAAATATATCTATTCTATTTATTATTTATAGTAATTGGTGCCGAACATCCAGAAATACAGCCGTTCGATAACTTGACGGCACGGTTAGCATAGACATTGAGAGATTGCCTAGACGTCGCGGTACGATCCCGCACGGTATCGGTTGCAGATAGTTGTTCCAGGTCCAAAATACGTGCGTGTAAGATTTGTGTCGAAGACGAAGGCGAATTACAGAAGAAATTCAAGTGGAACGCAACGCTTTGTTGTATTTCTATTTGCTGTTTATTTTTGCTTGTTTTCCTCTTGGGTGTTAACAGTGCAAATAATTGGCAGGACATGTCACAAGTAGACGGATGCGGGCTGAGCGGGGCGTCGGACGACGATGACGACTGCGCGTCCTCGCCCGCCGGCTCCAACTACGATGATAGCGCTGATCTCATCAAGAATGCCATGAGCGATGAAGTTACCAAACAGTTGGCTGCCGCTGGTGAGTTTTGTTCATGGCATCACGCTTACAGGCTCTCAGGGTCCTGGCTACGACTTGCTTGATGGAAAATGCAGATATCTGCACTATGTTCATGTGCATACTATGGGGCATTTAAGAGTATAAATAGGTCGTTCAAACTACCAAGATGCGCCCCTTTCTTTCTCGATAACTTAGAAACACGTAGTTACTTAAAATAAAAGGTCTGTCGTCCGCGCGTCTTCATGGGTTTTCGTTCAGAATTACGAAATTAGTAAATCTCACTTCGATAGGAAAAAAACTATCTGGCTGTATGAGAATATAATGGACGTGAGTAAAGCATTATGCGCATGTAGTTACCTAAGTGTCCGTCGCCATTGATGAACCATTCTTAATTCGTATTAAGTTTAGTTCAATCGTGGTCGTCCAATTAAGGGGTCGAACGAAGTATTCAAATCGGAGGTACGTCAACACATGCCTAACCACCTAATAAACTGCAATCAGTAGACTATTTGTTGAAGATCTGTTATGTAATTTTTATTTCAAAATAGTTTGACTTGTGAAGTCCAATTATTGGGTCTTTGTCACGCAATCTACAGCGAGCATTGACAATTTTTCCCCATGTAATCCACAGTTTTCGCTAGGCTTGCAATGTGTCTTCCATAGTATACAAATGTCATCAACGAACAGGTCCGGTCGGCATGGCCGCTGCTGCCGCTATAGCGTCCTCCAAGAAACGCAAGCGGCCGCACTCCTTCGAAACCAACCCCTCTGTCAGGAAGAGACATCAGAATAGATTGCTTAGGAAACTCAGAGTAAGTTACTTTTTTATTAATATCTTTATAGGGTCAGTGTTTTTAACTGGACTCTGCATTGGCACAAAGCCATGCTACATGGAACCGGAAATAACCAACGCCTAGCAATACGAAAACTTCACAAGGAACTCTTCAGCCTGTAGCAGTCCTCTGTTAAACACGGGTGCCGAGCTCGATCCTCGAATACATCCAATAATACTGAGAACTGATTTTAACAGAGTCAAATTTTTAGATGGCTGGTGTTAGTTGTAAAAGTTTGTTCGAATTTGCCCTAAGACCCGGTTTATCTATTTATTTAACACTTCTAGCACAAAATATTATGTATGTATTTGCGTCAACACTTTGCCAAAGTGTAGACGAGCTGAGCGGAGAGGGGACTCCTGTACAACCAATCACACGCGACACGAGAGATGCGAAGTGGAATTCAAACACTCTAATTGGTGGGTCTCCGCACGTCTGCTCTCCGCTCCGCTCGCTTAGGCCGAAACCGGGTCTTGGACAAATTCTAACAAACATTAACATGTCTCTCCCCCGCTTAGCAAACCATCGAAGAATTCGCAACCCGGGTCGGGCAGCAAGCCGTGGTCCTCGTAGCGACGCCAGGCAAGCCCAACACGTCGTACCGCGTGTTCGGTGCCAAGCCACTGGAGGACGTGGTGCGCAACCTGCGCTGCATGATCATGGAGGAGCTGGAGAACGCGCTCGCACAACAGGTAAGTCGCGTTCTTGCATAGGAGGGTGGGAGTTGATGATGTGGACTTCTGCTATTGTGTGACTGAGGGCAGAACAAAAAAATACATAGTAAGGTCCAGTTTCCGGTCTACACACATTTAATCGGAGTCGGAATCGGATACAAAACTATCATGTCACTAAATTACTGAAGTTTTCTCTAGTTACCCACAGTAGTAAAAAAGTAATACTTTTGTTCAATAAAGTCGCCATTGTTGTTTGGATATTAATCCTTTTTTGTATAGCCGGAAACTTTTGGACTTTACTGATAGCTATTTCTGTAAAAATAACGTATTATGTTGAAATACAATACTTGATCAAAGTATCATCATGAAAAATACGACGAATTTAGATCTTCCTATTTTTTTAAAGTCATCTAAAACACTATTAATGTTGTAAAAGATATTTGGAATCATTAAGGGACCAACATCATCAAATCCTTCAGCATATTTTTTTCTTAACTTAACTGCTTATTTTGCTATCTTTTAAAATGTTTATGATTGAATGGATGATCACTGAAAGATAATAATAAAAATAAATAATAGAATATAAAAGATACTATTTTTTTAATTATATCACTTATAAAATTAATGATCTATGTTAGACATCTATGTGTTTAGCTAAGGATGTACAAAAATATTTACCACATTATACTGTTACACAATATCCTAGCCATAAGCTCTAAATAACAGGATCTTTTTTGGCTTCAGTGAGTTAAGATTATCACACCATCTGTGCCAGGGTAGACAAGCATAAAGCCACACAAATCATTAAAGCAAACTCGTGTTGGTGTTAATAAATATAATATCCATTCAATGTAAAACAGATTTCTTATTGAAAATTCACTGAAGCTATTTAAATGTTTAATTATTTTCTTCAACAAGCTTGCTATCAATGTTTTTTGTGCCTCCCTTAAGCCTCATTTAGAACATCGCCAAGTAAAATTAATAGAATAAGTTCTCTGGAGCTCTACACTGCTAGATAAATCTAGCATTCATGAAGTAGACTGCCTAATAAAATTCTGTCTATAGGCGCGGTACCTGGCAAACCGGGGCGGAAAACTATTTGCTGTCCGCCCAAACGGTCTTAGTTCAGACGATATTGCAAATGATTCATAAAACTTGTCATAATGATTTTAGCAAAAATGTTATTCGTCAAGTCATGCGAAAAACTAGATGAGGCTTACACATACACGTCGACTTTTTAGTTTTTAAATAAACGGCGTGAGGTAATTCATACAAAATAAATTTGTACAAAAAGGGAGTGATTCCACCAATACAACCTTGAGATAAATCTTGAAAAATGGCTTTGTTTGGTAGAAACCGACCCTTAACTAACATCATAATTGAAAAACAACATAAATGTCACAAGATACTCATAAAATTAATATCAGGAACAATTTTAGAATTTCCGCAATAAAGTCCCTATGGCTAAGCTTAAACGCTAGAACTAAACAGTGAACGTGTATGTCGCACAATAGTTGCTGAATCTCACGAGCGTTCGCCAATCACAAATTGAAGCTCTCTAAAGAGTCGTTGACAAAGGAAGATAGATGCCTAGCCGTAGCCTTAGGGGGAGTGACTACACTCATCGACGGCTCACGATCAGCTTGAAAGAGCAGGAAGAACTTTGCTTATGTCTGTGCAATAAAAACGATAAAGACATAATCGTTAATCACCTAGTTTCAGTAGGATCGACCGGCTCAAGGCGAATCCACATCGATAGCATTTTCTTTGGGGCCCGATCTCGTCTTCCTTTGCTAGACGTGTTTCTTTTGGACCTGGGAAAACCCCAGAGGTCGCGAACCTCTGGGGTTTTCCCAGGTCGTTGTTGATGAAATAGTGACAGACGAAATTATAGTCTTCATTGTTACTTAAACTTTTCGTTAAGGCCCGGATTTCACCAAAGCGGAGACGAACGGACCGGGGAGGAGACGAGTAGGAATCAACCAATCACATTCGTTGAAATCCCGGTAGCATCTCTCATCTCTCCTGTGATTTTCACTTTTCTATCGCTCCGCTCGTCACCGTTTTGCTGGATGCGTATAAAGTGAGAATGGTGTTGCGTTCGTGAGTGGCACTAGTCCGTAGTCCGTAGTGTGTGTCGTATGGGTACGAAGTATATAACGAGTCAGTTCGGGCTGGGCGGCGGCCCGCAGGCGCCGGCTCCGCCGCAGGACGACCCCTCGCTGTTCGAGCTGCCGCCGCTCATCATCGACGGCATCCCCACGCCCGTCGAGAAGATGACGCAGGCGCAGCTGCGGGCCTTCATACCGCTCATGCTCAAGTATTCGATGGGTGAGTTACGCTAATATTTTTCGCAAAAGTTTACCCTATGACCAAAAAAAACCATTGGAATCAGATTGCAACAGAATGAGAAAAATGGAAACACGGAAGGGACCTTGGCCCCGTATTTGCTCTTAATAATACTTATTGGTCATATATAAGAAGAAAAGTTGCTGTTCGTAATAGTTATTCTAAACGAACAGAATGTAGAACAAGTCCCTTAAAAATCCAACTAAATCTAACAGTTCCTGATGTTGCTGCAATTTTTATTAATCCAAAGAAATCAATTACGACATACTATGTATGTACAGTGCGCGGCAAGCCGGGCTGGGGTCGCGAGTCCACTCGCCCCCCGTGGTGGCCCAAGGACCTGCCGTGGGCCAACGTTCGCATGGACGCTCGCACTGAGGACGAGAAGCAAAAGGTAAAGGTAAACATACACTTGATCACCATCATTCAGCCAAAAGACGTCCATTGCTGGACATAAGCCTCCCCGAAGCATCGCTGATCGGCTGGTCGTACACTTCTCGCATCTAGTGAGTTCCTGCTTCCTACGCCAGGTCGGTTCACACACTCTGCGAAGGTACGTAGTCACCACTCCAGAAATTTTCCGCTCGCAACTATAAGGCTGTACTGTCAGGAGTCAACGCATTATGCTACTATGGAGGACATAGTATTTCACACCGTGTTGTTATCAAAACTCACTTTTCACGTGCAATAGGAAAATCCTGTAGTTTTTCTACCTGATCTGGCAACTGACAGGTAAGCATATCATCATCATTTCAGCCCAAAAGACGTCCACTGCTGGACACAGGCCTCCCCCAAGTGTCGCCACATTGACGTTTTGGGGGGTTTTGCCATAATCGCCACGCTTGGCAGGCGGGTTGGCGATCGCAGTAAGGTTGTTACAAAAAGCACAGGAACGCTGCTGCCCATTCTCTGGCAAATCCCTTAGTCGCCTCTTACGACACCCACGGGAAGATATGGGATGTTGCTATTCTTTACGTCCGACACCATACAGATCATAAAAATAAGCATAAGGTAAGCATATAAACATTCTCATTTCGTCTCTAGTAAGGTACTGGAGACGAAGTATGACTGTTTCCTCATATTAGCCTCTCTGAGTTAAACTAGCCCAGGAGAACTAGTTCTAAAGCTTAAATGACTTATTAATACAGATGATATTATTTTCAGATGTCGTGGACGCACGCGCTGCGTCAGATCGTGATTAACTGCTACAAGTACCACGGAAGAGAAGACCTGCTTCCCGCATTCAGTGAAGAGGATGAAAAGGGACCTCCTACACAGCCCGTAAGTCGCTTTACTACTATACTTCTTGACACAGGACTGTGAGTACAGGCACGAGCCCTAGTTTGTCCTAGGCGAAAAATTACTAGGCTAAGGCTCAGAGAAGAAGGATAAGGTTAAAACTATGACTAACCATGACAGTACATCCAAGTTGGTAGCAATGTTGTTGCTTTATTTTGGTAACGATATCCTGATACGATAAACCGGTTTTCTAAATGCTAGGCTAAAAATACCATTTCGATGTGCCATAAGGCTGATTATACTCGTTGATTCGTTCTTAATGGCGCCTTGAGAATAACGTCTAGTCCTTCATTTTAATAGGGCCATAATAACCATACGATTTAACGGCGATAGCTACCGAATATGAATATTGAGTCATTGAAGGTTCTTTAAAGTTGTGTATAATAACAGCCATAATCGTTAAATTGCCCTAAAAAGTAATAAACATATATTAAAATCAGTTATCGCAACAATCACACATATTAACATTATCGTATGCGTCAACTAGATTGTATAATGTATAATTTGACAACATGGGCAAATTTATGTTCGACCGATACTAGACTAGTCAAGGCTATTTACTTCTTAATTAACTTAAGTTTGTCTACTTAGCCTTTAGCTTCTAATCTATAACGTTATCCTTGAGAGTTATGCCATACATAAAAAAAACGAAATGAGACGCTTTCCTTGTTGCTCATTTGTACTTTTCATTCACCATCTTTTCCCTCGAAGTGAAACGCCAGAGCAGAAAATGAATAAAAAATAAAGATTCCATTTGGATTCAGGCACTCAGCATATTACAATCGCCTGCCGAATAATCCAAAAGTGAAACGAAAAGCTTCTCCTTTCATTATGAACTTTCGCGTTCTTCACTAATAGGAGTTTAAGGGGACTGTCTTATGTGATTTTGACTAATACTCACCATAATGTGAAGGATTGGCATTCTATTTGTCCATGTCCATATCGGCTAAACAAAAATCCATGGTTATAACTTATTAAGCTCATACAATCATTTGTTTTCATATAATAAGGGGATTATAACATGTATTTTGTCGTGGCTCCCCAGAGGCGTAAAGTGCGTCATTGCTACATTCAGGTCGTCAAACAATAAGTTACGCCCACTCTACTTATTTGTCACCAACTTATTCGTGGAGTTACGTCATATATATTTTGTTACACGTCAATGGCTAGTTGAAGAATACCCTTGAGGAAAATAATATTATATTTGTACGTAAAAATTGAAAACAAAAGTTTTATTTTTAGCTAAAATGTTTTCACTCATACACTTGGATAGTCAAATAAATTGGGATAAAGTCAGGACAATGATGATCGACGATGAAATAAAGGCAGATACTCAGATACGGCTCTTTGTGTTAACACAATATTGGCGATTTAAAATTCCCTTTACATATTTCTGCTAATTCAATTGTATCTAAATTATATTTACTGTTCATTAATGCTATCTCACATGGAATGCTGCCTGGATATGGTAACCCCTTTTAATTTTATATTCGCACCGTTTTCTCTAATAAAACCAAATATCTCATCTCAAAAATGTTTTCAAACTACTGCATCTAACGTAAACCTCAACGAACTTACTACGCAAAAAAAAAAATCTTCGGAATTCTTCACCGATTCGGTCTTCTCTACACGTCGTCTATGCCCTATACGTACATAGATATCGGCTTGCATGCCGAACGCGGGCAACAACTCGTCCAGCGGCTCGTCTTCGGGCGCCGGCCGCAGCAACCAGCAGCAGCAGCAGGCCGTGCTGACGTCACAGCAAGTCTGCATCGACCAGATGACGCTCGCTGATGTTGATGTACGGACTTATCTCACAGTCGTTTTAACCACACCTCTGACTTGGCTGAAAGAACTCGAATTTAAAGTGTTTCCGTGTTTAAAAAAGAAAAGCAAATATCTATGAATCAGTTAATTATGGTGAAATTGGCAAGTGTCACGTGATAATAGTGCCCGCAAACACGTAATGTGTTAACAAGTCATTGCAGCTAGGCACTATTTTACCTACCACAGTTTGTCTCTGCATCACCCAAAGGTTGAATGGTGGAGAATGCGCTTGCCAAATGACATCCATCCTACTAGTGATTGAGACACTCAAATATTCCTAGCTCATAATGTTGCACAAATCTGTGTGAATGCACATAAGAAAGCTATTTATCCTCTTTACTGCATAAAAAACAATTGCATAGGTTCATCTTCTTAAAACCAAACTAGAAAATGCTGTGTTTGTCTTTTTGGGATGCTAACTAAGAATACTATCTACTCATTCTCCCCACACAGATGTCACAGTACGCGCCAGCAGTGCTCCAGACCATCACGAACCCGGACGGCAGCGTGTCGCTCATCCAGATGGATCCCAACAGCCCCATCATCACACTACCAGACGGCACCACTGCCCAGGTGGTACGTAACATGGTAATATTGCATTCTGTTATAATATTGCCACCCGTCCATGATCGTAAATCTACCCTGGACACCAGATTTGGATGTTGGCTGGGCGTAAGTTTAAGGCCGGTACAGTGCTTCACTGACGGACAGTTTTCGTACGCAGTGCATATGGTCAGTGAAACGAACGAATTTCTATATAAATGACGAGCACAACCGACGTACGCTCCGACGGTCGGTGATACGCTGTAACAGGCCTAAGTGAATGGTCGATTCATTCATGTAGACTATGTTTTATTAATATCTTATGATCATTCTATCACCTGACGGTGTGATATGCATGACGCAGTAGAAATACTCTCAACAATGACCCAGCATGGTGATTTTGCGAGTTAGTCATTTACTTCAGTAAATCCCATATGCCAATCATCCTAGTTGCTGTTTATTTTACCGAAACACCGTGTTTTCTATGATTGTGTTGTCAAAACAACGTTATTATACAATAGTATGTATATATTTTGTTTTTGTCGTGCACAGATTCACTCTGGCGAGGGCGGCGCTCACCTGCAGGCGCTGGAGGGCGACGGCTCGGTGTCCGTGGACCTCAACGCGGTCGCCGAGGCCACGCTCAACCACGACGGGCAGATCATACTCACTGGGGAGGATGGACACGGTACATACATGGCATAATAATATCATCCTTACCTAATTTCACACACAGTTACACTCCTTCTGTTATCGCCCGGCAATCTGATATGACCATTGAAATATTAGGCGCAGGACCAGCCACCGTATACACAAACGCTTCGATTTGATTTCTATTTGGGAAATCATGTCTATCTCGCGCTCGCTTTCATTATGCCATGACTTCGCGAATTCGCGAACAAGTCAATTACAGTATACGTCGACATAATTTATTTACTTATTCCAAAAGCCATCAAAAGCTTCTCATACTGAGCTTTAAGTTGTGACTCTCATTAAACATAGTGTGAAAAGGTCTAGTTTAAAAAAAAATACCATTTAATTTTATAACTACCTGAACTGCGAGTGAAACTTATGATTCTGTATTGTAACATTCCAGCGTACCCGGTGTCAGTATCAGGAGTGATCACAGTTCCTGTGTCCGCGTCCGTGTACCAGTCGATGATATCTTCCATGCAGACGCAAGATGGCGGCGTGTGCGTCACCCCTCTGGTACAGGTGCGGCCCAAGCTCGAACCGATCGACCTCGACGATGTCACCGCTTAGCCGCTCATGCTAGCCTAGTACACTCACGATACACTTGCCTAAGTTCAGTAGCGATTATCTCGTGGAATAACGATTGTAACTTTGAGATTAGACATATTTCAAAATACTGTTTGTAACAACATAAAACTGTAATATAAAATCAGTTTTTAAAAGGTGCTAAGTGTAAGTGAGTGTATGTGTGCTAAGACACGTTTTAGTTTGCGTGTACCGCCTACATTAGCTTGCGACAAAAACACATCGTTGACGAGATAAGGATCGAAGCAGTGGCGTTCTGTAGAGTTTACTTTCAAGCTATGATGACAATTTTTAGTTTGTTTACCCCTCAAAAACCATGTGTGCTCTTCATGACCCTGTTTATTTGCGTAGTACAAAGTGCAATAATGAATGTCTTTCCGTGTTGGTCGCAATAAGTTTGCCGCAACCCAAGTAGATTATTCCTACAAGCATGTCAATGTCCATGAGTAAGCACATTTTTAAGGAGTTTTGTAGAACAACCAAATTATTTATTTACATAGTTCCACATTATTTTGCAAGTGATAATAGAAATCCAACTTTTAGGTAGAAAACTTCAGTTCCTCTGACAATGAACTCCAAAGAACATTAAACTTAATTAAGGAATTCTAAGGTTCAAGGTGAATAAGGCTTAATTAATTTATGAAGTCTTATGGCAAACACCTAATATGATAAACAAGGATCAGAATAGGTTGAGTGTATTTGCCTAAACTTCGAGGAGGTAAATAACTTGTGAATAATACTTTCCTCTGATTTAACAGCTTTATTTCGGCACCTAAATCATTCAGTGATTTTATGCGCATAAAATCCACATATTACATACCTGCTCGAAGTTTAGGCAATATATACTCTACTTATTCCGATCTCTGCTAAGGATAAAGGACTTGAACCTTATATTACAACCAGTTGCTCTGTTGGTATACAACTGCAACCAGTTAGACTGGAAGCCAACCCCAACATGGTTGGGAAACGGCTAGGCAGATAGAGATTAGTATTCAGTATTCATAAGAGTGTTTTGTCAAACAAACACTAGATACAATAATAATTAAATTATTCATTTAAATAGTATAAATTCGTCCACTTGTGCACTATAATTAATCATGCTGCCAAACATGATGTTAACCCAAAGAAAGAGTATAAATAAATTAGATACGTTATAAATAAAGAAATACTGGAACTTAGTCCAAGGAGGCGTGCCATTAGGAGATTGATTAATAAATAAAATGTCCTAGTAACTCGTGATATTTTTGTATATAGAGGATAAACAAGTATGTTTGTCGATCTCTGAGTGCTTATAAAGCTTTTATTGTTTAAAGTTTAGTCATATTATTTAAACGACAGTAGGCCTTATCAGTAGTATTTAGTAACATACTGTAAATGATGTCGGCTTTATCTCTACCTGTAACAGACGGTTCTGGTTAGTTTGCCTGCAGGTTTTTAAGATGATATGACCGCTGCGGCAAATGCACTGCACAAAATGTTCTTTTGAATATACTGACGAATTATGATGGACCAGATAAAATTGCTTGTTTTTATGCCAATACTTGATGAAATTGAAAGTATTATTGTGCGAGGATCTTACGAGATCTTGCTTATTTTTAAAACGTGATTTTTTGTTTTAATTTGACAAATTGATAAATTAGTTACCAAAGTTTAATGTTTAGTAAGCTAGCTACTGCCAAATATGCATGGTTTTCGTGTAATTGTGTATTTATTTATTGCCTAACTGTCGGTAAATACGCTTTCAAAATATTATAATGACTATTTCCACAAATACTACACCAAATTAAATGCGTACAATAGGATTTTCCAAGCTCACTTAAGTGCTGGGTTTTGAAAATCTAACATTACAATAATATTTACTCATAGATTTTTGTGTCGCTTAGTGACTTAACGGGAAATGTTACCTTGTTTTTATTATGAACAGCTGATGAAATGAATCCCACTTCTGCATTCTCCCACAGAGTAAGCAGTTGTGTATTAGTCCTAAATGGGGAGGGGATGTGATAAGAAAATAATATATAAAACCCAGTTAATTTTAAAAGCGTATTTACAAACTGAAACCAGACCTAGTGTAAGTCACATGTTTTTTTTTCTTTGCACATAGTGCTTGTTTTAAGCCACATATGTTTCGTTGCCTATGATTTCTGCTGACATTGTAAATATGTCAAGAATTTAAAGTGTGTGTGTGCGTGTGAGATTCGTAAAGTTGCCAATCAGTGTTAAGTTAAGCTAGAAAAGCTACAGTTATGCTAGTAAAATTGTGTAAATTAAAAACATTATTACGTCAATTTAGGATAACCATGGTATTTTGTTTTGTTTTGGTCCAATCATGAACAAGACTAAAACACCCATGCTTTCGTGCATTTATTGCCTTATAATAAAACTTAAAAAGCAATATCCAATCAAGTGGTCTGGAAACTGACAACGTCACAAATAATTCAAAGCTGTCAAATATTACTGTCATCATCATTCTCTTGCCCTTATATCGACGATGAAGTGACAAGAACCTTTATCTACCAGAACACGATTTTACAGGAAACGAAAAAAACGTTTTAATTATTTTAAACGCAACGTATGAAAAATAGTATTATTGGATATATATTAAATAAGAAGCGGGTATAGGGGGCTATGTGCGACTAGTGTATATACAAACAACTTTTTGATTTAGACGTAGATAGGTGATATTGCAATCTAGGCTTTGAAAATATATATTATAATAGCAAAGATAGAAGATATTTCTAGTAAGGAAATTCTATAATATTTTAAAGAAAAGGCATGATTTTCATAGAATAATTTTTAATTAACTTCAAAAATGTTTCAGATCGTTAGAAAATAACATTGTCATATTAATTATTACAATCAAATATCTGACAGAAAATAAAAATGCTACATTGCTCTTGAGACTTAATTAAAAGAAAACAGAATAATCAGTTTATAATTATATTATTGGAACAAATACAATGGAAGAAAAAACATGTTATGCCGACTGCAAGTAAAATCGGACAAGGGCAGGAAGATGATGTTGGGACAACTATGTTGTCTCAAAAATTATGTTTTATTAAATGAACCAAATGGTTCAAACAAATGGCAAAGTGTCATAAAAATTATGGCAATCTTTAGGTAGTACTGCTTTTAGTTGTTGCAGGTGGTTGTACTTCGTTACAGTAATTGGAATTTTGTTAGGATGTAGTGGAGGATAGATTGCTTCCGAAGCTAGTAACCTAGGTCTGTGCGGTAAAGGAATCCACTGTTCGTCAAAACCCAGTTTAACTTCGATTGTCATAGTATTGTACTTTATTACTCTGATATCTACAACCTGTGGATCGCCAGCTTTGCGGCCCGGTCGAATACTTTTATAAAGCATATTTTCAGGTCGGGCATAATCTTTAACAAATTCATGATCTACATGTATTGCTTCATAAGGGTTAGTGCTTCGTGCCTCTTTAGTAATCGTGACATAATCACTGGGCAAATGTATTTCCCGATTTTTGAGTTTTCGCTCAATAGCACTATGAACCGAGTCACACTCCATCTGAGTGTGACCTGGTTCTAAAAATTTTTGCGTAATGATTACGTTATTTTTCTTGCTCAAAAGGAGCAGTGCATTTGCCAGCACACAATTACGATTCTGGTATGTGCACCCGTCGGAGTAAATAACAATTGGTAACTGATGTGGAATACAATGTCTTTCTAAATAATCAATTAAAAACGTTGCAAAAGTGCTAGACGTTAAATCAGCAGAAGTTTCGTCGAACCAATAACAACTGCAGTGCTTGGTTACTAAATTAAACACAGTGAAATTATGGCACGTTAACTTTGTCTTGAAATACAAAGTACTAGCAGTAAGGTAAGGACAAACCTTCACAGCCTCTAAATCCATAGTCAAAAGTATAAATTCTCCAGCAGCTGCCTTTTTCTTGTCCTCTTCTTTTTCTTGTCTAGCCCTGTTTTTCTTAATTATATGTATTTGGTAATCTGATTCATTTAGATTACCAGAATTGTAACTTGAACAGGTATCACACATGTCCTTCTTAAGCGTAAATAGTGACAAATTTTTGTCATGAAAATTCTTTTCAAATGTAAATCTACTAACATAAGGTTGACTAGTTTCAGTGCAATATTTCTGATACGCTTTGTATAAGTCGGAAAGAGAACGATAGATTGGTTCTATGAAGAGTTTAGCTGTATCTTTTCTTGCGTAATGCGACGGCAATTTTGGCAAACTTGTAAAAAAATTGTTTAAAATTGAAAGTTTCGTTTCTACTTCTGCTCTTGGAGTCTTTGTTTTAGAATCGTATATTGCATCATGGTTTGAAGTCATACCAAACTCACTCTTTTTTACCCATGCTTGAACAGTGAACGATCCCAGTGATAAGGTGTTTAAAAACATTTGTTTACATACCTGTACTTTATTTGAACAGTCTTTCTCAATCGGCAAAAAATATGATAGAGTTCCCTCCCGCCTAGATGGTTCACTAGCCGATTTAGTCTTACGAGATGTACTAGATCGTGACACCAATCCCGTAACGTAAACTCTTCGTTGATCCCAGGTCATTTTCTTCCAAAAATTGCTATGTATACCCTTTCGACAATCCTCAGTGAACCTATCACAGCCTCTTACCTTACTCTTCTTACAAAAATTGGAGACGCAAGTTGGTCTTAGCCGTCTTGCTTGTCTTACAGTATCTTGTTGGAACTTCCTATCTTTTGGTTTAGAATATCCTAGATACTCTTCACCTCGCATTCGCTTCAAAAAAGCCTTATTCCTTTTCCAAGATTTTGGATCGGCATTGTGACGACGTTTTCGACCTTCTTCCATATCTCCATAATCTTGTTGGTCCTCAGTCACCAATACTTCAGCAGAACTTCTTTCTTCAGGAATTTGGTAAACATCATCCGATGTAGATTCGATCTGATCCGGTCTGTTAAACGCAATCAATAAATCAAGATTACTGGTAATGTCCAACAACGCCGGAACCGATGGCGACTTTTTTAGGGAACTAATCATATTGTTTGTATCATGTGTTAAATCAGATAACGACCAAGACCTTACTACGAGACGACGACGACTGCTTGAATATAAAGAAGTAGATTCATAATCATTATTGTCAAGGATTTCTGTGTGTTCAAAGCTACAGACTTCTGGTGGACTTAAAATATCGATGTTGGCGTTGATAGCTTCCTTTGGGTTGGCATTAGGGTTGAGATCGCTTTGTTCAGGACTACAGCAATTGCCAGAAAAAGGCGTGTTGATGTCGTCTTCAGGCTAAAAATAAATAAATAAATCATTATTAAATGTAAAGTTAAGGTGTTCTTACAAAGTAGATTCCTATTTATGCAAAGCGGAAGAACTGTATACACAAAACCTTCTCATGATTTTAATATCTTACCATTTCGTGTTGATGTCCAAATATCTGTTCATTTTCCTCAGCAGTAGAATGTCTTAGGTTTGTTACCAAATTATCTTGTTGAAGTTCGCTAAGAATCCTTTTGCTTCTCACTCCTTGTAGAAATCGAGCCATAGCGGTAGTAATAATATTGTCGGTCTATAAAAAAGATTATTATTGCAATTAATGACTAAACATCAGTATTTTTTTGTTAGAACGAAATAAAAGTTGTGGTTCTATACTAATACAAAAGCAATTGCTTCTATCTACTGAATATGTACAAATCAAATTTGTACACTCGAACAATAACTTCTATCTTCTTGGAACATACCAATAAAACTTACGATAACATAATAATCTTATGATATTATTGTAGTATAAAACTTAATTTAAGTAGATGATTAACAAAAGCTGTATATTTTATTAATATAGCTCGGAAAAAACGAGAAGTTTTCATCAACTTTAAAATACCTACTTAAGTATTTGAAAAACGTATTCATTAACCTTAACAATTACAAAAAAAAACAAGAAGAAAACACTTTTGTTTAAGTTTTAACTGTATGAGCATTATATTAGGCAAAACATAATTACCTGGTATAACAAAAATCCCACTATTAACTTTAACAACAACAAAAACACTCTTTCCGCAAACTTTCACGTTGCAACTTGCTCCGAATTCAAACGAAATGACAGAAGAAAAAAGGTAAGCGAATATCGCATGATCCCTTCTATCTGTCTCACTCACGCATTTGTAGCTTATCTATGAAATTATCCTTCCTAGACGCAAACAGGACCATTCAGTCGGCGGGCAGCTGCCTGAAAGTAAGGACGTATCTAGCAGGAGTGAAGATAGGAGGTCTTGACAGAAATAATTACGTTAGGGTAATTTAGTAGTTATTGTTATCAGTTTCTTAGATGATATTGTCAGCAAATTTGATGCACATTTGCTTAATAGTTATTGTCAGTTATTAATAACTCGTTTAAAAATGTGATTAAAAGTTAGCTGCTATTGCCTGCTCACGCAAACAATTATTTAAAGTCTATCTACGTAAAAAAAGTTAAATCGCAAAAATGTCAGTTAGGAGTTCTTGTCACTTCATCGTCGATATACTGTTTTTAAATGAATTCAATCAATGAAAAAAAACGCGTCGTTCCAACTCCAAGTAACATGGGGACAAGTGCAGGAAGATGATGAATGAATTCAATCAATAGTTCTCAATTAAATAATGAAATATAGCTCTATACTAATAAAGTACATAGTACACTAAAATGTTGATTACGAATTGCAGTATATTTTAATGTAGTTAGTTTGAAAAATAACTATTTGACAGATTTTTTACGACGTTGCCATTTTTCAGAATGCACAACCTTAAATTGCCGTAAATGTACATTAAACACTATATTTGTATTATTTTTATAAAAATTAAGGAGTTATTTATTTTATGTTGTGCATGATTTTAAAAAGATAAATATTTTATGTTTTTGACTGCTTTAAAAAGTTTGACTGTTCTATATGACTGAAAATATTTCTTGTAGCCTTATTAAATGTGTATTTATTGCAATTTGCCATAAAACTGCCATAATAATAGCGTGCCAAAGACTACGCAATTTTAGTACATCACAATTAGTGAAATTACATATTAATTTCAGTTCAAATATAATTTTGTTATGTTTTGTGCCTCAGAATACATTTTACATTGCCTTTTACCTTGTGTAAAGTATTGTTTAGGGTTAAATTTTATTATACAGTTTGTATATTTGAAAAAGTACAATTTCTGAGGCATGGCTTGTACATTTTAATTTAAACGTTTTATTTTCAGTTGAAGCTCGTTATGTTTTGTGTTGTAGTATTTATAGTGTACTCTAAAGCAACACCGATTAAGTCAATTTATTCCTTCCAGCATTACACTATAGTAAAAAAAAACAAGACTCATGGCCGTCGTAGTTATAAAACGTATGACTATTAAGAGGGAAGCGCTAGGGTAACTCGCGGAACTTAAATTTTTAAGTCCTATATTTAAGTCCAATCAAAATATAATTTGCCAACGGGGCCAATATTTATTTTCAGAATTATATTTATCAATACAATTTGCTTACCTAGATTTGGGCTCAGGTTAAACAGAATCACTATTTCCTAAAATCTTCATTCAATAGTAATATAAACTTGGTAATATCGCGAGTAATATTTTGATCATCATGCAACGTGATTCTGAGGGCCAATGGGGATGGAAACTGTGGAACTAATGGCGCTACCATAGCTGGGTCATTGGTTGAAAATCTGGTAATGTCATTTTATATTTCATAATAGCTCGACCTCATTGGTCAGATTGAGAACCAGCTATAGTCGTGCCATCTACAAGTAGCTTTTAACGGGCTTACCCATTGCGAAAAAACGTAACAAAATCGAATATCGCGGGCTACAATAGCGCTTTCGCCTAGAATAAAATGCTATACCTAATGGCATTTCGTTCCCACGTTCTATAACCACGGCTGCCATGAACTATGACGTTCAGTATTATCGGTGTTGCTTACGAGTATGAATGGTTTTATCTTCTGTTTACGTGTGCGAGTGTCGCCGTAATAAATACGTGAATGTACCGTGTTGTTTTATTTGCACGAGCCGACGCTTGGTCAATGTGTGTGTCTGCATGGCAGGTGTGTATTACGAGTTTTTATTTGAGTTGCTGCTTGTTTTATCTTTCAGTTCTGTCACGGTTATTTTATCTTTGATTTTGAATCACTCACGTATGTGGTCATAATCAGTGTTTGAGTTGCAACCACTGGCTTCTCTGTTAAAATAGAGTTCACAAGGTTTATATCGTCACAGGTAAAATGACTGTGAAACGACTGTACTCGTTTCGCAATGGACATCCAAAACTGACTACGTATTACGTGACGGACATAGCGTCCTGATTTGCAAGATCATGGTCAACTATGTATCGTGTTGTTGTTGGCTTGCCAATGTGTACGAGAATATTGATTTGGTCTAGTTAATTACAGATTATTTATTTAAACCTTTTGAATCAAAAGATTTATAAGATGAGAACAGTGTAAAGCTAGATGTTTTTTTAAATATTTTCTCTCCTTCCATTTTCTTACCTGACAGCGGGTGCAGTATAAAGGCGGACTTATTTTTGTCTGTTCACGGATTATCCGTTTAATCCGCAGAGGTCGGCGCTAATTCGGCAGGCTGCTGTCTAACAAATATCAACATTGTGGCACTTGCAATAAAGTCTGAAACGTGCGAAATTGTGATACTTGTTGGGCAGTGAGTAACTGATTGAGTACTTGACTCGCACTAGATTCACGCCGACCCCAAATCATACATACTATCAGGACAAACAATTAAATATCAACATTTTCATCAAAAACATTAGATACCCTGTAACCACGATGTGAAACAATCAATGAATTCGAAGCGCCGTGTAACGTATGCTAAAGTTTCAACACCAGGTGGAGCAGAATGGCGAGGGGCTGGAGGCCATCTCCATGGGCGGCGGCGTCGCACAGGTCATGCTGCAGGGCGGCGGGGAGGCGCAGGTGCTGCAGGTGCTCAGTCTCAAGGACGCCACCGTGCTCAGCAAGGCCATGGTCAGTACACTCCTGCGCACGAGTGCCTACCTACAGCGTTAAGAGCGTTTATGGTAATGGTATTTCATATAAACTTTCAAGTCGTTATTTTCCGAAATGACTGCACGGCAGTATACATAGGTCTAAAAAGTTAATAAAAAAAAAAAAACATTTTGGAAATGTCTTTTAAAAATGAAGATAATTGAAAATTTCTGTTTCTATAGATAATTAAAAATCGGTCTAATTTAGCTGTAACATTATTTTTCGTTTTTAGTAACTTTTTAGACTGCTTATGCGTAGGAAGTTTCATTAAAATCTGTTCAGTCATTTCGGAAAATAACGACTTGAAAGTTTGCATGAAATGCCGTAAGGTATAAACGCTCTTAAAGCGTTAGGACCTAAAGCAAGCAAGCACGATGCACAAAAAACTTGGAGACAACAAGACATTTGTGAATTGGGGCCTGAAACAACTGGACCCGGGCATCTAAACAAAGAATAGACTTCAAAATTTACAGAACTTATTAGTTTTGCGGTTTAGTAGGGTTTAGATGCACTAATTTTGAGACACCGTTTGTGCCATAGATTTGTTGTATCATGGCTAACTTTAACTCTTCGATAAACTATGTTGCCCAATTGTATATTCTTGATTTCTAGCTTATCTGCGAATAGGTATTAATCTGGTGTGTTATTTGTCAAGTAAATAATCGTAATTTATTATCACCTATCCAGGCCATGCTAATGCTATACGGTACTCAATATTTTAGTACTGTCCCTACATAATCATTACGGTTATCTTCACTGATAACTGCTTATCTGGAGTATTTGGGCGACCTTATTCCGTCGCTTATAACTGTGTTGTTGTTTCAGCAGGTTAAAGCCGAGCGTGACGCGGTCGCCACGGACTCCTAGCTACTAACTCTGGTGGCGTCCAGTCCGCCGCCGCCTGACGCAGCCCGCGACTGCCCCGACCTCATGGACGACGAAGCATAACTCCGCCAACACACTCCACTATCGAACTAACACGATTGTTACTCATATTTGACTTCACACGCTAATTCAAATGCGTTATAATAATTCCAAAATTAATACACACTAATGGTGACTCGATTGCACCACCCGACTCCGAAGACGAGTGCTCAGCTGTTATTGTTATTCTAGAATGTATGAACTCTAGTGTTACCGTCAGTGAAGTCGAAAAAAAAAACAATAATCTAAAGTACCGCGCATCACTGCGCTTCCAATAGGACGCCGAGTGAGCGCATCTGAACACCACGCGAATAGCAATCATGTCCAATGATTCTGAATTGACTTTGAATTCTAGAAATAAATTTACCATTATTAGGCTTAAAGTTTTGCCATGAAATGGGATTTAAATTATTTTAATTTCGATGTATGTAACTTATTTATTTATTGATATGAAAAATAAGACTAATTTATTTTAGATGCAAATCTACTGTAGGTGGGGAACAGATTTGTGCAATATATGCCAACCGCGTTTATTTTGTATAGATAATTTCTTGTGCGGTAGAGAAGTGGTCAAGGCGAACGTGCAAGGAGTTTCATATAAATATACGTAACGTAATAATCATATACATTCCTGTAATTTTATTGATGCGAGTTTGTTGTGTACATTTGTTATGTTTAATTTATCTTATGTTTGTTACCTACAACCTATTTATTTATTCTAGTCTAAACCGAGTCAAAGGAAACCTATTCTAGTCCGTGTGAAATATATTTAAGAACTTTACCGAAACTTTTCTAAATGTAAGTTTTGTAAAATAAATGTAATTTAACTTGTCCTCTGTAATGTAAATTCGTTAAAACAACAATATTATAATTCCTGCGCAGGGTCACAACATAGATGACATTAGTACTTATCGGTATTTAAACTCTTAGAAATATAAATACTTATTTCTGTTTAGTGATGTCGGTACGAATCTAGCACTTGGGGGCCTACCACCACCTCGTACAGCAGAGTTATTCTAATGTTACTTCAGTGATGCTACATGACGTATAGCTTTCTCGCACTGAAGTAAGATAAATCGAATACATAAGAGGTGGTGGTTTAGGACAGTCCCTGGTTTCTGAAAGGCAAATTAACAAAAATTAGCTTCATGACAGGCCAACTCCAGCGCGTCGCGTCGTTTGAGTACAAAGTGCGACTGATTGGACCGGCTGCTATGCCCGCATTTGTTCAGCACCGATCCCACAGAGCAGCGGTCTACCCAAAAATACTTGAACTCGTGAAGAGTATTCAATCAAGTGCATTTTTTTTGTTCATACAACCTTTCAGGAACCTTGTGTAAACGTAGTGTTCCTAGTCAATATTGTACAATATGCAACACCAGGATTTCTTTTCAATATGCCTATCTTAGGCTTTCCAATGTTATAATTCAAGTTAAATGTTAAGATTTATAGTCGGGACTAATAAGTAAGGTAGACGTCATAGAAAAGTACAAAAGAAGTAAATAATGATGTGCGGAATAAAATACTTTGTTTTTTATGACACGAGCGAGAGAATAGAATTTGCGTTTATTTTATAGATTTGTTTGATTCTGTCCATATTTTATTTTTGTTTATTTTACCAAAGAACGTTCATGTTTTGTCCTCTGTTCTATGATAGCATGATAAAGCACAATTTTGTTGTTAAGTACAGTTTGTGGTTGTAAATAATGGTATGACTGTGTGAATATGGCAATCATTAAAGTATTTACGTACATTTTCTTGTGTTTTTTTCGGTAGACGTTCTCGTCTTTATAAAACAGTAAGGGCAAAATTCTTATACTTTGACTTGACTTATAGCAAAGTAAAAAGTCAGAGAGCGTTGCATACGAATATGAACTTTATTCTGATGCAACAACCTGCCTATTTTATAGTTCAAAGTATATCTTCCGACCTGCGTGCAGTTGCCATGACAACCCACAAGGATGACAAACTGAATCGAATAGCAAACTTATCTACTAACTACATAAAATATAATATTTACATTTCTTCAACTTCTTTAATATTGATATAATTATATATAATATGTTTTCCATATCATACCCAATGATATATAAACTATAGATACGTTGCCCGCGCTCTGTAGTGGCAAGTCCCACAGAGTAAAATATCTCCATCCATGTATCCTTACAAACTTTCACATTTCTATAAGCATAATGTTAAAAATGGCTGTGACAGACAGACAGACAGGGCGAATCTATAATGGTTCCGTTTTTAGGGTTCCGTAGCCAAATGGCAAAAAACTGAACCCTTATGGATTCGTCATGTCTGTCTGTCTGTCCGTATGTCACAGCCACTTTTTTCCGAAACTATAGGAACTATACTGTTGAAACTAGGTAAGTAGATGTATTCTGTGAACCGCATTAAGATTTTCACACAAAAATAGAAAAAAAACAATACATTTTGGGGGTTCCCCATAATACTGTTCGGGTTCCCATAGAACTGAAACTCAAAAAAACTTTTTTCATCAAACCCACGTATGAGGTATCTATGGATAAGTCTTTAAAAATGATATTGAGGTTACTAATAAAAAAAAATCTAAACTGAATAGTTTGCGCGAGAGACACTTCCAAAGTGGTAAATTGTGTCCCCCCCCCCTCTCTAATTTCTAAAGTAAGATGAGGAAAATTCTGAAAAAAATTAGGTTTGTAGAACGTAAAAAAAACTTTCAATGAAAATTGGTTTGAATAAGTTTTGATATTTAGTGTTTGAGATATGGGACTTTTTGACCAAACTGCAGCCGTAACTTTGTTTTTTATTAACATACTATGAAATACAAATTTAGTTTTGCTGTTGAGAGCAAAATTCACTTATGACCGTTCAAAATATTATTACATTGTTTGGGGCTACGGTAACCGCTACGGCTAACCCTGTGTGCGAGTAAGACTCGCACTTGGCCGGTTTTTTTACTATTTGGCAACAGAACCCCAAAAAAGGCTTTCACAGACCGACAGGCAAATCATACCCGATATTTCATAAATCGGATCATCCACCCTGTCTCTCAGGACCAGCTCTCACCTCTCCAGCCCTGTCTATTGGGCATTGTGGCAGAACATTCTACAGTAAATCAAATTTAGTGGATTATCAATTAAATGTTAAGGTACTGATTGGCCGTTTACATGATTCCAGTAGTTACACTGGATTGGGTTCAGGGCATTATAGTTGCCGTCCAGCATTGCATTGTATCGCAGGGCTCCAAATGCTACTAAAATATTGTATTCGGGGCACCATAACAATATCCTTCTGACCGAATTTCCGTATCCAAACTAACCGGCGAGAGTAAGAGATTCTATAGTCACAAGTACGTCCGCATGCTCTCTCTCTGTTCCATCCTTTTTCATGGAAATGCGACACGTCCGTTGAGAATTCTGAAGAACTCTCCTTGACACGTGGCGTCGAGACGTTAAAGAATCCGGTCACCGACTCGGACACAGCTCAAGTAGATTTATCGATCCGCGTAGTTGCTATACTTTCTATTTATATTTAGCTATGTGCCCTCATAACTTATTATTGATGGCTGTAGAGAGTGGAACACCAAAGAAAAGATGAGAAATGATAGCGTAACAGGCAGAATGGAAGAAAAAACTTGTTGCGCGACCCCTAGTAACATGGGATAAGGGGCAGAAAGATGATGGTTCTAGGTATTATTAAAAATCTGTTAAAGTTCAGTTTATGATCAGCTAGCTGCAATTTGTCAGTAAAAATAATGAGACAATATTGTTAAGCCGTTTGACAATATCTTTGTTTTTACACCAATGTTTACACATTTTAAAACAATACAAAAGCATTGTCTACTTATACTGCGGTTGTAAGTCATAATACCCGAACCTGCCAAAAGGGCTTCGGAACAGCTAGGCCCAGCTTCAGGAACGTGTGACGCAGATGGCTTCGTGAAGGTGGAGAGGAAGAAGCCTTCTCTCGCAACCTGTGCGGGAAGGCGCCTGCAGGACCCAATATGATGCTGCGTCCGGCAATACCCACTACGCAGCTCTATGTGTCCCGGCTACATCACACCACGAAGGTTGAGGAGATCGTGGAGTATGTACGAGTAACGAGACCATCTGGACGGTTAGGGTCGACAAGTTGGAGTCGCGCCACAACACGAATTTCAAGTCGTTCGTGGTGCGAGTTCCGAGTCATCATATCGAGACCTTCCTCAAGGAGGACTTTTGGCCGAAGGGTGTCATGTATCGGCGATTCCACGGAAGGCTACGCGACACCACGTAGCGCAACACGACGCCGTCACTTCGTGTACAATCGTTTAGAGATTTAGTTTTATTAAGTACTTTAGTAAAGTTGTCCAGCGCAACTTCATTTGCGTCACATTTTCCCCGTTTTCGACATTTTTCATTGCTGCTCCACTCCAATTGGTCGTAGCGTGATGATATATAGCCTTCCTCGATAAATGGGCTATATACCACTGAAAGCATTTTTCAAATCGGACCAGTAGTTTCGGAGCTTATTCAATGCAAACAAACAAACAATCAAATCTTTCCTCTTTATAATATTAGTTTAGATGTATTAGTTTATAGTTAGTGTTTTTATGCTTATTTACATAATGTGTTTTATGGGTCTAGTTGCCTGAATTAAAGGATTGTGTAATAGCAGACACATGTTTGTGACTCTTGCTATTTAAACAAATTCATTTTGTTTTTCAATAATAAATGTTACTGATACAAGTAAACAAGTTTCTTTTTAAAAAATCCTCATCTACTTTATTCATAAAATACTATGCACTTACAAAAAGAAAGTGATGTAATGCTATAATATTTTTATTGATAATACTAATAAGTACATTGCTACGAACTGACAAGGAATTGTATAAAAGGAAAGAACCGATAACATAGAAAAATGAAACAACATTCATAATTATATCATATTCTTCCAATGTTTGCACATTAGATAAGCATATTGATTTTTTGAATGGTTGACCAAGAATAGTACTAACTGAAGACGCAGCTTCCCACAGTTAAAAGTAAATAAAAACTCGACAACAAAACTATTATACAAATTTTCTACAGCTTAATTTGATATTTAACGGTGACCTTACATGTCATAAACATTCTCTAAAGCTAGTTCTGGTTTGTCGTAGCCAAGCTCCTCTGGTGTTTCAATGCCAAGTTCACATAGTGTGGGCTTAATTTCCTGGATGATGTAGGGGTAGATTTCATTGACTTTGGGGCCGCACTTGTCTTTGCAGGCCTCAATGAACCTGACAGCGAGCGCATAGTCATTGACTCTCCTGCACGCGTGCAATGCCGCCCTGATGATCCTTGGGTCGGGTACAAGGTCCATGCCGCACAGGTCATTCATGCCCTTGCGGATTTCCCATCCGTCAATGTCTTTCCTGTTGAAGAAGCACTCGTATCTGAAAAAAATAAATAAAAGCATGTTACTTGTTTTTCAAGATAATGTTATAATTATGATTAGAAAGATATGGGGAGGGAGGCCTTTGCCCAGCAGTGGGACGGAATCAGAAGATAAATAGAATATTCTTTATTGGTCTGTGTCTAAGGGTGGGGTTCAAAAGTCTTGAATGTGGCTTATGAAGCACATCCTCCATCCAGCTAAATTTGAAAATCTTTAAGATTTTATAAATAGTAGTAGATACTTATTGGGTGTTTACATTAACTGATGAGACTTAGCTAACAGGAAAACACTTTATCTAATTACCACCAAGCTGTTTTAAAGCTAGACATTACTTCAAATAGGACATTTTTAAGTGCAGAAGTGACAACTTTTCCATTTAATTTTTTTCTTGGTTTATTTAACATGTCAATGAGGAGTTACAATTCTAGCAGATGCACATTAACAGTGCTTTTTGTGAGATAGTAGAAGACTGCTCATTGCCAGTTTTCACATACTTATTTTTTGGTTCTCATCATTAAAAATTTTCAGTAAAAAAAAAATGTTATGATGTACAGATGCCAGCAGGTCAAGCTACCCGAAACTGTCAAATTTTCCCAATCAACCATGAACCATATTCTTTAATGATAAGATTGAAAATCTATTCAAGTAATTTGACAGATTGTTGTAGCTCGATGTGCTGGCATCTGAACATGTTTACAATGATTTTTTACTAAATGGATTGCAAAGAGAACACCTGTCCTATGGCATATCTGGGTCTTCAAGTATGATGCCTTTAGTCAGAATGGTCAGAGGGGTGCCATAAGGGATTAATACTACTATATCAGATTAACTAGTAAGACAGGGTGAATAACATTCTTTACTCATAACAATTTACTGAATGGATCACCAAGAACAGCAGTGATGTGGCCTAGATAGCAAAAACTAATATTCAGATATTATTTTCGATTCCATCAATTAAATTACCGAAATGATAAGCAAAGAAACACTTTAACCAAAAACAAGGAAAACAATGATCTAATCGAGGTTATAAAAATCACTCATGATCATTTCACATCATACCCAATAAAATTTGTCGGATTTCCTGTTATGGGTACAGAAAATACCACCAAGCCAGGCTTACAATAGAATATAACTCAAACACGCTGAAACCTATAAATCACCGACAAGATAACCACAATTTTCAGTTACATAACGTCAAAAGTTCCGACAAGGGACTTACTTTGTATCAAATTCCTCATCGGATTCGACAATCGCGTGCGACCGCCGGAGGGGCACAGCACTGACCCTGGCCGCCGGCACCAGGGACCTTCTAAAGATATTGACCAGTGCACCAGAAGTTGATTTCAGCATTTTGATCAGACGTTACACGGGAACTTTGGCAAGGATAACAAATGGCTGCTCAACTATAGACTAAAAAACCCGAGTGCCAGTTGCGACGCAGATTGTGACGTTTTAGTGATGCGCACAATTATTGATTTTAGTAAAGTTCATAGATATTGCATAGACTATTGATGTTAAAATCGATTACGCTTAAATTCTTTTAATCATATTATTATTCAAATTAAGTCATGTAATTCCTATCGTGTGGTTAAGTTATTTCGACAATTAATTGGAATCGTGAGATGAATGCATTCGCATGGACTATGTACGAGAGAATTGTGTTTACTCACAGTTAAGAACATGACTATAAAATATCACAAAAGAAAAAAACTGGTGCACACAGAATGAAATCAGTTGTAGACAGAGATTTTCGTACACTTGTAGAGAAAGATTGACGTACTTTAGTAGAAAGGGATTGTCGTACACTAGTAAGGAGAAATTGACGTAATCTAGTAGAGAGAGAGAGAGAGACTAACGTACACTAGTAGAGAGAGAGACTAACGTACACTAGTAGAGAAAGACTGACGTACACTAATAGAGAGAGATTGACGTACACTAGCATAGAGAGATTGACGAACACTAGCATAGAGAGATTGACGTACACTAGTAAAGAGAGACGGACGTAAAGAGTGATTGACGTACACTAGTAAGGAGAAATTGACGTAATCTAGTAGAGAGAGAGAAAGACTAACGTGCACTAGTAGAGAAAGACTGACGTACACTAGTGGAGAGAGATTGATGTACACTAGTGGAGAGAGATTGACGTACACTAGTGGAGAGAGATTGATGTACACTAGTGGAGACAGATTGACGTACACTAGTGGAGAGAGATTGACGTACACTAGTGGAGAGAGATTGAAGTACACTAGTTGAGAGAGATTGACGTACACTAGTGGAGAGTGATTGACGTACACTAGTGGAGAGAGATTGACGTACACTAGTGGAGAGAGATTGACGTACACTAGTGGTGAGAGATTGACGTACACTAGTAAGGAGAAATTGACGTAATCTAGTAGAGAGAGAGAGACTAACGTACACTAGTAGAGAGAGAGACTAACGTACACTAGCAGAGAAAGAATGACGTACACTAATAGAGAGAGATTGACGTACACTAGCATAGAAAGATTGACGTACACTAGTAAAGAGAGACGGACGTAAAGAGTGATTGACGTACTCTAGTAAGGAGAAATTAACGTAATCTAGTAGAGAGAGAGAAAGACTAACGTGCACTAGTAGAGAAAGACTGACGTACACTAGTGGAGAGAGATTGATGTACACTAGTGGAGAGAGATTGACGTACACTAGAGGAGAGAGATTGACGTACACTAGTGGAGAGAGATTGACGTACACTAGTGGAGAGAGATTGACGTACACTAGTTGAGAGAGATTGACGTACACTAGTGGAGAGATTGACGTACACTAGTGGAGAGAGATTGACGTACACTAGTGGAGAGAGCTTGACGTACACTAGTGGAGAGAGATTGACGTACACTAGTGGAGAGAGATTGACGTACACTAGTGGAAAGAGATTGACGTACACTAGTGGAAAGAGATTGACGTACACCAGTGGAGATTGATTGACGTACACTTGAAGAGAGTGATCGATGAACACTTGTTGAGAAACTTATGTGCACTCGTAGAGAGAGATAGCATTTATATGTCGTCGCATGACCGACAGCTCTCTACTACATTCCTGACGCACCAACCCAATAGCAGTGCTATTGGGTTGGTGCGTCAGGAATCCTGAGGAGGTCCTGGGTTCGAACCCAGGACCTCATGCTCAGCAGTCTCGCTTGCAACCACTCTGTCAACAAGGCAGTCAATGAATGGAAATAGTTCCGTACCATTATTTATAAAAACGAGCAAAAAAATCACTTTTTGTATGGGAGCCTCTCTTCACTGTAACAAACAGCGGATAGCAAGCGAGAAACAGGCTAGATGAGTGCTACTACTAGCCAACTCTAGCACCCGCGCTGCCTCAGTTGATTGGCGGAGCACCTTTAGGGAACACTGTGTAATACATTGACAGATTTTGTTACACTGTATATTATTTTAAATTAAACAATGGAAATATATCATAATACTTTATTCATAAAGAATGTATTTCTAGTTAACAAAAGAAATATACTGTTACTATGAAAACAACAAGTAAAAAATTATTAGTTATTATGTCTAGTAATACAAAACAGGCTTATACTTATGATATAAATTTCTATTTGATATTACCTCTTTATCAATCTTGGTATTTACGATTACCTATGTTAGTTATAAGGCGCTTTGGTCCTTTACATTTTTCTTCTTCTCTTTTTCTTGTGGGCAGAAATGCTTTCTTGCCCGCTATCGTCTTCCGAACTGTTGGAAGAACTGCTATCACTATCGCTACTAGAAGAACTACTATTAGATGAGCTGTCCGAAGCTACACCAGTGCCTTGGCTTAGGTCCATGCTACTAGCGATCTTGTACAGGTCAGGTTCTTTGGTCTCCAACACTTTGATCCACTTTTTGGAGAGTTTGGGGCGGCCGCGCACGGTCTTGTGCCAGACCACCGGGAAGTTGGTGCGGCTGCAGAAGTTTTGAGTGACAGCCACTGTGTCGTCCAAGTTGAGGACGACATGCCACCAGCCTCCTGGCACGAATACGGTTTCACCCGGTTTCTGCAGAATCTCCACCTGTAAGAGCGTTTATTTATTTTTAGGAAAACTTACATCTAAGTAGACTTTTAACAAACATTTAATGTTTAACATAACTTATCATGATTTCAAAGTGCAACGAAAACATAGGAAATCTGTCTTTTCCAAGTAAAAACTGAATACAATTAAGTGTGTAACAGAAACAGCATAGACATGTAATGAAAAAAGTATACATACTGGTTTAAATTCTTTGGGCCATGTATCTAATTGAGTCTTAGGATAAATAAGTTTGAACCACGTAACAGCTTCGTCTCTTTGTTTCCCGCCCACTGCTCCAGTCACCTTGATCAGTTCTCTAGGAGTCTGGGTCGGGAATAAGCACCATCTTTTATGACCAAAAACCAAAGCGTTCCAAGCACTTGTTCCCAGGGGGTCTATATGGATTCCAGTCCCAGAACGCTGCGGTCCCATCACAAACCAGCGGTATGGTGGTCTCCTTTCCTCACCGCAATACTTAAACAAATCATCCCTAAAATACAAAGGGGCTTCATAGTCTTCCAAAATTTTCTTTCTCCTCACATGCTCACCAAAACTGCTATCAAAAATATAAAGCGGACTGTCATCAGTCGTTGTCCTCATGTATTCTACATAATACTTCATTTTCATCTTAACACTGTAACCCTCATTGTCTTCACCACACTTAAATTTCTGGTTCCTATACTTTTTGGCAAGTCTCTCCGTTGTCCATTTATGATTAGCCTTCCAATTTGTCTGTACATTAGTTATAACTACAGGTTTGTATATTTTTTCATATTTCTCTATAAATTCTTGGGGTGTCACTTCATTTTCATTTATTCTGTCAACATTGTCATTAGCTTTGAGAAATTCGTCAAAGTTTTTTACATACTTCAAGGCTGTCCATTGATACTTATCTGCTAATTCTGGAACAGAAAAGGGATCATGTTACCTATAGCTGTTGTATTATGTGCCACTGCCTGCCGGGCAAATGTTTCTTCTTTAGGCCATTTTTTCCATGAGTTATTTCATAAACAATTTAAAATATAAATAAAACTGTCCAAATGGAGATTTTGTTACTTAAATACTAAGTTGACATCTGAAATTCTGAAGTACTGTACTAGATTTATCTAAAAGCATCAGCTCACAAATTTTAATTATAATATCAGGTATTCTATAAGTATGATGATTCACAATTTATTTATTTATTATCAGGTAGGCAGTTGATAATGACTACATATTTTTTTATATAACTAGCTACTATTTATTTTCCAAATAACTGCAAGCAATAAGTGGACAATGTTTTATCACAATCGGAGGATTGGGTCATTCTGCTCTTCTTTGAATGATGATGATGAAAATATAACTAACAATTAAGACATTTTTTTATATTAGATTTACCTACCACAGTAACCAAAACTGGAAATATTTAGTTCAGTGATTATTTCAGTTCAGCTTTCACTTTAGCTATTATAACATTTTATATTCATAACTTCAGTATTATTTGTGTTACCACAATGACCAAAAATAATGAAAAATAATGTGGCGCTCTGACACAGCCAGAAGGGGCCTCAGCAGACCTTGTGGAAAATGGCGAGACGAGCTAGAGAAAATAAACTACCAGTGGCCTGTATTAGCCCTGGATCGAAAGAACTGCAAGTCATGGGAAGAATCTTTTGCCCAGCAGTGGGATGCTGTAGGCTAACAGTAACTTAAGTATGTAATTGAGTTTTTTTAAATATTGTATCAACATGAATTTCTTTGTTCAAGAAGGATTGACATGGTGCGCAAATTCATATCCTTGAACCATGAACCCAAAGATGAAAGTCTAAATATATTTTATGCAGATATAATAGAAATTTCTGAAGTTTATGTTTTGTAAAACTCAGACCTATTATTATTTTATGCATCAGTAGCTTTTACCTGCAAAGTTAGTCTGCATGCAGTAACTATAACTAACAACTAGCTGATCCTAAGATGCGTTGCAATGCACTTGTTCCGACCCACTACTTACCTACCTACCTACTACCTAATAAGATAAATGAAATCTTTTAAATCATTCTCAAGTTATGGCATGACCAAGGGAAATAGAGATTCATGTTTATGTATATAGTTTGATGATATTATTACTGCTATAGTCTATAACAAGATTTTGTTGAGAATTTCAAGGGTTTAGTTTTTGAAGTGAAAACTTCTTTAGCGGCGTTGAGCACTTTTTCTTTAATGGGTATAAAATCTTAAACTCGCGTCAGGTCACGTGTCCTGATCGAAAATTCGTAAGACGAATTGACATTAGGTTGCGAAGGAATTTGAACTTTATGACATCTGTCATTGAGTTTGGTTTTCCAAAACTGGATAATTATCTTATGCACAAACAAAACCTTCGATTTCTCCAAAGAGGTAAAATTCGTAAAACGTATCGTAATATTTCTGTGTTAAATTTGTTATGTAATGTAAGTTGTCATGTTTGTGTATGATAGCGCAATAAATGAATATTGTATTTTACCACATAAATGATAGAACTAGATAATTAAAGCAATTCGTGGATAAACTTTCCATTATGGGCCGCTGAACTATAAACTTCCAAATGTTCATATTTTTTTTGTAGATAGTACTCATAAATAGAAAGGTTTTCACAAAGCATCAAGTCGCGAGCATTCACGGTTTACGAGATATAATTGTTTAAAGTTTCCATACAAATTGGAAAATATCACGCCATTTGCAATTTTAAGGTTGGATAAATTGTCATGGTAGACGTCAAAGTTAACATTTCACGTTCCGTTGATGGTAGAGGTGTATTTTAAAAGCCTTTATTTAATTTTATGTTATATTTTTTACTTAAATATAATTTTATTTTTACATATTGACTAATTTAATACGGTGTGTAATTAGTGTTCATAATAACCGTGCTATATTATGTAATTACATTTACTTTTTTACACAAAAATAACGATATTTTTTTTTACACTGTGAACGGAACGTGACGGCATTTTGTTTTATAGCGTTTTTTATCTGTAAATAACCCACTGATTGTAAGTGTGTAAAATAGGCAATGTTACTTTTGCTACCAGGAGAATTTGGATGCAAGAGCGAGCGAAGCGAGCTCTGGACTTGGGGCACCCCGACTCGGACAGGTTAGGTTCGAAGGGGATGGCGGGGTCTAGTGAGCGAGCGGAGCGAGCGAACTAAGACCCCGACATCCCCTTCGTGTTAGGTTACTGTAAACCCTGCAGACAGAAATAGGAGCCCCGCGTAGCGGGGCTACGTCGACTACGCTTTATAGGCGAATATATATATTTTGAGGTTAGGTTATCATCCAAATTCTCCTGGCAGCAGGAGAAACATTGCCTACAGCAGTAGTAACAGCGCTGGAGATAAGGCGGAGTCAAAATGGGGGGGGGAGACCTGGCAATAGCGCTATTCTAACCTAAAAACTTTAACCATGAATATCTCCATAACCATGGGGCTGCGTTGGGTTTGGATGGTACAGGGGGGTAGCACCCTCCCCCCCACCCCACCCGCCCCTTAAATCAGCGGCCCATAAAGGAAATTTTAACCCAATTCGTTCAAAATTATTTCCTAACCATATCCAAAAATGCACAACGTTACTATTTAAGTTTTCACTTCTGCCGGCACTCCCGGAGTGCAACCCGTTTTTTTTTTGCATGGAACCCTAGTCTTTTTTCTAAAGTAAAAGTTACTCCTTATAAAAACAGTTACTGCCCGTAAAACTCCCGCCAAAATTGGTTCAGCTGTTTCGGTGATTAGACAGAACAAACAGACAGACAGAAAGTTTTTTTTTTTGTATTTATTTTTCATTTTGTCAGTTTAAAGCCATTATTTTGAAATTAAAAACAGACACTACAAATTTATTTAAATTGCAATAGAAGTTCAGATAGAAATGTTTGATTGACAAGAACTCATAAATTAAATTATTAGTCATGCATGCATGCAACTTTATTCATAGCACTACTTAAGGTTTTTTGATAATAATTGGATGGTTTTGAGATAACTATGCAGATTCTTGATATTTCATTCTGTAAAACGTGATGATATGTAAGATAGTAATTAGCATCAAGGCTACAAGCTCGAAAGCCATCGTGATAACTGAATGCCACTGCTAATCGGAGATCATTCTAGATTTCGACGGCTTTTGATACTGATAGCTTTAACGGGCTCTCAAGATGACTCATTGAGATAAAGAGTCTTCATCAATACAAATATTTTAACTAAAAATGCGGCTTTCCGAAAGTGTGCCAATTACCATGAAGCTTTGGTTACCGTTCACTTACCGGGTCTCGCTTTCCTTTTAACTTCCTTGATACGCTTTTTGGCTTTATGAGACAATTTGTGCTCACTGTCCATTCTATAAATAATAAACTGTAATAAATCTAATAGATGCGATAGGTACGTAAATTGATAAAATTATGTATTGAACAGAGTTGAATCAAATTGACAAAATTAAATTGATTGACAGGCAGCTGATGCTGATGGTAAGGCAGCCTTTTCAAGTTGTCTATAGTATAGTGATGTAGTCACGTAGTCAATGTTTCGTAACTCGTAATCATTGTATTGATCATATCATCAGGATTTACTTTTTATAACATTTTTCCAACCAAATAAGTTATTTAACTAACTGAAATAAGCGTGTGATGCAATCTTCAAAATTCTATGCACAAATTTCTGAAATTTAGTTTTTTGTTTTTTTTTTTCAGAAAACCAAAATGTTTAGGTACAAATTTTTGCTGCTGGCAATGAAACATTTTCGTTTCGACGCATTGGCAAACTCACAAACTGATAATTTTAGAATTTCGCGTTTATAACCGAAATAATTTGAACATTTCTGGTTTTTCAGTTTTTATTTACTTTATACATTAACAATTTTCAAATCAATCGCGTTCTTTTCGAAACCAATAATTTAAAGTGATTGATTTGACTCTTGTAGTGAAACAAATTTCAAACGTTCCAGTCTGAAGTGTGTAGCTAGCTCGATATAACTGTCAATCTGGGTGTAGAAATTTATTTTGTAATTTTCACCGGTTCTCATGTGTAATTTCTCAATGTGTTAGACTATTTTTGAACAAAGGTTCTTTGAGAAATAATGTTATTTAGTGTATGTGGTGCCTAAATTTGTGCGAAAATGGATGACGGTACAGTGAAGATTCAGTCCGGAATTAACATCAACATAAAAAGAACAGATGGTAAGTGCTAACGTACTTAAATATGTACAATTGGTGTGTATTTTCGTTTATTTCGTTGGTGATGTTGTATTTGTCGGCGGTGCATTAAGCTGCGGTCGATGACTTGAGGGTATCATAAGAATCATTTGCTGGTCTTGAGAGCTGCTTTTCTCTGAAGGCATTGGCACTAAAATGAAATGGTATAGCCGTTAGCCAATTATCTGGTACAATAATACATAAGAAAGTGAAAACGGATTGTTTGGTTTGTTCCTAACCAATTTTGGGAATGTAAGATTGTTCTACAATAAGAATTTCACAAGTTCGTAAGTTCTAATAGGAGGCTTTAGGAAGAAAATTATGAATCATCAACACATGCACTAGTCATAATCCAACAGAATATTTTAAAATGACATCCATGACCTAGTCTTGTTCGAAAATTATATGAAAAGTTTTTAAAACTGTTATTATTGTTTAGAAGAAATGCTGTTTATGAGTGTTATTGGGTTTATTTGGGTGTACTACAATTTTAATAATCTATTTACACATCTTTTTACAAAGTAAAATAACATTAATAAAATGCGACTAACCTAATCACTGTGTTATTACTCGAGTCACTCATGTAGCGACTTCTTTTATCAGCAGTATTAATCAAAATTACAAATACAATGATCACTTTGATTTGTCAGAAGTTTGGTGCATGGTTCCAAACAATTGTCGCATATGGAGAAAACCAGAAAGGTACTTAAGTTTTTCTTTGTAAATAATAAATTTAAAAAATAATACTCTCTTACTGTCCCACAAAGGCAAAAAGGTTCTGTAGGGCAAAGGCTTTTTGCCATACAGAGGAGGCCCAAGCTTTCATGACCATGCTTGCTCAAGAAAGGTTGGTAAATTCTGACTCATATTAAATTAATTATAAATCCAGGTTTCCTCACAATGTTTTCCTTACCAATATCTGTGATGTTCAAGTTAAACTTGAAAAGTACACATGAATTGAAAAAGTCTTATTGGTACTTTCCTGGAACCCACAACTTAACCTCATGCCGAAAACTTCTTATAAAATGGCTCTCAGAGTTAACTACAATTTTGTCTCAGAATTATACTTATAGTTTCAGTGGCAACATATTGGCAGAACAAGGGACCATGGACCTTCCACAATTTCCAATACTTCTTATCATTATTTCTAAGTAATTGGCACTGAAATGCTTGCTCAAGCACTTTCAAGACTTACATTATGGTTTTTTTTTTGTTACCAATATTATTTTTAAATTACTAATCATTCTCAGAGTCAAGTTCATCCCGCCATCTCATTCTGGGCCTACTGTGTTGCCATTTGCCGCTGTTTGGGACCCGTTGTGTGTTTACTTGGGCCCATAGGTCCTCTGGAGGTGTGGCTCACCTATTTCCATTTGAGCTTGGCAGCCGTGTGAGCTACATCGACATGTGGAAGACGGGAATGGAGGCTTTTCCGCTGCGGTGGGACACAAATACCTAACAATAATAATAAACAAAATTCTTGAAATATCCACATTACAATACTTGTTTTATAAATAACACTAACCAATCTATGAATAAACTTGTAATGGTATAATACACATATTGCAGTCATGCAATAAATTCATACCATACCATGTAAATAATAATACTTTATTTTAAAATGTTGGTGTGATTTTTTTAAATCAGTATATTCGGTGAAGATTATTGATCAAATTTGTTGATCATGAAGAATTTAAAAAGCTTTTACTCAAAAATGCATGTAATGTGGTCATTATTTTGACAACCTTGTTTGAGCAAAGTCGACCTTGCCGTTCTGTTTCAAGGAGCGGCCGGCAAAGTTTTGCTGGCCGCTCTAACAGGCCGGCAATGTTTTGCCGGCCGCTATTTTGACGTTTCAACGTTTTAAAAAATCAAATCCAAAAAGATTTTATTTAGAACACAGCTGTATCTAAGATAGGTACAAAAAGATTTTATTCCATATTAGGCTGTATAGTTCCAATTACCATTGCTCGAAAAAAAAAAAAAAGAAGTAACAAAAGCGCGGTTCAGCGAAAATTTTAATTAATATATTTTTTATTTAAATTACTTGCTGGTTTTATTTAGATTAGGTACTTGCATTTTTGAGTAAAGCACTATACAAACCTTGGCCCACAATGACTGCTTCGCTGGTCCCGCTATGATTGCCTCGAGCTAGCCTAGCTACGCTCTAGGCCTTTCAGCTTGGCCATCATTGCAGTCCTCGCTGTAAAGGCGTCGGCCTACGGTCTCGGCCTTTATCTCAGCTCGTCCATCAAGTGCTGCACGCTGACCGCGCTGTGTCGGCCTGGAGCTGCGCTACGCTGCGCTGTCGGCCATAATCAGCGCGACCAGCAAAGTAGTCATTATAGACCGCGGCAGTAATGTACTATTTATTAACATTTAAACTAAATAAAATTGGCTCTTCTTTCTGTATTCAAACCTCATGCCTGGCGCCTCGAGTCGCCTTGACATTCCGTAATCCACTCATAAATAATTTCCGCATTTGCATTACAATTTACTTTAAAAAACTTCATTCATAAAAACCATAGCTGGCTGAGAGGTTTCAAATAATTTTAAATACAATGATGGTGTTGGGGCGGCGACTGCGCGGCCTTGCTGCTTGCTGCCAGCGCCATATACGGCGACCAGCGCACGCGCCGACCGCAACGACAGCGCGGGACGATTGAGTTGCCATTAATTGCTTATTACGAGTTCACTTTAAAAATAGCTGTTACTGATCTTTCTTTCAAATTCAATGAAATCATTTAAAAGGAATTTAGTTTTGTAACTATCATCAAATTTGGACTGTGCAAAACTAATCAATTTTTCTGGAAATGCCTTACTACAACACTTGAAAACTTATCTATCAACTTGCCGCCGGTCAAAGGTCACGTAATCCGTAACGGGAATCTAGCAAACTCCTAAAAAACTTCTTACTGACAATGTGGGCTAAATAAATGTTGTTATTCAATGACCAATCCTAAATGTAGGCGTAAGCGCCAACCACCGCGACTTCTTAGTTGGTTTAGAAACGATTTATGGGATTAATTTATGTCTTTGACACATAGAATGATTTAGGTACTTAATTGTGCTTGAATTTTGGCCTACACACAATAACCATCTCTTTTACAATAATGTTTCAAAGTAGTATAATTAATCCGAGGGAACTAAATCTTTAGATTAGATTTAGATTCATTTATCAGCCTACCATATTTACATGTCTCCCCAATCGTTCGTTTTATATCTACATGCCCGACTACTCTCATCCGGTTGCTACCAGCCACGCTGCGAAGATTATTTCTCGACCAAACCTGAAGGCGTCCTAATTCCTTAGTGCTACACACTTTATTTACAGATATATCGGCTTGGTAAAACCAAAATGGGTGCCAAAAATTATATCACGTATCAGCGATACTGTTTATTCCAATGCGGTGAGCATACTGCACCACAGGAAGTCATCAATATTGCCCGTGTGCCACACATGGCAATAAGTAGGCAAGGTTACGACCAACTAGTCTAACTGGCGTTTTGAACGAATTTCTGATGGAGAATTTTGCACTCTTCAGGTTGAAGTTCGAATTTTGGCGTCTCAGTTTTAGATAAGGTTTGCAATGGCTAGCATTATCTTCGGATGCTGAGATAAGAAGTACTTAGTTACTTACAATATAATCAGACAAACAGACAATCTGTCTACAGATATCTTTATGATGCAATCGGTCTTCGGAACTACGATTCATTTACGAATTAAGTTGATCTTACAACTGGCTCTCGCATTTCGACATTTATTAGAAAGCTTTTTTGTCATTACGAAATTTTCAGACAAAATACCAGACCGTTTCATAATTGATATTGTGGAAAAACAATCATAAAGTAACATTTCATGAGCACATGTTCATTTTATGCTCACGTTTCGTGTCAGGCCATTTCCTGGTCGCCTGCTACACTATCCAAGGTTGCGCCATCGATCTGAGGGCCTGTGTCATCTACAAAAAAAAAAAAAACCCGTGTGTGTTCTGTCCGTCTGATTTTGGCATGTTTGGGGTCTTACGTGAAAATTAAGTACGGATCTTCAAAACTTGTCAGTTGATTAAAAAGGTTCTTTTGAATCTTGTGAGGCTTTCTAGCCGAATAAACTTTAGTTTTTTTTTGTTCAGTAGATGGTACTGGAGAAACCCTAGTTCATTTTTATTCCTGTTTGTTAAGGATTTCAATCTCGTCCGAGAAAGCAACCGTCTGTGTTAATTACTATGAGCAATGAGACTCGTAAATTCAAAGTGGAAACGTTCTTCGTAAAGGTTTCTTTGAAACGGTAGGTTTTATTTGAAGATAAAAGTGAAAAGCCGGTGGGCTGTGCTTTTACAGCCTTCTTTTAAAAAAGTTTTGAATAATTCCACTGCGAAGACCAGAGTCTGAATACTCTGAATTTTCTTTAAGAAACTACTATTTTTATCACAAAAAGCTTCCGTCTTACACCGACACATAATGTAAAGTTATGCTGTGTTTTTATTATCATATATCGGCAACAGAATAACGCATCAAGGTCCCCGATTGGTACGCGTGGCAACGTTGCGAACAAGTAGTGAGTCACTACACAACGGCTTCCCTCGCGCGGCGGCTGACCGACATACGAAACGAGAAACCCGACGTAACAGTACTGTCAACGTTTTTATACTTTAATCATAGACATTGATATTATAAATCTCTATTGAACTTGTACCATGTCTCGTCGCGTTGCGAATTTTATTCCACCACCTCTTCTCGGGGTGCTAAGCACGAGGAATTGGTGAAGAGCAGGCGTTCTGGAGAACTGTCTTTATATTCATTGGTTAAAAAATATATTCTGATTTCTCCTTCCAAGGTTCATTTAGGATTTTCTCTCAGGGTTCCTGTTAGATTTCTTGTTCGGCACCGATTCTTGACAACTCGCCTCATCTTGGGAGTTTTTCGCCTGTATGAGCTTTCGCTTGTTTCCTTGACTGATGATTATGCCGTGTTTTCTTCATCTACTTCACAATGATTAATAAAGCTTCAGTACTTCGTCTAACAGAGCTTCAGATCAAGTTGAATAACGCAGTATAAACTGCTATTCACTACAAGAATATATTCGCTTAGTTTTCATACGTGGGTGTCGTAAGTTTCATAGTCTAGTCCTGTTGTTGTAATGTTATGCGCCGACGCCATTCAATCTATTCTAGCTGCTAACTTCACGAATCATATTTTATGCTAGATGACTTGTGAATACGTTTAATATGTACTACTACTTACTATCACTACTAGGATTAGGAGAATAATTCTTGTGGCTGTCAACAAGCGTGCTGTTGCCAATTAAATGTAATAGTAAATGCCTGATATTTCTTACAGTATGAGTTTTTGAGTAATTTGTGGCATAGACTACATACGAAGCCGTATTAGCTGGGTTGATCTTACTTACTAGGATCTCTTTGATCTTGTCATAGATCGAATAAATTTAATGATAGAAAACATTTTTGTTAACTAATTCAGGAATATTAACCGGCGAAATGTCAGGATATGCTTATGTCGTTCCACCATTTTCCATTTGACGTCGCAGATAGGTCTGATTGCTTTTTCTGTTTGACTGGACTACGGTCTACTGCGTAACTCCCAAACGTGTGGATTGCAGCAATGTTTAATGGTTTCCCATGTTTGAAACGTTTGCGTTTTTGGAATTATTCTGGATTTGTGCCCAATTGATGGCAAAAGCTCGCCCCTATTACGTGGGACTTAAACATATCTGGCGATAGGTGGGTGTCCTATAGGTACACCATCATCATCATCAGCCTATAATGTTCCCACTGCTGGGACACGGCCTCCTCTCTATGAGAGGGAGTGGGCTGTAATCCACTACGCGGGCCCGGTGCGGGTTGGTAGATGTCACATGTCTTCGAATTTTTAGTTCTAGGACATGCCGATTTCCTCACGATATTTTCCTTCACCGTTTTTGAGGGCAGTGGTGATGAAATAAATTACACGAAGTAATGCGCTTGCCTGGGTTTGAAGCCACGGCTTTCTGCTTGTAAGTCGGGGCTGCCACCACTGGGCCACCGCTGCTCTCTCACTATAAACTCATTGACAAGTTCATCTGAACTATTTAGATGAATAACTCAATGAGTTGCATCAAGGAATAGTTGGTCTAGTAACCTTACATGTATTGCGTCAATACAGAACGTGGGTATTGTCCTGTGCTCCAATCAGCTGCCCGCGAACCAAACGAATTGATTCCTCACGGTAATTCACGAATTGGACGTAACTCAGCGAAGTTCGGCTCAATGATGTTGACCTCATTGGTAATAATAGACTTTTTATTCGTTAATCATCTCTCTAATTACTAGATTCTAGAATAACAACGGTAATTTATTTATAGGGTCATTGTTTCCAATTGCTCTTGAAATAAAGACGAATATTATTTTTCTCGTTGATGAAAAAGTCAACAAAAAGTTTACGCTCGGAATGGTCGATTTATCTTCGCAGACTTATCTGTTAACTTATTACGACAATTATGATCATTCATTGAACGAGCATTGGGTTTCCAGCGATGGGGGGCTTGCTCAAGTCGCATGTTAGCCGATCAGCTGATAATTGCCACGGCGTTTCATTCCGTTAATTGCAACCACTGATTCAGATAGAGATAAAAACCCACTTTCGATTGTACTGATGTCATCAGTAACTCATGTAGGCGTAGTTACTATTAACGGATAGATTTAATAAGCGGTAGTCTTGCACCTGGTGGCCTAGAGACGTTCAAAATTATTATAAATGACTAAACTACAACGAGACCAAACAGTGCCTGTTTTTTAGTCTAATAAAAATGAAGTACAATCTATCTTGGAAGATCTTAATTTGTCACGAAAGCGTTAGAGCCAATTAGCAGACTCTAATTAAGGAAACGATGTCAGAGGCAGATAGTAACAATAACGAGATTGCCAAACAAATCCGAAGCTCTTTAGAAAGTAGCCCACCGAATACTTTTTCCTGTAATCGATAAGCAATTGGGGGTGGGCAATTCAGGGCGAGTCTATTTCAGGTCAATAGGATACCAACTTAGGAAAGAAGCTAGTGTGTTATTAGCTATTGATGAACTGGTTTTTACCATATTATGATTATTTGATGAAAGCGAACCAATACAACAACCCCCAGATGTTATCGTCCTATTTTTGGGACGGGACCAAACTTCATTCTATTAAAAATCTTGTAAGACACTTTTGTAAATGTCTGTGAGTAGTTTTAGTTCTTGACAGTTTGTGGCCTTGTCTTGCCTACCTATTTTCATCGTGAATAACTTCGGCAAAGTCTTCGAACTCCAGCAGCACTTGACTAAAGTGACACAATACCTAGCTAACAAAAGATGGAGCCTAGACGCTCGTCGACAATAGAAAGACTACTGTGCCTCTTTCAACTTTCGCTAACACTGTCATAATGCTACTTAATATATTGATTAAAAAATATCCAACACGTAGAGCGGTTTGCGGTAATAACTCTGTATTTATTAGATCTGCTATTGCTATAACTTGTGGCTTTCTTCCAACATCGTGTGTTTTCGATATCTTGTTGCTATTCAAGTATCGTAAGAGGCTTCATTGTTAATGTTGTTTTGTTTTCTGGAGGATATCGAACTATCGACCAAATTATCTGCTCTAGTTTTGTCATTTAAACAGATGTTCAGATTCTCATGTTCTAGGTTACTAAACTTGATACTCTTGGCTATGTTTTACATCTTTGTAACTAGCCTTCGACACCCACGTTTTAAAATGTACATCGGTTGGTCTATGGGCATCGAAGAGCAGTAATTCGCTGGCATTGCGTTAATATGGTCCCAAATTTTCGATTATTTCTTGTGGTGCAACGATTTTTTCTATCAATTTTCGCATTTCTATGGAGATTTGGTAAGATAATCCAATTTCGTTCTGGAAGTTTATTCAAATCTTTATTTATGTCATCAAAATTATTAGCAAAGAATTGTACGTCTTGTACCGTAGGAATCGGAACTGACCTACAAGGCCGAGAAGACCGATCGGTATGACGATGTATAAATGGCATTCAGTCATTAAAATGCTGACTGCCTTTATCTTAAATGGCAGTCTTCATTTACAAATATTTGTCGATGAACTCATCCGTTTGGATTATTAATTCCACTCTGTAATGTGCCAAGATTACTTTTATTTAATCGTTTGTTGCTTGATTAAGGATCTAGCATGTTTTGGGAAACTAACTACAAAAACATAAAAAAAAGTAATTTGAAACTACCTAACCATTCCGAGTTTTATACGCTTTATTTATTAATGCATATTTTAAACCATATTACTACTCATTCTTATTTATACTGCCTGGTCTAGATTTGCGAGAATAAGCTTGTTTCAATCATGATCTAATATTAATTCTTCGTTCCTAACACATGTGTGTGACGTATCTAGACTTCAGTTCATCGACACAAGTAGTTATCCTCAATTGGCTGAAGCAGTTTGCAGGAACAATTATAATCTTGTGGACTTTTGTCGTCCCATTTATTGGCGTTGAATCATCGTTTTTCGTCTTGTTAGTAAGATTTATTTGTCTCTTAGTTCATCCTGGTTCTACGATTTCGCGTGTTTCATTTTTGTCACATTGCTGAAAAATGTTTCACGACTATTTACGATAAAAAATCCTTTTAGAAACGTTTTCTTTGGCTTTGGACTTTCAACCAGATATCTAACGATTTATCTGCACTATAACCAACCATGTTAGCTGATTTAAGTTTATTGAATGGCGTTGAATTTATCGATCGATTGATTAACGATCAAGTTTATTGCAATGCTCATTCAATTCACATCAGTTTCCTTTCTAACAGTAGTTTGCAGTTTGTGTTCACTAAGCTTTTGTTGGACACTCAAATTAATTACAATTAGAAATCAGTTTTCTGATCGTGATTGATGATGTTTGAACTTAATAAAACTCTATGTAATAGACAATTAATAGTGTTATTGCAGTTGATTTCTCCATCAAATTGTATCTTATTCAAAGCTATACCTTCTTAATGAAGACAACATTGCTCAGGGTTGTCTTCAAAACAGTCGTGCAGCTTTCGGTACAAAACCGCTTGACGTGGCTGAGTTTCTTCGAGAAGAAGAAGGCTACTTCTCTTATATTACTCAAAGCTCACGCCATGTTTCAAGCCAGTCGACCATCTGAGCCAGGGTTTCGCAAGGCTCTCGCGTCGTGGGCGGCGTGTGGGTCGCGAAGTGGTTCCGTCTACTGATGTCATCGTGCGGCCTCTCGGTCGCAGGACTTGATGCCCATAACTCGCGGTTGATGTTTAATTTAAGCCTCTTCTCACTCTCTCTCAATTTTATTTCAGATAATTGTGTTATATTGGTACTTGCACGTGTTTCAATTTTGGCGCGATTCAGAACAAAACCAGTATTGTTTAGATCTATGACATTTACAGTATTGATCGTGGTTTTTAGTTTAGTAAACTGCAACCATTGTTTTCTGTTATGAAATGGTTCCATGAATGAATGAACTTACAATCATCATCAATCATCGGAATTCTCCGAGTATTTACGCAATTTATCTCATCTTCGAAGATCAAAACTATTTAACCTATGAAATTAGTCGTTTCGAAAGGTACAAGATCTTTAGATTTCGTTGCGAACGATTTGTTTTGGCTTATTCGGATAAATGTGAATGTGTGTCTCCAACAAAATTGGTGTGATTGCCAAATTAACAGAGATGTACAAAATACCCTGTACAAAGTATCTGGAATACAAAATTAAGTATTTCAGATACCAGATACAAAATCCTTTCGAGAATAGTATCTGAAATACTAGATACAAAATATCTAAATGAATTTAAGTTTGTTTTGACAAAATAATTGACATTAATGTTTTTATTAATTTACTACGATTCTAATAACTTTTTTTTGTAGAGTAAACTGCGTAAATATATTCATTGATGTGCATTGCCTTGCTTACACTGACATGTATCTTGTAAAGATACAGGTCCGTGCTTTCATATGTATGACATTAGTAGCAAGAAATAGTCACCATCTATCAATGTGATGTTGGACTAATAATGACACGTTCAGTTGTACGCATTTATTTTATAAATGTCTACTAACATATTACTAAAAGTATTTTATCAGAAAAAGTATTTATAAAATACTAAGATACCAAACAAAATATATTTAAATACAAGATACAAAATGCTTTTTTTAAAGTATCTTAGATACAAGATGCAAACATTTCTTGTATCTGTATTTCAGATACTTGTATCTTAGATAAGTCACATCTCTGCAAATTAACAATAGTAGTAGTTAGGCAACAATAGTTGACTATGATTTACTGTGACACTGTATTAGCTTAATATTATCCGTGTTTTTGGTTTTCCATCCGATCATCTGGATATCTTGTAAGTTGATTTGTTACTGAAGATAGTTCAAGGTGCCTGCTGAATTATTTGATCTCTTTTACCTATTTGTAATCGTATTGCGTGCTTCTAATACTACCTCACCTTCTAGGACTATTAAATACAATATTGAAATCTATTTTCTCCATATCCAGTGCCACGAGTTTCCATTTCGTTTCTATTTGCGTGCCTACTGTATGACGTGGGCTATAAGTCGCCTGATATGTTGAGCTATTTGTTTTATTGCTTTTCTAAAGGGTCCGATGTCTGAGCCTTTACGATGCTATTGACATTTCGACCTTGTGAAATAGTGAATATTTCATGTTTATTACATATACATTTTGCTTATCTAGTCCATCATTTCAATCTTTGTTGTTATCTCACTTGTATATCATATGTTTGCTGTAAATTAATGTGCATAATATTGTGTGTCATGGTCAGCAGAAAAAATGATACGTTATTCACTATTTACCTAGTCTGTAATTGCAGATCTTTTTACACTGTTTGTTTATCGTCATGGCTCTTTTTATTGCGAGTAAGATCTCCGAGTGTCAATTCAAGATTACTGTTACTTGATGTGACTAGAATTATTAATGTGCTAGGTTTAGTTGGGCATTGGGTCTTGTCTACATAACGGACCGCTACCTACCGTTGGCAGCATTTCTACGGAACTATTGATTAATTGATGAAAGTCTGTGTACTTTGAGACTACTGTTTTTTCATTCGCTAAAAGAGGATGAGGTAAACCCTATTTTCTGCGATAGACATAACAACGAACTACAGTGTTTACTGTTGGTTCAAACACTTGCGTGGGAAATAAACAGTTGATCCATTTCTCTCCAGTTCCCAAAACATTGGAAACAATGCAATTTTTAACCCAATTGTACACGATTTGAATAATGACGCTCCCTCTACACTTGTAATGCGCTCGTATTATGAAAATGCCCAAGAAAATGATGGTAATCTTATGATTTATGGGTGTTGAGCCAGTTACCGCTAAAATATGCGACCTTCAGAGGCAAACATCGTTTCGGGACCGTACGCTTGAAGAACTTCTAAGTTGGTACAATTATGTGCCCAAATGAGTGTTACGTGATTTAGTAGATTATTATTTCTATGGGCACTAATCTTCAGGAGACTTTATCGTAGTTATAAAAATCTAAGTTATTTACAGATTTGATGCAATGTTGCCACCTTTTTTGCTGGTGTGGGAATTGTAGGAGGAATTACATTGTTTTTGAATACCGTTGCGTATTTATGATTGATGCCTCTAATTCCATGTTTCGTCGGGCGTCTATGATGACCAAGACCATCTTGTGATTATGTCAGAAATAAGTATGCGTTTATTGCCTTACCTTTGAAATGAGGCTCACACAATTAATCAAGAGCGAATTTGTGTTACCTAAGTAATTTTGGATCATGCTTAAAATTAATAAAAACAATTATTAAACATATCATAATCTCTTAAGGGTAATATTAAAACTGACGTCCCAAATATCAAATTGTGTTGACTGAGATAAATAAGACGAAATATTTAGATCAAATAAGTGTTCGGAATGTGCTCTTCATTTTGCTTCTCCAGCAAATATTTATTTATTCTAGATTTTGTTCAACGAACTTGCTCTAGTAATCAGAATGTTGCGCCCTCTCATTCATTATCATTTCTGAGAAATTAAACGGCAAGTTGGTGATTTAAATGAAACTATTAGAGAATTAATTATGTTTTGAAGTCTTTGTGGCTTTAAAATCATTCAGTTTTAATTCTAAAAGTTCTGGTCTTGTTCTTCTTTCGTATCGATGGTACGTCTCATCAAATTACTTTGGCCCAATAGTAGGTCACGTTAATCGTGGCGCCTGTAGCGTTTTGAGTCCACTGTTAAGTGCAGGTGTTGGGAAACATTAGCTACTCCAGCAAGTGGGACCTGGTGAAAAATGCTATCATTAATTAAACATCATTTCCTGAGTTAGAACTATACCGTCTGGAGGCAAAACCTTCAGATAAATCATTACCAGCTTCACTTTTTTAGAACACTCCACCAGATCTCCGATTTCCAGGAATCTATAGCTAGATCGACCATGATGTTTAAACTAAATTAACCTATAAAAGTGACGTGTTTATGTATAGTCTTGGCTTTTATTTATTAGCTGCTCCATAACATCAGCAATCTGTGCAGTCAGTGGGCATGCGCGGGCGCCGGCAGTCTAGCCGGTTTGCGCTGGATCGTCTGACTCACATAGTCACTATGCAATTGAAAGGACACAGAAGGTGCAGTAGTGTCCAAATAAAAATTGCTGAAACAAATACTAAGACGTTCTTGAAACATCATTGGTTCAGGGTGAGGTAGATATCATCATCATTTCAGCCGAAAGACGACCGCTGCTGGACAAAGGCCTCCCCAAGGGGGGGTTTTATCATAATCGCCATGCTTGGCAGACGGGTTGCAATCGCAGTACGGTTGTTTTGCAAAAGCACAGAGAACGCTGTTGCCCATTCTCTGGCAAGTCCCTCAGTCGCCTCTTACGACACCCACGGGAAGATATGGGATGGTGCTATTTTTTACGTCCGACACCATACAGACTTCCGACACCATACAGACAATATAGGGAGTTATAAAAGGCGAAAATCAGCATCCCTTCTTCACAACGGATTAATGCAGATGGCCTTCAAGATCACTGTGAAGTGTGCTTGTAATCTTGAATCGCGGTTTTGTTTAGACCTCATGTAGACCTTCTCTTACTTCACTTATTGGTGAAGTAACCTTCTAACGAGTTCTAGAAAAAATAACTTAAATATGTGCCATTGATTTGCGACAGGTTTCCGTTGCATTTATGAATAGTTCACGTAAGAATGGATAAACAATGGCTTTGGTTCTACTTGTTAAAGATCGACTGCACCGTGGAGCCATGATTAAGTAATTACTAATGACGTGTTAAAGCTCAGGACTTGTAGCGATAAATGTTCTGTAACGTTTATCTTACTGATTACTTACGCTTATTGAAGTGTAAACGGGCTTGTAATTGGTTTATCTGCATGCGGAAACCAGTGTACGACCAAGAGCTTAAAATAAATATAGTAGTATGTAGTTACAAAAACTATTGTAACCGACAATACTTTGTAAATCTATGTACTACTATGTTTACGTTGTAAATAAATAAACTCTAGTACGTACTCCTTACAATTTGCTTAATACGAAAATTGAGCTGTTCCATTCTTGCGTATAATTTAATCCTGTGTAACACGGGTCTTCCCAGTTCCACCCACCCTCGGCTCATATAACAGTCGGACTGGCCACGACTCCAAGAGGTCTTTGAACCCTCTGGCATTCGTCAGGGAACCTATAGAATAGCTATACTCTTGCGCGGCTGAGTACCAGTTTATGGGAAGCCTACGTCTGGTCACATATTTGTAATTGTTTTAAGGAAGTTTTAGTTGCTTGCCTTGGATAAATATTAGATTGCATATTATGCATTTGTATATGTATTAGTCACGTTGTATACGTTTGTCAGGACTAGTTTATCTGATGTTTATTTAAGGATTATCTGCCGTGCATTTTTTCGTAAGTTTTCGATGATTTTTATCTTGTACCTATATTATTTATTATGGTGGGTGCCACTTAACGGAACGCTTTTATTTTGAGTCGTCCTGTAGGTCAAGTCTAACTTCAACCAAAAGTCAGCCATTATACAAAATGTTCCAGTACGTAGGGCTCAGTCAAGTGAAAAAATCCAGCAGCCGAAATCTCCTGGGTTACCACTACTGTTTATAAAACAAGAAAAACATTTCGTAGCGTTTAATGAAGCATCCAAGATTTATATTGTTCAGTGTAGAGCGAAAGTTTATAGCAGAACGGAACGTTTGTCTGTAAATAATGATGTATTAAACATCGTCTTCACTATGTGGGCCACGGTCGACTCGCGAAATTACCGCTGAACTCATTACCGCTAGCCGTGATTGTACTTTTACTTGTGTTTAACATACTTGGGTGCAGACTACTTCGGTGACTTTCAAAGAATTTCATGTTACGACCCTTTTAAAAAATTTCGAGCACCCAAAGGTGTCTTTTATTTCATCTCTTGCATGGATGTAGACGGAAAAATGAAGAGCGGAAACCGCTCATGATTCCTCGGTTCTCTGAAGTCTATTTCTACCCATCTAATTTCTGCATTCCTTCGCGTTCAGCCTACTGAACAAATCACTACTTAAAATATTTGTTTACGCAAATAATATGACTTTATTTGAGTAACCGAATCTCGTTAAATACTCGTACTAATTACGTAAAACAAGAAGCTCTCAGCACCAAATAAATTCGTTAATAAGACACTAAAGGATTGCCTTGGAAACCATTCAACAGAAGACTTGACTAGAGGATGTTCTGAAGCAATCACCAACTTGGTGAAACTAAACATAGTCTCTTTACTTTGTTTTTGACAAAATCGGATATTTTAAATAGTTTTCGTTCGTGACAATAACTCTTAGTTGTTTCATCGCACTGATAAATTATTTATGAAGCGGCCTGTGTAGTTAGTTGTGTGAGTTATTTTGCGGAAAAAGAACTGACTAATAAGGAAAAAAGAAATAAACATGTACACATTTAGGATGACATTGTGGGCATACCTTAATAAACATGGAATTATATGACGAAATCTTCGTGTAGAATCCCTCTTATTTCCTTCAACTTAATGGGTCATTCATGTTCCAGTTTTGGTCATGAAGCGGCCCTGATTGCGATATTCTCTAATTTCGTGAACTTATTTTTCTTGTATCAGGTTTCGATGCCCCAATTCTGTCTTTCAGTAACATAAACTGAAACCACTCTTAATGTTTTAATCTCCTATCTAAAGTAGAGCTTTACATACACATACAGAAGCTTCAACTTTGACCTCGTTTTAATTCATATGATGAAACCGATTCTAAACTGGGATTCTGGTTTAATTTGGTGGAATTATCTTCGTACGCAGTATGGCATACTTATGTCCTACTAGCTATCCGGTGCAACTTCGTTTGCGTCACATTTTCCCCGTTTTCGGAACATTTTTCATTGCTGGTCCACTCCTATTGGTCGTAGCGTGATGATATATAGCCTATAGCCTTCCTCGATAAATGGACTATCTAACACAGAAATAATTTTTCAAATCGGACCAGTAGTTTCGGAGCCTATTCAATGCAAACAAATAATCAAATCTTTCCTCTTTATAATATTAGTTTAGATTTTGATAAAGATTTCGCTTCAATACTAACAAAAAACCCTGTTCCAGAAATTCTGATGCGGAAGTTTTGCGGCTAGAGTCGCTATTGACCCTAGGACTAGCTGTTTGTTTGTAGTCGGCCCATATACGGACTAGCTTCGCCTACTGTCGCCAAGATCTTTGACCTGTGTCGTCGTTAGTTTGACGCTAATACCTCGTTTGTTCAGCTTGTTAGATCTTGTTAGTGAAGTATTTGTTGGTTTGCATGCAAATTATTGGTTAGAATTAGAATGTTTGTTTGAGAAAAAGATGAGACGAGAGAATCTTCTTGATTGTTATGAGACATGGCCATATTTTGGGGACTTGTGTAATCGATCCAAGATTCTTCCACACCGATTTTGTCTTTAGAGTATCGCAAGTCAGACCTCTCGTTTAATGTCTGTTTTATTCAAAGCTTCAGCTTGACAACTTAATAAAAGTTTAAGTGAAATCACTCTTCTCTCAAACAGAAAAGTAGATAAAAGTAACTCGCAACTTTACACTAAAGTCACGACTGCCGACTAAAGTTTCATTACACGTAGAAATTTCTTTGGTTTCCAAGTAAAACCACCACAATTGTTCATTGAAACTCAATCTATTAAAATTATACGTATATGAATGATTGCATTCACGCTTCTCTAGTAATTGCACGCGGCTTCGCCGTCTCTCCCTTGTTGCGATCTTGACCGTGGGAATAAGTACTGTGAGCTGGTTTCTTTTCTACTTTTACCTGTCATGTAATTATAGGTTAGAATGTTACATCGTGGTGCTTTGTGACTTTGATGGTGGCTGTTTGTGTTTAAATTAAGTTATTGTTTTGGGTTTTTAAATTCTGGCTTGATTTTGCGAGAAATGTTTTCATTTGTGGAATTCCTTTCTAAAGTTTCTTCTATTGGTCTATAATTCTCATAACTCGATAGTGACTTCAGCATAAATGTGATTGTTTCCTACTTCCTTGTTCTGACCTCGCTTACCATCGGAACTAAAAATGAAATGCATTGGTTTTTAAGTATGGGACTAGCTTGACGCTTCTGTCTTCAATTAGTCACAGTTTTAGTCTCGCGATAAATATATTTTCCTGCCACATACTGGTTCCTTTATCTAATATTGCACAGTTGATTCTTTGAATTTCACTCCGAGCTGCCAAATATTTCATTGCGGAAGAGTCTTAAGTCATAATGCGACATTGACTTTCAAACCATACTCTACAATTTCTTTCGCTTTAGCCATGATGATTTTAATTATTTTGATAATATTAATGTAATTTATTCCTCGGCGTATGAGTCGGACTTCAGGAAATTCTTTTACTTGTAAGCAAATTCATATCATGCAACATCAAATACTCCTCTAATTTTACTTTCCACAAAATCTAATCCTGGCTCGGATTTTACGAGCATGTTAATAAGCCGGAATGGGCTAAGCAGAAAACCAGAAACTAAAACGAAATATGCTCACATAAGGAAACACCCGATTTATAATTAGCTAAGCGATGTGTTAACGGGTCAATGACACGGCGTTCTGATGCCATACGAAATCGTCACTGGCCATGCAACCAGCACATAATGATCTCTCATTTCATCCAATATACGAACAAAGAAAGTTTTTCGGAATTTGGTCTCAGGTATGCTTTTGGCACTACGCCACGTATTCCATGGTTCAGCCGGTGTTTCCTAGGATTTATTTAAGCATCGATCGCTGACCATCGATCTTGGACTACCGTTAGACACTTGAGTATTCAGTGCGTAAGGTAATGTAATATTACCATGTGAATAGTAACAGTATACTTCCTAACCGGAACTATGTTTTCCATGAAAATGACGATGCGGGTACTTTTAGCTCTACGATGCGATAGTGGTTTCCTATTGAGACGTCAACCTCAAGAAATCAATACGTATAGTCATCGTGTCCTTAGTAAGTTATAAATTAGCACGATTAGTTAGTAACATCACCAAAGTCATGTAAAACTTCACGCGTTTTGCAATTAATGCGATGAACTGTACTGAACACATGGTACTCGTAATAGATACAGTTTTTTTCGGCTCTCGTTATACATTACACTGCTCCTCTAGCATTCTAATTAGCTATTAAAAGCTTGTTGCTTCTATTACACCAGTAAAAGTAACGACTGTTGAGTTGTTTCTATTGTGGGATGATCACTTAATTTCTATTGTGGCTTTTTATCTGATTCTTCTTAATGCGATATATAATTCTCACCATGTTCATTTATTATGTGTACATTATCTCTTGGTTTCGAACCAAGACTGCCTTTTGCAGTCTTGGTTCGAAGTCAACATCCGTCAACCGATGCGTCAAATCATTGATTTTGAAATAATTTACTCGTAGACTGTTTTAAATACTACCCAAACAAACACGACCTATCGCTATGACGCTGATACGACGCAAATCTTCGCGTGACTCATAATCTTCAACAGCTATCACAATTTCTACACCGTCAGCCCCAGAAACGGCAGAGCTTATTTTTTCTTAGCACTGCACAGCGTTAACGATTTCTTCTCCAAGAGTTTATGCGACAGGTGAAGAAGGAACAATGGCGATGTATTAATTACTGTCATCTTCGAACCGAATGCTTTCAGTTAATGACGTGTTGCGTGCAACCTCACATGCGATGTAGTCATAATATCTAGTTTTTCCATTTCTTGCGTCTGTGATTTGTGGTAAATCGATTATTGTAGTTCTTGTTTATAGGTCATCAGCTCTGTTTTTGAATTAACAGCTGGATTCAATGCCCTTTGCATATGGATTTTGTAACCTTTTGCGTTTTCTTGCGTTATTTACATCATTACCACCATTCATCATTCTCAAATCATCTACTACACCATCAATGGTTTGTATTGTATATAAGTCTTCTAGTAAGTAGTAGTAACAAATAAAACATTACGGAATTTGTTAGAATCAGCTGATGGATACAGAGAAAGCAAATTCCATTATCAGTAGCTGCACGTCCAGATGCCATCCATCAAAGTTCAAATATAAACCAATTGACCTTGACACAGTAATCGTGCAACTGCCATACTTCAACTGGGTCAGATGCAAGCCCGTGATAAATTGAAACTACACGCCCTCCGCCACTTGGACTATTAAATTGATTACGTATTAATTAGCTACTTTACTTTGTTCCCGGAAATTAATTCTCGGGGCAATAAGAGTAGAAATTTATTACATGAGAGTAAGTTATATTTATTGATCGCTATAAGAAGTGAAAATCGATTAATGATGCGTATTATTATATCTGGTTCTTCGATATTATAAAGACCATTTATATTCTTGCCATGTCTCATCGCGTTTAGATAAACTTCAATTATTATAGCTATGTATAAAATTACGTACGTTTCTTGTCTGTTTGTGCATTGTAGTATAACTGACTGTACCAAAAGTACATAGAAGAAACTTTACGATGTTCTTTATTGCAATAGGTTCTAGTTCTTCGAAATTAATGGGAATTTTGGCGACATCCCGAATATTCTCTGCTCTACTGACAGTAGTCTAAAGCCCAGGAGAATAAAATTGCTAGTGTCTCTGTCCAAGCGTTTCCTGGCACCTTGCCAGATTCCCTTTTGCAAAGCAAAGAGGACGCCAGCTTACAACCACTTCCTTTATTAGATATGGCCAGTTTTACGCTGTTAGCGGTTTTAATTAGTGTCGTATTAATTTGCAATTTGTAAGCTATTGTTTGTTTTTTTGCACCGACTATCAATATCCTGTCATGTATGACAACAACATTCTCATGGTATTAACTGCTTGACATGTTTATTTATAGTTTACCATTTTATTACGATAAGATAAGATAATATTTATTTGAATAAAGTTGTGTCATACATACAAGAAAATACATGCATGCAAGATGGTCAATGAATTATTAGGTACAGGCATGTTGGCCACATGATGTGACGTGCAAATATCTCCTTGTTCAGCACACAATAGGAATAGAAGCTCAGTTCTGGGACGACACAATTTGGATTGCCATCGACACGCTAAGAAGAATAGGAGTACCTTTCATATTGACAGATCAACAACATTCGTTCCGTTATTTACGTTGTATAATTAAATAGAGCTGACGAATTGATCAAATGACGCAATAGGTTTAATCTATTTAAGTAGTTAGAGCTATTGTACCGTCATTACATTCCCCAATCTTAAATTACTCTCTTCTCTTTTCTTTATCAAGTTAACAATTCAAATCAACACTGAAAAACCGTATCACTTTCGCCAGTAGTCCCCAGCGACTGCGTAAAAAACATCGCAGTTTTTTTCTGAATGCGAAATAAAAGACGCGATAAACATTAATCTCGAGATAAATCGTCACTTTACCATCGATATCATTTTAAAGTTCTTAAGACGGTCATTGTTTATTTATTTTCTCATATCGAAGTCCTGTCACTGCATTGCGAATTTGCGAGATGAAAGCCACTGTTATCCGGATGTTCGCACTTTCGCAGTTACTCCAATGAGCTACGATGCGAACTAGTTTTTACTGTTGCTTTTTTTATTGCAATCGTTTAAGATTAAGCCAATTAGGGTTCGGAAAAACTAACCCGTTTTTTTATTGATTATTTTTAAAATTTAGCGCACGAGATTTCAATCGGCGTCGATTCATCTTTTTTTATCCAGATTTAAAAGCAACCGTATCGGATTTTATATGTGCTCATTTTTTTTGGTTCCATATTTTGGAAAGCCTCCAGCGCCTTTGTCGCCACAGCTATTTCATTAATGTCCTTAGATCTTCCGTGTTTGTTTCCAACAATTAAATGCCTTGTTTCCGTGTACTACACAGTCCTTTGATCCTGTTCCTTTGAAACAACACTTGTTTACCTTACTTTAGCGTGTACATGGCACAACGCAGTCATTTGGAGCTCCATTCTCGAGGCCAATTTTCGCAAGGCACCCCAAAATTGTTAGCCGTTTTGCAACGTAACCCATTTGTGCATAAACGAAGGTGTTGGCTAATATTTGCATATAATTACACCCACTTAATTTAAGTTATTACGATACTAAACTTGTGAACTAATGTCTATATCCCGAAGTGTTATTTGGACCTTGAGTATTCTTATGTTTGCTTTAGTGCCCGGTTGATAGAAATAGGTTCGCTCCCTGCTACAACGTAACTTGCGATATGTAGGTTTTCTAAAGGTACCTTTCCCCTCTGCCTAAACCTTCGGGAATTACAAGCGTGATTTTATATTTGTTAAAAGCATATTGGAAAGCACGATTTCGAGGTGTCGTGACAATATCGTGTCGTGATTAAAATTAATCATGGCATATCGGTGTAGGAAACATTACTGGGACAATTCCGAACGACAATGCTAGTTATATTGCTAATTGTGATCGGTGGCGCCATCTCTGACAGTAGGTGTGATGTTTCAAAATATTATTGCACTTAGGATCTCTGATAGCATAACATATTTCGTCTGCTGTCCTCGACGGGTTTAGTAGAGGTGTACCATTTTATAGTACACCCGTATTTCGCCAGTTATTTTTAAGTCCCATGTAATAGCAGCTGAGCCTGATCCCGTCGTTGACACCACGGTACCCACACATTAAGATACCAAAAATATACAGCGCTTGAATGAAACGCAAAGAGCACAATATTTTACGTTAATTAGTGGAATTGAAAAAGGCATCCTATTCGTTACAAGACTAATCAGCGTTTAACACATAAATCAAGCTGTATATCAGATTGGACATCGCACAAATCACGTCACGCTAATAAAATATTGATTGATTTAACGCAACAAATGAAATTATCAGGTGAGGTGAGAGTGAAACCGGTCGTTGTTCGAACTTCTGGCGGCCTTGATAACTGCGGTTATCACTTGTCACGTTTTATGGGAAATACGAACACCATACGCGGTGAATAGGGGTCGTTCTTTGAAAAATACCACGCCTGAATTTGGTATTACAATGTACATGTTTTCCAATGCCAATTCAAGCATTTATTTCGTACGCATTGGTACTATACTATGTTTTACTTTCTTAATTAGGCTCCGTTAGTCTCCGTTAGTCTTGAAACCTACAGGACAGGAAAATCTGTGATTTTGCACGCTAGACGAGCGGCTAACGAATTTTGAAGGAAGAATGCTCAAGCTACAAAACCTTGCTCTCTATTTGCGCTAACGAAAAGGGATTTCCTTTTGGGTACTTCTACTTATAAATTAGCTATAATCACCGTAATCAATTCTGAGTGTTTATAATTATAAACGTTGGTTATTGATATTATGATTATGATTGATATTATGATCCCCCAAAGGCTAAACGCGTTAGTAGTATCAAAGGTTTCTTAGCCTACTGGCATAATTATCTAATGAAATGTTCAAGCCTCCAAGCTTACTGTTAAAACCATAATTGAATTCGTCGAACAACAAATCGAATGCAACTGTGCATGGATTAGTTGTTCACAAACGTGATTCGTGGACGTATAGCAAAGTATATTTCCAATAACGGTGTTTTTTTGCTTGCTTTATTTCGGCGATTCGTTCCACTTTCGTTGGGTCCACCGAGCGTAACCATGGTGACGGTAGTGTGTTCAATATTAGAAGCTCTGTACTGCGAAATGGGGAATGATAGAAGAATGTTTTTTTAGGTATTTGGATTCGAATTTATTTAAAGGAGAATCGTTTCGATGTTGCTTTAGACGTGGCAGCTGTCAGTCAACTCCTGATAATAATCTTTTTCTCCAACAGTCTTGAAAAGTTACTTATTTGCCCTTTCGCTTACATTTTGATTTTGTAGATGATACTTTCGCATAAATGTTTCTAAAAAGAATAGGCATACAATAGAATAGTTCTTTGTGACAAAAACAGAACATGTTTGTCACAATGTTAACCACGTGCTTTTTGTTTATTGTCTTAATTTACATAACCAGTCGCGTTATGGGTTTGCTAAATAATGAATTGATATTCTATACAACAATATTTTTCGTATTTTTTTTTTGTTATAATTCATAACAATCATAATATAATATGAATAACATATCATTCACCTTGAAAGACCTAAAATATTAGTTAAATCCTCATAACCACAACTTAATTTTTATTTAGCAGTATATGAACCTTGGCCTGCAAAACCTATTTTCATTGCTGTCATCAAGTTCATCATAATCATTAATAGTTGTGTAAGTTGTGTTCCATTCACTGCTGAGTATAGGACTCCTTTTTGCCAGTTTCGTCTGGTCGTTGCTAGTCAATTATTTCAATTTACCCGTTTATCATAAGCTTACAAAAATCCACTGCTATTCCTCTATAAGTTCCATCCAGTTGCTTCTAGCCACACTGCAGCACTGCTGAGATTGCTCCATGTAAACTGGCCACCTAGATTATTTACAGTTCACAGCAATTCCTCCCGACTCTTGGTCATTCTCATCAGCTACTAACAGCTACACTGCCTAGATCGTCGCTCCTCCACCTAGCTAGGTTTAACTTTAACCCGTATTGGAACCTGGATGCAAATATAGTGAAGAGTCTACACAATTGCCACTATACAACTTTATGCCTTCATTGCAAACAAGTAAAATGCTCATGTGAAAGCAAATACTTACGATGACAGTGTAGTGTATAGTTGTCTACTACTATCTGCGGTATTCCGCTCGGATAATTTATTACTAGCTCAGTTGATGCGGACGACCTTATCACAATGCTCTGCGAACACAATGTCAGCATAATCTGTTCTGCGTACACGGCTTTTGTTCGGTTTTTGTACAAAAAAGCACTTTCTACCTTCGGTTAGAGGTGCCAATTGCTTTTTGTGATCGTGATACGAGTAGGAACGCAAAATTCTGGCTAGTTACAAAACAACCATACAATGAAACCTTATATTTTTTGTACTAAGCATTAATAATCATTGATCGTGCAAAGGTGCCAGAGTTATTAACACTCATCAAACCACTCGGGAGGTTCTCCATAGACAAATTGGCAATTTTCGTATTTGGATCCCCCAAATGTAAGTAAATACAGCTCAATTAATTTGTGGTTTAGCTTTTTCGACTAGATTTATCTCACCATCTGTGGCTCTTATATCTGAATATTATGGTATATTCTTCGTTTTCTTTTTTATTAACACCTCTTTATTTCATCATATCATTCAGATTTTTTGTAGTATCTTCTGTTTTATCTTCTCTGTCATCATTCAGATGCTCAATAATCTGTAAATTATAACTATCTACCTATCGTCATTTCAATGCAAAGTACGAAACATGTCGATTATGTCGGTCGTCACAGGTCGTCAGCCTTGACCTGATAAAATATTTCAGCGTTTACATCATACTGGTCGTTGGCCTATTATTCAATAATACCTACCTTGTTTACCTATGATTATGAGCTGACTGTTTTGACTTTCAATTTTTTTTTCTTCTCAGCTATTTGTCTCTCTGTCCATTCTAAAGTTCTCTGTTAGAAATCGCTCCGAGGTTGAATCCTCGTTATCAATTGTCTTGGAAAGGATTTTTTAATACAGTTGCTCAAAAAGTGGCGTATTGCAGGGACGTATAGCGTTCGGGATGTGGGCTATTACATACTCGAGCTTTTTCTTTACCTTTTCCGAACTCGTGCGTTCTCTTTCCCAACTGTCAAAATAATGTCGATTAAAAAGAAAAAAAACCAACCACGAAGTTTTTACTAAAAAAAAATCATAGAAGTTTTTGTGATTCATGCAAATATTTCTAAAAAGAAGCTACTAATTTGTTTCAATATCAGATTTAATGAATTGATTGAATGAGTTAGGTTAGGTTTTGTTTCATTTTCATTTCATATCAATAAAAAAAATCTACTGAAGACTTGGCTGTATGGGCATAGTTCCCTTTGCCTACCCAGAATGGGTGAAGAAAACAAAAAAAAAATCTCTGCTTATATTCTTTTACGGTTGGCGCCATTTTCCAAAAATGTTCTTTATTAGATTGCTTAATTTTTTCGCAACTGTATTAAAAATAGTTGTTCAGTACACGTGCGGAACCGTCATTGCAACTTGTTCCGACTGTCAACCCTCACCTTCGGCTGCGCCTTGGCTCGGGTAGACATTTGTCGGAACTCTTTGCAATGACAGGCTTTCCGAACTCGTAATGAAATATACTATTGTAAAAATGTTGGTATTCCATAAAGCATCCTATTCTATCTATCTATGATAATCTCTAAACATTATATTTTATGTCTTTTGTATGTATTCATCTATTGCTTCTCAACGCTACCACAAGTCTTAATACTTCATGCAACTGGCTGCTAAGTCTTCATCTACCGCTTGTCTTATCCTTATTATTACCCGTTGAGGCGATGACACACAGCAATCGAATATGGCAATAACTCGATGCAAAGCGCTTTTAAATTACCATAAACGATCTCATCGATAAGAAATAGCTAGACAAAACTCAGCAATCATATAGATGTAAGCACTTGTGTATCTAAAACGTTAACATATACTACACGATTTTTGTTATTAAAACCGTTAAAAATATAGGCGACAATCAATGTCAATAACTCCTCAAAAGCGTGAGGTATTTTTGACAGACTAAGTCTGATATCAGAATGCGCATATCCATAAATATACGGGAATGTTGAACGTTGCTGCCACGACAAAACTGAAAAAAAAAACCTTCGAGTTGTAGCAGTTGAACACAACTAGAGTCTAGTTACTAGACATCCAACAAAGAACCACTTGATTCTGAACAAGGTCGGAAAACTAAATTAAAACTCCCTATTGTTTACATGATACGTTTTGAAATTGTTGGTCGTTTTGTTTATACTCACGCTAATAAAGGGGCGCGTCGGGACCACAGGGAACTGGGGAAGGTCGGTAACCTTGTCCCGACTCTATAATTAGCTCTTTGTTTGTATTGACTTTTCACTGTCATCCATTATTGTCCGTGGAATTGATGAGGATGCTGGTAGGACTCTATTAATGAAAAACTATTCTATTTGTCTATTTTTTCCGAATTTTGCCAGTTTTTCCAGCTGTATTTAATATTATGCTCGCAAAATCTCGTCCTCCTGTAGCAAAATCTCTCAGTTGTGAATATGTCGAGGGTTCTCTTATTAAATTATGTACGTTCATTCGCGTTTTATATTAATAAGTTACTAAGAATATTATATTTTTTCCGAATTTTGCCAGTTTTTCCAGCTGTATTTAATATTATGCTCGCAAAATCTCGTCCTCCTGTAGCAAAATCTCTCAGTTGTGAATATGTCGAGGGTTCTCTTATTAAATTATGTACGTTCATTCGCGTTTTATGTTCAGTTACGATGTGTGCCAAAAATCCGCAGCGGTGACTGACAGTCACGCCAATATTAACTTTCCTTGCTTATATTTTATCCGTGAGTAAAGTGATATCATTGATCTTTAGTATGATGTTCTCAAAGAAAATATTTTTGGATTCATTGAAACGAATACTTCACTCGTTCAAACTTTCAACATTTTATGATTTTAATAAACTGTGTTTAAAATGTGAAGCCCAATTATTTAAATCAGATTCAGTCGAACTAGTTATTGCATATTTATTCAGTAAACAGTAGACTGAAATAATATTAGAAAAATACCAACTTCCTGCTTTTGCTTTTTATAAACCGCGCATCCACACAAGGCAGTTTGTTTATTGCGTCTAGTCACCCCCCTTTGTCGCAGACGATCCTGCCCCCCCCCCCCCCCGTGGACGTATACACAGATGTGCTGTCGATGTATGTAGTCTGTGACTTAAACCTTACCTTATCATCAGCCCTGGTACATGTTGTGTAATAGACTCCTTTGTTCGTTGACCCTGGTTCTTACTTTCCATTGATTGGTATGCGACGGTTAGTCAGAAGCCCGTAAGTCTGACAAGTCAGGGGTACTGTACCAAATGTACCATGTATCATTACATTGTTACCCAGTAACTGATTGTGGAGGTTAAACAGTCAGTCGCTCTATGTAAAATACTGATATACAGATGCATCTGGTTAGACGGGAACACCAGTCCAACATAGTTCGGAAGAGGTTAACATACATGTAATGATGAGGAATTAAACGGCTGGCCAGGAGAATAATATTTTCGAATTGGAAACTGCATTTCCGAAGTTTGTTTCCGGACTACTTTCCTGAAACGTTAAATATTTCAATTTAAGACAAGACATTATGAAAGTGTTTATTGCAAGATAGTCTGTTCTTGCATGACCAAACCTGATTACAAACGGTTTTTTGGGCAAGAGTCACCTACCTGTACTTTAACCCTTTATTGCTTTAAATAAAAATAAAATGAACCAACTTTGAGGAAGTAACGGATACTAGTATTAGGATGTAGCAATTTTGTATCCATCTGCGGAAGCTTGTAGTTAGCAATTTAGTTTTTTATTTATGTTATTATAATGTTCTTAGTCTGTAAGCTTTCACAAAATGTAAAAAATAAAATAAAATCATGTTTTGGATAGTCATGTCTGATGGTGATGAGTACGTATCACCCTGAAAATAAAACCATTCTTTAAAGAACTTGTTTTTGCAAACCTGCCAATCTTCATGTCCATAAAAAATCTATTCATGGTTTTATAATATAAACAGCAACTGTTTAAACCTTCCAATGGAGCATTTGTTTGCACAGCCTGTTTAAGAGGTCGTTGATATATAAAATAACGTAAAATGTGATTTTAATTCTTCAGAATGTTTCGACTTATAATTGTGTTAAATAAGGTTTATATTACCTTAAGGGTTTTCAGCATTTTTTTTTAAATGCGTTTGTCTTTTGCTGAGAGAATTTCTAGAAGAACCTTGCAATAATTGTTTATCTTCACCATTTCCAGGCCGGGTCCATTCGGCGATCGTCTCCGGGGTCAACTTGGAGACGAGGTCGGTCACAGTGGAATGGTACGAGCGTGGCGAGACCAAGGGCAAGGAGGTGGAGATCGACGCTATCCTGGCCCTCAACCCGGAGCTCGCAGTCGGACCCCCCAGACACCACACACCACACCTACAGCCGATGCCCAACAAACTCGCCAGGGTAAGAGAACACCTCTTCAGAAATTCTGCGCGCCTGGTACTTCTATATGAAGTACGAGTAGGTCTATGTTAGAAGTCGTTTTATTGTTTCCTATTTCGTCAAGCGTGATCGATTAGTGAAAAACATTTTCATAATGCTTGCATTAGAAGGTTTTAGTGGCATCTCTTAAATTCATAGAAATTCATATGCGCCTAGTACAAAGTGAAACGTATTAGTCTCTTTAGTATACATTTTTCGTCAAGCGTGATCGGTTAGTAAATCATAGATATGAATAATATGCTTTCAAATGAATGAAAGTTAGAGACAACTCTTTAGAACAATGCGTGCCTAGTACTTAGTTTAGAAATTGTCGTTTTTAATTCAACTCGTATGTACGCAAATTGTGATGGATTAGTTCCATGAATGGTTGGGTTAGTTATGTGATACTAATATCATCATCTAAGTCGGTGATATAACAAAATGATTTCATTCATTCATACACCCAACCATGTACTAATCTGTAATCAACACATTGCATCATGACTGTTTTGAAATTAATATTTATAGCAATGAGTACATTATGCACGCAGGTAATGCAGGAACGTGGCAGCCTTGCTTTCATTACAGTCCAATTTATTTTAGCCCCGTTAACTCTATTATAAACTTCAGTGCAATAAATTCTAGTTGTTAAGGTCTGCTCATATTGCTTGGCACCGCACGGATCGTCGACTTCAAGTTGCAACACACAACGTAGCCTATTTCATGTGAAGGTGATTCTGATTACTAATCTTCCAAACCGCAATACATTCACGATATAAACGTGAAAATTATTATCCAACTTGGTTGTCTGCTTAATTATTGTTCAGTTGGATTTCTGGGAAGAGACAGTAAACTTCTACTCTAGCATTGAGTAGGTGAAAAGTAGAAACTTGCCTTAACAAAGCGTAAAGGAATCGCAACGTGTAAAATTGCGATGTGACCAGACCTTAAAGCATTTCCTCACGGCAACAACAAAGGTCAAATCGACCTAATTTTTGCTGAAAGCCTGCAGTCGCCATTTGCTTGCTTTCGCCTACAGTTTGTGCCTCTAATCGATTGTTAACTTTAGCGATAAAGCTAAATGAAAGCTTTAGTTAGTTTTATCGATTAGTAAGGGCGTCCGAATCGCGTACCAAGCCGCGATCACTCTCATTGTTTGGGTTGTGGAGAACAGTTGCTAATAGACGCCCCGCCACAGTTGTGTCGACATATCCGCGTAAGGCGAATGTGCCATCTGTCCATGACGCCACATCACCTGTCTCATCTTATCATTATAATTGTCATCATGAACTTCTCTAAATCGCTCATTTAGCAAAACCGGCTTTTATTGAGAGTGAAGTGACGAAAAATTTTTGAAAACCTGTCAATGCGTGACAAAAATTTCATCGGTGTCATGGCTGACGCACAACCGCTGGAGAAAATGTAGACATGTTCCCATACATCTACAGCTGGCAGGTGACTATTTGCAGCTAGCACTGTAGCGATCATAGCTTGACGAAATGTTTTTTTTTCTCTGTAAGATGCACCGTTGCCAAGGCGACGCAGTATGTTAGAGCACGCCGCTGTGTAACTATAATCACGACAAAGTTCTTACACTGATTAGAAATAGGTAAACACAAAACAGCTGTAGTTATGTGATATGTACCTAGATAATTTCGATGTTCACGAAAACACCGGCTGATGGTCGCGTGTCAAGCAGTGGCTGGCTCTCGGTCCCACGATGATTGATGGTTAGACGTATAGACGACCTTCCAACCAGTAGGTACGTTTGACGCATGCCGGACACCGGTCGCATCGATTTTCTCCAAGCCGTGCAAGCATTTCAGTTTCACTTTCAACTCGAAGTCCATTAGGGACGCACCTCGTTTGTGACTCTTGTTAATAATAAGCAGGCGAAGAACAAAGCGCCGGAGCATTGAGTAAGTTTTTGCACCGTGTTTTGTCATGTATCATTGGCACGTGTATGTTTGACATGGCCGCGAAGGACCCGTCCGGCTCGTCGTCGGACGACGGCGGCTTCCTGCGGGAGAGCGCCGAGGGCGACGCCGCGGCCGACTCCGGACACACGCTGCCCGTGCGCAACTCACGATCGGTACAGTCTACGCACTTACTAAACGCATCATTCGCACGCCGGAGTCCAACGCGCACGCATCTCTTGCTGCGCCGCTCCGAAGCCACCTTATTTTTTATTTTCACACTTTTTTCGATTACGTTGCTCCACGATCTATGATTTGCACACGAACGGCTTGTTATGGTGTTTTGTTTGACTGTAATGGATTGTGCTTTTGTCACGCCTGTTATAACTTTGTCGACAATGCGATACGGTTTGCGCAGCGGCTTCGGCGTAACAAAAACTCAGTCCAATCGTAATAATGTAGTAGTTTGTATAATGTACTGTATATTTGTTGCACTCGTTCATTGGACTTTTTGACCGACTCGGATTTTGTTAAAGTTGAACTAGAAATCCAATATACAATCTGTGTTGCAGAGATGCAAATAAAGTGTTTATGCCTCATTTAGCAGGTGTTTACAATAGGTCTAATTTGGTCATCGTCAATGATATCAACTGATGATTCATCTTCCCACGCCGCTTTCGACTTGTGTTATCGGCTCTTTACGGAAATTTTCTTACGTATGTTGTTAATAATGACCAATTGCATTTGCCTGTTTTGGTGTCATTGAATCAGCTTAAGCTTTTTGATTTTTATGTTTGAGAACTACTACAAAAACTAAATGGTTTGGACTTGCGAAATACTCAAAATTCGATGGATTGAATGTTTTCCATTTTGCCATATTTTATTTAATCTTTCTTAAGCATTTGTGTTGAAATGATATGATTATTTATGAGAACAGTTTTATTTTAAGTGTACTGTGTTATTTTTAGCTTCATTCCTCAATTAGCAATGACATTAAACTGAGAAGACTGAAAGTCGAAATACTAGATGTACCTGGTAGTTATTTTAACAAAACTCTATAAAGAAACTTATCTACTACTACAACAACACTAAATAATAGAAATCTTCCACTTGCACTTTTCGAATTAAACCATATGAATGATAGAATAATTAATAGGCACCCACATAACGCTACTGACATTGAGGAAAGTCGTACCTTGCAAAGAGAATACATAATGACCAACCAAGCTAACACATAACGAATTCCTTGCAAGGTTGACGCAGATGGAAAACACAAGGATCATAAAGAATCTTACATAGATTATTATACTTTCGCATTAAGAGTGTGCAGATGAGTTTCAGTTTCACTCTAAACTGCATCCCTGTTTAATCGAACCCTACTGATCTGACTGTATATTCTGAGGATTTGTCATGTCCTTAATCTCTAGAGAAGGTTGGTGCCATCTGTGCCTATTTCTTAGTCTGCAGATGCGTGAATAATAAAATTGGAAAATTTCTTCTGTGCTTCTTGCTGAATTTCATCCGGGTGACAGCACTTAAAATCGATACAAATTGAAATAGTATTGTATTCTGTTCTAACAACTTATTCCGACCTTAGTAAATTACCAGTTTTCAATTCAGGTAGCTATAATGGATTTGTGTCATATTAATAAATTGTATCGACATCGATGTTATTAGAGGGATCATTGAAAGTAGTGACGTTGGTAATAAAGAAGTTGTATAGAGTGGACAGAATAAGGTTTACTGAAAAATCAATAGACAATCGAGTGGCGTGTTTAATGAACTCTTTGGTTTCTGGTGAGCCTCACTACTATACCTGTCGGCATTTTATACCGTCAAACCACGGGTATGGATTGCTTCATAGGGATTTGTAGCAAGACTTTGAGTACCATATGAATTTCTGTGTCAAGCTGATGAAGAAAAATGAAGTACTAACAAATACGATACAACAAAAACAATGTATAAAAAAACATCTCTATAAATACAGTAATCAGTTAACCACAAAGACACATTGTGAGACAAGGCATCCATTAATTAACTTTAATACGAGGATTAAAGATATAAAACTGTCCACACTCAGCTACTACACGTGGTGCCATTACTATTCATTGTTCGTAACAATTGTAACAGACATCCCGTTGTTACGGTAATCAGCTTGCGTCTCAGTAGTCTAGAAATACGGATAAGACGACACCGGATTTTGTACAGAGATCCCACTTGATCTCCTTTGTGGTTTGATGAGTGTCGTATCATTGTTTGTTTAATCTAAGAGTGGAGAAAATGCGACGTTATTTCTCAAAGGATGAGTAATACCAGGCCCCTCAGAAAGTATTGCGAAAAAAAGTTTTTATATATGGGAGACTGGCCAGTTATTATGTTTTTCGAAAATATGATTATTTATAAGTAAAAATAAGTAAGTTCCAATTTAAAAATTTCCCTCCACATTTTTTGCGAGTTAATTCAAAGTATTGTGTCTCACTGAAATATGGATCTGCGCCGGGAACATTTTAGAGCTATGATTTTATACGATTTCAAGTGTCGCCTGAAACCGGATGAATCGTACGATAGACTTCAAATGGCATTCATGGATGAAGGCCCTTCCAAGGCAACCGTGTATCGTTGGTATAACGAATTCAAGCGCGGTCGACCAACTTTGGGGGATGACGAAAGAAGCGGTCGCCCTTTGACGGCTGTTACCGAAGAAAACGTGCTAGCAGTGAAAAATTTAATCCAAGACAATAGGCGAATTACATATCAGGAGATTCAACACATATTGAAGATTGGATCGGGAAGCGTTCACGAGATTCTACACAGCCATCTTCGCGTGAGGAGGATAGTATCACGCTGGGTGCCGCACAACCTCACCGATGCTCAGAAGCAGGCCCGGGTGGAATGGTGCCGTGATATGCTTAACAAATTTGAAGCAGGCTCGTCTCGGCGTGTTTACGACATCGTTACAGGTGATGAGTCCTGGATTTATCAATACGACCCAGAAACCAAGCGCCAGTCGACTGTTTGGGTGTTTCAAAATGAGCCAACGCCTACCAAAGTGAAGCGATCTAGAAGCGGGGGTAAGATTTTGATCGCTAGCTTTTTTAATTTGACTGGCCACTTGGTATCAATTCCCTTACGGGATCAAAGAAGCATTAATGCCGAATGGTATACTTCCAAATGTTTGCCAGAAGTTTTCTCTGTTATAAGCAACAAGCGACCAAACACAGGGCTCCGCGGGCTACTGCTCCACCACGACAATGCACCTGCGCACACCGCACTCAAAACGAGGGACTTCCTGGACAGCACGCCAGTCAAACTCCTGGGTCACCCTCCTTACAGCCCTGATCTAGCACCGTGTGACTTCTTTTTATTCCCAAAAATAAAAAATCAGCTCAAAGGGATACAATTTTCGTCGCCGGAAGATGCGCTGGCTGGGTTCGAGCAGGCTGTAAACGAGGTGTCTGCGGCGGACTGGAAAAAGTGTTTTGAAAACTGGTTTAGGCGCATGAATCTTTGTATAGAGGCTGGTGGAAAGTACTTTGAAAAGATTTAATAAAAATATATGTACGTATAGAACAATTTTTTTTAGTTTCGCAAAACTTTCTGAGTGTCCCACGTATTGTGTTATAATCAAGAGTTGAGAGAATCGTCACTAAGACATTGACAATGATGATTTTTCCTATTATTTTTCTTTGCTAATTAAAATATTGACGGTACGGATTAAACATTCTCTCGAGAAGAAAGACAGACATTATATCCAATGATGACACTTTTGAAGACTAAGCTAACCACGCAAACTACAAACATGATCCACGTGTCAGAAATGAAACGTTTATAGTTCATGTCGTATCCAAAGAATGCAGACACAGTAGTGTTTATGGGTGAATGTCACCTCGTCTCCTCTGTATACCTAGTTTTATGATAGCTATGGCTGTTCAAAGTTGATGTGGCTATAATATTTGATAGTCTTACGAACATTTCGAATTCATGTTGCACAGTCTGGCTAATATCCTCATAAGGGCCATTAAATAAAAATTTTGATCTATTGGATAAAAATGGGAGAGCAGCAGTGGCCCAGTGGTGGCAGCTCCGACTTACGAGCAGTAAGACGTGTGTTCGAACCCAGGCAGTCGCATTACTTTGTGAAATTTATTTCATCACCGCTGCCCTCAAAAACGGCGAAGGAAAACATCGTGAGGAAACCGGCATGTCCTAGAACTAAAAACTCGAAGACATTGACGTCTACCAAGCCGCACTGGGCCTGCGGGGTAGATTACAGCCGACTCCCTCTCATAGAGAAAAGGCCTGTGTTCCAGTAGTGGGAACATTATAGGCTGTTGATGATGATGATGATTAGTGATCGGATATTCGGATGCATATTCACCTAAAGTAGGTAAGTTCTTTCCTGGCAAAAGGTACAAAAGTATGGAAGAGGCTATTTAAATGCCAATTTTTGTCGCGGGTTTGCGAAATTTCATAATTCATTAGTAATTATAAAATGTAGTACTCAAAATATCGTAACGAATATTTTAAATTTATTTAAAACCTGGCAAGTTTGTTGAAAATTACAAGGAAAAAAATACAACAACTATTTGAATTCGTATTTTTGTGCTGAAAAGTCGAATGCTAGAACAAAATGGTAAATATGTCTCATAATACATTTGGAGCTAAACGAAAAAGTAACTAGTTTTTTTTTTTAATACTTAATACCTTTTCCCATACCAACTAGTCAACACTCAAACTTTAGGTAAATATGCATCCGAATACCCGATCTCTAATGATGATGGATAAAAATGTAAGTCGGGATAGAAGGTCCAAAAATCTAGAAACAAAATGTTTTATTAAGTGTTGATTTAATGTTATGAAATAATTTACATTAATGAATATCTTATCAAGAAGCGTGCTGCATTTAGATATGATAATGCATGTTCCGGCATAAATCAATTTGAGAGATAATCAGGTGTTTTACCTGAAAACATCCAAGTCACTGTATGTCATGGTATGTATTGATGATTACTTTCACCACATGCTAAAAAGGTAGAAATTATTTGATTACCAGAAGATATTTGGAAAGCATACTTAAATGTCGATGACGTAATGGCAGCACACCAAATACCGCCGAACATCAAAGCCACACTTGGATCACAACATAACAAAACTTATGGTGTGAAGTTAACTAAAGACTCGTAAAGCAAGAAGCAATAGAAACTTATCTCACAAACTGTGAAGTCATAAAATGAAATATATGGGCATTCTCGCTGTTGAAGAAAATGTTCTGACAATACAAGGTAAAAAAAATGTTATAATTAGCCCAAGGATGCTTAAGGAAACTTTCCTACCCAATTATGAAAATTTGTGAAAGTTGAAAACTAAAAGTCGATACTCACGTCTTTTGAGAAGTTAATGTCTCGAGGTTTTTCTTCAAGATAAAAACCTTGTTCCCGCTTCCATCAGCGTTTTTACTTAACAGTTTAACGATTTAGTGGTCTACCGTCGCCTGGGAAATTGCCTGTGAGGTACCCGCTCCGCTGGAAGAGATTAGAGTCCTAGGCGTTACCGCGGGACCCAGTCGGGCGCCATTCATTGCCTCGCCTTCCGACCGTGATAAATTGCTTCTCGCTACCCGCTAATTGCTTCGTACTTATTTTCAAAATGGAGGAATGGTTTGTAGGAGTAATCGTTAAGTAGGTTTGACAAGCAGGGTACGAAATAGTTTGTAAAAAAAAATGAAACCTTGCATATTTTTGCTGTAATCGAAAATGATGATGAAAACATTAACTTCATGTTTACAATTTTGTGATTGTTTTTATTGTCTTTGCTTAGAGGCCTTAGGTAGCCGCCGACCCGACTGATCAGGCAAGTCGATTACTGCTTTCGGTGGAGCTCAGGGGCATCGATGATGTCCGTGGCGTTTCATGTCATGTACAGCTGAGTCCCTCGCATTGAGTTCGTCATACGGACGAACAACGAACTACCTTACCCGCCGTGCGGTTAACTAATTCTAATTTATTTTTCTGTAAAAGTTGAACTATGTTTTTCTTGATTTTAATTCAATAATTAACTACCAAAGGAAGAGTTGCGATTTCAACTTACTGATAATAATAGGCTGCTGCTATAAATTAGACATTATTTGCAATAAAGTAATTTCTAAAAAAGCTTATATTCGACCATTCACCTACTACAAATATGGCCGGATAGTCGGTTTTCCCAACTAGTCGAGTAATTCCTGGTACATCCCTCTTCCATTGAAGTTTTCTCATTCTGTATTCTCTCTCCCGACTGCGATGTTATTTCATTGATCAGATGAAAATCTTTATCAACATTCAAGGAGGATGTTGTTACTTTTGTATCTTTCCTGGTTTAGGTTGGTTTGTTTTATTTATGTTGCACGGAGCGACCGTTTTCAATTCCTAAATCCGACCCAATTCAACTTCTGATGCGCTACAAATATTTGCTTTCAATTTAGATGGGTTTAGCACACAAAACGTTATACGTGATTCGGAAGTTGAACTGAAAACAGATTTGCTCTGTTATTAGTCAGCCAGAAATAAATACTAAGTCTCATTTTAATTGATTCGTAGAACCTCTGGTTTATGTCATCCTTTCTGTCATACTTCTCAGAAGTCTAAACCCATAAATAAGCGCAAATAAAGATACAAATTTGCGCTGCAGTCAGATAGGCAGGAAGAGCGACATCAAAGTGGGTTTATACTGCATTTCGCGAAGGAAACGCCCGTCAGGTGCCGTGAATAAGGAAATGCGGAGCATCGTACCATTGGCCTGAATACATTTTTAGCCCGGTTTGGGTGTGCCTCGATAGTACGAAGTGCTGAAGATAAAAACGTCCTTTGAGATAAAGAAAGATTGGGGGAAGTTGCGATTTAAACTTTCTTGATAAGACCGCTTAAACCTTGGATTGCCTTGCAGTCTTAAAAAATTAAGGAGATGAATATGGTGATGAATTGGTCTTACTCAAATTTGTAAATATATGACTCCTCGTGCTTAACTGGACAGGAAAAGATGTCTTCTTCAATGTTTTACCTCATTATTTGTTATTAGGGCAACATAATATTTCCGAAGCTATGGAAAAAAAATATATTAACACAACTACAATTAAATAAATCGTTAGTCCAATTGCTGGCATGTGGGTGTGTAATCATGACAAAAACAATTATGAATGTTTGATTTTTGCCGTATCAGCATAGTATCCCTTTCAGTAGGCAATGGTGTTGGTCGATAATCACAAAGTTAGACACTTTGCTCGGTTGAGTAAAAACTCGGTTAGTGGGCCACGGATTAGCATTAATCAAGGGTAGTTTGTGAACTATTAACTGATGGAGAAATGTGTAAAGTATCTTTGAATAATTTGGCGAACTACCTTGAAACACAGTGTTTCAATGTTTTGGAATCTAGCTTACTAGAAGTTGATTTTGTGTAAAACCTTCTAGCTGCCAGTATGACGATACATTTACTGTAAGCCTGTATCATCCTACTTCTGGGCAAAGGTTTCTCCCACAGATTTTTGGTTCTTTTGATCTAGGGCCATTGTGAACCTCAGAACGTGTGTTTTGTCCAACTCGTACCGCACTCTTCTGCTAGCTTGTGGTCCTGGATTCATCTTTTTACAAGAAATAGTTATAGTGCGATCAGTAAATTTTCACTTGTACCTCAAGGTTCACTGTGCCTTCACAGGAAGTAATGAAAATGTGTCCAAATTGATGCCAACATTGTATTTTCATCGAACAAGCAATTATTTTTTCTATGCCACGCTATCAGAATACCCATCGCAGTTCAATATAATTTCCTATCGAATCATGGGTTTCATGTATGTCAAGAAAGTTTATGAGGACAATTTGTAAAGATGTCAGCAACAATAGCTAAAGGGCGGGGCAACGTCCTCGTATCCCAAAGAGCCTGAATAATACCTGCTCGTCTGTCACTCTCCAACAAAAATTAGAAGATGGAATCGAATTATGGAATAACAGAATGCCCGCATAAACGAACACTTTTCCAGATTACAAGAGCTTTTTCGAAAGCTGACTGTTATGCATTGCCAAATGAAAATGTTCCGTCGTCGATACGGGTGTAGGAAGCTATAACACTATCTAGCAAGTCGATTGTTACAACTGTTGTGTTATTTTGAAAGCTGGAATGTAATGCTCGTTTAGTTTATTTTTTTGGTTGGACGTTTCTGTCTAACCGAAGTGTTGACAATAAATAAATAAAATACGTATTATGATGGTTGCTCAATGTGGAAAAAGGGTAGACAATAGTTGACGTAATTTTCTTACCGATTTTTTCTGATATGTGAATATTTTCTCAAATCTTCCACACTCTTTGGATTGAGGGCTGCAAATTATTTTGTAAATATACAGTACTTTTTTATTATTTATCCCTGTCCTGCAGCTTTTTATAATTATTTTGCAAGTAAAAAGAATTTAATGCGAAGATGATTAATGTGTTGTTTCTGTTTTAGGATATGACGCGGCAATCCATACCGGTGGCTACGAAAGGTGAGTCCTACTTATTTTCTTGATAATGTCAACACCGACAAAGTTTTGACCGGATGGAAATTAATATTATGCGTTTGACTACTAGGTACTGTAATTTATAAACATTGTTGCATCGGATTTGCTTTGACTCTAAAATAATGAAACTATATCACTTAAATTACTTGGCTTACCAGGAATACCATACCATTGCATTATCAGTTTAAGAAATGACTTCATCTATAAGGATAGTATTATCTTATCTTCCGAATATTTCTCATTACAAGACAAACAGTGAGTCTTAATACAATGTTGATAATAACAAATCCGTGTTTACTGGTTTCGCAACACCTTCACCAAAAAGACGAACAAATCTTGTTTATATTTAGTCATACAATTGTTTTGATGTCTGTGAATCATACTGCACAGTCGGTCAACGGAAGAAACGACAAAATGACAGATTGTCTTTGTCTAAATGTCATTATGTCGATTTTTCCGTACACAAAACTCGTTTCTACAGTGGTCATGCTACGCGTGCAGCAATATATGCAAAACGTTCTATATTCTATGTATCATGTTACAAATATACACAGGCCACGTGTTGCGTAAGGATTTTACCCAATAAGAACAAAGTTAGTACTTGCAAAATGTCACAACTGTCAAAAATATTGAATCTTACTCATCCGTTGTCTTGTTATAAATGCTAATGAATGCTTGAAACGAAACTTGAACGCTCTGTATGTTGTCGGACGTAAGAAGAAGAAAGAAGAAGAATAGCACCATCCCATAACTTCCCGTGCGTGTCGTAAGAGGCGACTAAGGGACTTGCCAGAGAATGGGCAGCAGCGTTCTCTGTGCTTTTGTAACAACCATACTGCGATCGCCAACCCGCCTGCCAAGCGTGGCGATTATGGCAAAACCCCCCCAAAATGCCAATGTGGCGACACTTGGGGGAGGCCTATGTCCAGCAGTGGACGTCTTTTGGGCTGAAATGGTGAATGGTGAATGGTGGCTTGAAACGGAACTTTGACGTCACTGAATATTGATATTTAATGTCAATATTTAATCTACTATTTCGCAAAGCAATTCAAAGTTAACTGACCTTGATGTAACGGAAAAATAATTAAAGCAATTAATTCGCCCAAAGAAGGATTCCCCAAGACAGCTCATGACATCACACTTGCGTGAACCTCCTTTTAAAGTGTTCTAACTGGCATGCAACAAAAACAATGTCTCCACAGAGAAGTAAAGACGTTCTAATGAGGCGAACGTTGCCCTAACGGTCGGACTCAATCTTAATAGCGATCTTGAACTGGCATGACGTGTGTCTCGCAAGACCATCACATATTTCAGTTCCATTTTAGCTGATGATTCGTATTGTTCGTGATTTTCTTTGTGACGGCTTCTGGATTTGGGGTTGTATTTTTGGATCAAGTGTTGAGTTCTCGAGTGGTGTTTAACTAGGTGTAGGCATTTTGTGTCGTTTCCGTTTTGAAGTTTCTGAGGTTTTTAAATTGTAATGATGTTATTTTGGTCAGCCTTAGCTTTGCTTTTGTGAGAAGCGTTCAAGCTATTAAATTATGTTTCGGTCCCTTCTGAATGACGGGTATAAAGGACATAATATGCTTGAAAATATGTAAAACCTTCTGAACTTTGCACTACATACATTTTAACCTTATAATTCTCCTCATAAAATTCCGTGAACATAACAATTATGTGTCCACAAATATTGGTAATGAGGGTGACATTGTAATGAGGTAGAAACTCCGGCTTTGTTCACGTCACGCGATGATTCATTAGGTCGTTATCTACTGGCCTACGTTAACCTAGTGCTTGTCTGACAGCTGTCTAAATCATAGGTCTAGTACTAGGTCCTTTTTTAGGTTCCTGTCTGCAGGAATGCTGCCTGTATTTTTGGTAAATACAATGGAATAGAATTTTTGGTCAAAATAAAACTGTTGTATCCTTGAGACTTGACAAAGAAAAGTAGTTTTAGTTGTCTTGGAAATAAACGAGTTGACAGAAGTGATCTTTGATAGCTTATCTTTGTCTGCAGCTGCGCTGAGGCTAAACATGTCTTCTAATTAATCTTAGGTTATATTTTATTTTAATTTTTTAGAGGACTCGAAGTCCTCTGATCTACAAACTTGCCTTAACATCCTTTGACCTCTCACACCTTACATATAATCCTTAGGATTTGGCTTTTTGTAAAATGGGTTTCTTAGTGGGATGAGACTAACGCTTCACTCTACCAAGAACCATAATAGTCTTTTTCCATACTCCCGAACATACTCTTCTTTGTCACGCAAACTCTTTGTTAAATTGACAATTTATTGTATGACTGAATTTTCACCCCGGACCCTTACCACGAAAACAAGAATTCATCATCATCATCGTCATTTACACCCTGGAATTTTCATGAATCACTGAATCATTCGCCATCTCCGCCATTCCTTCAAAAAAGGAATGAGTAATCGTTACAATAAGTAATCGTTAATATCAGCACACATCCTTATCACGCTAGAGTGAGACAGAGCTAGTTTAACGTTTGATTCGTTGTGCATGAGCGTCGCTGCGTCTGGCTGGCGGGTTCAACGTTCGTGGGTCATTGGTTACAGGTGGGGCACGCGAAATTATTGTCACAAAGGTTCTATTTGTTTTCCATGTTACCGAGAATTCCTGCAGTATCTAATATTCCTTTATATTATCAAAACAAGCGCGGAGAGTGGAGACATCGAAAATATAGATGATGGTCCTTGCTGAAAAATAAAGTACATATTATCAACCTTGTAATGCCTGGAGAGTTAAGTAAAAGTGTACCTTTAGTAGACTGACGTTTTGCCAGTGGTTTATGCCTCATTAAGGGAGCATGTAAAAACCCAAAAAAAAACTTGGTTGAAAATGCAACACAGCCTCCGAAATACACACCCTGAGCCATTTCTTTTACTAAACATCTATTTCTGCCATTATAAATACCCCCCCCAAGTGTAATTTCACCCCAGATAACGTTTCTGATCCCTATAAGTGTACCTTACCTATAGAAAAGTTATATTGACACAGACTCGGTTAAATCCTTATGGGCCACGGTTTCAAGCTTACCACTATTTATTGGTTGCGGCTGTAAGCCCAGGCTCTGGTATTGCACATTTGTAATTTATTGACCCCTAGTGGGCTGTGTAGTTCAAAGTTTCCAAGTCGTCGTGAAAACATCAGGAATTCAGCATGGAGTTTCAAACTCACCATTCGGTTTATTCCATTGGACCACTAAAGGAAAATGGCAGAATTATAGATAGATAGATAAATCATTTATTTAGTGCACACAAAAGACATAGCACACACACAGAAGCACAATTAAATGATAAAGATTACATTAAAGAATATATATAAAAACAAGGTGCCAATTTACAAAAAGAAAAAAAACATATTTACGAATCAGTTATAGCAACACCATGACATATTTCAAAGAAGAATTTTAGATTTTTTTTATAGAAGGGTACTGCTACGATTCATACATACACCTCGTTATTCGACCACGTGCATAAATCTTGTCATAGACACACGCCGGTTGCGAGTACTCCGCACCTGACTTTTCTGAAGAACATTACCAATAAGGTCAAATTATGCACTCCTCGCGTAAAACTATCAGTTATTCAACCTGCTCATCATCTGCCTAGCGTTTTCCCAAACTATCTTGGGGTCGGCTTCCAGTCTAACCGGATGCAGCTGAATACTAGTATTTTACATGAAGCGACTGCTTACCTGACCTCCACAACCCAGTAACTGGGTAATACGATACCATTTGGTAAGACTGTATGTCAGACTTTTGGCTTCTGACAACTCGTAACGACTGTCAAAGATGTACAAATGACAGCTGGGACCAACGGCTTTACGTGTTTTCCGAGGCACGGAGGAAACTCGGTAATTATGGTCACCCATCCACGGACTAACCTCGGCAAGCACGGCTTAACCTTAAAGATCGACCGTGCGGCTGGTATTTTTTAGCCACGAGCTCCTCTTATTTTTATTCAACCTGATAATAAAAATAAATAGATTGTTGAACCTAGAAATGACTCCAACTAATTAAATTAAAAGAATTGTCACAGGAAAGAGATGCTTGTTAAATTCAGGAGCAAATTCCGGCAGTGCTGTAAACTTTCATGTAGTGACTTCTCGTCCGCACGTATTCTGTTGAATTCTGCGCGGAGTAATTTTCTAGTCTTTTAGAAGAGTTTAGCGCCTAAAGGAACATTCAGTAATATATTTGTCGTTCTATCTGTCTGTTAAACAACATGGTTCCTTAACAGACCAACAATAAACATCAAAATGATATCATTGATTTATCTAAGGCCCATCTAGGTTAATTTCAGTGGCTCTATCAACATTTCCCCAATCTTCTTTGTTCCTAATAGTCATGGGGGCATTGAACTGATAATAATTGTGTCACCTGCGGCGCGGGCGCGTTTATTTTTGTTATTAAACAATCATAGCGGCTTTAGTAGGACAAAGTGATTATTTTAACTGATATGTCTGCGTTGTAATTATTTGTTCTGAAATAATAGTAACTACCTGAAATTCTGTCTGTCAATTACAGCAATAATAGTATAGCAGTAGTATTAGTCGTTACTGTCCCACCTCTGGGCAAAGGCGTCCTTAGTTCCATCTCGAATTTCGATCGAATTCGATCATCGATTCTAAGCAATTTTCACGGACGACATCCAGGTCGTCCCGCCATCTACTTATGGTTTGGACCCAAGAAGGATGAATTCATTAAATGTTCGATCGACCCGTAGATTGGGAATGGTGAGAGGTGCCGCAGTGTTGGCTAAACTAAAGACTTCTGAACGACAAATATTTTATTTGGTCACCTGCGTCAGTATCAATCACTTTCACATATACATATATATACACATACATAATCTCACGCCTTGTTCCCATGGGGGTAGGCAGACAATACAGAACGACACCTGCCACGATCCTTACATACTCATTTTCCCTCGTCCACGTCCATACATCGGGTCATACACGTATATGCCGGTTGCGAGTACTGCGCACCTGACCTTGTAAGTGTCAAAAGCCTTGTATAAACGTACCTCAAATCATCATCATCAGTCTCCTGCCCCTATCCCAAGTATTGTGGGTCGGTGCAGCATGTCTTCTTCTTCCATACTTCTTTATTACTCATCATCTCAGAGGGCACCTCCAAACTCACCATATATAATCACTAGCTGCTGCCCGCGACTTCGTTCGCGGGGTTTTTTATGGATATCAAAAATAGATGTTGGCCGATTCTCAGACCTACCCCATATGCACACAAAATTTCATCAAAATCGGTCAAGCCGTTTCGGAGGAGTATGGCAACGAAAACTGTGACACGAGAATTTTATATATAATCATTAATAAATAAATGACGCATCTCCACCTATATCAATATTTTCATAATTCAGATACCATGCACTACACTACATTGACGTAATGTATGTTATCTGCTTGAAACCAATTGTGCTCATGGGTCATGCTCTTAATATTTTCAGTAATCTGAGTAGGAAGCGAAGTATGAATTGTTTAGTACCATATATGCGGTAGGTGCAACGTTGAACGAATTTACGGCTTGCCCCTTATTGCCACGTACTAAAGTTATAGGGGCAGTATCCATACTATGTAAGTCCGAAAGTAACTCTGGCTATATGGTTAGTTACCTTTTCACGTCTATGCGACACTACGGATTTCAATGTTTGACACACAGGGAGATAGTGCATGACCTAGGATTATTTATCCAGTATTATTTAGGATTTTTATGCCTTTACAAAGTTCCTGCAGGATAATTTCCAACCTTCGCATTGATGAACCAATGAAAGAAGCTTGTACTATGATATGCTCGTCAAGTTAGTCTGTTCACCATTACTTTATTCAGTAAGGGTGACTATATTTATTTTCCTAATGAGACCCTTCTAACGTCAAATTTCGGCTCCGAGATTTTCGTATTCAAGTCTCGTTCAAAATTCAGTTGTCCTTTGAGACACCCCGAGGGTTGGTTAGGTCCCCTCAGCTTGTGAAGCAGTCTTAGTCTCCCCTAGGCCCCAGTATGCTGACGTTTTGGAATAATATTTGTTGCATTTTGATGAGCCGAAGGAGACTTAAAGCAGATTGCTAAGTTTAGTTAGACATACTATTATTAAAAACGACTCTAACTAACATCGATCTGAAAATTTTGAACTCAGTGTGTTGAAACAATAAAGAGTAGAATATTCCAAAATTGTCTTCGTGATTAATGGAACAATAAATGGTAAATTAAATAAGTAACGGATGACGCACGACGAAATTCGATCTTCATTAGACTTCATTCCATATTCGGCGCGTCCTTGTTCGAACCTGACCTACACTCACTTGTAAACCTATCACAGCATAAATATAAAGTTCATTGGCCGTCTAATAAGTAGAAAATAATGGTCACCCCAATCGCGTGCCAGCTCGCATACCCCCGGGTTGCGTCGATCGATTGCGCAAGATTGATTTGGCAGCTAACGTGATCTGAAACGTCCCAATTGTCTGTCTTACTCGAGAAGAGGGCCGTGCAGTTTTCTCAATTGTTTCTTAAAACGAAACTGCTCTACTTTGTCTTTCAATAATGAGTTGACACATCTTTTCTTTCAGAATCTCTACCTAGTAGAGGCTAGGTGGCTAGGTACAGCAAGTCTAGTTTCCAAGGTCATCCGAACCTCCTTGGTATATTAAACGAATGGGTCACAAAACACATTGTCTATATCTGCATCATCTGAATTGCTTTGCTAGTGGCAGATATCATAAACATGCACCAGACTTTTCACTTTCTGCTACATTATAAACTTTTTATAGTAGTTAACCTTATTTTTGTCAACCTGTATTGTCCCATAGCTGGGCAGACGTGGTCCCCCATAGCAACCCGCTCTTCCCTATGTGCGGTTTCCTCAATGCAATCTCCCAAAAATCCTCGCACCGTAAGTTATCCTCAAACCTTAATTAATTTAAACAGTGCCACTTCAGCTAACGTAGGGTCATTGTCAAAACGTTACCGCTCTTGACATTGTGCTCCCGCGAAGGTCGTTAGTGTAATTGTAACGCGTTGTTGACCGACTTTGTGCACCAACCTCGTAATCATGCAGATTGGATCATTCTCATTCAGCTTTGATTGAAGTTTGCCATTAAAAACTATTTTGGTATTCATGATTGTGCGAATGATAAGAATATAAACTTTTTGGGCGTTGGTTCACGTTTAGCAATAACACGATCAGCCTGAAAAATTCCCAATGCGGGGCCACCGGCCTCCTCTGTTTGAGAAAGTGGGCTTAGCCGTAATCCACCACACAGACCGTGATCGTGACCGGATCGTGGATGTCACATGCCTGCGAATGTTTTGATTCTAGGACATCCCGGTTTCGTTTACCGTTTGGGACTTTAAGCATTAACTTCTCAAGTGAACGACAAATGCAACTTCTCAATTCTCTCTGTCTAGTCTTGTCGTTAGCCAAATCTTGCCTAACTCCGTATTGCATAAGGCATTACTTTCTTCTGATACAAATGAAAACAATATTTCATTCATCCGATACACCATCGATCATAGTGACTATCGTGTGATGGATCTCGATATAAAATCTCAAGAGCCGATTTGCATGCAAATGCTCCATTATTCACGTATTGACTGCTAGCAATTTATCTGACAAAATATTCGAAATCGTCTAGATTTCGTGACCGTCTATAAAAGTCTAGTAAAATAGAGCCGTCATTCATCAAAATCCATGAATTGTTCGTTAATTAATTTCACAATTAGCGTCAGGCGGTACAATGGCGTGCTATGCCTATGCAAGTGTGCAGCTATGTCGGGCGTCGGTGGTGGTTCACACAATTAGTGGACGTGTTATAATATATTTATCGTTCCCACCCCGCATGAGAATGCCACTGACAAGTGCATTGCACTGGCTTTTAATGATTTTGTAGATACGGTTCGGTGTCATTGTACGACTCGTTTGTTTAGGCTTAGTATGCATGTAGCATACATTTATGTATACTATGTAGAGTTGACAAAAGCTATTTGATGCCAACAACCAGTTCAGAATATTCATCGTCAGCAAGGTGATAGGGTTAGAAAAAGATTATGATACGTTCCTTAAAGGAACCCTAAAGGCTATACAATATCGAGGTTAAGAAATGCTGAACGTGGGAAAACACCATTTTTGGATAGGCAAAAACTGAATGTAGCAAAGATCATTATCATATTTTTGGACACGAAGTAAAAGTTTACATCCGGCCTGATCAATATTATGTAAGCGTTAATAAAAGAAAAATATGAATTCAAAACTTTCTAATCTTCATAATTTTCCACATCGATTACCAAAGGCTGACCTTGCATTAAGAGGGCTTTTGGAATTCGACGCGCAGTAAAATAGCTGCCTGGTCTGATAAAATTTGAAGCACGTCTCGAATCTTATGTAAACCCTTTAATAGCGGAAAGCTTTACGATGGCTTGAGAGCATCTAGATATCACCCAAGAACATGAGGTTGTTGTTGCAAAGGTCGTCTTTAACTTTATGTCATACAATGCTATTCTGGACTTGACCTTTGCTTTTATCAAGTGCAATTTCCCCAGTTTCTTCCGCCGCAGGAAGTTCAGACCTAACATATGGCTTCCTAAAGCGACGTATATAGCACTTTTCTTTGTTTATCTTTCATAATAACACATGGTGGTGGCGTGTCGCTATTAAGCCGCTGTATTTCGGGGTTGTATGAATTTTACATGGGGCGGTCAACGTGACTCCGTTAGTTCCATCGCTATAAGTGTGGGCCGGAGCAGTGGCGCGCGGGCAGTGCGCGACCGGCCGTGTACCACAACACTGGCTGGCACCGGTGTTCCAAATTCAAATATAACCAATCACACAAATGGATTACACACAATAGTGCTGTTAACCTGACCTTGGGTTGGATATTCTACTATTTTTGTTATATTTTCATCGATATGCCAGTGCGATGCGTTCAGCCGAATCTTCAGGCGCGGCGGGCGACCGTAGGCCGTAAGTTCAACCCCCCTGTCTGTCTGTGATGGTGTTTGTGCAATACTAACCCTAAATGCTTTGTTGTTAAGGTCGGATTTCGTTTTTAATTGTGGGGGTGTCCCGGGAGTTGATTCCAAGTTGCAAGTGTCGCATACTGATGGTGCTGTAGACGGAAAAGTTCCCTTTTCGGAAAGTCGCGACTGAAGGTTTATTATGCTAATTGTTGAAGCTGTTGACATTACCAAGTTTGGTTGCTGTACGACCTTCTGGGGGATAAAGGCTGAGCTATAAATAAACTTTATCTTTGTCATGTCGATCGATTTAAGTAAATAAGCTGATTAATAAATGAGCGTTCACCGACTTCCGATTTTGTTGTTCGTCGACTTCTATGTTTCATTTTTGATGGACAGACTAATAATTTACGTATCAATAACTCAAAGCAACTTTGTTTTTAACTGATACAATAAAAAACTGTACTGGTTCTGTATGGTGTCGGACGTAAAGAATAGCACCATCCCATATCTTCCCGTGGGTGTCGTAAGAGGCGACTAAGGGACTTGCCAGAGAATGGGCAGCAGCGTTCTCGGTGTTTTTGTAACAACCGTACTGCGATCGCCAACCCGCCTGCCAAGCGTGGCGATTATGGCAAAACCCCCCAAAATGTCAATGTGGCAACACTTGGGGGAGGCCTGTGTCCAGCAGTGGACGTCTTTTGGGCTGAAATGATGATGAATGATGATAAAAAACTTGGTATCTTTTGACATCGCAAGATTCGTTCTTCAAAGTTGGAACTTTTAAACTTTCTTTCGTCAAATTCCCTGTGTCTCTTTATGTAGATAGGTACAGCCCATCCTGCTAATTAAAAATCACTAGGGAGTCAATTAAAACTGCGGAAACGTCAATGCTAGAATTTGTATTTATGTTACCAAATGCTGAAATCCTAGGGTTTCGAGCCTCAAATTCGTTCATGAATGATGGCATCCAACTTCCATTTTGCCGAATCCATTACTCTGATTTGTACTCTGCAGTTTTATTACAACAGAAACTATTCGAAACATTTTCAATAGTAGCAATTACTTCAACAACTTCAGAAGTACACGCTATAAACCAAAAAGCTTTATCCAACTTTTTTTGTTCGACAAGTCAAAACTTCCTAATTGCATCTACAAACGCGATAGACAATAAGGTTCATTGATCACCGAATCTTTTTACTTCCCATCCCACGTGCATAGAAAATTGGAACAAGAAACTTTGTTAATAAATGTTTGATGTTATTATAAAGTAAAGGATAACGCACCGTGAATCATTTGCGTAGGCAACTGGGTAACGACCCGCGAGAACTGTCGCGTCCCCTATGTCCATTAATATTTTATCGACTTTAAATACACGTGGTGGTCATCAACAAGGTGTTTCACTGCTTCAATTGATAACAAGTTAGTTGCTTTAGTTCCAGTGTCTTGGATTACTATTAACGTATCGTCTGGGCACGCTGTTAGGCGTTGTTTTATTTAGAGGAGATCTTGGTCCACCATCAGATAAAAAATGCGCCAAAGTAACAATTCTAAACCTGTATATACTAAGTTTAGGTCGACCATTTCCAACACTGTTTTCACCAAGTCACCGAAGTTGCTTTTAAAGCTTATGAATTTGGCTCGTCAAAATATTACCCAAATGAAGTTTACATGAGCTTTTTAAGAAGCGAAAGCTCAGTTTCAAAACTAGAGTCTGGTGAGACTCTCATCTGCTGCTAACTCAGGTCAAGTGAAAAATCTTAGAATGGTCACAAAGGTCGTGTGATCCATCATTGGGTTAATCAAAATTTTGTATGCTCGGTCATTCTCTAATGCGATTCGTTGCACCCAGTCTTCATGTCGCCGGGTCATTAGAATTATGTCGTTTACTACTCGTTTAGGAGCAATTAAATAATGAGGCTTGACTTGACAGTAATTGGCAAATATTTTATATGATGCGAGTGGATTGTTAGCGTCTCTGGACACTTCAGCTTTTCTTTATAGTCTGCGTCCATGTCGCATCAACGTTCGGTCTGGGTAGATGACTTTAGAGATTTTTTGATTTTAGAGTATCCTTTCAAAACCGATGATTTTGGGACTGATAAGATGCAAGGGGTAGCGCTGAAACGATTCAAATATGCAAAGGCCTTCTAAGGGCCTGGACAATGTAATATTCTATTGGCGAATACGAAAACGGAAAAGATATATTTTTTTAAACAAAATGTTTTGAGTGCGTTACTTTGATTTTTTGGGATGAAACGGATTTTACCACATAAAATACCCTCTTTTTCCAGCAAAAAGTTTTGCGTAGAGTTAACTTAAGTTGATGAACAGAATGCTTGTTTGGTGGGTTCGTGCAGTGTCCGGTTACCTTAGTATAGGTCGTGATCTGGGGCTGGACAAAACTATACTTCGTGCAATCTTAAATATGCGCTCTTTGGTCACTATGAACTCAGCTGATCACTTAACCTTAGATCTAAATAACGTATTGGCACCGCTTCCCGTTCTAATTAACGCATGAGAGATAAGTGTAAAGCGTGGGTGATCCTTCTGAACAGTCTAGAAAACTAAATCTATCTGCATTTTGTTTTGACTACAGATTATTATCCTCGTAAGGCCCAACGACCTAATTTAATGACAAAAAAATTTTGACACTCCGGCCCGAGACACTATTTAAAATCATTAAATTACGGCCCAGCGACCTAAAATTGTGACATGATATTTGAACATATTTTTCTGTTTAAATAATCCCGCCAATTCAAAACTGCCATCGACAAATTATTAACTTTGAACGCATCTCTAATTTTGACAATTTCAACTTGACGTTTTAGAACCAATAATCTGTCTATTTGACGTTTCATCTCGTGTAAATGGAAGCCTCGTGGATATAGGTGAGTAAATCTATTAATATCTTTATAATCATTACATGGTGATGTCTGAAATGTATTGCAAACAGTTGCGGAAATGTTATATTTTGTTCCTACGCATTTTTTTCAATGGAAAGTCATTTTAATTCAGTAATATACGAACGATAAAAACTATGTCCCAAAATAAAGTCGGTGGGTTTTTATTGTAAAAGTTAGCCTAACTTCTATGTCATAATTTTAGGACGTTGGGTGTTTACTTTATGTTTTCTTTGTTTAAGCCATGAATAACGAAGCTATCGAAGCTGAGCTTAATCTGGACATATCCGAGTTTGAAGATGACGAAGACAACGATGATATTGATGATGTGGATTATCGACCACCTCAGGGTCGAAATCGTCAGTCGGATAATTCAGCAGAATCGTCTTCGGATTCTGAAGGCGAGCTTTCAATTTCAAGTCCTGCGATTTCTAATTCTTCTGTTATGCGAGGGAGGAGCTTACAGCGTCGAGGTGGCCGTCGTAGTCGAGGAATTTCTTTGATTTCTCAACCAAGTCATAGAAGAGGAAGCTCTTCTCGTGGAAGAATGTATCAGCAAGTGGAAGCTGTAGCTAACGAGGATATTGGCATTAACGATGGACAAACTGGAGATTGGATAGAAAAAGATTTTAATCCAGATGTAATTCCCTTTATGCAACCATCGTATTTACCTCTTAATGACGAAGAGTTTAGTAAAATTGATTACTTTCGTCGATACGTAAATGATGAGCTGATGCAAATCATCGTGGATAAATCCAATGAGATGTATCTATCAAGAAACGGCCAGTTATTAAATTTGACACTTACCGAGTGCTACATTTTTTTCGCAATTAATTTGGCTATGTCATGTATTGGATATCCGATTCTCCGCATGTACTGGCAACATAAGTTTCGTGTCGCTTTTGTAGCTGATCACATGTCACGGAACAGATTTTTCACTCTTCGAAATTCTTTAAAACTCGTCAATGATAACGACTTTTCTGCCGAAGATAAAAGTAAAGACAAGCTCTGGAAAGTTCGCCCACTTATCAAAGAAATTCTTAAGGGTTGTCATTCCATACCAAAAGACCAAAAACTGTCAATTGACGAAATGATCATTCCTTTTACGGGCTCCTGTGGGATGAAGCAATATTGCCCAGGTAAACCTAATCCTACAGGTTTAAAAGCTTTTGTCTTGGCGAATCCTGCAGGAGAAGTGTGTGATTTTGATATATATCAAGGGGCAACTACATATCCTTCTTATGCTGACACATCATTCGGGTTGGGAGAGAAAGCAGTTCTTGCCTTAACGGAGGATTTGATACCGGGACATATAATTTACTGTGATAGGTACTTTACCACCGAGACACTGCTTTTGCAATTAAAAAACAGAGGCCTGATGTGCGCTGGTACATTAATGAAGAATAGAGTACCTAAGCCCGCAAGATTAATACTCAAAGAAGACAAAGACTTAAAGAAAGCAGGGAGAGGGAGTTATCAAGTATTGGTCAACGATGAGAAGAATATAGCTATAACTAAATGGCTTGATAATAAACCAGTCACTTTTCTGTCTACTGTGCACGCTGCCCAAACTTCCGACACTTGCCAAAGGTGGTGTAAGCAGAATAAAGTTTATGTTACTGTCCCACGACCGGAAGTAGTAAAACAATATAATTCAAATATGGGAGGAGTCGATCTTGCTGATCGCCTCTTAGCTGTGGCACCGTCGAGATATCGGACAAGAAAATGGACAACGCGATTTATCGCGCACATGTTTGATTTGGCTATAACTAATTCTTGGTTAAATTACAAAAAAAATGAGTTACGCAAAAATGTCCCGATAAAAAAAATTCAACAACTGAGGAGTTTTAAAATGGAAATAGCTGAAATTTTAGTATCAGCAAATGTCTCCACTAGTTCCGAAACAGAAGACGAAGAACAGCCTCGGCCTAAACGTTCTAAACCAACTATACCGCTTCCCAGCGTCAGTTCAAGAACTCATGGTGCACTCCATTTGCCCTCGGCTGGAGAAGTTCAAAACAGATGCAGAAGACCAGGATGTAACAAGAAAAGCACAATTATATGCAAGAAGTGCAACATTAACTTGTGTCTCACTAGAGAAAGAAATTGTTTTTTCAAGTTCCACACTGAGATTTATTGATTTAGATGTTTTTATTTTATTGTTTTTATTTTTTTTTATTAACGAAGACTATAATTGTGATTGGTTTATGTGCAATTGTCATTGATATACCTAAAGATTTAAGACCAGTTTAGCATTTTCTTTAATTTTTAATATATCTTAAAATATTATAATTTGAAATATTACCATTGATTAGTAGATAAGTACCTACATTATGTTGTTAATTATGATTAGCGCAAGTGTAATGCTAATGATACATTGTTTCCTAAAAAATGAGACTGATTTAGAGACATTTGTTACGTAAAATGATTAATTAATACGATTTAAAATAAAAGGAGAATAAACGATTTTTTTTTTCACAAAGTTTCTTTTTTTTCCGGTATAATTTGTAACATTTGATGATAAATAACTGCATAGATTTGATATATTCAAATTAATATTATACTTAAAACTATGGCCCAGTGACCTAAAAAAAGGACAATTAATTTCAAAATATTTGTTGCTTGAAATAGTTAACTTTAGGTATAAGAAATACCCCTTAAAAGAGTTTAGCCAAAAGTATTACATTTAAACACTTTTTTACTAAATCAAAGTTCTGGGCCGCAACTACTTGCACCTATTTTTAGTACATTGGGCCGTAATATATATCGACCTAAATTTGGGTTGGGCCTTACGAGGTTATATGAACTACGATTTGAGCTAGTCTTATGTTAGATATCCAAAAAGTATAAGACAAAAAGTAAAAGAACAAGACTAGTTAGTCCTGAGGGTTTGATTATTGATTATAGAGGTTCTGTGAGAAACTGGAACTAACTAGATTACAGCCCTCTCCCTCTCATGGAGGCCTGTGTTCCAGCTGTGGGAATATTGTAGGCTGATGATGATGATGGTGTGTGGCGGAGAGTTTTCTCCCTTATTTCTCACACAAGTTTTTCTAGGCATCTTTGCACATGACTGGTGGAAACTTAGCCTAAAACCATTCGGGTTGAAGCAAATATCTAGTTTTGTCTAGCAAGTCCAATATCTAGCTTTGGTCCTAGTTCAGTCTAGTCCTAGTATCAGTCTTATTGGAAGATAAACATTGAAGTCGTAGAAAATATCATTACTAGTGCTGTTATGATGGCATTACCCAACAAATGCTCCAGTAGCGGTTTCTTCATTTCTCTGCGGCCATTGACAGCTGTCATGTTACAAAGCAATATCCACTAACGACGTCTACTTACTTCCGTTCTTCCGCAAGTCATTACATAATTCCTCTTCGCGTTTCATGTAGAAAAACATTACACACATACGATGCTTGGTTATCGAACGTAGTATCAAGCACGCGTCGCCGATAGACTCGGCTGATAACGTATACAACGCTGTAGACTAGGAAATCCCGATTATTTAAAGGGAAAGAAACGATGTCAGGATGTAAGGGTGGTTTTCGTGTTCAAGAAGAATTAGATACTGGCACTAGAATGATTGTGCTACCAAGCAATTATTCTGGATCTGGATATGTAAAATTTTCGTCAACGTATCATGGCAATGGCAAAACATCTTAGACCAAACTTGACTTGGCTGGACCACTCTTTGTATTCTTTGAGAGACGATTACAAAACTATGCTGGTATCTTTTCTGAACTTTTTGGAGCAGTATCGATTGTGTTTATGCTATCATAGATTAATCTTTATCTATTAATATAATGCTTTGGTTTGATAGAAGCGCTAATCATCAATGTATATTAGGTAGTAGATACTGTTTACAAATCTGTTAGAGCTTCCATATCAAAACAAACATACACTTCTGGGTGAAAATTACTATAATTGTAAAAGTTCGTGTTGATAGCAACGTTTATGGTCAGCTACCATGAACGTTACGCGTGTTGGCTCGTAAATTAATAACCACTGGTTATATCGTCTGATATATTAATATGTTGAATGTTTGTAAACATTACATATAATAATTATAGACTTATTAATGCCCCATGGAGCATTTTCTTTTACCGCAATGTTGGTTCCTGAAACTTGTTGAATGATAAAGGTAGTCTTTTGGTTACAGAATAAAATAGGTAACAGACTTTTTGAGTCATTAAGGTCCCCATTTCCTTATTGCCATTTTCTTTCGTAATGATGTCCGGAACCCTGTGGCATCAGATAATTTTGTCGGATTATGTTATCCTTTTGAGTTTCGACGATTAAATGCAACCAAAATAGCTGATCTTGATATACGTTACAAAATGTCACATTGTAAACTTGCGATCTGGCCGCGAAACACAGTCCCAAAATCCACGCGGGTGAATTTGTTGGCAACAGCTGGCTTCAAAATATGCAACGTGGAAGCAAATCCCAATTGATCAATGCATCGTCCCGTTGTCAAGAGAACCGTTGTTATGCGCCAGTGTTTTTTTTTCTGCTCCATATTCAGGCAAAGGCACAATGTTCTACAGGTTAGGCCATGTGACAGTTGACGTCATGTCGTTGTTAGGCGACCGTATTGTTATATTAACAGCTGTGGAACTGCAAAATTTTGGAGCCGTTGAAATTATTCAAAGAAATCGTATGTGTGTGCGGAAAACTTGGATGTATGTAAAAACAAAAGCGAAGGTAACAATAATTATGTACATGGAAGTTGGAACATGCAGTAAGGAGGTTGATTCAAGTCCCTAGCAATGAGGTAATAACCTGCCAAGAGGTTAGGCGAATCGATGACCCAGATCAAAATATTGATGTACGAAATTTTCGTGAATCAGTTGGATTTCAGAACGTAGCAAGGGTGCATGGGAGTTTCACAGTGTTGACGAGGATAGAAAAGCTAATTTGTGTGCAATAAAAACAAAAATTCCGCCGTATGAAATTTTAATTAAGCAAGCTGTATTTTTGAACGACATCTAGCATAGGCCGAGGTCATAACAATATTTTAGTCAGAAGTTAATTTTCTTTAAAATCTTTTAATGAATACGTTTCATATGCAAAATATGAATTTTATGCGAACGTGTAAGGAGTTGCTTCGTGTTGTGTAGCCTATTTTAATTCGCGTGTCCTTAAGTTCAGCAAAACAATATTTTAGCGAAATACCCAGGTGGGCTTTTAGATTGGATTGGCTCATTCAGTTTTTACGGTTAATAACAGTCGTTTCGCTAAATTACTGTTCATAGTTAGGCGTTAGTTACTTTCAAGTAATTGGTATCGTGGGTGGTTGATACATTATTTAGAAAACATGGACTGTGTAGTGCACAAGCTTAAGTTAAAGTTAAACATCATCATTTTTATCGGTCAACTGTTGGTTATTTTTACTTGCCACTCCTTTGGCGCCCAACTTATAGGAAAGTGCACAGCTGATGCAAACAGAATGTCAAGTTCAACCCTAAAATTTTCGTCAATACGGAACTTATTCACCCTTCCTAACACCCCACTGCCAAGTTCACAACCCTAAACTGTCACAAGTCGCAACTATCGATTAGTCACATAGAAGCTCATGACGTCAGTTCCCCGTAAATGTTTCATTAGACGTGGGGACAATAATGGGCCCTATTATTTTCCAATTTTAGTTGATTGTCCAATGGATTGAGGGACGCAATCCACCAGTACACCGTAGGCCGCCGGCCGTCGTCGGCTTGCTTAGGTTTTCTGCCATATTAGGTGGTTCATTGCATAGTTCTTCTTGTATTAACGGTAAATTGTATTTGTTGCGGCTGCTTGATAAATTGAGTAGGTTTATGATAATGACGAAAGTTTTTTTTGAAAGTTGACCAAAGATTCTCCGTTGCGTTGAGATTTACAGATTTGTGTTTATACCCTTTGTGAGTTTAGTTCAAATGTTTTGGCTCTGGAGTGGGTCTTTTTTAGCTATTTTGTTGTGATATTTGTAGTTGACAAGACTGATCAGACAATACTTCGGTCACTTTTAATAAATAATAATATTCATCAAAAGTTTTCTCAGTGTCGAATACCATTAATTGAAAATTCGTAACTGCACTCAAATGAAACGAGTCTGCGCGCCTTTTAAACCTTACCGGGTCACCGATTACGTACACTTTTACCTTATGCAAATGTCGATTTAAATAGTATGTGAACTATTTCGTCTACCAATAAGGTGGATATGTGTTTTCACCTTCACACACAGCCGTGCCCGGCGCGTGCGTCACGGTTCATTGCCTTGACTACGGAAAGAGATCCTAATATGGCGGGCGGCGCAGGATTGCCTTGCGCCGACGCAAACTGAACTCATTCCGAACAATCAGTCTTTTAGAGCAGCACATATCATGTAATAGATAAATAGACAAACAAAGATCGAAAAAATGTGCTGTTCGTGGTTGAGATGTCGAAGGCGCGTCGCCGATTCGACGGAAAACAATGAACCGATGGAAGCTTTTGAGAAATCTGAAACGCCCGCTCAAGAGGCAATGGAAGAGAAGACGAAGTCACGTAAGACCTGTTCATATCGCACCTCTATTGCGTTCCTACGTCTCATAACGTTACGCTTTTTGCACATTTTTGGACATTTTCTTTTCTGTCTAGATTTAAGTATTACGTCAGTATGATTCACAGACATGTTAGGAATTGTATGGACGAATATAGACAAAGTAATGTTTTTGCATGACGGGTGTTTTTGCTTACGAAGTTTTAGTCGAACATTGCGTGAGTTTTTATGAGCTACTTTTAAGGTTTGAGATATTGCCTGTTAATAACGTTGTTAAAGCTTAAGCTTATCCGAAATAAATTTTGGACTAGTTTCTGATTTATTTAGAAGGAAAAATGTAAAATATTAAGACACAAGGTCTTCTTACGTGTAATCCTTGACTAAACATCGAAACAGGCAAAGGATTAACACACATTTCTAAAGTTTTGCATATCTGAAGCCATTTGTATTGTATGCGAAATATCTGCATGACATTTATGACAACGTGGGCGATAATGCCTTTAACGCATTATGTCAAGCTTTAAATCACAGCCAGGCTTTCTTTTGAAGATTGTCAACCTGCAATATTATAAGCAACTTTCAAGAGTGCTTAGAAAACATAAAGTATTGTTGTATAGTAAATGTTTGATGGCAAGCTAGAAAAACGTCATAATATGCTCGATTTCTTCGTATGATACCAGAAGACGTCAGATGACAGCTAAGAAGAGGGCTGACTCTAAAATCACGATGATTTTACATACATGCCTAGTAGCATTCTAATAAAATCCTCATAATCATAGACCGGAGTAGGTAGATTGAATTGGGGTCATTGATCCGAAAGGTATATATTAATATGGACATTCCTCATTCCTGGTTAATTTTATTTTAATTTAAGTGCAACAATTTATAAAAAGTTGCAGCCATAAAAAGGCTAAAAATAAAAATTATTATGAATGCTTCGATCGGAATTCGATTGTTTTTATTATTCAACGAGTATTGAGTAGTAGAGTATTGAGATTGAGTAGTAATAATATCACTACCAACATTAATAATATTTAATTGAATCCGGAAATACCGGAATTACTTTCCGGAAAAATGGCTTATCCATGTTATTCTTTCTGTGCGCATTTGTGATACAAGTACCAAAAATCAATCTACCTACTCCGATCTATGCTCATAATATAATATAGTTTTTTTTTTTGCTGGAGTTCGCTTGCTCAAGTTCTACAGCAAAGATCCTGGTCTAATTTCAAGAGCACATCTTGTCCATATTTAATAGTATGTCATTGTCAACAGCGCCGTCCCGAGTGACCCGCAACAACCAGATGCGGCTGTCAAACGCGGGCGGCGCGTACACGAACGGGCACGGCGGCGACACGACCGGCCGGCGCGGCGCCGAGAACGTGCCGCCACCGATGCAGCCGGCACAGGCCACGGTTACCAATACTAGGATTACGCAGCAGGTAAGAGGAACCTCTCAAAACTCAGGAAAACTCGGCACTGGCATGTCCTAGAATCGAAGAGTTGTATCATCCGCCAGCCCGCTTGGACCCTCATACCGAGAGAAGAACTGTGTTCTGGCTGTGATAAGATTATAGGCTGATTATGCTAAAGGGGAGACACAGATTGAAGAACCACGGGAAACCAAACCGGAAAGGTACATAAAGCGGTATCGCACCAAAGAATCAAAGGTCGCACTGGGACCGGCATTGGAAACGAGCAAAGTTTTATTTCTGCTCTGTTTCAATATTTGTTCTGCTCTTGATGACCATTGACGGAATATTCAGGGAAGATTATTTCGCCAGGATTTCTCTAAGTTTGCATCGGTCTGGTGGGTCCAACGACAGTATATAGCGGTAGGACGTACGCTGTATAATAATTTTATGGTGCTTGACAGCGATTGAATCTCTTAGGACTTAAAAGATCTCGATTTGAACCAAGACTCAAACCTTCATCCATATTATACTTAAATTAATCCTATTCAACCCTAAAACGTAAAAGAACCAATAGGAAGATGAAGAAGAACCCTTATCCCTGTCCTAGCCCCAGTCCTAGCTACATCCTGATCGTTCCACAGCAGCCCCCGTCGGGCGGCCGGTCCCGCGCCGGCAGTACGCCGAGCGCCGCGTCTGTGCCGCAGGGGCTGCAACAGAACTCGCCCTACCAGCCGCATCAACAACGGAGAATGCATAATCTTAAAGAGGTTCCTGTTTTCCTTTCCAACATCCCACATAGTTAACCTTGCTTGGGGCGGTTTTCACCAATAAAATTGAGCGCCATCGGTACATCTAAAACTGTGTTCAAGAGCTGTTAGTGTCATACATAATTGTTGTGAAATATTGATATTGACAGCTCTTGTGCGCCTTTTAGATGAGCTGATCGCGTTCAGACTTTAATTAGTAAAATCCGTTCTTAATCCTTTCTTCACCTTTACCTTTCTTTTTCATACAACTCGTCAATAGTACGAGTTGTATGGGCACTATCCAACAAGTTAGTGTACGTAGGACAGCTGGAGGTAAAACGTTCAAGCAAACTTCGGAAAGGAATAGGATGCTTTCGCAAAGGGCATAGAAGAGTGCCTTAGAGGTATAAGTCAGTTGTCGCAATTTTTTACCGTCGCATGATATAACTGGATTACAGAGACTTTAAAACTAGGAATATAACAAATATATTGGTATAAAGATCGAAGAAATTGAATTGCTCTTTTGTTTTTCGGGATTTTAGTTTTGTTTGTATGATGATGAATACAACGTGTATTATTCTGTAATCTCTAGTCACTCCAGGCCACCAGCCAGGATTTTCGCATGTTCAACAATCCCTTGTAACCACGTCATGTTCCGTCACAGTTCACAGCGACGAGCGTGGCGGGCAGCGGTGGCGTAGCGCGGCCGGCGGGCGTGTCGTCCACGGTGTCGGTGCCGCACGCGGTGGCGTCGGGCGCCGTGCGACGCTCCAACGTCGTCAAGGAGGTGGAGCGGCTCAAGGAGAACCGCGAGAAGCGGCGCCAGAGGCAGGCCGAGCTTAAGGAGGAGAAGGTAGGATGAAAAGCTTTTAAATGCTCTTGGTGTTCAATGATTGTATACTGTACAGGATGAAAACGCTTACCACGTACTCAATACATCTTTTTGAAAACCCCACAGAAAATTTTCACGAACATTTAAATGGGTAGGGTATGTTTAAACCGTTTTCGCGTCGGTGTCCCTTCCACCTTTTTATTTTTTTTTAAATATTTTCTGCCTTGACCTGAACCCCTGACTATTTTCGGCATTTGTTCTGAGGGTTAGTCAGATAGAAATAGTTGACAAGTTTTTTTAAAATATAACGTTAAAAAGTGATTCCTAAAGCGTCCGGCCAAATCCGAATTTAGCCAGAAATTAGAGTTCATCTCTAAAGGACGACCATAGAGCACCCTGTCTAAATTGGTTAGGTTAGGAACTGTGACCAACCACGCCATTGCTTTGTATCGGTTAGTGTTGCCTGACACAATAAACCAGTAAACCGTTTTGGTCTAGAACAAACTAGTCATCTACTAGTTCATCATCATTATAGAAACACCTAACTTTGTGTGAATATTCAAACAGTATTTTACTTTCTTTCGTTCCCAGGAAGCCCTTATGAACATGGACCCTGGCAACCCAAACTGGGAGTTCCTAGCCATGATCCGGGAGTACCAGAACAGCATCGAGTTCCGGCCGCTGACCGGCAACGAAGCCGTTGAAGACCACCAGATCACCGTCTGCGTCAGAAAGAGGCCGCTTAATAAGAAGGAGAATGCCAAAAAGGAGGTATGATTAAAAAATGTTTTTATCAACTAAAGACTTCAGTGGAGAATTATGAGATGCACAGAAATACAATCAGTACTTGGCAATGAGTTAATGAAATGATGAATGTTATTTACATTTATTTGCGTTCTGTGGTGAAAGTAGTTTCGTTCAAACTACATGGCGGCTCGGAAGCTAGCTGCGAATGTCGATCTGCGCAGGTATAATGGTTTAAACTTTATGGCGGCTCGGAAAATCTAACGTACAACTGCGCAGAACACAATTTTAGGTATCAGCTGGGCGCACAGGGCGCATCAAGTTGACTGTATAATGCAGACCGTCACTCGCAGCTAACTTCCGAGCCGCCATGAAGTTTGATCTGAACTATACAAGTGTTACAAAAAGCTAAGACTTAGGAAAACTAAGACTAATTTTGGACCCTGGTAGGACACAAACATACTGGTCCAAAAGACTCGATAGGTACAGGCAGTACCGACCAGATTGCAGATTGGCGGAATTGGAACCTTGTCTCGTTCAGTGACGGCATATCACGATAGAGCACCAACGTTTATTTTATGCTCTTTATTGATATATTCGTGCTGTATATTCCAGGTGGACGTAATCAGCGTGCCGACAAAGGACCAGATGATCGTTCACGAGCCCAAGAACAAGGTGGACCTCACTAAGTACCTTGAGAACCAGAAGTTCCGCTTCGATTACGTTTTCGACGACACATGCACCAATGAAGTTGTTTACAAGTTAGTATTGCAGCTACCTGTGACTATACAGGTTTTAAAACTTTAAAGATCATTTGATTTGTCTAAACATGCGTATACATGCAAATTAAGCATGCCACAATATTATTAGTACGTACATGTTTCACCCGTAAGGCGTAAAAAATTGTAAAAATCACAAAAAAACAATACAAAATTAAAATGAAAAACAAAGTCCCTATTCAAAACGTACATAGTTGTCAGTAATACATTGATAGGTCATAATTATAAAATAAATTAATCGAAAAATGTCAAATATATCAGGATTAATAAAATAACAACTTTACGGAGTGTTATTGGAGAACATAGAATTAAAATTCTTCGTGAATTGATTTGTATATGACCTGACTGAATGATCTCAAAACTGTAAAGGAAAACATCGTGAGGAAACCGGACTATCCTAGAACTAAAAAATCAAAACATGTGCTATCTACCAACCCGCATTGGGCCCGCGTGGTGGATAACAGCCCACTCCCTCTTATAGAGAGGAGGCTTGTGTCCGAGCTGTGGGAACATTACAGGATGATTAAGCTTATTTTGCTGACTTCATGATTAGTATTTGGTCTTACCAGTACGGAGCGACCTGGAAAGCTGGGAAAACTAACCTATCTCAAAAATGGTCTTAATGCCAGTAGATTTTGCACAATCAATGCTTCTTGGGGCATTTGTTATGCTTGTGATTTTATGTTTTAAGCAAACCGGACCTTAGCCTAAAAGCCAGGCTTTCACTGACCAGGTCCAGTCCAAAAATTATATATTGTTTATGATATTTGCAGATATACGGCAAAGCCGTTAGTGCAGACGATATTCGAGGGCGGCATGGCGACGTGCTTCGCGTACGGACAGACCGGCTCCGGCAAGACGCATACCATGGGTGGCGACTTCCAGGTAACATATTATTATTGCAAAAGTTATATCAGAATAGGTCTTTGTGGCAAGGTTAGCTAGTTTTCCATGTTGGTAGCGAGGCTGAATGTTAACGCGTAAGATACAGAACCATTGCTTAAGGAGCTTTCAGAAAATAAGAATTTAAGTAAATGTTAGTCCCAAAAGGCATGAGTGTATGGGTGACCACCCATTGAGGTAGGCAGAAATTTTCTACTGAGGAAATGAAATTCCTATAGTACTGACGTTATTAAATTTATTTGTTTTAAATTTTTCTTTCGCACTGCTTGCTGTGTTTTCGTAGTGTTCTTCGTCTTTTTGACGCTATACATTTTACGCATAATGTTGTGTTCCAGGGCAAAACTCAAGACTGCAAGAAGGGTATCTACGCGATGGCGGCGCGCGACGTGTTCGCGTACCTGAAGTCTGCCAAGTACAAGCCGCTCAACCTCATCGTGTCCGCGTCCTTCTTCGAGATATACTCCGGCAAGGTAACGCACTACTCTAATTGTCCTCTAACGGGGGCATCCATTCATTACGTGAGCCAATTGTCGAGCCCCTTTGGTGTCTCCCCTGGTGACATATCGTGAGATTTGACTTGATCTCCTCGGCCCCTCTAATCTCACATAAGATTTATCAAAATGTGTATTTAAGTGTTAATAAGTTATCTGTGCTTGATGGCGTTGAATTGATTTAAAAAAAAAAATTTGCTTAATTATTTTGATTGAATAATATTATGTAGGATTTAGTCATATTTTAGTGAAGAAAAATGTTTACTTAAACCTAGTTTTCATGCAATTTAACAATGTTTCTTGCGGAAATAATATGGGATGATTGCCTCTTCCCCCCCTCTCCCTCGTGGGATTGGGTGAGAAATTTAACCTGAGTTTCGTTGCAGGTGTTCGACCTCCTAGCGGACAAGAAGAAGCTGCGAGTGCTGGAGGACGGCAAGCAGCAGGTGCAGATCGTGGAGCTCACTGAGAAGGTCGTGGACAACGTGGACGAGGTGCTCAAGCTCATCCAGCACGGCAACGCCGCCAGGACCTCGGGACAGGTAACGTACAGGCTGAGGATCCCAGCCATACGCTCTCCTGCAGTGTGCACCGCTAGGTACAGGGTGCATCCAGCAGCCTTCTTGATCGTGTCTGCCCATCTTGCAGGTGCCCTGCCTAGCGCGCTAAAATACTGATAGCTACCATCAAATAACATTTTTTAGAAGTAGATTGGGAGGCAACCAAACCAGCTTGTCTGTATAAAATTTCTCGACGGCATTTATAGCGAAGTTAGGGGCCCATGGGCGGCACACAAACTCTGACATCAGGTAAGGCACCAACCACACGAAATAAGAGTAGCACCTGTTAAACCACTACTTGAGAAAATACCCAAAACGCTTTGCCAGTTAGTTAGGGAAAAGTGGCGCATGAAACTCGACAACACATGTCAAAACGGATCTCATGATAAATTATTGTCCCCCTTTTTTTTTTTGTTTTTTTTTTTTTTTTTTTTTTCTAGGATGGGAAATCATCAAATGACTTCTTCCGCTCTGGGCGGAGCGGAAGGGAGTGTCAGACTTGACTGACTAAAACCCATCCATGTTCCTTCTTAGCCCTTTGCGTTCCAGGGGCACGGTATCTCTTTCGAACAACCCGCAGCCCTGGAATTGTCTCCTTATCTAAACTAATATTATAAGGAGGAAAGATTTGATTGTTTGTTTGTATTGAATAGGCTCCGAATCTACTGGTCCGATTTGAAAAATTCTTTCAGTGTTAGATAGCCCATTTATCGAGGAACGCTTTAGGGTATATATCATCACGCTACGACCAATGGGAGTGGAACAGCAATGAAAAATGTTGCGAAAACGGGGAAAATGTGACGCAAACGAAGTTGCGCCGGTCAGCTAGTATCTAATTTATTTAAATTGCGATTGCAATAGCAACGTTTTCTTATGATATTGATTGAGTAACATTTGTCCTGTTTGGTGTGTTGCAGACGTCGGCGAATTCGAACTCGTCGCGGTCGCACGCCGTGTTCCAGATCGTGGTCCGCTCGCCCGGCATGCACCGCGTGCACGGCAAGTTCTCGCTCATCGACCTCGCCGGCAACGAGCGCGGAGCCGACACCTCCTCCGCCAACCGACAGACGCGTATGTATACACTTACACTCTCACATAGGCATGCACCGCGTGCACGGCAAGTTCTCGCTCATCGACCTCGCCGGCAACGAGCGCGGAGCCGACACCTCCTCCGCCAACCGACAGACGCGTATGTATACACTTACACTCTCACATAGGCATGCACCGCGTGCACGGCAAGTTCTCGCTCATCGACCTCGCCGGCAACGAGCGCGGAGCCGACACCTCCTCCGCCAACCGACAGACGCGTATGTATACACTTACACTCTCACATAGGCATGCACCGCGTGCACGGCAAGTTCTCGCTCATCGACCTCGCCGGCAACGAGCGCGGAGCCGACACCTCCTCCGCCAACCGACAGACGCGTATGTATACACTTACACTCTCACATAGGCATGCACCGCGTGCACGGCAAGTTCTCGCTCATCGACCTCGCCGGCAACGAGCGCGGAGCCGACACCTCCTCCGCCAACCGACAGACGCGTATGTATACACTTACACTCTCACATAGGCATGCACCGCGTGCACGGCAAGTTCTCGCTCATCGACCTCGCCGGCAACGAGCGCGGAGCCGACACCTCCTCCGCCAACCGACAGACGCGTATGTATACACTTACACTCTCACATAGGCATGCACCGCGTGCACGGCAAGTTCTCGCTCATCGACCTCGCCGGCAACGAGCGCGGAGCCGACACCTCCTCCGCCAACCGACAGACGCGTATGTATACACTTACACTCTCACATAGGCATGCACCGCGTGCACGGCAAGTTCTCGCTCATCGACCTCGCCGGCAACGAGCGCGGAGCCGACACCTCCTCCGCCAACCGACAGACGCGTGTGTACTTACACTCTCACATAGGCATGCACCGCGTGCACGGCAAGTTCTCGCTCATCGACCTCGCCGGCAACGAGCGCGGAGGCGACACCTCCTCCGCCAACCGACAGACGCGTGTGTACTTACACTCTCACATAGGCATGCACCGCGTGCACGGCAAGTACGTACAATAAAACATCACAATAAGTCAGTGATGAAACTGTTCAATAATTGCAGTTTTTTTTTTTGGGTTCCTCTAAACTTTTGCTTCAAGTCTTAAAACCGCATTTGGGTAAACGTAAAACGGTAGTAGAAACAAAATTCGTGCCGAACATAATACAAACATTGCAAGTTAAATAAAAGCTTGTAAAAAGCAACTTAATAATATAATGTTTTTATTTCTCCCACAGGCATGGAAAGCGCAGAAATAAACAAGTCCCTGCTGGCCCTCAAGGAGTGCATCCGCGCGCTGGGCATGAAGGGCCAGAACCACCTGCCGTTCCGCGTGTCGAAGCTGACGCAGGTGCTGCGCGACAGCTTCATCGGCGACAAGTCCCGCACGTGCATGATCGCCATGATCTCGCCCGCCATGTCGTCGTGCGAGCACTCGCTCAACACGCTGCGCTACGCCGACCGCGTGAAGGAGCTGGGCACGGCCGACCCCGCGCGCCGCGCCGACCCGGACGTGGACATGGAGGCGCCGCACGACCTCGCGCAGCTGCGCGACCTCAACGTCAGTATACCCTTCCTTCTCTTCTTTTACATTCAATAGATTTGCAATTATCGCTTCATTGCATTGTACCACTAAAGAAACCTTCCTACGTCGTAAAGAAGCCATATTCTGATAGTAAAAAGGAACTGTGCTACTCGTTGTTGACTCCATTGATAGCTGAAAAAATGATAGCTTGCAACACATCACATGGCTACTGGAGTATAAAAAAACAAAGTAATTAGTAATAAAAATTTTAGCTTTAATCTAATATTAGTAATAAAACAATAAAAACACCGTCAACCCCACTCTCATCGTTCTCGCAACACGTGAAGTTCAGTGAACGTAATGAGCGAACAGTGTCCGTTCTTCGCCTATCATCCTTAGGACGAAAAATATAACTTAATGTAATTTTCAACTTGTTTCACAGGAGGGCGACATGTCAGCAGAAATGTACACGTTCCACGAGGCAATCGATGAAATGCAGCGAGCCGAGGAAGAAGTACTAGACAATCACAAAGCCATCTCCGACTACCTGCAACACGCGCTGCAACGCTGCAACCAGCTGCTCGGCATCACGCGCGACGTGGACTACGACCAGGACGGTGAGTTGTTGCATGTCTACTGAACCGCTGTAACGTTGCATTTCCGACTACCTGCAACGCTGCAATCAGTTGACGGAATATAAGGTAGCTCAAGGAAACGTTATGAAATTATTGAAACCGGCTAAAATGAGGAGACTTGATTGATATCGTCAAGTATTTGTCTTGCATTCCTGCAGTGTACAGTATATGTACCTTACGGGCGTTACATTATCCCAATATACGGGCAAAAGACAACACCTTTTGCCCATCAATACGATTCACGATTTATCGGATGCATTTTTATAGAGTAACTCGGTAAATGTTCGCGTAAGCACATGTATATTGCTTGTGTATAGCTTGTGCGCTACAGCGTGCTTGAATGTCTGTCTGTTCGCATGCGTGCGTGTTGCATTACATATTTGTCCGTACCTGCATATGCATGCGTGTTACAGGCGTGCACGTTCGCATCAAGCGGCTCCGCTTCCTGCCGAGCGCCGGCGTTGGCATGCGACGATCGCGCCGACTGTTAGGTTTGACTTACTGTTGCAACACACGTTGCTGCATCGTTCTCTTGTTACTGTAACACTGGTAGAGGTCGCGTTGCATTCTAAATTACGACATTGGGTCCGTCCACTATTCTTAAAGGCACACCGTGAGTTATATCACGTATGGCAAAGTATTTTTTTACTAAATGGTTCAATGAAAATGAACACAATGTTTGCACAAAACACAAAAGTACAGTCACGAATTAGATTTTTGAGAGCACCAAGTTTTTAGATGCATATTCTGTCCAAAATCTCTCGCTGTTTTTAGGTGTTCTTTTCTCATCATCTCATCCAGTTAATTCTAAAGAATACGTCATGTAGTGTGGACGATACCATCATCAACAGGGATTCATTGATAACCGCGCTGATCATCACGCTGCCAATGCTGACGCTCATAGGGCTGATTGGTTTAATTTAACTGCCTTAAAATTACATTATCAGAATCCGTGTGGCGCGATGGGACTTCCTATCGACAAAAAATACAAATATGACAGTTTTAGGGGATGTATTTTCAAAAATCCTTACAATTCTGCATACAAGCTTGGATTTTGGATCTCCTAAATTCTGACAAATTAATACTCTTGCATAAAATTTTAAAAAATTTTTCGAATCTTCACTTACTAATCTGTTTCTAAAAAAAAAAGTTTTTACTTACCCCTTAAAAACCTATTCGTAATATTTCTTTGCTTCATGCTGATTTCATATTGATAGTAACACCTAACACTCAAACTGTATATTCACCCATATTGAATCCCCCCTCCTGTCCGCAGCGTACGCGACCCAGTGGGAGGAGCTCCTGAACGAGCAGCTGGCCGTGCTGGCGCAGTCGCGCGACCTGGTCGCAGAGTTCCGCTCTAAGATGCAGCAGGAGGAGCACATCTCGCGCCACATCCAGCCTCCCCGGCACCACTAGCTCCCGCTCCCGCACTGACGTAGCGTCGATATTATACCCTCGGAACGTGGTTAGATACCATCCTATACCTTTTAAATGGACGACATCTATAGAGAAACATGTCTGTTTGTCCAAAAGTATGTCTTAATAGTGACATTTTAACGTCGTTTGTTGACAATATTGTCAACTATTGTCATACATCACATGACAACTTAATGAAAGACAAGATAAGTTTGACCCCTAGCACGAACATTCGAACCTGATCTCCGTATTTTTCGCTAACGAACTTTTGTAATACCCAAATATTGCTCGCCAGGTGCGCTACTAGTTTTAGACGCAATTTTGTCCATGATGATTTGATAATAGAACTATGACTTGCTAGATCATGCTAGGGGTACTGGCATAGATAGACGAAAGAAGTGTGGTACCGTTTCGTATTATTGTAGAATTTCACCAAAAGAAAGTTTGCCAACAATTGCTTATTAATCTACGTAAAGTACCTTCTTTTGTCAGCACATGAATGAAAAAATAACAGACTGACCACTAGTCGTTTCAGTGTTCGCCTTAATTACGATAAAACATTAACTGTATAAAGATGCATGTCTTGTAAAGTGTATCAAAGAGTAGATAAGTCTTGTATGCTCCGGTTAGAAATGTATACAAAAATGGATCATTTTGAAAGTGAGTATAAGAATAGGACATTTTGAAGGCGGAGCTTAGAGGCGAATGTAATGTAACAATTTTAAACTTTGATTAATAATTAAGAAAATAAGAATCTCGATGTTCGGTTGTTAGAAACCGAATTGTATTCCCTTGTTATCGACGCTGCGAAGTGCTGCGGGCGTGTGTCGCGGCGAGTTGTTGCCCGACCACGTCACAACAACGCCGACACACAAATTACAGTGTATAAAGAATCAGTATTGAGACAAATTCAATGTTTGATGACCGTGTGTAGCTGGCCTACTGTATAATCGCTTCAATTTTGATTTGCCCGCGTCTCGGAAAACTGAACGAGTTTTGACCTCTTTGTTTTGTCCGATATTATTGTAAAGCTTAGTATACCGAGGTATGTGCCGTCGTGTTGAAAACGAGAGACTGTTTATTAGTAGTGTTGAAGCACAAAGGATGGCCGTGTGGCCGGTAACTGACCCACATGACTCTTAGACGCTCTATTTTGACGTGTATTTTTAACTCAATAACGTCCAAAACGGCTTGTCGTTATTATCAGTCGTGTTGCCGAGCGCGATGCGGTGTGAGACAAAACGTGCTATTACGAGTATCGATAGTAGAGATGTATGTTTAGTTTCTGTAATAGTTTATACAGTACTAAAGTCTATGAAGGTCCGAGTTCACTTGTTGGCATTATACGTAATTTGTTTGAGATTTTGCCCTAATACTTAGCTGATACTGTCCACGCGATTGCCAATGAGTGAATTCCCTCCTTTACTCATGCTATAGGTAAAACTACGTGTTAGACATCGGTAGATACGTTTATCGATCGATACCTAACATGTAATCGAATCATGTAATTGTAAGGTGCGAGACATTACCCTATTAACGTTAAGTCACTTATTCTGGATGCATTTAACTATCGCTAAAGGCCTATCGTCGAACTGTAGATATTTTTATATACCGCGAGATGAAGTACAAACGTGGCAGTGGGGCTGATCCAGTGATGTGAAGTAGTTCCTCATTGGCGCGACTAGCTGGCGTATCGTGAGTGTGCCGGATCTGAGGCTAGCTTCACTAAATAACGCTTCAAATCATCCGCGTGAAAGTTTTTAGCCTTGATTTTAAACTAGAGTTGTGAATCTAACTTCAATTTATTGTGTTAGGGGTCGTTTTTTAGACCAAAGCCACACTTGTTCTGGAAAACTGTTATAGTACGTGTCGAAAGGCGCAACCCAAGTTCATTTTATTCAATCCTCTAGTTGCGCCAATGTCTAAACATGAATGTATCTGTCAAAATACTATCCTTTGTTATACCTAGGTACATTCATCCACATACTTGGCCATACTGGGACAAGTATTGCTATCATATTTCGAGCTTTTTAGGATGGTTTCAGTTTAACTTGGCCACTTGCCCAATAAGCCAAGATTAACGGTTTTGACGGATAAATACTGTGTTGCTGTGATTTGTTTTCATGACAAAATTGTTTAGAATAATATGTTTGGCATAACGAAGTACTCGGAATGTTGTGAAATAGTTGTTTTAAAATTAGATATTTTGAATGTAAAAGGCGTTTTAAAATACTTTGCGCACCGAAACAAGATTGTTTTTGTCTTGACCTGTAAATTAACAATAGTAGGTGTTTCCTGTTGTAAAAATATATCTTCTTGATTTAACTTTACTTTCTTTAAACTCTATAAAATAAAAGTTTATAACGGATCAAGACAAAATCAATATTTTAAAATAATAAACTAAAAAGAAAGTATTGAGAATGTATAAATGTTGAGTATCATGTGATTGATTAACATATCTGTTGCATATAAAATCGCTTGTTATTCGCTCGTTGTAAACGTAACTATTGACCCGATTTCCTGTTATGTGACAATACAAGTGCTTCAAGTGTGCGTATTTACTGTGGAAAATGTACGTTCACTCACAAAACTACGTATTTTTAGAAGTAAACTAAAATCAATTACCAATTTAAATGACTTTTTTTTTGAAGTACCTCCCACCTCTTGGTTTGTGCCTCGTGTTTTTAACAGCTCTTTCTGATACTCCTTTTTAAATATTGTAACTGATTTCTTTACGACTGCAACTTGAACAATCATCTGTTCTTTGGTGGCTAAGTAACAGCCACACGGGTCAACCTATCAAGATTGGCACAGTCATTCTTTGGATGACTGATTATCCATTTCGAACAGAGATCCTGGTTCAGGTTGGCATTCGTAGATCTTTGACAGTCGTTACGGGTAGCTAGATCCCTGAAAGTCTGACCACTAGCCTTACCATGATCCGTGTTGCCTAGTGACTCCATGTAAGTTATTGGTATTCAGCAGCATCCGATTAGGCTGGAACCCGACCCCAACGTGAAGACTGATAGTGATGATATTTAATCTCTAAACATATAAAAAATTTCTTGACTACATATAGGTCCGGTAATACTACATATTTCTACCGCAGTAAATGGTCACACATGAAACACGATTATGTTTATTGATCACGTAAATTATTTGAGTATAGTTCGGCTAGAAATGAAAAAGGTGGTTCTTTAAGTCGTCATCTGGACATCTCTATAGGCAATATCGAGAGCTGTGAAACATTCCATGTCTTGAGATTATAATTTAGTACCATCAACTGTTTTGACAAGAGGAATTATTAAGTTTTGTCCTAATTTTGTGAACATAGGACTAGAAAAATGTAACATGCAGTTTTGAGTAGCATTGGCTTTTATCATCTCTTGATATCTATATCCTTAAAGCTGTCCATTATTTTTCAATATTAAGGTAGCGCCAAAGTTATATTGTGGATTTTTTAGTTCAAACATTGCCTGACAGAAGTGCTATATTGTGAAAAATAATCAAGTTATATCATGTCTTGACAAACACTTAAAATTTATTTTATATTTAAAAAAAAAAACAGTATTTCATTTTTTTTTACTTTACTAAATGATAATTCCTACCTATGGTGCTTGAATTTGGCCTATGGCCTTTAAAACTTAGGCATGGTATAACTCGATAGATGATTGTCTATAGTTTGTCGCTCAGTTTGTATCGCCTATCTGATTCTTTGAATTGTGAACGGAGATGAAAATATCTACGCTATTTATTTAATAACTCGGACTATAACGCATAGACAGTGACTTGACTTTAATTAATGTGAGCGGGAGCAAAGCTCTTTGCCAGTTTTAAACTCGAGTTTTAGTCTTTTTCACATTATCCTGCGTTTCTACGGGAAATTAATTCGAACACGGTTTATATTGTAATTTAAGGTACCTTGTGATTATTTGTTTAGTTTAATTTGCCGCAGGAATGCAGAGTTGTGATTTTAATTTTGACGACTGCCAGTCGCACCCAGGGCTGGTGAGATAGATTTCTACACACAGATATTTAATGCTACCACAAATGTTTAATTTATTTTAATAAAAAAAACCATTGTCATCTTTTAAAAATAGTAAAAAACTAATTTTTATGTACGTTAATTAATAAAAATAGTAAAAATAAGACTTTGTAACTATGTAAGTTTTGCAAGTCAGTCATTATAATATTTTTTCATTTCTTTTGTATGGGATTTTATTTATTATGTTGTGATAGAATGTGCATATACCTAGTGTTTGTGTTCCTGTGAAACATGGCTAGACGCCTCACCGCTAGAGCTGAGAACGACACACGTCAGCTATGTTCCATCTTGGAATGGAACATAGACACGCTCTAAATATGCGTAAATTTTTCGTTTGTACCTTAATAATCACGATATTATAATGTCTGAGAAATAATAAATAAACATAACCCGAATCTGTTTTGTGGTTTAATATCTGCTCATCTGGTGCTAGGTTCAAAGTTGCTTTTAACCTTAACCCCTAGGGTCTGAAGGATTGACAAATATTTGCTTTTATTTCAAATTAATAACGTTAATATTGATATCTATTTTTCGTAAACCGTGGGAATAGTGGGTTGTTATCAACTACTTGAAGAAATCATTCGAATATTTGCACAAGATCAAAAGCTAAACAGTTATTGTTATTTGGAGCTAGTTACACTAAAATAACAAAATTGTTTCAGTACCTGAAGACTTTCTGTTTGAAATTTTAAGTGATATTTGGGTTCGTATTAGTTTATGTCGATGCTTGTGTGAATATTCGAGTGCATAGTGACCGCTCCTACGCCTCGGCGACTGCGACGCTCCCGAGGTAACTATGTATACTGTAGCTTACAACATTATTAGATAGCGCTTATTAATAAATAATTAAAACGAATCGGCCCTCTGTATCAGAGTGGCTGCTGCGCCGTTGTTTTATCGTACTGAACAAAATCTCTCTTACTATAATTATTATTATACGTTTTTTTAATAATTATATTATCGTCGAGATTGTAACCGCGTGGGAATGAATTAGTTTTTGTATAGAAGCGTTTGAGTAAATGAACAAGTGTTAAAAGCTGGTGCGGCGCGTTCCCGCTCTAGTTGTCTAGTTAAATGCTTTATTATAAACTTTATTTTAACATCGCACATTATAATAAATTAATCAAAATTGTTCTGATGTTTTATTTTTGGTTGACCTGATCGAAATTACCCTTTTGATGAGTTAGGTACACAATATTAAGATTTAGAGAAAATCTGCGTCACTACAAGCGAGGAGTATTTTTGTTAACGAAATCAATAATCAAATCTACTCAACTGAAAAGGTAAATAAGACAACAAATACTGAAGGTACTTAGTTATATTAAGGAGCAAGTTTGTACTGGTATCATGGAAATGCAAATAAATAGTCGCACATAAATTCTGGAAGACAACACAAAATACTTCATCAGAGTACATCATCAAAACATACACTAGTAACATTACATCAAAAGACGCGTTAATTTGCGTATCATGCAAGATGGTGATAAGAGCGTTTACACCTTACGACATTTCATACAAACTTTCAAGTCCTTATTATCCGAAATGACTGAACCGATTTTAATGAAACTTAATACGCATAAGCAGGTTTAAAAAGTTAATAAAAAACATTTTGGTGTAAAAAAGTTTGTATGAAATGCCTTAAGGTGTAAATGCTCTTAAGAATATGGTCTTCATTTTACTGTAGGGAAGCTCCGACATTCCACAGGCAACCCTGATCACAGGATAATACATTTATATAGAATAACAATTCATTAGAAAATAAAATATAATTTCTACATAATTTTTAGTAGGTAAGTACATGTTCAATTTATAATTATGGCAAAGAACAATAATTAAATTTTCAGAATCACCTACAATCGAAAATAGCACGCTTGTGTCCCAACTTAGAGTTGAAAATTATAAATATTTACTAATATTATGCTATATCTATACAAAACAATCTAACAATCTTTAGGCCAATTTGCACCACAAATCACTAAGCTAAACGAATTTAAAACATCGTTCTGTTTCCGTCAATCGTTTGAAGATGACAAACACCGAGTGATGCGTTTAGTAAGAGTATTGTGTTAGAGGATTTGTGGTGCATTTGGGCCTTAATCTACCTACCTCCACACTCGAAAATTTGTGCAATCCTAATTAGAAAGAATAAATAAATAAGTTATCGAATATCACAGCACAATTCTAGTGATTGTCTTAATACCGCATGTGGCTGAGATGAGAATGCTAAGGGGGATGTGTGGTGTTACGCGAATGGATTAAAATAAGAAATAGTAGGTACATAAGAGGAAGTCTGAAAGTGGCGCTGGTGACTGAAAACTTGTGTGGTAATTGGTTGTCGTGGTATGGGCATGTGATGCAGAGGAATGAGGAAAATGTCGTGAGGAAAGTTTTGAGTATGAATGTGGATAAGTTAAGTTAAGATAAGAGTCGAGAAAAACCAAAGAAACGATGGATGAACTGTGTGAAGGATCATATGGCAAAAATGGAGTCTCAGGAGAGGATGAGTAATAGAGACATATGGAAGAAGAAGACATGCTGCGCCGACCCCAAATGAATTGGGATAAGAGCAAGAGAATAATGATGATGATGTCTTAGTACCGCTTCCACCGGAAAACTCTTAAAGCGTTTAGCGATAAACATATTTTAGTGTTCGAACAATTAACAAGAACCGAGAAAAACAATCTGTTTCTGTCAATCCTCTGAAGATGACAGAGTCACAACAATATTAAATTAAATTTGAACTAAACGTGAAAAACGGGATATAATGTGAATAAAATATAAAACAATTTTGTCAAGAACACTAAATAATTATAAATCCTTTTACAAAACTGGTTTTCCTGTAAATGCCTTACCGTGTTGTGTATGTTTTTTTGGCTAAGTTGAGATTATTATGTAATTACGTAGGTACCTACATATAATATGCGAGCGAAAGAAACGAATCGATTTTTAACACGATTAAAGTAATCACGAAAAACAGTAATTGATTTAATGGACGATTTCTTTGTGTTTTAGTTGCAAGCTGATGATATTATTTATAATTAAAACAATTTTATGTTTAGCTGTGGTTCGTCAATGATTGGAAGCGCCAGTGTGTTCTCTTGTCCATGTAATCTCAACTCTAAATACGTCATGTCAAGTTCTATAATCATAAATCTTAATATAGCCCTGCATGGTTCTGTTGGCTCATCTCAAAACTGTATACCACAAGCTCTCTCCTGACAAAGTCATTCAAGCGCCAAAATAATCATGGTACACTATTTCATACATAATAATATAAACTCAATAGCATAAGTTGTTCTCTTTGGTTTAATTTATATTTAGGTACACATTGTCATGGCCTTTTTACTATTGAGCACTAAAATGACATGATTATCGTATGGCTCCCATACTCAATGTCTCCTCTTTGACGTTTATCTCGAAGCAATTCGCGTGAGAAACTCATGACTAAAGCTTACGGTCAACTTCGAAATCAGTCGGCTACCTCGATGAAAATAAACTGATGTACAAGGTGTAACGGAAAGGGTATACACATAGTTAAGGGTGTGCTACATACCATCAAAGTATGTATATACCCTTTTCGTTACACCCTGGTTAAAGCCACATAAACTTTTAATAAAAATATAACAAATAAACATCGTCTAATAAGCCACTGTATGTCGGCACCTGCCCCACCAGGCAATATGGCATAAAATATGTAAATGTTAATTATTAACACAAGACGTATAATCTTTTGAACTTTTCTTGAGCGAGAAATATTCGATAGCTTTACCGTAGGTGGTGGGACAGATGTCTGAGGGCGGTTCCACATTGGCGTATTTCGGCGCGTTTAAGCTCGTTTTAGAAGCGCGTGTACACGCGCTTTTTGCCACACGCGCAATCCGTACAACCTTTGTACACACATAGAAGCACAAGCCGTGAGAGACACCTTCACGCGCGTATGCGCCGGAATAAGCGCGTGCGTTCTATTTTTTGAAGTGCGCTATGTGGCTCGCGTGTACGCGCGTATACCAAAACAAGCATATACGCGCAGAAAAATAGGTTAGTCAGAAACCGGTCTCAGGAGTCACGAAATTCATCTTTAAACCCAAGAATTTACATAATTTACTTCTGTACAAACTGCTAAGTTTCCGTGAGTGTATAGGGCCACTGGTAACCGCCTGCCAGCAGGCGTGTACAAACAATTGGAAGAAAACATTCCTATAACAACAATATTTACAATTTGAAATGCACCACGACATTATATTTACACTAAATTCTACTATATTACACATCACACAGACGCATTCACTTTGTTGTCTCTTTGTTTCCAACAAGAAGACTTCAATAAAACATAAAATGCGTCTAAGCCGAAGCCACATGGCTTTAAATATTTGACTATTGCAGGGCGGGTTGGAAAAATGCATAATAGGTGTTCAAGAGGCTGGAATATTTAACTACCGTATTAATTTAGGCTATATTCGATCCTAATTACTGCTTAATCTGCAGGTCCAATTCCCTAGCTCCAAAACCTAGGCGTTGATAAGGTAGTAAATTGTCCCATTTGTCACTGTTACCGTCTTCAACCGTCAGGTGGCAGTCGTCATCACAACATGTCGTCCTCGAATCCTTCTCCTGTAAGTATGTGAGGGTCGCCGATGGCTGGGACCATGTGGGAATACTCGCTAGTGGCCCACAGGTATAGGTTCAACGTTCGCTCTGTACACTGCGCTATGAACCTGAAAGGGAGAGGTATAAAATGTAGTTTTGTTGAAATGTTCTATACAACGTGTTTTTAGGGTTCCGTACCCAAAGGGTCAAACGGGACCCTATTACTGAGACTTCGCTGTCCGTCCGTCTGTCACCACGCGCATCTCATGAACCGTGATAGTTAGCCAGTTGAAATTTCTACAGATTATGTATTTCTGTTGCCGCTATAACAACAAATACTAAAAACAGAATAAAATAAATATTTAAGGGGGCTCTCATACAAAAAAGTGATTTTTATAAATAATGGTAGGTACGGAACCCTTCGTGCGCGAGTCCGACTCGCACTTGACCCGTTTTTTTATATCCCATAACTCCAGGGTATGAATCAGACCATATCAAAAAATCAACTGGCATATGAATTATTTTTAAATTTTTCACGTAAGTGTGTTTTACTTTTAATCGCAACTTAGTCGGATTATTTGCTTAAAAAAAATATTGTGTATGAATTCATCTACGACGAAGCTAATAAAAAGTCGAAAAGTCTTCAACACGCATGTTAATCCCAATGAATAGATTGACGCATTAAAACTAGATTCAATAATCTGCCTATGAGTAGCCATCAGCTGTAATAACAATATTATGATAGTGCCGCTAACAATGCAGTTATTGTGATCTCGATAAGAAATAGAACCAGTCATACAATCATGTTATATAAATATTAGGAGAGTCAGCCAACTTCAAACGGCGTGCAACGTATTTACTTGAGTATATAACAGATGATAGATTGGCTTAGCAAATTACGATGCAATTAGTTACACGTGTTTTTGTAATATATTCTGAATTGCCATTCATTGAATGAAGCTCAATGTAGGGCTTTATTTATACCAATATTTTAAAGCTGAAGAGTTTGTTTGCTCTGTATGGTGTCGGACGTAAAGAATAGCACCATCCCATATCTTCCCGTGGGTGTCGTAAGAGGCGACTAAGGGACTTGCCAGAGAATGGGCAGCAGCGTTCTCTGTGCTTTTGTTACAACCGTACTGCGATCGCCAACCCGCCTACCAAGCGTGGCGATTATGGCAAAACCCCCCCTTCTTGGGGGAGGCCTATGTCCAGCAGTGGACGTCTTTCGGGCTGAAATGATGATGAATGATGAGTTTGTTTGCTTGACCGTGCTAAGCTCAGGAACTACTGGTTCGATTTGAAAAATCATTTAGTCTAAAAAGGCTATATATCATCACGCTACGACCAATAGGAGCGGAGCAGCAATGAAATTTTTTGCAAAAATGTATAAAATGTGACGCAGACGAAGTTGCGCGGGACAGCTAGTGACTTATAATTCTGCTTTAAGCTTTTTTTCCGTTATGTTTAATTTTTGGTTACAATAAAGTTTTATTCTATTCTATTCTTCTACCTTTGAAAGACTGCCATAATTATGTTGTAGATCTGTTTTTAGGCAAATGATTGACTACATTTCAGATGGATATATTGCCATCCAGGGTAGAAATTTCAAATAGGGCAGGTACCTAAACAACTACAAAAAACGTTCTGAGCAGACCAAGCATTCACGCATGCATCACCGATTGGATGCTTATGTTACACTCATATACGGTTCAGCATTCGATTCGGCACCGGCAGCGGTGCCCGTTGGACACATATTATCGGGTTACATTCGGCTCAAGCCGATCGGCAAACTCCACTAGCTTTTTTAGCTTGACCCGAACAAATTTTTAGCCCAAGCACCCCAAACGATTAAAAGAACGCTGGAGCACAGATCACAAATAAAAACCGGCCAAGTGCGAGTCGGACTCGCGCACGAATGGTTCCGTACCATTATTTATATAAACGAGCAAAAAAAAACACTTTTTTTGTATAGAAGCCCCCTTTAAATATTTATTTTATTGTTTTTAGTATTTGTTGTTATACAGCAACAGAAATACATAATCTGTAGAAATTTCAACTGGCTAACTATCACGGTTCATGAGATACAGCCTGGTGACAGACGGACGGACGGACAGCGAAGTCTCAGTAATAGGGTCCCGTTTGACCCTTTGGGTATGGAACCCTAAAAACTGGTTAGTTTTCTATCTACAGGGTGTAACGGAAAGGGTATATACATACTTAAGGGTGTGCTACAGACCATCAAACTGAACATGTTTCTCTAGAAACAAACATCGTAATAACGAAAAAATTATCTGCTGCCCCATACAAAATTTAAATACCTATTCGACCCCAAAATTTATGAGGCAGCTGATATTTTTTTCGCTATGATCATTTTTCTTTGTGGAGAAACATGTTCAGTTTGATGGTCTGTAGCACACCCTTAAGTATGTATATACCCTTTCCGTTACACCCTGTAGAACAAAGTTACTTAAAATCCCATCCCACCTGACAAAAGGTCTGACGTCACCCTCATTGGCAGTCTGTAGATGTTGGTAGTACAGATGTCGATGCTGCTTGGCTATGATCACTGGAGGGTACCCGGCCTGCATCAGTAGTAAGTTCATCAGCAACCGGGACGTGCGGCCATTGCCGTCTATGAACGGGTGAATGTGGACCAGTTTGTAGTGGGCTAGCGCTGCGTATCTGGAATGGTGGGAATTATACGTTAGTGATGGGTCTTGGAGAGGTCAGGTAGATACTCGCTACTAGCGTGCGTATATGAGCGTGGAAGAAATAAAAGAACGGAGTATGTTATGATTGTATGTACAGAATGTTTCAGGAGGCATTCTGTTGTTTTACATAGATTGGTTTATGTAGATTGTTAGACATTTTGAGATTTGTAGATTGTTGTCCTATGTGAGTAGGTACAACAATTACTTTTTGATAGTGAGTAAATGTTTAATAAAATGAACTAAGACAGATCGTCATGGCATAAAAGCTCATAGACATGTTCAATATATGATTGTGAAGGAAGTGATCACACATATCGACGCGGATTCGGATCAAATGTCAGTTCGGCACAGTGTCGGGTCACTTTCGTCCGAACTTAAGCGAGCGAAAGGTGTCTTTTTCGCTTTGATTGCATGGACTCATCCATACAATGAAAGCCCTTTCTGACTATAGTGCAGTCACTACAAATAGACCACTTGGTAACCTGGAGGTAATATTTCCCAAAATACCAATATTGACACATTCATTTTAATGATTGAGAATTTGAAATATTGTAGTCATAAAAAACAGTAATCTACTGAAAATAAATTTTCTTTAGTCATTTATTTCTATACCCACACCATAACAACTACATACAATTGAACGAATAAACATTGTATGATTATACTGACAACAGTATATTACTAACATAGTAAAGAATAAACAAGAAAGTGTGTGAAACATAATATTTATGCGGCTTTGGAAAAGAAAGTCATACCGTGCTACTTCAGTAAAACTTTTACTTTCTATTTGTTCACTGATGGCTATACCATGTTTCTAATTTAATTATAAAAAAAACCGGTCAAGTGCGTGTCGCGCCACGCGCAGTGTAGGGTTCCGTAGTTTTTATAACAGCCAAGTGCAGGTCGTATTCGCTGACTGATAGTTTCGTACCATGCTCTAACTAAAAGCCAAACATGACTACCTACCTAATTTGACTTCCTATACAAACAACACCAACAACTGTTTTTTTTATAAAACTTAACAACAACAACAACTGACGCTTAGCGCCATCGATCGACATTTCTATGGAGTTGTTCGAAATTTTCGAGTCAAATACAATTGATCGACTATTACTAAAACTTGTAAAGCCCACTTAAGTGCGATAGTTTTCCTTTAAACTTCGTTATATATAGGTACTACTGCCGTGACATTTGTATTTCTAACTACAACCGTTTAGTCTGTAGAGGGGGGGGGGGACACTCGACCCTTACGAAAATTGGTACTTTAAAGCTTGGTAAGTCACGAACGGTTTACTTAATCAAAAAACGGTCTTCCCAAATCCCTAATATTTTTGAAAGACCTATCCAACGATATGTCACACTACGGGAAGGACGAAAAAAAAATTATCATCCCCACTTTACTTGTAGCGGAGGTACTTACCCTAAATAATTATTTTTTTCATAATTTTATTTTACCGTTTTTTTGGCGTCATTAACGTGTATACTCATGCCAAATTACAACTTTCTAGTACCAATAGTTTTTGAGCTAAACTGCGGACAGACAGACAGACGGACATGGCGAAACTATAAGGGTTACTTGTTGACTATGGAACCCTAACAAAAATGGCTGCCCTGTTGGTCTAGTCACTGTCTAAGCAGTAGCTCTTGCAACCACTAGACTCCAAGTGGCAAGACTGCTTAGCATGAGGGTTTGATAAAAGTGTTTTGGGATTTTTCCAGGAATATTTCAGTAGCATTCCAGAGTTGCCAGGGCAGGAAAAACCTGGATGAGACTGGCACAGGAATGTGAAGATTGGCACATTATACCCAGCAGTGGGTGATTTTAGGTTGCGGATAATGATTCCAGACACTTCATTTGTACCAAGTTAATGCAAATATGAGGGTACTGTAGCGACTTACAAAAAAAAAACTTATAACAAAAAGTACTACAGTGCCATTTATGATGAAACTAAAGAACTACTATGGTCTGAATCTTACAAGCAAAGTTTACATCGACTTAAGAGTACGTGGGACACTCAGAAAGTTTTGCGAAACTAAAAAAAATTGTTCTATACGTACATATATTTTTATTAAATCTTTTCAAAGTACTTTCCACCAGCCTCTATACAAAGATTCATGCGCCTAAACCAGTTTTCAAAACACTTTTTCCAGTCCGCCGCAGACACCTCGTTTACAGCCTGCTCGAACCCAGCCAGCGCATCTTCCGGCGACGAAAATTGTATCCCTTTGAGCTGATTTTTTATTTTTGGGAATAAAAAGAAGTCACACGGTGCTAGATCAGGGCTGTAAGGAGGGTGACCCAGGAGTTTGACTGGCGTGCTGTCCAGGAAGTCCCTCGTTTTGAGTGCGGTGTGCGCAGGTGCATTGTCGTGGTGGAGCAGTAGCCCGCGGAGCCCTGTGTTTGGTCGCTTGTTGCTTATAACAGAGAAAACTTCTGGCAAACATTTGGAAGTATACCATTCGGCATTAATGCTTCTTTGATCCCGTAAGGGAATTGATACCAAGTGGCCAGTCAAATTAAAAAAGCTAGCGATCAAAATCTTACCCCCGCTTCTAGATCGCTTCACTTTGGTAGGCGTTGGCTCATTTTGAAACACCCAAACAGTCGACTGGCGCTTGGTTTCTGGGTCGTATTGATAAATCCAGGACTCATCACCTGTAACGATGTCGTAAACACGCCGAGACGAGCCTGCTTCAAATTTGTTAAGCATATCACGGCACCATTCCACCCGGGCCTGCTTCTGAGCATCGGTGAGGTTGTGCGGCACCCAGCGTGATACTATCCTCCTCACGCGAAGATGGCTGTGTAGAATCTCGTGAACGCTTCCCGATCCAATCTTCAATATGTGTTGAATCTCCTGATATGTAATTCGCCTATTGTCTTGGATTAAATTTTTCACTGCTAGCACGTTTTCTTCGGTAACAGCCGTCAAAGGGCGACCGCTTCTTTCGTCATCCCCCAAAGTTGGTCGACCGCGCTTGAATTCGTTATACCAACGATACACGGTTGCCTTGGAAGGGCCTTCATCCATGAATGCCATTTGAAGTCTATCGTACGATTCATCCGGTTTCAGGCGACACTTGAAATCGTATAAAATCATAGCTCTAAAATGTTCCCGGCGCAGATCCATATTTCAGTGAGACACAATACTTTGAATTAACTCGCAAAAAATGTGGAGGGAAATTTTGAAATTGGAACTTACTTATTTTTACTTATAAATAATCATATTTTCGAAAAACATAATAACTGGCCAGTCTCCCATATATAAAAACTTTTTTTCGCAATACTTTCTGAGGGGCCTGGTATATAGAGAAACCCGACAACGGGCAGTAGCACACCAGACTATACACCCTGTTCCTCATACCCCTAAAGTACTATACGTAGGCTTTGTTAGTACACCCTTGTCTGAGCTTTCACAGATTATAGGTGTGGTGTTATCTATACAAATAAATAAAATTGAAGTGTCTGTTTGTAATATGAAAATAACCGCTTTTTACGAAATGCATATGAATGTATATACAGTACATACCAAAATAACACTGGGCCGATTTTGATGGGACTTTCACTGGCAGATAGCTGATGTAATAAGGAGTAACTTTGCAACTTCAATTTTAGAAAAAATCTAAAATTATTAAAAAAAACTAAACTTTTTTGTTTAATTCCGCGCGACCGAAGTCGCGGGCACAGCTAGTCTTATTTATAAAATTGCTTACCTTACAGGATGCAAGTCTAAAGCATCGTCAGAGTTCAACCATTCTAGAAATTGGATCATTAGCCTCTGTATTTCAGATGGTCCCGGTGGGATGTGACCACCAACATAAACTTGTGTTCTACGAAACTGACCTCCCTCAATGGGATCTACATGGCCCAACACTCGTTTATGAATCTCTAGTATATCACCCATTGTGATGGCCCGCAAACGGTATAATAATGTGGAGTTAATATACTTCATTGCTGCATCTAGACCTAAGATTTCATTATGTTCATCTATACTTTTTCCTGAAACTGCTATTCTAGTTTCTAAGACACTTCTAGTCTGTTGTAATGTCATGGTGTTTCCTTCAATAGCAACAGTGTGGTAGATATGTTGGAAGTAGGCTTCTTTCTTCGCTCTTCTTAAAGCTGAATTACTTTCAGGTATTGATGATAGTGCATCCCTCTTATCATCTATCTTTCTCAACATCTCTCGGTCTAAGTTCTCTACTATGCTGGCAGTGCGTTGTCTATTCTCTAAGGCACCACTGTGCTCTGGATAATTAGTTAAAGCTAAGGTATACAGCTGGTCAGCTCTGACCACATCCTTTTTGGTGTCTTCCAAAAACTCTCCATAGTGGTTGAGAATGTCAGCGTGTTTCGGTGATAACGCAAATGCATGTTGAAACAATTTGAGTGCCTTCTCATCTTTGCCTACCTTTTTCATTTCCAACGCAGCGTTCAGGGAAACAACTGCTTCCGCATCGCGAGTTTTGTCGAGGGGTCTCAGCGGGGGCGGATCCGGATTTTGCTCAGAAATTGGTTCTAAATAGTTACCGTACAAACCATCTGGTATGGGCGAAAATGGCTTCGCGAATTTCACTTCGTAATTTACCAATTTGTGCAATGATATTACAACAGCGAACGTACACACCACGCTTGATAATATTAGCACAGCTTTACATCGATCTACGATCATTTTTGTGTTAATTTTCCATTTACAACTGCACTTCATGTTTTCAGTTTCGTTCGTCCTACCTATAAGCAACATGATTGCGACGTTCACTGAAGCATATGTTCTCTGATAAAATCTTTATAATGACTGCAAAAGTTTTAGATTTCATCGTGTATTGCAATAACATTTCTAAACTCAAATAAAATAACACCACGTAAGGTCACTATTGACATTTTGCTTGGTATTTTGACAGAATGTGTCAAAGTCAAACTGTCAAATTATTTGGTGTTGCTATAATTGCCACACTTTTTTACATTGTGGTAGAATGCCAGAACCTTTGAAATATATTTTGGCATGACGAAAATAGTTGAATAAACTTGAAGGAGCAGTAAAAAACACTTATTTTATTCTATTTTTAATTTAATCATTTTCGTGTTGAAATACCTACTGTATGAAAATGTATTTTAGATTTTCAATTAACTTCATATTAGTAGAAGTGGTCAGTGGCTCAGGGCAACACAAATATAAATGTCATTTTAACAGTGAAGGTTTTAAGAAAGGAGTTTCCTTCTACGCTATAAAAGTATGAAATATTACGGTCGACAAATTCAATATTCGACGATCGGAACCATTGATACAGAATCAACTTGATTATTTTGCTTTTTGAAAGATTGATACAGGATTTACATGGGCGATGACACCAAACCAATGCACTAAACTTACTAATTCTGTGGCATCAGACAGGAAAAGTTGGAACAATCTCGAGCCTCTAGAAGGCTTCTGTATACTCAAATGGTTGGACCCCTGTTCATCTTGTCTCTGACATTCTGACAACTGGCTACTAATATATGATGATAATGACACATTGTTTTTTTATCTTTAAGTAGCCAAAGAGATTTAAGTACAGACAGCAAGAACAAGAGAGCGGACAATGGGAATATTTTCTAAAAATTTTGATTCCACATCCCCAGCACCCCCTGTGGGGTACGAGCCTTAGGGCGTCGCTGGGCGCGGACGGCAAAGGGACAGGCTGGATCTGAACTTTGTAACAAGATCCGTTTGATATAAGGGAAAAACACACACACAGGGGAAAAACAGAAGAAGGCTGCTCAACCTGCCCTGTCCACGGTCCAGACCTCCTTGCCAAGAATGGGCCTAGTTGATGAAGAGGGTTTCACGAAAGTGGAAAGGAAGAAGAAGAAGCCCTGTTCGCGAAACCAGTGCGGTACCGCACCGAGTGGACCCAACATGCTGCTGCGTCCTGCTGTGCCTACGACGCAGCTGTACATTTCGCGTCTGCATCACTCCACGACGGTTGAGGATGTCGTGCAGTACGTGAAAGTGAAGACCAACTGGACTTTGCGGGTAGAAAGGTTGGAATCGCGCCACAACATTAACTTTAAGTCGTTCGTGGTACGAGTTCCAACCCACCATCTACAGACCTGCGTGAGAGAGGACTTTTGGCCGAAAGGTGTCGTATTTCGACGTTTCCGAGGACGGTTACGCGACACCACGCAGCGGAACACGACGCCGTCAACATTACTTGTTTAGTTATAGTTTAAGGTTTTTTAACATGTATTAGTTTATTTTTATTGTATAAGATTATTTTGTGTATTTTATGTATGGGCCTTAGTTGCCTGATAATAAAATGATTGATTGATTGATTGATAAGTATTCTACTCTTTGGTAGGAACTTTGACACAACATTGGATTATGATTTTGTGCGTCTTGTCCCGTGAACCGCTCCGCTCGTAAATATTTGATTGTCTTTGTTACTAGCATAGCATCAGCCTAGTCTTTTCCCAAACTATCTTGGGGGGGGGGGGGGCTTCCTGTTTAACCGGATGCAGCTGAGTACCAGTACTTTACATGAAGCGACTGCCTATCTGACCTCCACAACCCAGTAACTGGGTAATTCGATAGCCCTTGGTAAGACGTCATTCTTTGTTACTGGCACATATCTTTGTAAATCATAATAATTATGTGGCCAGGTACGTAATTTTATGATTAATTAATTATTAGGCAATACTCAGCCAAGACTGAGCCTTGGTTATATCTTAGCCCTTCATCACTACGAGTGCCAAGGAGTCCCCAACCGCACTGGTGTTGAGGACGCCCCAAGAGCCAGAATATGAATCTGTTTAGCTCGACTCGGAAATAGACTCGTGATGCGGGAAATCGAGTACGTACCCAGTTCATCATCATCCGCGGCCTGAATTTATCTACTTCTGGGCCTGGGTAATAGGTCACATATTTCTTTTACCAATCACCACATTCGTTAGGCTCATCATAATGTCTTCTGCCCATGTCCAAATCGAGTAGGTCTTAGTTGTACTTGCAGGTCTCTGGCTGTCTGCCTACTAAGGTGGGCTTACCACATTTTTCGTTTTAGGTAGGTCCGTGAACTTGTCTCTCAATGGATGTAGGTAATGGCATTGGTAGCTAGCAACAATAATTTAAGAGATTCACTGATTCTCATGGATTATTAAGTTCGCCAGTAATATTGACAATAATGTATGTTGTTCGTGATATAACTGGAAACCTACAGCTAGTGGTTTTTAAACGAGTTAAGCAAGGAGAGGTACCAAGATCGACGACCTGTACCTACAGGTAAATAAGTCCTAGTAAATAACAAGGCAAGTTTTCATAATAGTAATTTAATTTTAATACTTTTTTCGTTCTCTCACGTCTCAAATAAATAATAATCCCATGTAGACACTCAGATCATTTACGAATAATAAGTAAACAGTAATCACTAACTCGTATTCACATTAATTGATTAAATAAATTTATTTCTAACTAAACTTAGTAATTATAAAATTATATTACTTAAAATTAGGTAAACAAACCCTCTGCCAATAAGGCATAAGCTGCTTGACGGTTAAAAGTAATCATTTAAACACGTTCAATAACAATTAACTTGGTTAAATGCAATACTTTTAAGTTCAGGTTTGATGTACGCGCGATCCAGTAAAATGGCGATTTTACGATCGCAGCGTCTGTTGCTGACTAGACAATCGAGTCGTCACAACGATAAAACTTAGCGAGCATCGTCGCTAATGGCAAGTTCTGAAGACACATCAAACATACTTAGAACGTACGTAGCGCTCTGCTACAATCTACAATCGAATTTGATTGAACACCAAAAACGTCGTAAAAGTTGCGTGCTCGTAACTTCCTGCGTTCAAGGAGCATTTTAACGATTACTTGCGACAAAATGCTTGGCGAGAGTCTATACTACTTATTACTACACTTAGCGCTATACTATGGCAGTATTGCAGGAAATTAGAGAGCATACAACATGAGTTTCATAATATCAAGCAGCTTAGAGATGGGCTCGCTGCCTCAGACGGCTAACCGATAGAACAACACTGCTAACGTTTGGCAAGATTAATTTGATTAGGTACTGCAATCTATACTGTTAGTTGCTGGCAAGTTAGAGTTAATTTTCCTATAAATTTGATGTTACAAATTTCAACTAACAACCTTGAAAAAGGCTTGTGTTAATAATCTTAATACTACAATCGTTGCGTTTAGTTACGTCCTCTGCCGTCTCTTACACTAAATACAATTTGGAACGATTCTCTCACAACGTTTCTCTAGGAAACAATTCGTGCGACCAGCGCCTCTCACACCTATATCCTTGTCGAGTCACTCTTTACGAATTAATACTATGTTTTTTAATAGAAGCGTACAGTCGTACATTGTGAAAACAGACTTCACAGCCTGAATAGAACTAGGACAGTAATGCATTTATGAAATCAATCCTTAATTTTATCGGTGGTATCATGCTATGTAAACTCGTTTTAGATTTAAACTAATCACTAAATACTACATTCGGGACTGTTAAAGTGATTCTTTCAGCTTGCAAATATACAACAGCCGCATTTTCATATCAATTGATTAGTATTAGAGAAACAAATTATTCTAATACTAAAACCTTTACAAATCCAACTACATAAAACAGACGTTAACATTTCGATTATTTTTTTAATAAAAAAAAAACTTCTGAAATTCAAGACTTTTCTTAGTGGAAGTTTAAAATTTACACAGCATGCCAACGGAACTTGTTAATGTATTTCTTTCTCCGATAGTTCCTGATGTTTGATTAACGGCACATCGAGTCTACGATGATCATGGTTGAGTATAATGAGCAGCCCAGAGCTATCATAGTGCCCATGGCTATACTGGAGTGGTATGTCCTGAAGGTCTTCAGGACACGAAGGTAGCGGGGACAGTGTGCGAGTTCACCTAGGATTAGGCGACCGACCTGTAACAAGAGAGACACATGATTTAGTAAAGAATCCTTGCGAAAACAATCTAATTTGTCGGCACGGTCGGCGTAGTGGTTTAGCGATTGGATGATGCGCTGCGTGTCGCGGGTCCGATACGCCCACACGGAACAAATATTTGTATGACCTACAGGTTGTTGTTGGGTCTAGCTGTTTGTGTATGTGAGTTTAAATGTTTGTAAACGCACCCACGACACAGGAGAAATTCCAAGTAAGGCGTATCGTTTAAAAATAATAAAATTAAATTGGAGTATTTTGAACGTCGATTGGGGAATTCTTATAAGAAACATAGTGGCTTTCAGTAATCGATGACAAACGCAATCAGCACTTTGTGTTCGCGTGTGAATACTTAGCAATAGTATCTAGGTAGGTACCAAAGATTAAGACATAGTTTTTGAAGAGCTAGAAGAGCCTGTTGCCTTGAAATTCAAGAGCTAGTGATTGTCAAAGTCACGGGTAGACACATGTGTCATTACTAGAATTTCCCAACAAATTAGAAGAAATCAGTTACAAGAACGCCAAAACATTGCAAAATCGACCTATTGCATCACAGTCAATCAATAAACTTCTTTACTTTTCACGATGTGTGCATATTATCATTACTACGAACTAAATAATTTCTGCATTGTTGCAAAAAGCACGTGCAGTGATTCACAGGCCATCTTGCAATGGAGTCAGGTTTCCGTTGTCAGGTGGATTGTTTTCTATTTTAGCGATTCTCAGTATTGTTTGATGAATGTATGTCAAATAGACGCAGGTGAAGAAAAGTCTCGCTGTCAGGGACATCTTTGAACTTTGTTATTTTCTTTGTCTCGTGGTCATTAGAAAAAAATTGTGTAGGTAAAGGGGTTCTATAATTTATGACAATGACATGACGAGTTTTTTTTTTCAGTTTATGTTCGTTGTCACTATACTATTGTATGTAAAAATTGTAGAATTATTCTCATTCATATTCATCACACAGGACAGATCTGTCCTGATTAAATTGATTATTTAAATCAAGACTATCATAGAATCTCTCACTACTCTTATCTTCAGTAGTAAGAGTAAGAGAGTAGAAGTGGTAGTGTGTGTGTGTGTGTGTAGTGTTTTTTTAGCTTGAGAACCTTTGTCATATTAATGCTCTTGAATTAGACCATTGACATCAAGAGGAATGACATGGGACTAGGAGTCGGACACAACCTCTAGACTTCGTACTTTTTGAGAGGCGGTACTGTCATGCTTCTGAGCAAAGGCTTCACTCCCTCTGATTTTATTTATAATGCTTCAGTTACCAGGTAATCTTTTTATCGTCATCTGCCAAGCTTTTTCCCAACTATGCTAAGGACGGCTTCCAGTTATCACTTAATATCGTGCTAAAATAACAGTAGTATTGTATACTCACTTCTTGTCCGCCACCGGCTGCCTCCTCCATCTGTGTCTTGACATGCTTGGCGCGTAGCATGGGACGCACGAGTCGCAGGCGCACGTACGACTCGATGCTGAATACGGCTAGCAGCAGCGCTAGCTGGAACAAACAGAATAAAGATGGTTAGTTCAGTTTGAATTTGGAACCAAGAAATAATTGAATGAATGGCCAGTTTTTATAATCTTAAAATGAATCTAGGTACTCTCCTCCCTATCTGGTAGCTGTTTTTGAAATAATAACCCTACAGAGTACTAACAATTTGGTTCTTATTCTCAATCCTCCACGAATAGCCTAATTTAAATTAGGAATAAGAAAGCATAGAGAGTCAGTTGAGAGAGTTGACAATGGCTGTCTAAATGTAGTGTCGACTGCAGTATGCACCGCGTTTCTTTCAGTTCAGAATACAGTTGATTTCGGGAGTCCTAATTATGGTAACTGTGAGTAAGATAGAAGAGTTATTGCTTCTTCAATGAGTTTTTAATATTAGGAATGGAATAGGAACTATAAAGAAAATAAGCGCAAACAGTAGCGTCAAAAAAGTGCCGCCTTTCTGTAGTACATTGATAAACAAGAATATAAATGCTAAAGGCAATTGTTATTTTGTGTATTTTTCCGTATGACAATTAAGCAAACAAATTGCATTATTTACTTGACCTAACCTGTCAGGTTATCAATTAAATGATTAACAATCTCTTTTATAACAGTTATTTCGCTGCATCCGGTTCCGACATGATAAAAATGGCTGTTAATTTTTAATCTGTACTTTATCCAGAATGAGTTCAAGCGAGCTAATCCGACCTTTTGATACAACCTTGCATTTACTTAAGATTACAGAGTATCTTGTTTGGAATAAAAATAAAGTAACAATTGGTTTAATACGAAGTATCGAAGAATCAAGGTTTTTACCGTCTCCATGCAATTTATTTGCAATTAACAGTTTTTGTATCTAATATGTCTTATTATATATAGCAAATTTATTCTTATAGTGTATAATATAATAGTGTAATGCATGTTGAAATAATTTCTAAATAATACTCATTTGCAGCATTTTTATTTCAATACGGATAATTTCATGCATTATTGTGATGCCTAATAATCTCTTGTGCATTCTTAATTTAAATATATTTCTATCGCTAATCAGGTACATGACTAAATCAAAATTGACCAATGAGAACCATCATTAATCATTATGTATCTGACAATTGCGGAAGGCCATTTTATACGAGCACAAAGTAATTATGCCTGGTGATGTTTGCTCAACCACCCTGACATTTTGGATAAAAATAAATGTATTTATTAAACACAGCACTTAAGTTACGTGGAAGGACACGTTTGTCAATTTTTGTGATTTTTTATCTCCATGTTATCATTAATCAAAGTTATTCGGTCAATTAATTTATTTGAGATAAGGCAGGTCATTAACTGTCTAAGCATAATGCTGAAAAATAACAGTGTAGGAACAATTCATTATCTACATTGAAAACCAATAATGAAATTGAAACAGACTTCCTACAAAGCTAGTAACTAAGGGCCAATTTCACCCACGACACTGAACGAGATCAGCACATCCAAACCGCGTTCAAGGGATTATCAATATCAATATTCCGCAATAATGACGATATAGACATCTCTTAAACAGTTTAGATGTGAAAGCCCCTCTAACAAAAATGACCAGTATTTTATTCCCGTGCTAAAATTATAGAAATATACCCCACCCCGTTAATTAAAATAGCCCTTAAATTAATTTCAGTGTCCAATAAATTGACGTAATTGACCGAACGTGTGAATACACCCAGATAACGGGTCGACTTGTGTCTCAAACATTTAATCATTTGATGTATGGTCCAAGCAGAAACGCATAACTCCTTATGCAGCTGATTGAGGTCGTTATAAAGTTAATTGTAATGGCCAATGGGAAATAAATTCCGTAGTTAAGTACTAGTAAAACAAGTGGACGGTTAAGTAGAAGTTGCTTTTGTTATTAGAAGCTGAAGTTAGCTTTAGCTTGGGTTGGATAGAATGTTTTTGTTCCTTTTAATCTCATTGTACCCGTTACCAGTAATTTTGAATATGGCTGTTCTTTTGTAAGGATATTCAGGGGAATATAAAACTTCTAGTCTATATTCTACTTGGTTAAAATCTTAAATAGCGCGAACTTTCGGTAGTATGTTCGATGTTTTTATCAGTAGGTAAGTAGTATTTATTATATTCACAGTGAAAGTTAAAGTGAAACACTTTTACTCCTTAAGTATGCAAATATTAAATAATCAGAACATAATAATTTCAATTAATGTCAATGACAGTCACTCGAGCGTAAACTGCACTTATTACTGCACGTATTGGCGCCATTTAATATATGCTCGTCTTATTTACTTTATTATTATATGCTTGTAGTTTATTGCAGACCTGCGACCTTTTGCATGTTACAGCTACATACATATGTTTACAGCACTTGTTTGTAACTTAGTCAAGTGTGTGCTAATTTGTTTGTACGGGCAGGTATATAATATAGGACCGTTTATCATGTTTCGGTTTAAACCTGGGTGAGGGAAGCGTCTGTGTTTGTTATAAAGTATTTTGTAACCCTATGGTTCTCTGGCCTGTGTGTCAATACATTTTGAAAAAAAAACAACAATCAATGTCAAATTTACTTATCGTTATCAGCTATCAGCAGCTAGCCTTAAATTTCTGGCGCAAACCTGGCTAGACAAGACGATTCTTCGCTCTCAGTCGCGAATTTTGGTAGTAGAAGAATTTTAGAAGTAGAACTGCACTACCCATTTCCTTAGGGCGAATTTCAGTAATCAAGTTAATCGCGATCAGCACTTTAAACTGCGTTTAGAAAGTGTCAGTGGCCCATTGACACTGACAGCCCTTGATCGCGGTCTAGATGTCCTGATTGCAATCAATTTCACTCTTAAAGTTTCTGAACTCAAAATAAGCTTAGGTTTCGATGCTTACCTGTACCCAGGAGGTATGTTCGAACTGTGTGAGGCACTGCGTCCTGTAGTAGGCGAGCAGGGCCAGAAGACTGATGATAGCGTTGAAGGCGTAGTACACGGGGAACAGCACTGTCTGAACGCGGCCGAACTCATGCCGAGGCAGGTTGAAGTACAGCACTATACCTGGGGATGAAGAGAATCTTCTGTTAGTTATTGTTGAGGTAAAAAGCTTGAAGAACCAGTTCTTTATTTAATACTGGAAAGGTAAGGTATAAGTCAGGTGTCAGCGTCTCCTCCTGGAAAATCGTCATCAAAGAAGCTTGCAATGGCTAATGGTACTGCAGTGTGCGAACCAGATGCGGCAAGGAACAGCGTGATGTTCCGTAATAGTTTAAGCCATATTTAAAAACCGGAGCAAACATACGTTAGCTGTAAATTATTTCAGTTTTCCACTCAACGTAAGACATATTATATGTTTGACGTAGCAAGTGTGAAAGTACTCGTAAACAAGCTCACCCACTCGATCTACTAACGTCAATAAATATGAAGTACCATAATATATCATATTATTCGTCATATGACGTGCGTATACGCACGTCTTGGTCCAACGCACCCTATTATATAACGACACGACCAGACCAGACATTGTACAAATGTCTGGCGGCCCCACAAATATTTGCTCCTATGTGGTTGACCCTTTGTGCGCGACCCTGACTGAGGTTGACGATCCCCTACATTATCATGGTATCCTAGTAGCTGATGTAGCTTGTTAGATGTATGACTTGTAGCTTTGTAACAGGTGAATGATCGTTGCAGGGTCTTCTAGTGCTTATTAATTGCCTAATTATTATTCACGATATAAGTCGTTGTGCTATAATAGATTTCTTCAAGTTTCCATAGATTTTTCGCTTTCTAAATATTAAAAATGACGTGGCGATAATGAAAATTGTCTTCGATTGCTCTTATTTCAAGGTTCTTTTGACTTTCAAATGGCTTTACGCAACATTTCTAGTTAGGTACACGTATAACAATATATTCTCCATTAATAATAATTGAATCTTAGACAGGAACAAATCACAAAGATCATTTCAATGGGCCGTGTCACTCTGAACGCGCTATGCCCGCGAAATAGTGCACCGCTCGGTTACCGCTCCAAATTGTTCTACCACAATTCACAAAGGATGTTGATGGTTTCGTTATATACAGCTGAACTGTTCTGTTTGAAACATACGAGACTGTTTGGTGAATCATTTAATCAAAAATCACCTGTATATATCTCTCTATGATTATTTTTGAAATGTCTCGTGATTTCAATTTTTAAAAGGAACGAGATATGCAATATATGTATTTTTTCATTGATAGATTATTCAAGGGGCTTTTACTTGTCCTTTATTAACCGACGACAAAAGGAGGACATTCTCAATGAGTTTTTATTTAACATGGAAAATAGATACAACTCGCCGGGTTAAAGGCAAAACCAATTATTTAGTCCAAAAAAGACAATTTAAAATTTTCCATGAACACATTTGGAAAGTTTGCTATTAAAATGAAGTCCCTAATAGTAAAATTATGTCCGTCGCAAATGTAAGAGCATGTTCTTTAATTATCTATGTTTAAAACAGTTACATACTAAACACATAAATTAACGTTATTTGTACAAAAAATAAAAAATATTAATTATAACCCCCCATTTTAGTTGGTTTTGCCTTTAGAGTACAAATACAAGCATATCTGAAAAAGTAATTGTCCTTTTTCCATCAGACTTTCAATTTACTTAAGTTAAAGTATTGTTTTGATAATTTTCTTGTAAGGCTGGTCTTCTAAACATTCGTTTCGAAACTATTTAAAAAAATACGAAAAAATAGTTGGTTTTGCCTTTCTATTTCTTAATGGATGTCTTTGAATGTAGAATGCAAAATTGTACTAATTTTACAAGTTACTGATTTGTATTGCTTAAATCATTCTAATTATGTACCTACTACTTCTATGACATCTCAGCCAGTACAAGAAAGCACTCAGAAAATAAAACTGACAGGTAACAAGAAGAAGCATTCATTATTTTATTGTTTTTTGACCTTGTATAAACATAAAAGTTTCGTAATCTAAACAATCTAATTGGCCATTAAAAAATAATTTAAAAAAATATATAACTCAGTCATCTGGGTCTGATTCTTCAGAAACCGTAACATTAAGTAAAAGATCCACTTTTTGGCCATCAGCTCTTAAACTTTGGAACCATCCATGATATTCGTCGGGAATAGGGGATGATCACAATTTTTCTATGTCCGTCGGGTAGATTATTGAAAAGTATTGGACACGTATTTTTTTCTTTTTTCACGTGGTCATAAAATTACGGAGATATTAAATTGAGTTGAAATGGCGCATGACGTCACTTGTAAGTGATTTTATGCCTACTTGTGACGTAGTGAGCCCCCACTCTCCAACTTCAATGAGTTTTAGCTAAGTGATTTTTTGATAAAACAAAAAATACATGTCTAATATTTTTGTATTATTACCTGTCTGACGGACAAAATAGAATTTCGTTTTCTTTACCCAGTATCCCTCAGTGTCCCTTTTACTCCTTTTTCACATTTTCAATAGATCGGCTTTTTTGGCTTTTGATATGCAAAATGGTTCCATACATAACGGGTACAGTATCTGTGGAAAACATGTGTCATTTGTGGCTTGTGGTGGTGGTTCAGTGACAACTTTTTGAACTGGCTTGACATGCTTAAACTGGAGTTGCATACCGTAACGATGACAATTCTTTGAGGGGCTTTGGTCTTGTGCTATTAACTGTGATTCCAAAAAGGTTTCCTCAATTCCGAGATCTATATAAAAAAAAAATTCAGACATGTCGTAATTTTTTTTTTTTTGATTCGCTTTTAATGCTTCGCATTCTCTTTATTTTAAGCCACCTGACACGTTGTCCGTTACTGGTTCTTGCTTCAGCAATCATCATACTTTTGGCTAGTCTCTTAAGATCATTGAAGTCAGTGTACTTCATTTCTTTTACATGATAGGGTTTTTTAGTGCGATCCTATTTTTTGATGATCGGGCCTGTCGAAAAATAGTCAACCACTCTGTTATTTAGTATTAAGTTTGAGTGATTTGGGCCGATTCAATGCTGCTGTGCATAGATAGAATCGACCTCCATGTGTGAATGACCCGATTCTAAAAATTTGTGCTCAATCAATTTTATGTGGTAAATTTTATGGACAGCCCAAAACAAAACAGCGGCCACATATTGGTTCTTGTTCTGTCCACCACAAGTGTCTGAAAATAACGAAACCTCGTCGATATGATCTGGTATTTCGCTTAAGTAATGTAAAATTATCGATCCAATCTCAGAGCTTCCTTTCTTGCTGTTAATTTCCGTCCACGCATAACAAAATGCTTCATTAGGAAAAGCGCTTTCATAAATTGTCAGGATGTAAAGTGTAAAGTTTTCTGCAACAATACAAAAGACCTACATCTCAACTAAGGATTTGTAAAATTGCCTGCAAATCAAAGGATGCCGAAGTGAAGTTCGTTACTTTTTCTGCTCTCTCCTTGTCTCTTTGTTTCTCAACTAATGTGCTGTTTATACTCTTCTTCAATTTTAGTTTTCTATATGGTATCCAAACGACGTTACTTGGTGCACAAAATACACTGTTCTTATTTGGGAACAAAAAACGTGAAGTTGAATTCGGTGCAAATATTATATATTTCGATATGAAGCCTCCGACATGGGTTTAACGGTCGCCTTCTCACTCTCCTCCACAAACAATGCTGATGAATGCTGATACTGGCGATTAATATCATTGCACACATAATGACTTTCCAACGTAGGGAAAGATTTGATATGTTTTGGGGCTCATGCCGTCCTCGCGGATCACAATCTCGAGAATAAAATCCCATCGCATCTCGACTTTTTCCCATCTCGACTTCATCCCATCGATTCTCGAGCAGTCGCCTTTGGCACTTTGGCCGGTCTATATTTCTTTGCATTTATGTAAGGGAGACCATCAGCTCTTCTTTTTTTTGTTGTTGGTTCTGATTCTTCAACAATCAATTTCCTCAGCAAACACACAGAACATACACAGTAAAAAACCCAAGAATCCGAAAAAAGCACCATAAAGACCTCGCCGTTCGCTGCGCAAGATTCGACTAAATCCCTGTAAAGAGCAGGAGGGTGACAGCGGGAGCACGGGGAACTACCAACTATAATAAGTTAATTGGTTTTGCTTCTAGGCAATTCGCTAAAAAGATACCGAAAACCGAATGCCAAAATCGCCTATAATTATATAATATTTATTTAGTTTAAATGTTCGAGAACAAAAAGGTGCTAATCATAAATATTATTTTTTACCATTAGTGACTAAGACCTTCGTTTGACATTATTGCAGGACTAAAAACCACTAAAAAAGTTTGGTATTTTTTGCATCTATATTTCGAAATATTGCGGAGAAATTATTACGAATTAATGGTTTTTAATTCTCTAAAGATACACTTCCCATCCATATAATCTGTTTTTACATTCGGTAACTCGGGAACGGTAAGTCTTGTGGTTTAGTTGGTTTTACCATTAGGTAAAGAATTTAATTCCGATTCGAATGGTATATTAAAGTGAAAATCTCAAAAAATCGCAGATAGTTGGTTTTGCCTTTAACCCGGCGAACTATCCAATCAACGATTAGATGCATTAGTTTAATTCAAACCATAAAAAATGGCGAAAAAGCAAGGATTTGTTCTGACTAATGAAAATTCGTGACATTAGGTGTTCTTAAAGCTGAAACGATAAATGTAAATTATATTTTTATATTCTTTCGTGCAAAAGCCTTAACATAAACAGCTATTAACACATCACAAACAGGCTTCAAAGTATCCTCATATTTGTAGCCAGTGTTGCTCTGGAAAGTATGCATTAATGCCTGCTTTTTTATCTGTTGTTAAGAATGGCGGTTAAAAAAAAAATCTTATTAAAGAAATCTTGGAATTCTGTTCCAAAAACCGCTGGAATTTTGTGAAAGTTCTTTAGGAAAGGATTTACGATTAAACGAAAGGAACTCTAAAAATCACGGTACTTCAAGTAATGCGATTCCCAATTAGTTCTCATTACGCAATTATTTATTGTAAAACTCTGCAAAGAATTTTTCTGTTAACCAAAACTGATTTCATGAACGTGAAATCAGAAATTAATGTATTTACAACTTTAACACTACACAAGAAGGTTCAAAAAATTTTGACTCATTGTTTGGTCGATTAAAATTCCTGTATTTGGGCCATTAAAACGCTAAGGAGCATCTTAGTTCCTGAATGAACTGTGTAGACGTGGCAGGTGACTCCGCCCCTCGGTATAGTGGTGTACTAAGTTCTCTTGGTTTTACAATGAATTTATGACAAAGACTAAAGGCAGATTATGTCTAAAAGCTCTAAGGTTCTTTATAATACTTCGTAAAGCTAACGCTTAAACGTCACTTTGACAATGACAGCTATTACACAAAGAAATGATGGGAAACTTTATGGTAGTGTTAATGGAAGTTTATTGAAAGACATCGTGGAAAATGCTTATTGTTCATTTTCTAGCGGTTCCCCAAAGTACCTAAGTACCGGGTCAGCAAATCCTAAATAGGACAAAGTATGAAAAAACATTCGTCTCTGTTTGTAGATATATCTTTCTCAAGTCAGGTTATAATTAAATCAGTTATAGGCATAACACGTCTTCTGCAATTTGTTAAATTAAAAACCAGAAATCATTCTTGTGATAATGATTCTAATTGCATAATTATGTTTTATTATGATTCCAGTAAGCCTGTCCTTGTTTCCACCTTCAAATGTTTGTGTCAAAAGCTGGTTTTATGGTAAAAAACTAACGTATTATTATTTGGGGACCTTAATGAAAAACAAGAGAAGATTTAAAATAAACGTTAATCATTGTAATTTAAAAGCTCATATTTATTACAGATTTTGGAATGCACTTTTGAAGTGATAACTTCTTATGGGAGGATGAACCGCTTCGAAACGTAACGCGTTACGGCGCCACTCTGTCTGGCTTTCCTTTCTCTTACGCATACGGCAGCAGTAGGCAGGTTCTTTCAATATTAAATAGTTCAACTTAAATTAGTTTAAGTTACCTATCACTTCTGTCGAGCGTCCCAAGACGCACACTTTTTTTTTTGCCATCCTGTGTATGCCTTGAGTGTCAGGGCGATTTTTTGGGATGCAGCGCATTCGATGACTTTAATAGTAGGTATTAAGTCAACTGCTAATATGCCATTTACCAAATGTTTGCGTTTTATACAGAAGTGCTAAACAAAAGACTAAATATTTTCTCAAGATCAAAATATTTGGAAAGATGAAACATCAAGAGAGGATGCCGTATGATATCCGATCGTATTGATTGATAAATATTCGCTGATGTAATATTAAGAAACAAAGGAATGGAAACAATGGTAAACATGGAACAATAAACTCGGCTGACACGTGTAAGTGTGTAACTGTGGACGGTGGAATGGCCGACGATGGGAATAGCGACTGTTTACGACACTCGTGATCTGCTATTTTTATGCAGGTATTTGTTACTACATAGTAGTTACTTAGTCCTGTAAACCGTAAACATTTATGATGTTATGATGTTAATCTTTCAAGTAAAAAAATCTATGTATTATATTAGACTACTGTAGTCTTAATTTAGTAAATCAAAAGTTGTGAAAAAGGCCTTTTCATCATCAAATTCATTATACAAAACAATTAAAAATTCTAAGAGTTCTCGAACATCTCTTTCCAACAATTACAGTGTTTCGCCTTCTTCAAATACAACCTCCTTTAATAAAAAAAAAACTAGTGTTTCTCAACGTCAAGCCGGTAACTTTTTTATTGGAACCTCGTTCCTTCACGTAAGTAATACGCTTGCTCGGCGATGTGATACTAGTTCTTCGAAATTTGAACGAACGAGTTTCTGGATGCTGATTTTGAAATAAAAGAACATAAAAAAAGTTAATTTGATTTGTGAGAACAATTTGCGATTTTGCAATGGACAAATTGTTCTGTTTCTTATTATTTATCTAGACTGTGTTTGAGACCTAGACCAAGAGACTAATATAAAAGATAATGACAGACATTTTTTGGCACTCTTCGGCTTTTTTCAGCTTCAAATGAGTAAGTATGTTATTTTTAGATATATGATATTTTTAGAAAACCTAAAATAATTATAAAAGAAGTAACTTTTGGCATTCGTTATAGTGTTGCCATTTTCCTCGGTTATGTAGGTATGTCAGTTCTGTGTAATGTTCCAGAAAATTGCCTTGTTGGTTAAACGGTCGCAAGCACTACTGCTGAACAAGGAGATGTCCAGGTAGGGCCAAGTGCTATTGGATTTTTCTATCAGAAATTTCTCATATGAAGCCCGGAGTCTAGATTTGTGCCCGGTTGATGGCAATAGGCTTGCCCCCTATTACATCGGACTTAACCATAGCTGGCGAAATCTAGCTGCACCATAGGTACTCATCTTCTTTACCGTTGAGGATTACAGACATGATTTTATCATAATAATTTTCTAGAACTAAATCTTACCAGAGACAAGAGTCATCCAGACTTGTGCTCCGAAGTGTGTGGCGACGGCGACGACGTACAATGCCCTCCATCCGCGAAGGTTACTGCTGGACCCGGGGCGGCTCAGCCAGGCTAGGAGGACGACCACGGCCAGGGCCACGTGAAGAGGCTGCGAGGTCTTGGTGGCGATTCTGTAGACAAGAGTGGGAGGAGATATAGAAGAGTTTCATAGAGTTTTTCCACCAACACTCAACTTTCATAGACTGAAATGGAGCTGTGCACGACGTATAATTTCATCTCTTTCCTACACTGCAGTAAGATTAAAATGATACTTCTTTGCAGAGGTAGTGGTAAGCCCACTGGGATTAATAAGTCGAGCGACAAAATATGCTTGCAGACTCTTAGATAAAGCTTCTACTACTGTGCTATGATTTTGACTACACAAAATCATACGAGTGCGAACAACATGAGTGTTAAAAGTGCAACAACCGTCTAAACAAACCGTTGTGTTTCATAATCAACCAAGGTTGTTGCCAACTGCCGATTATATACATACTGTAGTGTAGAGGCTATTTACATTGCTACCTCGTTGCTGAAGCCTTAACACAGGATGGAGAAATTAAAATAAAATGCTGTTGAACAAATAATGTTCTTTACGCACATGCAACGTTTTACGTAGGTGCGATGTAGTTTATTATTACATGTATATTTTGGCGTGGGGTCTTAATTGGAACCAAGACCGCCATCTTGTTTTTTTTAAAACAAATTCCATAAGCAATTTTATAAATGTTTACCAGCAGCGCTCTCCTGTCAGCCTCATTCTAGCGCAAAACCAACCAAGTCGTGAGTACACTATGTTAAATTATTATAATAATCAAATAATAAATCGTAAAGAGATGATATGATAGATGGTAATGGTGAAAAGACGAAAAATGGCAATTTTTCATCTCTTGGGAAAATAAAGTGCCACGTGATAAATTATCAAACACTGCGCTAGGTTACCGACCGAATGTAATCGATTTTGACACGTGACACTAGCAATAACAAATGGCAGCATGAAAATTTAATTTGCGTAAGTTATCGGTCAGTTTGCATGTCATTTGATACTCGTGCCGAAAAAAAACATAACTATGACGTCGAGTGCGTCAATTTAAAAAAAAGCATGCCAGTTTAAGTGTACTTTCAAAAGTTTGGGAAACGTTGTTAACCTTTTAATATAAATCGTTTAATAAGTTAACAGATATACCATTAAATTGAAACTGACAGTTGATCCAAATTCACCACTTACACACGCTATGTACTTGCACCAAACAATTTTATTTAGTACGTGTCATTTATTGCCCTCAAGGCTCATTTGGTTTTACTTTTACATTCTACAATGCGAACGGTACTTAAGTTTTTTTTTTCACACGTGAACTGGATCAAGAAAGGAGGCCTTATCTAAAAACAGATTCGAGTTGCAAATCGTGCTAAGTCCTATTTTCCTTTTTTAAGGCTTTAATATTAAAATGTTTATGAAATTGGTACATTGTTACAACAGAATTACCTATAGCCAACGTGTCGTCATTAACGTATCATTTTGCGTTACTCTTCACTTTCGACAGTAAAATCAAACGATCATGAGCGCAAATTTGCGGTTCATGTGAAAGATGTTTATTTTGCGAATAAGAAAGTGGAGTAGCCTGTGACTTTTAAGTTAAACCAAATAAATAAATATTGGATAAACGCGAACACCGCAAATGTTAACAAGTTTTATAAATACATGTGCTTCAGATTTAAGAACTAGCCTAATTTGTTACTTACTAAATGTAAAACATTATTGACGGAAATCCGCCACAGTAAGCCACCTGATTGAATTATTATGATAATAGTGACGTTATAAGTGATAATAAAAATCACAACAAATAACACTTGTTTTAGTATTAATCATCTGTAGTAGGTAGGTTCACTTGTACTATAGATAGATGAAAATATTTGAAACAAAAACAAATTCATACAAGCATCTTATTTGTTAAAGCAAGCTACGTCATGTTTCAAGTGATCATATGACTGATAATAATTTTATTTACTATAATCCCAGCCATATAGAAAACAATACTATCTTTCAATCTCGTGGCATTCTTTAACCTAGTGTTTTGAATTGTATCTTTATTGTAAGACCTAGATAAAAATAAAGCAATAAGGAAATCGTTTTTTTCTCAGTTTAAATCGGGTTTTCAAAAGGACAGGATTTTCAAAAGGATATTGATAAAATGGTTGTTAAAAGAAAATTTGATTTGTGTCTTTAGATGCTTGTACTTGAATTAAATACTTTAAAGCTTTTGCAGCTACTTATAAATTGTGTTTTATGTCATTGCAAATGCCACTAGTACAAGAGTTTAATTGCAATCATTAATAAAAAGCAATAAACAAATGACTTTTGACATTTATCGACACATACATTAAAAAAGAAAATCTTGTTCAGATTTATTACAATTAAAAACGATTAAATGAACTTATAAATAAACTAGCAACGAACTATAAAAGGGCATCGAATCTCCTCAACGCTGTCAACTGATATATATTCAGATTTAATTCTGATTGTTATTGTATGAGCAATGATTTTCAATTTTCTTGGACGTTATTACGTAGGTTCTTATATAACTAGTGTTTATCTTCAGTACCATGATTTAGTGTATAGAGAAAATATTTATTGACCTACCTATATCGATTTATTTTTGGTAGAAATATCTATTTAATAGATTAAAGGAAATGCTGATGAAAAGGTTTATTCTCAAATCTATCAAAATATTTTTTCTTTTTGATTAGGTAGGCTGTAAAATATGAATCTGTCTACTCGTGACAGATTTATCTTATACTTCATTATTTATCGCGCTAAAAATCTACGAAAATACTTATTTTGTTTTTTATTCGTTCCCTTTTGAGATAAGAAAAAACCAAATATTTATTTGTGATGGCTAAACAAAAATATTTATGAGATAAATGTGTGCAGAAAACGCGTGATTTTGGCGATACGCCACGTCACGAGCTGGCTGTGTTATTTTTACCAGAAAACATACGTAACACAGTAAATCATTGTTAGTGTTTAATTTTTATATTACCTTTTAACAATACGTAAATTCTTTTTTGTGTTTTTTGAGTTCAAAAACGGTTTTGATTTTCACATTACATATTTAACATACCATTTTTTGCGTTTTTTGTTTTTGGCAATTGATTGTTTTATTGCCAATTAATGTTTTAATCGATATTCGTATTAACAGAGCTTTTAAATTAATGGCTACTTTACCCTTTTAGGATATTCGTGGTCGTTCTGTGATGGATGGGCAGAAAAAAATGGCTGGAAAATGAAAAAAAAAACGCTTGGACGGTTGCGCGGGTCTTTGGGGTTATGGTACCTAATGATAAATATTGATTTTTGTATATGTGCAGTTCATGTGAATTTTAAGACAGTTTCGTATAATCATTGTATCATTCAACTACGTCTGTTTTTTGTTGGGGTTTCTTTAAAATTTAAAATAAATGAGTAACAAGAGGTTATTTTTAGCACACAGTGCAACACTTATATTCATTGCCAAGATCTCACGTGCTTTTACCACAAAATGAAGTGACAAGATACTTTAAAGAACAGAAACACATTCGGAAATATTTTGATGTGAATCTCGGAAGCAATTATTGGGTACCTACTTAATAAAAATTATTAACATAACATAAGACGACATAAATTCAAATCAACCGTAATTGGTTTTGTTTACTAGATATTTTCGATCTTTTACGGACATTTACATATTTCAATTATCACATAGCATAAAAAATAAGTTCCTTCAACTCTATCGCTGCGAAATTACACATTGTAATATCAGCATGACGTTTATTGCTAATTTATCTCTTATCGTTTAGGAATTAACGGTTGCCGACGTGCCTCCACCCACGTGCGTACTTTTAATTAGTTCGCCAATATGTAGAACTCCTCATTAAGTCAGTGTCATCGGCATATTTTGAATGATTTCGAGGTTAGTCTGGTTTCCTAGGCGCGTGAAAGAAATTCGAATCTTGATTCGGAAATCAAATCCGATCCGACCAACGACAGGATCTGTTTATTTTTTTTCTTGATTATGAGAATCTGAACATTTTTTAATTTTGGACTCTGCTTGATTGATTTATTAGAAGATATGTTAGTTACGTCAATCGACGTTTTTTCAGTGTAGGAAAATGTAGTAAAAGGGCTGATGACCGTAACAAAAGTTATGTTTCTACTACAAAACATCAATGATGATGTTTCTTCTAATTTACATTTTCTAAACGTCATCGTCAGACGTCAAAACACTTTACTGTTTTGTTTTAAAACTCATTGACGTCACCTTGGAGTGACTAGTGACAATCTTTTTAAATAAATATAATTATAATGTATTTCCACTAGGCAACAAGGCATTTTGGTTCCTCGCTTTAAAACTTCTTAAAGATTCAATTTATATTTATTTTACGATAATCTCCGAGATTTCAGACTTACCACGATGTTTTAGTGTTATTACGACAAATTAATGAACTATGAAAAAACTTTACTCATAAATATTAACTACTGCTCTTGCGGTTAATGAACCTTTGAAATTAGATTTATATCACATATATATATATAACATATTTCAAAATTTCTTCATGTGTTTGTTGTTGTATGATTTTGCTATGAGACAACAAAATGATACTTGTTTTTGAAGAAGATATTGTTGCGATTTCTTATCTTTGTTATTTATCTGTTTTTTGCAAGGTTGACGTCTAAAGTCGAACCGATATATAATGGGCAAAGTCCAATAATTCGGCAGGGCATTTTTTATTCTCTACAGACCTTACATTGCAAACATTAAAAGAATTATCAAATTAATTCTAATTTCCTCGAGGTAAGCGTAGATAAATCAAATCGGCACGAAAAACTTGCCAGCTAATTCATATTCAGGTTTCAGATTTCGAATTAAATTGATTGGGGTAACGATTCAAAACAAAGTTGCAGTCAATCGGTCAATCAGTTTGTATAGAAAACAAGTGTTGCACTAAAAAAAAACAAAAAAAAGTTAAAAATACTTTGAGCGGCCATCATTGTGAACAAAATGTCTTTTTTGTGACAGGTCTGTTTGGTATGGAAGATATCGATTTGCAATTCAATTTTGAACTTGAAGTTGCGAAATCGGACGACGATGGTCAGACTCAGACCGGACCGGAAGGTTTAAAAAAAACACATTTCATGAATGTATTAAATAATTTGTTCTAGTTTTTTACTGGTCTTACAGTCGCGTTTTTTTCAGTCAGATGTGGGCGGTCTTATGGCTCATATATTATCCGGTTTCACCTAGATAGAATAGCCGAAATGAGATTCAGAAAAAAAATCTGTACATTTAAATACATAAGATTTCATGCTCATTGGTAACGCTTTGTGCTAAGATTCAATCATCAATATTGATATTCGATCGTTTATTACCAATTACAGATTTATTTCCGCATAGCGGTATACCTTTTGGAAGATTAGCCATTACAGACATTAAAATTGATGATCATACGATTGCGCATGGTAGATACTACCTAAAGCTGATTTCCCTCTGGTCAGTTAGTGAGTTTCAGTATATTTGTATATATGCTACAATCTTCGTAGGTTACAGTTATGTAGCAGTCTCATTCAAGTCCTATGTACCTACTGAATTTAAAACAAATACATTTAATAGTAGTTATATCACTGAACTGCAAGACATGGTAGCATTAAAGTCTGAGTACAGTAACTGATTACAGTAAACCAATCTAACTTACAGCTAACTTAAGTAATTACTAATTACTTAGAGTAAAAACCTATCAGCAAATTAAATACTGTCGTTGCAGTCATAAAATTTTATCAAGGCACTGATATTTTTATGCTGCGCTTTTAAAAGCCTCAGAAGTGAAGGGAACTTTTAAATGTAGCTTTGTAGTTTCCAGTATCGGTCGGTCTGAAAGCTTATCCTAATAGGTTTCTGAGAATAGGTTCAAATAAATTAGACCTGTTTTCCAAGAACACAAAGGGATTCAATAACGAATGGCCTACAATCATGTTAAAATAACAGTCCGTCTGACTGTCGAAATATCATAGAGAGTATAGTCGCGACTCCAAATTTTAATCGTCGTTTTTTTATTTCGAAGCTGCCCCTTATTTTTGGTCTACTTATTCATCAAACTTGTCCTTAAGTCGTCAAGATATAACCTTGTAGGGACGTAAGGCAAAGTAAAGCAAACATATAAAAATGATTACCTACACCTATTAAAATTCTTTAATGACAGTCAGTGATCCGTGGTTGGATTTTACCGGTTAATCTATTACTGGCGCTAAGCTGACAGCAAGGTTATGAGGCCTTATTCTATTTTATGGTCTGGTTCTACCGGATGTGCCAGCGCTAATTAAAAATTGAGTAGTTTCTTATTATTTTATTGGCAATACAAGTAAAAGGTTCCGTAGTGAAATACCATAGTGTTTCGCCATGCTCATTTCACATGTCGCTGTCATTTTGACATATGTCATCACGTGACTTTGAAATGGAGCCCGTAAAGTACAGCCGTTTCTTATATCACTCATCTTTTTGCATTCTAAATATAAAATGGACGGAATTATCCACTTATTCATAAACATGATGCTAATTGAAGATAAAAAGCTGCGGTGGCTAATCTGTCTGGGTCAATTTTAATAACTGGTGTAGAGATAAAAGAGGAATGATAAATTATAATTCAATACCATTGGGGTTAAAAGTTTATCGTATTTATGTGGATCAATGAGTCCTGATTAATTTAGGTAGGTGGGAAATGAAGTAACTAAGCACTTTTACAAATATGTGTCATTTGATAAAAATGTTTTGTTTTGATATCTTTTATATATCTCATAAACAAACATTTAGTTCTGTAATCGGAAAATCAATAAAACCTAGTTTAATTACGCCCATGTCATGTGCGTCAACGTCGTTTTCACGTCTTAATAGATATTTGCGCACAGTCTGATTCCATATTAATTTACCTTTATTGAATATACCGTAAATTAACCTCACATGATTCAAAACGTGTGTCGTTTTGATTTGACGAAGATTGGCAATTAAACTCTTAATGGCAGTTTGTAAATAGGAATGTAATAAATCGCAGCTTTTATAAAAAACCAAAATATATTGCAAATAGTAAATAAGAATATCAAGACAAATGTGGTGTATCATACCTTCGTATAGCTTCAAATAACACGATATATGCAGGGAGAAACGGCAGTAACAATCAAAAACTTTAGAATTTGTGTCATCTTGATGTAAAATATGGGCATCATATAAAAATAACTACGTCAAAAATAGAAGCCGCAGATGTACTGACATAATTATATAGTTGTCTGCTGTACAGTGTGTCATTGGTTAAAGAATAAACTGGCCATTAAATCGACTCTTAATGCAGCGTAATAACGCCATTATTGACCATAATATTTGCCCCATAGACGAAGAAGTTGTATTGTAATTACGTAATCTAAGGCAAAGGAAATCAGCTGTCAACATGTCGGGTCAAATAACGCTGCGTTACATGACCTTGTTATAGCGCTACGCCAAATGACGTTTACGCTACGTCACAGCCATAATCTTAACTCGTTCGAGACGTAGTCGTGAGCGAGCGACTTTCAAAGGTCACTTCGTCGTGAAACTTTTACAGCTGATTCCGAGTATTGAAATGCAAATTGAAGCATTTATCAAGTGACCTTTTTAAATCGGAATAAAAAAAAGTAAACCGTAACGTCTGCTCTTGTTTTTCATAAAGAAACTGTAGTTATATCTACTTAGAACTAATACGACACAGTTCAATGACATTTCGGCCTTAACTGAAAAATGTGTGAATTATTCATCATAAGTACATAATAGCTATGTAAAAGAAAATTAACATCTATCGATATGTAGTTGCTAGGCGATCCCCTCACAAACCTATATAAGTGTTGTTTAAATATTAGTTGTTCGTACGTTTATTTACATTTACAGTCATTTTACTCCATATATAGTGTATAGTAAAACGGACAGTGTGCCGTACGTGTAAATATTTGCTGTTGTCAAGAGGTAAAGTCGTGATTCATCTTACTGTAGTCCTTGAATTTGACCCTGACATAAACCAATAGGTTGTTCAATGAAATAGGAAGTAAAGTATCTCTTTGGGCGGTAAGCTTTGAGAACTGTAGCTGTAAGTATTTTTATTTTTGCACCATTTTGAAAGTATTTTACTCTATCTTGAAGATGTATTGTCCAGAAATGTAATTACAAAATGAATTTCTTATTTAAATCTGTAATAGAGACACCTACGATTTTTATTGAGTAGCTTAGCTTTAAAATGTAAATCTTAATTTAACGCAGCAACATACAGTACAGCTGATTAATTAACGCGTCACGCGTCATGTCAATGGTGACGTGAATTTCAATATCGTGTTGGTATTAAAATAAAGAAACGTAAGTCTTTCAAAGACCACTGCCTTATATGAAAACTTGTATGCTTCACACGGATTGTTTTACAAGGCGCCTCTGGCATTTTTAATTGCACACTGCATATAATTATAGCATTTATAACGACCCAGCAATGGCTAATGTCGCAAATATATTTAAAACCTTAGCGGGTGGGCCATGCCATATAAATTTAACCAATATGACATCAGGAATCGATATTTCATTTTTCGAATGCCATTTAAAACCTTGCGTTCGGATTCACATCCAATCCATAAACAATATCTAGGCCGTTGCATGAGTGTTCCATTCGCTTATCGTAACTGCATCGTTAAGATGGTAACATATGGCCATTTTTTTGACTTAATACACCAGTTATCGAACCTACTTGCGTTTCGAACAGTAGTGTTTCAGTCAATTGAGTGCACATTAGCTTACAGCTAGCAATTACGGCTAATAACTCATTTAGTACGACACTGGAGCAATGTTTTTAATTAAGTCCATAACAAAACACCACATAAAAAGTACCTTGATGCGCTTCCGATCGCATTAAAAAACCATAAATTATAGAGTGAGCATATAACTCCTTTTAAATTTATGTAAGGAATGGCAGAACTCTTTCAACTGCTTTATTTTTCACTGTGTACATACATACATACGATGGTATAGATTTCTAGATTATGTAACAAGCTAGCACAGTTTTATATTGAAATGTTTGTTGCTGCAAAACTTGTTTCGGAGAGACAAAGCTTTTTTTTTTTTTTTATTTATTAAAAAAAGACTTTGCCCCACACTAGGAACGTCTCCTGTGTCGTGGGTGCGTTCACAAACATTTAAACTCACATACACAAACAGCCAGACCCGGAACAACTATCTGTAGGCCATATAAATATTTGTTCCGTGCGGGGATCGACCCGCGACACGGAGCGCAACAGTCAATCACTTAGCCACTGCGCCAACCGTGCCGTCAAATTTCGTCAAGAGAGATCTTTTACCGTCTAATTAACTTTAATTAAAACATAAATGGTTTCGTTCTTAGAATGAAATGTAAAACATTTACTTCGTCTTTAGACGGTCTAAATGTAGCCATGGCGCTGTCACTTAGTCACCTGCAGACGCTGAAGCGCTAAAAATATCGAAAAAGATCTTGTCTTTTATGGCGTACAGAGAAAATGCGTTCCTGATAAAAATAACTGCTCGTATTGAATCTTTACGGACCGGTCAGTAATTACGAGTTGCGCAAGCAGAAAATTAATGCTGTTTTGCGATAATGTATATGGAATTGTGGAATACAAGTTTCTTGTTGCGTATTGTATCAAATTCTCAATGGTTTTGGTTGAATGGAATTTCTGAGAAGTTTTTGGGGCATAGCCCGTTTCTGAAGTCTTTTGGAGGGACACCGCTGTCAGTTGAATGAGCGAAAAAGGAGCGCTTCGGCAAAAATTTAAAGACCGTTCAAAATAGCATACGAGTAATAACCGATGTACTCATTCAATATCAACGAAGTTAGCGCAAAATTATGTTCTGCTGATGTTCTGCAAATTTTTTTTGCAGTTTTGTGTGAAGCGGTTTTTTAGCACAGAGACATTCACTCAAATGTGTCAAACGAATTTCTAGACGATTCTTTTGAACTTTTACTGCCAATTTTATGATTTTAGAATTGCTCGAACTAAATTCAACACAAACTTTCGTACCCTTGTCTTTTATATAATATTTGTTTCTTAAAATAACAGTATCGTTTGCGGAGAATTCTCGTATCTTCGACAATTCATCGTGGCTACACAGCTACACCACACGACCTCGTTTTAAATTGTACTGCTAACAAGCTGCCAGGGATGTTGCAGTTACTTGCAAAGTATTCACTGTTTGTATCGAATCTGTAAATCAGAGAATGCTATATGAAGATTGGTTAACGTTGCTTGCAGTCTGACTCGTTGAAGACGATGACTATCCCCCGAACCAGAAAAAAAAGAGCTGAACTCAGAAACTTTCAACTTAATCAAGAAGCCTAGACTGTTGTGTGTGACAAGTTGCTTCAAATCGCTTCCAAAAATTTTCCTGTTTCTACAGCTACTTTCAACAGGATCGACATTTAATTTCTCCATCATCGTTGTGATACATCTTCTTCATCTTCATCTTCAGGCAGACATTTAACCATCCTTAAAAAGAGCTAACTAAGTAGAATTATGATGCACAAGTATATAGACCAAGTATGGCACGTTACCAGATGAGGAAGACCAAGTTCAGCTTCTACGTCTAAGGACCGATGTTATTATTAAACAAGCCTTGGTGCACGTCTACCAACTAATAGGGATGCAGAGAACCTTACAATCTTATCGGGTTATCGTGCAGTATTAGCAAAATACTGGCAAGTTCGCACACTCGATACAACGTGACTTCCGAGACTACACGAGGTTGGACCGTGGATACAGTCTGATTGGCAGTCCATGCTGTAGTTTGATCTTTCGTCATGTGCTGGCAATCTTTGTTTCTTGAATGAAAGTTTAAACATCTTCTTGCTTTGTTTGCTTAAAAATCTTCGTTTCGCATGGGTTGTAATAAGCGTATACGTGTGATAGTTAAAACATTTGAAATAACAATATTTCAAATGCTTCAACAGTCACAGGTATAGCTGTCCATGTTTGTCTAGTAGTCCTTCTTTTTCTTAGTTGGTCACTCTTGACAGAGTGGTCATGGTCATGGGGGGTCGCCTAACGACCAAAGACCAAAACTCCAAAAGATGAACCAACTGAGCACTAAACACAAGGGGGTGAGGAGACGCCCTTTTGTTCGCAAGAGACGATATGTTTATCGTCGGAAGATGAGGCGACCTCGTCTGCGATTTCGTCGTAGTGTGGCATCTCGTGGGCCACCTGTTAGAAGTGTTATGTCTGTGCCGGGGCGTTCTATGAAGTATATTTATTGTGGTTCTTCTATTCAGCAGGAGTCTTGGAAGTTTGGTGTTTCGAATTATGATATTAAGTATGGGGAGATGCCTTTCTTTACTTTATTTGCTATGGGTAATAAGAATGTGGGTCTGTATCTGCAAAATCAGTATGGTATGTTGATTGTTAATAAGGTTGAATATGTTATAAGTAATATAGAATTAAATAGATATTATGATATGGGCAAGGTTGAAGTTGTTAATAAGCATATGAATGATTTGCGTGTGGATCCATTGTTTGATCAAGACTCTTTTGATGTTTGTACTTATATTGTAAGTAATCATGGGTCATTTGGGGCGCCTGAATTGTCTGGTTCTTATGAGAATGTTAAGAGGACATCTTTGGTCCAAAACTTCGGTCGCTGCTTTCGTCGAGCCTTTTCACCGGTCTCTATTGGTCGCATGGCGAGCACATTCTGCTATAGTAATCTTGCCTTTGGTCTATTGAGTTGTATTTAAAGATTTATCTTCATCTAATTGTTTATGAACTTTCTTAATTTTCTGTTATATACATGTCCGTTGTATATCCTTGAATCGATCACTTCTTACGACTTACACGCGCTGTCGACTGACTCATCATTAATGAGTCAGACAAAAGGGGATGGCGATCATCTTGACCGATTGATGTGAATACATATCTAAAGCACTATCAGCCAGCATGTTTACCTATCTGTTGATATTGAATACGTGGATGTAGGATTGATTAACGAATCGTTAAGTCGACGAACTTACGATTGTAGGTTTATAACACACATGTTGGTACATGCGCTTATTCGTTATCCGTATATCTTTTAGTGATGTATTTCGGTATCTATGGCGGAATCTAGATTGGTGTTTAACGTTGTTATAATAGATGTACTGATAGCCACAGTTCCAATGAATTTACAGGAAAAACAGTTCAATTTAATATAGAACAGTCTTCGTTCTGTTTTATATCGTTTGTTGTCATTTATTTTTTACTTTTAACTCCTATTGCTGTGGGCCATGCGCCATCAGCACACATATCTTACTTAAATGTTTGAAACCTGTATTTTGCCGAGCTTTCTTTGATTTAATTCTAACAATGGGCACAGCCCTACCCAACAAATACATATAGATCTTACAGAGAACATACTTCACCGCAACGCAGTCTTATTCCGGTGCCAACTGACAAGAGTGGGCCGAAATCGCTGCGTTCACAATATACAAGTCGTTTAATGCCTTACAGTTTTAAACAATTTGCTACTCGATATCGCATTGATAAATGTATTGTATGCATGTATGTAGGCTATCGGAAATCAATGGATATTGCAGCAAATTTAATTCTTGGAAAATAAACGTTTACCTGTGCATTTGTACGTTCGCTTAAAGTACTATTCCGAAATTATTTAAAACATTCAGCCGATTACGTTTCTATAGTGGGCCATAACCCTGAGTTATGGCCCACTATGGGAACTTAACGCGTGCCCAGTATGGGTTGGTAGATGACACATGACTCCGAATTTTTGCTTCTATGGTATCCTGCTGGCCTACCACGACTTCTAAAAGCAGTATTGTTTTACTCTTATTCCAGTGTGGGAAAGAGACGGAGCTATACAGAATATCTAGCGCCATTTCTTTCTCACACGGGAAAAGGAGTAAAAAAGAATAATGTTTTAAGATGTCATGTTAGGCCACCTGGTTTTTATATTCGGAGTAACACTGATATTGATATTAATGAGGATTTTTTATGTTTTATTGTGTGTTTTGTGTTTATGGCTTGAAACACAAAACAAATATCTCTCCTGATTAATTAGTTATCAGTCACTTTGTCGTGTGAACTAGATAAATTATTAATTAATTAGGTGCACTTCGATAAGAATAGTTCTTTTCGCGTCATAGGGTTTTTTTTTCAATTGTCTGACGAAACATTCATAAACCGGGTTTTTTTAGACCAAATATTCTGCGATTATGTATTATTGAACAAAATGGTTCTTTGAGAGGGGATGGACAGTAATTGCACTTTCCGTGCAAGTAGATATACCTGATAGCATTTTTTTACGGTAGGTAGTTGTTATAGTGGAGGAAATATTTAAAGGTGCTGTAAAACTTCGTGTTTGCCAGTAATATATTGAAAAGCAATGAAGGTTGTTTGCAAAAGAAGGGGCGATTTTTTGCTGTTTAAATAAGCGTTTGAAATGATTAATGATTGCATTGATTTGGTCTGATTACAATATAATTAGCTGCTTGAAGGCAAACTTTAATAACAGTCTCACTTGTACAGACGCCACCACATCAAGCTACAACAATCTGTCAAATTTCTTTAATTGATTTTCAACCTTATCGTTAAAAAATACGGTTCTAGGTTGATTGGGAAAATTTATCGTTTCGGGTAGCTTGACCTGCTGCCAATCTGTACTATGATTTGAGAAGGAAATAAGTAGTACATTTTCTTTTAAAGTTTATACAATGATGATTTAAAAATAAGTGCGTAAGTATCTATTAACAAAATTATGTAATTATCATTATTTACTTCGTGTCGAACTTTGAAGAAGGATCATAAGATTTAGGTACCTACTTACAAAATCTAGCGTATCTACATGATATACCTCAAATAAACCATTGTTTTAAAAATAATAATGTTCCCACTCACAATAATCACACAACAATTATCGATTACGTTTCTATTTTCATGATACGATAAGATTATGCTAATCTTTGGTACGAAAAATATCGTCAAGTAACGAATGATTTTCTGGTCGTTACAGTAATTAAAGTGCACGTGTACCCACTCGAAGAAGTTTTTTTTGCAAGCGTTTAGACAAGTACTCTCTTTAAAGTGAATGCAGCATGATGCGTTTGAAGAAAGCATGAGATTTGAATTTAGAACTTCATTCTACGTACCGAAATGTTCTTTGACAGCTAAAACATTTGTGCATTGATAAACATCGTGTGACTGAACTTGTCCGTATGCTTGCCAAATGCAATGCAAGAATTTACAGTTTTATAGTTTTTACGATTTATTATTATAGGAATGATGGCATTATTAGACATTTAACACTGACATTGCGGGAATGTTCCGTTTTTTTTAAATAATTATTTATGGCTCTGACATCTAAGGACTCAGACTATTTCAGACTTTTTTTATTAAGAAACCTATTACGTCTTACTTACAACAAAGGGATACATGAAGAGTTTATAAAGACAATTATTGCTAGCTTACCTATCATGTACGATATTTTCAACACGTATTTGTCTGGAACAGATTTACTAGCAAAGGAACAACTTGCATACTGCCTGAAATGTCATTTTATTTTCGATGGAATGGGTTTTTCAATTTTTTATTTAATGGTTTTTTTTTTAATAACTGTGAAGGACTTTATTCTCAAACTGTCATTGAGTACAATGAACTTCAAAAGTGATATCAGAAGTAACTCTGACTGACTTCTTATCGTTATATCACTGGAGCTTAGTTTTTACAGTCTCAATGCACTTTGATTCATTTTTCTTTATCAAGGATTAAGTTTTCTTTAAGTTTATTGGTGTTCGCTGATAGTATCAATCACAAATCCATGTCAATGGAAAAGTGAGACAAGGAAAGCAGATAAGGAAAACCCAAGAGAGGAAGAGATGAAAATAGTGATTGCATAAGACGTAAATCTTGACAAAGCACTGGTTTTTCTCCTACGTGTTTATTTGTCAAGAAAAAGGTAACACGATAAGTGATCCTATTCATGATTAGATAAGGGTCAAGAGTTTTTGCTCTATCATATGGTCTTTCATTTTAGGTGAAAGGTTTTTGACTTGTATTTTTGGGTAAATGAGATCTAAAACATCCCCGAGACCCATTTAAAAAAAAGATCAAAATATTTTTATTTTACATAGGCCTACACGGGCACTTAAAAAAGGTGCTTGGTTCGGGTTGGGCGTTTTTATTTAGTTGGCATCAAGAAAAAAAAATTGAAAAAAAAAGAATTTTTCAAATCGGTTGGTAAGCGGCAGAGTTATGCGCGAACAAACATAAAAAAAATACAAACATCCGAATTGAGAACCTCCTCCTTTTTTAGAAGTCGGTTAAAAAGAAAATATTACAAAAAGACTAGATCAAACAAGTGACATAAATGTTGTCATCCGTGCTGTAACTATTCTAAACAAAAGGTGTAATGATTTAAAAAAACTGTGTAAAACATCTGATTAAAAGAATGGAACAAAGTAAAAAAAAAATTGAGAATAGTTAGAGATTGTAGATATACATTTTATTTCGCTAGTGCTATCTAATTTCCAGAGCCGTGAATGAAAATATCTAAAGGCCTTTTTGTGTTTTTACTGGAAATGTTTTTAAACTCAACACTTTTTAGATCACCCCTGTGAGACCGCCAATATTGTTCACTTGATTATTAATTTTCCATGAAAAGCCTTGGTTAATAAAACAATACAACTGTCGTATATGCAAATATCTTCCATTGTTAAATAATCGTTACGTAATTGTGAATTTGCTACCTGGACAGATTCTAAAGAAAACAACTTATGTCTTGGAATAACGTACGTCGTATACAGGATGACTTTGAATTTAACATCGTCAATATGATCGAGATGAGACAAATTCATTGTTTTGCGGTTACTGGTCATGGTTTAGTGTTTTTGTAATCCTTCAAGGGATTGGCTGACAAACAATTTATCCGACCCGGAATCGAATTCCCAGCAGTCTGGCTACCATTGGACCAAAAAGTCAGTTGTATAGGTCTGGTGACCTACCATGAAGTCTTAAAGCTGTATTGTTTAAACCTATTCCAGAGTGGGGAAGAGATGGATTTAGACGAAGAATATAACAATACTGCTTTTAGACGTAATGGTAAGCCCCTTGTTCAGTTAAATCTCCTTGATGAGAAGAGTTGTCCTTGAACAAGAGTTGAACAATTTTCCAGTTAAAATTTCTACGGTATGCGCTCAAATGTCACGCTCAAAGCATCCTGCACCTTTAGCTCAGCGTTGCGTAAGTAGTGTCCAATACACCATAACCGTCAAGCAATCCTAGTAATCGATAAATCCTGATAATCGATTAGGGTAATACAAACAATCGATTAAAACGCAATGTCTGTCTGTGATAACGTTTTCAATGCAGGTTAGGACGGCCACGTTTGTTAACGGCGAAATAGAGAAAAACAATAAATGTCTTCAAATTTCGTAATGACTTGCAAGCGTAAGAAAATATTGTTCGTCCAATTAGAGCATTTAAAATCAGAACATTAAAACAAAAAAAAAACGTGATGTTCTCGCGCAGTATATATTTTCCAAAGACAAACATATACAACCTTATTCAGTATAGATAAACAGAATACGTAAGCTAATCGAATGCAAAAACAACGCACTCAAGGAAATAAAGTCGAGAAATTTCCCTATCGGGAAAGTCTCCTTCATAAACTATTGTTCTTAACTGTCAACAAAAAACAAGATAAAGTTATCACGGACACAGAAAGTGATGTTTTATCTTTAGCAACACAAAGTACTAATATTGAGGATTACCTACTGCATAATATTACATAAGTCATCATCTGCCTAGCCTTTTCCCAAACTATCTTGGGGTCGGCTTCCAGTCTAACCGGATGCAGCTGAGTACCAGTATTTTACATGAAGCGACTGCCTATCGGACCTCTACAACCCAGTTACTGGGTAATACGATACCCCTTGGTAAGACTGGATGTCAGACTTTTAGCTTCTGACTACTCGTAACGACTGTCAAAGATCTACAAATGACAGCCGGGACCAACGGCTTAACGTGCTTTCCGAGGCACGGAGGAAACTCGGTATGTAATTATGGTCACCCATCCACAGACCAACCTCGGCAAGCACGGCTTAACCTTAAAGATCGACCTGGGCGGCTGTTATTATTTAGCCACGAGCTCCTCCTCATAATATTACATAAGTATACTATGTTAATCACTTTGATTGGCGCTAAAATGATAATATTTATTTTTTGTTTTTTTGTTTTTAAGCCCTCTCCCAGTCTCCTACTTTGCTGTGCCCTTACAGGGTCCATATTTATTTATGTATATGGAATGCAAAATAAATGAATATGAATAAATTGTTACCGTTAGCGAGCAAACAGCTGAAATTTGATTTGGTAACCAATTAGATAATCTAGAATTTCCTCTACTTCAGTCTTCAAACTTGAAATGGACTCTCCATTTCAAATTAACATAAAACAACACCTCCATCATCATTATTTCGCAGCACTTTTTGCATCGATTCGCTAAGGTTTTTGCTGCACAAATAATTTGGCAAACGGATTATCGGTAAATGACCATCGACCATTGTTAAGAACGACCTCAAAATCAAAGTCAAAGCGATGAAGGTTGAAGCAGAAAATTCTTCTTCTTGATCATTTGCAAAGGTGATTAAATTAGGATGTACGGTAATGCTAATACTTGGCTGGGTACACAAACTACATATATCCAGTATAACATGACCTCGCTTCGTATAGATATCCCGTAGACTGAGACATCCGCTTATACTGGCTCTGTATAGCTCGGCCGTTGTGCGTACAACTGGCGTCGTTCAACTTAAGAAAACAAAAATCGTCACTAGATAAGATTGATTGATTACTTTTGTTGTAACAGAGTGTCGCATTGTTGCGAAATACCTGTTTTTAGTCCCAAGTTATCTTGTAAAAGATCTCATATCTAATTTACTTAGGAATAATTTTATTCCGTCAGTGTGAACTGCGTTAAGCTGTATAAAAGTTGATCTTTTATGTGTCACAGTGTAAACAACTCTTTTTTAACATTTGCCCCGTGTAGATAACGACTTATCATAAGTATCTACTAAAATAAATTAATTGTATAATTTTGACTCACTAAAGGTGATTCTATTTATATCCTTATCTTTTGGAGTGCTGATTCAGCATGCATATTTAGTTTTATTACTATAAGAGTCAGCAAAGTCGAGTCATTGATAATGCAGACTTTCTTCGTAAATACAAACAAGTTTATGCGTGAAAATATAAACGTAAAACCTAGGTATTTTTGCGGGGAAAGTAGAACGTATTAACTTGGGAGATTGTTTATTGTAATTTTATATGTTTTGCAGTTCTGTTTTATTTTATAGGTCGCGTTTCCCGAAATTTTCAGACAGTCTTATTTTAATAATGCGTAAAACTTAGACCCAGTCTCAATTTGACTATTTGAATAGAGAACTATTTAAACTCTAGTAGAGCTTAGGTGATGTCTACAATGTAATATACCAAATGGAATTCTTAAAGAACTCAAGTAGATTTTGACAAATACTAAACTTTAATTTCCCAACCCAGAAACTGAAAAAAAAAGTTTTAGGTCTGAAAAAAAAGGTTTAAAAAAAAAACATAGGTTTAGGTTAGGTTGGGGGGTTTAGGTAACATTCATATTGAGCATTGGTAATTGCCAAGCAAACAATGCGTTTTCTACCGTTCTAATTGAATGGATGCAGGGACGATTTTTCTCTGCAGTTCTCGATGGCAATAACTCCAGATTGCAATAACACGATCACGAGGGTATAAACACTGCAGTGGGCAGTCTTACGTGCCTGCAGACACGTTTTCAGACCACGTAGGTACATGATGTTATTAGTATGAGATCAGTTTTATCCGTCACAATTGCTATTGGGTAATGAGTTGATAACGGCGCGCCGTAAAACAGTGTATTCTTACTTATGGCTTTTTCGTTTTACGATTACAATGTTCTAGTTTGTGTTTAACGATTTTGTTGCTAATTCTGTAGTAAATGAGGGTTTGAGGATGATTTTACGACTTAAAGATGGTCCATTTAACTTTGGTTGTCAGTTTTGCTACACAGAATGTTGGAAACATTATTCGGACTTGGCATTGTTCCTAGCTGTAATACTAGCATCCTTTTTGGTCATGAAATCTAAGTGATGGTTTATCCAGAAGTTTTCTACACAGTTTGTTTTTCTACACACAATAACCTAACATTTTTATCTCAATTATTTCCGCAACATATAATGTCGACCTCGTTTATTTTGCCTGGGCACAGTCCAATAGTTTCTTCCGTGTTATCGTTTAAATAAGCCGGAACTCAATGTTTTGTTTTCCTGTTTATCTTACTATTACTACTATTGTAAATTTGTTTTGCATATTTAGTGTAATTAAATATTTCATTAATGTTTGTGGAAATATGGCGTTGTCTAGTCAATACAGAAATAGATATTTGTTTTCAACATTTACTAGAAAACAATAATTGTTAACTTTAATTTGTTATAATACGGGTAAATAATAACTGATAATGTAGCAGCGATAAACACATTAATAAATTGAAAAAGGAAGAGTTATTTATATATTCGTTTAGTCTTTTTGAACTAGCTTGAAGTGATGTTTATACTAAGTTATAAAAATCATCTCGTCAATCACTTTACAGGCTACTTTACAGGTAACTTTGCAACAAGCAATATATCCCGTATTCATTGGCAATCATGAAAATCAATGTCATCAAACTGTGAAAGTTTGACATGGCCTATAATAACACAAGGTTTATTTTCAATTGAGACTAATACATATGCCCTCCATCCGTGGCTATCAATTAATCATATTTAACGGCTATTGTTGCTATGAGCCTGTGATTGGAACTAATGGAAGACCGAACCGTTGCATCATTCAGTTGCATTCCTGACTATGGTATGTTAGGTTATAATTGAGAATGTTAGCTTGATTCGGGTCTAATTTTATTTAGAATGCTTGTTTCAGAAGTTTCTAACGTACCTATACTAGCTAATTTAAGTAGACGCTCAAGATAAGGTATGTTGAAACTCTATTTAGTCATTACGAACATATTAAGTACAGTTTCAGTATCTTTGTCATTGAATTAATGTTATTTATTTCTAATCAAGTATTGGCAAAGTGCTTGGAAAATTAATTACGCTCATGTAATGTAGATATATAGATCTATTCTATTCGATACCTTTTTAGTAGAACCTCGTAAGTCTAATTTAAAGTAGAGAGACTTTCTTATAGCTCAAAATTCAGATAATATGCGAGTTATTACTTGATTTTTCTTTGAGTTTTAAAGTTCCAATTTTAAATGCGGTAGTCAATTTTTTTTTCTTATTGTCCTCAGGACATTTTAGGGCTCCTTACTTCCTGCACGTGGGTTTGTGGCTCAACTTTCAACATAGTCGTTGTTTATGGTCTTATAAATATCTTGTGATCTAAGTTTTATATCAATCACGAGTTTAAAAGAAACTATAGTATGTATAGTTAGTATGTATGCATAGTTCAATATTGATACATATCCATTATTTCCGTTAAGTTACACTAACGCATTTCCTTTAATCTTTATAATGATGACGCTTATTTCATGAGTTTTATTAAACGTTATGGAAGTGATGATTGTGTTAAACGTTTTAATTTATAGATATTCATTCAAACTTTTTGTCTATTCCCACCAATACAAGCAATTAGAACCTGTGTGATACTGCTTAAATTCTCTTTGTTAAAAGTCGACTGACCTCATAATACATAGCTAAATTGGATAAATACTTTCAATATATCTATCGATCGAAGTCCAGTCTGTGGAATACTTTCTTTGTACTTGACATACTGATAAGGTGCTTATAGCATTAAGACGTTATCACTTGACATCTGAAGACGAGTCTCTTGGTACTTTGATCCTTGTTACAAATAGATACTTTGTACTGTTGTGTAATATTAGTATAGTCTACTTCCTGGTTTTTTTGTGCGTTTGGTTAGTATTGCCGCCACTAGGTTACGTTTATTAGTAGAGGAAATACTATATTCCGCTTTGAATTCTCTGGGAATAAGTGTGAACTGAGATATTTATGTTTTTCATTATAAATCTATAATTAATATATATATCTATACTAATATCTATACTAATATTTTAAAGCTGAAGAGTTTGTTTGTTTGCTTGAATATGCTAATCTCAGGAACTACTGATCCGATTTGAAAAATTCTTTCAGTGTTAGATAGTCCATTTATCGAGGAAGGCTATATATAATAACATACACATATGTAATAGGAGCGGAGCAGAAATGAAAAATGTTGCTAAAACGGGGAATATGTGACGCAGACGAAGTTGCGCGGGACAGCTAGTTAATATTATAAAGCTGAAGAGTTTCTTTGTTTTGGTTGAACACACTAATCTCAGGAACTACTGCTTTGATCGAAAAATTATTTTAGTATTGGATAGCCCATTTATCGAGGAAGGCTATAGGCTATATAACATCACGATGCGCCCAATATTAGCGGAGCATCAATGAAGAATGTTGCAAAAATGGGGAAAATGTGACGCAGACGAAGTTGCCTAGGTCAGCTATTTGATATGGGAGTTAAGCACTTCGATGTTAACTCAAATAATTATGTTAATATTCTTTTTAAATGCCGCCGTTTTCCACTACCCGGCTATAGGTTACTGACGTATTTAACGTTGATTAATGTTGATTTATTTTCATTTCAAGATAAGTGTTAGACGCCATTAAAAGAAAGATATAATTTAAAATAACAATCAGAAGGCTCATTGTTCTCAAGTCACAAATAATCTTATACGGTAGTTGGGTAATCCTATTCTAACATGGAGTAAGCAGGGCTTCAAGTGGCTAAGATACGAATCCAGGAAGTTTTAGACAGGATTATCTATCATAACTGTCAATTTGACATTTGCCATGTAATGTTAGATGTTTTATCGTCTAAACTGATATGTAGTTAGGTACAAGTCTATCTTTGATTAACACAACATTTTTTTCGGGATGGGAATTGCGCCGTTATATTTTTGCTAAAAGATTGAAGCAGACACAATTTTATCATTGGATTTTTCTAATTTTCCGAAGTTTTCTAAAGAATATTGTTTGGACAACAGTAAAAAGAAGTAAATTGAAACAAAATTGAAAGCTACATTCCTTTTGCGGTCAGGTAAAGTTGGTTGCGTTACTTAGGTTTTCAATTAGCCCCGAACACCGTCACTTTCTGCTTATTATACGTACTTATACAATGTTTTATAAATATCTGACATTCATAAGCTGAATACAGTTTTTATTCAGGCAATCATGTGATGAGCGTGAACGTCGTAGAAAGCCTATTGAAATAATAATCGAAAAGTATCGAACAGTTAGCAGGATTATTGTGTTGGTAGGTATTACAGAAGGCTATGGAAGGATTTATTGAAACTGGAGGTAACTGGAGGTAAAAAAGCAATTTTAATCATGAACTATTGATTTCTTCATATTGTTTCATAGATTTTATCAACATCACCATCATCGTTACGAGTAGCAAGTTGCATGACTAAAAATGTCAGGTCCACTAGATAAGGACTTTGCACCGATTACGCTGTTTAAGATTAAGAAGATCAAGTCAACCTGAAATGCTTTGTGATAGCATCACGAGGTACTGATAACGACTGAAACGTTGCGCTGAAGGGTCATGCTTATCACTAGGGTAGCATGCCGTGAGTGAATGAACGGTTACTTTCATTAAGATAGTTCTTTCCTATTTAGATAAGGTGATTGAATTGAATCATTCATGATTGTTTCTGCAGGGGTACCATGATCACTGATTCACCATAGAATCAGAAAAAAATCAAACAAGGACATATTGGTAAAAAAACATGTGGATAAATATCCCTTGGTATGGTTTTCTTATATATCAATACCGCGTATAGAAAGCTATGGGTTTTAATATTCGTCGTAAAACAGACGTAGAAGTGATTAAACATACGCGTGCTAAAATATGGCCTTGTAAATGATTTGAATAATTTCAGACTAAAATATTTCTAACGAGCCTAGAGTAATTTTTTATACAATAGATAAACTGGAAAATTCTATCACTTCATCGGAAGTACTGAAAGAAAATTTTCAGACTCGGAAAATTGTATCGACAGCTGCTAACGCGAGTCAGTCACGACAATCGGAAACTCCACAGATACACGTAATCATTTTCCACTCGCGGTCACATCAGAACTTGGTGAACTTGGTCAGATTTGCCTTAGCAGTACCACTACTGCAAAGACTAACCATCTAGGTACCGGTAAAGGAATTTTGGATTTTTGGTACCGCGAAAGCCTAGAAGAGAACGTCCCCAACATAACCTAACAAAAATGAAAGTCCGTACTCACACGTAAGCTTTCGTCTCCTGCAGACGGACGAGGCCCTGTTTGAACAGGTCGTAGGCAACTTTGGAGTACTTCGTGGACACAGCCAGAAGGTCTGGCTGGTACTCCACCTCCTTCTGCATCTCAGAGTTGTTGGGATCGGTCACGATGTTGTGCTTCTTCTTCATACGTTCTAAAGTACGCGAGGGTTTGGGCGGCACCGGCACCACCGGGGCCGTTTCGATCACGTCACGGGTACACATGTTACACATCTTTCTCAACAAATTCGCTCTACGGTCACTGACGGTTTGGCTGGCGCGAGCGCTGTTCGAGTATATAAGTCGATGAAATCGTGTCCCCCCACCGCCCCACCTCCCCGCTTGTGACGCAAGGAGGTATGGCTGCGCGTACGCCTCTGATAACGTCGTCCGTCGATTCGGTGAATAAAGTCGCGTTGATTGGCGCATGAAAATAGTATTCCGCAAATTAAATTTTATTTGTTTTGCGGATTCCAGTGAATAGAAAAATAAACAAGTCCAAGAAACAAAATATTACCTTACTACCTACCGACCTCCTAACTGTATTGAAAATTTGTCTCGTTTTTTTAGCGTCATCTGCGGTTGGGTGTTTAAGTTTTTTTTAAATTACTCGTGGTTTACCTTTTTTATAATTATTTGGAGTACTTATGTACGTACTCTTTTTATAATTATTAATTGTATTTAGAAATGACTTGGGACTTTTAAAAATCTTCCATGTTCTAAATAGTTGTATTTTTATTTTTTGTAATCAAGCATTACCATGAAATGGGTTATACCGGCAAGACAAAATTACTTAATTTCGAGGGTTTTTAAAAAAAAAGACTGGTGAAAAAGAAGAAAGAATAGAAAACTTCTGGCTAAAAATGGTAGTTTCTTAGACTGCTACTTGGTCCAAAACTACGTCATGGCCATAACATTAAATAAGCCGAACAGTGTTGCTAGCTGCAACACCGTTGTCATTTATGATCGATTTACGTACATAATAAAATATAAGTAGGTACACTTACTTGTGGAATGTGCTTCTGTATTTCTTTACGTTAAAAGCCGTCATTTTGAATAATATCTCACGAGCAGTGATTGACAGGACGAGACATTGGGCACTGACGGACTTTTAAAGTACATAGCCATATTTATGTAGATTTAGCTAGTAAATTCAGAAGCCTCAGGTCTGTGCTAGGAGACTTTAAGAAGGACAAACGCAACCAAGAAAGATTTTGGATGCAGCATGTATCGAGCTATCCGCGGTTCGGAAAGACCCCATAGCTTGAAGACGCGTCATAACTATAGCGTGATCATTAGGTGCGAGTGAATGATGAACATAGACAACTAGATAGATTAGGCTTCTGTAATACGTTTTTATTCTAAGTGGAGATTGCATGAATAGGATCATTTTATTGTGATGACCTTTGACTTATTTAGGTATATCTACTGAACTTAATGTTGAGCTCATTAAATAATAATAAAATCTAGCTAGACTAGTTTTTCGATCAATCTAAAAAAAATTATACATATTCATATTCTAGAATCACTGCACACAAAATAACAATAATTTAAGAATTGAATTAGTAACGTTATGGTTTCGTTTATATTCTTTGAAAAAAAAATGACATCATTATGCATACATAATGATGTCATTTATTTTTTATTTTTTTGACAAACGCTTACTTTTGTGACGGATTCCAATAACATGTATTCACTTTTTTTTAAATTCACTGATGTTTACCAGAAGATTTCCTTTGAAAAACAGACAATTTTATTGTAACAGTTTACAAGAAATTGTTGAAGAAGATTTGTCGTTTATTGATTAAACTATCAGTAGGTAACCCTTTTTTTTCAGACTGGACTGACTAAAACCCATCCATGTTCCTTCTTAGCCCCTTTGTGTTCCAGGGCCACGGTATCTCTTTCGAACAACCCGCAGCCCAGGCATCGGCAACCCTAGTAAACCCTATTAGACCTTAATAAACTTATTAGGTACTTTACTGCCTTTCCTTAAAGTCTGGCTTCGCAACGGAATGTGCAATGTGGTTGATAAACACTTGTGAGAATTTTATATATTAAAATATGGCGTCTGTGGTTAAAAGACCGCATGGAATTCAAAGTATTTATTTTAATATCTCTAGCGTTACCCGTGAATTTCCTATAACTGTTATGTTGTTGCTAAATAAATGAAGTAAGGAAGAGACTTTTTTACAATTGTAAGTTTTCCAAAGATTTTCATTTTTTGTTTGGGCAAAATCGTCACTCACTGGGCGGCTGTCGAAGGAAATCGCCGTCGAGGTAGACCATGGTGAACGTGGTGTACGTGTGACGATCTGATCTTGTTTGCGGGGCGAACATGACCAGATTCGCACAAGATAGAGAGGTTTGCAAGGAGAAAGGGGAAGCCTTTGCCCAGCAGTGGGACACAAAAAAAGAAACATATTTTCCAACAAAAACATCGTCACAAAACCCTGTAACACTTTGACAATTTATAACGATAATCTTTCGCAAGTTTATCTTTTATCTGTCCTAGACCGTGTTTCTATTTCTAGTGGTTCTTGCGGCTGTTTGTCAGTCAGATAGTCACGGAACTGTTTTTTCAGATTGATCTATAGATACGCAAGATGCTATTGTGGTACACCCACAGGTTACCGGTGACGTATGTGTCATGTGGCGACAGAAATGTAAACATATGGGTTTTGTTTGGATCTCCGTGATGCATGTGACTTATTACAAGATCTCTATTTGTGTCGGATGAATGGTGATGTAGTGGTAATGCGGGTTGAGTAACGTTCGACTTATAGAAATGGAGTTAGGTCTTAAGGTGGTTTGTCTAGGGAAGAACTGTTGACGTAGGTACCGGTCTACGGCTTCAGCACTTCCGGGTCTTGGGTTCGATCCCAAGATCGGCTAAAGTACCTACTATTGGGTTTTTCTATCAGGAATTTCTCAGTAGTAGCCCGGAACTCAGACTTGTGCCCTTTTCGCGGCAAAAGGACGCTCTCTACATATTAAATAGGATTGAAACATAATTATCCGGTGAAATGTGGATATAGTACGTGGATGTGTAGCTATAAGTAGTTTGTACTAGTTTTTAAGGGATTCAAATATTCGAAAAAATATGAAGTTTAATCAAAATCAAAATCAAAAGTCATTTATTCAAATTAGGCTGATAATCAGCACTGTTTGAACGTCAAAATTACAAGAGACAGTCCCCCAAAACGCCCGCCCTTCGCCACTTCCTAGTGTTTTAGCTGGGAAGAAGAAGAGAGTTTAATATCTATTATTTGGCCAACTTTCTGGTAATCCTTTTCCTTTTGTATTGTCGTCTAAAAGCAGACGCAGGCTTATCCAATTTTTTATAGGTACATAATTTCATAGATACCAGCTTCTTTTTCAAAAAGATCTCAAAAATAACAATAACAATACCAAAGATGGGCCAAAAGATAAGTCTTCGAAATTAATATTAATTTGGAACATGCTTAATGTCTTTCAGTACGGTTTAACGCTTGTAATCTTGAATAACATTAACAAAAGGAGCATTTTATCAGTATCGAGTCCTTTAGAGTAAATGGCGCTGTGTAAATGCTATTGTTGCGAAGGAAAACTGTGGTTTATCATCCATTATCTCTGTGTCTGGAGATAAGTGATTCTTACTCATTCAAAGACACGAAGTTTCTTTTCTTTTGGTGCATTAAGCAATGTTGGTTAAGAATATAATTACTAGGTAATTGTTTGTCTATTGGCGCCTGGTTTGAAACAACAACTAATTAGCTAATAAAATTGTCTAATGAAAGGATAGAATTATTACTATTTTAGTTATACAAGAATGCCTCTTTCAGAAATCCTCTTCTTTTTCTTAGGTATTCGATGGCAAAAAGTTCAATTAACAACCGTAATTCAGCTTTTCGAACTTTGACAAAATGTTCAATTAACAACCGTAATTCAGCTTTTCGAACTTTGACAAAATGTTCAATTAACAACCGTAATTCAGCTATTCGAACTTTAACAAAATGTTCAATTAACAACCGTAATTCAGCTTTTCGAACTTTGACAAAATGTTCAATTAACAACCGTAATTCAGCTATTCGAACTTTGACAAAATGTTCAATTAACAACCGTAATTCAGCTTTTCGAACTTTGACAAAATGTTCAATTAACAACCGTAATTCAGCTATTCGAACTTTGCTCAATGATACATTCAAAAGGTCATCAAACTCAAATTCAAAGCATTTATTTCAATTAGACCATTACAAGCACTTTTGAAAGTCAAAAAGCAAAAACAAACGCGAAGCTATAGTCCCAGTCAAAAGGCATAATAATTTGTGAAAGTACTGTAGTTGTCCATTCCAAAGCGTAGATCTCTATGCAGAAGAAGGGTTATGAAACTCTGGACACTCTTTTAAATCACAATATTTTACTAAAAGCACTAGTGAAAGGACATAATCACAATGCTCTTCATCATCTGTCCAGTCTTCATCCAACCTTGTTTTGGTCAGTTCCTAGTGTAACAGGCTGTTGTAGAAATCCAGTATTCTATGCTATCGGCTTGGTTTCCGGGCATGTTCCTTCAAATAAACCATTGTACGTGCGTGTACCAGTTTATTTTACCAACACGATTCAGCGGGTATCACCTAGCACGATACCCCTCAGTAAGACGGGCTGACGCTTTTCATTCTTTTAATTTAAGTGTTCCTCACTCCAGTAGCTACTGATTTTGGGTTTCCCAGATCATAGAAAGCTGGATGGGTTGTGTTTAAAGGGTTTAATCTGACCCAAGATTTCTCTTTAGTAATATCACCGGTAGTTTGTATGAACGTACGTAGGTACTCAAGATAGATAGATAGACAAGATAGATAGATCATTTATTCAGTGCACACAAAAGAAATAGCACAAGACACAGAAGCACAATTAAATGACACAGATTACATAAATATACCTACATAAAAATAAGCTGCCAATATAAATAAAGAAAAAAAAACCTACTACGAAACAGTTATAGTAACAACATGCCATACTTCAAATAAAAAAACCAGTATACAAGGTGCGGTGTGCGTCTCAAGGTTGCACCAAATGGGAGTCCAGCTCAGCATGTGTCAGGCATGCACCTGAGACGCTGATATACTGCTGGATCCCTGTACTGACATACGGACGTCGAGCAGTCGAGATGAAATTGGAGTTGTGACAAAGTGTTAAAGAAGTTTTTATATCAGCGTCCGTACCATGACGTCTTAAAACATAATTTTGTTCCATTCCTATTCCCGAGTGAAAAAGAGACGGAGCTATACAGGTCGTCTAGCTCCATCTCTTTCCCACTCTAGAATAGGAATGAAACAATAATGTTTTAAGACGTCATGGTACGGACCCAGGTTTCTTAGCAATCATATTTACCTGAGAGCAAATCTTGACGTCATTACCATTGGACTAGGGATTCACATAATTTCTCAATACATTTCTTAGGACAACATTGATTCATTATTGTTTGTTTGCTGGATAAGCAGAAAAAATATTGATCATATACCGTTATCTTGAGGGTTATAAATCTTTGGTTTTATAACAATAATGCAGAGATAATAAATATTTAATGTATCTTACGCTAATCAGGTTACGCTATGCTAATCAGATCGTAGCGTAAACGCTCACTGAATTAATCTATTTATTTAACACTTCAAGTACAATGTACAGTGGCGGACTTAGTGCCATAGGCATTTTCTACCAGTCAACCTTTGGGTGATGCAGAGACCAACAGTGGTAGGTGGCAGTGGTGGTGGCTGAATGTGGGGTACATATGTACAAATATGCATAAAGTCACGCCTTTTTCACATGGGGGGTAGTCAAATACCACAGAACGCCACCTGATAGGATCCTTACACACCCCACTTGCCTCGTGGAGTACCCTTGGTATATTATGCAAAGGTACTTCCATAAGGTAGCTCATATGGCTCATAAGATCATAGCTCTGTATGATGTCGGACGTAAAGAATAGCACCATCCCATATCTTCCCGTGGGTGTCGTAAGAGGCGACTAAGGGACTTGCCGGAGAATGGGCAGCAGCTTTCTCTGTGCTTTTGTAACAACCGTAATGCGATCGCTAACCCGTCTGCCAAGCGTGGCGATTATGGCAAAACCCCCTAAAACGTCAATGTGGCGACACTTGGGGGAGGCCTATGTCCAGCAGTGGACGTCTTTTGGACTGAAATGATGATGATGATGACTTCCATAAGGTATCTATATCTACATACATGTGGTAGTGAGGTTCTGTTGCCATGTTTTAGCGAAGACACTGCTGCTATCATTATTTCATTATCATCAAAGATCGAAAATAGGCAGAGTATATTTGCCAAAACTTCAAGGAGATAAGTGACATGTTGATAATACCTCCGCATAAAATTACGGAATGATTTTTAAAAGTGCCGAAATGAAGCTCGTTAAATCAGAGGTAGGTATTATTCACAAGTTACTTACTTCCTTGAAGTTTAGATAAATATACTCTACCTATTCCGATTTCTGGTTATCATACTCGATTCAGATATCGTGAAACCTTTTGTCTGGGTCAACTAATCTCAAAACTGGGTGGTGGTCTTTCGCTTGTAATGATGTAAACAGGGTACTAGTAGGTAAAACTGCAAATGTATATGCATTTGCTGTGTACCTTATGTATGTGTTCAAATTGTGACTTGGACCGAAGAAGGCAAAGCGTGATACAGTCGCCTGACAGAATAATTAACGTGCTCACTAAGCACACCCTAGACTAGACGTACTACTAAAGATTAAGTTCTACCAAGGATGGCCCTTCCCGCAGTCAGTGTGTACCTAAATGTTTCCTTCTAAGAGCAATACAGGGAGATGATGATGGAATGTAAGAGATGCAAAAAAGCTTACCACGTAATCAGTTTAAATCATTCCAACGCTTTAAAAGCTTGCTTTTAAAGCTGTTTCCTACATTAGTACAATATTAAGTATTGTACTAATGTAAGAAACACCTTTTTTTTTTGCTACACGGTTTAAGTGTATGGTTTTATTTTAAATTACCGATGGGAAACTTCTATGATGTTCAGAATAATGTTTAGTTCCCTTCAATTTGGTTGAGTTGAATGATGGCATATACATGCGTCATGTTCGTGAACGGGCGCTGTCAGTTGTGCCTGGTCATCTCTTAGCTGCCATGGTTCATTTTTAATTATTTTATTTTTAACTTTATTTTCAAATTATTGATTTCGTCTTTTACTGTGGACGCTCTTAACTTGCCCGTATTTCTACATCGTTCTCACATACTAGTAATTCTCAACACGAATAATGTAACCAAGATTCTGTAACATATTTTAATTTAAAAGAGTGTCCATGGAGTTTCTTGCCCATTCTTCTCCATAGAGATCTACGCTTTGGAATGGGCAACTACAGTACTTTCACAAGTTATTATGTCTTGTGACTGGGACTGTAGCTTAGCGTTCTTTTTTTTTTGTTCTTTGACTTTCAAAAGTGCCTGTAATGGTCTAATTGAAATAAATGCTTTGAGTTGAGTTGAGAATGTAATGAGTTCGTGGTAAGCGTTTTCGCGTTGGTGTCTTTTACACCCCATATAGTAAGGCAAGTCAGCGAAAAATATGGAAAACTCAGGTCAAGTTTTCCATGATTTGCGAGGCCTCTGAGATATCTCAATTATCTTATCTACAAGATATAGTATCGGAAAGACGTCGGCGAATATGAAGGGCTTGGCAAAACGGTTTATGTAACACAAGGTTTTCAGGAAAAATATCAATTGATGACTAGGCGCAGTTCTAACTGTATTACACTTTCTTACTGCGCAGTACATATTATTGATAACTGACGAATAAGTAGTCAACTAGGATCGTCATCTGTTTATGTGCAGATCATCTATGACAGTAAAACACTTGAGGGATACCTCTAATAAATAAATACATAAAATACCTCGATACTACGATAACCATTGGTAAAACTGGGTTTCAGACTTTCGGGCCACTGACTACCTGCAACAACTGTCAAAGAACTACAAATGATAGCTAGGACCAACAGCTTAACGTGCTTTCACGGAGGACTCGACATGTAATTGGTAGTCACCCATCCAAGGACCATTCTAGGCAAGAACGGCTTAACCTAAAGTTCGATCCGACCGGCTATTATTATTTTTAAAATAAAACCAACATTCTCTCAGTCAACGTAAGACTTTAATGTGCCTATAAGCTTATCCAAAGGTATTCCCAACTCAACATGTAGCATCGTTATCCCAGACATAAAGGGGCACACGTTAAGACATACACTCTATTTTTATAATCTCCGGTCTTTAAGTGATAAACATCATAGCATTATGACGCTCTAGGTGGCCTCAGGTGACTGTATTAGTATAGTCAGTTTTTATTTGTAGTCCTGACAATGTAAATAGAGGAGCTCGTGGCTAAATAATAACAGCCGGCCAGGTCGATCTTTCAGGTTAAGCCGTGCTTGCCGAGGTTGGTCTGTGGATGGGTGACCATAATTACATATCGAGTTTCCTCCGTGCCTCGGAAAACACGTTAAGCCGTTGGTCCCGGCTGTCATTTGTAGATCTTTGACAGTCGTTACGACTAGTCAGAAGCTAAAAGTCTGACATCCAGTCTTACCAAGGGGTATCGTATTACCCAGTTACTGGGTTGTGGAGGTCAGATAGGCAGTCGCTTCATGTAAAATACTGGTACTCAGCTGCATCCGGTTAGACTGGAAGCCGACCCCAAGATAGTTTGGGAAAAGGCTAGGCAGATGATGCTGACAATGTAAATAAACAAGAGAGAAGCTGACAAGATGTGTATCTGTTATTTGCTACTGTTCGTTTAGATGTTGGGGTAGGTAACTACTTTAATCTTAAACTGACAATCATAACCATCAACTTCCTCCCCTTGTCCCTTTCTATTTGGGGTCGGTCGGCGCAACACATTTTTTTCTTGCTTTTTCCCCTGCCAGACATCACGGTATCATTTACTCCTTTCTCTTTCATACCACTGAGAATTATAACCATTTTAGGAATTTTGACAACTTTGGCATATACTTTGATAGAGAAAAGACTGACGATTAATTGAATCAAGAGCTTTTTAGCATTATCATCGTCGTTCATCTGATAGATGTCTACTGCTGGACTTAAATAACCGAAAATTCGATGACATGTGACATCTATCAATACGGAGCCCGCGTGGTAGATTACGGCCCACTCGGCTCTCACAGCAGAGACCCAGTAGTGGGAATATGACCGATCCTGAGCCTCTCAATTCAAGCGGATTCATGTCCACCTTCCATGAGCATGTTTTTTTTCTCTACCCGTAATAAAGAACATCATTTGTTTACATACTCGGCAACAACATAATAGTGAGGTTGTAACGAGATCCTTCGGTAAACTGTAGTTGGCGTGAAAACCGGTACTTCACGGGACAATCAAGCGACGGTTCAGTGGATATTAGTTACTGTGGCGGTTGTACAGTAAGACAAGTTGTTTACCACACGGAACTCAAATCGCTCTGTCTATATTACGATTTATTATGCCACATCTAGCTAGACTGAAATGTGATTCTAACATTCCTAAATATGATGGAGAATAAGATAATAATTTTGACACTATTTGATTAACTAGGATCAGGAGACGCGAGCTAAAACAATAAACATTATGTTTGTCATAAATATTCGGATAGACATGGGCGGTATATAGCCCCTGTTAGTCTAGGCTACCTGAAAAGATCAATTTCAATTAGTTATTAAGTCAAAAACTGACAGAGTGATAAGCGCTTTATCATGACCTGAAAGAATTCTATGGATAACAACGTATATACCAAGAAACCGCCGTTCTACTAACTTTAATCGTCGACTGAATGCAAACATGAGTTTCTCAAACGCTATCAAATACCGCAAACACAATAAGTCCCCTAATCCTGATCTCACTGGCCACCAATTCTTTGGAATGTCCAGCATCTACATTCTAAGAACAGACCTGTAAATATTATTGAACCGCAGGTGACTCACAAACGATAAATAGATAAACATTTAAGAGTATTCAATTTGTTATCTGTTGCTAATGAGTCACGTAGGTGCTGATAACACTTTCTACTATCTACGACTGCCCTATTGCCCTAGATGACACATGGGTGGAGTCCCTGGTTTTAAGGCAAGGCCAGACAATTTTGTGGCCTGTAAAGGCCGACGGATTACGGCTACAATCTCGTCTTTTATGGTCCTAGTCGTCAACTGCAAGTAAAAAGTCGTATATGATTGAAAAACTAACCTCACTGACGATCAGCGGCCTAGTAGATCCCGGTCCCGCTTACACGAAATATGGACAATTCAACCCGTTCCTTTTTTCAAATAGAATAGGCGACATAGAATACATACACAAAACCGAGAGAGGCAAACCGCTCCACAACAGAAAGGCCCTCCCTCGTCAGCATAGGCTTTGACTCGCAGAGTCACTCCTAGCTTATAAGTTTCTTCAGGGCTAGGACATGATGGGATGCTAAATCCAAAATTTCTCACAATTGCTTTATATAATTCAACCGTGTGTGAAAATAATTACAAAATAGGTTGCAAAAGATCCCGGACAAACTGCGCTGAATAAAATACACCGAATGCACTTCATCAACATCATCATAATTTCAGCCGAAAGACGTCCACTGCTGGACATAGGCCTCCCCCAAGTGACGCCACATTGACCGGCCCCGTGCACCTCGCATCCAGCGGATCCCCGCAACTTTCACCAGGTCATCGGTCCACCTAGTGGGAGGCCTTCCAACGCATCGTTTTCCGGTTCGCTGTCGAAAGTCCAGAAATTTTCGGCCATGGGGCCGAAAAGTTCTGGAATTTCGGCCATCCGTTCTGCGTGCAATGTGTCCTGCCCATTGCCACTGAAGTTTGGCTATTCTTCGGGCTACGTCGGTAACCTTGGTTCTCTTGCGGATGTCCTCATTTCTGATTCGATCACGCAAGGAAACTCCGAGCATAGCCCTCTCCATTGCCCTTTGGGTGACTTTAAGCCTTCTGATGAGGCCCATTGTGAGCGACCACGTTTCGGCCCCGTATGTAATCACTGGCAACACACACTTGTCATAGACGTTCGTCTTGAGACACTGCGGTAAGTTGGACGAGAAGATACCACGCACCTTCCCGAACGCTACCCAGCCGAGTCGGATTCGACGATTGACCTCGTTCTCGAAGTTAGACCTATCCAACTGGACCGTTTGTCCCAGGTAGACATAATCGTCTACAACTTCGATAGTAGAGTCTCCGATCTTCATAGGAGTGGGTGTTAAATGGGCATTCAACATGACCTTGGTTTTAAAATATTCTATTCACATCACATCATTACAACTACAGTTTAACTGGCGAAATGTGGGTGTACTAATGGGTACACCTCTGCCTAATCCTCCGGGTATTACAGGCGAGATGATGGTATGTTCTGTGATGTTAGTTCTACACATACAAGTACAGCACGTTTCAGAAATGGAGTGTGATACTTTTACTGTCCCGCTGCTGAGTAAAGGCCTGCCAAAATTCCTTCCATGAGCTCTTTTCCCGTGCCTCCTCGAACCAGGCAGCTGTCCCATACAAAACTTCAATACCTAGTCGATTAAAATGTATCCAGGTGCTGCTTGAATGCGACCTAGCATTGATTTCAGTCGGGAGCAGTCTTTATTCTTCTTGCAGGATATTTAGTTTTTGTAAAACCCTTTGACTATCAAAGCGGTAATGCACATAGAATTCATCAATCATCATCTGCCTAGCCTTTTCTCAAACTATCTTGGGGACGGCTTCCAGTCTAACCGGATGCAGCTGAGTACCAGTATTTTACATGAAGCGACTGCCTATCTGACCTCCACAACCCAGTAACTGGGTAATACGATACCCCTTGGTAAGACTGGATGTCAGACTTTTGGCTTATGACTACTCGTAACGACTATCAAAGATCTACAAATGAAAGCCGGGACCAACGGCTTAACGTGCTTTCCGAGGCACGGAAGAAACTCGCTATGTAATTATGGTCACTTATCCACGGACCAACCTCGGCAAGCACGGCTTAACCTTAAAGATCGACCCGTGCGGCTGTTATTATTTAGCCACGAGCTCCACATAGAATTCATCAATATTAATCGTTATCAATAAACAGAGACATACCACGTGTTGCTTAATTACTTTATAGCAGTTAAGTGACCTTTTAACATAGTGAACGATTTACTTAAACAGACTGACACTTCTTGAAGTTATCCAAATGATAACCTTTCGGGTTACGTAGATAAGGACCCCCTATGCGTTTCGCACTATATTATATAAGTATTGAAGTACACACGGCGAGACATCAAGCTTTCCAGTATAACATGGTCTCGCTTCGCATAGATTTCAAATGCAATGAGAGATATTTTAAATGGTTTTGTATAGCTTCATTGGTTGCCATGTGTACGGTAATTAATTATAATAGATTAATTACGTGAGGAGAAGCTCGTGGCTAAATAATAACAGCCGCCCTGGTCGATCTTTAAGGTTAAGCAGTGTTTGCCGAGGTTGGTTCGTGGATGGGTGACCATAATTATATACCGAGTTTCCTCCGTGCCTCGGAAAGCACGTTAAACCGTTGGTCCCGGCTGTCATTTGTAGATCTTTGACAGTCGTTAAGAGTAGTCAGAAGCCAAAAGTCTGACATCCAGTCTTACTAAGGGTATCGTATTACCCAGTTACTGGTTTGACCGCAAGATAGTTTGGGAAAAGGCTAGGCAGATGGTGATGAGATCAATTACGTGAAGCGCATTCCAGGATCAAGGAACTAAGTTGAGTTGATGGGAAGTTTCGTCCATGCCATCTTTGATTTACGATGTTAAAGAGTTAGATAACCGTGTGTGTGAATGACAGAATAAAACAGGTTGGGCCGGGGGCGAAAGACAAGGCGATGATGATGCCTATTGAATAGAACCAAGTTCTTCTAACTTTGTCCGAGCCTAGTCTTTCCAGACCAGATGCAGCTAAATACCAGTATTTTACGATGAGCGACTGCCTGTCTGACCTTCACAACCCAGTTCTTCTAACTTCATCATCATCATTATCAGCCTATAATGTTCCACTGCTGCGACACAGGCCTCCTCTCAATGAGAGGGCTTCTAACTTAGCAGACATAAAATGTGTTGCTCGAGAGTTTATTCTACTAAGTGCTCTCCTGAAGGGCGGGCACTATGGGGGTGTGCCTCATGTGTAGTTTTGTTCAAAAAATTACTAATTCTCATTCAGTTCATTTAGTTTGAATGAGAAATAGTTTAATTGACCGAGGGCAAACAATAATGCCGTTGCCGACTTTCCAAGATAATATTAAGATTGTATCAAAACTAAAAGACAAAGTGCACACGATCTCTTGTAACATCCAAAAATATCTTGGGAAATCTGCAGAACATGCGTGACATCACGATAATTTATCAGATAGTTATGAAAATGTCATGATATCGACAATGGATGGTGAGATAAATAAAGAGGACTATACTCTCTGTCTATCTTGTCAACAGTTACGGGGGGCCTGTGAAGGTTTCTGTCAAGGAGAATGGCCATGTAAGGTTATTAACTCCGATTTCTGAAAGTCAGGTATTTTGATAAATGATACGGTTGTTTATAAGCATTGTTTCAGTAAAGTAACAACATCCAAATTCCATTCATGAAGGTGACATAAGAAATACATGATTAGCTTATAAGTTATAAACGTTTCCAATGCTGGAATATCGGCCTCTTCTCAGTGAGAGCGAGAAGTCTGTAATCCACCCCGCCGGAAATAAGACATGTCGGTTCCCTAACGATATTTTTCTTCATCGTTTTGAGAGTAGTGCCGACGAAATAAACTACACTAAAGCAACTAGGTAATGGTCAGTCCTGGAATGGGGACCGTGTGTCGGCAATCGTACTGTGGGACACTGGCCCAGCTAGGGACTAGTCTTTGTCAGTTGTGGACTGAGATATTGAAATAAGTGTCCGCTTTCAACCGAGCAGTTCACCATTTGAAGAATGAGTAAACACAGGGATGGCACGTGCGCCATTACCAATGTTTTTTAAATCTTCCATCACGGTGTTCCGGATCATTTCCTGATTGCGATTGTCTTGCTAGTGTAATATGCCATGATTTAAAAGAGTTTGGTTAAAATCACTTCACTGATAGCTATTTTAAGTCACTGAAGTAGATTTGATTCACAAGATCTACTCAATTCTATCTATCCGTCTGTTTCACGCCCTAACGGCTGAACGGATTTTGATGAAATTTGAGACATAGGTAGACGATGACTTAAGAAAGGAGAAAAGATAATTTTCATTCCCAGTGCTTTCCTTTGGGACAGTTTCTGACCTCCACGCGAAGCCGAGGACAGAGGTTTACCTAATATTCAAACTAAACTACCTATAAGAACTTTAAAAAAGTATAGGTACTTGTTTAATCAACGTACTTTAAAACAGCACTGGGTAATAAGATACGCCTTGGTAAGACTGGTTGTCAGACTTTTGGGCGACAGACTATCTTCTAACGACAGTCAAAGATGCTGGAACCAACGGCTTAACGTGCTTTCCGAGCACGGACAAAAAACTCACTATTTAATGGTGGTCACCCATCCACGGAACAACATTGGCAAGCACGGTTTTATCTAAAAATCGACCCGAGCAGCTGTTATTATTTACTCACGAGCTCTTCTTTTAAACCAGATTATTACAAACTAGCTGTCCGGCGCAACTTCGTTTGCGTCACATTTTCCCCGTTTTCACAACATTTTTCATTGCTGTACCACTCCTATTGGTCGTAGCGTGACGATATATAGCCAATAGCCTTTCTCGATAAATGGGCTATCTAACACTGAAAGAATTTTTCAAATCGGACCAGTAGTTTCGGAGCCTATTCAATGCAAACAAACAATCAAATCTTTATAATATTAGTTTAGATTTGAATAATACAAATCTTAGAGCAGTAGTTCCAACTTGACCTACCGCTTACCTCTCCACTGGTCACGTCATCATCACCATCACTAATCCGAACCGCGCACGTTCTCAGAAGATGTCGCGCTCGTTATCTCAGTAGGTACTCTGGGAAGTACTTGCTCCATCTGCGCTTGCGCCGATAGCAATGATCGTTGAAATGTATGTGAGGTTCGATTTCTTCGAAAGATTTCTTTTTTTTATTTGAATGTTGGTGACGTGATGGTGATGTTTTAGGACATTTGTTGTGTTTATGGATCGTTAATGGTTCTTTTAAGGTTTACTTATGGTGGTACTAACTGCTGTTGGTCTAGAGAACGCAATCGCGACTGCTGAACCTAAGGTCCTGCGTTCGATTTCCTGGTCAGGCAAATTGTTATTGGGTTGTTGCATAAGGGTTTTCTCATTAGCAGCCACGGAGTCTGGATTTGTGCCCGGTTGATGGTAATATACTTGCCTCCTATTAAATGGGACTTATACTTACCTGCCGGAATGTTGGTTTACCATTAGGTACACCTCTGCCGAAGCCTTCGGGGATTACAGCCGTGATGCTATGTTGTGTTATGGTAGTATCATGGTATGGGAAATATTATCGTGATATCGCACAAATGGACACAGAATCCTTTCTGGCCCCCCTATTCCCAAACGCTCGGATTCGATTTCGATTCGATAAGTCGTATCTTGTTTTGGTATTACGAGAGCGAGCGAGATAGACATACGACTTTCCGAATTGAAATCGAAACCGAGTGTTTGTGAATACGGGGGCTGATCAGCTAATGCCAATTCCCCATCGATAAGTGCTGTCACCTTTTGATCGAAGGCTACCCATCTAGCATGACTCCTGAAACTACGGCATACAGATACAAATCAGCAGAATGAATCTTTGTCATCACAAAATTCTAGCCATTACACGATAGGCTTCATCTATAGATAACGATTAACCAATTTTGCGCAACACATGTGTAATCTTCCACTTCAATCCTATATCTTTATGACTGCGTAGAAATTGTATCTCATCTCAATGAGAAAGTTTCTAGTTTTCTCTCACAACGAAATATAGAGGACGAGAAGAGGTAGCCTACCATGACGTCTTAAAGCAGTGTTGTTTTAACCTTATTTCAGAGTGGGAAAGAAATGGCGCTAGACGTCTTTCATAGCTCCGTCTCTTTCCTATGCTGGAGTTACATTTAAGTAATACTGCTTTAGGACCTCATGGTAACCACCCAGTTTTTTTTAACACGTTTTTATGCGCGTCTTGATTAGTAGACCAATTATTATTATAAATAATGAGGGTATCTCTTCAGAATGTCAATTATTAACGTACCTGTCAATCCATTTCACATAAAAAACTTGCGTGGGCCTCAAATACATAGACTGGTTTAATCTTTAAATCTTGTTCTATTAATTAGGATTATTTGTACGACTTCTATAGTAATAATCGGCCTATAAACATAAATTGTAATTATAAAAACAAGTCGTCTTACTTAAAAGCTTCCCAAAAATGTGTGGATGACAGCATCTTCTAAGATTATGTCGCACATTCACATAAATGACAACAAAAGACCGATGAACTTCATTTAATAAATAAACAATTATATTATATTTATAAATTTAAGTGTATCGTCCGTATAGGTTCTTGCCCGTTCTTCTCTATAGCAACTTACCTAATTTTTTTTTTCATTTTGTGACAGGTTCACTAGTTGAGACTTCAAAAGTACATTTTTTTTTCGGGTTTGGTATCTTCAAATGACTCCTCCCTACTGTGGCCGGGGGCCACTGGGTGGCCCCCGACGCCAAGGGCGTCTCCCGCGGCGTCTGGGACGTGAGGCTCTCTCCGTTTCACGTTCCGCCACCTCCTTCGTTAGCATGACTGCTTCGCAGAAGGTGGTGACAGCTTTCCATTCCCTCTCACTCCGGTCCATGGATTGAACCAGGGCCGGACGTGAGAGGTCGCCGCCGCCAATCGCCGCGACACGTTTGTGCTCAGACCAAGCGGAGCAGAGATCCACGGTGTGCTCCACCGTGTCCTCCGGACTCTTCAAAAGTACTTGCTTGTACTTGTTTGTTTTGTTTTTATTAAAATAAATACTTTTTGTTATGTGTTTTCATCAGATAGGCCACCTACCTTCCGTATAAAAAGAAATACGCAGGTATGGTGGAAGAGATTTCTTTTAAAATAAGCATCACAATTGTACCTATTTTTCTGTTCCAATCTTTTTTTCTGTATTAAGTTTAGAATAGAATTAGAATTATATTAATTTCTGAGTGAATGGTACATTAGAATCTTAATATTAAACAGTTTCACATACACTACCGTTGCCGATGTAGAAATATTAAAATTTGCATAAAAAGCCAAGTGGCCAAGTTCTAGGCCGCAACAATGTAATTATAAGTTAAGTTTGTACATAAATTGTTAAATAAATATATACATGTAACAGAACACATTTTGAACGTAGTTTCCCACTTGCAAGTCTAAGCATAGTTTCCCCTTTGAATATACCTAAGTAGGTACTACATAACCTGAATCAAAGAAACTACACCAGGGCTTAATCTTGTCCAGGCCTTCCCCTTTCCTCTTACGCACAGGTATATTAATTATATCAATAAAATATCCAACCCGTGCATTTTGTGGTTAAGACCAATTCATTGTACTGTGTCCATGATTTATCTGGTTACAATACTTAGATCTTAATTTCTTAAGACTAGCTTCAGACTTTTGTAATAATCATTTCAGCCAGAACACGTCCACTGCTAGTCACCTGCAAGCGTGACCACACTAGCCACTGGCTCCTGGCATGTAGCGGATTCTTGCGGCCTGCAGTAATCTATTATAAAAGCCTCTTATTTTTTGCAAATTAAATCAAACAGTTCAAGTTTTATCTTCAAGTTAGAGGCCCATCCTCTAAGTTGGTTTTACATGCCGTGAAGAAGAAACCAAACCATCACACCTGAGATATCTCTCACGATGTTTTCCTTCACCGAAACAAGTGATTTATTATACAATACGCACATGAATCTGAAAAACCGGCCAAGTCGAAGTCGGACTCGCGCACGAAGGGTTCCGTACCATTATTTATAAAAACGAGCAAAAAAAGCACTTTTTTGTATGGGAGCCCCCTTAAATATTTATTTTATTCTGTTTTTAGTATTTGTTGTTATAGCGGCAACAGAAATACATAATCTGTAGAAATTTCAACTGGCTAACTATCACGGTATCACGGTTCATGAGATACACAGCCTGGTGTCAGACGGACGGACGGACAGCGAAGTATCAGTAATAGGGTCTCGTTTGACCATTTGGGTACCGAACCCTAAAAAACCCATCCCTCTATCTTGGGCTCCTAGTAGACAGTGAGGGCCAGCCATTTTAGTAACGTCGTCATTCCATCTCATGTGGGATCTTTCTATAAGACGTTTACCTTATTTATTGATCTATTACCACAATTATAATAATACTCGGGTTTCATTTAAAGATGTTATCGAAGCCGCAAAATCACCGAACATGACGTAAGATTACGTGGAAACTGCACCTCTACAATTTTCACTTCAAAAACTGATAACAATTTAATCAAAATGTTTCACAATGGATTCTTAAAACTTAACGTAAAATCATCTGAAAGTAGTAAAGTAAGTCGTAAAATAAGTAATGGTTCATTTGTCCACAAAGTATTGAAGTTCATAGTCAATGTAATTACTGACGTCAATGTGAACTCCAGTACAGTTACGAGCAAAAATATCAATGAACGATGTCCGCGTGTAATAAGGATTGCAAGTTTGAGATAAGTCCTAATGTACGACATCAAAATGAATTCCTGAATAAAAACGGTTAGTTGGATTTTGATTATCTAGCTATACGTCAACATCATCATCTGCCTAGCCTTTTCCCATGTTGGAGCCATCTAACTGGTTGCAACTGCTCAGCTCTGCGTCAACAGCACCGAAATATTTCGGTGTATTTTATAGAAAATACAAACATAAAATTACAATCAATACCGTAGGAAAAAACAACCTTAAAAGTTGCCAAGTGTATATTTGTGCCTGTGACTGTACGTACTAAGGTTCTCTTTTTACATCCGAATGTGACGTACTCCCCAACATCTTAAGATTTAGTCATGTGTCTACAGAGGGTCTGGGATTTTCTTAGACCCCAAATACTGCGGTTGCATTTACTGACGCAACACTCTTTTGTAAAACACTTCGGAGAAAAAAAATCGGTTCTATTTCTAGCTAAATAATACAGTTAGTTTGAAGTTCAGTAATTTAGAAATCGTTCAAATAAACCGAGCATTATGCTTCATAATAGACCGTTTTTTTTCTTATTTACATTTCTCCTGTGTCGTGGTTTTACAAATATAAGTATTGCTTCCTCATGTTGAACTATTGTGCAATAAAGGCCATCTTCTTCTTTTTCGTATGAACGCGTGCCAAGCGTGGCGATTATGGCAAAACCCCCTTATGTCAATGTGGCGTTGGGGGAGGCCTATGTCCAGCAGTGGACGTCTTTCGGCTGAAATGATGAATGATGCTTTAGTTAGTTTTTATGCCTCTGATAGGCTTCTGACTTGGTCCTGAATCAAGGCTATACAAATATTAGTTGCAAAGTTGTGAAGGCAGGTGTTTTGGGATTCCTTATGTAATTTTCGCGTTTATTACAGTATAAGTACTGTAATAAACGCGAATCTTAAATATAAATCTTCTGCACTGATCACCTCTCTGTATGGGGTAATGCACCTCGCAGGATGGCAAAAGGTTCTTATAGGCAAAGGTGGTTCTTTGAATACATGATTTTGATTGCTGAGATGAGGGTGTTCAGCTGTGACCTCTTACCATCAGGTGGTACCTGTTTGTCTACTATTAACAAAGAAATCATCAATTATCATCACTCCTTTTCTCTTTAATTTGTAGTGAAAGCAATATTTCCTTAAAATTGCTTGTAGAATATTAATATACTTTTACCATATTCCAATGGTGTCCCAGTACATACACATGCCACACCTACTCGTAACTAGGCTTGTATTTACTCATTCATTAATAAATTTCTCCATAGTTAAATATACTTTTAAAAAAGTAAATCCCCCTAAGGGCGTTGTACGATAATCACATATTACATTGGTAATCAAATGATCTAGTGATCTTTTGATATCCGAGTCGTCGGGGATATCAATAATATAATCAAATCGACACAAATGGGTGTCCTATTAGGTATACCTCTGCCTTACCCTTCGTAAACGACAGGCGTGATGTTACACAGGGAAATGGAAATTAGGTTCTTTCTACTCTTCCGCAGCCTAGGAGTAGGTAGAACATAATTTCTTTTCTGATTAATTTTGTTGCAGGATCCAAGACAGTTAAATTGTTTCTCTGGGGCTTCACCGAGCTTCATTCGGCGCGGTAGACGTAGCTTAGCTAGTCGTACAGACTCCAATGTTCAGTACCGGCAAGGGAAAAGGTCTTTGATACCTTGGAGTGGATCTCTAAACATTGGACCCCCCATTATACACATATGAATATACGTTGGGTAGAAGATAAAATGCGTTACCGGTGTGCGCTGGTGCAGAAGCGCGTATACAATCACGCGCGAAGGACCTTAAGCCATTTATTACAACTGTCAAAGAATGACAAAAGTGATTAAAAAAAAATACGGACTATCTATGTCGATAGACAGATTAGGTAATCTGATTTTTATTCATTTTGGGTATTAAAATAAGACGTATTTACAAGTGTTTACAGAACAATCTGATGAAATTCATGTCATGATGATTCAAAATATTTGAGTGTGAATCAAGTTGTGTTTATTTGTGTTATATCATTCTGTTATGTATACCTAGTTAGATGATTGATTGTTATGTTTAATATATGAGAAATAATAATAGAAATACTCACACAATCTTTTTATTTAATTCCAAAATTATCCTCTTATCACCAGCATTAAATTTGTTTCCATTTTCGTTTGCTACACATTTTACCTCATATTTATGTTACCTATAATTTGAGTTCTTGACATTTCTATATTAATACCCAGTACTCATAGTACCTAGTAACTATTTTTTTGGGCGGACGTGTTTTCAATGTTTCAAAATAGTTCTGAGATTACAAATTGGAGCCACCAAACCATTTCTTAGGACCTAAGGTTCACCAATGAAACCTATACATATATGGCTAATGAAATGTATGAAACTCGTATGAAAACATATTCCTAGTATACAATTTGGGGCGTAACTGATGGATTGAAAGCGGTTACTGTTGCAATGTCCCATGTGGCTCGAATTTCACCGGTATTGAACTTTTATGGGATAGGATTTCACACCGGATCCGGTCATTAGTACGGACAGAAAATGAATCGAAAGCGCGCCAAAGGTGGCATCAAGCGACCTACTTACTATTATACCCACACTTAAGCGCGCTTACTACAGAGTCGTGATGTTTCGAGCTCGCAGCGAGGACGACAGTGAGTGTCTGATCGCTGCGGAGTCAAGACGTCCCGGAACTGTTCCCCGATACATGGTGCGTCGTGTTATTGTGTTGGATTGTAATTTAAAGTTATTTGTTAGTCCGATAAAAGCAGTGTCGGAAACACAGACGCAGGCAGAGAGTTCCACTCATTTGCTGTACGCATTATGAAAGACGTTTGAAAACGCTGAGTGCTAATTGGTGGAATAGCAATAGGGTTATTTCAATAACATAATATCATCATTATAACCCCTGAAGGATTAGGCTGAGGTGTACCCCTTAGTACACCCAGTTATGTTTAAGTCCCATGTAATAGCGGGTGTGACACCGGGCCTAATGCCATCCGCCAGGCACAAATCCAGAGTTCGTGGCTGCTACTGAGAAATTCCTGATAAAAAAAAATGCCTTAACTGGGAATAGATCCCCGGACCTCATGCTCAGCAGTCGCGTTTGGGACCACTAGACCAACGAGGCAGTCCATTCCTTTAATTTGTATACAATTTTTTTTTTTTGCACTTATTAATTCTTTAAACTTATGAAGCACTAAGCTGTATGTACTACCTTTAAAATGATTTCAATCATCATCAGTACATTAGTTAACGTTAAAGTTGTCTGTATGGTGTCGGATGTCTGTATGGTGTCGGATGTAAAGAATAGCACCATCCCATATCTTCCCGTGGGTGTCGTAAGAGGCGACTAAGGGACTTGCAAGAGAATGGGCAGCAGCGTTCTCTGTGCTTTTGTAACAACCGTACTGCAATCGCCAACCCGCCTGCCAAGCGTGGCAATTATGGCAAAACCCCTCTTGCTTAGGAGGCCTATGTCCAGCAGTGGACGTCTTTCGGCTGAAATGATGACATTAGTTAACAATATGCTGAGAGAAGCTAGTTTTTCAATCAATCACAATCAAAACAGCTAACATAAAAACTGACAGCAGATTTAGATCTGACAAGCAAGTGGGGATATTTTGAGCAACTACGAATTAGATTATAGAAACGAAACTTATTTCGAACTGGCTCCGGACTCATGGATACCTCAGTACATTATGTGACCAAGTCTGGTGTCCGGGGCCGCGTCCACAATTTGTCCGTAAGTTACTTCTTCTTCTCGACTTGACTCAGAGCTTGTCCGACTAGTTGCCCCAATATTGACAAACGCTCGGATTCGATTGCGATTCGGAAAGTCAAATGTCTATCTCGCTCGCTTTCGTAATGCCAAAACAAGGTAGACGTACGACTTAGCGAATCGAAATCGAATCCGAGGGTTTGTGAATACGGGCGCAAGTCCTGGAGGTTGCAGTTAGTAGTGCACAACGGTCACTACTTACATAATTTCATCGATAACCCTATGTACATTCAATGAATTTCCGATAAAATGTATCATTGAAGTGAGAAATTTCCGATAAAGTGAATCATAATATACGATATCAGACACCAGCGTGCAAAATAACGTGTGTACCTTTTTGAATATATAATGCATATCACGGTGACATCGGTCGATATTCGGCTTGATACGATTTATTCCGATTTTAGTACATTTCACACAAATATTATATATTGTAAACACTTACAATATCGGCTTGTAACTGCGTTATAGACAACAATGAGATTGTATTGTTGAATAGAATATGCAAGTCAGTATGACATGGCGTCGTAAGGGCATAATGCCATATCAAAGATGCGCTACTGAAGTCGGGAGAACATGTGTTTACAATGTGCAAAGTGAACTTGCAGATCCCATAAGAAACTATCTATATGAGAGAGAGAGAGAGACAATACTAATGAAGTATCATTGTCATAGAAACAGGAAAGACATTTTAGCTGCTGTAGAGTGAATCTAATTGTTGGTTATAATCATCTTAGTTGACAAACAGAAATATTTTCAACCTATTACGGTTGTCGCGTACTGGGATCGCATATAGCTAGATAGAAGTTGATTCCCATTCATATTTAGGTTTGTTAACAGAGGCTCAACATGCAGTTACCTACTTACCGACTCATCGATTTCTAATGTGGGTATGTACTTTAACGACCTATTATTGAGTCAACTTCTAATTCTTTTGAGATATCGGCAGTAACAGTATATCCTTTCTAAAATCATTATTAGAAACTGCATACATATAATTTAATTAAGCAAGAGGTCAACAATGCTATTCGTTTTGCAGTTAAACTTTACTGTGTACAATAAGGTTTATGACGGCTATAAAACTTTCGATTTCCATCGTGTCGGGTGGCGTGTAAACTTTGTTTAGTGCATTCCTCTCGATCGTCCTAACCTATGATGTTTTAAGGTCTACAACTCCACATTAATACTAATATTATAAAGCTAAACCGTTTGTTTGTTTAGTCGAACGCGCTATTCTCGGGAACTACTGGTTCGACTTGAAAAAATCCTTTAGTGTTGGACAGCCCATTTATCGACAAAGGCCTATCATCGCAGAGCATCAATAAAAAATGTTGCAAAAATGGGGAAAATGTGACTCAGACGAAATTGCGCATTCATATGTCTCCAGTCTTTAGCAGACTTCATTTACCAACAACTAGATCTTAACTAGATTTTCTTGTCTAAACAATAACTCTGAATAAGCATTGATTTATGAACACGGAGCACGGAACAGCCGCGCCATCAACAGTGTCTACAAATGGTAGTACTTATTCAAATGATGGCGATGAAAGGACATTTTCTGTCACGGACCGTCATACAAAACCGGCAGTTTCTATACGTCCTTTGTGCTATATTGTCAGTAAACACTAACACTTTTGGAAGAAGCACTTAAGCACAGTAACACTTGAGGACATGAGGAAAGTGTTGACAATGCGGCTTCAAACAGCGGCCATCAAGCCGTCTCCGTGCTCTGCGATCATGAGCATAACAATTTCTCAATGCAAGTCAGCAATTTCAAAAGTCTGACAACCAGTCTTACCAAGGGGTATCGTATTACCCAGAACTAACTGAGCTGTGGAGGTCAGATAGGCAGTCGCTCCATGTAAATTCAGCGGAATCCGGTAAGACTGGAAGCCGGACCTCAACATAGTTGGGAAAAGTTGGGCTGATGATGATCTTGCGACTATTAAGTTCAGATTTGCTTTCCATCAGCAGAAAATTACCATAACAGATGGAAAAACTGACGTTGACAACAGATTTTCAAACAAAAACCTTATCACAACGGGTTCAGAAACCTCCAAACTAAAACAGTGAACTTCAAGGATGATTTCATGTAAATGTTTGCCTATTTTATCAAAAGCATGTGTATTTTAAACAGATTAGTTAAACATCCACGAATACGCTTGCATAAACAATATTATAGGTCAATGTCACGCGTGTTTCCTCTCAAAGGCTTGTATTAAATTCAAAGTCCTGACTGACTGAGATATCATCGCTTAAACCGCTGCACGCTGGTCCTAGAGAGACGAAATTTGGAGGGTTGTGTTCTTTATGACGAGTAAGCATCTACTAAGAAAGGGTATTTTGAAATTCCACCCCTGAAAGGATAAAACAAGGGATGAACGGTTGAAAATTGGTATTTTTTTTAAGTTAGAAGCATGATATATCATAAACAAGCTTCTGGTTAGAAATAAATAAATACGTATGTTAGTGTTTTTTAAGAATCTATCCCCTAAGAGCGTTAGATAGGGATTGTAAGTTTATATGCGGAATCCGCCATTTTCGAAGTAAGAAGAATGAAATTAAATATTGAAGTTTCTGAGCAAAAACGCAGTCAGTTGTCACACATAACAACATCATAACAAAACATACATCCACATTTCGCCAGTTATGTTGAAGTCATATTAAATAGATGGCGAGCCTTGTGCCATCAACCGACATTAAATCCAGACTCCGTGGCTGCTACCGAGAAATTCCTGATCGAATAACCCAATAACACTTTGCCCGACCCACGAATTGAACCCAGGACCTCAAGCTCAGCAGTCGTGCTTGCGACCACTCGACCAACGAGCCAGTCTCATACATACACCTAAGAATTTCCGCCCGAACGAAGTCGCGGGCAACAGCTTGTGTTTGGGGTTCCGTACCCAAAGAGTCAAACGGGACCCTGTTACCGAGACTTCGCTGTCCGTCTGTCACCAGGCTCTCAACATCTCATGAACCGTGAAAGTTAGCCAGTTGAAATTTTTACAGATTATATATTTCTGTTGCCGCTATAACAACAAAGTCTAAAAACAGAATAAAATAAATTTAACGGGGGCTCCCATACAAAAAAGTGAAGTGGAGTTTTTTGCTCTTTTTTATAAATAATGGTACGGAAGCCCTTCGTGCGCGAGTCCGACTCACACTTGGCCGGTTTTTTTATAAATCCATAATTATTGAGCTTTTAATAAGAAGTTGCGGTTTCAAACTAACTTTATATTTTGCTTGGAACTTTATGTTTCCTTTTAACTGTAAGACTATTCTTCAGTCTATACTGATTCATGTAAACCGGGAATTAAGGAAAACCATGCATATAATATGACCGAACGAACTTTGTATTTATGTAGTTTAGGTCAAAGTTTATTGTGAATGGAATAACTGAGCGCATACTTATGATTTAGTTAATGTGAAGCGGGGGCGGTCCCTCAGTCTCATCTTTGCTGCAGTGGTCTGAAAATGGCTCACAGTTACTCAGAATCGCACAAAGTTTATGGGATTTACATTTCCAGTTTTTTTTTTTTAATAATAATGTATTGGCGTATGGAAGTAGCTCCTAAAGCTGCCTACCTAAAATGGTACTGGCCGGCAAAGCTGTGGACCCGCACATCGCAAAACTGGCGCTGAGATATGATGGGGACGCGGCAGACCGAGAAGATGGCGGGATGTCTTGGATGGCTTTCTTCTTTATTTGCGGAAAGAGGTGCCACATCGAAAAAAGTAGAAGGAATGGAGGAACGTCTTTGCCCAGGCGTGGGACAGTTCAGCTAAGAACAAGGGTCTCTCCCAGCAATATTTTTTGTGTAGAATTAATTAATTTCTTCGTGAAATCTTCCGTTTACACCCTGCAATTTTGGTCTCCTTGGTAACCAAAGTCTTCCTCAATACGATCGTGCATACAATCAACCCATCAAACGGAGAATGCAGCCAAAATTTATAGAACGCTTACTTGTCTAGCTAACAAGGAGCCAGTTGTGGAAAATAGGTCAATGTGCTCGAAGACAATTTACGGATCCACCTGGCTTCTATCTAGACCGTGGTAAAATAACGAACACAATGTTTGTTATTTATCGCTTCGGAACAGTAAACATTTCTAGAATTTGAAATTGTAACGTGTTCATTGATATTTGGAGAGAGACTTACGTGACTACAAAATGTGGCTCTATATTGGTTTATTGATCGTTTTTAGCTGGTTTGAAAGCCTAACAAATTTCCTTTAGAAACGTAAATGTGATTTATAATTGTTCGGAAATAATGGAAAAGCCATATCCGCCCGCAGAAAAAGACCAAGTACCTATTGTTTCAGAGACATTGTTGGAAAATCCAATTGGGGTTTTTGGGATTTATCTCGCGGAAGCAGCGGTGAGATACACCTTGCTTGATTCCAAGAAATCGATTTTAGTGTTAAGTACCAGCCGCAATTCTGATAATCAGAAAGATATACCTAGAAATTATACGTCACCTTCGTGACGTCATGTTGCACCCAATTCTACTTAAGAAGGTGTGGTGAGTTAGTGACCAGATGACTACACACGAAATAACAGGTGAAAGCCCTCTTGCAACTCAAATCTTTAACCGATTCACAAAGTCAGAAATAGAATAATGTTTTTTTTAGTGCCAAATGCATTTACTGATTTCACAAACCAAACAAGGGAGATCTTTATATCCTACTAGCTTTTGTTCGCGGCTTCGCTCCCATTATGTACGGAATTTATCCATAAGAACCTTCGAACAATAATGAACGTTTTTAATGGAGCATAAGTCATTTGGGGATAATGTAGCTTTCCGTAAGTGAAAGAATTTTCGAAATCGGATCAGAAGTTCCAAAGATTAACTACCCCCTACATTCAACATTAAAAACAAATATTTCTTTACAATATTATAATTATGTAAAATGTTATTTAGTAACTTTTTAGACCTATGTATTCTGCTTAGGCGTATGAAGTTTCATTAAACACTGGGATGGCAACACTGCCGTGAAGTAAACATTGGCTCCGTGATATTATATTCATTAAAAATAGAAGAGTGCTTTTTATTGATAGTGAGGATTTGGAAAACTTGGAAAAGTGCACAATAAGTGAGTGCTAGTGTCGGCCGGGGAAATAAGTGGAACACATATTACCGAGAACTATGTTGTGTGTGTTACAGAGGAACACAAAGTGAGATTTAAACTAACTGTTCGTATTGTGTTACTAGCAAAACAGTGCTTGGCGAATGCTCAAATAATATTTGATAGCAAGAATAGACATGGTCAACATTAAGAAGGGCGAGTGTGGAACCTAATATAGAAACACGCTTGTACGATACCACTACATACAGACTGCAAAGTGAATAGAAATCTCTATTCCTAGACAGCACGTTTCGCCGAAAACTTGGTTGATAGAAAACACTGTTCGTAGATATATCGGTCATATAGAAAGCACTGTTGACAGAAATCTCTGTTCATAGATAGCACGTCTTGCCGGAAACTTTGTTCATAGAAACCAGTGTTTCCAGATACCTTAGTTTATAGAAAGGGCCTTTAGTGAAGAAACTATTAATATATTTACTACATTTCGCTTTTCTGGTTCTGGTAGATGTCCATCATAAAAACACGTTTATTTTATACACTAATGCATTACTACATACTTAATTACATGCATTAATGGTATGAATACTATGTAACATAGCTGACAAAAGGCGTGTATGAATCTGAGCAATAAAATATTATAGAACGCAAAATCATCTTCATCATCTGCCTAGCCTTTTCCCAAACTATCTTGGGGTCCGTTTTCAGTCTAACCGGATGCAGCTGAGTTCCAGTATTTTACATGTAGCGACTGTCTATCTGACCTCCACAACCCAGTAACTGGGTAATACGATACCCCTTAGTAAGACTGGATGTCAGACTTTTGGCTTCTGACTACTCGTAACGACTGTCAAAGATCTATGAACCAACCTCGACTAGCACGGCTTAACCTTAAAGATCGACCCGTGCTGCTGTTAGTATTTAGCCACGAGCTCCTCATATCGCAAAATATAATACATATATTAAAACTTTCTGCTCCATAGGCGCTTTCTGTGAACCAAGGTATCTGGAAACACTGGTTTCTATGAACAAAGTTTCCGGCAAGACGTGCTATCTATGAACAGAGATTTCTGTCAACAGTGCTACCTATGGACCGATATATCTACGAACAATGTTTTCTATCAACAAAGTTTTCGGCGAAACGTGCTGTCTAGGAATAGAGATTTCTATTCACTTTGCAGTCTGTATGTAGTGGTATCGTACAAGCGTGTTTCTATCTTAGGTTCCACACTCAAGAAGGGCTACACCAAAGTCCCAGAAAAAACGAACTCCCAAATGACAGAAGAAGGGTATGTCACTCCTCAGAATGTCACCATGAATCAACTAGGGGATAAATTACGGCATTCCAAAGAGGAAAGAGAAGTATTGAATATTGGGAGCCTACGATTGGAACCGAGCTTAGATGAATACTATCTAAAGATAAACAAGGCCATTGAAAATGTAATAATACTAGGAAAGTCATATGTTTACAAACTGACATTGATTTTATTAATGCTGACATTAATGTTATTAACACTCTGGCAATGATAATTTGGGATGCACCTGTGTAGGGAAGGATTTAACTGATGATACACCGACTGAACAACCGCAAAATCAGGTTCAATTTGTGAATAATGACCTATATGTAATCAAGAATGTGCAAAAATATTTCTTCCATCGAATAATCAAGGGAAAGGCAGTGCTCAAACGAGATTAAAAACGAATTTATAATAAAGGATTATAAAATACAATCTATGACAAGACCTGACGCAAGAACGAAATATGTCTTGTCAGACTGTACCAACATGGCTAAGACATTATCAAAAACCGACAATGTTGACAATGTTATCATAATGACAAGGAGTAATGATGTAACTCCAGTAGAGGTGATGTCAGTAATATCGATAGCATAACATTTTCTTAAAAATTGCAATGCATTTGCAGTAAATATAATAATCTTTTCCTTAATGAATGTAAACAAAATAATCAGATAAAGCTACTTATCCGGAATTATGAAAACTGTGCATTTATTGAAACAGACAATATAACGAATGTTGCACGACAAATAATTCGTCAGATTAAATTTATCCAGTACAGCAACAAATTCATCTCTTATAACATCCACAAATTCAAAAAGGGTATTGACACTAAGCAAGCATTGCCTCATTATTTCCGGAAAAAACATGATATTGTAAAATCAAAAGAAAGGAACAATAACTTATTATTTTCGACTAGCTTCTGCCCGCGACTTCGTCCGCGTGGAATAGTTACATTGGGCTAACGCTAACTTTAAACCGCGACTTTGATTACGTAGAAGGTGAAAAACGTTAAGGAGCTATTTTTAGGTACCTACATAACATCACACATCATAAATGCGCGAGCAGTACTTGATCCTTATTCTGCTGCGATGTGATTTTAAAACAGCGATATATCTCCTAAGATATTCATTGAAATCGAATGACATGTAGGGCAATTTTGGTTTTAAATTAGGTAAATACTTGTGATGGATAAAGTATTTATTTGGATAAGGATCACGTTTAAAAAACACCTTCGCAAAAATGCACTATTTCAGAACAAATTTGGTTAGCATTAAAAAGGTTAGAGTGAGCCTTAAAAGATAGACATATGCTGTTTTAGACCTTTTAAAGGGACAGGAGAGACAATTCTGTCATACATGATTTTTACGAAACTAACCGTTTACGCAGCGCACGCAAGGAAAGATCTTAAATGGAAAAAATACCCCGATTTTGAAACATTCCTCATTGGTGCTCCGCTCCTATTGGTCTTAGCGTGATGATATACAGGCTATAGTCTAGCCGGGCTATCTAACACTGAAATCATTTTTCAAATCGGACCCATAGTTCCCGAGATTAGCGCGTTCAAGCAAACAAACAAACAAACTCTTCAGTTTTAATATTGGTAGATAGATTAACTAATCAAACCTCGCAGGTAAACTTCATTGATCTACCAGTAAAGTAAATAATATTAATATTGAACCAAGGAAAGGCACGATACCTTATTATTTTAAATCCCTTAAAATAATCTCACAGATAGACGCAAATGATTCTGCGGAGACAAAAAAAACATATTTTAACTAAATTAAGAGTTTTCAGTGTTTCACCAAAACATTGCTGGCGCTTTGAATAAAATGCAAGATTTAGAGGTGGTCGTGGTGGTGGTGGTGATGGTGGTGCACTAAGTGAGCTGCATCATACTAATATTATAAACGTGAAAGTGTATATTTGTTACTCATCATCTGCCCAGCCTTTGCAAACTATCTTGGGGTCGGCTTCCAGTCTAACCGGATGCAGCTGAGTACCAGTATTTTACATGAAGCGACTGTTTATCTGACCTCCACAACCCAGTAACTGGGAATACGATACCTTAAAGATCGACCAGGGCGGCTGTTATTATTTAGCCACGAGCTCCTCTGTATATTTGTTACTCTTTCACGCAAAAACTACTGAATGAGTTTTGATGAAACTTTACAATAATATAGCTTACACATCAAAATTACACATATGCTATATATTAATGCGCTAGGTAGGTAGGTAGGCTGGATAGGTAGGCAGGGTAGGTAGGCAGGGTAGGTAGGCAGGGTAGGTAGGCTGGGAAGATAGGCAGGGAAGGTAGGCAGGGTAGGTAGGCAGGGTTAATAGGTTACGCTCAATCTGACGTTTTTGACGTTTCGAAGGACTGGCGTAAACGCTCTTAACCCAAGAAATAACAAACATTGCTCATGGACAAGGATTTAAAAACACCGTTATTCATCTTGGCTGTTGCAATTACTGGACCGTGTGTTTCCAAACTTTGAACCTACGCACTCTCTCGCACGTAGGCATAAAAATAACTCTAAATACAATACCTACTCGTATGTGCTGTGCATGTGGTTCACTTATCGTGGTTACCTATTGGTTTAGCGATAAAGTAACAAGTACCAATTAACTCTTGAAAGGTTTGATAATAATTATGTTACTATGTCGTCCTGGTTAAGTACATAAATGAGGAAATATGACGTGGCAAAGTTATCTGAGCCGTAAAAGTGAGGAATTTATGGATTACTACAAGATAAGTAATGGCGGAAAGGAGAAAGCTTTTAAGGAATAAAGTGAAACTACGAACCCATTTTTTTTATCTGTTTTTTTTTTGTTCCTGGCTTCTGTAGCGTAAATAAAAAATAGTTGTCACTACATGTGTCACGTTTAATTTTTTAGATTAAAAAGATATAACTAATACAAACATTTTTAAATAAAAAAAATATCCAAAGAAAAAAAGGATTGGCGATGTAAAAAAAATGACTTTCAGTAAAGTTGCGAAATGGATTGTCTAGAAAATAATAAAATTTGTGTGATTGAAAAATAATGCCTATAGGTGAGAAGGGGTTGCAACCGCTATCCGGCCCTAGGCGCGATTAAATTATATCCGTGCTTAAATATGATATCGAAAAAGGTTCATTCCGCGACCTTTTGACACGAATAGCTGAGAATATAAAATGATAGTATAATAAAACTATTCAATAAGTACTTCGCTATTGCTACAAATTATAAAAAGTGGATAAGAACAAAATTTTGGGATAACTTGACGCGGAGCGATGTCACGCTGTCCTTCAGGGTCTTCGCTCGTAAATTACGGAGTCACCCGCAAGCACACGCTTCCCAAACTCAGTCGGAATTGAGTCGCGGCGTTGAAATAACTCGGAACATCAGTCCACAGCTAATTGTGTAATCCTTGAACCGATTCTGAGCGAATCTATGGTGAGAAAATAAAAGGAAATTAACACCATAATACTCAAAACAGAACCTTCCAAGCAGTTAAAATTTAATTTTTTTTTAAATACATACCGGTTCTTTGTAAAAAACAGTCTTATGCAACCGACAATTTAGTACGGTGCTTATAGATACAGCCACAACTTTACACTGATTGCAGACAGTAAAGGAAAAAGATTAATCAGATTGGACAGAATAATTTAGTTATTTCTCTTTTCTCTTTCTTTTATACCTGCAGCCTGTGGGTTCGCTATACGCGTGGATCTTTCAATGCCCTACGGGTCCTGTACAATAATGGTTTTAGGATGCTGTTGGGGTTTGCCTCGCTATTGCAGTGCATCGGGTATGTTTGCTAAGGCCAGCACTGACTGCTTTAGGGCTATAGTACGGAAAAGAGTGGCTTCCCTGATGTGCCGCGTGCGGGGCAGTTCCAACAGCCTTCTGAATACCATATTGGGAAGGGTTGATTGTCCGGTGATGAAGCATTGGAATACTGTTCACGGATCTGGAGGAGTCCTTTTCAATGTAAAATAGACTAATGTAATTAATTAATAATTTTATAATGTTGATATTGATTATTATGAATATACTAACATAGTTATAAGTATGATTTACTAACAATGTATGGAATATTTCTTTTGATTCTGAGAATAAATGAATTATTATTATTATTATAAACAGAATACCATGTATGCTTCTTCTAAAAAGATACGTCGCCAATTGACAAGAAAAACTTTTTTCTGTCGTCCAATGGAATGATCATAATTTTAAGTTTGCACGGAAATAAGAAAAAGAAAAAAAAATAGAAATGAGGTCGACTTACACGAACGGAATAGTTTTTAATTCAGCCGAATCAATAAGCAGCGTGATAATGCTGCACTTCCCACTGTGTGTTGTGTTAAACTATACGCTTTTATTTGGGAATTGACTAGAGGGAAAGACGAAAGTCTTTGAAAGCTATTGTTAGGTACTAGTGTAGGCTAGTGTCAATAGCTTTCAAAGACTTTCGTATTTCTACAACAACTTTGAACAGTAAACCTGAAGTTTTTGGAAGTTTACTCGTACGACTGCCTCATTGGCCGAGTGATCGCAAGTGCAACTGCTGAGCCTGAGCTCCTGTGTTCGATTCCCGGTTCGGGCAAAGTGTTATTGGGTTTTAAGCTAACAGCTACGGAGTCTGGATTTATGCTCGGTTGATGGTAATGGGCTCGCCCCCTGTTACATGGGAGTGAAACCATAACTAGCGAAACGTGGGTAGGTACTATTAGGTGCAAGTCTGCCTAACCATCCCGGATTACTGGAATGCTGTTAAGTTTCTCGTAAATTTTTGACTTTTGTGATAGAATGTTGCAATATTTAGACCCTTACTGGAAAACATAAAGTCATCATCATTTTCTTGTCCTTATCCCAATTTATTTGGGGTCGGCGCAGCATGTCTTCTTCTTCCATACTTACCCATTACTTGTCATCTCACGAGAAACTTTCTTGCCCTATCATCCTCAACACACAGTCCATCTATCGTTACTCTGGTCTTCCTCTTCACTTATACCCATAAAAAAAAACAGAACGTATATGAAGGAATAACTGGTTAGGTTTATTTTATCAAGAAACATCCACCAGATTCGCTGTTTGCTATTCCTATTGAAGTCACACGACTTTTTACAAGTCAACTTAGAAAACATTACAAAACTTGACACGTATCCCAAGAATTATGTAAAATCTGTCAGCGTTTGGCATTGTGCCAGTTAGAAAACAGGCTTAAGGAATCAAGCCTGTTTTGTAACTGGCACACTGCCATAATATCATATCATAATATCTGTAATAAAGTCTGTAATCAAATCTGTAATCTGTAGTAAAGAGCTACATTTTAAAATTATATTGTCTTGTTAAAACTACTCTTTGTTTAGTTCTGTGGATAGTTTTCTTGTTTCCCACATGTGGTCATTTTTGAATAACAAGTTAAAAATAATACCCCGCCAAAAATTCAGTAAAATGTAGTAAAATAAGGAAACTGTCATGGCAACACTGGACAACACTCCGGTCGCTTCTTAGGTAGTGACGTCATGAACAAACAACTGACGATTGAACATACTAACGCCGAAGATGTTGATCTCACTTTTAAAAAGTTTGTTAGATTTTACGGAAAAGGTGGTAATTTGGGAATAAAAATCGGGTTATTAAAATTCATTATCATGTTCACTGTCATGAATATTTTATGTTTTTATTTTATTTGATAATGTCATTGGTATACATGCCCCTTTCGGATCAGACAGGGCTTTTTTTAACATATTGTATAATTTTGTAAGTAAAAATATTTATTATAAATGTAAATTATTTTTAAGAAAATTAAAAAACTATTTACGCTACTAATAGACAAATTAAAACTAAATATTTACAAAAACCGGATATTTTAAGTATGAGTAGTATTTTTCAAGTATTTTAGTAACTATTAGTGAACATAATAGGCAATCAAAACCCTAACCAAACTAGTCTTACCAAAGAGTATCGTATTATCTTGTAACTGGGTTGTGGAGGTCAGATAGGCAGTCGCCCATGTAAATTATTTATATTCAACTGCATCTAGATTGACTGGAAGCCGTCACCAACATAGTTGGAAAAGAATACGTAGATGTTGGTTCAGTTGAAAACCAGCGTCGGGCATTATAGTGTCCGGCATTTTGCTGAACTGGGCCTATTTGGTGCAGCCGTGAGTCACACAATATTTATTGTTTAGTTTTAAGTTCTTTTTTTTAAATATTTCCGTTTTTTATATTGTGTGTACTTATGGCATGTACCAATAAACGTTTTTTCTTTCTTTCTTTCTTTCTTAGATGTCAGATGAGTGAGTTTTAAATCTATACTAATAATAAAGCTGAAGAGTTTGTTTGTTTGAATCATGAATCATGAATGCTGATCTCAGGAACTGCTGGTCCGATTCTTTCAGTGTTAGGTAGCCCATTTATCGAGGAAAGCTATAGGCTGTATATCATCACGCTACGACCAATAGGAGCGGAGCAGCAATGAAAAATGTTGCGAAAACGGGGAAAATGTGACGCAGACGCAGTTGCGCGGGACAACTAGTAGCATATACCAAGCGCTTAGTAACCGAGCTTATTGGGTCAATTCTTCGCATAGCGATTATACGACATACAAACAAGTCTTAAAATAGATATCATACATAATAATTATTCTTGTCTTATCTATTAATGAAGTAGTATTAGTACTCCGTTTAACAAGGCTGATTATACTACTTGCAATATTATAAATATATCGGAGTAGCTACTGAATCGATTTAGCAATAGGTGATGAAATAAAATTCCAAGCGAGAAGTAAACAAAACTTGGTATTGTTATTATATCATTGTCCGTATAATTTATATTAGTATTTCGCGATAACCTTGGATTTACATCAGTTCTCTATATAGACACACGGTTTCTTAAAAAAAAAGAAAGTACATAAGTCAAATAAAACGTCACATTACAAGCTTTTATGTCTTGAGCTTCGTGTGACGATCTGTATGTTTAGGAATAACGTGTGACTGTGAAGACACCGCTAACCGTAACTGAGTTTACAAGATAAACAACTGACTGTTACTTATGTTTTTTAGTGGAAATTACAACTCGAGAGGCGTGCGATATTGGTGGGCGATCACCGTTCATACAAAACTGTTGTGTCTCTATTTCCCCTACAGGTATAGACACCAGCAAATCGAGCTACAGCAATCAGTCAAATTTCTATAATAGATTTTCAACTTTATCGTTAAAGAATTAGGTTCAAGATTGATTGGGAAACTTGGACAGTTTCGCGGCCCATGATGTGATGGTGAACGTCTCTGTACCTATTTTCAAACAGTCTTTGGCTCTGGTATGTAGGAAGTAGGAACTGCAGTCAAATGGGGTAGCTATTTGTTAATCTCATTAAGAGTGATAGATCAATTTTTGGACTAGATTGATAAGAATCACGGATGCGAGACTCAATGCATTTCAGTCCAAAAAAAAACATCTATCGAGCTTGGATACATGTCACTTCCTTGTTTAAAAATTAATCATCCCAAGGTCGTCACAATCAATGAGGAAACCCAACTGTTAACCGACACCAACAGTATACTAGTTATAACTGGTACAAAACAATATGGTTAAACTGATAAGACATAGGCACTTACTTAAATAACTTACATGATTTTACTAGGAACTAGGGTCACCTACCAATCATCTGGATTTTTCCGGACATATCAGGCATATTGTGCCACTGTTAAGACTTTGTCCGGCTTTGCTGTTTGTTAGATTTTTTGAGTTAAGGGGATTCTTTTGGAATTAGAAAAAAACTTAATGAGTATCTAAAAAAAAAGTTATATGCAAGCTTTTGATCAGAATATTTCAAACTTCGATGTGGTTACCTTAGATCTTTGACAGTCGTTATGAGTAGTCAGAAGCCAAAAGTCTGACATCCAGTTTTACAAAGGAGTAGGTATCGTATTACCCAGTTACTGGGTTGTGGAGGTCGGATAGGCAGTCGCTTCATGTGGTACTGGTACTCAACTGCATCCGATTAGACTGGAAGCTGACCCCAAGATAGTTTGGGAAAAGGCTAGGCAGATGATGATGTGGTTACCCTACTAGGAAGTATATTTTGACAGTTACATAAACTGCGTATCTAGTTTGGATTATCATAACGGAAGATGTTAAATTGGTGATATGAATACCTCTTCAGCAAAGTTTTATCTAAACCGGAGTCAGGAAATTGGCTCCTAATGTTGTTTTTATTTTTGTAACCTTGAACGAAACACGTTTTTTGTAAACAGTTACTGCTGCCTATATAATCGCCCTATAACAGTCCCACAGCTGGGACACAGGCCTTCTCCCGGTGGGAGCCCATGCGCCCGTAATCCACCACGCGGGTCCAGTGCGGGCTGGTGAATACCGCTGCCCTTGGACATCTGCAACAGATACTAGAGGACTCGCAGCAATTATTCCGTCTTAAGTTTTACTAAGATCAACCTTGAAGCTCAAGTGTTTTTAACCGACTTCTAAAAAAGGAGGAGGTTCTCAATTCGGTTGTTTGTATTTTTTTTTATGTTTGTTCGGGCATAACTCTGTCGCTTACCAACCGATTTGAAAAAATATTTTTTTGTTGGAAAGCGTATACTTTCCAAATGGTCCCATGAAAATTTTATCGAAATCAGACAAGCGGTTTTGAAAAAATCAACAAAAATCTAAATATTCTAACTTTTCGTTTACTCTGCATTGAGTTTTTTGTTCGCGCATAACTCAGTCATGTACGAACCGATTAGGAAAATTATTTTTTTATTCCGAAGCCTATGCTTTCCATTTGGTCCCATAGTCACCAAGTCGGGATCTGATGATGGAATCTTGGCGAAATCGAGGGAACTCTTCAAATTTTATAGGAAAACGTACAGCGATTCTAGTTTTTTCTACAACAAGTGAAGCATTTGTGTTCAATAAGAGCCATTCTACCATCAGATCTGATGATGAAGCCAAGAGACAGGCACCGTAACTCCATAATAAGACAATGTATATTAGCTGTGTTTGGGCTTGTTGAAATTGTAACGGTATGCATTTTCCAGGTGTACCACAGACTTGACTTTCCTTATTCAACCTACGTAACATGTAGGTCCTCTGCTTTGACAGTCTGTTTTCGCGATGATCAGGGTTCTTATTCAAAATGCGTTGATCATTTCTTTCCCTAATTTCTTTTAATCGTTGTCCTTATTCCTTTTTCTCAATTTCAGTTCGACGCCGTTTTCTCATACGAGAAGCATCTTTACTAGGCCTACCCATATTTTATTATTAGATTTAAAATTAAAATATGTCACTAAAAAATAACAAATATTTTTTTTTTTTTGCAAAAAAAAACCGACTTCAAAAAACCCTAAACGCACTAAAAAGTTGAAAATAATACTATAACCTACCTATATTAATAAACCTAACCTAACCGACGATTAACCTATAATAAAATTTAATAATTCTTTGGAGTCGGTGCCAAGCATAGGTATCGTAACCTGATATAGACAGACTAAAGCCAGAAAAACAAAACATCTTACAGTTTCTAAATAATAATTCAAATTATATTGCTTGGCACCGACTCCATATAATTATTAAATTTTATTATAGGTTAATCGTCGGTTAGGTTAGGTTTATTAATATAGGTAGGTTATAGTATTATTTTCAACTTTTTAGTGCGTTTAGGGTTTTGTGAAGTCGGTTTTTTTTTGCAAAAAAATTTGTTTATCTTTACAATCATTAAGGATAAATAATAAGGAACGGAAGAAAACTGAGCCCCCCCCCCCGACCCTTGCTCGAGCCAGCCCGCGAAGCTGAGCCATTAGTAATAAATCAGCCCCTAAATAATGGAAATCAGATCCAGCCTGTCCCTTTGCTGCCCTCTCTCAGCGACGCCCTAAGCCCAGGCTCGTACCCCGCAGGGGGTGCCCTTAGCGCTGTCGCTTAGTTTATAAGCTTTTTGCCTGGCTGGAGGCCTTAAATTCTAGGCATCCACAGGTTTGTCCGGTTAAGAAGTAGCCAGCCTCAGAGGCCGAACTGCGAGAAGCAATTCAAAAAAAAAAAAAAGAAAACAGCTTCTTTTATTTTAGATAAAAGTTTCGAGCAAAATATATAAAACCAATGAAATTAAAAAAAAACCGACTGAAGTAGAAAATTGATGTTACGATAATTTCGTAGGTCGCGAGCAACATCAGCTAGTATTAAATAATCAGCTACTCGAGTCAATCAACCGTTATCAGTTCAAGTAGGTACTTACCCTGTTGCTAGGCAACCTAGTTTGTGTTGTTGTTAATATAGCGGAAACTGGTTGTTGGCAGATTAAGCACAGTGATAAGAAAAAACCTACTTAACAACGTAACATGCGTTAGTAATAACAAATAATTATAATATATTATTACATCATGTAAACTAATTATATGCTAATGTTTTCGTTAATTAAAACTCTAAATTTGATATCTCATCATCATCTGCCTAGCTTTTTCCCAAACTTTGTTTGGGTCGGCTTCCAGTCTAACCGGATGCAGCCGAGAATTAGTATTTTACATGAAGCGACTGTCTATCTGACCTCCACAACCCAGTAACTGGGTAATACGAAACCACTTGGTAAGACTGGACTTGAACTTAGATATGTAATGGTTGTAAATACATTGATCAATAAAGTATTGCGCCACTTAAGTACCTACATAATGTTATGAAATCGCAGTCGTATACTTAACTTGCATCTAATGAAGAAACCACAAAAATGAGGAATCAAATACCTAAGTAAAATATTACTTATCACACTGTCTGTGGTATCTAAGGTTCTAAATATACAAGAAATAAGTTATTAGCCATAATGCTACGCTGTTTAGAGACGAAGCCTGTGTTACACAAGGCTGTATTATGAGCCCTCTATTTCTTTCTTATTTCCTAATACTTTTCAGTCTGACATTTTACTAACGTAGACTTATTTCTTCATCATTCATAATTATTTTTCAGAAATAATAAGTAAGACTCCACTTCACATAACAAGTAATTGTGGTTTGTTATCTATTGCTAATTAAGCTGTAGTCGAAGTAATAATATTAGTTCATCAGTCAATAGTTACGATGGCATCTTTGAAACCTTTTACTACTTTCTATACATTGTATTGTTGCCTGAAAATCGGGGTCCCAAGGTCAATAATTAGTCCCCAGAGGCCAGGAAAATCTCCTACCTGAACACGAGTTGCCATGGCTGACCTGAAAGTCTTTGAATAGACTCTGGACACAGGACAAGGAAAACCTCTTTAGGTTGGCACTCTGCCCTGGAGTAAATGTAGTGTTGCCCCACAAACGATGGGACACTTGATATCGTGTCTTGCTTGTCCCGTTGCTTGCACATCACAGAAGCTGATGGACGCTACTTAAACTGCCAAACACGTCGTCAAATAGGCCGACTCAATTAAAATTGTCATCGACACGCTAAGATACTAGCAAGGAAAACCGATAGCAATCCTTTATGCAACTCCGCTTTCCTTTAATCATTCCGTTGCTGACCAAACACGCTTAAACCTTTCGCCGCCTTACATCATAAAAAGGACAGGTCACAAGCCGGGCGTCCATTATAAATACTATCTATATATAAACAATTATTTCTGTCCGTTAGTTGGTCACGTCGGCCTGCCGGTCATGTGAGGTGGTCACATGGGTATTCAAGACGCCCACAATGGAAATAAACTTCTAGACTCTTTTGTGCTGTTATAATAAACGATGTAGGTATGCATCTGTCAACTGGGACTGGCTTATTGTGTTGTGTTTATGGAGAAAATTCGAGATATTTTCAGATTGGAAACAGCAGTAGACAACATGCCATGTGGTATATCTGGGTGCATAGTATGAGACGCTTCAACAGCTAGATGGATGGATCACCTTTAGATGGTGGCTGGGCCAGACTCAATGATGAACACAGAGGAAGGGACAGCTTGTTAGAGGCCTTGGTCTTTATTGGATGCTGAGCGATATTGTAGACACGCAATTCTTCATCAGGTTTATCAATACGATTATTTTTAATTACAATTGTATAAGCGGGTGATAATCACATTAGGTCACTTTATCCAATAGTTTCAGTTTTTCAGGCAACTATGGACAGTCGCAGATGAAAGGATTTTGGAAGAGCCTTCTTTTTGTCATCTGAGGAGGTCGTTGTGAAGAGCTATTGGGAAGCGGAGCAACATACGCCTATTTTCACTAATACTAACTAATTGCATGCCTAAATATCATTGCATTTATTTAAGCATAAGTTTAGGTGTAGCCTAGTATTCGTGAAAGCGTCATGGCATGAAATACAAAACGTGATTTATTCTAATGATTAATGCTATTTATTTACAGATTATTGTTCTCTGCAACACTATAGAATAAAGTTCGATGACATAAACCTCTCGTAAACTCGACAAAGTCATCAAAAAGAGTAAAAGATGACGTTTCCCACATAATGGGTGTCGCGTGCCAAAACCGGTTCTTTTTACAAATCATGTGAGTTTTATAAAAAACAAAAATGTTGGCGTTCAGTATGTAAACATGAATGGCGTGACTTTTCATGTCCGATTCCTATTACATAGTGTACCGAATGATAGATTTATTTTAGACTGATATGTTAATTACCTTAAGAGTGGAGTTTAGTTAAACTGAACGTGATAAGCGTCCGTACCATCATCATCATCATCATTTCAGCCCAAAAGACGTCCACTGCTGGACATAGGCCTCCCCCAAAATTGACATTTCGTCGCCAAATTGACATTTTGGGCGGTTTTGCCATAATCGCCACGCTTGGCAGGCGGGTTGGCGATCGCAGTACGGTTGTTACAAAATCACAGAGAACGCTGCTGACCATTCTCTGGCAAGTCCCTTAGTCGCCTCTTACGACACCCACGGGAAGATATGGGATGGTGCTATTCTTTACGTCCGACACCATACAGAGTGAAAAAGAGACGGAGCTATACAGGTCGTCTAGCTCCATCTCTTTCCCACTCTGGAATAGGAATGGAACAATAATGTTTTAAGCGTCATGGTACGAACACAGGACATTTGAACTGCGTTCTTTTCGTTGGGGAAATTCGCTCTTAATCTGAATAGTATAATTTAGCTAGGGCTTCACATCAATTAAAACTTTCACTAAGCAAATATCTGAAAGAATTTTTTATTTTATCAACGAAAGGCATAATATTATTGTATTTTAGCTGCCGCTAGTTCAAACCGTGAGAACGGCTTTGTGGGGCATAGTTTCTAAGTGAAAGAATTTCGTCGTTGGTCTAGTCGCCGCAAGCTCGACTGCTGTCAAATCAAATCAAAATATTTTTATTTTACATAGGCCTACAGGGGCACTTATAAAACGTCGGCAAAAAGGTGCTCGGTTCGGGTTGGTCGTTTCCTATGGAGAAGAACCGGCAAGAAACTCCATGGTTACTCTTTTAAAATCATTTGGTTTTACAATATTTTTGTTACAGCATTAGTACTAAAGTATGGGAGGACATCGTAGGCCTGACAATAAGTCGTTGCTTACTACAAAACGTAGAACGAAATAAAAAATTACCAAGGATCTAGGAATCTATAAGGCCTACAATGTCCACACATTTACAAACAATCGGTAAATAAGAAAAAGAGTCTATACAACAACAAAAAATAAATAGAAAATATCACAAAAAGACTAGATCAAATAAGTGACACAAATGTTGTCATCCGTGCTGTAACTATTCTAAACAAAAGGTGTAATGATCGAAAAACTATTGTGAAACATCTGATTAAAAAGAAAGGAAAAAAAAATATATTGAGAATAGTTAGAGACATCCACACATTTGTGCCGTTTATGAGCTACCAGGGAAGCCGCATGTGCGAAGGGGCTAAGGCCAAACTTTTCTATCTTCAACGTTGTGCCCGAGGTCCTGGGTTCCCTTGATTGCGATCGTAGTTATTGGGACACCTATTATATTTTAGTTGTTACGTGTGCATAAACAAATTAATTGACATGACATCAGAGATACAATCAGAAGAGTACTTACACAGTATTCGATTAATAGCCTCACCTACAAGAAAAATGATAAACCCGGTGTGAATTATTGAAAACCAGGTAAAATCCGAATGCTGATAAGGTATTTGGCGATTACGTCACGTACGCGAAACCGTATCTGATGCAACAGATCAATAGGCACTCCTACATACTAAAATTCAAAATTAAGATTAGCAGCCAAACCTATTTACCGAGTCTCGAAAAAAAGAACGAAGTTTTTTTTTTCATTATATTGTTCTACCTTTTGTAGTAATCAACGACATATTGTTGGGCCTACGCTGTCCTCCCATACTTAGGTACTAACGCTGTGACATTAAAATATTGTAAAACCAAATGATTTAAAAAAAAGTAACCATGGAGTTTCTTGCCGGTTCTTGTCCATAGGAAACGACCAACCCGAACCGTGCACCTTTGTCGACGTTTTATAAGTGCCCATGTAGGCGTATGTAAAACTAAATATTTTGTTTTTGACATACTGATCGTACTACCTATTAGTACGACTTAAGTAAGCCTTAAAACTGAATTTGATTTACATAAGCCACCAATTCTTAATTACAAGCCAGTGGTCAAGCGCTTTTGCTGACCATGCGGTCTTGGGTTCGCTTCCATTAATACCTAATCGATGAAATATTCCTATGTGGAGCCCAGAATGATGTAGGTACTGCATATGAGTTTACGGTTTATGCTTCGATATCCCATCCACCCTGCATATCTGTATCATCATCATCTGCCTAGCCTTTTCCCAAACTATCTTGGGGTCGGCTTCCAGTCTAACCGGATGCAGCTGAGTACCAGTATTTTACATAAAGCGACTGCCTATCTGACCTCCACAACCCAGTAACTGGTTAATACGATATCCCTTGGAAGACTGGATGTCAGACTTTTGTTCTGAATATTCGTAACGACTGTCAAAGATCTACAAATGACAGCCGAGACCAACGGTTTAACGTGCTTTCCGAAGCACGGAGGAAACTCGGTATGTAATTATGGTCACCCATCCGCGGACCAACCTCGGCAAGCACGGCTTAATCTTAAAAATCGACCCGTGCGGCTGTTATTATTTAGCCACAAGCTCCTCCTGTATATCTGTATATGAGTATGCGATTTAAAAGCACTTACGGAACCTCTGATTAGACACCACTACTCGCTCATTACTTTTACTTAAGGTAATTATGTTAATTCGGCGGTTCGGAAGTAATTACATGTTGTGTTGGATGTAAACTCGATAATTTGCAGTCCCTCACGACTCAGTCAAGATTGTATGTCCCAAGTCGTTTTTCCCACGAATACTTGGATGAAGGCATTTACAGGCCCAAAAAGTAGTTAAGCCATTGAATTTCAGGAATGCATCTGGTGGTGAATCCCTGGTGTTTCTTTAGTAAAATTACATGCCTTTTTAAGATTAGAAGATTTGATTAAGGGCCCCTGAAAGACATCAAATTGTTAACATAAACAGTTGTAGAAGTAGTAAAGCCATTAACTCTCAAGGAATTTGGAAGTTGGACATAATAATGTGGATGCACCAGGAAAATTTATGCCGAAATTCCTATTCAATACCCCCGTTATTATAAAGTAACAACATACCTTATTTATTTCTATGTTTATTTTCCCGTTCGTGTATTCCAAAAGTGCATACCGTTTCACATTGTGTACCTGCCTTGAAATACACATAATTTTCCTGTTCCTACACACTCAACCTAACCTATACACATTCTGAGAAAATTAATAGGTACAAACAAAAATACTACGACAAACAATCATGAGCAAGTAGGAAATAAACAGTTCTAAAAATATTTATGACTCATTGAGGTGTCAATATAGGTGTAAGCTATGACTAAATTTAGAAGCTATCACGTCATTTATCTTTCATCGTAATTACCAACTTTCGAGCCTTGAAATTAAAGTTTGATTTCTAGGTACCCAAAAGTGGTGTGTTTCATTGTCAAAACAATTCTTGGTAATCGTATCTAAATGGTGTTTGTGGCTTGACCCCGTTACATGGTGTTAATTCTGTTGAAGATGTATGACCTACTACACCTACTTGTGTTTTCAGGAATCCTGAATCTTGCTGAGTATTCAGTTTCAGGATACTTGAAACAATTTGACAATTTATATTTTTCTTATGCGTCAGCAGGGTGCTTGTCTCAGGGCGCATGTTTATTGTTATTTACTGTCATATCTTTTTTAGTTAAAATTTCCTAGATTATTTAATTTTAGACATTGCTGACCAGTGCACCAGTGACCAGAGCTGATAGTAGATCCGTTATTTGTTTTTTTTTTTCAAAGCAGAAATTTTCATTATATCACATTAAAAAAATATGTAACCGTCTTGAAGGTCGTCAAATCTAGAGATCTTGTTTAGAACTCATCCTGAACTTTGTACCTTATTTGAATAACCTATCTCGATGGTTTTAACAATATCGCAGAAAACACAAAAAAACAGGCCCAAAATCATACATATAATAAAAGTTAACTAAGCTTAGCGTCTAGAACTATGCTGGTTAATGACCTACAGACACCGTTCTATTAATATTAGCAAGTCCGACCTTCCATTCACACCTATAAACATCTGTTTTTTCTACGTCACCGCAGTGCCTACGTGATCGACAGAGGTCGGTGCACCCAGTGCAAATATCAAAACTGCGCCGTCGTAGTATCATCCTAAGTCACTCGGCTTGCTATGCAAAAACTAACTCTATCTGCGTAGTACAAAGTCGATTTTTGGGTGTAGTGGTGGTGTTTTTTAGCTGTTTTGATATGTAATGAGTTTTGCATCATTCTAATGGGAGTCTTCCCGGATCGCAGTATGTCATCTGATCACATTTCTTAACTGGCAACTGTTGGGGTGCCTCAGTGTGAGCCGACTATTCTGATTGTTATGACTAACCGTATTGAGATTAATGTTGTTAGTCATAGATATGAAGATTTAAAGGATTTTCATCACTTTTCTTCACCAAAATTCGTCATCAAAGATGAACTTGTCTTGTGTTTGACAAAACAAGGTAAAAATTTAATACAGACATGATAACACGATACCTGTATTTACCTGTGTTGTTACGTTTATTTCTTTACATTACATTATTTATTTAAGCGTACCACCTGTGAATAAACATTATGAGCAATTGATGGTTGCTTTTTTCACAGTTGAAGGCTTTATCTAATCCTTTTAACATATTTGCACAATATCTCAGTACACTGGTGGAGAAAAGCATCAAGCAATTTACTTTCTGGATTTTTAATCCGTCCTTTAATCCGGAGCTCGTGGCTAAATAATAACAGCCGCATGGGTCAATCTTTAAGGTCCGTGGATGGGTGACCATAATTACATTTCGAGTTTCCTCCGTGCCTCGGAAAGAACGTTAAGCCGTTGGTCCCGGCTGCCATTTGTAGATCTTTGACAGTCGTTACGAGTAGTCAGAAGTCAAAAGTCTGACATCCAGTCTAACAAAGAGGTAACGTGTTACCCAGTTACTGGGTTATGGAGGTCAGATAGGCAGTCACTCCATGTAAAATACTGGTACTCAGCTGCATCCGGTTAGACTGGAAGCCGACCCCAAGATAGTTTGGGAAAAGGCTAGGATGATGACTTTTAATCTACGAGTCTGTCTTCCGTGTTCTATGACGTAAAGGTGGTGATAGATATAATACTATTCCTATCGTATTTTCGCCACCGAATATGTTTTAATTTTTTCCATTAGTAACCCCTCGATCTGCAATATTGGTGCCCAAGATACAGACTTTGCCTAGTTTGGGCCAATGTAAAACCTTTTTGTAATATTTTCTGGCAATGAAGTTTTGTGTAATTTATTTTGTTTTGCAGGAATCGGCACTCACTAATCCAATCAGCTGGCCCACCATGACATCTTAAAGCAGTATTGTTTTACTCTTATTCCAGTTTGGGAAAGAGGCGGAGTTAGTAGAAAAGGAGTAAAACAATAAAGTTTTAAGATGTCATGGTAGTCCACCAGGGTGGACTAAGCAACTAGTTCGCGACCATTATATTATGTACTAAAGGTACTATTACCGTGGGATTACTAAATAATTGAGACCACAACCGCAGTGTTTACAAACCTATCGCTTGTACAGACAGCGTCAGTATGTGCTAACCCCTCTATAGTCCGGCCAAATTCGCCAGGGGGGGTTACTACTGAATAATGCTGTCTATGCCTATGACTTACCTGCCAAGGATTGTTGCTACAAGGAAACAGTTGTGAGGGATTCTTTGGCACACTCACCTGATACTGATCCTCTCCGATGATTATATTTTAATGGGGTTAATATGTAGCTTATAGTATTGGTTAACTAAAGACACTTTATACTCACACTTATCATCCATATTCATACTTTTATTGGTTTTACATTAGCATTTTACCAATCGTTTCAACCTTTATAAATATTTTCTCGTTGTGACATTTTTTACATCAAACTTGTCAGCAGTCATTTACTTTTAATTTTAATTGTTACCAGCCAAATTCTGTAAGAAGGTTTCATTTAGATTTTATATTACTAAAATGATTATCATCAATACGTGAGTTCAATTGTTGTATTTTAGAGCGCAACAATTTGAATCTGAAAAGAAAGAAATTGGAGAAAGATTGACAAGAAACGGAGGATGAGAGTGGAGGCAGAGATTGAGGGGGATTACTAGCGTATACCTCAGTGGAGTCAGAGGTCTTTTCGGACGGCACAGGAGAGAGTAAAAAAAGACAGTCAAGCTTGAGTCAAGGAGTCTGGAATTGAATCTGACGGACTTGGTCACTGCCCAGAAGATCTCACTACGGACTCCTGGGACCTTTAATACTAAACTTCGGAGGCTGCCTTGCATCCTTGTCTGTAACGCCAGGGACCTCTACTGCTGAAACTACGGAAGTTGACCTGTATTCCTGTCCGTAGCTGCGGATCATCGAACTATCCTGCGTTCCTGAATCGTCTTCTAGCCTCTGCTATTGAGTTTGCCTTTAGAGACGTTAAGTGTGGGTGTTAAGTGGTTTTTTTTAATAATTAATTGTATTTGCATCTCATTATTAATTTATTCATTTTCCCTTTTTTAATATACAAATTGGCTTCTTTTCTATTCATCATCAAGGATTAAGCAAGTTTGTTACAAGCTCTCCTAGATGGTTATAATAAATGGGGACCACCCATAACATACCGAGTTTCCTTCGTGCCTCGGAAAGCACGTTCACGCTGTCGTTTGTAGATCTTTAACAGTCGTTGTCCTATTATCCAGTACTAATTGGGTGGAGATCAGATAGACAGTCCGTGTAAAATAATGGTATTAAGCTGTATCCGGTTAGACTGGAAGCCGACCCCAACGTAGTTCGGAAAAGGCAGATGATAAGAGAGGAGGTACATGTGTCCCAGCACTGAGAACATTATCGGCTGATTATACAGAGGAAGCTTTTTCAGTTAGTTGTATTACTGTATGAATCCCGAAAGACATATTCACATACGTTTACGTGTAATTGGTGATTCATTATTTTCGTGTAAACGCTGTTGGCGACGCGTTTTGCGAGGATCCAAGTTAAGTTTATATATAACTATTTGTTAGCTTACGTTAGTAGGTTAGGTAGCGTGTCGATGGCAAATTTTCATGAAATACATTTATTTGGGCCAAAATCCATGAAAAACAAAAAGAGAGAAATCGGAATCTCGACCATTTCCCGCATTCCACATTTTTAATTGCAAGGAGAAATGGCGACCATTCATTTCAGAATTGAAGAAATGCGTGCAATATACTATATCAAAAAGGTGCAATGTAATGAAATATAATTTTTAAAAGTCTTTTTGTAAATAAATGGCGCCGTAATTAAAGGGCTCTGTCGTTATTACGTGTCGATACGATCTCCAAGAGTTTTTTAATGTGACTTGTGTTCTTTATTTGGTGGCTTTTCTGGCAATCGCTTGTATGGGCAGATTCAGAAATAAACATTACGGTGAAATAAAATGTTTGTGGACTTTAGTAAAAATAAATTGCAGGTTTATTTCTTTCACTATACCTACTATTATCTTCCTTAATATTTTATAGGTAGTCAGGCAAAAGACTTCCGTGGCGTTCTTGGTAAGAAAGGTAAGTAACGCAATAACAGTTGAAAATTCAAAACACAAAAAAAAACGTTTACGATGCCCATCCCTTTCTTTTGAACCTGTAAATAATATGTGTATGTTTTCCTTTTTTAATCGAGCTCTTAAAAAGGAGTTGGTTATGTTTTCGACCATCATCTTTTTTTTTTTCATTTGTTTTCTCCTTTTTCTCTGTGATTTATAATCCGATTTAGGTGATTCTTTTTTCATTTGATAGAGGAAGGTTGCGTGGTGGTTCCATATAAATTTAGTTTTTGAGTCCGGACCGACTGCCGAAAGAAGGTTATTTTTTTTTGTAAAAAGGGTTTTTTAATGTTAATACACACACATTTTCTTCTTTCTTACTAAGTTTTCAGCCTAACCCTTCGTTAACTAAAAGCGTGATGTTATGTTTGTTATGATACAAACTGACCAAACATCAAACACACCCCCATAACAGTTCAAACAATAATATGTTTTCAATCTATACATAGAAAATACCGCAACACGTCTATTTGTTGCACGCGACACGAGACACGATAACCGTGATAACATCATAATGATGATAATATAATCATCACAGCGACCACAATATTGACTGACCGCAGTATTAGTACCACCTTGATGATAATGACAACATGTGCTGTGACGTCACGCACGAGTTATACGTCTGATGTTGTTTGTTTGTGCATCATTCATTATCATTATGCACGAACATGTTTGTATCTTTTACTATTCATTCATTTATGTGGAATTTAGGTGGAGGAAACGCTAGAAAAATGGCGCAAGGCAAATCAAAGTAAATCCATCCACGCAACCTTCACTCTCAGACAGCAGACCTGTCTCTCAATAAAGCTCCACAAAGAGGATACTCCCCAGGCTGAGGATGCCAAATATCTCGGAATGCATCTGGATCCAAGGCTAAAGCACATCTAGACTAAACGCAAACAGCTAGACACAAAGTTCAGAATGATGTACGGGCTGATATATCGGAAGTCAAGTCTGTCACATGAAAATAAAATGGCAGTTTTTTTTGTCTTTTTACCATACTAAAACCCATATGGACCTACGGGATTCAATTGTGGGGTACTGCTAGTCACAGCAGCATCGAAATTCTCAACAGATTTCAGAGCAAGATATTGAGAGCCATGTTAGACATACTACGTAAGCAACAAAAATATACATCACTAGCTTTATCACTAGCTTAATCACTAGCTGTCCGGCGCAACTTCGTTTGCGTCACATTTTCCCCGTTTTCGCAACAGTTTTCATTGCCGCTCCACTCCTATTGGTCGTAGCGTAATGATATAAAATGGGCTATATACCACTGAAAGAAAATTGGACCATTAGTTTCGGAGCCTATTCAATGCAAACAAACAAACAAATCTTTCCTCTTTATAATATTAGTTTAGAAGATCAAAAATCAGTACCGTCAAACAAGAGATTGATAAACATAGTAAAAGCTACCAGGATAGAATATCAACGCACGTCAATCAACTGGTCTCAAACCTTCAGGGTAAAAAAAAACATTTATGACCGCAGCTTCGCCCAAATGGAAGTCGAAATAATCTCTCACCAGGACCGTACTACCGAGATAACCCAGGTCATTGTACACACGGCGACAGATTTTTTTTTTACGGAAGGGATATCGTCAAATGACCCCTCCCGCTCTGGGCAGAGCGGAAGGGAGTGTCAGACTTGTATTGACTAAAACCTATCCATGTTCCTTCTTAGCCCCTTGTGTTCCAGGGCCACGGTATCTCTTTCGAACAGTCCCGCAGTCCTGGCAGGCATGGGCCCTCTCGGACCCCTTCCGATTTGCTGACATCTCCTTGAGGCGCGCGTGGTACACGAACGCGCCGTGGACACGGCCTGTCGTCTTAAGACGGACAGACGGTGAGCGGGCAACACATCAAGGTATAAATTTCCAGTGTGATTTGACCTCGCTTTGATTAGTTTTCCCGTGCAATGAGAGATCGGTATAAACTAGTATTGTATAGCTTGATTGGTCGCCATGCGTGCGTGCACCTGTGCGCCATAACTCAGCGAAATCCATTCAGTAATTAAAGTGAACAAAGTGAGTCCTTTCCCCATTTTTAACATTATCGTTTTCATTTTTATGTCGGTTGCTTGCGAATGCATAAGGAAGAAGAGTAGGTCTGTTTCTGTAAGAGTTCATCTCATGAACTGTATAAGTACTACCTACTTCTGTAGTCAGCGGAACTGCCATAAAAAGTTCCTATATAGGATGAGCTTATAATTTCGCCAATAACCGTTGGACCAAACCAAACGGTTACTCACACGACACGTATGACTAGTAAGTATGTAGTTCATTCGGACCTTCAGATGCCCTAGATAAGTAGCAATCAAAAACTAGGCTTACTAAACCTGGTTTCTGGAAAATATGCAAAATAATGACATATATCTATCTGAAATCAATTTCCAAATAATTCTCAATGCTTCAAACAGCCTACACCGAACAATCTCAACGATCTACTGCAGAAATCTGACCTTAACCTCGATGCGTCCTATCGTAACCGCTGTATGCCCTGACATCATTCGCGATTGTCGTCACGGAGTCAACGAGTGTCAATCAGCACCGTGACTACGTGACATATCTCTACTAGGTGCCTAGATGTAGTGACGTCATAGTTAGGAGTGTGGGAAGACAGCTAGTACTAGGGACCGACAGGACTTAGGAAGTTACCTATTACTTCTGAGAAGAGCTATGCTTATGTTCTAGAAATGTATTTCTAGAACGTAAACATAGCTCTTCTAACGAATTCTAACGAATTTCAATAGAACACGCACTACATGCGTTTTCTATTGAACTATTTTGAAGCAGGAAAAGAGGAGTATAATTCCTACCAAGGTATATCACTGACCTTAATTTATCTGTACACAGATGACGATGACATTTAATGAAGACAAAAAAGTATCGTATAATTTTTGGTGGTTTCTGCTGGATTAAAGTAACTTGCTACGTACCTACATATGTTTGTGTCATGTTAAGACTAGTTACATGTCGTTTGAACTATGTTCCATGTGACTCTTTCGTTTTGCTCACCACATCATTAACGTGAGAAGATGAGATATCTTCTCACGTTAATGATGTGGTGAGCCGGTGGTGAGTTATGATATATTGCTACTTATCATCATCGGCCTAGCCTTTTCCCAAACTATCTTGGGGTCGGCTTCCAGTCTAACCGGATGCAGCTGAGTACCAGTATTTTACATGAAGCGACTGCCTATCTGACCTCCACAACCCAGTAACTGGGTAATACGATACTCTTTGGTAAGACTGGTTGTCAGACTTTTAGCTTCTGACTACTCGAAACGACTGTCAAAGACCTACAAATGACAGCCATGATTGCTAATTATAATATGCCCATTAATCATTTTAATAAACGCAGATTTTCTTTAAGAAAATACATCTAATGGGAAATATTCCCCATTAGAAAAGAATAAGTATATGACATTTTAGACAGCTATAAAGAATCGTTTCCTACTTAAGGAAATGAGCTCAATAATATATATTTAGGATTCCACGGATGCAGATAGACACTCAAAAAATTTGAGGTTTGAGTCCCAGTAATGGAAACGGTATAGGTTGATCATGAACACTTCACAGGAAAAACGCAGAAAAATATTCATAAAAACGTTCGTTAGGTATAGTTTTTGGAAACTAATTGCACTGCATTGTGTGAATGTCCTACGTAGGTAATATAAAGTTGGTTTTACTTCGGCAATACCATTCCGTATTCGTTATAATATGTCTGCCAAAAACCATACGAAGCCCTCCTGAATCCAAGCACGTACACCTCCAGCGATTCACAGACCAACAGTTTATATTTACGATGTGCTGGAATTCTTTCGACACATTCGGACGACTGGAGACAAAACATTGAGCTTGTTTACAAGTCGGCTGTAAACATGACTGCGACACGATTTTCATGCAAGTGGCATTGGAACAGTGGATGAGTTTTGTTTATATGTTTTTGGAGGATTGTTTATGATGACTATTGGTTTTTGGAATTAAGAATTTAGTAAATTAAACTGTGGATAGAATGGCGAATATGAAGTAGAGAACATGTGCATTAATCATTCGGAATTATGCATGGAAATAATATTAGAGGAGACAATGAATTCTCTTGGGCTTTTCAGTTCTCATTAACTTGATAGGAATATCGAAACCTTCATGTGGACCCCAATTCATTTAGGTCACGAGTTAATAAGCTGCTTTTGGGTAAGCTCGTTCAATCGTCAACCTCATCTCTGTCCTCAGGACAAGATTGAAATCATAAGTACGAAGATTTTATTAAAAAAAAAATATAGAACAAAATTCTCACATAGAAAACTAGACAGACAAAATGTGCTGACCAAACTTTTTTCAAAGGTATTTTACCGTAAATAGTAAATAAGTATAAACAAAAACAGGAACAAAACGGTTCTCAAAATAATAAATCCACTTCTTTGGCAGCATTTACATTAACTAAAAAGATCACAGAATTCCTGTTGCAGTAGTAATTATTTAGTAGTAGTAATTATTTGACATCAGTAAGGTTTTGTGGATCATAGAATCTTGATGAAGAAATGTGAAAAATATGGTATCCGGGGCGTCGCTTTAGATTGGATAAGAAGTTTTTTTAACAGAACGTCAGCTGAAGTTACAAATTTAATTGAATATCTCGAATCCACAGTGTCTATAGATTCTCTTCCATATTCAATAAGTATGGCTTACAACAAGGTAGTGTTTTAGGGCCCTTGTTATTCTTGATCCATATCAATGATTTACCAGATGCATTAAACTACGATAGTGTCCCATTTTCCCATTTTTATTTCTGTTATAATGCCTATTAAAAAAAAACAATACATGAAAATAAAGCAAGCGAAGCTGTAAAGTCAGTAATAAAATGGCTTAAATCTAATAACCTATGTGTTAATATTTCAAAAACAAAATTCAACACACTAAAACACTCTGATAGTATTAACATTTAAATGAAAGATAAAAAAAAAACAGAAAGCATTAAGTTTTTAGGTATAACTCTAGACAAATTTTGTAATTGGAAGCCACACATTTACAGCGTATGCAATAAATTATATAGATTTGTGTATGCGCTAAGGAAACTTCGTAATGTATCAGACGAAATCTGCTCGCATAGCATTAGTGGATATGAGAATCCATTTTAAGATACGGATTAATAAAGTGGGGCAATTCAACAGAGTATGAAAAGGCGTTTACAGTACAAAAAAAAAAGTGTAGGTACGAGCTATTTGCGGTGTCGGTCTAGTTGAATATTGCAGGCTTTTATTTAAAATTTAAGATGTTAAGATTTATAAAATTGATAAAATTTAAGATATTGACATTTTATGTACTATGTATTTGAGGTATTGGTATTTGTAAGGAAGCATAGTGAATTCTTTAGATTCAAAGGAGACAGTTACACTAAGCAGAGGCCAAGAGATCCAACAAAAGACATGATACCATTGAAGTGTATGGAGGAAACGGCGAATAAAATGGCGTGTCGGATTATATTTTTATATTATAATTATCTCTACACTTCCAGTCTGCTTAAGGTTACAAAAAACATAAAACGACAGACAATAATTCAGTAAACGTGGACAATAGATTAGGCGGACGATACCGTGTCCCTTAGAGGAATCTAGGTCTTAATACAGGTCTAGATTTAGTTAGGAGACTTAGCGTGTACTGGCCAGGACAACTAAACGAGTACTGAATTATTGTCTGTCGTTTTATGTTTTTTGTAACCTTAAGGTTACAAAAAACATAAAACGCAGACTGGAAGTGTAGAGATAATTATAATATAAAAATATAATCCGGAACGCCATTTTATTCGCCGTTTCCTCCATACACTTCATTGGTGACCCCGACGTGATCTGAATGTTCGTCGGCAACCTGCTCGCCCACAACGTGGCCAGGAATGTGTCTGGAACATGTGGTCCAGCCAAAGTCTGCAGGTGCCGCAAGAACTGTGATGGCTTCCGGTCGCCGAGCTCCTCTTGAGTGAGAATCTGCTGAACCCTTTTCTCCCGTGAGTCGGACAGCCGACGTATGAGCTCAGCCTTCAGCTTGGCGTATTTGTATGCCACCAATACAACATTTTTTTTTTATTGTTTGTTATTTTTTTTTTTTTGCAATACAACATAGATTAAAAATAATGTGTTTCATATCTGTATATCTTTAATAAATTACCTAGAAATATTAGTGAACTCCCGTTTAACTGTTTTAGATACAAACTGCGTAAATGGTTGATATAATTTTTTTTCTACAGTTTACAAGAATTTCTGCAACCTTAAAATTATTTTAAGGTAAATATATGCTTGTATAGTTTTATGTGCAATATATGTCAAGGTTTTTTTATAGTATAATAATTATTTTACTTTAAATTAGCCTAAGGGAATATTCAATAATTTAATTATATTTTATATCTACAAGTTGTTTTCAAGAGTCATCACGAATCGTCTCGCGCGCAGGTTTGACGATTTTTAGCCTCCCGAACAAGCCGGATTCCGAAAAGGTTTTAGCACCGTAGACCACATACATTTGCTGCGACAGGTTATACAGAAGAGCGAAGAGTACAACCTGCCTCTCTGTTTAGCGTTTGTGGACTACGAGAAAGCCTTCGATTCGATTGAGACTTGGGCTGTACTGCAGTCTCTCCAACGGTGCCAAATTGATTATCGGTACATCGAGGTGTTGAAGTGTTTGTACAAAAACGCCACCATGTCAGTCCGACTTCAGGACCAGACCTCGGAACCTATCCTTCTGCAGCGAGGTGTGAGACAGGGAGACGTCATATCTCCGAAACTGTTCACCGCTGCACCGAAAGAGTGGGTCTTAAAATGAACATGGGCAAAACCAAGGTCATGTTGAATGCCCATGTAATACCCACTCCTATCAAGATCGGAGACTCTACTATCGAAGTTGTAGACGATTATGTCTACCTGGGACAAACGGTCCAGTTGGGTAGGTCTAACTTCGAGAAAGAGGTCAATCGTCGAATCCGACTCGGCTGGGCAGCGTCCGGGAAGCTGCGTGGTATCTTCTCGTCCAACTTACCGCAGTGTCTCAATACGAAAGTCTATGACCAGTGTGTGTTGCCAGTGATTACATACGGGACCGAAACGTGGCCGCTCACAATGGGCCTCATCAGAAGGCTCAAAGTCACCCAAAGGGCAATGGAGAGAGCTATGCTCGGAGTTTCCTTGCGTGATCAAATCAGAAATGAGGACATCCGCAAGAGAACCAAGGTTACCGACGTAGCCCGAAGAATTGCCAAACTTAAGTGGCAGTGGGCAGGGCACATTGCTCGCCGAACAGATGGTCGATGGGGCCTAAAAGTTCTGGAATGGCGACCGCGAACCGGGAGACGATGCGTTGGAAGGCCTCCCACTAGGTGGACCGATGACCTGGTGAAGGTTTCGGGGATCCGCTGGATGCGAGTCGCACGGGACCGGACAATGTGGCGACACTTGGGGGAGGCCTATGTCCAGCAGTGGACGTCTTTCGGCTGAAATGATGATGATGATGAAGGGAATATTTGTTATATTTGAACTAGATACGCATTAGATAATAATGTTAAATTATATTTGCATGTAAAATATGATTCGTGTCAAAACCACTAATTTTAACAACTAATAACAACTGTATTTTACGCACTTAAATTATTCTTATTCTTAAAACTGTTACGACGTTGACAATGCAAAACAACAAACAATTAGATTTCAATAATAGTAAAAACCCTATCAACAAACTTGCAATATTTCCCGAGATAAGAATATAACACAAATAGTTACGTACACGCGCAAGTAAACGTGGTTAAAACATACTTGAACGTTATTATGATGCTATTAGATGCTGCACTATCAGAGATTAAGGTGAATCTGTTCCACATGTGTTTGCGCAGGATTTACAGCTTTATGCTAGTTTGACGTGGGAGTGACGTAGGTAGAACACAACCAAACATATTATTAGTACTACTAATACATCTGCATACGGCACGAGCTATGAAAAACTCACTAGTGTGATAAAGATATTTGGCAGTCCGCAAGGAGCCAAGACTGACAGCGTAGTTGGCACTGAGACATAGATATCTTCATACGAAGAGGTTCTTTTAGGGATCCCAAAATAAACTGTGTTACACTAAGCTGATGATATTAAGAGTAAGCCGGGTAAACAAGTTTCGGGCAGCTATTTGGGCGTGATTGTTTGAGAGGAAAAGAAAGATGTAAGTAGATGAGTCATTCCAAAACCCGACATTACCCACTGCTGGGTATAAGCATCTCTTTTGTGCCAGCCTCATCTATACTAATACTATACTATAATATAATATTATAAAGCTGTTTGTTTGTTTTACTTGAACGCGTTAATCTCAGGAACTCCTGATCCCATTTGAAAAATTCTTTCAGTATTAGATAACCCATTTATCGAGAAAGGCTATAAGCTATATATCATTATGCTACGACCAAGGAGATGTCAGCAAATCGGAAGGGGTCCGAGAGGGCCGATGCCTGCCAGGGCTGCGGGTTGTTCGAAAGAGATACCGTGCCCCTGGAACGCAGAGGGCTAAGAAGGAACATGGATGGGTTTTAGTCAGTACAAGTATGACACTCCCTTCCGCTCCGCCCAGAGCGGAAGAAGTCATTTGATGATTTCCCATCCGAAAAAAAAAAGGGAGCATCATTCTGCAGAGATCATTCATGTAAATTAGGAACAAGGTGGGCCCTAGTATGCTTCCCTGGGGCACGCCGTAGGTTGCAGTTTCTTCATCACTGAGGTAATCACCTAATTTAACTAGCTGAGAGCGATTTTTAAGATAGTTTTTAAACATTTCTAGTGCTGTGCCTCTTACCCCTAGACGCTCCATTCTTGCTATGAGAATGGAGCGTATATAAATAAATACGTTATCCATCACAAATATATAATTTAAAACAAAATTGCCCTTTGCATCATTCGATTTAAACAATTATCTATACTAATATTATTATTTATACTATCTATACTAATCTATGTTAATATTATAAAGCTGAAGAGTTTGTTTGTTTGCTTGTTTGCTTGAACGCGCTAATCTCAAGAACTACTGATCCGATTTGAAAAAATCTTTAAGATTATAGATTTTTTAAGATAGCCCATTTATTGAGGAAGGCTATAAGCTATTTATCATTACTTTACGACAAATAGGAGCGGAGCAGCAATGAATAATGTTTCAAAATCGGGGAAAATGTGCAGCAGACGAAGTTGCGCGGGACAGCTAGTAAAGTACATTACAGTAGTAGAAGAGTACTTTCATGCAATGGAAATATTATGTCATTACGTAATATTTGGGAACTCTTACTACACATTATTAAATGGATCGTTTCTCCAAGGTGTGTGAGTCTCGACCTTTGCTTATCTTTAGCATTTAATAACGCTTGCATAATCAAATCGGCAGGTTTCTGCTAAATGCCTGTCCGACTCCTTTATATACCAGTCGATAGATAAACTATTATATGCAGTTACTTCAGTCAGAGCCAATGGTTTTAAATAAGCACCTGATAGCGTTAGCTTGAAGGATAACGGCAGATTACTGGTAGGTGGTAGGGTGAGATGAACAGTTATCGACTTATGAAGCATGAATTATTAAAATCAAAACCATCATCGTTCGAAGGTGTAGTGTTGGCAAGGGCTATTGATGAACATGAGGTCTTGAAATTGATGCCCGGGTCGTGCCAAGTATTATTGTTTTTTCCCCCAAAAACTTCACGGTGACAGCGTGGAGTCTGGATTCATGACCTATTAAGGACTACTGGAGAAAACTGGGTGTACTGTGTGAGTACATCTCTGCCTAACCCTCCAAGGATTACAGGTGATATAAATTGAGTCGGACCAGGATTTGGCTACAAGTTTAAGGCCGTCTGCGTCTATCAGTTCCGTGAACGTGCAAGCAACAGAACTAAATCAACTGCTGCCACGTCGAGACAAACTGTTGCGTTTTTGTATACAACTTATTTATGGATACGCACACTGCTTAGTTATCAGTTCGTTTGCTAATCTTCTTGATTCCGTTTTGCGAACAGAACATGATTTTTTCACCTTAATGCATAATTGATGATAATGTCCCCCCGCCCGACTTACGAGCAGGAAGCCGTGGGTTCGAACCCAGGCAGGCACATTACTTTGTGTAATTTATTTCATCACCGCAGTCCTCAAAAACGGTGAAGGAGAATATCGTAATATCGTCGGCATGCCCTGGAACAAAAAAATTGAAGACATTTGACATCTACCAACCCGCACTGGGCTCGCGTGGTGGATTACAGCCCACTCCCTCTTATAGAGAGGAGGCGTGTGTCCCAGCAGTGGGAACATTATAGTTAATGATGAAGTAAAGTTCAAACTGACGGGGCACAATAAACACTATTATCCTTCTTAGTAATCTAAATATAGCGCAATGTAACAAAACGCATTTCAACTTAGCCTTGAACTACAAGGTATAACGTTATGTTAATCAACAGCTAGACCTATTGCTCATCGTTTGAGGAAACACCATATATACAAGGTGTTGTTTTGCAACCTCTTCAAATTCTAGGAGGTAACTATGCTAATGATTCTCGACCCGAATCAATAATAAAATGAGTTGGTAATTTTCTTTGTTTTATTTATTTACTGAAATCGGTACTGTGAACCACCCGTGTTTTAAACACGGGCCGTCTGATCCCCGCTTTATAACGTCGCTTACATACAAACAAAAAACCTCAAACGTTTTTTCGATAATTTTATAATCCCTAAACCACGTTAAGGGGTTTATTCTGAAATATTGACAAATTTAAACAACAAAAAAATGTAGTGTTTTTTAATAATTTACTAGGTACCGTAATTTATATTGATTATTTATGTCTTTTGTGACAACATCCTGAATTTTGACGAGGATGCAAAACAACATCTTGTATATACACATACCTAATATGTATAATATGCGTAGTGTTATGACCAACGTATCTTGGTACTCGACAACAGCTGTTATAAGGAAAGATTGACAATAATAATTAATTTAGCGAGCGTTAAAAGTGACGACACTTCATAACACTACGAGTACAACATCATATAATATATTTATTATGAAGTAATTTCCCTTTATTACCGCTTCCTGTTTTCCTGCTGGAGGAAATATTAATTAGTCGAAATTAGTACCCACTTAAATGGCATTCTCTTTAATTCCTTATTCTGCAATTTCTTGTAACACTGGTAATAATACGGTATGTTCTTGACATAGTATTTGGTTACTGAGAATTAGATTATTCCTGAGAACAACATGCGCATGTGTTTTTAGACACGTTCACACTGCAGGAAGATGATGGCGGAACAACATAATGTGTTTTGAAAAAGTCACAACTTTAGAAGGTACATTCTGAAATAGTCCTAAATAAATAGGTTTATGGTTGTTTTGGGCTGTTTGATAAACGTAATAATTAAGCAACAAATCTAGTAAAGTTCAGAATAAAGGTTGCCATTTCTGACATGGTTCATCCTTGGTAATTGTCGATCTCCTAGATAAATGATAGTATCTAGAACGTTTCCCACGAATAACGGACGAAGACAAACACGTATTGCGCCGACCTCAAGAATATGAGACAAGGGTAGAAAGATAAAGATGATCGAGATTAAAGATTCCCGTCAGTGAGAAAGTGCATTACAATATGCATACGGAAGGGACATGTTCAAATGTACAGTTTTTTAGTTATTCAACCTCTGACAATCACGACCTTTTTATCAACAATGATAAAGGTTGCAATGATTCATAATCGAGTCAAAACGAACTATGAAAAGACAGGAGAAAAGTTTATTGTCAAGAGACTTCTGAAAAGAAAAACAAGTGTGGAAACACGCAAAGCAAGACATTTCCCTTACTTTACAACAAGGTAAATTTGAAACAAATGAAATACTTATTGTATGTAAGGAAAGCCAGTGACTATGGGTGTTACACACTGGTTACACAATAATAATAAATTGTTTAGGTATACACTGCATGTCATCTTGAATATCCCAGGTTAGAAACCTGTCTAGTAACACGTCCTCTACCCAGACTGCTGTACCTAGATCTGAGCATTCTAAGCTGGTTTGTCTTACAATGAGCAGTGGGTACGAACCCAGGCAGGCACCTTACTTTGTGAACAATATTTTCAAATCATCATCTTCCTGCCCCTGTCCCATTCTATTCGGGGTCGGCGCCAAAAACCATCCCAACCACCATACTTAACCAATTCCGTCCTAGAGACCTCACTGGAGTGAAAACCCTCACAGAAAAGCAAACCATCCTAGTTTTAACTTCAGTGTACATGCCGAGCAAAGGTGAAGCCATAGTCGTCAGAGATCTTAACATCAAAATCATCTCACACATACAACATCAGTGCTTCAAGCGCTACGAAACAATATTTTAACTTCTGCCCTCATATTGCACAACGCACTCCAACACATTGCGAACACAAACAAAGTAACTCTGCAAGGGATAAAAGGCCACTGTAACTCATTGGATACGACGACTGCGGTCGACGCAGCAGATGAACTGGCTAAAGGGGGAGCGAAAACAACAATATACGGCCCGGAACCACTGCTGCCCATACCCCAAGCCCAAATAAAATCATAGCTGCGTAAGAAAACCGAGGAAACACACCAAATGGAATGGAGAAACAGTGTAACGCAGGCAAACAAAGACTGCAGTTCCGGAAGCATCAAATAGACTAAACAAACTTGCCCGCAGCATCACTAGACTGAAACGGGACAAAATTCGCAAGATCATAGGTATCATAACCGGCCACTGTCCCCTAAACAAACACCTATTTACCAGAGGTGTGACAGACAGCCCTCTGTGCAGAAGATGCATGTAGGCGAAAGAAACACCACAGCACGTGCCCATGGAGTGCAGAAGCGTGGCAGTTCAACGGGCACGGACTTTTCAATCGCCGCCATCGCTCCTGGAAGCCCGCAGCAGCCTGAAAAGGCTTCTAGCTTTCTGGGAGGACCTGGGATGGTTGGAGTAACCAGAGGATTTTCATACGTAGAATGGCCCAATAAAGAGGCTAAGTGCGGAAATAGCCCAGCTAACCTAACGTAACCTTCGGGTCGGTGCTACACGTTTTCTTCTTCCATTATCCCCCGTAAGACGTCACGGCATCATTGACTCCTTTCTCTTACATATTATTCCTCACACCCTCCTTCCATTTTTTCTTTGGTCTTCCTCTCATTCTCCATCCATCCTCATTCATAACTCTCACTCTTTTCGCCACATGCGTTTCATTACGAACTTCCAAATATTACAAAATACTTTCGTCCCCTTCAGGGGTGGTGTTGCCAAAAATCATCCTTTTGTGACAATTTCGAGACCGGTTTAGAAAATAAAGATATTTTATGCTGGACGGTCTAAAGGCATGCTTAGCAACATGATTGGAATGCTGGGGAGTTGAAGTATCTATAATACATAGTTTCCTATACCGGTAATGTTATCTTTTGTGGTGCACAGATGCAATAACATATCCACAGACATGTGACAGACTTTGTTGACATAATCGTAATAAAATAGGCACCTAAGTACGGATATAGAAAGTCACGAGGTTTATAAGTTATTTTATTTCATAACACTGATTCAATTCGAATGCTTAGATCTTGTATTGTATTGTATTGTCCTATCAGAATACGAGCGGTCTGCTTTTTTTTTTAATGCTACAGCAACATGCAGAGATAGGGGTCTTTTGGTCCCGTACAGGACTAGTTTTACTTGTCTTATTTTAAGTTGTGTGATGTTTACTTTTTATAGTTTTTTTTTGTTTCATGTTAATTTTAACCATTTTTTTTGTCCGGCGTGAGACTATTAAATACTTTTTGTATCTTTCAAAGTCAATCAAAAGTCACCGAAAACTTATTTTTTTTTGCTATATAAGTATATTATATGTTTATGCATGTGATGCGGAGGAATGAGGAAAAAGGCGTTAGGAAAGTTTTGAGTATGAATGTGGATGAGTATAAGGAAAGAGGAAGACCAAAAAAATGATGGATGGACAGTGTGAAGGATAATATGGCAAGAAAAGCGGTATCTTATAAGATGACAAGTAATAGAGAAGTATGGGAGAAGAAGACATGCGCCGATCCCAAATAGATTGGGATAAGGCCAAGAGAATGATGATGAAGTATATATTTATAAACAACAATTTAAAAACAAAAAAATAATCCTTAGACGTGCAACAGGTGCTCCCACCGTACTCCCTATAAACGATCTGATAGGCGTGAAATTGTCACCTTGTTATTAAAGAAAATGATTTAGATTGAAGCGCCTATTACCCAGGCAGGCCATTAATGGATGGGTTACCGCCTCCTTCCGTGTTTTAGGTATTACACTGTCAGTTCTATTTGATGTTCATCTGTTGCATTTGTTTTGCAAATGAGGACTGATTGCGATTGGCTGGAGACCTTATATGGTAGGTAGGTAATGATAGAGTCGGGTTATCAAAATGTTGTGTGATTTTATCGTGAGATTTATGTTGTGTAGCGCCTTTTGATCCTTGGAAGCTTTGTGTAGGTCTGCCTTGATGAAGAGCAGGGACGGTAGGCTAAAGAAATTTTGTTGTTTGTAGTTTTCTTTAATGACTATTTCGGTTTCTCATTTAATTAGGAACATAATTCGGAAAAACGACAGATTCCTTAGATCTAATATATATGAGAAAATGTTAACGCAGTTAAGATATAACTTGGAACCATGGCAACGTGTGCCATTACAAGGATTTCTAGGCTCTAAATTATCTGACATACTGGTATTTATATAAATTTTCGAAGAATCTCTTGTACTGAATGCGATGCGATACGTTGCGATTAAAAATAATAAAAAAATGGACAGCTAAGCAAGCAACTACAGTCAAACGATGTAATTATTCTTTTGGCGCCTGTCAATAATCGGAATTAAATCTGCCATCATTTTTGCAACACATTTCACAAATATTTACGTATGTTTCGCGCTCCCAGAGAATGTAATTCAAGCGACAATGAAAACTAAACAGTGTTGTTTAGCTTTTTGACGGTACACGAATGGTTTGGGTAAGAAAAGACAGAGGCGTGAAAAACAAAACTCGCAAAACATTCAGTGGGCAACAAGTCTAATATATTGGACGCTTTGAGAATGCTAAGCACAAAATACATACTTGTCAAATAGGTGAATAGTAAAATCTTTTTGAAGGTTTCGGTGGCTTAATGATAGTCGACCTTCACAACAAGAGTGACCAGGCTTTTCTGGGAAAGTTCGTTCCACTAAAAAACTCATTCATTGCTTTCCATCAGGTGACATCGAAGTTAAGAGAATGTCCATCAGGCAATAAAAAGCGAATACGGCTGCCAGGGTGCAAAATAAATAAAATAAATGTTGTCTTATTACTGTGCCACTTAGTTTTATTAACAACTGCATATAGAGTAACCATGGAGTTTCTTGCCGGTTCTTCTCCATAGGAAACGACCAACCCGAACCGTGCCTCTTCTGTTGACGTTTTATAAGTGCCCATGTAGGCCTATGTAAAATAAAAAAAATTGTATTTTTTTATATTCATTAAGTTGTTTTGTATGGTGTCGGACGACTACGGCACTTTCCAGAGATATGGCAGCAGCGTTCTCTGTGCTTTTATAACAACCGTACTGCGATCGCCAACCCGCCTGCCAAGCGTGGCTATTATGGCAAAACCCCGCATGTTATGTCAATGTGGCGAAACTTGGAGGAGGCCTATGTCCAGCAGTGGACGTCTTTCGGCTGAAATGATGATGATGATTTAGTTTTGCTAAATATTGTTGTGTGTCCACACCTCTGTTTAAACCAATACAGGGCGTCTACTCTCTATGCACGAAACCCGTTGTCACGGCCGAACTTTCGGGCGTTTCCTACTCCGCAGCACCAACGGACATAACATTAGTTCGGGGCCCGTACTAAGAATGAATGACAACTCGATTTGACAGTTGTGCCTACTCGCTAAGTGTTTTTGTCCGTTCGTAATATTGAATTTGACAGTTGTTACGACGGATTGTTATGTCATTTGATACGACATGAAAATAGTTATCGTGCTGTCGACGAAAGTTAAGTTTTTTGAGAAAATCGATACCGTGGGTGCTTTTTAATGCTCGAAGAAATTTTTTAATGCTTCTACAGGAAGATCGAAGGCGATGCCGTCGATTATCTTGCATCAAAACTTTCATTTGGCGAGTATTCCCGATGTTGAATTCACGGGAACTAATGACTCATACGGAAAATATTGAAACATTTATGGGAGGATCTATCCACCAACCCAACCAAGAATGAAGGTAGGTAGTGGTTTGATCCAAGTATCAAGCACTAAGCTCTGCAAATTATTGAGTTGTATTACCAATCAGTCCCACCTATTTACTGTTGTTTTTGTTTACTTTTAGGTCTTTGCTGCTCTCAATTTTCATCAAACTCCTTAGCAAGGGCTAAGAGTGACAGACATATTCGTGCAATTGCTGAACAAGGGACTATGGAAATAGGTGAAAGACTATGTATACTATGGAAATAGGTAAGTACTTATGCAGTCTTCTAAGAAAACCACACTTCTAATAATAAAATGTCAATAACTTTGGATTTACATTAGTGATTGATTCTAAAAGAGTAACCATGGAGTTTCTTGCCGGTTCTTCTCCATAGGAAACAACCAACCCGAACCAAGCATATTTTTGTCGACGTTTTATAAGTGCCCGTGTAGGCCTATGTAAAATAAAAATATTTTGATTTTGATAGGTACTTACATATAATAAATATTTTACAATTTGTTTATTTTGCTTACAGGACATAATGGGTGTTGGGACTGGAGGAAGATTCTGATATAAGTAAAAATAAAGATTTACACAATAAAAGCATTGTTTTTTCATAAATGGAGACTTTTTTTATTAGACACCAATAAAATTGAAAAAGCAAAAAATACAATCAACAATACACTATTACAAGCAAAACATATTTCCTTTATCAAATCATTTAGTTGCATAGAATGTAAGTATTGTAGAAAAGAATAGAATAGAAACAATAAAGTTTTTCTGACATACAGGGAGCCGGGTACATTCTGCCTGAGTATTGGCTTACAATATTTAACAAATGTCAGTATCAATAAGATTATGGGTAAAATTATGAAATAAAATGATTACCATACTATCAAATTATTTTAACAAGATAGATTATACACTATTACAAGCTAAACATATTTCAATACTCAATTATTTATTGCATTCCATATGTGTACAAAGATGTTATTAAATAAGAGAGTTTGGACACAGCAACATTAGGAGAGAGGATAGCCCTCTTTCTCTCAGTAAATCGATCAACTGTATTATTATAAATTAATGGATCAAATCATTTATTTGCATAGAATGTAGATATTGTACAAAAAAGTTTTCTGAAATACAGTGAGCCGGGTACATTCTGCCTGAGTTTTGGCATGCAATATTTAACAAATGTTAGTATCAATAAGATTATGAAATTATAAGATTACAATACTATCAAATTATTTTAACAAGGTAGATTATACACAATAGTAGATATCAAATAATGACATTACAAAATTTTACTGATGAAATGACATACATATTCAGAAAACACATTACAAATAATATTTTTTGTATCAAAAAAGCATTGAGTTTATTTTCAATTTTTTATGCTGTTTGTTAGTTTATTTAATATTATTGGACCCATGCAAAAAACACTTTTTCTAAGTAGTGCTGTTTTATAACCACCGATAACTTGAATATTGAAGTCTTAAATTATTGCAACAAACTTAGTTTCAATCAATCAATCACTTTTATTCTCAGGCAACAAAGGGCCATAAATACCAGGCCCCTCAGAAAGTATTGCGAAAAAAAGTTTTTATATATGGGAGACTGGCCAGTTATTATGTTTTTCGAAAATATGATTATTTATAAGTAAAAATAAGTAAGTTCCAATTTCAAAATTTCCCTCCACATTTTTTGCGAGTTAATTCAAAGTATTGTGTCTCACTGAAATATGGATCTGCGCCGGGAACATTTTAGAGCTATGATTTTATACGATTTCAAGTGTCGCCTGAAACCGGATGAATCGTACGATAGACTTCAAATGGCATTCATGGATGAAGGCCCTTCCAAGGCAACCGTGTATCGTTGGTATAACGAATTCAAGCGCGGTCGACCAACTTTGGGGGATGACGAAAGAAGCGGTCGCCCTTTGACGGCTGTTACCGAAGAAAACGTGCTAGCAGTGAAAAATTTAATCCAAGACAATAGGCGAATTACATATCAGGAGATTCAACACATATTGAAGATTGGATCGGGAAGCGTTCACGAGATTCTACACAGCCATCTTCGCGTGAGGAGGATAGTATCACGCTGGGTGCCGCACAACCTCACCGATGCTCAGAAGCAGGCCCGGGTGGAATGGTGCCGTGATATGCTTAACAAATTTGAAGCAGGCTCGTCTCGGCGTGTTTACGACATCGTTACAGGTGATGAGTCCTGGATTTATCAATACGACCCAGAAACCAAGCGCCAGTCGACTGTTTGGGTGTTTCAAAATGAGCCAACGCCTACCAAAGTGAAGCGATCTAGAAGCGGGGGTAAGATTTTGATCGCTAGCTTTTTTAATTTGACTGGCCACTTGGTATCAATTCCCTTACGGGATCAAAGAAGCATTAATGCCGAATGGTATACTTCCAAATGTTTGCCAGAAGTTTTCTCTGTTATAAGCAACAAGCGACCAAACACAGGGCTCCGCGGGCTACTGCTCCACCACGACAATGCACCTGCGCACACCGCACTCAAAACGAGGGACTTCCTGGACAGCACGCCAGTCAAACTCCTGGGTCACCCTCCTTACAGCCCTGATCTAGCACCGTGTGACTTCTTTTTATTCCCAAAAATAAAAAATCAGCTCAAAGGGATACAATTTTCGTCGCCGGAAGATGCGCTGGCTGGGTTCGAGCAGGCTGTAAACGAGGTGTCTGCGGCGGACTGGAAAAAGTGTTTTGAAAACTGGTTTAGGCGCATGAATCTTTGTATAGAGGCTGGTGGAAAGTACTTTGAAAAGATTTAATAAAAATATATGTACGTATAGAACAATTTTTTTTAGTTTCGCAAAACTTTCTGAGTGTCCCACATACAATCTACTAAATAATCTTTTATGATTACTAAACTAATACATGTTGAACACATTTACAAAAAACTATTGTAGCTTGGTCGGCCACATATTGCGCTGAGTTGAGAAATTGTATAGCCTTGCGCCAAAATACCGATACACGATCCCCTGCAGCCAAAATTCCTCCTGCATAAAAGCCTTGAGGTGGAGTATTGTGAACTTGTGACACGCACCACACAAGACTTGAAGTTAATCTTGAGGCACGATTATAAGCTCTCCACTCTTAACGTGAACTTGGTGTTGCTCCTTATATACTCCACGACCTTCTCTGGCGTCGTGGTATGATGTAGATGGGACATGTACAGCTGCGTCGATGGAATAGCCGGACGCAACAACTAATCGGACCTGTCAATGCGGTACCGCACTGATGCGAGTAGGCTTCTTCTTCCTCGTTTACACACGCATGCAGTCTTCTTTATCAGGCTGTCCTCGGCTTGATACTGGTGGCAACGCACTCCGAGGACCCTGGCACCCCTGGTGTGTTTTGGTTGCCGCTGATATTGCAATAACGGCGGCCGATTAAGCACGTCCCGGTGTTGATGTGTAATCGTTCAATTTATTACGGAAAGTTCCCGTGTCGTATTAATAAAGCGAATTATGTATATTTCAAAATTTGTAAACAAAAAATTGACACTTCATTAAAACAACATTGCTGTCAAAAGAAAAAAGGCAAAGGTATTAACAGTATAAAGCCTCAATCCGGACAAAAATGGCAAAAATAGTTCAATTCTTCATATAAAGACATAGTAAAAGGTATTTTCTTTTAAATGTGGTCATTTTCTAACAATAACAATGTCATTTTTTTTGTTTAAAATCATTAAAATCATAAAGTAAGTAAACCGGTAATGGACCGGTAAAATAGCCCAACTCTATCGCCATTTTTCATTCGTTCACTAATATTGTCTATGGTCCCGTTCGTAGCTCGTGAATCCGTTGTCACTAGGGAGTAGGGTTTATTTCTTAGTGACGGACGTCTTTAGTACGGGCCCGTGTCTTCGTTGACGGAGTTAGAGAGTAGACCCCCAGATCCATAACTAAATCACCATTACATTATTATAATATCAGTTTCCAATATACTGACAGCCGAGTCGACGTGCACGTGCCCTGCCTCTACGGTCATGCACCAAGATGTGGGTCTTATTAAGCCACGCCGTGGTTGTCTGCTTGACCCTCATAATTTAGAGATATTTCAATAGTTAACAGTTCTGTGTGGGCGTTTGTGTTTGAGGGATTTGTAGCCGTAAAGGCAACCCATGATAGGGTTCCTCCTAAGAATTGCAGTTGGACCAGAGGTCAAATATCTTGGTTTGATATTCATCATATTTGTTGGGAGATTGGAGATAAGGATAAGGTACGTATAATATAATTGATGATTAAGCTGGGGAAGTGTGCGGCTACATAGTCACATATACCTCATGAGTAAAAAAATAACAAGAGAAAATCTGCTTCTAGTAAGTAAATAATTGCAGTCTTAAATACTTATTTTTGTCTAATTCTTCCATCGGCTGCTGACCTGATTCTGGCAGATAATTCAATACATTATTTAATAATGTATTTTTGTCAGTATCCGATATCCGGACGATGAACCTTTAAATAGAAAATATCGCTACAGTGACAGCATCACTTAAATCAGTTATTATAATAGTTATATACACTTATATATCCACGCTACAGCCCAGTTAGTTTACTTATTTACTCAACGCCTTACTTTCAATGCGTAATGAAAGTAAAATTCATAGAAGGTCATATATTTGTTATTCTAAACTGAGAGTCAACTAATAAAGCTAAATAAATATTATGTAGTACATATCTTATTTAGGTTATTTTCTACACTCACCGTTATTTAACTATTACTATGACCGTTATAAGTATCTTATCCGTGCTATTGTAATTACTGATCTATTGAAACTACAGACAGTCAAACCACAAATGCCTAACAAACTATCTGTCAGCAATACGAAGGATTTTGAAGAAAAACATTGTAATCTATTGCTTCACACCATATTTAAATTTGGCTGCTCGACAACGCAAATAGCGAAATGAAACACATTTGCATTGTAAATACTATGCAGATTTATATATAGGGTCTATTAGTACAAACTTACCATAGCAGCTATACAACACAACCATCATATCTAAACGAACTGTTTGATAGAACTGCCCCCGTATACACAAACGCTTTGATTCGATTTCGATTCGGGAAGTCATATGTCTATCTCACTAGCTTTAGTAATGCCAAAAAAAGATGGACATACGACTTGTCGAACCGAAATCGAATCGAAGCGTTTGTGAATACGGGGGCTGGAGTGACCAACAAAGCTGGGAGAAACAAGCTGACGCAATAGAGTCAGGATTGTCGTATGTAAGATCAATGACCATTGGAGCAGGCCAGAGATTGGCGAGAATTCGACTGTGATGGCTGGCCTGATTTACAAAGAGTATTCTGAAAGAAACTAAAACATAATACAGTAGTTATATGAATTTTGGTCGCAGTAGGCCTCTGTCAGTACATTTCCAATTACATCTCTCTCTCTCTCTCTCTCTTCTCTCTTCTTCAACCTTTGGCCACCCAATGCTGAGAGTAGGTCTCTTCCAAATCTCTCCACTTTTGGCGGTTATGTGTCATGGCTTTCCAGTTTCTTCCGGCCACTTTAATGAGATCGTCTGTCCACTTAGTCGGTGGTCTTCCCACATTCCTCCGTCCCGTCCGTGGTTTCCACTCCAGCATTTATCTAGCATTTATTTGTATCCAGTTATATCAGTTAAGGACAGTTCCATTAATTCTCATAATCACTAAGCTAAAAGATCAGCCCCACCCATTAAACTATAATGTCAATTAAGGCCCCAACAATATCAGTTAACATTAAATCTTCATTTGCCTTTCACTAAACATGGCAATATTTTCATTAACACGACCTCACGTTATACTAGTAGGTAATTGAAAACTTTCACCTCTAGGTACTTCCTAAGAAACTATTTACAACCCATAATGACGTAGGTATGTTATAAGTTCATACTAAAAAAGGAATGAGTGAAAAAGTAACAAAAATCTAATTATCCTAAACGCCTCATTAGACTATCAAATTCATGAACAAGCTGTTCTAAAAATAACTCTATCCTTCTCTTTCTCTCCCACAGAACCAGAAAGGGACAGCAACACCGCAATAGATTGCAAGACAAGCTTAAAAATAAACACTCAAGAATAGTTTCAAGAATATTTTGCAATTTCAACATAAAACGCGTTGAAGTCTTTTCTTAGACACACGCAATCGTTCTGAGTTCTCATGCAAATTGTATTTTAGTCTTCGGCCATCGATCTTATATATGATTTGTCGTTATAATCGCAAAAAACTTATTGCGAATCATCGACTAATCGAGTCGTCCGGCCCGGCTAGAATGGGAACGAGTTCATTTCGCGTTGTATACGAGATAAAAGTACGTCTCCGTTGTTCGTCGCAGTACGGAAAATTGCAAGGTTGGTTTGTGAAAGTGAGTTTTGCTGTTTGTTCGGTAATATTTTTAGCTTACTTAGGAGGTGTTTGGCCTTTAATTTGATTTGTGTATCAGAAACTGAATCTTTTTTTAATTGTGTGTGATTCGAAACTACAAACATCAAAAAGATTTAAAAGACTTACTTGTTACTAAGTATTAACAAGTATGACACAACATTGAACTACGACTTTCTTCGTCTTCTTCCGTCTATTGTTCGTAAATATTTGAATGTCTTTGACAAGCACGCAGTTACTAAGTTTCGATACGGTTAAAAATAAAGAAAATTCACAAATACAAATCATTTATTTGTATAACACAGGTTCAGAGCAAATTACAAAAAGTTCATAAGTTACACTGTATTATAACCATGCGAGGTGTGCGATTGATTGATTGAAATATATTAGGAAAATTATGAGATTAAAATTATTCATGTCACTTAACGAACGTTTTTTTTTTAAACTCGCAAGCATGTTATTTATAATATACGTGCGTTTCATTTGAAAAATTTAACTACGCCAGCATACTTATTGCATAACACTTACAATTACAATCATTTTGTCAATTTAATAATTATACTCACTACGACATTTGTATTAACTAGCACATGATTTTTACAAATACTGATTATTATAATACTGATTTAATGAATCAGATGATTCTGCGTTTGACTAAATAACTAGTACTAAAATGAGTTACAGTCCACACATCTCAACGTCTGCCAAAATTCCCGTACCGTACAACAGCGCACACGCACACCGAGGGTGGCGTACGTGCTCTGGCGCACGTTCGTAGCGCCGCCGGCTCCTATTCCACAGGCGCACAGCTCCGACCGCCCGGAGTTAAGGTGATGTTATCTGACACCACCAAGCATTGCTGTGATGCCCTCAGATACCAGCTATCTTAACACTAGTTAAGAAATTAATGCGAGTGACGGAAGAGTTTGCGTGGCAACTAATTGGCAATCATCTGGAAGAATTTGTTGTTTTTGTGACTTCTGACTTGTTACTAACGGCTTGTTCTGACTCGATTTCATCACGTTTCGTGTCTGTATATGTGATCGCGTTTTTCTGTTTAACTTACTACATATTTTGATCCGGTTTTCACCATCAATTATTAAACATGACGGAAAAATGGGATCTCGATGTTTTGCCAAATCGTCAAAACCGTGAAAATCAAGAGCGAGTAACCAGTCTATGTTTATAAACCGTTTGAAAAGGGACACTCACTTTCGGGAACGGGGTGAGGGACCGAATCGATTGACATGACGGGAATTTAATTGATTAATAGATTACTATACTGTTGCTATGCAAACGGTAGCGGGACTCAAGTGGCGCGCTGGACGATTACTGTGATACTACTTAATTCTAAATGATATGCAAGTTTATACATGACTACAACAGAGTTCTACTATCTTTTTCAGATTACAGTAGATACACAGATTGTAGATAGATAGATAGTACAGTTACGAGCACTAATATCTATACACTCAGCAATTTTTTAAAGTGATTTTCTCTTTTTGTATTGATTGTAATTTCATGTTGTTATCTATTTCGAAATCAGTCTTATTTCAAAAAAGAGAAATTTGCGCTAAGTTTTTACCAAGTTAACACATATAAGTCCTGTTACTTTACTTTACATACATACATATAGGTAGATAGTAAAAAATACGAAGGTAAATTATGATGCTAAATTATTTGATGCTACATCATTAATCATGACGATGAATCTAGACACGGAGTGGTTTAGTTGTGTCCTTGCCGTGAAATTTTTACTGCGTTATTGTAATGTATGCTTCGGTACATATTACATGGTACCTACTAGATGTAGGCTGTTACCAAGGACTGAAAGCCCGCACCCGGAGTACGTATCCAATTAATCAGTACGCTGGGTGTAGATCATGGTGTATTACGACTGTGTTTACAAAAACGGAATCATGATAATTGGTTCTTATACCCTCTTGTTTGGTCTCTCGAGAGGTAAAGATCGAAGAGAGATCCAGGTTGGAGGGGGGTCATACTGGTTAATGGGATCCAGGTTCAGAGGATCTCTCTCTCTCTCAGGATATTCGGTCCCAATCGCTGTTTTAGAGCACCATACTGTACAGAGTGGTGAACCTTCCCGAAATCGTCCATACAGGTATTCTTGTTCTATCTTGACAAGTCTGACCAATGGGTTTCTTACTACACAGTACTAACTGAGTTGTGGAGGTCAGATAGGCAGTCGCTCCATGTAAAATACTGGTATTAAAATGCATCTGGTTAGACTGGAAGGCGACCCCAAGGTTAAGTATTATGATGATGAGGTATCCTTGTCCTCACAGGGACGCTCCCGAGCTGTGACGTCTGAAGTCAGGTTATTAACCGACTAATTGAAACTGCAGTTTAAAGTTAAAAAATGCTCAGTCATAACTTTCAACGGAATGAAAGAACCGCATCATCACGAGTACAAGCTGGCACATCAATTGAGCGAGTAGAAAAGGTACGCGACCTGGGTGTCCGCCTGAACACTGAGTTAACATTTCGTGACAATATTGTAAATGTTTGTAAGAAATCTTACAGAAGTCTGGGTTTCATTCTTCAACAGGCATCAGTTTTACTAATATAATATAAAAGCAGTTGCAGCATTGTATATTGCGCTTATAAATAAGAACTCAGCTTGAGTTTATTGCTGTCTTTTGAGCTCCGCATGAGACTAAATATGGTCGGAGCGCATACAAAACCAATTCACCAGATTTTTGTACTTGAAACTTTACGTTGTCTTTCCCTTCTTTCCGTTGATGTACCCAACCTTATTCGTTATCGGTATGGTCGGGTACAACAAACTCGAGACAAGGAGGGACCTAGCGATAGACACATATTTATTCAAACTATTATGTGGTAAGACCTGTAGTTCCGGTGTTTTCAAAGAAATATGTCTAAATGTGCCTGACAATTATGTATCGCGGCGCCGGAAGCCACGGTTACTAGCAGTTCCTCGCGCACGAACCAACTTGCTCAGCAAGGCTCCACTGAGGCGCGCCTTGCACGTACTAAATGACACTGCTGACAGGATCGATTTATTTTCCTGCTCTCTGAATGAATTCACAAAAACAATATAGTATGTGTTATGTCATTTAAGATAGTTTAATTAAGGACGCCACGCTAACGCATTAGGAATTCCCTGTTATGTTAGTAGTGTTTGCGAAAGATAAATAAAAAATACGCAATGTGAAACATTCCTATGAATATCATACGATTGTCATTCGACTATCAGTATAATAAAAACAAGTTGTTTTCTTTTACAGGGAAATCGCACGTCTTAGAGAACTGTAAATAATAATTGTAGGTAAAATAAGTACGAGTATTATCTACTCGTATTGTTATTGTGTTTTGATGTTTATGTGAATAATACATATTTTCAGTTGAAATGAGATAATGGAAGCTTGTTGTACCTTATAAGCTAATTCCCGTGGCTTCGCTCTTAGTATAAGTCCCATGTAATAGGGGGCGAGTCTATTGCCATCAGCCGGGCACAAATCCAGACTCCGTGGCTGCTACTGAGAAATTCCGGATTGAATAACACCACTGACTACCCCTTTTTTATTTTAATTCCATAATGTCCATCCAAAGGTTGTCTGGAAGATATCACTATCAGCGATAAGACCGCCGTTGTAACCATAAAATTTGCAGTTTTGTAAGCCCGTTATGTTTCATTTTTGGTGTACAATAAAGTTTTATTATGATCGCTCGCGGTTTTGTCGAAATAAAGCTTTTGGCACTTGGGAACAATATAGCTTACCATTAGTGAAAATTTTATTGGAATACAATCAGTAATTCTGAAACTTACTCTTACATACTTGCTTTCTTGCCAAGTAAGTTCCCTTCAACTTCACCTGTTTCCACTTTTGTACTTTAACTTACAGTCAAGATTCTATACATACTTGAAATATCTTTACTTACTTGTCAATTATATTACTCAAGTAAACTCAAGTTATGTTCCGAGATAAAATTAATCGTTTATTGCTTTCAAGATTTTATGTTCAGTGGCGCTTAGCTGTGGCTATGGCGGCTTTAAATAGCTTTATTTGCTTGTGAGTTGTTGATTACGGAGATTGCTTGGTTAGTAATAAAGTTATTGCATTTAAACAGCTCCACCGATTGGTAATACTCCAGCTTTGTACCGTTTGTTGACTGGCTAATACTTTTTAACACGACTTGGACTTGGAATGCTCGTTCTTTGGCCAAAGAATTATAGTATTTCCTTTCAATAACGGCAATGTTGCCTTCTTGTAATTTTTCAGGTACTTACGACGCCTTTTTCGCTAGTGATACATAAGTTAAATGACACTTGGAGCAAGCCTATACATAACTACTCCGGATTGCAACAGAGAAATTCTTGAAAAGGAAATCAAATAAAACCTTGCTCGACTTAGAATTCAAATCAAAGACCTCATACTCATCAGAACACCTGCGACCGGTTGGCCTACCATGACGTCTTAAAACTTTATTGTTTTACTCCTTTTCCAGTGTGGGAAAGAGGTGGCGCTAGACATCCTGTATAGCTCCGTCTCTTTCCCACACTGGAATAAGAGTGAAACGATACTGCTTTAAGCGGTTAGCAGGCTAGGTTAGCAGGTCTTTAGTTGTTCAATTAAGTTACCTCTCAATGAAGGATATAAAATGTTTTGCAATGCAACGAACATATTATATGCTTGTATATTTTATTCAATTAGTCGTTTCCATAGGCATACTAGTATAATTATTAGTAAATGTCTAAGCTTCAATAATTTTATGGCAATGCAGATGCCCCTGCGCAATTACTGCGGTTTGTGAGAGCAAGATACGTTTTTATCTCACGTTTATTACGTAATTTTAGCGTATCTGTAATGTTTATGTTTTAATAAAAAAGTTTTAAAATAATCACAGAGTTGTCGTGCAAATAGTATGATAGATAAGAGTCTAGAGGTGGGGTACGTACGGAGGTAGGTAGGTATTTCTGACATTTAGATATTACTTTGGATCTTCAGTAAGTTACTTTTCAAAATTTCAATATTTGTAATTGAAGCGAGAGTAAAACAATTCAAATTATATTTTGAGACGAAGGAAGCATAATGTTTGGGACAAACTAAGTTTTTTTTTGAATGTGGAACAAAACTTTAGAACGAATAATAAATCGTATTTTTATTTTTATTCATGATTCTGGAACCATGAATATACATACCCTCTCGATATCTCTTTTGTGCAACTCCAGAGCTTTGGTGTATACTCCATCAAATGAGCATTTCGGCATTGTTCCTTTAGAAGCCATGTACTTCAAGAAGCCAGTGATAGCTGTGAACAGCGGAGGACCAACAGAAACTATAGTACGGCAGAAAGAAAGTAAGGCCTTTACCACATAACATAGCATAACTTTACCACATAACATAGCATAACTTCACACCTGTAATAATCGGGATGGGCAGAGGTGTACCTAATAGTACACCCACATTTCGCCAGTTACGTTTTAAGTCCCATGTAAAAAAGGGCAAGCCCCTTATTGTCATCAACCAGGCACAAACCCAAACTTCGTGGCTGTTGCTGAGAAATTTGAGGTGGAAAAACCCGATAACAGTTTGCCCGACCCGGGAATAGAACTCCAGGAATTCATGCTCAGCAGTTACGCTCGCGACCGCTCGACCAACGAGGCAGCATATACCATGCTGTGATTATTTCCGAACTAAAATTATGACGATGATAGGATTTATGTGGCCACTTATACCCAAGCCCCAAGCCCAAGTACTATGAGTGAGACCTTTTCGTGTCGGTGAACTAGTAAAAAACTTAAGAGAAAGATGGCTCGCCAAATTACTCTACGTAGATTCATTTGATCATGTTATTTTATTATATACGTTGCCTTAACGGCAACCATTCAAAATGATTGCAGTTCTTAATATAAATAAATTCCAGTTAAATATCCCTAAATAGCATTTAGACTTGACAGTTTTGTTTGACAGAACCAGTTCATGAAATTCCGAGTACGCATTATGATAACTAGTATCTGCCAAATTAATTGTAACAGAACGAAGTAAATATTGAATGGTGATAACAGTTGTCTGTGCTATCAGCAAGTTATTCCCCTTCACTTAACGAGGTGGAGGCCGAAATTAGATAGCTGTCTGGCATTACAGCTGATAGCTCTACGTATAAGGCTCACGAAGATAACTTCCTCTCCACGGCTGCATCTTAAGAAGATATCGTCAATTCCCCTGCAATACAATACAGCGTCTGTATGAAAACACCATCCATGTAATGAATAACACCATCCCATATCTTCCCGTGGGTGTCGTAAGAGGCGACTAAGGGATTTGCCAGAGAATGGGCAGCAGCGATCTCTGTGCTTTTGTAACAACCGTACTGCGATCGCCAACCCGCCTGCCAAGCGTGGCGATTATGGCAAAACCCCCCAAAATGTCAATTTGGCGACACTTGGGGGAGGCCTATGTCCAGCAGTGGACGTCTTTTGGGCTGAAATGATGAATGAATGATGACAATACAGCCTGTGGATTGGTAAAGGAGTAGAGGAAGACCAAAGCGACGATGGATGGACTGCGTGAAGGACGATATGGCAAGAAAAGAGGTGTCTGAGGAGATGACAAGTAATGGAGAAGTATGGAAGAAGAAGACATGCTGCGCTAACCCCAAATAAATTAAGATAAGGGCAGAAGATTGATGACAGCCTCTGATTTTGCGCGACTATAAATAAAAGATGTATTCCTCCAAAATGGGATACTAAGTCCAGCGAAACCTGAAATCAGCCTCTTTGCCACCTTGGTGATGTAGTTCATAGCGATATGACAAAATATGATCGTCTTCTATCCGGCACGGTTATTGAAGAACATTTTATGCTTTGAATTGTTATAATGATGATAGATAATAATGAAATATGTTCCAAGGCAAGTGATGTAGAAACAAAATTGATATTTGATTTCAGTCTAATAGAAGGGATGTTGTTAATCTATTCTCTTGTATTTTTTTTATGTTATAAAGCTGAAGAGTTTGTTTGTTTGTTTGAACGCATTAATCTCAGAAACTACTAGTTCGAATTAAAAAAAAGTATTTGGCGTTGAAAAATGGAGTAAACCATTTATTGAGGAAGGCTATAGGATATATAACATCACGCTACAACCAAGAGGAGCGGAGCATCAATGAAAAATGCTGCAAGCACAGACAATTTATTCCTTTTGATGCAGATGAAGTTGCGCGGATCAGCTAGTTCTTTCATATCAAGGTAAGAGGAATCATTAGGTACGATTTAAAACTCATTGAATTGGTTACCAATCAGTGTTCAAATTGTTTTCTTTTGGTGAATATGAAATACTTGAAACACTTACTGCGGTTTTGTCTCTAATAGCACTGACCTTTTGTTATTAGAAATACATTGCGGTTTTAAGAGGAAATTGGCAATTAAACCGTGGCTTATTACTTGTAAATATGATTTATTATGGGAATTAAAAAGATATGTTCAGAGCAATATACGTATTATTTGCACACAATTTTCCTCTTTGATCTAATTTTTCACAGGCTATGTTTGAGAGAGAGAAAGTTGAATCTATCTGGTTTCCTTGGGTTCTATGCGTGCTTTATAGAAGGTGGATTAGACGAAAAGGCTATACAAAACCGTAAAAATAAGGATCTTTTTCTAAGTATATTGTGCTGGCATATTTCTTCGGGACAGTCCAGCGAGTAACGTATCTGGTCGTCCACTCAAGCGGCTCTACAATGTGTTGTTTTGCATCCTCGTCAAATTCATGGAGGTAACTATGCTAATGATTCTCGTCCCGAATCAATAATCAAATGGGTAGGTTTTTTTTGTGCGGTAACCGGTAAATGTGAACCACCCGTGTTTTAAACGAGGCCAGACTGATTGTCGCCCTATAACCGCGCTTCCACACATAAAAACAATTTCAAACGTTTTTTCGATAATTTCTTATTCCCTAAACCACGTTAAGGGTGTTATTCTGTTATACTGAAAAACTTAAACAACCTAAAAAAACAGCGTTTTTAGGGTTCCGTTGTCAACAAGGAACCCTTATAGTTTCGCCATGTCCGTCTGTCTGTCTGTCCGCGGTTTAGCTCAAAAACTATTGGTACCAGAAAGTTGTAATTTGGCATGAGTATACACGTTAATGACGCCGAAAAAGTGGTTAAATAAAATTTAAAAAAAAATACAATTATTTAGGGTAACTCCCCTACATGTAAAGTAGGGATGATATTTTTTTTTTCGTCCTTCCTATATCGTCTTTCAAAAATATTAGGGGTTGGGGAAGACCGTTTTTTGATTAATTAAACCGATTGTGACTTTTCAAGCTTTAAAGTGTCAATTTTCGTTAGGGTCAAGTGTCCCCCCATCTACAGACTAAACGGTTGTAGTTAGAAATACAAATGTCACGGCAGTAGTATTAGGTCTTTACCTATGAAATTGCCGTTTTGTTTGAAAAAAGTTAAAGTATTTTTTTTTCGAACTTATTTATTTCTTTTATTCAAAGTAATCACCCCTGCAATCAATGCATCTTTGCCAACGCTGTGGCAGTTTATGGATGCCCTTCTTGAAAAAATCAGCTGGACGGGAGACAACAAACTCTTCAAAGGCGTTTTGTACTGCCTCTCGGGAATTGAATTTTTTTCCCGCTAAAAAGTTGTCCAAATTTTGGAAAAAGTAATAGTCGGAAGGCGCAAGATCTGGTGAGTATGGCGGATGAGGGAGAGCTTCCAAACCCAACTCATGCAGCTTAGAGACGGTCTGTTGTCCAGTATGGGGCCGCGCGTTGTCGTGAAGTAGCAGTGGAGACGACCGATTGACCAAAGCTGGTTGCAGACGTGCTAGTTTCGCCATCATTGTGGTCAGTTCTTCAATGTACACATCTGCAGTAATGCTCTCGCCGTTTTGTAAAAAGCTATGATGAATCACACCAGCACTAGACCACCAAACTGTGACCATCACCTTTCTAGGGGTCATTTTTCGTTTTGCACATTGCTTTGGTACCGAACCAGGATCTAACCAACTTGCTGAGCGCTTTCGATTGTCAAAAAGAAACCATTTTTCGTCGCACGTAACAATTCGGTTCAAAATTCCTTCATTTCTGTGCCTGTTAAGCAGCGCAAGGCAAGTCTCGACGCGTACGTTGCGCTGGCGATCGTTAAGTTCGTGGGGCACCCATCTATCAAGCTTTTTTATCTTGCCAATCTGTCGCAAATGGACCAATATTGTTTTAATGCTAACATCAAAAGCTGCTGCCAGCTCAGCTGTAGATTGAGTTTCATCAGCTTCAACAATCACCTTTAATTCATCATTGTTGACCAAAGTTTCCGGACGACCACGAGGTTCATTTTTCAAGTCAAAATTCCCAGAACGGAACCGAGCAAACCAATAACGGGTTGTGCGTTCGTTTGTACAGTTCTCTCCGTAAACGTCGTTGATGTTACGGGTCGTTTGTGCCGCGTTGGTGCCACGACGGAACTCATATTCCATAATTACACGAAATTTCAAAGTATCCATTATGAGGAAAAATGTTGAAATGTAATGAAAATACAACGCTAATCAATAAACAAAAGACTGCTTTTGTAAATAGAATGTCATATTTTTAAAACAAAATTAATTTGAATTTAGAACTCATAGCCAATCAAAACTTTTTTTTGTTTGAAAAAGTCTGTACTGCAATACGGCAATTTCATAGGTAAAGACCTATTATCTATATATAAAGAAAGTTTAAAGGAAAACTATCACGCTTAAGTGGGCTTTACAAGTTTACGAGTAATAGTCGACCAATTGTATTTGACTCGAAAATTTCGAACAACTCCATAGAAATGTCGATCGATGGCGCTAAGCGTCAGTTGTATCGCGCTGTCTCATTCCTAAATAAGTAAAAAAAACAGTTGTTGTTGTTGTTTGTATAGAAAGTCAAATTAGGTAGGTAGTCGTGTTTGGCTTTTAGTTAGAGCATGGTACGAAACTATCAGTCAGCGAATACGACCCGCACTTGGCTGTTATAAAAACTACGGAACCCTACATTGCGTGTGGCCCGACACGCACTTGACCGGTTTTTAATAATTAACTAGTTACCGTAATTTTAACTGATTACTTATGTATTTTGTGACAACCTCCTGAATTTTGACGAGGATGCAAAACAACGCCTTGTATACTTTGCGATATTTTACGGTTAGGCGCGTTGGTCACACGTCAACATGCCACTAATAGTACAAACGCGAAAATAAATTGCCATCGTAATTAGCATAAAACGTTCCCACTGCTGGGATACAGTACAGGCCTCCTCTCTGTGGGAGAGAATGCAGGGCCTTAATCCACCACGTGGGTCGAATCTATGCCACATGACTTCGATTTATCGGTTCTAAGACATGTCGGTGTCCTTCTCATTTTGAGAGCAGTAATGATGAATAAACTACAAATCCAGGTATTTACCTCTGTGTAATTCACAGGCATTTTCGCCTGGATTACAAGCTAACCATCTGTATGCTCTAAAATTTTCCAGTGAAATATGATAATGATCATGCGAGCGTTTGCATCTGTTTGAAAAGGAAACACTTGGAAAGGAAACAAATAATATACGCTTTGTTTGTTTATTGTTTTTTTTTAAAGAAAACATATTAATTTTGTATGCACGTCATATGACGTGCATACAAAATTAATATGTTTTCTTTCTAATATAGCAGAACATCATTTATTGCCCATTTGCCCAGACAGCGTTGCACAACGTCATTGATAACAGATTGATAGTAATCGGCAAACATGCGTCATTCCCGCACTATCTTGTATGTTCAACTATCATTTTTAAGGCTACTTCGTGCGTCTGTTAGAGATAACAAATTTTGTTCTATCCATACTAATACTAATATTAAAAATGCGTAAGTCTTGTTTGTTTGTTAACTTTTCACGAGTAAACGGCTTATCGGATCTTAATGAAATTTGGCAAGAAGACAGATTTCAACCTAGGGAAGGACATAGGCTATATATCATCGCGCTACGACCAATAGGAGCGGAGCAGCAATGAAAAATGTTGCGAAAACGGGGAAACTGTGACGCAGACGAAGTTGCGCGGGACAGCTAGTTAGTTCTTGATAAACCCTAGTCTTGAATTATCTTAGAGAAGTTGCAACTATTCAATTGGCAACGTAAATTAGTACTTTTCTTAAATCTCTGTTTAGGAGGAGCTCCTGGCTTATTAATAACAGCCGCTCGGATCAATCTTAAGGATAAACCGCGCTTGTGTAGGCTGGTCTGTGGGTGGGTGACCACCCATTACATACCGATATTCACAGGTTAAAGCACGTTAAGCCGTTGGTCCCAGCTGTCATTTGTAGATCTTTTGCAGTAGTTACATGCAGTATAAGTGGCATGAAAGTTTGACAACCAGTCTTACCAAAGGGTTTTAGGGGTTTCAGGGGTATTACGCCTGGGTTGTGGAGGTCAGATAGGCAGTCCCTCCATGTTAAATACCGGTATTCAGATGCATCCGGTTAGACTGGATGCCAACCCCAACAAAGCTGGGAAATAAAGGCTACGCAGATGATGTGTCACTATTTGTTAACTGAAATTTAACTCACACGTTTATCGTGGAGTATGCGTCTTTTGGCGCTTGAGTGACATTGTTTGGAGGGCGGGCGCTCTTGGTAAACATCACTATAGAAAGTTTACAAAAAAAACAGGATGGCTACGTTAATTTCGAATATGACGACGCGCCAAAGTACTTATTTGCAGTCGTTTCTCTATAATGACAGAAACAGAATCATGACAGACATCAGAAACAGAACAGTTATGATAGTGTATGTGTTTTAATTAAATAAATAAATAGAAATAAATGTATTTGTTGGTAAATGATAGCACATTCCAAAATTCTTTAATTGTAGAAACACAGGCGTTATCGAACAAAAGGTTAGACAGGTTACATGATTCTTTTGGCGCGTGACTTTAGTCAGAATTAACGCGGCGCCGCCATCTGCTATTTTCAATATAATTTCCACATACAATTTCCCACAAGTTTACCAACAACACCCTATTGCCATTAAACGCCAAGGAACCATCATTGTTTAATAAACCATATTTTTTTAATTCGAAGAGAATAGAATAGAATAAAACTTTATTGTACTTACACCAAAAATGAAACATAATGGTTTTACAAAATTGCTAATTTTATGTTTACAACGGCGGTCTTATAGCTGATAGCGATATCTTCCAGACTACCTTTGGATATACATTATTTAATTAAAATAAAAAAAGAGGGTAGTCCGTGGTGTACTACACAAAAAATAAAAAAAGTAAAGTTTTTACAAATATGTAAAAATGTAAAAATGTGTAATATAAAGCACAAATAAATACATTGTATAGATATTTGTGTGTTTTATAACATTAAATGGCAAAAATAAAACTAGAATGGTGACTTTTGACTGAATGAAATTACAGACAGTGAAAATGATATGTAACTAAGCCAAGAGGTATTATAATAAAATTCTATCCATAGATTCTACAGATGTAATCAACGTCATGTACGTCAACTCTAACTGTCATCTCATCCTACAAGAAAATACCAGTGGAATATTGTATAATAAAGTAAGTACACTCGCGGGTTCCCAATGGTCAAGAAGTACGGCTTTGGCGGGAGAACTAGTATACAGGCCGACGTCATCGTCCTAGGATGTACTCTCCCAGGGTTGGTGGCCGCACACAAACTAGTGAAGAAATTCGGTAACACCATGGACATCGTGCTTTTAGACCTACACACACCTCTTGCTAGATCACGTTCTAAAGCCAACGTGGCTTTTATGGAAATCGCTCATGATGAGTTAGACTCGGAAACAGAACATTTAAATATACTACGTGAGCGGTACGACTTCACAGCCAGGCAAGTACTTGACAACGTAGCCAGAAGGTACCTTCTTCAATACGCCAAAGAACTTAGAGTACCCCTACCAAACGCAATCATCTATCCAGAAGGAAATCCATCAAACGAATTAACGACATTATTTGACGAAGACGATGCTGATCCAATACTATCGAGTACATCAACCGCGAGATTATCGAGGATCGCCCCATTACAGAAGCTCTTCCAATATCCTAACGGAAGTACGGTTGAGTTTCTGAACAATGTACACGATTTCGAGTACTTGAACTTATTCCAGAAATTTGAATTAAATCAATATCAATCGTACATAGATAGTAGCATGGCAGATCTGTTCCAAACGAGCATCGCAGACATGGCGGCGGAGAAGAGGACGTTGCTGTACTACGACCGGACGAGCATGGAGGCAAATATCTGCTCGAATCTTCTCTTCTCTACTTCGAGGGAAATCATGAGGATTATCGTAAGACTAGTCTGTGGGGCTCCAGCTCACAGTGTGTCACTTCTATTTTATCTCCACCAATGTTATAGAACGAGCAGTGCAAAGAACCACCTCGGTGGATTGAACACAAGGTTTCGGGAAAAACTTTTAGGACACTGTAGGAAACGTCTGACCAGCAAACTTCATAAAAGCGTATCTGATATCACATTCAAAACTATATCTATTAAATGTATTCACAGAAATTCTGGGAAGGTTGTTTTAGAAACAATAAAGGGAGAGACTATTTACATTTGCAATTTGCTAGCGATGGCTCTGAGACCAGATGAGATAAACGAAATCAATGTAGAGGATAAATTAATGCCAGAAGAAACTAGAAGAATAGCTAAAGACATTAAACCTGGCCTAGCAAAAAAATTTTGCGTACAATACGAAGTAAACTTTTGGAGTAGACAGGGATATAGTGGTGATATATTCAGTATGCGTGGCCCCATCATTTGGGCGATGGAGAGGCCGAGAATGTCGACTACTGGCAGCTTGGAGAAATACTCAGGTTTGGTTGGCTATCTGATGGTGCGAGATGAGGACAAAGATTGTAGAGCAGATGTGTTGGAACAACTGGTGAACTTGTTCGGTAGTGAAGCGGCTGAACCCGTCAACTACAGAGAGACACCCATAGCTGACGTGTTCGTGCCGCGGTGCGGGGATTACGTTGCTCTGCGAGCTTTGATGAACAAAGGGAGCCCTAAATTTTTAGAATGGGGAGCTTTGGATGTTTTTGCGGAGGGGGACGTAGCTGCTGCATTGGAAGCCGGACATGCTGCGTACTTGCATCTGATTAGCTGCTTGCGACCTCAGGCTCAAACGTTCGATGATATTACCGCTTGTGTGTGGCCGACGTTCCTGAGGGAAGGACCGTTAACCGGGTGGACGTCGCAGGTCAACGTGTACAGTGGTATTAAGTTATCCGTGTTTGCTGCTACAATGTGCATTGGTGTCCATCTTCTGCGCTCATACATAAAGAACAAGTAAGGAGAACAGTTTTTTGTCGTGAATTTTGTAATATTTTTATTTCTACAGGTCCTCGGGGGTTTTTCTTCGAATAAATGTTTTGTAATTAATTTGTAGTGTTTTCTTGTTGTTTTAATTACTATTTGAAAACCTTTTGTTTCTAAATACTTAAACTGTAATAGGTGATAGATGCAATGCGATAAGTTTGCGTTTAAATCTTTTACCGAATATTTCGGACATATTTGGGCATTAGATTACCTGATTATTATAATCTGCAAGACAATTCAGTAACATGTGGCAGCTTCCTTATAGCTCGATTCCTTTCAGCAGTTAAGTCAAAACTAATATACCACATTGAAGGCAGGCTACACATCATGGACATTACCAATTTCACTGCTTCATCTTCTGACGGATTTTCACCTTGGCAATAAGTCTATAAAGATCTATGACCGTAATTAGCGTATGATAATACCGTTGGTACTATTTGTTTCATGATTGGAGCAGACAGATGGATGTTATGTGTATCCTTTTTTGTGGTTGTATTATCGCAGTTATGAGTGGGGATTCTGCAGAAGAGGTATAAAGACTATTATTCAATGAATCGATAAGAATTTCATTCTCTTCACTAAAAATGTCGCTTCCAAAAAATATTTAGCCGAGAGTAGAGTTACTGTTGCATCCCACTGCTGGGTAGGCCTCTCCCCACATGACTTCCAAATCCTTCGATCCTGGGCTAATGTGGGGTCGTTGGTTCTATCTAGCTCGTCCCGCCATCTAGAGTAGAGACACTATAATTATTTTTATGGCTTTAAACTTATCACTTAATTCTACTACCAATGAAATTATTATGATTATGCTTTTGTATAAACTAATTAGATACAGTCAGCAACGAAAGTCGCTGTACATATCCAAAATTATAAGACGTCTTAGTTTTACAACGATCCTTTATTAGCAGACTGGAGTAAAAAACATTACAATGGTTACACAAATCCGCAAAACAATACTACATCAGATCACACTGATGAGCACAATTGGTGTTAACCTACCTTCTGATGCCGACTGTACCACTACTTTTGTCTGCGCCTTCGTCCGCGTGGAGTTCGGAATTTTCATGATTATCCCACAGGAACATACAACCTTGGTTAAAAGGAGGTCATGGTGTACCAATTTTTTCATTCAAATGCATTTAGTCGTTATGGCGATAAAAGGTAACAGTCAGACAGATAAACTAACAAAGTGATTTTCACATTTACCTAAAACATTCAAAAACATTCGTAAAATAGTGTACCAGCTAAATTAGACCGATTATAAATTATCTATAGAAACAGATTTTTTTTTAAAGACGTTCCGAAAATGGTTTAGTAACTTTTTAGACCTATGTATCCTGCTTTTGCACATTGAGTTTCATTAAAATCGGTTCTATCAGTTCGGAAACTATGGACTTGAAAGTTTGTATGAAATGTCGTAAGGTGTAAACGCTCAAACACACATTGTAAATAATTGAGTACCTATGGATTTATGTCACCCATTCAAAAAACAATACGACATAGCGATCAATTGTACTTCATCTTGTCTGCCTAATTGTTACCTTGTCCACTGCACCTACAAAATTACTTCAAACACATCTATTTAATTCATCCAGTCACCATCTTGTCTTAACGACGTCGTGCACATGCAAGTCGCGTCCTGATTACCTGTGCCCGTGTTCTATATAAGGGACCGTGTACAGAATAGGTTGACCTTTTGACAAAAGACAAGGGCACGGTCAGGCAATTCGGTCAAGTTCGATTATGGTGTGAATCAGAAGTTTTCCACACACCACAGACACTTTTCTTTACTGATATAAGAAAAGTGTCTATTGAAATGGGAATAAGGAAGATCTTTGCTTGCCCAGCTGTGGGCCTGCACTTCATTGTTTATTTGACTCGTATTATCTTCGTAATTTTAGTGAGCAAGGTGTCAATGTGTAATATGTTGCTGTGTTTAAAACTTTAGGCGCTTTCATAATTCCTAACCTTTGCTTTGCTTTTTTCCTAACTTTAATCACATGTGCACGTTAAACTTATTCATAAACTTTCGAATTTCAATATAAAAAGAAGCGATTGAAAAATACATGTTACCATCTTATTTTCCCTTTGTCCTCTATCTCGGTACGTATCATCAAAAACTCGTGATTGTGATCACAAAGTTTTGTCTATGTGGTGAATAGTCATATTTTCTCATGAACATAATATTAGTATATTGGAGTAGTGGCTAAAGACGCCTATAAGGATACCGATTTACAATGCGCCTGAAAGAAATAGAGAGACAACTAAGCGAATGAAAACTTATTGCTATAAGTTTTCTTTCAGGCGCTTCATACACAGAGAACACATTAAATCATTATATATCACATTAAATTATCGAAGTTTAGTGGCTTCTGGTTCGTTACTCTAGATAAGATAAGATAAGATATATTAATTTATTTGCTAGGTGTGAAGCCTTTCACTTAGTCAAATGTAGAAAACAACACCTCTGCGTATCTCTTCTGGGAATCAATTGTGATGATCTACCTACAGTTTGACAAAGAATTTTGTCTTGATACAGTAATACCGTTTTTTAAAAAATGTTCCGACTTTAAAATTAATTGAATATTAGAATTACATAGGCACATTCATTTCAACTTTTTAGTAATTTTTTCAATCAATTGTCAACCTCTAAATACCGGAAGTACTTCCGCGACAAAAACACAAAATGGCGGAATCGGAAGAGGAAACGTTTTGTTTTTATTTATTAGACACGCTTCGACGATCTCTAATCGCGACAAATAAAGAAAAATTGTTGTATTACTTGTACATCGCCTTACGTGTTAAAGGTTGAGATTCACTAGTCTCGTAGAGACGAAAATGTTTTCCTTTGTGAAAGAACTCGTCTGAGTTGAAAAAGTCGATAATATCTTGTTGCTCTTTACTACTAATGTTGAAAATAATTTGGCAGGAATTAATAAACAAGACTTATCTTTAGTTAAATGATAAATAGTATTGCTTGTGTAAAATAAAAGGCTAAATAAACTATAAGATTGTATGAAACCTACCCAGCTTATCCAGCCCGCATGGATTGACGTTGAGTTCGATAGATGGCGTTGTACTATACGGTTGGAACTTGGAATCGAATCACGCTGTGGTGTCGTTACAACAGCCAGTACACATTCTTAATTAATCTACTGCCACCGTCTCTAGTTAATATGTAAAAGACAGGGAAACTTATCTTTGAAAAATCAGCCTACATGCTTTGTTATAAGACCGATTTTGTTATGTCACAAGGCTGGTGCGCCCGCTGAGATTTCCCATTGACTAAATGAGTAACATCATCCTCATCATGTTACAGCATTAGTACTTAAGTATGGGAGGACATTGTAGGGCCGACAATAAGTCGTTGCTTACTACAAAACGTAGTACCCCAAGTATGGCAGGAGAAAGGTCTTCTGCCAAACATGTGGGTTCTGTGCGTCCGTGATCTACCTGTCTCCCGCGATTTTGGCGATATCATATTGTTTTTAAATGACTAAGTTCAATAAAAACGTTCATCCCCTATTTACTCCATTTAGGGGATGACTTTCGAAAATCCTTCGTTAGTGCTCACTTTCATTCCTTGTTATTCCTGATTCTTACTGCTTACAGGGTGTCAGCCGTGTCAAGAAGTATTTCATAATTGGGGTTTTGCTAGAGTTGCTTTGTGTGTTAGATTTCATGGAGACCTTTTCGAAAGTGCTGCATTTAGCTGAACTACTTAGTTATTTACATATTATATTTTTCAGTCATTCTGCTAATAAATGCATAAAATGCAATTTCTGGATATTAAGTTAATAAATGCAGTTTTAATATGTATGTAAATACATATTAAAACTTCATTTATTCACAAGCCTACGAGTCTATTCTATTGCTATTGTGCCATTGACACTACATAACCACCGTTTCAATCCACAATATCAATCACCCACAACACAAATTAACGCATGACTAAAACCAATCAACAACATATTTCATCCATCTCACATAAAACTGCCACAAAATAAACTGAAATAAATAAATGGCGACATTCCATCACGTAACTATTTAGGCTGACTATATTAACTTGACACTTACAAGTGGCGCTGCTAACTACGCTAACTGTCAAACGGAACGTCAGATTGCATACTTTTTTTTTAGTACCAAGTTTCGCCACGGTTCAAGTTGTCTTTGGTCTATAAAATGTATCACAATCAGTGGGTCAGTATCAACACGCGATCCACAATAGGCCAGCCATTACAATTAGGCACACTGACCGAAGTTGCGTAAATACTTTCCTTTCGACGCAGCCATATAGATCACAGGTATTGTATAACAATTAAATATGGCGAACATTATAATTGTTGTGTGTATTATTTAATTATATGAGTAGTTTCTCTTACCGTGTGGTCCCAGCGAAATGTTGGATGTAGGACTCTGTTTTTTCTGCAAACGATGAGTTTGTGATTGTCGTTTACATTAAAAATACTTCTTATAAATGTCTCTAAACACCTTCAGAGTTTATACGTGGTTTAATCCACCACCCGGGTCCCGTACGAGTTGGCAGCTAAACGTTAGATGTCTTCGGATTTTTTTATGATAGTCTTGCTTTGACCAAAATAGGCCTGACACAGTGAGGCGGGGTCGTGGCAGGCCATGAAGGAGATGACGGGACACATTGGACAGGCTCCGTCAGAACTGGAATGAGGACTCACAGGTTGGAGAGAAATGAAAAGACTGGAGGAGGCTTTTGCCCAGTAGTGGAACAGAGCAGGCTAGGAAAAAGCAACAAAAGGGCTGCCATTTAGTTTTTGGAAAGCAGTGATGAACACAAAGTATACTGCTTGACTGGGTTCGAACCCACTCGTCGTCAAGAGACAGTCGCTTTGTCTCTCGATTGTTTGCCCCAGTACTCTTGACCTTCGCTCTGTCAGTGCAGAGCGAAGGTTACGCATGCGCCTGAGTCACATCAAGGCTCTTTGACTTAGACCTTCAATAGTTCACTGTGGGCTATCAGGTCTGTGTTCTATTTTCCTGCTAACATGATGACAATGACGGAAACTATGGTACTGGCCATGTTCTATTTATAAAATGATGTATTGTCATGCATTTATTATGTATTCGTTCATTATTATACAATCTACGTACGATAGAACGTAGGCCTATGCAGTAAATTGTCGTAACAATTTTATTGTCATCAGGATGGCATAATTGCCAACTTCTGCGGTTGCCATGTGAATACTCGCCGGCTTCCGGGTAGCTTCTTTAATCTGATGATTAAAGAAGCTACCCGGAAGACCAGCGAGTGGTGGTGGCGACGACTGGTAAATTATATTGATTTGTGTGAATACATCTACACAAATCTATAAAATTCAACTGTTTGTAGTACACGGTATACAAAAAACAATTTTTATAATTTTTGTCTGTCTGTTTGTTCCGGCTAATCTGCGAAACGGCTGGACCGATTTTGACGGGACTTTTACTGGCAGATAGCGGATGTTATAAGGAGTAACTTGTGTACGATACTTTAATTTAAAAAAAGGATTACGGTTCCGTGATACAAAAAAAAACCATGAAATTGTTAACAAAATCCGATTCAAATACAGTAACATTTTTATAATAATTTCAGGCGGATGAAGGTCGCGGGCAACAGCTGGTACACAATACAATTAAACTTAGTATTACTTGTACTATTACGTATTCTGTGGTATTACTGGTTACCTACTATAGGCATAATACAGGGTTATTGATAAAACACCAACATCCTGTAAAGAGGTCGTTGTATTCAGTATTATGAACAACCTTTACTATGGGACCAAACATGAAATCGCGAAAGAAAAATCAGCTGTTCCGTACTTTATGTTCACATAACTTGTCAAAATGTAGGAAACAGCTGATTTTTTTTCACGATTTCGGGTTTGGTCTCATAGTAAAAGTTGTTCATAATGATGAGTAGAATGACCTCTTAAGAGGTTGTTGGTGTTTTACCAATAACCCTGTATAGCAGGATTACATTACGCCTGCTCTATCGAATGGTATGGCAGAGATGTACAATAATGTAGGTACATTGGTACACCCACATTTTACGCGTAGCCTGACCGCCGTGAAACGGGCTATGTCGACGGAAGAATCGCTAAACTGACACATTGTCATTATGTCGATGCTGCCGTAGACTACTCGTTTCTACAGTGTTCATGCTACGCGTGTTGTTAGGTAGTACTTTATCTTACGTAGAACCTCTAGTCGTCCTATTTTTGTCTTCCTTCCGTGTTTTACTGAGAAAGTCTCACCCCAGAACCTGAAAATACAAATTCACTAGTTAAACCAACTCCAAGTAGGTATGAAAGATACGTTAATATGTCCCGATTCCGCTTAGTACACTCGTTCGATGTATAATTAGTACGCGGCTCATAAACAATTTCGAGACAAGACCAAGTGTCATGCTTATATTTCAGGGAAACCGCTCCACGCAGGCGCCGCTGGCAACAATAGCAAACAAACGGGTAACAGTCAACAATACTGTGGAATGATAACATTATGGTATGGCGTATGACATTGCGTAATGTTCGTACGTACTGTGTATCTGAGGGAGAGGCTACGTAGTTGACGGTGGTGGGGTCCATCATCATCTACCTAGGAATCTACAAGACCTATTAAGTTGCCTAAGGCCCTTGCCTTGATCACCTTATTCAACTCGCTTCCCCGCGGTGGACAGTAGCGAGTCAGCCCACCTACCGCTGCACCTACATCCAGACCTGGCGATCGACACGCGAGCACTCATCTCCAGCAGTGGCCTGTGACGTCAGGGGAGTGCTAGACCAGTGAGGGGAAGTCGTAATCGCTGTATAGGCCCTAACCCACTAAATAAACATCTACCGAGCTAGACCTTTGTTTTCTCATTTATTAAATGTTCCGAATTTTGTACCTCCTTTTTTTATTTACTCTCCTCCTAGGAACCTACGCCTAGGTTAGCTGGAAAAGGTAGGGTTAGATCTTATGACCGGGACACTGGCACCTACCGCCGGAAGGAGAAGCTCTTGAAGGAGAGCCTTAATGAGTGTTGGTTTTATAGTTTAGAACTGATATATTTACAGCATACTTTGAGCAGCTACACCCTAGATGATGCATTTTGATTATTCAATTCATTTTTTTTCAGACTTAGTTGGTCCATAATTTTGCTTGTAGGCACACTTAAAAATAATAACTCAAAAATCAGTGATAATAATGAAAACACACCACACAATAGTATGCTTATAAATTTACCATCAAATAATATATAAAAATTAAATTAACACAAAAAATTTCATATCGAATAAAATGTACACTGTCCACAACTAACATTAAAAGTAAAATACTTAAAAAAGAAAATATTTAATTTATTATGCATTCGGCACGATTTGTTCTCGTATTAGTTTAGAGGAATAATTCTAGGAGTTCTGAGGTAGTATTATATCTACCAAATGAAAGTGAAAACAGGTCATTACAGACATGGCCTCACTTCATTTAGTAAATATGCACATGCCATTTTAATAAAGTAGAGACAAAATTTTCTCCATTCACAACAACTGAAAAAACAAGTCTACATATTAGTATTTTTCACGTGACTGCACCTAACCTAATAACACTAGCAATCAAGTTTTCAGACTGTTATTTAATTCATTGTTACGAATAATTATATAGTTGCGCGTGCGACAATGCAACTACAGTAGCGGCACGCGGTGATCAAGCAAAGACCGAGGGAAATATTTCAGAAGACTAACTCTGATAAAAAAAAAATCAATTCAAACTGCAAAATCTGAAAGAATATTATGCGCGCAAGGGCAATCGGAAAATTTTGATAAAATAATTTTGTGGCAGGATAATTTAAAATTGCAGGTGTCTATGTGACTATAAAAAGATCGTTAAATCAAATCAAATTATTAGTTTGCAAACATGGGTAAAAATTGGTATATAGATGTTGTCTTATAAGTTAGCTCTCCATGTTCTGCCGTCACATGGGCATGCAAAACATAATCAATTAAATAAAATTCATTTCAGAAAACAATCAATAGTGTTAGAAAATTATAGAAATCCATTATTACAAATTACATGCCAAAACATTTGAAACACAATAAATAGAAAATAGAAAAGTCAAAAAATATTACATCAAATGTCACTGGTTACAATATTAAGAATGTCAATACAAGCATGTCAATTTAAATAAGAAAAATAACAAGTAAAGAAATAATTCATTTGGTCAATCAATTTACATTTTAATTTTTATGGTACTCCTCAATGCTCAACATCCTCGTTCACCATACGAGTAGTTCATTACCTAAGCCGGTCTTTCCAGGTCTGGTTTCAACAAGGTCAAATAGCTATAACATAATTCAGTATAACCTGTCGGCAGACTACTCTGGTTGACTGAGGCTGTTCATCTACTTACTGCATGGCAATCTCGCTCTGTGTGACGACCATCACGTAACATCTGAGGAGGTGGTCCTTCTGCTCTAGATATAGTTGTATATGCACTTAAGTATGGACTAGATGTGTGAGGACGTGCGCTTCATATAGAGGTCGTAGTCGTGGCGATGATAAGACAGGGCCGATTTGATAACAAGGACGTGTCTGACGGTGGAACTGTCCTAGGAATTGCCGATATTGATGCAAGTGCTTTATTTAACACATATTACTTAATAAGAGAACAATATTTTTTGTTACTGTTGAAGTGTTTCCAGAAAGTCGACTTACTAATTATAAACGGTTTAGCAGCAGAGGCACTGCGGCTCCAGAAAAGTTAAGGAGACTGAAAAGGCTACATGACTAGGACGCGCATCACGAAGGTAACCTCGAGGTGGTAGAGCACAGGAAAAGAGTACCTGGAGGAGATGATATACGTGGAAGGCCTTTGCCCAACTGTAGGACATTAAAGGCTATTAAAAAAAAACAACAATTTTCCAAGGTCAATTTCAGAACTAATAAAATGAATGAGGCAGCATAGCGATATAAATAACTTGAACCATAATCATAATGACTCGCTGTATAAACCATGGCCGGGACATGTGGGCTGAGCTAATCAATAACGTACGTTAGACGTTTTCATTAAAGGAAAAACATTGACCACTATGGAAGGAACACAACGTGTAAGGGAAGAGGGAAAAGGTTATGGTCTGTTGACCGTGGCCTCGACACTCCAAAACAGCTGACAGTCGACAGTGCTGCAGAATAGCGAAAGGTCTAGAAAATAAAGAAATGTAATTGATCAGTAGCTGGAAGGTTTTCGCAGTCATAGGCCTTGTGAAATATTATTATTGCTAGCCTCTATTGTCCTACTGCTAGAAAAAGGCCTCCTTCCATTCTTTACGACGCGGACGGTCACGATTCTGTGCTCCTTAAATACACTTACGTGAATATCGTCGACAAATAAAATTGTTCAGTGATTACAGACTTTTATAGTTCATAGATAATTAATTGTACACGGTACCCAATAGGTGAATTATGTAAGAATTAGGATAACATGAAACATGAGAATGCTAAATTAGTAAATGTGACGATTTTTTTTACAAATTTCTTGATTAATATTGTTGGACGATAAGGGTCACGAGTGGTCACGGTCAAAGTGATTTGTTAATTTTTAATTAACAGTCACTTTAGCGGTCTTAATTGAAATAAACTATTTAACAACATACAACGAAATCTTCTATGTTATATGTATAAGGTGAAATATGATAAGTAACATACAGTGACTACGGAAACTATATATTTTCAGTGTGATGTTATCAACGGATGCAGCTGCTGTCATCTAAGTGATTATTGTTAGCCAACGCGAAGCTTATTGCCTGCGTTTACAGCTCTGATAAGGATCTTTTAATTATGTGAATAGATATGTAAATCAGGAACGAGGAAAGTGGCTATAAAGGCAATTTGTACTACAAATGGTTATGAAGATGCAAAGAGGTCTAAGAAAGATACCACAGCAGGCCTATTAGAAGAAATGTTGTAGAAAGATTGTGATTCCATGTTTCAGTGGCCTGTACTTTAAAAGCAGTGGGAATATTCATCATCATCTTCCTGCCGCTGTTTCATTCTACTTGGGGTCGGCACAACTCGTTTCCTTTTACTCCTTTGTCTTTAGTACTTTATACTTACGATGTTATCGTTGTGTTATTTTTAAATATCTAAGTATGCTCTACAAGTCAAGACATAATATTGTAGTAGTAGACAAGTTGTAGCAGCTATATTAACTTACCTACCTACTACTCGACCAAGCTAAGTTTGCACCTCGCGTCGATTTTGTCACACTGTCGCTTAGGTACGGTCTGCAAAAAAGGATTCGCTATGACTATAAAAAAGTAAACAAATGTTTGTTAGATACTTTGCATTTATTGTTTTTAACATTATATTATACAAAATTGCGAGGTGCAAACTTGGCTTGGTCGAATAGTATTGTAATTTTGATGTGCAACTGCAACGTGAAGTTTTTCCCACAACGCCTTATACCTAGGTAGGTATAGGTCAGTTATTATGGCTGCTACTACTACTACAATATTATATCTAGACGTCTAAATCAACTTTTAGACAAAACTTTGAGACAACTGTGTGATGTCACGCAAAAGCCATGAGTCCCACGAGATGATATACACAGCGCAACAGCCCGACAGCAACCTTCGGGCAGACGTTGTAAGTAACCCACCAAAATCAACGGTCAACAACCATCTAGGGCCTAGGCGGAGGATCCTCCCCTTTAAATGGAGAATAAATAACGTTCCACCCTGTTCTTCGTTCACTCCACCTACCAGCTAAGATTCCGTGTGATGCTTCTTATTGAAACAGTGTAAACGAGACTTCTGTAAGAAATTTTTAGCAATTTTTTTATCAATCTATTTTTGGTGTGCTCTCATCACGTCCCACCTGCTCAGCTATCAAGTTCATACTAAATATGGGTGCTGAAAAACCGTCTTAGGCTCCCCTTCAGTAACCTTTTGTTACAATATTCCAAAGGAGCTACAAAGTATCAATTGTCCTAATTAATTCGTTCTATTAACTTTTATATCGACCACGGATGATAAAAACTCTGCCGGCCACTAAAAACGTCACCTTGCCTCGGCCATGGTTTTTACAAACAATCTGTGGTTCACCAATCAACTGAAACTATGGGACTACTTAAATAAATAACATTACGGTTGATTGTATTGTAGGATAAGTATGCAGGTAGTGTTTGTGACATGTCCCAACCTTTGATTTATATCTCTCAATGGCCTCAACGGGAAACAACCAACTTCTGCCCCCGTATTCACAAACACTCGGTTTCGATTTCGATTCGATAAGTCGTATATCTATTTTGTTTTGGCATTACGAAAGCGAGCGAGATAGACATACGACTTTCCGAATCGAAATCGAAACCGAGCGTTTGTGAATAAGGGGGCTGGTCCCAAAACAATCAATTGATTAGATTGTTTCCGGGCTGATGAGGAGATCTCTTGTGACTACAGCACGCTTCTTTGCCTTTAATTGTGGCCAAATCATTATCACTCTTAAATTTTCCCAGCCATTCAAACAATACAGCCAGATTATTTGCTTATGATATACCCAGTATAATAATATAAATGATGAGTCTATCAGTCAAGGTTGTCCGAGCCGACAAAGGAATCCTTGTGGGTGATAAAGCAAAAACCCCATGGTAATAAGTTTATATAGGGTGACTGATATAATTAGTGATCGATACTTAAACACATGATTGTACTCATGATAACAAACTTTCCCAAAGAAACATTTTTTTTTATACTCATTTACTTTTATCACAATAACACAACAGCCATATGAAATTCGGGGTTGCGAACCGTGCGGGTGCTCTGTCGACCCACTGTGGCACGATACGATAGTAATAAATGAGAGAGAACGGCTTTACGCGGCTGACAGCTGATAGGTCAAAGGCGCACGCGCGCGCGAATTTTATATGGCTGTTGGGTTATTGTGATATAAGTGAATGGAGTAAAAAAATGTTTATTTGTGAAAGTTGTTTGTTATCATGAGTACAATCATGTGTTTAAATATCGGTCACTAATTACCAGTCACCCTATATCTATGTATGTACCAAAAATTACCATATTCATTAAAAACGGGGGCAACACCAACACGTGCATATGTGAATTAACATATAACTAGATTAATGGTACCTACGGAATTACGAAGTTCATAATCATAATGTTGGAAGATGAATTATTTGATCCACTTCTTGACTGTTGAGACTCTTTGTGTGTGCTTAGCAACTTCGACTATATAGTTTAAATGTTTAAGGCAGTTTTTAAATAGAACTTTTAGAGAATAAGCGCTCATAATTATTAGAAGATCTCTAGAATATATCTAGAAGAGTTTGTAGGAAATTAACTCAATCCAAGGAGGTTACTATAACCCAGATATCATTCCAGTGTGGGGAAGAGACGGAGCTATACAGCTCGACTAACGCCTAGCGCAACCTCTTTTCTGCTTGGCAGCAGATACAGGGCATACCAGGTATAAAGCAAAGCCTTTCGATAAATATGTGAATAAGTAAGGACACCAACACCATTCGATAAATTATATTCTCCCTTAGGATACAGTCCTGAAAGTCGTGTGGGAAATGTAAACACGTTCGATATAAACTCTAGCTTTGTTATTATTGAGTGTCAAAATAACATTAGTATGATTGTAACAGTTTTTATTACGTTTTATTGAAAACTGGCACGCAATGGCTTCGTGTAGTATTATGTTTCATGCGTTCTATGATATGAATAGATTTGTAAACGATATAAGAATTAAGGGGTAAGTGGACAAAGGTGTTAACTAACAAAAAAATCAAACTGAGATATGAGCGTTAGAAAATTTTAAACCTATGTTTCATGCAAAAACTCGATTTTTTCAGTTTTGTGGGATAACATCTTTGTCCACTTACCCCTTCAATTAGTAACAAACATTAGAAGCACAATTTGATTTCAGTAAACCTATTTTCAGTGAATATTAAGTGGAAAGGCAGCAGCCAGTGACTAGATAAAAGCACCTTTAGCACAATTAATGATACCAGACCTTTTTAATTTGTTTTGGGATTTGAGTATGATGAAAATGTACTTTCTTCCTAACTAGACACTTAGGAAAGCCACCTAAATAACTTGGAATTGAATTTTCAAAAGATGGCTCGATTCTTAAAAGCCTAACTTCCATGGGTTACTTAACAAAACAAAAATACTTACTTTTCCTGTTGACAGCGATGTCGACGAATTTTTTGACGCCCTGTAATTTTGTTGCTTGTACTTATTTTATTTTATATCTATTTATAGTTTATAAATAATATACATGTAATATAATAAAAATACTTTTGAAAAAAAAAAACAAAACATCACGCCTGTAATTCCCAAAAGGTTAGGCGGAGATGTATAGTATATCCATATGTTTAACTCACCCCAATTACGCGGTAATTGGGGTGAGTTCTAAACTTCATACTTTCTTTCCTCGCAATTCTCATATTAATAAACACATTACTTAATTCAAGCTCTATCTAGGCCATACTTCAACCGATAGGAAAACATAGAAGTAAACCGAAAGAAACATAGTTTTAGGTATGTCGTCATTACCCTAGTCAACGACAAATTAAATTTCAAACGAGTTTCTTTTTAAGTTTACTAGTAGGTACAGTAAATGCCCTGCTTTAACCTGACCCCTCTTTCCCGAAAAATGTTCTTTGTAAAAGGGGTCAAGAGCCAAGGGGTCAAGTAGTGCAGGACACTGACTGCTTTGTCTAACAAAAGGAAGCCACCAATTGCCATGGTCCACCTGAAAATCTCTTAACCGACTACGAATCCAGGCATGTTGCAGGTACAGCTTAGTACGATTGAGGTAGGTATTCCGAGGACGCAAAGAGCGAAAACGGATTCTATTTTTTATAATACGAAAATAATCACAAAGCGCGCCTATAGTTGTTTTCTTTTATTTCTTTTCCACATGCATTCCATCCATATGTTAACTCAGCTGTGACGATTTGATACAAACATAATAGGAGTAAGTAACGTTTACCTATGCAAGCAAGAGTACTGCATTTTATCAAAGGGGAATGGCTAAATTAGCGATGGTTTAATAACCGTTTCTAATTTTACTATAAGTAGATATCCATACTACATATTACAAATGCGAAAGTTTGTATGAATGGACTTTTTTGTATGGGAGCCCCCTTAAATATTTATTTTATTCTGTTTTTAGTATTTGTTGTTATAGCGGCAACAGAAATAAGTACAGTGCCCGCACCATTACCTGACCCATCTCACAAAGCAAAAAAGAGGCAAATGGGTCAGGTAATGCTGCTCACTGACTCATAATCTGTAGAAATTTCAACTGGCTAACTATCACGGTTCATGAGATACAGCCCGGTGACAGACGGACGGACGGACGGACAGCGAAGTCTCAGTAATAGGGACCCGTTTGACCCTTTGAGTACCTACGGAACCCTAAAAATGGGTTGGCCACAACTAAATAAGGTTGGCAAGAACACGAAAATTAAAAAGAAAATCTACGCATACAATAAAAACTATCGAGGTTCCTCAATTACTTTTTTTCTTAAGTTGGAAGCGACAGGGTAGACAAAGAAATTCAAAATTTTCTTACGTGTTTTAATTCATTCACTGTCATATTTCATTTTGTTTTATTTTAATTATTACTCTATGTTTTATTGCATGAATTTTGACCAGTGTATTTATATTGTTGTGTAACTAATACGGGTCAATGACCAGGAATTAACTTTTTGCTATGTGCTAGTCAGTGTTAGGCTGTATGCTGAACAAAATATGATTTGCGACCGTAATATTCATGTATTTACTGGGATCTTAAAGAGGTTGTGTTGATGATTTTAATTATTTTAATTCTGTATTCTGTGTATTTAATCAACACACAACTTGACACTGACTGGTAAATTGCAAAGAACATAAAATAATAGTATTCTGTCTACCCTGTCACTTCCTCAGTTCCACCTTAAAAACTTGATCAAATGTTCGCCCCGTAAAAATTGTGCCCCTCCTAATTTTTGAAATAGGAACCAACGCGGAGGAAAATTCTGTAAAATTGGCCTCGCTAAGACTACCCACTGACCCTCGCCCCTTTTATAACTGTGGGTGTCCGTGAATGTAGGTACCTAACCTAGGTTCTCTAGGTAGGTTGCACTCAGCCTAACCATCCGGGAAAAATAGTCATGATGTTATGATTGATTCATTAAAATAGGTCCGTTATTTACCTGTAATTATGTCACTGTTAAAAGCCAGAAAAAGGGGTCGAACATTACTACTTAGATATGCAAATTATACTTTTTTTTTTTTTTTTTTTTAAACTAACTCAGTTTGCTGGAAATACAACTGCCGTTCCACATAATGTGCTTAGTGACTTATAGAAAACGTGTACCTACGCAGACGATAAGAAATGAATGTTTTGGACTAGTTCTTAAAAAATGTTTAGATATTGTTAAACATTTAACTTTACAGCAATTTAGTGTTTCAAAATATGGCGGCATCATAAACAAAAATATGTGACACAGGCGTATAAAAGGCTTAAACAGAGGATTTTTGTTTTTATTTCTTATTAAATAATGAAGTTTAATTAATTTTAAAGAGTCAGTCCGATAAAATCTTGTTTGTTAGCTGTAAAATACTAGGAAAATTGGTGATAATATATACAGAGTTATACAAGTGTTTGAAAGCAGTGCACGTATTTTTGAGGTCAAGTATCCAGCCTCGGAACAACGTGTTACAGCATTTCAATTCAGACAAGCGACACGTATTTACCTACTGTAAAAAAATCATTGCCAGACAGACTTACTTCACAGTCAAATTGAGATTGACAGTAAATACCTACTCTTATGAGCATGTAAGTTTGATTTTATTTTTTCAGTTTAGTTTAGGTATTACCAACAAACTAAAAACAAATTAAAAAGCTGAAAGTGTTCGCTTATCTATAAAAATCATTTCATATGATTTTTAACAACGTGTATTAAAATATTTTATGATCACCGGTAAATGGTAATTAACTGATACCTACTCGATATAAAATACAGAAAAACACCATTACACACATAAAGACACATCTTCCTTTTTATTTCCAACACTGACCGGAAATACTTCCGTTCCCGCCTTAGAAACGTTCCATTTCATTGGCAACCAGAGATAGACTATTTTTTGGTTCTAAAATTATTATTTGTCTTCCTTATTTCTTACTACTATATTGTCATATTGTTTAAGATGAGCTCTGGTAATTGTGCGGTGGATCGCACAATGCACCTTGCCTTCACCCCGGCTTGTGTTCCGATTCCGACATTGAAACAAAACGTTTTTTCACATTGCGGATCTATCGCTATAGTTCGACCAATTTATATATTCCACTTGCAGTTTCAAGTACAATTAAGTGCAATGTACTCTCGTAGTGGGCCGTATGCTATTGTTTTGTCCGGCAAAACGTTAGGTTTACTTCGCGGACCGTCAGTCGTGTATCGCCGCAGCTGAGATTGACAACTTGTGTTGACGTGCTCGCATTTTACGACTACGAAATGTCATCTAATATAATTAGCGATAAATATGCAAACGATACGAAGTTGAATAGTTTTAGTGCGTTTACTGATAAGAATTTGGCGCCAATAAACGGGAGGTATAGATCGAAAAGTTTGTCGAGTGATAAGTTGAATAAAACGAATGCGGATCGAGCGGCGATATTGGAAGACGTTGAGGACCATCATGTTTCAGAAAAGTCTGAGACTCCAGGCTGTCTAGTCGGTAGCAGAGTCTCGGAGCACGGAGGTCACACCAATATGAACGGGTGAGTTTATTGTTTACGAAATAGCTACTGGTGACATAAATTACATTCATTCGAATTTCAAACAATCACGGTGACGCGACCTCTGACACAAATTTGACGTGCGATTGTGTTTGTTTACTTTAGACTAGAAGTCTTGACAGTTCTTCATGTTATTGTTATTCGTTTGTTTATATTTACATTACATAATGTAAGTCACATCTAATACAAAAATATTTGCGATAATCATCCTATCGAATTGTAATTTTAAATGATCACGCAACAAAATGTATAATTTTGTTGATCCAATTAAATAGTGCCTCATACATTTTATTTTATATAAAATTCTAAATCGGTCATACTGATGCTGATTTATTCCACTAAGACCAATGACGTAGTTTATATATCATTGATTAGAGACTTACTGTGTTTGATGTGTTACAAATGAACTGTAAACAATAATACTACTTTTTCATGTGAGTAAATTAATTTGTTACACAAATAAATGAGAGTAAATAATTACCTTTTACTGAATAGCCAATAGGTACTTTAATGTATTTTTTCAATTTATTTTTATTGTAAAACAGGTCAGACTTTCACATTATCCATTTTTATGTTAGTAAGTTAAGTCAACTAATCAACCAATGAGTAGACAATGCATAATTAAGAGTAGTACTAACTTAAAATTGATTGTTTCTTATACTACCACAACAATAGTAAACAAGAATATGACTAAGTAAGCAAAAACAATATAAATAAATTATGTTTTTAAAAAAATATTTTATTTTGAATTTATCACATTTGGAACTATTTCATATATTTTATCTATTTTGCCCACTGCTGGGCAAAGGTACCACTCATAGCTTTCCACTTCTTCCAACATATTATGACATTCTCTAGCCAATCTCGCACAAATGCCTCTAAATCATCACATAAACTGATAACTGTAGACTTCATTTGAAATTTCTTATATTTTGAATCACATGCATAAACAACCAATCAAAAAATTAAATATATTATTAGTATATTAAAAAACAACAGGATTCTGTTAACTTTATCTTGACGATGCTGCATCTTGCACGTAGTGCATGTTATCTAAACTCATCAAAAATTATCTGTAGTTGTTTGAGATAATGACATGATCATTTTTGAATTACCTACATAAACAGTCTTGTACTTTCATCTGTCAATATTTATTATATCATTGAAGATTGATTACCTGGAAAAGGGATGCACAGAATCGGGGACTGTGGCAGACAAAAGGGGGGGGCTATACCCAGCATTGGTGACACGAGCCTGATATGATGAAGATGATGAAGATTCATAACCAAATGCATTACCAAAACTTTGTTTTGAAAGAATATAGATTTGTTTACAAGTTGGTAAAATCAATAATAATGATTTATGGAATGGTCATCAATAGGTTTGGCAAGTAATTACAACTACTCTTAAAGAAAAAATGTTTTCAAAATTACAATGAATCATACTCAGTATTCTTTATTTCTATATATTTAAAAAAATATAGCAGTACCTACACAATATTTAAGTCTTAGGGCTACTTAAAGTTTTCATTGTAAAGACACTTTGGAATAGGTGATCTTAAACACATCAGACCTATTTATGAAACTGCTATATGTGTTTGGGTAGTGCCAATGCACCTTGCATACACACTCCTGTGCTCATTTGACTTTGTCAAAGCAAATGACCATGTTCTAGATAAATACTGCCATAAATTATCTTAAAAAAAATATCTGACATTCACGGTAAGCCTTTCATACTCATCAAATAGATAGCGCACTTCACGCTAGTAGCAATGCACTTATGCCTTCAAATTCATCATTGAAGTAAAGTGATGGTGTTATCAGACAATTCAATTCAATTTATGTTATCTGTTACAGTCAAGTGTTATAGTTGCTATGATTTAAGTAGGTACTTAAATTTTGTCATCAATGCTGTAACTATTCTGTTACAGCACTGATGACAAAATTTTTGTCAATTGTTTAATTTAGTCTTCTTATAATATTTTATTTTTACTTTTGTATAGGATTATTTTTTATTCACCAATTTTTAGGGTTCCGTACCCAAAGGGTCAAACGGGACCCTATTACTGAGACTTCGCTGTCCGTCCGTCCGTCCGTCCGTCCGTCCGTCTGTCACCAGGCTGTATCTCATGAACCGTGATAGTTAGCCAGTTGAAATTTCTACAGATTATGTATTTCTGTTGACGCTATAACAACAAATAATAAAAACAGAAAAAAATATATTTAAGAGGGGCTCCCATACAAAAAAGTTATTTTTTTTCGTTTTTATAAATAATGTTACGGAACCCTTCGAGCGCGAGTCCGACTCGCACTTGGCCGGTTTTTGTGAATGTGTTGACATTGTAGGCATTCAAATATTGTAAAACCAAATGATTTAAAAAGAGTAACCATGGAGTTTCTTGCCGGTTCTTCTCCATTGGAAATGACCAACCTGAATCGTGCACCTTTAGTCGATGTTTTATAATTGCCCATGTAAAGTAAAATATTTTAATTTTGACTTACTCAATTGACCTCTGGATTCTCTGGAAAAAAAAAACAAGTAATGAATTACTTGTTTTTTTTTCTCATGGGTAAATTATTTTATTACTGTTATTTAATAACTGTTAGAGATGCTTAACAATTATTTAAAATCTTAGGGTCTTATTCATAAATACTGCCATACATTATGAGACGTTTTTTTTAAGTTATCTGTTTTATTGAAATAAAAAAGAGAATAATGATGTAGATAATGTAAAAAAAACGGGCCAAGTGTTTATTTATAAAAACGAGCATAAAAATTACTTTTTTGTATGGGAGCCCCCTTAACTACTTGACTTGCATACTAAAGTTTTGTCCTACAATTTCTGTAGCATTATTTTCATCAAACGCTTCATTTTGTTACATTTTAGAAAAATAAAACATAAAATAAAACGAACAGTATAATGTAATTGCTTTGTTTTGATGTAATAAATGGTTATCATAGAATCCACCCCTGATATAAAAACAGATATTTATTTTTCCTGTAAAATAAATTTAGAATTATCGATTACCATATTAATCGGTGGGGAGTGCGAATTTATTTACGCCCCGGTTTTTTTGCTTGTTTATGTATAATTAGTTACTTGTTTACTATACTTGTATATAACTTATAACAAGTAACTTATTATAAAACTTTCATCATAATTTGGATCACAACTAGGAAAAACATCCTAAACCAACTTATAAAAATCGTAATTTAGATTTATTGTCATCTTGTTTCAATTATAAAAAAATAATAAGGACAGACCTTAAATATTACCTAGATTTAGATAATTAGGCTGTAAATCGTGTAAACCACTAACAACGTGTTTCGCCGCCGACCCCAGTAACATGAGACAAAGCGAAGGGGGCGGGAAGATGATAAAATAGTGTAAACCACTGTTAATCGTCTTGTTTACAATTAAGGGCATAAGTTAAGCCACTCTTGTTTAATTTAGGTTTCCATGTCAATGTTGTGTGTCAATTACCTATGTATCTAACAAGAATTTACCACCATTAAAGTATACATTTTTCAGAACAATACAGTAAATTATATGCTTATCTCTGACCCAGTTTAAGTAATTAAATAGAAGTGGCAATTGCAAAAGAAGTTAACCCAACCTAAAACATGTATTAAAAGACCGGTCTCAGGGATCTGAGAGCCAGATTTCTTAAGGTCTAAAAAGAAAACCGTTTTCAGCATTCGTTATGCTATAAATGTAGTTTATGTAATTCTCTTATCATCTGCCAATTATTGAAAGAAAAAAAAGCGTTATGGAGCCAAATCGAAGTACCAAACGGGACGTAATACGTGTGGCATGTGTGTATTGATAACATGTTAGTTCTGAACTACGCTACCATGATATTTTACAATGTTGTTGCAGAAATATCGGCAACCTAAATAAAGTAAAACTAGAGTAATACTGACACCTACAAATTATCATGTAAGAGAGCAGAGACTTTCTGACGGTTAGTTAACGTAGGACCCAATATAATCCCCTGAGATAGTAAACAAAGGGCTCGTATTATTCAATCAAAATGTTGTCTGATACTCCTTCGTATAACTTCTAAATTTTACCACTTAAACATTATTCAGCTGTGTGTTAGTTCAGCACAAACTACTAACTGACTTTATAAACTATTTATTCAATAAAGAAGTCCAATCAATCGTTTGCCTAATTTCAAACGAAATCTAGTCATCTCAATATTTGCCACCTCTCTTTTGTCTCGTAATCTTGTATTAAGCTATCAATCTCCGAAAATTCACATAATATTGACAAATCCAGTCCTTAATATTATGCTATAGAACGATAATATTGATATAATTTACGGTTTGATATATGAATCATCGTGCATTGGTTGAACCTCTTGAGTACCAGATTGAATAATAATTGAAGGTACTGAATTACTGATCTATTGACCGCTCTAACATAATAAGATGTCACGGTCATGACTATTAAAAATCACGGTCTAGTGTACCATGATATTTTGCTCGACTGCTAACAGCTATGTTATTATCGCTGTAAGTATCGGTAGTAAGATCAATAAAAATCTTTTGGCGATAGCCGATAGCTGATAGTCCTCCTAAACTTTACTAAGAATAAAAACTTTTGAATGTGGATGCTATACGCCATCGTAGTTGTTCGTACTATCTCTTGTAGTTTCTGATTTTCATGAGAAGGACATGACGCCAGTCTAGAAGAACCCATTCAATTATTTAGAGAACAGTGTCTAAAACTACTCTGAGTGGCAGTCGTTCCATGTCAAATACTGGTATTTCAGCTGCATCCAGTTATACTGGAAGCCTACCCCAATATAGTGAGGAAAAGGCAAGGCAGATGATTAGTGTTTAAAACATCATTTCTTATTGTATTGCTGCTGTCGTCAATAAAGTATTTGCAGTCCTTAATTAGTCTGGTGATGAAAAATAATGAGGGATTCGGACAGTAATTATGAGGACCATAAAATAAAGACTTGACTCATTTCAATGGGACTTTATCTGTCATTGCCATCTTTCGGTGGATGGTTATCGTTAACCTAACGTGCAGCTAGCCAAGGTTCTAAGCGAGACGATCCTATAATGTCAATATTTGCATCTGAACGACGTCCGATTTGCGTGCTGCCGATACGCCACAACGCCCACAACAGTTTCAATAATGATATATCTATCGTATCCTACGTTGATCGTTCTATTGTTATGCCACACAGGCTCATAATAAAAATATATTGTTTTCCAATTCAGATTTATGCGCCTAAGAATATTCTGGATACTGATAGATTCTCTTTACACACATGTTTAAATCATAAAAAACCTTAGGCTAAACGTAATTCATTTGTTTTACTTCTAATGGGAAACGGAAACTCATCTAGACGATATAAAAAGTTATTATGATTCTCGATTTCTATGTAAAGTAGAAAGTTTACCATCGGAAGTAAGTAATACTGCTCATGCTCATTCTATATGTGTATGGGGCGTGAATTGTACCAGTATGAGTACATGTGTGGTCGGCCCGACCGCAATGCTCGATGTCGTAAATATCTGCAGTTTATTGGCTAGATACAGTTACTAGGAAATACTATCATGCTTCAAATGTACTGATTGATGTACCATTCATGTATCATTTATGATATTGCTATCGAGGAGTAAAAAATCCGGAATTATTTGCAAAGAAGCTCTGCGGATTGGCATTAGAATGAGTTTCGTTTTAGTTATCATCATTCATTCCATCTTTTATGTTCTATTTTTCTGAATGGTCTTTGTCTTATTTAGTATCTTAACAGAATCCCATGCAACATAATTATTTAATCAGCATATTAATATGTACGGTGACGGACGGAGTTTGATATGTTTTACGCACGTACTAACATGAGATCATAAGACAGCTGTTTGCTCGTCTTCTTTTGTTCTTCAAAAATGACACACAGACTGTTTCCAATAAGGCTTGTTTATTTAAAAAACTTTTAAATAATAATACTACTGAATGGTACGTTTTGGACAGTGATAATGATCGTGAAGTTAGAATTTTCACGCGAAAACATCATAGGTGTGAAAAATATTGCCCAGTTAAGCAGTTTTGTATATTACCACCTACAGTCTAAACAGCTGAACAAATATTAAAATAATACGTAGGTAACCCGATTCATCTAAAATGGAAATCCAAAATGACGGAGCCCCTTTTTAGGAAATGTAAAAAACTTGCATCAAATCGCAAAATAATTTTCGTGTGTTGAATTCTGGTAGCAATAGGCCAATAGGTACTACCTTGTCTGTCATTACAAGTTATCAGTATCAGATTGGGCCTCTTATGGATGATTTACCATAGACACAATATCACTGTCACACCTTGGCCAAAAAGTATTTCTAACGTGCAACTTTTTTACTAAACTACGTGTAGCCTGTCTTCAGCTCATAGGGAAGATTTCAATCCGCAACACTTAGTAGTTTAGGATATCTAGCGTCTCTTCTGTTCTACGACCACCTTGTCCCGCAGACACAAAGTCGGTTCTTTCAATATTAACGCCGTACGCAACAGCAAGTTACCATGACTGTATGTTATGAATTCTTCTCTGGGCCGGAGTTCTTAATCCTGCCCTCACAATGATAATCAATATAACATTTGTTTTTCTTACTTCTCCACGGCAAGCTAGCACATTAGCTTATTGTTAAATACTTCATTATTAGTCTTGTAGTAGCTATGTCAAACGACGGCAACAGCAGACCCTTAAATTATCAGTTCTAATGTCATAAGTATGAGGTTAATTAAATACTTTGCTATCGCGATGGAAGCTTTGTACTTCATTCAGGACATTACTGTTCTGTGTGACACGAATATGATAGTGAATATTTACCTAGATATCGGCATGTCATTTAGTTGTTTGACACGTTTGATACTTCTTAAGAAGCCAGTTTAATCCTGACATAATTCCAGTACCTGCATTGTCATCGATTCCTCCATTTATTGGTTTTTTGATCTCTAATTTTAAGGAATACAGGCACACAAAATTTCTTAATTCTGAAATGCGATATCAATTAAGTCGTTCCCTTATTGACGGTACATACATGGTCACGACCACGCCTCGTCAATTAAAATAGCATACGCTTCACACAATTAGTTAAATAAACGTGCGAAGTGTGATAGGCGCTAATTATACACTGATTGCGTTTCACGATAACTGTATGCACCTTGAAGGATAGTTTTATTTTGATCTTTTTTACTCCATTGAATAGCATTTCAAATTATTGATCATCCCAATGTTTTTCTACACATTCGGTTGTCATAACAAGGAAGCCCAAAATCATAACTTTTTCAGTTATTTCTGCTTTGCTTTTCTCAGCATTCTTCTCAATGATTTTTTCATGTCTGAGGTGCAATTCTTGTCAGAACAACGAACACAGACAGTCATCGTGACCACTTTATTGAGGTCTGAATCGAGTTGCTGTAAGGATTAGTTGCAGGGTAGTATGGAAGTTGGTTGGGGGATGACTGGTCTCTGGTCTATACTGATGAGGTTTGAGTTAGTCGACTGTTTTTCAAAGTTCTGGAGGTACTACATTATGAGAGCATTTGCTTCGGTGTTAACTATTGAATGATTAATAAGTTAGTAGGAAATAGTCACCAACCGATATGGTACCGTTACTGCAGGTTAAAAATGGACCCCCCTCGACCCTGAACGTACAAATGTATTATATTATATTCAAGTTTTCTTTATCGGCAAAGAAGAAAGAAAATCTCCAAATACACTTTTTGGAGTTTTTCTTTCCGCTTCGCCAAGCGGTGGACAAACATGTCGCCCCTTCGTAACCTGTCCGAAAGTCGGTTGATAAATTATAATCGTCGATTATTTGTATAATCCGGGCAGTTGAATGATAAGATAGGCAACATTGTAACGTAAAAATATGGTTCTGTATGCTGAAGACCACGAAGTTGCTCGATTTGAGGTCCATTATACTTTAAAGAGTGAAATACTAAGTTCGGAACTTTTAGTAGAAAGTAAGAAACGTCATGAAGAGAAGAAGTGCTAGACAGCTCATTTAGACGAATTTGCAGCCAAATTACCTACCTAATGTTGTTCTTCTCTATGGCCAATATTCACTAGTTTTGTTTGGTGTTGGTGGTAGCTAAGCCAAGTGGCTTAGCTACCACCAACACCAAACAAAACTAGTGCGCGTGCTTCCGTGCACCCATGGACCATGTGTAGAATAAGTATTCTACACATGGTCCATGGGTGCACGGAACCATGGAAAACATACTGTGAGATAATAAAACAACAATTACATTATTACATAAAGTAATACTTTCACATTTCACGCAACTATTACACTAATAATTGGGTATTACACGTTTTAGTATCATTACTACATAATCCGGACGATAAATGATAAAAAACGATACCGAATTTGTAAATTCATTTTAGCAGTGTAATCTTTTGAAAAACATTTTCAAATTGTCTATCTAAGTATAACATTCATCATTAATAACTGCGTCACCTACAAAAAAAAAGAGAATCTAGTTCTGAATATGCTTAGTCTTATATTTTTATTGTAAATCAGCGTTATTTCATACCTTAGTTTAAGTGCACCCGTTCTCAAAGCATTTGATTCCATTGTACTTTGTAACTGTACCCTCACCTCTAAAATCAGTTACCATACGACAATATTTGCATAGGCACGGTTCCCGCCGTATTATTACTATTATCAGTTGGTAGTTGCACTTATCTACCCACGATTTGTGCAGGGAGTGGCTCATTCGATGTCCCGAGATAACGATAGCAGTAATAGCTATTAGATTTAAATTAGTATTCACCCGAAGACGCTACTAATATGACAGCTTGACGTTTAATTTACTCTCTTCCGAAAAATATTTGGATTTTGTGATTTTAAGTGCTGTGTAGTGATTTATTAGGAGCAAAATGACAGATACGAAGCCTTTACTGCAGTAAGTTTTGATTCTTGAGTTTATATTTGATAGGATGATTAAATTGTGTTAAGGTTTGGAAATTTTAACATTAATATAATATGCGTTGAGCTGTTGAGCATGGAATCGGACAAAACGAAATCATTGCTTGAAACACTCCACGATGTAAGAATGTGTTTAGCTTATCACCACAGCCTTAGCACACTTTTGTGGTGGTCTGGGTCAATCTCCAACCTACAGCATGGTTTTTTTCCCGTAAAGATAAATATAAAATGGTTCTGTAGTAGGTACACTGCCTTCTTTGTATCGATGCCATCATCAGTGTGTTATTTGTTTCTTTTTATTCTCTCTATTGAATTTGGAACTCAATGAGATGTTATTGTTGCTCAAGACTAGTGTTACCACTGGCTTGCTTCCTAGTTTTTCTGTTGCTATATTGTTTCTGGTACTTATACCATTTAAAAGAGCCCAAGCTACCTTGTCATTACTCTCCAACACTCCTTTTGTGTGAAGCCTGTAAATCGTCATTAAATATCAATGGTTGCTAGTGCTAGTCGTTTCAATGTGTACCCGATTAATGACCTCGCAACGTTTACTTTTCCATCCTTGTATGTAATGTCTAATAGATAAGTGTCGTATTTACACTACACAATATCTAAATGTTACCTTTGAAATGATTGTAGTTGTTAGCTCTGTAATTCAACTTTTTTGTTGCCGTCTCATTGCTAACACGTAGTTTGTTTTTGATTGGATATATTTCGTCTTTTAATATCTAACTAGCTAGCCAGTACCTACCGCCCCACTGCTGGGCAATTACTTGCATCTACCTTTTCCACACAGTTCTGTGCCAGCCTAGATTTTGTACCAGTCAAGCTCGTCCCACCATATTTGCTTTGGTCTTCCACAATGTCGTTTACTAGTGTAACTACCTATGTAATATTTCTAGGTTAATATGAATGATTAAGCAGCATTTTAATTAAGTGAATAACAACACGTGTCCTTAGTTTAAGCTTAGTTTTGACAACGTTATTGATAAGAAGAACTTATCTATGTTAGGATTAGTGTTGTTTAGCAAATTTCCGTGAATCCTACTTGTGTTACTTGGTCAAGAGCAACTTGACAAACGTAACTATGGATTTGGCTAATAAAGATTAGATTTATTGTTAATTCCGTAACCGTTATCTTTATATTGGAAAGCCTAGACAAATCCAAAGCAAAAAAAATAAGGTTGTAAATAAGCACCGCATTTATAGTTGGGCAAGAACATAATATCTCTTTAATGTTCATATTTTTGACATCATCATCTTGCCTTTACTGTTTTTTGGGGTCGGAGTAGGAGTTTCTTCTACCATACTTCTCTAGTAGTCAACATCGACTGGAGGTATTGAAGACGACATGGCTATAAAGGGGGATAGTACATTTATAGCCATGTCATCTGTCACTGTCCATCCATCGTTTGTTGGTCTTCCACTTAACTATATATTCATTTAGAATCCATCATCTCAACCACGACGAACGGAACGCATATGATTGTTCTGTCGAAAACTCATGGTGAATTGTCATTGGTAACGAATTGCTGACAGGTGGTGTTTCCAGTAAATTTAACAGATTTTAACATGATGTCCATTCATTCGAATAAGAGGCGTTTGCCACAGTGACAAAGTAGGAATTGACGTCTCTTTACCAAATACGTGGTATTTGCATATCATTGTGTGAATGAATGGTTCTTTACGAAGTTTGTTAACACCTCTGCTTTAGACCCGTCAGTCAACATTTTATGAAACAGCTCCGGAACTGGTAGACTGATTCTCATGGTAACCTTAAGAATGCCACTGATGCAGTGATGCTGCAATCAACGTAGCCACAATATAAAGTACTAAAATCAATATAATATGTCTTCAACACTAATAGAATATGGTGAATCTTACATTCAAACGCATTTGGCTAGCAGTCAGGTTCTCATCTCATAAGCTTGATACTAAAAGTGTGTTAATCAAGATGCTTGATAGCGAATGGACGGAACAATATAAAACAAGTAACCTGATTACCTGACCTTAGCCTGAAATATTTACATTTGCGTTAAAGGTTTACTAACTACCAATCGTATTGTTTTATTACGTAGCCGTTGATCCTGGCTTGATATTTCTAAGGCTGTATCGGATTGCTGATTGCATATCTGTGTTTGCGCTTTGCGCATACAGTTGGGCACTAAAATTTCGATGGCTCCGCTCAAAATTGCCGCCATGGCTGGAAATGGTCTACAACCAATCGTAAACAACAAAAGGCTGAGACAGGAACATTTCTCTAGTCTCCACAAAGTGCCATTACTTAGATAATACTACAAAAATATATAAATATGTAAATAATTAAAAGAAAAAAAATATATAACAAATATCTACCTCCATTATTATGATAACAGCACTTACGTCTATTGTGTGCAAAATGATAGAATTTTTGTCCACGTGTGTCGTATTACTCACATGTTACAGAACTACAGTCAACCGCATGTCATAAACACAACATCATTACTGTAATCCCCGAAGGGGTTCAGCAGAGGTGTTATAACCCACCCAAATTACGCCAAACGTGTTTTCAATACGGGGCGAGCTTATTGCCGTCCACCGGGCACTAATCCAGACTCCGGGCTTCTACTCTGAAAATCCTGATGGAAAACTCCAGGAAAATTTATTACTCTTTGTGTTTATCAGTAGCGCTTGCTGTCTCTAGACCAACAAAGCCGTCAGCATCTCTCGGTCTGTGGTGACAGCGTCATTATATCGTTGCAATAAGGCTGATTTTGGTACTTCTACTATCACTAAGGTTTACTTACAATTTACGCTCCCACGATCCGTGACGATGCGCAAGAGACAGAAATGACAATATTATACGCTTCCTACAATAATAATATTATTACTTATGTAATTCGGATGACAGTTACATTTTGTTATATGTTTTGCTAGATGGTTTCATTTGAATTCTTGTGGTAAAGTTTGAAAATAATTATCTTTTTGCTTGACAAAGTCTCGGGTGTAAGTAAAGACTTGGTTCATATAAGTAGCTGTCACTGCTACACAGCTATCAATCATAATAATATGCAGATCTCTCATTGTATCGGAAATCTATGCATAGCAAGGCCATGTTATTCTGGAAATATATAGCTTGATCGCTGTGTGTACGGTTGGCTATTTGGTTTGAATTTGTGGTATTTCGAAAACAGCAGTTATTTTATTATGGCTTTCTTAGAGTTTTACCTGTCATCTTTTCAGTTGCCTCATGCCTGTCAACGTAATTTGCTCATTAATGTTTATGCCATCGGCAAGTTAACGCTTGTATGACAAGAAAATTATGTTCCCCTTAAATATTTATTTTAATCTGTTTTTAGTATTTGTTGTTATAGCGGCAACATATACATAATCTGTAGAAATTTCAACGGGCTAACTATCACGGTTCATGAGATACAGCCTGGTGACAGACGGACGCACGGACGGATTTTTATACAAAAATAAAATATTAATAGAAATGAAACTAAAAAAACCGGCCAAGTGCGAGTCGGACTCGCGCACGAAGGGTTCTGTACCATTATAAATACCATAAAAACGAACAAAAAAATCACTTTTTTGTATGGGAGCCCCCTTAAATATTTATTTTAATCTGTTTTTAGTATTTGTTGTTATAGCGGCAACATATACATAATCTGTAGAAATTTCAACTGGCTAACTATCACGGTTCATGAGATACAGCCTGGTGACAGACGGACGCACGGACGGATTTTTATACAAAAATAAAATATAAATGGAAATGAAACTAAAAAAACCGGCCAAGTGCGAGTCGGACTCGCGCACGAAGGGTTCCGTACCATTATAAATACCATAAAAACGAACAAAAAAATCACTTTTTTGTATGGGAGCCCCCTTAAATATTTATTTTATTCTGTTTTTAGTATTTGTTGTTATAGCGGCAACAGAAATACATAATCTGTAGAAATTTCAATTGGCTAACTATCACGTTTCATGAGATACAGCCTGGTGACAGACGGACGGACGGACAGCGAAGTCTCAGTAATAGGGTCCCGTTTGACCCTTTGGGTACGGAACCCTAAAAAACGTGCTGCACCGACCCCATGTAACTTGGGACAAGGGCAGTAAGATGACTGACGAAATGCGCATCCAAACACGACAAATACCCTTTACTACAAGTTGCCTTAACAAAATCAACTGAACGAACCGTTTCCCCGCTGTGCCCCAAACAAGGTCGTACGTGGCACTTTATTGTTAGGTCGTTAAACCTTACTTTATGCCCTTAAAAAAACTATTATCTATCGATAACCGACATTAGCGCCGATAACGTAATTGATAAAAATGTGTAACACGACGAATTGAACAGGTAGTAGCAATGGGTAGTAGCTATAATTTTAAATTGGTTTTAGATTGCTAGCATGTACTTATGTACTAATGCAGAGATAAAAAATTGGTGTGTTTGTTTTTCTCTTGGCTCATCATTTTCTTACCCTTATTCAAAGTTACTTGGGGTTGGCGCATCACGTTTTTTTCGTCCGTTCTCCTCGTGTCATACAAAAAAAAAAACCGGCCAAGTGCGAGTCGGACTCGCGCACGAAGGGTTCCATACCATTATATATAAAAACAAAAAAAAAACTTTTTTGTATGGGAGCCCCCCTTAAATATTTATTTTTTTCTGTTTTTATTATTTGTTGTTATAGCGTCAACAGAAATACATAATCTGTAGAAATTTCAACTCGCTAACTATCACGGTTCATGAGATACAGCCTGGTGACAGACGGACGGACGGACGGACAGCGAAGTCTCAGTAATAGGGTCCCGTTTGACCCTTTGGGTACGGAACCCTAAAAAAACAATCTATTTATTTCAGCATGCATTCATTGGTTAATTACATTAAAATAGCGCTCAATCTTTTTGAGATACGATTATGTGCGCTATCAGTTTGGGTTTAGGTGTTACTCGCTCACAGGTATTTGTCCGTTATTAGACCCACACGCAGGCCCTTCCCCCATTCCAAACTTACGTCAAGCTGGTCTTTCTCTTGGTGTCTTGTCTGTATATCTGGCTGGTGTCCAACTCCACAGACAAAGCGCGCATTTCGCATTCAGGTCCACTTGCCTAAGCAGTGCATCAATCATTTCTTCCCAGTATATTTTCACTCTAGAAAGAATTAATCAAACATGCCGTGAAATTGACCTTGAATTTATCACAAAATCCAATATGTCAATATTTCAGCGTAATTCTATTGTTCGTTCAAACGCCACTACATAATATTTTATGTGAAATCATAACAAATGGAAAACGTGGTTATCATCTTATCAACGAAAGTCGTAAACACACAAGGAAGTGGTTTATAAGAATAACACGTACTGCTACACTTTAATGTGTGGTTCAGAACAAAGTTCTTGATGGTGTTTGTTTGGTTGAATTCAAAACATGTTCGTTCTTCTACTTCATTTCATAAAAAAAAAAAACAAAATTAACACAATACAGCTCATACGGTTTACAATTCCACAAATTACGTCAAAAAGAAAAAAAAACAATTATATGTACAATTGTACAAGTCAAAAATAAAATAAAATTCAACTAAACAATTTAAATTCGGTACATTAGCGCCAAAACCAACGCAAACTCAAAAAAAAAACACCCTTTTGCCCAGATCGCATTAACCGCTGACAAGGAATATTGCCTGGACTATTTCTTCCTTCTTGAATCTTTTCCCCAATACATTGAACATTATTTTTAAATGCAAGAGATTTACGGAGTCCTATCATACAACCTAACTTTCATTTAATGCATATATATGAGCATTTTCCTATGAAGTTAAAGTTAAAATAAATAATGAAATAGATAAATACTACTGATTCAATTGCCAACTTCAATGGAGCTACTTAAATATTGAAATCTTCCTTCTATGAAACTTTTTCAATAATTGCAAAACTTTCTTAATTTAATGATTAATGGCGCTGGTGGCGGAAAAGTTGTGTGACGATCGGTTGTCTTGGTATGAGCAATTGGGCATGCGGGGGAATTAGGAACATGGCATGAGAATAGTTTTGAGTAATGACTATAAGAGTAGAGGAAGACCAAAGAAACGATGATAGAAAGGAGGTGACTGATGAGATGGGGGGTAAAAATTATGGAAGAAGAAGACATGCTGCCTCGAATAAATTAGAATAAGGGCAGGAGAATCATCACCATCAGCCTATAATGTTCCCTCTGCTGGAACACAGGTCTCCTCTCTATGAGAGGGAGTGGGCTGTAATCCACCAAGCGGCCCAGTACGGGTTGGTAGGTGCCACATGTCTTCGAAATTTTAGTTCTAGAACATGCCGATTTCCTCACGATGTTTTCCTTCACCGTTTTTGAGGGCAGGAAAAATATTGGTCTTCTAAACTTCTAAACTAATATTATAAAGAAGAAAGATTTGATTGTTTGTTTGTTTGCATTGAATAGGCTCCGAAACTACTGGTCCGATTTGAAAAATTCGTTCAGTGTTAGATAGCCCTTTTATCGAGGAAGCCTATAGGTTATATATCATCACGCTACGACCAATAGGAGTGGAGCAGCAATGAAAAATGTTGAAAACGGGGAAAATGTGACGCAAGCGAAGTTGCGCCGGACAGCTATAGTAATTAAATATTTAGCAGACATCGTCAGACTTACCAGAAATGAACTCTAAACGGCTCGTGTAATATCACGATATCACTGTTAGTTAATGATAAGGTGTATTGTTTATAATACTATATCGTGTATAATAATATTAGCCACGATAACAAATGTTTTGTAAATACATCGCTTTACATTGACAATTAATACTAATAATCAACAGATATACAAACAGATAATAATATGTATAATATGTGTGAGGAGGTTAAACATAATTAAGTATACAAAGAGAATCCGTGTTTGTTCTAGTAACCTAGATTGGAGTAATTGCTTTTTAATAGGGTTCTATTTCTCACTGTGCTAAACATGTTTTAAACATCTTCTGTTTCTGTCAATAGTTTGAAAATGATAGGGATAGAACGATGTAATTTGGTGTTTTGTGCTCGCTTGTATGGTAATAGTAATTGTATTATTTTAAGATTGGAAATCCAGGATACAGGAGTAATTCCTAGTGTGGGGCAACGTTTTTTTAAAAGATAAAATAATTGGCCAAGACACAGGATTCCGTAGCACCAATCAATATAATAATAATATTTTAAACTGTCATTCATAAGTAAATTTATAATCAACTGCAAAACTTAATTTGTTTTTCATAGTATGTTAATGAAAAACAAAGTTACTGATGCAGTTTGGTGAAAAAGTCTTAAAAAAATCACTTTTTTTTGTACGGGAACCCCCCTTAAATATTTATTTTATTCTGTTTTTAGTATGTGTAGTATGTGTGGCTGTGACGTCCGTCCGTACGTCACAGCCACTTTAATAAAAACCGGCCAAGTGCGAGTCGGACTCGCGCACGAAGGGTTCCGTACCATTATTTATAAAAACGAACAAAAAAATCACTTTCTTGTATGGGAAATTTAAATATTTAAATATTTACTTTATTCTGTTTTTAGTATTTGTTGTTATAGCATCAACAGAAATACATAATCTGTAGAAATTTCATCTGGCTAACTGTCACGGTTCACGAGATACAGCCTGGTGACAGACGGACGGACGGACGGCCGGACAGCGAAGTCTCAGTAATAGGTTTGACCCTTTGGGTACGGAACTCTAAAACGGAATCTTTATAGAATCGTCATGTCTGTCTAAACATGACGATTCTATAAAGATTCCGTTTTTTGCCATTCGGGTACGGAACCCTACGGAACCCAAGGGGTATGGGTATGCCAAGGTTTCATACGATCATACAGTTTCTATGTATATGTATGTATAACTCTTCAAGGTTTGTATTATCTTGTTTTTATTTCTACCGTCGTGTATCGTCGTAGGTACTACTTTCTCGTGATTGAAAATGAAGGCTACCCAATTCAGAAGCAGTTTAAATAAACTAAGTACCTACTCCAAAGTTAGGAAGAAACAAACATTCTAGGTCAAAACACAAACAGGAAAATGCAATACCGCTTCCCTTTGATAAAAAAACCAAACCAGAGAAAGATATCGTACCAAACCTACCACTGTTATCATAATAGGTACCGAACAAAACAATGGTTTGCCTGATGACTTGATAGCCAGCAATAATAATAAACGCGTTGTTATGCGGTGATTGGTCAGCTGCAATGGGATAATGTACTTGATTGTCATCACTGATTCTCTATTGTTTGTGGATGTACCTAATCAAAATTGGTCATTTGCGGAAATATTCCACCACATGCAATTGAATGTGAAACTAGGAAAAATGCATGGACAAATGTTTGGATTGCATCATAAAGTAGTAAATGTGGTGTGGATTACGTAGATGTAATTTCATGTGGTGAATTAGTTTCGTTTGGTGGATTTAACGCTGTTTTATTCGGATTGAATTTCCAAAAGGATAACAGAGTATTTTCATTATTAGGTTCATTGTCTACTTCGTCTTCTTATGCGTGTCGATGGCAATCCAAATTGGGTCTGCTTAGGCAGACTCAGTTTTTATTATTATTATATTCACGAACTCAGGAAGATGCTAAACTCCTAAACCAAGTCTAGAATTGGGCTAGAAGTTAAGCATCTTCATTCAGTTCCTTTAACGTGCAGACAGTACATGCAGGACAGTAGGACACTCTTTGGTAGTATTTCCACCAGAGCAGGTATTCTTTTCTTGTACAGTCTACTGGCTTTCGGGCAATATTCAGATTGTATTTTCCAGTGAGTAGTGACAATAGTATGATGTGGTTTCAGAAATGAGATAATGGAGTTGTTTACACTCGACTGTAATTTACCGTAACTACGATAATTCGATCTGTTAATCATGTTTACGTTATCATTGCATTGGATCGCTTGTTTGGTCTAGTAGCACTCGTCATCACTGCTTCTCTTTCGTTCATCATTGCATTCGATCGCTTGTTTGGTCTAGTAGCACTCGTCATCACTGCTTCTCATTCATTCATCATTGCATTCGATCGCTTGTTTGGTCTAGTAGCACTCGTCATCACTGCTTCTCATTCATTCATCATTGCATTCGATCGCTTGTTTGGTCTAGTAGCACTCGTCATCACTGCTTCTCATTCATTCATCATTGCATTCGATCGCTTGTTTGGTCTAGTAGCACTCGTCATCACTGCTTCTCTTTCGTTCATCATTGCATTCGATCGCTTGTTTGGTCTAGTAGCATCACTGCTTCTCAATCATTCATCAATGCACTCGATCGCTTGTTTGGTCTAGTAGCATCACTGCTTCTCATTCGTTCATCATTGCACTCGATCGCTTGTTTGGTCTAGTAGCACTCGTCATCACTGGTTCTCTTTCGTTCATCATTGCATTCGATCGCTTGTTTGGTCTAGTAGCACTCGTCATCACTACTTCTCATTCATTCATCATTGCATTCGATCGCTTCTTTGGTCTAGTAGCACTCGTCATCACTGCTTCTCATTCATTCATCATTGCACTCGATCGCTTGTTTGGTCTAGTAACATCACTGCTTCTCATTCGTTCATCATTCCTCATTCTTTCTCTGTCGTGTGGTTTTTTAGTGTTTATCCTGGTGTCAGAGTTTTTATGCTGTCCATGGGCCTCTGAATTGGCTTTATATGCCGTCGAAAAATATCTCTCAGGAATGGTGGTTTGCTCACGATGTTTTTCTTGTATTGTCAATAAACTCCGATTTCTTTTATACACTTATTACTTCTTTCATTAATCCTAGCTTCGAGTTTTCATTGCGATCGGATCGTTGGTAGTGTCATTGTCAAATTAGTGTTGTTTCTGAATTAACTAGGTCCTCAAACTTCTCTTATAAACCATTATCCACTTTGCAAAGGCGATAAAACGACCGTCAGTTTTGTCTTAAAATTTGGTCATTGCTACAAAATTGAAACTTGTTTACTAGACTGAAGATAAAAGGTGGAATTGGAATCCACAAATTGTTTGACTACTCCGTAATTAAAGAACTTAATTTAAAACATGCTGAAACTAACATAGAATTATCCAATCCTTATCAATGTTATAAAAGTGATGGCAACTTTGTCTCCACCGAATTTCGATGAAACGCATACAGGAAGATTAAGACCTACATAAGGACATAGGACCTAGATTAGACTTTCGATCCCGAGAGATAATTTCCGAACACGTTGGTGAAGCCGTGGGCAATAGCTAGAACTACATAAAAGCAGTAATAGATATAATAAAAATAGATTGTTACTTTGTTTGGAGGACAATTTGCTCCAAAACGACAATTGATTACGATGATATTATGTGCTTTGACCCGTAGTCAAAGCACATAATATCAACAATGCAAAAAAGCGTGAAGCGGAACTAAATGAATTCCGTATTTACCGCAGATTGGTCAATACTATAGTTCCCGGGTTTTTCAATTAAATGATCCTCACCTTCAGACAATTGACCTTAAGTCCCACGTTCTGTATCAAGTCTAATTTAATTTGAAATTGTAAGCCATAGGTGTGATATAACCGATGCTATCTAGAATCTTAGTACTGCCAATCTTTATTATTCTTTATAGAAGAATATCAGATCACTTAATACATCATCTTCCATCTTATAAATAATACTACTAGCGTACCGCCCCTGCTTCGCACGGTGCTGCCTATCGGTTCCAAAACTATCCTGTTTTGGACTGCTGTAACAAACCACACACATTCACAAATATTCATTGAAATTGTCTGGTGGCTTCGGAGATGACTGTGCGAACATAATAGTGACACGTGTTTTTTATAAAATCAGAAGATAAGACTACGACAGTCTCCTGGGATGATTGTAACACAGATTGTCAGTACCCGCAATGCTTGCAAGGAAGTCATCTACATTATCAATTGCAGAAACAATTTGTTGGCAGACAAATTCCTGCATCTTTACGAGCCTTGTAATACTTCTGTTCTCTTAGATATTCTTACGATCGCCATTCACTATTGAAAACAACGACTACACACTGGTGAAGTTTTCTTATCTGACTTATCCCAAGTCGAACTTCAAGGTAAAGATTTAGCAGTCAACCTAAAAGATCGATTCCTTGTTCAGGCTTGATATAACGGCTGTAATACTCAAAGGATTAAGCAGAGAAGTACTTACCCTGCAGTATAGCACCCTTATTCAAAGTCTTCTCTTTCTTCTCCAGGTTCAAAGAAGGCAAGGTATCGTATGGCACAGATAGCCCCGCCAAGGGTCGCCGGGTCATCTTCTGTGTGCACGGCAACCCGTCCACAGGATGCTGCGCGGTCATAGAAACCAGTACCGATGGAGAAAACGGGGATGGACACAATGGAAGCATATCAGAAGTTGAAAGTGAGTATAAGTCTATGGTAGATTAAATTGGGACCTTAAATTGTACAGCAGAGATTGTAGATTTGATTGGTAAAGCCATTGAACTGACTAGTTCGAGCTATAATGAATTTAATGCAATAGGTAATGGATTATTTGGAGCTAAAGTAAAGAATTTTCTTCGTGTCGCTAGCGAGACAGTATTTCGAGTTTTGTTGGCATAAAACTTAGTAGAAGTAGCGGTTTTTGATCCAATAATTCATGTAGTAATCTATGAATTATGGGAAGCCGAATACAACCGAAACTTAGTATACATAATATGTATAAGTACTCAGATAAATATCCACTGTTACTAAGCAATGCCATGGTCTGGAACATATTGTAAGATTTAAGATAAACGTGTAAAAAAACAAAGATTAATTTTGTTGGATAATACGTTGGTTTTATTTACGCTTTTGGGTCCAGAATCATGTTGGTCGTAGGTATTACAGACTTGGTAACAGTTCGTTTAACGATGACAACGTGTATCTTTCCAACAATATGGTTTATTCCTTCCCAGTCTGTTACCGTATTCTTGATTCCTCCACTTCACTTGATCTTGTAAATCAAAGATCCGATTACTTCTTTTCAATATCAGTTTACTTAGCGTCTGGAAACCGTAGGCCACCAATGTGTTTCACCTTCTTAATTCGATCCCCGATGTATGGTACATACTACAATTAATGGTAAATTCATTTGCAACAGTCTCATTGTATGGGGTTTGTGTTTAACCTTATTAATTTCTACAATCAGAATAATAAATAGAAGTTATTGACTTCATTATTGTTCTGAAAATTTCAATTCGGCAGCGGATGATGGAAGATGCTGCTGTCATGTCTGTCTTTAATAAACTAAAAAAGTAAAAATTAAAAGTATATAAAAAAAAAAAGTAAAAAGTAAAGTAAGTGAGTAAGTAAGTAAAAGTGGAAGCACGTTATTTTATTCATGTATCTCAGTTTGCGTATGATTTTTAGGGTTATTTACTACCCAAAGGGTCAAACGGGACCCTATTACTGAGACTTCGCTGTCCGTCCGTTCGTCCACCTGTCCGTCCGTCCGTCCGTCCGTCTGTCACCAAGCTGTATCTCATGAACCGTGATAGATAGCCAGTTGAATTTTCTACAGATTATGTATTTCTGTTGCTGCTATAACAACAATGTTATAGCAGCAACAGAAATACATAATCTGACTAAAAACAGAATAAAATTAATATTTAAGGGGGGCTCTAATACAAAAAAGTGATTTTTTTGCACGTTTTTATAAATAATGGTACGGAACCCTTCGTGCGCGAGTCCGACTCGCACTTGGCTGGTTTTTGTTCATTCTTGGTCAAATGAATGTTGTTTTAATTTTTCCCTTACATTAACAGTTTGCTATTCTAATCTATAGTTTAATGAGTGTTTGTGTTGATTGTTTCAGGACATTGCCACAGATCTAGGAACGAAGAGATAGACAAACGGGCGCGAAGAAAGTTGATAATTGCCAGCATTCTATGTGTTGTATTTATGATAGGTGAAGTTGTAGGTGAGTAAAAACCTCTTGTACATAATAGAAACACCCAATTGGATGAAATGAGTCCCTATTTCCGCAGCTAAATAGTACAATGTAACACTTTTAATTTCGAAGGAAATAAATACTGGTGAAGTTCAAGACGAATAAGACTTGAAGGAAATGATTGCCGACTTCAGCAATGCGTCGAAATCTCCTTGATAGCAATTGTCCTACTTAATTCCAAACCTAAATTAAAACTTAAAGTCCTTCCCATTTCAGGTGGCCCACCATGACGTCTTAAAGCGATATTGTTTTAATCATATTCCAGAGTGGGCAAGAGATGGCGCTAGACGTCCTCTATAGCTCCATCTCTTTCCCATACTGTAGTGACATTACAACAATCCTGCTTTAAGACGTCATGGTAACACCCTAATACTTATTTATTTGCCAAGCTCATGTGCTACAATGTACTTGAAGCCAGCACATAACGACAACACGTACATTCAATATATTGCAATAAAAAATACGTTTTCGAAAACAATGGCTTGCATAATTTGTCCGTAGGTACTTACGTTAAAAGAATTTCAAATAGCCATGTAATCAGTAAGTGGGTTATCGAAAATGGCGCGTATCCATTTTTTCTTATTGTTTACATCAAACATGATTACAATATCAAAAGGCATGGCAAAGGCATACAATATCATATGTCATTTTTACGTTGTGTCGAATACTAATAATAATAATACCGGTCATGGTTAAATACTAAAAATAGGGCAAAAAATACATGAAGTCGAAAAATACGAAAAACGTCTTATGGACTAGCTGTCCGGCGCAACTTCGTTTGCGTCACATTTTCCCCGTTTTCGCAACATTTTTCGTTGCTGCTCCACTCCTATTGGTCGTAGCGTGATGATATATAGCCCATAGCCTTCCTCGACAAATGGGCTATCTAAACTGAAAGAATTTTTCAAATCAGACCAGTACTTTCGGAGCCTATTCAACGCAAACAAACAAACAATCAAATCTTTCCTCAATATTAGTTTACATTAGATTTATCAATCTCAGACAAAAATTTTTCAACTATGTTGGGGTAAGCTTCCAGTCGAATATGATACACCTGGGACCTCTACAACCCAGTTCCCGCAATGCCTTGGTTAGACTGACTGTCAGACTTTCTGGCAAACGAACTTACTAATATAATTTTAATTTGCTCTTAAAGTAAACCTTTGAACATAGCAATAAGAGCTTATCCTCCAGTTATGTAGTCGTATTAACATGTGTCCTTCACATTACAGGTGGTTACTTATCAAACAGTTTAGCGATAGCCACAGACGCTGCCCACCTCCTCACAGACTTCGCTAGCTTTATGATATCGCTGTTCTCATTATGGGTGTCGAGCAGGCCGGCTACGAGACGGTAAGATTTACTGTTAAACCAAACTTAATTTTTAACAAGTGTTTTTTGGCTTTCTGACTTTATTCTGCTGTCTAGCCACTCAGATTAATACTCGTGGTAAAATATAGGTTCTCAATTCTCATGTCCAATGCTAACACAGGCCGGAAACTTGAAACATTTGCTGTTCGAAAGAGATACCGTGGCTTGCAACACAATGGGCTAAGAAGGAACATGGATTGGTTTTAGTCAGTACAAGTTTGCTCTCAACTCCCTTCCGCTCCGCGCAACGCGGGAGGAGTCATTTGATGATTTCCCGTCCGTAAAAAAAAGACCGTAAACTTGCAATTTATAATATGCATGCAGCTTGCATATCACGGTGATAATTACTGATCAGAATTTGTGATGGCATCCATGCTTACTTGCATACTCTTGCGAAATATACATGCATGTTTATTGTATGAGACATTGGATAGCATACCCCGTAAACCCGAGATTCGAGATTTAGTGATTTTCAGTAGGAAAGATTAGCATGAGCATAATTAGCCTGCCAGAGAGGACAGATTGATCGGTATCAGTTCATTACTCTAAATAATGGTCCATATGACACAGAAGTTTCTAGACTGCCTCGTTGCGTTGGTCTAGTGGTCTTAAGTGCGACTGCTAAGCATGAGGTCCTGGGTTCAATTCCCGGGTCGGGTAAAGTGTTATTGGGTTTTTCCATCAAGAATTTGTTAGTAGCAGCCACGGAGTCTGTATTCGTGCCCGGTTGATGGCAATAAGATCGCCGCCATTACATGGGACTTAAACAAAATTGGCGAAATGTGGGTGTACTATTATTACCTCTTCCTACCCCTTCGGGGATTACAGGCGTAATGCTAAGAATTGATGTATGATAAATTATACTCCACATCTTACACAAACGTCTTCTATCTTCCAGGATGCCGTTCGGCTGGTACCGTGCCGAAGTAATAGGCGCCCTAACATCCGTGCTCCTCATTTGGGTGGTCACTGGCATACTGGTGTACATGGCGGTGCAGAGAGTCATCTACAAGGAGTTCGAGATCAACGCCCTTGTCATGTTGATAACCTCCGCGGTGGGGGTCGCTGTCAACCTTGTGTGAGTATTCAGGGTGAAGTAGCTGCAATTTAGTATCCGAGCTGTATACCTTAATAGCAACTAAACTGATATTTCAAACGTAGGTAAATACACAAATTGCAGTCGTTGAACTATTGTGGCGACATCTATACTGCCTCATACGAACTAAACTGACATAAACACTGGAAACGGGATATTTACTAGGATACTATTTGTTTCGAGTTTCTAATATTTCGGCGTTGTTGCAAGCGCCATGATCATGGAGAAGCTGAAGTTATTGCTCGGTGTTTATGAGTAGACAAATTGGTCTACCCTCTGTCACTCACCACTCGATTCTGTTCCCGACACAAAAAAACACTGTCTCCGTTCAGGAACTGAAAAAGGTTAATAACCTGTTTCCAGTTTTAATGATAGTGTTAGTAACCATGCCAGTCTAAAACTTATATCATCATCATCAGCCTATAATGTTCCCACTGCTGGGACACAGGCCTCCTCTCAATGAGAGGGAGTGGGCTTTAATCCACCACGCGGGCCCAATGCGGGTTAAAACTTAAATAAACTGACCTAATATCCTACATCGCTAAATTAAAGTTATCCGCGCGATTAACAATTACATATAGCCGTACAGCAACATACATCAACCGCAAGGCCACAAGAAACAATAGAAGACGACATAAGACCTATGACAGAAGAGATAAGACGCACTTTCCTTTGTTTGAAACTAACATGTTTTTACCTGTGCATTACAGAATGGGTCTGACGCTGCACCAGCACGGACACAGTCACGGCGGCGGCGGCGGACATGGACACTCGCATGGAGGCAGCAACCCAGTGCTTAATAACAAGGTGAGGGCAAACAGAAGATGCTAAACGCGTACTTTTTAGGTTCATACTGATACTGCTACCGTGCGTCATCCCACTGCTGGGCAAATCCCTCTCCCCATCATCATTCATCATCTGCCTAGCCTTTTCCCAAACTTTGTTGGGGTCGGCTTCCAGTCTAACCGGATACAGCTGAGTATCAGTATTTTACATGAAGCGACTGCCTATCTGACCTCCACAACCCAGTAACTGGTTAATACGATACCCTTTGGTAAGACTGGATGTCAGTCTTTCGGCTTCTCACTACTCGTAACGACTGCCAAAGATCTACAAATGACAGCCGGGAACAACGGCTTAACGTGCTTTCCGAGGCACGGAGGAAACTCGGTATGTAAAGATGGTCACCCACCCACGGACGAACCTCGGCAAGCAAGGCTTAACCTTGAAGATCAACGTGTGCGGCTGTTATTATTTAGCCACGAGCTCCCCCCCACGAGCAAACCCCTCTCCCCATGACATTCAATTGGTTCATAGATAATTATGTTATTAACTTGAGGTCCTAAGAGCAATAGACAGACAAGAAATACAGGATAAAACTTGAGATGGCAATGACTTGCCCACAATGCACTGCCACAGCCTTTTATCTTGTTGTTACTATCAGGAGTAGGCTTACGTAGATAATTATGGCACACATTCTCGCAGATAGGATGCCTGTGTCACAGCAGTTGGAACCTTACAGACGGATTATAAACCTGAGTGTAGGTTCCATATTAATAAAGTGGAGAAATTAGCCGCTTTGTCCAAAAAAGCTCCTGTCTTCCATTTCTAATCATCGATTTTTCATAAACCTAGATCTAATCACAATCTAAACTAAAGCATGCTGGTAGCGAAACTATAAAAACTAATGATTTTTTTTTTCACTTTCAGAAGGAACGCGGAGACTCAGACGCAGAAAGCTCAACATCCCATTCGCACGAACAGCACCAAGAGAACATCAACGTTAGGGCGGCCTTCATACACGTGCTCGGAGACTTCCTGCAGAGCTTCGGAGTCCTCATAGCGGCCATTGTTATTTACTTTGAGGTGAGACATAACCTCCACAACTCAGTTTCTGGGGAATACGATACCCCTTAGCATCGCTGATTGTCAGATTTTGGGCTTTTGACCACCTGTAACGAGTGTCAAGGATCCATGAATGACAGAGATCAACGATCCAGCCATCTTTTTAAAGTCATCTGTTTGTCGCGGCAATACAACTACGAGTACGAGTACGTACGAGTACTACAGCGCCATCTATTGTTATTATATTGTTCCGTTCCCACAGACAAACCGTGGAAACGGTTTTGTGGGGCATAGTTTTTAAATGAAAGTTTGTAATAAAATTGTTTAATAAATAAATAATAATAAAATCTATGACACAGAAGGACTAACTTCAAATTTTCAAATCGAGCAGTTTAAATTATCCGCGACTAAGAATAAACTAGATAAACCTGACAACAACTGTCAGGCAGTAGGCTTTCAGAAACAACACTCGTCTGGTCGGAGGATCCTCCCTTTTCTATGGGGGATGAAAAACTTTTCACTCAATTCTTCATGCTCCTATAATGTACATTCTAAAACATCTAACAGATAGCAGGACAGTATCTCTAACTATGTGACGACACGGTTGGCGCATTGGTTGAGCGATCGACTGCTGCACTGCGTGTTGGGGGTTCGATCCCCGCACGGAAAAAATATTTGTATGGCCTACAGATAGTTGTTCCGGTTTGTGTATGTGACTTTAAATGTTTGTAAACGCACCCACGATACAGGAGAAATTTCTAGTGTGGGGCAAAGAAAAAAAAAACTAAAACAAAAGACTTAACTATTTATTTTCTCTCTACAGCCGAGTTGGAGCCTTGTGGACCCGATATGCACATTCCTGTTCTCTATATTGGTGCTCATCACGACATTTAACATCATCAAGGATACCCTCCTAGTGCTTATGGAGGGATCGCCCAGAGGCGTTGATTTCCAGGTAACTTTATTATATCCTATCATTTATTCCTGTCCTGATTCCATGAGACTCGTCTCTTCTTATCTTGTACGGATTTCATACGAATAGGAACGTTATGTTAGAGAGAAAAGTGTTTATATTCGAATGAATCAGTTACTAAGTCAAAGTTTGGTCTGTAATTCTAACCGTTAGTATAAGTATCGAATACTGCTAAATGTCATTGTGTAATGTTCTTTCTTTATTATGTGCCTACCGCTACACTTTACGTGCATCCCATGCATACGACATGTACACTGTACACCAATACACCCGACTACTGACGAATGTTGACTTCTACCTGACTCACCACAAATGGAAGGCAGAACCGTAATATTCGCATTTTGACTTGGCCGAGGCAATTATTAATGATTTATTTAAATACAAGAAACTACCTGATGAGTAGTGGTCGGATATTCGGATGCATATTTACCTAAAGTACGTTTTTTCCTAGCAAAAGGTACTAAAGCATGGAAGCGGCTATTTAAATGCCAATTATTGTCGCGGGATTGCGATATTTCATAATTCTATAGTAAGTATAAAATGTAGTACCTACTCAAAATTTCGTAACGTATATCTTAAATTTATTTAAAACCTGGTAAGTTTGTTGAAAATAACAAGGAAAATAATACAACAACTATTTGAATTTGTATTTTTGTGCTGAAATGACGAATGGTAAAACAAAATGGTAAATATGTCTGGGCATAATTCATTTGGAGCTAAACAAAAAGTAACTAGACTAGTTTTTTTAAAAAATAAACTCCTTTTCCCATACTGCCGCGCGCTCCACACTAGTCAATACTCAAACTTTAGGTAAATATGCATCCGAATATCCGATCTCTACTGATAACGTTTACATATCGGCGATAATTATGAACGGGGTTACTTGATTTACTCCCTCTCCTATTTTGGTGACGAATTTAAAAAATGTTTTCGTCGTGCTCATCTTCATAATATGTAACTGTGCAAAATTTCATACTTCTAGGCCTATCGATTTCAGATATGCGTTGGTTGGCAGTGAATTCATGATTTTATTAAGAGGGGACTCTAGTCGGTATTTTTCTATTCAAACGTATTCCGCTGTTTTCTTCGTGGATAATGAGTCTAGAGCAATGATTTTTTTTGCCAAAAAATCTAGGTCTTATTAATACCAATTCCTTTTTTTTAAACATAATCACTAAAAGAATTATGACAATTTAAAAACCCGAAAAAGCCCGTTTTTACCGCCATGTTCGGACGACTATCAGACAAATTAGATAAGCTTTTAACAAAAACGAAAATAATACAAGCATAGATATACCTGTCCTCTAAATTTTGATATAAGAATTATTCAGATCAGTTTAGTTTTGAAGAAGAAAACAGCGGAATACAAAACGTCTTTTGGTCAAGATTTTTGTAGGTAAAATCAGTCTGAGCTGCAGTTGTCCCTTTCGCACTTTACGGGGGCTTGATCGGGCGCAGCGCGACGGCAATAGTTTCTTCAAATGAAATACTTTTAATTACCGACTAGAGTCCCCTCTTAAGTAGATGGAGTTATGTAGCAGTATCAGTGTTTAGAGTGGCTAACATATAATGTGGTGTCCTGCAGGAGGTCGCCAACACGTTCCTGTCGCTGGCGGGCGTGGTGCGCGTGCACAACCTGCGCATGTGGGCGCTGTCGCTCGACAAGACCGCGCTGTCCGCGCACCTCGCCATACGTGAGTACACCGGCTTTGTTGGCTTCATTGCCTGAACAATACAGGCAGGAAATAGTTGGCGAGATGATCCAGTACCGGTTGGCTGTTTGGTAGCTAACCCGGAGGTGGTGGGTCCTGCAATTTCTACCCTCACTTCCTTTAACACTTTCGGTGCTACGCCACCCAGCATATGGGTCGAACAATAATTCGTTCGTGTGCCCAAAACCCACCTACCGAGTCATCGTTATACGTAGCTATAGATGATTTTTGCATACACATAAATAGTACATTATGATAAAAGTGCGGTAAGTTTAAAATTACAGCGGAGGCGATATTGCTACAAGAAAAAAGAGGTTGTAATTATCAAAGCTCACGTATGTCAAACGACGTTTTATAACATTTTCGAGGAAATTCATCATTACTTGACGACAGTTTCAAATAAAAAAAAATACAGCGAAAAGAAAAAGCGCGCTGAATAATTTTTACTAGTTCACAAATTAGTGATGCGCGCGCACCAGCGCTTTTTTTTTAAAGCAAAGGCTAAAAAACAGCCAGTATTATTAAAAAAGTAAATTAATATTTTTGTGTTTTGTTTCAAATAAATGGTTGTAAATTATGGAAAAAATAATTAAGTAAATTAAAGAATTAAATGTTTATTTATTATATTTTATCTCCCATAGTTAATTAAAGTCAAAATGTTGACCATTTTTCTGACATAAAAACGCTTTGCTAATATTTAAAAAAATACCGTTCGTTTTAGACGAAGCATCTCGATAAATCGTCTATTTTACATTACAATAACGCACAAGTACGTAATGAGATACATTACGATATTGAAATTGGTGAAATAAGAGACCCTTTACGAGCAAATGTGTTATAAAATGAATTATTTGAAAATCGAAACTGTTATTGACGTATGACATTCAGAATATTGTGTTTTAGCTATGATTGCTATAAATCATCACATCTCACCACAGACAAAAAGCTGCTGTTTAGGTGGTCACTAACTATTGTTTTCTTAAGCTCTATTTGGATGGTACAATGATCCACAAAACAATCAATATTCAAGTATATTTATTAAACGAAGAGTTAGCTTAAACAAACCTTAAACAAAATTCACAGGTACCGGCGTAAGTCCCCAGAAAGTCCTAGAAGAAGCGACCCGCCTAGTCCACGACAAATATAACTTCTTCGAGATGACGCTACAGATCGAGGAGTTCAACGACGGCATGGAGGACTGCAGTCAGTGCAAGATGCCGCAAGCTTGAGTGTTGGTACACTATGCTTTGTACTTACATCGTGCTCGTTGGCGTGTTTAGGTTGGTAGTGGAGTTGAAGCGAGGAGGTTCAATCCAAAAAGTTTTCGGTGCTATAATGGTGCTGTAATAGAAATTGAGTTAGTAAAATTTTATGGCATATTTTGCCAATAAAAATAATAAAATTAAAAATTGATTTTATAAATTATGAAAGTTGTTAAAATATCTTCGTGACTGTAAGCTGTCAAAATAGATCTAGACTGTTGAAGACTATAAATATTTTGATATTAATATATTATTAAGATGAACCTTTGCCTATAACCACGCCAACTTCTTTTAAAGTTCCATCTAGTTGATATTAAGGCCGAGATCTATTAGAACAAACTTAGAATTTACTCAAACCACGTACAGTAGTGTTTCATACGAAAACAAATCTTATTGACATATGAAGTTAGGCGTTTTCCACTTATATGAACATAACGTTTTACGAACAAGGTTGGTTTTCGTATGAAACGCTACTGGACTTAGCTTGAACAACGTGAACATTCACTCTATAGATTCCAGCCTATGCGCCCGCGCAATACGCGAAAGTATTTATTATAGTTAGAACACAACCACCTCGTACGTAGTATCTTAGATGAATCTGTAGATTTGTTGAAACTATGTATAATACAGTCAAAACTGTTAATCCGACAAAACCACTTTAGAGCGATGTCAACCTAATGAGTTTATAAAGTAAATATTAGTTATTGTTAGAATAGTTGTCGACTAATTAATAGTTGTCGACTACTTAATAGTTGTCGACTAGTTAATAGTTTTCGACTTATTAATAGTTTTGACTGTAAAATATTTACATATATGTATAAGGATATCAAGTATTTTGTAAAGTTTACGACCTGGCTACCTAAGCCGCCACAATTTTGTGAACGAATAGTGTGCCTTAGACCTTTATTGTATTTGCGTTTTATTTGTATTGTATTCATATTTATTTGCAGACAAAATTGTCTGCTTGCGTTAATACGCAATTTTATGAAACTACGCAGTGCTTTTAGCCTTAAATAAGAGCTAAAATCGTTTAATAGACTAGACTACCAGATTTGTTTTCTAGTGATCAAAATAAAATTGTATATTTTAAACTATAATCAGTAAAGCAATGTAGAATGTTACTAATATGTAGGTAACATTTGTGAGGCTACAGCCAAAAATATAATAAATAAGAGGCTATGTCTAACTTTGTCGATACTTAATTGTTCAAAGTTAAAATTAATTATGATATTAAAATTGTGGATATTATCGCGCTATTATTACCCAAAGACAAGAAAATGTGTATTATTAAAAATTGAGGGTATTTTAGCATTTTAATAATGTAACTCTTGTTAATAAATAATCTACATTCCAAAAAGATATTTTTTTTATTACAAAGGAAAATAAAATCAATAAGTTAGCTTCAACTCATGTTCAATAAAATCCGAATTTATAACAAAAGTTTATTAAGCTATACCTATTTATAGAAATTACAATGTCATTTGTATGTATATAGCGTAATATTTATTAGTAAGTCAACTTTAGCTAAATTGTCATGGTCCAATCATGTATACAGTTAAATAATTTTAAGTTGTTCCAGTATGGATAAAGAGAAAACAATAAATGAATACATTTTAGAAACTTTAATTTTTTTTTCAGCTGTCCTTGAGATTAGTTATCGTATGTTTATTTAAACTATAAATATTATATACCTTTTAGAATGCACTGGCCCCACAGATAACGCAAGTGATATTTCACGTGCCCGGCTAAAGCATTTTATGCTTATCGTGGATACTGTCGCAGCAAGATAATTTGGTTAATACAACAACGCGGCAATGTCACAACGATATAACTCAAGAACTTATTTCTATCTAGGCATTTGAAGAACAAAAATATAGTCTATTTTGTATAGTAAATCGTTTATACAGGGTGTAACGGAAAGTGTATATACATACCTTAGGGTGTGCTAAAGACCATCAAATAGAACATGTTTCTCCATCGGACAAACATCGTAATAGCAAAAAATTTATCTGCTGTCTCATACAAAATTTCAATACCTATGCGACCCAAACGTATATCCGATGGAGAAACATGTTCAGTTTGATGGTCTGTCGCACACCCTTAAGTATGTATATACCCTTTCCGTTACACCCTGTATAGTAACCAAATAGTCCTTATGACGTCATAATATACCTATAGTCAAAAGCGCACGCTTGGTTTTTATACGGGTCTTGATACTTGAGTTATCTAGGTATACTTGCGTTATCTAGAAATATCGTATAGGTGACTGGCCCCTTGCGGCCTGTGAACATAATATGATAGCGCGACATGATTTGTTCTCGGATAGAATGATATTTTCAAAAGGGGGGGTCCTGTTGGTAAATATTTGTGGAATATTTCGTAGAAATTGCATCGATAAAAACAAGATGGCGACGTTATTGCCGACTACGGCCACGCACCAAGGTTAAGTATCAGTCACATTAAAGTCTCCTTTTACGGCAATAGTAAGATTCGTACCCAGTCTCAGAATTGAGAAATTGTTAAACTACTTCCGCTTAACTGCGGAAACTTTTAAATGGCCTTCAATTCCGTATCGTTTAGGAACGTTGTTTTTATTAGCTGTAAGTTTCCCGAATAGCATAAAATAAAAATAAAATAATTAAGGTGATTCCTTCAATGAAACCTGCAAAATTCTACATACTTTTTTGAAGTGAAAACTTCTTTAGCGGCGTTGAGCACTTTTCTGTAATGGGTATAAAATCTTAAACTCGCGTCAGGACACGTGACCTGATCGAAAAAGCGTAAGACGGATGGAGAGTTTTTGACCAGTTATTGGATCTCTCCACACGCGATTATTTAGATAACTTTTTCAAACATTTCTGCTTATATCAAATTAATTATGAGTTCTTGTTCAATTAAATGGTGTGGGAAATCGTCTAGAACATCCAGCTATAAAAAAGATGGCATAACTTTTCATCGGTAAGTAAAATATATTTATAATTTAATAAAATTATGAATAATTGCAGGGCTCTAGCTAAACTAGTTGTTTACGTTTAAGGCACAAAAAACGTACACCGCGTTGATGTCTTTTTGAAAAGTCCCTTTCTCTCACTAGGTATTGTCAATAAGTCTGTCCCTTTCCATCTGTAGGTGTAGATAGAAAGGGACAGACGTAATGCTGTAGTGTTGTGTCAACTTCGAAACAAAGTATAAATAATATTGAAGATAAAAATTACGGTGTTCCCTTACTGTAAAAAAGTAACATTACTTAATGTTTACATTTTAGATTTCCAAATATTCCAGAAGTGGAAGAAAAGTGGATTAATGCTGTTAACAGGGAAAGTTGAGGAGGATCGTCCAACCTAGGCACAAAATTAAAATTTTCTTTGGATTTTTTTCGATTTTTTTTACGATTAATTTAATAGCAACGTAAAAAATAGTGATAATTCATTATTTTATGTATTCGAGGCATATCTAATCATATTTTTTGATATTTCAAGTATTTTCATGCATTGAACTCCGCAGTTGGAAAACGGCCGATCTTATAGGAAGTTTGAGTTGGAATCTTATGTGAATAATGTATGTAGGACTCCTAAAAAACACTGTCATTAGATTACTTGTATATTTGTGATGTTAGTTATAAAGTTTCGTATAAATTTATTGCGTAGTTTTACTAAACAAAAATAAAATACGGTGACAGTCTATTTGCAGCAAGCAATCGCATTTCTATGGGATGTTTATAATTATCAAGTAGTCATAGAAAAGTTGTATATATTATAATACACGGTCTTGTTATCTAAGAACACGACACTGTTTACCGTTTAAGATAAGCTTTATTAGAACTCTGGCGATAAGAGTTTTTATGTCGGCCGGCCGAACGACGTCAGCGATGACGTAATGCGCGCGGCCGTTAGGGAAGTTACGCGTTAAGAAATGCAGGACGGAGAGGTTAACCTTGATTTTATTTTAGCATTGATTTGAATAAAGTGAAATTTACAGTGTTACGTAAGTGTTTTATTTGCACCCAGTTAACGCCCTATCAGTATAGTTTAAAAAAAAGTAGAATTAATAGACATCGTAATGTTCAATTTTATCGATATTAGGTATTGTAGCAAAACTGACTTGTGCATCACTATGTGTGGAACATTCGTCCTGACATTGTTGCATCGGCCAATCACAACCGCTATATTGTCTTCGTCCCCCGAACCGCAGTGTAGTACTTTTATACTGATAAAGCAATTGGTGCAAACAAAATTATTCCCTAACCATTCCAAAATATCAAACATGCTCAACGTTAATAATCAAGTTTTCACTTCTGCCGGCACTCCCGGAGTGCAACCCGTCTTTTTTTTAATCTATGTCTTATTATACATGCCCCTGTCATTTCCTTTTTCTCAAAACATAATCACTAAAAGAATTATGACAAAAACCCGAAAAAAAACCCGTTTTTACCGTCAGGTTCAGACGACTATCAGACAAATCAGGTAACTTTTTAACAAAAAAGAAAATAACAGTATAAATGCAAATGATTCTCGTCCCGAATCAATAATAAAATTGGTAGGTAATTTCCTTTCCGTCCCGCGCGTACCGAATTCGGTACGCGCGGGCGTTACCGCTGATCCTCGCCGTACCGAATTCGGTACGCCGAGGATCAACGGCGCACCGGCAAACTTAAACGCTAATATTAAAAAAAGTAAATTTCTAAATCGTTCTGTCAAAATTTACCTCTATGGTCAACTAGTAGTCGATTCAAACAAAACCAATCGTTAGTAATACTAAACGGCACAACATTATTAAATTTAAAAAAAAAACTCGTCTATGTCGAATGTCAAACGTCAATGGCAACCCGTGTTATTATGTTCGGAAAAGTGTTGTTTTTGTGAGATATACGTTGTAAAACTTTGGTAAGTAAATGTATAGTATGTTATAAGTGTATAATGCAACTTTTTAGATAGTCATTTGCTTGAAAAAATAACAAAAAAATTATGATTTGAGCCAACAAAAAATCCTTTGTTGTGAAGTTTGTTATTCGAAATTAAAAAATATAATTTGACTCTTTAACCATGTAAAATGGTCTTGGAAACAATAGTAGCAAAGAAAAAATAGTGATAATTCATTATTTCATGTATTCGAGGCATATCTATTCATATTTATTGATATTTCAAGTATTTTCATGCTTTGAACAGCGGAATTCTAAAATGGCCGATTCTAACAAGAAGTTTGAGTTAGGATCTTATAAGAATAATATATGTAGGACTCCTAAAAAACACTGTCATTAGATTACTTGTATATTTGTGTTGTTAGATATAAATTTTCGTGTAAATTGAATGAGTAGTTTTACCAAACAAAAATAAGCAACGAAAACAGACGTATTTGCTGCGATCTCTCTCATATCTATGGGATATGTATAATTCTCAAGTAGTTCTAAAAGAGTTGTTTATTATTAATAAATGGCCCCGTTCATCACGAACCCGACACTGTTTACCGTTTAAGATTAGAGCTAATATAACTCGAGTTATAAGTGTTTATCTTTACGATATCGGATGACTCACGCGATGGCGTAATCAAGTGGCCCCCGAAGGGCTACACGCGGGGTTTTACTGTTCGCGCGAAAGGATAGAGAGGTTAATAGACATCGTAATGTTCAATTTTATCGATATTAGGTATTGTAGCAAAACTGACTTGTGCATCACTATGTGTGGAACATTCGTCCTGACATTGTTGCATCGGCCAATCACAACCGCTATATTGTCTTCGTCCCCCGAACCGCAGTGTAGTACTTTTATACTGATAAAGCAATTGGTGCAAACAAAATTATTCCCTAACCATTCCAAAATATCAAACATGCTCAACGTTAATAATCAAGTTTTCACTTCTGCCGGCACTCCCGGAGTGCAACCCGTCTTTTTTTTTTTATTGGGTAAGACTGCGCACACGTCATAACTCGGAATCAGAGTGATATTCGTTGGTAACTTAAATGTTGTTTTGAAGTGCCAAGAGACCTGTTATTGTAACTGAAACATAACCGGTTTACCGTGACAACACGACATCCTGGGTAAGTTTAAAGTTTTTATCCCTTGATCTAGTTTTACATCAGTTCTGCACATATGGTGACATCAGTATAGCTGGCTAAACCAAATCAAATCAAACGTCAAATTGAAGAAAGAGTAAAAAAAAATAAGCTAAAAGCAACAACAAGTATTAGCTGTAAAAATGGAAAACTAGGATACGTCCAGGCTGCGGTCATCATCATCATCATTTCAACCGAAAGACGTCCCACTGCTGGACATAGGCCTCCCCCAAGTGTGGCCACATTGACATAACGCCATAATCGCCACGATTGGCAGGCGGGTTGGCGATCGCAGTACGGTTGTTGCAAAAGCACAGAGATCGCTACTGCCCATTCTCTGGCAGGTCCCTTAGTCGCCTCGTACGACACCCACGGGAAGATATGGGATGGTGCTATTCTTTACGCCCGACACCATACAAAACCAGGCTGCGGTGAAATTGACAAAAACCAATCATTGAAGATTGGGCGGTATGTGCTGTTTGCAACGAGTGGTGGCTGAGCAATGCACAGCACACTCAGGTGATGTTGATTAAATATTTCGTGTTTGAATTATTTGAAAATTGGCATTAATTGGTAACTGCGCAGTTTTACGCTACCCGGCGCGCAGTCTTACACAACCCGAGATTACTGATCCCGCTGCGCAATCTTACACAACCGGTTGTCTAAGAACACGCATTTCCCAATGTTGCATTTTACTCTAATTAAAACTATCGATCTCATGACAAATTTTCTTTACAATAATGTTCCTCAAAATAATTAAAATTTGAGCTTCTTAAACTTTACAGTTTTAGTCAAGGGTGGTCTAAACCTATCCTCGAGCCTAAAGTCTGCGAAGTTATTCAAGCATCCGGTCCTGACTACATTGGTAAAGTATCTAGCAGAGAGGCGGGGTGTTCTTGTCAGTTTCGGGGACTCGTAATCCACTTCGTACAGGCCAAAACGCTCGCTGAAAAATAAAAGGAAAATTTAAGATTTCCGCGCTTTCCGATACGCGGTAGAACCAGATCACGTCGTTTTTGACCTACTGTAATGGAAGTTATCAGAATACACGAAAATCGAAGTCTTAGAAAAGCTTCCTATTTTAAAACTCTAGTTTACAATGCAGTGTTATCTTAATTATTTAAAAAAAAAGCAAAGTTCTGAGTTATTTAAAATATTCCACAATAACTTACGAGAATCCTCTAGTCCATTCAAAGTTGTCTATCAGACTCCAGTACGTATACCCTATGACGTGACAGCCGTCCCTATAAACAGCTGTGTGCAGCGAACTCAGATACGCGTCTATATAGTTGACCCTCCTCGTGTCGCGTAGACCTGGCTCGAAGGAAACGCCGTTCTCAGTGACCAGGGTTGTAGGGTTCCCGTAGTTTAGCCTCACGTAGTTCAGGGATTTTCTAAAGCCCCAGGGCACTATCTGTGAAAAGGAAGGGTATACCTATTTTAAAAGCTTTTTTAGCTTGCCTTGTTAGTTAGTTATTGGTGAAATCTTTCAACTGAATTTCAAACTACTTCCCACCAAGCGGCAAGTAAAATGTATTGTCACCAGAACCAAAGGTGTGCTACCACCTTTGGTTCTGGTAACAATACCATTTTTATGATAAACATGATTTGATCCTGCAGCCAGGATCGTCTCTTTACGAGAAAACTTTACGGTTAATACGGATAATAGCATGGACACGGAACTTTTTATACGCGTTCAATTTTGATAGATAAATCATTATTTTTTTCTTTACATTATAAGCTTGTTTTTATTGTTTCTTTTTTAAGTTTAGTACGTTGATAGTATAATTCTATAAACTAATGGGGCTAGCATGGCTGGTTGGCTGGACTCGGTTTAGATATGCTGATCGCATTAAGTTTCATCGGTGAAATTGGCTCTAAGATTACGAAAGCCTTACCCTCAACCAAGTCGAATTAGTCCGAGGCCAATCCTCCTTCTGATGGATTCGTACATTCACATCATCTTCGTACGACGGGTGACTCTTTACCCTTCTGGAACCTTGCTGAACGAGATACGTAGTATAATGGTTCAGGCCTAGAAAGTCGTAGGCTCCTCTCATCATCTTCACTTCTTCGGGAGTGAAGTAGGGCAGTCTTGACCGTGAGAAGCCTTGCCTCTTGGAGTTCGTATCAATGACGGTTCGCATTATAGGAGGGTAGTCGCCAGCTTCCGAGAATATTGGGTTCGCAAACCAACCGAACTGTAAAAATAATGGGCAAGATAGATGAAATTGGCTCGGTACCCAATACTAGATGGACTATACAAGGTGGAACGGACACCGAAACGAAAAAGATTACCATGTATTGCAGTACATCATTCTGAGAAAATATCTAAGTGAAAATCATAAATTGTATCGGTTATTACATTTTTTTTTTGCTTTGTCGCCGTAGTAACTGATAGCTGCGACAGATACCAAGTAGTACATATGATACAAAATTAGACTCACGTTGAATTGCCTAGCAGTTTCAGCTGCCTGCTGATCCTCTAGAGTCGTTGTGGCAGGCTCTAACCAGCTAAACGCTATGGTTATGCCCATATGACCTGAAACACGTACAGGATTGTTTAAAAAAAAAACTCAGTACACTCAGAGGCCTATGCATTATAGTATATTCCAAATATAAACTAAATTTTTTGATGATCAGCTTTTTGTTTGACTAACCACCACAAGTGTGAACATGGCGTACTGGCGTTCATTATAAAATTTTTAGTAGGCAAACCCGGGCACAAATCCAGAAAGCGGTGACGCCTTCTGGATTTGTGCCCGGGTTTGCCTCTTACTTCTTGGGAATTTAAAAAACGACTAGCGAAGCGAGTCCTTCCCTTTTGGCATTGGTTGGGTATTTTTTTAATATATGATTGGTAGACACCTTTTTAGGAAATAACTATAGGCGTATTAACTTCATCTTACCTCTAGTTTTGTTCCGAAATTCCTTATCAAACATGCGGTACACCATCCCGTGAGCTCTGAGCACGTTATGGCCACACATGTAATCCTCAAAGCCGCTGGACCTGCCCCCAGGCGCGTCGTCACCACCGTACCCGCCTTGGCAGAAAGAAACCGGCTCATTGAATGTGATCCAGACCTTGACCTGATCGCCGAAGTTGTTGAGAAGAACCTGAGGGGAAATGGAGTAAGGATATTGTTGTTGTTTTATACCTATACTTGAAAAATACTGTTTCGTCGGGGTCGCTTATTAGACATGTTTATATTAACGGCTATATATGGTATGCAGCAGCATAACATACCCGTTTGTTACTCGATAAAAGAGTAAACTGGTTGTGCCTAGGACAATTAGTTTGGTTCCGTTTGTTGAAGTACCGTTGTTTGTATTTTTTAACCCCCGACCAAAAAGAGGGGTGTTATAAGTTTGACGTGTGTATCTGTGTATCTGTGTATCTGTGTATCTGTGTGTCTGTCTGTGGCATCGTAGCTCCTAAACGGATGAACCGATTTGGATAAAAGTGGTGTCGTTTGAAAGGTATTTTAATCGAGAGTGTTCTTAGCTATGTTTCATGAAAATCTGCTCAGCCGTTTGAAGATCATCACGTCTTTTCTAGTTGTTGTAGGGATTTAAAAACTTTCACAGGTAGTCTATTTGAAATGTTGTCGCTTGTCACCATGGGCATTGCTGAGGGGGGGGGGGTGCACCGCCCCCCCCCAATTTATATTTTGTTTAATTTATATCTTTCCTTGGTTTCGTTAACCAGGAGTAGGAAAGTCAAGGCTAGGCAAAAATAAAATAAGTTTAAAAAGCATGAAAAAAAATTAAATTAAAAATTTAAAAAACCCCCGACACAAAAAACCTCTAAAAAGCCAAAAATAAATTAATCCAAGCGTCGTAGCGTCGGGGGACCGCTAAGAAGACCGCTTAGTACAAGCACAGAGCAAAGCGGACCCCCGACGCTACGACGCTTGGATTAATTTATTTTTGGCTTTTTAGAGGTTTTTTGTGTCGGGGGTTTTTTAAATTTTTAATTTAATTTTTTTTCTTGAGTCTAAATTCTCAGGCTAAATTACAATCAAGATAGCGTGTTTGACGTCTGGCGGTAATATGATTGCGGCATCACTTACTCTGGCATAGTCGACGAAGTAATCAGCCATGATCGGGTTGGTCCAGCCGCCGAGGTCCTGCAGGCATTGTGGCAGGTCCCAGTGGTACATCGTCACCACGGGAGTGATGTGGTTGCGTTTAAGCTCGTCTATCAACTCCTTGTAGTATCTGATGCCGTCCTCGTTCACATAACTGTGGAGAAGAAAGTGAACGATTTGCAACCATCGTGCAGCTAGACCTTTCCTTGGGTAACATGCCTTATTAGTCTCATACAATTACAATAAAAGATCCCTTGGGCTCTGAATACCTTATATGATAAATGTTTACAGCATGATACACCGTCATGGACCATTAAGCTAGGTAAAAACACTTCTACTGCACCCTTTGGGGTCTAGGGACCTCATATTATTTTGTATGTAGGTACCTTTTTAACCCCCGACCAAAAAAGAGGGGTGTTATAAGTTTGACGTGTGTATCTGTGTATCTGTGTATCTGTGTGTCTGTCTGTGGCATCGTAGCTCCTAAACGGATGAACCGATTTGGATAAAAGTGGTGTCGTTTGAAAGGTATTTTAATCGAGAGTGTTCTTAGCTATGTTTCATGAAAATCTGCTCAGCCGTTTGAAGATCATCACGTCTTTTCTAGTTGATGTAGGGATTTAAAAACTTTCACAGGTAGTCTATTTGAAATGTTGTCGCTTGTCACCATGGGCATTGCTGAGGGGGGGGGGGGGGGGGGGGTGCACCCCCAATTTATATTTTGTTTAATTTATATCTTTCCTTGGTTTCGTTAACCAGGAGTAGGAAAGTCAAGGCTAGGCAAAAATAAAATAAGTTTAAAAAGCATGAAAAAAAATTAAATTAAAAATTTAAAAAACCCCCGACACAAAAAACCTCTAAAAAGCCAAAAATAAATTAATCCAAGCGTCGTAGCGTCGGGGGACCGCTAAGAAGACCGCTTAGTACAAGCACAGAGCGAAGCGGACCCCCGACGCTACGACGCTTGGATTAATTTATTTTTGGCTTTTTAGAGGTTTTTTGTGTCGGGGGTTTTTTATTAGATACAAAAACTTAAGCCAACCATTTCCTTTTTTTCTCATTTTTATCTAACTCTGTAGTTTTAATAAAAGAATTCTGGAAAATGGGAGAAACTGCATAATTTCTCCCTTTTGTGTGTCAAATAAGAGAAGGTATATGAACTACTTACTTGCTCAACCCATCAGGCAGTATCCTCGGCCACGACATGGAGAATCGGTAAAAGCTGATTCCTAGCTCCTTCATCAGCCTGACATCTTCTTTCACCTTGTAGTAGGATCCATCAGCAATGTCTCCAGTCTGGTGGTCGAATATTCGTTCCGGGTGTTCGTGGGTGTATCTGTCCCAAATGCTCTCGCCTTTACCTAGAAAATCAAGCATCATAACAGCCGAAAGAATTCCTCTATTGGAGATAGGCCTCCCCTTAACGGCGCGACATCTATGTTTCTCGGTTCCAGTAGATTCTCGCGGCCTTCAACCAATTCATCGATCCACCCTGTGAGAGGCCTTCCAACGCTGTGCCTTCCGGTACCTACGTAGTCGCTACTGCCCCATCCTGCTGCGAAGAATATACCCTACCCACTGCAATAATTCGGGCTATTCCGTTCTCTTCATTTCTGATTCGGTCGCGAAGGGAAACCCCAAGCAAAGGCCTCTCCATTGCCATTTGGGTGACTTTCAGCCTTTCTAATGACCATTGTGAGCGATCACGTTTCAATAAAAAGCCATCACCAGAACACACATTGCTCAAAGACTTTTGTTTGAAGATACTGATGTATATATTATATTTCTACGTCATTAGTCCAATCAAATTACCTGACACATTCCAAGCCCCTTCGATCTGGTAAGAAGCTGTTGCCACTCCAAACGCGAACTCTTTGGAGAAGCACATTTCCGGATTTGGAACGTAGGGAGATCTGGAACTCACGCTGAAAGAAAAAAATGCAACGCTAACTATTTGTGGGTGATTCATGACTTTACAATTAATGCTAATGATGATTATTGTGTGACATCCACCGACCAGCACTGATCCCGCGTGTTGGATTGCGGCGCACTCTTCAGAGAGTGGGCCTGCATCCCAGCTGCGGCATTATAGACTGCTATAAGTACTAATGCTTTTGCTATCTTTGTCGTATCAATTGTTTTATTTGTTATTTTGTTAGGCTTTTATTTAACTTGTAAGTTAGAGTCAAATCTTGTAACTGAATCCACCAGTCCCCCAACCGATTGAGCTGAAGTAATTTTGCACACACTTATGGTTCTGATGACGATACATTTTTAAGACAGATAGACATGACTTGATCGTGCAGCCAGGAACGCATGCCACGAGAGAACTCAACGGTTGATGGCGCGGACACGAAACTTTGAATACGTGTTGAATGTTGACAGATAAACATAATTTCTTTTTTTCATTTTTAATAAAAGCCTTGTATTTTTTTCAAGTTCTAATATCAAAATATTATATTATACTTAGGCCTACATGGGCACTTATAAAACGTCTACAAAAGGTGCACGGTTCGGGTTGGTCGTTTCCTATGGAGAAGAACCGGAAAGAAACTCCATGGTTACTCTTTTAAAATCATTTTGTTTTTAAATATTTTAATGTTACAGCGCTAGTACTTAAGTATGAGAGGACAGCGTAGGCCCGACAATAAGTCATCGCTTACTACAAAAGGTAGAACAAGATGAAGCTGAAAAAAAAATGCGCATGCCACGAGAGAACTCAACGTTTGATGGCGCGGACATGAAACTTTGCGTTGAATGTTGATAGATAAACATAATTTTCTTCTTTTCATTTTTAACAAAAGACTTGAGTATTTTTTTCAAGTTCTAATATCAAAATATTATATTATACATAGGCTTACACGGGCACTTATAAAACGTCGACAAAAGGTGCACGGTTCGGGTTGGTCGTTTCCTATGGAGAAGAACCGGAAAGAAACTCCATGGTTACTCTTTTAAAATCATTTTGTCATTAAATATTTTAATGTTACAGCGTTAGTACTTAAGAGGGGACTCTAGTCGGTATTTCTCCATACAAACATATTCCGCTGTTTTCTTCAAGGATAATGAGTCTAGAGCAATGTTTTTTTTGAAGTGAAAACTTCTTTAGCGGCGTTGAGCACTTTTCTGTAATGGGTATAAAATCTTAAACTCGCGTCAGGACACGTGACCTGATCGAAAAAGCGTAAGACGGATGGAGAGTTTTTGACCAGTTATTGGATCTCTCCACACGCGATTATTTAGATAACTTTTTCAAACATTTCTGCTTATATCAAATTAATTATGAGTTCTTGTTCAATTAAATGGTGTGGGAAATCGTCTAGAACATCCAGCTATAAAAAAGATGGCATAACTTTTCATCGGTAAGTAAAATATATTTATAATTTAATAAAATTATGAATAATTGCAGGGCTCTAGCTAAACTAGTTGTTTACGTTTAAGGCACAAAAAACGTACACCGCGTTGATGTCTTTTTGAAAAGTCCCTTTCTCTCACTAGGTATTGTCAATAAGTCTGTCCCTTTCCATCTGTAGGTGTAGATAGAAAGGGACAGACGTAATGCTGTAGTGTTGTGTCAACTTCGAAACAAAGTATAAATAATATTGAAGATAAAAATTACGGTGTTCCCTTACTGTAAAAAAGTAACATTACTTAATGTTTACATTTTAGATTTCCAAATATTCCAGAAGTGGAAGAAAAGTGGATTAATGCTGTTAACAGGGAAAGTTGAGGAGGATCGTCCAACCTAGGCACAAAATTAAAATTTTCTTTGGATTTTTTTCGATTTTTTTTACGATTAATTTAATAGCAACGTAAAAAATAGTGATAATTCATTATTTTATGTATTCGAGGCATATCTAATCATATTTTTTGATATTTCAAGTATTTTCATGCATTGAACTCCGCAGTTGGAAAACGGCCGATCTTATAGGAAGTTTGAGTTGGAATCTTATGTGAATAATGTATGTAGGACTCCTAAAAAACACTGTCATTAGATTACTTGTATATTTGTGATGTTAGTTATAAAGTTTCGTATAAATTTATTGCGTAGTTTTACTAAACAAAAATAAAATACGGTGACAGTCTATTTGCAGCAAGCAATCGCATTTCTATGGGATGTTTATAATTATCAAGTAGTCATAGAAAAGTTGTATATATTATAATACACGGTCTTGTTATCTAAGAACACGACACTGTTTACCGTTTAAGATAAGCTTTATTAGAACTCTGGCGATAAGAGTTTTTATGTCGGCCGGCCGAACGACGTCAGCGATGACGTAATGCGCGCGGCCGTTAGGGAAGTTACGCGTTAAGAAATGCAGGACGGAGAGGTTAACCTTGATTTTATTTTAGCATTGATTTGAATAAAGTGAAATTTACAGTGTTACGTAAGTGTTTTATTTGCACCCAGTTAACGCCCTATCAGTATAGTTTAAAAAAAAGTAGAATTAATAGACATCGTAATGTTCAATTTTATCGATATTAGGTATTGTAGCAAAACTGACTTGTGCATCACTATGTGTGGAACATTCGTCCTGACATTGTTGCATCGGCCAATCACAACCGCTATATTGTCTTCGTCCCCCGAACCGCAGTGTAGTACTTTTATACTGATAAAGCAATTGGTGCAAACAAAATTATTCCCTAACCATTCCAAAATATCAAACATGCTCAACGTTAATAATCAAGTTTTCACTTCTGCCGGCACTCCCGGAGTGCAACCCGTCTTTTTTTTAATCTATGTCTTATTATACATGCCCCTGTCATTTCCTTTTTCTCAAAACATAATCACTAAAAGAATTATGACAAAAACCCGAAAAAAAACCCGTTTTTACCGTCAGGTTCAGACGACTATCAGACAAATCAGGTAACTTTTTAACAAAAAAGAAAATAACAGTATAAATGCAAATGATTCTCGTCCCGAATCAATAATAAAATTGGTAGGTAATTTTTGTTTTTAATCTCATTTACGGAAATCAGTAAGTGTGAAAAACCCGTGTTTTAAACTAGAGCCTTCTAATTCTCGCCTTATAACCGCGCCTCCACAAATACAAACAATCTCAAACGTTTATTCGATCATTTCTTATTCCCTAAACCACGTTAAGGGGGTTATTCTGAAATACTGACAAACATAAACAACCAAAAAAATCTGCGTTTATTAGTAATTAACTAGGTACCGTAATTTTAATTGATTATTTATTTCTTGTGTGACAACCTCCTGAATTTTGACGAGGATGCAAAACAACACCTTGTAGAAGCATAGATATATTTTTCCTCTAAATTTTGATCTAAGAATTATTTAGATCAGTGTAATTTTGAAGAAGAAAACAGCGGAATACAAAACGTCTTTTGGTCAAGATTTTGTAAGTAAAATCAGCGGATTTTTTATGAATGGCATCTCGCAGTTCAACCTAGGAGGTTGTCGTCTGCTTAACCGGACTATTAAAATCAGCGGAGCTGCAGTTGTCCCTTTTGCACTTTACGGGGGCTTGGTCGGGCCGTCGGGCGCAGAGCGACGGCAATAGTTTCTTCAAATACATTCTAATACTTTCAAATACCGACTAGAGTATGGGAGGACAGCGTAGCCCCGACAATAGTAGTTGCTCACTACAAAAGACACAAGAACAATATAAAGCAACAAAAAAAAAAAAAACTTGTGTTGGTTTAGAGCAGTGTTTCGATGTGGTATTGAAGGTCATCTAGGCAATCAGGAAAGGAGAATGGGCCTTGCAATATTGGCATCTACCCCAACGTCCAATAATTACTGTATATTACCGATACCAACATAACTGACGCACAATAACATGAAATATAGGTATCTTGTTTTCTTAACTAGATACCTTACCAATAGACGTTCCAATCCATAAGATATACATCCTTGAAAAGAGCTATTCAAGGAGATCCTTATCCGTATAAGGAATTTAAAGTACCCACACCTCTGCGCTTCGGGGCAAAACATGCATGGTGTTGTGTTCTCCACGACCTCATCCCACCGGCCGGCGGCCCCCTTCTACCATCGGACATCTAGACGCACTGCAACCGCTAGGTACCATCCCTACCTTATTGCTATACCACCAACTCGCACTAAGCGTTTTAACGTCTTTCATAATGCGCACAGCAAAGGAGTGGAACTCTCTCTCTGCGTCTGTGTTTCCGAACACAAACCTAATCTCTTCGAAGTTAGAGTGAACAGGCTTCTTCTGGGTAAGCTCGTACCATCGTCGACTTTGTCTCTGTCATCTCTGACCTAGACAAGAGTCAAGAGCAAACCCATCTCAAATAAAAAAAAAGCATTGACATGTGTTCATTTGCTTTAGAAAAACTGCCCGAATGTTTTGTAAACAATCTTATCTATATTTTGCTGAAGGTGAGTCAGTGTTTTGAGACAATGCTATATTAGTTTATAAATCCCCTAGCTGAATCTGATGCTGCATTTAGTAGGTACCTAGGTAACTATGGGTACATCTAGGTATGATCTAGATTTTTACCTAATAAAGGCAGGTATAAAGATTGGTTGGAGCAACTACACCGAAATAAGGTTTTAATTAGTGGTTATAAGTAATAATGGAAACAATAGTTATGTACCTACTCATAAAAGTTGAATTTTAATACTTCTATGTGGGGGTTCAATGATGTAAAGAATGCGTTGGTAAGCGTTGTCAAGTGCATCGGTGTCTCTACCCATAGATGTCACAGTCTCGGTATCTTTACATGATCATTTAATTCGACCCATATTCAAGGAGGTTCTTCAATAGATAAAATACACAAACACTCAAAATATAGATATAAATCTAGGTACATACCCATTAACTATAACGAGGTACACAAAATAGTACAACAAACACATAGAAGTCATTATTCCGCTATCACAACAGCCCGGTCGGAGACGTACTATTGTCCGGCGAATAGATAGCACGTCGGCATTGCACTAATAATAAACATATTACATACAGGGTGCTCTAAACTACTAGGATAGAAGTGGGTACGCTATTCAGAACAAGCTACCGTACGTACACACGGCGACCAATCAAGCTATACAAAACCGGTTTATGCGGATCTCTCATCGTACGGGAAATCTATTCAAACCGAGGCCATGTTTTACTGGAAATGTATAGCTTGATTTATCGCCGTGTATACCTAGTGATAGGAAGGCTATTTAAAAGAAGCGGCAGATAAACAGGTGGCTTACTATGACATATTAAAGCTGTATTGTTTTCATTCCAGAGTGGGAAAGGGATGGAGCTAGACATCCTGCATAGCGCCATCTCTTTCCTTCTGTTTAAATTTAAAACAATACTGATTTAACACGGCCCCAGGTAGAAAGAATATTTACAACAAGGGACCGCCGCCAAAGCTGCACAAATGCACGCTATACGGCGTCTGGCCGTTCCTGCGTTCCTGGTATCGAAACAATCTTATTCCAGAGTGGGAAAGAGATGGCGCTAGACGTCCTCTATAGCTCCGTCTCTTTCCCACACTGAAATAACATTAAAACAATACTGCTAAGACGTCATAGTAGGGCCCCAGGTATCTGGCACATTATAATGGGTTGCTATAGCAACGCCGGGCAGTATTGCTTTGGGATACATGAGTCGTAAGTACCTACCGATACGTCAATGATACTTGGCAGCAGATATAGGTACACTAGTAGGTACCACATTATGCTTATGCTTCCAAAAAATTGCAAGAGTTATAAGCTACAATTGCTTATTGCATATCATGAACTGATGATGATGATGCCATCTAGCCGATTTCGGCCACAGCGAACGCATTCGATGGCTCTCTAGGGTGGTTGTCGAGAGTGCTGCTCTTCCAAGTGGCTAGCACATCCGACTTTGGCCAAAAAATTCCGAGCACTCAGCGGACATGTCAGAACACCATTGATAGTATTATACTTATACATAATAATACTACCAAATATTAGGTACTTACCTACTTTTGTATTATTCAAGAACGATAATAGAACATCCTGTATAACTTTTATCAGTAAATGCAAAGTCAACGACTGTTTTAATTTCATACCATTGGATATTATTGCAACCACTTAATGAATGTATTTAATCATGCAATAAGTACCTACCTATCTTAAGTTTATAAAAAGTAACAAATACTGAAAATATTCCACCTTGGCATGGCATATGATATCTAACAAGTGCACCTATCTATCGTAATTCAACAACTTAACATCAATCTATAATTCCAAAAGGGTTAGGCAGAGGTGAACCCATCACTATAGGTACACCCAGATTTCGCCAGGGGTGAGGGGCGACCCTATTGTCATCAACCGGGCACAAATCCCATGGATGGAAAGACCCAATAAGTAGGAAACACTGCTTGGTCTGGGAATCGAAATAAAGATTCGAACGACAAAAAAAAACCGGCCAAGTCCAACCAGTCCGGCCAACCGGTGTGTCGGACTCGCGCACGAAGGGTTCCGTACCATTATTTACAAAAATGAGCAAAAAAATCACTTCGTTGTATGGGAGCCCCCCTTAAATATTAATTTTATTCTGTTTTTAGTATTTGTTGCTATAGCAGCAATAGTAATACATAATCTGTAAAAATTTCAACTGGCTAACTTTCACGGTTCATGAGATACAGCCTGGTGACAGACGGACGGACGGACAGCGAAGTCTCAGTAATAGGGTCCCGTTTGACCCTTTGGGTACGGAACCCTAAAAAATACGACAAAAGGTGCACGGTTCGGGTTGGTCGTTTCCTATGGAGAAGAACCAGCAAGAAACTCCATGGTTCTCTCTTTAAAATCATTTGGTATGACGTGACTAGGTACCCCTAATTAAAACCACATGCTTTGCCTTTCAAGTAAAATAACCATTTTGCATTAGTGAGTTTGTTATGACTTCTATTATTTTACAATTTGTTATTAATTATAAATATGAAAATATCATATGAAAAATAACATAACAACATTATCCTCTTGCCTTTTGTCCAAATGAATGTGTTTAGAATAGAAATATTAACTACACATTTATCACTACTTCACATTTTATCAAACACTCTTGCTCTATTGAATTATGTAGTTTTGCTACTCACTAAGAGATGGCGCTATTCTAAACAATGATACTGCACATTCTACTAGTCGGTCATTTTCTGGAACCAACAAACGACGCGATGCACCTCGCACTTTCTACAATGTTCGCTTTGGAACCCAGTGCAGCACGTTCTCGAAAGAACGCGCCCCACCAATAACAGGTGGCGTTAGCGTCGGCCCCAATATAAATACGGGGAACGGACGGGAACCCGGCAGTTGTTTACGAAGAAAGTGAACTGTTAAAACTAAAACAAACAAATAAACTGTTACCAAAAATGTCGGTGATTCCTTACTTCTACGATCTTGAGAGGCCATTCCGCATGATGGAGAGGGATTTCTACAGACCTGATAATTTCTTCGGGTACTCACCAATCAATCAGCTGGTGCCTCGTGATTTCTTCGGTCCATCGTTCCTCAAGCCGTGGGAAAACGCCTTTCGACCATGGGAGAGCATCATGCAGCCAATAGAACAGCTCTCATCAGAGATGAATCAGCTTGCGCTGAACAGTGTTGGCAATATCACATCAGACGACGAAAAGTTCCAGGTTAACGTTGATGTCCAGCATTTCAAACCTGATGAAATAAACGTGAAAGTGATCAATGGACAGGTGATCGTGGAGGGAAAGCACGAGGAGAAACAAGATGAGCATGGTTATATTTCCAGACAGTTTGTGAGGCGGTATGCTCTTCCACAAGGATGCTTGCCTGACACTGTGGAATCAAAATTGTCGTCTGACGGTGTCTTAACCGTCACAGCACCTAAAGTCCTGGCCATGCCTTCGACTGGAGAGAAGATCGTGCCAATCACTCATACAGGACCCATCAAGAAGCAGCTAGGTACTCCAGAACCTATTGCTGAGAAGAAGTGAATTTGTAAATAATGTAAATAATCATTGTATTATTTTCCTTGTAAGACTGATTTGAATTTATAATCATTGTTTTATTTTCCTTGTAAGAAAGATGTTTGTGCTATATTGGCCTATTTTTAATCATTATTGTGAAATAAACGTGTTATGTATAGATATCCCTTTTGTTTTATTTCAATTAATTATTTCATAAGGCTTATGTAGGTAGGCCGAAGTCCACATGTAAAAAATATACATTACACTTTTTGGCTTATTTTACTTTGCCAGCACAATACTGCATATTGTCGATAAAAGATTGAATGGCTAAATCAATATTTTCATATTTTTAAAGCACACACAGGTTTTTCGAGGTAGGTACCTAGATAATAAATAACCATCGACATACTTTTTAGGTCTGCGGTATATTAACTTGTAAATCAGTGACTAGTTGAACTAGAACTCGACTGACGCATTAAAAAAAACCTTGCGGGTATGTTGTTAAAAATAACACTTGAAGAAAACAGCTTAGTTTACTTTTGTACCATCATCATCATCATCATTTCAGCCGGAAGACGTCCACTGCTGGACATAGGCATCCCCCAAGTGTCGCCACATTGTCCGGTCCCGTGCGACTCGCATCCAGCGGATCCCCGAAATCTTCACCAGGTCATCGGTCCATGTTTTGTACCATGGACATGATTAAATTTTAGTGTTATTTAGCAATTAAACACAATTCGTACCCAAAAAGAAATTTATTTCGAATTTTCCGTACATAAAACCACCAACCAAGTTATTATTGGAATGCATAATTATATCATATTGCACTGTTTCGGAAACTATGGGTGAGTTACATCACACACACAATTTGTTTTCCATTGAGAGTCATGATCAAACGAAGGAACTATTCTGGGATTGGCATAGCGCCCATCGCAACAGCTGCAACTGCATTTACTGTCCGTTTTCCTCCTTTAACGGACTTTCTCCGTCTCCTAATTCTTCAGCCTTTAACCCGTCAGGCTGGGTCCTCACTGGTCCCGTCTGAATGATTGGAATTACGCGTTCATTCGTAGCTTGGGAGCGCTCCAGAGGTGCGGTGACAGTTAGTACTCCATCCGATGACAGACGCGACTGCACGGCATTGATACTGCAGCCCTCAGGTAAGGCATACCGTCTCCTAAACTGACGGGACACCCATCCATGTTCATCTCTTTTCTCACTATGACAAGCTTCAATAATGACAAACCCGTCAGCAGTTTTCACCGCAATGTCGTCAGGCGCAAAGTGCTGCACGTCCAAATTGATCTGAAACTTCGCACTATCAGCTTTTATTGTTGATCCAGAGTCTCGCAGCAAGGCTGACAGTTGTCTCCAGGGTCGATAGTACTCATTGGAAGTCTGGGGATGTGGAGCTACTATCGTCAAAATATCTTCAGGCGTTAGTGCCAACGCAAAATGTTGGTCCGATAAGCGCCTGGGGCGATCCATATCGAGAAGAAATGGGATCATCGACATATTTTCAGATTATTTTCAAAACGAAAAAGAAATGCAGGTCACCTCCTTCTGACGTATCCGAATCAATTTGCACTGCGCATGGCATTTAGCGCAGACTATGGCTGTCGTCTGTCTGGCCAGTCGTTGCAAACATTCGTTAGCAAAAAGTTTTTATGCAGCTGTGATTTTTATTTCATTTAATTTCTGAGGATTGGTAAACTTATCAACCTGTTTAACTTTATAAACCTAATATATACTCTGAAATGTGAAATCTGTCAGATAGGCAGTCGCTTGACTGCCTATCTGACAGATTACCCAGCAACTGGGTAATACAATACCCCTAGTAAGACTGCATGCCAGACTTTAGGCTTCTGTTCTGACTACTTGTAACGACAGTCAAAGATCTACAAATGGCAGCCGGGACCAACGGCTTCACGTGATTTCCGAGGCACGGAGGAAACTCGTTATGTAATTAATGGTCACCCATCCACTGACCAACCTCGGCAAGCACGGCTTAACCTTAAAGATCGACCCGTGCGGCTGTTATGATTTAGCCACGAGCTCCTCACACACTCACACTATAGCAATACGCTGTATTAGCCTGCTCGCTATCGTCGGTTTACTATCAAACTGTTTTTTTTCTGTGCTCTGTTTGAAGTTTATTAATAAATAATGGAAAAGTTGCAGCGTGTCACAAGACATTTTAAAAACTTATTCTTATTATTTGGGAAGCTTTTTAAATGAACCTCTCAAAACTTATCGATTTTCTAATTATGGTTTTCTCTTATAACTTTTATAAAAAAGATGCTGGTGGAATACATAACCTCCTCTTTTTTATAAGCCGGATAAAAAAAAAGAAAGTTTTAGCTTTCTGGCCTTAGTTGCTCGTAATAACTGTACATACCCCGAACTCTAAATATAAGGTTTCATTAATTCATGCCGGACACAGACTGGCCGAAGCAAGGAAAATCAAAAAATGCTCAGGTGGAGATTCATAGATGACTCTACCCTGGACTGTAAACGTGGTGCTACCTTAGAAACGATGGGACATTAGATATCGTGTCCTGCCTATCCTGTTTGCACGTTACAGCCTCTCAAGAGCTGATAGATCTGAAAGTACCAAACTCGTCGCTAAATTTTGTTCTGACTCAATTTGAATTGTCATCGACAGGTTATGTAGACTACATGCCTGTTTATTAGGAAGCTAGGGCCTGTTACTCGACATGATGAATAATGTAGGTAATGCAACAGAAGGTTTTTGTTCCCTGCTTACCATACAGTAAGAGGAGATTAATGGTAATGCACACAAGCAAACTGAATAGTTACAGAGTGAATGTACATACTATATTATTTAAACACATACACAAGTAGGTGGTTGGCAGACGGAGTTTTGGGAGTGATCGATAAATGTTGCAATCTACTTCAGGACCCTATTTATGGATGATATGACTATTCTATTAGGGCTACGATACGTCGCATACACCGGAACGTGTCCCGGTTTGGAAAGTCGTGTCCCGGTCAATAAGTTAGTTGTCCTGGTAGTGGTTGGTATAATAGGTAAATTAGAATAGAATAGTTTTCTATTTTTTTTTTAAATACTGCTTCCCGAAACTGTCAAATTTTCCCAATCAACCTTGAAACTTATACTTTAACGATAAAGTTGTAATTCTATTAAAGAAATTTAACAGATTGTTGTAGGTTGATGTGCTGGCGTCTGTAGGTCTGCACAAGTTACAGATGTTAAGTTTAGGTAAGGTTTAAGCTATATGTATTCCTATAAATTAAACAATATTATAATCTTTTTAAATTGCTTTATTTTTAAAACCGTAATTCATAACCTGTATTTCAAATGATCATTTTTTATTATTTGTTAAATCTGCAAGTTGGACATTGAAAGACGTGACGTATCAGGTAGTAATAATAACTCAGTACCGATTTCTCCGCCAATTGTGGACCAATTTTCAAAATTATTTTGTAACATATTTGAAGAAGTGCTTAAGACTAACTTACATGGAAGATATTATTGTGACAAAAAATGAAACTAATTTCTTATAGTTGGTGTACCTAGTTTCGCTATTGATTTGAAACTTCATAATTGGAGTTTGTTAATTTTAATACAATGTTGTTTATTTACGCATGTATGCGCGTGTATGTTGGTGATAAGGTTTTCTGATAATACCTAATTGTTCATATGTATTTGAAGAGTAAAGGTGACAATGAATCTACGATACATTGTGCTGATTGCTAGAAATAGCTACGTATTTTATGTACTTATGTAGGTACTCTATAGAAAACTTACTACAACAGCTGTTCTAGAAAAAAACAATGAATATTCAATCAAAATCATACATTTTGGTCGAATGTTCATTGATTTGTTTGGAACGGAAGATGGGAACGCAAGTTTTTTTTATCTAAATAATCGGGTGCAAACCGGCTTGTTAAAACTTCATTGGAATTTAGGGTGCTTTCAAAAGTAACATTCTTTGTATTATTTCTTTAGAATCCCTTTACAATGTTGAGAATTATACGAGTGAAAGGGATTAGGGATGGATAGCATTCGAGTTGACTTTAGCTAGAGGAATATTGCAATTTTACATTAAATAATAGTAGTAGGTATTAATACCTGACTAGAAGGACCAGCTTATGTAGCTATATATTTCGTTTACTAAAAATACTACAGAACGCAAATCTCACTGAGGAGAATCCTTTGTGAACCTGTGTGGGAACGTTATAGGATCACAAGATTTGTGCATAAATTCAGCGAATTTAAACTATTGTAGGGAAATTATGTTTTTTTTACATACTTACCTACACCTAAAATATTAATTAGGTAACGATTTAAAAAATAAATAAGTAGGTAGGTACCTCGGCATTAAAAAACAGAGTGGATTCCCAAGGGAGTAGGTATTGCTTGTTCTAAATATGGAAAAAATAACACTATTTTCACATATTTCAACATTTAGGTAAATACCTAATTCATAAAACAATGTCAATAATTGCCACGAAATGTATGTTATTCATTCAGATGCATAATGCCCACATTAAAGTTCAAATCCAAAGTATATAAAAAGAAATAGAAGTGCAGAGGCACACCAGTAACGTTAAAAACATTGAAGAAAACAAACACCTTATTTTTAATTTACTTGTCTCGTTCTTATTTATCTGCCTTTAAATAACTACATAACCGTCTATATAATATACTTATTTAACGCCACCTACTAATTTCATTGAAGATCTCTTTATTTTAATCTCTTTTTTAATATACGGTAGATAGATTGTGAGAGAAGTATCTATTCTTACTACTGCTGTCTAGAGAATTTTTCTTCGAGAAAAATTCCGAACGCAATGGTCCTCAGTGAAAACTTCCAGAAATCAGTTTTACGCTACTCGGCACCAGGCGGCGCTTCAGAGCCAGATGTCAAGAACATTCGGTTTTCGTTTACACAAAAACGCTCATTTTTCCATAGTTTCTAAAAAGGGATAGTGCCAATTTTTTTTTGATGTATTTAAATATTCGATTGTTTTTACATCATTTTTTAAATAGTTAAGGTATATAATGTTTTCAATTAGTTTATTACACTTTACTTGTATATTTTAATAGATTGGTACCATGTTACATTTTAGTAAATCTGTGTCACACAACCTAGGCACATTATTGAATAGTAATAGAAAGTTAAAAAGAAATTAGTTTCAATAAGCTTGCACTCCAGAGACTAAAAATGAGTCGCGACAAAATGTTTCAAACATCTGAAAGATTGACACATGCGCGAGTCATCGTGCACATTCTAGATTCACGTTCTAGAAAATTCTATTCGCTACTAGATGGCGTTGCTTTCAATATAAATATTGAGCCGGCGTTTGACCGGCATTCATTCAGTCAACAACATTGAAGCAAGTTAAAGTTATAGAAGGTATCGGAGTGTTTTGAAGAGTTTCTACGCGATTTTCAAGTGAATTATCTATCAGTGAAGATTACTATTGAACCAGTGAAGACTACTACACCGTTTAAAATGTCGCTGTATCCGTTCTTGTTCGACTACGAGCGTCCAAGGCAGTGCCCCCGTCGCTTGGTCGACCAGCATTTTGGCTTGGGATTAACCCCTCAAGATCAACTAACCATCATCGCAGTTCCTCAACACAATCGGGACTACTACAGGCCCTGGAGAAACTTAGAAGCCGCGGCACGAGACACCGGTTCCACAATCAAGGCAGACAAGGACAAATTCCAGGTGAATTTAGACGTTCAGCACTTCGCTCCGGAAGAAATATCAGTGAAAACAGTTGATAATTTCTTAGTGGTTGAAGCAAAGCATGAAGAGAGGCAAGATGAGCATGGATTCATTTCTCGAAGCTTCAGCCGGCGGTATGCTTTACCAGAAGGTATTGATGCAGACTCGGTCATGTCTAGATTGTCTTCCGATGGTGTTTTGTCAATCACGGCGCCATTGAAACCGAAACCAAAGGAATCTAATGAAAGGGTGGTGCAAATCGTTCACACTGGACCTGTGAGGAAGCAAGAAGGCAACAAGGAGGAACAGGGTTAGAAGGTTGTTGAAGTGTTTAGTGTTTACATAAAATGAATCATATTCATTCCGTGCCGGCGGCGGCGTGCTCAGCTAATTTTGTGTTGTGATTGTTGTGAATCTGCGATTATTTTTGTACTTTAGTGTGATACTTAATTTAATTAAATGACGTACTAGTCATTAAACGCTATTTATTTGTTTCATTTCCCTGATGTAATTTGTACGAAATATAGGCAAAAGGAACATTACAGACTATGCTACAAAGACATAGGAAATAAAGAGTCCGTACCGTAGGTTCATCCACATTTATAACCCACCTACAACATACCTAACTATACACATTTATGTACACGATCTAATAAAATTGTTTTCGTGTGATAGACATGCAGGCTAGCAAAGCACGGCTCTTTTTGCCTATCTGCCCTAGGATAACAAAATTTAATAGGGCTTCTGTCTGTTACCTAGTTAGACTGTGTTATATGGCAATAGATTCGTTGGAATTTTTGTCACCTCATAATACTTTTGTTCGGATCAATAATAATAATTTGCAATTCAAAATATTGCTTTGCTTTCTACTTACACCCAATAATCAAGAACTCTCAATAAAATTTGCGATTGGCGCCATCTTTTGAAGTCTTTAGTAATCACGTTGGGATGTCACGTTTGTAAGAATGTTAAGAGTTCGCCATTCCAGATACAGATGGCGTAGATTTAAAATCGTGCACAGAACCTGGACAGTACATAACGCAGAACTTGTTGTGTGAACACACCAATCTATCGACTCGTCGATCGATACCATCGACTGATGGTAGAATGATTAAAATTGACTGGTTATTGAATCAACGTTTTCCAAGTGGCAATTTTCCATCGTCAATGGGTAGCGGTTCTGTCGACAGATTGGTGTAATGGTGTCATGGAGCACCTGGTTTTGTACCCTTGTGTACCCTTCAACGGCCAAGTCACACAACATTAACTATAATAATAAAGAAATCGCAGTAAGGAACCTTAAACTTGGCACGACTTTGTCTAGATTTCACTACTTTTTAGAGATAAACAAGCAGCTCCATCGAGACTTGGCTAGTTTTTTACAGAATGTTTTTGATGGGATTTCACTTCTTTTTGTAGAAACGTGGGCATATTGATTTGTTTTATTAGATTTTTTTATTTGACACATTTTTTTTCTTTTTAGGAGTAGTGTTTTTATTATTAAAAATCTTTTTCTTGCAGTTTTCCTGTTTCTACAGACATCGAGTAAATTTGCGCAGTAGTTTGGAGGCTCAATACTTCGAAAATGTTTTTAAATTTTAGTAAGATTCCATCATTTAATACGCACAATGAATCCGAACAAGACCATGTCAGACTTGAGGACATTTCCTTAACATTTGTAAAGGTTTTTGCTTTGCCAGTATCATCAATCTCAATAGCTTTTTCTTTATCTTCAATTCTTCATAAACCTTATAAGCTTGTTCAGAATAAAATGGCTCCTGATTACTGCGATGTTCTGATTTACCAAGAAATGTTTCAAATTTGTCTTTAATCTCCGTGCTTTCAGGACATATTTCTAACTTGTCTAATGGCTCTATTATTTTTCTTTTAATTTATTTGCAGTCTTGTTCAAATCTTCTAAAGTTCTTTGCCTATTATGGAGAGTCCACTTAACTATTTTTTCTGATTCTAATCTATCTTTAAGTTTTGTTGTAAGAACTTTAATGATTGTTTCTGTGTTTCCCTTAAACTTTAGTTTGTCAGTAGATCTCTTTCGCGCTAAGTTTTGTTTGTTTACTTCCGGATGTGAAGCACGGTAGCGAGATACTGCGGCCTGATTGACTTCCGGATGTAAAGCACGGTAGCGAGATACTGCGGCCTGATTGACTTCCGGATGTAAAGCACGGTAGCGAGATACAGCAGCCTGATTGACTTCCGGATTTGAAGCACTGTAGCGAGATACAGCAGCCTGATTTACTTCAGGATGTGAAGCACTGTAGCTTGCTACAGCTGCCCGGTTTACATTAGGGTGTGAAGCACTGTACTGTGCTTCAGATGCCCGGTTGGCGCCTGGATGTAAAGAATTGTAAAGTTCTACGGTTTCTCGACGTTTTTCAGGGTGTTTTTGTCGGTAACGAGCCGCAGCTTCTCGAAGTTGTTCAGATCGTAACAGTTCGGATACCTTAAGTCTTCCTTTTTTAGTTTTAGTCGGTCTACCGCCTTTTCCCTTATGCTTTATGTTCAATTCACTTTGCGTAGAGTTTAAGTCATATAATGTACATATAGCAGTATCTGATGTAAACAGAATTTAATGTTATGGGATCAAAGGGGGAAGAAGATGGAGAGGCATCTCGTATAGGAATGAGTACATCGTAGTGGCCGCTTAAGTATTTACCGCTAAAACGTAAACACTTTTTTTGGCCAGCATCACCAAAGGAACCTCTTATTATACCGTTCTCATACACTTCAAAAGTCAAAGTCAAAGATCTTTATTGTGAGACAGTGGTTACAGAGTTGTTATTGTGTTAATTTGATGTGCGGGTGCACTGCTCCACCATGTTAGGCATACAATAATAATTTGTTTATATGATATATTAATTCAAATAGACATTTTAATTGCATTACTAAAAAATAATATTTTCACAAAAGTGAAGGGATAGATTTTTCCAGCAGCCATAAACTCAGAAGCTGAGCCGTAAGTAGTGGGTTTCATCATATCGCTCGTGTAGGATTGCGCGCTCGTGTATACGTCACCATCAGCATCACACGTGTACACTTGCATTTCGTCCCAATGTTCAGCAACGTATGCAACTATAGCAGATTTGATACTGCAAGTTAAGTCAGTTCTACCATACACCAAGAAAGATATTGAATGGAAGAGACAAGACCCGTCTTTGGGCATACTAACTACTTGGTAGCCACTAAGTTCATCGTAGTCTTTTAATATTATCGACATTTTTTACGATATTATCTTACGAAATCAAACACAAATAAACTCAACGACCTTTAGTATATCATATCGACAACCTCACGAAATAATAAGCTAAATCAACGAAATGCAAATAACCCCTCCTAATCCCTAGCAAACGTTTTCAAGCGCAGCTCGCAGTAGAAGAATGTGGTAAACGACTGTAAAGCGGCCGGTTGCCACTTCGCCATATATAAAGTTATCAGAAAACAAACGTAAGCGCGTTTTTAAATCGATCAGCGTCATCTAACGACGTGTGCGGGTATCACCGCCACTCTTACTCCAATGCATTATATGTAGACCAAATTTTCAGCGAAATTAATATTTTAGTGTAATTTGTTTATTATAATTTGTGTAATGTTCGAGTAGAATAAAGTTAATCATTCGACTATTTCTTCTTGTAAACTTGTAAGTATAAGTATAAAAGCCAGTCTAGTCTTAACTAGAGTTTTCCTTTAATTTTATTTATATGCGTACTAGCTGTCTCCGGCATGCGCTGCAATGCACTTTTAGCCTACCCTATCTACCTACCTACCATACCCTATCTTACTCTACCTTACCTATCTACCTACCATACCCTACCTACCATACCCTACCTACCTACCTACCTACCCTACCTACATACCTACCATACCCTACCTACTACCTACCCTACATACCCTACCTACCTACCATATACTACCTACCTACCTACCCTGCATACCCTACCTACCCTACCTACCCTACCCTACCTACCTACCCTATCCTACCTACGTACCTACCCTACCCTACCTACCTACCCTACCTTTCTTTTAAACCTTCCCTGGACTACGACAAACATTTTAAAACCAAAATCAGCTAAATCGCCCCTCCGATCTTGAGTTACAACGTGACACGTAATTTATATATATTAGGTCTTTACCTATGAAATTGCCGTTTTGTTTGAAAAAAGTTAAAGTATTTTTATTTCGAACTTATTTATTTCTTTTATTCAAAGTAATCACCCCTGCAATCAATGCATCTTTGCCAACGCTGTGGCAGTTTATGGATGCCCTTCTTGAAAAAATCAGCTGGACGGGAGACAACAAACTCTCCAAAGGCGTTTTGTACTGCCTCTCGGGAATTGAATTTTTTTCCCGCTAAAAAGTTGTCCAAATTTTGGAAAAAGTAATAGTCGGAAGGCGCAAGATCTGGTGAGTATGGCGGATGAGGGAGAGCTTCCAAACCCAACTCATGCAGCTTAGAGACGGTCTGTTGTGCAGTATGGGGCCGCGCGTTGTCGTGAAGTAGCAGTGGAGACGACCGATTGACCAAAGCTGGTTGCAGACGTGCGAGTTTCGCCATCATTGTGGTCAGTTCTTCAATGTACACATCTGCATTAATGCTCTCGCCGTTTTGTAAAAAGCTATGATGAATCACACCAGCACTAGACCACCAAACTGTGACCATCACCTTTCTAGTGGTCATTTTTCGTTTTGCACATTGCTTTGGTACCGAACCAGGATCTAACCAACTTGCTGAGCGCTTTCGATTGTCAAAAAGAATCCATTTTTCGTCGCACGTAACAATTCGGTTCAAAATTCCTTCATTTCTGTGCCTGTTAAGCAGCGCAAGGCAAGTCTCGACGCGTACGTTGCGCTGGCGATCGTTAAGTTCGTGGGGCACCCATCTATCAAGCTTTTTTATCTTGCCAATCTGTCGCAAATGGACCAATATTGTTTTAATGCTAACATCAAAAGCTGCTGCCAGCTCAGCTGTAGATTGAGTTTCATCAGCTTCAACAATCACCTTTAATTCATCATTGTTGACCAAAGTGTCCGGACGACCACGAGGTTCATTTTTCAATTCGAAATTCCCAGAACGGAACCGAGCAAACCAATAACGGGTTGTGCGTTCGTTTGTACAGTTCTCTCCGTAAACGTCGTTGATGTTACGGGTCGTTTGTGCCGCGTTGGTGCCACGACGGAACTCATATTCCATAATTACACGAAATTTCAAAGTATCCATTATGAGAAAAATGTTGAAATGTAATGAAAATACAACGCTAATCAATAAACAAAAGACTGATTTTGTAAATAGAATGTCATATTTTTAAAACAAAATTAATTTGAATTTAGAACTCATAGCCAATCAAAACTTTTTTTGTTTGAAAAAGTCTGTACTGCAATACGGCAATTTCATAGGTAAAGACCTATTATTTAGATTAAAATCAAAAGGGGAGGCATTCGCCCAGCAGTGGGACGCTATAGGCTAGATTAAATTTGATTAGAACATGTGTTCCACTACGCTGGATTTTTGCAATTGACAGTCGATTTTTTTATGTACCAATAGTAGAAGGGGGCATTACCATATCTTTAATACAGCTGAGAACAGCTGAGGGTTCTTCATCAGATACTTCAGACCTTCGATATTTGACATCAAATGGAGCGGCCCACCAAGTTGAATATTTTTTGTAAAGGCGGTATATGTCTAATAGTTTGGTTGAGCTCTTGTGTTTTCTAATCAGAGTCACCAGGTACTCCAGATCTTCGATTATCCTAGTTTTTATAGTTTTCCCTTTATGTGGCTATTAGACCCTAACTCTGTACCAAATTTCAGCTCTCTGAGTTAATGGGAAGTACTAGTTCTATTTTGATGATCATGAGTGAGTGAGTGTCATAAATGCGAAACTTTGCTTTAGCTTAACTTCGGAACTAAATGACCTACAGACTTGAAATTTTGGAATTTAAGTAGGTGATTATAGCTTACTAGATGACGAAAATTTCTGCGTTCTGGTCTTATCCAGAGGTTCTCAAATAGGGAAATGGTTCCAGTAAAGGATGGTACGGCAGTGTTTGCTTCGCGCTCGACTTGGCGGGGGCACTGCCGTGCCCCCCGATTAGTCCGCATCGATCGATAGTTTCTACTAGGTAAACCTATCGATCGATTGGTGTGGTAACAGCTTATTCCGGGGAATTTACGCCGAATATTAGGCTAACTTTGCATTAATTAAAAACAGCGATTTTTTTCATTGAATGTGTAGGGTATGGACAGGAGAGTATATTAAGCCGTATCCCGCGAAAAGTTCACCTCCGCGTATATGTTTTTTTTAAGAAAACATCTAATATGTATTTAACTTGGTGGAAAAAAATATAAACAGGTATGTTTATTCGGAGTATTTGTAGAACAGATTGAGTACTACAAGTAGGTCAGAAAATTAAACATTTTCGTCCACGGAACACTCGTTTTTTTAAAAAAATCTTATAATTTGACTTCGTACTTAAGGCAAAAATATTAACAGGACAAAAATAGCGCTAAAATGATTTATATCACCATGTCTAACTATTATTATGAAAATTAAACAAATTCTGCTCCGGATTTCACAGAAAATCAAGAAAATCAAAAAATCTTAAATACTACTTACGGCAAAAATGTAACAGGATTTAAATTCATTTAATAATGAGAAATATATAAATCCAAACCTTAATCCCCCAAAATTAAACAAATTAGAGCGATAATTAATATTGTCAAAGTAAAAATTAAATTACGATGCACGGTGTTAGCGCTAAGCAGCGTGCGGCGTACGGCGTGTGCTAGTGTGCGTAAACAAGATAAGCGCTGCGTGTTACGCATGGTCAACCTTAATAGATCGCTGCATCGGCATACCTGCATATACATTGCACACGGCACCTACGGGCACGAAACGCAAGCTCAGCATAACGTGACCAATTGACGTCAATCGAACCTTTCCATAGAAACATGAAAACGTGGAGCGGCACTTTTGGATCTGACATCGACCAATTGACACTTTAATATAATTAGTCGTAATTTCAATACTTTGTAATACAGTAATAAATTAGTTTATTAAAATAAATTTGCATTTTTTTGGATCCTCCGGTTGCACCCATCGTAATTGGCGCAGTCGGTAGGATAGTCCAGTAAATTCAGTGAATCGATCACCGACAACGGGCTATTCGAACCTACGGGTGTGCGGCTACGGAGGAGTATCCGAATATCGATACCACAGAGAGATGCAGATTTGGTAAGTACCTAGATCTACTAGAGTTGCTCGCCTTCCTATATTTTAGTATCCTTTGTGTAATTTCCTTTTTTTTTTCCCCTGTGTTTCCTTTGTGTTAATTTCCTCAAGTGTTTCTATTAAACTTTCAAAATTTTTCACCCACGTATATCACGGACTCCTAAGTCGAGTATTTCTAATAGGAACTCGCAAATCGATGCGAATAGGAATTTAGATACTATATTAGAAGATAGTGAAAGTGTAGAATCTTGCTTAATCATAGAGAATAATTTAACTAACAAAATGAGTACCGATTTGGTAGATCAAGTTTACAAGGCCTTACGCCTCGTTCCCGAATTCGACGGGAACCCGAACGTGCTCACGCGGTTTGTACGTTTATGTGACCAACTTGTCGCGCAATTTGTTAGGGCAGAGCCAGATTACGAACTAAGTAATTTATCCTTGTTGAACGGCATACTTAATAAAGTTACCGGAAATGCCGCCCGCACAATAAATTCAAACGGCATTCCCGAAACCTGGCAGGGTATTAGAAACGCCCTGATTAATAACTTCTCGGACCAGCGGGACGAGACCGCCTTATACAATGATTTGGCCCTGTTAACGCAAAAGAATTTATCACCACCGGAATTTTACGAAAAGTGCCAAACTTTATTTAGTACAATTATGACGTATGTGACCTTGCATGAGCCCATATCTACTACCATCGAGGCCAAACGGGCACTATATAAAAAATTAACCCTACAGGCATTCGTTCGTGGCCTAAAAGAACCTTTAGGCTCGCGTATTAGGTGCATGCGACCCGACACCATCGAAAAGGCCCTCGAGTTTGTGCACGAGGAAATTAACACCATGTACTTACAGCAGCGTAATGACCATTTGCCGGAGCGGAGACCTGTGCAGTCTACGTCTTCATTTAATCCCAGTACGTATCAGATTAAGCCATTTAATTTGCATACTCCACAGCCAGTCACTTTTTCAGCGCCGTTTAATCAGCCCGGTCCCTCCAAAAGTTTTTATCAGCCACAACCGCCAAGGCCAATGCAAGCTTGGGGACCCCAAGTGCCTTTCAATCGCGGTCCCACGCGAACCCAACAAATGTTAAGCGCACCCCCGCCTAACCATAGGCCCCAGAGCAACGTGTTCCGATTGCCTCAACAAAGGCCTAGTTACACGCCCATTAATAATGGCCCTAAGCCCATGAGTGGTGTAAGCCACTTTGTTCCTAAACCTATGCCGAGACCTTCGACAGGACATGACTGGACTCAGCAAGGAAATCCACCTCCCAGTAACTACTTTAAGACTCGTGAGATGAATGTTAACGAAGTAGACTTTTACGACTATTATGAATACCCCGACTATGCCTATAATGACTATTACGACCTGTTCTACCCTGTACCTCACAATTACGAACCTGTGTATGAGCCACTAGCTCATAGTGATTATGTTCCTGTGCACGTAGAGGAACATCAGAATGTGCCTGAAGGAACATCTGCCCAAGGAACGTCTGCTGAAGGCCAGGATTTTCATACAGCCCCGAAATCAGACAAACCAAAATAGAGATTAACTTACAAACCCAGAGACAACTTCCATTCATTCAGATTGCTAATCCACCCATTAAACTATTAGTAGATACCGGGGCGAACCTATCTTTTATTAGCCCGAACGTTGTAGAAAGATTTTATCATCATATCCAGTGTAATTATGAGCCTTTCGAAGTCACTAACATCCACGCGACAACTCGTAATAATTATTCCATTACTATACCGTGCTTCCCGGAATTCGGAGAAACCTGTGACATTACCCTATACATTTACAAGTTCCACAATTATTTTGACGGCTTAATAGGCTTAGACTTACTAGAAAAGTTAGAGTCTAATATAGATCTAAAGAATAAGGTTCTTGTTACACGTAACTCATCTAATCCCTTGCGAATGTATGATTCACGTAATTGTAATCTTTACGAGGACATAGTACCCGCTAATTCATCCAAATTAGCTAGAGTCCCCATTAATCTACATGATGGTGACGTAATAATATCAGAGCAGACTATTTCCAATTGCACTATTCGCGACTGTGTTACTTCTGTTAAAAATAACCGTGGCATCATAGAAATAACTAATCCAACTAAACATGATGTAGTTTTCTCAATGGACAGGCCAGTTACCGCGGAACTTTTTAACGAGCAAAGCGCGACCATCTATCAGCCTAGCGATCGCGTACCCGAGGTATTATCAAAACTACGCACTGACCATCTGAATCCTGAAGAACGAGCCAACCTAGAATCTCTTTGTGCACAATATGCTGACGTTTTCTATATCGATGGTGAACCTCTAACTTTCACCAATAAGATAAAGCATAGTATTCATACCACCGACGAATTACCTGTCTATACTAAGACCTATAGATATCCCTTTGTTCACAGACAGGAAGTTCAGGATCAGATTAGCAAAATGTTAGACCAAGGGATAATCCGTCCCTCGCAGTCAGCCTGGAGCTCACCCATCTGGGTAGTTCCAAAAAAATCTGATGCGTCCGGAAAGACTAAATGGCGCATAGTCATTGATTTTCGTAAGGTCAACGAGAAAACCCTCGATGACAAGTACCCAATCCCCAATATTAATGACATCTTAGATAAACTTGGTAACTGTCATTACTTCACAACTCTAGACCTTGCAAGTGGATTTTACCAGGTAGAAATGGACCCAGCCGATATTCACAAAACGGCCTTCAATGTAGAACATGGGCATTTTGAATTTTTACGCATGCCCATGGGTCTCAAAAATTCTCCATCCACGTTTCAACGCGTGATGGATAATGTCCTCAGGGACCTCCAAAATGTCATATGTCTCGTATATCTCGATGACATAGTCGTTTTTAGTGTTTCCTTACAGGAACACATGGTAAACTTAGAAAAAGTATTCAAGAGATTAAGGGAATCCAACTTTAAGATCCAGATGGATAAGTCGGAATTTTTAAAGCTTGAAACTTCATACTTAGGTCACGTAATAAGTAAGGACGGTATTAAGCCTAACCCCGATAAGATCATCGCCATCCAGAAATTCCCTATTCCTAAGACAGCTACCGAGATCAAACGCTTTTTAGGCCTGTTAGGATACTATAGGAAATTTATTCCTGACTTTGCGCGCATTACGAAACCCATGACGCAATGTCTCAAGAAAGGTTCTAGGATCACCTTCAATGACCCTAACTACATCGACTGTTTTGAAAAGTGCAAATTACTACTGACTAACGACCCTATACTGCAGTACCCTGACTTTTCTAAGGAATTTGTGCTTACGACTGACGCATCTAACTTTGCCATAGGAGCTGTCCTTTCTCAAGGACCTATAGGACAAGATAAGCCCTTAGCATACGCGTCCAGGACATTAAACTCCAGTGAGATTAACTATAGTGTAATCGAGAAGGAGTTATTAGCCATAGTTTGGGCTACTAAATACTTTCGTCCATACTTGTTTGGGAGAAAGTTTAAGATAGTTACAGACCATAAACCCTTACAATGGGTTATGAGCCTTAAAGAACCAGGCTCCAGACTCACACGTTGGAGACTTAAGTTGAGTGAATACAATTTTACTACAGTATACAAGCAAGGCAAAAAGAACACTAACGCCGACGCATTGTCCCGCATTGAAATCAACAACGAGGACGCTATGTCCATAGCGGTAAATGTATCTAAAAAGCCTCACTCAACAGCAGGTTCTGAAACACTGACAGCCCCTACAAACAACCCTGACATACTCGACAACTCTGACACAGCAACTGTTCACACTAGTAACGAAGCCCCTATTCTAGAAGTGCCAATATCAGACGAACCCTTAAATAAATTCAGTAGACAAATCTGTTTTGTACTTGTAGGCGATATTAAAAAACGACCGACAGTGAGTAAGCCATTTGAAACGCATACCCGAACTACCATTCAACTATCTGAGTCTAACCTGACTAACGACGTTATTAATGCAGTTAAAGAATATGTGAACCCTAAAGTCAAAACCGGTTTAATCATCCATCCTCCTCTTGCTATGTATAAAATAATCCCCATAATTCAAGACAACTTCAAAAGCTCTTCAATGAACATGGTTCTAACTAAAGTTGAATTAGAGAATGTTAAAGACTACCTGCGTCAACAAGACATCATAAAGAAATACCACGAAGGTAAAACAAATCATCGCGGTATCACTGAATGTTACTTAGCCCTATCTTCTAAATTCTACTGGCCTAAGATGAAAGAACACATCTCCAAGTACATAAATGAATGTACTATCTGTGGTCAGGCTAAGTACGACCGTCACCCCATCAAGCAAAGATTTAACATTGTACCACCCCCTAGTAAGCCTTTTGAAATTATCCATCTAGATCTGTTCACAGCTCAAACAGAGAAATTCCTTACCATTGTAGACGCTTTCTCTAAGTATGCACAAGCTTATCACCTTAGAGATAGCACCGCCTTAAGTGTAGTACAAGCTCTACTTGTATTTTGCACCCACCATGGGGTCCCATTGACTATTGTCACGGACGGAGGCCCTGAATTCACAAATCAGATTTTCTTAGAATTCAACCGAGTTCATAAAATTATTCACCATAAAATATTAGCGCATTCCCCTAACGACAATGGCATAGTAGAAAGATTCCATTCTACCATTTTAGAACATCTTAGGTTATTGAAATTAGAGAGACGAAATGAACCAGTCGTTAATCTTATGCCTTATGCCATCTTAGCGTACAATAGTTCGATCCATAGCTTCACAAAATGTAGACCCTTGGACTTGATAACTGGACACTTTGACCCTCGAGACCCAATAGATATTGACCTATCTGAACACTTACTGCAACAGTACTCACAAGACCATAGGAAACGAATGGGTCAAGTATACGACCTTATTAACCAGACATCCTTACATGACAGGACACAACTGACTGAAACCCGTGACAGGGACAGAGAACCCGAGAAGGACTATACCCCTGACCAGCAAATCTTTGTACGCAATCCCATGGCGTCTCGACAGAAGTTAGCCCCGCGTTATACGCAAGATACTGTACTCGCAGATCTTCCAATCCACATCTATACGAAGAAGAAACGCGGTCCAGTAGCAAAATCTCGCCTTAAGCGAAGTCCTAAAGATCCCACTTTGTTACAGGATAATACTATGGCTGATGACCCTACATCCGGCCCAAGGACAAGAGATAACAGTTGAATCACTTGACAATGGACCAGGACTACTTCCCTTCAAATTAGGAGCGGCAAAGATCGTTTCCCATTTCCATTCTTTCCTAAGTCATATAGATTTAGAGAATATCCATCTTCAAATTGAAGTGGTAAAAACACAGATGGCTGAATTAAGTCCCATAGTTAACAATAAAACCTTATTCCTATTCGACCCTCATCTGAAACATCTCAATAGTAAAATCAATTTAATTACTAGTAAAATTAGTATGTTTGAATCAACTCGTAGTAAAAGAGGCCTTATCGACGGTTTGGGTTCTGTAATAAAATCAATTTCTGGTAATTTAGACTACACCGATGCACTTAAATACGAAAACGCCATAAACACCTTACGTAATAATGAGCATAAATTAGAATTAGAAATTAATAACCATGTTAGTTTAAATAGTAAATTTATTTCACGTAGCTCTCAAATAATAGATAGTATAATTTCAAATCAAGATAAGATGAGTAAAGCACTAAACTTAATTTTGGAAAGTAACGCTAATAGGGATACAGATTTAATTAAATACGCCCATCTGGCCCAACATCTGTTAATCTTAGGAGATAATGTAGAAGATCTTTATGAAGAATTACGAAGTTTAGAGAACACCCTAACATTTATTCGTGCGTCGAGTACCCCGTACTCTTTATTTAATTTAGATGAAATTAAGTATATGTTAGGTAAATTAAGGATTTTATACCCTAATGACGAAATCCTTGACGTAGAAATTAGGCATTTTTATGAAATAATTAAACTGGGTTACTTTTATTCTAATAAGCAGATAGTAGTAGTTATAAAAGTCCCGATAGTTGTTTCCTCCACATATAATTTGTACAAACTTTCCCTTGTTCCTAACAGAAACCACGAAACTCTTATACCACCCTCACCTTTCGTAGCACTCTCTAGCTCAGACTCTAGGTACATAGAGACAGAATGTCCGAAGGTAAACTCCATATATCTCTGTGAGTCAACAGCCAACCTACAAATCCAGAGCAAACCAGATTGTATCCAGCATCTCATAGTCCATCAAGAACTTCAACCCAGCTGCAAGCTGACACCCGTAGCTCTCACCACCGAAGCCCTGGAAACCCTGGACGACAAGCATTATACCTTAAGTTTTCCTGTACCAACAAAAGTGAAGATGTCTTGCGGTCAAGAACAGTACCGGACCCTACGAGGCAGCTATCTGGCAATCATCCCCCACAACTGTAACCTGAGAACACCCGCCTTCACCATCTCCAACACTGACGACCACATCAACGGACATGTCGTGAAGATCACTGAGATGCCCCTAAACAACGAGTCGAGGCCTGAAAATTATCCGAAGCTCATCCTAAATTCGCCAAATCTACAAAAACTTCACACGCTTAGCAACGAGATAGCGACGCAACTGCCTGTACATTTAGATGACGTCACCGATCCCGTCATTTACCACACTACTATACCCATGTACCTCGCACTATCCGGTACATGCGCACTCATCGCCACTCTAATCTATCGTCGGCTACGCATAAGAAAAGCATCCAGAGAAATCACAGAAAACTTCAACAGCAACCCTGAAGTCGTCTACGCAATCCCACCACCACGCACTATCAACCCAAGCCAAATAAGGATTGACCCTGGATGTCTACCAGCGACCATCTTGAACAAGTCCATCGATACTCGCTGTTCTACGGGGGGAGGTGTTACGCATGGTCAACCTTAATAGATCGCTGCATCGGCATACCTGCATATACATTGCACACGGCACCTACGGGCACGAAACGCAAGCTCAGCATAACGTGACCAATTGACGTCAATCGAACCTTTCCATAGAAACATGAAAACGTGGAGCGGCACTTTTGGATCTGACATCGACCAATTGACACTTTAATATAATTAGTCGTAATTTCAATACTTTGTAATACAGTAATAAATTAGTTTATTAAAATAAATTTGCATTTTTTTGGATCCTCCGGTTGCACCCATCGTAATTTGCGTTCATTGTGTGAGTATGACTGTGTTGTTGTTTGAGTCGGTGTTTTATTGAGTTACGCGATTGTACACCTTATTTCTATTACGGAAAGATCAAATTCCTATGAAAGTGCTGCGCCAGACGTATTTTACGTAAACATTAATTGATTTTTTTTTCACGATTTGCTTTAAAGTGTTTAATTTTCGTGTAAATAGGTTAGAAATAGCCTTTAGATGAAAGTTAAACTAAATTAAACCCTGTTACCTTTTTGCCTCAACCGCTATTGTAAAAAAACTGGTAATAATAACTTCCGGTAGTACAATTTGTTTAATTTTGTTTATTGGCGGTGTAATATATTAATTTAAGTTATTTTATGTAAAAAAACCGCTGTTTATATTTTTGCCTTAAGTACAATCCAAAAATTTCGTAAATGTTTTTTTACCGTAATTTCCGTGGACGAAAAAGTTTAATTCTGAAAAAATATATTACTGTCACCAATTCTTTACCTAAAGTAACTAAATTTGTCCTGTTAACATTTTTTCCCATGTTTTTATTCACAAAAACGTGTTTTCGTCTTTTTCAGCTTGATCCGGTCTCGGAAAATGTTTAATTTTTTTTTATTATTTGAAGAGCTAAGGTCAAGTACACGATTCAAGAAAATAATCGCTGTTTATATTTAATGCAGGGTTCAAATCTAAAAGCCCCGGACTATTACGCGAGAAGCGCGACTTGGGGGTGTTACTGACTGTAGTATCATCATGAAACTAAGGGAGACATTGATGACAGTACAGAATACGAATATAATCTTATGTGCTCCTACTTTTAAATTAAGTGACTACTCGACAATGTTTAATTGGCGTTTAAAGACGTTTAATAATTTAATACATCTAGACTTACAAACATATAACTACGCAACTGCATTTGACTCCAATTTAAATCTTTTATATGACTTTCTTTTTTTTAATTAGCGACAAATTTTTTGTGTTTTCAAAATCCCTGATGGTGGCCCTGCCAGAGTCAGTGACACGACTTGGCGTATGACTTCAATTCCGAAGTTGAGTTTTCTGTCAGGATTTTTCTACAGCAGTCCGGAGTTAAGAATTTGTCTGTATGACCCTCGTGCTTTTAAAAGCACGGAATGCTAAATAAAGGTTTATCTACACATAAGGGCCGCGCCCGAGTCTTGAACGGGACGGTTCGTCCTCCGTCAGGGGTTATAAGAATATTGGTGCACCAACGACGGCGTTCCGAGACACAGAGTAAACTCGGTATGTAATTAATGGTAACCCATCAACGGCCCGATCTCTGCGATCGACAACAAATTGTTGGTTATGCAACAATTTGTTGGATTGTGAAATCTGGGTTTTCCCCACAAGCTATCAGTTAAGCAGCTATCGCTCCGGTCACTGCTCACTTCTGACCACACTGCTGACCTTTCCATATAAACTAATAAATGTTTTAATAACAACAATAGCTATTTTAAAAGTATCGGAAAGTCCCACATCAGTTTTCGAGATAGGCATGACCAATAAATATCTCATTACTATCTCGAATTTCTGTCCTTACACTGCATTAGTACTTTTTATTTAGAAGCGCTTTCATTTAGGTATTCATATAGGCGTCACTTAATGTTACTGAAAACTGTCATTCTGGAATTGAGGGCGGTTACCGTTATGGCATCGAGAAACCATGGTGTCGCCATCGGATTCACGTTACTAACAAACTGACAAACAGGACCAACAACGACAAAACATCACGCCTGTATTTCCCAAAAGGGTTTGGCAGAGGATGACGCATGATCCTAATCGTAGGGAGTCCATTCTTCGCGTAGGGTTCGAGCCATTGCCATGAAACCTGGCACCAAAAGGACCTGAGGGTCTACCTACCTCTAAGAAGTAGACCTACCTTATCGAGGGTCTGAAGCAAATCGGTCTCATGGGTGTCATCGATGTAAAGGTGGATCGCACGAAAAAACTGTCGGGTAGGTTTTAGATATGTTTCAGTTTATTATTGTTGTTTGATTTTTAGGGTTCCGTAGTCAACAATTAACCCTTATAGTTTCGCCCTGTCTGTCTGTCTGTCTGTCCGCCGTTTAGCTCAAAAACTATTGGTACTAGAAAGTTGTAATTTGGCATGAGTATACACATTCATGACGTCGAAAAAGTGGTCAAATAAAATTTTGAAAAAAAAACAATTAGTACCTCCCCTACATGTAAAGTGGGGATGATATTTTTTTTTTCATCCTTCCCATAGTGTGGGATATCGTTGGATAGGTCTATCAAAAATATTAGGGGTTTGGGAAGACTGTTTTTTGATTAAGTAAACCGTTCGTGACTTATCAAGCTTTAAAGTACCAATTTTCGTTAGGGTCAAGTGTTCCCTCCCTCTACAGACTAAACGGTTGTAGTTAGAAATACAAATGTCACGGCAGTAGTACTTATATATGACGAAGTTTAAAGGAAAACTATCACACTTAAGTGGGGTTTACAAGTTTACGAGTAATAGTCGACCAATTGTATTTGACTCGAAAATTTCGAACAACTCCATAGAAATGTCGATAGATGGCGCTAAGCGTCAGTTGTATCGCGGTGTTTCATTCCTAAATAAGTTTTATAAAAAAAGAGTTGTTGTTGTTGTTTGTATAGGAAATCAAATTAGGTAGGTAGTCATATTTGGCCTTATAGTTAGAGCGTTGTACGAAACTATCAGTCAGCGAATACGGAACCCTACATTGCGCGTGGCCCGACACGCACTTGACCGGTTTTTGTGTATTTTATCTATGGGCCTTAGTTGCCTGATAATAAAATGATGATTATTTAATGTGTTCCATCTACCTATTGAAGACCGAACGAGTAGATTTGAAATATACTTTAATCTTTATTTCTAAATCTAAATTAATTACTAAACATAAAACAATTAAAACTAGATAATTAAAACTAAAATAACAACAAATTATAAAAGGGCGTCAAAAAACTCCTCCTCAACGCTGTCAGCTGGTAACGTGCCCAAGAGACTGGCGGCGTTGCCACGTTGAATGGCAATACTTAGCCTCTAGTCAAGGTAAAACCCAGCCCTTGGGTCACGGGAAGCGTCAACTAGGCGTTTAGAAATTTCCTTAAAAAGGCTGTGAGCACTCGGACCCCACGGCCCCAGAGTTTTAACCCCAAACGGCTCGAAGATATAATTACCACAAAGGTTACTATATTTACGCCGGTTGAGGTTCTCCGCAGCCGCAGCGGCAGCGCCAGCACAGCACGATGAGCTTGGAAGATGTGATGGCGCAAGAGTATCGACGCATGTTGCGTCCCACACTAAAGGCCTACCCATCTTCCAAGGAAACAACGACATGCCGTTCGGTCTTATGCCATCGTCGCATGCCAAGCCATTGGGCTCTAAGATAGCTGGAACGCCGACGGTAACAAGAGCTCGACGGATGATGTTATTTATGTTCACGTGCCGCGCAAAACGGCCTGCACTTCGGTTGCATGACAGGCCGTGGTGTCTGAGGCTGTTGACAGCTTCACCGCAGTGGCAGCGATGAGGAGTGCAGCAGGAGGCACCAAGACGTAAAGAAGCAGCGAGGTGGAAAGTCGTGTCGTCGAACAAAGTGCGTAAGCTCGACGACGGCAGTGCGTGAAGTAAAGACCCGACTCCCACTCACCAACAGCCAGCAGTCGCGCACGCTCAGCAGTAGTAGCAGACGTGTTGAGTAAATTGTCCTGAACTATTCTGCAGAGCGGCTCGTCCCATCGTCTCTGGGAAAATGGATTGTCGGGTTTTTCAGTATTCCGGCAAGCGAGTTTCCAAGCATCGAAAGCCTCGGAGAAACACGGCATACCAATCAGTGCCGTATACCGATGATATGAAAGCAGGTAAAGTAATACTAGAAATTTTGCGGACGCCGAGTCCTCCCATGCCAATAGGAAGACTGAAGATTTGCAATAGAATACAACAACTGGTCATTCCTGATGGTCTACTTAGGTGGTAGTAGCACAGTTTCACTGCCTTATCGGTTTCATGACCACTAGGCATGAGTCCTCAGTTCGTTTGCCAAGGAGTTTGGAAATTGGCCGGATACCCAAGCCTCGGAAAGCACGTCAAGGCGCTGGTCTTGCGCCTGAACTTGCTCTGGTCATCGGACTAACAGTAAGAGCAAAGAGAAAGTACGTCATCTGTATCTGCGTATATACTCGTATATTGTCTCCGGCATTGACGGCAAAAGTGTTTTTTTTTTTACTAAAACGGCTTGCGTTTTGTCGCAACTCAACTCACCTAATGTGATGCGATGATGCGACCTTGGGTGGGACCTAGGATGGACCTAGGGCACGCTTTCCTAGAAGAAAGCGATTCACTCGAATTTTGTCCGCCAAGATTGGCCAAAACTGCCGTAATTCAGTCATGGGAGAACTATTATTAGCCAAGTTATATAATTCCTAAAACTGTGGTCGTAGTCTACATGTTTTCTGAGATAAGTACTCGTATTTATGTATAGAAAGTAAATAGTTTTCAAAGTTCATTCGATATCCAAGAAAAGAAATGTCTTGAACAAGATGGAAAATGCATTATAATATAGGTAGGAAGTTTGCTACAATATTCTAGAAAATAAAATGTGTCACTATTTATTGATCTCATTGCAACAATATGACTCATTGAAAGAAACAGATGTCTTTAATTAAATAATGTAATATGGGTAAACAATTCATTTTGTTTTTGTGGACCCTCGAGTCTAAAGCCGGGTGCACACTATTCATGTTGGCTACTTGGAAATGGATATTAATGATGTCGTGTTGGCTCATTATTTTGCAGGTTCGCGGAGATTTGACAAAATTGTTGAGGAAAGTTTTGTGTTTGAATGTGGACCTAAGAGTAGAGGAATACCAAAGAAATGATGGATGGAACGTGTGAAAGATGATATGGGGATGTTTCTGATGAGATCACAAGTAATAGAGAAGTATGGAAGAAGAGGACATGCTGTGCCGAACCCAAATAGATTGGGATAAGGGCAAGAGAAGAGGAGCTCGTGGCTAAATAATAACAGCCGCCCAGGTCGATTTTTAAGGTTAAGCCGTGCTTGCCGAGGTTGGTCTGTGGATGGGTGACCATAATTACATATCTAGTTTCCTCCGTGCCTATGAAAGCACGTTAAGCCGTTGGTCCCGGCTGTCATTTGTAGATCTTTGACAGTCGTTACGAGTAGTCAGAAGCTAAAAGTCTGACATCCAGTCTTACCAAGGGGTATCGTATTACCCAGTTACTGGGTAGTGGAGGTCAGATAGGCAGTCGCTTCATGTAAAATACTGGTACTCAGCTGCATCCGGTTATACTGGAAGCCAACCCCAAGATAGTTTGGGTAAAAGGCAGATGATGAAGGGCAAGAGAATGATGGTGATGTGTGTTGACTCGCTTTTTACCTGATTCGCTTCTTACGCTCCAAGTTGCGAGTTCAATCGCAGAAAGTACTAACGTGACTTTTGAAAAGTACTTTTAAAGTAGTTTATTTTTAGACACAACTGATTATCGATGACGAGAAACATCTTGAGTAAACCCTGGACACCCGCATTGAACAAGAGTGGTGACCCAGCTCTATATTATGTATGAGAAGTGGTATACAAAACGTTATGCACGCTTGAGATATAGCTTTATTTGATGCTCAGGGATGTGGAAGGGTACACAAACAAAAATATAAAACTGATAGAAACCTGCCAACATAGAATGGAAAGAACTATAGTTAACCTAAACTTATAAGACAAAGTACGATTAACAACAATGGGGAAAGAAACCAATATTATAGATGTAAAATACCAAAAGAAACAACAGAAGCGGATAATAATAAGTAATACTGAGAAATGGGGCAAAGAAGTGAAACTCCGGTGCAAACCTTTTCACCTCTCTCGTCTGCGTCGTGTGCGTTGTGTGCGTCTGTCAACGGCAGATGAAGAGTATATGAATTTGGCCATCAAAAAATTACTTCATTTAGGCGCGATATCAACATGTCCACCGATTGAGAATCAATTCTATACCAAAGATATTCCTCATTTCATAAGAATTTAAAGCCACCAAACAAGTTTAACGCTAAGTTTCATTTTAAAATGGATGATTAAAGGACCGTTACTAAATTAATACCTCAAAAGGGTTACATGGGTAACATAGACTTAAAAGAAGCACATTTTTTCATTCCTAAACATCACCGGAAATACTTGCGTTTTTATTTCAAGGATGGTAAAGCACATACTTAGAATCTTTACAAGATAATGAAAGAGGCTTTACCCCATCTTAGGAACCGGGGTTATAAGAGCGACCTTACGAGTTACCTTGACGACATATTACATGTTTACGGGAATCCCAAAACTGATAGGTGGATCTCTGAAAATAATAATCGATGACTATAATTGAATATTACTGCGCAATACTGACTGTGTGCATTTAACCTAATACATTACCGATACCAATTACACACCTAACTAATCAAGCAAAAATATACATTAACTCATAGAGCAAACAGTCGTAAACGCAAGTAGACAAAGCAATTCTATTTCTCAGAAACCACGACCAAGTGTTCAGAGCAGACCAAATTGTTTGCACAGTCCAGAATGTGACGATAAGGAAGATAACCTATGAACCTCACGTCCGGGCATATAAGAGGCAATGATCAGCCCCGCACACCAGTGATTCACGAACATTCAGACAACATGATCGCCTTACTACTGTGCGGACTCCTCGCAGGGGCGTATGCAGCCCCGCAGTTCGAATTCTCGTTCGGGCCCCCAGAAAGCAGATCACCATGGTCCTCCAACTTTAACATGAGACGTCATCCCTACGTCGAAGAAAATGTCTTCAACACTGGAAAGTTCTGGTCTGACCTCTCCAAAGAACTGAAGGATTTGGACGAAATGCTAGCTGATTTCTCCCGCCGGTTCCCCACCAGCGTGTCTCAAGAAGGAGTCGAAGGTACCGAGTACAAGATAACAATTACCCTGCCAGATTTCGACGAGAAGGACATCATCGTAAAGGCCCGCGAAGGATTGCTGATGATTCAAGCGACCCACAAGTACACGGAAGGCAGTGAGAGGAACTACTTGGATGTGAGGACGCTGCCCAACACTGTGAACGTGACTGGCAACTGGATCTTCGAGAAGGGAGTTTTGAAGATTACGTTCCCGTTGAAGGATGGAGCGGTCGTGAAGACTAATGAAGTTATCCCAACAACAACGGAACAACAGTATGATACTACTTCTCGGCCGTACTTCACAGGTAGTCGGGAGGACATCGAAACAAATGCTAACGAAGGAGTTCAAGATGTTGATGTCGGCTTGGGGCAAGGAGACTTGGACAAAGAAACCGAGGTGAGAACCAATGAAATTCCCGACAGGGACACAGTGGAAGCCACTACCTACGCGGTAGATCTGAAAGACGAGATTGAATTTGTTCCAGTTAGATATTAGAAAGTGTTTTTAAATAAAGTTTTTAGAACTTATTCTTGTTTTTCTTACTGAATAGTGATAACAAGTTGGTTTTAGTGTTGTTTATGTTATTAGATAGCGAGGCATACTATACATACTAGTGTACTGGAACAGATATATACTATAATAGTGCTGTAATCTAATAAATAATGAAGCTATAATCTCCACGCTTAGCACGTATGTAGTTTGATAACCTAAAATGTGATTAACATTTGTAGAGCTTCACTTCTTTTTTTATTCTTTATTCATCTTGTTTGATAAATATTCCTACAGCAAAAGATTTGCTCTTTGTTGTGATTCCTGGATTTGATCAGTTAACAAAAGACTTTGTCAAAGAGAACAATAAGAGGCTTCAAGAGCAGGTGTCGAGTGCTTAATTCTCAATTGGTGAGAAGATGTTAGTTTTTGAAATTCTTACTTGCTAGTCAGTTGTTCAAATTGTTGCAGGATTCCTTCTTTCTTAACATTTTTATTAATACTTAATAGTCTTGCGTCTGGCTGGAACTCGCCTGATGTGAAGCGATGACGTGGCCTAGGGTGCACGTTATCTAGAAGAAACTGATTCACTCGAACTTCGAAGAGATCTAGATTATAAAGATTAAAGATCGGCAAATAGAAGCGGGCAATGAAAGCCAAAGACTGGCGGTTCGCACAATAAATGTGGAAGCATAGACCTTTGTTTGGGTTCGTGGAACTTCAAGCATATAACGGTGACGCTTCGCTGTATCTCTGAAAATAACATCACGCCCGTATTACCTGAAGGATAAGGCAGATAGTTGAACCCTTGCTACTATAGTTTACCCACATTTCACCAGTTACATTTGAGTCCGATGTGATAGGGGCGAGCCTATTGCTCAGAAATACTCTTTTGTCTATTGCGCTTTGTTTGCAGACTGTGGAGGAGGTCACAGGTCAGCGTTGTATACGTTCTTTGTTATTAAATATGGTTTTGTGACGTCACATCGGCTCTAGCCATGTTTCATCATCATCATTATTTCAGCCGAAAGACTTCCACAGCTGGACATAGGCCTCCCAAGTGTCGCCACATTGACCGGTCCCGTGGGACTCGCATCCAGCGGATCCCCGCAAACTTCGCCAGGTCATCGGTCCAGCTAGTGGGAGGCCTTCCAACGTATCGTCTTTCGGTTCGCGGTCGCCATTCCAGAACTTTTCGGCCCACTGCCACACACACACAGGGTCATATAGAACAAAAGTTGTTTAGTATGATAGTCTGGATACGAAAGGCGTTTATAATGTTACATATATGTGCCTTTTAATATGTAATTTTATTGTATGTTTATAGCGGATTCACCTACAGGTAGGAGGAAGATGAAGACACTTTCCATAGCAAGCATAATAGAAACGAGGTCATCTCCAACGCGCCCTCTCATCTGGCTTAGATACCTACTTACTTGGAAATATGCAGACGCAGATTGGGAGGATAAATTGTCTCTTAACTACGCCACAAACAGTCTTTACTTAGTTTTGTTAAGAAATGATAAGCAAAATTGGGTATATGACTTGTTTTCGGGTTATCATGCTTTGACATTTATATCGGGTTTTTGTTTTTTTTATGATCTTAGCTGCTGCGCGTCGCAGTTTCATCCGCGCAGACCGTTATAAAAAAGCCTATGTGTTAATCCAGGGTATAAGCTATCTATACATACCAAATTTCATCCGAATCCGTTCAACCGTTGAGGTGTGAAAGAGTGACAAACATACAAACACACACACACTGACTCACAAACTTTCGCCTCTGTAATATTAGTGTGATTAACATAAACTTGGCGTAAGTTTAGTGGTTTTTACCACGGTGCTCGGCAGAAACTCCAGAACGCCAACTGCTACGATCCTTAAATACTCCTATCGCTTCTTGAACCTCAAAATTGACTCAGCTATCTTGTGTGATGTCATCATCTGCCTAGCCTTTTCCCAAACTATCTTGAAGTCGGCTTCCAGTCTAACCTTATGCAGCTGAGTACCAGTATTTTACATGAAGCGACTGCCTATTTGACCTCCACAAACCAGTAACTGGGTAATACGATACCCCTTTGTAAGACTGGATGTCGGACTTTTGGTCACTTCTCGTAACGACTGTCAAAGATCTACAAATGACAGCCGGGACCAACGGCTTAACGTGCTTTCCGATGTACGGAGGTAACTCGATATGTAATGGATGGGTGACCTTATGGGTGACCATAAGGTCACCCATCCACGACCAACCTAGGCAAGCACGGCTTAACCTTAAAGATCGACCCGTGCGGCTGTTTTTATTTAGCCACGAGCTCCTCCTCCTTTGCCCCCCATTACTACTAAATCTATTCGAACATTACAAACCAAACAGATACTAAATAATCTTTAGTACTAACAACTATTTACCTACGTAACAGTGTAACATGAGTGAGATAAGGCATAATGCTTGATGTTGGACCATTAATTAGCGACATTAGCTCTAATTATGATAACCTGATATATTGCCCCGATCTGTTCGCTGAGACGACTTACTGTCTGAATGCTGAGTAAGCTTGACTGTAATTACTAATAATGACATAAATTTATATACCTAGCTATATTTATATTAGCCGTCCCGCGCAACTTCGCCTGCGTCACGTTCGTTTTCCCCGTTTTCACAACATTCTTCATTGTTGCTCCGCTCCAATTGGTCGTAGCGTGGGCCTATAACCTTCCTCGATAAATGGGCTATCTAACACTGAAAGAATTTTTCAAATCGGACCAGTAATTCCTGAGATTAGCGCGTTCAAGCAAACAAACTCTTCAGCTTTATAATATTATCTATTAATATATAATATATTATATAAGTTTAAAAGTATATAAGTTTGTGTTTCTTGTTTTTCTGCAGCTATTGGCTATATATTGCTTAAATGCCACACTTAAGAAGAATTCATAACGAAACGGTGACGCCATCTATTGAATTTCGCCACAATTTTAACTACCTTGGGTCCAGATCTGCTCCATTAAAATGTTCTCAAGTTCTCACTTAATTTCGGCACCCTTTTACTAGATGCCGTTGTTTTTAACACTGGCTTAAGTGTTTTTATATGAAACGTTAATTGGGTCATTTAAAAGTTATTTAGACACTATTGTCTTCTTCTTGGCTTATCAAACTTTTTCCTTTTGATGACAAAACCTTTATTTGGTAGAGATTTATAACCTTTCATTGCATTGCAAGACCGCCACCATCATTGTCTGAATCATTTTCATAATATTAATTCTGTAATTAAGTTAAATTGTTTGTATACTTTTTTTTTACTGTTCGAGGTCGATGCCGGTGCTATCTGATAAAACTGAAACTATAAATCTCAGGGGGCTACCAAACAGCTGGTCCCATGTTTACTATTTTATTTTGAGTACCCGATATTTCGGGACTGTTGCAAGTACCATGATCACGGATAAACTGAAGATAGTGCGGGTGTTAACACCTATTTATCGGGAAACCAAAATAAAAAGTACGTAAACAAGCATTTTACCTACTATGTATTAAAAAAAAACGAAAATCGGGATATTTACCTAAAATATCTCATTTTTTGTGTTAAGTCTGGCACTGTCCAGTAAGTGAGTTTTTAAACTGATATGCAGTTTAAAAACTTATTGGCAAAGTAACGTTTAACAATAGAGCAATTAATGTCCTAAAAAACGAGTCTCTTTAGTAGGGCCTCATGTAATCGACCTTTGATTATTACCTACTAATGTACTCTGATTTACTGCAATTGCGCAAGCTGACTGCGTTAGCACTATAAATTAGATTAGCACGAGTTATTAGCCGCGGTTGTGGTTACAAATACACTAAGCAATCAAAATACGTCAACCATAATGCTTTCAGTGTTAGGATGCAGGAAAGGGAGCTGAAACCCTAAATTAGTGGCCTTAAGGGACAAACTACATTTAATCAGCTCCATTCGCGTTTCGCTGAACAATTTTGTTCACACTATATCACATTTCTGCGTCTATTAGCCTCCTCCAGATGGAACCATCTGGGTACAGTGCTGTTCCACCATGTTCGGCGTTGAACGTGGACTGTTTCCGACTCCTCATCGACAAGTTGCCTTCCGCAGACCACTGCTGCCTGCAGCATCCATTTTAAGGTCGAAGGTCCAAGCTTGGGGGCTTCCATCATTACGCTAGCCAGGACCGCTCCGATCCAGGACTCGTTTACTCTATTTGCAAGTAATGTCGGTATTTTACTTCAGGATAATTTCATTTTGGATCTTATTTTTTGATGTAAAGAATTCATGAAAACCTGCCCGCATTGAAGAGAAAGATGCATTCTTTGAATGCCAAATGCATAAAAGGAAATGTATCATTTATAGATGTTATCTGAATAGATTCTTCTTGTTAGTGTGATGATGACAATTCAAATTGAGTCAGACCAAAATTTGGCAACGAGTTTGGCACTTTCAGTAGTGTCCATCAGCTCCTGTGATGTGCAAGCAGCAGGACAGGCAGAACACGATATCAAGTGTCCTATCGTTTGTGGAATCTAGTATGTACCTGATCTGAATAGATAGTAGGTACGTAATTTACTATCTGACACATTTTTGTTAAACTAGTCTAAGGGCCTATTTCACGATTTCCGAATAGCCACTATATACAGAATAAATTTAAAGATGGAACAAGAGGTTCTGCTAAGTAAGATAACGGTTTTTTTTTATTGTTTGCATGAAGTGCTGCTCATAAAATCTCAGAATACATGTGTTTTTCACCAGGATTTTGTTTTGTTGTACTTCCCTACCGATAATATTGGCACTCTATGTACTTTGTACGAAAACATAAAAAGTAAGAAAACATAAAAGTAATTTTATAAATTATCATCATCATCATCATCATTTCAGCCGAAAGACGTCCACTGCTGGACATAAGCCTCCCCCAACGCCACATTGACATAAGGGGGGTTTTGCCATAATCGCCACGCTTGGCAGGCGGGTTGGCGATCGCAGTACGGTTGTTACAAAAGCACAAAGAACGCTGCTGCCCATTCTCTGGCAAGTCTCTTAGTCGCCTCTTACGACACCCACGGGAAGAAATGGGATGGTGCTATTCTTTACGTCCGACACCATACAGAACCTTTACAAATTATAATAGTCTGTAGTCTGTAGTGTAGTATGTAGTGTTCTTTATAAATTATAAAAGTTGCCAAATCCAGGACACAAACAATATAAACTGAAAACTTACTTAATTTTAACTTAGATGGCACGAATACCAGAATTAAGTTCATGTCTGAATTAACATAAGGTTACGACTGAGGATTAAGTTACGTTTAAGTTACCACTAACTTGGAGAGTCTGCAGGTTTCTGTTAATTACTTAATTTGCCTAACTTTAAACTAAGTTTAACTACCTGATCTAAGGAGGATATATATTGCAAACTGAGCTTACTTTTTAGAATAAAAAGTGTTGCACTTATTAGAATAAAATCTATAACTGACGGCATTTGGGTGTACTATGGGTACCTACACCTCTGGCTGTTACCTTTAGGAAAAAGAGGCGTAATGGCTATCTTAAATACTGTGTCTATTTTTCTCCGTAGTTTATACATATGTAACTAGTAGATGGATTTTAAAGAAGATTTCTAATCTATTATCTCATTTGTTCGACAGCGTAAATGATGAAAAGAAAATTGCTGAATTGCTAAAATTAATGGCATTGTCATTATAAATTGTAAGTGCTACCTCGCTGGTACTAAATTATTTCTATGATAACAAGCATATAGGGATCCAATTTATTTATTTATTTAATGCAAAATGTATGCACAGTAACAAGCTAGGCTTAAAACTAGACAGTACATGACTCTGTTAGGGCGCACCAAATAACTTAAAAGTAACTTAATGATATTGCAGCTAGTCTTTTAATCACTTAATTTAGGAACTTTCATAATAAAAGTCAGTTCAGTTTCATGTCATTTAAATTATTAAAGGTTGCAGGATTGCTGATTACAAAATGTCTGCTCCAGGCGGTAAGATTTTTTGTTACGTGTTTCTCAAAACATAGTGTGAGAATAAGAGAACTTTATCATCTATTATTTAAACAAATGTTCCTCATATGACCTGGCTAGCGTGTTTTTTGTTAAAAAACTTGGAAGGACTTTAGTTATTAATTTATAGCTTGATCCTTCGGCCTTTAGCCGTTCCTTACGACACCCTAGGGAGAGATTACATTGGCACGTTTTTTACCCAGCTGTTTTATTATTAATTTGGTTATCATTTTTGGAGCAGGAAGTAAATTTGTTAATATAAAAATGGGAGTTCCTGGATCCGTATTCGGATTAATTTCGTCAACGAATTTAATTTCAACTTTTCCGGTTTCAGTAATTTTGGTGATTTAATCAGAACAGATTACCTACTCTACACAAGCTTTCCGCCATTTTTTCTTATAAATCAAACTTTTGTCAAGGGTTCCAGAATCGAGTACGGTAGTAATTTATCTATCTACAAGTAAAGACAGGGAAATGAATTGTTTAAGAAATGATTAACGATCAAGTTTTCGTTAATTAATCAATTTCCGTGACACAAAAAGATCCTTTACTACAAAGATTTGAACCTCTTTCCTGAAAATCGCGTTCTAAAATAGAATTCGTTCGGAGTCACTTTAAAAAAAACAAACCAAGTCATTGTGTGAATCCGACAAAGATTTTAATCTCTATCGACTGTTCATCCAAAAGAATGACGCTATTCAGGATGCTTCCGTATCTTTTTTCAGTAAATACACAATATCGGATATCCGTTTCCGTCAGGGTATGTCCCAGGTGGAAACGATACCATTGAATGTGTTTTATAATGTATACTGATTCACTTAACCTTCATTTTAAATTATGGGATTATATCACCTTTTCGCTTTCTGTGTTTACAATATTTAAGAGGAATCAAAAAGGTCAAAGGTTAGGACATATAAAAATTGCCTGCACGAGTGGCTTCATTATTCATCATCATTTCAGACCAAAAGACGTCCACTGCTGGACATAGGCCTCCCCCAAGTGTCGCCACATTGATATTTTGGGGGACTTTGCCATAATTGCCACGCTTGGCAGGCGGGTTGGTGATCGCAGTACGGTTGTTACAAAAAAAAAGCACAGAGAACGCTGCTGCCCATTCTCTGGCTAATCCCTTAGTCGCCTCTTACGACACCCACGGGTAGATATGGTATGGTGCTATTCTTTACGTCCGACACCATACAGAGACGAGTGGCTTGGCTGAATAAACTCAAACTCAAAGCATTTATTTCAATTAGACCATTACAGGCACTTTTGAAAGTCAAAGAACAAAAAAAAAACGCGAAGCTACAGTCCCAGTCACAAGACATAATAACTTGTGAAAGTACTGTAGTTGCCCATTCCAAAGCGTAGATCTCTATGGAGAAGAATGGGCAAGACTCCATGGACACTCTTTTAAATCATATGTTACAAAATCTTGGTTACATCAATCGTGTTCAGAATTACTAGTATGTGAGAACGATGCAGAAATACGGGCAAGTTAAGAGCGTCCATAGTAAAATTGAGTTTAATCACACTGTCCCCTTGATGACTTGCTTCTATGTTATCCTTGGTAATTATAGCCTGAATTATTCTCGTGTAGATGTGATCAAAAGCTGGAGTAAATCGGTTTCTTCAAGGCAAGCGTGCTCCACCCCAGGCAGTATCATCGCTTCTCATCAGACGAGTTGCGGCGAACACAAGCCTATTTAGTATTTTTTTTTAAGTTGAAGCAGTAACCTTTGGAGTGACAAGTGGATATTGCTTTTAAAGTGTTACGTATTTTTGCAATGACTTTCAACAAGTTTCAGATAAAATTTTAGGTTAATTATAATTGTATTTTTAACTAATCATTTATTGTTATCGCTTATCACATTAACTACGCCCTTTGGGGTACCAATATACTACAAGGTGAAAAAAGGAAAAAGCTCTTTAAAAATTCTTTTTGCAAGGTATCTCCTAGTCTAGTTTTCTTATTTGTAAGCAAGTACCTGCTTCTTATGTAAAGTACATCTAGATTTCCAGTGTTTAGCAATTCTCATACCTGTAATAGACTGTATATAGCCTATAATGCCGTGAACACTTTACCAGATTAAACTTGTTGTATTTAAAATAGAAGCAATACAGAGTGCGGCAGCTGGTCATTTTGAACCCTGGGAAGGAAAAGTTTGAGGTTAAGGCATAAGCAGTGTCCAAGTTAGAGCTTTACTGTTTGCGTGGGGCTTGAAAAAAGAGTCTTTATTTTTTAATTTTTACACATTAATATTGTGCTGGCTGCCTCGTTGGTCGAGTGGTCACATGAGTCTGGATTCGATTCCCGGGTCGGGCAAAGTGTTATTGGGTTTTTCCATCAAGCATATCCCAGTAGCAGCCACGGAATCTGTATTTGTGCCCGGTTCGTGGCCATAGGCTTGCCCCCTATTACATGGGATTTAAAACATACTTAGGTGTTGAAATGTGGGTTTACTATTAGGTACACCTCTGCTTAACCCTTCGGGGATTACAGGCGTGATGTTATGTTATTGTGCTGAAATTGGCACCTTGGCTTTTGTAAATTGGCACCTTGGCTTTTGTAAATTGACACCTTGTTTTTATATATATTCATTCATGTAATCTTTATCATTTAATTGTGCTTGTGTGTGTGTGCTATGTCTTTTGTGTGCACTAAATAAATGAATTATCTATCTATCTATCTAAATTGTGTTCAATTATTGTGGCAGCCTGTACCTTTTTAGAAAACCTGTCAAGATGTTTCTTGGTCTGGTGATTGCCATTAATTCCAGGGTTCGTTTCCCGGGTCGGGCAAAGTTATTGGTTTTAACACCCAGGAGTTATAGAAACACGTCCCAAAAATTTTAGGAAGATGTTGATGAGAATAGTGTATCTGAAATCGTTTTGTTGACAAGGGGATTCATACAGGCTAGCTTACTGTCCGTCCGTCTTACGACGACAGGCCGGGTCGACGGCGCATTTGTGTTCCAGGCGCGCCTCAAGTAGATGTCAGCAAATTGGAAGGGGTCTGAGAGGGCCGATACCTGTCAGGGCTGTGGGACTGTGTGAAAGAGATACCGTAGCCCTGGAACACAAAGGGCTAAGAAGGAACATGGATGGGTTTTAGTCAGTACAAGTCTGACACTCCCTTCCGCTCCGCCCAGAGCGGGGTCATTTGATTTCCCATCCGTAAAAAAAAGTGGATTCAGACAGATATACCATGACTTGGCTTAGGGCACGAATACCCAGTTATATCCCGGTAAAGCTGCGGGCAAAAAAAGTAGTAGTAAATAAAACAGCATCCATAATTTAAAGAAACACCTCCAATTGAAACTTTTTTATCACAGCTTATATATCTCTCGGAGCAACATAAAATATTTTTTACACAAAGGTCGAAAACTTCTGGTAATGCCTCACTAAGTTTCAGCAATAAACTTAATTTATTGTGTGCGCTCTTTTACTTCCTTGTTTTATGGGGACAAGCAGAATTAGAGCCTTGTCTAGTAGTTACACGAATCATTGTGTGAGATTAAATCATTTTTGAGTTGGATTGGTGATAGGGTGTTAAATTGCAATTGGCAAGATGCATTCTACTTTAATAGAAGTGTATAATTGATCTTCTCATTTAAAAATAACGCACTGTTAAGGCCTGCGCAGACGACGGACTTTTCTCCGCAGCGGAGACAAAATTACGCTCCGCGAATAAAAAGTCTGCCGCGGATTTACCGCAAACTCAACGCTCACGGTGTGCGATCATCACCACAACTTTTTCTTTAAATTTCGGTCGTAATACTCTTTTTTTGAAGTATCCCACCAGGTGATTTTACCCGGGAGGGGATAATTATTACCAAACAGCCAGCAAACAACTCGAGGAGCTCGTGGCTAAATAATAACAGCCACACGGGTCGATCTTTAAGGTTAAGCCATGCTTGCCGAGGTTGGTCCGTGGATGGGTGACCAAATTACATACCGAGTTTCCTCCGTGCCTCAGAAAATACGTTAAGCCATTGGTCCCGGCTGTCTTTTGTAGACCTTTGACAGTCGTTACGAGTAGTTAAGTCTGAAGCCAAAAGACTGACATCCAGGGGTATCGTATTGCCCAGTTATTGGGTTGTGGAGGTCAGATAGGCAGTCGCTTCAGGTTAGACTGGAAGCCGACCCCAAGATAGTTTGGGAAAAGGCTAGGCAGATAATGAAGACCAAACAGTCAGCACTCACCTTTGCGCAGACCAACATACATCATTTATAGTTACTCCACAACACGATTAAACTAAAAGCCTCGCCAGCGCGGCTCCACAACGAAATTCCACTTTTTCCGCGAAATCCGTTTAAAACGTACCGGCTTTGAAATCGGATTCAGTTATGGAATTCCGGCGGATTGTTACAAACGAATTCCGTTAGTTGTATATGGTCCTAGTTAGGATGCGGTTTCTGGGCCGGAGTTGGCGAGTTTCAACCGTGAATGAAGCTCGTGGTTTTGGTATGATGGAACTACGAATATTATGGTTAACTTTGAGCTATGTTGCACATTTTTATGTCTGAATTTTAAGTAAAATTTTATTATAAATACAGAAAAACACCGAACGATAGCTTGCTCATAAAATTTACCTCATCATTCCCTTGCCCTTATTAAAATACTCCTCCCCATCGCTGTCATCCGGAAACGTGCCCAGAAGACTGGCAGTATTGCCACGTTGAATGGCAATGCTAATTCTTTGCCCAAAGAAATAGCCAGCCCTCTGGTCTCGCGAAGTGTCAACAAGTCGACGAGATATTTCCTTAAAAAGCGAATGCGCACTTGGGCCCCATGACCCGAGTGTTAACCCAAACGGCTCAAAACTATAACTGCCATTTAGATTACAGTATTTACGCCGTTTGAGGCTCTCAGCAGCCGCAGCAGCAGCTCCAGCATAGCCCGCCGTGCTTGCAACATGAGATCATGAGATGGCGCAAGGGTATCGACGCAAGTTGCGTCCCACACCAAAGGCCAACCCACCTTCCAAGGCATCAGCGTCATGCCGTCTGGTCTCTTCCCATCGTCACGTACCAAGCCGTTAGTTTCTAAAACCGCTGGAACGCCGGCGGTGGCAAGAGTCCGACGAATAATGTCGTTGATGCTGGCGTGCCGTGCTATGCGACCTGCGCTCCTGTAGCAGGAGAGGCCATGGTGCCCGAGATTGTCGACGACTTTACCGCAGTGAAAACGATGTGGAGCAACACAAGGAGCGCCTAAGCGAAGGGTTGTAGCGAGCCGAAATGACACGTCATCCATCATGGTGCCAATGGTGGATGACGGGAGTGCCTGAAGCCATAAGCCTGACTCCCATTCCCCCACGGCCAGGAGACGGGCACGCTCCGCAGTATTAATTGACGTATTTAATAGAGTATTCCGTATAATACTGCAGAGCGGCTCGTCCCAGCGTCTCTGGGAGGACAGGTTGTCGGGCAAATCCGTATTGGGACAAGCCATTTTCCAAGCGTTCAACGCATCGGACAAAAACGGTACCTTAAAATGAACCAGTGAGGAAGATAAGATGTTCCTGGTTAATTTTTCGGTACCGTGGACCGAGGAGAGGAAGGCCGGTAAACTTATACTTGAAATTTTGCGGTCGCCAAGACCACCCAGGCGGATGGGAAGCGTGGCTTGCTGCCACGCTCGGTCGTCCAGGGCCACATTAAGGAAGAAAGTGTATTTCTAATAATTTGGTCAATTTTTTCTAAAAGTTGAGGGTGTTTCCAAAGATGGGAGGAGCGGAGGCTGTAAATTTTCCCTTAAATAAAAAAGATTAAAAAAAAAACGATAATTTGGTTTAGCTGTGTCTTGTTTGCGTCAAAGTGTAAACTTGTATTCTACTTGTTGCACCTATTAATTTCGTTAAAGTTTAAGACCATACTCGTAGCTAAGTTTCAATGACTTTTTAGTGGAAAATGTCAAAAGTGAACAAAAGAGTTAAAATTAAAAAAAAAAACATTTTAAGCAGGTACTTATTCTTTTACTTGACTTGTTGAAATGCAAGAATCACAACTTGAATAATGTATTTTGTGTGTAAACACGGTTTTAGACAAACTGAAAAATTAATAATATAATCAGCTTGATTGGTAGAGAATGCCTTGTGGCATTAAGTACGCTTATGAACCTCTATTGTACATGAAGTTTAAAAAAAAAAAAAAAAAATTCCTATATTGACACAAGTCAAACTTTGATGAACTGAATTTTAAGACAAACATAATATAGAGCTTGCTTTGCAATTGGTATGACAATGATGCATTACAACAAAGCGCCAAAATATGCCACCAATTCGTACTAAGCGTTTTCAAACGTCTTTCATAATGCGCACAGCAAAGGAGTGCAACTCTCTGCCTGCGTCTGTTTTTCCGAACGCTTACAACCCTAATCTCTTCAAAGTTAGATTGAACGGGCTTCTTCTGGGTGAGATCAAATCATCGTCGAATTTGTCTCTGTCATCTCTGACCTAGACTAGAGTCAAGAGCAAACCCAAAGCAAATAAAAAATTAAAATAAAATAACAAGCACAAAATTAAATCTTTCATTAAAACAGTAACAATGTAAACAATTATTAAAATTTTAACCGGGAATAAATGAGAACAAACTTTAATATTGAATTAATAGGAAAACGGAATTAATAATGAAAGCGGTTGAGAATCATGTTTCTGACCGAAACAACATAATTGACGAAACTGATTTAAAGTCGAGTAAATTCAGAAATGTAGCGAAGGGATTTATCGGGAACTCGTTTTATTGAAGAAATTTTTTAAGAGGATTTGAATATTAGTTAATAATTGGAATCGACCATAAAGGCGGTAATTTCTATGGCTTTAAAGACTTATTGAAAGAAAAAAAAAATGAAGTGAATAATAATTTTAATGTAGTAGATATTGACGATCTTGTGCAGTGTTTAGGGATCAATTAACCAATTTAATAATAAATTGACGCAGCCGGTAGGTATACCATAGGGTAAGCCCTGAAGCCCGTAGGGAAGGAATAATAGGTAATAATAATAATTAATAGGAATGGGTCGACGAAATAATGAGCACTGTAGATTTTCTCTGTAAAGTTGGACCCATCGGCCAACGTGTCATGACAAGTAAAGACTGCCTTCAAGACAAAGAGAAAATACTTTGATAACTTCTCCTATCCACAACAATTCAAACTTGAACGTTGCTCTTTATTTAATCCTATAAATATTCAACATTTTAAAACATTAAGTTGTGAAGTATTTCTGGGAGAGTGGCTTTGAAACGGTTGCTCTTAATAATTGTATATTTTAGATCATTCGTCTGGATTCATTGTTTTATTTTCTTTGGAAAGTTTTATTGGTAGACGGGTCAAGCGGGAATGTTTTTGCTTTGTTGGTTCTGTCTGGGAGAATTTCGGAAGGTTTTTGTTGGTAAAGTTTGCTTTGCTTCGTAGTTTTTGCTTTGAATGAATGTGTTCTTGAAAGGCTTTCATGAAAAATGACGTTTAAATTGCATTATGCAGACAGCGCTGTGGTAGGTACAGTGTCCAGTTCAAAGTGGCGTTTCTCGAAGAAAGTTTGCATCGATATATCAAACTTGGCACATTTCTTTTAGTTCTGTGTTTTCCCGCCAGAATAGATAAGTTGAAGTGCATCTGATGGTGATATTGATGTAATAGTCCATCATTCATAATTCAACTTTGTATATGAAAACTAAGGTGTCAAATGTATTTTTTTACTGGGCATTTGGAGTGTAAAGATAACTCTTAGAAGTACAAGCTCCGCAATTGTCAGAGTCGGAGGAGCTGTTATGCAAGGACCTCAAATTACAGGCCTAAACGTAAAAAAAACTCCCTCAAAATGCTGTCAATTTACCGTATCAAAGTTAACCCTAAAAATAATTCTCGGTAGTTCTACTATTAACATAAAATCCTCAACGCTTTCATCGACAACCCCCCTCCTCTGCTTTATGACTCAAAAAAATAAACTCCAGCATTTCGTTAATTTCACTTTTGTCTACGCGAAATTTTTTCCAGCATTCTCGTTAAAATGATTAAATACTACGAAGCAAGGGAAAGAATGTACTTTATTAATGTTTTAGCTTCGAAACAAGGGGTGGGATTTTGCTCTTTTTAGTGCTGTATTGTTAGTGAGATTGGGTTTTTCTTTTGGTAAGGTACAGGAGGGTCAGGAGGAATGAAAGGCTAAGAACAAGTCTGCGCTTACTTTTTTTGACTACGAACTGCTAATGAATGAAAGTAACATTCGAAAATATGAGAATTGTCTGTTAGTGGGCAAGGAATGTATTTAAAACTTTGGTTAAACTTTTCGTTCCGTTGCTCAGTATGTATTTAAGTAAAATACCCATCCATGAATCAAACATCCGAGTAGTATGTGCCTAATTGTGAGAATTTAATGTCTTTTTTTTGTATCGCGAATCACTTTATTACAATTATGAAAATCCATTCATGTCACACCGCAGGGTAAAAGGTTCCCTCCCTTCCCTTCCCGTTTTTATTTCTGCCCTTCCTCTCCTTAATACTTTTATTAATTAGTCTTTATTCAGAAAGTAAGAAAAAACCTGATTAACAACCCTTATTCTGTGACTTACTCCAAGCACCGCCCGTCTAAACCATTAATTGACAATAAAACTTGGTTCAACCACCCCAGGCTACCAGCAACTTGCAGGTAACATCACGTACTTCTAGAATATCTTCCAAAGAGTAGGCACAAGATACAATCAGGGAAAACCTCTATCACCCGAAGACACGTACGCACCATATGTCATGGGGTTTAAACATTGAAGCAAAGCTTCTCTAGTTACTGCTTAGGCACGAGCCGTACGTTCACGCGACACGCTTGTCGTGACAGCAACTGAAGAGGAAATAAATTAAAGAATTGGTTTAAGATTATACAGGTAAGAAGAAAAGGTGGCCTAGAAAAAGGTGGATGGAAAAGAGATGGCGCTAGATATCCTGTATACCTCCGTGTCTTTCCCACACTGGAATAAGAGTAAAACAATATTGCTTTAAGACGTGATGGTAGGCCAGCAGGACTTAAATTTAAAATTCAAATTCAAAACATTTATTTCAGACTTTTCAGTCCATAGAGTGTTAGTAGTACATCAAGATAACTTAAGCTATGTTAGTAACTTACACACACATACAAGAGAAAATAAAATAAAAAAGTACTTCATCCTAACTAGAAAAGGTCCACCGACTAGACGGGTGTTGTGTCTGGGGAGCTACTCCCCGACTTAGTCGGGTTTTTTTAAGTCACGGATAATTTTAATAAATCGATTCAGAATCTTGATGCAAGTTCATCATTTGTGTCCTAGATGCCGCTGTAGTAGGTTTGTTGTTGTACCTTTTGTACTGTGTTGCTGTAGTATTTTTTTAGCAAGCTGCAACTATTATTATTACGGTTTCAAACCGTTTAGGATTTTTTTACAATAACTTTGAACAGGGTGCGAGGGGGGGGGATTGGTTTGAAGGGAATGCTTATGTCCATCCTGTTCCTGTTGTTGATGGCTTATACGAATGAAACAAAAAATGAACCATTACAGAACTAATTTTGTGTCTGTCTGCCTGTCAGTATGTCGCAGCCAAACTGCTCCGTAGTATACGGTACCTACGGGAATTTTCCGCTATAGGTATTGCTGATTAGATTTCATTTTCGCGCAAGTCGTATCACCTGGAGCCGTGGAAAAGGACTTAAAGGTTGAAGTATAGCTCCTATAGTTAAACGTTGCTGGCTGGGCTCCAAGCGGCATCTTGTTTTACGGTGGTAAACTTTTGTTATTCGCGAAGGAACACCTTTTGTAAAGATTTTGGTATGTGACACCTGTTTGCTATCAGCTTGATTAAGCTGGTGCAGTGGTTTTTGGATTTCCATTTTAAGCTAGCTAGCTATAACTTGCTTTGAAGGAAGTCTACAAAATATTCTTACAGTCCCCTTAGCGGTCCATTAGGTGTCAAACAGCATGAGGCCTCCTTTCGGCAATTCCGAAGGTTGAGGCAGAAGAACAACAGAAGTGTATCTGTGTACACCTCCATCACCAGCTACATATGTTCGGATGTAATAGGGTTGGCCTCTGTTATTTTTTACCCACTTTTTCAACAGCAGACCATAAAACTAGATTAAATTCATTACCCCAATGACTAAGCTTTCTTAAGTTTCAGCAAAGTTCTCACAGCTCGGGCCAGATTTAATGCACCAATTTCCTCCACCAGTAAAAATAAACAAAATGTGGGAGGAAACCACTTAAAATTCCGCGCGCTTCGGTAGCAGGAACGTGAAGATGCATGCACCAGTGGACCGTAAGGACAATAAACCACCGCAGACATCCCATGAGCCACAAATCACGGCATGCAATGTGCTGAGACGTGCAAGAGAAAGAGCCGAAGGTCCACTCGTTTATGTAATACTAGCTGTCCGGCGCAACTTCGTTTGCGTCACATTTTCCCCGTTTTCGAAACAATTTTCATTGCTGCTCAACTCCTATTGGACGTAGCGTGATGATATATAGCCTATAACCTTCCTCGATAAATGGGCTATCTAACACTGAAAGAATTTTTCAAATCGGACCTGTTGTTTCGGAGCCTATTCAATGCAAACAAACAATCAAATCTTTCCTCTTTATAATATTAGTTTAGACTAACTGCGACTTCGCCTGAGTGGTGGATAGACAACGGCTTAACGTGCTTTCCGAGGCACGGAGGAAACTCGATATGTAATTATGGTCACCCATGCACAGACCAACCTCGGCAAGCACGGCTTAACCTTAAAGATCGACCTGGGCGGCTGTTATTATTTAGCCACGAGCTCTTACGTTTTTAGGGTTCCGTAGCCAAATGGCAAAAAACGGAACCCTTATAGATTCGTCATGTCTGTCTGTCTGTCTGTCTGTCTGTCTATCCGTCCGTATGTCACAGCCACTTTTTTCCGAAACTATAAGAACTATATTGTTGAAACTTGGTAAGTAGATGTATTCTCTGAACCGCATTCAGATTTTCACACAAAAATAGAAAAAAAAACATAAATTTTGGGGTTCCCCATACATAGAACTGAAAACCAAAAATTTTTTTTTAATCATTCCCCTACTTGTGGGGTATCTATGGATAGGTATTCAAAAATGATATTGAGGTTTCTAATATAATTTTTTTCTAAACTGAATAGTTTGCGCTAGAGCGACTTCCAAAGTGGTAAAATGTGTGTCCCCCCCCCTCTAATTTCTAAAGTAAGGGGAGAAAAATTCTGAAAATATTTAGGATTGTAGAAAGTAAAAAAAAACTATCAACGAAAATTAGTTTCAATAAGATATGATGTTTAGTTTTTGAGATATGGGACTTTTTCATCAAACTGCAGCAGTAACTTTGTTTTTCATTAACATACTATGAAAAACCAATTTAGTTTTGCGGTTGAGTGGAAGTTTACCAACTAATACTAGTAACTAATGAATGACAGTTCAAAATATTGTTTGGGGCTATGGAACCCTGTGTGCGAGTAAGACTCGCACTTGGCCGGTTTTTTTTTAAAGAAATATTTATTAAAATACATTTATAAGCTGCTCTGTATCGTGTCGGACGTAAAGAATATCACCATCCCATATCTTCCCGTGGGTGTCGTATGAGGCGACTAAGGGACTTGCCAGAGAATGGGCAGCAGCGTTCTCTGTGATTTTGTAACAACCGTACTGCGATCGCCAACCCGCCTGCCAAGCGTTGCGATTATGGCAAAACCCCTCAAAATGTCGATGTGGCGACTCTTGGGGGAGGCCTATGTCCAGCAGTGGAAGCCTTTTGGGCTGTAATGATGATGATGATGATGATTTATAAAGAAATAAAGGAAATAATAAGTACCGTCACTAGGGCGTAATCACAAGTTAAGCTTGAGATGGCACGATCATCTACAGCTTGTTCTTTCCAAAACTATGATTTGGAATCCGTGCTCTATTATTTTGGTAAGAACTGAAAGCTCACCTGCGTATGATCCAATGACTGGGCTGTTGGATGAGACCACATAAGCAGGTCTGTGTAAAATACTGGTATTGAGCTCCTCTGCATCTGGTTAGTCTGAAACCCGACCCCAACATAATTGAGAAAAGGCTAGGCAGTTGATGATGATGATTAACTTGGAGCTTGACATGATCTCTGCGAGGAGTTGAACTTCTGCAACTCCATTCTAGGTTTATAGGAAAAATAGAGTGCAGCAATGGTGTGAAAGTAAATTGAGATCGGGCAAGTGCCGTACGGCGGCCATTAGTCAGTATCGAATGGGACAGTCCGGGATCCGTTTTTATTGAAGCTGCGAAAATGTAGCCTTTCGGGGCTACAGGACTTCGTGAACTCCAAATTTTAGGTCGGACAGACCCGTCGTAAAATGCGACATGGGATCATTTTGAAGATAGTAAAGTGCGGAGTAATGTTTTAGATAAAAGAGAAAGATTGCATTCGCTTTTTTCTAGGCGCTGACATCAATTTTATAGAGCTACAACAATGTTTAGGTCCTTGACAGAGGAGCCTTTTAGTGAAATTGTTTTGAAAAATTTGACGAGCTCATGGCTAAATGATAACGGGTCGATCTTCAAGTCCAAACCACGCTTGCCTAGGCCGGTCCGTGGATGGGTGACGATCTATTACATACCGAGTTTCCTCCAGTCCTCAGAAGGCACGTAAAGCCCGGCTGTCATTTGTTGATATTTGACATTTGTTAGAGATAATCAGTGGCCCGATGTTAGTTCCAATTGGCACCATGCGCCTGATTAAACTTTACCGAATTTTAAAACTAATTTAAATTGTTATAACATTGTTCAATATTAGTCGGTATTAGTATTGAATACTGTTCGTTTAAAAAAAAAACAATCAAATTAAGCCTTATCTAACTTTCAATATCATCAGAGTACGTGATACAATATTATTATGCTAGAATGTCAGTAAATGTCAGTAACAAAATAATAAAGGAGAATATAATGAACATCCAAACGAAAAACTGACACAATAATAAATTATGAAATGCAACTGTTTCGTGGCACAACAATGAATATTTATTTACTTAAAATTTGCATTGTTTACTGAATAATTTGCCGAAAACAATTGATTTACATTTTTACACATCATTTCATTAATTACGAGTAATGCTCGTTTGATGGAGAAAGCGAAATAAATAATGTTTGACGTTGCAATTATTCACATTTTGTCGAATTTAACAAGTTTTCATTTTATTATTGAAATGCTGGATTTCCGAAGTGTCTAGGTAATTTAAAAACGTTGTTATTGAATTCCTACTTACTTCTTGAAGTATTGCTTTCTGAATCAAGCCCTTGCTCCACCTCCAATCCCAAAAACATGCAGCCAAAGTGACCTCTGCGCTGCCACCGACGACGCGGTTGAAGTGGCAAAGTTCTGGGCTAACAAAATATAAAAATTGTCGTGCCAGCGACACGAAGAAGACGATTATTAAATTAGGTACTTGTAAGCATACAACATTAGAATTTTGACCTCTTCGTCCGAATAGTAAGCAAAAGCTTTTCTTATACATAAGCATTTGTCGTTATGCATTGTTCACTGCATGTTATTAATTTCAGAATTTTGAATGTATCAAAAGTTTAATGCAATGGATTAGAAGTTTTCTTCAATATCCTTTGGATTCTGGTTGTAATAAGGAATTGGCTGCAGTCTTGCAGTTTTTGCCGATATTTTGACCTTCACAATAATGAAGTACCTGGCAATGCGGCCAGTCTTCTGGGCACGTTTCCTTGTGACAGTGATGTGTGATGTGGAGGAGTAGGTACTTTGAAGCCTAAGCGTCCTATTGCTTTTGTTGTTTATACTTATATTTGGTTAGTACCTACATAACATAATATTCATATCGTTTTAAGTAAGACATTAAATCCGCAATACAGATAATTAACCTCTGATTCGGAGACATGTCAAAAGCAGTGATATTTATTCTGGTTAACATAAGTTCGCCGTTGAGTTGCAGCTTCTCACAACTATGTCAAAATCACAATGACCTTAATTCTAATTACACTTTAAGGTTGCTTTTTAATTTGATGAACAATCAAATTAAAAAGCAACCTTAAAGTGTATTGTTAAACTGTCAAAGGACTGCAAGTAGAAACGTATTTCGTTTTTTTTTTTGTTTTATGTTACGCATTTTCCTTTGCCAATCATGGTCACACTCGTCCCTACATCTGAGCCCAGCAAAGACTGGAGGAGCTTTCTATTTAGAGTGCGCAGAAAAAAGCAGTCGTATTGAATGTCTGCCGATGTCTCTAAACTTTTAGATAACAGTTTAAATTTACGACAATGGCTGGTTTTAGTTCTTAGTTTGCTTTATGTTCTTAGAGGACTCTGATTGGTTACATACTAACTGGGTACATTTTAATGACGGGAAGAAGAAGAAATTGTATTTTTTTTACTCATACTCTGAAAGTAGGTCTGAAGTTGCCTGAGGAGCGGGATTAAAGTAATACTTTTCATCCCTAGGGAGAATCGCTTTCAACTGACAGATGTCAAATTATAAAAAAAACTAATTCTATTTTGTCATTTTTATTGAACCATGTTCCAACTTTCAATGCAGCTACGATGTAAAATTGAAATAACTTAAAGTTAATTATTGATTAAAGAATATGTATTTTTAAATAACTTTATTATAATTTAGTTTCAACAATTTCTTTAAAATAACTTAGAGTTGGGCAAAATATTTACCATTTTTTCAATGATGAAAATGAAAAATAATGACTGAATAGCTGGTTGGCCACAGAAAAAAAAAACAAAATAGGTGGGAAAGCGGATATCCGAAATAAAATGTACTCATTTTTTCTTTAGCTGATTCATGTTTTTATTTTTACTTTCTTTGTATTCGTAATGAAAAGCACAGTGTTTACCTCGGGTTAAAGACTTATTTAGTCCCTCGAACTATTGGTACCCTCACCTCGCCTCGTTCGGGCGCCAAACCTCGTCTCGGGACTAAATAAGTTACTTTCACCCCTGGGATAACAATGTACTATTATTTGTCACGCACAGGACAAAACAAAATGATTAAATTAACAATACAACAATAGTTATAAATACGTAACACAACGTACGTTACGGTCAAAAAGTAAATGGTAGATTCAATATGAAATTCACACCCCCAATTGAAAATTGAATTACCTAACACAAGCGTGTTTGGCCAGAAGAGCAATATTTAAGAGAAAAAAATACATATGGAGAGGGATGCTGAATAAATAAAGACTTTGTGTTGTGGAGGGCCTAACTGCAGCAGGGGAATATATAAAGAATAAGTAAGTGTGGGTTACAAAAACTAAAGATACGTAGGAAATTCCTTTAAGAGACGAAGCTAAAATAATCATTCATTTCTTGTTCATAAAAACATCAATAATGTATTTCAGTAAACAAGTATCAGCAGTGAGAGCAGCGGTCGTCTAGTGGCGGCAGCCCCGACTTACGAACAGTAAGCTTTGTGTTCGAAACCAGGCAGGCTCATTACTTTGTGTAATTTATTTCATCACCGCTGCCCTCAAAAACGGTGAAGGAAAACATCGTGAGGAAACCGGCATGTCCTAGAACAAAAAAATCGAAAACATGTTACATCTACCAACCCACACTGGGCCCGCGTGGATTACAGCCCTCTCCCTGTAACAGAGAGGAGGCCTGTGTCCCAGCAGTGGGAACATTAACTATACGCTGATGATGATGCTGATGAAACAAGTATCTAAAATATCTTTGCTTGTTTAAAATAAGGACTGCCCGTAGTCGTATTGCCGATGCAATCTTGAAGTCGTCTCCTCGGAAGGAAATAGCCAAGAAAGCCTATTAACAGTCCGGGGCTATTATCTTTGAATTACGGGGCAAAGTGAGGCTATGAAGCGTGAGTAAGTAACTATCTAGTAAAACGGTTTTACTGCCTACTAAACGGCCACTATCTACTGTTATTTGATTCCGTTATACAAGAGAGTAACTACTTAGTTTCAATTGATATTAGTAACTGGTTATTTAATTTACTTGAAGACAATTTTAAAGATGAGTTACTAGAATGTAACATTTGTGTGCAAATAAAATGATTTCTCTTCAATTGGAAAATCTGGAAAAATGTGTAGGTATTCATCATGATCATCATCAGCCTACAACAGTCCACTGCTGCGCATAGACCCAATCGCACGCCACTTAACTCGATTCTCGGAAATTCTCATCCAGTAGCTACCAGGCACCCTACGAAGATCGTCGCTCCACCGAACCTGAGGCTTACGCTTGCCGATTCGCGGTTTCCACACAGGTACACGTCTACCCCAACGGTCATTGGATCTACGGCAAATATGGCGAGCTCTTTGCCACTTTAACTTACATATTCTATAAGCTATTTCGACAACTCTGGTTCTCTGTCGGATCACCTCGTTCCGGATGCGATCTCGCAGAGAGACTCCAAGCACAGCTTGCTCAATAGCTCGCTGAGCGACCTTGATTTGTTGTAGCAACCATGCCGTGAGTGTCCACATTTCGGGCTCGTTAGTTATAACAGGCAGAACGCACTGATTAAAAACCTTAGTCTTTAGGCACACATGGTGTAGGTATTATTGTATGTAAACTAACAAATTTAAAGTACCTAATTAAGTATCATTACTTCGAACTACTTTTATCCAGATGAACTGTGATTTACAAAGTAATTTAGTGTAATTTTGACGGCAAAAAGATTGCCACATGTAGGCTTCTCCTGCTCAACTTGACGCGCAATGAAATTTAATGAAATGGATAAATGATACCATTATTGTTGTCAACATATAAAATTACCGTGCAAAGCAGAAAGCATCAAGAAAAATGTGAAAATACACTTTTTTAAATACTCTTTCAAGAAATACAAATGGCAGCTTTCCTGTATTCCATTTTCTTTCGTATTTTCCAAGCCAGTTGTTACGTAAATGTACCTAACATCGTGAGTGTAAAACGTATTACCTTCTTTAACTCCAGTGCAGTCGAGTAAATTTTTAAGGTGTCAGCAAACAAAAGAGCTGCGATTTTGTTTAGTGAAAAATTCTTTAGAAATCGCAAGATATTTTAGCTTAAATTTCCGTTTTAGTTTTGTGCTTTCAAATGTTCTTGATTTTGTTTATTTATTTGATTCTGAACTTTACAAAAGGTTCTAAATTTGAATATTTATTTTACTTTCACGGAACGGAGTTGATTGCTTTTTGTTTCGGAGTTTTTTCTTTGTTTCATGAAACTTAGATTAAATAGTTTCGTCTGGTTTGGAAATTGGTGTAGTCTTTCATTATGTCTCAACAACGCATTTTGTTTTCTAAGATAATTCATCCAATCGATCAAATTTTGTATCAAAATGAAGCATTTTAACCGTTTTAACCATTTTAAGCGTTCTATTTTTATGCCATACTAGCTTCGCCCGCGTGGAGGTCAGATATTAACCCAAGAGAAAGTAATTTATTTATTTATTTATTTAATCATAGGAGAACCAACAGCTGTAACAGATGGATAACAATTGTATATGATACATAGAGCCAATTACAGGTTCTCACAAATAGAAATAGAGAAAGTAGTAGAAAACTTAGGATCACTAATAAGCACGATTTATATGAATAAATAAAGAACAATCAGAATAAACACTAATAAAGAACTAAACACTTTTAAAAAAGTCAGCATTCAGCCGAGAGCGTGCCGAATAGGTTTTAGTTGTAAATGGGTCAAATGAGAACTTTTTACAAAGAATATTAAAGTCCTTACTCGCTCGCACCATGTATGAATTTTGCCTGTAGTTGGAATAAGAAAAAGGAATGGAGATAGGTGGATTAAATCTAACCGTTCTCCTAGGGGGGACATTGAAGCGCAGTTTATGCAGGAGATCAGGACAATCAATCTCGTTAGAAATAATTTTCAAAAGAAAGGTGCAATCTGCTAGTCGACGACGATTTATTAGTGGTTGCAAATGAAATTTCTTGCAAAGATTTAAGTAATCATCAGAATGGTATGGTATATGTAGCCGAAAACATAAAAAGCGAATAAATCTTTTTTGTATATTTTCGATACGATCAATGTATTTGCCATAACAAGGGTTCCAAATTTGTGATGCATATTCGAGGTGACTTCTCACAAAAGAGCAATAAAGAATCTTAAGGGTCTTAGCCCTCTTGAAGCACCCTGCGAGTCTCATAACAAAACCCAGTGACCTCGAAGCTTTGGCTACTATTTGCTCAATGTGCACGTTGAATAAAAGTTTGGAATCATGAAATACACCTAGGTCGCGTACACCATCGCATCTCTGCAATAGCTGCCCTTTAAGTTAAATTATAATAATAGCGACATAAAAACTATCTTATGTCACTACCCTGGTTATGGTCTATCCGATTGCTAAATCCGTGCAGTCGTTAAGGTGTGAAAAGGTAATAGACACAATGCTTTCGTGGATTTGTTTTCGTTTTCATACCTACTTGCTCGCTCTCTATCAGCGATAAGACTGCCATTGTAACCATAGATAGGCAATATTGTAAAACAGTGATTCAATTTTGGTGTACAATAAAGTAAGTTAAAAATATAGTTTTATTTGTTAGGCCACCTGACAGAGCACCGCCGTGTCCTCGTAGCGGCGATTGGCGGCGGCGACCTCTCGCGTCCGGCCCTGGTTCAATCCATGGTCCGGAGCGAGAGGGAATGGGAAGCCGTCGCCTCCTTCTGCGAAGCAGTCATGCTAGCGAAGGAGGTGGCGGAACGTGAGAGGGAGAGAACCTCACGTCCCAGCCGCCGCGGGAGACGCCCCGGGCGTCGGGGGGCAACCAGTGGCCCCCGGCCACCGTAGGCGCGGGCCTGTGGACGGTGAGTAATGGGCTAGCTCACCGTCCGTCCGTCTTTTGACGACAGACCGTGCCGACGGCGCGTTCGTGTTCCACGCGCGCCTCAAGGAGATGTCAGCAAATCGGAAGGGGTCCGAGACGGCCGATGCCTGCCAGGCTGCGGGTTGTTCGAAAGAGATACCGTGCCCCTGGAACACAAAGGGCTAAGAAGGAACATGGATGGGTTTTAGTCAGTACAAGTCTGACACTCCCTTCCACTCCGCCCAGAGCGGAAGAAGTCATTTGATGATTTCCCATCCTAAAAAAAAAAAGACCCCCCACCTGCCACCTGACAGCCACAATGTAGCCACCTACATCCAATAATAACGGATATTTGTTGGTTTATCTTGGTCTATTGTACGAGATCGCGTTATTCCGTCACGAGGTTAACAATTGTGCTAGTGTATGGTTTCCTATTTTGCCACTTGTCTGGATCTGAAGAAATCTTATTGTGTGATTATATCAATAATTGTGTAGGTACTACACATGGAAGATCCATGTACAGGTAGTACACTGATCATGGAAGATACAACTTATAAGTTATCATGATTCTATGGATATTACTATAATACTATCTTCTTCTTATATGTATACAGGGTGTAACGGAAAGGGTATATACATACTTAAGGGTGTGCTACAGAAAATATCAGCTGCCCTATACAAAATTCAATACCTATTCGACCCAAATGTATGGGGCAGCTGATATTTTTTTCGGTATTACGCTGTTTGTCCGATGGAGAAACATCTTCAGTTTGATGGTCTGTAGCACACTCTTAAGTATGTATATACCCTTTCCGTTACACCCTGCATAAAATTGTCGTGTCACAATATTACTTATTTGTATGTTTTGTGTGCCTGGGTATCGGGTAGGTCTGACAATCGGCCAACTTCTTTTTTTCATATCCATACAAAAAACCCCGCGAACTAACTCGCGGGTAGTGGCTAGTATACTATATTACTCTCTTAAGATTGAAGGCAAAGTACAAAAAAAATATGTCGGATTGTCAGAATTTATTCTGTTAGACTCGGAAATCATGTGGGCTTTTTATTCGACCTTCTTTACCAGACTGTTTTTTATAAGTGAAGACGTTTCAGTGACTGTTTTTATTGTTACGTTTAGCTGTAAAGGACACAGCATACATATCAACTCGGAAAGGGGATCGTCAACGTATCGCCTTTACCTCTGAGCTCTGCCCGAGGCGAGGCGATTACGTTACGATTCCGATTAGTGTGCGTTGCAGAAGAGAGTTTCATGCAAAGAATACTGAATGGCTCGAGTTTATACGTTGACGATCCCTTTCAGAGTTGATATGTGTGCTATTTCCTTTAGTTTTCCATCATAATCATCTGCCTAGCCTTTTCCCAAAGTATCTCGGGGTCGGCTTGCAGTCTAACCGGATGCAGCTGAGTACCAGTATTTTACATGAAGCGACTGCCTATCTGACCTCCACAACCCAGTAACTGGGTAATACGATACCCCTTGGTAAGACTGGGTGTCAGACTTTTAGCTTCTGTCTACTCGTAACGACTGTCAAAGATCTACAAATGACAGCCGGGACCAACGGCTTAACGTGCTTTCCGAGGCACGGAGGAAACTCGGCATGTAATGCATGGTCACCCATCTACGGACCAACCTCGGCAAGTACGGCTTAACCTTAAAGATTGACCCGTGCGGCTGTTATTATTTAGCCAGGAGCCTGCTCATTTCCTTAAGGCTTCCATTGTTCATAAATAAATATCTTCTCGACTCTGGAGTTTAGTTTGACCTTGTATTCATCTACTACTTAAGCTTTAGCCCTGTTGTGTATCCACCTGTAAAATGATTGAATGCGATGTGCACAAAAAGGGTTGTGTTCATCAACTTTAAGCGTATTATGCAATATAAAGCCATAATTTTGCTGTCAACTAGCCGTTTCCTACTGGTTGGCAAGGTGGCCATTTTATAACGATATTTTGTTTTAGACTGGTATTGTAAGACCAGTCCTAACTAAACTAACTCAGCACCACTGCCCACTGCAACTGCTCAGCTCAGTTAGACTCAGTTGTCATGACAACTGTTCAAAACGCCCATCAAAGTATTGCCTTTTATCTTAGCCGAAATTGGCGGATTCTCAAGTTTGACAAATGATGTCTGATGAAAGCTCTCAAATTTTGGACGTTTATGTATGTTTCTAATTTATGAACTATAGCTGTTAATGTATCCAATGGGGATACAGGGCGTGGTGAGCTTTACTTAAAAACACCACATAAATTAGCTGACAAATCGTCAAAACCACGTAAAGATCAGAGCAGCGGTGGCCCAGTGGTGGCAGGCCCGACTTACCAGCAGTAAGCCGTGGGTACGATCTTCGATCCCAGGCAGGCGCATTACTTTGTGTAATTTATTTCATAACCGCTGCTCTCAAAAACGGTGAAGAAAACATCGTGGGAAAACGGGCATGTCCTAGAACTAAAAATTCGAAAACATGTGACATCTACCAACCCGCACTGGGCCCGCGTGGTGGATTATAGCCCACTCCCTCTCATAGAGAGGAGGCCTGTGTCCCAGCAGTGGGAACATTATAGGCTGATGATGATGATGACGTAAAGATCTGTGATTGGTTGAAGGAATTTAGAAAACTCAATTGCATCTCTTGACTTATGTATAACTTTAACGCGTCGACGATTAGTTTCCCAGAACCTAGTTTATTAATATTGTTGTTGGTACACTAGTAATGTACTTACTTCCATGACCCGAGCTAACTCATGCCCATCGCTTAATACACTTTCCCTTACGTAATATTCCAGCCTCAACCAACTTAGGGCAGTAGGGATCCCCTTCAGCGAGCTTATAACAAATGGATTCACATTTCACGATACAATAAATATGCTTATTGCGACCTTTTATCCTCTCTCACAAAAGCGTCTCGGGCATCCGGGATGCTGGAGGGACTGAGTGTCTTCATGCTTCTGCGACACAAAGGGAAGAGCAGAATGGGCGTCAGACGTATTTGAAGTTGTTTTGCTGATTGGGAGTGGAAATGGTGAAAATAGACTTACTTTAAATAGATTTAGGTACTTTACTGTATGTTTTTTTTGGGGTCTAGGCAAAGTGAAATTCTGTCATCGCTAATTAGCAGTAAGCTAACGAATAAGTTTTGTCAATCCACTCACAATATCTATCGGTGTTCGCGGGCCCATGAATTGAGTTAGGTACGAAAAAAAATGGTTATACAGGTGCGAAAAGGAAGCAAAAACGAAACCAGGGTAGCATATCCCCGCACACGTGCTCATTGCGTACACGTGCTTGTACGCAATTATAAGTTATTTTCTGTCGAGATAAATCATTTAATAATGAAACAGCGAACTCTTTCAAGGTTACGATTTCAATGAGGAGTTTTTCTTTTCAAATACCTCAAAGTTTCTCGAGAACCCTTAAGGGAAGGAAATTTATTTTAACGATGTTTTTGCCTTCACAAAATAGTAGGGCAACTAACTTCAATAATAAACCAAGAAGAAGGTTTTCAAGTCATTCATAATTGCATCTGTATCGTCAGAATAATGAATTGAGAGGTTTGTTTTTGTCCATAGAACAATGTACTTTCTCATTGTCACAAACTTTGACAAAAATTTAAATATAAGATTTAAACTAACATGGTCACTAAAACTATCAATAACACTTGTAACGAGATATTTACCATGTTTATTATTTGCTTTGAGTTCCCGATATTTCGAGGCTTGTGCAAACGCCATGATCACCGATAAACTGAACTTGTAAAAAATAATAAAATAAGTATGACTGGCGGAATAACTTACTTACTTACTTCGGGAATAACAGGCGTGATGCTATGTTTTTTTTGTACCTTGGTTATTTATTTATTTAGCAATTTATGTAAACACTTTAATCAGAGAAGAAGAAAGGAACAGAAAATAGGTACAAAGGTGATGCTTATTTCTAAAGAAATCTCTTCCAGCATACGATGCGAAAGGAGATATTATAAAAAAGAGATGCAAACATAGTGTGTAAAAGAAGAAGAGATAATGGATTACATAAAACGTAAATAAAAAAAATACAAAATAAAAAAACATACTAACTTACGTACAAAGACAAAATATATACCAATAAAAAAAAAACAATAAAATAAATACCTATGCAACTATTGCGGAATGGAAAGATTATGTTCTTTTACAATTGTTGCAGCAATATTTTGCATATAGGTAGACCACTATTAAAAACACAGGTACATAAAAATAATTACCCTTACAAACAAAATATATTGGGCGATTTCCTTAGACAGGGACAAATGGCGCCAGTCCCTGGATATTAGTAACATCGTGGATCAAAATACGATGCTGCTGTCATCACTCATTCCTGCCAGTGTTACCATATCTATTTATCATAGTACCAGTATAAGGGATAATTAATTTTCTTGCTGGCAATTCTTTCGAATATTATGCGTAGGGAGGGTAAAAAATTCAGATGAGATAATTGGTTGTGACAGAATAGTTCGACTAAAGACAAACTGAAAAAGTCATAAAAACTTTTTTTTGTAACAATTGTAAAAATCAAAAATGATGATGCGTTCATCTGATTTTACTTTTTCGTTTTTTGCAACTGATAATTTTAAGGATTGATCAGTTAGATCAGTATCATCTAAATAGCTTTTCCCAGCTATGTTGGGGTCGGCTTCCAATCTAACCGGATGCAGCTGAATACCAGTATATAACATGGAGCGACTGCCTATCTGACCTCCACAACCCAATTAGGAGCGGTTCAAGTATTACGTACGCAGTTTTTTTTCAATTATTAACCCACCCCTCCCCCTCGTCAGCAAAAGTAAGCAAAGCTCTTACCCCCCCCGTCTACGCTTACGTAAACATTGGTACAATTGATTTACTCATGAGCAGCAGTTATAAGACTTATAACTGCTGCTCGTGACAGACAAGTTAATAGCGCGCGGTAATTCCCCTAATCAGCTCTAAGCGAGTCATCATCATCATCATCATCATCAGCCTATAATGTTCCCACTGCTGGGACAGAGGCCTCCTCTCTATGAGAGGGAGTGGGCTTAAATCCACCACGCGGGCCCAGTGCGGGTTGGTAGATACCACATGTCTTCGAATTTTTAGTTCTAGGACATGCCGGTTTCCTCACGATGTTTTCCTTCACCGTTTTTGAGGGCAACGGTGATGAAATAAATTACACAAAGTAATGCGCCTCTGCCTGGGTTTGAACCCACGGCTTACTGCTCGTAAGTCGGGGCTACCACCACTGGGCCACCGCTGCTCTCAAGCGAGTACCTAAATGTATTAATTATTTGTTGGAATCCCCAAAAATGCATTTTGTTTTCAAGTATAGACAATGTGTGGGTTGCCATATGTCATCATCATCATCATCATTTCAGCCAAATGACGTCCACTGCTGGACATAGGCCTCCCCAAAGAAGGGGGTGTTTTGCCATAATCGCCACGCTTGGCAGGCGGGTTGGCAATCGCAGTACGATTGTTACAAAAGCACAAAGAACGCTGCTGCCCATTCTCTGGCAAGTCCCTTAGTCGCCTCTACACCCACGGGAAGATATGGGATGGTGCTATTCTTTACGTCTGACATCATACAGACATATGCCATATGTGCCATATGTGTAAAAAAGTAAATAATTGCTGCTAACGTAATCACAATCTAGATCCCCCCACCCCCCGTGTCATCAAAAATAAGCAAAGCAATGACCCCCCAGCCCCCCTATAGTGCTTACGTAATACTTGTACGGTCCCTTAGTACCGAGAGGTATCCTGTTACCGTGGCCTGAAAGTTTTACTTTCGGGACACTGACTACCTGTAACGGCTGTCAAAGATGTACAAATGACAGCAGGGACCAACGGCTTAACGTGCTTTCTGAGGCTAGAAGTAAACTCGGTAAGTAATGGTTGGTCATCAATCCACGGACCAACGTAGGCCACAGACCCAAGCAGCTGTTACTATTTAGCCACGAGCACCTCCTATCACCTGGCTTATCAATAAAGCAACATAAAACACAGTTCATAATATTATTTGTATGTTAGATTGTAGGAAGAAACTCTTATGTTGCTCTATTCTTAGTAATTGACATGAAGAAATGATAATAATATTTGTACCACATTTTCCTCAAGGAAGAAAATTGTGTCGTGTACCTAATTCATGTACGTAGAACTTTTGGTAAGCAACATAATATTATTTTGTAAGAACAGGTGAAAATAATTCAGTTTGGCAAATATTTGTATAGTAGTCGGTACGTACATAGGGCGACACTTCAAACGATACATTTTCAGTTTAACATGACCTCGCTTTGTATAGATTTCGCGTACAATGAGAGATCCTTATAAACTGATATGAATGGTTTGATTGGTCGTCTTGCGTAACTTTCTACTTCTAGAAATTAAGTTTTACGAACATTAAAAAAAAAGTTACTTTAGAATTTTAAGAAATTTTACTTAGAAACATTAATAAATAATTACGCGGTACATATTTATGAAAATGTCATTATTTTAGAAGCGATTTGATACCGGGATAAGAAAAATAACATGTATCGCGATAATTCGCTAGTCGTTTATTTCCTTTATAATTGTATTTGTGCGCAACTTTCCCGCAAGATATTCCAGGATTACCAAACCATCGTTCAATGTTGTTACAAGTTATACCATTAGCTGTATCAAGGGAAATGCCCATTTCCTTCAATTCCCCCACTTCCCTATGGGAACGTCAATCAATGGGGGCGAAGTTGTATTTCCGTCAAAATCTGTTACTTGTTTGTTTGAGAAACAAGTCCACAAAACAGATCAGCAAAATCCTTCCTGCTTTGTTTAATATCTTTCCTAACTTAATCAAAACAGTAAACCACGCAATTTCGGAATTCAAGTTATTGGAGATTTTTTTTTTGTATGTAAATTATTTTGCTATTTTGTTTAAAAATCATTTCGTATTTATTTCTATCATTTAATAAAAACTTTGATCTTTTTTTACTACGAAGATTCATTCTATTTTTGTTGTCATAAAATTAGAAATCATTTAGAAACAGAAAATTAGTAAATAATAGTCGTTTAGTTTTCGTCGTTTTAAGTGAATGTTTAATAGATCAAACGTTGTAGTTATAACTTGAGGGTATGGATTAATTTTATAAAAAAAAAACTAGATGTCCGGCGCAACTTCGTTCGCGTCATATTTTCCCCGTTTTCGCAACATTTTTCATTGCTGATCCACTCCTATTGGTAATAGCGTGACGATATACAAGGTGTTGTTTTGCATCCTCGTCAAAATTCAGGATGTTGTCACAAAAGACATAAATAATCAATATAAATTACGGTACCTAGTAAATTATTACAAAACACTGCGTTTTTTTGTTGTTTAAATTTGTCAATATTTCAGAATAACCCCCTTAACGTGGTTTAGGGATTATGAAATTATCGAAAAAACGTTTGAGGTTTTTTGTTTGTGTGTAAGCGACGTTATAAGGCGGGAATCAGACAGCCCGTGTTTAAAACACAGGTGGTTCACAGTTACCGATTTCAGTAAATAAATAAAAAAAAGAAAATTACCTACTCATTTTATTATTGATTCGGGTCGAGAATCATCAGCATAGTTACCTCCTAGAATTTGACGAGGTTGCAAAACAACACCTTGTATAGCCTATAGCCTTCCTCGATAAATGGGCTATCTAACACTGAAGGAATTTTTCAAATCGGACCAGTAATTTCGGAGCCTATTCAATGCAAACAAACAATCAAATCTTTCCTCTTTATAATATTAGTTTAGAAAAAAACCTATTAATGGATACCCTCAAATTATAACCTCTATCGATATCGATTAGACAGACACCTAAAGATAAAGTGACTCGGACGATAGTATTTAACAATTATTTCATCTCAAGTCACATGGGCTCGCTGGCTTATTTTTTATTGGGCTGGCGCTTAGCGGTTGTCACAGTAAGGTTCTGCTGAAGTAAGACCTTCGTGGACAGGCTGCTACAAACTGAACTTTATTTATTGGTGAATTAAGTTGGCCATAAGAATATTGCGTAAACCGTTAATGTTATAATTTATATTTATTAATGAATAACATCCGATGTATCTCGCCTGTTATCCCCAAAGGGTAAGGCAAAGATGTACTTTTTTTTTACGGATAGTAAATCATCAAATGGGGTTCATTCGGTGCTGGAACCTCCCGAAACAACCGTGTCCGGTAAGGACCTGCGTCAGGCGGAAGGTGAGGGCGCCATGGCTCCTCTCCAGCCACTCCTCAAAGAGTTGCGACAGTCGCACTCTCCATGTCGCTCGCGATCGAATAACTCTTGCTCGATAACGTTATCTCGATAGATTATGAGCGCGATGGTTCACTACCTCGATGCACCAAAATCTCGAAGAAACTCGAATCATCGGCAGCGCGAAGGCATATTATCTTGACACATCACTGTTCGACCGACCATCTAATCGATTTACAGAATAGTTTCAAGGATTTGTGTCATTTGATGTCACGTCATTCGATTTCAAGTAGGGAACCCTGCCATGAGATCGCGCTGGAGGTCTTTCCGCTGAGCGGCGATTAGGCAGAGGTGTACCTAAAAAGTACACCCACATTTCGCCAGTTATGTTTAAGTCCCATGTGAAAAAGGGCGAGCTAATTGCCATCACACAATTTCCAGACTACGTGGCTGCTACTGAAAAAATCCTGATGGAAAAACCCAATAACACTTTGCCCTACCCGGGAATCGAACCCAGGACCTCGATGCTAAGCAGTCGCGCTTGAGACCACCAGACCAAAGAAGAAAGAAGATAAATTCAACATTTTCAAGGAAGGACTAGCACATTCTGCATAACATTCCATTCTTATGAAAACATTATCAAAGTCACGACCGCCTCACAAACTTGACGATGTGGTTGAGATTATAATTGAGAACTCCAAAACTTTGAAACACTTAGTTCCGAAAACATTTGAGAAGTTATTAGAAAGGCTGGAAGTCCGTTCTAAGTTATAACGTTCTATTAACCAACCCGGATCCTTTTCATCGCTTTTCAACTGTTATTTTATTGCTGTCTGTCTTGTCATTTTGTTCGACATTATGAAAATGCCTGAGCTTAACCCAACTACCTATTTTGCGGTGTTTATCCACTATGCCCGACAAGATTTTGACACATGACACATCAGCTGAATCGGCGGGGTGATGCGAATTGTCATGAATTTCACGAAATTTTCATCAACTTTCAGCGTTCGATTTTATTGTGAAAAATATGTCACGGGATCTGTTACATACGATAAATTTGAGGTTAATATCTTCAGTATCGTGTTGAGGTCGGTAAAACGGAGTCAGTCTATTGCCAAATATGCGTAAAATACATATTACTACACCCTTCCAAAAAGTAGGTACCTTACATGCGCTGGAAATAATGTACATAGGCATGCTTCTCCTTTGCTAAAACAATTCGGAAGGGCAAAATAAAAACAGTAACATTCTATCTGCATTCTTAGTTTTGCCATTATTCACACACAATTTCTTAAAAAACCCAATCAAAGTCTAGGCAAATATTACTGAAAACTATGTTGTAACATAACACTTCTTAGTGCTGACCGAAAACCCGGGTTTCTTATTTACGATTAATTAGTTGCATTCAGCCTAATCGATAATCGCAATTAAATCGATATTAAAAAAAGAAGTTGACACTGAATAAAAACTCATAAGTATAATTTTAAATAATCGTTAATTTTGAAATAAGTCATAATAACCATCTTTTTTAATAATTTCATTAAGTAATTATTCGATCAAAAGCATCTTATAATTAATTAATGAACGTTGACTTCATGGGAAGGAGATTTATTACTAAGTAATAAGAACGACAGAAGACAGTAATCCCAAAAAAAAACAAGTCAACATTTTAATGATTAGGCTTAATTCCCGCCGATTTTTTTCGATTTCAAAATTTAAATAAAGAATGCGCTCGCAATTCTCATTATTTAACTATTTTAATTTTACTAGATAACATTTTAAGAATTTTATTGTGTAATATCTGAAGGTTGGTTAAAGAATGCCCAGGATCTTGGAAGGCATAGTAAATAATTATTATGATCTAACAAGATAAATTATATTTATTCTTCCAAGATTGTGTATCGTATGATGGGGTTATTGTTATGTTACAGCTAGTCAGTGGCCCGAAAGTATGACAGCCAGTCTTACCAAGGGGTATCGTACTACCCGATACTGACTGGTTTGAGGAGGTCAGAGAGGCAGTCGCAGGTCGCTCCATTTAAAATACAGTTGTGCAGCTGTATCTGGGTAGACTGGAAGCCGACCCCAACAGTTGATGATGATGGTTGACAATCGACAATTCATAAGCCGTTTCAAGGAACATTAGTTTATTGTTTCAAAGCGGTTCACTGTCCAGTGTAAAAAGGTTTTTGAAGTGATAACTTCTTATGGGAGGGTAAACCGCTTCGTAACGTAACGCGTTACGGCACCACTCTGTGTGGCTTCCCTTTCTCTCACGCATACGGCAGCAGGCTTAGATTAGTTTAAGTTATCACTTCTGTCGAACGTCCCGAGACGCACACGTTTTTTTTTAAATATGCCATTTTTAGGTTATCCATCAAAGGCCGAGGGCCGAGTCACTTGAATGAAGCCATTAACAGCAATAGATATGAACCAGAACCATCAATAGTCTACAAAATATACGAGTAAGACTCTTACTCGAGAGTCTTACCGTATACTTTGGATAGTTTTGTTTAAAATGGTTTCTTTTTCATTTTTGGGGTAGCTATCCCAAAACCTAGCCTATCTAAGTAGGTGTAAAAAAATATTGTCGATTAAAAGTATTGGACGGTGAAGGCAAAAGATAAACTAAGTTGGAAAGACATGGGCAGGCCTTTACCCGCATTGGGCCAGAACAGGCTGATTAATAAAGTAAAGAGTAAATATCCATTAACCAACCCAACGTCCTAACCATAATCAAACTACATAATTCTTTTTTACTATTCCTACCGAGATCCTGTGCATTCTACCAATCTTCAGATAGTTTAAAACAAAATTCACAATAAACTATCTATAATAGTAAATTTGAATGCCTACAATATAAATTGGAACAGCGAACGAATTCCAAATTTAAATTTTGAGATGGAAATAAAATTGGCGCGAATTTAATCATAATATCAGTCCGTGCTGTTTATTGTTGGGTCGGAATGTACGAAAAACAATTAAGGCTACCATTATAAAAGCCTAAAACACATTATAATAAATATTTACTGTATTTTACGGTTAAAATAAATTTATTTTAATTTTCATCAATCGATTTCTTAAATTTCTCAATTTATTCACTCGAGTTGATCGAAGATTACAAAAAAATAATCGATTGGAATAATCGCATTCACACATCACAATAATTAAAAAAAAAAAAATGGTCGTCTATTTCAAAATACTTATTGAGCGGTGGTAATGAATATTATGTGTTATTGGTCCCGTATTCGTAAATAACGCTAAGATCTGGGCATTTTCATGCGGTTAATAATATTTGGAATGATATTTGTAATGTTTGTTTCCGAATCTATACGCGTGTGTGTGTTATATGTGAAAAATAAAAATGTAAACACGCACGATTGGCGCGAAACTTCGACTTTAGATTTCAAAATTCATCATTACCACTGCTTATTTAAATTGAACTATGGATGAATTAGCCGCATAATTAAATGACGAGTTGATTATTGTCCATATAGTGGAGCTCGAATGTTCGAAAACCACAATTTTTATGATTTTTAGCCTCGACCAGGACAGCCGTCAAAATGGCGATGACCGTATTTATGCACTTGAATTTTATAAGGGTAAACTATGATACTTGCGCGCTATTTACAGAAGTTTTAATGGTGTTGATATATGAAATTTTTATCCAACTTTCTTAATTAACGCACACTCATAGTATTTGATAATCAGAAAATAAAATATTATCATAAATTATGAGGATGACGAATGACTTAATTGCTAGCCCCTTTTGGGGCCGATACCAACCCAGCGGAGGTTAGTTCGTCGAGCCCCTTTGGGGGCCCGTACCGAACTATATGGTTAATACGTGTATATTTTTATGAACATTTATTTCTTTTTGGCCTATGTTGGCGACATGATGGTCTCTTAATTACTGCTAGTTCCAATGTAAAATTGATTCATTACCAGAATTTGTGTGTTATAATCATATATCGGAGTATTCACACAAAAATAATAACATGGATAAGCCATTTTTCCGGAAAGTAATTCCGGTATTTCCGGATTCAATTAAATATTGCTAATGTTGGTAGTGATATTATTACTACTCAATTCAAAATTTAAAGGTAGGTATATTATTTATCTATTGAATAATAAAACCAATAGAATTCCGATCGAAGCGTTTTGATGTCCACAATTTTTTATAAATTGTTGCGCTTAAATTTCAATCAAATCAACCAATTCCGGAGGAATATCCATAAGATAGTAATATAAACGTTTCGGATCAATGACCCCAATTCAATCTACCTACTCCGATCTATGGTTACAATACGAATAAAAAAAGGTTTTGCAAAAAAAAAAAACTATTAACAAAAAAAAACAGTAATAAACTGTAAATAACTTTATTTGCGGGAGAAGGTGGCAAAAAAAGTCAACGAAAAAAACAAAGTCATCGAATTCCGAAAATGAAACTATTACCGACTTTTTTACTTCGCACGGCTGCAATGCTGTAAAGGGCCATATTGATCTATATTAAATGCACAATGTATATAAGGTACTTAATTAGATAAGAATTAAGGCTATACTGCTTAAAATAGCTTCGTAAATACGCCATTATTTCTTGTAAAAAGTAAAGGATAAAAAATGGTTAATGTGGGTTATCCCTAAGAGATCGACATATACTATTGCGGACTTTTTTGTAGACCTTTAAAAGGTGTACAATATTGTAGTATATTATTTTGATCTCGTAGGGTTCAGCCAGCGTTTGCAATGTAAGCGCAATAAAATGTGTTTATTTATGACATCAAATTAGAAAACTCTAAAATTATCAGCGTTTCTCTACAATATTATGCATGTATTATACATAGGTATAAAACTTCCTCTTGAATCACTCTATATGTTAAAAAAAACATGTGTGCAATTCACACGTGGTAGAAGTGAATCATTCAAAAATTTTGGCTTCTAGATAATGAGACGAAAGTAAAATTTCGGGAAGAGGATAATTGTAGGTTTTAGTAATGATACAAAGTTTGATAATTATATTACATTTTACTCTTATAAATATTACATAGATTTATTTAGACTCAGAGCTTACATTTTCGATAAATGATACAAGAGGCTTATGGTAACTATCACCCATCCGTAGACCTACCTTGGCAACCGTTGCTTTACGTTGATTATTAAAATATAATTTAGGCTATAGCACAAAATATAATTTAGGCTATAGCACAAAGAGAACCACGAACATGAGAAAAACATCTTATCGGTTTCCATCTTACAGTTTTCTCCCAAAACTCTCGAAACGGTGACCATTCTTGTAAAAGTAATAGCGTCGAAGTTTGAGCAATATGTTAAAAGAATTTCCGAAATAAAGGGAATAAGGGCCTGGAAACTGTACCAAGTATTTGAGGTCGTTCGCATATTAAATTCTATGGCGTAATTAAAATTTATGCCAATAAGACGACGTTCAAATCCTGCTAGTAATGAAAATGTTATATTAATTTTGCGGAATTATTATTTTAGAAGGAGATGGTCGGCTGAATAGAGTGACATAGTTTGTAGGAAGTTATTTTCATATGAAGTCCTATTATTCAACATCAAATAGTAAGCTTTCAATATTTACCCAATTGAATTATTGAAGTGAAACTTCCTATGCGGCTTTCAACAACGTTGCGTTAAACGTTTAACGCTACCATGGAGAGGGTATGAAAGCACTCATTTCCACATTACGAAGTTTCACTTATTCCGCGCGGAGGGACTCCACGCACTATTTCTATTATCCGTGTATTCAAATTACAACCATGTTCTCAAATTGTGCAATTTTCCGAGCCGCCATAGAGTTTGCGAAGAACTATACAAACTATTTTCCCTCGGGTGCAATTTACTAATGAAAATGAGAAGTGCCGATAGCAGAAAGAAAACATAATTTCGCTTTCAAAGAACCTTGTTTTGGCCTTAACAAATACAACCGCCCAAGCGATGCTCGGGTACACACGACGAGTTAATTGATTTTAATTCATATATATTTGGAAATCAAAATATGTATTACGCAACTGCCTCACAGGGCGGTGTCCTAGGACTAAGTATACAGTGATATTGATTTATTACTGGTATTTGTCACCTAAGTACAATTTGTGTGTGTTTGACGTACTGACACAAACAGTAATGATGCCGCAGCCAAAGTTAGCGTTTACCAAAATTAATTACATAGCCAACGTAATTAATCGGTCCATTGTATCACCAGACACGGCCAGTTCAAACCGGTTATGATGGCCTGGAACCGGATAGTAATTGATTTATTGTGGAGCAGCGGGTTTGATATTTGGCGTTCGATTTTTCAAGAGTCAAATCGGTTTCTAGGGCGCAAACGGTTAAGAGCGTTTATACCCTACGGCATTTCATACAAACTTTCAAGTCGTTATTTTCCGAAATGACTGAACAGATTTTAATGAAACTTCCTACGCATAAGCAGTATACATAGGTCTAAAAAGTTACTTAAGGTAAACACAACAGGACTCTAGCAAGTATTGGAATAAAATATTTAACAAACATTTTCCTGTTGACAGCGACTACTTATTACTATATTTTATTATTATTCATTTCAGTTTGTTGTTTGTAAATAATGTACATATTAGGTAATATAATAAACAACCGTTAATAAAAAGCTATTTTGAAATACAGTCAGACTACTATTACTAAAAATCTAACCAATATTTTTTTAGGATGTCGACCAAACAAATGGATACTTTTAATCTCATCGGATACTGGTCAAAATTCCTCTGTATCTCAAATTTGCATTCGCGATGGAATAGAACCGAACCTAGCATAGCATTCAATCCCTATTGTAAAAAAAATATTGTGTGTCTTTTATAGATTCTGTGAAATAGCACGTTTCGTATGCGGCGTATTTGTTACCCACGCTATAAAATATTGAAGAGCTGTGGCACAGAATATAAAGTACAGAAGGTTTGAGTCCGTGCAACGAGAGAAAATGCAGAAACACTTATGACTTGCTTCGCATACAGGTATGGTCTATAAACGAAGACGTACGCCATGCTTCGCATACAGGTATGTTCTATAAAAGAATTTGTTGAAATATGAAAAAATCTGTTCCTAATATTAAAATAATTTTCGAAACAAAAAAGAGTAATTGATAGCGAGTGGTAGGTGATATTAAATAATGAAATCAAAGAACCCTTTGATAAAAGCCTGCGATAAAATTTAGGATGATAAATGATAAATGATGTTTATTTTGCAAGTAGGTTTTTACAAACACTTCACTACACGTCATTTTTTTAGATTTTTGAAGAAACAGCCGAAACAAACTCAGAGGTCACAGTCTCTTTTAAGGTCCAGACAAAATCTTGGCAAACTCACATGAGGACTATGCAGATACGTGTCTGAAATGGTCTTTTGAAGAAAGAACCACACAGATTTGAGTGGACCTGTCCAGTCAGTGCAAGCATTTGTCAGTTATCGTGTAGCTCGACTTATAACTCAAGGAGCTCAACGAAACGACGAACAATACCAAAGAAAGGACATTTGGGTAGGTCGCTTAAAGTACTCAAACTGCCAGATAGTGGTGGGAGAAGATCAATAAATTACGAAAAAATAAAATGTGACCTACATGGTCCTCACATTCACAATAATCAAATGTAATTAATAATAATTAACGTCGATAAATGTCACAATAATAATAAAAAAAAGTAAATATTTATGTCAAATCAATAAATGTAAAATCAGTAAATGTCACATCAAAATAATAAAAAGTAAAGTAAAAAAAATAATCAAATACTGAGAAAAGTATTCATGTCAAATCGGTAAATGTCACCTAAAATAATAAAAAATAAGGTAAAAATAAAATAAAAAATATCACAGTGTATACAATAAAATAAAGGAATAAACAATAAACAAAGGAATCAACAATAAACAAGCGAAGTCCGAAATTTCGACATTCACAAAGCAAATTTCATTGGAGCAGTTTAATCCCAAGCCTTTTTATCTTCGAGATAGTAATTTACATGATAGTAGGCTTTCAAGCATAGCTTCTTTTTTATAAACGATTTGAATTTATTTAAGTTTAGTGCTTGGATATGGCTCGGAAGCTTATTGTAAAAACGTATACATTGGCATCTGAAGGTACCCCCTACTTTTTTGAGCCTCGTTGCAGGAACAACAAATTTGTGTTTGTTCCTCGTATTTATGTTGTGGATATCACTGTATTTTTTAAACAAATTGATATTTTTATGGGCGTACAAAAGGTTTTCATAAATAAACTGAGAGGGCACAGTAAGAATATTAATCTCTTTAAATTTTTCTCTGAGGGAGTATCTGGGACTTAATTTATAAATTGAACGAATTGCCCTTTTTTGTAAAACAAATATTGTCTGAATATCGGCGGCATTGCCCCACAAGAGAATACCGTACGACATCACGCTGTGGAAATAACTAAAGTAAACTAAACGGGCTGTCTCTAAATCAGTTAAATCACGAATTTTTCTAACGGCGTATGCTGCAGAGCTAAGTTTTTTTTGACAATTTGTCTATATGCGGGCCCCACTGAAGCTTGGCATCCACAGTTATGCCTAAGAACACTGTGCTATCTTCCGGTTTCAACTCTTCATCCTTGATTAGTACTCTAGTTTCTACTTGTCTTACATGGGGCATCGTAAACTTAATACATTTGGTTTTTTTCTCATTTAGGAGTAGATTATTAACATTAAACCAATTAACGACTTTTGCCAGGGCGCTATTAACCTCGTCCGTAACTATCTGCTGACGTTTGAGTTTAAATAAAAGAGAAGTGTCATCTGCAAACAATACTATGTCATGATTATCCTTTATGAGGTAAGGCAAGTCATTTATATAAATAAGAAACAAAAATGGGCCAAGAATTGAGCCCTGGGGTACCCCCATTCTTACAACGGATCCGGGAGATCTTTTTCCATTAACATCAACTCTCTGAATCCTATCACTCAAATATGAAGAAAGAAGATCCAGAGAGGCGTTACGGATTCCGTAGTGGTGTAGTTTCCTGATTAATGTTTCATGAAGAACGCAATCGAAAGCCTTAGACAAATCGCAAAATATGCCCAAAGCATCGCATTTGTCCTCCCATGCATTACAAATGTGGCCTAAAAGTTCAACACCTGCATCAGTAGTTGAACGACCCCTTGTAAATCCGAACTGTTTGTTATGTAATAACTTATGTTTATTAAAAAAACGCTGCATTTGTTCTAACATTAGCTTTTCAAAAATTTTACTAAATGTGGGTAGTACTGAAATGGGTCTATAATTAGTGGGGTCTGATGTACTACCCGATTTAAACAATGGTATTATTTTACTATTTTTCATTAGATCAGGAAACTCACCACGGTCAATACAATCGTTAAATATTACAGCTAGAGAAGGAGCTACAATGTTTATAATGGACTTAGCAACGTCCACGGAATGACCCCATAGATCGGCGGTCTTTTTAACATTTAAGGTGTGAAAAGTTTTAATTATATCTTTACAAGTGACATATTGAAAATTAAATTCGGAATCACAGACTGAAACGCTTTCCTTAAGTAAAGACTCGGCAGTAGCAGGTGAAGAGTTTAGCGATTTAGTAGTCGATACAGGAATATCCGCAAAGAAATTTTCAAAGGCTGTGGCAACTTGAGTGTCTGAATTTAAAACTGTATCGCCAATAGCAAGGCTGTAGTCACTATTTCGGTTGCAAGACCTTCCCGTTTCGCTATTAATAATGTTCCATGTCATTTTAATTATATTACTACTGTTTTTAATCTTTGAACTCAAGTAACGTGACTTTGCAAAAAAACAAACTTTTTTAAATATTTTAGAATAATTCTTAACATATAACTTAAATTCTACAGTGTTTTTAAAGGTCCGCTCTGCATACAACTCATAAAGACGTTTTCGGCTCTTATGAATACCAATAGTGGCCCAGTCGTTGAAGGATGCGTTACTATTAACCGAGATTGTCTTAGGGATAAATGTGGTATTATACTGTGTGCAATACATTCTGAAAAAATCGTTATAATGTTGGTTGGGATCATTATTAGTTGATAATAGTGGTAATTTAGACAAAAGCTTAGTTTTAAAAGTTTCCAGGCGAGTTTTAGTTTTTGGATTAACAATGATATCCTTTTTAGTGACTTTCTTGTCTACATTTGAAATTGTGATCAATTGCCCACAATGATCTGAATCTAATAAGTTAATAATTTCTTTGTGGGTAGGTATAATATCTGTGTAAATATTATCTAGGCAAGTGGCACTAGTTGGGGTTATTCTAGAGGGCTCCAGAAATTTGTTTTCAAGATTGTATGAATGAAACAGGCTTAAAATTTTAGTACTTAACCCAGACTTTTCTAACAAATTAATATTAAAACCACCACAAGTGATTAAAGACTTCCTAGAATTACAGATTTTATGGAACACTTCATCCATTACCTTTTCAAAACAATCATACAATCCTGAAGGGGGTCTATACACACTTAATATGATAAACTGCTCCAATTCTATACAGGCTATTTCAACTGTTCGCTCAACAGATAGGCTTACAATATCCTTGCGGTCTTTAAATTTAAGCTGATTATTTACTAGGATTAATGCGCCGCCATGTATAGCATTTACCCTGCTGAATGAACTACCAACCTGGTGATTACTAAAATTGAACATTAATTGGTGACATTTGAGCCAATGCTCCGTTATACAAAGAATATCTATGTTGTTACAATTCATGAAAAGTTCTACTTCTAATTCTTTGTTCAAAAATCCTTGAATATTTTGATGAACCAGGTTGATACTATTAAAATTCTCAAAACATTCGCCCGATTCATTGTCTGGCTTCCTTATAATAGTGCAAGAGGTTGCCTCTGTTGTCTCAATTTCTAATTTAAATGATTCACTGATTCATTCATTGTTGACAACCTATTGGCAGAGTAATTAAGCTTAGTATTGCATTGATCAACAGAGGCAACTGGATTAGCCAAGTTCTTGGCTGTTATAGAAAAGTAATATGATAGCGACATAGCTACCTGTCTCTTACAATAGTTTGGAAGATAACACCTGTCTACACAATATCTATCTTTTGTCAAATAAAAATTTCTGCCAATATAATTGTTGATGTCAATTAAGTGAATTGCATTACTATTGTATGTCAAATTATGCAATGTGTTATTAATATTATATCTATAGAAATTTTCTTCCTGTGGCAAACTGTTACTATAGGGAAATGTAAACAATAAAATTTTTCTTAAATTTAAGTTAGTCAAAGTGATGAAAAAAGAAACTCATTTATTAGTAACTATCCCGATTTGCAAACTATACAAAAGACGTGCAAAAAACATCATGTGTGCAATTCACACGTGATAGAAGTGAAAACCTTCAAAAATTTTGTCTTCTAGATAATGAGACGAATGTAAAATTTTGTCTTCTAGATAATGAGACGAATGTAAAATTTTGTCTTCTAGATAATGAGACGAATGTAAAATTTTGTCTTCTAGATAATGAGACGAATGTAAAATTTTGTCTTCTAGATAATGAGACGAATGTAAAATTTTGTCTTCTAGATAATGAGACGAATGTAAAATTTTGTCTTCTAGATAATGAGACGAATGTAAAATTTTGTCTTCTAGATAATGAGACGAATGTAAAATTTTGTCTTCTAGATAATGAGACGAATGTAAAATTTTGTCTTCTAGATAATGAGACGAATGTAAAATTTTGTCTTCTAGATAATGAGACGAATGTAAAATTTTGTCTTCTAGATAATGAGACGAATGTAAAATTTCGGGAAGAGGATAATTGTAGGTTTTAGTAATGCTACAAAGTTTGACAATTATTTTTCAATTTATTCGTATAAATATTACATAGATTTATTTAGACTCAGAGCTTACATTTTCGATAAATGATATAAGAGGCTTATGGTAACTATCACCCATCCACATACTGACCTCGGCTACCGTTGCTGTACGTTGATCACCCATCCACATACAGACCTGGGCAACCGTCGCTTAAACTTGATCACCCATCCACAAAATATAATTTAGGCTATACCACAAAGAGAACACGAACATGAGAAACACTGTATAATGCTTCCTATCTCATTTTTTCCCACGTTAAAATGTGTCTGTCTCTTTTAACTGTCGCTTTTGCATTTCATCGAGTTTCAAATCACAACGATGCTAAAGAAGTTTTCACTTCAAAAGTAACTATTTTATTGTTGAAACAGAGTCCCGTCAATCATAAATTTCAACTGTTTTTGTATTATGTAATCAAATACTTATAAAACAGGCTAAAGTGTGATGTTACAGAATGCTGCTAGAGAGATGATATAAGAAGTATTGACAGGCCGGATTAGTGGATGGCATTCGGATGATCCCGGGCAAGACCTGGCCTTTCTTGAAGCTGCCAAAGTTGATGACGCATGGGCGACTCATCATCATCTGCCTAGCCTTTTTCCAACTATGTTGAGTTCTCATCATCATTCATCATTTCAGCCCCAAAGACGTCCATTGCTGGCCATATGCCTCCCCCATGTGTCGCCACATTGACATTTTGGAGGTTTTTTTCATAAGCTTGACAGGCGGGTTGGCGATCGCAGTGTGATTGTTACAAAAGCACAGAGAACGCTGCTGCCCATTCTCTGGAAAATCCCTTAGTCGCCTCTTACGACACCCACGGGAAGATATGGGATGGTGCTATTCTTTACGCCCGACACCATACAGAGCTCTGCTTCCAGTCTAACCGGCAGCTGAATACCAGTATTTAACATGGAGCGACTGCCTATCTGACCTCCACAAATTTGCGCCTATTTTTGCCCGTTATTTGGAGAGGAACTACTGAACTTTACCGTGACTGGTGTGATATTAGAGTGATCTAAATTCAATGCGTGATGCTGCAGCCGCAAAACATTAGTGTGTGTTTAATAATGTATTGTTTAATTATGAAACGGTTAGGGCACATCATTTATTAGGCTTATAATAACACTGATGGATATCGGACCGATTGATCATTAATAATTAAAGTGAATTAGTATTAGTAATAATAAAGTTCATTTGTTTTATTAGGCGAATGAAGAATGCTTAGTTTTATTTGTATGCCATGTGCGAGTTTTCAAATATTAAAGAGGGAGTGCTAATTTTGTGAGTCTGTATGTACGCGATTGTAATCTCCGGAACCACTACACTTATTAGACAAATTCTTTCATCAATTCAAAGGTATATTATTCAGGATAGATATTAGTTATTGATGTAGAACATGTATTGCAAATTACTATTATAAGCTCAAAGTGTGTGCCAGAAGCAGGAATATTCGATTACAGGTATTAATATTGTATTAATTATACCTACCCGTATAAGTGCTAAACGAAAACCATTTTCCATTAAAACAACAATTAGGTAACATTATTGAATAGCATTGGTTCTAGTAATAAACCATGATGTTAATTTTGGTTAAAACATAATTCAATTAAATTGATTAACTGGTTCGGTTTATGGTTTACGAGTGTTTAGTTTAGCAATTGGTTGATAAAGTCAATTAAAACGAGCTTTGAGTAGGACCTACGCAAAATCGGAACTATTAAACAAAATTCGTCGTGAAGAAAAATAGCTCTGACAAAAGAATTAAATTTTTAAATCCCATAGGTATATTGAAAGTGGGTTCAATTTTTTTTCGTCTAACTAGATGCCTGTTAAGCCCAAAAAAATGTGTTCGAATTCGTTGTTTACAAAAAACCAAATAACTCGAGACATCCGGCAGTTAAGGTATTTATACATATGTCGGAGTTGGTTGTCAATTATAATTGTGGGTAGTCACCAAGTTTTGTTCAAATTAAGTTTGTTGATTTTCTTTTTGCTAATTTAAGTGATTTTTACTGTAAAGTATTGTCTAATAAATCAAAGCCTTTTTACTAAGTACCTAGTGTACGCACTAATTGATTTTTGGCAACTTATTTCGATAAATGTGACAGTTAGTTTTGTTCAAAACAATTGATTGCCTGTTGCTTTAATTTTAAATGATTTACTTTGTGAATTTACCATTGCTTATTTAAGACAGTTATTCTTGTGTTATTTGGTTACTTTATCACGTAAGTCTTATTAGATTTAGCACATTTTGTATCAAGTAAGCGCGTGACCTACTTTTGTACGTCAACGGACAGAGTTGTCATGGAGGGATTGCAAAGTGGGGGCATCGCTGTATAAAACAGCGTGCCCTCTGTAAGCTCGTCAGTCGATCTTCGGATTCGACTCGATACAGAGCTCCCCTGCTCCCGACAAAACTGTCGGTTTACTGGTACAGCGCTGCTGTATATTAACAATAGTCGTATTATCTTGCTGATAGCGAGCAATACACTTTGTTATTGGGTGGCTTGGCCACTGTACGAACTGTGACCTGAAAAGGTCTGTTCGCCTATTGTTACCTTTTTACTGTTACTGTATTTCTGTGTGTGTTATAATTAATTATCATTTTCTATTTTCATTTCCTATTGTGTCATTTTCTAATTTGTATCATTTTTTATTGTACCCACCTTAATTAAAAGTCTGTAATTACTTATACAGTCTTGTTTATCCCAATAAAATGGGAACTACAAACCCTGACGACATACCCCTCGGCACTCCTGATCCTACATCAGAAGTGGGATTAGGTTTAGCCCAAGAATCGGAAGTTGTTGAACCATGGCGAGTGATGTTAGAACTTCAGAGTCGCAACATGACACAATTAATTGAAGCGATTAAAACTAACTCCGCTTCGTCTGTTGTGATTTCTTTGCCCGATTTTGACTCAGACCTACCCGATTCCGATGCTCAATCTTGGAGTACAACCGTCGATATTTGCTTATCGGAAAAGCCTCTTCAAGGTAGCACCCTTATTATTGCCCTCACAAAAGCCTTGAAGGGCAGTGCTAATGTATGGCTTTCCCAAATATCATACGCAGGTATGACCTGGACAGACTTTAAGAGTCTCTTCCTCTCTCGTTATGCCGTTTCGGAAACTGTTTCTGCTACCCTAATTAACCTTCATAATAATCAACCAAAAGAAGGAGAATCTTTAGCCGCATATGCCAGTAGACAGATAACGTCACTGACATCTAAATGGAATAGCCTGAGTGTCGAACACATTGCTGTTTCCACTGTATTGGCCCATGTCTCCAAATTTGATTCCCGTGCTCATAGACTAGCATTTACTACCGAAATACAATCTAGGCATAAACTTCAACAAGAACTGAGTGTCTTGTCCCACCTTAAGAGAAAGTCTCAGATTTCCTCTGATCAAGATTCTTCTCAACCGAAAAAGTTCAAACCAGGTACAATAGTATGTCACTTTTGTGGTATAGAAGGCCATAAATCTACAAACTGTCGTAAGAAGGCCGAGAAGGCAAACGAACATCCTGGATCAGCCAGTTCGTCACCTAAGGCGACACCAAAGAAGATCGTCTGCTACCGCTGTGGGGAGTCTGGACACGTCGCTCCTCGCTGCCCAAAGGCGTCTGGAAAGCGACCAGAAGGTTCGAGTGAAGATACCGGGAGTCTGCCTTCGAGCAGCTAACCATCCTTGAAGCTAGTTGAAGCTTGTGATGTACACCCGTCACTGCTGTTCTACAGCAATTTGGTGAGTCACTTTCATTTTGTTATGACTCTGGGGCTGACTGTTCTTTTATTGCTGAAACATGTGCTGAAAAGTTGTCTGGCAAGCATATTTCTTGTATGGTCAATATAATGGGAATAGAAAATTCTGAATATGTACCGAGCAAATTCAGAGTGAAGTAGAAATAGATGGTGGACTTTTCTACAAGCCTATGATTTTGACATTATGTTACTAAATCTAGTCCTTTAGACTTACTGGTTGGACGAGTTGCTAGACCTTTGAGTTTGATGACTTTTGACAATGAGGAGATAGAAGTAAATCTGTCCCGAGTAAGAGAACAAGCAGCCCTGGGTATAACTAAAAGTGCCAAATATGATAAAACCCGTTATATTAAAACTAAAGCTATTTTGAGAAGTTTCAAATTGGAGACTTTGGTTTTTGGATCCTAAATTTAAAGGTCCCTATAGAATTTTAGAACTATTACATGGTGATAGCTATTTGTTAAAAGGTTTGAATACCAATAGAATTTACAAATATGCCCATGATCGTGTACGAAAAATGCCTGAATGTCCAGTTACTGTTAGTGATGATGTCAATATTGACACTGATGATGATTCATCTTCTGCTGACATAGTATAGCTAAACTGTCAAGATGTCTATGTTGACTCTTGTTCGGATGTCTATGTTGACTCCTGGATTTGGAGGCTGATCTTGACGCTTATGCGGGTTGTCTATGTTGACGCCTATGCGGGTTGTCTATTCGGCTCCAAGTTTCTTGTTCGGATGTCTATGTTGACTCCTGGTTTTGGATGTTGATCTTGACGCTTATGCGGGTTGTCTATGTTGACGCCTATGCGGGTTGTCTATTCGACTCCAAATTACTTGTCGAATCCCATGGTGTGATTTCGGCTGGGAGACTATGTCTCTACTTTAGTCTAGCTATGTATTGTCAGTAGCAGTATGGTGATTTTGAGTAGTTGTGACGCAACTGATATTGATAATAATTTTGTGACTAATCAGGATTTTTCTTTTCAACATACCTTTTGTTAAGGCTTTTGTTTGTCAGAAAGGCCGATCGATATTCACAAGAGATTTTCTTTTTTTTTTTCAGGATCACACGAGGTCGTGTAGAACGTCAGTTCTGGCCGTGTCGGAGTTGGTTGTCAATTATAATTGTGGGTAGTCACCAAGTTTTGTTCAAATTAAGTTTGTTGATTTTCTTTTTGCTAATTTAAGTGATTTTTACTGTAAAGTATTGTCTAATAAATCAAAGCCTTTTTACTAAGTACCTAGTGTACGCACTAATTGATTTTTGGCAACTTATTTCGATAAATGTGACAGTTAGTTTTGTTCAAAACAATTGATTGCCTGTTGCTTTAATTTTAAATGATTTACTTTGTGAATTTACCATTGCTTATTTAAGACAGTTATTCTTGTGTTATTTGGTTACTTTATCACGTAAGTCTTATTAGATTTAGCACATTTTGTATCAAGTAAGCGCGTGACCTACTTTTGTACGTCAACGGACAGAGTTGTCATGGAGGGATTGCAAAGTGGGGGCATCGCTGTATAAAACAGCGTGCTCTCTGTAAGCTCGTCAGTCGATCTTCGGATTCGACTCGATACAGAGCTCCCCTGCTCCCGACAAAACTGTCGGTTTACTGGTACAGCGCTGCTGTATATTAACAATAGTCGTATTATCTTGCTGATAGCGAGCAATACACTTTGTTATTGGGTGGCTTGGCCACTGTACGAACTGTGACCTGAAAAGGTCTGTTCGCCTATTGTTACCTTTTTACTGTTACTGTATTTCTGTGTGTGTTATAATTAATTATCATTTTCTATTTTCATTTCCTATTGTGTCATTTTCTAATTTGTATCATTTTTTATTGTACCCACCTTAATTAAAAGTCTGTAATTACTTATACAGTCTTGTTTATCCCAATAAAATGGGAACTACAAACCCTGACGACATACCCCTCGGCACTCCTGATCCTACACATATATTTAGCGAAGAAGGGTTAGACGCTTTCAAGTGATGGACTGATCATAAATTAAGCTTTTATAACTGTGGAACTATTCATATTGTAACAAAATAATCTTAAACAGAAACAGAGAGAATTTTGAACTCTATCACTTTGTATCAACCAGCTAAAATTTACCATTTGAAAATTTCTAGATAAAGGCGTCATATTCCTAGGCTTCCTAGCGTATTCTTTCAAAATAGTTAAATACAAAGCCATACACAGAAAAAATATTCATCCAAAGAGGATGAATATTTTTTCTGTGTAAGCCTAGGAATATGACGCGTTTTCATTCATCGTAAACAGCGGTCATACTTTTACCATTACTTCATTATTTATTTATTCACCTTACAAAACAGGTTCATAACAGGTTCATATTTTCTCATATATTTGGTTCTCACAATTTGAGTAAAATTTGCTCGTACTTGCTATACCCGATCACATCGATTTGACAGCACACTACACATAGTGCACATGCACAACGCCGTCTTTTTGTGTACAAATTGTACATGCACTCACACAAAGTGCATTCGAACGCTAGCCTTCCCGACGCCATCCTCAAAGAGCGGAAAATCACTGATCGAGCTTCTGTCAAATATCTCGACGGTAAAAAATTGAAAAGCAACTTTAAAAACACGCTGTCTAGGTTCATTTGAGATAAAAGTGGATCTTTCAACAGCTGTTCTATAGGGTGTGTAAAATCGTTTGATGTTTGGTGTTGACGAAACCTTGTAAGTGTCTGTTTGTGCATTCGCTTGAAATAACTCTTTAGCACTTTTCGAGAAGCGAAATGTTTTCATGAGTTTCGTTAGACATACATTATGCTAAATTATTTAAGGGTTTGAAGATACTAGACTTGACATTGTAGTTAATGTTCAAAAAAGGTAAAAAAAATATTCCCATTTTCGTGACTAAATGAAACATTCGCACAGGTCGATCGAAGGGTAAGCAACGCTTGCCAAGGTCGGTGCGTGGATGGGTGACCGTCCATTACGTATCGAGACCTCTTCAACCTCTGTGTCTCAGAACGCTCATTAAGCCGATTTCGGTTATTACCTACTTACTTACCAGTTGCATCCAGCTTAGATAGGTACTCATGAGTACCTTATGTAGTTTATTACGACTTTTAAAAGAACAAATAGGCGACTAGCACTATTCACTATTCCATACTTAAGACCAAAATATGTTTTAATGCACTCGCCGATATATTTCAGTCTCTTTCACCCCACGCCGTACAAAAGCGATGAAAACATGACGAAAATACGTACATCGTTCTCAATACAATGGAAGCTTGTAGCTAAAGTAAAAAGTCGTATAATTGCCCCAGCAAGACAATTGCTGGAAAACAAAAGACTGCTAGTAATTTGGAACTGAAAATGTGCTGAAACTTTTCAGACTTGAGTCCTGCACACGTAGCATGACCGCCGTAGAAACGGGCTATGTCGATGGAAGAATCGACAATCTGACACATCGTCATTGTCTATCTGTCATTATGTTGATTTTTCCGTAGGCAAAACTCGTTTCTACAGTGGTCATGCTAAGCGTGCAAGGAAGTAAATATTCACAAATACACTTATCAGAAATCAGTTTACAATTATGGTTAAGTTATCTTAAGTTTATCTTTCCATAAAGATAAATCTAGATAGTAGTCGATCGATGACAATAATGGTATTTGTGGTACAGTTTAAGGTGATCAATGAAAAAGAAAATAAATTATTACCACATTTGTTTCCCCGAAGTTGGAAGTATACCGTGTACAGTGCTGTGCTCCTTCATTCCGGCAGTTATCTTTAAGTCCCAAGTAAAAGAAGGCCTCTAGGTTATAGGAGAGCAGCGGTGGCCCAGTGGTGGCAGCCCCGACTTACGAACAGAAAATTTTAGGTTCGAACCCAGGCAGACGCATTCCTTTGTGTAATTTATTTCATTAGTGCTGCTCTCAAAAACGGTGAAGGAAAACATCGTAAGGAAACCGGCATGTCCATAAACAAAAAATTACATGTTACATCTACCAACTGGGCCTACGTGGTGGATTACAGCCCACTCCTTCTCATGGAGAGGAGGCCTGTGTCCCAGCAGTGGGAACATTATAAGCTGATAATGATGTAATAGAATGGTATCCACTAGGTAAATAACCAAACTCTGGGTGGCTACTGATAAATTCCTGAAGGAAAAATTCAATCACACTTTGTCCGAAATATTGATTTTGATTTATGTTGTTTTGTTGTTGTTCTTATTCTTTATTGCATATAAAATTAAAAGATATACACACAAATAATATATAGCTTATGTACAACGGCGAGGTGGCGGCGATGGCGGTTGTTGTTGTGTTGTTATTTTTTTTGTGTGTTTTTTTTTATGTTTCCAAAAATAAATGTTTTGTCTTGTCTTGACGGAACAGGGAAACGAACCCAGGACCTCACGTTCAGCAGTAACGCTTGTGACAATTACACCAACGAGGAAGTACTGAAACACGTTCCGTTCAAATACCCTAATCGGAAAGCAGTGTACCTGATTGACTTATTTACTATTCGACCGCGATAGCGGTAGATCAATGACACTGTGATATGATAATAGTATTTACGTAGAGACAATATATTTTATTTTATTCTATTTATTAGGGACAAATAAACAGTTACATGTTCAAGTTTAAAATTATGTGTCGTTAGAAAAATTTGTAAACATAATAACCCAAACCATTGTCCACGAATTAATAAATGAACAAATAAAGAACGGGAATGTAATGATTTTATGAGTCAATTAATTAATTTTAGATTAAGATATTGGAGAAGCTCGTGGCTAATTAATAACAGCCGCTCGGGTCGAACATCAGATTAAGCCGAGCTAGCCTAGTTTGATCCGTGGATGGGTGACCACACATTACATACCGAGTTTCCTCGTCCTTCGGAAAGCACGTTAAGCCGTTGGTCCCGGCTGTCATTTGTAGATATTTGACGGTCGTAACAGTTAGTGGCCCGAAAGTATGGCAATCAGTCTTACCTAGGGGTTTCGTATTACACAATGACGTCCACAGCTGGGTTGTGGACGTCAGAGAGGCAGTCGCTCCATATATACTAGTATAAAGCTGCATCCGGTTAGAATAGAACCCGACCCCAACATAGTTGGGAAAAGGATGATATATGATGATCATATTTTGGCGATTAATAAATAATAAGTTTTAGTACAGATGATTTTGCCAACGAGCAATGGAGCCAGCGTCACATATATGTGACAAGCAAGCGCGTGCGCTGTACGCCAACGACACAAATATGTGACAAAAAATGTGGTGCACCATAACACGAAATAAGCAATTTAAACATTACCTTTGTGTGTGTTTATTTATGTATCTTTAAAATGGGATCTATATATCTTAAACATAAAATGTCTTATCAAGAAATAAGTAAAAATACTTTTGAAATCCCTTTTTTTATTAGTAAGTATTTACGGTGAATTTGTGGCTTGGCGTAGAGGGAACGCGCGTGCGTTTATGCTTTGGCGTTCAAAAAGTTAAGCGAATAGATCGCGTTAGAAACACCACCCTGCGGTCCATAACTTAAGTAGTTGATGTTGGCGAAAAAATAGACAGGCTGAAGTGAAAGTAGGCAGGCCACGTAGCACGGACAGATGGGCAAAGATGGTAACAGACTGGCGCCGTAGAAGTCGACCACGGCGAAGGTGGCGTGACGATCTGATCCTGTTTGCGGGGCTAACATGGCCAGAGATAGCACAGGATCGAGAGGTATGGAAGGAGAAAGGGGAGGCCTTTGCTCAGCAGGGGGACAGTCTGTAGGCTACAAAAAAAAACCGACATTTTTGATTCATGTGGTTGAGTATCGACAGCATTTGTCTTCAAACATAAACATAAATATCGCCCCAGTAATCCCTAAAGATTTAAGCAGTGATAGAACTTATAATGTAGCCTTATTTAGCCAGATATGTTTTAAATCTCACGTAATAGGTGTCGTTTGCCATCAACGGGCTCCAAATCCGAACTTACAGGGTCCTACTAAAGAAATTTCCTTATTGGAAACTCAATAACATTTTGCTTTACCTGAGAATCGAACTCAAAACCTGTATCTTTAGCACTGGACCAACGAGTCAGTACAACACAATTTTGAATAACAAAGCAACTGACCTTTCGGAAACTATTTAACAATAGGAACCAATTAACTAAGGGCCACGGCTCCGACGGAATCACCAATAGGGTGTTCAAACTCCTCCCCGCTCAGCTCGTCGTGTTAATGGCGGCCATCTTCAATGGCGCCCTGAGCAACAACGCGTTTCCCCAAATATGGAAAGAAGCCACGGTCATCGGTTTCGCAAAGCCAGGCAAACCCAAGTCTGAGCCTTCGAGCTACAGACCTATCAGTCTCCTGAATGCACTCGGAAAAATCTACGAGAGACTTATGTATAAGCGACTCAAAGACTTCGCCGAAGCTAAGAGTCTCATCCCCAACGAACAGTTCGGCTTCAGGACCGGACACTCTTGCATTCAACAGGCCCACCGCATCGTAGAACACTTGAGCGCTGGCTTCCAGCGTGGAGCGATGACGGGTGTATTGTTTTTCGACATAGCAAAGGCATTCGACAAAGTCTGGCACAACGGCTTATTATATAAGTTGTACAAACTGGGAGTGCCAGACCGTCTCGTGCTCATCTTACGAGACTTTTTGTCGGATCGCACTGTCTTCCCCCCACCCCATTCGAGCCGGAGTCCCTCAGGGCTCCCCGCTCTCTCCCCTTATCTTTACTCTGTTCACCAGTGACATCCCCAAGAGCAAGAAGGCACAGTTAGCCCTGTTCGCGGACGACACGGCCATCTATTACACTGGCCGTAGTGACGACGCTATTTACAGCACCCTCCAAACCTCAGCCAACGTCTTAGGCGCTTGGTTCCGGAAATGGAGAATCGAGGTGAACCCCGACAAGAGCCAGGCAGTTCTTTTCTCTAAACCGCGTAAGAATAAGCCACCCGCGCTCAGCCCGATCACTATGTACGGTAAGCCTATCCCTTGGGAGAAGCAAGCTAAGTACTTAGGAGTCTTATTTGACAACCACCTGTCTTTCGCGGCGCACATCAAAGCAGCTCGCGACCGAGCTGCCTTTGCTATGGGTAGGCTTCATTTCATGATTTCGATAAAAAGCAAGTTGTCACTCAAGTGCAAGTTGCGCCTTTACACCGCGGTGATCCGCCCCATTATGACGTACGCTTGCGTCGTGTACGCTCACACCAAGCCTAAGTACATCCATAGGATGCAAACCTTGCAGAACCGGTTCTTACGTAGAGTCACGGGAGCCCCTTTTTATGTCCGTAACGACCGTCTACACGTAGACCTTAGAATGCCCACCGTCCTTCAGTTTATGAAACGTCTTTCGAAGCGTTTCTTCGATAACGCCATTAAACACCGTAATCCCCTGATCGCAGCGGCCGCCCGTTACGAACCCTCGCGCATTAGTACAGTACGCCGTCCTCGGCATACCCTCGTCACTCCCGATGATGCTATCACCCTCCTCCAGGAGAGTAGCAAAGAGACTAGCACTCTTAAAAAGTTTAGACACAAACCGCCGTCTTTCCGACCTCGCCGTCGAGGTCCGTCGCGACGTCCCGGTCCATGCCCTCCCCGACCCTCGCTCGAGCCAGCCCGCGATGCTGTGCCAGTAGTTTTAAATCAGCCCCTAAATAATGATATCATTCAGATCCAGCCTGTCCCCATGCAGTCCTCCCCCAGCGACGCCCTAAGCCGAGGCTCGTACCCCACAGGGGGTGCCCTTAGCGTGTAGTCGCTTAGTTTGTAAGTTTTATGCCCTGGCTGGAGGCCTTACTCTTAAGGCACCCACAGGATAGTCCGGTTAAGCAGACGACAACCTCCTAGGTTGAACTGCGAGATGCCATTCCCTTTTAAAAAAAAACTAAGGGCCAGACAACCAACCTCCTCCTCTTCTCCTCCTCCATAAATCGTCACCCATGACATACCCTAATGAAAGCAAAGAGCTGTTTTTATGATCTCATTCAATTAACTACTAAAGTGATCGCTTATACGTCTGAAAGAAAATACTTAGAAACCCACATTCAAAAAGTCTTAACTGCCAAAAGTGAGTGGATCAAAAACTTTCACAAAAGTGAGTTGTTACAGTTGAAATTCGATTGGGGGATTGACGCTGTGGGGTGAATGAAACAATAGCCGTCTTTCGCAAGGAATTCGAAAGGCTTGTTTCTCTCCAGGACGATTGTGTTCATTAGGCCCAAAATACAAGCTTTTTCGCTTCTCATTTGGTACTCTTACCTTATTACGTTCGGAATAGGGTTGGGAAGTTCTTAGAATGGAATTGTAGAACTTCTTTGAGTATTTTTTTTGTCGTCGAAAGATTGTTGATGTAACATTCAAATATTGTAAAACCAAATGATTTTAAAAGAGTAACCATGGAGTTTCTTGCCGGGTTTTCTCCATAGGAAACGACCAAACCGAACCGTGCACCTTTCGTCGACGTTTTATAAGTGCCCATACAGGCCTAATATTTTGATTTTGATGCTCGCTAAATGTTTTGTAACATTTAAGCGGGTACCTGCAGTTATTAAAATAAATAAATAAAATAAAATCCATTTATTTCAGGTTTCCCCATAGAAAAAGAAACACGTTACGCCTGCGATACATAAAATCACGATTACTAAAAATAAAAAATAAAAACAAAACATTCTAAAATAAAGATAAAAATTTCGAAAATGATAATCAATACAGTTAACAGATCATAAAATATTGTCAATAAAATCAAAATTAAATGTCACATAAAGAAATTAAAAACAAGATTACTGGTTATTTTATTATTTACAGAATTACATAAATTAAATTTCATTAACAATCTTAGATATAAAAATTCAATTACAATAAAATTAAATAAATTAATAAAACTCAGCAAATAAGTTTAATGAGTCATTTACATGCCCTGGCTATAAAAAAAATAAAAAATATTAAAAATATATATTTTTGATCAACAGAGCACATTCTTTATGTGGCGGTCAACATTGACAATGACTGTAATGACCTGTGGTAATGACCACCAACAGTCACCGTTAGTGATGTCTATAACTAGTTGATATCGATAAACAATTATAAACTACGCAGTGAGTTCAGCAACTTGGGAAGCTAAAAGCTTAAAACAGCCAGTAACTAGAAGTATTCCAGTATCCAGTTCATTTAGCTAATATTTAATTAAAATAAAATTGACTGCAGTATCTGATTAAAAATACGAAAAAAAAACACAACGGTTGTGTTTACCACCAATTACAGTTACTAAAATTAAAATGTCAATTATTACATATATTGTTATTGTTTTTGGTTTAATCCCTCAACATACTGTAAATAAAAGATACACAAACATATTACTTGCAACTTTTTCCCAAGGGGGTAGGTAGAAATTAGAAAATGCTAGTACACATAAAAGCAAGCCAGATGCGGGTACAACGCACCCGACCTTTTTGAACATCCTCACCAACAAATATTGCTGTAAAAGATATTTTACATTTAAAAATACGGAGGCGAAGGGATAACAACGCTAAAGTGGTTGACACGTATTTAGTACATCACTCTGAAATCCCCCGCATAGAAATTTTTTGTCGGTGATTTAAAAAAAAAACCGACCAAGTGCAAGTCGGACTCGCGCACGAAGGGTTCTGTACCATTTACCATTTATACCATTATTTATAAAAAAAAAACACTTTTTTTGTATGGGAGCCCCGTTAAATATTAATTTTATTCTGTTTTTAGTATTTGTTGTTATAGCGGCAACAGAAATACATTATCTGTAGAAATTTCAACTGGCTAACTATCACGGTTCATGAGATACAGCCTGGTGTCAGACGGACGGACGGACGGACAGCGATGTCTCAGTAATAAGGGCCCCTTTGACCCTTTGGGTATGGAACCCTAAAAAACAGCTCTTCCATGTGATCCCCCCGATCACAGTGATGTACTGAATATATGGTAACCGTTTCAGCGTTGGTGTCTCTTCCACCTTGTATATCCAAATAATTTAATCTCTTAAATACTATTTAACTAATTTACACAAGATTATCCTTCTCTTCGTCTTCTTAGCGTGTTGACGGCAAATCGCTTAATATATTTAGCCCAAAACTCAGCCAAGCTAACTCCGCCTGCTGATGCAGTCATAAGATCCTCAAGTGCGCAGATGACAGGGCATGCAGCGCAAGATGGGAGGTAGGCCATTGTCTGTGGACACACGCCGCATACACACTTGAGATCTGAGCCGTCCGTGATCTATGGAGATTGTCTTTGCTACGGCCGACTTGAGTTTGGAGTCGATTTAGAAATTTTTACGTCAGCCACGGCAAAGCATGCCCGGGAGGAGACTTTCCGAAGGTTCGATGAAGTCGTCGACCACGATGGCAAATATTATCATTCTCTTTATACCAATTTATACTTCTCATTAACACAAGATAAAAGAAGCAATAGCTCTGCTCAATTTGTGAGGAAAAGTATAAAATTAAATGAAAACTGCTAGTAATACCGTCACAGACCGGATCTGTCCCGTTCGACCGTGCAACGGAACGTATTTAAAGATTGCAATAACAGTTATCCAGTACATTGAGTTCGCCATTATGGTGGACTGTTGGCTACAGTTTGTTTTTACGACGGTTTTTTTTGCAACAAGTTGTGAAGAGTATGGTCGTGTGGGGTGTATTTTGTGGATAGGTAACATTCTTTTTCGGGAGAGAATGAGTCTGTCTAAAGTCATAAAATACATTCTGTTGTTCATGTGTATAAAAATCTACCCTTTTTTGTCAAATTCCGATAATTAATTCTGAATTAAATCAAATGATGTTAAGAGCGTTTACACTTTACGGCATTTCATACATACTTTCAAGACCTTATTTTCCGAAATAAAACTTAAGACGCATAAGCAGGATACATAGGTCTAAAAAATTACTTAAAATATTTTCCAAATATCTTAAAAAAAAAACTGTTTCTAATGATAATTTATAATCGGTCTAATTTAGCTGAAACACAACTTGTCGAAAATGTTTTGAGTAACTTTTTAGACCTATGTATCCAGCCTATGCGTTTGAAGTTTCGTTAAAATCGGTTCAGTCATTTCGGAAAATAAGGACTTGACAGTTCGTATGAAATGTTGTAGGGCGTAGACAATCTTAAGCTATAAATGTTTTTATTTTTTTACTTATTATTTAAAGTCGTGTGCCTGATGACCACCCCTTATTAGACCACTTTAGGAGGATGAAGTTTTCAAAATCGTTCCTTAGTGTTCACCTATTTAATAAAAGGAGGAGTTCCTGTTTTGAGTGAGCATAATGTCATGAATTACATGCCCATATTGATATTCTATTATATTATATTATAAAATGATATAGTTGTGTCATCTCAGTCAATGAAGGGATTGTAGAATTTAAGAAGATCAGCAAACTAAAGCAAATAAAAAATATTTCAGACTAGCTGTCCGGCGCAACTTCGTTTGCGTCACATTTTCCCCGTTTTCGCAACATTTTCCTTCCTCGATAAATCGGCTATCAAACACTGAAATAATTTTTCAAATCGGACCAGTAGTTTCGGAGCCTATTCAATGCAAACAAACAAACATACGAACAAACAATCAAATCTTTCCTCTTTTATAATATTAGTTTAGATTTAGATTTTCTCACAAGAATATTTTGGGAACGTCACTACTCCCGCAGTGTCTGCGCCCGCGCACCGGCCCACAACAGCATTTAGTCAACACAAACGTTATTACGTCATTGTCTGCCGTTCAGGGGACACGTCTTTCTATAAATAGCTCTCAATACGTATTAATTGTTGATTACTCGATAACGTTGTTTAATACAGTTCACACTTTTCTTCGGCCTAAACAAAAGTTGATAAAAACAATTGGAGAAAGTTTTTATAAGCTTGTTTTTTTTGTAAAGGTTATTTTGATAAAGTAAAATAAATATATTATGTTATTGTTTAATTTTAGGGAATCACTGAATTTTACCCTGTAATTAGTATAATATATAGTATGTAGTAGTTTTTTTACTGATAATATAAGTTTTATTTTGGTTTAGATGAAGGGCATTTGTACATTGGTAGGTATGTGTTATCAGTTCAGAGTGACTGACAACTGACAGATCAATGTGTGATAATAGTGAAGTGCAATAAATACAGGTTTCGATATCGAAGGCGGTTCATTTGGTATTGTTATTCAAGTCCTGGTGGTAGAGTGCTAACAGTTCAGAAAATTATATTGAAATCGGGAATTAAAGGTGAGTTTACATTTTATTTTGTTTACATTGCATCTTGTGTCCATTAGTTTGCAAAGATATATTGGTCTCTTTTTTTTTGTTTTGTCGTTAAACATATAGTATTTAGGATTATTATTATTTAATTTTTGTTTTGTTTATCCCTAGTTAAAACCAGTGTTTTGTTCAATAACACTAGTACCTATTGCTTCACTTATTTTAGGGAAATAATTAGCTAGCGCAGTTAGTTAGAAACTATTTTCTTTTTTACTTTTTAAATAAAGAAAAGTACTTGTTTGTTTTCTAGTAGAAACTTATTGGATTAATAAGCGCAAAATATGGGTTCATGTTTCCCGCAATACTTCTAGCTCCTATCTTATTTGTGGATAAAAGATTTGGCGATTTAAAAAAATTCTCGTATTTTTCTTTTAAGTATAGTTTAGAAATCCATAATGTCTGCATAGTTTCGTGAGCTGATTTAATTTAAACTTTTAGATGGAGAATCATGGATTTTTGGTACAAAAGCCGGGCTTCGCCACTGTTGCCGTCCATGCTGGTCAGAACCCCGAGAAATGGAAGTCCGGCGCAGTTGTGCCGCCTGTCACCTTATCTACTATGTTCAAACAAGCACCTGAGGGACACACTGTATAATTTATTTATATTGCATTTTTAAATACTTATTTACATATAAATGATAGTAACAAATCGCGCCCTTTATGACCTGAACGATTATGTAGGGTTATAGTACAACCGCGTTTCGACGGTCATATATATTTTCAAGTTCCTATTGTCATTGATCAGACCTAATTCTGAAGGAGCTCAATTCAGACTTTATTTACTTATTTATTTATTGGCCTATCTACAATTGTTATACTGTTTATCCTGATAATACAAGAACTATGATACAAGTATAGTGTACAATATGATGCGACAGACACAGCATGCAGAAAAAAAAACAAATTAACAACAACAATAAAATTACAAGTGCAGAAATAACACTTTCAACAACAGTATAGGGTATCTTTAGATACACAGTAAATACAAAGATAACAAAAACAAAAAAACTCAATATTATTGTATTTCCACATAGGAATACCATAATATGCTCGGCAGTAGGGCTTACGACCATTAAATCAATGAGGCAAACAGCAGACAAGTTTAAGTTAATTTCGAACTCATGGGTGAGTTTCTAATATTGACAAAAAAATTGTCGAATCATGTATTCTAATATCTTTTAGGGCTACAAATACGCCCGATCAGGGAACCCATCGCGGTATACCTTGGAAGAATGCCTTGCAGCGTTGGAAGGTGCCAAGTATGCGTACGCGTTCGGTTCAGGACTTGGTACCACCACGACTATTGGTGCGCTACTAAACAAAGGAGATCACATCGTCTCCATGGACGATGTCTATGGCGGTACAGACCGTCTTTTGAGGTAAGGGATTTCATAGAAAGATAGATAGTAAATTGTGTACGGAAGCACAAAAAAAAAGATTTAGTATACGTCAGAAATTGACGTAGCAGAACTCTCTATAAGTATCTATTAGGACTCTCCCCTCATAAACTCATTCTCTGTCCTTATCCTAATTTATTTGGGGTCGGCGCAGTACGTCTTCTTCTTCCATACTTCTCTATTACTTGTCATCTCATGGGATACCTCCTTTCTTGCCATATCATCCTTCACACAGTCTATCCATCGTTTCTTTGGTCCTTCTCTACCCTTATACCCATCCACATTCATACTCAAAACTTTCCTCACGACATTTTCCTCATTCCTCCGCATCACATGCCTATACCACGACAACCGATTACCACATCGTTTTTTGTTCTCATTCCTTATTCTATCCATTAGCGTAACACCACACATCCCCCTTAGCATTCTCATCTCAGCCACACGCAAATTTCTTTCATTCATCCCTTTTGGGGCCCAACATTCTGACCCATACAAGACAGCAGGTCTAACCATTGTTTTATAAATCTTCCCCTTAAGTTTAAGAGGAATGCGTTAGTCGCAGATAGTTCCCGTGACCTGCCGCCATTTCATCCATCTAATGTTTATTCTCTCCCCTCACAAACTGAAAAAACTAAAAACACTTTTTTCAGTTGGTCTGTATCAACATCTAGGAGGTACCTATTATGCTTTTAGAGTGATTGTAGTACCTACCCTGTATAATATGTGATTTTGAACCTGTTTGAAACAAAGCTATTCGTACCTACTTCTTTATTTTCTATGAGAACATTAATCATATCTTCGCGATATATTCTGTGCTTGGAATGAATGTGACAGGAAATTATCTGATTTGAATTTCAGGCAAGTTCTAACGAGACTGGGAATTGATGTTACATTCACGGATCTTACAAGGCCTGAAAATTTAGAAAAAGCAATGCAAGAAAATACGAAGGTTGGTTCAATTCTTTTCAAATCGATACTTGTTTACTATTAATAAAGATTTAAAGCCATATTATGTTGGTAATTTGCACAAAAGCATGCAAGTAGCTTGCATGTCATCGACCCTTATCAACTTTGAATGGTGCATTACTTTGGGAAGGGTTTCTTGTAAGCGTTTGTAAAGACGCCGTCCAAGACTGGTGGATTGTTACAAAGTTATTTATAAACTACCAAATAAACGCTTGAACGTTCATCCATACTATTTTAGTATGTAGGTATAGACGTTCAAGCAGATCCAAAAAAGACGTTACGTTGCTATCAAGATATTAGAAAATATAGTCAACTAAAAATAACAACATTATTACTTTCGAATAGTATCATGATTAATGAGTACGTAAACAACATTCATTACAAGATAAGGTATTTAATTACATTGAAGCAATAAATAACTAAAGGGTAACGGTCTAATAATACCTACATAGTTACTACTGCAAGTATTATTGATTCTCATATCAATGTCATGTACCTAAAGGATGATATGACTGGAAAGGAGGTGATTGCTGAGATGTCGAATAATAGAGATGTTGAAGAAGACAAACTCCGATATTAAATCATTTGGAATAAGGGTAGAAGAATAATGAATAATGTTAAGTCTATCTGTTACTTACCTACTCTGATCGCAGCTCAAAAACTACTAATTCTATTTTAAAACTATGGGGAGCATACGTTTTTAAACTGACATGGTCACTAACACTATCAATAACACTAGTAACGGGATATTTACCATGTTTATTATTTGTTATGAGTTCCCGATATTTCGGCGCTGTTGCAACCGCCATGATCACGGATAAACTGATGAACTGATGATGTTTATCCGTGATCATGGCGTTTAATGGTAAATATCCCGTTACTAGTGTTATTGAAATGGGGAGCATATCAGAGATAGAATAGATTTAAAAACATTAAAATTTCAAACTGCAAAGACTAAACTTTCAATTTCAGATGGTCTGGATGGAGACACCAACAAACCCGAATTTAAAAGTGATAGATATTGCTGAGATAGTAAGAATAGTGAAGAAACGCAGCAAAGATATCCTCGTCGTGGTGGACAACACATTCCTCACGTGTTACCTGCAGAGACCTCTAGACTTTGGCGCGGATATAACTATGTATTCTTTGACCAAATACATGAATGGGCACTCTGATGTCGTCATGGGAGCAGCGGTGACTAACAGCGAAGATTTGGCGAAAAGGCTTAAATTTTTACAGACTGGTAAGTACAGTTAGTGGCGGTACTACCATACAACCCTAAATGCTTGGCTTGCTCTTATAACTTACTACTCTTCATGTTGTTAAGAGTTTCTGAACAGTCTGCTTCATCATCAGCATCATCATTTCAGCCCAAAGACGTCCTCTGCTGGACATAGGCCTCCCCCAAGTTTCGCCACATTGACATAACATGGGGGGGTTTTGCCATAATCGCCACGCTTGGCAGGCGGGTTGGCGATCACAGTACAGTTGTTACAAAAACACAGAGAACGCTGCTGCCCATTCTCTAGCAAGTCCCTTACTCGCTTCTTACGACATCCACAGGAAGATATGGGATGGTGCTATTCTTTACGCCCGACACCATACAGAACATCAACAACAGAACAGTCTGCTTGCCCTAGGGCAATGCCGTATTGTTAGCCTTTAGGCATGCTACTGCATACAGTCATCTAAGTCATCATCAGAATCCCAAAATCGTTCTCATTCGAACATGTCCAGGGCAGAAATAAATATTTTGTTCTGTACCAATCTTCAACGGCTGCTGCAGAACCGTATTGCGGACATATTCTATCTTTTTCATGTGTCTTAATGCCTAATCTGGTGTCAAAGTTTTATGTGGCTCATGGACCTCTGACTTGTTTTTACATGCCGTTGATAAATATCTCTCTGGCATGCTAGTTTGGTTTCCTCACGATGATTCAAGTTCAAGTTATACGGAGTCTATGCGGACGTCCCGTTGTACAATACATTTATACAAGCAAGAGCATGTTACTGGAAATGCATTGCTTGACGCCGTGTGTACAACACTTTCGAATGCTTTGTATGAACAATCGTAGGCGGTCTGCATATAAAAATGTAATGCTTTGGAGCTCGTCATCTTGGTATTCAATCGCTTTCCAGGCCACATCATCTTTCATACTGAAAGATTCATCCAGCTTTTCTATGATATTACTCTACCCTTATACCCTCTTTAATTCTCAAGTCTTTTCTCACGATTTGTCCTTCATCTTGCGTTTGCCACTGAAATTCCAGCAGTATCTATTGAATCATAACCTTGACTGACTTTATTGATCTCTCCGTAGGTACATTGTATAGATCTGATAAAAATGTAAAAATAACTTTGACCCATATTTTCAGCGATGGGGATCGTGCCTTCGCCGTTCGACTGTTACCTAGTCAACAGGAGTCTGAAGACACTTTCCTTGCGTATGGAACGACATAGGGAGAGTTCTTTGAAAATTGCTCAGTGGTTGGAAAAACATCCCAATGTTATTGAAGTTATGCATCCAGGTATTGTGTCTAACTACTAGTTTCTTCTTAGGGTAATGACTGAGTCGGTCCTGGGTTTGATCTCTGAGGGGGCAATATTTTTCCATCAGTTATTTCTCATTTTTTTTCACGACGTCACTCGCTATTCAACTCTATAAGGTTGCAAGACTACTCAACCGGACTATCCTGTGGTGACATCAAATGAATTAAAAAGCCAGACCAGGGCTTACAGACTAAATTACAAAGAAAATTACCGATTCTCTGAATCTATACCCATACCTATATAGTCTGAATTTATACCCAGTTCTAGCGCTGTGTTATGTTAAATGTTTACAATATTTTTTTTACTTAATTTTGCCACTAAAATGCCTGGTATGCATTTTTTTCTGCCGTTTTGGAAGCCACATATGACTATGTAGTAATGCTTACTTCTTGATTTCAGAACTCCCATCCCACAAGCAAAACGCAATATCCAAAAAGCAAACATACGGTCACTCAGGAGTGTTCAGTTTCAAACACACGGGTGGACTCGAGGAGTCCAGACAACTCCTCAGTTTCCTGCAAGTATTCATACTGGCTGAGAGTTTGGGCGGGTTCGAAAGTTTGGCGGAAGTACCGTAAGTAATACTTCAAGGTGAAAACGCCAGGGCAGGCCGCCAAAGTATTTTTTTTTATCTTTTTTGCAACTTGTAAATCAGTATCGGTTGATAAAAATATGATTATAAATAGATAGATACGTACAGCCGTACGACTTTTTTGATCGGCTATAAAAATAAAAAATCTGCAGTTTCAAACAAAAGTACAATAAGCTGTTGCGGGCATTCTACTCTAGGTCAGTATGTTTAAAATAGACGAAAATATCTGCGCTGGGGTGTATATAGAATCATGTACTGAATTAATGGTGACAGATGACAGATTGGCCTTTATTCCGTGAATTAAAATAGAATTTTGTTGAGATGCTGGTGGTGAAATAGAAGTGATCTTTGGGATCGTGACCAAACTCTAAGTCATTATTGACTACACAAAAAGTTCCACCTCTAAAAAGAACATAATTGACAAGATTGAGTTGTATAATGCAGCTTGATTCTCAAAGCGCCGTCTTTTTCCTCATAAATTACTCAAATGTTTACCAACATCGCCCTCCTGACAATGTCATTCAGACGCCAAGAGAATCATACTGCAATATCAACATTAATTATGTTCTTTTTAGAGGTAGTTTTCTTTTGGAACTTTAATTGATGATCTTTGAAGCTCCTGGAATCTGCTTTAACGAGAGGGTAAAGGAAACAGATGTACTATTAAGTATACTTCTACCCAAACCATCGGGAATTAGAGGCGTGTTATTATACAGCATGATTTTTTAGTCACCGTCCAAATTTAGACATTTTAATCTTTGGCGAAAACCATTGAATACGTGTTTTTTCTTTTAGTATCACTAAATACAAAAATATTGAGATATCATGGACACCGCCGCGCCGTGCGTAGGTACATGCTGGGTAACTACACGGGATGGCCGCCCCCTTTCCATTGAATGTTTGAGCGGCAAGTGTAGTATTTTTAACGTTTAACTTAGTGACAAGGCAGAGCGGATAATTTTTTCGAGAAAATGATTTCATATGAGAATTTCACATATCGATTTTTTTTCAAAAATGGAGTTAGTGAATGATACATAATGCTTAGAAAAAATTTGGACGGTGACTAAAAAATCTTGCTGTATAGTGTTCTTAAAAGAAATAGCCGTGTGCCTGTTTTCGCCAAAATATGTAAAAGCAAAAATCTCTGATAATTTATTAACATTTATTAATATTTGCTTTCGCTTGTTGTTGGTGAAACTGGCATTAATTTGCTAAACTATCATTTCTAGATCGATTATGACACATGCTTCGGTCCCCGCGCAACAGCGAGCTGAACTTGGCATAACGGATTCCCTCGTGAGGCTATCCATTGGCTTAGAAGATGCTGAGGATCTCATTCAAGACTTGGAGCAGGCGTTCACAACAACATTTAATTAACATGAGCACTTATTTATACCAAAACAATCACTATTTATGGACATTTTAAAATGTTTAATTAAAATGCATTTAATTTTTGTAACCACTTTGTGTTGTTCTTTTATTTATTTTTTTGCAGTTTATCAAGCAGATGGATTCTATAAACAAACAGAAGCTTTTTATTAATATCTCTGAGGGATTTGGTTTCTAATTCTAATTGAGTTTGTAAATAAATCCCGCAACTGTGTCCCCAACCTTATTATTTTTATCAACGATCTACAAAAATATAAAAACGGAAAATGTCAAACCAAAGTGAAGTTATAAGAGAATCCGATAAAGCAAAATGGACATTTCATAATTCGTTCCTATGGTACGATGGTTCGTACAAATCCTTTGTAACTCTCTAACGCGTGAATAACTCGCTTATTAATCCTTGTTTTTCTTTCCCCCATCTGCGGAACAAACTTCATAAAACAATTTATTTGCCAGGACAAAGCGTTTCCCGGGATTCCGGGAACGTCCCGGGATTGCCCGTCCCTACTTCCTTGTTTATGTCTATCAGTCTTATTACTATTTACTGAAGCATGTGGAGTTTCTGTTAACAGTTTTCTCTCAATATATACCTACCTTCTTTCTTTTTACTTTAAATCTCTGTATTATTTGGGCTTTTAGCTACAGACATAAGGGAGGTTGGTTATAAATGTTTCCAAGTCACTTTTGTAGACATGAATTGCTATTTGCACTTTGTCCTGAAAGGAAATAAATTCTTTTCTTTTTCTTGTTGAAATATTACAAGCGAAGTCGAAAATATAGGTATTTTGTGTTTCTATTTTCTACATGATTCCGGTTGTTTAATTACTTGCTTATTTAGTTTCGGTCCCAGTAAATTCGAATCGGGCTATTTATTTTATTAAATGAATTGAAAAGTCTTTTATTTCATCCGCTTCTTTGGAACTCCTTGTTATTTTCGCTCATTAGCTGGGGTACACACGAGTTGCAATTCTTTGACTTACCTAAGGGTATGTTTACAAAGGCTTGTATTTTACGTCACGACACTGCTTGCGTCGCTCTCTGCTCAGAGCCTTTGGAATGCATACTTTGTGCCCTTTGTCATAAAAAAAAATAACGCACCTTCAGTACCCGAATAGCAACCGCGTCGAACACGCGTTGGTAACTTTATAAATAGAGGTATAAAGGCCGGTTTTAATGAAGAAGATCGAGGCAGAGAGAGACCAATCACAGTGGCTGAAATTACATCGCAACTCTCGTCTCTCCTGTGACTAAGCGAAACACGCACGTCTCTATGTTGGTGAAAACCGCGCCATAAGAATGCTTTTCAAAGTAGCCGCACCGCTCGAACGCAATAAGCGCGTGATGAAATTCACATCAAATGAACGCGCCTCCATCAAACCACTATATTTCTATGCCCCGAGGTCTTGCCTCCGAGCTATTACTAATTTAAATTCGCTTTATTTGCTGTGTGTAAGTCCGATCCCCGACGTTATACTCTGGCCATCTAGTGCTGTCTCTTTGTGGTCCTTAAATTAATTAAATTTGGTTTCACGACCATAATGAAAACAGTAAGCCGGTCGTAATGAAGCATTCAGCTGGTTTCGTTTTATTTTGAGGAGCATGCAGTTTTAAGATGCCTTAGATCGTCTTGATAAGTAATTTATGAGGTCAAGTGAATCATTTGACCTAATTTAGAAGATTGGGTGTTGAGTGAATCATGATGTCTTAAGATTTATTGGGCTAATTGATTAATTGGTTACGTGATTTCTTTGGCACGTAGTTACATTGTTTTATGTAGGATGTATGAAGTATTGTAGGCACCGTTCACGGCTTTAGGCGGTGCAACTTGTGTCAAACGACTCGTGGCATGCTGTAAATATAATTTTCATTTATTTTCTCAGCTGTCAGAGTCGCAAGACGAGTGAAGCTCGTGGTCAAGAGCTTAGGTGTTGTGTTGTAATCGGGCAGGGACTTGTATGCCATCAAGATTTTTTCGTTTTTAGGGTTCCGTACCCAAAGGGTCAAACGGGACCCTATTACTGAAACTTCGCTGTCCGTCCGTCCGTCCGTCGGGACCGTCCGTCTCTGTCAACAGGCTGTATCTCATGAACCGTGATAGTTAGCCAGTGGAAATTCCTACAGATTATGTATTTCTGTTGCCGCTAAACAACAAATACTAAAAACAAAATAAAATTAATATTTAAGGATAGTAATAAAAGCTCCGACAAAAAAAGAAGAATTGTCCTTTCTCAAAATATTAAATCTACTGCCTAAAATACTAACTTTCCGACTACTTTTGTCTGAATAAAAATGACGAAACGACCAAATGAGATACTGAAATTTTGGATAAATAGGTAAACATGACTGTTAATTGCTATAATAATTTTCTACCAGCATAAATTACGTTCTACTGAAAACTATGCTTTGTAATTTTTATCTTTACTTGCCTACTATTAATTCATAAATTACCTTTCATATTTCATGGACTGTGGTGCTATTTTAACTGTAACATTATACTGAACATATTAATCTGAGTGGTTAAACAGAAACTTATAAAAAATATAAAAATGTACTTGTAACAATAACTTTTACTTGCATCATATATCATATATAAACAGACAAAACACGCAAGGTTAGGGAGCAACTCGTCACCCTCTAAACTGGGACCTGGAACGAATTTTACCTTTTATTTTTTGACAGGGGTTGACTCGTCCCACTTCGACACTGCGATCAGGAACCAATTATTCGCCTAAAAAGCGTAGTCGACGTAGCACCGCTACGTGGGGCTCCTATTTCTGTCTGCAGGGTCTACAGTAACCTAACACGAAGGGGAAGTCGGGGTCTTAGTTCGCTCGCTCTGCTCGCTCACTAGAACCTGCCATCCCCTTCGAACCTAACCTGTCCGAGTCGGGGAGCCCCAAGTCCAGAGCTCGCTTCGCTCGCTCTTACATCCAAATTCTCCTGCTACCAAAAGTAACATTGCATATTGTACAATCAGTGGGTTATTAAACGGGAAAAAACGTGGCAATGAAATTTAAACAGTACATGCAAGCTGTAAAAATATGATTATTTTGACATGAACCTCTGTTGTCGGTAACTTAATAATTTTTTCGGAGGATCAGTATTCTATTCGGAAGTTTAGTTTTGTTATTCGAAGATACATTTTTTTTGGAGAAAATGTTATTTGAACATGCTTTTATTTGTTTGTTAAATTAGGAATGTTTTTTCGTTTATGTTTAGGGTTTTTGTCGGTAATTCATTATAACACTGGTTAACTAGAATAATAGGCGGCCACAGATCGTTGGAGATTAATTTGTTTTTCGGAACCATTATTATTTCCCAATATTTAAGAGCGCCCATACAAAAAAGTGATTATTTTTTGCTCGTTTTTTAAATAATGGTACGGAACCCTTCGTGCGCGAGTCCGACTCGCACTTGGCAGGTTTTTTTATACAAAAAACAACTTATAACGAAACGTACTACAACGCCATTTATGATAAAACTGAAGAATTAAAATGGCCTGAATCTCGCAAGCAAAGTTTACATCGACTTAAGAGTATAATTAGAGAAACCCGAAAACAACTGTCGGGCAGTTGCCCACCAGAAATAGCACATGTCTGGTAGGTGTATCCTCCCTTTTCTAAGGAGTATCGAGGAATTTTACACCCTATTCTTCATACACCTAAAACTCTTTTCTGCATTGCCTGCATTTTCAAAACTATGTACTGGTAAAAAGAAAATACGTTGGTTATAGAATTGTACCATTTTGCCCATTTTACTACAGAACACAAAAAAATCCAGCCCTACAAACAATGGCATTGAAATGAGTTATATAGAACGTTTAATTAATGCTCAAATGCTATTCACGTACAAAAAGCCAAACTTCTAAATAAAGTATTGTTCTTCGAGCCAGGCTTTAAAAACTTTGACCCTAAATCATCAGCGAATGTCCAATGCTTGTTGTAAAGTATTCCGGAGCTTTAGTTTATGGTTTATGCTGTTTGGAAGCTGAAGTTTTCGCTGCGGACTATTGGAGTCTAAATAGTTCTGAGACTTTACGGTGACCCGGAAATTGGAAAGCGATACAACTTTTTTTGATATACAAGATGTTGTTTTGCATCCTCGTAAAAATTGAGGAGGTTGTCACAAAATACATAAATAATCAATTAAAATTACGGTTCCTAGTTAGTTATTAATAAACGCTAGTTTTTTTGGTCAGTATTTCAGAAAAACCCGCTTAACGTGTTTTAGAGAATAAGAATATTATCGAATAAACGTTTGAGATTGATTGTATGTGTGGAAGCGTGGTTATAAAGCGAGATTCAGACGCGCCGCGTTTAAAACAAGGGTGCTTCACACTTACCGATTTAGGTAAATAAGAAAAAAAAAAACTTACCCATTTTATGATTCATTCGGGACGAGAATCATTAGCATAGTTACCTCTTTGAATTTGACGAGGTTGCAAAACAACACCTTGCATACAGCTTTTAGATGGTATCTTTCTTTATCTTGTGGTTATTGTCTAACCGGGTGTCAGAATTTTTATGCCGCCCATGGGCTTTACATGCCGTCTGGAATATCTCTCAGGCATGCTGGTTTCCTCACGATGTTTTTCTTCACCGAAGTATAATTATCCAATACGCGTTTAGGGTATGAGGCTCTAAAGTTCCTCGATACTCCTTAAAAAAGAGAGGATCCTCCGACCAGACAGTTGTTGTGTCTGGTGGGCAACTGCCCAACAGTTGTTGTCGGTTTTCTCTATATATTCTTAAGTCGATGTAAAGTTTGCTTGTGAGATGTAGCAAATTGATGTTAGTTCTTCCGTCGTGTCATAGATGGCGCTGTAGTACTTTTTGTAGTAAGTTGCTTTTTGTAGTTGCTTGTTGCTTGTCGCGTGTTGTCGCTACACGCGTAAGACTCTGAAAAAATATTTATGTTTTACTGAAATGATTCGAATTTGTCTAGGAGAGGCGGATTGTAAGGTTATGTTATATATAAGTAAGTATGCTGGCTCTAGAATATCACAACAATCAAGTACAAATACCTGAATTCACCTACCACTGGATAAAAGCCTCCATTTTCTTCTGCCAGTCTCCTCGATTCTGTTGAAAGGTTTCATAGTCATCTGCCTAGCCTTTTCCCAAACTATCTTGGGGTCGGCTGCCAGTCTAACCGGATGCAGCTGAGTACCAGTATTTTACATGAAGCGACTGCCTATCTGATCTCCACAACCCAGTAACTGGGTAATACGATACCCCTTACTAAGACTGGATGTCAGACTTCTGGTTTCAGACTACTCGTAACGACTGTCAAAGATCTACAAATGACAGCCGGGACCAACGGCTTAACGTGCTTTCTGAGGCACGGAGGAAACCTGGTATGTAATTATGGTCACCCATCTACGGACCAACCTCGGCAAGCACGGCTTAACCTTAAAGATTGACCCGTGCAGCTGTTATTTTTTAGCCACGAGCTCCTTTGTTGAACGGTTTACCTACTAATAATTTACTTATAATTTGACGACTCGGTTGGCGCAGTGGTTGAGCGATCGACTGCTGCGCTGCGTGTCGCGGGTTCGTTCCTCGCATGGAACAAATATTTGTATGGCATAAAGATAGTTGATAGCCGCACGGGTCGATCTTTAAGATAAAGCCGTGCTTGCCGAGGTTGGTCCGTGGATGTGTGACCATAATTACATACTGTGTTTCCTCCGTGCTTCGGAAAGCAAGTTAAGCCGTTGGTCCCGGCTGTCATTTGTAGATCTTTGACAGTCGTTACGAGTAGTCAGAAGCCAAGAGTCTGACATCCAGTCTTACCAAGGGGTATCGTATAACCCAGTTACTGGGTTGTGGAGGACAGATAGGCAGTCGCTTCATGTAAAATACTGGTACTCAGCTGCATCCGGTTAGACTAGAAGCCGACCCCAAGATAGTTTGCGAAAAAGGCTAGGCAGATGATGATAAAGATAGTTGTTCCGAGTCTGGCTGTTTGTGTATGCTAGTTTAAATGTTTGTAAACATGTTACGTTACAGGAGAATTTCAGAGATTGGGGCTATAAAAAAATATGTCAGTTCATAGTATGAAGGTATAATATCAGCAATAACTTCCCTTAATATTATGCTTCTTATTCTTCGACATACAGGTGAATCGTTCCGTAATAGGAGATGATCACATTTTTTTTTCTTTGTCTGTCGGGTAGATTATTGAAAAGTATTGGACACGTATTTTTTCTTTTGCACGTAGTCATAAAATTACGGAGATAAATTGAGTTGAAATGGCGCATGACGTCACTTGTAGGTGATTTTATGCCTACTTGTGACGTAGTGAGCCCCCACTCTCCAACTTCAATGAGTTTTAACTAAGTGATTTTTTGATAAAACAAAAAATACCTGTCTAATATTTTTGTGTTACCTGTCTGACGGACAAAATAGAATTTCGTTTTCTTTACCCAGTATTATCCCCTATTCTACCAACACCTTATATCATAAGGAGCCCAAAAATATTGGGCGCAAGGATGAAGCCGTAAAAAGGCTGTGAACGTTTTTCTTTACGGCTTTTTAATAGGTGATTATATTATTTATTCCCTATACTTTTACGCATCGTCTGCAACATTAAAGTTTGATGTTTGAAGATACAATACACACCTTATGTAGGTGTGTATATTGTAGCTTTTAAATCAAACTTATGATTATGTTATAGTATTTTGAGCTTGAGAGCAGCGGTGGCCCAGTGTTGGCAACCCCGACTTACGAGCAGTAAGCCGTGTGTTCGAACCCAGGCAGGCGCATTATTTTGTGTAATTTATTTCATCACCGCTGCCCTAAAAAATGGTGAAGGAAAACTTCGTGAGGAAACCGGCATGTCCTAGACATGTGACATCTACCAACCCGCACTGGGCCCGCGTGGTGGTATACAGCCCACTCCCTTTCATAGAGAGGAGGCCTGTGTCCCAGCCGTGGGAACATTATAGGCTGATGATGATGATGATGATGATGATGATGATGATGATTTTGAGCTTATAAATATACTGAAAGTAATTGAAATCACTTCTCTTTTATACATGTGTGACGCAAAAATGGTTATTACGAATTCAGTACATTTTTCACTATTTAAAAAAAGAAAAATTACTTGGTTACCGTTTTGGCCCCAGTGTTCTTACAAAATACAAAAATATTTGTTTCTTCTTAAACATTGTGTCTTACATAAACTGAGGCAGCCCCAGTAACTTACAATAGTACTTGTGTTGGGGCAAAATAAAAGGGTTCTTCCACCCTGTATTGTTTGAGCGCAGTAGCTAGCCACGTTGTTAACTGTAGCATTCCTAACGTCATCAAAGGTGTGAACGGACACTAGCTGGCCTACCATGACGTCTTAAAGCAGTATTGTTTTACTCTTGTTCCAGTGTGGGAAAGAGACGGAGCTATACATGATGTCTAGCGCCATTGCTTTCCCACACTGGAAACGGTATAAAACAATAATGTTTTAAGACGTCATGGTAGACCACCTGATATCAGGGCTGCGGGACTGTTCGAAAGAGATACCGTGGCCCTGAAACACAAAGGGCTAAGAAGGAACATGGATGGGTTTTAGCCAGTACAAGTCTGACTCTGCCTTCCGCTCCGCCCAGAGCGGGAGCAGTCATTTGATGATTTCACTTCCGTAATAAAAAAAACCGGCCAAGTGCGAGTCTTACTCGCACACAGGGTTCCATAGCCCCAAACAATATTTTGAACTGTCATTCATTAGTTTGTAGTATTAGTTGTAAACTTCCAATCAACCGCTAAACTAAATTGGTTTTTCATAGTATTTTAATGAAAAACAAAGTTACTGCTGCAGTTTGGTGAAAAAGTCCCATATCTCAAAAACTAAACATCATTCTTATCTTATTGAAACCAATTTTCGTTGATAGTTTTTTTTACGTTCTACAAACCTAAATATTTTCAGAATTTTCCTCCTCTTACTTTAGAAATTAGAGGGGGGGGGGGCACACATTTTACCACTTTGGAAGTGGCTCTAGCGCAAACTATTCAGTTTAGAAAAAAATGATATTAGAAACCTCGATATCATTTTTAAAGACCTATCCATAGATACCCCCACACGTATGGGTTTGATGAAAAAATAAATTTTGGTTTTCAGTCTATGTATGGGGAACCCCAAAATTAATTGTATTTTTTCTATTTTTGTGTAAAAATCGTAATGCGGTTCACAGAATACATCTACTTACCAAGTTTAAACAGTATAATTCTTATAGTTTCGGAAAAAAAGTGGCTGTGACATACGGACGGACAGACAGACAGACAGACAGACATGACGAATCTATAAGGGTTCCGTTTTTTACCATTCGGCTACGGAACCCTAAAAAGGCCACCTGAAACATAATCACTATGCAACGTATTGCATAGTGATTATGTTTGTTTTCCGACAGATAAAATTATGTGATTCAGTGATAAGTAATGTGTATGCTTTCATCAGAGAAGTGTATGACCTCTATCATATTCTCAATACTTACTATTTTAAAACTCTTAAACTTTCCATAGCACAAAAATAGTACGACAAGTCTCGTTCTCTCCGGTCGTCTATCGATAACTTAACGGTTCGAAACACCGTCTACACCGTCAATATACCTTGCCAAATGACTTGGAAATCTTACGAACATGTTGCCATGGAATTTATGAGGTCACATACCAAGATATGGTTATGGTTCTGCCGCAAAGGGTAAAGGATAGTGGGGGGAAGCTGAACGCTGTAACAAGAAAATTAAGGGCGAATTTGTTTGTTGTTTAATTAGTTACTAATAAGCTGTTAGTATGAGGAGCTCGTGGCTAAATAATTACAGCCGCACGGGTCGATCTGTAAGGTTCAGCCATGCTTGCCGAGGTTGGTCCGTGGATCATCATCATCATCATTTCAGCCGAAAGACGTCCCCAGCAGTGGACGTCTTTCGACATAGGCCTCCCCCAAGTGATGCCACATTGACCGCTCCCGTGCGCCTCACATCCAGCGGATCCCCACAACCTTCACCAGGTCATCGGTCCACCTAGTGGGAAGGTGACCATAATTACATACGGAGTTTCCTTCGGGGCTCAGAAAGCACGTTAGGCCGTAGGCCCCGGCTGTCATTTGTAGATCTTTGACAGTCCGAAGCCAAAAGTCTGACATCCAGTCTTACCAAGGGGTATCGTAGTACCCAGTTACTGGGTTGTGGAGGTCAGAATGGCAGTCGCTTCATGTAAAAGATATACTGGTACTCAGCTGCATCAGGTTAGACTGGAAGCCGATCCCAAGTTACTTTGGGAAAGGGCTAGGCAGATGATGATGCTGTTAGTATAATCTATTCAGTCTATCATGTTCCCACTGTTGGGACACACGTCGCTGCGAGACTTGTGAACAGTTCGAAATTTACCATAAAGGCCCTGTGCGGTTTGGTAGATGACAGATGTCTTCGAATGTTTCGGTTTCAAGACATTTTCTTTTCTCAAGATGTTTTCTTTCTCAGTTTCGAGACAAGTGGTGATGAAATAATTTACAAAAAGTCGAGTGCCTGTAATCTGTATGCATTTGAACCTGCAACTCGGCAGTCACTGCCTACAGCTGCAATTAAGTCTTGATACGATTTTTTCGATGTTTAACTCAGTGGCTGTGAAATTGAGTAAGTAGGCACGACGATCAATAAAGTTATGAAAGAACCAAATTAAACCGATCTCTCATTTTACGGGAAGCTCATAAAAAACGAGGTCAGGTAATACTGCATATGTATAAGATACTTAAATACTAGAAAAACCACTACTACTTAGATACTTAAATGATTTCTTTACTGTTCTCACTATTATATTTGTCTTTAATTGTTGTATATGGGTATTTTGCCTGAAATAAAACACTTTTTTTTTTTATTAGTAGATGTGCCGTCGAGTGTACTTATCTCTCTACGGTTTCCAAGTTCGTTAACTTCTGTGGTATCGTTGCGAGTTTAATCCTGTGATGAACAAATATTTGTATGGCTTACACCTCAAAATAATTCCGGATGAAGCTGTTTATGTACATACATATATTATTATTTTATAAGATGTGTGCTTGAAAACGTGCCTACAGTACTGTGGGCACATTTTGTGGAGTTTATCTATACAGTTAAAATTCCGAAGTGGATCCTCTTAATGTTTAGAACCTACTTAAGCACAAGAAACATTATTTAAGTCTTCCGCAGTCGACAAAAGAATCAAAATTAACGCTTAATTAACACTAAAACTAAGTACTTATTTACAAAGACGGCAATAGGACCAGGTATCCAGAAGACAGGCCGCATTGCCACCTTGAACGGCAATGCTAATTCTATGACCAAAGAAACAGCCAGCCTTCTGGTCACGCGAAAAATAAAACAAAAACATTCTACGTTCTTATCGGTAGTCACCAAAAACGACGGTAAAGCTACTGTTATGTTTAAGTAGAGTGTCATTAAATTTATTTTCGTAACAAAGACGAATACGTTAATTTGTTAAACTTTAAAACTTTTCCCAACATTTTCATACGTATGTAAACACGTTGCACCTTGCAACATGTGTGATCGCGCTGACTAGAACAGTCACGATTCAGCTTTATGACATTGTGTTGCAGCAACGTGAGGTGTTGCAATCAACGTACGTGACAAGTGTTGCACGCTCCGTGCTACTACGCAAGTTTTTACAAGTTTTTGCCGCGATTCCATAGAGTTGTTTAAGAAATCTTGCTTGAAGTTTCGCTGACGTAGCACTTGCACCGAAAGTAAAGCTAACGCAGGAACTTACACGGGTAAAATTATACCTACTGAAAACGTATAACGTCTTCCGTTGCAGAACATCTTGGGCTGAAATCTAGGGGTGGTAATTAAAATAACAAAAAAACAATCTCTTATATCATTAAATTCAACATTATGAATGCATAACGATACATAACTTTGCCCTTTACAATAGGACATTCCCTGAAATCACGAATAATATAATCAGCTGTTCATCATTTCGTTGAGTTAGGCGAATAAAAGTATTGAGCGGGTTGCTTTCGTATACGTAGTGGAACAATGATTCGCTAAATTCTACGGCAAGTAGTAAAACACTGTGGGCTGCGCTGGGGCAGCTGCTGCAGGTGCTGAAAATCTGAAATGTCGCAAATACAATCACTTTTGTGAAACCTAGTGTTTCGACCCCAAGTTCAACCTTGGGGTTGAAACACTAACGCCATGGGGTCCGAGTGTCCACCAAGTATTTCGGAATCTGCTGGCTCAGGATCAAGCTGGTTACTTATCTTATTGACAGTGATTTGGACGATTTTTGACATCCTGTAATTCTTTTCCGATTTCGATAGTTGTACATATTTTTATTAGTATTTTAGACTTATTTGTAGTTTGTAAATAATGTACATACTGAATTCAAATACAAGTGAAACATGAATCAAATACATGTATCCTTACGTATTCTTCTCTAGTACCCAAATATCTATTATTATTTTCTCTTCACTATATTTGAGGGCAGCGGTCATCATTCATCATTTCAGCCCAAAAGACGTCCACTGCTGGACATAGGCCTCCCCAAAGTGTCGCCTTGACATTGACATTTTGGGGGTTTTGCCATAATCGCCACGCTTGGCAGGCGGGTTGGCGAGGGCAGCGGTGATGAAATAAATTACACAAAGTAATGCTTCACTCGCTGCTGTAAAGAATATACACCCTTCAACTCACCCACAATAAAGTTCGAAGTACATTCCAACCAATAACAGTAGCATTATGTCGCTTTCAATATTTCAATACAAATATTTACGTTGCCACGCTAGTATACTCTCCATTACATTCAGACCGTATTCAATGTCATCTTCGATCGTATACATCAATTCATGCTGCGACTGCATTTGTGTCTGCGATACACTATTTGAAACTTTGTCTTTTAGAAATGTGTTTATTTAAACGGCTTCGTATACTAAGCGGAGGTTTTATTCTGAAAGAAATTGATGAGAGATGAAGAATTGATTTTGAGGAATGTTGTATTTTGTTTGGCAAAAGAGTAAAAAGTCGAAGCTAGTTAATGTTTCGAAATAGCAATATGAAATAATACAGCATGTGTTAAAATTGTATATTCGTAGAATAGCGAGTTTAGTGGTCGAACTATGCGTGCTACAGTGGTTTTAACGTTCAAACAGTTTGTTCAGATTACTGATTAATTGACTGACGTTTTACAGCATGAACACACATAGGCCATCTGGAACCCGGTTTTATACCGGGTTTGGGATTGAAACTGGGTTCCGCATGCCCTCCACCCTATGAGAGTGCGGGTTTGTAAACTTCACATTATTATATTAGAATCTTTGGTTGGGCTGCTCTCAAACTGGTGAAGCAAAACTGGTATATCCTTGCATGCAGTATTCCGTGGATTTCTTCCGTGGTTTTGAAATAAATTAAATCGTTGGTCTTGTGGTTGCAAGCGCCACTGCTGAGCCTGTGGTCCTGGGTTCGATTCCCAGGCTCCCAGGTCGGGCAAAGTGCTATTGGGTTTTTCCATCAGGATTTTTTCAGTAGCAGCCACGGAATCTGGAATTATACCCGGTTTATGGCAATAGACTCGCCCCCTATTACATGGGACTTAAAACATAACTGGCGAAATGTGGGTGTTCTATTACACGTCTGCCTAACCTTTCGGGGATTACAGGCGTGATGTTCTGTTTATGTTGAAAGGAATTAGACAAAGTAAATAACCCGTCTGTGGTCGTAAGCCGAAGTCGCAGCCCAGTGTCCCAGCAGCATGCAGAATGCTTATGTCTAGCGACGCATGCACGCATAGTGTGCGGTATTCCTTAGCAATAAAATTGCCTGCCCTATTCACGTACTATCATAAATTTCATTATGTTTGACATTTTCTAAAGTTCGTATTTTATTATTGAAATAACTGCCAATGCGACAAAATTCATTTAAGTTAATAAAATATATTGTGTGTGTGAGCATGCGAGATGTCGAAATGAAAACGTACAAACTTAGTTATGAAATCTAAAATAGTCAAATAAGTCGTTGGAAAAACTTCGGTCTGAATTAGGAAACTGCTTAAAAAACTGTTTATACGATTTTTGTAAACTTGCAACTCTTCAGTTTGTTTGCAAAGGGCGGGCGTTTTGGGGAACTGTCTCTCGTAATTTTGACGTTCAAATGTGCTCATTATCAGCCTAATTTGAATAAATGACTTTTGATTTTGTTTGTTTTTTTAGAATTAATAAGTTTTTGGAAAAAGTAGAGGTTATGTTTTTGGTGACTAAAGGGTCAAAGAAAAATAATAAAAGCGTAACGATACGTACGAGCTTTAATAATAAAATGAAATGTCATAAACAGATTGGAAGTTGAAAGTTGTCGAGAAATACAAAACTATTTGAATCCGACCCTAAGACGACCCACTGACCGACGTTTGTTACATTGAACCATGGGTTTGCAAGTTTTGAAGAACTTTTACCTATTATAATGAACAAGTAGTTCTTTTACCTGCTTATACCACACCGTATTATTTTCTAGAAACCCTCAAACACATTCTAAACATTGTTAAATTGCACTCGACGTCAGGCTTCGGTATTTTACAAAGGCCAAAAGCCACTTCAAGGCTATGTTTGCACTTTCATCTGCTTTTCACTGAAAACTACATTTTTCACTGAAGAATAAGCTTTTTTGGATACCAGAAATGAACATTTAGCAAAGAATTTCTTGAAATACTTGAAAGTCTTTTCTCTGCTTGATAGCATGAAGTTTGAATGGCTTGAAATAAGGCCCCGGTCCACGACCTCAGGCGATACGACTTGTCACTTGTTTCCAACGCATGAGTACCGTCAGTCGCGGTGACTCGTATAATACTTTTTAGGTTTCCGTTGCAAAATGGCAAAAATTAAACCCTTTTAGATTCATCCTGTCAGTCTAGGGTAAGCCTCCTTAGATGTTATTAAGTGTGAAAAAATGTCTTTTGTATGGGGTATCTATTGACAGCTGTAGAATTGACATCGTGATTCCTCAAATACGGTTTTTTTAAGTCAATGGTTGATGAGATTTTCGTTTCTAAAGCCGTAAAATTTGTGTGTCACTCTAATTTTTAGAAATAAAGGGGGCACACAATTACAGGAGGAAAATTCAGAAAAAAAATAGTTTGTAGAATGTAAACAGAACTTTCAACGAAAATTGATTTAAATAATATTTGATATTTAGCTTTTGATATAGGTACGGGACTTTTCGTGAAAAATTTATTTATATTTTCTGTGGGGTATAAATTGACATTTGAATGAGCTTAAAAATAGTATTATTATATTGTCCGGTGCTACGGAACCCTTTTGTGTGCAAGTCCGAGCTGCACTATGGCCGCTTTTTTTATTTTTGATTTCGCCGGTGTTGCTGCTGCAACACGTGTATCGTTTAAGCACGTAGGTCGTGGCCAAGCACTGATACGTGTTGGTGTGTTCTCGAGCCAAAAGGTACGTTTTCTTAGAATTTGTGTTCTTCATTCGTTTTATGCGCTGGAATCACTTATAAATGTTTGCAGTAGCTTATAAGGCTTGTATACAAAACTGCGATGCGACGTCGCATCGTAGAAATCTGCAAGCTCCAACGACACATCGCAAGAACTTGCGAATTGATTCGCATCGCGAATTCCTGCGATGTTACCCCTTTTTACGATCCATGTTTACAAAATACGTTCAGTACGGTTGACGGTTGTCGAAGGAATGGTCGCCGGAATTGTGCAAGGCGTCGTGCCTTGCCGCACGAAATCGCATCGCAGCAATTCGTGTGCAGTTTTCTGCGTTGCGAATTCACATCGCGCCCGATTCGCAGTTTTGTGTACAAGCCCTTAGAGGGTTAAGTGCTAACATTTCTCATTGAGGGTTCCTTCCGCAGTTGAAATGAAAGAGGGACTAATGAAATTGGGTTATTTTATCAAATAAAGTTTTTAATGTCAATAGTATTGGCTTGAATAGTGAAAATAGAATTTTTGGTCGTCTTTAAGATACCGAGATTCGCAATGTAAGTAAAAATGTTCAAATGCTATATTTTTCAGTACCTACTGAACGAAGAATTAAATAGTTATTGAAACTAACTTTGTACAATACAACAATTAAAATCTAGTCAATAAAATAACAACAAACTATAGAAGGGTATCAAAAACCTCCTCCTCAACGCTGCTCCGCTCCGCCGCTTTTTTATAATGGATATTATAGACGTATTACATATTAAAGAATAGTTTCAAATAAAATGTTCAAAGAAGGAAGAGGCAATTAAAGAAAATGTTTTAACAATAAAACTGAAATTAATTTCTTAAAACAATTAACGTATCTTCCACAGTATCTTGTAGAAATGAAAGTCTTGTAATGAAATTTGTTGCCCTCTAGTCTGTTCAAATAACTGACAGGAAATTGTTTTAGGATTTTTTTAATTTCAAAAAGATGCCCACCCATTTATTGCTCTAGTGTTGGAAAAAAATGGATGAAAAAAAGTGTATAAGAGGTATGGTAGGTATACCTTTGCCTGTCTCTTTTAGCAAAAACACGCGTTATATCTCGTATTGGTCTTCAGCTTGTGTGTATAGATGACAAAAGAAACTCTTTTGGTACATTTATTTATTTATATATGTACACACAAAACACTTAACAGGGCAATACATTAAGATACAAGAGCTGTAGACACAGTGTGTAGAAAAGTTAAAACAGGAAAAATTAAAATATACCTTAAAACAAACAGTAAAGCTATATAAAATAAACATCCAAATCAAGATCAAAATCAAAATATTTTTATTTTACATAGGCCTACATGGGCAATTATAAAACGTTGACAAAAACGTGCTCGGTTCGGGTTGGTCAAAGTCAAAGTCAAAGTCAAAGTCAAAATGTTTATTGCGAACTAAGTGTACAATGTTGGTGTTGGTTTATGTTGGTAGGTACTTAAGACTTAGCAGCCTTTTACAAGCATTGCAATTGGGTATCATACGCCTGCCTTTATTATGCTAAAATATCATGCATTAAATATTATTATTACTTAATTATTTCCTTTATATTAGCACAATTAAATTGAGAAAATTTTATTTATGTCAAAATAAAATGTCAATAGTTATGAATTCAATACAATACGGTCGTTACGGTCGTTGTATTGGTCGTTTCCTATGGAGAAGAACCGGCAAGAAACTCCATGGTTACTCTTTTAAAATCATTTGGTTTTACAATATTTCTGTTACAGCATTAGTACTTAAGTATGGGAGGACATCGTAGGCCTGACAATAAGTCGTTGCTTACTACGAAACGTAGAACGAAATAAAAAGTTACCAAGGATCTAGGAATCTATAAGGCCTACAATGTCCACACATTTGCAAACAATCGATAAATAAGAAAAACAAGAGTCAACAAAAAACAGAGTCTATACAACAACAAAAAATAAATAGAAAATATCACAAAAAGACTAGATCAAATAAGTGACACAAATGTTGTCATCCGTGCTGTAACTATTCTAAACAAAAAGTGTAATGATTTAAAGACTATTGTAAAACATCTTATTAAAAAGAAAGGAAAAAAAAATAAGATTGAGAATAGTTAGAGACATCCACACATTAAAATTATATACACAAATACATACAAATAAATACACTTATAAAAATAAAACCTACATTATTTGTAAAGAGACAATTATGATCTCCTTGTCATGAATCATGTATTGCTTATTTAACAAATCCGTAAATTTGCAATTGCAAATATAAGGGAAAGTTTAAATACCTAATAAAAAAAAAAATCTCGATAATATCTCGTAAAAGATCCAATGTATACGCACGAAATTATATTTTCGGCAAGCTCCTGGTTTCCATGCAAAACACGAGCCTTGCCGTGATTAGGCTCATGCATTGTTATCCTAAAGACTATGATATAATACAGTCTCTTTTGGCTACCAATCGAGCTGTGATGATGGTGCTCTTTATACTATGGTGACCTACAAAAATAGCCATCCTGAATACAATTTTACCGTATTATTCGCTCGCTACTTGTAAAATGGTTTACAGAATGAGCTGTTCATAAAATTACCATCGACTGATTTCCTAATTTTCTAATGCAAATTATCAAAAAATTCTCAATTAATAAATTATTAATCATCGATCTACACACACATACATACACACATACATACGTACATAATCTAGACTAGGATTATCTATGTTAAAGTTAACCTAACGGTATATTCTTGGATAAGGATTTTTTCGGATAATTTTGTTTAGGAACGATTTATCATTTACGTTTATTTAGAACTCCATTCTCCTTATAATCCTTGTGTTTTTCCTTTTAACTGGCTTCTGCGCTCGTCTTCGCCCTCTGTGAAAGAATTTCCCAAATATAGATGTCGTGTTCCGGTGATAAGATCAGCAGATGTTTGTAGGTATTGATAAAATAGATTTAGTCTTTATGTAGATACAGTCTTTATTAACTTTGTAACAAAATCTACTTTGACATCTGAAGCAAACTATTTTAGAGCAAGTGGCTTAGTGGCGAGATTATTTCGATCGGATTTTATGTTGATAATAGCTACGCACCCTTATGACAATGTTCACATTCTTATTTAAAATAAATCTGATTACATGAGAAGCAATCACTCGATTTCACGGATAATTCATTTATTCATTTTTTAAAGAACACAGAGTATGTAGATTAAAATTAGTATGAGATACATTTGTTAACTTATATAATGGGCTCTGTCTACTACGCTAATGAACTCCGTATTTTTTTTGTAATTTCGTTATGGAATGAATTTTTCAAAGAGGTTTATCAAAGTCTGATGCTTTATTCCTTAAATTTTATATCAGGCATTATTTATATTCAAGACCTACAACATTAAGATTATACGTCAACGCAACGATTGAAAATCATCATCATCATTTCAACCAAATGACGTCCACTGCTGGACATAGGCCTCCCTAAAGAAGGGGGGTTTTGCCATAATCGCCACACTTGGCAGGTGGGTTGGCGATCGCAGTACGGTTGTTACAAAAGCACAGAGAACGCTGCTGCCCATTCTCTGGCAAGTCCGTTAGTCGCCTCTTACGACACCCACGGGAAGATTTGGGATGGTGCTATTCTTTACGTCCGACACCATGCAGACGATTGAAAATATCAGATATATAAATACTGGTATTCGGCAGCATCCGGTTAGACTGGAAGCTGACCCCAGCATACTTGGGAAAGGTTGATTATGTATTAATATTAGTTCAACACTGATTGATTTCGAATCAAATCCTTCTGAATCCTTCATAAAACTTTATGTATCGTTGTCCCCACACTGCAGATGTTAAAAACAACATTAAACCGACTCATTGACAACTATCACATGCAATTAGTTGCAGGTATAACAACACAACACCAGTTCAGACATGCTAAGCAATTTGTGGAGCGAGATATTAACTCCTTGCAATAATATTATGGATCAGCACAGAACAGTATATATGTAGATTTATATTATATTTAGGTAGTCATAATCTTATTTCGAGAGCAGCGGTGGCCCAGTGGTGGCAGCCCCGACTTATGAGTAGTAAGTCTTAGGTTCGAACCCAGGCAGGCGCATTACTTTGTGTGATTATTTCATCATCGCTGCTCTAAAAAACTAAACGGTGAACAAAAACATCGTGAGGAAACCGGCATGTCCTAGAACTAAAAATTCGAAGACATGTGACATCTACCAACACTCACTGGGTCCGCGTGGTCGATTACAGCCCACTCCGTCTCATAGAGAGGAGGCCTGTGTCCCGGCAGTGGGAACATTATAGGCTGATGATGATGATGATGAATCTTATTACATAAACTCTTACAACACGCCTGCAATCCCCGAAAGGTTAGATAGAGTTGTACCTTATAGTACACTCACTTGTCGCCAGTCATGTTTAAATGGCTTCATATATGGGGCCAGCCTATTGATAATAACCGGGCACCAAATTCCGTGGCAGCTACTGAGAAATCCCTGATGGAAAACCCTATTAACAATTTGCACGACCCGGGAATCAAACGCGGCCTCGTGCGCTGCACTTGCGATTGCAAACACTGGACCAACGTCGCAGTCAACAACAAACAAATTTTAACTTTACCACCTTTTCAAAAATCTTGTTAATCGCTGAGACGGCTAAGATAAAATGCCTTACAGACAAGTGTCTGTCTACACCTCGACAACCTAATATAAGCATCATTATGTCACTCGAGAAAGTTCAAGGCTCAAGGGGGCTATGTGGCTAGGGTGCTAGGGTGCTAAGGGGCTAAAAATAGGATGGTGGAGGTAAAGGCCTTGTTGTAGCTGACTGACAGTTTTTCTTGTGGTATAATGAGATAACGTAAGTTAGCCATTTTGTTTGTTCTTTTTTTAAGGTTGTCGTTTGTAAAATATTATGTACATTTATAAATTAAAATAACATAAAA